>JAWNMH010000394.1:0-4800000 GCA_035044325.1 Drosophila nr. medialis 2 BK-2023a
CATCCTGACACCGGCATTTCGTCAAAGGCGATGAGCATCATGAACAGCTTCGTGAACGATATTTTTGAGCGTATTGCTGCCGAGGCATCTCGTTTGGCCCACTACAACAAACGTTCTACCATCACAAGTCGGGAAATCCAAACCGCTGTCCGTCTTTTACTGCCCGGAGAGTTGGCTAAGCACGCCGTCAGTGAGGGAACCAAAGCAGTCACCAAGTACACTAGCTCCAAGTAAATTGCAGCCAAAAATACCAGCTATCGGCTAGCAGCAAAAGGCCCTTTTCAGGGCCACAAATCATTCCTTTCAAAGAATTTAAAATATTGCAAGCCATGTGAAAAAACATAATAAACAAATTATCAGATTCTATTCTATTGATGCAGCAAATAAGTCACAATCTGAATTTTTTGGCTTGACTTCTAATGAAATAAAAATGAACAGCAAAATTACCTTTTTATCGTGTCCACAACGAATAAAGACGTGCAGAAACTAAATTAGTCTTATTAACACACGAAACAGATTGATTGGCTTATAAACATACTCAACAAGTATGTGGATTAAATATATGGGAATTTAGCTTCTGAAAGGCAAACACAGATACAATACAATTCATGAAATATTTTTGTCTCTTTAAAAATAAATTGTAGCCCTGAAAAGGGCTTAGTTAAAATGCCAATTTCATAATTCATAATAAATTTTGGAATTCGCTTCTACTCTGATGAGTATGTATTTTAAATTATTTCTTGGCGGCAGATGCAGATGCAGTCTTTGCCTTCGGCTTCTTGGGAGTAGCTTTTTTCGGTGTCGCTGCCTTTGCCTTTGCCTGCTTTGGCTTGGCACTTGCGGCTTGTGTCTTAGGCTTTGGTGTCTTTGCCTTTGCTGCGCTTGGTTTGGCCTTTGCCTCTGCTGTGGTGGGCTTAGCCTTTACTGTACCCGTTTTCTTAGCATCCTTTGCTGTTGCCTTTGCCTTCACCTTTGCTTTATCTGCCTTCGTTTTCTCAGCGCTCTTTTTGCTGGCTGGGGCTATCCTTTGATGGCTTCTTCTTGTCAACTGCAGCTGATTTCTTCTTTTTAGCTGCTGCCGCCGTGGTTTTCTTCTCCAGAGGGGCACCCTTTGGCTTGGGCTCTTTTTTGGCTGATGCAGACAGTTTAAACGAACCAGATGCACCCTTGCCCTTTGTTTGGACCAGCTTTCCACTTGCAACTGCAGTCTTCAAGTACTTCTTAATGAACGGGGCTAGTTTCTGGGCATCACACTTGTATGTGGCAGAAATGTATTTCTTAATTGCCAAAAGCGATGAGCCACCACGCTCCTTCAAGTTTTTTATCGAAGCATCTACCATTTGCTGAGTTGGCGGGTGTGATGCTACAGCTGTTGTCCTCTTTGCCTTCAATCCTGATGCTGCTGCTGCCTTCTTGGGGGCCACCTTCTTCTCGGCTGCAGCTGCAGCTGGTGGGGCAGCCACAGGAGAGGCGTTTGTTGCAACTGCTGAATCAGACATGTTTCACTTTAATTCACTTTCACAACGATTTACACTTTTTTGGTAGAAATTTGCAGAAATTCACCACGAATTTGGTCACTCGATTGAGTGAGAATCGAGGAGGAGAGCCGAACGAAAATGTTTGCGGCATTGAACGATTGTTATGCGAAAGATTGCCAACGTCTGATTGTAAAATTGTCATTTACAATCATTATATTTGCAAATCGAATAAAATGTAAATGTGAAAATTTTTTAAAATATTTGTGCAACTAAATATAATTAATTTAATGATATTATCTTAATTGACCGAGTCATGGAAGTCGTCCAAAGTTCAGATGTGTTCCATCACGCAACATTTGTTAGTGAAAAACAACTCTTTTTAATATAATTATAACAAAATTTGTAAAATTAAAATATTATAAATAATATATGAACTTTTCTTCAATGAAAAAAATCAATTACAAATACAATAAGTTATTAAATCGATTTTTAAACACGCCTTTAGCTTGACCATTAGGTGCCGAAATCAGACTTCCGTGGAGTGCAAGCAACAAGAGAAAAATGCCAGGAAAAAATATAGATTCCTGTTAAATAAATAATTCTTATTTATTAAATATATTATATGTATATCGACATTCAGTTGTATATGTTTAATAATTATTTTAATACAAAACAACAGTTGAATAGATTAATTGGCATGCAACACCCAGATGACCAAAATACTCGTAGCAAGCGGGCAACATATTAAAAGTCAAACTTAAAAGCGTTATTCTTTATTTAAATATTAAAAAAACACACTATAAATAAACACATATATCGAATCTACTGAGTAAATAATATAAAATGCATGCAGGTTCAGATCAAAATTGATTAAGTATATTTTTTAAAGTAAAATAGTCGCGAGCAACACATTAGATGTGCAACTTGAATCTTTATTTAAATATATTTCATCAAAAAGGAATCCATAATCGTGATTGCAATTCCAAAAACATTTCCTGATTTTATTGATCTACTATTGACTTACTGATTGTCATACAGTAAATAATATAATAATATATAAAATAGGTAAAACAATACGCATTATTTATTTGATGCTCTTATAGTTCGTATATACATTCAAATGTTTTTCACAGCGAAAACACAAATCTCTTTATTTAAAGTATTTTGTGGTCCTGAAAAGGACCGATTTGTTTGGAATTGATATTTGATGCTTTACAATTTAAGCTCGTTCGCCACGAATGCGTCTGGCCAGTTGGATATCCTTGGGCATGATGGTGACCCGCTTGGCATGGATAGCACACAAGTTCGTGTCTTCAAATAGGCCAACCAGGTAGGCTTCGCTAGCTTCTTGCAGAGCCATCACAGCCGAACTCTGGAAACGTAAATCGGTCTTGAAATCCTGAGCAATTTCGCGTACTAAACGCTGGAACGGCAGCTTGCGGATAAGCAACTCTGTGCTCTTCTGGTAGCGACGAATTTCACGCAGTGCAACAGTACCGGGACGATAGCGATGAGGTTTCTTCACACCACCGGTTGCTGGAGCACTTTTACGTGCTGCCTTAGTTGCCAACTGTTTGCGAGGTGCCTTGCCTCCCGTCGATTTACGAGCAGTCTGCTTAGTACGCGCCATTTCTATATTTCTCTCTTTCTAAAACACTGTTCACACTGTCACTGCTGAAAACACAATGATCGCGCGCTCGATTTGCTACTCGTTTATATAGAAAACTGCTCGTTTTTCGTCGTGTTGCGAGGGTAGTGTGCGAGCGGGATAGAAATATCTGTGTTTTCGCTCGTGTGTTCGCACTTTTTCGTATAAATAAAGCGCTTGCGACGAAGCAAGCATTAGTTTCTCTCTGACATTCGTTGTGTTGTGAATAAAGTAAAAGTGAAAAATGACTGGTCGTGGTAAAGGTGGCAAAGGTTTGGGTAAAGGCGGCGCTAAACGTCATCGCAAAGTGTTGCGTGACAACATCCAGGGCATCACGAAACCAGCTATCCGTCGTTTAGCTCGTCGTGGTGGCGTGAAACGTATCTCTGGACTCATTTATGAAGAAACTCGTGGTGTCCTAAAGGTGTTCTTGGAAAATGTTATCCGCGACGCGGTCACATACACTGAGCATGCCAAGAGGAAGACGGTCACTGCCATGGATGTTGTCTATGCGCTGAAGAGACAAGGCCGTACCCTCTACGGTTTTGGCGGCTAAACACCTAAAATAAAAATATATACACAAGTACAGTCATACCAATCGGTCCTTTTCAGGACCACCAAAGCATTACTCAAAAGAGATCGAAAATATTCAATATCATCTAGCGTTTTATTAATATGCAGTTAAAATATGTTTCTTTTATTGAGAATTTGTAATTAAATACAAATAATTCAATTCAACAAAAAAAAAAGTGTTTTTGGCTGATGCCAACAACACGCGGTGTTCCCAAGCGGTCCCCCATCTAAGTACTAACCGCGCCCGACGCTGCTTAATTTCGGTGATCGGACGAGAACCGATGTATTCAGCGTAGTATGGTCGTTGGCAAATGCCATACGCTTAATATTTGCTTTTATCGCACTCGCACACACACACACTCACACACATCGCATAAACATATATAAGCAAGCGAAGCATGAGCCAAGAATGCCTTTACTGCCTATTTATTTATTTAATGTCAACAGCAACATACAAAATGTAAAATATGAATTAGGTAAAATTAAATCTAATTTACTTTTTTAAATTATAAGAAATAATGTTACAATAATGAAGAGTCTATCACAGGTAGGCAAAACACCAAATTCACAGCGAAGACCAAATAGTTGGAAGTACCCTTACTCCTCATGTAGTAGATACTGTTTTGCCACTAACTGTACTTTTCTTGCATTTCTGTTTTCGTTTTTCGACTTGGGACACGGAATTGAAATATAGTCATTGAAACATTAAATCTCTTTTATATGTTTTGGTCGTCCTGAAAAGGACGTTTGGTTTTCAATTTTCACATCATCATATCATCATATTCTATTCATAGTCTGGTAGTTTATGCCTTCTTTTCCGTCTTCTTGGGGAGTAGAACTGCCTGGATGTTGGGTAAAACACCACCCTGGGCAATGGTAACGCCCGAAAGCAGTTTATTTAACTCTTCATCGTTGCGGATGGCCAATTGCAGATGGCGAGGGATAATCCTAGTTTTCTTGTTATCACGAGCAGCATTGCCAGCCAACTCCAAGACTTCAGCGGCCAAGTATTCCATAACGGCAGCCAAGTACACAGGAGCACCGGCACCAACACGCTCGGCGTAGTTGCCCTTGCGGAGAAGACGGTGAATACGACCGACGGGAAACTGGAGACCAGCGCGGCTGGAACGCGACTTTGCCTTTCCCTTCACTTTTCCACCTTTACCGCGACCAGACATATTTATTCAATTCACTATTATTCACTCTCAACACACAAACGTCGAATGATTCTCACAAACAGCCGATCGTTGTATTTATACTTTTTCAGCTATCTACTTCTTCAGGTTAGGTATGAACAGCTGCGCAGTAATTCACCGCGCAGTGGTGGATTTTAACATGAAAGCGTCGTCCAAACGAGAGTATATAAGAGAAGCATTTCTGTGTGCTGAACACATTTGTGAAGTGAATTGAAGTGAGTGAACAAGTATTAAGTATGCCGCCGAAAACTAGTGGAAAGGCAGCCAAAAAGGCTGGCAAGGCTCAAAAGAACATCACCAAGAATGACAAGAAGAAGAAGCGCAAGAGGAAGGAAAGCTATGCCATCTACATTTACAAAGTGCTGAAGCAGGTCCATCCTGACACCGGCATTTCGTCAAAGGCGATGAGCATCATGAACAGCTTCGTGAACGATATTTTTGAGCGTATTGCTGCCGAGGCATCTCGTTTGGCCCACTACAACAAACGTTCTACCATCACAAGTCGGGAAATCCAAACCGCTGTCCGTCTTTTACTGCCCGGAGAGTTGGCTAAGCACGCCGTCAGCGAGGGAACCAAAGCAGTCACCAAGTACACTAGCTCCAAGTAAATTGCAGCCAAAAATACCAGCTATCGGCTAGCAGCAAAAGGCCCTTTTCAGGGCCACAAATCATTCCTTTCAAAGAATTTAAAATATTGCAAGCCATGTGAAAAAACATAATAAATAAATTATCAGATTCTATTCCATTGATGCAGCAAATAAGTCACAATCTGAATTTTTTGGCTTGACTTCTAATGAAATAAAAATGAACAGCAAAATTACCTTTTTATCGTGTCCACAACGAATAAAGACGTGCAGAAACTAAATTAGTCTTATTAACACACGAAACAGATTGATTGGCTTATAAATATACTTACTCAACAAGTATATGGATTAAATATATGGGAATTTAGCTTCTGAAAGGCAAACACAGATACAATACAATTCATGAAATATTTTTGTCTCTTTAAAAATAAATTGTAGCCCTGAAAAGGGCTTTGTTAAAATGCCAATTTCATAATTCATAATAAATTTTGGAATTCGCTTCTACTCTGCTGAGTATGTATTTTAAATTATTTCTTGGCGGCAGATGCAGATGCAGTCTTTGCCTTCGGCTTCTTGGGAGTAGCTTTTTTCGGTGTCGCTGCCTTTGCCTGCTTTGGCTTGGCACTTACGGCTTGTGTCTTAGGCTTTGGTTTCTTTGCCTTTGCTGCGCTTGGTTTGACCTTTGCCTCTGCTGTGGTGGGCTTAGCCTTTACTGTACCCGTTTTCCTAGCATCCTTTGCTGTTGCCTTTGCCTTCACCTTTGCTTTATCTGCCTTCGTTTTCTCAGCGCTCTTTTTGCTGGCTGGGGCTACCTTTGATGGCTTCTTCTTGTCAACTGCAGCTGATTTCTTCTTTTTAGCTGCTGCCGCCGTGGTTTTCTTCTCCAGAGGGGCACCCTTTGGCTTGGGCTCTTTTTTGGCTGATGCAGACAGTTTAAACGAACCAGATGCACCCTTGCCCTTTGTTTGGACCAGCTTTCCACTTGCAACTGCAGTCTTCAAGTACTTCTTAATGAACGGGGCTAGTTTCTGGGCATCACACTTGTATGTGGCAGAAATGTATTTCTTAATTGCCAAAAGCGATGAGCCACCACGCTCCTTCAAGTTTTTTATCGAAGCATCTACCATTTGCTGAGTTGGCGGGTGTGATGCTACAGCTGTTGTCCTCTTTGCCTTCAATCCTGATGCTGCTGCTGCCTTCTTGGGGGTCACCTTCTTCTCGGCTGCAGCTGCAGCTGGTGGGGCAGCCACAGGAGAGGCGTTTGTTGCAGCTGCTGAATCAGACATGTTTCACTTTAATTCACTTTCACAACGATTTACACTTTTTTGGTAGAAATTTGCAGAAATTCACCACGAATTTGGTCACTCGATTGAGTGAGAATCGAGGAGGAGAGCCGAACGAAAATGTTTGCGGCATTGAACGATTGTTATGCGAAAGATTGCCAACGTCTGATTGTAAAATTATCATTTACAATCATTATATTTGCAAATTGAATAAAATGTAAATGTGAAAATTTTTTAAAATATTTGTGCAACTTAATATAATTAATTTAATGATATTATCTTAATTGACCGAGTCATGGAAGTCGTCCAAAGTTCAGATGTGTTCCATCACGCAACATTTGTTAGTGAAAAACAACTCTTTTTAATATAATTATAACAAAATTTGTAAAATTAAAATATTATAAATAATATATGAACTTTTCTTGAATGAAAAAAAATCAATTACAAATACAATAAGTTATTAAATCGATTTTTAAACACGCCTTTAGCTTGACCAATAGGTGCCGAAATCAGACTTCCGTGGAGTGCAAGCAACAAGAGAAAAATGCCAGGAAAAAATATAGATTCCTGTTAAATAAATAATTCTTATTTATTAAATATATCATATGTATATCGACATTCAGTTGTATATGTTTAATAATTATTTTAATACAAAACAACAGTTGAATAGATTAATTGGCATGCAACACCCAGATGACCAAAATACTCGTAGCAAGCGGGCAACATATTAAAAGTCAAACTTAAAAGCGTTATTCTTTATTTAAATATTTTTTGTCTATCAGATTATGACATATCTTGCTAAATAAACACATAAATCGAATCTACTGAGAAAATAATATAAAATGCATACAGGTTCAGATCAAAATTGATTAAGTATATTTTATAAAGTAAAATAGTCGCGAGCAACACATTAGATGTGCAACTTGAATCTTTATTTAAATATATTTCATCAAAAAGGAATCCATAATCGTGATTGCAATTCCAAAAACATTTCCTGGTTTTATTGATCTACTATTGACTTACTGATTGTCATACAGTAAATAATATAATAATATATAAAATAGGTAAAACAATACGCATTATTTATTTGATGCTCTTATAGTTCGTATATACATTCAAATGTTTTTCACAGCGAAAACACAAATCTCTTTATTTAAAGTATTTTGTGGTCCTGAAAAGGACCGATTTGTTTGGAATTGATATTTGATGCTTTACAATTTAAGCTCGTTCGCCACGAATGCGTCTGGCCAGTTGGATATCCTTGGGCATGATGGTGACCCGCTTGGCATGGATAGCACACAAGTTCGTGTCTTCAAATAGGCCAACCAGGTAGGCTTCGCTAGCTTCTTGCAGAGCCATCACAGCCGAACTCTGGAAACGTAAATCGGTCTTGAAATCCTGAGCAATTTCGCGTACTAAACGCTGGAACGGCAGCTTGCGGATAAGTAACTCTGTGCTCTTCTGGTAGCGACGAATTTCACGCAGTGCAACAGTACCGGGACGATAGCGATGAGGTTTCTTCACACCACCGGTTGCTGGAGCACTTTTACGTGCTGCCTTAGTTGCCAACTGTTTGCGAGGTGCCTTGCCTCCCGTCGATTTACGAGCAGTCTGCTTAGTACGCGCCATTTCTATATTTCTCTCTTTCTAAAACACTGTTCACACTGTCACTGCTGAAAACACAATGATCGCGCGCTCGATTTGCTACTCGTTTATATAGAAAACTGCTCGTTTTTCGTCGTGTTGCGAGGGTAGTGTGCGAGCGGGATAGAAATATCTGTGTTTTCGCTCGTGTGTTCGCACTTTTTCGTATAAATAAAGCGCTTGCGACGAAGAAAGCATTAGTTTCTGTCTGACATTCGTTGTGTTGTGAATAAAGTAAAAGTGAAAAATGACTGGTCGTGGTAAAGGTGGCAAAGGTTTGGGTAAAGGCGGCGCTAAACGTCATCGCAAAGTGTTGCGTGACAACATCCAGGGCATCACGAAACCAGCTATCCGTCGTTTAGCTCGTCGTGGTGGCGTGAAACGTATCTCTGGACTCATTTATGAAGAAACTCGTGGTGTCCTAAAGGTGTTCTTGGAAAATGTTATCCGCGACGCGGTCACATACACTGAGCATGCCAAGAGGAAGACGGTCACTGCCATGGATGTTGTCTATGCGCTGAAGAGACAAGGCCGTACCCTCTACGGTTTTGGCGGCTAAACACCTAAAATAAAAATATATACACAAGTACAGTCATACCAATCGGTCCTTTTCAGGACCACCAAAGCATTACTCAAAAGAGATCGAAAATATTCAATATCATCTAGCGTTTTATTAATATGCAGTTAAAATATGTTTCTTTTATTGAGAATTTGTAATTAAATACAAATAATTCAATTCAACAAAAAAAAAGTGTTTTTGGCTGATGCCAACAACACGCGGTGTTCCCAAGCGGTCCCCCATCTAAGTACTAACCGCGCCCGACGCTGCTTAATTTCGGTGATCGGACGAGAACCGATGTATTCAGCGTAGTATGGTCGTTGGCAAATGCCATACGCTTAATATTTGCTTTTATCGCACTCGCACACACACACACTCACACACATCGCATAAACATATATAAGCAAGCGAAGCATGAGCCAAGAATGCCTTTACTGCCTATTTATTTATTTAATGTCAACAGCAACATACAAAATGTAAAATATGAATTAGGTAAAATTAAATCTAATTTACTTTTTTAAATTATAAGAAATAATGTTACAATAATGAAGAGTCTATCACAGGTAGGCAAAACACCAAATTTACAGCGAAGACCAAATAGTTGGAAGTACCCTTACTCCTCATGTGGTAGATACTGTTTTGCCACTAACTGTACTTTTCTTGCATTTCTGTTTTCGTTTTTCGACTTGGCACACGGAATTGAAATATAGTCATTGAAACATTAAATCTCTTTTATATGTTTTGGTCGTCCTGAAAAGGACGTTTGGTTTTCAATTTTCACATCATCATATCATCATATTCTATTCATAGTCTGGTAGTTTATGCCTTCTTTTCCGTCTTCTTGGGGAGTAGAACTGCCTGGATGTTGGGTAAAACACCACCCTGGGCAATGGTAACGCCCGAAAGCAGTTTATTTAACTCTTCATCGTTGCGGATGGCCAATTGCAGATGGCGAGGGATAATCCTAGTTTTCTTGTTATCACGAGCAGCATTGCCAGCCAACTCCAAGACTTCAGCGGCCAAGTATTCCATAACGGCAGCCAAGTACACAGGAGCACCGGCACCAACACGCTCGGCGTAGTTGCCCTTGCGGAGAAGACGGTGAATACGACCGACGGGAAACTGGAGACCAGCGCGGCTGGAACGCGACTTTGCCTTTCCCTTCACTTTTCCACCTTTACCGCGACCAGACATATTTATTCAATTCACTATTATTCACTCTCAACACACAAACGTCGAATGATTCTCACAAACAGCCGATCGTTGTATTTATACTTTTTCAGCTATCTACTTCTTCAGGTTAGGTATGAACAGCTGCGCAGTAATTCACCGCGCAGTGGTGGATTTTAACATGAAAGCGTCGTCCAAACGAGAGTATATAAGAGAAGCATTTCTGTGTGCTGAACACATTTGTGAAGTGAATTGAAGTGAGTGAACAAGTATTAAGTATGCCGCCGAAAACTAGTGGAAAGGCAGCCAAAAAGGCTGGCAAGGCTCAAAAGAACATCACCAAGAATGACAAGAAGAAGAAGCGCAAGAGGAAGGAAAGCTATGCCATCTACATTTACAAAGTGCTGAAGCAGGTCCATCCTGACACCGGCATTTCGTCAAAGGCGATGAGCATCATGAACAGCTTCGTGAACGATATTTTTGAGCGTATTGCTGCCGAGGCATCTCGTTTGGCCCACTACAACAAACGTTCTACCATCACAAGTCGGGAAATCCAAACCGCTGTCCGTCTTTTACTGCCCGGAGAGTTGGCTAAGCACGCCGTCAGCGAGGGAACCAAAGCAGTCACCAAGTACACTAGCTCCAAGTAAATTGCAGCCAAAAATACCAGCTATCGGCTAGCAGCAAAAGGCCCTTTTCAGGGCCACAAATCATTCCTTTCAAAGAATTTAAAATATTGCAAGCCATGTGAAAAAACATAATAAATAAATTATCAGATTCTATTCCATTGATGCAGCAAATAAGTCACAATCTGAATTTTTTGGCTTGACTTCTAATGAAATAAAAATGAACAGCAAAATTACCTTTTTATCGTGTCCACAACGAATAAAGACGTGCAGAAACTAAATTAGTCTTATTAACACACGAAACAGATTGATTGGCTTATAAATATACTTACTCAACAAGTATATGGATTAAATATATGGGAATTTAGCTTCTGAAAGGCAAACACAGATACAATACAATTCATGAAATATTTTTGTCTCTTTAAAAATAAATTGTAGCCCTGAAAAGGGCTTAGTTAAAATGCCAATTTCATAATTCATAATAAATTTTGGAATTCGCTTCTACTCTGATGAGTATGTATTTTAAATTATTTCTTGGCGGCAGATGCAGATGCAGTCTTTGCCTTCGGCTTCTTGGGAGTAGCTTTTTTCGGTGTCGCTGCCTTTGCCTGCTTTGGCTTGGCACTTACGGCTTGTGTCTTAGGCTTTGGTTTCTTTGCCTTTGCTGCGCTTGGTTTGACCTTTGCCTCTGCTGTGGTGGGCTTAGCCTTTACTGTACCCGTTTTCTTAGCATCCTTTGCTGTTGCTTTTGCCTTCACCTTTGCTTTATCTGCCTTCGTTTTCTCAGCGCTCTTTTTGCTGGCTGGGGCTACCTTTGATGGCTTCTTCTTGTCAACTGCAGCTGATTTCTTTTTTTTAGCTGCTGCCGCCGTGGTTTTCTTCTCCAGAGGGGCACCCTTTGGCTTGGGCTCTTTTTTGGCTGATGCAGACAGTTTAAACGAACCAGTTGCACCCTTGCCCTTTGTTTGGACCAGCTTTCCACTTGCAACTGCAGTCTTCAAGTACTTCTTAATGAACGGGGCTAGTTTCTGGGCATCACACTTGTATGTGGCAGAAATGTATTTCTTAATTGCCAAAAGCGATGAGCCACCACGCTCCTTCAAGTTTTTTATCGAAGCATCTACCATTTGTTGAGTTGGCGGGTGTGATGCTACAGCTGTTGTCCTCTTTGCCTTCAATCCTGATGCTGCTGCTACCTTCTTGGGGGCCACCTTCTTCTCGGCTGCAGCTGCAGCTGGTGGGGCAGCCACAGGAGAGGCGTTTGTTGCAACTGCTGAATTAGACATGTTTCACTTTAATTCACTTTCACAACGATTTACACTTTTTTGGTAGAAATTTGCGGAAATTTACCACGAATTTGGTCACTCGATTGAGTGAGAATCGAGGAGGAGAGCCGAACGAAAATGTTTGCGGCACTGAACGTTTGTTATGCGAAAGATTGCCAACGTCTTATTGTAAAATTGTCATTTACAATCATTATATTTGCAAATCGAATAAAATGTAAATGTGAAAATTTTTTAAAATATTTGTGCAACTAAATATAATAAATTGAATGATATTATCTTAATTGACGGAGTCATGGAAGTCGTCCAAAGTTCAGATGTGTTCCATCACGCAACATTTGTTAGTGAAAAACAACTCTTTTTAATATAATTATAACAAAATTTGTAAAATTAAAATATTATAAATAATATATGAACTTTTCTTCAATGAAAAAAATCAATTACAAATACAATAAGTTATTAAATCGATTTTTAAACACGCCTTTAGCATGACCAATAGGTGCCGAAATCAGACTTCCGTGGAGTGCAAGCAACAAGAGAAAAATGCCAGGAAAAAATATAGATTCCTGATAAATAAATAATTCTTATTTATTAAATATTTTATATGTATATCGACATTCAGTTGTATATGTTTAATAATTATTTTAATACAAAACAACAGTTGAATAGATTAATTGGCATGCAACACCCAGAAACAACACCCCCAAAATACTCTTAGCAAGCGGGCAACATATTAAAAGTCAAACTTAAAAGCGTTATTCTTTATTTAAATATTAAAAAAACACACATAAATAAACACATATATCGAATCTACTGAGTAAATAATATAAAATGCATGCAGGTTCAGATCAAAATTGATTAAGTATATTTTTTAAAGTAAAATAGTCGCGAGCAACACATTAGATGTGCAACTTGAATCTTTATTTAAATATATTTCATCAAAAAAGAATCCATAATCGTAATTGCAATTCCAAAAACATTTCCTGATTTTATTGCATTACTATTGACTTACTGATTGTCATACAGTAAATAATATAATAATATATAAAATAGGTAAAACAATACGCATTATTTATTTGATGCTCTTATAGTTCGTATATACATTCAAATGTTTTTCACAGCGAAAACACAAATCTCTTTATTTAAAGTATTTTGTGGTCCTGAAAAGGACCGATTTGTTTGGAATTGATATTTGATGCTTTACAATTTAAGCTCGTTCGCCACGAATGCGTCTGGCCAGTTGGATATCCTTGGGCATGATGGTGACCCGCTTGGCATGGATAGCACACAAGTTCGTGTCTTCAAATAGGCCAACCAGGTAGGCTTCGCTGGCTTCTTGCAGAGCCATCACAGCCGAACTCTGGAAACGTAAATCGGTCTTGAAATCCTGAGCAATTTCGCGTACTAAACGCTGGAACGGCAGCTTGCGGATAAGCAACTCTGTGCTCTTCTGGTAGCGACGAATTTCACGCAGTGCAACAGTACCGGGACGATAGCGATGAGGTTTCTTCACACCACCGGTTGCTGGAGCACTTTTACGTGCTGCCTTAGTTGCCAACTGTTTGCGAGGTGCCTTGCCTCCCGTCGATTTACGAGCAGTCTGCTTAGTACGCGCCATTTCTATATTTCTCTCTTTCTAAAACACTGTTTCACACTGTCACTGCTGAAAACACAATGATCGCGCGCTCGATTTGCTACTCGTTTATATAGAAAACTGCTCGTTTTTCGTCGTGTTGCGAGGGTAGTGTGCGAGCGGGATAGAAATATCTGTGTATTCGCTCGTGTGTTCGCACTTTTTCGTATAAATAGAAGCGCTTGCGACGAAGCAAGCATTAGTTTCTCTCTGACATTCGTTGTGTTGTGAATAAAGTAAAAGTGAAAAATGACTGGTCGTGGTAAAGGTGGCAAAGGCTTGGGTAAAGGCGGCGCTAAACGTCATCGCAAAGTGTTGCGTGATAACATCCAGGGCATCACGAAGCCAGCTATCCGTCGTTTAGCTCGTCGTGGTGGCGTGAAACGTATCTCTGGACTCATTTATGAAGAAACTCGTGGTGTCCTAAAGGTGTTCTTGGAAAATGTTATCCGCGACGCGGTCACATACACTGAGCATGCCAAGAGGAAGACGGTCACTGCCATGGATGTTGTCTATGCGCTGAAGAGACAAGGCCGTACCCTCTACGGTTTTGGCGGCTAAACACCTAAAACAAAAATATATACACAAGTACAGTCATACCAATCGGTCCTTTTCAGGACCACCAAAGCATTACTCAAAAGAGATCGAAAATATTCAATATCATCTAGCGTTTTATTAATATGCAGTTAAAATATGTTTCTTTTATTGAGAATTTGTAATTAAATACAAATAATTCAATTCAACAAAAAAAAAGTGTTTGGCTGATGCCAACAACACGCGGTGTTCCCAAGCGGTCCCCCATCTAAGTACTAACCGCGCCCGACGCTGCTTAATTTCGGTGATCGGACGAGAACCGATGTATTCAGCGTAGTATGGTCGTTGGCAAATGCCATACGCTTAATATTTGCTTTTATCGCACTCGCACACACACACTCACACACATCGCATAAACATATATAAGCAAGCGAAGCATGAGCCAAGAATGCCTTTACTGCCTATTTATTTATTTAATGTCAACAGCAAAATACAAAATGTAAAATATGAATTAAGTAAAATTAAATCTAATTTACTTTTTTAAATTATAAGAAATAATGTTACAATAATGAGGAGTCTATCACAGGTAGGCAAAACACCAAATTCACAGCGAAGACCAAATAGTTGGAAGTACCCTTACTCCTCATGTAGTAGATACTGTTTTGCCACTAACTGTACTTTTCTTGCATTTCTGTTTTCGTTTTTCGACTTGGGACACGGAATTGAAATATAGTCAATGAAACATTAAATCTCTTTTATATGTTTTGGTCGTCCTGAAAAGGACGTTTGGTTTTAAATTTTTACATATGTACATCATATTTAATAGTCTGGTAGTTTATGCCTTCTTTTCCGTCTTCTTGGGGAGTAGAACTGCCTGGATGTTGGGTAAAACACCACCCTGGGCAATGGTAACGCCTGAAAGCAGTTTATTTAACTCTTCATCGTTGCGGATGGCCAATTGCAGATGGCGAGGGATAATCCTAGTTTTCTTGTTATCACGAGCAGCATTGCCAGCCAACTCCAAGACTTCAGCGGCCAAGTATTCCATAACGGCAGCCAAGTACACAGGAGCACCGGCACCAACACGCTCGGCGTAGTTGCCCTTGCGGAGAAGACGGTGAATACGACCGACGGGAAACTGGAGACCAGCGCGGCTGGAACGCGATTTTGCCTTTCCCTTCACTTTTCCACCTTTACCGCGACCAGACATATTTATTCAATTCACTATTATTCACTCTCAACACACAAACGTCGAATGATTCTCACAAACAGCCGCTCGTTGTATTTATACTTTTTCAGCTACCTACTTCTTCAGGTTAGGTATGAACAGCTGCGCAGTAATTCAACGCGCAGTGGTGGATTTTAACATGAAAGCGTCGTCCAAACGAGAGTATATAAGAGAAGCATTTCTGTGTGCTGAACCCATTTGTGAAGTGAATTGAAGTGAGTGAACAAGTATTAAGTATGCCGCCGAAAACTAGTGGAAAGGCAGCCAAAAAGGCTGGCAAGGCTCAAAAGAACATTACCAAGAATGACAAGAAGAAGAAGCGCAAGAGGAAGGAAAGCTATGCCATCTACATTTACAAAGTGCTGAAGCAGGTCCATCCTGACACCGGCATTTCGTCAAAGGCGATGAGCATCATGAACAGCTTCGTGAACGATATTTTTGAGCGTATTGCTGCCGAGGCATCTCGTTTGGCCCACTACAACAAACGTTCTACCATCACAAGTCGGGAAATCCAAACCGCTGTCCGTCTTTTACTGCCCGGAGAGTTGGCTAAGCACGCCGTCAGTGAGGGAACCAAAGCAGTCACCAAGTACACTAGCTCCAAGTAAATTGCAGCCAAAAATACCAGCTATCGGCTAGCAGCTAGCAGCAAAAGGCCCTTTTCAGGGCCACAAATCATTCCTTTCAAAGAATTTAAAATATTGCAAGCCATGTGAAAAAAACATAATAAACAAATTATCAGATTCTATTCCATTGATGCAGCAAATAAGTCACAATCTGAATTGTTTGGCTTGACTTCTAATGAAATAAAACTGAACAGCAAAATTACCTTTTTATCGTGTCCACAACGAAAAAAGACGTGCAGAAACTAAATTAGTCTTATTAACACAGGAAACAGATTGATTGGCTTATAAATATACTTACTCAACAAGTATATGGATTAAATATATGGGAATTTAGCTTCTGAAAGGCAAACACAGATACAATACAATTCATGAAATATTTTTGTCTCTTTAAAAATAAATTGTAGCCCTGAAAAGGGCTTAGTTAAAATGCCAATTTCATAATTCATAATAAATTTTGGAATTCGCTTCTACTCTGATGAGTATGTATTTTAAATTATTTCTTGGCGGCAGATGCAGTCTTTGCCTTCGGCTTCTTGGGAGTAGCTTTTTTCGGTGTCGCTGCCTTTGCCTGCTTGGGCTTGGCACTTAAGGCTTGTGTCTTAGGCTTTGGTTTCTTTGCCTTTGCTGCGCTTGGTTTGACCTTTGCCTCTGCTGTGGTGGGCTTAGCCTTTACTGTACCCGTTTTCTTAGCATCCTTTGCTGTTGCTTTTGCCTTCACCTTTGCTTTATCTGCCTTCGTTTTCTCAGCGCTCTTTTTGCTGGCTGGGGCTACCTTTGATGGCTTCTTCTTGTCAACTGCAGCTGATTTCTTTTTTTTAGCTGCTGCCGCCGTGGTTTTCTTCTCCAGAGGGGCACCCTTTGGCTTGGGCTCTTTTTTGGCTGATGCAGACAGTTTAAACGAACCAGTTGCACCCTTGCCCTTTGTTTGGACCAGCTTTCCACTTGCAACTGCAGTCTTCAAGTACTTCTTAATGAACGGGGCTAGTTTCTGGGCATCACACTTGTATGTGGCAGAAATGTATTTCTTAATTGCCAAAAGCGATGAGCCACCACGCTCCTTCAAGTTTTTTATCGAAGCATCTACCATTTGTTGAGTTGGCGGGTGTGATGCTACAGCTGTTGTCCTCTTTGCCTTCAATCCTGATGCTGCTGCTACCTTCTTGGGGGCCACCTTCTTCTCGGCTGCAGCTGCAGCTGGTGGGGCAGCCACAGGAGAGGCGTTTGTTGCAACTGCTGAATTAGACATGTTTCACTTTAATTCACTTTCACAACGATTTACACTTTTTTGGTAGAAATTTGCGGAAATTTACCACGAATTTGGTCACTCGATTGAGTGAGAATCGAGGAGGAGAGCCGAACGAAAATGTTTGCGGCACTGAACGTTTGTTATGCGAAAGATTGCCAACGTCTTATTGTAAAATTGTCATTTACAATCATTATATTTGCAAATCGAATAAAATGTAAATGTGAAAATTTTTTAAAATATTTGTGCAACTAAATATAATAAATTGAATGATATTATCTTAATTGACGGAGTCATGGAAGTCGTCCAAAGTTCAGATGTGTTCCATCACGCAACATTTGTTAGTGAAAAACAACTCTTTTTAATATAATTATAACAAAATTTGTAAAATTAAAATATTATAAATAATATATGAACTTTTCTTCAATGAAAAAAATCAATTACAAATACAATAAGTTATTAAATCGATTTTTAAACACGCCTTTAGCATGACCAATAGGTGCCGAAATCAGACTTCCGTGGAGTGCAAGCAACAAGAGAAAAATGCCAGGAAAAAATATAGATTCCTGATAAATAAATAATTCTTATTTATTAAATATTTTATATGTATATCGACATTCAGTTGTATATGTTTAATAATTATTTTAATACAAAACAACAGTTGAATAGATTAATTGGCATGCAACACCCAGAAACAACACCCCCAAAATACTCTTAGCAAGCGGGCAACATATTAAAAGTCAAACTTAAAAGCGTTATTCTTTATTTAAATATTAAAAAAACACACATAAATAAACACATATATCGAATCTACTGAGTAAATAATATAAAATGCATGCAGGTTCAGATCAAAATTGATTAAGTATATTTTTTAAAGTAAAATAGTCGCGAGCAACACATTAGATGTGCAACTTGAATCTTTATTTAAATATATTTCATCAAAAAAGAATCCATAATCGTAATTGCAATTCCAAAAACATTTCCTGATTTTATTGCA
The DNA here is from genome assembly GCA_035044325.1 of Drosophila nr. medialis 2 BK-2023a. NCBI lineage: Eukaryota > Metazoa > Arthropoda > Insecta > Diptera > Drosophilidae > Drosophila > Drosophila nr. medialis 2 BK-2023a. Next base: position 18,306 of record JAWNMH010000394.1, read on the forward strand.
TTACTATTGACTTACTGATTGTCATACAGTAAATAATATAATAATATATAAAATAGGTAAAACAATACGCATTATTTATTTGATGCTCTTATAGTTCGTATATACATTCAAATGTTTTTCACAGCGAAAACACAAATCTCTTTATTTAAAGTATTTTGTGGTCCTGAAAAGGACCGATTTGTTTGGAATTGATATTTGATGCTTTACAATTTAAGCTCGTTCGCCACGAATGCGTCTGGCCAGTTGGATATCCTTGGGCATGATGGTGACCCGCTTGGCATGGATAGCACACAAGTTCGTGTCTTCAAATAGGCCAACCAGGTAGGCTTCGCTGGCTTCTTGCAGAGCCATCACAGCCGAACTCTGGAAACGTAAATCGGTCTTGAAATCCTGAGCAATTTCGCGTACTAAACGCTGGAACGGCAGCTTGCGGATAAGCAACTCTGTGCTCTTCTGGTAGCGACGAATTTCACGCAGTGCAACAGTACCGGGACGATAGCGATGAGGTTTCTTCACACCACCGGTTGCTGGAGCACTTTTACGTGCTGCCTTAGTTGCCAACTGTTTGCGAGGTGCCTTGCCTCCCGTCGATTTACGAGCAGTCTGCTTAGTACGCGCCATTTCTATATTTCTCTCTTTCTAAAACACTGTTTACACTGTTTACACTGTCACTGCTGAAAACACAATGATCGCGCGCTCGATTTGCTACTCGTTTATATAGAAAACTGCTCGTTTTTCGTCGTGTTGCGAGGGTAGTGTGCGAGCGGGATAGAAATATCTGTGTATTCGCTCGTGTGTTCGCACTTTTTCGTATAAATAGAAGCGCTTGCGACGAAGCAAGCATTAGTTTCTCTCTGACATTCGTTGTGTTGTGAATAAAGTAAAAGTGAAAAATGACTGGTCGTGGTAAAGGTGGCAAAGGCTTGGGTAAAGGCGGCGCTAAACGTCATCGCAAAGTGTTGCGTGATAACATCCAGGGCATCACGAAGCCAGCTATCCGTCGTTTAGCTCGTCGTGGTGGCGTGAAACGTATCTCTGGACTCATTTATGAAGAAACTCGTGGTGTCCTAAAGGTGTTCTTGGAAAATGTTATCCGCGACGCGGTCACATACACTGAGCATGCCAAGAGGAAGACGGTCACTGCCATGGATGTTGTCTATGCGCTGAAGAGACAAGGCCGTACCCTCTACGGTTTTGGCGGCTAAACACCTAAAACAAAAATATATACACAAGTACAGTCATACCAATCGGTCCTTTTCAGGACCACCAAAGCATTACTCAAAAGAGATCGAAAATATTCAATATCATCTAGCGTTTTATTAATATGCAGTTAAAATATGTTTCTTTTATTGAGAATTTGTAATTAAATACAAATAATTCAATTCAACAAAAAAAAAAGTGTTTGGCTGATGCCAACAACACGCGGTGTTCCCAAGCGGTCCCCCATCTAAGTACTAACCGCGCCCGACGCTGCTTAATTTCGGTGATCGGACGAGAACCGATGTATTCAGCGTAGTATGGTCGTTGGCAAATGCCATACGCTTAATATTTGCTTTTATCGCACTCGCACACACACACTCACACACATCGCATAAACATATATAAGCAAGCGAAGCATGAGCCAAGAATGCCTTTACTGCCTATTTATTTATTTAATGTCAACAGCAAAATACAAAATGTAAAATATGAATTAAGTAAAATTAAATCTAATTTACTTTTTTAAATTATAAGAAATAATGTTACAATAATGAGGAGTCTATCACAGGTAGGCAAAACACCAAATTCACAGCGAAGACCAAATAGTTGGAAGTACCCTTACTCCTCATGTAGTAGATACTGTTTTGCCACTAACTGTACTTTTCTTGCATTTCTGTTTTCGTTTTTCGACTTGGGACACGGAATTGAAATATAGTCAATGAAACATTAAATCTCTTTTATATGTTTTGGTCGTCCTGAAAAGGACGTTTGGTTTTAAATTTTTACATATGTACATCATATTTAATAGTCTGGTAGTTTATGCCTTCTTTTCCGTCTTCTTGGGGAGTAGAACTGCCTGGATGTTGGGTAAAACACCACCCTGGGCAATGGTAACGCCTGAAAGCAGTTTATTTAACTCTTCATCGTTGCGGATGGCCAATTGCAGATGGCGAGGGATAATCCTAGTTTTCTTGTTATCACGAGCAGCATTGCCAGCCAACTCCAAGACTTCAGCGGCCAAGTATTCCATAACGGCAGCCAAGTACACAGGAGCACCGGCACCAACACGCTCGGCGTAGTTGCCCTTGCGGAGAAGACGGTGAATACGACCGACGGGAAACTGGAGACCAGCGCGGCTGGAACGCGATTTTGCCTTTCCCTTCACTTTTCCACCTTTACCGCGACCAGACATATTTATTCAATTCACTATTATTCACTCTCAACACACAAACGTCGAATGATTCTCACAAACAGCCGCTCGTTGTATTTATACTTTTTCAGCTACCTACTTCTTCAGGTTAGGTATGAACAGCTGCGCAGTAATTCAACGCGCAGTGGTGGATTTTAACATGAAAGCGTCGTCCAAACGAGAGTATATAAGAGAAGCATTTCTGTGTGCTGAACCCATTTGTGAAGTGAATTGAAGTGAGTGAACAAGTATTAAGTATGCCGCCGAAAACTAGTGGAAAGGCAGCCAAAAAGGCTGGCAAGGCTCAAAAGAACATTACCAAGAATGACAAGAAGAAGAAGCGCAAGAGGAAGGAAAGCTATGCCATCTACATTTACAAAGTGCTGAAGCAGGTCCATCCTGACACCGGCATTTCGTCAAAGGCGATGAGCATCATGAACAGCTTCGTGAACGATATTTTTGAGCGTATTGCTGCCGAGGCATCTCGTTTGGCCCACTACAACAAACGTTCTACCATCACAAGTCGGGAAATCCAAACCGCTGTCCGTCTTTTACTGCCCGGAGAGTTGGCTAAGCACGCCGTCAGTGAGGGAACCAAAGCAGTCACCAAGTACACTAGCTCCAAGTAAATTGCAGCCAAAAATACCAGCTATCGGCTAGCAGCTAGCAGCAAAAGGCCCTTTTCAGGGCCACAAATCATTCCTTTCAAAGAATTTAAAATATTGCAAGCCATGTGAAAAAAACATAATAAACAAATTATCAGATTCTATTCCATTGATGCAGCAAATAAGTCACAATCTGAATTGTTTGGCTTGACTTCTAATGAAATAAAACTGAACAGCAAAATTACCTTTTTATCGTGTCCACAACGAAAAAAGACGTGCAGAAACTAAATTAGTCTTATTAACACAGGAAACAGATTGATTGGCTTATAAATATACTTACTCAACAAGTATATGGATTAAATATATGGGAATTTAGCTTCTGAAAGGCAAACACAGATACAATACAATTCATGAAATATTTTTGTCTCTTTAAAAATAAATTGTAGCCCTGAAAAGGGCTTAGTTAAAATGCCAATTTCATAATTCATAATAAATTTTGGAATTCGCTTCTACTCTGATGAGTATGTATTTTAAATTATTTCTTGGCGGCAGATGCAGTCTTTGCCTTCGGCTTCTTGGGAGTAGCTTTTTTCGGTGTCGCTGCCTTTGCCTGCTTGGGCTTGGCACTTAAGGCTTGTGTCTTAGGCTTTGGTTTCTTTGCCTTTGCTGCGCTTGGTTTGACCTTTGCCTCTGCTGTGGTGGGCTTAGCCTTTACTGTACCCGTTTTCTTAGCATCCTTTGCTGTTGCTTTTGCCTTCACCTTTGCTTTATCTGCCTTCGTTTTCTCAGCGCTCTTTTTGCTGGCTGGGGCTACCTTTGATGGCTTCTTCTTGTCAACTGCAGCTGATTTCTTTTTTTTAGCTGCTGCCGCCGTGGTTTTCTTCTCCAGAGGGGCACCCTTTGGCTTGAGCGTAGTATGGTCGTTGGCAAATGCCATACGCTTAATATTTGCTTTTATCGCACTCGCACACACACACTCACACACATCGCATAAACATATATAAGCAAGCGAAGCATGAGCCAAGAATGCCTTTACTGCCTATTTATTTATTTAATGTCAACAGCAACATACAAAATGTAAAATATGAATTAAGTAAAATTAAATCTAATTTACTTTTTTAAATTATAAGAAATAATGTTACAATAATGAAGAGTCTATCACAGGTAGGCAAAACACCAAATTTACAGCGAAGACCAAATAGTTGGAAGTACCCTTACTCCTCATGTAGTAGATACTGTTTTGCCACTAACTGTACTTTTCTTGCATTTCTGTTTTCGTTTTTCGACTTGGCACACGGAATTGAAATATAGTCATTGAAACATTAAATCTCTTTTATATGTTTTGGTCGTCCTGAAAAGGACGTTTGGTTTTCAATTTTCACATCATCATATCATCATATTCTATTCATAGTCTGGTAGTTTATGCCTTCTTTTCCGTCTTCTTGGGGAGTAGAACTGCCTGGATGTTGGGTAAAACACCACCCTGGGCAATGGTAACGCCCGAAAGCAGTTTATTTAACTCTTCATCGTTGCGGATGGCCAATTGCAGATGGCGAGGGATAATCCTAGTTTTCTTGTTATCACGAGCAGCATTGCCAGCCAACTCCAAGACTTCAGCGGCCAAGTATTCCATAACGGCAGCCAAGTACACAGGAGCACCGGCACCAACACGCTCGGCGTAGTTGCCCTTGCGGAGAAGACGGTGAATACGACCGACGGGAAACTGGAGACCAGCGCGGCTGGAACGCGACTTTGCCTTTCCCTTCACTTTTCCACCTTTACCGCGACCAGACATATTTATTCAATTCACTATTATTCACTCTCAACACACAAACGTCGAATGATTCTCACAAACAGCCGATCGTTGTATTTATACTTTTTCAGCTATCTACTTCTTCAGGTTAGGTATGAACAGCTGCGCAGTAGTTCACCGCGCAGTGGTGGATTTTAACATGAAAGCGTCGTCCAAACGAGAGTATATAAGAGAAGCATTTCTGTGTGCTGAACACATTTGTGAAGTGAATTGAGGTGAGTGAACAAGTATTAAGTATGCCGCCGAAAACTAGTGGAAAGGCAGCCAAAAAGGCTGGCAAGGCTCAAAAGAACATCACCAAGAATGACAAGAAGAAGAAGCGCAAGAGGAAGGAAAGCTATGCCATCTACATTTACAGTGCTGAAGCAGGTCCATCCTGACACCGGCATTTCGTCAAAGGCGATGAGCATCATGAACAGCTTCGTGAACGATATTTTTGAGCGTATTGCTGCCGAGGCATCTCGTTTGGCCCACTACAACAAACGGTTCACCATCACAAGTCGGGAAATCCAAACCGCTGTCCGTCTTTTACTGCCCGGAGAGTTGGCTAAGCACGCCGTCAGCGAGGGAACCAAAGCAGTCACCAAGTACACTAGCTCCAAGTAAATTGCAGCCAAAAATACCAGCTATCGGCTAGCAGCAAAAGGCCCTTTTCAGGGCCACAAATCATTCCTTTCAAAGAATTTAAAATATTGCAAGCCATGTGAAAAAACATAATAAATAAATTATCAGATTCTATTCCATTGATGCAGCAAATAAGTCACAATCTGAATTTTTTGGCTTGACTTCTAATGAAATAAAAATGAACAGCAAAATTACCTTTTTATCGTGTCCACAACGAATAAAGACGTGCAGAAACTAAATTAGTCTTATTAACACACGAAACAGATTGATTGGCTTATAAATATACTTACTCAACAAGTATATGGATTAAATATATGGGAATTTAGCTTCTGAAAGGCAAACACAGATACAATACAATTCATGAAATATTTTTGTCTCTTTAAAAATAAATTGTAGCCCTGAAAAGGGCTTTGTTAAAATGCCAATTTCATAATTCATAATAAATTTTGGAATTCGCTTCTACTCTGATGAGTATGTATTTTAAATTATTTCTTGGCGGCAGATGCAGATGCAGTCTTTGCCTTCGGCTTCTTGGGAGTAGCTTTTTTCGGTGTCGCTGCCTTTGCCTTTGCCTGCTTTGGCTTGGCACTTACGGCTTGTGTCTTAGGCTTTGGTTTCTTTGCCTTTGCTGCGCTTGGTTTGACCTTTGCCTCTGCTGTGGTGGGCTTAGCCTTTACTGTACCCGTTTTCCTAGCATCCTTTGCTGTTGCCTTTGCCTTCACCTTTGCTTTATCTGCCTTCGTTTTCTCAGCGCTCTTTTTGCTGGCTGGGGCTACCTTTGATGGCTTCTTCTTGTCAACTGCAGCTGATTTCTTCTTTTTAGCTGCTGCCGCCGCGGTTTTCTTCTCCAGAGGGGCACCCTTTGGCTTGAGCGTAGTATGGTCGTTGGCAAATGCCATACGCTTAATATTTGCTTTTATCGCACTCGCACACACACACACTCACACACATCGCATAAACATATATAAGCAAGCGAAGCATGAGCCAAGAATGCCTTTACTGCCTATTTATTTATTTAATGTCAACAGCAACATACAAAATGTAAAATATGAATTAGGTAAAATTAAATCTAATTTACTTTTTTAAATTATAAGAAATAATGTTACAATAATGAAGAGTCTATCACAGGTAGGCAAAACACCAAATTTACAGCGAAGACCAAATAGTTGGAAGTACCCTTACTCCTCATGTAGTAGATACTGTTTTGCCACTAACTGTACTTTTCTTGCATTTCTGTTTTCGTTTTTCGACTTGGCACACGGAATTGAAATATAGTCATTGAAACATTAAATCTCTTTTATATGTTTTGGTCGTCCTGAAAAGGACGTTTGGTTTTCAATTTTCACATCATCATATCATCATATTCTATTCATAGTCTGGTAGTTTATGCCTTCTTTTCCGTCTTCTTGGGGAGTAGAACTGCTTGGATGTTGGGTAAAACACCACCCTGGGCAATGGTAACGCCCGAAAGCAGTTTATTCAACTCTTCATCGTTGCGGATGGCCAATTGCAGATGGCGAGGGATAATCCTAGTTTTCTTGTTATCACGAGCAGCATTGCCAGCCAACTCCAAGACTTCAGCGGCCAAGTATTCCATAACGGCAGCCAAGTACACAGGAGCACCGGCACCAACACGCTCGGCGTAGTTGCCCTTGCGGAGAAGACGGTGAATACGACCGACGGGAAACTGGAGACCAGCGCGGCTGGAACGCGACTTTGCCTTTCCCTTCACTTTTCCACCTTTACCGCGACCAGACATATTTATTCAATTCACTATTATTCACTCTCAACACACAAACGTCGAATGATTCTCACAAACAGCCGATCGTTGTATTTATACTTTTTCAGCTATCTACTTCTTCAGGTTAGGTATGAACAGCTGCGCAGTAATTCACCGCGCAGTGGTGGATTTTAACATGAAAGCGTCGTCCAAACGAGAGTATATAAGAGAAGCATTTCTGTGTGCTGAACACATTTGTGAAGTGAATTGAAGTGAGTGAACAAGTATTAAGTATGCCGCCGAAAACTAGTGGAAAGGCAGCCAAAAAGGCTGGCAAGGCTCAAAAGAACATCACCAAGAATGACAAGAAGAAGAAGCGCAAGAGGAAGGAAAGCTATGCCATCTACATTTACAAAGTGCTGAAGCAGGTCCATCCTGACACCGGCATTTCGTCAAAGGCGATGAGCATCATGAACAGCTTCGTGAACGATATTTTTGAGCGTATTGCTGCCGAGGCATCTCGTTTGGCCCACTACAACAAACGTTCTACCATCACAAGTCGGGAAATCCAAACCGCTGTCCGTCTTTTACTGCCCGGAGAGTTGGCTAAGCACGCCGTCAGCGAGGGAACCAAAGCAGTCACCAAGTACACTAGCTCCAAGTAAATTGCAGCCAAAAATACCAGCTATCGGCTAGCAGCAAAAGGCCCTTTTCAGGGCCACAAATCATTCCTTTCAAAGAATTTAAAATATTGCAAGCCATGTGAAAAAACATAATAAATAAATTATCAGATTCTATTCCATTGATGCAGCAAATAAGTCACAATCTGAATTTTTTGGCTTGACTTCTATTGAAATAAAAATGAACAGCAAAATTACCTTTTTATCGTGTCCACAACGAATAAAGACGTGCAGAAACTAAATTAGTCTTATTAACACACGAAACAGATTGATTGGCTTATAAATATACTTACTCAACAAGTATATGGATTAAATATATGGGAATTTAGCTTCTGAAAGGCAAACACAGATACAATACAATTCATGAAATATTTTTGTCTCTTTAAAAATAAATTGTAGCCCTGAAAAGGGCTTTGTTAAAATGCCAATTTCATAATTCATAATAAATTTTGGAATTCGCTTCTACTCTGATGAGTATGTATTTTAAATTATTTCTTGGCGGCAGATGCAGATGCAGTCTTTGCCTTCGGCTTCTTGGGAGTAGCTTTTTTCGGTGTCGCTGCCTTTGCCTTTGTCTGCTTTGGCTTGGCACTTACGGCTTGTGTCTTAGGCTTTGGTTTCTTTGCCTTTGCTGCGCTTGGTTTGACCTTTGCCTCTGCTGTGGTGGGCTTAGCCTTTACTGTACCCGTTTTCCTAGCATCCTTTGCTGTTGCCTTTGCCTTCACCTTTGCTTTATCTGCCTTCGTTTTCTCAGCGCTCTTTTTGCTGGTTTTCTTCTCCAGAGGGGCACCCTTTGGCTTGAGCGTAGTATGGTCGTTGGCAAATGCCATACGCTTAATATTTGCTTTTATCGCACTCGCACACACACACTCACACACATCGCATAAACATATATAAGCAAGCGAAGCATGAGCCAAGAATGCCTTTACTGCCTATTTATTTATTTAATGTCAACAGCAACATACAAAATGTAAAATATGAATTAAGTAAAATTAAATCTAATTTACTTTTTTAAATTATAAGAAATAATGTTACAATAATGAAGAGTCTATCACAGGTAGGCAAAACACCAAATTCACAGCGAAGACCAAATAGTTGGAGAGTACCCTTACTCCTCATGTAGTAGATACTGTTTTGCCACTAACTGTACTTTTCTTGCATTTCTGTTTTCGTTTTTCGACTTGGCACACGGAATTGAAATATAGTCATTGAAACATTAAATCTCTTTTATATGTTTTGGTCGTCCTGAAAAGGACGTTTGGTTTTCAATTTTCACATCATCATATCATCATATTCTATTCATAGTCTGGTAGTTTATGCCTTCTTTTCCGTCTTCTTGGGGAGTAGAACTGCTTGGATGTTGGGTAAAACACCACCCTGGGCAATGGTAACGCCCGAAAGCAGTTTATTCAACTCTTCATCGTTGCGGATGGCCAATTGCAGATGGCGAGGGATAATCCTAGTTTTCTTGTTATCACGAGCAGCATTGCCAGCCAACTCCAAGACTTCAGCGGCCAAGTATTCCATAACGGCAGCCAAGTACACAGGAGCACCGGCACCAACACGCTCGGCGTAGTTGCCCTTGCGGAGAAGACGGTGAATACATACAAAATGTAAAATATGAATTAGGTAAAATTAAATCTAATTTACTTTTTTAAATTATAAGAAATAATGTTACAATAATGAAGAGTCTATCACAGGTAGGCAAAACACCAAATTTACAGCGAAGACCAAATAGTTGGAAGTACCCTTACTCCTCATGTGGTAGATACTGTTTTGCCACTAACTGTACTTTTCTTGCATTTCTGTTTTCGTTTTTCGACTTGACACACGGAATTGAAATATAGTCATTGAAACATTAAATCTCTTTTATATGTTTTGGTCGTCCTGAAAAGGACGTTTGGTTTTCAATTTTCACATCAACAGCAAAATACAAAATGTAAAATATGAATTAAGTAAAATTAAATCTAATTTACTTTTTTAAATTATAAGAAATAATGTTACAATAATGAGGAGTCTATCACAGGTAGGCAAAACACCAAATTCACAGCGAAGACCAAATAGTTGGAAGTACCCTTACTCCTCATGTAGTAGATACTGTTTTGCCACTAACTGTACTTTTCTTGCATTTCTGTTTTCGTTTTTCGACTTGGGACACGGAATTGAAATATAGTCAATGAAACATTAAATCTCTTTTATATGTTTTGGTCGTCCTGAAAAGGACGTTTGGTTTTAAATTTTTACATATGTACATCATATTTAATAGTCTGGTAGTTTATGCCTTCTTTTCCGTCTTCTTGGGGAGTAGAACTGCCTGGATGTTGGGTAAAACACCACCCTGGGCAATGGTAACGCCTGAAAGCAGTTTATTTAACTCTTCATCGTTGCGGATGGCCAATTGCAGATGGCGAGGGATAATCCTAGTTTTCTTGTTATCACGAGCAGCATTGCCAGCCAACTCCAAGACTTCAGCGGCCAAGTATTCCATAACGGCAGCCAAGTACACAGGAGCACCGGCACCAACACGCTCGGCGTAGTTGCCCTTGCGGAGAAGACGGTGAATACGACCGACGGGAAACTGGAGACCAGCGCGGCTGGAACGCGACTTTGCCTTTCCCTTCACTTTTCCACCTTTACCGCGACCAGACATATTTATTCAATTCACTATTATTCACTCTCAACACACAAACGTCGAATGATTCTCACAAACAGCCGCTCGTTGTATTTATACTTTTTCAGCTACCTACTTCTTCAGGTTAGGTATGAACAGCTGCGCAGTAATTCAACGCGCAGTGGTGGATTTTAACATGAAAGCGTCGTCCAAACGAGAGTATATAAGAGAAGCATTTCTGTGTGCTGAACACATTTGTGAAGTGAATTGAAGTGAGTGAACAAGTATTAAGTATGCCGCCGAAAACTAGTGGAAAGGCAGCCAAAAAGGCTGGCAAGGCTCAAAAGAACATCACCAAGAATGACAAGAAGAAGAAGCGCAAGAGGAAGGAAAGCTATGCCATCTACATTTACAAAGTGCTGAAGCAGGTCCATCCTGACACCGGCATTTCGTCAAAGGCGATGAGCATCATGAACAGCTTCGTGAACGATATTTTTGAGCGTATTGCTGCCGAGGCATCTCGTTTGGCCCACTACAACAAACGTTCTACCATCACAAGTCGGGAAATCCAAACCGCTGTCCGTCTTTTACTGCCCGGAGAGTTGGCTAAGCACGCCGTCAGCGAGGGAACCAAAGCAGTCACCAAGTACACTAGCTCCAAGTAAATTGCAGCCAAAAATACCAGCTATCGGCTAGCAGCAAAAGGCCCTTTTCAGGGCCACAAATCATTCCTTTCAAAGAATTTAAAATATTGCAAGCCATGTGAAAAAACATAATAAATAAATTATCAGATTCTATTCCATTGATGCAGCAAATAAGTCACAATCTGAATTTTTTGGCTTGACTTCTAATGAAATAAAAATGAACAGCAAAATTACCTTTTTATCGTGTCCACAACGAATAAAGACGTGCAGAAACTAAATTAGTCTTATTAACACACGAAACAGATTGATTGGCTTATAAATATACTTACTCAACAAGTATATGGATTAAATATATGGGAATTTAGCTTCTGAAAGGCAAACACAGATACAATACAATTCATGAAATATTTTTGTCTCTTTAAAAATAAATTGTAGCCCTGAAAAGGGCTTTGTTAAAATGCCAATTTCATAATTCATAATACATTTTGGAATTCGCTTCTACTCTGATGAGTATGTATTTTAAATTATTTCTTGGCGGCAGATGCAGATGCAGTCTTTGCCTTCGGCTTCTTGGGAGTAGCTTTTTTCGGTGTCGCTGCCTTTGCCTTTGCCTGCTTTGGCTTGGCACTTACGGCTTGTGTCTTAGGCTTTGGTTTCTTTGCCTTTGCTGCGCTTGGTTTGACCTTTGCCTCTGCTGTGGTGGGCTTAGCCTTTACTGTACCCGTTTTCTTAGCATCCTTTGCTGTTGCTTTTGTCTTCACCTTTGCTTTATCTGCCTTCGTTTTCTCAGCGCTCTTTTTGCTGGCTGGGGCTACCTTTGATGGCTTCTTCTTGTCAACTGCAGCTGATTTCTTTTTTTAGCTGTTGCCGCCGTGGTTTTCTTCTCCAGAGGGGCACCCTTTGGCTTGGGCTCTTTTTTGGCTGATGCAGACAGTTTAAACGAACCAGATGCACCCTTGCCCTTTGTTTGGACCAGCTTTCCACTTGCAACTGCAGTCTTCAAGTACTTCTTAATGAACGGGGCTAGTTTCTGGGCATCACACTTGTATGTGGCAGAAATGTATTTCTTAATTGCCAAAAGCGATGAGCCACCACGCTCCTTCAAGTTTTTTATCGAAGCATCTACCATTTGCTGAGTTGGCGGGTGTGATGCTACAGCTGTTGTCCTCTTTGCCTTCAATCCTGATGCTGCTGCTGCCTTCTTGGGGGTCACCTTCTTCTCGGCTGCAGCTGCAGCTGGTGGGGCAGCCACAGGAGAGGCGTTTGTTGCAGCTGCTGAATCAGACATGTTTCACTTTAATTCACTTTCACAACGATTTACACTTTTTTGGTAGAAATTTGCAGAAATTCACCACGAATTTGGTCACTCGATTGAGTGAGAATCGAGGAGGAGAGCCGAACGAAAATGTTTGCGGCATTGAACGATTGTTATGCGAAAGATTGCCAACGTCTGATTGTAAAATTGTCATTTACAATCATTATATTTGCAAATTGAATAAAATGTAAATGTGAAAATTTTTTAAAATATTTGTGCAACTTAATATAATTAATTTAATGATATTATCTTAATTGACCGAGTCATGGAAGTCGTCCAAAGTTCAGATGTGTTCCATCACGCAACATTTGTTAGTGAAAAACAACTCTTTTTAATATAATTATAACAAAATTTGTAAAATTAAAATATTATAAATAATATATGAACTTTTCTTGAATGAAAAAAAATCAATTACAAATACAATAAGTTATTAAATCGATTTTTAAACACGCCTTTAGCTTGACCAATAGGTGCCGAAATCAGACTTCCGTGGAGTGCAAGCAACAAGGGAAAATGCCAGGAAAAAATATAGATTCCTGTTAAATAAATAATTCTTATTTATTAAATATATCATATGTATATCGACATTCAGTTGTATATGTTTAATAATTATTTTAATACAAAACAACAGTTGAATAGATTAATTGGCATGCAACACCCAGATGACCAAAATACTCGTAGCAAGCGGGCAACATATTAAAAGTCAATCTTAAAAGCGTTATTCTTTATTTAAATATTTTTTGTCTATCAGATTATGACATATCTTGCTAAATAAACACATAAATCGAATCTACTGAGAAAATAATATAAAATGCATACAGGTTCAGATCAAAATTGATTAAGTATATTTTATAAAGTAAAATAGTCGCGAGCAACACATTAGATGTGCAACTTGAATCTTTATTTAAATATATTTCATCAAAAAGGAATCCATAATCGTGATTGCAATATTTCCTGATTTTATTGATCTACTATTGACTTACTGATTGTCATACAGTAAATAATATAATAATATATAAAATAGGTAAAACAATACGCATTATTTATTTGATGCTCTTATAGTTCGTATATACATTCAAATGTTTTTCACAGCGAAACACAAATCTCTTTATTTAAAGTATTTTGTGGTCCTGAAAAGGACCGATTTGTTTGGAATTGATATTTGTTGCTTCGTAATTTAAGCACGTTCGCCACGAATGCGTCTGGCCAGTTGGATATCCTTGGGCATGATGGTGACCCGCTTGGCATGGATAGCACACAAGTTCGTGTCTTCAAATAGGCCAACCAGGTAGGCTTCGCTAGCTTCTTGCAGAGCCATCACAGCCGAACTCTGGAAACGTAAATCGGTCTTGAAATCCTGAGCAATTTCGCGTACTAAACGCTGGAACGGCAGCTTGCGGATAAGCAACTCTGTGCTCTTCTGGTAGCGACGAATTTCACGCAGTGCAACAGTACCGGGACGATAGCGATGAGGTTTCTTCACACCACCGGTTGCTGGAGCACTTTTACGTGCTGCCTTAGTTGCCAACTGTTTGCGCGGAGCCTTGCCTCCCGTCGATTTTCGAGCAGTCTGCTTAGTACGCGCCATTTCTATCTTTCTCTCTTTCTAAAACACTGTTTACACTGTCACTGCTGAAAACACAATGGTCGCTTGCTCGTTTTGCTACTCGTTTATATAGAAAACTGCTCGTTTTTCGTCGTGTTGCGAGGGTAGTGTGCGAGCGGGATAGAAATATCTGTGTATTCGCTCGTGTGTTCGCACTTTTTCGTATAAATAGAAGCGCTTGCGACGAAGCAAGCATTAGTTTCTCTCTGACATTCGTTGTGTTGTGAATAAAGTAAAAGTGAAAAATGACTGGTCGTGGTAAAGGTGGCAAAGGTTTGGGTAAAGGCGGCGCTAAACGTCATCGCAAAGTGTTGCGTGACAACATCCAGGGCATCACGAAACCAGCTATCCGTCGTTTAGCTCGTCGTGGTGGCGTGAAACGTATCTCTGGACTCATTTATGAAGAAACTCGTGGTGTCCTAAAGGTGTTCTTGGAAAATGTTATCCGCGACGCGGTCACATACACTGAGCATGCCAAGAGGAAGACGGTCACTGCCATGGATGTTGTCTATGCGCTGAAGAGACAAGGCCGTACCCTCTACGGTTTTGGCGGCTAAACACCTAAAACAAATATATGTACAAGTACAGTAATACCAATCGGTCCTTTTCAGGACCACCAAAGAGAGCTGTACAGAGCTGAGATTAATGTAACTCAGTCGCTGATAAGTGAATGGTGCAGACATCTGAAGAGAGCTGCGTAAAAAACTAGATTCAATTTTCGAACCAAGATAAGGCACGAAAGACGAGAAATGTTATTAGTTTTCTACAAAATAAAAAGCCAAATTAAGAATCGATTACTTATATTTTAAAAGACAAGCAAGCAGCGTGGAGAAAAGAGTTAATACTGTATAGATAAGTAAATAATCAAATGTTAGTGGCTATAAGCCACTTATTGAGAAATCGTAAATGTTCCCTCTCGCACCACCACTGGCTTTATTTGTAGGCAGAATACTAATATGAAAGGTAATCAGATATACTCATTTTACTCAGTGTATAATAAGTATTACAATTAGATATAGACATCAAGATGGATATGGGAAGTCCCACGAGGTACACACTTAATTAAAGTTGTTTGGCAAAATTAAAATTATTTACTGAGTGCTCTTTAGACCCACTCAAACAAAAATTTAGTCGCCATGAAACTTATCAAATGCAGTCTTAATGGTGTTGCTTTGCTACTTTGTTGAAGTATAATAAAAATATAAATTTAAATAAATTGCAGAGTCATTTAATTAGATTCTCTACACACGAGTTACTATAGCTACTTATTACGGCTTCAGAATGATTTGCACAATTTGTTGTTTATTTCTGTCCACAAAAATAAATATTTTAAATTTAGAATTACGTCATATACAAATGGTTCTTTATTCTAATTATATACAAAATTCATGTGAATGATCATATTCAATAGCATTGTCGAAAGTAGAATGATTTCCAATTTTGGTTCTAAATTAAGATCACAAAATGTTAAGTCAGATTTCAGTCAGACTTTTATTTTTCAGAGAATGTAAAAGTAAAAGTTCAATCCGACACGAACCCGTTGGGCTGAGATACTTTAACCAAGCGCACTCGGAGTATAATTAAAGGTGAAAATTTCTATGCAATAGCATTTGAGATGTTACAACATATAGCTAAGTATTAGTATTAGACTTGCTAGCGTCGATGAGGCAGAAGCTGTTGCTGCTGGCAGCCTGGCCAACAGATTCGCATTAGCAAAGGCAACAATCAGCGAGACGAGGAAGCATTAAATGGCTTGGAGCGCATCGAAACCGGACAGCTGCCGGTAGTTGTTTGTTAGGGATTTAGTTGAGCACGAACAGATAGGGGGAATGATCAAACTTCACGACTCTTGTGTAGGGTATTTAATAATGTCGTTTGTATTTCGCTACTGATTTTGTTTTGGTCTTGCCTTTTGCTCAGCGTCGTCGTTGTTATTATTAATTCCAAGCTATATTCGTTCCACTGACCCCCATTCCCTGAGCTCAGTTCCCGGCTGTCTGAGTGCCAATTATTTGTTACTGCTAGCTCGCTCGGGCCAAAGCACTGGGTTGACTCTCTATTTTCGCCATAAATACAACGGACGACAAGTCGTCGAATCAGATGTCGCTTTGCATTTGGTTGAGCCGGGGGCGTCGTTGTATAATTTCTTCTTCACATCACAATATCTGCAACGAAAGTGAGATTTGCATTGCAAAAGAAACTTCAAAAATAGTCCAAAAAAATATTCTAAGAAAATGGCAAGTGTTTTGAGTGCATTTATTGTTGTTGTCACGCTGATGGGCATGAGTTTCGCTGCTGAAGAATTAATTGCGCTGCCACCAGTTGAATATAAGCCCATCACCAAATTGGGTGAGTATTGGATGCCAAATCAAACTTGATTTATTGATGTAGTATAATATTTAAAAATAAAAAAATTGGTTTGACTTTTGAAACGTATATGCGAATGTGTGTGGTAGAAAGGGTGATCTTAAAGTGTTTAACTATATAAAATATTTGCATATATGTACCTAACGTATTTAAGCCTGTTTGCATGCCATTTGCATAAATGGTACGAACGGTCCTACAAGTTTTGTCTATATTCATTTGTATGTTCGGATTTGGATTTCTATACTACTATCAGCTGCGAAATCAAATGCGTTTTTAGGCATTGATAACAACAAAATTGTTAAATTGGTGGCAAAATATCAATAATTATACTAAAATGCAAATCGTGTAGCAACAATCATGGGAAACACGCAAAAGCTGTGCAAATTGTATATCAAAGCCGTTACGTGTGCTAAAGTTCAATTTCTATCAGCATTTAGCAACTGTTGACTGAGCTACAGACTGATCTACAGAATTATACAATATATATATATACGTATATATATAAACAGTAAATTTGTTGACCAAATTAGGTAAAATTGTTTTTTTTTTTGTTTTAGCTATTATTTATTAAGTGTATAATAGTTGTTTAAATGGTAAATTTGTAGATAGAGAATACGTGACGACATTTTAATGGATGAAATAGCTTACTGAAGTGTGGTCAAGATAGTTAATAGGCAATTGGTATTCCAGGGGGAACAAGCCCATCTTATGAATATATAAAAGTACTGAAATTGATAGCCAAGTTTTCCTAGTATGGATAACGATTTCAGAGGACTCAGCACATTAAAAGCAATCAAAACAAACGTAATCAAATGGTTTGAAAATAAATCTGTTGAATTTGCATATTATTTTCGGTGTTCCTTTTTTATATGGTGAATTTGGTAATCAAAATAAAATAAAAAGCTTTAGCAGCAGTTTCTTACCCAGTTTTGGCATTTAACTAGAATACTGAGAAGCCTTGACTGATATTTGCCTAAAAAAGGCCAGAAGCCTTCCGGCTCTGAGTCGAATGGAGCAGGTCGCAGTCAATTGCCACTTCCGCTAAATGGCCTTCCCCTGCCGCAGCGACCGTTGCAAAAAGCCTTCAGTACGAAAGATTCAAGCGGCAAACTCGATACGGCAGTGCGATATGCGCTACAATGAAACGCTTAGTCAATGCTCCGTCACAACATTAGCAATTAAATGTTGTCATTTTTGTCATACAAAATACACAAAAAATTCAAGTTAAAATCTAAACAGCAACAAATAAATAGCGAAAGGGGTTGGAGGAGGGGGGAATGCAGGGGAGACTCGCAATTATGTGCGACAACAATTAACAAAATGCGGAATTCTCGTCTAAAATGTCACGTTCTGGGCATAAAGCGCATAGATCATAGATGATATGAGATTACTGTGAAATGTATGTCAGGGCAATGTTCATGAATGTTGTATTTATGTGTGATTTGATTGTGTTCATTGATTGATTGGATTTGATTTTGATTTGACACAGCCGCCGATATACCGACCTGCAGCCAATCAGATGCAAATATAAATGAGTGCATTAAACAGGGATTCCAGCAGCTGATGCCACGGCTGAAAAATGGCATCAGTGATCTGAATATACCCCCAATGGATCCCTACCTGCTGGGCAAGAGCTCCTACAACTACAACTCGGGCGTGCTGCAGGGTCGCATTGCCATGAGGAATGTGGCGGTGCATGGTCTCAGCGAGGGCATTGTCGACAAAGTAAACTATCGCCAGAAGAACAATCGCGTACGCCTGGAGATGCTCAGCCATGTACCGCAGATGCTGGCTGAGGGCGACTACAAGGCGGACATCAAGCTGAACGACATGAAGATAACTCCAAAAGGCATCTTCAACATTACGTTGAGTAAGCAAAATAATAATATTGACTTGCAACTACAGGCTGGCCATGTAATTACTGTCTCAACTAATCAAATTTGAAATTTCAGGCAACGTCAGCATGAAATCGCGCGCCACCGGCGAACTATACGAGCGAGACGGTCACAGTTATTTGCGCCTGACCAAGCTCGAGTCGGAGCCGAAAGTGGGCGACATGCGCATCTATGCCAATGGCCTGGTGCCCGATCCAGCGTTGAGTGAGTGCCCACACAGCATAATCCTATCGATTCCATGATATATACATATATTCACAAATTTCAATCGAATTTATAGATGATGTCATTCTGGACTTTATCAATCAGTACTGGCGCCAGCTATATCAGGCTATGCTACCAGAAACTATAGCCATTTGGGAGCCTGTAATGCTCAAAGCTGGCAATGATTTCCTGGCTGCCCTGCCATTCGATTTGATTCTCACAAAGGATTAAGTTCGTTGTAATCCCTGGTGTGCTTATGCAATCATATTATTGGTAGAAGCGTTATTCAAGATGCTAACTTAGTTAGTAAGCAAATAAAATGATCAATTACAAGTAGAGAGGGAGCATATTGCAGATTCTTAATACGATTAAGTTAATAAGTTAAACAGTGGGAACCAAAATTGATTAACACTTGTGTATTCATTATACATTTATGGTAATACTGATTCTGACGACGTTCTTATATTCCTGTAGATCTGCTAAAATACTTCAGTTAAAACCTGGCTATAATTTATATATTTAATATTTATTATCTATGTATACATATTCACATGTATTATAGGGTGCAGGGTATTTCCGAACTGAGCATTCTCAACTAGCGCATTCTTCAACAATTTTATTATTTTGCAAAGCATCAATTCGAATTTTTAATTTCAACACTTTTGCATATTTTGATTGGAATTTATATATTCATTTAATTATATTTAGAATACTAAATCGAACACTTAATAACAAATGAAATGAAACATTTTCAATGCGAGATTGTAAATGGTCGCTTGTCAAACATAAATAATTTATTTGTGTTTAAGTGAGTTATTTTAAAATGCGTTGGCAATCAAGAGTCAATTAAAATGAAACTTGTTTCAAAGAGTGTTCGACTTAAGGTTACCCTGTACCTAACCTCTTCTTATACGGGCCAAACTTCGCACACTTTCGCAGTTTTCAGCTTAAGTAATAATACAATTTTACTAATGTATATTTCCCTTTGATAATATTTTGATCAGTTTGTTAATAATTGGACAGTGTAGGGCTCTGTGACCAATATTCGATGTGCTTAGGGTATAATTAGTTAACAGAAAACGCACAGCTTATGCTTATGGTCAACAGGTTATTATTGTAAATAATTGTAATACAAAATTCAGAAAGTATTTTGCGGGGTTCGGGGTTAATTTTGTTTGAACTGTTTTCCATTTAATGATTTGACATTTAAACAGTGGCTAAGCCGGTTTTCAATCTGTCGAAGTCCATTTACTATTTACATTATTTATTGCTAGGTACTATTTTTCCTAGCTTAGTGGATGTGACAAACTTAAAATATTTCATAGAATAAAATAGCCCCACCCAGTGCCTTGTCAGCTCAGTTGGAGGGTGTTCATACAAGCGACAGGTTGATGTTGACTCAACCGCAGAATCGTGAGGACTATTTAATCGAAAAGGATACTAAAATCAGTTTGAACATAATGCTGCACATTGTGGTGGCAACACTGTGCCTTCTGGCAAGTGGATCTCAGGCGGCGCCTGCGGAAGCAGCAAATAAGACAAACAATATTGATTGTGTGTATGAAGCTAGGGGAACGTTGCGCATACGCAGTGTGTAACATATTGAATTCTATGATTTTTAGCCCTCGATTTTCCAAAGTGCCCTGAGGGTGCTGACAACGTTGTGGAATGTATCAAGATCAAGTTCAATACGATTTTGCAACGTTCTAGACTTGGAGTACCCGAATTAAATATAGAGCCGTATGATCCTCTGATCATAAATCGATCGAGTTTTGATTACTCAACTCCAGTGGTTAAAGGTCGAATTTCGGTGCGTAATGTGAAACTATTCGGTTTAGCAGATCACAAAATCGAGAAACTACGTATGAAAGTCAATGGTGACAAGGTAAAATTCCAAATAGTCTCGACCATACCCAAAGTGAATATGAATGGCATTTACAAGGCGGAGATGCAGGTGAACTCGCTACATTTGAAACCCAAAGGCAATTTCAACATAACGCTTTGTGAGTAGTGAAATACATAATAACTTTAACTACCTACATACATGTTTGTATATGCGTCGTTATATGTCTGTTGTTGCAGTTGATGTGGAGAACCTTGTGGTTTTGGATGGCGAAATCATTAGCAAGGATGGCCACAAATACTTTCGTTTAACCGATATCGAAGCGGACCCAAAGATTCGTGATTTGACCATTAAGGCCAATGGCATATTTCCGGATCCTGAATTAGGTAAGTGTGTGTGTGTGTGTTATCTGAATCGCAATTTCCTCAACGCTTAATTCATATGCTTGGCAGACGAGATTGCACTAAATGTGGCCAACAACTACTGGAGAGATATCTATGGCATTATTTTGCCGGAAACGAGAAAGTCGTGGCTTCCTGTCATTTTGCGCATTTGTAACCAGGCTCTGATAAGAGTGCCAGTCGATGATATTATCCAGTCAAGCGAATAAGATAGCGGCTGTATTCCTGATTTACTTTAGTTATTAATTGTATTCGTGTGGAAATTTCTTAATTAAACCGGGTTACCTCTAATAAAATTCTAACCGGCGATCAAATGGCCATTATTAAATTCAGGCGCACTCTGTTTATGCACAATTAACGGGCAGATTAAAACAGGTTTTAATTGATTCGGTCATGCCCCAGATTCATTTAGCATAAAATTATATGCCTAAAAAAAGTAGCTAATTTTATGTAAGTGCCCACTGACTGCACCCAGTTAATGGGGTTAAGTGCACAGCACGTTGACCTTGGTAACTGGTATCTATCTACACACATATCTATCAATCCATTCATATTCGAATGTGGTCAAGTGCATGCATTTAGTGTAAAATGGAGCAATGAGTCGACGACGATTCGAAACCACTTCAGTAACCAGCGATTTGAGAACAACTGACACTTACATAGGCACTTTGAAGTTATTAACGAAAAATGCATTTATATTCACAACAAAAACCATTCGCATTGGAAATGAACGTTTTCTTAAGGCCGACTTTAATTTTAAGAATTTAAGTTAAGAATTAATGTTACAAATTAAATTATTAAAAATATAAATGGAAGAAGCTTAATTAAATATTTTAAATAAGAAAAAATAGATAAGAAATAAAATAAAATGGTGGATATATAAGTAAGTATAAGAAGTAAATAACAAAATTTTCGGGGTATCTTTTATTAGTATATTTATTATTATTTAGACAACTATTTAAAATATATGTATATGCATACAGTGGCGGACAGCTTTTTTGAATCAGTGTCAAAGAAAAAAAGTAATTGCCTACCATAAGCTAATTATTTATTATTTTTCAAAAATTCCAAAGACCGATGGTACATTGGTACATTGTGGACACCTGGTTGCCATAAAACCCGGATTTACCTAAAGTTGAGTATTTTCGGTATAAATAGACGAATTCTTCGTAGTCAGTTTAGTTATATCCTGCATCTCGAGTTCAACAAGACAATAAGGACTATGGGCAAACGGACTACCATTGAACTACGGAAACTCATCCTGGAACACCACAAAAACGAATAATCATATCGCCGAATAACTAAAATGGTCAATCTGAGCAACTCAACTGTGTATAACGTCATTCGGCGCTTCGTCGACGAAAATCTGATAGAGAGCAAGGGCAGAAAGGCACCAAACAAGATTTTCACCGAAGAGGAGGAGCGAAGGATCATCAGGAACCGCCACTGTATGTATTTCCGCAAAATATACATATGTATGTATATGAATATCCTAAGTAAGCTGAGCATTATAGCATTGCCTACTTCAGGGTGTTGGACTCAATTCGCAATTAGTAGAAACATGCTCCGATGGCAGGCTGAATTTAGTTCTTCTTTCTATATGTCCAAAGTGACTAAGCATAAAGTACAAATTATGGACAGCAGCACTCCCGAGAGTCTTAAATGTCAGGCAAACTCGTTTGGTATGCAACATTTCATCATTGAACTAGTAAAATATATGTTTTGTGGTTTCAGAATTACCAAGTGGAGTACTTTTTCAGCTGTCTGGTTGCGTCAACCAGAGCAACGACTGTTGGCCGTCGAAATTGGTTTATGGGGCATAAACAAGCTCTAAAGGTTGACATAAACAATGCAGGTTGTGATTTGGTTATATTCCATAGGACAATGTTTACGCCCAGGTCGCGGCTTTAACTCTGCGATAAATCAGCAGCTCATTATTATGAGAGTGTGTGCCGCACACGTTTATGCATATATGGCTTAAAAACGTCGATCAAGAGAAATGTGCCTCGCATATTTGAACACTTTTTGTGGATATGTTCACAACATATATGCATACTAATAAAATTTTAATTGCTAAATGGATATGCCAGGCACACGATCGATTGTCGTCTGCTATAAGAATGGCCGTACATAATAAGCATTCGAGCATTAGATTTGCCAAAACATATTGTGACGCACCTGTGCATTGGAACCGCCGAAGCAACTTGTTTGGCTAATCGGAAGTTCAAAAGTGAAGCACCTAGAGTGCAACAATCTGGATGTGAAATATGCACTTCAACATGACAAACAAGTCACGTCGATCACCTTGGAAACAAACGCCTCAAAGCTTCATAAATATAGTGCGCAAGTTTGTGGCAAGAGATTAACAACTGGCCTACATTTTACTTAGTAGCCCATAGTCGAGGGTGAAACCAATGCTTCGTCTAGGCCCTGTGCTTGTCCAACTACAATTGCACTCAAACTGTAACTGGAATTGCAATTCGAATTGGGATTGGGATTGTGGGTGTGTAGTTCATGGGAGCTGCTGACAGTTTCCTCATTGTTCTAAGATTGATTGATTTGCGGGTGCAACTCATTGATTGACATTGACTCAACTGAGATATGTTTACAATTACATATTTTTAAAGAGGCCTAAGAATCTGATACCCTGTACAAATTATTATTTTTACCTTAAGAATTGTTAGTGCCAAAGTTTAAATCTCTCAAATAAAGTAAGTAATAATTTTCAACTTCGCTGCACAGTTATTATGTCCCCCAATTATCTGAACGTCTTAGTAATTATAAAAATAATTCAAGACCTTTAATCTCAAGCTTGACATTGCATAATTATAAATCTATTTTCTTTTTTTTTGTCTTCGTGCTTCTAAATATCAGCGGATTTAACCCTTGAATTCGCAGTTCTGCCTTAAACTTATTATATGTATATATATATATATATGTATATGCAGAGAACTTCTAAGCACAAATTGCTTGTCAACCTTTTTTCAGTCCCAATAAAAGACAAAAATATTTTGCTATGAGAAAGCAAAATAAGTTCTTTGTCTTCCTGAGCTTAAATAACAATTTCCAACTGAATATTAATTACAACAATTTATTCTTTTGATTATTTGATGGTATATTCTACCAATAATGAATCAAAAAATAAAAATACGTGGTTAAAGTTGTTTGTAATTATATATAATTACAAACACAATTGTGAAGCAATTCTACCTAAGCAGTAGTATTTAATATATGAAATGAGCGATGCAAAAAATTTTACCCATTATAAATACAACATTTTTTCATGAAAATTAAAATGTTCATTGCCACAAGTTGGGGATTTCAAGTTACTTAAATAATATTTATTCAGAATTTCAATATCACATAAAAATCTATCTATCCTCTTCCAAGTTGAAATAAATGCTAGATGCGAGACTTGTAATTAAATAAGTATTATTTTATTATTTAATTACAATTATACCAACATCTGAGACGTGATTTAAATCTACCGCACTTAACATTCAAGTGTGGCTCTCAGTTAAGCCAACTCATGCTGAGTATTTCAAGTACACCGCTGCTCAAACTGTGCTGCACAAGTTCTCAAATCCACTCAGCGACTCAACAAGTCAAAAGCTCCGAAAGCTCAATCGGCGCGCTCTAAAAGCCTTCAAATTGGTTATTTGTTGTTGTGGTTGTTGATTTGTTTTTGGCAGCGTGCGCATGGGAAAACTCAAAAAACTCGAGCTGAAAACTATAAATAAACGTGAGTTTTATGCAGCGCTCATTTAAAGATTTGCAAGCGGCGGGCCGCCAACGAAATCGTTCGCTGATTTTTAAAGTTTGCAGAAGCATTTTTTTGTGTCTTTGGCAATTGGCTAGCTAGCTAGAGTGTGGTGTAGGAGTGTGTGTATGCTTTTCTGTCAGTGTTCGCGATTGCAGCAACAATTGCAGTTAACCGAGCAAACAACAGCAACAACAAACTGTAAAAATTCGTGTAGAAATAAAAGTGAAGCCGGTTTTAAAATTACGCAAAAAAAAGGCAAGCGAAAATTGCATACATTGGCCGTTTGTATGTGTATGTGAGAGTGTGTTTGTTTGTGTTGAATCAAGCCACAAAATCGTCAAAGCACTACACAAATTCAATTAAAACAAGTTTACATTGCCAATTGTGAAAAGAGCGTTGTCCAAATTGAAAAAAACAGCAACTACATAAAATAAAAAAATAAATAAAACAAAAAAAATCGATATGCCGTTTTATATTTTGCTAACCATCGCGGCTGTGGCACTCGGAAGTGTCGCGTCCGCCACACTGCCAACATCCGCCCCAGATGAACCTAGTGCCGACCCCCAGCAGACCGCCTTCTCATCAGACTCCCAATTTGATTCAGGTAGATATACGTTTGGGTTACTCTTATGCAACCAGACTGCAAGAACTTGATATTTAAATGACAAGCGAAATGAAAAATCGGAGCTGTTAAACAAGTTTGTTACCAGAGTCATTCATTTGCCGAAGTGACAATTGGAAATGGTAATTGAAATGAATAATATTGTAGTCGACTTGTGTGACAAATATATGAAAATCAAAATCTGAAGTATTCGAAGACTAACGCGAATTGCGCAATTGTGTTTTGACGGAAATTGTAAGCAGGAAATATGTTGATTGGAATGTAATTAATTGAACTTCAGTCGATCATGTTTATATTCAGTTAGTTTCACTTAGGAAGAGATATATTATCACAAAGCAATTAATAGTAAAAGGTATGAAACAACGAAAAAGTCAAATTATATCATCAACAATTATATCAAAATAGAGAAGTATGCTCAGTATAAATCTCAAAATAGGTCAGTTATGGGATTGCCGCGTGTAATTCGGTGACTAACCCATTGTATTGTTATTGAAAAGATTACGCGAGCTATGTACGCCTACAACCTTCAAGCCCCAATAAAAACAGCTAACAACAACTGAAGCGATTTGAATCATAAAGCGTGATTTTAATGAGATTTCTTTAAAAATAATGCCATTGCTGTAGAAATTAGCAAGTCAGCCTGCTCAAAGCAAAAAAAACTTTTTATTTGCTTGACTTTTAACACCTGAGACAACACTACAAAATTTTGAGTAGCTTGAACTTGACATATATTTTCGTTTTCATTTTTTTGGTTCGTGTGATTGGTAAAAGTTAAAGTTAAAACCGCAAGAGAGCATTAACAGAAAACGCACTGAATGTGAATGCTGAAATGCAGTGACTGTCAAACCGCAATGCTCATGAAGTGTTGAAAATAAGAAAAAAAATGTGTTGATTGATTATGCAAAATAAATGGCAGAATAAACAGACCGAATACGTAAAGTCGAAAGCAAGTCGAACAGGCCAGTCTGAAATATGTATCTCCAATTGAATTAATTTAATCAACCACAGAGAAATAAATGATTTGTATGTATGTATGCATTTGGTGTGCGGCGCTTGCGAAAAGTGTTCGCGTCAAAAGCACCAGCGTCAACAAAGAGGCTTACATTATACCAACATGAAAACAACAATAACAACAATAACAACAACAAATAAAAAACCGGCTGCTTATGCGCGCATTTCTTAAACGCACAAAGCTGAAAACTGACCTACATCAATGCGAAAAGCGGCGTCAGCGTCGCTGGGCCTTTGAGCTTGAGTGTGAGCTGGCAGTTGCAGTTGTAACTTGTAACTAATTGCGTAAAATGTCGAGCAGCAATAGCAGTCAAAATAATAACTACACCAAGCCCAATAAATTTATTTATTATTGACATTTGCACTGGGAGCGTAAGCAAACGAAAGACTTAGGCAACGAACTTCGCGACATTTGCCCAAACGCGCACTGAAAAAAACAACAAACATTTTTGATGCCTCTCAAAGCTGTAATTAATCTCAACCTGTTGACTGGGTATATTTTGCATATTTTCATCTACATTTTTATTTCGGCTGATTCACCTTTGACATTGAACTTGTCAGCCAACAACGAATAGACAAAGTCACCGAGCACGCAAGCGCTCGAAATTTGGCAAACCAAATTACAGGCTACAAAATTGCTGGGCAAATCGTCAGCCTAATCCGTATTAGGAGTTAGCCGATTATATATCAAGGGTAAACTACGCATTTTCTGCTTGTTCATGCCAAATAAGCTATTTTATGTACTTGGGTAATTTGCTGACATAATCGCAGGAATCCTAAATTTAATTGCAATCTTTGCCTTCCATTTCCGCTCTAAAGATTTGAACACTTAGTTTTCATGTGAAGATTAAACCAAGTGAAATCAAGTGTTATTTGCACTTGTTTTTACAGCCAGCGCGAAAATGACGCAATAACGTGTTGCAAATATTTTGACCGTTTGTCTGTCTGTATGACTTATGCTGTGCTTGAGTTCATCTCCAAAATTATATTGATTAACTGCTAATTACATAGCCAAACAGGACCAATATTTTAAATAAAATGGAAAAAATAACAATCAATATTAAGTTAAGATAATTTACAAAAATTCCGCTTAAGCTCAATATATTGTATATAAGTATATACATATATCATCTTTGAAAAAATTTGATTTATTAGTTTTGTAAATTTGTGTACAAAATAAAAGAGTTTATGTTAGATATATTTTTTGTTTCGTTAAAATATAAGAAATTGGGTTTGAATATATCAGCTTTAGAAAAAAAGTGATTAAATATTGTTTTAAATATATCCAGAAAATAAATATCAACATTTGGTATATTTTTTACTAAGCCACAAAAAATAATATTTTGTATAGTTATATCTCCTATATTCGATTTAAAAGAACATGCGATTCATTCAATAAATACGTAACCTTTGACATCAACTTTTCAATGTAACCATGCAAATTGCTGATAATTTGAGCAATTTTATGAACTAGAGCTATTGATAAGTGCAAGTTGACTCCAAAATTCGTACAAGCCTACCAACTGACTCCAAATACAATTACCTCGGCTTGTGCGGGGCCTAGATGGGAGACCTTGACTGCGACGCGTCATTGTCACCTGTCACCCTGACACAAGGCACGCAACAACAACAATTTGAATGTCAAAACTGGAGAAAAACCTGTGCGGGGCATGCCAAACTGTGAACTGTGCCACGCTTGGTTGGATGACTCGAAAGGCGCTATGCGCAATGATGAATGCCTGACTGAGCTTAATACCCACACTCTCAACCAAACCATGACTTAACCGACTATCTTTTGGCTTTTGACCAACACCAGCTGCTATTTACTAAACTCTGTCACTTTCGCCACAGTTACTGCACCACAAACGTTTGGTAATAGCTTCGGCAGTTGCAGCCTCAGCTCGTCGGATCTGGATGAATGCATACGTGGATTATTCCAAGTGATTGTGCCGACACTAAAGAATCAGGGACTGCCAGAGTTGAACATGGGCTCCGTTGATCCGTACTTGTACAAGCGAGGCATATTTCGCTACACGAACGATGGCATACAGGGTGGCCTGCTCATCAAGAACATGGAAATTACTGGCATCAGCGGCTTGAAAGTCAACAGCGTGTCATCCAATTTCACGGACAGAGGGTTTGTCATCAAATTGGGCGTGGAGCTGCCACAGCTGAAGGCTGGCGGCTACTTTAAGGCGGATGTCAAGTTCGGCGGTCTGCGTCTCGTGCCCAAGGGACCATTCAACATCACGATTGGTGAGTGGCTCTGCAGGCAATCGATTGCTGGCAAAATTATCAATTCAATTTCAATTTCAATTAGACAACGTTAAGGCCACCGTTCTGACCGATGGTCACATTGAGAAGCACCCCAGCGGCAAGCAAACTTTGAGCTTACATCGACTTAATGCGAATGTAAACGTTGGCAACGCTCAGGTCTTGGCCAATGGCATCTTCTCGGATCGCAATCTGAGTGAGTAACATGCGCTGGCATTATCCGTCATTTATTAAACCATATTTGTTATTTGCAGATGCTATGATTTTGAATCTGGTCAATGAGAACTTACCGGAGATTACGCGTGTCGGAATCCCCGCCACCCGTGAGCAATGGGCTCCCATTTTGGTTGCGCATATTAATGAGTTCTTCGCTCCGGTTCCTATAGAGAAATTGTTGGTTCAGTAAAGTGTTCGATGCTAAAAATTTTCGTACTTTATAGCTAGTTAGTTCTTAGTTATTACTTACAAAATATCAATAATTTTTAATGCTGCCTCCAAATAATTACTCGGCTTTTTGAATTGTCAGCGATTTAACGACAAGAATTGTTTCTTGAACAGCACAAAATGTATATTTATTTATGTCATTTAAGCAAAAAAAAAAACATGTTACAAACCATACAAAAATGTTAATACATTTCCAAATTATTAAATTCGAATGTTTAAATCATAAATTAATTGATTCATTTCAATCGACTTATTACATATTTAATGAGTACAAGAAGGGACAAGTTTTGCAGCCATTGGTTCAATTTCGTCGCGCCTAAAATAAGGCAACAAAACAAAATACAACTACATACTAGTTCAAAACATGTAGCATACTTTTCAGCATTTAAGATGAGAGGAAAATAATATTGACGAAATTTCATAAGCATATATAAATTAGGTATATATTCAGGATCAATGCCCAATGTTTATATATGTATGAAGATTGAAGTGTAAATAAATGGATGAGTTAAAAATTAATTTGACCTTTATAATTTGAACTTTCGCTTGAGTAAATTGATTTTTGAAAGTCCATATTATATATTTGAATATTTGAAATTTAAAGTCATTTTCGTAGAATCATCTTAGAGCAGAGTGGCAATTCGTCTTTCTCCAGCTGCCTCTTGATCTTGATGCCTGTTCGCTTCAGCGAAATGGTTAAAAAAATACAACACTTCAAATCGAATCGAGAACACTTTGCGATCAATCAAAAGGCAAATGCCCCCTTGGCATCCAATTATAAACAATTAGTCGGCAAAATATTGATCGATTTTGCCATGTCGCCAAAAGGCTGAGGCCACCATGCCGGCTACACACGAGAACATCACACATTCATTAAAGGTGGGCGAGCATTTATTCATTCAAGTGGGCTAACAATGAGCTGGCCAATTCTCGCCAACAATTGACTTAATTTGTGATATTTTTAACACCCAAAGCGTGACAATGTGCTTTGACTGGATCGCGATTTATTTGTGTTTTAATTGAATCCTGCATCGCAAAAGTTCAAACAAATACGCTCGGAATTATCGCAAACCTGCGCATATTATTTGGCACAGTCAGCATTTTGCTAACATCGGGAGCCAATAAAAGCCAATTTGTCAGACTCAGAGGTATACTTTGGTTAAGAGAGGAAATGAAAGCGATAATTTATTGGTATGAACGAATTCGATATATCCGTTAGCTATTTGATTAGAAGCATGAAACATTCCTTATGTGTTGCTTATAGTTTCAAGAGCCTGGCTTGACCCGTTTTCTTATTAAACATATACAAAATACCTGCTGGAGCAGAATATACCCTTGCCACACTTTAGATGCGCCTTATAAGACTAAATGAATTATGAAAATCTTGACCAATTTTAAAGTTGATACAGGAGCTAAAGTTGATACAGAGAAAAAGTTAAGTGGGCTTTCTTTAAAATCTGTATTCATGTTTAACACATAAAAACAATGAAATTGTTAAAATTTAATTTAAGAAAAGTAAGTATAAAAAGTGGTGAACAATTAAAAATATATGCTATTACTCAACTAACAATTTAATTAGTTCAGTGCAAAATAAACAAACGGCAAGAAAGACATTTCAGCGTTCTTGGTCTTTTAACAGTGCGCAGCAAGAGCCGTGCAGCTTTCAAGTCCCGGTCTAAGTCTCAGTTTGTCTGCAACTGGAGCAACGTGAGTGTTTGCGATATGTCTGGCCGACGGGCCAAGGAAGCGAAGGAGCATGAGCAAATGAATGCCACTAGCCATAATATAACTAGTTTACAAATGGAAACGGCATAAGTATATGAAGTAAGCTCAATCTGGTTAAAAGGTAGCCAAAAGGCGGCCAATACAACGCCTACCAGGCAAATCAATGCGCGAGAGTAATTGACGTTTCGGCAGCGTCTGCCTCTGCGTCTGCGCCAAAGTCTCAGTCAACGTCGCTGTCGCTGTCACTGTCGCTGGCAGCATAGCTGTTAACCAAACTACGTTGCCAGCACTTGGCTCAGAAGCTCGCGGATCTCGCTTGCCCACGGTCCTGTTCCTAATAAGCGCTCGTAGCCGATTGCGAGCCAAGTGTCCGACGAGAAGTTCTTAAGAGTCGTCTGTCCGACCAGGTGAATGCCATCGGGCAACGTGCGTCGCATTCTAAAAACCACGAGACGCGTTTCGGTTTGCGGTTTTATACTATATTCTACCATTTATATATGGGTCTGCAATTCCCGCTGAGTTGAAACGAAAACAAAATAGTAAAGAAAATAAAATTAAAAAAAAAAGTATTTTGCTGGCAAAATGTTTGCATTTTTGCAGATTTTATTACTTTGTGTGCATTTGTTGCATTTTAAAGCGACGTTAGCCGAGAATGTGCCATCGATAAGAACATCAGCAACAACCCTATCGGATCAAATTGCGCAAACCAGTGCGGTTCCCAGGTCCCAGGCAGCTATCAATGCCACGGTTGAGCAAGATTTCGCTGCCCCTGTGGACGGTGAGTAATGCGGAAGCTTGAGAAAGCCGCAATGAAAAGTGAAATTTCTAGAGAAGAACAAAAGACTTAGGCAACGAACTTGCTGCTTAAGTGGCGATTATGCTTGGTATTTTTTTATTGAGCTATAAATTTTGAAACAAAGCAAAAATTGCTTACAAAATGTGCCACTTTTAAGAATAATTAATATTGTAAGCGATTTTTTGTTATGCTACGAATTATTAAACATAAGAGCGAATGTATAAAAGATTTTTCCCATATTTAAGTATATTTAATATTGCAAGCGAATTTTCGAGTTTCTCATTTGAATCTCTTGTGTTTACTCTTGATATAATAATGTTTGCTATTGCCCATAAACTAATTACTTATATTTACTTTGGTACCATCGTAGTGCTCGTTTTTTGCCAACATTTTACACATATCTATTCTTACATCACGCATGAGTTCAATGACTTTGGGCTACGTTATCGTATCGAACAAATTTATGCTTGGCACGAAGCAGCATTGTGACCTTCAGAATCCCATAAATCGCATAGTGACAATATAGATAATACGAATTATTGGGGAATTACTCTTTCTCGTCTACGTCTCAGAGCTGTGTCCCTTTGTTCCACATTGTAATTGCGTTGTTTACTTTCTACTCTGTGTATGTGCTCACCTCCAAAATAGACAACAAATGTCACCGTGGAGGCGTATCTTATAGAGCTTTCAATTTGACTTACTACCACACAAGTAACGGGCCTGAAACTGAAACTGTGTGGTTGTAATCTGTCAATGGCGGCAACATGACTGCTCGCTTCCCATTTATTTATTGCCCACAATTGAACAATTGATCAATTGAACTTAGGCGTGATCTTCTCGAATGTTTGGCTGTGAAAGCATAGCTACAATATAAGCCTATTAATTGATTTTGCCAGCGAAAATAAACTGTTTACTTAAGCAGATTAATTGTGTAATTGAGTTTAAATTTTTAAGGAACCTGCAGGAGCCTGTGCTGGCAAATATGGCTATAAATAAAAGTTACATGGATACGCTTGCCTATCCAGATTAAGGCCTCACACCCCGTTAAGGTAGCCCGGATCAGCTTATAGGCCCTGCAGCTTATTTCACGTTTTGCTGCAGTCCAATTTAATTTGTGCATCGAATGGAAATGACTAGACTGAAAGGGGCCATGTCTAGACCTTGAGCTTGATGCTTGCCCTATTCCCGTCTTATCGTTGTGTATTTTTACAGCCTTATGACACTAAACTGACTGAAATCTGAAAGAAATCTAAAAACTAATATGTAGTAAAATATAATTAGACTGCATGGAAGAGGAACTTAAATACTTACAGCTAGTTGGTGCAGAGCTAGAGTTCATTAGCCTTTGCAAAGACAAAAGTCACATACTAGAAACTATTCCAGCCACCCATAATTTTTAAGTCGTGCTGTTGACAAAGTAGAAAAGTTAAAAAAAAAAAACAAAAACCACAAAAGAAGACTAACCAATATTTACTTAACATTCGTTCACGATACGAGTTCCAATTCGAAGCTGGGGTCCACGCTTCGAGTGATTACTCAATATTTTGACATTTCTGTACGAAAAAAATATGACAAAAAACAAAAGCCAGAATATTGACAATAAACTTAAGCGTTTTTTAAGCTGAATGACAATTGCTGTGCCATTTTTTTTCATGTCTTTTTTATTTTTATCTTTTTGGTTTTGTGTGTAATGTGCGCCTTTCAACGCACAATTGACCACATTTCTTTGTAAGCCGCCGAATCACTCCCCCTAAGCAACTTTCTACTGTCACTTGTCATGTTTATGCAAGTGTATGACTCGTAAACGTTTGAATACATACATGTGTGTGTGTTCGTATGTCTCAAATGCCAAATGACAGCTTCTTAAAAGTGATCTGGGCTGCTTTGTGCGTTTGCTTTGTCCATGCTGGGCTTGTTGTTCTTTCAAGTTAACATAAATCTGCCATTTGTTTAATTCATTTAGCATTTCGAGTGTGGCCCATATAATTAAGGCTGGACTTGATTTATGAGACTACCAAAAAACAATCAGTTAAATGAGTCGTTTAGTGGTGTTTGTGTGTTAAGTGCTTTATAAGTATGGATTTTAAAAGCTGAATGCCCTTTTTGTGTGTTTATGAGTATTCATTAAATTTATCCATAATTAAATTCAACACATCCCTTTATTGCTGAAGAAGTATTTTTGAACAGAGTCGATTATAATCGATTAACAACAAATTCTTGTTTATCTTTGCTTATCGTTGCTTAACAAGCTATTTTGTCGGGGTATTGTCAAAGATTTACGCCAGCAAGATGTAAAATTAGTTGACACTTAAAAGTGCATTTCGTTCGCTCGGATTAAAAATAAATATACACGCGTGTCTTGCCCTGGCCGTGGACAAGGCCTAATGTAAACAATGTTGCAGACTTGTTACGCATATTGAATAAGCATTTTGTGAATGAGATTTGCATATTACAAAGCGAACTTTTGCATGCACGGTAAACAGCCAAACCAAAATATTAGTGGGGAAGCTAAGAGGCATATACATGATTGGTTTTTGGCATATTGTGAGTCATTGGACATGAATTCGGGTGCAAAACAAATCCCTGTAGAAAGCCAAAACACTTATTACTCATGTGACCCAAATCATGCAGACATTTTTATTTTTCTTGTTAATGTTACACAAATCTCATTTGATGGATTTTAAATTGTTGCGACAGCTGTCGAGCACCGTGTCAATAACAATTGGTACTCAAATCAGATCTTGTCAGATCTTTAATTTTGCAAATGAATCTTCAAAGCATTTGAATCACTTATTGTTTATTAATAGACTTTTTCCAATTAAAAGGCAACGCCCGGCAGCAGCGACAATTCTTCTTTGATCCCAGTCTGTTTCTGCTGCAGAGTGGTCTGACTGGCGGCGGCGCCTGGGAGGGTTCCAGATGCCTGACCTCGAATGGTCAGCTAGGCGCTTGTGTCCGCATCCAAAGTTGCCAGCAGTATTATCGCGCAGTGAGGCAATTGTCCTTCATAGCAGTCCGTCAGTGGCAGCCCACAGGATCTATGGGTTTGGGTGCTAATATATGCAACTTTTATGATCAGCTGGGACGTGTCAATAATGGCATCTGCTGCACAAACATGAATGGCAACACCTTTGGCGTATTTACAATACCGACTACAACAACAGAGAAGCCCTTGACAGCTGTCGATGACGTGGATGGGGTGGATGAAGTCGGAGAAGAGGAGGACCCCACAAATGTGTGGCCAATAAATAATGCAGAGCCGGCAGAGCATGGTGCTGATCACGTAGATAATGCCAATAGCGTGGAGGATACCCCCGACTTTCAGGACATGAACACAATTGAGGCACATGCTCCCGAGGTGCAGCCGGCAGCTGCACAACCAGCATCGCCTACGCCACCCACGACAGCTGTTAATCCCTATCAGTGGCCTTTCGGCACCTTTGCTGGTGGCCTGCCGCAGTGGCCGCCACCGCTGCCCACTCATCCACCGACCGTTGGCGGTTGGCCACCACCAATTCCGACCCATCCGCCGAGTCATCAGTATCCCACGCATCCGACCTCTCGACCCATCCACAGCACACCCAGCTCGGTACTGACCACTCGACGCACGACACCACGTCCATTTGGCAAGCCTCCTAGCAGCATACCCACCACCACCAGGCGACCCAGCTATCCGGTGACATCGACACCCATCACAACTCGTCGTCCGGCGAGCGGATCCAGTCCGGAGGGTTTGCCACTGCAGTGCGGCAACAAGAATCCGGTGTCACCAGATCAGGAGCGCATAGTGGGCGGCACCAATGCCAGTCCGCACGAGTTCCCCTGGATTGCAGTGCTCTTCAAGTCCGGCAAGCAATTCTGCGGGGGCAGTCTGATTACCAGCAACCACATCCTGACTGCGGCTCATTGTGTGGCACGGTAAGTTACGCAAAATAGTTATATTATATTAATATCTTAACATGTGTGAATTGAATTAACATCAAAAGGAATTAAAAACTATATCCTATCGATCTTTCTATATCCTAGCATGACATCATGGGATGTGGCTGCCTTAACTGCTCATTTGGGAGACTACAATATACGCACGGACTTTGAGGTGCAACATGTTTCGCGTCGCATCAAACGCCTGGTGCGGCACAAGGGCTTCGAGTTTAGCACACTGGTGAGTTAGGCATACATATTTGCAGAGTGCAGCCACTTAAAACATATTTGACTTTTTTTTTGTAGCACAATGATATTGCCATTTTGACGCTAAGTGAGCCTGTGCCGTTTTCCACGGAGATTCAACCGATTTGCCTGCCAACATCGGCGGCACAGCAGGCGCGCTCATACAGCGGCCAGGTGGCAACTGTTGCCGGCTGGGGAAGTCTGCGCGAGAATGGACCACAGCCATCGATTCTGCAGAAGGTGGACATACCGATCTGGGCAAATTCAGAGTGTGCTCGGAAATATGGAAGTGCTGCGCCTGCTGGCATCATCGCGTCCATGATCTGTGCTGGACAGGCTGCCAAGGATTCGTGCAGCGTAAGTGCCCATCTCATAACCATATATCTTACATTGTATGTATGTACTAAACTATTTTAAATTGTTGCGTTTTTTGACAGGGCGATTCGGGCGGTCCGATGATCGTCAAGGAGGGCAGCCGATACACGCAGGTGGGCATCGTCTCTTGGGGCATTGGCTGCGGCAAGGGGCAGTATCCGGGCGTCTACACGCGTGTCACTGCGCTGCTGCCATGGATCTATAAGAACATTAAATGAACTTCGAATTGTATATAGTTTAAGTCGTGATATTGAGACAAGTGTAATAAACAATATAACACAAAATGAGTGTTAAACTATTGACATTTTTTGCCCATTTAAAAAAAAAATGTTATTTGTATGTTTTCAGTTTCACGGCTGGCATTAAATTGAATATTTAAAATATACAGTGGCTCACACTTCATTTCAACCAATGTCATAGAAAAAACGTAACTGCCTGCCATAAGCTATTTATTCATTATTTTTCAAAAATTCCAAAGACCGATGGTAGGTACATATATTAACCACCAAAATTAATATATGACCCCAATACACTGGGGTTTCCCCACCTGCTAGGTAGAATTATAAATAAATGTTGCCTACTTCCAGGCGTAGTTTTCATTTGGAGCAGGTACATTGTGGACATCTGGGTGCCATAAAACCCGGATATTTTACATAAAGTTGAGTATTTTCGGTATAAATATACCAATCTTTCGTAGTCAGTTTAGTTTTATCCTGCATCTCGGGTGCAATAAGCCAACAAGGACTATGGACAAATAGACCACAATTGAACTACGGAAACTCATCCTGGAACACCACAAAAACGGATATTCACATCGCCAAATAGCTGAAATGGTCAATCTGAGCAACTAAACTGTGTATAACATCATTCGGCGCTTCGTCGACGCAAATTGGATTGAGCAATTACTTCTGTTCCATGACATTGGTTGAAATGAAGTGTGAGCCACTGTATATTTCATATTTATATGTCATGTTTCAACCACGTAAGCTTAAAAATGAGGGATGTTCTGCCCATATAATATTAAGTTATTAAATTATAATGTAAAACAGGGTATATATGCAAAAAAATAATTAAATAATATTTTCTACATGAAAAATTTTTTGTATAGGAATGGCTTAAAATGGTTGTGATTTCTGCTAAGATAGTTTCACCATCCGCCCGAAAGTATGCAACATTTTTTGTATTGCGGAATGAAATCGTACCAAGTGTGCAAGATATCCAGGCAGGCCGAATATTGCATACCCTTGCAAAACGAAATCCGTTTGCTCACCGCTAGAATTAAGGACAACTGATTGTTTCTAGGTTTCATCAGTCGGTCCTCATGTTTGACAGTTTGTAATTTGAATGTGATTGTGAACTGTAGTAGTCCATTTAAAATAATAAATAATCATTTAATTTAAAATAATTTAAATATATTTAACAACTTGGGGTCGAAATCAAAATTCATTTTCTCATTATTATATAATAGCGCAGCGTGTAGCATGACTTCACTACGCGCTCTTCAACTTGATGATCTGTTCAAATTCAATGTATTGGTCTTTGATCCATTGACGGAGGTGTATCACCTCGGCTTCTTTTTGAGCCATCTCGCACAATGGCCTGAACTGGCGGTGGCTTCAACAGCACCTAATGGCAAGTTGGTGGGCTTCATTTTTGGCAAGTGCATCAATAGATTCACGGACAATACACAGTTGCATGGGCACGTTTGCTCCTTAACAGTATCCGGAGATTATCGTCGCTTGAGCATTGCATCGCTCCTCAT
The DNA here is from genome assembly GCA_035044325.1 of Drosophila nr. medialis 2 BK-2023a. Taxonomy (NCBI): domain Eukaryota; kingdom Metazoa; phylum Arthropoda; class Insecta; order Diptera; family Drosophilidae; genus Drosophila; species Drosophila nr. medialis 2 BK-2023a. Next base: position 55,959 of record JAWNMH010000394.1, read on the forward strand.
GAAGCACTTTGCGCATATGTTGGACCTGAAGAGTGCTTGGTATGTGGATCTCTATTTGCGCTGCAGCAATCAGACTGCCTTTAAGCTCTACTGTGCACTGGGCTACACACTGCGACGTTTGCTTCTCGAATATTATCCTGAAGATATAAGATCCGGCTTTCCGGAAGAGGATGCATACGACATGAGGATGCCGCTATCTATTGATGTAGAAGGAATATCCTTGTCCCAGGCCAGTACGGAGCCGATGCGCCTGCCCCCGGATCAGGATAGCGAAGATGAATATTAGGGTTTGCCGAGGGCGCCATTTGATTTGTTGTTGTTCGTTTTCTTTCCTTTTGGCATTCATTTCATTTCGTTCAACTAATTAAGTAAAAAATTCAATTGCGCTAAATTTAAACGGCTGCCAAATATCCGCTGACGCACAAACCTAAACAGCAAGTCGTAAGATAAATGTATTTATGTAGATACAGAGATACGACTTACGCCTTAACGCAGTTTTTTATGCCAAACAAATTAAATTGCAAATACAAAACAAAAAAATAAAACACAAAACATTGAAATACTTGCGACGCGTCGGTTTATTTCTATGGTCAAGGCTCATGCTGCGGTTTTTTATTAGCGACATTTATCAGCACAAATTTAAAGTACTTTTTTTTTGCGATACACAACTGTGTGCGGATGGGGGGAGGTGATCTTAGCCAATTTGCATGTCCAAAACACGCGCTGTGATGTTTATAATTCACGCAACTTGAAACGCATAAAACCATCCCTCAATGAGTGATGGCAAATTTCTCTCAGTGTCTTTGTGTCTGTTTCGATATGCCCATGCTCATGACATGTATTTTGTAGTTTTTCTTTGAGCTATTTGCTTTAACATTTCGTTGAATACTAAGCGACGGGTGCGTTGAACTTTTAATTGTATTTTCCTGGCTTCCAATTCTTAATGTGTTTCTGGAATATATATGCATATTCATAGAACACATGTGATGCTGTCTTATAGTTTGCTGTTTATGCACTCTGCAGCCTTATGTAGCTAAAAGAAAAAGTGAAGAACTTTTGCAAGTTTTACTTGCAGATTAAACACTTAATAAATATACAGTCAGATCAACTGACACCCATCGTTCCGATGAGTCACACTTTAACCCATTGTTCAGTTAAAGTTTTTCGCAATCGGTATTTCACTTATATTATGTTTATCCTATAAATAGGATTACAAGTAAAAGTAGAAACTCAACGATTCAGTTGATTGGACTATTATGATCAGACTTAAGTAGCTGTCATTTCAAGTCACTCATCGGCATTTCAATGGTTTGTTGTTCAATTTTTGGTCGACCGCACCCGTATTATAGACAATTTATCGGCCACTTGAAAGCTTTATACATATAGTCAAATATACCATATAGAAATTTATACAAAATGTTTTACGCTCTTCTCTAATGAGGTTAATGTTCGAGGCACGTTGAGTCAGACCCAGGCGATTTGCGCTTTTCGCCAATCTATTTATAAGATTTAATGGCGCATTTAAGCACAAAAATAAAGTAAGTACTAACCAATTTGTACATATATGCAGCATATATATTATTAAATACATGTACAATGAATGAAAGCACCAGCCTAATTAATGATCACAGCTACGAAAAGTGCGCAAAATAAAAATCCAATTAGAATTTCAGGCAGGTGGTCCAGACTCATGCCTGCACATGCGATAATCAAATCAAATTCGAACCATTTGTATACCTATATATATTATGTGCATATAGCTAACTAAATATATGGTTTCTTGTATTAAGATGAATGAATCTCTAATGCCGCAGACAATGCATGTTCTTTAAGCAATATATTCTATTGGTTTGTCTGGCAGATCTTATGTTTTGCTTTCCATATAGTATAGACGCGACGCTTAAAAATCGTCTAGTTTTCGTTTTATTTTCCTGTCAAGCATATTGTAGAATGTGATTAATTGTGATTTATCCCAGCATGTGGCCGCGATGTAGGGCTTTCCGACTGACCAAAGCATTTGGCATCATTCACTTCTCTATGATACTTGATTGTCAGCATTGTGTGCATGATATTTGTCGGCTGTTAGTCCAACTTTTTCATAGATATACTATATTCGTATATATGTATATGTAATAAATATAAATATATATATATATATTTATATACACGCTGATCCGACGCTGTTGCCATATACAAGTTCTCAAACAGGCACGAGCTGCATGCGCCTATTTGTTTATATTTTTTCTTTTTGGCGTTTCGCTTTTTTGGCACCAGATCAATTTGACAAAAAGCTAAAACATATTGCCAGTGCTATGTACACTTTAAGTACCAGTAGATACAATCACCGCCACGTAAATAGATACACTTTGAAGAACGAATCTCATAAATTCTTCTACTAATAATACTGAGATATTGCTCCAAAGGATGTTTGTTTTTTCTAGTGTCGTATAAAATGTTCGCCTTATTTTCATCAAAAACATTTGAGGTTTTTTCTCAGCTTGGAGTTTCTATATTTTTCCTCCTGAGGTTTTCGAAACTGAGAGAACCATCGAAAATGATTCTTCGGTGCTTTTTAGAGCCCAGAGCATCGTTAATTTATTGTATTGTATACTTAACAAGATCATATACCTAAACCTGCCATAATGCCCCTGGCAAACATTTGCTGCTGCTGAACGCTTATAAGTACAAATAAATAAATAAAAAGTACAAACAGCCGACAGTGATCGCCCACTGGTTGCCGCTTGCTCAATTCTTCTTTTAAATAAACTCAAAATTCACAGAATTTTCCAAACAGACGCACTTTACACACACACACTTCCACACACACACACACACACACACACTTACATACGCACAGCAACCGAAATATATAGAGGAAATTCATTTCGAAATGTGAATTTTTCGGCTTTTCGGCCAAGAAAATTTCGTGTGCGAATTCAGTGCGACTTGGGCTGCTAACTTGAACGCGTTGCAAACGAGAAAACCATCCGAAATAGAAATCTTCAACTATAAACTAACATATATCTATCTATCTATCTATTTAGCTGTCTATATAGCCGAGTGCGGTATATATAGATCTATTCGCTGAGTCTGCAGCACTGGCAAAAGTGAGCAATGCGTCGTGTCGCGTTTTAAAAATAGAAAATTACAAAATTCTTGCGCGAAAATTGTGAAAATTGTTTTTCATTCTGACTCTTGTAAACCAAAAAAGAATAACCGTGTTTTTTGGAAACGGTTCGACAAACGTATATTGATTGACCTAACTGAATATGCTATAAAACTATATGCTATGCGTGTGTGTATGTGTGTGTGTGTGAGTGTGTGTGTGTGTGTGTGTGTGTGTCTGATTGCGCGCTCGCGTTGCTGAATTTGATGTTATATAAGAAGGCGTGATCTTTGTGCGAAAATACGAAACTTAAACAGAAACAAAAGACCCTTGATTAATAACAACTGTTCAAATTTTCTATAAATTTTCAGTGTTTCTATGTGCATAGATTGGAAGTATTTTCGTAGAAATTGAGTGCAAATAACAACCACAAATACCACTACGAGTTGTTGCTTTCTGTGCGAAGTGAGAACAAAATTTAAGTCCAACCAAACAGGAAACAAATCCAAAAGGCAATGAATTCTGGGTAAGTTCGACAGTAATTGCAACAATATTCCAATTTTGTATTATGAAATCGAGAATAGAGACACTAATTCATAATTAAATGATATTTAAAAAATGATATTAAATATGCCTGTTCGCCATAAATCATTTTAAACAGTTAATGCAATCATTTCTGAAAGCAATGAAAAGACGTCTCTGGAAATGGAAATGCTGAAATGAAAAATGTTATTAGAAACATTATTTTTTAGTTCATTTTCATTATTTATGTATGACATGGTTATGGTTATTTCATAATTTGGGAGACAAATTTAAAATTAATTTTTCTATTCATTTTAAGTTCTTTTTTTTTGATTTCGCAACTTCTTGTTAGTGTCAGACCAGTTTAGTGGGAAAATGTATAAAATTCGAAGCAGCTGCTGTTCTGGCTAAAGCTATGAAATAATGAAAACCTCATGCCCGGCAAATTTCAACAAGAATTCTTGTGTTTTCGCTGAAATAAATAAAACATATGTGAACGCATTTATATATGTATGTACGCCCATAAATATATACATACATATATACGCATTTCAAATACACATATACAAGAGACACACAATTAAGGTTCATATCAAATTTGAAGGCCACCAAAACGCCCACGTTCACGCCCATGCCCAGAGCGCGGGGGCGGAGGAGACGACACTGACACTTTATTTGTAGCCCCCGCCCTCGTCGCTTCTTTGGCAGCCCTCACGACTGCACGCGCTACTTGGCAGGCGACACTTGGCCACTTTTCCTTTACTTTCTCACAATCACGCGAATTAATTTTGAACATCTCTTGACTATATGTGCGGCATATTCGTAAAACCCTTCCTTTCATGTCATCTTCAAATTTCAAACACTGCGATCTATAAAAATAGAGCACACGTGTTGGAAATTTAGCTGACGACAGCACCGGAAGTTTTGAGCCACGCGCTTTAAATATAGGACGCACATTAAAAAATTTAAAAAAAAATCAGAATTTTGAAATAGTCAAGAATTTGACATAGAAATGCATTTCATTTTTTGAGCTTTTTGTGAAAGAGCCGATATATTTTTTTGCATTTCTTTGTTGACGTTGATGTGGCTCGCATAAATTCTCAACGGCCGTCAACAAAATATTTTGCGAAATTCGAAAATATATTGTGAAAATTGGGTCAAATTCATGTACTAGAAAAACAGTTTCGCAGAAAGACAAACAGAAAACAAAATTACAAATTTAAAAGAGGTGCAATTGAAAGTCCACTTGTAGATAATAATATGCTATCATATTTAGTTTATACAATGAATGAACTCCTGATCATTAATGAGATGTAAAGTCTGCTTTTGAATGTATACCTCTCATAATTCTAACATCTGCATGTGACCACTCAGCGTCTATCATCAATCTCACGCTGCTTCTTTAGTAGCGAAATACAAATTCGCCCCTTTCATGTCAGCCATGACATTCATAAATCTTAATTTGTGAACATCGTCAAAACAAAATATGAAATGCACAAAAATCCATTAGTTGCGTGCGAACTTGATTTGATGCACTAAATTTGTGTGTCTCTCTCATGTTCGAGGGTGTATTTTACGCTGATGTTTTTGTTGATTTGTGTCACCGTCAATTATTTTGACACTTCTTTGCTGGCTGTTTTTGTGAGTTACGTAAATCAGGTGTGAATTTATTTACTTTACGCATTTTTGCATTCAACATTTTAAGTGGGATTTTTACAGCAGTTGTTGTTGTTATTATTGTTGTTGTTGTTGTTGTTTTGTATTTGCGCTTGGGTTCAAGTGCATGAGAAATGACCGTGAAATGTACATACCTTTAAATGCACAAGAGGAATAAATCACCACAGGGCAAATAAAGAGAAGCGAACAAAATTTTAAGTGATAATCAAAATTTAAGGACTTAAAGTACTTTGTGAATAATTCAAAATATTCGGAGTTGCTCTATGAAACCTAAAAAAAAGCATTGTAAACATTTATTATTCAAATTTCCACCACAACTTGCTGGCATCATTTTTCATTTGCTCAAATCAATATTGTGGAAATTTTTCACAGCACACACAAAACAATCTGTTAACTACTCAAACTCGAAAAAAAGAGTTAAAAACTGCTGGCGGGGCCAACCAACTGGCTGACTGTCAAGCCACATGTGGCCATTGTCGGAAAATTGATAAAAATAAAAAATATAAAAAGATAAATAAAATGTACTCGTATCTTAGCTGAAGAAGAAATATAGCCGCATTATATTGTGCAACAGGCGCTGGCTGCCACTTCGTCTCGACGTGGCATCGGACTTGCAACTTCAGTTTGGATTTTGGGCGCAGACTTTACTTTCACTTAAGTCGCGCCGCTGGTGACCCGCCAGATTAATATAAATAATTATGATTCCGGCCAACCAGACAAACGGCCAACAAGCAGCCAGGCTGTCTGATGTGCTCATGTCATGCAATCAATGCGCTCCAGTCCAGGTCCAATGACAAATGGAAAACGGGTTCCAATTGCATACCACAAACCGGAGACCGGAGACCAGAGACTAACCGTAGAAAGCGCCACTTAATGATGAATGCGCTCTGCTTAGCGGACTCAATTGTTGACTGTCAATTTCGTGTTGCGCGAATTATTTTCGTTTTGCTTGTTTTTTACATTAATTTCCCTTAACTGTTAATTCCAAGGTCGCACATGATACACATTCAAAATAATTTACAATAGTAATAATAAACCCACTTAGAATACGAAATAAAATCGTATTTTAATATATGCTCGTGCTGCTTTGTTTTTTTTTATTTTTTTATTTTTTACTGATGTGGGCGTTAATTGGAATAGTTTTTTAGTGCCCATCTCAGTTTTTTCCGCATTTTCTAATTGGCTTAGCCGTTCGTTTTTCTTTTGTATCATTGCTAATGGCGCATAAATTTTGACAACTTTGTTTTTCAGATTCGCTTTTTTGCGAATCGATTCTTTTTTTTTTGTTTATAATGTATTCGGTATACACAATATTTTATGTGAAATTAACGTTGCTTGTGTGTTTAATTTATGATTGCCCTAAACAGACTGAATGGCGATAGCCAGCAAATTTCATCTTTCTGTATTTTTAAATTTGGAAACCCATGTGTCCAGAATGATTTGTATCTGGAAATTAAACAAGTAATAAAAAAAACACTTACGTATGTCTGCAAACTATCAATTATTGCAGCACAACTCATCATAAATTGAACAGGCAAATCATTCAAGAACGTTCCAAGCAGACAAATTAGGCCAACAAAGTGTTTTAAGAAATAAAAAGAACAAATCTAAAGATGGTGTTGAAACAGAAGAATAATCGTCTAGACATAATTAGAAGATTTTCCCAGTCATTTAACGATTTACCACAACGCAGTCAATAACTACGGCCATCTAATTAGGCACCCTTGTTGATTGATTACTGCCCATATGTATTAGCGTGTGTGTGTGGGGCATCTATTTGGTTGGTATCTAGCTCTGCGTCTGACCCACTTTTGGGCTCGCCAAGAAATTATTGAATGAATAATAAGTCGAAGCCATTTTCTGACAGCAACAGCAACAAACAACAAAGTAATATTGACAGGCACTCAGATCACAAGTGTGCGTCAATGGAATCGCATAGTTTTATTGGTTGGGGCCCAGCTGTTGGTTTTCAGTCACCAGATGACTCACTGAATCACTGAGTGGCTCTTGTTGTTAGTCTGACTGCTCCTCCTGGCCATCCGGCACCTCGAACAAGTTTGGCTCGCCGAGGAGCACCACTTTAAGCTTAATTGTGCACATAATTGTGCTGTGCTTCCAAACGTCCGTGGCAGCGTACATCAGATAGTCCATGTTGCAGTGCAGCAGCTCCTCGCTATCGTTGAGAGGTGCATCCAAATAGTTGCGTAGGCAACGCAATCCACGCAACTCACCGCCCCGCAGCTCACTCAGCAGACTGACATGGGCCCTCACTCGGCTAGAGGCAACCGGACTGACTAGATAAACTATATACTGCAGCTCCAAATTACCTAAAGGCGGTCTGACATATATCATGACTAGTATGGGCAGATGATGCACCAGCTGCAGCTGCTGTCCAATGGGATGGCTGCGGGTCGCCTTTCCTGAGCCGGCATACGCAATCACGCCCACGACATGATTGCAGCCAGGGATTAGCTCCAACAAGTCCAGTTTGCAAACTTTCGCCAGTTCGTCGCCCAACTCTTGCATCGACTCCTCGGGGCGATGGAGCATTAGCAGATGTGCAAGCAACTGCTGCGGTGGCAGTTGGGCGCTGCATCCACTCACTGGACATTTGGCGGCAATGGCCTCAAAGCAATCAACTTGATAATAGGCGTTCTGTGTGAAGACTCCCAGTGAATGATTCTGTATGGATTGTATCTGGCAATACGACTTACCATAGTTTAACAATATTTTTATGTTTAATGCCAAGTTTGTACAAAATTTCCTTTCTCCAAATTTCAGGCAGAAAGAATGATAGCCAAAAAAAATATGCAATTATCAATTGCTTCAACTGACAGCTAAGTCAAAGAGAACTTGACTTTATTTATTTGGCTAATTCACAGCACAAATTACAAAGGAGTGTTTCAAATGACATTCTTCAGGACCTTTGAGACATCTATATGCACAAATATTTATTCCACACTGATTAAAATTAATTCAGCGGATTACGAAACTATATAAAGGGCTAAAGAATTTTCAATCTAAACAAATGATTCTGTGTTTGCTCGCTCTACAATATGTTGTTGTTGTTGTTGTCTAGTGTATCTTTATTGTGAGCACGAATCTAATCTAATTTTTGCATGTAATAATTGCATATTTAAAGTTTGCTTTAATCTTTCCATTAAGCTAGTTAAGTAGGAGCTGTGTTTTTGGGCTAAGTGCCAAATGATAATAGTTATTATCATCAGTTGACAAAAACATTGGTATCTCCAGACTGCCATGTCATATTTCCGCTGCTGAAAAAAATTTTTGCAAAAAAAAAAACAGTGCGTAAAATAAAGCCAAAAGCGTAGTAGATAACGAAATGTGAAAAATAAACGTCGGGAGCAGCGATAAATGTCGCTTTAATTATGAAAAGATACAAAAGTAATAAGCAGACGACATGACTACCAAGCGAAAACAATTACGGCACAGATACGAGATGCAAGATACGAGATACAAGACAAACTGCAAGATAGTCGCCGAGCCAAAAGTCGAAAGCGTTTGGCGTTAAGCTTTAAATTTGTCGCCGCGTTTGAAATGCCAGTCGCGGCGGCCGTGCTACAACTTGCCATCGAATTGACAGACATATAAATTGCTTCACATTGTGGCAGGCAGGCCGTGTATCTTGTATCTTGCAGCTACAACTGGCGCATGGCGATGCAGTGGTCGCCATTGCCGCGTGCTGGCCAAACGTTTGTCATGCACTCGGTTTTCCTTTTGCGGCAGTTGTAGCAACGGCGACTGCCACAAATGTATCTGCAACAAGTTGCTAACGTCGATGTAGACGCCAACGTTGACGCTGACGCCGACGTTAACGCTGATATTGGCATCGAAGTCGCGACTCAAACGAACTTGGCTTCAAAGCACTTCGAGACTTTGCCGTATGCAGTCGCATCGTACGCTTCAGCTACAGATACAGATACAATAGCTATCGTAACTTCGAGATACGTTCGCGACGCGCCTCCATTTAAGCTATTGAACGGTGTGTTGTGTGTTGTGTTTTCTACGCGTTTGAGTGTTAATTAACAACGGCCGCTGTAAGCTCTAACTAACTGTGCTTTCCCACTGCTGTCCAATCAATGCCAAACAACCGTAGCCAATGTCGCAATTTTGTTGAATTTGGTTTATTCCGTCAAACTTTAGCTCACGTCTAAAAATACTAAAAAAACAAAACGAATGCGCGAAAATTAAAACGTATCTTTTGGACACAGAACAGCTGCCACACATTCAGCACAGCCGACCTGGCGTAGTTTACGATAAAGATGCCCAAATTGATGCTGTGTTTGTGTTATGATTATGACTCATCAGACAGCTAAAAGTCTTGGTATTGCTTAGATCGTTGCCACCAGTCAATTGGTCAGCCGATAGACTGAGTCAGTGAATTGGGCCTTTTGGATTTTTTTTATTATTATTATTGCTCGACTTCTGTGCCCTTTGTTCGGCAATGTCAATAATCGCACGGGTATCGGACATGGAAATGGGGTGCACAATCAAACAATGAATTATTTTAGCTCTGCGTTTGTCACATTAAGCTTATCTGTAGGCAAGCGAGCTGGAGCTGTTGACTCCCAGTGGCTAACACACACATAAGTGAAACAGTCAGCTTATAAAATTACCTTTTGTATGTATCCAGCTACATAATTAATTTGTTTAAAATATTAAACACATATCAGTAAAATAAAATAAATTAAATTTAGTTAAACTCTTAATAGACAATTATGGGAATAGCAGCTCATTATTATATTAATTGTTTGCTTGTGCAACATATTCATGCCTCGAACTTGATGGATTGTTATCGTTAGTTTTCCGGCGACGCATTGATTGACGTTCATGTGTGATTCATTCTGACAGAGCCAGCGAGCTATGCAAAGTGTCTGAGACTGACGAATAATAATAAAAATAATACTTATAAATAAAACAAGATAATGGCCACCTCCACGTTGAGTGCCACAGCTGCGCCGAGTGCAGCCGCGATCAAGAATCCGCAGCTGAAACGCGTCGTATACTCCAAGTATCGGGAATTGTTGGGCTCCTACAACGACAAGGCCAATGCCATCATTGAGACACTGCCCGCCTATATGGTGCGAGAGGATCGTGGATTTCAGCTGGAGCTGCCGCTGAATGGCACGGAGAACGGTCATGTGAAAAGCTGTGTGGATACGTAAGTGGGCTGTGGGTGTATCTGGAGCAGGTATCTAGAATAAATGACAGAAATGCGCGATAAGGATTGGGTGCGCAAAAAAAACTGCAACAATTTCTATGTAAATATTTTTGTTACTGACGGCAGATTAGGCTCTGTGGAATGTGCCACTCAATTGGAGCACCCTGTAGCGCTCTATCTCTATTTATAGACTCGCACACAGACTCTCGTGGAACAGGCGGACAATGACTATCATTATGTCATGTTGCATGTGGCAGCTTTAAGTTAGTCTGCGTGTGTGTGTGTGTGTGTGTTTGCTGGCTGCCCTTGATCTTGAAATATGCGCAAACTGGCAACTTCTCGAGCTGATCCACTAGATCCAGTTTCTTCTCCTCCATTCCCAAGTATCGTTTGGGCGTTGTGCATTTCACATTTTTGCATGCCCATTTGCATGCAGGCAAAAAGTGAAAATGTGAATTGTACACATGTTTTTCCACAATTTCTTCATCGTTTATTTATGTTTCTGCAAATGTTTTTGCTTCTCCGCTGTTTTCACCTCACGCATGCCAGCTGCTAATGCTTTGGGGAGCCAAACACAATTTCAATATTATTTTTGGCATGTTTCTCATCTGTTCACGTCGCATACTATATACTACATACACATATCTATTGTGCATTTTGTTATTTATAAATTACAGCTGTTATATATAGCTGAGAATGCAAATTGCAAATGTCGGCATGATTCATATGCAAATTATAAGTGAACTGTGTCTAATGTGCTGGCTAATTGAGAGCCAGCTATTCCTAAATTGTTTTGACTAACTGTGCACTTTACTGGCACTTCCTCCTGCTGCTAAGTTGACACTTTAATTGCCGACACTGTCAAGATCAGTTGATGCTCTACTTACTTCCCCAAAGCAGCGCAATCTTCAATTGCGGGATCCGCTGCCAATTTTTCGGCAGATTGACGTCACCAGACGGCAGTGACGCCTGATCTTTGTGCTCAATTTTGCTGTTTTACTAATCAGATATATAACGTGTGTGCCTAAAAAGTTTTCATATTTATATATATGTATATACATTTTTTTGTAAAAAACTGATTTATCTTAGGCACGTGTGAGTCAAAAAATACAAAATATAAAATATAAAATGGTCTATGACGACAGTTGGAATGAATCGCGAATAAAGCTATTAAACCATTAGAACTGTTGTTCTTTAAATCATATTACAAAATTAATTCAAGTTAGAACTGTTTTTCTTTAAATCATATTACAAAATTAATTCAAGTTTCGTCTTTGGAAGAAATGCAATGGATGTTTACAACATATGTATATACAATGGACCATAATAAAACACTATCTTATCAAAAGTTATAGGAAATATTTAAGGAGGACACAACATAATTTAACTTCTTTACTTTTTAATCAGTAATCATCAAAATGTTTGCTTTGCGTCTTTCTCTTCGTAATTTACTTACTTTAGTTGCAGTAAAGCATCATTAAATGGCCAGCCAGTTATGCCAAAAGAAAGTGATGGGCAGGTGTCTCTCTTGGCCATGAATTGCCTCTCTCTCTCTCTCTCTCTCCGGTTCTGAAAAGTTGTCGAGGCTGTTGGCCAGTTGATGGCCTGATGGTCTGTTGGCCTGTCGCCTGTCGCCTGTCAGCTTCGTTAGTTTTTATGTGCACATACATAGAACATACATACGCATGAACGGTGCGTGACTGATTCGCTTTTAATAACTTGGCCAAGTGGGTCAGGCGAACAGGAACAGGTGATGCGATGGCCCAGTGTATGTGTGTGTGTGTATGTGTGCCGATGCCAAGTGCTTGTCATAGCAAGAGTGTTGCCATGGCTCGTTCGGGTTAACCGCAAGTGCGAAGGTAAACCGCAGACACTATTGCAAAAGCACCCACAACTCATGTGTGCGGCAATCCCACAATCCGCTTTACATGCAAATTGGAGCGAGTGCATCAATGTCAAATGCAAATCCAAATCCAAGTCGAGCCGTGACGTAACTGCCTGCGGTCGATGGCAAAGGCGGCACTAATTGAGCATACAAACATATATACTAATATATGTATATATATGTGTATATGCCTCTTTTTACCTATTGTTAACTGCAGAAATGCCAACTATGATATGCTGCTTGACCATATGAAATCATCTCAAATTATGGCCTGCAATGCGCAGCCAGTTAAAGACTTGAACTTGTCATTGATTAGTCGCGTTTTGTTATTAGCTAAAGTTTATCGCTCCATCGTTTTCCACATTTAACCAAAATTGTAAGGTCGTTCAGTTAGTTTCTGTTCACTCCTTCCTCTTTCTCTCCTGCTCTGTCTCTCTCTCTCTCTCTCTCACGTCCATTGACATCGGCCAGGCATCTGTGTATGGCGCCTTAAAGTTGCACCTTGCATTTATGGCAAGTTGGGTTGTTCGTTAACTGCTTTTTGTACATTTCATTTGTTTGTCAATAGTCGCTGGCCATTTAAGGAGGCGCAGTTATGAGCATTATTCACGCATGACAAGCCTAGAAAACTGCCAGATTTTAATTGTTGCAAATGCACTGCGCATTTCCTACTTGCTCAATATTTGTTGAGTGTATATATAAATAATCCACATGCACATATGTATGCATACTGCAATAGCTTAATTAAATATATGAACCAGCTGACAGTTGTGACAAGTAGCATTTGATATATGATTTTACAATTTACAGACTATTTGCATAGCTCATAGCTGGGCATAGAGAATAAGTAACCAATTTAATAAAATATAATAAACTATATTTATAAAAAGAAATTTGTCTGCATTTTATCATTCATTTCATATCGTATGATTTTGTGCACATGCTTTCTCTTCAAATCGCTTTAGAATATTATAATTATACAAATAATTTAAACTATTAGGTTTTTCCTTCTGTGACCGCCAAGTTTAATGAACCAGGTTTTTACAATCATTTTTTAATTGCTATTTTTCGCTGAGATCCATACGTCGGTCCAACTCTCACTTTCGACTGGCTGCCGTTAGGGCCCTCAGCATTGCAAGAGGGTATAAATGCCTATGGCACCATCTTCAGTTCACTTTCCCTCAGACAAAAAAGATAAAAAGAAAAACACATAAGTTTGCCAATAGAAAAAATTGGCTCATTGAACTGTCGATGAGCGGAGTCATTAGTCAAGCAGTATGGAAGAAAGGTCTTGAAATGTGGTCAGACAAATGAGGGCTCTTGACATGGAGCGTCACAATTAAACAGTTAATAATAATAGATTTAGCCAACAATTTATGACAAACATCTCGATAAATAAGCTGCAAAACGAAGAGGCGTACAAAAAGCGAAATAAAACGAAAACAGAAATAGGAATCACACAAGATTTGCATGAAAATAAAACAACAATATTGAATTCGTATATGCTAATTATAAATATTTCTCTCCCTCTCTCTATCTCTCTCTATTTTGCCCATTGTCTGGTTAAGGTATGGACAACGAGGCGGAGGCGCCGCTGGAGGCGGTGGCTTCGAGGCACCTGCTTGTGTGCAGAATGCCATGATGACAAAAGACAAGAAACCCTTCACCTACACGCCCGGCGGCATAGATCTCTCCCAAATCCGTTCGGAGCGCATGGCCAAGCGGCTGGCGCGCAATGCGCAAGCCGAGGGCGCCACTGGCGCCTCCCAACAGAACAGACCATCGCCGCAGTCGCCAGGCTCGAGCACTGGTGGCAGCGCTGCCAGTGCCATGGGTGCCGCTGCAATGGGGATGCCGTTTCAGGTGCTGCCGCCACCGCCGCCGCCGCAGCCGCAGTCACAGACACAGGGTAAGAATGGTAGCCATGCCGCAGCGCCCCCACCACCACCCCCACAACAAAGCACATTAGCACCACCAGCGGGCCGAGGCAGTGCACCCGGCTCGCCGGCATCGGCACGCAAATCGCCGACACCGCAGCGTTTTGAGCCGCCGCCGCTCGGCTTTCGGCCGGAGATCAAAATACCAACCAATCCAATGGCGGCGCTGCGCAAGGTGCCGCCGCCCGTCGAGAAGAACACCTTCTGGAAGGATGAGTATGTTAAGGATCGCTCCAAGAGTCCCCTGCCGGAGACAGCCCAAAATGCCAATGGTGACTACAGCAACAGCAACAACAACAGCAGCCACATCTGCCAAGATGCCGTTGATGGTGAGCTCTCCAGAGCATTGACTTTGGATATCGCATCATAATCGCTGGCTTTTTGGTTTGGTTTTGGGTTCACTCTCTAATCCCAACGTCACAAAGGTGGGCCGAAGTTCTTTTGGTACAGTTCTTGGCCCTCCGCTCGCCTCATGTTGATCGCCGGCTAATGTACTAAGCGGTTTCTGGTGCTTTAAAACGACATTTGACTAACAGCAGACATCAAGCGTCATTATCTATTGGCATTTCCCCCACTAACGCCACTAAAATCAGAATCACAATTTTCAGTTTCTTCTTACAAGGAGTCTAATCGCATCTTTGATTCTTTGTTACTGCAGCCTATAGGCCATCTGACAACGCCAGCAGCTACAACAATGGCGGCTATAACAACTACAGCAATGGCAACGGCAACAACAGCTACAGCCCCTACACACCAGCAACACAACAGTTGCAGCAGCAGCAGCCACAAGCGCCCTCACCCAAAACTCCGCCACTGCAGCAGCAGCAGCTGCAGCAGCCAACACCACCGGCAACACCACCGCAGCAGCAGCCACAACAACAGTTTCGCAGTGTGCCCATGCCCCAATCGCCGGCTGTTAATGTTTATACGCGTCAAACGGACAGTCCACGTTCGCCCTTCGAGTTGCAACAGCAGCAGCAGCAGCAGCAACAGCAGCAGCGTGCCACTGAGAGTCCCTTCCGTTTTGCACAGCAGCAACAGCAGCAGCAGCCGCGTCCGCCCACAGCAATTTCGCCGCTGGCTCAGCAACAAGAGCCGCGTCCGCCCACAGCAATTTCGCCGCTGGCTCAGCAACAGCAGCAGCAACAACAAGCAGCACAAACTGTGCCTTGGCGTACGCAACGCGCTCAGCCCGCTGCACAGCAGCAGCAACAGCCAACGCATCCGCAGCCCATTTACAATAATGTGCAACAGCAGCAACAGCAGCAGCTGCAACAACAACAACGATCTCGCGATGTCTTCAGCCCAGGCAGAACAGAGCCAGCAGCAGCAGTTTTCAATGCACAGCAGCAACAAAACTCGCAATATCAAGGAGCTAAGCCGGTGAGTGACGCTTTAGTAATACCCATCATATTTTTACCTTCTTATATTATAAATTGGGGTGCCTGCACTACGACCTATTATATCTATTGTGCTATCTCTGTCTGTGTTGGGTTGAGTGCTTTTGTGTCCTTGAATCTCATAACATGCATCCCTAGGATGTTGCATCTTTTCCTAGTTAAGGCGACACATTCCTCGTTGCTGCTATAAATGCATAGTTTAGTTGACTTCGTAGTCTACAATGACCTGTCAGTAGACCGGTGAGTATCCAAAGCCTGATCTTCTCCTTGGTTATATCCACCCAAAAGACATCTGGCTTGTCGGAGTGCTGGTGTGTCTGGCCAGCTCCGTTGTCGTCACTATTCTTCTTCGTTTCTAAGCAATATTTTAATCTTAAAATTCCCACACTCATGGCGTATGTGTAATATTTGATCAGCATCATCAGTATTTTGAATGAACTGTAAATAGAAGATAGAAACAAATTAAATTTTCATTTTGCTGCCAAGAGAAACAATCGTGTGCATCTCACATCTGCGTTTCATTGTGTGCTGCAACATTAGCGGAAGCATTCCATTTTATTTTTAGACCAGCAAAAGAATCGCACTACAAATTGAACATTGAACGCATTTCGCGTGTGCAGCAGCTAAAATTAGAGACTGCCAAAGGCCAGACACGAATTTTGAACTTGAAGCGAGTCGGTTATGTTAGTATTATAATAAATATTTATATTCCCTTTCCAAAGCAGACCAACGTTGGCTCACTTTACATAGCTCCGCTGGCACAACCTACGGAGCCTCAGGCTCAACGTCTTCTGCTCCAGCAGCAGCAACAGACTGGTGCCCGTGACTCACCCATGAGACAAATGCCACAGCAACAACAGCAGCCGCAGCCGCAGCAGCAGCAGGCTGGTGGTCAGCCACTGCGCTGGCTCAGTTCGCAGCCGGCGAGCAAGGAGCAGGCGCCCTGGGCACGTCCTGAGGAGAATGGAAATGTGGTGCCATCCAGTTTGCGACAGGCAACGCCTTCGGCGCCAGCGCCAGTGCAGAACACTCAGACAGCTTTCTATCAGCCACAGATGATGGGGCATGGTTATGCCACAGCTTCGTCTCCAGCTCCAGTTGCAGATCAACAGCAAAACTTTGGCTCAAATACTCCGCAGACCGGACTACGCCTGCAGATCAACATCAATCCGAACAGCAGCAATGCAAACCAAAATGGACCCAGGGTAAAATTAGAATACCGGACTACTTAATCGTTGCACTATTGCTAATTGGAATCTTTGCAGGAGCGCATCATACCCATTACTCTGGAGCAAACGCCAACTTATGCCGCTGCACAGCCCAATTTTGGTGGTAAGTTTGTATTGCAGCTCTCCAGCTTGTGCTAAGTGTTTTGTTTATGTTTCCTAAATACTCTATCTGGCGCTTTCCTAAACCCTAAATGTTTGTCACTAAAACGAGCCCCCAATCTGTAGTTGTTCACCTCCTTTTGCGTATACCCCGAATGCGAACCCATGCACTCTCCACAATCCTACGACTCTCCCCCCGAATGTATTACCGTCCATTGTGTAACTTTCCATCTCGATATCAATATGTGTCTATGTATACTCTCTCTTTCCTACGAAAGCGCCTGCTGGCCACATAATACGCTCAGCTAATCAATTTGTCGATCAAGGTTACAACAACTATCCAGCAGCAACAGCAGCAGCAGCCATGTCGCCCAACCAACAGCAGCAGCAGCAGCAACAATTTTACACCAACAACAACAATATTAATGTGAACAACAACAACTCGACACGCATTATACCAATTGCAATCGAAGGAGGACGAGGCGGACACATTTCCCAATCGCCAGTAGTGCTCCAAAAGTAAGTGCAGCTTATGTATTTGAAGCCAAGGCTGTGAATACAATACTTTTTGTGCTTTACCAACACTAAACAACTAATAGTTTTGAACAACAATTGCCCAGCACTAATGCGTATTAAACTTTGTGCTTTCTTACAACAACAATAAATTAATAAAAGAATACCTAACGACTTACAACATCATCAATGTCCGCTCGAGGCTGCGATGCGCCACAGAAAGAATCGACTCAGGTAGTAAAGTCAAAGTCAAAAGTCGCCGTCGCCAAAACACAAATCTGTACTTGTTAGTGTTGTAAAACTAGTGTTTGGATCAATCGCAATAACAATTTAAACACTAGTCTGTTCCAAGATTCTGTGATACTCTTTTTCAATGTTGTGTGTATTGTGTACTTGTTATTTCATTGGTTATTTGATCATCAGCTCATTTCTCAACAACATAATTTCGCAAATGAAAAATGATTTTCGATGTCAAAGCACTCACAAATACTACAAGTTAACCCCAAACCCATCCAGCAGTAACAGCAAAATTTGTAATTTGGTTTTCAGCCATTATTTCGAGTGCATGCTAACCAACAACCTAACCTAACATACGCCTATATCTACTTGCAGCGATCCACGCTCACCGCCCATACAATCGAAATCGTTTAGAATATTGCAAAAGATAACCGACACAGTGGACGATGGCAGCTCCGATGCCCGGCTACAGTCGCCCCAACAGCAGCAGCATCAGCAGCAGCCTCATTTGGAATTGGAGACGCCGCAGCTGCAGCGTCCACAGTTCGCTCGCCAGATGAGCGCTCAGCAGGCGCGCAATAGTCCGACCATTGAGCAAATGAGGCGGCTGCAAATCGCTCAGGATCAGTTGCAGTCGCAGTCGGGTACGCCTCCAGCTTGGTCCCCGCAAGGTGAGCTCTGAACGGTGCCTTTTCCCCAACTCAATAGCAAGAGTGGACTGGTAAGGTTTTGTCTTTGGAGAGTGTCTCAAGGTTTCAATTCGGTTCCCCTTCTTCTTGATTGTCGTCTGGGTTTTTTTGGTCTCTAGTCTTAAGTCTAATTCTGAAATGGGTACCTTACCCTTTACTAATATCACAACGCTTTAAGCTGCCACAACAATACATTTTGGAACATTTTAGAACTAATACGCTTCTTGTGTGTTCGTCCACCATAAAAAACGGTACCGCAATAGAATTTAAATCAAAATTGCCAGCACTACTAAGCAGAATAAACTCGTTTGGGCATTTGGAATCAAATAGAATCAGTTAATAGAACGCTGTGAAATCGATTGTTCTTGCAGGTAACGGCGTATCGGCGCAGAACCGCTTTACACCACAGCGTTCAGCAGCGTTCGGTAAGCGAAAGACTTTGTTTAAGTTGACTTTGTTTGAGCGTCGGTTTCTCTTTCTCCCTGCAGATACACCCCAGCAACAATATATACCGGCTAGTGAACAACAGGCATTGGAACCCAAAAAATATACCGGTAGCGCAATACCAAGTCGATCATTTAAGATTTTACAGGCAATGACAACACCAGAGAATGCCGGTAAGTCAATTAGGGTTACCATATACGAAAAACACTGCGAGAATTGGGTTTTATTTATTTTGTGTTCAACAAATGCAATATACCAACGTTAGTCCCGAGGCTAACATCACTTGTACATATACGCCATAAACCATCACTAACACCCACACACACACACAACACTCCAACGCATCCACACAAACACGAATATACACATTTATACGAACAACTGCATTATGTTCTTGGAGAGATTTCACCTTATTAAAAATAAAAATATCACTTTTTAATATTTTGTTGCATTGAAACTGTACCTTATTGTTAAAGTTGGAAAACCCATGAGTTAAGAAACCCTTCTGTTTGAAAAGGTATTGAGTATGATACATGTTGGAATCCACAACGGATCGGCTTAACATATACGTATTTATCTATCGTTTACCGTTATAAAACAACCTCCCTAAGGGCTTGACTATTATCACATCACCTCACATATAATCATAGTCTTGTAAATAGTAAATTTTGCTTGATCTTTTAATCTGCTATAAAAAATTTAAAAAACAAAACCATCACTTTCCAAATTGTTGGTGTATTGAACATAATATGCACTCTCACCGTGTCTATATCTCTTCTTCTTTCTTTTTTATTTTTGATAACCGTGCACCAAACCGACCTCAGAACATAAAATTCACCCCGAGCTGGACTCGGATTTGGAAAATATTGAATTAAACGAAACCAATAATAATAATAATAACAATCACTTTAATAATAATTACAATAATAATAATAATAAAAATAATAATAATAATGGTAATGAGAATAATGAAAATAACAGTAATAGTAACCATAACCGAGAAATTAACAATAAAATCAATAAACGTCATAGTTACACATGTGCCACACCCACACACACACCCACACCACCACCACCACCAAGTACAGGCACAGACTCGAACACACACACAAGCACACCTCACGCCACATACTCATCCACTTCATCGCTTAGTTCAGAAAGTTCTTGTCCACCTCGGACGCAACCCGAGCGCTCGCAATCGGTGCCACCGCACCTTCCCTATGCTTATGGCTATCCCTATCCCTGGTATATGCCACCTCCGCAGGCGAATGGGGAGCCACCCCAAATGGTGAACTGGCCATATCCCTATCCCTATCCCCCACCAATGCCTGCAACGGTGGATGGCAAGCAGTCCGATGCTTATCCACCGTATCCCTATTACTACCCCTATTACCTACCCCCACCACCAGCATATGGTCAGCCGCATAATCCCAACGATCTCCAGCAGGCAATGCACAACTATCCACAGTTTGTGCCGCCCTACGGGCCCTATGCTTATCCGGTAGCACCCAGCTTCAGTCAAACGTCGACCGAGAGTCGCGCTAGCAGTGTACTGCCCGATATTATTATAACGCCCAGCACCGATGATGTGCCCTCTCAGGTCATTATGAAACACCATGTCAAGGTGGAGCCTCGGGAGCCTCCAAAGCGGGCGCATTCCGTTGAGATTGAGGAGCTTGTTAGTCGCCCCAAATCGCGAAATATTTGCAACAACAAGGAGCAGGTGATCGATATGCTCAGCCAGCGGCTGGCGAACATCAATAAAATCGCTGGTGGCAACACCCAAGAGAATTTATCAAAGCAACTGCAGAAAAGCTATGCAGGGGAACAGCTGAAGGAGCTGGGAGCACGTTCACCCAGCGAGAATGCTTCGCCAGTGCAGATCAGTGCTGTGCTGGACGACAACGATAGCGACTCGGACGA
This sequence comes from Drosophila nr. medialis 2 BK-2023a, assembly GCA_035044325.1. Lineage (NCBI taxonomy): Eukaryota > Metazoa > Arthropoda > Insecta > Diptera > Drosophilidae > Drosophila > Drosophila nr. medialis 2 BK-2023a. The sequence continues at coordinate 76,802 of JAWNMH010000394.1, forward strand.
TAGCAGCGACGAGGATGAGGAGGACTCAGATACACCCAAGCACGCCAGTCGCCCATCTGCCTTGCAGGCCATTAAGTCGGTGACTAATGTGCAGGTTTACAAAGGTTTTGGAAAAGTTCCAGCTGAGCAGCTAGACTCCGAAAGTGAGGATGACGATGGCACCACAGCTGATGAAATGCTAGACGAGGAGGAAGATCAGGTGGATGAGGAACTAGTTGAGGAACTGGATGAGGACTATATTGTTGAAGACGATCTGAGCACCATCTACGAGGAGGAAAGCGAGCTGGAACGCAGCAGCAACTATGCCAAGACAGTTATAAACTGCAATGGCTCCAGTGCTACACTGGGAGATCGCCAAGTCGAAGAAGACGATGGGTTGGATCAGCAAATTGAAGACAATGATCATGATGAGGGCAACGTGAATGATGATGACGATGAGTCCAACTCGGTCACGGTGCGTTTGCCACTGCGCTTCTCCTTTAGTCGTAGCTCCAATGATGAGAACATCGCTACCGTTGAGGTGGGCAGCACCACACAGATTGAGGAGAGACGTCCGAGCTTGGACTACAAGCGCAACTCCTTCAGCATAGCTAAGGTGGAGAGCGACGATGAAGAGGATAATGACTGTGAGGTTAGCGTCACAATCAGTTTGTCCAATTCCTCACGATCCAATTCAGTGGACAAATCTACGCTGCCCCAAAACTTCTGTGATGCCGAAAAGGTTCTCACAAGTGGCCGAAGAACCAGCCATGAGGATGTTTCCACCTCCCTCTCTTTGGGAATGCGCAATCGGTTCTCGGCGGATGTCTTCGAAGGTGGACTTACCAACAATATTGCAAAATTGGAGGCGACTAAAGAAGTTGAGGATACTGCTGCAGCACCAAAAGAGGAATTTGATTTCTTTGCCACACTTTTGGCCACCAAAATGCAAGCACAAAAAATGATGGAACAGTCGAAGAACTTTTGGAAAACGCCCGAATCGAAGCCAGTTGAAGAACAGCCAAAGGATTGTGCCCCAAAAGAAACGGTCCAGTTGCGAGCTAAGGAAAACGATGCACAACCGAAACCAGCTAGACCAAAATCATGTGACCTGACCAAGACCCAGGCCTCATTGGAGGCGGCCAAGAACAGCTTTTGGTCCACATTTGCCACTGCGGGTAAGGAGACTGAGCAACAACAGCAAGAAGATACTGATGATAAAAACACACAGGACAGTCAGAGGACAAAGATAAAGAAAACCGTTACGTATACTCCACTGAAAAAGGAAACGGTTCGCCAAGTCGAAAACTGGTCAAAAAAACTTAAATCTAAAATCGAATACTTGCCACAAACTCAGCGTGCAGAAGTTCATTTTGTGGTGGAAGAAAAAACACAGGCCGAGGAAACGCCAGAGGACGAGGAGGACGAGGAGGACTTTTGGGCGGCAGTAGAGAAAACGAATTCCGAGAAGACTGCAAAGGAAGAAACCCAACCAAATGAGCCAATCGATGAAGTGGAGGTAGACTTCTGGGCAGAGCACCCAGCAGACGCACATCCAGTTGAAAAAATGACCGAGGAGGAAGAGACCGATTTCTGGGCTGACAAAAAATCCAATGAAAATATTGCTGGAAACAGACCAAACGACTTTCAATTTGATCCCACAAAATATCCAGCAGAGCCCCGTGAGGTGGATACCGATGAAGAAATCGATTTTTGGGCAGAGCTCGAAGCGAATCGCAATCCTGATGATGATGATGTAACCTTCCAAAAATCGGCCACCTTTTGGGCATGCCAAGAGCGTCAACAATCCGTTGAAGAGACGCCCTTCAAGCCAGTGGAGACGAAAGCATTCCGGGCCAAGCTGCCCGATGAGTCAGCAGTGGATATCGATGTGTGGTCTACATTGGAGGCAGCTCGTGGAGAGGAGCCAGAACTAGTCGATCCAGTTGTCGAAGAGGAGCAAATGCTGGCCGTACAATATGAAGGGTTAGAGCATGAAAGCATTGAGGAGCCTCCCAAAGAGGAGCCATGCCCAAGCGAGGCACCAGAAAGCAATCTCAATCAGGTGGATACCATGTCGCTGGCCTCCATGCATGAGCCAGCCACAGTGCACACCTGGATGCCATACAAGCAGACCAACGGGGAGCTGGAGAACAACGATGAGCCGGACTTCTGGGCCGACATCGAGGAGAAACGCGCCGAGAAAGATCAGGTCGAGGAAGCAGAACAGAAACGTCAAAATTATCGCCAGGCGATGGCATTCTTTAATACCTCCATCGATGAGCAGAAAGTGCTGCAAAAGACGCAATCCAATCGAAACAGCGTCATCATGGAATCCGAGGAGCCCAACGAAATCGAACTTGGCTCTCCAGGCAAATATGAGCTTGTTGGCGAGGATGGCATCGTAATGGAGCAACATACTAACGAGGAAGAGCAGAGAGCTGGTGATGCAACGCCAACCAATGCTGAGGTGTACGTCGAACCAGAGCCGGACCAGCAAAGAAAACTTTTATCGAACGGTCTACCCGATCTCGGTGTGGATCAGTTTGATGAAACAAGCAAAATAACAGTGCGGGATCGGATTAACGTATTCGAGTCTAGTCCACCGCGTACAGTTGCAACCACAGCCAACAAGGCTTTGACCCTTCAAGCATTGTCCGTTGAAAGTGGTAGTAGCAAAGGGCAGCTTTCCCGCAACAGCAGCACACAGCGCTCAGAGTCAGAGATCGAGGAGGATGACTCCGGAGTGACAGATATGAACAGGCAGCTGTCTGAGACCGATACCGAATCGGAGAGCTTCCCGGAGCTGCGCAAGATGACGAGCTATCAGCGTGCCGCCACACATTCCAGACTCTTCAAGATGCTGCAGGACGAGAACGATGTGCCCGAGGGTACCGAAGCTGGCCAGGCGGACGAGTTCCAGCTCAAGCCCAGCAGACGCAAGATTGTGCACAATGTGTCCATCACACGTCGCCAGAATCCCAATGCATTGACCGAAGCCGAATCGATGACACAGCGACGGGAACGCCTCTCGCTGCCGCTGCGCAAGAACACCAGCATCGATGCGGACAATCCGTCCACGCCCAACAGCCCCGCCTCCCCGATTGTGGGCCCATCGCCCAGCAAGCAACGTGTGGTCAGCGATAAGCTGGTGAACGAGCTGGTGCAGAGTCTGCTGCTCAAGAGCGACAGCTCTCATCTGCGCAATCTGCCCATGGAGCGACTCCAGGCAGCGGCAAAGCGTGCCCTCGTTGAGGAAATGGACTCGGTGGAGAATAGTTCGCTGGACAGCACGCCGGCAATAACTCCCAAGCAGGACAAGGAATACTCTGACTATTATAGCAGCTGGACCGATGCCAGTGGCGGCGAGGACATTGTCCCATCGAAGGCATTTCGAGCATTGCAGGATCCGAGACGCAGTCCATGGACGGTGCGGTGTCCACGCGTCCTCAGCTCCAAGACAATCAATCGGGATCTGGCGCGTGTCACAGAATCACCCGAAATACTCAACAGTCGTGGCAGCAAAAGTCCCGAGTGCTTCCGGCAACAGTCCAGGGAACGCTCCGCTAGCAGCTGGCGTAAGGTTTAGAAAGAGGTTTATTAAGGGATTAGCTCATTGTGTATAACTAGGGGCGGGGCGGGTTCATAAAAAAAAAGAGTAAATAGGATTTTTAGTAGTGTAGCAACTTAGGCATTTTGCATTTTGTGTCTCCGACTAGCAACAGTCACTGCCCTGGCCAAGTGTTGGGTCAGTCAATGCATTTCTCATCACATCACATTGTACAATACGACAACACTCAGACTATTAATTAACTAAATACTCTACTTTATCTAATGAATAATGTATAATGTATATAAACCAACTGAAACCAAAGAAAAATCGTTCATTCGTTCGTTTGCTCGTTCGTTTGTTATCTCAGTAAAAGCGTAAAAGTCAAAACTTCGCCAGTCATTTCTAAATTCAACTACATATACGTTCATATGTACTTTCGAATCGAATCAGTTAATACGTACAGAAAAAAAAAAACTATAAAAGAAAAAACCAAAACAAAAATCCACAACAAAACGAAAAAAAGAAAACATATCAAAAAGCAAAACCACAAAAATCTATCAAATCGCCACAATAAAAAACAATTTCATCAACTCAATGATTTTGTAAAACTCGTTCAAAATCCTAAGGTACCTAAATTAAATTAAAATTTATATCAAACCCAAATTTGAACTAATTTTTTTTTTAATGTTTTCATTATATTTCAAATTTGCTCTCTATCTACTCTATGTATTTCTTTTATTTTTTCCGCTATTTGATTTATAATTATGTGTGCCGTATTTCTTAATTATTAATTTATTGCGACAAATATTTGCGATAGTCACATTTTTAGGCCGAACATTTTGTTAATTACTTTGAAATATGAAATCGAAATTACCCAGGTTTGTATCTAGATAATGTTAAACAATTAACACCTAATTTTCCTGTAGCTGCCCAGGATATTAACACAACTTAGATGTCACGTAGTACCTAGTTCAAACTTGGCTTAATTAAAAACAATATTTGGATAAACAAACTGAAATAACTGATACATATAGTCAAAAATGTCTCATCGCAAATATTTTACTCAATTATTATACCTTTCCACAATGCTTTATTTACAAAAAAAAAAAATTTGGAAAACTCAAAAGCGAATTTTGGAGAGCAAACTCCACCTTGAACAAAATGCTGAACAACGAATGAAGATTTTTTGCATTTAGTGAAACAAATAAAATATAAAAAAAAAACATAAACCGAAGAAAATTGTACAATATAAAATGAAAAGTCGTTCGTAACATTAACCATTCATGAGTTCCAATACATAATTGAATGTTTCTTTTCTTATATTTGATTAACTTGTTTTTTTTTACACACAATTAAAATATATATTCTTAACAAAAATTAATCGTTAATTTGAATGACTCTGATAATGAATATGAATGGCTTTTTCCCCATAAATGAAAGAATATTGACAAAATTTGCATTACAAAAAAAGAAAAAAAAAGAAAAAAGAAAATTTAAACAATAAAGGTGAAGTTTCCTCTCGAAGTTCTGTTGGCTGCTTTGCATCGCTGCAATTTTCAATTATTATTTGCCGCTTCATTTGTGTCCGTTCCGTTTTATGTGTCTATATATATTTACATTTGTATGTATGTCTGGTCTTCGGATTTGAATATAAGCTAAGCAAAACTATGCAAAACGAAGACAAACAACTTTCCACAAACTTCTTATTGTTAGCTTTATTTGTGTGCACAGTTATGCTTGCGAATTTGTTTTTAATTCTGATTTTGTTTATTTTATTTCAGGACCTGGACAATCGGATCTATAATTATTTCTCAAAGCCATAGAAATCAATTATAGCTGACAACAGACTACAACAAATACAGCGATGCAATTAAATGCACACGTTTTCTTTTAGTTTAAGTACCAGCACACTTAGGATCACCACAGTCAAATTGCTTGGGAACGGGCCCTGCCGGCAGTAACAGTTTTTTAGCTAATTTCTTAAAACTAACACTATTAGCATTGCAGTTGAGATGGAAATGTATGTTTATTTTTTCAATTGTTTAATGCGATTTGGTAGCAGCACTAAAACAACAACTAACACAACTTACGAAAGCCACTAGCGAAGCGAACCATTACTAACCTTAACTCTTAAGCTGTAAAAAGTTTACACGAGAGAATTAACTTTGAGACGCATTGAGGTAACAACGAAACGAAAACAACGCAATGACAGCAGAATCGACCCAATCATAAAATGTATCCGGATAATACGAAAGCGCATATTGAAACGATTAATAACATAAATTAAATAAAATTGGTTTAAGAAATCTCTGTGTGTTGTCTTCATCAAACAGCAAACAGATTTTCAAAAAAAAAACAAAAAAAAACTTTTATAATTTTTAACATGATTCTTTTTGTTTATGTCATAGTTATTTATACAAAACAAAACAAAACATATACATATACATATGGTATTCGTATGCATACGAATGTGTTATCAAATTTATTTGACTACTATTATTATTTTATAATCATATATTTTGTGTTGTGTAATTTTTTATGCAGTGACATTTTTAGTAAATAAAGAAATAAATCAAAACAAATACAAACACATTTTTAATGAAGAGAAAAAACACCATAAAACATTCGAAACTCATATTTATTTTATTATATATATATATATATATATATATATATATATAGTCAGAGGTACAGAGAAGCCGAGAGTAGCAAAAACCAAGCTGTTGCACGTATATGTTTCTACTTATATGCACACATCAATATGAAGTAATTCTAAAGTGCTTCAAGTAGATTTCATGTTGCACTTCAGTGAAGCCAGATACAATTTAAATTCAGTAATCGGGTTGTTATGTATAAATATATATATATATGTTTGTGTCTATTCATTTACCGGTTAACTGTAACATTAGCTTCATCATTATTGGAGTTAAATATTTCGAGTATACAATATCTTAAAATGGACTTGTTGAACAAAGCAACGGCCAAAATACCTGTTCAAAACTCAGCTACGCGCTCTACAGTTAGCAACATTTAAAGCTAATTTCATAAATGTATTTTGTATATTTATATATATGTATATAGGTATATAGGTATATATTTAAGTAAATGGTATGCAGATCAACTTTTACCATAGATAGTATATTAAATGCATAAATACGTCATTTGATAATAAATACTTCAACACTAAACGCTGATAGTTAACTTTGAGATACTTCAGATTTGTACAATTTAAACTTTCAGTTAACTTTTTTTATACAGTACACATATTTATATATATATATATATATATATATATGTACATAGCTTAACATAGCACACATTTTTAGGTCTATGCCTTGTTAAAGCAGCTTGCATAAATGTATGCGAGACAATAATTATTGTATAATATATTGCTTTAGTGGAGTTTCCTAAGCCTTAATTCCCTAGGAAGTTGTGGGTGCCGTCTGCAGATCCATCAGCTCCTGCACAATGCGATACTCGTGGCAATCGGCGCATAGCAGACGACCATTGGAGCGATTGGCACGCTGCACCTTTTCGTGGCACACAATGTGAACCAACTTGAGGTTCTTTAGCGAGAATATCTCCAGAAAGTATTCCAGCACAGAGATGTCTACAACGCGTTTCTTGTGCAACGCACACTTGCGCTGCGGCTGTGTTACCAGCTCCAGGACATTGTCCACTAAAGCCGGCAAAATTGAGCGGCACAGCTCGATTTGGTGGTCAAGATTCCAGACTTGAAACAATATGAGATTCTCACGCGAGGCATACGGATTTATGGTGTGTTGCATGGAGCAGAAATTGCCATTGTCCGAGTAGGCGCCCTGGCAGTAGAAGTCGCCCAGATCCGTGCACAACGAAACGGACCATTCGTCCAGTATTAAATTTCGCGCAGTGTAATCCTTAATCACTTGCCGCAACCGTTTGTTGGGCACACTAACCGCATCCGGCTGCTCCTCGCCAATTTGCTGCGTCAATACTTCGTGCTTCTGCTGGCACTTGCGATTGAACATCATGGAGAAATAATCGCAGCCGATGAGCAGATAGCGAAACTGCTCCAACACCGAATTGATCACCTGGCGCGCCTTCGAATTCTGCCTGTACAGTGGTGTGCGGGTCAGCTCGTCCTTGGTCTTGTAGTAGTACCCGCGCACACGTGTCTGCGCCCGCATGGCCATGGCCTCTTCCTTAGATTGGAAGCGCTCTTCGCTGCCCTCGAACCATTCTACATGCTCGGCCTTCAGGCTCAAGTGTGCCTTGGTGTTGTCCAAGGCACGCCGCTGCTTCTGCTGCTCATATTCCGTAATCATGCGTCGAAACTTGTCCGGATGCTGCTCAATGAAGTCGTAGAAAATGTCGGCCACCTTCAGCAGCGGCGACTGTTGACGCATTTTTTCAAACTCAAAGTCCGCATCTGTTAAACATATATTTATTATTAGCCTATTTATTTTGTGATAAGACAGTTCACCTGTGGTGATGACAGCCTCGGGTCCAGCAACGATTAAAAGCGTCTGGGCTGGCAAAGTGTTGAAATACTCATCGTCGGACACTTCGAAGCCGTCCTGGGCCAGATATATGTGCAGCTCCTGCAGCTGTAAGGGAGAGACATGAGTAGATTGCCCTTGACTTGTACTAAAATGGACCCTGACCTAAGCAAAACAACAACAGGAGGATATCAACAGGTGCTCTGGTTTGGTTTTGTTTTTGTATTTTGTGATTACTTTTGCTCTTTTGGGGCATGCGCATTGGTTGCAGTGGAAGGGAGTATTGCTGACATTGAATCGTGCAAAGCGACAAACAATGCGGAAGCCAGCCTGAGAACATTGGCCTTGAATCTCCTGGGACGTGGACAGGGACAGGGCCAATTGTGGGCTGAGGCACTTTTTTTTTGGTCTTTTTTTCTGCGTAGAAACGCAATTTCCAAAATATTCGAAACACTTACCGGGAACTTGAGCTGCGCCTTCTGCACGAGCATTGCCAATGAGTTGGCGCCTATGCCATATTTTCGCGAACGTTCATTGTCTGTTATTTTGTAGCCCTTCATCTGGGCAGGAGCAGATTGTTCCGGGCTGTTATCCTTATCTCGATCCTTGTCCAGTTCCTTGGAATTTGAGTTTTGGTTGCATTTGCTGCGTGTGGACGGCGCCATTATTGTTTCCTTAATGTAGTTGAGCATCTACAATTAAATTCGTAGTTAATCAGATTTTATTCGATTTGTAATTGCGTACTTAATGTTATTTTTTGTTCAGCAAACCTTGCAACATTCTGCCTTTTAAGCGCACCAATGTAAACTACTTTGCGAGCGTTGCCAGTGTGGCTTACGCTTATCAGCAAACGGCAGTGATGCTCAATTTCTAAATAAAAAATATAGCTAGACTGTACAAATGGCTTGTATCTACTATTTGCTCATTTAATTGCCCCTCAAATAAGCATTTGTACGCTGGCGAAATCATTTCTCGCACTTTCGACTGGCCTCCAGGTCATTTAAAATTTAATTATGATCAGTTGTATTTCTGGCACAGATTTGTGCGCAGCACTAATAAGCAATAGATTGGCGTTGCCAGTTAGCTTAAAATTGCTTAGGAACGGTCACACAGCGCTCGCCGTTGTTCAGCCAGAAAAACAGCTGTTGTAGCCAAAGTGGTGTTGTTCAAAGTAAATTTTTCCCGTAAACTAAATTTTTAGTGCAGATGTGCACCATGTGCACTGCTAGCTAAGCTAAATCCGCAATGCATTTGCGACCGCGCTGCAGCGAATGGCTGCCGCTAGCAACGCAGCAATTGCGTCTTCGCAACCTGGCACGCATCCAAGGACTTAACATCGAGTGCAGTTTGGTCGCCAGCGCCGGCAGCGAGGATCTCGTAGCGGAGCAGGAGGAGGAGGAGGAGGAGCAAGTGCAAGAGCTGCTTCTTTATTACACGCTGCATGCTGATAAGGCCAGTGAGGCGTTTTACACCAGCGAACCGCTGCCGCAGCGTCATCAGCACCAGAAGTGGGCGGAGATTTCTGCGGGCGATGACGTCTGGCGCAAATCGAATGCGCAATGCGTCTGTGTCAAAGTCTGGGCCCATTATCAGCCAACAGCCGCCCAGCAAAGAGAAACAACAACAAAAAGTGGCCCAAACGAGACTGAGCCAACAGCGGAGTCAGCGCAAAGGTGGGTTTCTTTTGGTTCCTCAAAGTGGATGAGCCAAGAGCATTTTAAAATGTGTTTTTAGTTTGATTCCAAAATATGCCCAAAGTTTTCCATCTATAAAGAAAAGTTTATCGTATCAATATGATATGTTTGTAATCTGAGTCATGACAAATCTAATTAGTAGTGTTTTGTTTGTTGCAGTGCGCAGCTGACGCAACGTCTGGCCAATGTGCAGTTAACGCCCCACAAGCTGCCACGGCCCCCGGAGCTTGTGTTCAGCTGGGGCGTTTACTTCTCCGGCCTTATACCGCTGGCAACGCTGTCACTGGCCAATTGTCGGGCCAACTGTTTGATTTTCCATCTGAATGGTGAGCACTTCACCTCGCCGGCGCTGATCAGTGAGCAGGGTCTGCACGCCCAGCTGCATTTGCAGTACCAGCGCTATTCCAAGTACGACAATAAGGAACAGCATGTGGAGAGGGACGATGGTGGCATCAATTCGCCGCCAGTCAGTCGCAGCAACAGCCCCATGCTGCGAATGAGCACCACGCGCTACAACCAGCTTGGCTGTGAGCTGACCAAGTTGCGACGCAGTTACAATTTGGAGAGTCTGCTGCTGCTGCAGCGTCGCCAGCGGGATCAGCTCAAGAATCAGCGTGACGTGCGGGTGCTGAGCGCGGAGATTGCTCGGCTAAGCGTTCGCTGCATTACACGCAACGAGTTGAGACTGAAGCCGCGTTCCACTTCGAGCTCGGGCTCGCCGTATGGCAGTCAGACGTCGCAGCATTATCGTCATTCCATGGGCCGCATGCTCACCGAGCTGCTGGCCGAGCAGCAAGAGATAGCGCCCCTCACCCTATACAGTGCCCAGCAGCTGACGATGCAAATCGAGGCGCTGCGCTGCAAGCAGCGTTTGCTGCAAACCGAACGCGCCACCTTCTCGGAACGCAATGCGCGCCAGAAGGAGCGTCTACAGATGCTGCGCGAGCTGCGCGAAGATCTGCAATTTAACCTGCACAACCAGCGGCTGCAGCTGGAGCAACAGCATCTGGCGTGGCGCACACAGTCGCCGCAGCGGCAAACGCAGCGCGAGCAGAAGAAGTGTGAAATTAATCTGCAGGTAAGCAGGAAAATAAATCGAATCTCGAAGATATCAATCATATCGCTTAATATTGCAGGTAAAGCGGCGCAGATTCACGCTGGTGCTGGAGCTGCAGGAGATCTACAACATCAAGAGTCTGGGCTCGCAACAGTTTAGCATTTGTGACATTGCCTTTCCCCACATGGAGCATTACACGTGCGAGTCGAGGCAGGCGGCCAACGCACAGATGCTGGGCAATGCGTCGCCGTTGGCGGTGAGCGCGGCACTGGGCTATGTGGCGCATCTGGTGCAGATGCTGGCCTTCATCATGGATCTGCCGCTGCGCAACCCCATCTGCTATGAACCGTCGCGTGCTCGCATCACCGACAATGTCAAAGAGCTGACCTACAACACAAGAGAGTGAGCGACCAAATCAAGATTATCTCCATTATATTTTCATTTGTTTCTATCTCTGCTCGCATTTGTAGTTTCCCTTTGTATACACGCTCCATTCTGCCATCTCAACAAACGAAGTATGCCATTTATTTGCTGCGCCAGAATGTGTCGCAGCTGTGCTATGACATCACAGGCCGCTGTGATATGCGGAACTCGTTTGGCAATCTGCTGGAGCTATTCGAGAGGCTGCGCACCATTGAGCGCAACCAGAGCGACGAGCTCGATGCCGGCGAAAAGTGGGCGGCAAGTGCCAGGCATACGAACGGCTTGACCGCAACTCTGGCCGGCAATCCTCAGCTATCGCAATCGCACTCCTCGGTGGACATGAATCATGTGCCACTGCCCACAACGGCAAATGTGGCCAAAGATGCGTTGCTACAACATCTGAAGCCAGCGGGCGTGAGTCAGGCACTGGCCATCGAGGGCTATGCGTCAACGCAGCGGTATGATTTATAATTTATTAATTTTAATTTTGCATAATTGATTTCAAGAAGAGCGTTATTTGAATCAGTTTTAATCAGTTACATTTCCCATTTCCAACTGAAACTAATTTGGCCAATCTCTTGCAGAATCTGTCGCTCGGTGGGTTCCTATTCAGATGGCGAGGATGACTTTCGGGCCAGATTGGAGCAGAGCTATTCCAATTCGGACTCAAATATTAATCTGCAAGTGGAGCGCAGATAGGACGAGCGCTGCATGCAGCGTTGCAATATATCCACATATTTACCTATGTATACATTATACAAGTATCTATATTTATATATATAAAATAATATCGCAAAGTCCCAAAAAAAAAAAAAGAAAAGAAAATTAAAAAATAACAGCAACGAATTTAGTTGTTGCGTGACGTTTTAGCAAGAATTAACTTTGATTAGAGCGCTTTAAACGTAAATTGTACTTGAAACACTTGTGAATTGTGTATTTTAATTATAGACTGCTTCGATGAGCAAAACACTAAATTTATTGAATAATTTGTGCATATTTACTTGTTTCTTTAGTTAAGATCTCGTTGTAAATTCCCGTTCTTTGTTTATCTGCTAAATTATTAAGATATACACATAATTATAATACAAAAATATACAATTTTATAAAATATAACCATGGCCTTTAAATCATAGCCATTTTTAAGTTAGCGTGTGCAAAATTCGTTAAACAATTTCATGTTTTTACCAATTAAAATTCAAATTTGCGCTCAACGCTTCCCAACATGCAAGCACTGCCGGCGTTGACCAACACTGCACGCACAGCTGTTCAACAGTTTGGCCAAAAACTGAAACAATTGGCCAGCGGCCAATAGCAGCATATTTAACAAAAATAGACAGAAACGTACTCAAACATGTGCTAAAAATTAAATTTAAATATTAGTTAGCTTTATATACGAACATTTTATTTATATAAATACAAAACGCGAGCTTTTCAACAACACGTGAATATAAACGAAGTAGCTGAAAATATTAAATTACATGTGTGTTGGTGTGTGTGTGTTTATAATTGGCTACTGCTAATAAAACAAAATTTGTTATTGTTGTTCAACAGTTGCGATTGTGATATCGAACAGTTTCAATTGGCAATCAATTGCTATCAATTGCGGCACATACATAATTACTACTCGTAGCAAACCCAGCAAGATTTATGTTATATTGGGGCCGTTAACAGTTATTTACCTGGCTTATCCAAATTACGATATGCCAAGTGTTTTATTAATGTTTACCCGCCCAAATAAAAATTATACGTTTTGCTTGTAGGGTATACAAAGGGCAGTGCATTCGAACTAGTGGAATTAGTCACTGAAAACGTGGCAAGCTGACATTTAGAGCTGGCTTCAACAGTCAGCGAAGCATTGCGCTGCATTTCAGTTAGCAAATAAACGGAAGGAAACAACAAACACAACAACAACAACAGCACTAAGAGAATTAATTAAATTGCCGACAAAAGCTAAAAAATAATAATTAAAGAAGATAGATTTGAGGCAATCGAGAGAAACACACCTGCTTAGAAGCTGCTCGCAATTTTTGGGCTCTCTTTTAACGCATTTTGCATTTAGCGAGCGCTCTCTTACGCCATGACTGATAACGGGCTGCCGCTACGTGACTTTGACGAAGAGAGCGAAGAGACTGATTCGGAAACAGAATTGCTCATCCGACACACACACACTGACGCAGTCATTGCCAATAGCAACAACAACAGCAAAAGCAACAACAACCACAACAACAGCCATGGGCAAAGACGACGCAAAAGCTCAACTGGTTACAGCGGCATTGGGGCCATTGGTAGCCCCACTAGCGGCAGCGGCATCGGCATCGGCGGCAGCGCCAGCTTTTTAGGTAATCTATTCAGTCTTGGCTCAGCCGCCGGCCAGATACGTTATAGAAATGAGCGGAGTCGCGAGCGCGCCAAATATTCGAATAGCAACACGACTGCAACGCGACACATTACGTCGGAGACAACGTCCGTTCAAACGAAACTGGCGCAACTAACACAAACGGACGCCAGCAGCGGCGGCGTCGATGGCACTGCGCCGCATCCCACTGAAATTGGTGCACCCAACGGCATTGGCGGCCACACTGAAATCGATCCCGAGAACGGTTCGTCAACGGTCTTCTATCAGAACAATCGCAGGCGCAGCAAAGGGCGCAGCATCGGCAATGTGTGCAAAATGTGTCTGTGCAGGTACGTGCAACCCCAAAGTCTGTTGTGTCCACACAGCTGGCAACAGTTGTTCTTACACAATTGCATTCAATTGCGTGCCTTGCGTTGAGTGATCGAAATTAACATCGAAACACTTTTAATAAGAAGTGAGTTGTCCATGCAATTAAATTTTCCTTTGCTTTAAACTTGTATTTTTACTGAAATTATCAACGCTGGCCACATTTTTGTATTTTTGTATTATTTTTCTAAATAAAAACAATTTAATTTGTTTGTTTTGATAGTCGTGGCAAGACGCTGACAGTGATGTAGATGTTATTTAATGGCATGAACACTAAACTTTATTTAGTTTAGCAATAACTATAAAAATCTACAATAGAATACCAAAAAGTTTTGGCTCCGCGATTAATTTCCTGCCATTGGATTAAAAATAGTGTATAACAAATATATATAACATATATGTATGTGCCAAAGTTACGTTGTTCGAGTGTATTTGGACAGTATTAACTACCTAGAGAATAATATTACTAATATCTTAACCATTTATTAGATTCGGTTTGACCTAAAAAATAACTAGGTCTTCCTTTGCTGCAACTTCCTGCTTGCCACATGGGGAGTTACGATTTCGTTGTTGTTGTTTTTTTTTGTAACTTGGCATATGCTTGAGGTGTAAGCCCAAACCTCAATAAACCGCAATAATCGCATCTTAAAACCTTTCTGGGTAGCAAGTTCTGCTCCAGTGGCTCCGTTTATTATCGTTTTGATGTTACGCCTGCTGTTTAATGAGGCTGCCACCGCCACAGGCAACAGCAACAATAATTCGTTAAAATTCAAACTAGCAAATAAAACCATTTCGAAATACTCAAGAAACCAAAACAAAACCAAACAAAAATAAGCAAATTGCGAAGGCAGACAAATTGTAGTTGAAACGTTTCCAAGAAAAAAAATGATGAGTAAAATCTTACGAGATTTATATATATTTATATATTTATATATATATATATATATATATATATATATATATATATATATATATATATATATACTTGTGGCCCACATTATTTCCACAGACACAAGTATGTATAGTCTAGCTATATATATACATATTTTTAATTTGCTTAATTAGATGAAAACAAGAACAGGCAAATGGAGAAAGAGTGCAAAAGACAGCAAACGCCGCCGGTAAAATAACTAAGGAACAACAACATTTTGCCATTTGCGACCAAATCGAAATCGATAAATGTGATCCACAAATAACCGAAACGTCGCTTCTATACACAAGCAAGCCAATTTACATACATATGTATTCCGGCTAAAAGTGAAAATGGAAATTTCAAACACACTGAACCACCTACTTATAAATGTTGCGATATCTGTCAAGTGAGAACGCACTGCTAGCGACACATTTCTCACGCTAAGCCATTTTCGTAGAGCTCTAATTGTTATGCTCCCCAACACGAAAGTTGGCGGGGCTTTGTTACATTTGCATATGTAATCGAAATTTGGCGTGCAACTCCTTCAACGAAACTAACGCGACTCGTTTTCGTTAGCGTCTTGTGGCTCAACTTGGAAGAAGCAAACACTGAAATACAGCAACCAGTTTGCTTAGACACTTTATATACCCTTAACCCAATTAAATTGATTTAATTGGGCATATTGGAGTTGGGCGAAATTATTTCACAAAATAACTATAAGCTATATGCATGATCAACATCAAAAGTCGAGTAATTTAGCCATGCCCGTCTCAGAACATAAGTTCTCTTTTATCCATAACTACCGCCGTTGCAATAATATAGATACATATCTATCTTGGATAGCCCTCCAATTTATGATTAAAACACGTTGATCAATTGCACAAATATATATATTTATTTAAAAGAGTCATTTCACTATAGTAATTTATATTTAAGTGCTGGATGCAGGGCATCTGCCGGTCGAGCTCACTCGACAAGAGCATTTTACTTGTCTGTTTTTTTTTTGTTGGTTTTCAAGGTTTCTAGAAACAAAAACAAGTTCGGCAGCAAAAGTCGCATCCAGCATGTTTCTTTTCTCCATTAGTTGTATTTTGTGTGACTTTTCATTTGTTGTTGTTCTTTTTGTGTGTGTCGAAAACTGAAAGTTATGTGCCCCGTGGCTTATCAGAAAGAGGCAAAAGCTCAGTGACCAGTCTTCGCAATGATTGAAAAGTAAATAAAAACTGCAACGCTTTGCTTAGCTGCTAAAAGATTTATGTTGAATAATTTCTTCTGTACACAGAATACATATATATATATATTGTAAGCTTAGCTTAACAGTTTCAAAATGTGTTCCTGGGAATTAAGACCCATTGCTTGGGCCTGTGGTAAAACAATTATATTATGTACAAGCACTTGTATATTTTGTAATCAGCATACATATATATATATATATATATATAAGGCCCATCGTTTCTGTGGAAACGAAAAAAATGACTCTGAATTGCTTTAGTATAATTGAATTCTTATCAGAAATTAAGTCAATAGCATCTGTCAAGCTTCCAACTAATTGAATTCGCATCTGAACTAGGTTATCAAGTTAACTGTATACGTGGTTTTACCGTTGTATTCAATGAGTTAATATTAATGTACAAATGACTTGGTTTAAGCCTGTTCTAATTTAATATCTAGCCAAAATCAAATTAATTAATGAAACATTTATTTATGTTAAGTTCTTTAAAAATTAAACAGAATTATTATATATGCATTACATATACACTTATTTATGGAGACCATCACATACGTGCCTCTTGTGTCCATGGACTTCTTTACGTTCATACAGGATAAGCTGGAGCATATCAGGCCCCGTGTGCTGCAGCGTCTTTCAATGCAGCTAAATCCGTTTGCACCTGCACTTCGTCCAATTATTTCGCACAGCAGCCGCAGCTCAATCAATGATGACAATAATGAACATATATTTGAGTTCTGCAAGTGCCTAAACCTACATATGGAATCTCAGCGCGTCAATCACGATTCCATTGTAAATGCTCTGTCGAATTTTCGCATCAACTACGAGGACAATCAGTTTGCCATTGAATCATCACGCTTTAAGCCGATCTCAGCTGGTTGCGCTTTTTGTGCCTGTGTGGTAGATGGTGCCGCCTATTTCTGGGGCTCCAGCGGTGTGCCCTGCTGCTTCAGTGCCAAGAAGTCAACAGAATCACCGGAGCCTGACCACGATGTGAAATCATTGGACTTGCTTGCACAACTTAATTTGGTAGTGCATGCGCTCAAGTGTGGACGTCAGCATACGCTCATTCTGACCAATAATGGCCTGTATGCGATGGGCAACAACAGTCTTTGTCAGCTAGGAGTTGGAAAACACGTGCAAATGGCCTTACAACCCATGCTGGTGACGGCTTTGGATGGCATGAATATCACGATGCTGGAGGCGGGTCAATATCAGAATGCAGCCGTTGCAGACGGCAAGCTCTTTATGTGGGGTTGGGGCATCTATGGTCAGTTGGGCAATGGTAACTGCGAGAACCTTGCAACACCAACACGCCAAGCAAAAGTTGGAGGAGAATCATCATCGTGAAATGCTGACCAGGCGGCTGGAGGAAACATTGCTGCCGGCGGCCAGTAACAACAGCGTGTTGGTGGACTACGTCGTTGGTTGGACAACTACGTCGTATGCCGCGGTTGTGGCTGGCGCTGTACCCAAACCCACACCAGAAACAACCAAAGAGTCCATACAACATGAAGCAGTGCAATCGGATGCTACCGAAAATATTACAATGAGTACGAACACAGAATCACTGCCGACAGCAACAGTGGCATCAGCCTCAGCTGCACAGCTTTCCAGCGAGCCAGATCCGACCGAACATATGCAGCCACATCTTGTAGACACCAGCGAAGTAGCTGGACAAATACTCCAGATCTCAAGCGAACTGTTTCATTTCGCATTGATATCGTCGACGTGCACATTGTATACTTGGGGCAAGAATCTCGAGCATCAGCTGGGAACCGAAGATGAGGATCGGCGTGCCGTTCTCAAGCCAACACCCATCGACAGCATTGAGAGGCCCATGTATGTGGATTGCGGCGCTGATTTCCCACTTGTAATGACCACCGATCACACTGTCAAGGGTTTGGTGGCAACTCTAACGGACAGTGTGGATGCGATTTGGGGGCCAGCCTGGATCGTTCTTTGAATTTTATTAGTTTTTATAATTTTATTAGTTATTTTTTCTTCTTCTTTATTTTTTGGTTGTAATTTAAAGTTTTTACGCTTTGTTGTGAGTTCGAGCAGGAAACCAAAGATCATTAATGGCGTTATTTGCTGTGTCCACTACATCATCACACACACACGCACATACATCGTACATACACTCACACATAAGTAAATATTACATATTAATGTCTATTAACCGCCCAGACGTGTGTGTACTTAATTGCATAATTGTTGTTTGCGGTTTTCTGCGCATATTTATATGAATAGCGTTTATAGCGATGTTATTTAAGGAAACTATTTAAGGCAAACAAATGGTTTAAAGAATTTAATTTTTGTAGTACTTTGATTGCTCAATAAAAATATAATAAAAATGTTTATCGAACACACATAAAAAATACATACTCAAACCCCCACACAAGGGATGCTTACAGATCGTTTCGATCTAAGGTTCACCTTCAACCTAATCCTAATCCTTAATCATAATCCGATGTGTGTAGGCAAACATTTTCAATTGATATTCAGCTTGTGATTTGCAATTATTTAATGCATAAAGTAATATTGTAATAATGATATGTGTATACATATGATTAATAACAAAATAATAAGAAAAACAATAATGTTTACATGCAGCTTCTCAAAAACTAAAAATTGTCCTTAAATTAATATAATTGTTTTTTTTTATTATTTATTGCCGCACTTAAATCATTTTTAATTTGCAATTTATGTGGCAAAAATCTAGTTTATTTATAAAGCCCCTATTTATTATTTTATATATTTAAACGCTTTTTGAATTTCAAAGCCAGTGAAAAATATTGAAACACTTGAACTTTTTGCCTTCGTCGTTTGAGTTTGAACTAAACAAAACTCTCGAAGCACTAACACTGATTATCTGGAAGGTCTTATTTCTTACTATTACTTATTCACAAATACACATTCGCCTTGCTCAAGCTCTAGTTTGGCCCAAAGCGTTGCCTGTTTTATGTGGCCTAAATATTTCCGTCAATTAAAATTGCATTGCGGCGATATTTATGGGTATATAAAAAAAGTGTCGTTTGACTACCTTCACCTTGCACACCTTCGACCGCTACTTAACCTATTATTGTTGATGGCCTAATTGCGAACATTAACAAAAACGATTTCCATTAACTTGGTAAATAATGATGGGCGCCATGTTGGCGATAACGCTCTGAAATTCGAAATAACCTTGACTTAATTGTGATTTTCAGCTTGTGTGATAATAAACTGAAAAACAACGCATTAAAAGCAGAAACTGAAATGTTAAGTATATAATATATATATATATATATACATATATCTCAAATGCAAAATATATAAAAATATATTCGGATGTGATCTTAAGTTACTTTTTAATTTCAATTCCCTGATTTTTTCTATTTATGAATTCATCAAAATTAACACTGAAAATTGTGTTGCTCTCGTTGTTCACGTGCTAAAATAGTTAAATTTTCTCTGTTAGTCGAGTAAGCCGTTTATCTTTGCCTTGAGCTAAAAACAGTGGCACAAACAATGTGCAACAGCAAAGAGAGAATAGAATTGTTGTCTGGAAACCGTAAATACCGCAAAAGTGTCTGGGGCAATGCAGAATTTTCACTCGCCTCAAAAGAATTAATTTCAGAGCAGACAATGAGCTATTGGCTGACAGATGGACTGACGGACTGACGGACTGCTTGACTGACTGTGGAGCATAATTTATGCGGCACTTGGCACCTGTCGGTAACCGCTAACCGGGGGGCAGCAGCAGCTGGAGGTGGCAGCAACAACAATCGACTCATACCGGCTAATTTTCAATTAGTGTGTCAACCAGCTGGCTGCCCCACTGCATTGCCCCCAATACACCTTGCCCCTGACTTGGCAGCCGCGCCCCGAATCGAATCGCCGCTCGGCTGACTTCTGTGTAAATGGGCTCGGCGACAATGATAAGCGGCTCCACGGAGCATACGTTATAAATAGCCAGGGCTTGGCCGCAGTCGGCGAAGTGTTTCAGCCGGGTTGACTAGCGTTTATTCTGCTTACTAACCCGCATTGCCAGCCAGCTGTGAGTGAAACCAAGTCCCGTTTTCTTTTTTTTCCAATTCTCCGCAAGCAAGTAAAAAAAACGAAGAAGAAAAAACACAACAGAAACCACAATTGAAATAATAACATCAGGCGTTGCCATTGACGGGCCCTACAAATATATTTGGAACTCTGGGGCATGATGGGGGCTGTTTTGCATGCGGCACGACAACAACAGTCGTGTCCAGAGCGCCAGTTAAATGGAAACAGAAACAGAAACGCGCAGTGAAAAGCCTGAGAAAAAGTATGTTGCAAGTTTGACCGTGTGCAATTGCCATATTGAATACAGTTTCTGGCAAGTAGTTGTACTCATTACACATATGTACATAACTTGTACACTTGGAAGAAAATCGCCCTAAAAACGAGATACAATTTCTACTTTTTAGAAATAATTCCTGAATATACGAACACAAAATTCCTTCAAATTATGAACACTTCTATTTTTCTGAGATTTGTGTTTCGATAAAAGCAAATAATTATAAAAAAAAGAAATATATTCAATATTCTTGTAAATTATTAATAATATAAGTTTTTGTTAGAGTTCTGTGTACACCTGCCATTTTCTGAAATTCAGTGCGTTTTTTTGTGAGTGCACTTACCGGTGGTTGGCAATTAAATTTTTAAGCTTAAAATCGCTATTTGCACAAGCCAAATACATAGTCCAGAAAATTGAGTGTAGCTCACGAATGAGTTGTAATTCTTAATATAGCGTTATAAAACTGTTATTCTCGATTTGACAGATATCTGAATTCGAATGCTGTTTCTTTGTCAAGCTTTTCTGTTGAGATCCGTATTCAAATCTTACGACATGCTCTCAAATAAAACGCAGAGGAGATCCGGTTTGGAAGACAACGTGAATGTTGCCAATTTGTTATTATGTAGCAGCTTTCTATATACCGGATAAGAATTTACAAAAGAGACTGTCTCTCCATACCACGCAGTGAATAATGCATGGGGAATTTATGTTACAACAGAGACAACAAAATCTATAAAGTCAATAAACTATTATCTTGTTACTAAGCCCAGAATTTATTTTATAAAATAATCTTGATACACAGGGCATGGGCCTATAATTTTGTCGTGAAGTTTGTAACTCATTAAAGGAGACGTATCCTACTCCATAAGGTTTATGTATTTCTGATCAGCATTCCTAGCCTAGTTAATACATCCATGTTCCTCAGTTTTAAGACTGTCTTGATAGAACTGCTCCACACATCGAAGTCGTATGGATCGTATCACCAGATTATCTGGCTCCCATATGGAAAACATTTATTTTTTCTTAAAGATTGCTCATCAACTTTGGATAACATCATCAATATTGGCTTAATATATTTTATAGCTTTCATAAGAACAATTAGAGAGTAGAGTTTTTTCGCAAGGGTATCTACTCGTCGGCATACCTAAGAAAGTTATTCTTGTTTTCTGTATAAGCACGAGAAAAGGCTGTAGCAAATAGTGATTAAAGTGCAAAAATCAAATGAAACGATTTCAACAATCGCTTTTCGTTTTAAGTGTAATGAGAGACATACAGCTGTTCACATATTTATCAAGCGAGAAATATCGTGTTTGTCATCCAATAACGATAATGATATCTACTGTCAGTTCTTGAAATGTTTCATAATTCCGAGACGTGCTGTAATTAAATTATAGCGAAATGCAGCGAATGCATTTCGTGTGCTGTAATTAGTGGCGGGGAAACGAAATTGCCAATGAAACGAGTTAGCACTGTTTACGTTTTCAGCTTGGCTAAGCAATTGTGAAAAACAGCAACAAAAAATATAAAACGACAAAAAAAGTGCATGCAGCACGCGCTATGAAAATGGAACGGTGACAAACACATTGCGGCACAGCCTTTTGAAGTGCAATTTGCCTTGAGTCTGCCTTGTCTGAGTCACAGCCCAGTAAAATTCGCACTCGAATTCAGATTCAAATCGAGCTCCAGATCCATGGAAAGCTTTGCTCATCTTATAGGGCTGCGAGCCGACGACTGACGACCCTTCGCATTGGTGTCGAGTAGAGATCTTTGTCTTTGGCCATTCCTCAATTTTCGAGCTTTTTACAAGAAATTAAGCACGCTGATGTCATTGAACCGTTTTTTACTTCTTTTTTTTCGTTTTGCCATTCTTTATGCCAATCGTTGTTGTTGGCATTCTTGAGGTGGTTGCTCTTCACTTTTATGGTTGTTGCTTCTTTTCGGTTGGCAACTTTTTCTTATGAGATCATAGCACGAAAACTCAGCAAGCATGCTTTCAAAACAATATTGACAAAACTTTATAAAGGCGCACTCCATTTGAATGAATAATATACAAACACAAATACGCTAACGCCCGCAATAACAACAGCAACAGGCAAAAGCCCATAAAAGCTAAAAACAAGTTTACCCAGAGAGCTAAAGCAAATAAAGCTAAATACAATTATGGCTAGCGGGTGCTGGTCATAGTTATGATCTAAGAAGCAACTGACGGAAACAGCGAAAGCTTGACTGACGCGCTGCTTATTTAATTAACACGACTCTGCGAACGCAGCAAAATGCGCAACCCGCAACAGCATTTGCCATTTTAAACAGTTAACATTCATTTTGAAAAACGCCTGCCATTTCGCCTTTTTAAAGCGATGCGATAGAGCGCGCGCAAACTCGCCGTCATAGTGTTGCCAGACCGTTGACAGCCATGAATGTTAAACTAGCTGCACTCTGCCAACACTCAGCATGAGCACGTTCTTATTCACTCACACGCACAGGCTGTGTTATTGATTTCTCTTTGCAAACAGACAGGGCTGTTCCACAAATGCTAGCCAAAGTAGTTCTGACACGGAATTTTCATTTGCGTTGATTTTGTGCATAAGAATTTGATAATTACAAGTGTGCAATTCAGTTAATTAAATTTGGCATGCTAATGTGTCAAATAATGCGCGTACCATGCACCTTGCGCATTACTGTGTAAAAACATTGCAACAACAACAACAAATAAAGCCACAGCTGCTGCTGCGCTGCTAGAATAAAGCGTAATAAAAAAGTAGCAAAACTAAGCAGTAAATTTGTGAAATTAGAGCAAAACGGTAAAAATGGATGACGGCACTTCGCAAACCTCCGCTGCAGCCCCAATGACCAGAGAGAATATTCCGCTGTTGAATCGCCAGCGCAATCGTTGGTACTCATTCAGGTGAATCATCCATCTCAACATTTCTGACCCCCATCCCCCATCATCACCAGCCCAAACGGAAATTCTGGTTTATCAGTATTTTCGCAGAGGCGACAGTCCAGATAAGAGAGAATGAGAGCGGGAGAGAGAGCGGATCTCTGTTGCAGTTAATGTGAATTGTTATTTTCGCTCCCTCGTTCCCTTTTCAACAATTTCAATTTACTCCCCACGCATGGGTATTTGCGTGTATGAGTGTGTTTTAATGTGGGTGCATCACACATATTTCACTGCTGTGTGCAATGGGGTTTTTATTATTGATTCATTTACGCCAAGGTCACTCACTCACTTAAATTCTATTTTATTTACTTCGGAGAAACGTTTGAAATTGATTTGTTAATGAAAGAAATGTTCATTATGGAGTACCCGAAACTCATGCAAGGAATAATTAGCAATTAATTATTAGTGTTATTGAACAATTTCTCAACAGCTAGATAAGAGTGCATTTGTGCTCTGAAAATTAAATTAAATAATTAAAATAAATAACTATTTAAATTTAAAGTAAATATAATTGTATAGAAATTAAAGCTGACCTGAAATTTATCAAAAATTTGCAAGCTCGATCTATAACTTGTTTTCTTTCATTTATAAATTATTTGTTACTAACTGCTTGTAGCAAAACCTAAATTTCAAATTTAATTGTGGTCCTACTCTCCAAAGATATTTAACATATTTTTATGTCATAAACTATATAATAATATTTTTTTTTTATTTTGCAGTTGCTGGAAGAAATGGTTTAGGCCACGCGAGCTGCGAGCTCGCTCCGTCAACTTAGGCAGATCGAATACGGAGAAGTTTCCGCCAAACGAGATTCGAAACCAGAAGTACAATTTCATCACGTTCCTGCCGTTGGTTCTCTTCGAGCAGTTTCGCTTCTTTCTCAATCTGTACTTTCTGCTGATGGCACTCTCGCAGTTCATACCAGATATACGCATTGGTTATCCCTACACGTATTGGGGTCCACTCGGCTTTGTGCTGATGGTGACCATTGGCCGTGAGGCAGTCGACGATCTGCGACGCCATCAGCGGGATCATGAAGTCAACTCGCAGAAGTACAAACGTCTCTCGGCGACACATGGCAGCGGCTACGAGATGGTGCCCAGCTCCAAGTTGAAAGTGGGCGACGTCATCATTGTGGAGAAGAATGAGCGAGTACCCGCCGATCTTATACTGCTGCGCACCAGCGATCGCAGCGGCTCAGTTTTTGTGCGCACTGATCAACTGGATGGCGAGACAGACTGGAAGCCACGACTGGCGGTGAACTACACCCAGAAACTCAACCGGGATGCGGATTTGCACAACATCGATGCGAGCTTCTATGTGGAGAAGCCACAAAATGATATACACAGCTTTATAGCTACATTCAGCATTAGCGATGGCAGCGAGGACACCGGCCTCAGCGTGGAAAACACCCTGTGGGCCAACACTGTGGTTGCTGCCGGCACTGCCACTGGAATTGTGATTTACACGGGCTGCGAGACGCGCAGCGTAATGAATAACTCTCAGCCCCGTTCCAAGGTGGGTCTGCTGGACACCGAAATCAATGGACTGACCAAGGTGCGTAAGAACTGCTAATGGACATATATATTCTAGATATGTGCAAGCCAATGATTTGAGATTGAAGTTAATATAATTCGTATATTCATATTCATAGGTGCTATTTTGTGCCGTGCTGGGACTATCGCTGGTGATGATGATGCTGAAGGGATTCGGTGGTCCATGGTATCGTTATATGTTCCGCTTTGTGCTCCTCTTCTCGTACATCATACCGATTAGTCTGCGAGTGAATCTCGACATGGGCAAGGCCTTCTACTCGTGGCAAATGCAAAACGATGACAATATCAAAGGCACCGTGGTGCGCTCCACAACAATACCCGAGGAGTTGGGGCGCATCTCTTATGTGCTGACTGACAAAACGGGCACACTCACCCAAAACGAGATGGTCTTCAAGAAGATCCATCTGGGCATTGTGTCCCACGATTCGGACACGTTTCATCACATTGGCCAGATCATTCAGAAGCTCTCGGGCAATTTAATGCAACAGCAGCAACAACAGGGCAGTCTCTCCAGTTCCAGCAGCGCTGGCGAATCGATTAAGCCCATCATGTTTGCTGGTAATCGCATGCGCCGACCCGAGGGCTGGCGGGAGTGGGAGGCGGTTCGTGCTCTGGCCCTGTGCCACAATGTGACGCCGGTAAGCGATGAGGAGGACAATCGTTCGGTGTCAACCGCTTCGACGGTGACTGGTGGCAATAATTCACCCACCAAATCTGTGATAAACATCGAGGCACCTGGCAGCACCGATACGGAGCATCAGTATCAGGCCGCCTCGCCCGACGAAATAGCCCTAGTCAAGTGGACCGAACAGGTTGGCCTAACACTCATAGCCCGAGACCTGAACACAATGACGCTGCAAGTGAAGACGGCCACAGAGGAGAGTAAGTATATTGCATCGACATCGAATCGATCTTTTAACTAATCCCACTAATTTGTGCACAGATGACATACTGATGCACTATCAGATCCTGCAGCTGTTTCCCTTTACGAGCGAGACCAAACGCATGGGCATCATTGTGCGGGAGAGCAAGACGGGTCAGATAACGTTTTATTTAAAGGGCGCCGATGTGGTCATGTCCAGCATTGTGCAGTACAACGACTGGCTGAGCGAGGAGTCGGATAACATGGCGCGCGAGGGTCTGCGCACCCTTGTTGTTGCCAAGAAGATGCTCACCGAGGAGCAGTACAACGACTTCGAGATGCGCTACAATGCGGCCCGTCTTAGCATTACGGATCGTGTGGCCAAAGTGGCTGCCGTTGTCGAATCGCTGGAACGGGAAATGGAGCTGCTGTGCCTCACTGGTGTCGAGGATCGGCTGCAGGAGAATGTGCGTCCCACGCTGGAGCTGCTGCGCAATGCCGGCGTGCGTGTCTGGATGCTGACGGGTGACAAGCTGGAGACCGCTTGCTGCATTGCCAAATCGTCGCAGCTCATTGGTCGCAACCAGGGGCTGCATGTGCTGCGCTCGGTGAAGACGCGCACGGAGGCGCATCAAGAGCTTAATCAATTCCGACGTAAGCAGGGTCACGCCCTGGTCATATCCGGCGAGTCGCTGGAGGTGTGTCTGCAGTATTATCGATTGGAGTTTCTCGAGCTGGCCACTGCCTCACCGGCGGTCGTCTGCTGCCGCTGCTCGCCCACCCAAAAGGCACAGGTGGTCGCGCTCATCCAGAAGCATACGCGCAAGCGCACCTGTGCCGTCGGCGATGGCGGTAACGATGTGAGCATGATTCAGCAGGCGGATGCGGGCGTTGGCATCGAGGGACGCGAGGGCCGTCAGGCATCGCTGGCCGGTGACTTTAGCATTCCGCAGTTCTCTCACATTGCCAAGCTGCTGCTGATCCATGGCCGGCGCAGCTACAAACGCTCGGCGGCTCTCTCCCAGTTTGTCATACATCGCGGACTGATAATTACCACACTGCAGGCAGTATTCTCGGCGGTGTTTTATCTAAGTTCGGTGGCTCTGTATCAGGGCTTCTTGATGGTCGGTTATTCCACGTTGTATACGATGTTTCCGGTGTTCTCTCTGGTGCTGGATCAGGACATTACCTCAGAGACGGCTGTCACGTATCCGGAACTGTACAAGGATCTGTCCAAGGGACGCAGTCTCAGCTATAAGACCTTCTTCATCTGGGTACTGATCAGCATATACCAGGGTGGCGTCATTATGTACGGTGCACTCATATTATTTGTGGATGAGTTTATACACATTGTTGCCATCAGTTTCTCGGCGCTGATTATGACGGAACTCATTATGGTGGCATTGACGGTGCGCACCTGGCACAGGTAACTCAAATGATTTACAGTCTTGCAGTTTAAATATAATCTAATTGCTTTTATTTATTCAACAGGCTAATGGTCTTGGCGGAGCTATTCAGCTTGGCACTTTATCTCATCTCGTTGGCTGTGCTGCACGAGTATTTCGGTGCGTATTATCTTCAAGAGTCCCCCAATTGCGATATTTATCTAACTTTGTTGTTTTTTCTTGTAGACTGGGAGTTCATCTGGTCGTACGACTTTTTGTGGAAGGTATCACTCATCACGCTCGTGTCCTGCTTGCCGCTGTACATAATAAAGTTCTTGCGCAAAAAGTGCTCGCCACCATCGTATTTGAAACTGTCTTAGACATGGTAGAACCGAGGCAAACCGAGCAAGCGACAAATTTGAAGTATCTCTATTTTTGTTAAATTATATTGCACCTTTTTTTGTACGATTCATTTTGTTTTTGCGTACGATTCTGTTGTCGTTTTTTTTGTCCAAGTTCTGCCAACCACACAAACCGCATACGTGATATAAAGTGTAATTACTTAACTTTCGCAGACTCCCTTTATGGTTTTGCTTGTATCATTTGTTGAGTTACTCGAAACGTGAAGTGAAGTGAAGCGGAAAGGAAAGGAAAGGAAAGGAAATGAAAGAAAGGGAAAGTGATTATGTATACATTTAAAGGATGTTTAATGTTTAAGTCGCAGTAAACCAAATTATGTTACTAATTATTTAATAAAAATGTAATAATAAACGTAAAACTAAATGTATCTATGACTATAAACTGAAAATCAATTATAAATGTATGAAACTAAAAGAAAATGACAAATAGATTTTGTATTAAGTATTAGAAATCACAGCATATATTAATAAATGTATAAAACCTATAAGTCGGGTATTTTTTTATCGATGAAGTGGTTACCTATCGAACCTAGCGAACCATGCCGCTTCTGTAGGAACAAGAAAGACTCGTCAACACACATCCCAGCAGATTGTGTCGCCTTAGCTTGGAAAAGATGTAGTATCCTGGAGATGCAGAATACAAAGAAACCTTCAAGCCGATAAAGATTCTTGCATTCGTGCAGGGGTTCATAGAAGAGCTATAGGCTCAGAAGGGGGCACAATTGTTCTGAGAGGTCGCACTGCATTAAGCCCATTAATAATAATATACAAAAATTAAATATAATATAATAAAAATAATAATAAAAATAAGAATAATATTAATAATAATAAAAATAATAATAACCAGCCAGAAAATAACTTTAGAAGGGACTACATGGAATTAATCGGCCAATGCAAACCCCAATCTCCCAACATGATTTAAATTTTTTATTGATTTCGTTTACAATCTTTATTTACCACCTTTTTGTTTGTTGTTTGGTTGCTTTAATACTAATTCACAATGCTTTGCTTTCAAATACATAATAATAGTTAATTATACTTCATATTATGAAAGTATATATGCGTATTTATGGGTTTATTTTTTTGGTTTTGTATTTTTTTTTGTTGGTATTTTCTGTTTTCTTTTTTTGTTGGTAATAATACATGTAGTTCTCCATTTGCTAAGCTTATCTTAAGATGTTTGTCGTTCGTCTACATTTTTCACTTTTAAAAGTTCTTCTTGTTCTTCTTGTATAGTTGTTGTTAATAAAAACCTTGGTTTAAATATGCTTTATAAATGTTCTGTTCAATTTTGTTTCCTTAGTTGCAGGCTATAAACACAATTTCGGCTCTTTGCATTAAATAATTGTTGAACAGTTTTTATTTTGTTATCATTTTGCTTAAATGCGCAGAAATACTTTAAAGGTAAACAATTGGTTTAAGGTCTAATTTATTTCGTTTGTGTGTAGCTTTTTATTAAATTTCACAATTAAGTATATTGAAATGTATATCTCTGTATACGCGAATGCTTTTTATTTTCAACGCATGTATTTAAATTTGGGGGCATTAAAATTGTTTTCGTTTTTTTTTTGTTTTTAATTTTCATTTCATTTTCATTGATGTGCAATTCATTAATAAGTTTTTGATTTTGGTTTTTTGTTTTGTCGTTTATCTATAGTATAGTTTTCTCACTAACTGCTAGTGCCTGTTGAGCAATTCTTGGGATCCGACATTACGTAAATATTTATGTACTCTATGTATAATCTGTATAATGAGCCAACATCTTGCTAAGAACTGACACATTTGTTACCGATCTAAGCTGCAGTAAAAAGTTTCCGTCCAACAGTTCTAGTATCTTAAAGCTTTGCCATTTCTCGTTTGTTGCTTGAACATTTGAATACAAATACGGATTCTCGTCTCGAGTACATATAGCTAACCATTCATTTAAATACTTATGTGTGTGTGTGTGTTTGTATTGATGATTATAGTTAGTATATAGTAGATATATATATATATATATTTGTATGTATCTTGACATTTCAATTAATTTACTAAAAATCTACAAAATATAATATTTAATTTTCTTCTCTTTTGCTTATTATATTTGAATGTATCCATTTTATGATTGTTTAACATTTATGCATGAATATTAATTGTTTTCTTCTTTCGTTTTTTGGTTTTTGGTTGTTGGTTTTTGGTTTTCGGTTGTTGATGAGGTCAATTTTGATTTGGTTTTTAGAATATGCAACTTTATGTTTTGCTTTCAAGAATATTTCTGTTTATTTTTGCTTTTATTTATTTATTAAATTTGGGCTTTAATTCTTTAATTATTGATATGTGCTTACTGTTTTATTTTGTGGTTAATACGAAGTTTTCATTTATATGTTACACAATTCAAAACTGTTTTAATATTCTTTGTGTATATGAATAACTTGTTTTACTTGTTTGTTTTTTTTACGTTAGATCTTTATTTAATAATATTCAGTCTATATAAACATACATTTATACATTTATGCTAAAGGCTTGAACATAAAAGCAAAAATATGAAGCATAATTTCAGTTCTGCTAAAACCCCAACCAAAACTGGTTACATACAAATAATATCGAAAGTACCAAAACATACACACATTACATTATGTATATTAAAAAAACACGATTATTAATACAATATAAAAAAAAAACAAATATATATAATAATCTTCGGCAAGCCGATGATTCAATACCCATGCAGACTGACACAAAAAAAATGCTTCTTTTTCAACAAATTTCTTGGTGTTGTGCAAATTTGAAGATAAAGTCGGCGTCTGAATCTTAAAAAGAGATCTGCGGCAAGTATAATTATCTTGTGGCAGAACGGATAAGCGAATTGAAGAGCATTTGTGATGAAGAATTTGGAGACCAATTTAGGCCTGAGAAACCTGCACCCTTGTTTTGAATTGACCTCTGCTAAGGTATATAAAACGGAAATACTAAATGGATAATGCTTGTTTAAAACTGTTAATATGTACATACATACATACTATATGTTCTAAAGATGTATATATATACATATATATACATAATTTTTTTTCGTTATATTCTGTAGGTTTAAATGTTTGTGCTTGTTTATTATTAATATTGTGTTTATGTAAATCTATCGAAAATTAAGTGTAATTTACACATATTTCTTATACATACATGGTGTATGTATAGTGTATGTGTGTGTGTGTGTGGTATGTGTGGTGTGTGTATGTGTGTGTTTGTGAGTATGTGAACTTGTTCATTGATGGATATGATGCTGGATTCTTGCGTTTCATTTACTGTAGATGAGTGTAGTATGTATGCAGTTAAATATCATTTTGTATCTATTTGTTTGTTAACACATTCCTCTTGACGAGTTTTATTCATTGCATTTTGGTTTTGTTTTGGTTTTTGTTTTTGGTTTTTAGCTTTTTATTTTTGTTCAATTTCGCTATTACAACATTTCACATAGTATTTCTTGTAGTAAGATCTTTAATTACTTTTTGCAACATTTTCGTATGTAACATGTATATACATTTGCGTATATATATATACATACAGAACGCATATGAAAACCAACTATTTACATACACATAAGTATTTAAAATACATATACTTAGGTATTTGCATTAACTCTAATAATTTGCTACATTTCATGTTCATTTATTTTATTTGATTTTTTTTTGGTTTTCTATTTTGTTAGGTGTATTATGTTGTCAAGGTGTTCAGGTCATTGAATTGTGGTACAAGGTATGCGAGTCACAAATCTTTGAGCCCCTGATTCAACATCAACTACATCGTACAACTATTTTGTGTGTTCTGAGCAACAAATATTGTTCATAACATAGTTTAATACTGTTTTCAATAGGTTTAACATCATATACATACGTACAGGTATGTTAATTTTGAGTGTTTAAATATTTGATTTAGGTATTTGTTTGTAAATTTGATTCATTATTTTTTTTTTTTTTTTTGTATTTGTTTTTTGTTTTTGCAGCATTTGTGCTTGCTTCAAAGTACTCAATTACTTGTTAGCTAATTTAAATTGTGATTTTTTGTATTTTGCTTCATTGATTTTATGTATTGTGTAAACTCTAAGCAATGCCAAGCATGTCTTAAACTTAACATTTATTAATATATTTGTTTAAAAATTATTTTATAGTGAGTTGCGCCTCACAAAATATTGCCAATTATGTAATTGTGGTTTTTAAGCGCGCGCACAGTGTCCTGAGTGCAAGCAAATGCCAACAGAAAATTCAAATTCATTACTTGCTGCATTCAGAACGCATTTTGCACGCATTTTTGTTGTACACCTGCACCGATAAAAATGTATATCTAAAATTGTGTATAAATCAGGCATTCAACTAAACGATTGCAATTGGGGAAAAGCGTGAATTGTAATGTGCTGAAAGTGCCACAACTTGAGGCAGTATGTGTTCCTTTTGAATAGTTTGGTAAAATAAATTATTCATTAATGGACGCTGTGTGTTTATATTGTTGTCTACATATACATATATATTCTTGAACACAATTGCTGTTAATTAAATTAGAGGGAGGGGACGTGTCTGTGTGTGTGTGTGTGTGTGTAGTTGCAACATAAGAATGTTCAACTTAGTCCATAGAAAATGTTTGAAATTGCTCAAAATCGATGAGTCTGTCTATACTCTATACAGGATACGACAACTACATACATCAATAGTTTAAAGATAAATATTGTGCTTAGGCTGACGCTCGTGGTGGGCGCGCTGGCACACAAAACGAATTACTACTGTAGCTGGCAATGCAGCTACACTTACAAAAAATCAAAAACAAAAAAAATACATTGGCAAAGCTTTTACAAAATTACGAAACTACTTTACAGCTACGAATACCAAATACACAGGCTACAATACCAAATGCCCAAATGCCAAATACTAAATTCCAATTACCGAGTACTAAGCACTATTGCTAGGCTAGCATACATACTAAATCTATCGTAAGTGGCTGGCAGATGGATTGGAAATCAAATAGCGAAAGCAAATCTTAAACTAACCACTGTGCGCGTGCGATTCTGCCGCCGCCAGATGGCGCTGCTCCTCGCTGACTGCGAGACGCGCCTCCTCGCATTGCGCACAGTGCTTCTCCAGAAACTTCATGGACAAGCGGAACGTATACCGGTGCCGGGTACAACGCCTTTACATCTTATACTCGACGATCTTGTTGGGATTGAGGAACTGCTCCCGCTGTGCAGCATCCAAATGGGCAACAGTGCGTGTCAGTGCCGAACCGCTGCCAGAGCCGGAACCTGAACCAGAACCGATGACCTTGTGCTTGCCAGCGCCATCTACACCGCTGCCGCTGCCGACTCCAGCACCGCCTCCGCTTGTGCGTCCCGAATCTGTGCCAATCGGCTGATAGACACCATCCGCACTGACCACGCCCACATTGACGCCGGCGACCACCGGCTGCTGCAGATACCCCGAATACTGTGGAGGCAGCTGGTAGCTGGATGGCGGCTGCTGTGAAATTGGGCGCGGTTGCTCCGTATGGGCAATGGGATACTGCTGCTGATGAGCATAGTCCTGGCTGCTGCCGCCGCCGCCAACTATAGTAGCTGCGCCACCAATACCAATGCTGCCTCCACCACCACCACCTCCAACACTGATACCAACACCAACACCACCACCACCGCCAGCACCCATGCGCGAGCCAGAATCATCGTTGAGTCCCTCGCCCATTTCGCCATCCCGATTGTGGCGTCCGCGTATGCAGAGTTTGGTGAAGAGCCAGACGCGTCCACGATAGAGTAGATAACAGCAGAAGTGCACAAAGAACGTGAAGATGATGGCACACGCTGTCACAATGATGGCCTTGCCTGGCTTGGTCCAGTCCATCATCGGATAGATGGCAGTTTGATCTTTTCTAATTTTCACCAGCAACACAAAAACTCATTATTCCAAATTTGTTTTGAATAATATTAAGCTTAATGCTTACCTGTCTGTGCCGCCGGCCAAGAAATAAATACCCGTAAAAATAGCATACGCCAGTCCAATGCCTGTAGTGAAGTAGGCGTGGCTCATCTTAATCGGATGCCCCACAATGGCCAGGTCGATGAGCATTATAATCGTATTCAGCACGTGCACCATTATGTTCAGTGTGTCAATCTTGTGGATGTCTGCGGCGGAGAGAGGCAATCAAAAATGTGAGAATTGCAGCGAGATAAATTCAGAGAGAGAGATAGAGAGAGAGAGATTGGGATGGAGACTAGCCTTGCTAGATAATTTTAGTTTATGTTTCTTTTTCAATTCAATGTATTTTGTTCCTTTCCCATTAGCCTTTGCCATACTTGTCTTTAGTTCACCGAACACTGCCTTCAGAACAATTAAATAATTATCATTATGGTCTCCTTGTTAAACAAAATAAACATTTGTGCTTGGCCATTTACATATGTATATATGTACATACATATATACCATGCCAATTAGGGATTTGTTTCTTAAACTTAAAACATTACACTAAGTCGACAGAATGTTATATAAGAATACCTGAGGTTCTCATTTGGCTTTATTTTTTAAAATAATTTTGAAGCTTAATTTCAAGGGCGCACATAAAAACTGGTTGTCAAATTCTAGCGTCATAAGACATAATTTTTCAACACAGAAAACTGAAAGAAAAAGTTTTCAATAGTCTCATTTTTAACTAAACAGTTTGCATGAATATCGAACGCTGAAGATTCTTATTTCCCCGCTTTGCGAAAAGTTGACTAAGCCCTTGTACCATTAAAATTTGAATATACAACAAGACTCATAATACAATACATATATATGTATATATATAAATACATGCATATAGAACTCTATTCGATGCGTAGCAAACTATGCCTTCTCTTCCAGCATATTGGCCATTCCACGGTAAATGATTCTCCTATAATCCGGAGAGACCAGTTGAACAGCCATTACAATGTCATCGGCTGCTTCAACGAATGCGTAGCAGGCCATAAAGTCGATCAGCAGGAGTAGCGAGCAGAGTGGAATGTCCAGAACTGGCAGCACACTCTGCAGATAGCCATTGATAACTTGGGACTGGAACACGAGCATTGGACACACACAGACCCACATTACGCCGTGAACCATATGAACGGCCACAGCATTGTCATCTTCGGAAAGTTGTGATATTATGAGCAATATGATGCACACGAGTGCCAGGACAATTAACGACGTCAGGCCGATATAGAGTAAGGGCGGACAATAGAACGGCAGCCAGTAGCCAAGCAGCAGGAAGAGGCACATCAGCGAGAGGACCTCCAGCGCCAGTAAAAGGTTTTCCGCGTCTTGCTTGGCGAGAAGAAACGAATTGCCCAAAGCAAGCAGCAGGGCAATCGAACAGCAAATAATCCAGTTCACTGGAAACTTGCGTCGCAGTTGAGTTACATTGACATAGATGCACAATGTGGTTAGACCGAGCACAAACAATACCATGGCGGCAATGCAGCTATCCTCGCCACTGTCGACATCATCATGCAGCTGGCCAATGAGATGCAGCAACAGCACGGAGATTAGAATGGCAACAAGGGCGGCTCCAAATAACTGTAGATGGTAACTGCGCACGCTCTGCGGCAATCCCCGAAACGTTTCGCTCATCAATTTGAATTTTGTTTTTTTTATGCCAGCTGGTGTGTCGCTCTCTGTGTGTGTTTTTTTGTCACTTTAATAATCGATCGGAAAAGCAAACTGAACTGAACTGAACTGAATGATGTATTTGACAAGCAGTTTTTTTAACAAATATGCCTCAGCGCCTGAACTCTACGCACGGTCAGTGGAAACGCAGACGCAAAAGAAGAGCACCAACATTGCATCCGTTGAGTACCATACCCCATCGGGCCACACGACCGTAGATTCACCAGAAACTACACAGTCGGAGGAGGAGCAACCGAGCCAGAGTATTCTTGACCCAGCCTATTCGCGATTGGCCTTCCTGGCCAACGTCTACGTGCTGCTGGGCTCGCAGGTGCTTCTATCCACGCTGCAATGGCTGGGCGCCACATATCGCTGGCGGCCAGCGGTCAGTGCAAACGAGCGCAACTTCTTCGTGCTGGTGCTGTTGCTGACCTGGCTGAATCTGTCGTTGGGTTTTATAGGCTTTCGGCGATTGCAGAACAGCTACCCATTGAACTGGATCGTGTTTGCCTGCATGTTCGAGAGCCTCACACTGCTCATCATGTGCCTGTGCATGCGTGAACTGGATCTCACCTGGTACTTCATAGTCATTGGCATGGCTGTGCTGGTTATCTATACACCCCTTGGGCTCTGGATGCCGCCACAGTTGCCCGGCAAATCTATGGATATTGATATTCTCAAGCGTCACCGTATTGCTCATCTCGGCTCTGGCCCTGATTACCGGCTTAGCTATGCACTGCTATGTGCCGCTTTGTGTTAACCTTATGTTCTTTGGGCCCTGGACGATGTACAATACGCATAAGCTGCATGAGATTTCCCGCAAATACATCTCTAGGTTCAGCTACCTGCATCTGGCGGCCAAAATGTATATCGCATATGGCTGCACTGTGGGTGCCTTGGTGATCGTATACCGAGTTGCCAACACAGCCATTGAATCGGAAGACTGTCAAGGTGTTGTGTTTTGTCAAAAACGGTCAATTTGAAACAATCAATTGAACTTATACTGCAGCAATCCCTGTTATCCATCCACAAATGTTAAATAACAACTAATTCAATTTTGTATTATTTAATTTACTTACCCGGATTGTGGACCAGCAGCCAGTAGCACATTGTGACAATAAAGGCGTAAACAGTGGCACAGGTGTAGAGCACCCAGTAGAGGTGGTGCAGACACGACTCTTCTTCGCCTGGCGCACAATCTCAAAGTCCTCGCGCTCCACCATCATGCCCTGGGTGACTATCCAGGCGGCCAGCCATGCCTGCACCGTGCAGAAGAGCAGTCCCCAGTGGGTCAGATAGATCCACCACTTGGCATAGTGGTGCTCAAAGTGCTCATCAGTGCGTCCAATGTCCAGCAGCGAGCAGACCAATGCCGCCAAGCAGGTTATCGCCGTTATCCAGCGATAGAACAAGTACACAATACGCACCTGCGTATTCCGTTGCCACTAAGCATGATATTTTCAAATAAATGGTTAATTGATTAATTATATGATTAATTAATTGACAGACACACATCAAATCATTTTCAATTTGCTGCTAAAAAACAATTACAATATAAATAAAATGGGAGTTTCTATAAAAAACAAGTAAGAATGGAGTAGTCGAGTGAGCTCGACTACGATATACCGTTAACCCAGTTGTTAAATATATTCTAGTTCTATTGGGAAATTTCCCTTTAAAGTGCACTCTTTCCTACTAGGGCAGGCAAAAAGACTGCAGAGTAAAAAAAAACTAAGCCTGCGCATATTCATACTCACAAGCCGGAACTGACCCATACATATATACATACAGTGTCTCGAAGCTTATTCGGATCAGTGTCAAAGAAAAAAAGTAATTGCCTGCCATAAACTAATCATTCATTATATTTCAAAAATTCCAAAGACCGATGGTAGGTATATATATTACCCACCAAAATTATTATATGACCCCAATAAACTTGGGTTTCCCCACCTGCTAGGAAGAATTATAAATAAATGTTGCCTACTTACAGGCGTAGTTCATTTGGAGAAGGCGTCATTTGTGGGCACCTGGACGCCATAAAACCCGGATTTTTTACCTAAAGTTGAGTATTTTCGATATAATCAGACCAATCCTTCCTAGTCAATTTAGTTTTATCCTGCATCTCGGGTGCAATAAGCCAAAAATGACTATGGACAAACAGACTACCATTGCACAACGGAAACTCATCCTGGAACACTTCCAAAAAGAATATTCACACATCGCCAAATAGCTGAAATGGTCAGTCTGAGCAACTCAACTGCGTATAACATCATTCGGCGCAAATCGGATTGAGAACAAGGGCAGAATGGCACCAAACAAGATTTTCACCGAAGAGGAAGAGCGAAGGATCATCAGGAAAATATGGGGATCTCCCAAGCTATCGGCTCCAAAACTGACTTAACAGGTGCAGGATGAAATGGGGAAAAAGTGCTGTGTGGAAACTGTGAGCAGGTTTCTGCGCACACATGACTTAAATGGCCGAGTACCACGGAATATAAAGGGCTTAAGCGTGAAAAATATAGGGACTTGGATGACGTTCGTCAAAACCCACTTGGACAAGGATTTGGAGTTCTGGAACACAGTTATATTTGCAGACGACTCCAAATTCACCATTTTTGACTCGGACGGGCGGAATTATGTGTGGCGACAGTCCAATACTGACCTGAATCCCAAACACGTAAAGGCAACAGTCAAGCATGGTGGAGGAAGTTACATGGCTGGGTATGTATCTCGTCAGCCGGATTCGGGAATTTTGTGATTTTTGAAACAACAATGGACAAGAATGTGTACTTCAACATGCTAAAGGAAAATTTACTCCAAAGTGCCGAGAAGGTAGGAATCCGACGTACTTTCCGGTTCAACCAGGTCAACGATCCCAAGCATAAGGCCAAGATAGTACAGTCCTGGCTCATCAGGAACTGCCCCCACATGATAATTCCACCGGCCCAGTCTCCAGATTTAAATGTCATTGAGAATTTGTGGGCTCTGCTGGAAAATAACATCCGGAAGCCCAGCATATCCAGCAAAGAAGACCTCAAAAATGCTCTGCGGGATGAGTGGAGCAAAATCAGCCCAGAAGCTACCAGGAAGATGGTATTTTCCATGAATAATAGGTTAAGGGAAGTTGTTAAGGCTGAAGGATATCATACTAAGTATTAACATCCTTATTTAAGTTTTCATAATGCAAATATATTATTTTATTTATACTGTTCCAAATAAAATTTCCCCTTAAATTAGGGTACTTTTTTACATAACTATTACCTAGTGGGTGGGGAAACCCCAGTGTATTGGGGTCATATATTAATTTTGGTGGGTAATATATATACCTACCATCGGTCTTTGGAATTTTTGAAAAATAATGAATGATTAGTTTATGGCAGGCAATTACTTTTTTTCTTTGACACTGATCCGAATAAGCTTCGAGACACTGTATATATACACGCAATTATATGTAATGGGGCTCTCCAGAATACACACCAAATCGTATTCATATCATTTATATCATTATCAACCCACCATTACTTATCCGATCTTGGGCAGTTGATCAATAATATGCATATGAATATTATGTTCATTAGAAAATTCTGTCTTTAAAATTGTAGCATTAATCGCTATCAGAAATCGAAATGTATCGATATTCCTGAAACGGTGGCATTTATCGATAAAAATAAAGCAAACTTGATCTGCTCCTGGTATTCGAGAACTTATATTCCAAATTTGAAGTCTCTGGCTCTAATAGTCTCTGAGAGCCGCGTGTTCATACCGAAGGGCCGACAGACGGACATGGCTATATCAACTCAGCTGTTGATCCTGATCAAGAATATATATACCTTATAAGGTCGGAGATGCTTCCTTCTCCTGTTACATAGATTTGCACATTTTCAATGGGTACCGGTTATAAAAAGTGGTACATATTATTTGTCAATGTTTATTATAGTATTGGAAGACTCTGTTTTTAGAATTGTGGATGTTATTTCCATCGGTAATCTTTATTTATTGACATTCACGAAGCCTGGAAAGTTGAATATAAAATAAAATAAATTAAATCTATAAAATAAAGCGAACTTAAATACGAGATGTATTCAAAAATTAAAGTCTGACAGACAGAATGGACTCGACTGTGGATGCTTCTATGGGAGATGCTTCTTCTGCCTGTTGTTTTATTCCAAATCATAATGGGTTCAGGGATTAGTTGATGATTCTCATATACTTTGGGCGTATTACTTGATTTTAATATTTAAATCTTTATTCTTATTTAATTCCTATCTGTTATCTTACCTGGCACAGATAGAAGTTGTGCCGATGAACATGGTCCGGCGTGAACTCCGGAAAGCAGCTGTTCCACAATTTGCTAACCATCATTCTCTGGTTGCCCAGACAGCTGCTGGCGTCGTTGGCGAATTGATTGAAGCCCTCGCAGCTGTCGTGCGAAGGGTATTGGTAGGACTGGTAGGCCTGTTGCTGTTGCGATTGCTGCCCTGGCAGAAGTTGCTGCTGCTGGTGGTGCTGATGGTGGTGCTGGTGGTGTTGGTGTTGCTGTTGTTGTTGTGGTTGATGTTGTTGCTGCTGCTGCTGCTGGTGTTGCTGATAATGGTGATAGCGATGTTGTTCCGTTTCACGGTGTGACTGATTGCCAGGATCGCCACTGGTGCTGCCTGCTCTGCCTGCTCCTCCGCCTCCGCCACCTTCTCCTGCTCCGGCTGAGGCGCCGTGCTCCGTTTGATATTCGTTTTGCGGCGGCGTTTTGTGGCTGTGTCTGCTTCCGCCGCCGCCGCTGCTGCTGCTGTAAGGACGTAGAAAGTCGGGCAGATCAATGTCGAGTATGTGCGCCAGCTGCGCCTCCTCGTCGTCGTCGTAGTCGTTGAACTCCGGATGATGGTTGCTATTATATTGGAGGAAACGTACGTCCTCGAGGCTCTCACAGTCCGTGGATAGCAATGCCGCTGGCAAGCACTCTTCAAGCAGGTCGTCCTCGTCCTCGGTGGTGCTGGCAAGGCCCGGCAGATAACCGTAGTTGTCGTACGCGTCGTAGCGCCGGCGTGGCGTTGTCTTGAAGCGATAGGCGCCAGCTTGTAGCTCCTCTTCCGCCGCCGCTGAGGCAACTGTTGCTGCTGCAGCTGCTGCCGCTGATTCGGCTGCCTCTGCTGCTGATGCTGCTGCTGCCGCTGCGTACTCCTGAAATGGCTGATCGGCAGCAACTATTGCTGGCGCACGATTGCTGCTGCTGCTGCGGCTGCTGCTAAAATAATAGTCGGTTGCTACGCTTGGCGCCGGTGGCGGCGGTGGCTGTTCCGGTGCCGGCAGTGGTGGCAGATAACCCGGCGAACTGCCCGCCGATCCCAACAGCGGTGTGGGTGACGCGTCAAAGTTAATCAGCGCTGCTGCAGGATAGCCCCCGCCACTGTATCCTAACCGATAAGGATATGGGGCGCCGCCACTGCTGCTGCTGCCAATGTAAATGTGCGCCGATGTCGAGGGCAGATGGTACCAGCTGGCTAAATTGCTGCTGCCCAGACCGAAACCCAAGCCCAAACCCAGACCTAAACCCAGCCCGCTGCCGCTGCTGCTGCTGCCTCGACTGAAGTAATAGCTGTACTGTTGCTGCTGCTGCTGCTGCTGCAGTTGCTGTTGCTGCTGCTGCTGGTGATGCGTCTGATGCAGCGGCCTGTAGTCGTAGTGATTGCTACTAGTGAGCCAACGATGGCGCGCCGGGGTGCTCAGGCGCTCGTAGTATTGTCGCTGATGGTAGAGGAATTGCTGCTGCTGTTGGGCAAGCTGCTGTTGGTGCTGTTGCTGCTGCAACTCACGCTCGAGCCGTTGCAGCAGCAGTTGTTGTTGCAGCTGTTGTATCTGCAGCTGCTGCTGCTGTTGAGCGAGCAATTGCTGCTGCACTTGCTGCTGTTGCTGTCGCTGCAGCTGCAGCTGTTGTTGCGTCGGCTGCGCCTGTTGTTGTCGCGCCACTTGCTGTTGTTGTCGTTGTTGTTGTTGCTGTTGGCCACTAATTGGCTCCGGTCTAAAGTAAAACTGCGCGTAATCCAATGTGAAGGCGTTGCTGGTTACTGTTTGCCTCGCGTCTACCACTTAACAAGTGTTGTTGCGGTTTCTGCTGCTTTGCTTGTTGCTTGTATTGTGGTTGCTGCTGCTGCTGCTGATGTTGATGTTGTTGTTGTTGTTGCTGCTGCTGCTGCTGCTGAAAGTAGATCAAGAAAAAGGGTGCTTTGAGTCGAGCAATTCTTGCATGTGTATGCGAGCCTATTAGGATACTAATTAGACGGTAATTAAGTATACTCCTGGTGGCTTCCAATTACTGCTTGAGGGTGCGAAAAGAATCCGCGCGCATCTTTCGCTCAAACAAACCGACAGTGCTGCAGCCCTCTCCTATTGAGTTTGTGCCGAGCAGCAATTCACAAGTTCAGATTGCATCAAAGGACCACAGAAATCATTGAAAGCCAAAGCAAGTTTTATTGAAATACAAAGATGCGCTCCGAAACTGAAGGCAGGCATTCATTGTAAAGCTCAGATTCAATTGGGTTTCATTTTTCATATTTCAGGC
Organism: Drosophila nr. medialis 2 BK-2023a; assembly: GCA_035044325.1. Lineage (NCBI taxonomy): Eukaryota > Metazoa > Arthropoda > Insecta > Diptera > Drosophilidae > Drosophila > Drosophila nr. medialis 2 BK-2023a. The sequence goes on from JAWNMH010000394.1 coordinate 118,517, forward strand.
TAACTTAAACCTAAACTTAATTGCAAAGGAATATATGTATTATGGCCATAAATATAGACGCCAAGTTGATTGTCTAACTGGTTATATATGTAGATGTAATCCGTAAGGGAAAAACTTAATTACTGCTGCAACTTGAACAATTATAAATAAATGCAGAAGCAAATTAATTATGTTGTCATGCTGTTGGTAACTTATGCATTTCTTATTATAATATAATCATTAAAAAAATAAATTGCAGGTTTATATAGCTTAAAATTCAACTCTTACGATTAAATATATATATTTATTGGTATAATATATTACGAGAGAAGTGCTTAAGCCAAGTTTGTGGCACATAATATCATATATCGTTGACTAGGTGTTTTCATTTAATTTCTGTAATTTCTTGCATTTAAATTTCTGCACATAAAACATTGCTTTTAGATAACAGCAACTATCAGAAGCTGAATGTGAATGTGCTGATGAGATTGACTAATGGAGCGCCTAATGATTTGTGTGAATCGTTTTGCAGTGACAAACCAACAGACTTAAATGCTGTACTAAATGCTGAAACAACGACTACAGCAAATACCACCAGATACCACCAGATACAACCATCCGTGACACCGACAATGCCACTGCGGCAACAGCAACAGCCGCAGTAGGAGCAGCAACAGCAATAAAATCAGATCAAATTGAAGCGCGCTTGCAGCGGCAGAAAGGCAAATGGCGGCCAGCTACTTCCGTTGCGGCCATTTTGGTTGGTCGGTAACTTGGATTGAGTTCGCTATAATTTGGTTGAGTTGTGTTGTCTGCATAAACATTCGCAGCAGAGCCGAAGAGTACGTAAGGGAGGCACGTTTCCTGATTTATATAGAGAGACGCGAGCTAAATGCATTTTGTGTGTGTGTTTTTGGTTGTCTGCGCGAGTATTAGTGTGTAATTTGTGCGCTGAGACTGTGTGTGTGTGTGTGTGAATGTTTGAATGCGTGTGTGCGTGTCTCTTGACGTCAGCAACATCGGCATTGTTGTTGTTATTGCCACTGTTTACACTGCTGCGACAAGGGTCGCATTTGTTGTTATTGCTTGTTGCTGCCGCTGCCGCCGCTGCTGCTGCTACTGCTGGTAGTTGTTGCAATATTTACATTGGCAATTTGCTTGAATACCGCTCACACCACTTTCAGCTTGAAATTTCAAGCAACAGTCACATGCACACACTACAGTATTTACCACACCACACATATACACACACACACACACACATAAGCGTGTCAGCTTGGTTTTTCCTTATACACTTCCGGCCGAAAAGTCTGTGCTTGGTTCTAACCAAACACTTTCGCTTTTGTGTCATTATTCCGAACTCCATCCAACAGCTGGCACATAGAATAACAATGTCGTAAACTTTTTTTCTGCTTTCTTAAAATGAAGGCTGAACATATTTATGGGCAAACTTGGTCAACATTTACATTGTCCAAGGAATTTGGCAAAGTAATCAACATGATAAGGATTACTTATCTGATGATTCAAAATAGTTTTTAGTTCACTATTTTGGCTTTTAAATTAAATTACAAATTATATTTTTTCGATTTGCTATTTCGACTTCAAAATAATTCTGAAAACCTATTTTAAAATTTCACCAAATTAACCATTTACGGAAAGAGTGTTTGATATTCACATTGTAGGTATGCAAATTGCTTGCAAAAGTGTTTCTAATACTTTTTTTTTTGCTTAGTTTTTGCTTCCGCTGAGCTCAAAAACTTCGTATAACTTTCAGCTTCGACTTTTTGCTTCAATCTTTTTACTCGTTTCTTTCTGCTTAAAAATGAAAAAATTAAAACTTTGCACGGCGTTTGAGCAAAAGTTAGTTGGCTGCTTTCGCTGTGCCGGGTGTTTATTTATAGCCACTTAGCTGAAATGCACGAACCCTGATAATTTTGTGTGCAGCAGCAATTAGAAGCACGCTGACTTCGTAGCTCATAAAATCCAAAAATAATTATCCTGCAGAGTTGTTGCAATTCAAATTGAAATTAAAGCTTAAAAGCAAAGTGAAGAGCAGTAGTGGAATGTCCAAGTAAGGCAAGCGCTAACAGAAAGTGTGTCACAAATTCACTCAAGTAGGTTTCAAGCAAGGAACACAGACACAGACACACACACATACACAGACAGGCCGGCACACATGTCGTATGAGCGATGTTTAATGAAGTCGCACACGGAGAAAAGACGTTGATGACGACAGTGGCAACACGAGCACTGTCAGTCCAAGGGGCCCAGAGACAACATTAATGCTAATTTAATTACAAAAGCATGTCGCAACATGTCCGCTAGCGCCTGACGCCCCGCCCCCCCAACTGTACCTTTTGCTTCAACAGACAAATACATATATATATGACATATTTGTAAGGGATTGCATGCTGCTGTAATGCACATTCCTTTCAAGTATAAATTATTTTGCAATAATAGAGAATTTTATTATTAACATACAACTTTTTCTTCGCAGAAATCTGCTTTTAATCTGTAAATTAACTCCTTGAAATATTGTATAATTATGATTGGCTTTATACGATTATGTGTTGCAACAACATGAAATTCCACGAAAAGACTGCTTGCTGCTTGACTCCAGCACCAAAACACACGCACATCCTTTGGTCGCGGTTGCTGTCACATGCAGGCCGTGTATTAATTATCCTTTCAAACGGAATCCCGCATTGATTTATCAGTAACGGGCGCGTGAATTAATTGCCAAAGACTTTTGTATCGAGTGCCAAATAAATTATGGCAGCTGGCAGACTCAGACGCTGACGCAGACATTGACTTCAGCTGCGCGCTTAAGGTGGGCGCGTGACACGAAGTTTGCGTACGATATGAACAACATCATTTTCGTGCTCAAAATTAAAAATGTTACTCTCAGCGTACAAATCCAAATGCGAATGCCTTAATGAAATCAGGCCCGTGTTCGCGCTCGCGCTCGCGCTCATCTCTCTGCTCAGCGCAAAGCAAAGTTATGTAATAACACAATTCAGCATTTTCATGCAGAACGCTGCGTTTGATTAACAGAAAATCCAAGGTAGTCGGTTGTTTGCCTCAGGGGCAGTTGTCGAGCTCAGCTCGAATGAGACTGAAAGACTGACAGAGAATGCAATTTAATTAAAATGGAAAATATTTTTGTGGCATTAATGTTGCCAAGAGTTGTTGAGAAACTATGTGGCGTGGCACAAGTGAAATGCGGAAAATCTTATAAGCATTTGCAGCCACTCCAAATGTTTTATAAGTATTCAATCTTAGTTAAGCTAAGAACACTCAGTTTGCAACAAACTTGGTTGCTGCTGCCATTAAATTCATTTCAAAGAAACCTAAAAAATTCCAACTGCCTAAATATTTTCAAAGAAAATTTATTATTATTATTTTACGAAAATCACTTTATCAATTGCAATCGATTTGAAAAAATAGGGTTCAAACGTTTCTGTTATAAGCGAAAAGTTTTATATTGACTATATTATAATTGCAAATCGAATATAGAATCATTAAAAATATAAATGTGGATGTTTTTCGTTGCCTTCGGGCAAAGTTAACTTTTTCAATGGATCATGTAGCATGCCACAAAAACAGCAATAACAACGATAGCAAGAACAACGAAATTGTCCTCCATGTGATGTTGTAATATTGAAAACAAAATCCTTGTTGAGCTAATGCAGCATTTTTATGCATGTCAGAGCAGCGAAACCCACGCAGAGTGAAGCGATGTACAAGAGAGACAGAGAGAGAGAGAGAGAGAGAGAGAGAGAGAGAGAGATAGAAAGAGAGAGAGGGCAAGGGGGTAAGCTGCACGACAGACACATTGACGTGTTTGTTTATGTAAACAGGAAGTGTTGCGCTGCAGGCAGAGTGCAAAAACTAACACACACACAGGCGGACAAAGAACTGGAGGCGGAAGTAGACATCCCTGTTTGCTATGCCATCTATGTTATGCCCGTTATACATAGTAGGTATACCATATACATATACACGTGTGTTTAACATGCCTCCACTCTGCTGCACTCTGGTTCACTGTTTGCCTTATGACATTTTTTGTCTACTTGTCTGCTCGCTGCGCGTTTGTTTTATGGCAAAATGTTTGCCCACATGAAATTATAGAAAAGCTAACATTTAATAAATGGCCTTAGCGAGTGCATGTGTGTTTAGGTATATGTATCTATACGTGGGTGTGCGTATGTGTGTGGGTGTGTAAAACTTTTAATAAGCTATTTACATGTCAGAGGTGTATGAATGCTGTAAGCGCTGAATTACAAGCAGCGTAAGAGTAACATGAACATTTCAAACTAGTACATTAAAGGCTTAAGGACAAAGTTGGCTCCTTTTTGTTATCCTGGCAATTGCATGAATGCATTACTTGAAAAGTGCACTTTATCTGTGTGGAAGATTCAAACATCACCAATTTAAATGACTACCGCAATCTGTGTTGTTGTTTATTACATATGCATTATGCAATTTTAGGAAATTCTGGAATTGTCAGTCGCATTGTCTCATATTGCATTCAGTTAGCTAGTTAGGACGAGGTCGTGTCAGTTAGTGTCGAATGTCGCCCAATGTCCCCACACCTTCCCACCGCCCACAGTAAGCTGTCAAAGTCTGTTTAATTGAGCTCGAATTTAATATTATTCATGGCACATGGCAGGCATTTCATTTGCATATCCTATGTGCATGTGTCTACCAGAAAACATATCCCATACATATAACATATGCTATCCTTGCATTACATATCAATTAAATAAATGATGAAGAAAAAACTGCAAAATGTAATACAGAAATTTTTCAAATGTTTTAATTGCATTAATCACGCAATGCTCCACGCTGAATCAAGGTCTTTGCTGTCCTTACACATTTTTCCATTGTTAATCGAAATTTCGGTTGAAAGTGAGAAAGTAAAATTGAGTTTTTATGGAATTCATTGTTCGAACAGCTTTAAACTCAGACCAGGGTTAGAAAATGAGTAGAAATTGATAGTTAAGACTTAAAGCAATGTATTTGCCCTGGAAAGTCTGGAGTATCTGCTAGTTTTATGGTCCGGTGTACATAGTAATGTGTAATGTTATATTTATACAAATACTCTTCGCCCGATATGATATTATTATATAACCAGATTACAAAATTTGCCGTAAGCGCATCTTCAATGACCAATAGCTCGAAAATGGTTTCTTTGACAAGCTTAATTACATCTTGAAATCAATTAAATGCTCAATGTCAAATGCTCGCCAAATGCTTAATGTCAAAGTTAAGAACATCAAAAATATGCTTTACTTGGAATAAATTAACGGAAAGTTTTATTGAGCTGTTGGCTGAACTTCTGCACAAAATGTGTTGTTGTTGATTTAAAGCCAGATTAATTTAAGCTGCACTCAATGATCAATTATTGCTGGAGGCTTTAAGTTATCCATTAGTTTAACAATTTTCGCATTTATATCGCATATATTATATATATACACTATATGCAACTGAACAGCTTCCCGGACTTAATGGTTAAAGCCAAGAGCTGCAATTTGAGATTGGATGGGGGCTCGAGGGCTCATCGAAAGTTATGAGCATTGATAAATGGTCGTCTTAAATTGCAATTTATATGCAGAATTGGTGGCAGCAGTTGCGCCTCAGGCTAGTAGGCTTTGATCGCCAGATTAATTTCATTAAAAGGGTGTCAAAATGTCCTTGGAAAGGATGGCCGAGCGTAAAAAGAGTAATGCGAGACGAGTGTGCAAAAATGGTCTGGCTGCATATTTAATGGCTGCTCAAAAAATGCTATGAAATAAATGTAAAATGCACGCCAACAATTTTTCACGCCAGGAACATCATGCCAACAACAGCAGCAGCAGCAGCAACAACAACAACAACAACAACAAGAACAACGACAATGAAGGCAAAATTTATTATCTGTGTTTGCGCAGTTAAACAATAAATAAGGAAAGCCTCGCGCCGAGGACTCTGCGGCCAGTGGTTGAGATTATAAATTCTCCGCCCGATAAGCACATAAAAATTAATTTACGCCTCGGCTCAAAGATGCTGCCTGGCCAGTTGGTTGGCTGCCGAGCTGCCAAGCTGCCACGAGTGGCCAGAGACTGTAAGACCAGTCAAGGTGCGCTTGAAAGATGGCCTCCATTTAAGGTCGAAAGCAACCATCTCACTCTTTACAACTCTCTCTCACTCTCTCTATATATATGTGTATGTTTCTCTCTGGCAGCTTCAGTGTCCGGTGCTGTCTGTGCGCTGTCTGTCAGCCTGTCCATCAGTCAGTTTCGACCAACAGGCAATCGTTTGTGTTTCTGTTTCTGCTTCTGTTATCTGTCGCTTCGTTTTGAATGTTTTGACAACTTCCGCGACACTTTCTGCATTTGGCGGAAACATATTTTCTGCACCACCAGCGTCAAGTGTTTTTCATACACCATTTCGTCACAGCATCTCGAGCATCTCCCCTCATCATCTACACAATTTCCCGTTAGCGGCAGCTTATTGAGATTTGTTATTTATGCCACTGAGGACATATTTTGCGCCGGATCTTGTGCACATTTGATTTACGATACTGCTTGCCACATTTCCCAAACTATTTGGCCTCTCAGTTTCTGAGAGCTCCCATGCCTAACGGCTATTCCTGAAACCCAAATACGTACAGCTTAGCGAAAAGGCTGAAATTCATTTGCCACTAATAAATCTCATATGCTTTGTTCGTTTCTGTTGAGAGCAGAAATTAAATTGTGATAAGCTTTTGATATCTTTATGAGATTTTAATACTAAGCAAGAACGCAGCAATCTAGTTATTATTGCCACAGTAATAGTTGAATAGATGACGTTGACAATGAAAAGGATGCCGCTGCAACTAGACAATTTCCAACTATGGGTTTGTCAATTTAATTTACAATAAAAATGAACGCTTTTCCCAGGCCAACATCAACAATACAGTTGCATTATCAATTCAAACGAAACATGCAGACGGCAAATCCATCAACTGAAGTCAATTCAAATAAGCTCCACACACGGCAGCAACGTAGAACGTGGAATTAACTGTGCGCATGCAACGGAAAATAAAAATAAATATGAACACAAGAAAAAACTGTTGCTCAACTATAATATACTCTAGCTAAGACTGAGCCATATTGAGTGACTATATATATTTATTTTCATTGCTGTACTTTACTTATAATATAAGCCAAAACTTGTACATTGCCTTTAACTGAAAGTGGACCAAATTAAGGCAAATTCAAATGATTTTCTACACAAGTGTTTTGCTAGCATTCCCCATAATATTGATGGTACAGGAGCACTCAAGCACTCAAAGTAAATACAACAAGGACAGAAGAGAGAGTGAATGGGATAGCGGGAGCGGAAGCGAGATGAGAGGCACGGTATTCAATAAGCTTTCGCCATAAGGTATATCTGTGGCATGTTCTGATGCCTCTGCATGAGCGAGCAGTATAGACGAGTAGCCGAACAAAAGGAAGGATAAGCAGAAGGATGACGATGATGCCGCTGACGATGTCACCGCTGGCGTTGGCTTTGTGGGAGGAGCTGAGGTGGCGCCTCGGCGACAGCGCGTGTTGATCTTCGTGAACTGCATCGACGTTGATTGCGTATCACATCGAATGGGGCCAGGTTAGTTGAGGTAGTCTGACATCTGTCCGGGCTTAATTAAATGTGTTGCCTTTGCTATTTCAATACACTTTTCATTCATTCAGCACTCATTCAGGGCTGACAATTGTTCTTTGGTTCATTTCACATATTCCACAAAGTTAACCAGGCCACAAATGCATCGTCCACTTAGCTGACTAATTAATCGATACGTTTTTAATTAACGTTTTAATCCGATAGCAGAACAAATGGTTCTAATTATGCAAAAAAAAAAGTTAGTGAGTAATTCATGACGATGTTTTCGCTTATAGTTTTTTATTAAATTTTGCAAAGCAAAAAATTTAAAACTATTTCACAAGAAAAAACATATGGTATGTATATGTTACAGTCAATTTTAATTTAATTAAATTCACGTTTTCAACCATAAGAAATTTAACATTTTCTTTCCAAAGAATTTTTGTGCGCGTTTCAATGAATGCCTTTACTTTGTTTCGCTTTTTTATTTTCGTTGTTCTACAAAACTTTCGTTTGGCAAATTCAATGTCAAAAGTTTCAGTTCTGAGAAATTTAATATTTTCTTATGTGGTAGTTTGTTTGTAATTAGTATTCCGATTCAAAGAGATGCAGTCTGACGTCTTCTTGTGTAAATATGAGTACACCATCCTACAGTCGATCTTTGCCAGAAAATGCAGCTCTTATTTATAAGTACTTAAGTTTTTCCCTGGTTGCACATTCAATTTTAATGAGAAGCGTAGAAAACGCCAGACACTTTGACATCTCAATTCTTGCTGTAGATCCAACTCATTTTTATTTCTAGTAAATACTTAATTCTTCATTATATGCGACTACTTCAGGGACTTTATCATGCACTAGTTGTCAGCTGTTGACAATCCTGAAAAATTATACACATGCATGAGAAATATGTACACAGGAACGTATTTATGTGAATATGAAAGGAGTCGCTGTCTCTCTTACGTATATTTTTCTGTGTGTATTGGGTTTGTGTACGTGTGTCTGACCCTCATAAATCACTTAAATGTTGCGGCATTTGCTGCAACAAAAACAGCAGCAGCAGCAGCAACGGCATCCCCATCATCATCATCATCAGCATCGTCGTTACCATCAGCAGCAGTTGCTTTTAGTTCAATTAAGCGGTTAGCCCATTACCCAGCAAGCCACGGGGCATATGCCAATTTATGGGTAACATGCATATGTATATAAATATATACATGTGTGTGTTTGTATGGCTTGTGCGGTTTGAAATTCTATACATAATTGCAATTTCATACAGCGTATGTCCCGCCTAATGAGCTGCAAATGCAACAAATCGCGCATACGCATGGGTGCCATCTCATATTTCCTGGTCTATTTTCAGATAATCGGATAATGGCAGCCTCAAAAAGAGATACCAAACATGCAACAACGGCATGTTTCATTTTCCAAATAGTGCAAAAATAGATGCGAAAATCAATACACAACTGGCTCGTCTGCAGTTATTAAAAACTAAAGCCCATCAATGCATAAAGAACCCGGTATTAATTGAAAGTCAAAACGTGCATTTGGCACATTGCTGTGCACAGTGGTGCAGGAGCTGCAAAAGCAATAGCCATAAAATAGTAAATAAAGTAAACTTTCTCGTATCAGTCACAAAATTAAACATACAGTGAAATTCAATCAGAAATTTTATTGTGAATTAGTTTACAAATTGTCAATTTATAACATGAAATTATAACACTGATTAAATCACATCAGATTATTTAAAAATCATAAATATTTGATTCGCATTAAACCGAAAAATATCATTAATTTATTATGAAGTTTACTTTAAAATAATTTCATAATGGAAACTTTTTCGTTTAAGTCACGAATATTAAACATAGCCTCTTTTCCTGAAACGCGATTTCCATTTTATTATAAATTAAATTGCAAATAATGAATTCATTAGTATTGAATGACAAAAGATAATGAATTAAACATGCTGTTTACTTAAAAATCAGATGTGGAATCATTTAACATTGGGTTGGGAGAAAAAATATTTGCTTTTGTCACAATGCATCGGAAATTCAGATCAATGCTGCATAAGCCACAAATGGAAAAAAGGCAACGAGAACAGAAGCTGGCAAAAACATAAGGACAACGGGTGGATATTTATTTGGACACAGGCCGACAAATGGGAAAAATGCGTTGATGTTGCAGTCGCTGCCAGCGTTAACGTTGACGTCGCAGTGACAGCGAATCAATACGCTGCCAGTTGTAAATGCAAACACACTATTGCGCAAAACTGAAGCAGCAAAAAAAAAACGTAATAAAAACAAGAAAAAGAGCAACCCACAGAGCAACCACAATAAAAATTGAGACCACAAAACAAAACAAGATGAAACAAAATGAAAAAAATATATAAAAAGAATACTTGAACAAAACTGGTCTGGTAACTAACTACCTGCATAGAATTTACGGGCAAATATCATCCTGTGAGTGAGTTGCACCCGCCTAAGAGTATGCAACGGAATTTGCATGCGGTGCTTTAAAATTTTGCCTGTTTGCCGTTTGGACGGAGACAAAGACATAACCACGCTGACCGCAATTAAAGCGTGCTGTGCAGCCAAATGGCAGAGGGGGGAAATTCGGAAGTGAAGAATTGGTTTGAGAATGGTTTCTGCTGCCTTGGTGAGCAGCCACAAAGACAACACTCGACTTTAACGGAAGCTTCAGAGCTACTCCTCTGCCGCCTCGCCACACTTTCCATCTCCGTCGGAGTCTATCTCTCTCTCTCTCTCTCTCTATCTCGCTGACAGTTCAGCGAAAATTTAGCACAAGAAATTTACTGTCAACAAAAAACGTAGCAAAATTTTTTGCGTAACAGCAACCAACAAGCAATTCAAAGCAGGCCCAAGGGAAGGAATGAGAGAGAGAAGGAACTACGATGGCATTGTAATTTTTTTTTGGTTTTCAAAGTATGACATTTGTCTAACTCTCTTACAGCTCTATACAAAACAAAAAAATGAAAAAGAAGAATGTCATGCGTAAAAAAAAATCACGATTACATTTACACAAGCATTTTCATACACAAGCAGCTAAAGACAAAGCGTAACCATGATTTACTGAACAATCCCAAATATTTTGATTTGCTTGTAGCTATGGTAATAAGTCTACTTAAATGAACACTCTGATTATTAAAGTATACAATAATACAAGAAAATTATTCTCTAAAAATATTTTGCAAGTTAGTTAAACAGTTGCAGGACTGAAATACATTTTTTATTTACACGCGTGCATAAGTCGATTTACAACGATTTGTGTATATTTTCTTTTTTATGTAACTTTTTAACGGTTTTATTTTTCTTATTACAAAGCTGCAGACGCCTAACAATTGTTGGTCTGATTAGCTTTTTCTGGGGTTCCCCAACCCTGCAATAAATGTTGAGCTACTCAACATTTGAACACCCCAGATTTATTTCTTCGGTAATTTATTTTTTTAATATATTAAAAGTGGTACTTTTTTTTTGTATTTAATTTAAAATTTGACTTATAAAGCGCAGTTTTTACGTCACATTAAATACATAAAATAAATAATGGATGATCTAAGGCAAAGCTAAAATGCGTCGTATAGAATAACAAGTTCGTGACAAAGGTGAACATAATAAATATCTAGTGAATATGTTTGCCTATCTGTATATATCTGTGTGCTGCAAATACCTCAAATTTATGCGAAGTTGGTGCTGACCTGCTTGGCATTTTGTGGCATAGAACCTAGTGTCGGCGAGCAGGTGTTAACGTAGGGTCCATGTTCCACTTAATGTTGTTTGCTTTGATTACTTTACAATATTTAAATGATTTTATTATATTAATATAAGACCGACGAGAATTTTCTTTCTTATTTAATTATAAGCAAAAAAAAATTACTTCACTTCAAAAATTTGTTTGATTATAAATTGTAAAATTTTAACTTGATTTTTATCTAAGCCATTTTTTTATATTTTTTTGTTTTATTTTTGGGGCCGCCATCCAGCGGTGAATGTACAACTGCTCCGACGGTGCCAGTGAACTCGTGTGCACTGTGTCCTTTCTGCTCCATCCGTACTCTTGCTCCAGATTTGATATCAATATATATTTTTGTTATTGCACACTGGGTCCATTTGTTGGCGGCTGGTATCGTTTCTTATAACAGCAATAAATATAGCGCCGATTCACCAAAAAAAAAAGTGAATTTTTTTTTCACAAAAATAATTTTTTTTTGTTTTTTTTTCAGAAAAACCAATTTATAGGTGTTTTTTTCGCTGAGAGTACTCTGTTCATTTATTAAATTATATTATATTATTAAACACGATTTTCACAGCCACTATTACTTTTCGAAGATGAGAAGAGAAACACAAAATAAATTCGAAGTCCAAGACGGTGGACCCTGGCAAATCCAATCGTATTGACAGACGGAATTCAAGTAAAAGTGCCAACTCTTTTAGAACAATTGGTCAGACAAGAATGTAAAACGAGTCGACATTGGAATATTTCGTCGGCACAAGCTCGGCTTCGAAAACTATAGCATAGCCTTAGGCATAATTGGGAAGCGCACTACAGTTTTCTCGCAGTTGCAATTAAAATTGCGAATTGTACCGGAAAATTGCATTAGTTGTCGCCTAAGTCAGGCATTAATAATTCAGCTGTCAACATTAAGTCTTACATCAACGAAAAGTTCTTATCGAACGGGGTTATTGACATGTCCGTGCTGTAACTTTTGATGCATTGATCCCTCTTAAAGGTTTGCTGAGGGACTTAAGGCAGACTGTGCTTCAGCTTTGCCATACACTCAAGTGCTGTTCAAGTGCCTGCGCTGCGTTTAATGGACAACATCAATTTTGGTGTGGTCATTAAACCGTAACTTGGCATATCCATGTCCAAGCGGGCAGGACAAATCGACGGCCAGACTGACGACAGCTCGTCCTTGGCCAATGAGCGGAAGCTCAAAGTCATGGATGAATAGTTGCAACAAAAAAGGAAAACACAAATAAGAGAAAAGCTGACAACCAACAGACACACTAGAGACTTCGCTTTAGTCTGAACGTTGTTTCACTCACACCATAATTCGTTTATTCTTTCTCTGCTGCCATCAATTTAAGTTTTCGAGAGCTCCAAATTGTTGACAACAAAAACAAAACCAACAAGTTGAAAATATAGACATGAGCCCGTTGTCCTGTGCTGAGTGTCCTGCAAATAAGACGAATACATAAAATCCAAGCTCAAGTAAGATTCGCAAGTTCGTTGAGCAATAAAAGTACAGAGCTGCTGACACACACCCAACCGACACATTCGCTAACTGTGCGAACATATGTCGCACTTTAAGTTTTATGCATTTTTCGGGGCCATTCGAAATTGAAGAGGCGCCTAAAAGCATGCAAATGAGGCTCAGCTTAGAGAAAGGTAGAAAGAGAAGAGAAACGATGCTTCTTCTTTTTCTGCGCTTGTCATGTCAAATGTCAGGGCCAGGATACAGAATCGGACGACAACTGTTAACGGCTTGTTGCCGCCTCTGATTCAGCAGCCCCAAAATATGTATGCAGTGTTGAGCCGCCCGCATATTTGCATGATTGTTCCGTAATTTGTGCCTTTCCCTCTGAGGAGCACCAGCACATGGGACGAGCGAGGGAAAAGGGCTCACTGCGAGTGAGTGACCTTGCATTCAAAACTTTTGCCAGCTAGTCCCATTAAAAACCCAACCCAACCCAACCCAAACCAAAAACACAATTGCCAAATATTTATACTCTAATTGTGGCTGCAATTTAGATTGCATCCCTCCTACATAGCAATATATTTTGTGAATGCCGTTGACTACTATGATTTTATTCTTTTTAGGATGCGATACAAAGAAACCTTCAATTATGGCATACACAAACAACGTTGGCCAGCGGGCTGCAGAGGAGGGGAAGTATTGGAAATCGGAGGCTGCGTCACCAAGATACGAACCGGGGTCATATCCATATATTTATATATGTATGTCGAAACTGACAAGCAACAGCAATCCCATATCATGGCGTGTCTTTTGTGCTGATGACACTTGTTATGTAGTACATACAGATGTGTGTACATGTGTATGGCTTTTCAGTGTGTGTTGCACACTGAGGCAGAATGAGGTTCTTAATAACTTAACCAGTCTCAAATCTCTTTGAAACTTTTCATTCATGAACAACTTTACATTTTAACATAGCAAAAGCAATAATCAACTGTTGACAGCAGCAATCCAAGGAGGATGAATTGAGTCTCTTTTTTTGGTAAACTATTCAACTTGCTAAAAGAAACTTCAACAGCTATATATGTATATATTTCGTATCTTTTCATATATCTATGTATATATTGTATATTTTTGCTACACGTATTTAAGAAAGCCATTAAGTCATAGCACATTGCAGCCAGTACTCTAACTGCTAAGTATATTAGCAATATTTTTAGTTTAATAAAAACACATACATAATACATAAATTGATTAAATACATGTTAAATTTGACAAAGAATCCCAGAGGAGAAGTGCCACAAATTTAATACACTTCCTTATTCTGGCATATTCGATCCACTTTCTGTTGGCAGTCTCTTTATAAAGTATGCGTCTGTATATACATATGTGTATTTGTTTGTGTTTGCATTTATGTGTGTGTGTGTGTTGTTGGTGTGTTTGTACAGTTGGTTGAGCAGCTGCTGCTTCCAAATGGGCACATAAACGCACAAACACAAACCAGCAAGGTGGGGCCCCCAACTGTCATAAACTAGGATTATGTTGCATAAGCTCAGGCGTTCCATTGTTGGTGCTTTTCTTGCTGCCTGTCTGTGCGTGGATGTGTCGGTGTGTGTGTGTGTGTATATGTCTATTGAATTTTAAAACATTTTGTTGCTTGGTTGTTTTGGATCGTCGTTGGCACAAGTTGCCGATAATTACTTTTTGGTTGGCTTTTGTGGGAGACACTCGTAATTGATGCGTGTGCGACATTTATATTTGCCAATTGGGCTTTCGATGCCGTTGGCAATGCTCTTATCTTGTTATTGTTATTGCATAATGCCAGTCATATGTTTTCAAATGACTTTATCCAACGTAACGTGCAGTCGTTCAGTCTGCGAGAGCAATTTAGTTTGGATGTTTTTAAGTATTGAACAAAAGTTTCTGCTCCTAAATCATATTTGGCACACTCGGGACATGTGTGGGTGTGTAAAGTGTGTGTGTGTGTGTGTGTGGGTGTGGGGGAAATGACTGGCGCATAATCAATGCAGCGCACCATGAGCATAATAGCGAAAGTGGAAAGTACTGGGTAATAGTTTGACTTGCTGCTTCATTAAATTTAATTTATAAACTTGCCATAAGCACTAAATCACTGCTTGGCTACTTGGAAGACTCTGCTGCGGCTGCGACTTTAATGCGACAAAAGAAATTGCATAAAATGGCGGCCAGCGGCCAAAATGGTTGGCCATAAACATTATTGCCATGGCTAGCTATTCTTGCTGTTCTTGTCTGACCATATTTTGCAAAATAAAAGGCACATTTTGCGCCAAAACCCCAGCCACAAATAATAAATGCCCAGAAATTACGATAAAAAACAAAATTATAAAGAAACAGCAAAAGGAAATGGCAGTGAAAAGTATCTTTCGCCTACTCGAACAGAGAATACGCTGTTGGCGCTTTTAAATGTATAACTATTTAATATTTATTTATTTATTTTTTCTATCAGACAATTTGATTGAAAAATTTTATTTGAACCTCTTGTTGAATTATTTTGGTAGTTGATGACACGTTAATATTTGCATTAAATCGTTCTGCAAATAAATAAAATATGTATATAATATATATATAATAAAGACTGCTGTCTCAAAGTTTAAACCTAATAAGCGTGGAGCCTTTTGTACAAATATTGTTTCAAACTCCAGGGCTGCGTGAACGGACACTGTGAGTCTCTCCCTGAAGAAAAATCTGCAAGGGATTCAAAATACAAATATATCGATGTACAAAAAAAATAAGAGGCACTCAAGCTGGAGCCAGCGAAAGAGAAATTTATATTGCTGACGCCGCAATCGAAGCTGAGTAGCCCCACAAGCTGTTCAATATTGTAGGTCAACAAGAAATAGACTTATACTTAATAAATGTTGTAACTAAGCAGCTGTACAAATATTTAGAGCCTAGTAACAAATGCTGAGACAGACAGGCAGACAGGCAGCCAGTCGTACATGTTTATCGACTCAGAGACTCGAAGAAATCGTCTTTAATGCCTAACACATGTCCTAATAAAATTATATACTATACAAAAGGGAAACTGAAGCAAAAATCAACTCGTCGCTTGACAGACAGACCTAGAAATACACAAAAAGAGAAAATAAAGCAAAACTGTGCAGATTATTGTGATTTCTTTTTTTGTTGCTGTTGTTGTTGCTGTTGTTGTTGTTGCTGTTGTAGCTGTCGGTCGCCATGTTGTTAGTTGCCTTTTTTGCGAAAGCATTTCCGTTTTGGCGCTGAAAAGTATGCCACACACTTTTGCTGCCACGTTGTGTGTATGTATTGGTGACAGTGCCAGTAGCCGCCTGCCAGTTTGTGTCAAAGCGTCTTGAAGCATGACAATTTATACGGGTCCACGCCAAGTTGCCCCAGACTCCGGCAAGCCACCCCCCCCCCCATCCCCCTCTGCGCACCTGACAAATTAAACGTTTGGGTCGCGAATTGTGCGTTGTGCTTTAGACACGCGCGTGTCGAGAGATTTTTATGCGCGTTGACTTTTGACTTACTTCCGAGTTTTACACAGCACTTAACAAAGTCTCTATCTCTATCTCTCGCTCTCTATGCCAATTTGTATCTGGCAGTGTGAACCTTTTTAATTAAGTTGCTGCAATGCGGCTTAGCTGGCGTCGACTTGGCTGCCAAGATAAAGTTGCAAGTTCTATTTATGCGGCACGCAACTTAGCCAAAATCTTACGCAAATCTTGGCATTCGCACGCAAGGAACGCACACACACACACACACTACACAAACACACTCATACTCATACAACATTTGCACATACATACATACATATATAATCTGATGTGCTCTGTTAGCCAGCAACGTGTTTTCCATTGCATACTTTTGAGCGCTTGCCAAATGCATCACGACCATCGCATGTGAAAATAATGTGCGCTGGCAAAACTTTTATCGCATGTGCAGCTCTGTATGTGCATGTGTGTGTGTCACTTGTATGAATTGTGTGTGTGTGTGTGTGTGTGTGTGTGTGTGTGTGTGTGTGTCTCATGTGTGGGTAGCTGCACTTTTGCATGTTAATGCAAACATTTCTCTATGCTGTAAACGCTCACGTGTAGGTTTACTATCTCTGGACACCCTACCTCTCTCTCTCTCTCTCTGTCTCTCTCTCTATCTCTCTCTGTCCCTCTCTTTCTCTCTCTCTCTTTCTCTCTGTTTTATCTTTGTCTATATATGTATGTGCAAGTTCGTCTTTTATTTTGGCCCCAGAAAAGTTGGGCCAATCATTTGAACTGTATTTAAACTTTGCCCGGTAAGCGAGTCCAGAATATGGGCAACGAACATTTTTCGGGTTAGCCAAAAAAGCGCATGGGCTCAAATACTTATGTATATAGTCACAACTAACGAATAGTTCAAGTTACACCTATGCGAAATCTAACTAGTTGAAAAATAAGGGTTATGGTTCTTGCAAAGTTTTGATAAGGCAGTTGAGTCAACAAAATTTATATGAAATAACTGTCAACTACAATTTTATAAATGCACAAATAAGGAAACTTATATTTACAAAATTTAAAATATACTTGGAAATATTTAAAATTCGTTTTTTCTTTCAACACTTTTAAATGTGACAAAGTAATGCGTAAAATCAGCTGTTGCACAATTATGATTTCAATAGACATAGATTAGAACCAATTTAGTCATTTTATGATAATTGCTCAGCATCTTGTATAAATAAATCCAAGAATTCAAATTGTCTTTAAAAATCATATTTTCCAATTTGATTTAAGCTTTCAATTACCGTTGCGAAAAATTATGTTTGCCATACAATTATTGCTTATTGCCCGTAAATCTTTAATTTAATGCATCATAAAAATAGCTTCGACATTTTCCTGTCGACGGATATTATCTAGATAGATTGAGCGCTGATAGATGGGAATGTAATTTCCACAAGGCACATCGTAGGAAATGGTGCAGTAGATTTATCTGAAGCATGCTTTTTAAGCCCTTCATACAAACTCATTACAAATATATGCACTAGTAATCACCAAAGTTAAGTAACTTTGGTCCAAGTACTTAGCTCAACATTGGCTAAGCTAGGCTGGAATAATTCTACAAATGGATACAATTTGAAGTACCAATAAAAAATAGTAACTGCCATGTTATTACAATCACTATAACTATAACTGTTATGGACGCTTAAAGTTTTGTCATTTGGCTGCATTGAAAGGTAAGTTATCAACATCAATTTGGGGCAAATGTTACTTTGACATTTGTGGAAACGAGCAGCTTGGCTTGGGTGCATTTCGGTAGTGGCGCCATCTAACAACAGTCGCGTGAATTATGTTAAGTGGCTGAGCCGTCGCCTGCAGGCGCCACAAAATAGAGTCTCTCTGTGGGAGTGTCTACGTGTGCTTATATGTATGTGTGTGTGTGTGTGTGGGTTTGAATTTTATTTATTTGCTGGAAATGGCGGCGCAAAGTGCGCCTAAAAGTAGGCAATGGAAGAGGACAAAGACGCTTGACCTTAAGCCCAAGAGCGCCGAGTGGCTCAAGATACTTGTGAGGTGGCAGCAGGGGGGGAAGGACTGCTTCTTTTTATTTTTGCTTTTGCAAAAATTCGTTAAAGTGACACACTGACACGCCCCCGCATCCAGCACTGGAACAGGGGGGCTCGTGCTCATAATGATGCTCTGTTTGTGCCATGGTCCTGTGTCCTTTTTTGCAAACAGCTGCAATTTTCAATGTTGTGCGCGGAATTGTTGACAAAGTTCGCCTCAAGGCAAATAACAGCCGGATGGGTTTGCTGTCGCTGTAAGTTGACTACATAAAAATGAAATTACACAAGAAATTAAATTAGCGCAAATAAGTGCGCAAAAAATATTTGGCCATAAAAACAGCGAATGCGACATTGTTGTGACACTTACGCCGACAGAACAGGCACTGCGCCAAATAAGCACAGCAACGGTGACGAGAGAGAGAGAGGTGGAGTGAGACAAAGATACAAAGTAAAGACAGAGACAGAGAGACTGCCTAAAGAGCAAATAGTTGTTCAGGCAAAACAATAAATTAAATTCAAACAAGCGGCACATGTCAAAGGCCACAGACAAAGCAACAGCGAAGGCAACACTCCTCAGTGGCCTCAGAAGTGAGGCTCTTGCTCGGACTCAAGCCCGAACTACTCGAGAGGCTGCACTTAGACCCCATAGGCCCCAAAGAGCACTCACTATAAGCAGACAGCAACAGCAACAGCAACAGCAGAGCAACTGTGCAACAGTGCAACCGTGCAGCAGGGGCAGTTATTTGCTGCTGAAAAGCATCGCAAAATCCCAACACTGAGAACAATTTCCCACTGAATATGCTCAACTCTGCTAATATGCTAACGGGCAACTGCAATCAAGTTAATGGTTTAAAGGCGCAAGCCACTTGTTAATTGTTTTTAATTCAAAAAAGTAAAGTATCCATTTAGCTGAAATGGAATTAGCTCTACTTACCTGTGCCAAAAACAAAGCCAACAATAACGGCAGATGCTGCTGCCAAATCAGCCAAAGCAAAAGCGAATAATAAGCGCCATTTATGTTGTCGTCTCGCTTTTGTCCTCCATCTCTCCCACTCAACTCATTTTATATTTATAAGCTGACAATTGATTTTTTTGTGTTTTTTTGTACAATTATTTACAGTGCCAAAACAGCATTTCCCACCGCGACAACAGAAACCAAACACAAATGATTGTCTGTTCCGGTGTGTGTGTTCGCATGTGTGACATAAAATGGTGGCATGGGGGGGGAAATGTGCGGGGGGAAATGTTTCGTTGGCTCAAACACACATTTCAGATGCGCACACTTGCCGTCAATCTCGATGAATTTATTTTTCTCCTATTTGGTTTAACATCCGTTTGGTTGGCCATCGATCAGAACAAACTCAAACTGCCAATGAATACGAATAACAATTAAGTTTTTCTGCTTACCGTTTGTATGTATTTAATTCGCATCTGCTCCAATCAATTTGCCAACTTATTTATCGCTTTGTCATCATATAACTACTCTGATTTTGTAGCAGACAGATAGTCTTTTGACTATTTATTTTATTCTGGGAAATGATGGTAATAAAATTTGGCAAATGGATTTTTGTGGCTATTTTCGGTAGATGCTGCATAGAGTTAGAGACCCACAAACTCAGCCACTGGCAAATTGCGGTTGCCTGAGAATTACTCAACAATTTTTGCGTTTTTTCAAGTCAATTTAAAATGCAATTTAAATGCAGCTGGCGCTGCTGACAAGGATAATGCTTTTGGTAATGGATTCGGTTGGGAACGAATCGAAGAAACAAATAGACGCCCGTGCTCAGTGTATGCTCTATATAGATACCTATATATATATATAGAATGGATAGAAATCCACCCACACACATTTCAGTTGTCAGAGAGCGTAAACACCATTTGCTTATGCACATTCGCACACAAACAAGCTCATATATAAACTACACACTCTATCCACACACACACATGCTCATAAATATACCTCGTATCAAGGATATGGAGCTACATCCACAATATATATACTTGATCTGCCTCTTTAGAGCATCGGCACTGTTGAACATGCTGTCGAATGTTTGCAAAACAATTTAACAAAAATTGACAGACAACGCCACTGGTTTCCAGTTGGTTCCTCTAGTGTGCCACTGGGAGTGGCATGGTCACACAACCACATTCCCCCAGTCACGCCAACGCTGTTTACAAATTGCATTTGGCTGCAAATTGTTATACATGCTCGTCGTAAAAAACATGCACAAATGTCGACCGAAATTTGCACACTTAAAAAGATTTGTATCCCTTACCAGCCAAATAAAAAAAAATATATAAAAAATAGTAGTAGCAGCGGTCACAAGCACAAACTATTAAATTAAATACTTTACAGCAATTGTGCGTGAAAATTTATATGCTGCAGCGTATAAAAAACTTCTGTGACATTTTCAATGCCAAGAGTAAAAAATGGCACAGTCAATGCGCACATGCAGCATAAACAAACTTTAGTGAATGCAGAAGAGAAATATTGCAGTCGCATAAAGTATAAAGATATATTCAAATGTGCAGCTTGAAAATGAAATACCGTTCTCTAATTGTTAGCTTAATATTTTTTAGCAGATCGATTCAGTTTTAACAGCTGATACAGCTTATCAACGAAACGATTAAAAAGTCACAGATAAAAACATGTTTACTCATTTATGTATGAAATTAGAGAAAATAATGTTTTGTAAAAGTAAGAATTTAGAATTTAAATTAAATAAAACACAATTAAAAGTGAAGTGAATAAAGTGAAATTTCAAATTCAAACTCTCCTTCACAAAACAAATTGGAGTATATAAGAAAATTAAAAAGCACTTGAAAACATATATAAATTATGAAATGAAAAAATTTAAAAAAGGATAAACAAATATTTATTTATTTTATTGTATTTAAGGGATATAAGCCAACCAATATAAAATGCAACTATTCGTGTGAGAAATGAGGCTTCAAATTGTCTTAAATGAAACTTAAAGTGTTGACTTTTCCAATTGCTGTTATCATTTGAATTTCTTGTCTTTATATATGTATGTAATACATGAGAGATAAGCTTTAAAATTGTCTTCAAAGGTGGCAAGAGTGCTTAAATTGCAAACTATTAAAATTATTAGACTCTGCTTCAATGATTTACTGGAATTTCTTTGTGCAACATTTTCCAATAATTATTTATTACATTTCTGTTGCAAGCTTATTGAAATTCTTGAATTTATTTGATACTTATTGAAATAATTCCTTTCAACATTTAAAATCCATCAAACAGTCAAAAATCGTTGCCCCTACGCAGATACATATCGAATTAATAAAATTAACAACAGCAACAGGCAGCTGGCAAACAGAGCAAGCATCAAATTCTAAGGCTTGTCGTCAGTCAGTTTGGCAGTTTGTCAGTTTGTCGGTTTGTCAGTTTGTCAGTTTGTCAGTGGGGCAGTTAGTCAGAAGTCGATATCTGTTCAACACGCACACAATGCAAACAGAATTAAGCAAAATTCAATCCACAACGCCACACAACCTAAGCATAATTCAATGAAAGTTCAATACACCAGCAGTATTTTTGGCAACCTCTTTCCACCTAGCTTGCTTCACACTCCGTGAAGATGGGATGGCAACCGAAAATGTTTCGTGTTGTGTGTTGTGCTACGGTGAGAAAACGCAGATAAATTGAAATTGAAACAAAATTTAACCGAATTGTGTGGAATTGAATGTGGGTAGCAAAAGTCTGATGGCATTGGTGTTTCAAAAGAGTGTTGCCTACACTGAGGCGCACAGGCAAACGGGGGAGTGGCTGGGGATGTGGAGGCGTAGAAGAGCTCACGGGCGGACATGGCGTATGCGCAATCAATCATGAACGAATTCAATTTCGACAAAACGCAGAGGCCTTCCTGCATAGTTGACTATGTATACGGATTTCTGTGCGTGTATGTGAGTCTGTGTTTATTTGTGGGTTGGTGCGTTTATCTGAGTGTGTGTGTGTGTGTGTGTGTGTATGAGTGTGTGTGTGTGTGTGTGTGTGCGTGTTTATATGTGGCTTGATGGGCTAGCTGGTACGCAGCAGACCCTTCTCCAACGCAAGGCAATTGCGTAGTTTGCCCTTGGCTTTTGGCCATCTGCTTGGGTAGCCTGAACAGGTCCTGACTGACAGCGGCTTCTTGTCTATTGGCATCTGCTGTGCCATAATAACGCTCATTAAAATTGACAAATCAGGCAGAAAATGTCTAAATAGCAATTAGAAGCACACACGGCGTACACTTAATGATACTGACGATTAACAGAGTGTTGCCATTAAAGTCGAGTACCCAATGCATGTCATTATTCAAATTGGACCAAATGCGTTCAGCTTCAGATTTCAAAATGGACAAGCTTTGAATACGCACATGGATAATAATGCTTCAGATTTTAAGCTGAATAAATACAAAGCCATCGATATTTTAATAAAATTACAAAAATATAAAAAGCCAAGTTTTGATATGAATATAAAAAATATAAAAAAAAGTTTAAAGACAATTTTTGGTTTTGTTTTTTATTTTATTTATGTTTTCGGGTCATCACAGGGTATTAAATCGTCTATCTATCTAAATTGTTCCATGCAAATATTTTTTATCTTTTCTTGAACATCTTCTTAACTTTTTTCTGGCTCTTTGAGGTAGGCCAAGAGTTTGATTCATTTTATTTTGTGCCGTAGACAGCTTTAAAAGTTATTGGCAGGCATTTGCCTCCCCCCACGAGCCAACATTTTTCTTCTACCTCTTTTGCATTTTCATCTTCATCGGCTTCTGGCTGCCCATTTAACCTAATAGCTTTCCATTGTATTTTTCTTTCGGTTAGCTGCCTTTTCTGCGTTTCTGCCACTCATGGCAACTTAAGTTCAAATACGAAACTCATTCGCATAGCCACACACAAATGCTTGTGCAGCTGAGAACAGGCTCACTTGAAACAAATTTGGTTTTAACTAATCGTGTTTTGAATAAAACAAACTGAGCACCATGATTGATTGGCCACTCCTGAGAGTATCATGCGGTTATTTATTTGTTTTTATTTTAGTCAATATCATAGATTATAGGCCATAGTTATTTGGCCGCATGAATGCACCATTTAATGAGCCGAGTATGAGAATAATGTCACATTCGCCATGCTTGGGCGGCTTAGTTAAAATTGCCCATTCAATTATACAGCATCGCATTTGAAACAGAGCTTGAGGTGTTTGAAGAGGTGCCATTATCCAAATATTGCTAATGGAATTCTTAATGACTTTAAGTAGCTTGAATAATTCTATAAATTACAAATACCTATGCAATAATGAAATTGAAATTGTTTATTCATAATATTTAATATATTTTAAGTGATTACATGATGTAAGCTTAAGCCTTCAGAAAACTAAAACTATGTCAATTAAGTTTTGGCTTGCAGGAACAGCAAATTGAGCTCTTCACTTCTTAAGCAAGCTGCAATTTAGGTGAATTATATATATATATTTTATTTACATAGCGCTAATGCGTTCCGTGGCAGCCTTTTGACACCTATCCGGCAATTAATTTGGGGCAACACTTGAGAGTCTAACCGCTTCTGGCTGCCAACTGCCAGTGGCCATAAAATCAATGCCACATGTTAAATATCGTGGCAAGTATACAAATATAGCAGCGAAACGCACAAATATACACTCGGAACTGAGAGGCTGGCAAATTTGCACAGCGCGATACATAATCTACATTGTTGTTGCCTTTTGCCGCTTATGCTCCTGTTTATGTTGTTGCTGTTGTTGGGTCATAAAATGGCGACAATACTTGGGGCACGCACAAAGACCAACGGCGATGACGAAAAGTCAACTTTGTTGTTGCCTTTGCCGTGCCATAAAGTATGCAATATTTATTTTGTATAAAACGTGTGCAGAGCACTACAATAAACACAACAACTATGCGACTAAGAGATGCCCTGGACTTCGTTTGAGAAACTTAAAAGGCTGTCCATGAAATATGCATCTCTTCTAAGTATAAAAATATAAATCAAAATAAATTTAAATACATTTTGCAACAAAATCGAACAATAAATTCTTACCAAAATTATATATTTAAAAGATGCTTTTTTCAAATATTTTTGTGCACAAGATTTCTATATCTTAGAGAATTTATTTATTATTTTGAGAAACTTATAAGCCTGTCCAATTAATAGATAATTCTATCAAGATGCCTCAACAAAATCGAGAAAGTATAAAATAATTCATCTGTTTTAATATACATGCATAAAAAGGTATTTAATATATATATGTACATGAATCCTTGACAAGTGCTGTTACACACATGTTTTGAACTCCATGATGCCCCATTTGCCTAATTTTTGGGTACAAGGTATGGGAACAATGACGACAACAAAAGGGCCTGCCATTAAATGCGGAAAGCAAATGAGCAACGAAAAGAGTGCGTCTGAAGGATAAGTGCACATAAATACAACAATTTGCCAGGGTTCAGGCTGTTTCTGGGCTCTTAGCAATTCGCTGCTGGCTCTTGACTCTGGGCCCAGTCGAAACATTAATTGAAATATTTATGACATGCCCAGCTTAATTCGCAAATGAACAATATCATCTGCTATGTAAGACCTGTCACAGTTGTGAGTGCCAATTTGTTTTGGCTACACCTTTAAAACGTCAACGGCTCGAAAATGTGTGAGACTCTGAAAAGTGTCCTTTTTTTATTCCGTGTAGTTGGTCTTTGGCGTAATTCATTGAACCAAGCAAAATGGCAAACCAGATGCTGATGGCTAATGCTCATTTAATGAAGTCATGCGCAATTTTCATGTTAATTAGTTCTCGCAAAACGCCTGCGTAAAATTCTGTGAATATTTACCATGGTCTGGGTATTTATTTTATAAAAATTATTGTTATTATTTTCAGCAAATTATGTAAATATTTTATAATTTCACCCATGCTTGCAATTATTGCTGTTGTTTATCGCTCGACCTCACAGGTGAGTGGATCTGCGTTGTCTTTTCACGCGAATCGATGAATCAAGTTCATTAATACACGTGTAAACAACAACAACAGCAACAACAACAATAACAACAACAAGACCGCAACTGTTTTCATAATGCGCTCTGACAGTCCACAGACTGTGAGCGGACTGGAGAGGTAGCTAAGCAATGAGGCGTGTAATTGGTTTCATAACATTTGCTGCTTAAAAATAATAACCCAAAATTTGCCTATTTACCGTTATGTTTATGACCTTGGCTATACCAATAATTAGTGGAAGTTGTGAAGATAGACTCAAAGATATATTGGTTAATGATACTTTATTTATACTACCATCAAAAAATGGTACAATTAGTGGAAGATTGTGACGTATTCATTATCTATCGTTAATTTGTTGGGGAAAGTGTAAGGCTAGAATAAATTCATATTTAATCGCATGGCAGTTAAGTCTTTATTTTAGGTAATCAACTGGCAAAATATGAACACTAAAGTTATTAACCTATTTTGGAAATTCGAAAAAGTTGCAATAATAAAATAGTGGAAGAGGACTCTTATCGAGAAGAGATGCAGCAAAGTAAGAGAGATACTTGCAGCAGCAAATGTGTACCTGGGTAGGATAAGCATAAGTGGATATAAATTAAGATATTTGAAGAGTTTTTCATAAGCCTACCAAAGCATTTTGTATGCAGTCTATGTTAGAACCTTTCAATAGAAGATATTAAGTTCGTGTTCCTAGTTTCTGCATCTATTCAATATTTACTAATATTTTTCAGTAATGCTGTTAGTAATGCTGAATCAGTTTTATAAGAGTTAAGTAAATAATAATAATAAAAGATAATAAAATAGATAGATATTAGATATTCATTTATTTCTCTTAAGATGTGCTTTAATCTGAATTTTAAATTGTGTGTGCACTACCAAAAGTTTTGAAATTTGAGCAAGTTAGATGCAGATACGAGCAGTGCGAATGAATAAGTGCCTGTCAGAACTTAGCGAATTGATATAACTTAAACTTTATGCTTTGTTTACGATAAATAAATTATTACTATATGACAAGGCTGGTGGATACATGGATGACATGTTGAGTCATTTATAATCTTTGAGATGAAAGAAACTCTCACTTAAAGTGAATGCGACGTTGCCTCAGCTCGATGGTACTCATTTCCGCACATTTCCAGACACATTTACCAGACATAAATCTAAATTTGGAATTGTCCATTGAATTGAGTATTAATGGGCACTTATTGATCTCAATTTAAAGTGCGGTTGCTTTGCAGCATTCACGCACTTACTATTGGGGCCTCCCAATATGCTTTCACATCATTCAAATGCAATATTGCCATTTATCAATATCAACAGAGCGACATAATTCAATTTACACGGCAAGGGCTATCATCATTGGTGGCAGGTTAAATTCAATTAAGTCAATTGAATCACTGGTCGCCCAGTCATAAGTTAAAATCGGGCCAATTATGCAGAGCGTAATAGAAATTCATGTTAAAAAGAAAGACGTTTGCAATCGATTGCATGACGTTGACGTTGGCATTGCAGCAATGATTGAACCGGAGATCGCGAGCCGTGAGAATGAAGGTGCACGCCACATGTGAGTGCCACAAACCGCTGATCGATCGCTTGATATATGTTGATGCTGCTGCTGCTGCTGCTGCTGATATTATTGCCATTTGCCGCTTGGCTCGAGTGGCGCTGGATCAATTAAATTGACCGTGCTTGCGTGCTTACGTCGCCAGAGCAGACCACACGTTCAAATATATATATGGAATCAAGTGTAATAAAAATAAACCCGATGATGCTCAGCGTGGGAGCCAATAGCTTAGTCTCTCCGACGAGACTCTCTCAAAGAAAGTGCCCCGTAATTGATGCGTGTGTCGCGTGTGTCGTCTGTTGTATGTTTTATGCTATCTGCGGTATGTTGTGTGTTGCCACAGAAGGTCAGCGCTGTGTTAATTGAGCGGTCAGTGGCCATCTGCTACGTGGGTCTGGGCCTAGGTAAAGCTGCAGCATTAAACTGCACTTGGCGCTATGAGAGCTGCAATAAATTTGTGTGGACGCAGTTGGTGCCCCATTGTGCAAAAAGTGAAAGGTGAACGCAGGCGCAGAGTGTGCTGGCAGATTCAAGGACATGGACATGGGTGTGGACGGACTATGGCTGCTGATGCACACAGTCAGAAATAGTGTCAGCACTAAAGTATGCAACACAAAAAGAAACAGGGCACTATTTTTCGCAGCATCAGAAGCACCACCCACACCAACCGCACCACCAGCAAGCACCGGTCTCAAAATTAAATGCAATTTTAATTTCATGACTTTGCAATCCCACATTCCACCAATTTGTTTTGGTTTCTATTCTCAGCTGCGACTCTCTGTGCGGCTCGTGCGTTGGTGTGAGCATGATTTTGAGTAAATGTTTGCTGGATGAGATTTTAGCCATTGCATACACAAAAATATTTTTATTTTTTAGCTGTCGTCATCTGCCAGCCATTAAAATGCATTAGGCGTGGCAAGTGTGGCATGAAAGGCAACAATAGCTGCAACAGAGCGAAAATATGCTGCATAAGTTATACAAAAGTATCCTTTCCAAATTAAATTTAAACGAATTCTTAAATTGCTGCAAACGGGTCTATTTTGGAAGTATCCCAAAGATATTTCAAATAACTATTTGGGAAATTCAATCAAAAGAAAACTAAAAGAAAAATTAAACATTTTGATCTCTACTAAACTTCGCTTCCATTCATAACTTTGCGAAGCGGTTACGAGTTGATTACTGTGCCAAATTCCTTAAACCGTCAAACTTTTGCAATTTAAATAAATAACTTAAGACCTCCACTTAAACATTTAAAAAAAAAAACAAGTGAGAATAAGTTCGATAATCCTTAAACTTAATAATTAAGCTTAAGAGCTGCCTGTCAACTTCATAATAATATTCAAGCGTTTCTTAACTTTTTCCAGTTGAGTAGTTTTCAGGGAATTTATTTGCATGGAGTTAAAGGCAAAGAAATTAATTTCTTTGGTTTCAAAGCAAAGTTTTGCCACAAATATCAAAATAAATATAATATAAATAAATATGTATTTACATTTGAATTTATTAATGCCAAAATTCGATTTTATATCAGGGCATATAAATATCAACTGAGCTGCCACACTCTAATTCAACTGAAAACAAACTTCCAGATTACGATGAACTTTATGAAATTACATATTTAGTTTATTATTGAATGTGCTGCTTGCCACTGGCACGAATCTTGCCCCGGCTGACCATTAAGGCATATATAGTAATCTCAAAGGAAGCGTGGAAATTTCATTTAACTACCAGAGCTCGAGGCTGCCCATTGTCGGAACTCTCTAATAAGTGAACATTAATTTTTAATTTCAATGCACGTGAGATGTGGGTGGCAGGGTGAGTGGATGATTTCCTGGCGCTTGGTCAGCACTTTCCTGCAGAAAAGTGCAAAACTTTCGGTAAGCAACGCAGATGGCAGCGTAAAGGGGGAAAATCGTCATGAAAAATGAAAAGAAAACAAGTAGGCAAAAGACAGTCGGAAAAAAGAATGAAACTAGCACTAGGTAAAATTGTATACGCTTATCTTTGTTGCCCCATTAGCGACTGGCTGCCTTGCCACTACCCCCTCAAGTGCCTCATCCCCCTTCTCATGTCCCGCAGGGCTTATCTTATTTTACATTTTCGCCAGCTGCCGATTCGCTGTGAAGTTTTAAAGGCAATGCGTTCGATTGTTTTGCCTCAAACACCGAATAAAAAACGAAATAACAAAACGAAAATGAAAACGAAAGCGAAACTTTAGGCAAAAATCTCATTAAAAGTTTTTGTCGCTTGGCATTTCTTAGCCGAAATTTTGGCTGCCTCTCCCAATTATTCGACATCATCAGCCTAACACATTAAAGCAGCTAGGACCGCAGGACGAGTGAGCGTGCGTTGCAGGTGCCTGCATATCCTGCTCAGTGGCTCGAGGGTTGCTTGCTTCATGCGCGCCTGTCATCAACTACTAAACAAAACCAAAAAAAAACCCCAAATTATCCAATTATCCAGACAATTATATTTAATGTCTGCTTAATTTGGTGGTCAGCAGCCGGCGAAGGATTCTCGTGCCACACGCTATTGCATCAATAGTGTCTGAGAATTGGACTTGGACTGCATCTATCGATGGGAACGGCAAACGGCACGGGGCAATGTTAATGTTAACTCAAATGTGGATGCGGGGAAATCACATGCTGAGTCGGCTCACATTGTTGGGTGCACATGCCCCTGACATTTAGCGACAATAGATGCAGCAACAACATGGGGCCCAATGCCAAAGCTGTGGCTGTACCGCCGTTCAATGATTGGCTGCTGCTGATGCAGGGGAAATTTACTGTTTTTGTTGTAAAGGACATACCTGAATCAAAATTGTTGACTTAAGCCACTCACCTTTGACGCTACATTTGTGTAGTTGTTGTTTTCTGCTGCTGTCAAAGAAGATCCTTTAACTTAATCTGAACATAAACAAAAACACTTTTCTTTGCATTTCTTATTGGTGTGGTTGTTGTTGTTACTATTGCTGTTTTTGTTGCATTCGCACATAGTTTGTATTACTATGCAAAATGGAAAATTATTTGAGTTTAATTAAATTTTTGTCACACACTTTTCTTTGGAAACACACACACACTGCGCACACAGGGTGTTCTACTTTTCATGCGAATCAGCCAAATCGTAGCCAAACTGACGCTGACAGTTGCAAAGACTGTATTTAATTTTCACACAAATTTATTTCCAATATCATCATTTCAGTTGCAGCTGAATGCTATTCGGTGCGCTTCAGCTCGTCGTGTGTAGCGTTTGCAGAGTCTGTCGCCCAACTGAGCGTTTGCTGCTGCTGTCAAGCGCTCAAAGCCTAAATTGCAAAAAAGCCAAACGCTAATAACAGCCAGTGTGTGTGTGTGTGTGTGTGTGTGTGTGTGTGTGTGTGCTAGGACTGCACATGGCCTAAAGCAATAGCAGCAAACAACGAATGGAAAGCAAACCACGTGAACAGCAAACGACGATGACAACAAATACACAGCAGCTGAGCCAGGCCGAGAGAGCGAACGAGCAAGAGAGAGAGAGAGAGCGACTCTCACGCTGCCGCTCTCAAAGCTTCAAGAAACTTTCGCTCTCCCTCTGTCAAATTTGTGAGTCACCATCACCTGATAAATGTGTGAGGGAGTGTGTGTGTGTGTGTTAGGCGTCGCTTATGTTTGTTGTGCATTTTTATTGTTGTTGTTGCCTTGCAAAATGCCGGTTTGAAGTTACTACAATTTGTTGTTTGGAGGAGCTCCCAAAGGAAGAGTGTGAGAGGGAGAGAGAGAGTAAGAGTGTTAATAAGGAAGAAATGTTAAGGAAAGAAAGGGAAAAGAGCACAAAGAGAGAGAAGGAGAGAGAGAGAGAGAGAGAGATAGGGTTCGTAATCGAACGAATTGACGCTTAGGCAGGTGAGCTTATAAATGATGGATGGAAGGATAGACAGATGATGGCTTAATATATATAAATATATAGGTACTGTGCAAGACAAAGGGTTAAATGAGCAGGAAATGCTTTTCATGCACAACAATATAAATGTGTACTTTGTTACTTGTAATAAATTGTTGTGATGCTTTCTAATATGAAATGCTGACGTGAAAATAGATTTAATTAATGCTGGCAAAAAGGTGACACCTAAAACAAATATTAATTAGTGTGTCAGATGGAAATTAGAACTATTCCTACAGAATTATACAAGTTTTTTATTTATTAACCAAGTTGTTGCAGGCTTTGGCATCGGATGCTCCGTTGTCTTGGAAAAGGCATCTAAAGAAACCAGAGACCTTAAACCAACAGACACCGCGGCGTCTTTGCTCTCCGAGATAGAGGGTCAATCCTATCCCACTCTCACACTTTCTCTCTCTCTCACTCTCTCTCTCTCTTGATATATGTATACATTGCGGTAGCCAAAAGGACGCCGTCGCTGTTCTTAGGCACACACACACTCACAGGACAAAAGGACGCTCAATGAAAAGCTCACAAAACTGCCGCTCACAGCTTTCTGCTAAAGCTGAGACTACACAACTTTCAGGCAAAGCTTTAATACAATGGTCAAATAGTATAAGTCAAAAATATTGAATAAAACTAGATTAAACCATTGCCATTACCATTTAGTTATAGTGTAATAAGTATATGCTTATGACAACAAAAAAACAAAATAAATTTCGCAAAAATGTACAGGAAATGTAAGATATTAATAAAAAGACTCGAAAATTATATATTTTTCAAAGAAAATTTAAATTAAAGTCGGCTTATTAGAATACTTTAATCGATTTAAAATTTTAAAGTCACAATATCACAATCACAATATGATATTCTGTTCCATGGTGGGCAGCCCCAAAAAGTTGACTATGCAACATGCAGGCATTTCCTGCCTGGCATTGGGAGTGGGCCTGGGGATTTCTGCCACCCGATGGGCTGAAGGCCCTTATAATAATTTTGTATTAGCAAAGGTTAGTTGTGGTTGTTTTTGCTGCGTGATGCTGGTGGTGCTTGTGGTGTTAGTGGTAACGATGCTGCTTCGTGCGGCTGCTGCAACACTATGAAAGTTGTGCCAGGCAAAAGCTGCGCTGTGAGCCAAGCGGCGATGCAGACCTTGACAGAATGCCAGGCCGAGTGTGCGACGCGGATTGTTGCCGCAACAGTCAAGAAAAATATCATAAATGAAGCCGACGTACTTTTGTTGTTATTTGCTCACCTGTCGCGGCGTCGACTGGGGTTGGAAGAGCGTTGTCGCTATCCAAGTGAAAGCACGCATCCTTTTACCCCAGCAACTTTCGCTTTCAACATACTGGACTGTATGTCCTCCTAGCTGCTTAATTGCAGTCTCTTGAACGGTTTTTTTAATTGTTGTCTTAGTTGTAGTTCGCTCAGTTGCATTAATAATTGATTAGTAGACAAGTAGACACTTGATGTGCAGACTCTCGAGTTTTTAGCGTAATTGAGAAAGTTTTCGGATTTGCTTAACTTAGGTAAATAAAAACAAAAACAAAAACAATGAAAGCAGCAGTGGAGAGTGAAAACGAGAATATGAGGTTGAATTTGAAGTGGGTTTCTTTTAATTTTGATTTGGGGAAGCTTACAATAAGGGATGTTAATAAAAGTTGGCAATTGAAACGTAACTTAATTCAAATTTATTCTCATTGACTTTTGAATTGAGCTTTAAGATTTAGTAATTATAAATAATATTTTAAATTATTTAAAAATTATTTGCATATGTGTATGCTTTCAATATATACTTAAACAAATTTAATGAAAACACAAATTATATTAAAATTTAGTGAAAACTTTCGAGCAGACAACGGGGAAATTAATCATTTCTTCAGTTTAGGTTGCTGGCGACAACATGAATTTATTTGTTTCATTGTCATATGTGACTCATGACTCATGACTAATTTAAAATTACTCTTTTAAAGATGTAAATAAATACTTTAGATTAAATTTTAAATTTACAAGTGCTGCGCAAAGCAGTTCAGCAAGCTGTACACATAAAGCAGTGCTCCAAGCTGCAAATAAAGCAATGCCACAAGCTGTAACCAAAGCAGTGCTGAAGCCCTCTGGCGGCGCATTATTATGTACCTAAGACATAATCCCGTTGGCCATTGGTTAGATTCTCGGCTAAAACGAGTTCTTGAAAGGATTTTTACTGTGGCATAATTAGTTATGCATACATTTAATACAGTTTATATCAATCTAACAGCCGCAGAAACTTAAAACTGCAAATATGCAAAAAAGCATAAAATTTCTTAGTTGATATGTTGCCAGAGATGTGCGTTTTACACGCGGGCGAATAGTCCATCAGTTGCAGACGTACATACTCGTAAATAAGAATCTGCCGGATCTAACGAACATATTAAAAATAACTAAAAGCAAAAAAAAAAACCATAAAAAATTAGTTATTGTGTTGAATAATTTCTAATCCTAAATCAGCAGCAGAAAACAATGATAATTATTATTATTATGAAATTATTGCAATAAATAAGCAAGAATAAACTGTTTTCTTTGTATACAAAAAGAGGAGAGACGGAAAGGTGGACAGACACCGCAGAGAGTGTGGCAATCATTTGAGGAGGCGACACCTCAAAAATGCATGTAAAATAAATTGCAAGCAGAAAGAAGAAGACAAAACTAAAACGCACTCATTTATCACCATTTTGGGGCATGCAATTGCGATATTTGGCAGCCACTTGCCAATTGTTGTGATTGGATACAAGCAGGTGGCAAGCACACTCACACACACACACGCACACACACACACTCGCACTCCGTTGATTGCCGCACACACACACATAAATACGTAAGTGTAATGATTGCTCATGCATAAAGCAAATGGTGCAGTTGTCGAAAATGTTCATTGGCAATTGTGCAAACAGTCAAATATGCAACAAGTGGCTGCCAATTTGCAAGTGGGTGTGCGAGTGTGCGGATGGGGCCGGAACTGGTAGATCACAACCTGCAGCCTGCAGCAACGCTTTTTGAAGCAGAAAATTACAAAAGTAAAGTGTAAAATTAGATGGAGCAGTCGCCGACGACTTTGACTCAAAGAAATATATGTATATAGCACACACACAAATACACACACACACGCACACACACACACACAGACACACATTTGACAGTCGTTTGTATTTTACTTCTGTTTGTTAATTGTAAGAGCCGATGGCGTGGCGATGCCACATTTCAAATGCAGGCAGGCAATACGAACATTGTCCTTCATAGTGCCCATTGAAGCATCCTCAAGCAGCAGCAACACAGTTACACATTTTGGCCAAATGGTAAATACAGTTAATTAGTCAACAATAGATTTTTAGTGTTGCACCACCCAAATTGTTAGAAAGTTTCTCCGCCTTAGAAATAACTGGCCAAATCATGGGAAATTTTCTTGGGACCTAAACTTTTTTGAATATTGAAAAAAACTTATGGCTAAAGAAGATTTTCATTTAGTTGCATGTGTAAAAATGTTGTCATTTTTCACATGTCTATAATAATGCAGAATGTGAATTAAAGCTGGTATTTCGTGTGCAGCTTTTTCGATTGAGCTCAACAGTTAATTGATAACCTTTGTCACTCTTCAACGTGTCGTTGTTTTCATATTTGTATGTGTATTTAATAAATATTTGCAAATTGAAATGTGAAATGAAAGCAATGCGTGTGTGTATGTGTGTGTGTGTGTGTGTGTTTATTTGTTTGTGGCTGCCAAATGGATTTATCAGTTAATCCTGTAAGTCGCGAAATCTGTCAGGTTCTGTTCTGTTGGTCTATATCATTTGCACACACTTTTGTTCATACATTTTGACATAATATGCTTACGGTGCCACACAAACCAAACATTTGTGTATTGCTCCTGCAAACTCGTTAATGCTGCGCCACTAACGGTTTATATTAACGCAATTAATATTTGTATTTGTCACACGTGAAAAAACAAACGGCAGAAAATAATCACAATTCATTTCATTTCACTTGTCGCATTTTCAAGTTCTCTCTTCTATGGAAAGATGTTTGTTTGGCTTTTGAATACCCTTGCAGGGACTACTATAACTTTATCGGCATATTCCGTCAACCTACAGAATAAATTTAGAAAAAATCGACTCGAATTTTATTAAATCACCGTAACATAAAAATCACCCCGAATTCACCATACAAATTTGTACGTTTTTAGAAGTAAATAAAATGAAATTAGAATTGCTTCATTTTAATGTTTCACGAACATATTTCATAATAATAAAAATATGTTCAAATATACAGAAATATCCTTTTTCTCAAATTTGCTCTATAGATTAATAACATTGAGTTAAGTTTAGAGAACTAGAGAACTTTAAATATTAATGTTTAATAATAATAGGATATGCAATGGGCGACGTACCCGCGAAATCCTTCCTTATATGCTTACATTATTTTTTGCACATTTGTGTTACTTAAATATTTTTCTGCTTTTGTAAATTTGCATTTATATCTTGTTTGTGGCAGTTAATTATTTTGTACAGCTTATTGCAAAATGTCAAATTAATTAAACTGCATGCTCCGGCTCAAAGTTTCTCCATCGCAGTTGTGGCAAATGTGTAAATCAAACAGTAAC
Source organism: Drosophila nr. medialis 2 BK-2023a (assembly GCA_035044325.1). Lineage (NCBI taxonomy): Eukaryota > Metazoa > Arthropoda > Insecta > Diptera > Drosophilidae > Drosophila > Drosophila nr. medialis 2 BK-2023a. The sequence continues at coordinate 153,964 of JAWNMH010000394.1, forward strand.
TTTCAGTTTATTAATTGACAAGTGGTTGCCAACTGTCAGCACCCATCAAGGTATAAATCCGCTTAATTATAGATTAAGTATAAACAAATTTTCTATGAGCTGGCCACATGTCTGACCAATTAATCCTTAGTTAAAATTAAGCTGCTTTTTGGCTGGTTGCTGGTTGCTGGCAGCTGGTAGTAATAATGAGACTTTAAGGTGACTTTCCAATTGCATTAACACGCTTTAAGTGCGATTAGCAAATGCTATTTAATATTAAACGCTTTATTTACATACATTTTAAATATATTTTTTCCGTTGCTAATATTGGCGATTCATTTATGCATTTGCAAAGGTCATTAAACATTCGCGATGCAATTTAATTTTCACAAAAACAATCATCTAATTACAATGTCAACTGAAGCGCCTAAAGTTATGCAACATAATACAAGCCCAATTTATTATTTATAGACAGCCGCAGAGCGGACGAGCGACCTTTGAAAAAACATTTTGTAATTAGCCGCTCGAAATGACGAAAACTATGCAATGCAACACACAGTTGCTAGACTATGTGATACCCTTCGAATGCCACTCAAGTACACATTCAAAAAAATATGTAAGTTATGCGCCTTTAGGGATATTGAGTAAATATAGATATGAGTAGAAGATTTAGTCACTGCAAACGTTGCTGTGTAATAAAATTTATTAACTTAAAACTAAAATATTATCTTACCCTTTTAATATATAAGCGAAAAATATGAATTTATTTTACATTTAGCTATAATCAAATGATCAAATTAAATTAAATAGTATTTCGAAATACCAGAATTACTACATAAATACAGTCGAAAATCATAATTTTCAGTTTACAAACATTTATCGAAAATATAACTTGAGAATTTAGCAACCCTTACAGATGCGTAAGGTGACAGACATATGCACAAAAATACAATTATAAATTAAAATCTAATTAAATTAGTTGCATGGCAGACAATTGACACAACAGACACATGGTTAAATGAATGAGTGCATTAATGAATAGCCGCCTCATGCATGACAAACAGTGAAAGCCGCGGTTTGCTGTGGGGGCAGGTACGGGAAATGCACAAATGAACGCTCAATCATGCAACGGGGCGTCAGCGATGACCGCGACACGCGTCAATGACGCCACATAAGCAATTTAATAATTGACTAAAAAGGCTCAGGCTCATTCAATGAAACGCATTTTATGCCTAACTACATACAGAACAGACGTTGACATATTTAAAGTGTCAACTGACAGTTCATTACCAATGTCTGCAAATATCTATCCTCCAGTCATGTCGGCAAGTTCTAGTTCTTCTTCTTGTTCTCGTTTTCATTCTCATTAGCATTGCGATATTGATTTTCTGGTTAACCATCAATCAACAAAACGCCAGACACAAAATTAGATTGCAATGCAATTGAGGCTTCAAACCGCACCACCCGCCATGCTCGAATGCCTTAAAGCGTTTGCTTTGCGACAATTTATGTACATGCACAAACACACACACACACACACACACACACACGCACACATTGCACAGCAGTCAACATGCATTCCTTCGATATACAGCTGCATTGCCAGCCTCTGCCTAGATCCGGTTCTATTTGGGGCCTCGGCTCCCAGAAACTGGGGGCGTTTCCTTTGCGCGGTCATTTGGCCTCAATAAACAATTATGGCCAGAGAGCCAAGTGAATTTGCCCAGATGACAGGAACAATTAACAATTGAGCAAATGGCACTAATTAACTATTAAATGGGAAATATGCATTTCATCGAAGTGATAGCAAATGTTGCCCATTCCACACGCCTAATGGATGACAAATATGTGGCACAAATTATGGCATTTTATTTATGAGCATCCACACAGCAGACATTCACTAAATAAATCAAAAATTAACTCTGCTTAAGTGCAATCTAAACTACTAATTGTTATCCATAAATTTTATGATTGAATTTTTGCCGTTGTGTGGTTTTCAGCTATCTATTATTTGAAAGTGTCTTGCTAATAGAATCAAACGCAAAATGTTGTGACGCATAAGAATTAAACCAAATATTTAATTTTTTTTTTTTTGGTTTATCAATTTCTAACTTAGTTGTAAATACAAATTTAGTCAATTTATTACTTAGTTGTAAGATTGGAAACTGAAGAATTTACAAGTTCTCTAAATGAAAATTGATTTTCGGTGAGTAATTGAATAAAAACGTCAACAACTAATTATATTGCCGACATATTGAATATATTTACTTATCCACAATCAGATAAATATAGAAATCGCAGCATACTTCTGCTGCACAGGCACCTGTTGCCTACTTATATTGTAGATGTTGCATACTTTTTGGCGCCCGCGCGCTATTGAAATACCAATAACAAATTGAACAAGTCATTGTGAGCGAACGCATCACGTTCTGGGGTGCCACGCCCATTCTAGCCTTGTAGGCAAACGCCCACAGACATGGCGCAATCAAGTGGCTGTCTGAGTTGCATTTGTTGACTGACTTCCGCTCTATTTGGAGCTACAAAGTAATACGAATATTTCATACTTCCGCAAATCTTTGTTAGAAGCGAACAATGCGCAACTGAAGTTTCCAGCTTGACTGGCTGCCTGGCTGCTTGTCGGGCTGCACTATATCAGTGCCACGCCCACTTGTCCAGACGCCCCAGCAGTTGTCGCTTGCCGCATATTTTGCGCCCGCTCAATTATACGCTGCAATGAAGCTGCTCATCCAGTTGCAACCCCCTCCCCCGGGCTGTGATCCAGACGGTCTCCCTATCCAGCAAACCGATTTAACTGTTTGGTTTGTTGGCATTTCATTTAAGTGCATGCCCCGAGTGCAGCATATTTTGTTGTCATTGTTGCTGCCCGCGTTGCGTTGTTTGTTGTTGCATCCGTTCCAAAACTCTACATTCTTCTGCGTCGCTCTCTGGGATGACCCAGCAGCTGCCCGTTTATTTTATTCTTGCCAGCTCTTACGAGTACTTTGCGCAGCTTCAGCACAAATGTAAAGCAGTTATTGATTGTCAGAATAATGAACAATTTGCATAGACTATCAGCCCGGAGCAGTGAATGCCATTCGCCTTGCTATATCTCCAAACAGTGACTAGGGAGCCTTCCGTTTAGGTAATGGCACTGATCTCTGGCAATCTGAATCCAAATTACTTGCAGCAACTGCTTGACTACAACATTTTGTGGAATTTTTGTTCTGCTTAAAGAAGACTCGAGATTCAGCAGCCAAAAGATAATATGCATAGACTAGATAAGCATAAGATTCAATTTATAAGACTGTAAAAATGCATAGAAGACCTTTACAATGAAAGTGACAATATATAAAAATAAACAAGCTTTTTTAACTTCCGGTTGGCAATTCCTATTTCATTAGGGCCATCCAATTTTAATTTAATAGACAGAAGACTTTCCACAAAGTACTTGTAGCTAAAAATACACATTTTTAATCGACTAGAGAGAATTAATGTATTATTACAGAGATCCCTCCCAGTCCCAACATAATACAATAGAAACCTCTGTCTAGTGTAATCGGGCGTAGCTAAAATTTGTCTCATTTTGAAATCCGTTTAATGAGCAAAAGCATATGCGACAGCTGCAACTGTTAGCGCAGAGTGGCAAGCAAATATGTCAACTCATAGTTGACAGCTGGACACGTGCACAGGTGAGCACATGAACTTCATGTCCATAAAAAGTTAAGCAGCCACAGACGTCGAAAAACAGCGAAAGTGTGCAAAGTGTATTCCTAAAAAAAACATAACGTCAGCCCAAAATGATGTACAGCATTGTCTCTTTCGCTCTAACTCTCTCTCTCTCTCTCTCTCTGTGTGTGTGTGTGCCCCAGCAAAAAACTTTGACAAGCTGTGGTGGTTGTGTAGCTACCTCTATGGCATTGACTGTGACGGTAATATGCCAAACAGCCAAACAAAAGTGCCAGCCAACGAGCTTCGCTGTGAATCATTGCATATGCAGGATTGCCACAAATAAAACAAACTTGTAGCATACTTTTATGCGCCGGTTTGTGTATGTGTGTGTGTGTGTGTGTGTGTGTGTGTGATAAAGTGAAAGCAGCGCCAGCATGAAAAACTTTAACTACTTTTTCAATTGTTTGTAAAATGCAAATGCAAATGCGGCGCCGTCGCTTGTTCGTTGCTTGGTTATTCGTCCTCATGTCCTCATGTCCCGTTGCCTGTAACTCTGCTTGCCTTTGCCTGCCAGCCTCTGCCTGCCTGCCAGCTGTCCAGTGCCAAACCCTTCCAACTGCCATTTTGCTTGTTGGCCATATTCGTTATGCATACAATATTTTTCTTTTGCTTCAATCCCTATACACGCTGCTTGTGGCATGGTTCGCGCTTCGACTACCGCTTAGCAATAAGGAAAAACATAAAGAGATGATAACGCTTTTAAGCCATTCGAATGACATTATGAGTTATGTGTGTGGGCATACTTCTCCATCTCTCCCTCTCTCTCTCACTCTCATTCTGTGTGTGTGTGTGTGTGTTTTGTGCTTATGGCTTATTCAATTAGAAATTTATTAGCATACTTTGTGCCAACCAGCCCTCATTTAACGTTTATGAATTGCGGTGGCCATTTGAGTTTTGTGATGTGCGAAAGTTCGCATTCAAATATGCAACAACTCGTTGCCAGCCCTTTTAAAGTTTTGCATGCAGCCAGCACATTTGACAGAAGCACAAAGCAGCTACTAAAGCGCATAATCAGATTACTTTGACTCTTGCTTCTGGCAAAGTCTCTTAACTAAAATACATGTGTACAATTTGCCAACTAATGCCCGAGTTTAATGAAAGCACTGTCAAAATATCACAACATTGTGTCACAGCCAATTTGTTGCGCCACAAATTTGACAGATGTCTTTTAAAGATTAACAAAACATTATAGATAATATTTCAATATTAACTGGTGGCAACGAACGCCACAAATCATTTAAGCTGCAACATTACAAAATAATATTCATGCAGCGAATTTTGCCACAATTTTTTTGTTTCACTAAAACTTATTTTCCACTAATTTTAATTATAAATACAATATTTTGATAATATTAATTATAAATAGAATATTTTTGTAATCACTGTTTGCAATGCGGCGCATAAATGGGGCATTTATTTAAGTTCAAATTGAGACAAATGTGAAACATTTATTGATATGAATATACCAAAAAAAAGAATCGGAATATTTTTGATAACTTTGTTCTCAAGTTTAATTGACTTGGAATTGAAAAGTGATATTAAAATAAAATCCAAAAAAAATGCATTAACTGAATAAGGTAAAGAAACTCAGAAATTATTTGTTGCCTAACCTCAGCCAGTGCTGATGATGCCCATCTCAATTATAATCACACTTCTGGGCTGAGTTTAACCCAAAACATTTGACCCACGATTTGTGGCAAAAACTATAGTTGTAATTAGTTTTTAGCGTGTTGCACCGTAATTTTAGAAAATTGCTTATTTAATGCGGTTGCAAGTTGCCCAAGGGCCCCCAAAAGAGTTGCTGCTAGTTGCAAACAATCATATTTTGATTACCCGAAGAGCAGGCGATACGCGTATGGGCGCTGAAATGGGTTAGGTGGGTCAATCATGCCGGTTTCAACACACATACACTTAGTATACACACACACACACACACACACACACACACATACACATACTGCTTAGCGCTCGGGCTAAGCAAATCAATCAATTTGAAAGCAATTGCCGTTAATGTGCAACGCCTGTTTGGCAGCTGTCAAAAGTATGAGCCTCCAACACACACACACACACACATACACACACACACACACACACACACACACATACTGACACCTATACACACAAATGTCTTGGTTTATTAGACAAAAATTGAAGCTTCTCGGTCTGAGTTTGAGTTCGAGTTCATGTCTGCTGTAGTCGTAGTCAGTCAATCGCTGGCCTAAGTCTGGCCTGTTGATTGATGTTTTCGGATCGTGATTGCTCCTTAAGGCAGCTCGATATTAAGCATACAGCAAATTGTTGCCTACTCTTTTGGCAAGCTATCAATAGAAGCGCCTGATTGATGTTTGCTGTCAGAGCTCATAATTAGATGCGGCTAGCCAGGCTCCTAAATGTTGCTTATCTACTACTAATGATAATAATAATAACCAACACCTCCAGAGCGCTAAATATTTTATTGCTGTCGCGCCATTCAATGTGTCTTGGGGAAGTGGCATGTATATATATTTATATACATAACTTATATAAGCAGAAAAAAAAAATCTGCTCCTTGAAAGTATACACAAATCTGACTACAATAATGCGACAGTAGTCCAAAGCATACATAATTTAATTACACGTACATTGCAGCAAATAGTAAATACAATCAGTGCACTGATTTCATTTACACCTGAAAGTTTTTATTTGAACCTTTAATCCAAATAAAAATACCTTATAAAAAAGGCGAACAAAGTTCACTTTGATGTTTTTGCTTTCGTTCTTTCATTGACGATGCTTTTATTAAACTTTCTTGCCTGGAAACAATGGCAAATAGTTAATAGCAATTATTTCAATTCTGATTTACATTTTCGCCATAATATTTGTGAAACTTTTTTGGCACTTTTTTGTGCAATTTTTTACAGCAGTTTATGAAATATTTTTGGCACAGGCAAAGTTGAAAACAAACGTAAAAGCAAAGTTGCGCTCATACAAAAAGGGCTCAAAAGGAAAAGGCAACAACAACAAGTGAAACAATCATTGCAGATCGTTGTCGGTTGCCCCCTGCTGCTCTATGGCTGACTATTAAAACTGTTCGTTTACGAGTTTTAAATGTTTTCGTTTTTGTTCAGCAAAAAAACATGCACACGTAAACGCGCTGCAGGAGTGCACAAGTGGCATTAAACATAAGCGAACGCGCTCTCAATTTAAGTTAAACAGCCTTTTAATCAACAAACTGTTGAGGCAGCAACGCAGCAGCAGGGCACCAGCAGCCGCACCGCTGTGCCACCTACACCAGATTGCCAATTTTGCCATATCGGCAGTTTTGTGAGCAATCAATTTCGATGCAAATGCACTCGAACTTGACGACTAAATGAAATGAGGCGAAGCTGCGTCCAGTGCAACGTGGCGTATGAGTAATGTTGCAGACAGCAGCCGACAGACAGTGGGCGGTAGCCCGTTTATGTTGCCGCTGCCAATGTCAGGATGGGTGCCAAAGACAAAGGCAGACAACACGCACCATCATCATTAACAACCGACACTGGCAGCAGCATCAACAGCAACAACAGCCACAACTGCAACAACAGCACCAACATTGTGCATTCCATCAAGAAATTTTCCTTAGCGCAGGCTAAGCGGATTTCACAGCAGGCAACTTTTGCTCCGTGTCGATCAATGTTGCTGACCATTTCACACACATTAATGGGTTTATTCAGTTTGCTGAGATACTGTTTTCTATATTCTAACATAGTTTTGATTCGTTAACTTTGGAGATGAGCCTGGTAAAAGATACAAAGAATTTTTACTACAATCCTTTGTAAACAAAATACTTTCAAGCATATACAAATTTTTTGATAGTCTGACTCAAACAAAATTTATTTCGAATACTAAAATGAATTATTCGTGATGTGAGACAACTTTTTTTTCAAAGCCAAACTAATTAATTATTTAAATATGATTTTTTGCTTTTCTTAAATTTGGAACTATCCATTGATTAATTTAATCGTACGTGGAAAGTTTTCTCAAAGTTTTCACGACATGAGGAATAAATCTGAACTGGTCCCATTCTAGCGAAGCCAAAGGGCATTAAATGTTATATTGTTGTGGCAGATTGGCATTGGACATGGCTTTTGGATTTCGACTCGTTTCCCGTACATATTTTCAGCTCGTTACGCGTTTAATTTAAATGGAGTGCAAAATAAATGTATAGTAAAAAACGAAGGACAACAAGTTGAACAGGCAGTCAAATAAATGAGTTAACCGCATTCGTTTCGCAAATTGATTTTTAACAATTTTCTGTCCGTTGCTATTGTTGTTGGTTGTTGTTACCGCTTAAGCGTGTTCGAAATGATTGCGAAATATTGTGAAATATTTTAACAAATTTCGCGAACCATTTTCCATATTTTTATGACCCTTCAAAGTTGACCACACACCAATGTCAGCCACCATTACGGCATGCACCGCATCTGAGCAGAACCATTAAGCACATAAGCGTGTTTAATTATTTTATAAGCCTATTATTTAAAAGCGAAAATTCATTTTGCAGCCCTTGTGTGTGTACAATTGTTTATTGTTGCTTTGTCGGCGCCAGTACACACACAACTGTGTGCAAGTGTTGAGTTGAGTGCTTTGGCTTGTGAACTGCATTAAACTCGCGCGCATTGATTTTATGCCTTGTCCGCTGAGTGTTAACATTTTTAACTTAATTTTTATTGTTGTCGTGACTTACGCGCACTCATCATCATTATACCCATTTCAAAGGCCAATCGCAATCCCAGTCCAAAGCCACACAGCTCCGTCGTCGTCAACTCTTTGTTTTGTGCGCGTGATTCTGGCATTTTTTATTTTAATTAAAAAGTGAACCAAAACGATGCAGCAACAGCAGCAGGTGAAGCACATCCAAAGAGGATGAGGATGTGGATAATGATGATGATGAGGAGACGAAGTCGGCGGCCTTTGAAGTGGCTATCAACCGTGGCAAATGAATTTATGGTTTCATTTTATTGTTGTTTGTTCGCTTGTCGCTCTGCGGATTTGCCTCTCCTTTGAGAACGCGTTAGTCGACTGCAAAAGTTGCCAATGCACTTTTATTATTGACGATTATTTATGTTCATTGCTGATCGATTTCAGCATACTTCTGATACATCTTACGCTTCTTAAGCTGTGCTTACATACATTTGTAGGGGTTTACAAATATTGATGAATTTCGTGTCAACAATGAACTTAGAAACCTTATTAGCCATTGCGCAATAATCTTAGATTGGCCCATAATTTGAAGTATAAGTTAGCTGGGTGTAATAAATAAATAAATACTTATTTAGCTATGCTGTGCTGAAGGACATACAGTTGATTTATTATCTATTCAGAAGAATTTTATGCCACATCTGTTTAGCATTCGTTTGCCCTTTAACCTATGTCTCTTGCCAGACTTTGAGTCGCTACTCCTTGTTAAACTCAAGTCTCGGAATGTAACATGGACCTCATAAGAGCTCAAATGCAAATCCAACTCATTTAACAACTCTTTCAATTGAGTTACCAACTCTACTCTTTGCAAAGTAAAGAGAATTTGAGTGATTTCTAAACATTAAAGGACTCAACTCAGTAGAAAACTCATTTATAATAGAGCATTTTGACTCGAGTGTATTTTGCTCATTGAACGACTTAGCAGATGTCTACTGCAACTGCAATTATAGCTCATTCAGACAAGTCTCACACAATTTAAGAGAAACAGTTCGATCAGAGTCGCAGAATAATACTCAAACAAAATTAAAATAAATATTTTTTTCGGTTTGACGAAGTGTTCCAGCTCTTGAGCCAGTACGAGGAGGGACTCAGTTCTAAAAGAGAACATTTGCAAGGAGTGGCACTTAATGAACTCAATTTGCACTCGCACTCAAAACTCAGACTCACTCATGTTGCACAGATAACTCTCTGCACTCTTTGCTGCCGTCAGTTGACTCCAATGTATTTCATTGCACAGCGTTCAGAGACAGCTTGCAAATATTTCCAGTTTCGCCACATGTATTGAGAAATTATTGAAAACACACCCACGCACACGCACACTCACACACACACACACACAGACAGTAGCATAAACAAAAAACTGTATCAATTTGAAATGATTTATGATTTTGATAAATTTTCTTCAGGTGACTTTATTATTATTCATAATAATGATCTATGGCTATGCGCTGCCAGCATAGAGTGCAAATGGGGCATTGTGATGGGTTTTCCTTTGTCCGCAAGGACACAAAAGTGAAAGTTTTTCCCTTTGCCACTTTGAAAAACTACTGATAATCGCTATTACAATTAGTATCCACTTGCATCAACCATTTGATTTCTTAAACTTGAAAATTACGAAGTCTACAATTTTTAGAAATATGTTCTTGTGTTTTGTGAGTAGCATTGGTAAATTTATATACCGAATAATCGGCCAATTATGATAATGTTAAGCTTCATCATTTCGTTAATTTTTAAATAATTCATTACGTGATTGATCTTTCCGTAGACAAACACAAAACAAATGGAAATTAAATGGCAAATGTCGCCATTGACTTAAATGCGGATTGGGTTTGTCGCTACATGTCAGTAGAGCGCAAATTGAACGCACATTTGAAATTTATCTGGCAAACACTCATTTCATATTGAAAGCCGTCACAATTTGTTGAAGGCCAACAAACATTTAAATCCCCCAGTCGGGGGAATATAATTTCGAAAATTTATGCCAAGGCCACAACCAAAAAAACCACAAAATACAAAAAAAAAAAAACAAAAAGAAAGGAAAAAAAATCAACTCTTTGCCAGAAAAAAACCAACTGGCAATCTGAATGCAGCTTTTGAATGGCGTTTCACACGTTAACAACAAATTTACAAAAATTTTTTAGTGAATTTTTATAATTATTCCGCCATATATACAATGTCTAGGCCAGAAAACTAGCCGCAAAATTATAACTTCATTGGGCCAAAAAGTTTTGGTATGTCAGCTAATAAGGTTGTCGAGAGGCAGGAGCAACAAAAACTAGTAAAGTATTTAAGCTAAACAGGCACACATACATACACACATGTGTATGTTGTAAAATGAGAATACAATTTGCCTAGTTAAAATGACAAATTTTTGGGGAAATTAACAAGCAAAGCAACCAAAAACCGCGGCAGAAACAACGCCAAATGCAAAGCAACCAACCGGGCTGACAACAAAATAGTGGGCGCGGCAGGATTGTTGCTAGTGGCTGTATTAGAAAATCGAATTCTCTTATTTGATATAAAATTAACTGCGCAATGTCCAAAAAACCCAAAATCAAATTCAAATTCGAACCTAGTCGTAAATTAGCCTCAAACAGTTTGTGTGCGTTTTTCGAGAGCCAAACACTGGTGCAACATGAAAATAATTCAAAACCGGTCGAATTGCAACTGATAAGGGTAGAGGGCTGAGGTAGTCAGGATTGATATATGTAAGTCCTACTATGTGGCAATGGCGTATTGCCAAGACTCAAACCAGGATCCGGACTAGGACCTGGTGCAGGTCATCTGAACATTTGGCATGTCAACGTAATTGCCTCGAATTATCTTTTTGAATTTTTCGCCCTCCAATGACAAACAATAACAACATCAACTGCATCAAGCTGCGTGCGTGCCATGGTGTGTGTGTGTGTGTCTACTCCAACAAATTGTACATGCAACAAATAATTTGGCAATGCCAGAAACTTGTACATATTTTTTGGCCAACGGTTTTTGCTGTGTTTTGCGCTCATGTTGTATTTGTTTGAACACATTCAAGCCATGCAATTAAATTGGAAATGCGAGAATACACAAACACACAAACACACATTGCAAAATTAACATTTTACACAAATTTTTATTTTTTATTTATTACTACATTGATATATATGTACAGCAAAGTAAAAATCAAGCTCAAATATTACAGCACCCGTGAAAGTCATTTGTTAATTATATCAAATAAAATATGATAAATAATAATAAATGATTGAAAAATATATTAAAGATTGCTGATATTTGCCACAAATATCATTTAGTTGATATGATGATGAAAGAAGGGCAAACAACTGTACTTAGTATTAAATATCGTAATATAAGAAGATAAAAAACAATGCAAAATGGAAAATGCAGCAATCGCAATGAACGGATTTTAATAATAAGCAATGCACACAAAATATTTAATGAAGCGACGTCCTTACGGACTGCATTTGCTTCTGCCACCTGAGTCGCAGATGCCCCAAAAACACACTGACTTCACCCACTATACATATATCGATATACATATATATATTTATAGAGATATGTGCATGTGAGTGAGTGCCTGTGCCTGAGCCTGTGCCTGTATATATTTATAAAGAGGCCTATCATGAGCAGTACAGGCGCTGTTCTGCAGGACTCAGCTGTGTGGGCTGTGTGCTGATTAAAACTGATTTATTGCATTAAATGCAATTTACATGCACAAAAATCGCACCAAAAGAAGAAAGGCCGAGAAGAATACCGCGTTTGCTTTTTAAGTCGTAAATATTCAACATGATGCGAACATACATATAACATACATATACATACATATGTACATATACATCTGTGTATAATTGTGAATGCCGGAAATGGGAAAATCAAAATGTCAAGCATACACAGTGTGCAACAACACGGACATTATCATATCGAGTGTTATCGGCGTTAGCAACTTAATTTTGGTGTATGTTGCTTTTTATTCAATTAATTACATCGGCTTTAATGGCCGGCAATTCAATTAAGTGTTGCATTTTAATGGATTTTCAATGCCCGGCAAGAGAATAGGCGAATACGAAAATGAGAATACGCGATTGCAATGCCAGCTTTTGCGGCTGGCCGCATATGTGGGCCAACTTAGTGGCAATAAGTTAAATTAGCATAAACTTAATTACCATAAAAGTGCTGGGCCGCAGTGCCAACCGGGAATGTCGTCCAGATACGGGCACACTCTTCCCTACACATGTGCATGTGTGCATGTGTGCACGTGTGTATGTGTTTGTATGTGTGTGCCTGTGTGTATGTGCGTCTCTATGCTGGCATATTTCACAGCAAATCCGCAGCACATTAAAGGAAAATACTTGGCAAAAAAAAATAACAATAACATAAAAGCACAGCACGGACAATGAAACGGGCCAAAGAGCTGCCTGAGTCTGGGGATTGTGCCAATGAAGTAAATACCGCATAGAGCTAAGGGGGCGGCAGGCGCAGGCAGGGAGGGGGCGCTAAGTGACTGCTATTACACATTTAACAGAAGCGCAGCGATGCTGCAGCTGTAGATGAGCCAGAGCTAGTGTTGTAGCTGGGATTGCCAGGCAATACAACTGTAACTAACATGAATGCGCGACAGGTATTTTCATTATGAACAAATGTTGCTGCCACTCATAGCTGCTGCTGCCTGACTCCCAGAGCGACCAAAGCAGCACATAGCGCGACAAGATAAAAACAAAATAGAGCAAAAAAAAACCCTGGCACTCTAAATCTGCCTCATGTGCGCCAAGGGGCCAACGAATGCACTTGCCCCAGGCAACGCGGCATATGAGCAGCGCTGCCACAGGTTTTAGATTTTGGTTTTGGTGTATATACATATGCAAAATAATGCACACACATTTTCACTGCTCGCTGCATTCACTTAGATAAATGTGTGTTTGTGCAAACTGTGCACGCATCTTACTCGGATTTTTATGATAGGCTTTTAAATTAGTGTTTATGGCAGCAGCAGCAGCAGCAGTAAAAAAAAAAGCAAACAGACAGCTACTTAAGTGATTGAGTGTGCGCAACTGCAACACTCAATTGGGAATAGTGCAGTGCGACCTCGCCACTCATTTTATGATCAGAGCTTGCATGCGTCACATACATATTTGCATCTCCATTTATCTTGTCAATTTGAATCAGCTTCTTAGCCCACTGAAACTGATTTTTTGCAGTAGCTTTTTGACAGCAGCGCAAGGTGTGCATAATGCTTGACTCTTATGTCTTATCAAAGTCACCTTTTACTCAGTATTGTAGCAGGCTACTTGTGAGGAAAAACTGAGACTGTAACATAACATATGTTAGCTAACATGGAACTGTGTACTTAACATTGATATCGATATCGATATTCGTTTTTTGATCCCCAACTTGATGAAGAAGAAGAGAAGAGTCGTTGTGAATATGGTAAAGTGAACCAACTGGTTTTAGAAAGAAAAATAATTTAGTTTTAAGTGCCACAGTATATATTAAGAACAAGTGCTCAGACAATCAGTTACATGTAGTTGTTTTAACTCAATTCAAATTTACATAAATAACTGTTAAATATATATAAACATATATATATAAACAAAATAAAATTTTTAGTTAACTGACAACTTGCACACAACTTTTAATGTTAACTTATTTAAATTTACTACATACTATCTGATAGCGCATTTATTTTAAGCATTTAACGGTTAGGCATAACATTAAGAGTGAAATTTTTCAACAATTTTATCTGTGCTGCAAGTTAATTTCAGAGAACACTTTATGTGCTGCTATTTGAAAGGCAGTTGCATTTGCCCAACGAGCGCTGAGAACAACAAAAACAACAATGCATTTTGTGAGCAATAAATTGAACAAGCAGCCACCTACTTTAAAAGCATTTACAGACCTCCACAGCAACGTGGCATCATCGGGAGCCAACCAGCCGGAGTCCTCGTCCAGTCCAGCAGCACCACCACCATCCAAACCATGAGGTTGCTAAAAAGATACCGGAAATGTTACAGGAAACAAAATGACTTAATGGCCGCGATTGCCACGCCATGGCAGCATCCACGTCCAGACTCCATGGCCTGGCCATTCATTGCAGAAACTGAGGTCAGCATAAAAACATAAAAGGATACTCGACATGGCAGCGCCGAGTGTAAGGCACACCTTACAAAGAGCCATGGATTCATAGATGGGCAAAAGTGAAAATGAGGCCACGACTCGCATGATCTTTACATTTGGCCATGCAGTCAGTTGCAATAGCTTCAAATTCATAATATGGACCAGATATTTTCAGATTTGAATGCATTTCTCAACACACAGAGTTAACTACAGATATCTGTATATTTTATACATCTTTAAAGACTTGAGAGATATTTTTAGTTTTCTTCGGCTAATACCTACAGATATCAATATTCATTGCATCGAGTTTTTATACCCTGAACCAATAAAAACGCTAACTCAACAGCCGAATCGAACTAGCCAAGCCCGTCTGAGTTTCGCGAATATCGATATTAAGCGATTACCGATGGCATTTAAAATTGAAATTTAAAAAGCTAAGCCTTCATATTAATACATAATTTTTCCTGACATATCATTGGTAAACTGCAATAAAAACCCAAGTCCAGAAGGTATTTTAATATGGATCTCTTTTTATCAGCAAGCGAGAAGGGCACAGCAGTACCTGTGGATGTCATAAGAAATAACAGCACTTCCACCACTGCTTACATTTGCAAAGTTTTTTAATGGAAAATAAAACTTTAATAATATATTTCACAGTTGGGCCCAGCGTATCTCGCAGTTGGGTTATAATTTTTATTGCTTTTTTATAGATTCGATGCCTTACAAAGACGTGCATTAAAAACACCTTCCGATATAATTAGTTTTAAGCCATTTATTTTTGCAAATATTCAAAGAAGTAAAATTGTTAAATTATAAATGCCAATCATTGGAAGCAAGCAAATGTTGCCATAGCTATAATAAAATCGTTTGGCATTGAATGCGTCGAATTAACGAACATTTAATGATTATAAGCTTGGTCAGTGTCGACAATGGCTTTCGTAGCCCCTACACACACACGCACATCAGGGGAGACAAGTTGGAACCTTCTGTGTGCCGAAATATATTTCTAATTAAATTAATTAAGCGAAGCGAGAATGTGTCGTATGCCAGCCAATAAGTGGAAAATGCAAATTAAATGTCTAGCCGAGAGTGTCCAGCAGACCGCGACTTTCGCAGGATGGTGGCAACGACAAACCGAACAAGGACATCAAGTCCACCCAGTTACCAGCAGCAATTCAACCACATTAGGAGTATATAATACACAGATGTATGTGTGTATTCAAGTACTTCTACATGCATGCATTCATGCTAACATATTTAGAGCGGCGTCTCTGTCAAATGTCCGCTGCTCTTTGTTCGGCACTCGGCAATAATTGCGTTTAGACATGTAACCGTTTGTTTTACAGTTGTCCTTGCCCTTGCGTGCATTCGCATGCGTGCTCTTGTGTGTGTGTGTGTGTGTGTGTGTGACAAACTTAATGATAGCATAATTAAACAAAACAAACAGTAGACTAATGAAATGTTTATGCTGCTCCCATCTCCCTACTACCTTGAAAACAACATCCACCTTAACCAACCTCCAGCCTTACCCTCAGCATTTGCCAAGTTCAGTTTTAATAGAGCACACAAAATGACAACCGTTTGGCATTTGCATATGTGTTTATGCCTTTAATACACTATCTAAACTTAAGTAAAGAGGTTAAGTTTCAACATTAATGTGGCCACCTTTTTATGGGCTTATTAATTTCAAAGCCTAAGCCAAACTTGTCTGCATTTTGTTCATGCTAAATCAGAATTTAGAAACGCCTGTACGGCTTGTATCAAGCATAATGCGCAGAAAGTCACGTGACAAATGTCTAACAAGATATAAAAAAAAGTTAAGTATGAATTTTAAATATATGGCATAAGAGACCACTAAAACTTACTAGGTACTAGGTGTATATCAACGAAGATCTTTTGAGAGTAAAAGGGCAGGAGCAGCAGGAGCTACACTGCAACCTCGACATCTCCGAATCCTGAGTAACAAACAAGCTAACTTTAAATACTGTTAACAACAAGAAACATTTTACCATAGTCTTGGTTGTGGGTAAAAAATAATACCACAATAAAGACACAATTTCAATGCAAAAATCAATAAATTTATTTAAAATTTGTTGCTCTTGTGGCACGCAATCCATTTTCATTTCCATTTTCATTTTCGGTTTTGATGCAATTATGACGCCATTCACCGTTAAGCCTTTTCTGCTGACCCAAGCGACACGTGCACCGCTTGCTCGAGTGCATCGGCGTTCCGAAACCGAAACATTGCCACTTGTCGATGTCTGGCCACTGCAATGGCAATCGCGGGGGATTAAGTCATTTTGCTTCCTGTTACACTTTAAGTATTTTCTTTTTGGTATCATCGACATGACTCCCGTTGGGTTTGTTACTGAGCTTGCGTTGTGGTTAATATTGCTGTGATTTGACTTCTGCCCCCATTCATTCCCGCCTCTATCAGCCAGTGTAAAACTGACCAGAGTGTAAGTTCCATGCGTTCATACTAATGCTTCTTATACGTAGCTCAAAAAATGTGGAAGGCTAAGCATTTCCGATATAGATATAAAAATACAGCTGTAGCTGTATAAGTTAGACTCATTTCAAGTAACAATGCTAATAGAATGCTGCCAATTTTGACGAACTTCACGTTTTGAAAGTCAGTTCACTGAAATAAAGGAATTCTCCAATTTAATTGCATTTAGTTATACAGTTCTTGTTATCAAATTTCTGCTTGATATCCGCTTATCCAACAAATTTTGAGAGCTATAATAAAATAATAAAATAATTTCCACTCATTATATACAATATTTTCTCATTTCCCCTTTGAGTGGCACTTGACACAGTACCCCTCACGGTAATTTATACAAACAACGCGTATACTCTTATCCATAAAATATATCCTTAAAACATAATTTGTTTTACTCGAGCTTGCAGGTTATATCTGAAATTGTGCAAAGCAATCAAGCTTTTGTTTGTTATGGTATATAATGTGTAATACAAGAAGCTTGTTCTATTCAAGATTCCCAAGAAAATGCTACTAGTATAACGTTGTATACCATTTTACACCAACAAAGAGTTATATTTTGCATTCCAATTGTGCTATATGTTATATCTGAAATTGTGCAAAGCAATCAAGCTGTTATTATGGTACATAATATGTAATACAAGAAGCTTGTTCTATTCAAGATTCCTAAGAAAATGCTACTAGTATAACGTTGTATACCATTTTATACCAACAAAGAGTTATATTTTCCATTCCAATTGTGTTATATGTGGCATTTATAAGAGCTTTCAGCCAGCCTGACGAAAGTTTGGCAAAGCTTTAATCTATAATTATGGTTACAAAATGAGCTATAAAGTGTATGGTGCAATTGTATAAGTCTCCAAATTTACCCCAACCGGCACATAAATAGACTGAGCAATATATTTTCAAACAATTTCCCATATGGTAGGGTATGTTTTGTTAATTTTTATTACTGAGCGCTATTACTTAATACTTTTTTGTATAAATACTTGTGTAATTGTTTAGTAGATGCGTCTTAAGTTCTTATATTGCTGTACCAAGCCAAAAAAAAATATAGAAATATGTGGGATTCTTTGAAGCATTTAAAAATTCGATTCTGTTTGATTGACTAATTACTTAGTATTTCGGTTGATTTGGGGACTAGCTAAGTGCCTCAGTAAGTGTAGATCCTATTGGCTTTATGTATTTCATTATTTTTGTGCTTAGCTCGAAGGTGCTGTGAAAATAACTTCAAACACTTTGCAATTGAAAAACGTATGTGCCTACGTACATACAACTAACAGTATTTGGGTCTTTTGTATCTTTACTTTGGGCGCTTACACTAAACTTAGGCTAACAGTTTGACTTTATTATTAGGAATTTTCAGAATTTTGCATAGGAATAATTTTGTATGTATACCATTCAAAGATACTTTTAGGATGACCAAAACAAGAGACCAATGAATTAAGTTAATTTAAATGCTCATTATTTAGTATACAAAAGATAAATAAAATCATCTAGTTAACTGTCATACAAAATTAAAAAACAATGAGAGTTATATTCGTTGAATGGACTTTTTGGTATTGTTCTCTCTCATTTAGCAAATTTGATATGACATTGAGCAAAATGTAATACAACAACCGCTCCGAAGCACAACCCAAACACTAAAATCTATTCCCAAAATATTGAAGCTCTGCTTTCTTCGCTGCTAAAACTCAACTACTCGTAATTGGCACACGACTCACACACTCACGCGCTGACTCACTCACGCGCTCACTCACTCACGCACTCACTATATCGCCAATCAGTTCGATTTCTTCTCAGTGGTATTCCACACGTGCTATGGGAGCACCCATATCATTAAGCTCAAAGACGATCATCTTGCGTTTCTTTCGCACACTTGCCGGCGGCGCCAACTGCTTGGCATCCGTTGCTGTCGTCCTTGTCACTGCGCTCGCTGTGCTTGCTGGTGTGAGTGGATTCTGCGCTTTGCTGTTGCCATTGCTATTGCCGTTATTTTGCTGCCTTGTTGTTGTTGTCGTTGTCATCTTCCGTATCGTTGCCTTTGGTTGCTCCTTCTCTTGCTGCTGCTGCGGCTGCTGCTGCGGCTGCTTCGTTGTGGCACTCGTTTGTTCCTTGAGCTGCTCGTTCGTTTTGAGTGCATTCAATTCACGCATTTGCTGTAGTAACTTTGGTTTCTCGTTGTGCTGCTGGTCCGCTTGGGCATTGGCATTGGCATTGGCCCGTCTGGGTATCGTTGGCAGTGCGGGCAGATCGCAACGTTGTCGCAAATGTCGATAAACCGCATCGACGCGCTGCACCAAGCGATTCACATACCTGGTTGTGGTGCGATCCAAAATTGAGGGCGCCTTAATGCAATCGTTGCCACCAAATTCACAAACCTACGCAGCATAATGATAAATGTTTGGATTAGTATTAATTAATTTAGATTATCTAAGAAAAATAAAATAACTAAAAGAATATTACTCGATTGTTAATTATGTTGAAGTAATTGAATTAAGCATCTTCAGTGTTAATTAACCCTTGTGTACCAGATTTTTTTATTCTTTTGTTTTTCTTAAATAGTCTAATAATCATAGACAACTTAATATAAATTAAATTAAACCAATAATAAATTGTTTGCATTATTGGAATACTTTTTAAAATAAAGAAAAGTTATCAAATAGAAAACTCAACTTAAAAATAAACAAATGTTGTTTCTCAGTTCATGAATTTATGCAGCAGAGTTCTACTCACCCGATAATGTTGCAGGATGGCCTCCTTCGGTGGCACATTCAACGAGCCCATTCCTGGCGAGAATTCCCAAACAAAATGATTGCCCGCCTCAACCACTGCTTCTGGCTTGCAAATGTATTTGGAGCGCTGCTTCTGCGGATGCAACTTGTAGCGCCTGTTTGGGTAATTGGACATAGTCACACAGCATCTTTCAACGCATTCACGGCCAACTCACCTGCGGGTCTTGCGTTGCGTAACCAAGGAGGCACGTACACTGCCCAGCTGATCACTGCCACCCGATATGCCCGAACTGGCCAAAGGATCATCGGCAAACTGCAGATAGTAGAAGGCATTTTGAAACGAATAGGCGCCAGTGTTACGATTACGAAAGCGCTGATTAAGAGAGCTGTGAAAAAATGTGAAAAATACAAAATGTATTGAAAACTAAATAAATTCAGATTTCCTAATTCCTTTATCAACTACTTATTGCAGGACTTTTTTTTAGTGTGGTTGGGCATTTCACTGTCCTTTACACTCTACCAGGCAGCATCAGCTGCTAGGTACAACTAGTTTTGATAAGTATTATATGTCTATTATTCCATATTGGTATACTTCAATTCTTTAAATGCTTGAGAATGTATTGTCTAGTGTAGGACAAGGTGCCTCATTCTTGTTGCAACTGTCTCAAACATGTCAAAGGACATGACTTCCGCCTGCCTGCTAAGTTGCCAATTGCCAATTGCCTATTTCCCTATCTATTGGCTGCTACTCACCTTAACAAATCGTTGAGCGTGTCCGTGTAGCGTGGCACGATGAACTCATCCAGATCGACCAGCGCTAGATACTTATAGCGATACATTGTCCTGTAGAGGCAATCGTTGAGAGCAGCAAAGAGGCCCTCGGTGCGTATCTCCTTCTGAGAGCGCATGCGCAAATTCCAGGGTAAAATGCTGACCGTGGGTCGCTGGTAGTGCAACGATTTGAGCACACGCGGCGTTGCATTGTTCGCCGCCTCGGCCGGCTGCAGTGGCTCCCAATCGAAGGCCGTTAGATTGCCCGGGACCTGGCCACGTTGGTAGCTCTGCAGCACACAGGAGGCATGCGGGCCGAGTGTGTGATTGTAGAAGGTGAAGTGTGAGACGCCCAGCAGTGCATAGAACTCCAGATACTCCATCAGATACAGCGCCTGGTCATAGTTGAAATGAAACGGTTTCACACAAACGGCCACGCGATCCGGTATCTGATCGCCGCTGGGTGGTGCATGCGGCAGGGGTCGCCGAATGGGGCCAGTGGCACTGCCGTTGCTCGACGGCTTTGCAAAGTCCACATCCTGATCCGTGTTGCGCAACTTTATTAAATTTCCAGGCGGTGCTCGCAGCCTAGAGACAACGCTGACATATTGCGGCACATCCAACAGTGGGGCACGCACCGGACACAAAACAAAGCAGGCGCTGTACTTAAGATTCCAGTTCTCTCGAATGATCTACAGATGCATCAACAAATCAATATTTAATCATTAATAGCTGTGGGACACTATTTGATTATTTTACTGTATAAATACGACAAACCCAAACTAATTTGACCAAGCCCAAAAACATTTTCGTTTTTTATAATAATTTCAATTAATCAATTTTTTCTATTTTCCGGACATATGTTTGTCAAAAGAAAATATTTCTACGAGTAGCAAAAATTCGTTTCAGAGATACAGAAAATGGTAATAAAATTTGTTTATATATTTGAAATTGTAAATTTCGAATGACTTACAAACTAACAAACATTTTAATGTTAATCCCTAGTTTTTAGAATAACGGAAGCTTCCGTTTAAGAAGTTTTATTTCTGAATAATAAAGTGAGGGCGATTTATACATAAATTCTAATTTATGCTTCCCCAAGATGGGCAGGAGTATTGCTTATAGCATACACTTGTGTGTACACAGTTAACCTGAACCTAAACTAACCTGCAATAAACTCACCTTGACGCGAGCCATTACCGTGGCTGAGGTGTACTTGGCACGTGCTGCCGATGAGGATGCCTCGCTGCTGTTGTGTGTGGTGGGTCCGTACCAGAATCGGCACCAGACACGCTCTGGTCCACGTGTTTTGGTTGCGCCCACGACGCGTACAAGCCGAGCTCCATCTCGTCGATCAAAGTAGGCGGAGTAGACAAAGAACTTGAAGCGGGTGCCATTGACAACCTGCCAGGCGCCGTCGCTGGGCGCGGTGCCAAATGGAAAATGTGGCAGCGTCTCCTCCACCTTGGCGGGCAGCAGTTGGCCCCAGGGTATCAATTGCATGTTGAGGCCGTTGCCACCGCCAGCAACACCTACACCAAAGGCGCCAGCACCGATTCCAGCTCCTACACCCACTCCAGCTGCTCCGGCAGCGCCATTGAGCATCATGCCCGCATAGCGGGGATGTTGACCGTCGACGCCTGCGGCTTCTGTTCGATGACAATATGAGATGGCATGAGATACATGGTGTGTACGTAACGGCTCGCTTTTGTTATCCAAGCCATGGCTGTCATTGATTGCATTATGGGCCATTGTCTGGCGCTGATTGCCATTCGACACTTACCTTGAATTTTAAGTTTATTGTCACGAAACTGTATAAAACCTAATTTATTATCACCCAAAATGCTGTCATCCAGATCGTAGTCGTCCTGTGAACACAATTTTATTGTCAATCAAGAAACGAAATTCAATAAATGGCAAGCACCAAATGATGAAAAGTCTTCTGAAAACATCTGCAAATCTAGCGTGTTTCCACGTGCGAAAGCGAACCTTTTTAGTGCAACCATTTGCCGCAGTAGTGCAAAAGTAAAATGCAATTTTCAGATGAGAAAGCTTATGGCTTATATTTGATACAGTTTAGCATATAATCCTATTAGAATGTGAGACTTTTACTAAGAAATCAGCTTCAAATATTATTTGGAAATTTCGTAACTATAAAACAACAATAATATTTTATATGCATATATGTTTCCACTGTCATAAGCCAGCTAAGTGCATGGCATGGTGCAGTGCATGGTTCAAATAAGTCAGCATTTTTGGTTGTTACCATTTCGCAAAAAATAAGTAAGAAAAAGCAAATCATATGCATTATGCGCTGTGCTGCGCTTGCTTAAATATGCAAATCTCTGCCACAAGCCGAAAAGTATGCAGCGAAATATGGCAGGCGGCAACATCTTTTGTTTTCCCACGGCCCCGCAAAGAGACCATAAAAATGGGCGCAATAGTTAAGCCGTAAGCTGCCCCCTTTCGTGCTGCTGCGGCTGCTGCCACAGCTGCTGCTGATAGTTGCAACCCACTGTACATTGGCCAGGTGGATCAGCAACAACGAAATGCATTTGTTGACCATTTGGTTGGCAACGCCGACGCAGCCATCGCCGCCATTTCATTTGCATAACAAAACTTACCTTAACATTATCATAATCTGGCATCGAGTCGCCGATGCGGCCGCCCAGGCTAGCGCCACCCCCACCGCCCGCCCTCATCGCCATCAAGCCGCTGTGGGAGCGTTCATCGATCATGAACACCTGCAGTGCAATGGAATAGAATAGAAAGGATGTTAGTTAGTGGGTTGCTGGCACAACGGGGCCATAGAAGGAGCCTCGCTTGAATGCTTCACTCTTAGCATATTAGTTAACGTCTGCTCTGTGAAGAATTGCACGCTGAATTCTGGAATTCTGAATGCCAGCTAATTGCAATCATAAATCATAATTAATGCGTACTTTATGAATAAAGACTGGTGTATTACTTTAAAATTGAATTTAATTCGAATTTTTAACACGTACTTTAACTATGGAAATGAAAATGTTCTAGTCTACACTTAGATAAGATAAGATAGCCCCGTAATATTTGATAAGAAGTAATTATCAGCATATTGTACTGTTTATTCGTCTATCTAGAGATAAATGTTGTGTTAGACGAGGCCACTAAAATTTGGTAATGACAGTAAAATCCAAAGGTAGCACTTGAACCCCAAAGATACCCTACTTTCTTGATCAGGGTCAAGAACCATGCCTGTCTGCATGTTATCGTTAACTATCCCCATTTCCAACGATCCACAGCAATTTCCTTCCGATTGACACATACATTGATATATGACAGTTTAACTATAAGAATTACATTATCGGATAATAAACACCGGATATAGTCCGATACGTATTCTCATATTGATCTTCTTACTATTAGCAGACGCCGATCATAAGAAATGAAAGTACTTCCACGCATGCTTACATTTGAGTGGGCTAAGCAAGGAAATAGAAAATTTGGCAATAAACTTTGAATCATATATTTAATAGCTGGATACAGGGTATCTCATAGTCTATCTAATAGTGTACAGTCTGTGTTTCCTTTAAAGAGTGCCTTGAACTTACCTCTGTTAAAATTATTAGGCCAAAGACAGCGAAAAAGAGGATGACAATCAGAAAACTCATGCTTGATCTCTCCCGACTGCCCCAGTTTTTCTTGCCGCGCTTCATCGTAGGCGTCAGCGAGGTGCGGCTCCCGTGGGAGTGACTAGGATGATGATGATGATGCTGTTGCTGGTGCTGCTGCTGCTGATGCTGCTGATGTTGCTGATGTTGGTAACAGGTGTGGGAATGGCCCACGTAGGCCTGTTGATAGTGATGACCGCTCTGGGAGCTGTTGCTGCACGACTTTGAAGCGGAACTCGAACTGGAACTGAGAGTGGAGGCGCTGGCGGAGCCCCCCGTTCCCGTTGCGAGCTGCTTGTACGATGGGGGGCTCCTGCTGCCTAGCATGGCGGTGTGCAGGAGGGTGGGTGAATGGGTACGTGGTTAGTTTTGGACACTTGTGGATGTTGTTGTGGGGTGGCTTGGCTTATTTGCTGTTTGCACCTGATTCTACGTATTTGGCATGGCGTTTTCTTTTGTGGCAACTGCAAAAGCAAACCAATTTGTCAGCTGGTTAGCAAACTAAGTGTGCAACGAAAACGCGTAGCAAAACAAAACACAATAAGCGGCAAACGACAACAAAATAATATACATATAGAGAGCAAGAGATACAGAGAGAGAGAGAGAGAGAGAGAGAGAGAGTGAGTGTGATAGCGAGAGGAGAGCAAGAAAGAGTGAGAGCGTCAACGCAGCTGCCTGAGAGTTTTCCTTGTTGGCCAATTAAAAAGGAAAAATCAATAAAAATCAGTGCAGCGCATTTCCGTGTTTCTGATTTCAAATTGTGATTAGCAAAATGCATGCAATTTTCAAACATATGATTTTTGAGCTAACAAACTGGAGAGCTGAAATAAAAGTGACTGCAAACTTTGAGCTAGACGAAAGCAAATTGGCTTTGGGACAAAAGTGCCATTCAGATTGGGCCACTATTCATGAACCTACAACACTTTGCACTTCTTTCACCTTTTTTAATACATTTTGGTTAGCACTGCTGTAGGCTTGACTACAGCCTTAAATATAGTAATTGCTTTTCACTCTATGTTTTTAAATAGATATTTAGACTTGTTCACACTTGCGTTGTTTCGACTGGTTGGTTATGCCAACTGTCAAAACAGTCAAGTTCAACTGCATCTCTCTTACTCCTGCTCTCTATATATCTGTCGCTCACGCTGTCTCAGTTTGCAAACAACTCAGCGCAGCTGAGCCTGCTCAAAGGACATGCGCAGTTTGTGGCAGCCACAGAAGCAGCTGTTGCTGTCCTTGTTCGAATATTACCAGCTGACTTCAAAAATTGCGAACCAAGCCGTAAAATAAATTTGACGACAATTGAAGAAGTTTTTTTTAATATGTATATCACAACAACTTAATGTTGTTTCCATCCTCTATATAGTCCCTTATGTTGATTATATACGTTTGAAGAACCGATTTATGAGATAGCTTCTGGTCTGCATAGAGACCGACCGACAGACATATTAGATTATTTTCTTTTTATACTTTAAAATATTGAACGATTCATTCAATGTCTTAATTTTACATCAAGAATACTTCTGTATTGACTACACTCAGAAAAAAAGCACTATGAGTTTTAGAAATTCGCCAATTTTAGTGACTAGGGTTAATCACCTTATTATTCAGAAAGCATTTTCATTTAAAACGGAAAGTTTTGTCTTTCTAAACATCATTCAAAAATATTATATAATTTAGTCTAATTTTTTAAATCTATTGACATCCCTTTTGATAAGTACTTTGTTTCTGAAAAATAAAGTCTGATTTTTTATTTAAAAAAATATGTTTTCGTATACTAAGACTTTATTTAAGAATCCAGTACACAGGCTGATTTTTTCTGAGGATATTTAACCAAAGTTTTCTATTTGTCTTTTGCCTTACAAGATATGCCAGTTTTATTCGAAAAATACTCGCCTACTTAAGTATTTAGATTTATTTATTTAATTAATGTAAAATATTATATACATATAAATATGTATATATACATTATCTTAGCGCAATTTGCAATTAAATTATCATTAGCTAGACTGCTTAGCTGCCTACAAGCCACAAACTTACTGTTAACCTTAAGTATATGTAGTTCCAGTATGTCTTACAATTGAACTGTGATAAGAAACTATTTCCAGTTGTTCAAATATAGTTTGTAGCAGTCGAAACTAAATGATCTCTCTAAACACGTCTGCTCACTTCACTTCATTCACAAAGACTCTCTTTTCTTAGTGATCACACAATTGACATCGATCGACATCGATATGAATGTTGAGTGCATAGTTGTATGTTAGATTACATTTGTTATGTTACAGTCTTGGAGCTACATCACTAGTAGCCTGCTATACGTTTAAGATATGGCTTTTGGTTTAAGCAACGGCACAAACGGTCTGCTAGCTCATTAAAGCGAATCTCATCCACTCGCCATATGCATTTCTCAAGCACGCAAACCCACTCGGCACACACACACAAAACCCAATCCAAACAAGTACCTAAAGTGCTTCATATCAATGACTTTCATATCCGGCCCAACTTTTGTGCATATATCTCTCTTGGCCGTTTTCATAGCTGAAAGGATGCACAATGAGCTTCAAGCTCTGCCCACCTATGACGAGCACATATATGTAGCCTCTCCGTGGTAGCCAGTATTATATGCTTGTTTTTTTTTTTGTTTTTTTTTTGGTTTTTTGGACTGTCTGTTAAATGTTCAGATGTTTGTCTCACTGGCCGGCTGTAGTTTGCTGAACTGGACAAAAGAATTAGCGGAAACAATAAAATTCGCAAAGTTTTTGGAAACCAATAAATTTGAAGTGTTTGAAATCAATTGGGAGCAAATTGCAAAAGGCAAAAACGAACGAAGCAAATGAAAACTGCAGAGTACTGAGGATAGGAGAAATAGACAAAATATTTGCGATGACAATTGTTTTTGTGAGTGTCTAGCAAACTTTCTCCATTTCTCGGTGTGTCTCCGCACCTTTCTTTCTGGCTTTCGGTTTGTCGCATTGTATGTGTGTGTATGTGTGTGTGCGTCTTTATTTGTGTGAAAATTCAGCAAGCAATTGAAAAGTTTTCAAAACAAATATGCAAAGAAAAAGGTGCTCGAGTCGACGACTCCAACGCCTTCTAAGTGGCGTTTGAGGCGGCGAACAGGAAGCAGAACAGGAAACGAAGCCAAAGACATCGTCATCGAGCCACAGGCCCTTGGGTGCTGGGAATAACAGTTTTGTTTGCTAAACTTTTGTCATTGCAACGGCAACAATGACAAACTAATGACCAAAGTTATTTGCCAGAGTTACTAGAAGAAATCGGAGTCCATAACTTCAGTCAGACTACGAGCATTATGCAATATCTCTAATTAAACGTAAACAACACACAAATTGTGACAAATGCACACAAATACTTATATGCAACATATGCAACAAATTAACTAATGCGTCTCGACTCGAGTCGATGGAAAAAAGAATCAACAGCGAAAAACAGTCGAATGAGTGAGTCTAGCTAAGCCGCATATACATATTTAACAAAATACAACCGACAGTGTAAACATGCCACGTTTTCCCCCTCCCTCTTCTCTGGCAGGCCACCCACAACTCCGGCAAAGTAAACACTTGAACGCATTCGTTGCACCTGAAGTAAGATTAAATAAAACTGCAGCAAGAAAATTGAAATGAAAATTCAGCAAAGCAAACAAATTCAAGACAACTTATAGTCATTCTGAAGTTCCACATTCCTCTATCGGCAAAGCGGCAAGTAAGTAGCAAGTTGCCAAAAATATATATTTCGTTTATATATGTATAGCGATACACACCGTATCAGTCCACTCATACACCCCCTGCCATTCCCCTCTGGTACTGCCTTGTAGGCAGCTCAACGTTGATGAGTTTGCCAAGTAAAGAAGTTTTGGTTCTCAATTCGCCAGAGTAGAAAATTTACCTATGCCACTTGGCATAATTCGCGAGCAGTCGACTGTTCTTGAAATTATGATTAAAATAGCAAAAATGATGAGACGAATAACGAGTAAAGCTTCAACAGAGGGTTGAGATGGTACCATAGCTAAGGGCGTACACAGCATTTCATAAAGGGGACAGGACTAATTGTAATCTCTCTTCTATTTTACTCATTGTAATCAAGCCATTTGTGTCTTTAAAATTGGAGTGTAGGGGGACAACTGACCCTTCCCCTGCTCCCTCCTGCGTACGCCCTTGACTACAGCAGTTTAAATAAACTAAACTTCAACCTGCTTTGCGTAATTTCTTAAGTTTCTATAAAGCAGGAATATGTGTTGACTTAAATGTTAATTAAAATATCATAATTTTCTTAATTAACTTTTATTTGCATTTTCAGCACACTATAGTTTTAATTGCTGCGACAATTTGCATACCCTTACAGAGGGTATAAAAATTTGCTAACTTTTGAAACTAACTATGAAAATTTTTGTCACTTTCTGCATTTATTATATGTCGTAGCAGGCCGTACGAAAGAACCAGTTGTTATATGAGCAAACGATTACCACGATATTTGAACCAAACTCCCTGTTTTAATGATACTCTGCTGCTCTGGAATCCTGCATCTTTTCCTGATTAAGGCAACGCATTCTGCTAGGATGTGCGTTGAGGATTCCTCCTCATTTCCACAAAACCTGCATACATCGCTACTATAAATATCTAATTTGGTTAGCTGACTTCTCAGTCTATAATGTACTGTCAATAGACCCGTGAGTATTCTGAATCTATTCTTCCCCATGGATATCAATTGCTGAAATCGCATTTGATTGTAGCCACCCAGGAGACTTCTGGCTTGTCGGAGTGCTGGTGTCCCTGACCAGCTCCGTTCCCGCATCTGTCTTTCTTCGTCCCTGATTCGTAGCCGTATTGAGTGTCTTCCTACGCCACAATACGGTTCAGGGCCTATCATGGGTCTCTCTGCCCCCATTCTTGCTTGCTTGTCAGCCTCTTCGTTCTCCGCTATGTCCCTGTGACCCGGAATCCATCTTAGGGTAAGCCTATTGTGTTTTCCGTGTTGATCAAGTTTAGATCTTACTCCGTGGACTACTTTGAATGTTAATTTCGTCCCATTTAAAGCTTTTATTGCTGCTTGACTATCGGAGAGGATGGATATATCCGCATTTCGATAGGATCGCTTCAGGTTAAACGCCGCACATATCCCTATCGCACACACCTCAGCTTGAAATATGCCGGTGGGCTTTCCAAGGGACTCATAATATGATACCCGAGGGCCCACCACTCCAAGACCTGTTCCCGGTGTGGTGAGGGATCCGTCGGTGTACCATTTTATGGTGTGCGGTTTCATAGGGTGGACTTCGTTCAACGTCGTCCATTCCCTCTTGCTCCTCATATGAACCTTGAAATTTCGCTCGAATAGGTATTCGGCTGCCATTTCGTCCCTGGGTTGCATAATCAGGGGAAGTTCATCTGCTGATTGCCCCCAACTCCCTCAGCTGACATCCTTTGTATGATATATACATAAATACAAAATACGTGTTATAAATATTATACAAACCAATTTAATTAAATTATTTTATTTGTATTATTCCTATCAATTCAGTTAACTAGTTACAACCGAGAAAACCAAATAACATTTGATTGTAAATCTACAAAAGGTTTTCCCCGCAGCTATGTGTCCGCATCGCTCCAGACTTGTGCATAATAATTGAAGTAGACCTAATTAAAGTAAACATCTCACCGCAATGCAATTTGAAAAATCCCAACGCTAATTGCAAATCCCCAGCCATTGTCAAATGAACACGCAACAAAGGCAACAAAAGCAGTATCTGCAGCAGTGGGAGTTAACAAGAAAAAAAAGGAGAAATAGAAAAATAGAAAAGGAAAATTGCATGCTTCTAGGCATTTCATTAATTTCCCTTCATTTTTGTGCTCTTGTAATCCATGTTTGCAAATGGCTGCGCGAGACACGGGAGTCAGCGGCTAGAGAAGCTGAAAAAATAGAGCTGGAGACAGGAGCGCCACAGGCGGCGCCGCATATCAGCCGGATGTGTCCGTTGTTTGGTAATTTCCTTAGCGGAAGCGCATGCAGTTGCAGCCCAGAATCGGGAATAGACAGGCAGGCGTATGCAGCAACGGGGATTCACAATGGGTTGTCTGCTGATGTCCGATATCTGTTGGCCAGAGAAAATTGCTCACAAATTTGTTGCAGAATTTCCGCAGCTAATAAAACATGAACTTAACGCCTTTAAGGCCGCCGCTGCCCACACATCGATTTTCAATTGATTAAGCACTTTGACCAAACAAAACCGCAACAGCAGAGCTCAGCTTAACTCCCAACACCACCAAACCCTTTTAGATCCTGGCTTGACTGGCTACACACACAAAAATCAAACACACAAAAACAAGAAACACAACTCATGGAATCAAATCGAATCGAATCAAAGCGAATCCAAATAAGTCGAATGGAGTCTGGCAAGCAAATGCAACGAATTGCAAAACAAACCCATTTCTAGCTGTGTGTTCCCTCGTGGCTGTGTTAACACCATGGCTGGACACTTTAACTGCATTGACCAAGGATCGAACCAGGCCCGGCATTGTGTCCAGACTCGACACTCGAATCGCAACTTAAAATGCACTTTGGGGGCTTTTTCATTTAGTGCGCCATAAATTAGGTAGTCGGGTTTTTACAACCCAGCCAAAAGGCCAAAACGACATTTGGCTGGCAACCTTATTGCACCCCCCCTTCCCACCATTCAGCAGACAGACCGAATCCAAAACCCGCCGAGGCAATTAATCTGCCCGGGTCACGTCGGCGCCAGCTAACTTAAAAATGCAAAAGTCACAGCGTTTTACACAATCAACCGAAAATAGAAAACTCTAAAAAAATACATATACAAATAAATAAATATAAAAAAATTAAAAATTCTGATTTAAAATTGTGCAGCGATATATTTTATAATCGTTTATTGGATGGTGATCGCTTTTCTTAAGTCTTAATAATGCTATAATAAAATAAAAGTTGAATAGTTTAAATACTAATAATATTATAAGTTTCCTATTTGATAGAAATGGTGCAACGGAAACACAATTAGGCTGAGTGCTGGACATATGGCGAACTTGATGCACAAAACAGGTCTTAAATTGCTCTGCCGAGTTACTATCAAGATGCAGAAACCACAACTCAAGGAGACAGACGACTACCAAATGCCAAATAGCGTATACCAAGTACAGAGTGAGAGAGCGAGAGAGTGAGAGAGTGAGACGCTTGCCATATAAATTCAATGGCCATGGCAATAAGTGCATTAGCAGCATATTTCACAGATTGGCAGACACGTCGCTCGATGGCCTCCATGGTAACCAGCAAAATAAAGCCAAACCAAACCAAACCGTACCGAACCAAACGAAACAAGCATGCAGCCAGGCAGACAACTGGCCGGAGAAACAGACAGACAGACGGTCAGACAGTCGCTTGACCAAAAGTAAGCCACAAATTGCATGAGATCATAAATATTTCAAGCATAAAGTACAAAATATGCAAAAGTTTTCTTTTACTATTTTCCTTTTTGCGCTCTACGCCTTCCAGTTGCCAGTTCCCAGTTGCCAGTTGCCAGTTGCGAGTTGCCTTTTGGCATTGCAGTTGCCTCTTGCCAACGAGATATTCGTGGCGTGAGCGACATCAAACGAAATAAGAAAAATATATTGCTAAATTCTCGCACAGGAAATACACAGAAATACGAAAGCAGCCGGCGGGTGGTGGACAGCATCGAGCAGGACCTTTTCACAGTCCGGACTTGGCGGCACGTGCAATACCAAATGCCGAACGGAAGTTCAAAAGCGCAAAGAGCATGTAACGATACCGACTACGGCCAATGTGAACGGTTACGGCAATGGCAAGGGTATTGAGCTAGATGCTCTGTTTCTGCTACTGCTGCTGCTGCTGCTTCTGTGTATGGTCAGCCGATTGTGGCAACAAATTGCAATAAGCAATTTTTCAATTTTCAATTTAGACGCCATCGAGACGACACCAGCGACATGCAAAGCAGCAGCAGCAGCAGCAAACTGGTCATAATTCAGGCAGACCCACATCCAAAATGACAGATTCGCCGTCACCGGCAGGCGACGTTGGTGGGTTAACCGGCAAACGGTGCGGCAAGACAAATGAGTGTCCAGTAGGGTTCCATGGCCCATGCGCACAATTATTAAGTAATCTACAGGATTTACGCACACTTCATGCAGATTGAATGTGGTCAACCAGCAGAAAAGAGTCTCAAAACCTGGCTCGTCGTTGCAGTTGCACTTGGCTGAAAGTGTTGCTGCCAAAGATTTTGCTCCATTTAACACGTTCACAAGAATTTTACTTTATCTACGTCAAGTCCAGCAACACTCAATCGATAATTTAATTTGCATATCTATTGAAGATATGCCTTTCATTATATGTGCAAAAAGGAAACATGATGGAGAATAATAATTAAAAATTAATAATATTCTGTTATGCCAATAAAAAAGAATAATTATATGTGCTAACATTGTTATCATGTACTTATATACTTCTGTAAAATTCAAAGTTCCCACTTCAACTTAATGCTTGTATTTTTTCACCCAAAAAACTTGTGGCTTGTCTGAGAACCGGTGCTCTGCCCAGCTCAATTGCCGCATTTATCTTTTTTCGTTACATTTTTTTAAAAACCAAAATTTCAAGTTGTCTCAATTTCATACATTTTTATTTTTTTTTTAATTTTTCTGCTATTTAAGATGGTTGACTTACAGAAGTTCGACTGTATTCGTCTAAAACCATATAAATGACAATAATGTTGGCTTACAGAGCAGTTTATTGATTTGACATTAACATATCTCCAGGCAATTAATCTTGCGCACGATATGCGCCAATTATCTGTTTGCGCCAACGTTGCAGCACCACCAGTACACCCAGAGAGAGCCACATGAGCAGCACCACAATTGCATAAACCGAAATGGTAGCCTTTTCAATGTCATCTGATCTCTTTAGCAGAAAGACCATATTGCGAAAGTTATGTTCGCAGCTTTTGCAGTCCTTGAACTGCACGTCCACAAAATCATCCTCGAAGGGTGCCCCGACAACGGATAGCTGTCCGTGCACCAACCAAACAACATCAAGCAACAGAAATAACAGGCGACCACAAAGCATTTCCAATAAATGCACTCAACAATATTCGCTTCCGCGCAATTTAACAATTAATTTCCAACTGAACATTGGCCCTTAAAGCTGAAGTGCTTTTATAGTTGAGCTCGAAACGGCCGTTTGCATTATCGTATTTCGGCGTATTCGATCCGAATACATTCCTAGAACTGACACTGTTACAGTCCGGCCAACGTACTTTATTTATTTTCCAGAATCTTAAACACAACTGGCTCAAATGTTTTCTCGAATCAGCTTATAAACATTTATGTGCATATATAAACATTTATTTTCGCTCTAAACTCCAGTTAACATAATACCCAGCACGCATTATAAAAGGGTTAAAAGGGTATATTGAAGCTGTGCAACAGTATGTAACAGGCAGAGGAAAATATCTCCAGATATATGTATATTTAATAAGGATCAAAAGCAAAGTCGGTCTAGTCATGTCCGTCTATTTGGGTACTTAAAATTTGGATTATAATTTCTCGCATATCTCGATTGAAATCGATTTCCAATTAGCAAAAAAGCCTTAATCTTAACTGTGTAGTTCTGCAACATATATATAATATACTTAGTGATAATATTGATCAACTGTAAAGTTATATACATATATATTAAGAAGTGGATATCGAGCTGTCTCGACTTGAGCAAGATTGCTCGTTTAGTCATCGCTTAATGTGGCTTACAACATGTATTGTCGAATGTCCAAATCTCGTTCTCTCAGCTTGTGATCTATCCAGCGCCTGTAGAACTTGATGTTCGAGTAGATGCCCAGCAGTTGAGGAGCATCGCAGCGGGTGGCACGTGCCAGCAGCCCGGCGAGCATAAACCGATCATCGCTGCCGGGCAGTGGACACATGAGTGGAATGGCGCCCATATCGCCACAAACGAAATCGTCCTTGTCGCCGCCGGTGCAGAGCAGCGTATCATTGAGAGCATAGCGACGCCCCAATATGGCCAGGCGCAATTTTGATGCACACTGATCCCGCGGCAGGACGAAGAGTGGCGAACGCTTCGGCAGCGTCTCGTTGCCATTGAAGTCGGCGCGTCGCCAACCAGCCACGTAGCACTGACTGAAGTTGTAGATGAACTGCGGCGGCGGCAGGCAAATGAGTTGCACGTGCGGAGCCAGCTCAAAGGGCGACTCCGGATGCAGCACCAGCAGCGCTATATTGTGACCTGACGGCGATTGGGTGTAGTTTGGATGCAGCACCAAATCGGCAACTGCACGTTCCTGATGCGTCAATGGTTCTAACTGCACCGCCGCATCCCATTCGCCGGCCACCAAACGCAAATCGGATGCGGCATCGCTCTGGACACAGTGCGCAGCGGTTAGAACTGCATGTGGTGTGATTAGAGCACCACTGCAGAGGTATCCATCGGCTCGATAGATGGCCACCAGCCAGGGAAACTCGGCAAATTTAGCCTCCTGCTTCTTGTAGCCCAGCGGTCGCAAATGGAGCCACAGATCCAGACGACAACCACAATGTTGAAGTGTCATCATTGAGTCATTGTACTTATGATTGCTGGTATGAGGAAGCTGTAAGTTTAGGCGATTTGCTATAGATCATAATCCAAAGTATATTTGCAGCTTGGATTCCTTACCGGTTCGGTTATATTGCAACATTTTTCCATATAGTGACAATGCTGCTCATCGAGAAGCGTCCGACTGCGATCAGGATAAAAATAACCATCCACAGAGATGCCATCATAGCACAAATCGTAAGGCACACAGTGTTTCTCCGGAGCACAGGACTTATAACGTTCAGGTTCATCACTGCCGACCACCGCCGATACTAGAAATATTGTCCAGAACACCACTTGAGATATCTCCATGTTAACAAGCAGCTTGCTCTTGAACTGTCATCTGAAATGGCCTCGCGCTTTTTATAGCCTCCCACAAGACTCACGAAAGGTCAAGCTCGTTTTTTGATTGGGTTAAATATAGCTTAAAGTGTGACTGTAGGATCTAAAAATAGCCCACTGTCACTTGACACCCAATCATGGCAAATGCTTAAGGAATCAAAATTTCACTTTTCTTCAAATCGAGAGTTCTTATGCTTTAGCAAGCAGTTAATAATGCTAGTTAATAAATAATATTATATACTGTTTTGGGATAGGTACATATATGTTTGTCTGATAACACACATTATAAAAAAATCAATTCTAAATGTATTTTAATAAATACAAATTATTAATCAATTTGTAGCCGGCAATTGGTGATAGACAACCAAAGTTGATCTTAAAATTCTATATATAGGTGTTAAGAAGAGATCTGTAGCTGAACTTAAAAGATGTAACCAAGCAACTAAATAAAATCATAATCAATTTTTTAAATTTTAAATTTTTAATGACAAAAGTTTTTAGACCTTTGTTTAATTAAAATGTTATTCAAATTGTTGTCAAAATGAAAACCTATTTATCTCTAAATATAAATATTATTATTTATTTTCTTCATTATTGAAGTACATATAAAAATAAAATAAAAATTGATTTAGATAAAAAACATATTTTAAATATAAAAAGAGGTCACCTAATTATATATACATAATATATAGCTAACCTATCGTATTATATTTGGCTAAGATGTTATTTCTTTATATGGTTGTACAATTAAATAAATGTTTGTGCAAGTGTATTTAGTATTCGGCACACGGAAAACCAGTTGCATTTCATTTTCTTATGTTTACATTTATTTTTTATTTTTGTGCGACATCAACACGTATCCGTATCTATTACTTGGCATTAGATGGAGAAGGCTGTGCAACTTTTGCGTCATATCTTAATGCACAATCGTCGCTTAAGTGCACGTAAATTGAATAAAATTTCGACAAGTTTTAATACACAAGATGTGCATAGAACATGTCAGACAGTTGGGCACAAGCACAGCCCCCATACAGACAGCCAGACAAACAGACAGACACACTTTGGGGCCTTCGGGTGCATCCGAATTGCAATTGTGAATGCGAATGTGAATGTGAATGTGGAAGTGAATGCGAGAATGAATAGGGATGGTTCGCTTGTATAGTTTGATAGATACACAACTCAAGTGAGTGGTTTGGTTTGGTTTATACTTATTTGCTGCACTCTAAGTGCCGGCAGCTTGTTTGACTGAGATTTACGCATCTTAAACAGATTGTCAACAGGACGACATTGGGTGCGAGGCACGCGCCAAAAGTGTGCATAGAATGGAACTATATGAAGGAGGAGATATAGGAGCAGTCGTCACCTTGTCCTGGCTGTTCAGGCTTATAGTCATCGTGTTATTTTCTATTATGCTGTGCCTGCTGTTGTTCTGTAAAACTTAATTTGTTAAATCATGTTCAAACACTTTTAACAGATGTTATCCTCAAGGAAATTAAATGTTATTGCATCTAACTGAATGGTGATTTATATGCTCATATCAAACGCACTACAGCTATACGGCTGTATGCCCAGCCACGCCCACTCCTTCAACAACTGGTTTTAACTACATGTTTTTCCAATGATTTTGTGGTGAACATTTTCAATTAATATGAAAATTTATTATGTGCTTTTGTTGAACGAATCGGAAGTTCAATTCCCATGACACAAACCATATATAGTTCTTCTTCTTTTTTTTTTGCCGATTTTAATTTTTCTCAAATGGCTACGTAAATAATGTAATCGCATTTTGTGGAGAACGTTAAGTATGCAAATGCATAATAAAAATAAATATTTTAAATTGTTTAAAAGGCATAGTTCCTGTGAAGTGTGAAATCATTAAATGTTAATCTAAAAGTATTAACTTTAAAATAAGAATCAGAAAGTTTTAACAAATCTATTTTAAGAAATTACAATGAATAATGTATGTTTTGTAGAGAGGCTATAGTCGAGCAGAGCTAGATTACCATTTTTCTAATTACTTATTATAAAATGTTAATTTTGAGAAGAATATATATCTATTTACGTCTTTCATTTTATCAAAATGAATAACTTTCCGAATGCTAATAATGCTCATTGTATTAGAGTGCAACTCGACTGAAGATAAGCTGAGTCATTTTTATGGAGCTTACTGTTCAATAAATTACACTCACATAAATCTTTCTCTTCAAGGTAATTTGACTCAAGTGCATTTGGCACAGCGCTCTCTTAGGCGCAGTTGAGCGCACTCACAGACTGAGCATTTTTGTGAGTGGAGTGAAACGCTGCATGTCCTTTGAGTGGTCTCTGCGCTTAACTGCAAGTCGCTCCACTCAAATATGTTGAAGAGAATTGAGTGCAAATGGCAATTGCATTGAGCACAAATTTATTTAATTGAGTGCAGCATTCTGGAGTGCTTAATTTATTGTTTACAAATATTGGGTTTGTTAAAAAAAAACGTATATATTTTCGATTGTAACAAAAATAATTTAAAAAAAAATTATTAGCTTGGCTTTCAGTTCCACTAAAGCATTTTATAATCAATTTGAATTTTAGTTTAAAGCGACTGCTTAAATCTTCCCATATCTCAAACAAAAAATAAATAATCTACTTTTGATGCTTACCAAATAATTAAGCAAAAAACTTAAGAACTACAGAAATATTTGTATAGTTATTCAGCTTGGCTTTATTTTTCGATTCGATTCGAAGTTTTCTCTCTCGTGTATCGGCATCCGCTATAGATTTTCTTTGATGCATTTCGACATCGTTAATAAGCTTCATTTTTTCGATTCGAGTTCTTATTTTCCTTAAACAGAAATTACTTAAATTCCCAAAAACACTTTAAGTAAAACATATTTTTCTTTGCAAACAAAATCTATTTCAGATGTTTACTATTTCTATTTCTACTGAATGCAGACATTTTTGTAGTAATATTTTACTATTTAGAATAGAAGATATACATGTCTAAATCTATATCGATCCAACACCATCAGACTTATCGCTTATTGATTCTATGGCAACTATGTGATATAGTGATTCGATCCGGTCGGATCGGTGACAGCAAGATAGCCTTAAAACTGAGGAAGTCAAGCTTATTAAAAAATGGGTGTACAAATTAGTCGACTGCTGATCAAGGAATATACTCTTTATACTTTGTGGTGGGATGAAGACGTCTTCTTCAATCTGTTACACATTTTATGGCATAATTATAACACTCTCTACAGGGATGTATATAGTATGTTTAATTAGATAAATCTTTGCCATAAAATTTAAAGAAATATCTCTAAATTACAATTTAACATCAATATTATTTGTTTATTTTTCAGTTAAAAATTGAGGTCCTTGGCACAGATATCTACATGCATCGCTGCAAATGAATTGGTTTGGTCTGTTGCGGAATCAGCCATCACAGCAATCATTGTTCCCAACATTTGCCAATTTCACACTTGTCGGCCGGTCTTCATTACCATGCGATGCTCCCTGCTCGACTTGTGCTTCAAGTGCACTTGTCTCGTAGATGTTTCCATTCACGGCAAACGCCTGTTATTGAGAAATATGCTTTCATGTTGCAGCATCTGATTTTTTGTTGCCAATATTACTCGATTTTTTGCTCAACGAGCCGCTTCGGGTTCAGTGAATTTTGGAGGCGGTGTGGGTGCGTCCGAATAAAAATTGTTGGCAGAGTTACCTAGCAACATTCCTTCAAAATTTGGTACCTGTAGCTCTTAAATTGCGGTAGGCTTTTATCCCTTTTGGAGGCGGGACTGGGAGTGGTGCATTTTTTTCCGGGTTTTTGAAGAGTGTTACTAGCAATGGATCTTTCAGATTTGATGACTCTAGCTTTCAAATTGTATGAGATATATGGTCTTATCGTTATCTGTACCTTATCGATACATATGTATTGGTTTGTGGAGGCGAAGTGGGCGTGGCCATCAAATTTTCATCGATCTCTTCAGTCAGTTGCCAGTAACATACTTACAAAGCTTTGGCTTGGCTGTGAGGTTGGCTAAAAATATCTATAAAAAAAACAAGTCAGAATGCTGTAGCCGAGTGAGCTCGACTACGATATACCCTGAACCCAGTTGTTAAACATGTTCTAGTTTTGTTGGGAAATTTCCCAGGCATAGGGACAGCAGAGTAAAAAAAAAACAAAGCCAGCGCATTTTCTCATTCACAAGACCGAACTGACCCGAAGTGGCTGACTACCAATAAGTGCATATACATTCAAACATACATATAAATACATATTATATACACGCAATATAACGGGGCTCTCCAGAATACACACAAAATCATTTTCATATCATTATCAAGCCATCACTTTCTCAAATGCTTGCGGCTGCTGATAGGAATGATATCAATATGAGAATCTACTTTCGACTATAACTTCGGTGTTACTTATCTTGATGAAATTTGGGCAGTTGATCAATAATATGCATATGCATATTATGTATTAATTAGAAGATTCTGCCTTTAAATCGAAATGTATCGATATTTATCGGTAAAATAAAGCAAACTTGGTCTGCGCCTGGTACTCGAGAACCTACATTCCAAAAGAAAGTCTCTAGCTCTTATAGCCTCTGAGATCTGCGTGTTCATACAGACGGACGGACAGACGGTCGGACGGCTATATCGAGTCGGCTGTTGATCCTGCTCAAGAATATATATACTTTATGGGGTCGGAGATGCTTCCTTCTGCCTGTTACATACATTTGCACAAAAAATTGTTTAAGATGGCTACCAGTAACATACTTACCAAATTTGATGGCTCTAAGCCCAAAACTGCGGGAGATATAGGCCTTTAAAATTGTTAGTGGTAAGGGATTGAAGGCGACGTAGGTGGGCATGGCATATGCCGTTCTTTGAAGGATATCGCCAATCACCTACCAACTAAATTTTGCGACTGTAATCTTAAAATATATCGATCGTATATCGATTTCGTAGACCTAGTGGACGTAGCACTCAAATTTTCACACTTTGTTGCGGGCAGACTAGTATAAAAATCGGTTTGGTAAAATTATGTTAATGAATTGATTTTTAACGTTCAATTTTTAATAAATTGCTTATCGACTTGGCTAGTGATGCTGATCAAGAATACATATACTCGATGAGGCCGAAGACATCTCTTTGCTCTTTGCTTTGTTTGCAAACTTAAAAACTTATTTATAATACTCTCGATAAGGGACAGATGGTTTTAATAGGTGAACTTCTATCTGTAAGATATATATATTTTGTCGAGATAAGGTTTTGCTTTGGATTTAGGTTACTTTAAGTTGACCAATAAATCATTGAAAGCCGGCACAAATCACATTTATATTTAATTTTATTCCACTTTTAGTATGAATTCAAAATGTGTTGCATATTGAACATGAAAATAATCTACAAGCAAAAAATGATGGAAACATAATAAGCATACTAGTATATATGTATTTGTGTATGTAAAAATATCATCTTAACTATGCCAGCTAATGCCCGATTTGCACTGTCCACATATAACAGGAGCATACGAATCTATCCTGTGTCCACATCGAGTAGGGGGGCTAAGAGACTATCGAAATTGGTTACTAGTCGGATCGGTAAATCGCTCAGTTCATCATTTAATCCTCCATCCAGTCCAGTCGCAGCCAGTTTACGCAACGTCACAGCGTATCGTTGAACAGTCGCCTGGCCTTCTTGTAGCTGGGATTAATCGGACCGGGCAGCACGTGTGGCTTGAGGGCACTCTTGCCGGGCAGACGATTCGCGTCGAACGGCAACTGTGGCGCCAACTTCAGCTGACGATAGTAATCGCTTTTGGGATAGGCTCTGTTCGAATCCGTCACGATGCGCACCTGTTTGCTGCCGGTGGTCTGTGGAGCTTGTGGCATGGCAAACTTGTGTCGTTGCGCTGGCGTCTTGGGCGAGGCCGAAGCAGCGAGTGGATTAAGCAACATTTTTTTATTGGCCTGTTTCAGGTGCGCCTTGCGCGACGCCACAAAGAATTCTTCTTCACCAGGCTGGAGCGGTTCATTCCAGCCGTTGCTTGGCTTGGCCGTGTCCTGTTCAGTGGATGCAACTAGTGTAGCTGGCTCTGGCGCTGGCGCTGACGCTGGCGGTGGAACTTCCACTGGCACTGGAGCAGTTTCAGCTACTATTTCCGCTGTCGACTTCTGTTCGGAGAGCTGTTTCTTGGGTTTCGGCTCCTTAGCTTTTGGTGTTGACTGCTTCTTGGCCTTTTTTACTTGCTCTTTAACTGGCTTTATCTTGTTTGGTTTCGGTATTTTCTCGGTATTTGCAGCGTCAGCCTCCTCCTGATCTTCCTCCACGTCCTCGACGACCCAGGCATTGTTTATGCTGGAACGCATCTTCTCATTGCGTTTCACTTGCTTCTGCAGCTTGGGCGACATTGCCTTGCTTATTATCTCATCAAAGTTATCCTCATCGACCTCATCAAAGTCAATAGACTTGAGTAGACGCTTACGCTTGGATTTGCTAAGCTTTTTGAGGTTACGGCCAGTGCCAAAGCTCGACTCCTCAAACTCATCTGCAGCAACAATCTTCTGCTCCACCAGCTCGGCCAGGGTGGTGCCTTCGGGCTTGGGCATGGTGCGCACACCCAGTGGAAACTTGCCACCCGCAAATGTCTCGAATATGTGTTGGATTTTTCGCAGTCCCTTGCGACGCTTGCTGTTGTATTCATTGGTGCGCAGCAGTGTTTGCAGCTCGTCCAGCACGCAAGCAGCATTGAACGGCAGTTCTGGCATAAGCACATCCACATTTCCAGCGCGTGGATCGAGGGATATGGCCTCTGGTTGTTGCGGCTGCTGCTGCTCCTCATCCTCCTCCTCCTCTTCCTCATCGAAGCCAGAGTCTAGCT
This sequence comes from Drosophila nr. medialis 2 BK-2023a, assembly GCA_035044325.1. Lineage (NCBI taxonomy): Eukaryota > Metazoa > Arthropoda > Insecta > Diptera > Drosophilidae > Drosophila > Drosophila nr. medialis 2 BK-2023a. The sequence goes on from JAWNMH010000394.1 coordinate 195,982, forward strand.
TCTCAATGTCATCGATTGAAGAGCTGGGAAAACCCATTTCCTTCCATGCCTTATACTTCTCGCTGTACTCGCGACCCAGTTCGCTCTGATAGAGCAAATGGTTGAGGACACGGGTGCGACACTGGGCCACCAGTTTGGCATCCCGCTGCGTGCCCATATAGTGCACGAATGGCCGCACAAATAGATTAACCTGCTCGGCACTGATCTCTTCATTAGCCGCCTTGGCCAGCTCCTCAAAGAAGACGTCCATGTAATGCATTGTGAGGCCACGAGATTTTGGCTGATCCGCGAGCACCGATTGCTGCATGCTTTTATTGAATGTCTGTATCAGATCCGGTGACCATTTGCTTTTCTTTAGCACGCGCAGCATATGGCGCAGCATGCGACGCACAAGCATCAGAAATTTATCCATACGCCACTGATCGATGCCGAACCACTCCTGGCACATGGTTCGCATGAACGCGCTGAAATAGGCCACGCTGCAGGCGGTGTTGCCGCCAAAGCTGTCCACCATCTGAGCCAACTGCTCGGCAAGATCTTCCTGCACCAGCGGCTTGTCCGACATCCAAACATTATAGTACAGACCCTTCCATATGCGCATGAAATCGTCCTCAGTAAATGGAAAAGAGCTAACAGCACGCAGCTGGAACCATTTGCGCAGTTTGCGGATTTGACGATTGCGCTTTGTTAAGTCATTGCAGGCGAGGGCACGAACTATTTTAACCTCCTGTGCAATTACCAACAGCTCCTTCGGCACTTTGGGTTGTGAGGCGCCGTCATTTTCGCTTTCGTTTTCTTGGTCAATGGCAGCCACTTGGGCGCTGCGCTTTGTTGATCTTTTCCTCGTAACCATAATTGATTATTAACTAAACGATAGGAATTTGACGTTTTTTTTTTTGCGAATTCCTTTGGTGTGTGTATTGAATACAGTTGCTACGAGAGAGGAGGGCGCACGTGTTGTGCGGCCTCGTACAAATCGATTAATTTTTGATGGTACGCTCGCAACGTTTTGCAACACTTGTTGAGTTGAGTTGCAGGTTTTCAATATTCAAGAAGCTAGAAGGTAACGCCTTGCACAACTCTTGATTTACATTCGATAGTTATATATTGTTATAATTCAGTGTTTATACTCTGCAAAAGTATCTGAAGCCTATATATTTTAAGCAATATAATATATTTCTTTAGCAATTTTTTAAAAGGTATTTAATATTTGTACAATTTTCGACATCTATGACGTAAAACGCATAACGATACTCATCGGGGCATTATTAAAAGTTTGAACTTTATTTTTGACTATTATCTCATTCAATTTTATTAATTAAAAATAAAAGGTTGTGCATAAGAAATATACTGTTGGCATTTTTAATGATTAATTTGTAAAATTTTTAAATATTGAGTTAATGTTATTGGCTCTTAACACTGAATAAAAAACGACGCTGGGCAGCACTTTTCGCCAGCTGACATTCTAAATAGCAATTTCAACTTAATTGGCTTTAGAGTTATCACTGCACAAAATTTAATTTAAATATGTCTGTGCTAACTGTAGAAAAATCCGAAGAATATCAAAAATATATTTCCGCCAATAAAACGACCGTTGCGCTCTTCGCAGCCGACTGGGCCGAGCAGTGTGCACAGGTCAAAGATGTCCTCAATGAGCTGGCAAGCATACTAGGTGATAAATTGCAATTTATTACGCTAAATGCCGAAAAATTCCCCGAAATATCAATGAAACATCAGGTAAAGAGTGCATTACATTAAGCAAATACATATGTATAAATTCCATAAATTCTTGCCAGATCGAGGCAGTGCCGACTGTTATATTCTTCACCAATGGCTCCGCCGTGGATCGTGTGGATGGTGTCGATATTGCCGCCATTAGCAGCAAGTCTAAAAAGCTGGGCGAAAATGCAAGCAGCGCTGCTTCAACGGGTCAAACGCTGGAAGATCGTCTGAAGGCGCTCATCAATAAGGCGCCGCTAATGATATTCATGAAGGGCGATAGAAACGCTCCACGCTGTGGCTTCTCAAAGCAGCTTATTGCGATTGTTAACGAAACAAAGTATGTTTACTAATTTCACAACTTTATTTAACTAAACTGTGCATTTCTTACAGTTTGCCATATGAGACTTTTGACATTCTTTCCGATGAAGAAGTGCGCCAGGGCTTGAAGACCTTTTCAGACTGGCCGACATATCCGCAAGTATATGTTAAGGGCGAACTAATTGGTGGCCTGGACATCATAAAAGAATTGTTGGCCAACAACGAGCTGGAAGCATCACTAAAGGGATAAATTGTCAATGCCACCCAACATATTTGGACAAACGAAATCAGGAACGTACTTTGCTTCTCACAAATTTACAATTTCCATTGATTTTGACAAAAATAAAAGAAAAAATTGCAATTTGAATGTTCCTCAATGTATAGACTAAAATATATGTATTTTAAACCATATACGGGCTTCAAATTTTTAATGCACGTTAAAATATTTTTATTCGAAGGTGCACAGCAAGCAGCTACATATTCATGTGTGTCGTTTTGCAACACTGTTGCAGAGTTGCTTGGTAGTGTCTATTTATCAGCTGTTAAAGGCGGCTTGCAAATTTTTCGCTAGAAAATTATATTTTCATTTTACAATAATTGAATATGGCTGAAGCCAACACTGCTGTCACAAATGATGGCGAGGAAAAGAAGCTATACGCCATATTCTTAAGTGGCTGGAATTTGATTGACGAGTTAGAAATTACCGAGCTACCCTTCAATGGCACCGTATTTCAGGTAAGGAAATGCAAATAATTTATCCATGGAAAAAATATAAATATGATTAAAATATCTTTAATGCAGAATATAGTGAAAACTGCAATGGGGCACTTTGAGCAGGCCACGGTTATCGTTAATCAAGTTGGCATGTTCAGTTCCAACGAACTGATTGATGAGGTCTCCACGGATTCGCTACCCTTTATGCTGCTGCCATATTTCTTGGGGAAGCTTACTACCAAGATTCACAATCAGCATAACACAGAGGCACTGGACTTGGGTGAGGTCTATTTCAAAGATCATCTCAAGCGCTGCCACGAATACGAGCTCTGCGATGCGCCCATGAACCAAGTGGAGCAGGACAACAAGACGGATGCAGCACAGCAGAAAAGTGAGCTGGAAGAATTGAAGCAAGCGGCATACAATCGCAACGACAAGATCGCACAATTCCGCAAGATGAAGGAAATCGACGAATATATGTCTCACATGCGCAATGCCGTCAAGAACAAAAGCACTGATGATGAGGTGCGCCGCGAATTCTTTTTGAAATATTTGCAGAAGAGCATCATCGAAGCTAAGCAGGAATTGGATAGTCTGCACATGTTGAAACATATGTTCAATATGAGACTGGCCCACAAGAAGGCGGACGAAAACGAGCAGGTCTCAAATACGCAAGCTTCTGGCCGGGGACATGGCCACAGTCATGGGCGTCATCCACATCATCATGGCGAGTTGAAGCCAAAACCTCTACAACCATTTATCATAACTCGAAATGCCGCCCAGAAGGCAGTCTTTGGCTTGGGTTATCCCAGTTTGCCGATCATGTCCGTCGATGAGTTCTATCAGCAACGTGTCGACGAGGGCATCTTCCCCGACGAACACAAAATGGCGAAGATAAATCAGGAGAAGGCAATTGCCGCCGCACTGGATCCCAACGAGCAGGAGGACGAGGAGAAGGCAGTTGTCGAGCTGCAGGTAGAGGATGACGATCCAGAGTATTTGGCACGTATGAGGCGCATGGATGAATACAAAGATGTCGTCCGACGTGGTGATGGAAATCGTCACAATCGTAGTTAAACTACATACTCAACTTTTCTACACATACAAATCATGAATAAAGTATTTCGTAATTTTTAATAAACAATGAGTTTTACTTAAATTTTATCCCGTAATCTCCCTAGTTGTAAATATTACAATTAGCCAATAATTTTTCTTTAAGGTGATGTGTGATTTAATAAATACCTACAAATATTACTTTAAAGGAAGTCCTTATATATTCTAGACAAGCTTGACCATAAACTAAAATATTCAGTTTTATTTGACTATTCAAGTTTATTCCAACAGAATCTGGCAAAGGCGGGATCAGCAGTGTTGCCACCCTGTAATAAATTTATGTGCATTTAACAGTGTTCAAATTAGGAGAGGAATGTTATCCATTAATTGACTTCATATTTTTATTTTATATTTTCCGCACAGTATTGAACAAGCTCCTAACTTAAAGTTAATTTGGTGACAACTTATCGTCAATTCATAACTGTGCAATTAAATTTGTTCGTTTTGGACTACTTTCTTCAGAAATATCTTAATAAATAAATTATGGTCAACTTTATGCAATGCTAGTATTTTTTTAGCATGTGCTAGCGGTCACACTGTATTTCTTCATTTATCAACAGCAACAACAAAAAAAAGAGGAAACAAAAATTTTCAACTTCGCAAATTGCATACAGCATTTGATTCGCATTTAAGCCATTTAAAGTGCATCTAAGTCAAACGGTAATCCGCAACACGGCGCACAAATAACTAGCAAGTGAATATTCGCATTAGAAGGCCGAGAAAATTCAATTGGAAATATCGATAGCAGCATGTCTGTCAGTGACTTCATCAAAGGTTTACCCATTCACGACTCCAACAATTTCACACATCTGAGCAACGATCATGGAATACGCACGTCGCAAAAGCGCGCCTCAGTCTACTTGCCCACCGAGGATGTGCCGGAGCCCGCACAGCTGATCGTTATGGATAAGCGATGTGTGCTGTTGCGCTATCTCACCCAGCAGTGGGACAAGAAGACGCTACAACGGAAGCGAGAACACTGCTCCGAATCGAGCACAAATAATGCCAACAGCACCTCGAATGGCAACAGCAGCAAAAAGCGCCCACGCCTAGATGCCAACGAGCTCAACTGAAGCAGATGACAGTAGAGGGAAGACAGCCGCAAGACGTGAAAACAACGGCACATTTAAACACACACACTCACACACACTCAACCAACACATTCATAATACACAATTCTATGAAGACCCTCGAATTACCATTTCTTTCTCATTTATGCTTAAAATAAAATACTTTACAACTAACTTAAAGCTTACATTCAAGATTTCTTAAGTTTTGTCTTACAAATCAAATTTCACATTCAAATATGAAATATATCATGTCTGTGTCTGCCACAGTTTCTCTTAGAATTGTTGCTCAAACAATGGGTACAAGTTTATTCCCCCCTATTTTATTAAGTGGACAACGATTCATCAATGGAAATCAAAAAGTGCTCGACTGTTTTCAATTCAGAAACATATATTTGATTTGACTACAATATCTCATTCGTAAAGCTAGACTTAATGGTGTCCCAAATCCTTGGGATCTGGTTTGCCATACTGCTTCTCCCACCAGACCACATACTCCTTCTTGCGCTGTTCCCGTTTGGCAAAGTACTCGGGGAACTGGGCCTTCTCCAGCGGATGCCAGTAGTCCAGCAGCCAATCGGGCGGAATGACCTCGCGCTCGAAGGCGCAGCCACCAGCACTATTTGCAACTAGAAATAAATTGTAAAATATTAAAAAATATATAAAAACAATGGCTAACAATTTCTACACACAGTTTCTGGGTTGGAAATGCTTCGTTTCGAAGAACTCCTTTTGACCGCAGGCTAGCAGACGTATCCCTTCGGCCAGACCCTTGTTCCGGTTCTCATCGAAGCGGGCACGCATCTGGACCGCTCGATAACGGTACACATTGCTAGCACCAAGGATAAAAAAGATGCACAAAGATTTCATTATATAATCAGGTGGTTCAAAGTTGTGGATTGCGTGCGCTTACCGACGATCGTACCAGGCCTCCAGATTGCGCAGCGCACGCTTGTAAAGGCTGCACACCTGGCGCTTGTGCGACACAATTGCCAAGGGAACTTGAGCCATGTTTCGTTTGTGGAATTTGTCTAAAATCTGTAATTTGCTACTCACAAACAAAAACGACAACAACTGACAAGGGCTGTCAAAAGTTGCGTGTGCTGCAAAACATACTTTTCTGAAATTTTACCCAACACCGTCCTACGGCGTTGCCAGACCGCATGCATACTGTGCGCTCAATTCAAACTTTATTTAATAAATTAAATCTATTTACATATATATATGTATAGTGTATATGAATAAAAATTTAAAAGTATGTCCATTATAAGAAATTAATGAAATATTGATCTGTGACTTAACTCATAACATTCAGTATACACTGAACAATATGCTCAGGTATTTTCAGCGGATGTTCGCTCAACTCTCCAGTCTCCTTGTCGTGGATGTAAATCTCATTGACAACTCGATCCTCTTGATCCGCATTTAATGAGGACACCAAGACCATTGAGCCCTCTGAGAGCTCTGCAAGTATTTGTTCGATATCGTTCTCACTGACAGCATCCAACAAATTGGGACTCTGCAACGGTGGCTCTTCCGCAATAAAGTCGACAATGTATGTTGCCTCCGTGTCCGTATCTGCTGAGGTTTCCACATCGCTGACATAGTTGAGCGAACCATCGTCCATATTGACGACAACTTTATCTCGCAGCGGCGGCTTCTCCATAATCGCCTGCGGCGATTCGCCCAGCAGCGAATTTAGCTCCTCTTGTAGCTGTTCACCCTTCGCCATACACAAGGATTGACTTCTCATCTGTTCAGTTGTTTCGCTGATGCAATTCTCTCGTTTTATGATCGCAGGAAATGCTGGCAGTATTTGGACAGGCTCAGGTTGCTGGAGTTCCTCATGCTGCTGCTGCACTTTCTGTTTTATACCTGGTCTCAATTGTTGCAAGCTAGTTTGTGGCTGCACTTGCTCATAGTTCTTCGGCTGATGGTTTAAGGGGCGACGCTTGCGCCTTGCTCCACCTACTGCTCCATTCTGCTCAAGCAGCTCCGCTCGACGCTTTGCCAGCGCATGCTTGCCCAGCTTCTGCTTGGTCACGTGCTCATTCTCATACACCAGATCACCATCGCTGAGGTTGCGCGCCGCTTTGCTCTTTTGCGATTTGGTGCGCTGCAATCAAAAATGGATTTGGATCAGAGTAAAAAAAAGCATTAAGAATTAATAATTCATCTTTTTGCTTACTTTTTTCGAGGTTTCCGCCTGAGTTGCAACGATTTCCTGCCACTTGCGATCTGTCTCGGCACGCTCACGATCCTCCTGCTCGAGCTTATCCTTCAGCTCCTGAATATTGAATGCCTTCGGATAGAGCAGCGCCTTATTGATTAGCTGTCCATTGATGCGCTCCTCGCGCTTGTACTTCAGCTTTAAATCGCGCCGCGTGCGCTTGGGAAACATTTGGCACATCAGGGAGAAGTCGGTGCCGATTATTTGCAGGCTGCGATAGAAGCGAACCGTGTCATCCGCTGACCAGGTGGGCGTGCGCTTGTGACGCCTGTAGAAACCATTGTCACCCGTTGTTTCGTCCATGAGTATCAGCGATGAGTTGGCCAAAACTTTCCGCGCTTCCACCTCGGCAGTGGTCTCAATCTCCAATGTCTTCTCATCAATGATCATCTCCCCGTTGGCGTCCAGTTTTAGCTGTGGCACCGGCATGGCTGCAGTGCCACCACCACCGGCCGACGGTTCCGCTTTGGCCTCCAGCAATTCAGAAGATGTGGGCTTCAACTCATCGGAGTTGCTAGCCGCGGCAGTTGCTTCCGCCTTGATGGTGGTCACCAGCGGTTTCTGTTCCATGGGATTGCTATCGGGATTGTAGAAGATCATGTCGAACATTTTGAATGTGGACTTATCCGGAATGCCCTTGTTGAAGCGCGTCTCAAAGTCACGCTTCACGTTAATGCGCTGCTGGGCCAGCGACTGGGACTTGTCGCCCTCTCCCTTGCCACGCTGCTTGCCACTGTCCGAATAGACGGAGCAGCTCGACTCGGTGCGTATGCGTCCCATGCCAGGACTCATAACGCCACCACCCGGAAAGTACTTGGGCGACGCCAGTGACTGCTGTGGCGTTCCACTCGCGCCGCTCATCGATGAGCCGCTCAGGTAGCGCTCCCGGCGCGTCGGCGTGCCCGGCGACTGGTAATCCCCGTCGTAGTCGGGCGCCATCGGCGAGCCCACGAAGCTGTTGCGTCGCTGACCAAATACGGGCGTGGGACGCACACGTTGGCGTGCCTGCGCCTTGCTGGGCGACATTGGGAATCCACTGGCCGTTTTCTGCAAATCCATTTGTATGACATTGTCTTCCAGATCTGAGTGATGGAACACATCTTCCAACTGATTGGCGTTGCTGGCCGCTGGCATTTTAAATGCAACTTCCGCAGCATCCTCCTCGGGGCGCTCCTGCTTGGCGTGCGGAATGGGGAGAGGCTCTAGTTCGGGTTCCGGTTCAGGTTTTGACTCTGCATCGGCATCTTCTTTGCGTGGCTTGCGTTTGATTTGGCTGAGATTGGCAGTTGCCTTAATGCGTTGCCGTCGCGAAGACATGGCTTAGTTTTCGTATTATTTTTCACACATTTACTTGGCGTAATAAATAAATAATCGCAACAACAAAGGAACACAAGTGCAGCGCACGAGTTTTCGGTTTACAGTGTTGCATAACGCAAAAAAACAACAGCGCATGGACAGTATGCAGCTTCTGCAAAACAAGTATGCTGGAATAACACTCAGTGCGATAAAAATATTTGCAGCGCCTTCATATATTATATATGAAACAGAAGCTTAGATTATATCAAACATAAGACGACTAGCCAACTTAGCATTCTTTATTGGGCTAAAATACATATTTGAATGCTTTCTTACATTAATCCCTTTTAAGATTTCACTCAATAAATAAATACAGTCGTTTGTTTGTTTTATGTAAAAAAATAGATTTGTAGGCTGTGTATCCAGCTTAGAACCGGTGCTGCACAATTTATGACTTTACCAACACCAATTCAAGAAACAACAACAACACCGACAGCAATTGCAGGTTGCACGTTTTGGACGGAACATGTAATAACAAAGTAACAACGACGTAAATTCATACATAATATATAAGTAAAAAAAACTTGTCAACAACCAAAGAGCGGCAAAAACAAAATTATACAAGTGACAAGGCAGGTCGACAAATGCGACACTTGTGTGTATGTCAGTGTATCAAAATTTTGCAGCAGAGGAACAGGCAACATTAATCACATTACAGCCGTTGCTGCTGTCCGATTGTTATGCAAGCAGTGCTGCAGCCACCGAAACCCCCACCTGTATTGTGCAGCAGCAGCAGCAACAGCAATCAATAAGCCGGTCGCCATGCTGCTAAACCGAGTCGTGTCGGCCATTAAAAATCAATCGAGGGAAACGCTGCGCGCCTGGAGCTATCAATGCGAATCAATAGTTGCGCAGCGTTCTCGGCGCTTGCAGCAACTGATTAGCTTTTATCAGTCCGTCTACGGCACCCAGGGCTTAAAGCAACTGTGGCGCGCCTATTATCGCCGTGACTTGCAGCCACCGCTACGCGGTTTTATGCTCAGTGCGGTGGGAATTATAGGTCTGAACATGAACCAGCGGGGCATCGACGGATTTGACTGGAGCAAGGAGCGATTGTCGCTCGCCAATTTCGATTTGTGCCAGCGCGATATTGAGTTCATCAATACGCTGCCGGTGAATCAGCTATGCGACAGCTGCAAGCTCAAGAAGATGAAATACTGCTACTGTTTACTGGGCAATCAGCGCTGTAAGAAGAGCAGCGCCGTCGTCGATCCCCAACCGACTGACGACCAGTCGGTGAGCATCAGCAATTGCCGGAGATCTTTGCATTTGAATGATAGTGCACCAGATGGCCAGATGTCTATACAGTCGCAGGAGGATCGCAACTGGGAGCCGTATTTTAGCAAAAACGAATTCAGCATTTGGAGGCGAGAAGAGCGCTCCTCGCTCTACTCGTACAAGGTCTATGCTCGATTCGATGACATCACTGCCGACGATTTTCTGCATGTACAAACGGATCTGGACTATCGCCGTCAGTGGGACGATACGGCGCTGAGGCTCGAGCTAATTAGTGAGGATCCAGTGCCCGGCAGCAATTCGCATCTCATCTATTGGGAGATGCAGTGGCCGCGCCTCTTTGCCAATCGGGATTATGTTTATTGCCGGCGTTACCACAAGGACGAGTCGAAAAAAATGATATTCGTTTGTAGTCGGGCTGCGGAGCATAAGACATATCCAGCCATTTCGGGCAAGGTGCGCGTCACGGACTATTGGAGCCTGATGGTCATCAAGCCATTCCGTGGCTTCCAGGAGCCAGGTCTCCATTTTGTGCTCACATATTACGATGATCCAGGCGTACCCATACCGCAGAATATCAAGTCATGGGTAACGCAAAAGCAAATGCCCGAATTCCTAACCAAAATGTATGTGGCGACCAAGAATTATGCCTGCTCGCGTGCCATCAAGATGAAAGACATGTTCAATAGCTTTACCCTTATCAACGATGAGTACACGGCAAATGATCAACGCGGCAGCTGGCTGGGTAGCTTCAGTCGACATAGACGCAAGCTCAACTGTGACACAGATCCGGAGCGCTAAGCGATCGACCAGATATCCAGGCAAACGAACAACAGCATCAAGAAAAGAAAGTAGAGCAAAGAAAATATACCAACAGAAATTCTATTCGGCCTTCTGACCATCTTATGTAGTAATCAATTTTTAGGTAATTAATTAATGAATTATTAGGGATTGTCAAGTTTAATGGAACTCTACAAAAATTATATTCATCAAATATGCAATATTGTGCAATAAAACATCATTCGCAACTTGGAAGCATTTAAAATGTTGAATCTTATGTGCCACACTAAAGAAATATACTCATAAACATTTACACACACACACACACACACACAAACATATATAAACACATATTCTAACAAAACATACAGTTTAAGTTTAGCAGCTACCAATATAGAAATTACTGAAATTATAAGCAAAATTCCTCTTTAACATAAATCGACAGTTGAATTCAATTCGCATTACACAACAAATTACATTTCTTTTTTTTTATATAGGTAACCAGAATAAAAATTCACAAATTGGATAAATTACTGAATGAAATATCACAATTTTTGCCAACATTTTGTTCTGTTTTAGTTATTTTAATCGGGTTTGCTTCATAAACATAAGTTATTATATAAGATTTCATTCGAATTGCCGAAGTTTAGATACCCTTGCAAATATATGAAAAAAAATCATCTTTTGAGTCAAATTCTTTAAGATAAATTTTCACTAGTATAACAGACAAAAAATTGCAGATTAAAAATATACCTAGCAAGGGCTTATACGACATATATATGTATAAAAAAATGTAAATACAATATTAATACAGATTGTAGAGATTTAGAGAGAGAGATTTAATCGGTGTTTGCTGAGGCTGATCACAGCTCGGTGTGCTCCTTTGCACTGGGCGGATCGTTCATGTAGGCAATGAAATCTTTGCTGGTGCGTCCGCCATTGTATTCCATCTTAGTTTTGAGGTAGGAGAAGTATATTAAGGTGGGATAGCCGCGTACATTGTATTTGGCGCACAATGCCGCATATTGGGTGCAATCGACGGCCACAAAGGCAACGCGCGGATCATCCTGCAACGCATTCGCAGCGGCCGTAAACTCTGGCTTTGTATGCTTACAGTGCCCGCACCCTTAAAAGGACGAAAGATTATAAGGATTAAGCTGATTATTTAACAACAGGCAATATCAATCCTTACATGGTGCATAAAACATGACCAGTGCATGCTTCTTGCGCTTGAGTGTCGACGCAAAAGTTTCGTCATTGGGGAACAGCACCTCGCTGCTCTCCGACTCCTCTTCCCAGCTCTTCTCTGGCGGCGGCGGTGGTGGTGGCTCTTTGGGATCCCGCATAAATTCAACGATTTTCGACGCTTCGCGTACGCTCACATCGAATTTGTAGACACCATTGACAAAGTATTTTACAGTTGGGTAGCCTTTAACCTTATATTTCTCGCCTATGGACGGTTCCTTGGTGGCATCCAGTGCGGCGAGCACGCCCGGCACATTGCTCTGCTTCATCTCAAGTGCGGCTTTCTCGTACTCCGGTTTCATGCGTTTACAATGCCCACACCAGGGTGCATAGAACATGACCAGCACCGAGCTCTCATCCTTAAGTGCCGGCTCAAAGCCCTGCGTGGTCAGGTGCACAATTTCAGAGTTTGTATCAGCCGACCAATCGGGTTCCTTCGGCTTAGTCGTTGGTTTGACATTCGGATTCAGCATAAAGGCAACCAGTGCGTCCTTGGTATTCTCGCCCTCATAGGTGAACTGCATTTTGCCTTTTTCGAAGTAAATTAATGTTGGAAAACCTGAAAAGATTCTTAGATTTGGAGATATCACTCGATGATTGAAGGATTTCCAAATATTACCAGTTAAATTAAAGAGCTTGCGAACAGGTGCATTCTCCTGGCGCTCCACATTCATGGCGGCCAACAGATATACACCTTGGGCTTTGAGTTCCGTTGCTGCTTTGCTGTAGTCCGGCTTCATGCGCTTGCAGAAGCCACACCACGGCACGTGGAACATGACGAGCATGGGCCGTATGTCCTTACGCATATGTTTGCTGAATGTGGCGGCATCATTGAAGTGCAGCACATCCGAACCGGCGGGATCCTCTTCCCAGGGCAAATCGCCAGCAGGATCGCGCATAAATGTGATCATGGAGCCAACAGTCAGCTGTCGATCGTAGTCCTTGTGATAGTCACCATCCTTGTAATGGCGCAGTGTATACGGTGCGGGTGTCACTTTCAGTTTCTTGCAGAGCTTCATACGCTCCTGATTGGCACAATCCACATACAACATGGTTCCTGTGCCACGAATCGCTTCCGCGGCTTCCCGAAACACCTTCAATTCCGTGGCAGCCTCCTTAGCGCTGGACACGTACAGGGCCAAAACGTTGTTCTTGGTGCGTAGCAGTTTCTTAAAGTCCTTGTAGTCTCCAATATCCTCCTGCACCGCGGATGTTTTCGTTTTGCCGGCAACAAGTGCCACCAGCAACAACAGCAGCGCAAAGTGCATCACAAATTGATGGCGACGAAAACACATATTGATTGCCTTGCACTTTATGCTTAATAAAAGTAGGTAACTAATTTAACAATATGAGTAACTTGAGTAAACTAATGTAATAAACGCATTTTCTTCTTCCCTGTAGATCAACAATTGCAACTTAAAATGCCGATGAAGACGTCAGCGTTTAGCCACAGCGTTGCCACATCGAAAAAGTGTTTACACTTCCAACGCCAAAAGTTTACCAAAGTCCACATTTCCGTTTTTTTTTTAAGTATTAAATGAATGGTTTCATTGCCACTTAAACTGTTTTCTTTTTTATTTAAAAAGTTTACTCAGCTGGGCAAGCAGTGTTTATAATGTCTTCATTATGTGCAAATCGCATCGATTCGCATCAATACACCGCTGTCAAATTTACGTGGCAGCTGGCAACACCAACCCACAACTCTGACACATTAATAAGAGGCAGAAGAAGAAGAAGCACGGCTGCAAGTAATTTTACAATCTCGCCGCAGTGGATTTTTATTTTGATTAGCTTTAGTAGGGCATATTATTGAACGCCATCAACGACAGCAACAAGATGCCCCTTAAATTGGACATCAAACGACGCCTTACATCGCGCTCGGACCGTGTCAAATGCGTTGATCTGCATCCGGCCGAGCCGTGGATGTTGTGCGCTCTTTACAATGGCCACGTACACATCATGAACTATGAGAACCAGCAATTGGTCAAAGATTTCGAGGTATGCGACGTCCCTGTGCGCTCCGCTCGCTTCGTGGCCCGCAAAAATTGGATTATAACCGGGTCCGATGATATGCTCATCCGTATTTTCAACTACAACACACTGGAGAAGGTCCATTCCTTCGAGGCGCACTCCGATTACCTGCGCTGCATTGCCGTGCATCCCACACAGCCACTGGTGCTGACCAGCAGCGGTATGTTTAATTATTAACATTTATTTAATAATTTTTAAGATATTTGAATACATGAAACAATGCACTTCAATCCCCATTATCTCAAAATGTGGAACAACCTCTGAATATTTAGAAAATTCATAAAACATTGTAGATTTTATAACATATATTTGTTCTAGATCAAGATGATAATCAGAGTCCGTGTTTTTCTATGCTTGCAATTGTGTTTTATAAAAGATCAAATAAATATTTTTAAATTGATGTTTAAAAAAAGTATTTAGATACAAAAGATAATTGACATATTCGTATTTTTCCCAATCGTAAACGTTCTAGTTAAAGAGTGAACACTGTAAAAGTTCTTATCATTTACCACGTATTACATTTCATAAATCAAAATAATTGTAATCAATATTTTATCATATTTCTGCAGACGATATGCTTATCAAATTGTGGAACTGGGAGAAGATGTGGGCGTGTCAGCGCATCTTTGAGGGCCACACACACTATGTCATGCAGATTGTGTTTAATCCGAAGGATAATAACACCTTTGCCTCCGCTTCCTTGGATCGTACAGTGAAGGTGTGGCAGCTGGGTTCGGTGTTTGCCAACTTTACGCTGGAGGGGCACGAGAAGGGTGTCAATTGTGTGGACTACTATCATGGCGGTGACAAGCCGTATTTGATTTCTGGTGCGGACGATCGGTTGGTTAAGATCTGGGATTATCAGAACAAGACCTGTGTACAAACACTCGAAGGTCATGCACAGAACATTTCTTCCGTTTGCTTCCATCCCGAGTTGCCCATTGTGCTGACTGGCTCTGAAGATGGAACCGTTCGCATCTGGCACTCGGGCACATACCGCTTGGAGACCTGCCTCAACTATGGCTTTGAGCGTGTGTGGACCATTTCCAGTATGCGTGGCACCAACAACGTTGCCTTGGGCTACGACGAGGGCTCCATCATCATCAAGGTGGGTCGAGAGGAACCGGCTATGTCCATGGATGTGGTTGGCAGCAAAATCATTTGGGCCAAACATTCCGAGATGCAACAGGTAAGCAATCTAAATCAATCAATCAATCAGTGATGACATTGCTAATTATTATTTGTGTAGGTCAATTTAAAAACCATTGCGGATGGCACCGAAATCAAGGACGGCGAGCGCCTGCCCGTTGCCGTTAAGGATATGGGCGCCTGTGAAATCTATCCGCAGACGATTGCACACAATCCCAATGGCCGTTTTGTGGTCGTCTGTGGTGACGGTGAATATATCATCTATACATCCATGGCGTTGCGCAACAAGGCCTTCGGTTCCGCTCAGGAGTTCGTCTGGGCGCTGGAGAGCAATGAGTATGCCATACGCGAGAACAATGGCACCGTTCGCATCTTCCGCAATTTTAAGGAGCGCAAAAGCTTTACGCCCGAATATGGCGCGGAGAGCATTTATGGTGGCTACTACTTTGGCGTAAAGACCTCGTCGGGCTTGGCCTTCTACGACTGGGAGACATTGCAGCTGGTGCGACGCATCGAAGTGCAGCCGCGCAACGTGTTCTGGAACGATAGTGGCAGCCTCGTCTGCCTTGCCACCGATGACTCGTACTTCATCTTGGGTGTAGATGCGGCACAAATTGCCACTGCGCTGGAGACCAAGGAGGGCCTCGAAGATGATGGTGTGGAAAGTGCATTTAATGTTCTCGGTGAGTCATTTTATTAAGTCAAATAAAATCGGTCAAGCTGCCAATGATAAAGTTATATTGATTATAAAAGAATAATCGATTGATGATTGTGCCTGTTGCCTTTGAGGAATAGCTATTTGAAGTAATCATTTGATCTGCGAATCCAATACTTATGCACTATTTTTGTTGCAGGCGAGGTGTCCGAATCTGTGAAAACTGGACTGTGGGTGGGCGATTGCTTTATTTACACTAATTCGGTGAATCGCATCAATTATTACGTGGGCGGTGAGATTGTGACTATATCACATCTGGATCGCACCATGTACTTGCTGGGCTATGTGCCGAAGGACAATCGCTTGTATTTGGGCGACAAAGAGCTGAATGTGATTAGCTTCTGCCTACAGTTGTCCGTGTTGGAATACCAAACGGCCGTGATGCGACGCGACTTTGAGCGCGCTGATCTTGTGCTGCCCACCATACCGCAGGAGCATCGCACGCGTGTCGCCCACTTCCTGGAGAAGCAGGGCTTCAAGGAGCAGGCGCTGCAGGTGTCTACCGATGCGGATCACAAATTTGATTTGGCACTGCAAATTGGTGAGCTGGAAATCGCTTTGAAGCTGGCACGCGAGGCGGAGAACTCACAGAAATGGTCACAGCTGGCCGATGTGGCGGCACGCAAGAATAACATGTCCCTGGTCAAGGAGTGCATGCAGAAGGCCAACGATTTCAGTGGCCTGCTGCTGCTCTCGACGGCCTCGAGTGATGCCCAGATGCTGGAGGAGGTGGGCGCGACTAGTTCCGCCCAAGGACGCCATAATATTGCATTCCTCGCTGCCTTTCTCCGTTCCGATGTCGACCGTTGCCTGGAGATTCTCATCGAAACGAACCGTCTGCCCGAGGCGGCGTTCTTTGCCCGCACCTACTTGCCCAGCCAAATGTCGCGTGTAGTGGAATTGTGGCGCGAGGAGTTGGGCAAGGTCAATGAGAAGGCTGGCCAGTCGCTGGCCGATCCCACACAGTACACAAATCTCTTTCCGGGTCTAGGCGATGCCCTCCGCGTTGAGCAACATCTGCTGGAGGAGCGAACACGCAAGTTGCCCGCCCGCATCGCCGGTCAGCTGCCACTAAATAGCGAGCGTAATCCGCTCGAGGAGCTGCATGCGATCGAACAGCAGAGTGGTGTCGGTCAGCAGGAGGAGAAAGTGAAGCCGGCATTTGTGCCAGCTGCAGCGATCTTGACCACAGCAAGCAGCACTGCGGCAGCTGCAGCTGCTGCCGTCAGTGAGGATGATGACGACGATGATTTGGATCTGGAGATTGATGGGATTACGCTGGATGACAACATAGATACGACAGACGTTAATCTGGATGATGACTTTCTCAGCGATGATTAGATGTGTTCGCTGCCCAAAGCACACGCTGTATTCGAAAATATGCATAGAAATATCGTAAATTCCTTTGATAATTCGTGAAAGAACACTCCAAAAAAAACGAAAACAACAATCGTAATTGAAAGCTGCTAATTCCACAAACATTCACCTTTGATTTGATTGACCGAGTGTTTCCCGTGCATTAATTATACAAATTAAAAATCTATTATATAAATATATCTATCTATAATGTACAACATTTATGCAGCAACGACGAATTGCAATAAATATTATATTTAAAAATGTGCTTCTGTCAAATGGCGCTCTGCTGCTTCTTCTTACTGTTTGACATTCGGATATTTGGGCAACAATCAGCGTTGCCACAGGGCAAGCTGTCTGTTATTGTTAAATACGGCAACCCAGCAGCATCACAAATAATACACATTCGCAGATATTGTGTGTGTGCGTATGGATTTTGCTGTAGTTTTTATTTAAGAATGAATTATTAATAAAGAATTAATAAATTATTATTAAATAAAAATCAGTATAAAACCCAGCCTATCAAACGTAAGTACTACTAACTGCACATAGTACATATCTAACAAGTAAACACTAGTGCATTTTATTGATTTTTCAAGCAACGTTGCATTCATTTTTCAGATACCCAATATTTATAATTATTAATTACGTTAATATGGAACCGAAAAACTACCATACTCACGAACAGCAGCAACCGCATTTGCTCCAGCAACAAATGCATTTTCAACATATTCAGCAGCAGCAGCAACAACAGCAACAGCTGCCCATGCAGGCGGGGTTTGCGCCGCGTCGTCAGTTTAACAATATGGGCAACTCGCCAGCTGACTTGGCGGCTGCTTCTTTGGCCAATGGCGGTACAGTTGGTTGCGGCAGCTCGCTGATGGGCAAACCGGCAACGATGCAGCGACCAAAGATGAAGAAGGATAAACAGCTGCAGGCGCTCCAACATCAGCAGCAGCAACAACAACAGCAGCAGCCGCAAAATCATCAACATCTCTCTGAGCTGAGCGGTGCGGTGGGCAGCACTGGCACTTTACCAGTTGACGACCCGCTCAAGTTTGTTAACGAAACGGATGCCAATGGGCTGGCCATGAAGACACCGGTCAGTATGCTTCAAGAAATGCTGAGTCGACTCGGCATTACGCCTGGCTACGAGCTGGTGCAGATCGAGGGTGCTATTCATGAGCCGACTTTTCGGTTTCGTGTGTCCTTCAAGGACAAAGATACACCATTTACCGCTATGGGCGCTGGCCGCTCCAAGAAAGAGGCTAAGCATGCGGCTGCCCATGCCCTGATTAACAAGCTGATTGGTGTCCAGCTGGAATCTCAGGGAAATTCGGCAGCAGCAGCAGCCGCTGCAGCGGTTGTTGGCAACTCCCTGGCAGCGGGCAGCGGTGGCGATGGTAATGGCAACAATGCCAATACCTCCGGCAATGGCGAGTAAATATTTTGATTGCCCCTTCAAATTCGAAGCGGTGTTAATTGTTAACGTGTTAAACTCTTCTTATTAGCGCTGGCGACAAGATTGTGGGCAATCCCATTGGTTTGCTGCAGGAGAAGTGCATGCAACGTCGTTGGCCGCCGCCATCTTATGAAACGGAGACAGAGGTGGGCCTGCCGCATGAACGACTCTTTACGATTGCGTGCACCATATTGCATTATCGCGAGGTAGGCAAGGGCAAGAGCAAGAAGATTGCCAAACGACTGGCCGCCCATAAGATGTGGACACGCCTGGAGGAGACGCCCATCGATGCTAACCAAATCAATGACGGCATCTGCAACGAACTGGAGGGTGATGTGAGTAAAGTAATGGTTGTAAATACCGTAAAGCTGCCACTAGAGCCACAACCACTAACTCTAAGCCGCCGTTACGAGCGCGTTTCACCCACTCATAATGAATGTGAAATTTAGAATACTATTTTCTTCTTAACTTGGCACCTAATTATTTCTTTAATTTTCATTAGAATCCTTATAGAAATATAATCTTTAGAACTAACATGTGTAAATGTTCTTTGTTTAGCTTACAACTTTTGCATGCGTTATTTTAATTGAATTTGTTGTTGAACCGTTGCAATTTATAATACTATAATTTATTAAATAATAATTCTATTATTTTGGATTATGATATTTCAAATGCTTTTTAATTGCTCCTACTTTTATCTCCTGATTTTTGACGTGAATTTCTAATACATGTTGGAAATTCGTGAATTTCTAATACATGTTGGAAATTCGTGATATGTTTCAACTCACCATTTGATTGGCAAGGAGTTTTTTGCGTATTATATAAAAAATCGTTGTGCTTTTATTTGCAGCCCCGTAACAGCGATAATTATTTTGGTGATTTGAAAGATATCACTGTGCCAACACTGACCACACAACACAGTAACAAGGTGTCGCAGTTCCACAAGACATTGAAAAATGCTACAGGCAAAAAACTGATTAAATTACAGGTAAATTGAGCTGCTGCTACTAGAGATGCAGCTGTCTCGACGGTCTGTTGTGTTGGCAACTGAAAAAGGCCATGCCATGCTTTATGATTGATATGGATTTATCTTTTGCAGAAGACATGCCTGATGAGCTCGAGGCTTGACGCCGTTAAGCTGCTGTCAGAGATTGCTATCGAGAATCAGTTCGAGGTCACCTACGTGGACGTTGAGGAGAAATCGTTTACCAACCAATTTCAGTGTCTGGTTCAGTTATCCACGTTGCCAGTCGGCGTTTGCCATGGCACTGGGACATCGTCTGCTGAGGCACAGCGACATGCAGCTCAAAATGCCCTAGAGTATTTGAAGATTATGACCAAAAAGTAGGTCAACCAACTAATTAGCAAAATCTGATCAGAGGAGAAATTTCCGCGGTTTTTGGTGGTTCACAGCAACAATCTTTAGCACTGTTTTCAAAATATATATTGTTTACATATTTTGATCTTCATTAACTCATTGATTTAGCAAAGACATTAAACACATTAAGAAAATCGATTCGACTTGCATTGCAAAGAGTGCATAATTTTCATTTAATTGGCAAACTAATTAATTTTAAATAAAACATCACACAAGTTTATGGATAAAATTGAATCGAACTGTAATATATTCAGATATTGATATAATTAAAAATCTAATTTAAAAAATGTTATATGTTGGATATTAAAATCACATTTGGTTTTAGCAACTGTTGTCGACGTCAACGGTTATGACAAAAATATATCATCTAAAGATGGAGAAAAAAATAACTAAATGATGACAAACAGAAACTGAAAAATGAACTAATTAAATGTAACATGGAATAGTTTTAAGAAAAGAAACGCTTGCCTGTTATTGTAAACAACACAGGCAGTTTACCAATAAACATTTAGATTGATGTATACAAAAAACACTGTTTAATAGTGATTTATACTTATGCTAAGAAACTAAGAACTAAGTAGGGGCTATTTACATTGACCGACAGCGGGTGCAGCAATATTACAGAAGCAACTCGTAATTGCTGCTTGTGGAAATGGTCATTAATCTCTACTTCTTTTTACGGTCCTGCGTGCACTTGGGACAAAACCATTTGCCCTTTGGCTTCGTGGTGAGGCCCACACAGGCAAAGTGAAACCACTCGATGGGGCACTGGCAAAATAAAAGAAAAGGCATTTGAATAACAAAATATAAGTATAATATAATTACGAAGAAACGCACGTCTGGATTGTCGCAGCCAATCATTTCGCCATAGGAGACCTGATGGCATAAGCAATATGTTGGTTCGTTTGGATCCACTGGCATGTCCATGACATCGCTGGGATGCGTTGCAGTCGTGTGGCTAGATTCCTTCTCCGAATCGTCAACATCAACCGCTTTCTGTGTGTGGTGACAAAAAGAAAACAGCGTTAACAAATGCGTTTAAAAATGCTTAGCTCTTATCGAGGATCATGCATGCAGGTGAAATGTAAAAAATGAAAAATGCAAAGCTAATTGAACATCTAATGTCAAATACACTGAATACATACGTTAAGAGGCAAATGGAGGGTAACTTTCGTGCAGAGTATATTCAGCGATTTGGCTACTTTGTAGGTTACTAGGCAAACAAACTTAACTAAATAGTGGTCAGAAGGAGGGAGCAACAATCGCAACAGGACGAATATATTTATGAATAATGCTTGATGAAGATGATTTACCTTTTGGGCGCCCCCCTTGCGTGTTTCTTTTTCTTGATTTACCTTAGACTTTTTCTTTTTGCTACCTTGGCCAGCACTGCTGCTAGCATTGAGATTCGTGCCACTGGCACTATTCGAATGATTGCCACCACGGCCAGTCTCCTCATCTGAGGAAGCTGGCTTTTTCTTTTTACCCGTCGCCTTGCCATCCTTGGTTTTCTTGCGGCCACCCTCTATATAAAATATAAACATAAATTAATTTGATACTTTTAGTCCACTTTCTCAATGTAGATGACGTACTTTTGGCAACCGCTTCCTCGGATTTGGCACGCGTGGATGAGGCCTTCTCTTGAATCTCGCCCTCAAAGCGCGCCAAATCATTGTCGAGTCTTCGGATTTGTTTGTCGACCAGTTCGTACGTTTGTATAGCCAGCTGAACTTTGTCATCGCTGTATTCCTTGGCCTTGCCAAAGAGTGCCTTAATGTCCTCCAAGCGCTCCTTGCGCTCCTCCTCACTCATTGACCCGCTTTCTGAGGTTAGCTTGCGCATAAAATCCTTTGCATGGCTGTCAATGCTTTTCATCGCAGTCTGTGCCCGATCATCCAGTTTCCTCATCAGCTTAAAGTTCCGCTCCAGTTCTGTTGGTAGTGATTCCAATCCTAAATGAGAAATACGAAATCAATTGCCGCCTTTGCTAGTTTTTAGCTTTCATTTTTTACATACCGTCTAGATAATTTTCTAAATATATTGCTGATGACATTCTGTATAGGTGTTGTGCGTTTTTTACCTGTTTTTATTTTTCCTTCCTTAATTGCACTTTACTAACAAAAAGCAAGCGTCTATTTACGACTCACAAACAGCTGTTTTGTTTAGTGTGCAGCAATGTGTACAGATAGTTCATTCGATTGTGTTGCAAGGTACACTCTCGCCATCTCGCTCTTGCGCTAAATAGTTACGTGGCAGATAATAAAGTTTGCTAATTTGTAATAAGAATCCCTAAAAATTATAATACAAAGCCTTTTAGCAGAATTAAAATCGCTATGTTGAATAATAAATCCAACGAATATAACCGATGTGAACATTACATTACTCGATAGCACAGTTGGTAATCGCACAGCGTGCGGTGCACAACACTGCCAAAGACAGCTGTTTTTTCGCTGGTCAATATTGCAGCCAGCATCCCACTGAGAAAAAAAGATCCAAAAATGGGAAATACCTGCACACAATTTGGCTAAAAATCATTTAACTAAAATGCGCAGAGCCTCTACAAAAGATTGAAGAACACATCAGATCTAGTATGTACAGTATGTATAAGAAATTGCGTAAAATGTTGCCTCCAATGCGTCCAGTCCACTGGTTTCTACTCGCCCTCTGCATCTTTGTCACCTTTTATTGGTTGGTCGAGTTGCGATTGAAACAAGGTTTGTACTCAGACACCCATTTGCCGTACCATTTGTGCAATGTTGTATATTATATTTTCCTATGTGCAGCCATGAAGCCACTGTCGAACATAGCTAGCAACGAAGCCACTCAAGCGGCGCAATCATCGCTTGCCCAAATTGCACCCACATTGGACAACTTCAATTATGAGGAGCAATTGGTGGTGCTGTACAATCGAGTACCCAAGACGGGCTCAACCAGTTTCGTTAACATCGCCTACGATTTGTGCAAACAAAACAGATATCACGTTCTGCATATCAATGTGACTGCCAATATGCACGTACTTTCGCTGCCAAATCAGGTGAGTCTTAGTTGAAATCGCTTTCTGATCCACAACAACTGTTCAACTATTTAACTGCCGTGTTTTTTGATTAGATCTCCTTTGTGCGTAATGTGACCAGATGGCATGAAATGAAGCCGGCTCTCTACCACGGACACATGGCATTTCTCGATTTCTCCAAGTAAGTGTGTCAAGTTAATATGTATAATATCATATATATATATATATATATATCACTATATTGCAGATTCCAAATCGCACACAAGCCCATCTATATTAATGTGGTGCGTAGGCCCCTGGATAGACTCGTCTCATATTACTACTTTCTGCGGTATGGCGACAACTATCGCCCCAATTTGGTGCGAAAAAAAGCTGGCAATAAAATTGTAAGTATCAAATTCTTATATATATATTATATATATATATATATATATAGATATATATATATGTATATTTATTCTGTGTGTCATATTTGGTTTGGTTTGACAGACGTTCGATGAGTGCGTTATTCAAAAGCAAGCCGACTGTGATCCCAAAAATATGTGGCTGCAAATACCATTCTTTTGTGGGCACGCTGCCGAGTGCTGGGAGCCCGGCAGCGATTGGGCCTTAAAGCAGGCCAAGCTCAATTTGGTCAATGAGTACTTCCTGGTCGGTGTCACAGAGCAAATGTACGACTTTGTGGATCTCCTGGAGAGATCACTGCCCAGGTGAGTTCAACCATATCGTCAAAACCTTTCATAGATGAGCATGTTGTAAATGACATTCAAATTTTCAGAATATTTCAAGGCTTTCGCGAACACTATCAAAATTCCAATAAATCTCATTTACGTGTGACCTCTTCAAAGTTACCGCCCACTGAATCTACCAAACAGACCATACAGCGGTCCAAGATTTGGCAAATGGAGAACGATCTGTACGAGTTTGCATTGGAACAGTTTGAGTTTACCAAAAAGAAACTGATGCAGCCAGATAATAAGCATTTGCAACAGTTCATGTACGAGAAAGTTCGGCCCAAATGATTGCTTGGGAGAAGCAAGGGTAAGACAAAAGGCAAACACCGAATCAGAAATGGCAAATTGCGGCCCAAGTGCAGGCTTAACTAGTAGAACCCTATATATCAGTTTTTATTTATATATATATATATATATATATATATATATATATATGTATAGTGTATATAGATAATCTGTACTTAAAATCAAGCAAAGAACTCGTGAAAGACACTAAAGACTTTAGAATTGAATATCGTTGACATATTAATGATTTTATCTCTATGTATATATACACCTAGTTTAGTATACTTTGTATAGTAAGTCATACATAACGCTTTTCTTAGATTTACCTAAGCAATATATATCTAGCAACAATTGTAACAACTAAACGAAGCACAATGCATTTAGGCCTTGGTCTAGTAAACTGTACTCTTCTGTAATTAGTATTTGACAATAACGCGTTCAGCGTAAAGCCCAAATACAAATTAATTGCTGGGTGCTGCGCTTACCAATTACCAACTAATTTTTGGTAACTTAGAGATTAAATTAATCTGTAAGTACGATCTATAATGATATTATTTGTGATTAAAGATTAAAGTAATGTGTAAGTACGATCTGTAATGATATTATTTGTGTCTCTAGAAAAATGTATATTAGCTTTTAGCACTTTAAACTGAGAAACTCATCAAGTCAAATTTATTGTAAATATATATTAACTACTTGTCAACTCTGAAACTAGCATTTCTTTCAACGACTGTCCGCATTAGCTGCATGCAACTGGCTTAACTGACTTAACCTGTCGACCGATTATTTAGTTATTCTTATAAACACACACACACATCTATCTGTAAATAATCAATATTTATTTAATGCATGGCGAACTGTGCTTAAGTTAATTGCTGTTGAAATTGCATCGCTACTCAGCGAAATTCCATTGAAGTTTAAAAAGCTGACGTAGCTCGATACTCAGCATTGACGGTTTGATTGACAGGCTGACTGGCTGACTAGGTAAATTATAGAAAGCAGAAAAAGAAATAAATCAAAGTCGAAATGGAATTAAATTTCGGACACACAATCGAAATACGAAATTAATTGCTCGAGCAAAGACAATGAGTTCGCATTATCGCCAGTTGAACATTTGAACGGAGACACGCAAGTCGTCGAATCGTTCGACTTGAGCTCGCTATCGTTTAGTTTAGTTTTTTATTTTACGCTTAAGCAGTTAATTATGAAGTAGCTCTAAGCATTAAATAAGTGCCCAATATAAAGTGCGAACGGATTAGACTTCGAGTCCAGGTAGCAGTTACGTGTGCGAGAATATAATAAATATTTATATAAATGTACATTTATTTATTTTTATATTACGTATATAAATAATCTAAGGCACCTTAGCCCGACTTTTGATTGCGACTAATATCGGGTACTGAGTGAGGTTTGAGCTTGAGCGTTCAAAGGTTCAACAATAATTATATGTCTGTGGTGCACTGTGAGAAATTACTGTGAAATAGTTGTTTACTATTAGTTATAACAGTTGCAGGAGCAATGGTGTGTAATTTGTGTGAATAACAGCTTATACGACTGTGCTACACTGCGAGAAATTACTGAAATAGTTGTCTACTATTATTTATAACAGTTGCGTCAGTACTAGCTGTTAACAGTAATATGTGTGTATACGATTTTATGAGGGCTTGCGTAAGTTGGCATTTTGTCTTGAACTTTAACACAGTGCAGCTTTTATCACATTGTATATAAATATAGACTAAGCAGACAACTACACAGGGCTTAGCCATTAAGTCTTAGCGACATTTCAGTAAACCGCTGTATAACAGCTAACGATGCCAGCACTTTTCAACGCGCTGCCATTGGCCATAAGTAATCGTTTTGTGTGTGACCTGTATACACAAACAAACACGTATGTATGTGTGTGCATGTGTGCATTATATTACTTCTGAATTAACTCGAGATACACAGATACACACATACATACATTACGATACATATACGATGCGGGTATAAAACTGTTCGATATAGTGGATTATTTGTTTAGTCTTTAAACGTGTTAAGACCGAGATAGACCAGCCGTAAATCACCAAGCCTGGAATATATCATTCAACAAGTCAAAAAACATCAAAAGAAAACGCATTAAAAGGATATTAACGCAATTCGCTTTTGGATTAGCTGACCCCGCAATCAATTTTGGTAAGTGTACTATTTTCAGTGTTGTGTTATTATTTTGCATAGATACATACATATTATCTGCAGCGTGCTAATGCGCTGATGCGTGCTGCATTCTGTTTTGGCTTCGTTGCGCTTTTCGCGTCTCTTTTGTGCTTGCCCTTTGCATAATGAATAGCACAAATTCAATGTCTACACAAGCATAGCAAACAGAGCAACAACAAACGCAACTCGCAACTGGTTGCCTTTTTGCACGTTTGCCAGCACTGCACCAAGCTGCCAGAATGCTCGCTTTTCCTTTTGCATCCACTTTCGGCTTCACCGTTAAAGCTGTAATTGTGAGTTGTCAAAGAGCCACTGCAATTGCTGTGCATTTGTGTGAGGGAGAGTCACTTAACGAAAATTGTGTCGAATTTTGCCTGTGAAGTTCAATAAACGGTTGGCATTGACCCATTTGTAGACCAGGCTAATAGCTTGTGCCGGTTCCTGTTCAAGTGCAAAGGCAAATGCATTTTATTGCTGTTTACGCTACAAAGTCAACGTGTAAATATTACATATATAAAAATTAATATCGAGCTGAGCTGTGCTTCTGTCATCATGCCGAGTGCAGTAACAACCTGCTTGCCTAGGACAACAACCTCCACTTCCATTGGTTTAGGTGAGACAGCCATACATTGAATACACACACACATTTTGAATGTGCTTACTTTACACATGTACACATACATACATACATATGTTTTAACCTTTCATTGTAATTTTTTGGCACGGAAGGTTAAAGCACTTTTTACATTGGATTTATCATGTAGATAGTTCAATGTCATACCTTTGGTATGTGTATTCTTCTTTTCTTTTATTTTTTATTTTTGGCAAGACTGTCAAGCGATATTTATCTCTACTGTCATTACGTCATGGTTATTTCTCTTCAGCCTTTTTTCGCGTTTTCTCGCATGTTTTTTTTAATTGGGAACTCTGGTTTTTTACATGGTTTGGGTAACACCACTAAAGATACAGTACAATACGATACAGGGGAAATCTAATCCAATCTACTTAAAATCGACTACAAATAATCCATGTCTCGACAACACATGTTTGCAAAAGTGTATTTATTACATTTTTAAGTTCAAGGAACCCATGAATACGGTTTTAGAAGCGGATAACTCTAAAAAATAAGTATTTGAATAAGTTGCAAATGTAATTGTTTGATTTTCGATCAGAAACACAATATGTCAAATAGTTGTGCAATTTTTTTTGTTCGCCAGTGTGCATATGTAGGTGTTTATTACACTGTGATGATATTTTCTCAAAGTCTGATTTTATATCTAACGACACGGCTGTTTTATTCGTGAGCGTATTTCCGCCGAAACTGACAAAACAAGCCTAAACACGCAAAAAATAAAACAGTCCGAAAATAATGAATGGATGTTGCGATTCAAAGGCGAGCTGCGCACGTGTTGGCGTCGAACATTCAAAAGAAACAAAACAGTGACGAAAGAAGTGCTGGTCCCATGCCCATGGTTGGGGTGTTGTTTGAAACGTGTTGAGATCAACTAACCATAATTATAAGCGAATCGCACACACTGAGCCATTGTTGTCAAACAGCTGTAATTACTGTGTAATGACCAATTGACGGATATCACCACCGCTAGTTAGCTGACATTGAACCGAAAGTACAAAGCCTGAGGGTCAAAACTGGAGACAAACACTAATACATATATATGCATATAATATATTTATATAGAAGATGCTGCTACTGTTGTTGGTGTTGTTGCTGGACTACTCTGTATAGCAGGAGCAACAACAACAGCAGCTGAGCAACCGCATTGAAAACCAGCTTTGGCATAATTTCCCAAATGCATTCGCTTCTCTGGCAACCCCTCAGCTTTTGCACTCTTTTAACTCTTACCCACGCTCGCTCTCTGTGAATGTCACGCTCAAGTTCAGCTTCAGTTTCAGCTTTAGCTTTAGCTTTTGCTTCAGCTGTTGTCGTCGGTGAATTTCCAGTTTTTTGATTCTTGGCTTGGTATATAATCTTCGCAACGCGCTTTTGGCTGCCACAGTTTCGTCAGCTCTCTTGACTCCGTTACACGTTTTGCTGACTGCGTTGCTCCGTCTAAACGCTATTATCAGTGATTTTTATGGTAGTACGAGTATACCGACCTCCCTCAAAAAACGAGTTTCACGTTTTCGGTTTCAGTTCAAATTGTGTCTTGGTGTCGGAGTGTGTACTATATAAATTATACGATTATTATGATGTTGCTTTGAAAAGACATTAACTATTCATAAGTTTATGCTGTACATTTTGCATATATGGTTGTTGTTTGTACACATTTTGTGCATTTTGGGTTTTGCCAAAAACTATTCGAAACTTCTCGTTTTTATTTACTATGCTTGTATTTGATGTGATTACAAACTACCAAATTAAGTGCTCATTCATCTCAATCAAAGTCAATCAATGTCGACGCGCTTTTAAGTAGATCTAATTGTCTTTTGTTTAGACCCGAATTCCCATAGATAATCAGTTGAGTTGCGTATATATATATATATATCTGCGATAACAACTTTACAACATGTAAACTTTAGGTCTAGCTAAATATTGAAATATGTAATTTGAATAGCAAAAACAAGATTGAAATTAAATCAAGCATAACAAGCTAAGATCAAGAATTCAGCTCAATGTTATATCCGCCAATATCTGAGTGGCAAATGCATTCTCATCTCAAAGTCAACGGAATTCAAAAACCGCTGCTAAAAATTATAACTTTTATGCAGCATCCGTTATTGAGTTCGGTTTTTTTCTTTTTCTTTTTTGCAACCCCAAAAGCGATTGTCAAGGTTAAGGTTAAGGTTAAGGTGAAGGTTACTTAGAAGATAAAGCAGAAGATATAACCGGTTGATCGGCAATGTAACGAATCGGCCTGCAGTTGTGCTCATATTGCAGTGTCAACGATCCAACGGTTTGCAAATTAAAACGAACAACAATTTATATATATGTACAATTTGTCATACAGCAGTATCAATAACACTTGAGACTGCAAAGTCAATACGAAAATTAAGCAAAAATTGAGTGCTGAGCACAAAAGAATATATCACTTAGTTTCAAAAGTACTTCAATCAACAGCAACAAATACGGCTGCTGCAAAATGAGTAAGTAATAATTACTGTTTTCTGAACAGAGGTCTTACACAATAGCCCATACATATATCATTGCAAATTGCTTTTAGTCAAAGGTTTCTCTCTGATATACATATATATATATAGATATAGACACGCTACTCGTTAGATGCGCTAATTGCATTTTAATTGTCATCTCCGTTTTTAACATTTGATTTCTGTTTTTGTGTAATTAATAGGAGTGCCCACCATGTTGTCGGAACTCGATGCGTTGCCCACGCTTAAGCTGGGCGATTATACGCTTCAGTTTGAACTTGGCGAACCCACCGCTGCAGCCAAGGAAGTTGCAGTCCGGGAACTGCGCGAATCCCCCGAGCGCCAAAAGCAGGCCACCCAGGAGCTGAAGCGTTTGCTGGAGGGTAAGTCCATAGCAAATATGTAAATCGATATTGAAATCTATATATATTTCCCAACAAGTAGAACTGGGTATTAGTTGTGTAAAGAATTTATTTAAATTATTGAGCTAAGGAAATTCCAATAATTTCAATCAATATTCAATCAGACTTTCTAGACTTTAAGCTCACATTATAATCCATACTTCCTAGTACGAGACAACAAGTTGTAACATGTCAGTAATTATATAGCACAGAACCATTACTTATCTTTCAAATAGCGATGAGACTAAAAGTTGACTTCCTCGACGACACCCCTTATTAGAGTAGTTTACATCATAATCAGTCAATTAAACCCACAGCTATGTATATATATGTATATATAGGGATCTAACATTGAGTCCAGAGAAAACTATATCTGAATAAAGCGTCAGCTTAATTGGAAAAGGCCATAGAGATCAGCAGCATCAAGCTTGTGTAATTAATAAACGAACTTAATGGACTTTGTTCAGTTTGAAAGCTAAATATACACAATTAATAAAATCGGTTTAACATTTAGCGGAAACCGATTTGTACTGCCCCAAGGACAATGAGGAGTGGCTGATACGCTTCCTGCGTCCCTGCAAGTATTATCCAGAGAGTGCGCGCGACTTGGTAAGCGGCTATATAAATATATAATAAGTAACTTAATGTAACAACTTCCAATTTCCAGATCAAGCGCTACTACTCATTCAAGGTGAAGCATTCGGATGTGTATAACGATCTGAAGCCCACGCGGGAGGAAAACGTCTTTAAGCACAATATACTCACCGTGTTCCCCAATCGTGATCAGTGCGGACGCCGCATCTTGTTGCTGGAGCTGGGCAGTAAGTGGACATACAGCCTTAGGTTTAATAGGACTGAATTTGTAATCTCTGAATTTTGTGATGCATTCAGAACGCTGGAAGCACAAGCAGGTCACACTCGATGAGGTCTTTAAGGGTGCAGTCATATTCCTGGAGGCCGCCATGCTGGAGCCGGAGACCCAGGTGAATGGCGCTGTCGTTATCTTTGACATGGATGGCCTCAGTCTGCAGCAGACCTGGCAGTTTACGCCGCCATTTGCCAAGCGGATTGTCGACTGGCTGCAGGACTCGGTGGCACTGCGCATCAAGGCCATTCACATTGTGAACCAGCCCACGATCTTCAAAGTTGTCTTTGCGCTCTTCAAGCCCTTCCTGCGCGAGAAGCTGCGCAGTCGCATCATTTTCCACGGCACCGATCGAGACTCCTTGCACAAGTACATGTCACCCAAGTGCTTGCCAGCCTGCTATGGCGGCATCCTGGAGCTGCCCCGTGTCGATGGCGATCAGTGGTACAAGCTGCTGCTCATGTGCGACGCCGAATACGATGCCATCAATTCGTATGGCTACAAGAAGAAGTGACGAGGAGTGATGAGCAGCGATGTGCAGTGTGTCAGCAAGTGATATTTCTCCCTCGTTTATCGAAAACTCGTTTTATATGCATTAAGCCTATATATCTGTTATACGCTTGCGATACTAAACAGTTATGTTTCGCTAGTGATAGAGCCAAGAAGTTTGCCTTAGTCTTATGCAGTAAGTGTTATAGCTGACATAATCCACTTTACACACACAAACACACACACACACACACATATATATATGTATATATATATATTTAATTGGGGTAAGCGTAATTATAGCCTGTTATTACCTATATTACTTACATAGATAAACCTACACATAAATAGAAATAAATATGTCAAAATGTTATTATGAATGCAAAATTGCGCATTATTTTTACCCACTTCATTTTATTTGAGTTTCTTCATTCATATAATTTACAATTAAGTTGTAAATGGGCAAATCACGTATGTATAAATATAATATTGTTCATTGGCTTGTTTTAAGTAAGTTTCTCGTTAAACAAAGCAATTCTAAAGCTTAAATTCTAACGTTGAATATCAATTGGCTTGAAAATATTAACTGTTATAAGCACAAGCTGAATGAATTCAGCTGTTATATATAAACATATTTGTATAATAGTTATTGCACTGTCGGCACTGTTATACACTTGATGCATAAAAGCTAAAGTTAATAACAAAAATGTTCAGTTGAAGCTCTTTTGGTCAAATCATTTGATCCAATTACAAGGCACAATTGTTACACACAACTTGTAGTGTTATCAAAGATTATAGATATATATATATATATATATTGGTATATCTCTAGTCTTTCGTACTATTCTCTTGATTAGCAAGCTGTTACTAACTTAATCTCAAAATGTGTCTACTACAGCTTGTGGAATGTGTTTAGTCAAAACGAGTCTACTACAGATTGTTCAACGTGTCTTTTCTTTTTGGTTGTTTTTGGTCTATTCTGGGAATATCAATATCGGAATATCACCCACTAAACTGGAATGTGTAGTGTGTGCCTCTGGTTAAGCAGTGGAGAATGTGAAAAGTGGACATACTTTTCATAGACGGTAATTGGTTGATGGCGCCTTTGGCGAGCCGCGCAAACGTCGAAATAAGTGACGTGATAAGGCGTTGGGTGCATGCATCGCAGCATCCGCCGTTTGCCCGTCATCATCGTCATCCGCATCGATGACCTCAGCTGATTTGGTTGCACCATCGCCGCCCATGCAGCAATTGCGTCGCTGCGTTAGTCGAATGGTCTCCGCCAAGTTGATAGTCTCGCCATTCTGTCGCTGCTCCGCTTCGGCAATGCATTCCATTTTCTTCCATTGGCGCAGGGCTAGCACAAAGGCATCCGTCACATTTGCCGCCGTCTTCGAGGAGGTCTCGATGTGTGAGCCAATCCCCTGTACCGTGCACCATTGCTGCACATCTTCATAGCTCACTTGCCGTTTCTCCGCTCGAATGTCGTTCTACGATTTTTCCAATATATATTGATTAAATTCACAATCGCTTCTAATGCACCCAATCTCCCCGCTCACCTTGTTGCCCACCACAATGAAGGGGAACCTGTCCGGCTCCACGTCCGCATAGTTGAGAAACTCATTGCGCCAGAGCCGCAATCCTCGCAGGCTGTCCCGATCATCCAAGGCATAGCAGAGCAGGCACATGTCCGAGCCGCGATAGAAAGGTGTACGCAGTGCACGGAAGCGTTCCTGACCAGCCGTATCCCATATCTAAAGTGGAACACGCATTATTATTCAACGATACACCTCTTGATTGGCATTCAATTAACGATTTATTCAAATTTTGCAATTGCTAATTGGAAATATGTGAGAATTCGCAGCACTAAATGGGAGCAAGTAAATAGGCTGATAAATAAAACTTAGGTCGTTAAGCTAAACAGATACAAATAGATAGCAGAATATTGTGCACAAGGTCTTATATATATATATATATATATATATATATATATATATTTGTTATGGCCAAAACCAAGTGACTGATAACAATGTGCTGATAACGAAGTGAATAAACATTCACAACTGAAAAGCCCTGCGAGTTTTACATAAATAAAGGTGTGATATATCGGGGGGGGGGGGGGGGGGGGGGGTATATATATAGTGTTTAAATAGTAAAAACGTTAATTATTAGAACAAGCTTTGCTTATTTATCATGGGAAACTGTTTTATATGCCTCATTTTGACTGCTCGTTTAATGAAATACTAAAATGGTTTTTTTTCGTTTTTTATTTATAACAACTTTTTTAATATGCAAAAAGTGTGTTTACATTCTAGAAAGAGGAGGATAAGTTTACCACACTTTTTCCAAGGTCGAATTTTAAATTGGAATTTGAAGCATATAAAATTGTTCACAAACTTTGTTCTTGTTAACTATTCCAAGTCCAGTTTCTGTGCTGTAGATGTAGCAAACAGTCACTGAGGCAACGTAAAAATATTATGCAAATACATAAAAAGCTGGAAACATCAGACGAATATGTAAGGAATTCCGGTTGAAATTATTTATACTATAGATTTTACTGAGAGATTGCCTTAGCAATTATGAGTCGGGGTATTCCCACTGTTTACAAGCGCTGGAGGGCATTTCAGAGTCATAAACATATATATATATATATGTATTTATGCATATGTATATGTGCTTGTGTATAACTCATCCTGCTCAACAAGTTGTCCGCTTCTTGTTTGGCCCAAACTCAGCGAAGCGTCAACACAAAAAAAGAAATAAAAGAAGAGAAAACAGTAAAATTACAACATTGAGTGAGCAATAAGAACAGTTATCACAAAACAGTTGCCAATACACACAAACAAGCGTAAACAATTGTGAAATAGTTGAGCTTTTTATTAAGGAATTTGTTGCATTGATTGACGCATTTGCAATCCGTAAATTATTCGAATTACTTAGATGACATTTTGCAGCAATTAACTGCTTACTCAACGTGCTGCACAACCTACCCCCTTGTTGCATATTTATAAGTCGACTTATCGGTCTGTGAAATACATAAAAAGAGTGCAGCGTGAAGCGGAAAATGGAGAAAGACATAGGCTAAGAATTTACATACACATTTGCATAAAGGGTTTTCTACGCAACTACACAAAATGTGTGCATGCATTGGTGTGTGCTTGTGTGTGTGTGTGTGCTTGTTACAAATTGCAAAACTGAAACAAAGTCGCCGCATTGTTGATGTTTGTTGTTGTTGTTTACGCTGTTGATTCGGATTCTGGCATGCTAAACTGTACGTTAATTGAGCTTTGTGTGTGCGTGTGTGTGTGCGTGCATGTGCGAGTGTGGGGGCAGATGGAACGGATACCCAGACAGATAATCAAAAAGTACGCAAAACAAGTGGTTAAAGAGCGAGAGCCAAAACTGACTCAGTCCAATTGGAGTAAAGATTTTTATCAAAGTTAACATTTCTGAAGCAGACATGAGTCGGTCCAATTGGAGTAAAGATTTGGTCGAAATGAACATTTGTGAATCAGACATTAGTTGATCCAATTGGAATTGACTCATCACATTAAACGACAAGAAAAAGAAGAACAACAACAAAGCATTAAGTGCATTAGTTATTGTTATTTGGCATTGCTGACCTGCAGTGTGTACTTCTCACCATCGACAACGATATCCTTGTCCATGAACTCAACGCCAATCGTATGGAAATTGTTTTCTTCGTAGCGGTTGGACACGAAGCGTGTGAGTAGCGATGATTTGCCCACGCCCCCGTCCCCCAGTATGATGACCTTGAGTAGTTTGGATTTCTGCGGTGGGCGCATGTTTGTCATGTTTATATGTATTGGTTTATATACGTTCGTCGATTGTCTCAGTAAGGTATTAATGTATTAGAATGTGTTTTTTGGTTTTTTTTGTATTTTTTTTTTTTGTAAAAGCTGCTCAATTGGAAATTGTTACATACAAAATTCGTGTGGTGTGCGCTTAAAATTGGTCATTTGTTTGCTTGCCATCAGTCACGATTCTCGTTGCACTGCGTCTAATTATTCACTTTTGTCTAATTAATTATAAGTATTAACGTGCACTTTTCAAAAGCCAAGTAATTAAAACCATTAAAAAATTGAACTCTCAACGCAACCGCGCCGCGTCGCGTCTTATTGGACTAACAGTTAGCTGGCGAATGAGTCGGTCAGCCAAAACGAACAGGTTCACGGAACCTGCGCACTGTTAAGAACGTAAACAAATCTACAGTTAACAGAGTAAGGCTATGTTAACTATGCCGCCCCAAAAGCTGATAAGATAATTACACTGCAATTAGACGAGTCAAAATGTTCAGATATAAAACTGAGAATAATTCAGACAATTGCAATAAACAAATTCATTTTAGGAGTTTGGAATAATTTGTTTCGTTTATAAACATACAAAACTTATCATTAGATGACTACGAATAGTTTCCTATAAGGATTTATTTATATGTATAAATAATTTTCACTATATATAGTAATTCAATCAGCCTTTGATTACGGCGATTGGTCGCATTTTGATGCACTTGTTGCTGATGCCAGCCGCGTGGCAGGTGTCGACGACATCGGTGACATCCTTGTAGGACTCGGGTGCCTCCTCCATGACCAGTTTTGGGCTGGCGACGCGTATGGCGATGCCGCTCTGCTCCAGCTTATCCAGCACCTCTTTGTAGTCGAGATTGCGACGTGCCTTGGAGCGTGACAAGGCGCGACCCTATTTGAGAGAGAATTAAACACATATGAGGATGGGACAGATTACGATTAAAGATTACGCTTACTGCGCCGTGGCAGGTGCTGCCAAAGGTCTCCTTCATGCCGCGTTCGGTGCCGGTGAGCACATAGCTGCAGGTACCCATTGTGCCACCAACAAGCACCGGCTGGCCGGTCAGCTGATAGTCGACGGGAATCAGGGGATGATGGGGCGGAAAGGCACGAGTGGAGCCCTTACGATGCACGAGCAACTTGCGCTCCCTGCCATCCACAATGTGATTCTCCACCTTGGCAATGTTGTGCGAGACATCGTAGATGACGTGCATGTCCAAATCATCCGGCGTCGTGTTGAACATCTTGGCAAACGCCTGGCGCGTGAGGAACGTCATCGAGCTGCGATTGACCCAAGCGAAATTGGCCGCTGCTGCCATCGCCTTGAGATAATCCTGTCCCTCAACGGAGCTGATGCGGGCGCATGCCAATTGGCGATCATTCGTCTCGATCTTGTCGCGCTTCATGGCCTTCTCCATTTCGACGAGGGCATCGGTGGCCACCTGATGGCCAAAGCCGCGACTGCCCGAGTGTATCATGACAACGACCTGGCCCTTCTCCTCAATGCCCATTTTGGAGGCGCTCCACTTGTCGTAGATCTCGTCCACCACCTGTATCTCGGCATAGTGATTGCCGGCACCCAAAGTTCCCAGCTGGGGCAGACCGCGTTTCTTTGCACGCATGCTCACCTTGCCCGGTTCGGCGCTCAGCATACGGCCATATTCCTCGCAATGCTCCTTGTCCTCGGCCCAGGCATAGCCCTCGCGCAATGACCAATCCATGCCCATTTCGAGCGCTTCCTCCAAATCACGAGCATTCATTGGTATAACGCCCTTGGAGCCCACACCCACGGGTATATGATCGAATAGCGATTGAGCCAGTTGCTCCTTTATCGGCTGCACGTCTTTTTCATAGAGATTGGTGCGCAGCAGTCGCACACCACAATTGATGTCAAATCCAACACCTCCGGGACTGACAACCGACAGGGGATCATCCATATCAAACGCAGCCATGTTGCCAATGGCAAAGCCATAGCCCGAGTGGATATCGGGCAATCCAATTGAGCGGCCAACAATGCCCGGCAATGCAGCCACATTGGCAATCTGCTTGACGCCCGGCAGAAAGCCACCAATGGCGCCTGGGCGGCAGGAGTTCTTCAGCTCCTCTAGTATGAGCTGCTCCAGACGGCTGTTCACATAGAAGACGCCCTCCACATTCATGTTGGGCTGGAAGCCCTTCTTGATGCGCCAGCAGTGATCATTGATCTTCTCCAGATATTTCAGCTCTTCGTTGTAGGGCCGCACCACCATTTTGAGCAGTTCGTCTCGTTTTTCTTTGTTGTCTGTCTATCAAGCTTATTTCGCAAATGTAATAAATATCAAAGATTTCGTCAGAATTTGCAATATGTTTAATGCTGGAATCACTCATGAACAGCTGTTTGCTGTGGGCACCCCAAAAAATTGACATTTACAGCAATGTTATTACCAGCGAGTACTATTTGACTTTTGGAAAATGTTCAAAACATCTCAACTAACATTTGGTTAAAAGAGTGTAAACAATTATTAAATGCATCTATAGACGGTCAAATTCTCAGAATTTGCCATTAACAGCTTAAAATCGATTTATTAGTGAATGCAGGGCCGCGTTCATAATGTTATTAAGCAACAAGCTAAATTTTGTTTAATCGATAAGCATTTTTAACTATTCATTATCTTATACTACTAAGAGCTCTATTTTTCCTAATTTTATTGTTAACCATAATCTGCAAGTTGGGATATTTTAGGCTAGCCGCAGTGTCACCAAACCAGTATGTTGAATGAGTAACTTTTAAGATTGTAAGGCGACTGAGCAACGATACGATATAAGATACACAAATATATTGTCCAGACAATCGTCGTTCAGAATTAATAACGAAGTCGTTTCCACTTCCATTGTGAAAAAAAGTAAACTGAATCGAGTAATTTAAATCCTTAAATATGGCGCGCAGGTTATCGATAGGCAATCAACTTTTTGCGCGCTCTCATGCGTGTGTGTGTGTGTTGCAGATTGCATACGCAGTGCTGCACATACTTAGTATATATATAAGTATGTATAATTCTCAATAAGTGTGTTCGAGTCAATGACTTATTTCTCTTTATCTAATTAGAGAATTCATCATATACACACACACACAGTCGTGGATTCACCCCAGCTAGAACGACAGTTAAACACAGGATGCTGCTCAATAATACACTCCACACGCCCGAGTGTGGAGAAAAATCAATGGAAACATCGATACATGCATATATTCGTTGCAAGCAACGAGTTTCGTTATCAATGTGTGTCAAATGAATCATCATAACAGCAACAATAAGACGAAGCCAGCAATTTTTGTAATAAATGAAATATTGATTCGTTCCGGCAGTATATTTTAATTTATAATAATAATAATAGTTGAAATAAAAATAATCTCAAACTGTTCAAAGACAAAGGTTTGAACAATGTTAGCTGTTTGCCAATTTTGTTGCTTTCAGTTGGGCTGTCTTTGTCCTCAATTCTCAAAAGTGGATATTTTTCCCTGGCAGCAGCGACATCGAAGCATTTTGTTTCCAGAGTGTTTTTAATTTTCAAGACAGGCAGGAGACTAAGCAATTTTACTTCAAGAAGATCTGCATATTGCTCGCTTAATTTCAGTTATTTCAAATTCGTTGCCGATCGCAAGAGCAGCTGAAATTTATTTCTATGATACAAAATGCCATGGCTGATATCGAAATCTACCAGGAGGGGAGCCACCAGATAGAACCACTCTAAATATTCGTTTTATCAAACATCTCAGTCTACCGCCTTCCATCGCTCTCGCTTAAAATGAATGCAAAATATCGCTTGAATATTTATCATTTACAATGAGACTTTGCAAGTGTCGGCCGAGTGCATTAAGTTGATTTCTGTTAAGTTGAGTAAGGGAGCGATTGTTGAGCTGTAAGTAATGAAATCTATGCAGTTGTCGTTCGACAGCTTCATCGATATGAGAATGAATACTTCCAAATAACAGAATCTGTCTTCTGATAACGAAATCCTTTCGGTAGCCATTGTGAAAGTTAACTCAAACGAGTCAGATAAGACAATTAAAGTGGCGCGCAGGTTATCGAAAGTCAATCAACTCGCGCTTTTATATAAATATATATATATATATTGTCAATAAATGTCAATATACAATACATAATAGTCAATAAAGGCGTGTAATGTCAGTGACTAATTTCGCATAACCCAATTGGAGAATTCTTTAGATGCACACTCATACAGGCATTATTGCATTTACCCTACCCTACCAGCAACATGAGTGAAAATATCGATACATCGATGTTTTCAATTTATTTCAATTTTGCAGCCCAATATATATTCTAATTTATAATAAGTAACTTTTGATCATCAAATTACCCTTGAAGTGACTTTATTTTATACTATATTTAAATAAAATATAAGAACACTTAAAATAAATATATTTTTGAATAAATTCTTCGTTTATTATCAATCTCAACAGAAAATTTAAGCAGTATAGAAATACTTGGAGAAATTTTTTTTAAACCATCGAAAACATCGATATCTCCAAACAGCAGTTTTTCCAGCAGTTGCTGAAAATTACCCACAATAATGACACATAAACAGTTACAAATTATTTTTAAAAAATTAACGCAATGCTATTAATGGCGCATAAGTTAACGCATTAATAATATCTCAACTGTTATTTGATTGAGTTTATTGCTCAAAAAAGTTTCATGAATGGTTCGCTAATGGTCATTGACGTTTTAAATTGAAATTTACAGCTGGTGGCTGCATAACAGCAGCTGTTGCTCAAAAATGCAGTTGCTATTATCGAATGCAGGGTTGCTTTTTCCTTAATGTTTTTAACCACCCACCACCATCTATTAATGGCTTTAAGAAACTGATTACATTTCAAATATCACGGAAATATGCAATTTTGCCGACAGCAGGTGGTCCGTATACATGCACTTGATTGGTCTGGTAGACAACGATGCTCAAAAATGGATATTTTTGGCTGAGCGAAGGGACATCAAACAATTGTGTTCCAACCATCCAATTAATTTTTAAGAGTTGCAGGCGACTGAGCAACGATTCTTCCAGAACGGCTGCGTGCTCGTTGTATAAAGCCAATGTTCTCAATTTCGTTGCCGATCGCAAAAGGAGCATCAATTCATTCGAATCATCGCTATCGCACCGACTGAGATCCAATTCAGACAAGAAGTGAACCACCAGCGAGATCAGCTCTAAATAGCTGCTATTAATGTAGGTGTGTTGTATTTTCAGGGCTCTCAGTCGACCGCCTTCCCCAGCTGCCGCTCCCACAAGCAACGGATGCAGCAACGAGCCGATCACACTGCTATTGGTCCGAACGGAATATCCCACGTTTACGCTGAGACTTTGCAAGTGTCGGCCGAGTGCTTGGAGTTGGATCTCATTATATTGAGGTGGGAATCGCATGCTGAACTCAAAGTGACAAAATCTGTGCAGTTGACGTTCGACTGCTGCATCGATGAGCGAGTGAAGACTTCCAAATAACATCATCAGTTCGTCCAGTGTAAAATACACAAATATATTGTCCAAACAATCGTCGTTTAGAATTAATAATGAAGTAGTTTCCATTTCCATTGTTAAACGTAACTGAAACGAGGAATTTAAATCTTTGAAAATGGCGCGCAAGTTATCGATGGTCACACAGCTGTTCGCGCGTTTGCTTGCATGTGTGAGTGCGTATGTGTATTGTGTGTATTGTTTATGTCGGCGCTGCTGTCAGCGTGTTTGTGGTCCGATGCCGCTCCAAAATTAAAGTGAATCATATAAAACTCGTCTCCAACTTACGCGATACACTCGTGAGCAGCGTTCACTGCCGTTTCAGCAAAATTATTTTCAATTCCAAGCGCGAACCCGACGGATAAAAAACGGCGACCAGTCGTCGTTGACTCTAAAAAACTACTGTGCTTTTCTTGGTGTTGTAGTCGCCGCACAGGAAAAAAAACTGTTTGCGTGGATTAAAAACGTGAAGTCAATTAACTACGTTTATTTTCTGACTTCAAGCATTCCAATATAGAGAGTATATATATATATATATATACATATATGATATATAATAAGGCGTGGCAGCACTTGTGAAAATCGGTGTATTATTTCGTCTAACGCAATTGGAGAATTCACCACACACACACACACACGTACAGAGTTGTACATTTACCTAAAGTAGAACAACAGCAAGTCAAAGGAAACGGCGGAATGGATGATTTAGGTGAGTGCTTACAAAAAAAAAACAGAAACACACTTCCTGTTAGCGTGGCACCTTGTATTGGTGGCAGTCATCAAAATTTTTTATATGCTGCTTCAAGGTCAACTCCCGGCTTGAGCATACATAGCTAATTAGCATTCCACGTATATAGTTGCGGACAGTTGCCGGTAGATGGCGATTAAATAATTCTTTAAATTTGTGGGAGACTCACGCATCTCTCTTATCTGTTTTTTTTTAAAATCCAGTCGCCTCCTTATCTACTGATAAGTCCGATTATAAATGTATTTACAATATACACAAGAATGAGTGTTATTCACTGTCCAAATCTTATCACTGCTTACGAATACTTTCATCTTCGCCTTTGCATTCCTGGCGATTTACTCAACACGAAAATCAACAGCAGAGTATTGCTGTCGACGCTTCAATCATTTACACGTTGACATTTCAACAATTTTTAGCATCGAAGCTGGGCTTTGTTATGTACTTTGGTATTGTTCATGATCTCGCATTGTTAGGTTGATCCAGCACTTAACTCGGTTTGCTTGTTTGTTTTGCTTTTTTTCCGAACACACATACACATATACACAATTTTAGTCATCATCAGCAGAATTTTGAGTATCGTCTGTGTCATCTTCTGTTATTCTGCCTTTATTGTGCTTTATTTTCTGTATGACACAATTTCTCGACTGTTGCTGCCTGTTGCGCTTTTTGTTAATGGCTTTTGATAAATGCACACACAAACAGGCACGCACACGAGTACACGAGTGGAGACATTCCTAAGAGTTAACTAAAGGCCACTCATGCTCACAGTGTGGAAAAGCGAGCAAGTTGACAGCAATTCACCGAACTTTAAAGTTGAAGCGCAGCTGACTGCATTCTGCCCACGCACAGTGGTGCACTTATGCGCAAAATGAAAGCACACACATTCCATAAGCTGGAAAGCGCTTGTATTTTGTATAGAGTAAGTGAGTGAGTGTGCCTACTTTATTGATTACCAGGAGAGGCTACCCACTTGCTGCACGCAACATCCGGAATCGGAGTCGGGTTGCGTGTGCAGAAAAGTTGTTGATGTGTCTGATCTTGTTGCATTTAGAGCATTGTCACTCAGCACAGTGAACAAAATGTTTTCAATAACCTCATCAATACCATTTAAAAAAAAAAAACATCTCCAAGTGAGCATCATAGAAAATAGAAACCTTTAAAAATAATATAAAAGACGCACAAAAATAATAGCATATTATTTTTAGTTGATGGTTTAAAGACCACTGTGAACGTAGATCGCTTTATAATCTTTGTTTGTCCGTCTTGCTTTTAATTCCTCCTTTTGCCTCCCACTTGCGGCTTTCGCTTTGCGGTT
The DNA here is from genome assembly GCA_035044325.1 of Drosophila nr. medialis 2 BK-2023a. Taxonomy (NCBI): domain Eukaryota; kingdom Metazoa; phylum Arthropoda; class Insecta; order Diptera; family Drosophilidae; genus Drosophila; species Drosophila nr. medialis 2 BK-2023a. Next base: position 238,340 of record JAWNMH010000394.1, read on the forward strand.
GTGTTGCTGTCGCTGTCGCAGCAAAGTTGTCACAACCTCATCATCACGACATGCAGCAACCGCAGCCAAACGAACGCTGGCTGCTACGCTGACCGAGCGATAGATGAGCAAAAGACACCGCAAAAGTGAAACAAATGAATGAGCCACTTTTCGTTTGTTTATTGTGGCTCTCGCGCACTCTCTCTCGCTCTCTTATGCGCGCATCGCTCGTGAGAGAGCCGCATTGCGTTTGTTTTTAATGAAGCTCCATTGACGCTGCGTTTGTAGTTCCATTTCATGTTCCGTTATTGTGCACAAGCGCCAAGTTCTATTTCAGTCGTTTGCGACGCTCTTGCTTAGCCACGACGCAACGCGCGCGATTCAATCGGCTGGCGTCCATATTGAGAAATAAATAACACCAAAATATATATGAGACAACAACAATTTGAGCAAAGTGCAATCAAGAGTTCAAAGTAAATTAAAAGAAAAAAAAAACACATAGTGACAACGTGTAAATCGATAACGGTACAAAGAGTGCATCTAACAAGTCAATCAATCGATCAACAAGTGCTCAATGTGAATCAACAAAATCAACTGCACAAAAAGTCGATGAAAAATTGTTGGGCATTTCGAATGCGACAACAGATGTTGTATCGTGGGAAAATTGTTTACCTTTGCTAAAAGTCGTCTCTTCGTCGTATTATGTAGGTAAAGAATGATAATACATTGCGAAGGAAGATAAAAGTAGAATTCCAGTAGCTAAACTGATAACACTCTCGACACAAATGAACACATCAAGCCAAACCACTCAAAGAAGAGACGCAAAATATATGCAAACATTTTATTGTTATTTATTTTTCGGTCAACAGATTAATGATCTCACTCTGTCACTTGGCAAATCCCGCGAAATCTTTTAGAATTTTAATTTGTAACTAATTAGGAAGCTAATTCTTAAATTGAATATAGCGTAAAAACGCCAGATGAAAAACGAAAAATATGCCTAAATGTGACAAGAGGCAGTGAAATTTGGCTAGCGTCATTAATTTTGGCCCGTCCCCGACAAGCGGATTATAAGCGTTATTAAAGAAAATGCGACAATCTCGTGGGCGTTGAAGAGGGAAAATCGTTTGATCAGATCTCAAACTGGAAAATGGGAACAAAAATAAAAAACAAACACGACAACAGAAAAGAGACCATTAAAACGGCAATTACGAGAGCACGACATTTTACACACACACACACTCACACACACACAAACAATAAACATATTTCAATCACTTGAAATAATAAATGTAAACAAAGTCATGAAAGTGCTTGAAATATTGTTATATTGAATGCAGTAATGAATGTAAAAAAAAAAATGGAAAATGTTTATGGGAACTGTCGCTCAAGCAGCGTTGCAGGCCAGCCATTAAATGCACTTATTGGAATTGCCGCCAAACGAATTTCAATTGGTCACAGTATGTATCTGTAACTGTATCTGTGTATCTTTTGAGTGCCACGCAGTCTTCTGGCGCTGTTTGTGTTTATGACGAAACAGCTGGATCTCCCCAACACCAGCCTCGTTCGCCCACACGCATGAAGAGAGGGCAACTCTAACGGGTTGCCTTCTTCCACTCTGCGATTTCAGATCCAGATACATTTTTTTTTAGATAATAGATGAAAGTTAGCACCCCTTCGCTGGTTGCATGACAACCTCCCCAAACGTCGACCGCTCATCAATGAGTTCATCGTTCGTTTTGTAATCATAGTTGCGAGTATGAGTACAATGAATATGAGTACGAGTATGAGTACGAGTATGAGTATAAGTACGAGTATGAGTATGAGTATGAGTATAAGTACGAGTATGAGTATAAGTACGAGTATGAGTACGAGTGTATAGCAAGCTCTCGTTTTCAATCAGCAAATAGATTCTAATCTCCAAGTGGCAACTCATAAAATTTCAATTAGTGTGCGTTGTTTTTAAGCACGACGACGAAGGGAGAACTTTTCAGCTGGCATTCTCCCTCCCTCTCTCCCGCTCCCTCTCTCCCGCTCCCTCTCTCTCTCTCTCTCTGTCTCTCTCTCTCTCAATCTCTCTGTGTGGACTAAGCACCAGAGGCTTAAGACTTTCCTCATATTTACGCATTTTTGAGCGTAAAAATCTATGAATGAATATATATATTTTTTTAAATATGATTTGGCTCTTTTTAAGAAAAATCAAATCAAACTTTGTTAATCAAAGATTGTGTTCTAACTTTTGGAATTTCCATTAAAGAACCTACGATTCGTATTTCAAAGCTGTGAATCAAGTGTGAAAATTAGCTGAAGAGAAGTTGTTAATTTATATGTAACCACAGTAGATCAAATAAATCGAATTTTGCCAATATAAAAACATTTTATTGTCTTGCACAAACTGAGCATATTTATGGGCGAAAGGCCTGGTTAGATGTATATATGTGTTTGTGTATATATGTTTAAATGTCGATCCGATCACCCACGTGAGTGTAAATCTCATTTCGTTTGGTTTCTTTGGGCCACACAGATCGTGTTTTCACCTTTGGCGCCTGCGGCAAGGTCAGCTACACACAACACACACTCACAACTTTTATGTACTTACCGATGAAATATTCACACACATATTTACATAAAGCTCTCGCCGAGTTCGTCCGAGGCGTCGGTCAACAAGAGTCCAAGTCCATTGAGTACTGGCCGACAATCTGCTTGGAATTTCCTGCGCCCAAAAAAAAAATACCTAAGAAAAACATACAGTTAACTGGCTAGAAGATACCCTCTACAAGCTAAAAAATAAAATTAAAAAAGCAACCAAGCTATTGATTAGAACTTACCCTGTATTTTTACCAATCGTATTCAACAATAAACTCGGAAAGCAAAAATGTTATTGGATAGAAGATACGCTGTACTTTTATCATTCATATTCAATCGGAAGGCAAAGATTTGATCAATCATAAACAAATTTGAATTTGACTTTCTTAATGGATCTTCAATAGTTGAAGTATATTATGGAAGGCTTTCATGTGCAATCGAAAAACGATTATCGATAAGCCATACAAGTTATCGACAAAGTATATTAGTCGCTTCACTCACATAATTCATATTCTTCTCTAGTAAGATTTACTATATATTTATATCCATATCTATTTCTAGCCTCACTCACATACTTCTGATTTATCTCTTATTGCCATATGCCAAACTTTACTGGACCCCTTCTTTGACTGAGTCCAGGGTATACCGAAAATATCGTGCCTTTGACTTTTAAATTTAGAACTGGCAAACACAATCGTTTATTTCTCGCTGGCCCCGACGTCATAGCGACTACTCTCCCTCCGCTCCATCTACCCCTTTCCTACCGCCTTGCGAGACCTGGAAAAGTGTGCATGGGATTTGTTTGTTAGGGTTCCCAGGGATGCTGCCATCGGAGAGATTGTTGGCTACCTTTTTGGCAATGCAGTGCGGAAATGTTGCGGCTTTTTGTTTAATTAATTTTCGCTTCGGTTTTTTTTTTTTGGTCGAGACGAGAACGTCGCCTTTGATTTGCGAGAATGCTTTTTCTACTTTATTTTGGTTTTCTTTCTTATTTTTAGTTCTGTATCATGACGCTGTTGACGTAATTTGGCAACCTTGATTCCCCGCCAGCATCCATTCCAACAAATAAATCCGAATTTATAAACCTGAATGCTGTATTCAGTGTATCTTTTTCTCTCTCAGTTTTTTGTAGTTCACTAATTTATGTTTATTATATGTTACCTTTTCCAATGTGTCGTTATTTGTTTAGACACATGTTGGCTGTATGTGTGCCAATATAATTTCATATTTGTATCTTAATGATTCATAAATCTGGCCACTATGACCGCACGGATCACCCTGATCCACGCCATGGATGTCCACTTGTCCACCGTGGGGGTGATCATAAATAAATCAAGTCTCATATATCAAGCCAGCTTGATCTTTGGAGTAACCCACTCATTTAATTAAGCTATTGACTTTAAACTTAGACATTTTTATTGATCAGCCAGCTTTGGATTTAAATCTGATATGAAATGGTCAACATGTGATTTTCAAAAGTATATTTTACAAGCATGATGCCGAGATTTATCCCAAGAGAAAGTGCTTTCGTTTTATCTATTTGAGATGTGAGGCAGATAAATCAATCAAAAGTCAGACAAATCTGAAAATCTGAATTCAGAATCGGAATCAGTATCTAAATTTCCATACTTTGGTAAAAATCAAATATCGGAACTGTTATTACGTGTCCCGCGAAGACCTCATTATTATCGATCTATATACGAGCTTATATTCCCAATTTGAAGTCTCTCGCTCTTTTAGTTCCTCGTTTGTTTATGAAGACGGAGAGACAAACGGACATGGCTAGATCGGCTCGGCTAGTTGCGAATATATAAACTTTATGGGGTTGAAGATTATTCTTTCTACCCTTCACATATTTTTGCAGAACTTAGCTATAACGTTCTCAATGATTATCAATACATTTTCGAATATTGTTAAAAAGTAAAAAAAAAAAAAAAAAATTTGAATCTCTACCGAAATTTTTCTACTTTACGTACCAGAATCGAAATAGGCAACGAAATTTGTGCTTTAAGTTTAGCTTTATTGTCTGAAATGTGATGTTATTGTTTGAAATGTGATTTTGAACAAATTTTCAAATCATTTCCATAATCGGCAGGCATCTTTTCTAAATTGATTATGTTTATTTGTAACTTTAATTGAACTTACTCTGCGGTCGGCACATTAAAACAATGTGTCTATTTATTTCCCAGACAATTACAAACTTCTGTCTTCAAACTGACTTGGGGCACAATGGGCGGGGTGGTGGGGAGTTGTGAAACAAAACTCTGACAGACAGGCGGATACCAAATGACAGCCAAACTCAATACAAAAAAACAGAAAAAAATGAAAGAAAAAAAACAAGACGACAAATCCGTCGACGGGCCAAAAATAAAAATGCGTTTATAAATAATGCAAACAGAACATATTCAGGGGGGGCAGGGGGAAGGTGGGCAAAAGCTTTTTGAATAAATCAACACGGTGCTCTCCCCCTAGTTTCATATATATATCTATGTAAATATCTCGAAAATAGTTCAAAATCGCAGCAGCCAGATTTATGAATAGTTTTTTTTTTGACTTTTTGATGCAGCCAAAGTTCAAAGTGTTTTACGAAAAATGGATAGAACAATGTATGGTAAAATCGATCCGGGAGCGCGACAACCCTATCGCACGGTGCGCAGCAAGGGTATCCAGCCAGGCTGTAAGTATGCCACAATTAAACTTTGCAACGTGCAACTCAAGTTGCACAATTTAGTAGCTATTATTGACTATTTATTAAGCGGCTTATTTACTCAACTCTGTCAATGAGCAGCTTGATGAGGTTTGCAATATTCTCTCAAGTTGACCATCTAAGTAGAGCAATTACTTAATAATTGTTGCAGCTAATAATCATTGTGGTCAGAATAGTTTTTGGAACAATTTAAATCTTATTCGATGCAGCACCAAGCGCCATCTGTGTCTCATTTATACAAGTATGCTAAAGTTTGACTTGGCATTGCATACTTTTGGGCATATTTGTCTTACAGTCCACAATCAAAAACACAGACAACATTATTTATTATTGAAAATTAATTAAATTAATTTTCATCATTTGAAAGCACGAATATTAATTAGGTGCAACAAAATTATTAAACAAGACGTGAAAAATTCTTTTTGTTTCCTGCACTAAATCAATTTTTTTTACTTACACATTTTACAATGCTTTGCAATCGCTGCGTAAACAATTGAAGCCCAAACAAGACAAATATGACGTAACAAGCACACACACACACACACACACACACACGCACATTTTATTGCAACTGTGCGTTATGGGAACTCGAAATTTTTGGGGCATCGAATCGATCGGAAGTCTAAAAACAAGATCGCTTCTGTCAATCTTTTTATACCCTGCATTCAATAGGAAAAAATCAAAGGTAGCTAATTGAATTGAATCTAGTTTGTAAAGTTTGAGCGATAACTGTACTATGTAAGAGTATTCACGATCTTATATTATTATCTATATAAATTCACACATTTATGTATTTTTTTTTAGGGATGTGTTATGCCTAACTTTATTTATTCTTAAGAACAGAGGGCAGGCTGCAGAGTATCTTGTAGTCTATAACACTCGATCAGAGCAGTGATATTTGTTTAAGTTGGATCTTTGTAATTACACACACACATATATACACACACAGACACGCACACATGTGCACTGCACAAACACCTAAACGTTATTGGGAGATTGCATCAAAAGTGAAGTCTCAAAACTTGTCAGACATCGATTTGAATATTTTGAATTCAGTTTGTAATTAGACGTCGCCCGGAGTGCATTATACAGAATACTGAATACAGAATACAGTGATTAGCAATGAAAATCGGTAAGCCGCTGCAATCTCTGAGAATGTAGAATTGTTGGGGGTTTTACTACGGCGACCCTCACGACGTGGTTCATTCATTAGATCATTCATTCCATTCAGCGGCAACTCAAAAGTGCCATTCCAAATGTGGGCGTCGTTCTATTTATTGTCGTTTTTACGATCGATATGTATGTGTATGTGTATATGTGTGTGTGTGTGTGTCATACACCTGTATGGGTGATTATGTAAGCGCTCTTAATTGCTAAGGTAGCTGTGATTCAATGCTATATCAATAACAAGCCTTGATAAACATGAACTCAGACAGGGTTGGCCAGATGTTAATGCAACGCTTGCTTTGATTAATATTCAGTGTTCCCCTCGCAGACCGGAAGTTGTCTACTACGAAACCAGTTGGCCGATAATCTTTGCTTTGCTGTATTTTGTTTTCTGCCACAATAGAGTTCGAGGCATAAATTTGTCAATTTAAATTTCTACTTGTTAACCTTGATTTGAACTGCGCGAGAACAAATAATCTGAGCCATAAAATGTGTTTCTCTTCGTAAAGAAAATAAGAGGCAAAAACAAAACCGACAAAAAAAAAACACCAAACTGTCAAATTAATACGAAATAATCAACAGCAACACTTTTAATTTGTTGCCATTCGTCGTTTGTGTGTTTGTGTTGCTTTTGTTTTTGTTGCATACTAATTTTAGTTTTGGTCAAAGTCAAGTGAGTCATCAGTGGCTAAAGAATATCACTGAAAGTGCGCGGCATTCTGTTTGATGATACTGCACGGCAGGTGGCGCCACTGCGACAAACGCCCACCCAACGCAGCCTGTGGCGGGCAAGCAGACAGCAGGCAGTCGGGCAAGAAGCAGGCAACAAATGGCAACGTTTACCCAACACTTTTGTACAACAGCTCATAACGGACGGTGTTGCAATCAACAAGAACAACAACAACACCAACACACACACAAACAAATGCTCAATTGAGTTTGAGCGAGTTTTCCCACCCTCTCTTGAGTGAGTTATGCGCTGCACTCTGGTTGTAGATTGTGCAAAAAACTTTACAGCATTTGACAGTGTCTCATTTAATTATTTTTGTTTAAAACTGTGTCGATATAAAAGATGATATATAGGCACATTTTTTACATATATTAAAAAGAAGTTTTGAAATTATAATTTTTGTATGATTATAGCAATAGCTGGCCATTATAAATTATAAATCTTGCAGCTACATTATATGCCCCATACACTCTATTAAAAACTAACTTTTTAATGTATTTGATTAATGGCCAAAGTTGGCAATAACAAATGTGCCAGCTGTTTTTTTTTTAGAAAACCAGATTTTAAACAATGTACCAGTGTGCGCTGCTGCCGTGAGTCTCGCAGCAGCCTCAGCTTCAGCAACGGTTTTCGTCGAACGTCTTGTTCAGTTGCTTTTAAGATTTTGCCGAGCGAAAAATAATTTTTGGTGCTCTGTTTTTGCCGTCGCTGTTGCTCGCTCTGTGCGTGAAAAATCGTCGATCGATTGTTTGTGTATTTCTGTGTGTGCGAGTGTGTGTGTGAGTGCGAGTGTGCCCATAACAATATTTATATTTATTTGTGGCAATGCCTGTGTGTGGAATTTAATTAAAGCAGCGAATCACGATTGAAGCAACAACTGAAACACAACTGAAACACAACAGCAAACAAACAAGTGAATCACATGAAAACGAAAGTGACAGCCCCAAACTGCAAAAATATGTAACAATGTCAACAGCAATTGCGAGCTGTTGAGTTGAAACTGAAGCAGCCGCAGCAGCGGCAGCGCAGTCAAGAGCATAACATAAACAACAACTACCAAAAGCATGCCATTAAACATGCGCGTGCTGCTTGACCTGCTCTCGCCCACGCTCTCTCTCTTCATCTGTCTTCCTCTCTGTCTCTCTCTTTCTTCCGCTGCATTGTGCAAGGCAACAGTCTTAACAACTGTCATCTGTTCAACTTCGCCTGCTGCTGCGACTATTGTGACTGCAAATGCAGCTGTCCGCTGCCCGCAGTCCCCACTGACAGCGACTAAGCCTCTCTCGCTTTGCTGCTTCTGCTGTTATTTTGTTTAACTGCATCATCTCTCTACAACCTTGTTGCGATGCTCACTCAATTGACGCTCTTCTCCCTTACCCTCTTCCACCTCTCGACGCTCTTATGCTGACTCTTAATTGATTTTAATTGTGTTTTTATGAACACCGCACAACTTGACGAAAATGTTAACCAATCGCTTCAATTGTCATCGGGGCTGCATTTTGTCGCTGATATTTGATGGCTTTTTAATGAATCTCTCATTGCAGTACCAAATTCAATTCCAAGAAAATAAGAAAAATTATGCATTTTTATATTTGTATTTCACATGAACGTTCTACGAGTCAATTAGTTTCAAATGCATCGTTTAATATGTGCAAAATTTTTCTTAAATATACGTACCTTGAATCAGGCATATTCCGTTTTATAGACCATCAATCGAGACGTTTCTTTAAGCCCTAGGCACAATAAATATTTGTCACATCTTTTTCTAGCCGCCTTGCCCAAATATTGAACTTAAAACAACTTATGCCACTCACAAGCAATCATTTACAGTCACAGCAGCATATAGAATGAGGGAAAAGATTCATGTCGGTTTCCGTGTTATTTCCTATTCGCCCAGTTCGCATCATAAGTCTTTTTCAGTCTTGACGTTGACCCACTCAAGCGCGACGCTCTGATAACCCCACCAGTTCTATTTTGAGACATGCAGCACATTAACATACGGCATGCTTACTTACATATATAATATATGTATAATATTTGTATATTGTGCTACACATACAGACACTCCAAAAAGTCAACCACATGTTCGAAGGCCCGTTTTATGGATCGGTTCCTATCGATTTATTTATAAATGAATTGCGAAACATTTTGCGAAGCAAAACAAAAATTGAAAAGAAAAACCTTTAAATATAGATTATCGCTCAGCGATCTATCCATCACCTCCCTACAGAATCCCTGCCATTTGGCATTTTTATTATTTTCACAATAAATTTGACTGCCAGAAAAACGCGTCACACCTTTTTTTGACTCCACTCAGTGTGAGCTTTACATAACTCAAAATTGCGCTCAATGCTGAGTGATTTTTTGCGCTTTCCTTTTCTCTCTCTATATATATGCATATATATATATAAATCACCAGAGTATATGTTGGCATTGGCCCAATTGCAGGTGGCTCTAACTTTTGAACCCATCGCAAAGAATCAATGCCAAGAAGAGAAGAAGAAAAAATAAAACTCGCTGATTCTGTTTGATTTATTTTTTTGTTATGTTTTATTTTTTATTTATTTTTTGTCTGTTGGTTGCTTGTTAAGTGATGTCTTAATCGCAGGCTGTCATGTTTCCATGTTGTCTGGCATTCTCTCTTGGGCTGGGTCGTTCGTGGCAAGTGGCATGATTGACATTTTGTAGAGCTATCAAAGTGCACATCAGACGCATTTTTCATCCAACCAAAATCTCAGCAATCACTTTGGGGCACCGCCTTTGCTGACTTGAGTATTTTGTTTGTTGCTTTTAGCCAAATTATTGCCAAACAAAAGGCAAACAACGCTAATTTGATCATATATGTCTTCAACACACACACACACACACCATATAAATTAATTCATTTATATAAATAATCATTTATGAGATATTTCATGCCCTGGTGCGATTTTTAGCTCGTTCGACTAGTTCGTCCCACGAGCATAGATATCAGAAATAAAAACATACATATGTGTTTAGACCTCGTCTACTCTCGATGGTCGTCTAACCCCGCTGCCAGCTCTGCCTCCCTCTTCTACACCCCTTCTTCATCCCTCGGTTTATGTCTGTTTTTGGGGCTTCGCTGTGTGGGAGTTGATTCGGCTTTGGCTTTGCTTTCCGATTGAGTTTTCATGCACGTTGCTCAAATTCGGTCAGTTGGCAACTAATTTTGTAAAAAAATAAAAAAAATGATTTGTTTGGTGTTGTTTTTGTTGGTTGCTGCCAGTGTTTCAATTTGGCCAATAAAGGAGTTATAATCGTACCGTTTGTACCTCGTTCAGCGTCTTCATCGATTTTGGCCATATTTGTGTTGGGCTGAGAAATGTCTTCGAAACTGATATCATCGTCGTTCCACAGCACGCCCCTCAACGACTGCTTCAAAGTGGGCGCGTTTGAGAGACGTTTGGGTAAGTCCAGTTGGATGGGACGAGCTTTCAATATGGGCAGAGATTGAAGATCATGGACTTCGAGAGAGTTCTCCTAGAGAGTTCGCCAAGAGAGTTTTCCTAGAGAGTTCTCCTATAGAGTTCTCCTAGAGAGTTCGCCTAAAGAGTACTCCCAGAGATTACTCCTACAGAGTTCTCCTAGAGAGTTCTCTTATAGAGTTAACCAAAAGAGTTCGCCTAGAGAGTTCTTTTATAGAGCTAGCTTCAAAAAATCTTCTACAGAGTTCGGCTAGAGAAATCGCCAAGAGAGTTCTTGTAGAAAGTTCTCCTACAGTTCTTAAAGAATGTTCTTCTAGTGAGTTCTCTTAGAGAGTTCACTTTGAGAGTTATAATGCAGAGCTCAAGATCAAATGCATTTTTTGATAGCAACACGCAACGCTTAGTTGTTGGAGCTGAGACACAAACCTGGCTAAACCGTAAAAGCCCCCTTAACCGTCAAGTTTTCACAAGTTTTGCCTCGCTGAAAATGCAAACAAAATGTTGACAAGCTCAGAGGTATTTTCTTATCAGTTACCTTCGTCAAGATATATGAGAATGCGTATAGAAACTTTGCCGTTGGACGGCAGTTATCAGTTTGGTATGTGTCAGAGAAGTTACGTTATTTGAGCAGAGTCAATAGGCCATGGCCAACTATGGCGACTACGATAATTTGGGTACATTTCAGATACTCTACAAAATCTGTTGCACTCGAGTACTAATCGCTTGTCTCTTTGTAACTCTCTTTTGCAGATGCACTCCTTGCCGATTTGCAGAACAGCGTGCCGGGGCAGCCGACACAGTCGCAGCCACAATACGGAACTGTTCAGCCCAAACAACAGCAGCAGCAGCAACAATATGTGGACAATACGCCCGGCTATGGCAGCTTGAGGGGCAAGGCGCAGCCACAAGTGGTAAGTGGCAAAACATCCAGCTAACATTGATGATTATTTAATTACCTTTATTTTTCTCAGTATCAGGAGCATTATAGCGTAGAGACACGCTCCCCAACGGCAGGCGACTTTAATGGCAGCAGCAGCCAGCAGAGCAATGGCTATCAGAATCATCATGGCACTGGCTCACTGCCCCGTCAGGCCTACAAGAACGGACAGGCTGGGCCGCAGAATAGCTCCGGTTTGTCAGAGCTAGACTCCCTGCTGCAAGATTTGCAGAATGCACGCTACAACAACTCGGCCACAGAGCGAAAAGGTGAGGGGAAAGAAGTGATATATAAAGATAGACACATATTCTAAGCTCTCTTTTTGGCTGCCAGCAGAAGTGGATGTGCCTGTCAATTATAGTTCGCCGGTGTCCAAATACAACACCTTCAACAGCTACACATCCGTCGAGGAGCGACCCACTGTGGATAGCTTGCTCAATGAGCTGGACAATGCGCACATCTATGCGGTGCCAAATGGGTAGGTGCACGCCTCGACTATAGCTTCAGCTGTAGCTCAACTCAAATGTGCTTCTTAACCTCCTTCAGATCTGCACACAAATCTCCGACGCCAGGACGACATGTTACAATCACTGTGCGCGAAACGAAGACCGAGAAGCTGTCGGGACCAGATGGACCAGGTACTGAGCAAAGTGCAGCTTAATCCATGTGCAAGCTTACTCACTTAATGAATTTCCTTTTTGCCTGCAGTTGGTTCCATTGAGGAGCAGATCGTGCAACAGAAGGAATCGTATTCACCCAATCTTTCAGCGCCAGCGCCTCAGCATCAAGGCTACACATCGCAGGCCACCAAGGAATTGGATGATTTAATGGCATCACTGTCCGACTTCAAGGTGAGCTCAATTATCACGACTTTTGTACCAGGTTCAACACTTTGGACAACTATCAAATCAATAGTTGAGTTTTGTGTGTGTTTAAAACAGGTTCTTCACACAGTTCCTAAAAGTATGCAACATTAATTGTGTCTAGGCAAAAGCCTGAACAAATTGTATTTGTGTTCCCTTGCAGAGGGTGTTATGATTAATGAGAACACGACATTGATTATGTTCGATAAGGGAATTCATAGTGATTTGGTTTATATATTCTCAATCAGCAGTCGTCTGCCCGTTTCTCTCTTCTGAAGCTATTCTTATTGAAAGTGAGCAAGCGTTCCAATTTGTATACCCTGTGTACTCATGAAAAATTAGTGAAAAGAGTTTAATGGTTTTGTGTAGAAGTATATGACAGACAGAAGTAAGCATTTCAGACACTATAGGGTATACATATTTTTGGGGACTAGAGAGATTATAAGAGCTAAAGTCATCTCATTTGAACTATAACTTCTCTTACACCCCGGACAGATTAAGTTTACTTACTTTTATCGATAACTTTCTCCATCTCGCGAATATCGGTTAATTCAGATCTTAAATAACAAAAAATAATATAAATATTAATTTAAAAAAAAAAAATAATATATGGCCCCAATACACTGAGGTTTCCCCACCTGCTAGGTAGGATTATGTAAGCAAAAAAAAAAAAGATTCGCGTATTGACCTCGTTGTTACACAATTGGGTGTGCTTCACTTTTTAATGGGGGAAAAATAAAGTAAAATATTTTTAACAGCCGGGTTCAGACTATGACCTTTGTTAACGAATTCGTTCTGCTTTGCTGATAGCTGTTTTTATTGGCAAACGGGGGCAAATGGGGTTAACAACGTAAGAACGAATATAAATGCGTTTAAGATGCATCTGAAAATAAACAAACTTCTACAAAAAGCGTTCCAGTTTTCTGCAATGCAACTTTACAGCTGGCATTTAATTGATTTTAGCCAACCAAAGGGACTAAAGCAGATGCAATCAGTAGTTCTCTACCAATTCAGATTAGGATTTTGTTGCGTGGATTGGGAAAACCGAAAGACTCACAGTTGATTAGAGTATTTGTCGTTGTTTATTTTGGGCACCAAATGTTTTCACTTTTTCACCTGTCGCCTGAGCAAACTAGATAAATTTAAATACATGTACTTATGCGTATATGGCTTAAGGCTCTGTTGTCTTCATTGTAAGAACTTTTTGCTGACAAATACAAAAAAAAAACACTGGCTGATATTTTTAGCCAAACGTTTAATTGTGTGTGTGTTGCTCACTAGACTTGTTCGGGATGGTAATAAAAACTATAGAATCAACAAAATATATCATGTCAAATCGTGTGACGCATGTCGCTCAAGCGAATCTAATGGCGCTACCCAGACTGTCCCTCTGTTCTCGGCATGCTTGCACCTGTGCAAAATGAAACTGGAAAGTCAGAGATCCGAATAGTTCGTGACTTTGACTTGTGCCATGTCAAATTGTAGGTGGACCATAAGTTCTCATGGAGAACGATCGCGAATCAAAATATTTATTGCCGCATTTATGCGATTTATTGCACACGGCGCTATACATCTGAATGCCTATATATCTTCATGGTAGTTATAAAAATATCAACAAAAGTCGTTTCTCGGTCGATTAAACAATCAATCAGCGATTAAGTCAAAAATCGGACATTTGCCTTACATTTGCACAACAGTTTCCGCTTTTTGATTGTGCTTCTCACTTCGGGGATTTTCATAGTATTATTTTTATTTAGCTTGTGCTGCTTTCATATTTGCCGCCAGCTGAAAGTTGGCCGCAGCTCGCTGCTCGCAGCTCTGACAGTTGTTTTTAGAACTTTCTGACATTGCGCACAACGGATGGATGATGATGATATATCTTAACAGATGTTCTCTGCATGCTCGTTGTCATTTTTTAGTCGACTTAGCACTCGCTTGTTCCACATAAGACAGCCCAGTTTTGTGTTGTTTTCATTTCTTCATTTCTTGTTTGTATTTTGTTGTCCATATTGGGTCAAGGCTGCAGGCAAATCCATCCACCCTTCGAGTTCATTCAACATACTGCAATGTGGCAGCAATCACTTTAATGCATTTTCAACTTAAGTGCATAATAAAACCGAAATATTCCACAGAAATGTACTTGCCTCGTTTGACATTGAGTTAATACTCAGCTCATTTCATTTACTTGCAATATATTGAACATGCTTTGATTTCGACGCAAAAGTAAAAAGCTTATATTTGCCCCATTTTGTGGCATAGACTGCAGTCTTTATCTGCTTACTCTATCCTTGTTGATTGTTTATTTCTTTTAAGGCCATGAGCAATATATATAATTGGAAACTTTTGTTTATTTTCAAGCAATATGAAAAGTGATTTCCCAAAAGATTTGTATTTTTCTCAATAAAGACGAATGTTGTTTATGAAAACTTAATTCCCTTTAACCTTCAAATTGTGTTTCGATTTTCAATATATATATTGTATATTTATAAACAAAGCTATTACGCATGTATTACGCATTTAAGGAGACACTTTCTGAACTCGTAAATGTTTTAAAGACAGTTTTGGTATAGCCACTTTGCTCGATTTTATTTGTTTGTCTTATTATGCCCCTGCCTTGAAGAAGATATTCCCCATCACATAAAATATATATATTTTCGATCAGCATCACTAACCGATTCCTTATAGTCAGCTTCGTCCGTTAGTTTCTTGAGTGTAGTCGTGTGATTTCTAAGTAAATTGGAGCTACATAGTTGGACTTGGAACAATTGAAGAGCATTTTCGTTTACCAAAAATTATTTTTAATGTTGAAACTGAATCAATATTGAAAACATGGACAATACTTTAAGTTTTGACTGTTGCTTAACCCTTTGAGGTCGTATTATTATTACAAAAAATTGCTGTTTGTCTAAAACACAATTTTATTCAAATTAGCCAAAGAACAGTTGCTGCAAAACTGTTTGTTTTGTGGGCCAGGATGTGATTGCCAAACTGTACTTCAGACATCCTCATTGTCAATAATCGTTCGCCAATCGATGACTGATTTGTTTGTTTTGAAATTAGTTCGAATCGGTTTGCTTTGGCTAAAGCAAACATTTAATTTTTAAATGAATTTATTTGCAATGCTTTTTAATCTTTGGCCATAAAAATTCCGTATAAATGTCGACCTTGGGCTTTCCACAAATAAATAAAAACATCAACTTATGGCCATATCAGGTTCTCAAGCGGAAAAGGGGAATGGGGGCTGAGGATAAGCTTGCAAATTGACAAGTTAGCCCGAAATACAGTTAATTAGTCGGGGATCGTTGCTTAGATTACTGCTAACACATAATTAATTAATAATTAATTACTAAGTGGCGAAGATTTTCTTGGCAAAGCGTGATGGTCACCAAATACACGGGCAGCGTGGGTGGGTGGAGGGGCCGGCAGATGTAGGGGGGATATTGAAAATTGCAATTCAATGTCATTGACGAATGCAAAGACATGTGCGTGTGTGTGTGTGTGTGTGTGTGTGTGTGTGTTTGGCCGTGTGTGTTAATTATTTAATATCATTTTCAATTTTTGCGGTCGCTTTTGAGGCGTGGCGTGTCCGTGACTTTTGTTGATACGCCGCAAAGAGATGA
Organism: Drosophila nr. medialis 2 BK-2023a; assembly: GCA_035044325.1. Lineage (NCBI taxonomy): Eukaryota > Metazoa > Arthropoda > Insecta > Diptera > Drosophilidae > Drosophila > Drosophila nr. medialis 2 BK-2023a. Next base: position 254,375 of record JAWNMH010000394.1, read on the forward strand.
TAAATATGAAAATGAAATTGGCTAGTTGTGCGTGTGTGTGTGTGTGTGTGTGTGTATTTGTTTCTGTGCATGTATGAAAAAAATAAAATACATGAAAAGTATATAAACAATATTGCACACGGCACCTCAGCAAAACTAGAACTGTGGTCGCTTTGCCTTGCTTTGCTTTTGGGCTTTTTTTTTGTTGGGGCGCCCACACGACACTGGCGGTCAGATGCTGCCGCCCCGCATCGGGCCACTGCCACACCCCCCCGCTCGGGTCACCACTACTGTCAACAACATTTTCACGGAGAGCAGCTCGTTATAGTTTTTCGAATTTTTTTTTTTTTTTTTGTGAATTTTTATTTAATTTTGTAGCTTTTCCATTGCAAATCATTTGCACGTCTATTTTTGAACACGTTTTTTAATACACACACACAAACACACACACACACAGACTTATACATGTGTATTTGTCGATGTGTGCTTTGTGTATCTATATTTATTTCTCTGTGCGGATAAATATTGTATATTTTTATGCTCTTTTTCATTGCCGACCCGAATTGGCAATCTGCTGTCTGTTAAAACTTCTGCCCTCTGCTCCTCGACCCGATGATGGCCCCCTCCCCTCCCATTCATAAACACCCCTCATTGATCGAAATTTCCTCTTGGCCTCTTCCTGTGCAGCTTGCCCCTTCCCCTTCCCACCCCTTAGCTACATCTGTATTGACCAGCGTGCGCCACAGCGCCGGCAGCAGCAGCACCACCGGGAACGTGCCCCTGCGCTTTTTATGGGGAAATCCTGTTGGCCACCCGACAAGTTTTCTGTTTTATAGCGCCCCAACGAGAGCTGCTCATCTTTTCATTATATCTAGCTTGCGTAGACGCATCCACATTTTTATTTTGTTATCTTAAAATAGCCCCAAAAAACCCGCCAACGCTAATGAAATAGCACAAGTAAATCGATTGCAGGAGCGGAGTGCGGGTTTCTCAGCAATGGGCACTTCAAAGTTGTGGAATATCAAGCCATCAAACCAGAGAATCATTTCCATGAATGTAGAATGTATTCAGAGAAGAAAAGGCTATAATTTGAAGAAATTGCTGAATATCATATTATTTATTATTATTACTTAGTGCAATTATTTCGAGTCTGAAAATGATGACCACAACTGTTGTCTCTGAAATTAAAGGCACAAAAGCAAAAAGTAAAAGTCTGTCTTTATAGGAGGATATCTTTCCGATAAATTAATTAATTGAGATAGTAAAAACTTTTCACTTTGTTTCAAAAATCCGAAACTGTTCTACTGAAATGTATTTTTATGAATGAAAGGTTAAGATAGAGTTAAGATAGAGCCAAACCCGAGTTTATTGGGCATCCAATGATACTTAATGGGATGAGAATGAATGTAAGACTACATTTTGGGCTATAATTTGGGTGTTTCTCATTCGATCTTAATGCAATTTGTGTACATTATATACCCACAAATCAAATAAATGTTTGAGAGAGAACTAAACTTTCAAATTTGAAATCTCTAGCTCCCATAGCCTCCGAGATCCGGGCTTTTGTATAAAAAACTTGAATTTCATAAACTAAAACCTTCGATAACCGGTAACGATAAAAGCCGTCTTCGCTTTTGGCGCCCCCTTGGCTCCTGTTTTCTATTCTAGAACGTCACTGATCTCGCCAGATAAATAGATGTAAATATAAACACACACAAACACACACACACACACACATGTATATGTACAGCACTCAATTAGGCGTCTAGGTTAGTTATGGGAAGCATAAAGATAGATATACACACACACACACACACACACACACACACACACACACACACACATGCAATACAAAGTTTATGAAAGAAAATTGAATGTTGAAATGGAAACTCGCACGACACGCAGCAAGAACAACAAAAACCGAAATACTGGCAAAATCCGAATCCGAATTCGAAAAACAGAATAGCAGACAGCCATACAAAAATCGAAATTATTGTTGTTGTTGTTGTTGTTGTTGTCGCATATGTTGTTGTTGCTGTGGTTGTGATTGTTGCTGTTGTTGTTGTTGCTGTTGTTGTTGCTTTCTGGTTATTTCGTATTTTTGGCAATGAACAAAAACTACGTCAACTAGAAATGCTGCTGAGCAGCGTATTTATGAGAAGAGCGTCGTGCGCAACGAAAGCCGCCACACAAACACAGAGACAGCAACAACAACAACAGCAACAGCAACAACAGCAAGAATAAGAACAACAACAACAGGAACAGCAACAACATTTGTAGCAGCATCTAGCCATTTTTGTTGTAAGAAAAATTATTTGAGGCGTCTCGACGGTTAAGAAAGCAAAAAGCAAAAGTTATTCTGTTGGCGCTCGCATAAAATTGAATTCAGTCGAGCCGAGCACATCGAGCAACGACGTAAGCGAATCTCCTCCGCCTTCAAAGGAATATATAGCAAACGTACGTGTTGAACATAAACTAATTTGAGGCACTGTATTCCAACAGGTCAACAGCAGCAGCAACAGCAACGGTTACGATCAGCATACGGCAGGAAGCGCGCAACAGTTGCAACAGCAGCATCATCATCACTATCAGCAGCAGCAGCATCAGCAGCCGCAGGTGACGGACTACGCACAGCCAAACAAGGGCACACAGCAGGCGCATCTGACGCAAACGATCGAGGAGACAACCATTGTCCAGGAGGAGGACGATAGTCGCGAGGATCAATTGGATTCTATGCTTGGCAATCTACAGGCCAATATGAGTCGTCAAGGTGTCAATACGGTGCAGAAGGGCTGCTGCAATGCATGCGAGAAGCCAATTGTTGGCCAGGTGATTACCGCTTTGGGCAAGACCTGGCATCCGGAGCACTTTACGTGCAATCACTGCAGCCAGGAGCTGGGCACACGCAACTTCTTCGAGCGGGACGGCTTTCCCTATTGCGAGCCGGACTATCACAATCTATTCAGTCCACGTTGCGCCTACTGCAACGGCGCCATACTCGATAAGTGCGTGACGGCACTGGACAAGACCTGGCACACGGAGCACTTCTTCTGCGCCCAGTGTGGCCAGCAGTTTGGCGAGGATGGCTTCCATGAGCGGGACGGCAAACCCTATTGCCGCACCGATTACTTTGAGATGTTTGCGCCCAAATGCAATGGCTGCAATCGTGCCATCATGGAGAACTATATCTCTGCCCTGAACTCGCAGTGGCATCCAGATTGCTTTGTCTGCCGGGTAAGTTGGCCTCTCTAAGCTAAACCTTGCACCTCGCACCCTCCCCCCCTCAACACTCGTTAACAATTACTCTAAATTTGTATTTATCCAATATGTATGTATTATCTAGGATTGCAAGAAGGCTGTGCGTGGCAAGTCCTTCTATGCCATGGAGGGCAAGCCCGTCTGTCCGCAGTGTGTGGGCGTTGACGAGGAGGAGTAAGCAGCAGCAGCAACAACAACAACAACAGCAGCAGCAGCAGCAGCAACAACTAGTTGAAGTTCAGCAGCACGAAAATAGCCCCCGCCCAGATACAAAATGTTGTATCTTTACACACCCAGCGTCAGCTGCGTGCCATTTTCTTACTCACACACACACAAACACAACGAACACACGGGTCTCTTCACATCTCTCGGGGCTATTTTCGTTGAGAGTGTGCACATTTTTGTGTGTTCACCCTTGCCGCGATTTGTGGCCACCTGCCATCCAGCGGCAACACACACACCAACAACATCTAAAGGAGCAGCAGAATCTTCCATTCTATTTGTTTCGGCCCCGGCGTCGGTTCTCCTCTGGGAACGGTGTACGGCTGACCACCAGGCAACTGGGCAGGTCGGCTGTTTCCGCCTACAAGAACCGTACGCTCCACTTCCCCCCCCCCCCCTGTTTATGAAAATGCCTCCACCCCTCTGCCCCCTCTAGATATGTGTGGCCCCTTGTTGAGAGTCTACCCCCCTTTAAATAACTGTTGAACTTTTCGATGTATGCAAATTTAGTCTTAAGGTTTTTAGGTATTTTTTAAATTTAAACATTTATGAAGCAATATTGTAATTTGTTTTTGTAAATAAAATTTAAATAATTATAAAAAACATAACAACACAAAAAAAGAAAAACACCCTCAAAACAAAAAGAAAAGAAAAAAAAAACAAATAAAAACACACAACCAAAAACCACAACAAATATTCAATTGGAGTCCGGCACTTGGCTGGCTGTGTGTGGCTAATGCTGCCCTCATCGCCTGCCAGTAGCCAGGTCACTCCTCGCCCAGAGTTCATGATCAGTGTCAAGAACTCTGATTTTGATATATATCTCTCCGATCGCATGTCGTTTTCAGCGACCTTCAGTTGCTTTTGTTGTGCGTGCGTGTTTGAGTGTGTGTATGTGTGTGTGTTGCAAACAAATTATAATATTGCTTCATCGATTTTGGGATTAGATTAGTAAAGCGCAAGACCCCAGCCGAGGGAGAGGGGGCGGCGCTTCATAACTAAGTGGAAACTATTTTGGTTGCTTACGTTTCGATCATAAACAAATTTAGCAAAATATTTGATATATATATATATATATATATATATATATAGCACTCACCGATTACTTTTCTATAACACAATGTGTATCTTCTGCCCATAAATCTCAATCATTTGTTCCAATATTAATTATTAATTAATCAAAGAGGAAAACTCTTACAATGGAAAGCAAACATTTTCTAAATTTGCGTGCACATTTCCAAAAATAAACGAATGCATATTTCAAATATATGCATGACAGATTGTTTCCCCAATCCAATATGAATTCCAATGAAAGTATTTCTACACAAACATGCCAAAGTTTTTGAAATGTGCACATTTCAGAATTCGTCTCACTTGCAAATTGCTGCTAATAATTTGAAAAACACTGCGAATTTTGTTAGAGATAAGTTGTTGATAGCATTTTAGTCAAACTTTGCTCTTTGAACAGTTAAGTGCCGATGTGTTCGTCTCCTCAGGTCTCCAGCTCTAGCTGTAGCTATAATCTCTTCCGTTCTCCAGCTCTGGTTGTAGCTATAATCTCTTCTTCTATATAATCTTGGAGCAAAAAGATAAGGCTTTCTGCTCAAACATGAAGTTAGTTTAGACCAACATTTTTTTATAGCTCTACTTATTATCCAAAAAAAATCCAAAACCTATCTGTAGAACTTCTTAAGAAATGTTAATATCTAGAAATTGAAAAAGCGTTTTAAATTTCCATCTAGAATCGGATGCCAGAAGCCAACATTTAATTGTGGGCAGTTTGCATACTTTATATATATTTAGATATTCGTTTCCGAAAGTGATTGGATGAACCCAAGGCTATATTTAATTTACTTCTGTCAAAAGCGTGCGCAAAATGTTATTGTTGAAACAAATGTGATTTGTTGTCGTTGGTTTTGTTGTTGTTGTTGCTGTTGTTGTTGTGGCTACTGATGCTGATTTACGAATGTTTTTCCAAACGTATTTTTCAAATAAGTCGTCGCAAAATGTGCCAAAATTTATCATTTTGATTGTTGGCGATTCTTATTCGTATTTTGATTTTTATTTTTCAATTGGCAAAAAGACCATGTGGAAATTGACATGCAGAAAAATGTATTGACTTGAATTGTGTGTGCACCGCCCACTGTGCACAGTGGTACAAGCCAATTTACATTTCAGTATTTCGTGTGGCACATTTCTGGTATGGTAATTGGTCTACTGAGGCCAGGCATAAATTTTCACGGAATTGCAATTTTAAAAATATATATCTTAACCGAGGCACTGAGATCTGCGATGGGATTTTCATGCTATATGACCGCTAAGTTATAGCTGTAATTAGCTTTCGTGGCGACGCAAATTTGAACAACATTTGTTCTATAATAGATCATCGGAAATGTGTTTTTGTATATATTTTCTTATTTTAATTATTTTTGTATAATATTTTATAATAATTTATGGCGCAGTAACATATTCTAAATATTTCGGCACGTTATTCGTTTTTTTTTTTGCAGGACTGCCGACAACCGTTCCAAGGTGGCTCGTTCTTCGATCACGAGGGACTACCGTACTGTGAGACACATTATCATGCCAAGCGGGGCTCGCTCTGTGCCGGCTGCTCGAAGCCCATAACGGGACGTTGCATTACGGCGATGTTTAAGAAATTCCACCCGGAACATTTTGTGTGCGCCTTCTGTCTCAAGCAGCTGAACAAGGGCACGTTCAAGGAGCAAAAGGACAAGCCCTACTGCCATGCCTGTTTTGACAAGATATTCGGTTGAGCCGGTGGGGCTGACGATCTGGACTATCCATGTTATCCAACTGCATAACCTATATAGTTACGATATGATGCTGTTTTTGTACGATTTATGTCTTTTTACCAATAATACTTGCAATAATTCATCTGTGCTTTGTATAACCGAGTCAAATTAGTCATATAAAATTAACACAGACAGTCGATACGATCAGAATAATCAACTAGACGACACTAATACCCAAACCAATATAACGGTCAAACGATATTTCTGCCATTTGAAAATAAAATCATTACAATAATTAATAAGTGATTTTTTGCATTTTTGTGATATGAATGGATTGTCGATAATTGATTAATTAATTACAAAACTGAACAAGTAAAAAAAAACCCATATATAGATTGGAAAATTTTAATTATTTCAAAAGCGTCTGAAGTACCAAACTACAATGCCGACGATTTAAGCGAAGACACGAACCCATGCAAGCATCACTAACTGCCAATGGTCAGTTTCTGCCCATCTTTGTTGCGCCGACTACAGTTTGGACTGCATATGTATCTTATGTGCTCACCATGTGCGCGCACAAACGAATTTATACTCTCCCAAACTCTCTTGCCCTCTCTCTTACAAACATATGTGCGATTCCTATATCTAGTAAAGATGCCGGCCGGCTGGCTGTTCGCTTGCCGGCTCGCTCGCACTTGCCACTTGACATTGAGCTGCGTACTCACGCCAACATATTAATTTGTGTATTTAACTCCCTCTCTCTAACATTGCTGTATGTGTGTTTGCGTGTGCGTCGTTCCATATAAACGTAAAGTTCGCATCACGAAAGGTTTGTTATGAATCAGTCGGCGTCGGAGTCGTTTCGTTCATTCACTCGCTGTTTATCCGTTCGCTGTGTCGGTTGAGTCGCTGCCGGTAACACTTTTCGTGTCGCAGCATTTGTATTTGGATCACGCGGTCCAATTTCATTTTTGGCTTGGTTAAAACTGTTTATTGCTGGAATAAACATTGAACGCGAAAATCCCAAGTTAATAGATAATAGCGAGAAGCAAGCGATCAAAGAAAGAAGATAGTATCAGTCCGAGGAGTTAGAAGGAAGCGCTACAGGTTGGTGAACAACAAACAATCAACAAACATACACACACACAGCCAGAGAGGCGTACACACGCGTATACACACCCACACACACTCAAATATGATATCACTTGACTCTCATTCATATTCAGTGTCATGCCGAGGAACTGTTTACATACAGTTATTGTTGCGGTGATGTAATAGGAGCTTATGCTCAGGTCCTTAACAAAACAAATACGCTGGCAAAAGCGCTTAACGTGCCAGCAGCACAGGGTGCCTTTTATTCTTACAATTTTTTTCTGAACTGCGAGTCATTTAGCAAATTCGATTTAGAGTCAGACTCAGTTAGTCACGCACGCCACCCGCATAAGCAACAGCGCCAAACACATAGAGAAGAGCAAGAGCGAGAGCGAGAGAGAGCAAGAATACCAAACACAATTAAGTTTACACACACACAGAGTGAGTCGAATCAATTGCCCGCCAGAATGTCAAATTGTCAGTGTTTGTTTATGTGTTCTTGCAGCGATTTTTCAGTGATTGCGAAGTGTAAATAAAAGTGAAATTCACAGTTGCAGCTTTTATTATAAGCGTTGCTCTTATTGTTAATGCCAATTGCGACTTGAATTTACTTTTAAATTGCATTGTAAATTAATATAGCAGCCCCAAACACAGCTGCATTATCCCAGACCAATGCTTTCAAAACTGTGTGTTGGATATACACATACATATACATACTTTAGTATTTATAGTGGGGAAACCACGTAATAATAGATTACTTATTAATGATCAAATAATATATTGTCCGTTAACCAGATTTGATGTACAGCGATAAATTGGCTTTTAATGGATTTAAGCGCATGTCACAAAATGTCTGCAGTTTTAGAGGCGTCCACATACGTTTCACCGTTGGGGGTTGACTGTATTCGCTGTACACTGAGCAGTGGCTATTCAACTTATGCTGTATTTACATAGCTTATCTGCCAAACCCAACAATTTTTTAATTTAGCTTTCTGAGATGCTAAATGTGTGGGTCTCTTTGCAAAATGAAGTATACACTTTCTGATGCCATATAAACAAATATAATTGCTTATATGTAAATAAAATAAATTCTTCAATATATAAATATACAAATTTATTTGCAAAGATATCGTTCCAATAGTTATGTATATCCATAAAGAAAATTATAAAAATAAATAAAATCTATATGCGTCGAATACACCTCACCCAACCCCATACAGCAGATTAAAGTCGAAAGTCGAAACGCAATATATTGATTGAATTATTAGGAAAGGGAAAATAATCTTTATTTCGCTATATTAATAGAATTTCTAATTTACTGGCTATCTGATAAAATAATAAATGCAAAAATTCGCCACTTATCTCCAAATCCAAATTGTTCTTTACATGTGCCAGATTAGATTCAAGCTTGAACAATCTTTAGTCTTTAGTCTTTAGTCCCTCAATCAGAATATTTAAACTAGTGTTTAAAATTAATTAAATTCCGAAATTAATTGAGTTATAATATAATACGCTACAAGAGTATTGAGTCGTCGATAATAACCATTGTTTTATATTGGCTGACGCACGCCCCCTTTTTGTATTCTTATTCCAGTTCTCTCTTAATGGGGTAGAAAATGAATTTGTGTTTTGCTGTTGCTGAGCAATTGATTGCATAATATTTCCTCATTTTCTCTTCTTCTTTCGTCTGTTATAAGTGCAAGCGCACAGTTTATCGGTGCATCTCACTGTTAAACATGAGATTTGTATGCACGTTGTCTATATTTATTTAAATTCCTCTCAGTTAGATACAAGAGCTCTTCGCTCTTGTACCCTGTAGTCATTAAAGCTTTGATGAGAGTATGATTAGATAGTGAGCGAGAGTGAGACCCCCTGGGAAAGTGTATAGTTTCCAGGTGGCAACAGAGTATCTGCTTATCTAGTCATCTTTTCTTTACCTCTGGTAGTTGAAAAAGGCGTTGAGAGATACACACGGAGGGAGAGGGAGAGAAATTGAAAGAGAGAGGTGCTAATATGCCGTTTCAGATACCAGATGATGCTCTTCAAAATGTATAAAAAGCGCATAGATTTCGCTCCTCTGTGACAGCATCGTATAAACATTTATCATCCAGTGTCGTATTCTTATCACACTGATGCTAAGAATGTGTTTGATGCTAATAACTGCTAAATTGTTTTTGATATAAGTGGAATTGAACATGCTCTCAGCACATTCAATTTGTGTTGCCGTGGAGCTGCAAACTATAAAATATTTGATTAGCCTGCATTACGCAACGGTAAAAATGGCTAACAACAAATTAATATTATTTTTATGTGTGCATGATATGCAATCATTGATAAGGTTTTAACTTTTTATAATGGTTAATAAATACAAATTTTTGGCAAGACCTATAATCTTAGATTGGTTGGTTTCTATTAAGTCACATAATCTTAATTATAATCAGCAACACCTGAATGTTTGCGTGGTCTCTTACTTAATCACTCTCAATGAAGAATCACAACAAGTGTGCCTAGATTCTTCTAGTGTATGGGAAACTTGAGTATTTTCTTATCATCAATTCTTTGGCATTTCTCAAGCATCTGGAATTGAGTTTAATATGTGCTTAAGCGTAATCATTTATCGGACATGCGATATTCGGATATTGTATAACAATATAAATGATTGCGTTAATTTGGACTGTTACTGTAAGGCCTGTCAAACTCTTAGCTTCGAACAGTGACTCTAAAACAGCGATGTGCGACTTAGTCATGTAACAGTTGCTCTGCAGCTGCGTCAGTCAACCGGCTCTTTATTTGCTGAAGATTTGCAGCTGGTAACCGACTGTGTTCTGGTTACGCATTCCATATTACTAAGGCTTCGTACTTAGCTGAAGTGCTCCACTTGAATTGCAGCCAAATTGAACATAACATTGCCTCGTCGCAGCTATAACCGTAAACAACTCAGCTGATCACTCACTTCTGATTTGATTTGTTTGATTTTCTGATTGCAGCTACATATATAACCCTATAAAGGGAGTCTAGACATCACAAATAGGAGTAGGATGGAGAACATGGACACAAGCTTTATTCCCGACCTGCCATCGGGCGGACCTCTTGAGACTTACCGCAAACGTGCCAATTTTGACTGGAAGCGTTTACGCTTGATCGTAGAGAAGGAGCAGGGATTGCGCATTAAGGTAAGTAATTTATAGAGTAAAGCGAATATTTTACAATGTTTGTTTTTTACTTAAAGTTGTCTCCAATTGATAAACACTAGCTGCGAAGATTTTATGTAAATTGAAAACTAATATAACAATTTCTTTAATGAATAATTACTGAACAATAAAGTTTTATGAGGAACAAGTGATGACTATTGAACTGTATTTTTCCATTCCGAACAGTATAAAGTGTGGCGTCGACTTGAAAGTGATCCCCTTTTTGCACACCCCTCACGCACACCGCCCATGGACGAACAGAAGCGTCTAGCTGCCATGCAGGTGAATCGAATGAAGCATCTGCAGCTGGTGCCCAAGGAGATTGAGAGCCTGAGCTTCTCGGCCAAAACAAAGTATCTGATGGAAATCAATCAGGCGCTGGCGAGCTACTCACCCAGTCTGTCGGTGAAGATAGCCCTCGGCGTGGGCCTTTTCAACAATGCGATACGCGCCATGGGCACCGAGAAGCACAAGAAGTATATTGAGGCGGCCTGGAATCGGGAGGTGATCACCTGTTTGGCCGTCACGGAGCTCTCGCATGGCAGCAACACGAAGCGTATTCGCACCACTGCCACCTATGATCCCAGCTTGCAGGAGTTTGTCATCAATACACCGGATTTTGAGGCTGCCAAATGCTGGGTGGGTAATATGGGCAAAACGGCTACCATCGCGATGACCTTTGCCAATCTGATAACGGCAGACGGTGAGAATCATGGCCTGCATGGATTCCTCATACCCATTCGTGATCCGAAAACGTTGATCTCATATCCGGGTGTACTTGTCGGTGACATTGGCGAGAAGTCTGGACTAAATGGCATCGACAATGGCTTTGTGGTATTCACCAACTATCGCATTCCCCTCGACAATCATCTCAATCGCACCGGTAATGTGACACCCGAGGGCGTCTACGAGAGTGTTTTCACCGATCCCAGTCAAGCGCTGGGCGCCGCACTCGAGAGCTTCTCGGCCGGACGCATTGGCATCATGCAGGAGGCAGCCAACACTCTGTGCATTGCGGCTGTTATCGCTGTCCGCTATGCGGCAGTGCGCAAACAGTTTGGCCCCGAACGCCAGGGCGAGGAGATGTCCATTATTGAGTATCAGTTGCATGTAAGTGGTGACTCCATACACCTAGAATATATTGGAGAATTGAGGATTAACTCTTGATTTACACTCGCAGCAATATCGCATCTTTCCCTTCTTGGCTGCCGCCTGTGTGCAAAAGATTGCCGTCGAGGAGCTGAGCAATACTTATCTGGCAATCATAGCTGGCTCTCAGGAGGATTCAAATGGATTCGATGTACTGGTGAGTGCAGTTAGGAAGTACACTGTTGTTTGGCAAGCAATCATATCCAAATCACATAAATTACAGTCACAGAAAGCGGCTGAGATTCATGCGATTATCTCGGCGTGCAAGCCGCGCCTCACTTGGTCGGCACGCGATGCCATTCAGGAGGCACGCGAATCATGTGGTGGCCATGGATATCTGCAAGCCTCTCGGCTGGGCCAAATGCGTTCCGATCACGATCCGCTGTGCACCTACGAGGGCGATAATAATGTGCTTGGCCAGCAGGCATCTAACTGGCTGCTGCGCCAGTGGAACGCCAAGGAGCTGGAGACGCCAATTGGCAGCGTTAAGTTCTTGGAGCAACGCCACCAATTGGTGCAGTTGCACTATGCACTACTCGTGCAGCAGAGTCCAATCGACAGCTGGGAGTGTAAGCCATCGAAAGAGTTGCCAATCTGTAGATAATTGAGTAATCGCCGTGATTTTCTTGCAGTTGCGCTCAGCTGCTACGAGTGGCTGCTCTGCCATCTGATGTCCCGCACCAGTTCCCACATCGAGACCCAACTGACCTCGGGCGTGGATCGCTTCGAGGCGCGCAACAACTCGCAGGTGGCGGGTGCACGGGAACTGTCACTGGCCTTTGCCGAGTACATGGCGCTCAGTCGCTATGTCGGCCACGTGCGACAGTTGAATGTGGAGCAGCCGTATGCGCAGGTGCTGCGTCTGTTGTACGATGTGTATGCCATGTCGCTGCTGGAGCAGCATATGACCATGTTTTATGTGGGCGGCTTTGCTGTCGGGGGCGCATTCGCTGGCGCTGTGAAAGAGCTTCTGCTACAGAGCTGTGCCCAGCTAAAGGATGTGGCTGTGAGTGTGGCAGATGCCATTGCTCCGCCGGACTTTGCCCTCCAATCGGTGATTGCACGTGCCGATGGACTGCTCTACGAGAATTTGCAAAACGAGTTTATGACCAACGAGGGCGCCTTCCAGCGACCCGATTGGTGGCGTGACGTCCTCATCCCACAGCCCCAAGAAAAATCAAAGCTATAAGCAGACAGAGTGCAAGACGAGAAAGAATAAGTGCCTGGGCAGATCGATGGATCGGTCACCCAATTAACAGCAATTGTTATAGGTTCATACCACATCAGGTATTACTGCTAGTTGCAATAGAATGCATTCCATATATACATACAATTAAATCAATTCTATACGCATTCTATAATCATGTATAACTGAAAAACAATTGACAGTGTTTTGCATAATAAACCAAGTTCTCGTATATGTCTACGAGCACTATTAGTAGGGTTCAGTTTCGATTGTGGTTACAGTTATATTTCATTTCTTAATATTGACCGTTTTATCACCATATCTGTAACAACATCATTATACCATATTATCTGTATATATATTTTATACTCTCATTTTATTTCCTTTTGTATATTGTTGATTATGTGCTTTGAAAAATATATATGTATTCAAATTAAATTGTATTCAAAATTGTTGCATTATTTCTTAGTATGTTGCACAGTCTAGGGAAAGCTGTCAACTTTACCCAGATACAAAGTGATTTAGATTCAAATTAGTGAGAAAATTAATTCGTAATTAATTAATAAGTAAAAAAAAGAAGAAAATATGGCACTGAATACCCCTAAGCCGCTTTCGATGCTTACGTTATCCCCAAAACTATCAATTGTTGATCACATCACGAACTTTCTACGTTTACTAAACGGTTATACAGACTTTATTATTGTTGAATTGATCACATTCAAAACTTACCAGGTGTAATAAACTGTACATAGACTTTGATAGATTATTGAGATTCATCAAATCGGTTGCATTCGATAGACTCCAAATTCAAGTAGTTAATTCTTAAATACCTTAAATAATTGTCAGACGTGCAAGGGAATAACTTAAAAGTTGAAATTCGTTAGTGAACCCGGCTGAAAACTAAAACCACCTATTATTGTAATTAATCAGCTACCGAAGCATATAAACAACTTTTTTAACATTCAAACACCCACCGTACTCTAAATATATATACACACACACATACCTAAATGTGTATGAGTGTGTATATGAGCGTATGTGTGTGTGTTTGTGTGTAAAGAGTAGGCTTCATCATCAGCAATGGCAAGAGTTGTTCGTCACTGTCAATAAATAAGTGTACTAACGAGCTGGGGCGGCTCTGCTGCGAGCCCCGTTTATAAGAGGATCCGCACTACCTGTTCCAGCTCAGACGTTGCAAAGTTGCCGCACAGTGCAGGTGAGCGGGAGTCCGATCCAAAGTTAGTGAGTGAATTAGTGTGAGCGAGTGACCGGCAAGAGTGTAAGCCTGGCTAAGAATCGTGCCTAGCCTGACAATTCAAATGAGTCGCACACGCTGAGCTCCGACAAAGTCAGAGTCGAGCTCAGCAAATTGATGACAAGCCGATCCGAAACGCTGCTGCGCTCCCAAGCCGAGCTGATGAGCTGATGAGAGTTCTGTGAGCCGTGAACTGAGCGATGTGTAAATAGACGCTTCGTTTGTTCTATAATTTTGTTAGTTTGGCAAATCTGTGGCGCAGTTTCAGTCTGTTCTTGGCCAGTGTGTGTATGTGTTAGAAATTGGGAAGGGCATTTGTTCGAACTTAGTATTCGAGTGCTTATCAGCAGAACAACTTGTTGCGACATTCAAGACATCTAAGAACAGTGAACTTAAAAAACTTGTTAGTACCACAAAAAGCCCGTCATTTAAGTGCAAAGTCAAAAACAAGCCAACAAAAATAGCAAACACAATTATTCTTTTGGGCTCCATAAACAAGAATCAAGCAGCGACATTCAGTCTGCGCGAATATATGAAACATATGTTAATTTGATGTCTGGGTCTCGAAAAGAAAGCGCTGACAGAGGCGAAAGATCATGGAGTGGCAATTGATATGCGAACTTAATATTCACAGACCACATGTGGCTGGCAAATCTAAATTATATTATTGAGATCCCTCCAAAAAACCCAAAACAAAAAAGTTGATCAAGTGAGCTACAATACTAATAAAATGGCCAACGGATCGCACGACGGCCAGACTGTATTGTTAATAATTATAATAATAAACATATTCCAAGTACTTCTTGCTCTCATCTTCAAAGTGTTTTACAAAATGCGCACCAAATTTCAAATGTTTTTAATGAATAAACAATTTTTTTTAATAAATAAAGAACCGACAAAAAAAAAAACGAAAAGAAGCGCAAACAATCACCAAAACCGGTTTAGAAATCTCTGAGTTAGCAAATCGAGGCGAAAAATATACAAAGTCATTTCGAAATCCATTAATTTACATTTTGGGTATTTCCGCTTGAAATTTTATTATTTTCTCACTTAACGGTCCACTTAACAACTCCCTCGTATTCTAATTTTATATATGTACATGTATGTATATGAACTCTCTTCTCTATCATTTTCACAATTTCATAATAGATAAATCGTGTAATAGCAATTAACTGGGTGTCCAAGAGGCGATGAGGCGATTTATCAAATAATTATGGGTTTCAGTAAGCCTCGTGATGGGTTCAGAAGTTAACTCCGGGTTTGGGGGATGCTCCCTCTAAACGAGAACAATTATATGCAGTGCAAGAGTATTGACGCTCTCGTCTATAGACAATCGCATCATCAATTTATTTGTTTGTCATATTAGGTAAGCTCTGGTTAAGTGATGCCGCCTCTTAGCCTTTACTCATAATAAGTGAGAAAGCAGCGAAACAATGGCAACAATGGGATAGTGTTCCTAGCACAATTTACATAAATTGAAGATGTGTACTTTGTTTCTGACTCGATATATAGGTATATATATATATAGGTGGCTTTATATAAGCTCATTACTTAGGCGCATCAGCAAAATCTTGTAATTAATATAGACGACTCAAGTATAACATCTCAATTCGAAACCGGATCGCTTACACTTAATCCAAGACCTGTTTCAATATTTTATCGACTTAACTAATATTTTATATTCGAATACTTTTTGTTTTACTTTTAGCAATAACCAACCGAATTTATATCGCAAATGCAAATCGAATAAGATGTGGAAATTTTTACTAATTTGTGTCATCATGAGCGGTTTATACAATGAGAGTGATGCCGTAGGTGAGTACAAAAATAATTGGCAGTCATCCCACACATCTATTAAATATATACTATTCAAAATTGAGCACTTTTTCAATATTATTGAGTATCAGATGTGAGATTATAAAAAATGTGGAGAAAATTGGAATATTGCTCAAAGCAGATGAAACAAAAAGCAGTTCTATTAGAGCAAAACAGTTTTATCTTTCGTGAGTTCTTTCAAAAACCCTATTTATAATTTATACATACAAACTGCTAAATGCAAACTGCTTAAGTGTTTTAGAAAGCTGTTTTGTAATCTTTGAATCTTCCTCTCACTTTTATGATTTGTTTTTGGCTTTTATTGAAAAAGTCCCCGAAATTAGACAAACGATCTTATTCTTTGTCAATTTTATAGTTCCTCATCCAGTTTGCGCCAAATACACATAAAATATCTTACTTAGAAAGCGTTTCAAAATATGGCACAAGGGTTATATCCATAGCGTCTGATTATAATAAAAAGCTAGTCAATTCAAAGACGGAATCCGTACCGAATAAAATATCTTAAGAACATTATTTTGATACTAAAATTGAATTTCCTTTTGCATTTTGGGAAACCTGTTGCCAAATACTATAAAGTTAAATGTTTCAATAGGCTTTATTATAAATGGATATATATATACTAAAATTTATTATGCATCGAAAATTAATATTAAATAATTATAGCTAATTTTGTATATACTGTATATATATGTATATATTTTTTTTCATTTCTTATCTTGCTATCTGTGTCCGTATTTCAGCACGTAGATCAGTTCGCCGCCGTCGTGGCTATGCCGGCAGCTATGCGGGTGGCTATGCGGGTGGCTATGCGGGTGGCTATGCCAATGGTGGGGCAGCTGGTGGCTACACTGGCGGCTACAATGATTACGATGACTATAGTGGCGGCTATGGTGGTGGCTATAGTGGCGGTTATACACCGTACTTTGGCATCACGGATCCCTATCTCTTCCATCAGCAGTTGACCAATCAGATTCTGGCCCAGAACTATGCGACCCAACAGTAAGTTGAAAGTTATACGTTGGGTGGTTCTTCGATTTAGTTAGTTAGTTTTTAGTGGGCGATGGTGATGCTAACAGCGCTTGTAATCTATACTTGTAGAGCTATAACGGGATTGGCCACTTCTGGTGATGCGTCCGTAACCGCGGATGCGACCATAAGCGACGATGACACGTAATTACACACACAACTGCTTTTCCTCTTGTCCATAATTTTCTTTACTAATCAGCACAGCGAGTGGTCAGTCCTAATCAGTTGCTAATCCTATTCCCGAATCTTGCTTCTATGTTCACAGCCGCATTCGGCAACAGATCGCCGCGAATAGCAACAGAGGTGGAGGTGGCTCCTATTCGCATCGGTATGCGCCCAACTATGCCGCTGCTGCTGGTTCGATTGGATCCGATGGATACCGACAGACAGCCTACATTAGTCCCGCCAATCCGGTAAGTTCTTCAGTGATATTCTATTTGCTTGGATTTTGAGCTAACCAATTTTTTTACAGGCCCAACCCAATATTGTGAATCGCTTTGGCAGCAACAGCGGAGGTGGTGCTGGTGGTGGTGGCTATAAGGGCGTCTCCGTCTCCTCGTTCAGCACCAGCAATGGCGATGGCACCAGTCGACGTGGCGCCCAGACGACCGTCAACGATAATGGCAAGGTGACGTCATATTCGGTGCACTCGTAGAGCTGACTTGACTCAACTCAATTCAACTCAACTCAACTCAATTTTTGGTGTTTAGCATATTATAAACCTAACGAACGCTAACAGTTCTCTATTTATATGTTATAATACAACAGAATATACACATACATACATATATAACATATACATATATAGTTTTTATAACATATTTGCAATTTGTGCGACTTTCTCATTTAATGGGTGTTGACTATGACACTGAAAGTTTTTTGCTACCTTTCGACAGATAATTGACTATTTAAATCAAAAGCAAATACACTCGTGACCTTGATTTTTTAGCACCAAAATGTTATATTTGAACAATCTGCTATATAGTATGTCTGAGTATATAATTGGTAAATGTTTGACAGATTATTACCCGGGCAAAGTTTATCAGGCGCCACAGGAAATTGCCTATGTATAGTTAATTAATTTGACTCATTAGGAACAGCAATTCTTATATGAGCTCGTATCTCCTACTACTGCCATATATAAGGCAGCTAATGTTCCGATTGATCCAAACAGTCTTAAAGAATACGTCAAAAATCACAGGTAAGTTCAAATTATTCATTTAGGCATTCAAATTGACATCAAGTTTATGTGGATAATGCTTGCAGAGCATACGAATCTCATACAGCTCAAGTTCAAGGGGAACTTCCAGTTCTAATCTGTTTAACTTAGCGGAAGTAATAAAACAGAGGGTGCTGTTTGTAAACAACTTACAAGTTTTTTAATTTACGAATCATAAAAATAATCAGTCAAAATTGATTCCGGGTAGCGTCAAACAAATTCGCAAAAATATGCCATGCGTAAAAAAACCGATTCAGCTTAATTTGATTTGATAATGTACTTTTTGGCTAAAATCAATTTCTTTCATATAAATATATAGACACTAGTTCTACAATTGTGACAACTACAACTTTTATTTCTGCAAAAAAAATAGAATATAATTGAAAATTCCAATGAAACCCGTTGGGAAAAATTAACTACAACGAGAACGCAAACAATTACAGACAACTCCAATCCCAAAAGTATGCTTTCGTATAGTCGAAGTTATGTTGAAGGTTTTAAATATATAATTTATATATATAATTTTTTTAATATACGAGTATCTTCCTCAAGAAAAGCGAAACGTCAAATTAGAAATGAGGAATTAAAAGCTCACATATTTCATGTACACATTTCCAAAATTTGCAGTTTTCCAACGTATTCTAAAATAATATTATTAAAAATATAAATATAAATATATAATATTATCAATAAAAGAAGCTGACGTACACAATCCATGAAAAAAAAACAAAGCTTAAATGACGATTTGCATAATCTATGAAACTAAATATAAAATTTAAAAATATGAGATTAGAAAATCGTGAATTCCTTCAACTCACGTAGAGAGAGAACAAGTACATATATATAAAGATGCTCTAATGCTATCATACAAATATACATATATATATATACATGTATGCAAACACATACAAATACAAAATGTATGTGCCTATTCCGATCAGAACTGTACATAGCAACTACATATGTGTGAGTATTATTTGAATCCCAAGGTTTCGACACGAAAACAATTCCTATCAGCTGTCTATATAGAGCTGTCTCATGCAAGGTAATAAACCAACACACTGCCTATACATATACATATTTCCATGTCGCAATTACTTTCATAATTGTTTGAAATAAATACATATTTTCATGATTTTCTGCACCAATTCCGAGTTTCATTGCATTGAATCGACATCGATAGACATACAGACATTATCTGCTCTCTAGGTCAAGAAGCGATCTGTTTCAAGTCCGAGTAGAGCTCAGGTCTTATCAATAATTGTCTGGGCCAATCGTGTGGTTTTTAAAGCGAGTTGCAACCGCTCCTGCTCATTAGTACAATTTCAGGCGTGAGACTCGCACGGTTTTCTTACGCAGCTAAAATATCAATTTCCAAGCAACTCAATATGAGATCATTGTTGCTGCTCGCCCTGTGCCTGGGTGTGGTCTGTGCAGGTAAAGAGTTACTCCTAGCCATCTACTCTAGTCTACGGTGTGCAAATAATCCTTCTGAAAACGCGTTTTTCCCAAACTCGTTGACTGATTAGGTTGTGCTGCATGAACTTTTTACACAACACAAATTGTGCAACGTCTGATTTACAGGCATGTGTTGAGATTAGATTATGCAACATTTATTTGATTTATAAATTGAATTATACAAATAGTTAAACCAGAGTAATACAAATAACCTTTTTTAACATTTCTCTTTGCAGATTTCCAAGCCAGGTAAGTTGGTCATTGTGAAAGTCAACAAGAGCTTCATCTTTGATAAATCTTTTGTATATCTTGGCTAATAAACGTTTAGGCCCAAACGGGATGATTTCCACAGTCGGTAAGTGCCCAGCGGCAAATATTGAAGATATCATTTTGTAATTGACAAAATCGAAATTTCCAATTGGCTACATGGCACTAACACTATATAAATTCGGCCCTTATGAAACTGTACTTATTAATTTGTAATATTTTTACAAATCTAAACCCTAATGAGAATCATCCTGGTTTTAAATCCCATCTTTAGCCACTACAATTCGCATCAGCAGGCAATTGAAGCGGCTCGCAGGAAAGCCTACGGCTCCAGTTACAGTTCCAGTGGATCGAGCGGACTTGGAGCTGGTGGCAGTGCGGATCTCTCGCTTGGCGGCGGTGCTTCGTTGGGCAACTTAGAGAGCTCCTACGATTCGGTGGGTGCCGTTGAGGGTGCCGACAGCAGCTCGAGCAGCGGTTCAGGCTTTGGTTCCAATAGTGGCTCCTCTTTCGGTGCCAGTAATACAGCTGGTTTCGGTGCCAGTAATACAGCTGGTTTCGGTGCCAGCAATACAGCTGGTTTCGGTGCCAATAATGCAGCTGAATTCGGTGCCAACACTGGCTCTTCTTTCGGTGCCAGTAGTGGCTCTTCTTTCGGAGCGAACAGCGCCTTCGCCGCGAACTCGGCATTCCAGACCAGCTCCAACTTCAACAGCGCACACAATGCTGCCAGCAATGTGCACTTTGCTGATGCCAACAATGCTGGCACCGAGGTCAACTTTGGTGGTGTCGGATCCAGCAATTCCGAGTCGCTGCTCTCTAGCAATCTGCAGGCACCTTTGTCTCTAACTGCACCAGTTAGCAGCGGTGGCAATTCGGAGTACTTGCATCACGAGAGCGTCGTGTCCAGTGCGCCACAGCATGTGGTTTATACAGTGCCCGGTGGCGGCCAGAGATACATGCAGCATGTGGAGCGCGTTGTGGAGCAGCAGCCCACGGTGCAGTATGTGCAAGTTCCACAGCCCGCTTCCACATCGTCGCACTATTATCAGCGCAAGGTGACAACTACTGCATCGGCACCACAGATTGTTCAGCAGCCCGCTTCTAGGTACACCTCAAGCACTGGCTCCGCTTTTGGTACCAACTCCGCCTTCAATACCAATCACAATGTCGGCTTTGGCAGCAACTTTGGCAGTCAATCCCAGCTAAGCGCTGGTCAAACGAGCGGCCTTCAATTTGGCGGCGGTAGCTCCCAGCTGAATCAGCTGATCAGCCAGGCTCATCAGACAGCAAGGCAGCAGGCAGCCTCTGGTAACACATATAGCAGCGGTGGCGGTCTGTCCTCCGCCAATCAGTTGCAGGTGGGCGGCTCCAATGGCTACAACTCCAACTATGGTTACAATGCGGGCAGCTCCTTGAACTCCGCCAGCTCCCTGAACTCCGCCAGTTCCTTGAATTCCGCCAGTTCCATGAATTCTGCCAGCTCATTGAATGCTGGCAACAGTGCCTCGCTGTTGAGTGGCTCCCAGTTCGGCGGCTCTCTGTTGGGCGGCTCTCAGTTGGGCGGCTCTCTGTTGGGCGGCTCGTTGAGCAACAGCCAGCTGAGTGCACAGAATAACTTTGGTCTGTCGACGGGTCTCTCAGGTGGACAGCAATTGGCGAGCTCTGGCAACTTTGGTGCTGGCGCCGGCGTTGGTGGCAACAATGGCTACCAGACCAAGCAATGGGAGAAGCAATCCAAGTGGTCTTCCCAGTCGGCGGTGAGTTCGATTTTAGTCGTGAAGCAACAGCTTGTTTAATTGTCTATGTAACCTCAATTATTTCCACAGTACGATTCGGATGGACATGTGAAGAACTACAAGGATCTGGCCACTGGCGAGAGCGAGAGCCAGAATATCAATGGCAAGCAGGCTGGCTACAATGCAGCCACCGCCTCTGTCGATGACAATGGCAAGGTCAGCACTTACAGTGTGCACTCCTAAGATGCACCTCCCCCCCCCCCCAACACACCAAAATGTAACTGTAGTAGTAGTAACGAATTTGCCACAACATGTCATAAATAAAATAAAATGAATTTCAAAAAAATAATAATAATAACAAAAAATGTGTTGTTTGAGTTAGTTTTAAACTTTTTAATTTCAAATACCCACCCGGATGATCATTTAGATTTATATTTTGAACCCCTTTGATCCAACGCATTTTGGAACTTTATTTCTTTGTTGAATTTAATCTTTTTTCCCAAACAACCAGCACAATTTTTTCTTATAAGCAGTTTTATTCCATTTTGTTTGTAGCAATTTGAGTTTTTTTTGGATGCATTCTTCAGGAGAACGGCTGCTCCAACTTGCCATCGATGTGCACAACGTGACTTTTGACTGCACCCTTGGTCTTGCTATCCCGACGACGTCTGTAGTCGGTGCCATATGAGGACATGCAGTAGCAGGGCTTCCAAGAGGGGCGTCGTTGCAGCTGGCTCTGCTCATGCGGTGAACGCTCCGTGGTCCACACGGGCACATAATGTGTCCAGGTCTCCGCATTGCGGTAGATACTGCCGGCATCGACACCAGCGCTGGTATACACATGCTGGGGATAGTACTGGGGATAGTAGCCATCCGAACTGGACCGTGAGCCACCTCGACTGCCGGCGTCGTAGCCACGATGCTCGCTGGAGAAGTTGGGATTCCATTGTGACTTAGGACCGTGGGGTGTTCTCGACTTGTGCTTAGCATCGTTGCTGCTGGAACGACCCTTATAAATGGGCACGCTGGCATCCTCTGTTATGTAGCAGATGGGGGAGATGGGGAAAGTGAAAGTGAGAGTGAGCTGACAGGTGATGCTGTAATTCTGCTTACCCTTCTCCCCCTGCTGCTGGGCGGAACTCGTCTCATTGGCGTCACCCTCGGCCGTTATCTCGAACGTGATGTCCGTGTGGATGCCCACACGTTTCTTGTGTTTACCCAAGTCCGTAATTTCGACACTCTCCTTGGACTCTGCTTTGAAGTTCGCTTTTAGTTGTATTTAGTCTCATTTGCTTTGCATTGCATTGAGCCAAATTTAATTACCTTTCGTCTGCTGCTGCCCATCGCCCGTATCGACTGTAACACGCACTCCGTGTATCTTTGGCCGATTGCCACTGTTTCCCCCACCAGATCCAGTTCCGCCGCCCCCACCTGCATTTCCAGCGCGTCCAGTTCCCTGATCATAGCCACTACCCTGTTGCCCCTGTCCTTGTCCCTGTCCCTGTCCCTGTCCGCTTATAACTGGCACACCCGTTTGGTTGTTGTTGTTGTTGTTGTTGCTCTCCATGTCATCGAAATCCAGCTTGGATGACACTTTATTCGCCTGACCTGCTTACGGTTTACGGTCCGTGTCCACGTACCAGTCGTCAACAGCGTTGTTTGTTTTTTGGTTTAGCATAGAAATTAGATTTAGTAGAGAAATTTCATTTAAGTTATGCAAACACTTCGACCTCCAACCCAACCACATCCCTTCTCCACCCCATCCCAGACGACAGGATGAACTGGAGCGTGTCTCTAGCAGCGTCTATAAGTGGTGCAATTAGCTCACGTTGACTTATTTATGGATACCTCACACACAGTTGACTGCCTACCGAGTGGACCAGGCGCACTTTGGCCAATTTTGAATTGCACTTCAATATTCCAAGTTTGCAATGCCAACTCAGGTTGATTACGGAATAAAGTTAACCCAGATTGTGTTTAGACTGAACTGGTTTTGGTTTCTATTTGAATTGATTAAGCTTATTCAGCCACGTTTATCTGATTAATAGGTAAAGGGAAAAACAAACTAGGAGTTAAGGAACTGAACTAAGGCACAGATACTCGATATTCCCTTGACAACTTTAATCTGGAATTGCTAGTATAAATTTTCTTTTTAGCAGATAACTGACAATATCATTTATGACAGTAAAGAATTGCAGAAAATGTTAGTTACAAATTCAAAAATTTAAATCAATCTTAAATCAGTGCTCTGCACATTCTCCAGATTTAATAAAAATATATTCTCAAATTTGAAAAAGCTAATGAGCAAAAAACCTAATGGCATATAAAAATAAATTATACAACTTATTGTATTAAATGAAATATGTGACACTTTTTTCAACTGAACTGCCAAATCCATTGAGAAAGTAAAATATATACAGACACTAATATGTTTATTTTATAAATAATTAGATGCCTATATACACTGAGGGGCTAATAATCGGGAGAATCTAGCCCATCCGATTTTATTCCCAATTATTTTTCATGTTGTTTTTTCACTAAAGTTCCTTCAACTCATTTGGTGAATTTTTGTGGGTTTTGTAATCATCACTGGAAAAACCCACAATTGATTTGCGTGGGTGGGATTCTGAGATTGATAACTTTCATCTTTTCATCGAAAACAATGACAACGTTTGTCGCTAATTGGTAAATCAGCAATTAAGAATCCAATTTTTTGTACCACCTTGTGCGCAGTGATGAGTTAACAGAAAGCAGCACAATCCCAAATAGACCACAGATCCCAGGAACATTTCGGGAAGACACAACAAAAAATGTGTTTTTATATTAAGAAGATATAATTTCGTTTTTTTTTTTATTGACACTTGACACGGCTTGAGTTATGGGGTTTTTTTCGGTAAGAACTGTTGAGAACTTTTGGCTTGGATCGAAGCGCGCCTGATGTGCGCACTTGAAAACTGCCGACAAACGACTAAAAAAAAATACGTCAGGCGATGGCAAACCGATTTCAAATATCTGCCGAGATTCATTAAAAACTTAACTAGCCAACTGTTCAACTGTTCAACTGCTCAACTGTTCAGTTGTTTTGTTCAGTTTCAGTTTCAGTTTCTGTTCTGATGTTTTGACGTTTGAGCTTTTGCGATAACATCTTGACTGGGCCCCTAAGTGAGTCGCTGAGCTTGTTACCGTACCCGGACTGTTGCAGTTGCAGCTGGAGGGGGTGTGTGGCTGGTCAGCTTTAGCAGCAGCTTTAGCTTCTAAATGTAATGCGTATGAAGGCCCTCTCCATGCCCCTTGCCAAATTGCCAGTAATCGCTTGGCTGGCATCTTTTGTTATTGTTTTAGTGAAGTTTCCGCTGTACTACGTACGAGTTTGTATCTTAAAGATTCCATTGTGTCTGCTTTTTTTTGCTTTTCATTTTTTTTTTATAAGTATATTTTTGTTTTTGGTCTTTTTCATAATGCCTCTCATCGTTAATCATGCGCTGGCGATTCGTGTTGCTATCACAATTATATTTTGTGGCCGTTTTGACAGCACAAACGATTATCTTCATTAGAGATTAGTCGCTCAACCACCAAAATTGCCAAATAACCCCAAAATCACATTTCAAGTTCAAGTTGAGCTTCAAGTTTATTGCGTTCCCAATCTGATCCCTTAGCCAGTAAACCCCCAAGTAAGATAAGCCGCACCGCATTAATGAACTATGCGAGTCGCAGACATTTGTCAGCCTACGCCCCCCAATTTGATCCTCCGTCTAGCGCCAAATTGCATTCGAACAATATATATATATATATATAAGCACACACATGTTGGAATAATAATATGTCAAGTAGAACAAATGTGTAGACCATAAATTCCTTAATTTCGATGGAATTGTGGCCTGGCTCCTGGGTAATTAATTAGCAATTGCATTTGCTGCTGTCATTACGTGTGATAATTAAAAGGGCGCACGAGTCGGCCAAGTGCTCATATAAAAGAAAATTCTGGCAAATGTGTATGGCCATAAATTTGATGACCCGGCCCAGCTCGGTTTGGGTTGGTTCTTTTCCTGGTCTTGCCCTCAGCTCAACTGCAAATGCACTTTAATCTCGAATTTATCAAGTGTAATAGTTTGGCCCAGGGTTGGACCTCGTCTAATGGGGATGGGATCATGGTTGCCCGTTGCCGCAGCTCCAACCTTGCCACACACTTTTGTAATCTGGCGGATTATAAGCGCACACCCATCGCAGCTCCCACAATCATGTATGTGTGTGACTGAGTGTTGTGGGCTGGGCTTGTCTTGGCTCTGGTAGACCCATTAAGCAGATGGATTTCGTTGTCGACATTATTTTTTTTTTAATATACTTTTGCCGACTAGAATCTCATCTGTTCGGTGGACTGTCCTTCTGCCGTTTGCGTCTTTATTATTTGCATAAAGTTGTGCGCTGCTTGCTTGCAACAATTTAATTTTCATTGTCTCTATGCATTTATGTTGCACATGCCCAGTGGACGGAGTGGACTCACTCGAGTGTAGCTGGTAAGTTCAAGTGCGGCACCTTCCACTCAACATTTTCTTTTTGCACTTGCATAATACTCAACTCCACTCAGTACCCATTGAGTTATTGAGCTCTGACACTTTACATATTTTGCTGCATACTTTTAGGCATGCTTAATAATGGCACTGATTCCATTTTGCCCGGACTGCTTGCACAGAAGTGACCAACACAGTCTTCATTTATTTCACATTTAATCTATCTTTCATTATTATTTTGATAAAACCCCAATAACATATTTCGTAACTCATCAGAGTTTTCCTCTCCTATTAAACAAATATGCAATTGTTTTGAAGCGAAAGAGTAATTAAGTAATAGCTTGGTAGTAATGAATAAATAATAAATATCAAAAAGGCATAAATCGAATACTGTCTTAAATAAAAAAAGCTGTAACTATGAATATTTTGTTTAAATATACTTTTATCTTTATTTGTGATTTATCCATAAATGTTCGAAGAATTTTCTCACATTGCAATAAAAGCCGATTTGAATGTTGTAACAATTATTTTGCAATTCGGCTAGATCTATACAAAAATAATATTTGCAATAGGATACAAGGATTTTAAGGATTTTTATTTAAATTTTTGCTGTTTGTGCTTATTGTTTTTGGTATTTTCTGTAGTTGCTTGCCAATTATTTTGAACTATGAAATGTGCCTCTATGAATAAATAAAGTTATAGTATATAAAAGGATTTAAATTGATTACTAATCTACAAATCTCAATGATATGTAAAATCAGATTTTGTAATTTGATAGTGCAAACACACTTATTTTCTCTTTCTGATAACCAACTAAGCAAAAATAATTTTTCTACAAATTATGGCAATAATTCCTAACAAAATGACAAATACAAAGTTTGTTTAATCGGAAGCTGGCAATTTTCCTTAGCATCAAGTTTGGCAAAATACGAAAATCTCTGGCTTTTGGGCATAAATGTTGATTACATAAACTACACACAAACTAAGCAAAAAGTGCACAAACGTTGCTGAAAGCCTGTTCAGATGCAGATGCAAAGATAGAACATGTTTGCCCAACAAAGACAATATAGACATAGGGACACAGGGACACAGCGACACAAGGACAGGCAGACAGACAGACAGACAGGCATATCGAGTGTGGCAAACAGACAAAGGGGCAAGTGGCAAAGCATGTGGCAGAGTTTACAAACAATTAAAACGGCAAAATCAAAATCGAAATACACAAATTTATGCGTCTAGCTGCCAGAGCTATTTTGAAATACTTACGCAACCGAATACAATACTGAAAATAAATTGCACAATTTTCGGAAAGGGGGAGTTGGTTGCTGACGCTCAACTAATGAAATAATGGGCCAGCTGAATTAAATTATGGCCTTACAATTCCCTCGAGTGTCCCGACTTCGACTCCAACTCCAGAATCTAGACAATAACTAAATTTGCACCAAGGTAAAGGAAAACGTAAATTTTGATTGCATTGTTACCGCTTGATTTCCACCACCAATACAAATACGAACACCAACAGCAACAGCAACCACCCTCGAGACCATCCTGTCATCCACAATGATGCGAAGAAGCATCACTTGATCCGCATCGGACCTGTTTAACCCACCCACACCCAAGGCCAAAAACACTCATTGACTATTCACACTCATGTTTTTCATATACAACAACTATATGCGGCATTATTATAATATTTTATTTTCATGTTGAACCGCTTTGCCATATCCAATTTTTATTATTTGCTCGTTTACGGCTTTAGCTCTGCAATCGTTGTTGGGTGCTTCGTTTTATCGCTTCTCGTTTCTCGTTTCTTGTTGCCTGCGTAGTGCGAAATTATCACAAAACACATTGAATTTGCTTTTATTGTTGTCGGGTGCCGGCCACCCACCCTCACAATCAGCATCCCCCTTACCATCACCCTCACCCTCGTTGTGGCTGCGTTGCAGCGGAAGCAAAGAGACGGCTGCTGTTCCTCCGACTCCGACCCTGACTCTGCCCTTGCGTCTGCCGTCTTATCGTTTTCCCGTTTTGAGTGCACAACACAGACGCCATCGCCATCGCCGCTGTCGCTGCGGTTGCCGCGTAGCGGGTGGCACAGCCAGCCACAGTGGTACACAATTTTATTTGAGAGACAAGACACTAAACAGCTGTTGGCGCTAAAACAAACTCTGGGTTGAAGAGAAAAATATATTTCTCACAACATAAATTAAAAAAGATAAAAAATTATAAACTTAACTAATAACAGATTGTTAATATTATTACAAAACTTTTTTTAATTTTTTATTCCTTCTTAGTAGGAAACATTTAGAGAGATGAGAAATCTTTGCGCCACAGTGCAGTCAGGGTTTATTTTTGCCACCTTACCATCCAAGCGAGCAGGTTGCGCTGAGAGCAAAAAATTTGGTTTAGGGCCCTTGAAAATGAAAATGGTTTTAGCCACTGCAGGCGCTGCTGATGCTGCTGCGACTACAGCTTGTTGTGCGTCCGAACAAACTGCCCCAACTCCAGCTAGTCATCAACTCCGCCCATTGCCCGGCACTTAGCTGACAATGAGCAGTGACAGCTTCGTGGACAATGATGGCTGGGGTGGCGGCCCTTTTGGAGAGCCGCTTGTGGTTTCACCACAGACTCCGGGCACGTCTGTTGCATCTGTCGCATGCCGGAACTAAACAACAACAGTGGCACCCGAGAGACGAGACCCACCCCCTCGAACGGATGCGCTCGTATAGCAAGCCAGGAGCCCGATCCCGATAATGATGCGTACGCGTTTGCCGATTATGATTGGTTTGATAGAGACGACAACTACTCGACTTGTCATGCATGATTTAGTGCGCTGTTACAACCTGTCCCAAAAACAGCATTTGAACTCTCCACCCTTGCCAAATCTCACCCCCTACGAATTCCTCTCGCTTTTCACTTCGTTTTCCATTTCGCAAATTGCAAATAAGTCGCCGGGCAGTCGCCGTGTGC
Organism: Drosophila nr. medialis 2 BK-2023a; assembly: GCA_035044325.1. NCBI lineage: Eukaryota > Metazoa > Arthropoda > Insecta > Diptera > Drosophilidae > Drosophila > Drosophila nr. medialis 2 BK-2023a. The sequence continues at coordinate 283,486 of JAWNMH010000394.1, forward strand.
CGTGTGACATTTCTCGCAAATTATGTTTTTGGCGAGGCCAGCCAACCTAATCCGATTATTGTCCGCCTCCAGATTCAGATCCGGCTCGAGGGCTGCACTCGCTGCAGTTTTGGTTTGTATCGATGCCAACATATGGCTACCGCATGAACAGAGGTAGACCTCTGTCTGCATTTACGACCATTGTCCCTGGACCAGGATTCGGGATAACACACACACACACACACCCACACACACACCCACACACACACGCCCGTCGTAATTGGATTTCGATGACTGCAAATTGGTGATAATTTCGATTCGCTTCCGGGCAGCGCACGTGGTTCGACGCAGTTCGCGAAATGTGAGCATCTGCGCCCAGCTCGGATCCGCACTTCTTACGCCAGTTCGTGACCGGATAAACATGGCTCCGACTATTGGCAAAGCCGTAGCCCAGACATATGCCAGCTTGTCAGCACTGTGAGCAGCAAGACACATTCGCATTGGCTACGCAATGACCTATCATTGCAGCTTAAAGCTTAAATGTTGAACAATTGACATACGTGTTGGAAATATCAATTCAACATTCTCACTACTTATGTAGTATCGATACTTCGATCGATACCCAAACTATCACCACTAGATACATATAAGCATACATTGAATAAAAACCCAGCAATAAGCATATTCAGAATATGTCTTAAGACATCTTGATATTGTAATATGCTCTCTAATATGCCCTCTAGGGGACAAAGTATTACAACGTCGAGCCGTTTCACATTCTTGTCTGATCAATTGTTCTACTCGCCAGCACTTTTACTTTAATTCCGTCTGTCAATACGATTGGGTTTGCCAGGATCCACCGCCTTGAACTTCGAATTTTTTTTTGCGTTTCTTTTCTCACATCGTGGAGGTTATGAAAAAAAAAGAAAAGTTTACGTGTCTGTGGAAAATCGTGTTTAGCCAAAGTTTTTTTTTTTTCAAATTGACAAATGAACAAATTACTCCCTTTGAACAAAAAATTTAAATTTCTTTTAAGAGAAAAAAAAACATTTTTTTGTGAAAATCAATATTCACTTTTTTTTTTGGTTAATCGGCGCTATATTTCTCGCTACTCTGAGACGCGATTCCAGCCGCCAACCAATGGACCCAGTGTACAATAATAAAAACATAAATTGACATCAAATCTGGAGCAAGAGTACGGCTGGAGGAGAAAGAAAACAGTGCACGGCTCCGCACCGCCACACGAGTTCACCGGTTCCGTCGGCGCAGTTGTACAGTCACCGCTGGATGTTGACTACGCTGATTTCAACATTTCGCTGGAAGATCGCATAAGCCCGGCTTATGTATTCCCCAACATAAAACAAAAAAAAATGCCTAGGAAATTTTTTCCCCCCAACAAGAGAGACTAGCAGATACCCTCACACACGATTTTGGCAATATCATTAGGCCAATTACCAAATGGCTTTACTAACCAATAAGGAAGTTTCGTAATTAGGCAATAATACTTTTATTAACTTCTTTTATATATTTACTTAATATCAATGAAAGTCAGTCGACACAAAAAAAAGCAATACAAAAATCAAAAGTATATAATAGTACAATTTTATTTCCCAAAAAAATCTAAATATTTTTAAAATTTGTATAGGATTAAGAATTTTTATATGTACGAGGTCTGACCAATAAGTAATGAGACTGATTTTTTAGCCGCGCTTGTGGTAACACTACGAACCTGAAACTTCGGTCGGTTAATCTCCCATCCCTCCTCTATCGATACATGTGTTCGATAGTTCTCCAGCTGTGTTGTGTTTTCGACATTACTTATTGTAGTAGTCTCATACTTATTGGTCAGACCTCGTATGTATTATTATGCACTCAAATTGCCATCTTATATTATGAAATCAAATAAATCAATTACAATTTGCATGACTCAAAATAAATGCAACTGTCGACAAAGCCTTGCTCGAAAATGTGTTACCAGTATTTAGAATTAATAATAGTAATATAATATATAACGCTGAATGGATAAAAATATGCATATATTGTATACATTTGTATCTTATATATATATCATCATCCGAAACACGAAGTGGTCGTAGCAGACATTGAGTACTGAGATCTCGTCTGGAACGCACACTTAGCTTAAATCACACAGCCAACTCATTAAAGCTAATGTATTATTTAAGAAACCCGATAATAATAATAAACAAACATATGTAAAAATAAAAATCGTCGTTGCTGAATCATTATTTTCAATTAGTAAAATATTCAGGAGAAACATACATATATAATTTCCTATTGGATTGAAATTGCGGATACTTGTTAATCATACGTCGCAAATGGTATTTATTAATATTTACTACAGATCGAAATGGAAGAAGAAAATAAATGGAACGATGTCCAAACACTTTCGATGTGAAACACTTTCGATGTGAAACACTTTCGATTTTGCTCAGGCACATTAATGCCTGGGTCTCATTAGATTGGATTGTGCCCACGGGGCATTTTGTGTCAATTTATGCAACTCTCCTGCAATTTCCGATATATTAAAGCAATTTCCAGCACAACGGTTCCGGACATGGTCATGACTTAATGCATATGAATATGTACTCTCATCTGAGTGCTTCGAGTGTGTGTGTGGGCGTGTGTAAGTGTGTGTGTATGACGGAAATGCTCTCCTGGGCATTGGAGTAACCAAGTTGGGGATGCTTTTGCCAACAAAACCGTACAGATTGAATTCGAAGTGCTCGAAGTCTAGGCCATGCGGATAGTTGTAGTAGTACCTCAAAAGCATTTCAATCTCTTTACCACCTAAATCAGAGTTAAGCGCTCCCCGCGGCGAACCCTTTGCCCCTGTGCCCAGCCCTGGGAGACATGCAGCGATGGGTCGCAATAAAAATTGCTCAAAAAGTGTGTAAAAATTTCAAAACGTTTTGAACAGCATTGGAAGCAGCAGCCTCAGTGGCATAGGCACAATAAAAATGAAAATGAAAATTCGCAAGCAGCCAAATGCAATTTATCTGGCGGGCGAGTCGTCAAGTGACGCTGCACCCAGGGGGACCGTTTGATTTACCGTCAACAGGAGATTAAAAAAAAAAAAAAAAGCACGCACACACAAAATTCAGCGTAATACCCAAAAAGTGAATTAAGAACTTGTGTCGTTCATTGGTAAATTGGAGGGTGGTTCACCAAAAAAAAGAAACGATATGGGGGCAAATTGAGTTGCAACACTTGGCAGGTTTTTATCTACGCACCACAATCTATCAGCCAGCCAGCCAGCCAGCCGGGTGGTTACAAACAGTCAGCAGTCAACAGTCCGCTGTTTGGAGTTCACAGGTCGCAAAACAAACCACCAACAAGGACTGACCAACCAGGACAACGACTGTTGGCAGCAACTGTTTTGTGTTGGCTCGCGCTGATAACAAGATTTGTTTTTCAAAATTATGGAGGGTTGTACTTAATTACGTTGAAAAGCGCAACAGAACCACACAGAAGCCAGAGCAACCGCATCCCAAACCCAAACCCAAACCCACACCCAAACTTCCAAACTCAGACCCGTACTCTTCTCATCTCTCCCCACCGGTAAGGCGGCAATTTAACTAAATTAATTTTAGAGCGTGCTCGTTCTTCGATTTGTGAAAAGTGCCGGCAGCAGTCAAAAGTTAAGAGTGTGGCCCAATGCTTGATTTTGGCCAGATACGGGAAAGGCAGACAGACAGTCAGACAGATGGAGACAGACGGGAGATCGGATAAGCACACAGTAGGGAGGAAGGGGCACACCCTCTCTCTGGGCCATTGCACACACGCATCCTTAGACAAATGTGGATGGCTTGGCTGGCTGGCAGACAGGCAGACAGTGAGCACTCAACATGGATATTCCATTAAAGGAGCAGGCAGCGAATTGAACAATTTTCACTTTATGATTTATTGTAATGAGCTTTTTATTTACGGCCGCTCGTTTCGTTTGTTGAAAAGTGTCTGCACGGCAGAAGCTTGTTTTCTAAATTAAAAATTAATTAGGCATTTATCATTGGCTTCCCTCGGCTTGGTGTGGTTGTGGTTGTGGTTGTTGAAATCGGGAATCGCTAACAGATGGCTTGACATTTATTTAGAGAACTGCCTACTACCAGAGAGCTGCGCCAACTGCTGTGGAATGTACAACATCCGTTCATTTTTTATAGTAATACAAACCAATACTGAAGTAGATTGTTGTGTTATCTTATTATATATATATATATATATATATACATATATATTTATATAAATAAATCATATTTTAGTTACGTAACTTTATTATTAATCTAACTACGAAATGGTGTATTCTTAAACCAAGTTGGAATTCATTTAAGTTTTATGTATATTTACATAAATATAACGGAAATGGGCGTGTGACAAGTAGTGGGCGTTGTACCGGAAGCAAGCGCAAGAGAAAGTTGAAGGGGACCGGAAGTGGAAATAATTATTAATTGATACTTTAATATAAAGCATAATTATTTATTTCTAGAAATAGTTTTGTGCATTGGTATACTTCTATATATGATGATCTGCCACAAAATCAAAGATAAGCTTAGCTTAAGTCTCTTTGCCGGAATTATGATTGGAAGTTATTACAAAACTGAAAGTACAGCGGAAGTAAAGCTTATATTTTGCAGTTGTGGAGACTTTATAATTGAATTCAAGAAGTTCTTCAGGGATCTTAGATCGTACTGATTTTATTTATTGCATATAATTTCGAACCAAACTGATGATAATTTGTTTTCAATTAGTGAACTCAGCAACCTAACCAAACGAGTTGAAGAAACTGAAACATTTATCACTAAATGGACTCCGCATCTTGCCCAGTACCAACCTGGCAGCGAGGGAAGACACTGCTCTCGTAGGTCGGCACCATATACTTAATATTAATGAAGGCATTGGGTCCGCCACAGAACTCGAGTAGCTTCAGAGTGTCCTCAATGACATCGCCAATGCGCTTGCTGCGATCAGGATCAACGCCCTCGCCGAGATTGACGTTCACATTCTTGTAGAGATTGCACACAGCCAGCAGTTGGCGATAGAAGGGCACCAAGGCTTGTCCCACGCAGGGTCCTAAATGGAACCACATATGTTAGATTAGTATTGAATTGATATTGTTACAATAAATAAGGAAGAAACTAACCCAATCGCACCATCAGTTGCAGCACCTGGAGGGCAGAGATAATGATGCGCTTGTCGCGTGTCTGAAAGGCGCGCTTGAGCGGAAGAATAAGCTTGGGCAGCACGGGGAGCACCTTGTGGGGCTGCCGCATGATCAGATCGACGGCTGCATTCACGGCCAGCAGACGCGTGTCGCTATCAATGTCGGCCAGGCCATCCAGGAAGATGGGCAGATAGTAGCAGTAGTCGAGAGTCTCGGGCTTGCAGTGCCAGCGCAATGGACGATCCTTGATGGGATCCTGCTTGTTGCTGCGACCGGAGAGAGCCACAGGGATATCGCCACGCATAAAGTAGATCTTGAAGACGGTCTCCTTAACCGGTTGACGTTTAAATATGTCAATTCTGCACACGTTGAACTATTATTATGCATATATATTTGATTAATCCACTTACTTGTTGGGTGGCTTTACGACCGTGCCCCTCTGCAATGCCTGATAGGTAAAAGCGGGCACCTCTCGCTTGATCTTAGAAAGTCCGGATTAGTGCAGCTACTCGTAGCCTAGTCCAGGACTACTTACCCGCTCTGCGCGCAAATAGAGCTGCTCGCGACACACTCGACCCGGTGCGTGAACACGCGTGGCGCGCTCATGAAGATCCGGACACTTATTAGCGCTCATACTTTACGCAGAAAAGTAAGAGATTTTATGCTCGGAAATGAGTTTGAAATAGAACAAAAAAATATATATATTTATGAAGACTTCATGTGACTGCGACCGAAATGTTGTTAGTTGAAGGGGCTACTCTGTGCAAATGCCAGTTAGCTGTGTACTGAATACTGTTGCCTTAAGGCCAACTTGGTTAACAACTGCCTCCCTTAGCCCTGTCCATGCTTAAACCCAAACGAAATGTATGCAAATAAATTACTCGTATGAATAGAGAAATATTCATATTTATATTTATTTTCACATTTTGCTTATCAAGTCGACACGCCAGCAACAGCCACAACCGCCCCCAAAATATTTGCCTGCTCCATCGACAGGATATAACGAAGTGTATGTCAGGGGGACGGGGTGGGGGGGGGGGGGTCGTTGCGACTCAACACCTAAATGTCTCTAAAGAGTCGTAAAGGGAAAGTGCAAACATTTGCGCACTTTATCATCTTTTTCCATTTCCATGTAACGGTTACTGTAAATATTTTGTAACGCCACCAATTACGGTGACTGTCAGATCCAACACCCCCGCGCGCTAACTCCCCCCCCCACCACCCTCAATTTCATTCCCCTCGCACAATTTAGCACTCGTATCTCTAAGCGCATTAACCTACTTTAGTCTCTGGGTGCGAACGAGACACGTGACTTGCCTATCTATCTTCCCATCTAACCACTCCCCTCTCTCTCTCTCTCTCTCTCTCTCTCTGTCGCTGTCTCTCTCTCGCAGCCTCTGCCTGTGGCTTTGACTGCGCTCTTAATTAATTAAAATTCAGCATGCGAATTAGGTTTCATCTGCCTCCTCGACTCGTTGACTTTTTAATTACCCACGCACAGGTTTTCGCTTTCATTCAGCGACGTTGCACGTCGCGATTTATCCGTTTTAATAATGCGGCGGAGGCAATTCGTATGCCTGACGCCCCATTTCGACCACGCCCTCGGCAAGTAAATTGAGTTAGAAGCATTAAGGATAATGCCACAAAAAGCAGGTGGCATTCGCGATGCCAAACTGGCGATATGAGGGGGCTTTTTAATTGCCCAAATTGCCAAAAAAAATTACTTGTGATAGGTTTTTTGTTGGAATAATCGTGATCTTGTCGCTTAAGCAACACACGATTTTAAACAAGATATATATAGAATACATATGTTAAACAGAAAACCTAAGAATTAAGAATTAATAGTTAAAGAAGTATCTTAAATTTCTTGTAAATTATTGATGTTAAGTTTTAAAGCAATGATAAAACAATGATTGCACAATAGTTGTTTGTGTATATAAGGGAAGCAGTCAGCACCTAAATTGACTACGAAAAGGCGTCGCAACTAGCACTTGTAACTGGTTGGACTTACGGAGAGGAAGGTCCTTCGTTGCGCACAGTAAGTGCGATGGTAGAAATGAGTGAATAGACTTGTATGAATGTACTAAGGCTCCAAAAGACACAGAGCTTATTGAGAAAAAATGCATGGTTTATACATATATAGAATTCTTAGACGATAATGTTTGCTTAGGACTAGTTATGCTATTTACGAGTTGACCCAAACAATCTATAGTTATCTATCTTAATATTATCTGTGATACCTGTGATACTATCTGCTAACTGCAGGCCGCTCGACAGATGGTGTGAGCATATTTCTAATCACAACCATGGATTTGGTGTATCTTATCTGCTGTGTATCTGCGCTATCTGCGTCGTACGTACAAATGGCTTATGATTTAAATGAGAGTAGATTTATATGAACCTAAACAATAGTTAACACTTCTGTTATAAACTCAAGATAGCTACATTTTAAAAGATAATGAAAATACTGATTTATTTTAAAAGCGAAAAGTTTTTGCGTCAATTACAGCACGCCTCAATATTTGCCAATGGTTTTCTTGGTAACTGGCTGGTTTTGCTGGCATAGACGTTAATGTGGATAGCCAAATAATAATCTCAACATTTTTCCCAAATTCGATTAGCAAATTTCGCATTAAGCAAAACCGATGGCCACAATCCTGTGCAGGACATTTTAATGACACTGAATGCCACACGCTGTTTAACGGCCGACGCATACAAAAGGTCCTCTAAAAATCGGCCTGATCATAATTTATTGGCCAAAATGGAAAGCATTACAAACAAAGCGCAGGACTAAGGGGGGTGTGGCTGGGCTGGGGTTGGGCAGAACGAATGACTGTTCGATGATGTCCTTTGGGTTTGGGTGCGTTTGTCTAGCTGACACTTTCATTAACAAAAAGTCAGAGCGATGACAATCAATGTGTGTGTGCCTGTCTGTCTGTATGTGTGTGTGTGTGTGTGTGTGTGTGTGTGTGTGTGTGTGCGCTGATGTTTTTTGCATTGTTACAAAGTGCATTGGGGTTGGGGAGAGCTGACTAAGTTGGGGTGCTTTTCGGAGTGTGGGGATGCTGTGCCTGTCACACCTCTTGATGGCCATATGTCCGTCTACGTTTGCCCTCTAATACTGCTGCAGTGCGGCACGTAAATCTAAACAGCCACTGACAGCTTTCAACTTGCCTCCGTCGACTCTTCAAGCTCTGCCCCTTTCCCCATTCCGTCCGCATCGTAAGCGCCTTTTTATGTAGCTCGAAATGTGCAATCTGTGGGCAGAGTGAAAATCGGTGGGCGGCTGTCACATTTTGAGCGTCACACAAGCCAACCATACAGACTATATATCTATATCTATATGTATCAATATATGTGTCTACACAGAGAGAAACAATATCTACTTTATTAAGCTTTAAATTACTTGAGTCAAGTAGTGCAAAATTCCAAGTATTTAGTGATGAAGTAGTTACCAATTAAAATTAATTAAATAAAAATCATATTTAGTGATGAAGTAATTAACAATGAAAAATAGTTAAATTAATCATAGTTGAACCTCTTTTTTCTCTGTGTATGCGGATGTGTATGGCAACGAGTTTGCATATAACCGGATTGTTTGTCTGAAATTGACATCGCTTGTTGCTGGTCCTGGGCCGGACCGAACATTGCCATCAGTTGCTTTTGTTTTGTCACCATCCTCGTTGTCTGGCCGGAGATTTTATGTATGTTCGCATACATTTTCAGCGCTTTATTGTTTGCTAAAATTCAGGCAGCAAGTAATCGAGTATATGGACGGGAATAGCAGTATCCGAGTATCCGAGTATCCAACTTAGTATGTGTAGGTGTTAATCTAATAACTGTCAAATGCAGCATGTTGATACTTCAGTCGAAGCCAGACGGTGGATACTTGTTGGTCAAATGGCATTTGTATTACAACTAAATTGCTCGGCAAATTGATGTGTGAGCCCAACAGCCCAACAGGATTGACTGGGGACACACAAAATGGGTTATTACTGTGCAAGGATAGCTCTTGGAAACGGGTAACTATTTTCCAATACTAATAAGGACAACATAACCCAAGCTGTTGCCAGTATTTCTTTCAACAAGCATGTCTGCATTTATTTATTTTGATATTGAAAAGATGTACATTTATTATCTCAATTGACCTTTCAATTGATTCGATGCATAGCATAATAATGATAAATTTGTGCAGAGGAATTTGGCTACGATGGCTATCATAAATCAGAGTTCAGCTCTGCCTCATTTCTGATATAGCCTTCTTCTAATAGTCTTAAAATGTTCGCTGTTTATTTATTTGATTCGATTGCTGTTGCTAAATAGAGAGCAACATATCCAAATATTTTCTGCATCACTAAATGGCCATAAAAATCAACGTAGTACATGGGGGAAAAAAATGTACATGGAGACATTCATGCAACAAACTGTCCTGCAGACAGCAGCAGCGGCGATGGGGCAGGATCAGACCAAGTCAAGCATAAAATCGGAAAAAACAGCGCTGACCATTTGAAAAGGGGGGGCTTAGAGAAACAGTTTCGATGCTGGTGCATATAAAGTTGCTAGCATTTTTATGAGTCGTAAATCGAAGCGATAAAATCACACGACCAAAACAGAGGCCAGCAGCCATCATGGTCGCCACACTCTTGGCCTGGTCTGGTCTGGTCTGTCCTGGTCAGCTCAACCCAGCTCAGCTGTGGTCTGTCCAGCTGTTTTCTGCTGCTGCTGCTGTTGTTCGTCTCATAAGTCACACGATAAATTTTGCAACATTGCGCTAATGACAACAAGCACGAGATGGAGCAGGAGCAGGAGCAGAAGATGAAGCAGCAGCAGTAGCAGCAGCAGTTGCAATCTGTGAGCATTCGAATCCAAAAGTCGGCGCCATTTTGCGACTACAAACGACGGAAGTTCATTATTGTCAGTGATTAATGACATCACAGACGAGTGAAGTGGGAACCGGGTGGCATGCCTCTGCGGATGCCACATAAGTTAGCCAACCAAATGCGCTGACAACTAGCAACGTTTTCCCGTTTGTTGCTGCTGTTGGCAGTCTCTCCCTCTATGACATTTATGGGTTTACTACTTCCGGCAGCGGAACCAACAAAATAAAAGCAGATAAAAACCAAACGCGGAATGCGACTGCCTTGGATAGCCTACACTTACCAAAAGAAATCCCAATGGAATGGCGACAAAACCAGCTCATCTTAACTTTTATAAGCTGAATTTTTGAAAATAGTAATTTTGCCTTGGTTTTACAGCAAATATTTATGCAAAAAAAAATTTCAAATTTGTTTAAAGTCAAGTATTTTAATTTTAAGCGACAGCTGCTCTAAAGCAAAGTTTATGTTAAAAGAAATAAAGTTAAATTATAATTTGTATATCATCATCAACTACCTGCATTAGGCAGATGGCAAAGAAAACAAGATAAAAGTAAAAAGCTTAAGGAGATTTTTATAAATGTTTTATAAGGTATTAATTATAAAAAAAAGAAAAACTTAGCACAATTTTATTTTTCTGCATGTAGTTGAGGCCCTGGAAGGCCGACAAGCTGTTGACAATGCTTGAAATGTGATTGAGTCAGTGCGTCTCTGCTGTCGAGCTTTAATGCATTGCAGCCGTATACGGCCTGGATGATTAGCGAACCGATTTGGCAAGCGATTGAGTGCAAATTGGAACGAGAAGGGGTGAACTCAAGGAGGCGACATCACTCAACTGTAGTTGACTGGTAGTCCTCGGCTCTGGCGTTTCAACTATGCAACGTTGGGCGCCATTGACAACAACACGCTGCTCACGACACGAACACCGGGCCCGGCCTCCTCTTGATGTTGAGGAGCAGGAGGAGCAGCTACGAACGACAAGTGAAATTAATTTCAAACAATGCAGCAAACAGAAGACAAACAGGCAACGAAGACAAGCCAGGCCGGCAGCAAACATACGACGACAGTCAAGCAAATTAAATAAAAATTCCAACACGAACTCAACACAACAGAAATTGAGCAGGAGCTGGCAGCAGCCAAAAGGAGTAGGAGCTGGAGCTGGAGCTGGTGCAGGAGCAGGAGCAGGAGCAAAATCTGGAGCCGGAATAGGAGCCGGAGCAGGAGCTGCTAAAGTGCTGAGAAGTTTTCATCATATGGCAGACCGTCTAACTGCCGCTACGTGCCAATGTTATGCCGTCGATGCTAAAAGCTGTTAAGAGCCCAAAAAAAGGAAAACAAAAAAAAAAAACAGCCAACTTGTCGAAAATTATTTCATTTTAATTATGCCAAGGGGCAACCCAAGCCCAAGCCCAAACTCAAATGAAAACTGAACTCAACTCAACTGAACACGGAACCGAACCGAACCGAACCGAATAATGCTCCGGTACGTGTCGCAATGTGTCGCCATTTGTATGCAGAAATGAAATCACATCACGGGCAGCAGGCAGCCATATTTACACATTAACTCCCCGCCCCGCACCAACCCCTACTTGTCAATTTTCAGACGCCTACAACTTTAGTCGTCGTTATCAATTTGACTTAATTGACGCGACGCCTCGCCTCTCCTCGCCATGCCACAACTTGTGGCATATAATTTGCTGTTGCTTGCCTTGTCGTGAGTCAACGTGAGTCATCGTCAGGCAGCGTGAGTCGTCGTGAGTCTTGTGCGACTCCCTAAAAGCGTTTAGTCGAAATTTATTTGTTTTACACAGCGAAAGCCAAATTTAAATTGAGTAAGAAAAGCTGAATAATTAAATTAGACACTCGACAGATTATGACTTGAATTTGCAACGGCTTCTGGCAAAAGATGCAGAGTGCTCGAGCAGCAGTCGTAGTCGCTAATGTATTTATAATCTATGACTCTGCACATGTTTTATTAGATGTAAGTCAAGTTTTCATTTTATAATGGCTGTTTTCAGTTGTTATTTCATTATTTATTTATTTACTAACGAAATATTGACATATTTTGTGATAGCTAAGTTTTTATGCATTTTTACCATCTTCAATTGCCTGCAGTTTTCAATATAATATTTTATATTTATATTGTGATTTCTGTATTGAGCTATGAAAATGCTAAGTATTTAATTTACTCACTTATATGACAATAAGCGTAGGTGAAGAAGAAGAGCATGAAAGATCGCTCGCAGTATCGATATACGAATATGCGATAAGTATCGTTAAGCTGGTGAGCTGCCAGACCGGTGCCGAGGCAAGGTTGCCAGAAAGCTTAAGCACGATTGCTACAAATTTATTGTTTAATATAAGTTTAAACATTCGACTTAGAGATGCTTTTAGTATATTATTTAGTGTATTATATGTATTCAGTTACTATTGTTTATTTATTTCAAATAATTGTTAAATTTTAAAGCTTTAGCAATCATACCAACTGTAGAGCTATTTAAGTGATATTTAATATATCAATATTCGATCCAGAGCTTCTGTAATCAGAGCTTATTTACTTGAACTGATTGTGACGAACAAAGAAAAATTCCACACGCTTATCATAATAATGTTGAACTACAAAGTCACATGTACTTATTAATATAAACACATATATGTCTGTACACTCACTTGAGATTATACATGTATAAAGTCACGTATTTGCAACAAATGAATCACATTCAATCCTCAAGATTATGCACACAATTATGTCAGCTTACTGAGGCCACCCTGGTGGGGGTAATTACAAGCTGGGGCTAGGCCCAAGGGCGTGTCAAAGGAATCGTCACAGATGCATGGCTAAAGGACACATTCCCTTTATTTTTAAGGGGGAGCCACATAGACGTTCATCAATATGCATGGAGGGGAGGCGAAGAGAAGGGATCAACTCAGTTTGGGGAATAATGCTTGTTCATAGCGGATTTAAGGGTAATAGCCTGCGGTTATTCCTTTCCCCATTAAGTACTGTATTGTATACGAATATTCTTCTTCACTAAACTCAATGCAGATACTGATTTATCGACTGCTTCCGCTTTCATTTCGCATCCATTGCGATTTCATTTTGAAGATATGTTGCACAAGACTTTGGTCTATTGAGATACAATGTGAATGCGTCAATCTTCCACTTCACACTCAGAAAAACAATCGCTGAACGATAAGTTGAGCAATTTTTGTATGATTTTTTCACAATCGATTAAGTTAAATGCGATAAGAGTTGAACGAATCTTAATCTGAACAATCAACAATTTTTATGATTCGATAACATTTCTTTCCTTCTTATTAATCATTATAACGGCTCAAGTTGGCAAGCAAAAGGCATTCTTTGTTTACAACTGGCTGTGGCCATAATCAGCTCTCCGCCGACATACTCCAGATAAACGCAGAAACCGAACGGAAAGCGTGACGCATTCGATTTGAGAAAATTAGAGTAGTTCATGGGATACGGCTCGAAGTGCCAATAATAATTGTCTAGGGAGCCATGATCGGTCTCACTCTGGGCCAGACTGCCGCGATGTCCGCCGCTCCAGAAGAATGGATGGGTGCCCGAGTGGGCATAACGGCGCATATAATTGGCCAGATAGCTCATCTCCTCAGCGGACTTCATGGTCAACAGTTGCGCATTGGCGTCGAGCGTCTCGCAGGCAAAGCTGGCTTGTAGCCAGTCAAGCTACGTTGGAAGAGGAACAGTAAAATGAAGATTCGAGAATGGGGCAGGGATCAACTCACTTCCGTGGGCACACTGTAAATGTGACCCTTGTAGGACACCTTATAGTAATCATAGGTGGGCTGCAATATATATGTGTTTATATATATATTATTGCATATATAGGTAATATTTGTACTCACTGCTTTGTTGGTGGAGAGAAAGTAACAATTGTCGCCAATCTCCACAAAGGGTTGTATGCAACGCGCTGTGTATGTGCCCCAAATACGTCAAATACATAAAATAATTGTCTATTTAAGCTTGCTGCACTTACGTTTCCAGAACTCTGAATAGATGCACACATAAGTAGCCAGCATGAGGACTACGAGTAAAAACAGATTACCGGGTATTCCCATTGAGATCATCATCTTCCATACAATAAACGAAAACTGAACAGGAAATCGAAGATTCCATCGGCTTTTATGTAACTCCAACTGGAAAGCAACAAATTGGATAGATCTCAACAAAAGTTGCTTGGCAGCCACTGGATGGGTATCGGATATCCAGGTGTTCAGTTGGAACTGGGCACCACCGGCCCCAAGTGTTTTCTTTGCGTGCACGTTTTTGATAGGGCAAGTACATAAGTATATATAATAATAATAATATTTATTAACTATTACAGTGGGTCACACTTCAACTCGACCACTGTCAAAGAAAAAAGGTAATTGCCTGCCATAAGCTAATCATTTATTATTTTTCAAAAATTCCAAAGGCCGATGGTAGGTATATATATTAACCACCAAAATTAATATATGACCCTAATACACTGGGGTTTCCCCACCTGTATATAAATTTATTGTTCTGTACTAACATTGATTCTTAGGAATCTTTTTTTTTCAAGTTATCACTTTGGCTTCGTCGAGCGCGAACGCGTATTTTGGTGACTGTGTCAATTTTTCTGCTCTATAAGCTTTTCTAATGGACAAGACCACTCCAGTGGCAACATTAATTATAATATTAATGTATTTAAAAATGTTTCAACATTATCGTGTTTAAATTATTAAATTTGTGTTTAATTCACACAATAATAAGACTGTGTATTCATGCCAAATTTCTATGATATTCAAAACAATAACAAAATACAAACACAAATTGCATACGCTCTCGCTCAGTGCGTTGCCCTTTTGATTTTGTTTTACATGTTCGGTACCTTCAAGAGTTCAAGTCAAGCTAAAGTTCTCTTGTCGCTCCCAATGCACTTTCCGTTAGCGGTCTGCTGATCGCTCTCTGGAGCAGTTACGAACGACAATCGACAAGCATCGGCAATTGTGCGTGTGAGTGTTACGTTACTCTCTCTCGCGATTTAAAACAATCGACGCTCGCGAGTAGTTCTGCTGGTGCTTAACTATTTTTGTAAGCGGCCGTCACTCAGTGTGATTTGTGCGTGCGCCGCCACCACTCTGGTAGAGTGTGTGTGCTTGGTGCGCGCAAAATTTGCACCAATATGAGCAACACCCCTCATACCGCTACTCCCGGCGACGCGCATGACACTGCAGCTGCAGTTTCCTGGTGCTCGCCATCTCTTGCCAGGCAGACCAGCGAACTCCGCTACAATTTGCGCTCTCGCTCGGGAAGCAGCCAAAACAATAACATAGTCAATGTCAACAATGCAAGAACTGCAAATACCAACAAAAATACAAACAATGCCAAAATCGACACAAACAAAAACACCGAAAATCATCAAATCAACAATGCCAGCAAAAAACGAAAAATTGCGACAATCGATGATGACAGTGACTTGGATGCAGTGCCATCTACTTCTGCTGGTGCTCGTGCAGCATCACAAGCACTAGATGATCTGACAGATTCTGACTCAGACATCGAGTCAGTGGACATGCCAGAGCGGACTACAGATGCTGCTTCCCCAATTTTTCCGCTGATTGTGGGCGATGAAGACTCAAGTCTGGGCGCTGCTGCTGAGATCCGCGATTCTCTGCCAAACACCTGCTCTGCGGAACAACAGCCTACAAGGCCTTCCAAGCCCCCTCCTCTTATAGCTGAGGGTATCACCAACGTTGTTGGACTGCTTGAAGCATTAAATGCTGTCACGCCGCCTGACAGCTTTATGCTTAAATGCAGTGGCGGTGGTACTGTAAGAGTCATGCCAAGTGGTATTGACGCTTACAGGGCTATCCAGAGAATGTTCTCAGAGAAGAGGATCCCGTTCCACTCATACCAACTAAAGGAGGACAGAGGCTTCCGAGTGGTGGTCAGGGGACTGCATCCATCGTTGCAGAAAATTGACTGCTTAAGAGACGAGCTCGCCAGATCTGGGCACTCAGTGCGTGGTGTCCAAACTATTGTCAGCCGTGTAAGCAAAAAGGAGCTAAACCTTTGTTATTTGGAGTTGGAGCCGGCTTCGAATAACAAAGAGATTTACAACTTACGCTCCATCTCTCAGGTGCGCATTACTGTTGAATGCCCTGATCGGCATTTGGACATCCCCCAGTGTCACCGCTGCCAGGAATTTGGCCACACCATGAAATACTGCCAAAAACAGCATCGCTGCGTTAAGTGTGGTTCAGCACATGCTAGTCAAGCTTGCGAAAAACCATTGGATGTTGATCCGAAATGTGCAAACTGCGGAGGAACCCATCCAGCAAGCTGGAAAGGATGCCCGGCCTATCAGCGCGTTGCCAAGGGAAGAAAGCTTGTGGCTCAGTCTGGAAGGCCGGCTCAATACCTCCAAAAGTCGCGCCCAAGAAGCCCGGCTCCTATACGCAATGCCCAATTTTCTTATGCTGATGCCGCCAGACTGCAAACCGCTCCTCAGCTCCTTCAGCATCTTGGACAGCTGTCAGAGCGGCAGCGTCACCCTCAGCAGCAGCGTCCCCTTCAGCAGCAACGTCACCATCAGCAGCAGTTTCACCAACGACAACAGCCACAACTTCAGCACCCCCAGCAGCAGCAACAACAACCTTTGCCGCCCCAACAAGATGCTCCGCAAGTTCCTGAGCAACAGCGGTCGAACAAAACGCGACGACATAAAGTTCGCCAGATGGCTAGGCATCGAGAGAATGCTCAGCATCAGCAGAAATACCCGCAGCAACACGAGCAGCAGCAACGCCAGCAGCTACAACGCCAGCAACAGCAACCCCAGCAGCTACAACGCCAGCAGCTACAACGCCAGCAACAGCAACCCCAGCAGCAGCAACTCCAACAGCAACAGCACATCCAGCAAGAGCGTCATCAGCAACTAAGCCATCAACAACAACACCAGCAGTCATTGCGTCAACAACATCAGCAGCCCTCACAGGATCAACTTCAACTAGTGCAACAGCCTTATCAGTATTATGAACACTCCAATCTCCAGCTTGACTGTCTTATGTCAAAATTCGACAAGTTAAATGAGACAATGATGGCCATGATGAGCCTGTTGCACGCTTTACTCGCCAATAAATGAGCCAAATTGGGATGCGCGTTGGCGTGTGGAACGCCAATGGCCTTTCAAATAACGCCAATGAGTTAGAGTTGTTTATTCATCGCCATCAAATAGATGTAATGTTGGTCTGTGAGACTCATTACTGCTCTAGATCACACTTTAGGCTACCAGGCTACGATATCCACCTAGCCAACCATCCGTCGGATCGCATGCGTGGTGGAGCAGCAGTGATCATTAAATCTTCTCTACAACATCATGCGCTGACTCCCTTAAGTTGGCTCTGCGCTCAATGTGCTGCTGTTAAAGTCTCTAGTGATCAAGGTGAAGTAGTCCTAGCGGCTGTCTATTGTCCTCCACGTTTTGTGTGGGCATTAGAAGACTTTAAAATTCTCTTCGACGAGCTTGGCCCCAAGTTCCTGATTGCTGGAGACTGGAATGCACAACACCACCTCTGGGGTGCTGCTTTGGACACTCGCCGTGGGATTGCGCTTGCGGATTGTGTGAGAGACTCCAACCTCCAAGTACTTGCCACGGGAGGTGCTACGCACTTTTCGTACGGTAGTCATAGGCCGACAGCAATTGACTTTGCTGTGTACGCTGGAATACGTTCTGACTGTCTTGGTATATCTGAGCGAATTGAGCTTAACTCCGATCATATCCCTTTGATCGTTGAGTATAGAATGGCTGCTACTCTAAATGCTCCCAAGGCACGTCTTCTGCCGCGCAAGGCAAACATCACCCGATTCCGGCAGAGGTTGGAGCAGCTTGTCAACTTGAACATGGAGCTGAGTTCACCTGCTGATATAGACGACGCAGCGGAGTTATTCCTGCGTAATATTAACGCGGCGGCGGAATACTCCATGCTTGGCAAACTTCCTTGTTCGCCTCCCAGTCCAGCTCAGCCTCTTTTAAAAACTGAGATTTTGGTACTGGTAAGGCTCAAGAGAGCACTGCGTCGCCAATATATGCGCTCACACAATCCTTTGGATCTAAGGAACTTTAGGCGGGCAGCGTACGAGCTGCGAAAGTTGCTTTTTGACACTAAGAGCCAATATTTCCAGGATATGCTCCGCAATGCCGATCCCAATAAGAATCATGGATTCAATTTGTGGAAGGCAACGCGTTGTGTCGAGCGGCAGCCACTCAGGCGGATCCCCATTATGCGACCAGACAACACTTGGTGTCGATCGGATGCAGAGATTGCATCGGCATTTGCGGATGAGCTGCAAGGCCGGTTCACGCCTTTTGCACTTGCGTCACCCAGCCAGGTACAGGAAACTGAGGCATTTTTAAATGCAGATCTCGATCCTGTTCAACCGATCACACCTATCGCCCCTAATGAGGTCCGCTTGCAGATTCGCAGGCTAAAGTCCACTAAAGCCCCTGGCTATGATGGCGTCGACGGTAGAGTTGCTAAGGCCCTCCCCGAGAAGGGAGTGATGTTCTTGGTGCTACTCTTTAACTCCATGGTACGCATCCACCACTTCCCCACTCCATGGAAGTGTGCTGTGATTGCGATGATTCCGAAACCTGGCAAGCCGGATAATCTTGTCTCGTCATATCGACCGATAAGCTTGCTGTCCACTTTCTCCAAAATATTTGAAAAAATATTTCTTGGAAGATTGTCGGCAGTAAGTGGCTTCCAGAGTGCCATTCCTGATCATCAGTTTGGCTTTAGGCATCACCACGGTACACCAGAGCAAGTTCATCGAGTAGTTCAGCATGTCCTCGAGGCCTTGGAAAATAAGCAGTACAGCTCTGCTGTCTTCCTGGATATTCAGCAAGCGTTTGATCGCGTATGGCATGATGGCCTGCTTTTTAAGCTTAAGTCCCTACTACCTTCGGCGCAATATTTACTGATCAGGTCCTACCTGCTTGGCCGTTCTTTTATGGTGGAAGTTAGGGGCGAGCGATCAAACATCCGCCGCATCGGAGCGGGTGTACCGCAGGGAAGTGTCCTTGGACCTGCCCTGTACACTTTGTACACCGCGGACTTGCCGATTCCGGTAGCCAGAAACACGCTGCTTGCCACATACGCAGATGACACTGTGTTCCTTGCTAACTCCTCCACTGCTTGGAGAGCAGCAGTGGTTACGCAAAGATTCTTGGATGATTTTAGTTCCTGGGCCAACCGGTGGAACATCTGTGTCAATGAGAACAAGTCTCAGCACTGTACGTTTGCGCTCAGGAGTGGTAACTGTCCTCCCGTCCGACTCAACAACACGATCATACCTCAGGGGAACCATGTTCGCTACCTGGGTATGTATCTGGACAGGAAACTTACCTGGCGCAAACACATTCAGATCACGGCAGCAGCGTGTAGATCCAAAAGGGCGAAACTCAACTGGTTGCTAAAGCCATCCAGCAAACTCAGCATGAGCAACAAGCTGCTGGTGTATAGGAGCATCATCGTGCCCTCATGGACATATGGGATTCCATTTTGGGGCACAGCGGCAAAATCTTGGGTTAACCAAATTCAAGTCTTGCAGAACAAGGTGCTAAGAGATATCTCTGGTGCTCCACCTTATGTGCGCAATATGACGCTGCACAACGACTTCTGTGTACCGACAGTCTTTAGTCAAATAAACCGACATACAAGTCGCTACAATGACCGGTTACATAACCACGTTAACCCATTGGCTTCGTCACTAGGGTTAAATACAACCCGCAGACGCTTAAAGCGCCTCCACACCAGTGACCTCTGGACAGCTGGACGCTAATTGTAACGTTAATGTGCAACAATGTATTTGATCTTATAATAGATGTTATGTGATATTGTAATATGTTAAATCCAGTTATATGTTTACGTTATTTAATTTTTAAATTCCCTGTTATTATTTATACCTTGTACAAAACAATATTTTATAACCTTTCATTAGGTTGATTAATATTAAATTAAATTGCTACATTAAAAAAAAAAAAAAAGGAATCTTTTTATGTTATTTTTTGGAAATTAGTCGTTCAAATTGAATATCTGCTCTCTGCACTTGCCTTCGTCTTTCGTAACAAGAAATAAAGATTAATAGTAAATAAGGCATTATCAAAATAAACAGATATGGACTGGGGAGGTGCATCCAAATTTGTTGCCATATCGATTCAAATTCACATATATAAAACTGATCATAGCCCCACGATCTGAACATGAACAGCTCGTCATCGTTCAGTTGCAGGCTCAAAAAACTCTTTAAGTGCGGTTCCTCACCGGGCAGCCATTTGGAGTAGGAAAGTGGCTGCTTCAGTGCATCCCAACTGAATGGATATTCCCGATTGAAACTATGCGCGGATGTGGCAAACGTGCTTCCATTCGCATACCCCTTGGCCACAATATAGTTCTGCAGTTCAATCATCTTCGCTTCCGTCTGCACCGACACCAGCTGGCCGGAATGCTTCCTACAACTCTGACGAGCATCGAACCAATCGAATATTTCCCGGTCCTAAAGCAATTACAATGATTAGATAAATCCGTCAAATTAATAATAAATAAAAGTGCATCCGCTGCTCAGAGCGCAACGCGTCGAAAATTTTGCAGCGAACGCAGCTAATTATTTCACATGACTTTGCTGCGACAACTTCGCGGATAAATGAAAAACTCAGCGTCTTGACCATACGTGTATGGGTGCGAACAGCTGCGCACCTTTTCATCTCATGGGTTATGAACGTGTGCGAAAGACGCAGGTATATTTATAACGGGTCGCGGAGACTTTTGAATGTGTGCGAAGATGGCAGCAACACTCGACCCTTTTCTTTTGGTGTGCGAGCTGGAACTAAATTTTTAATATTTTAGTTTTTTTCACCAGTTTTGTAATCACTGCCAGCAAAGTGACTGGTGCACATCTAAAACAGGGTATCGTAGTCTCGACATACAAAATTCTTTGTTTCTCGACGGGCACACATATGCACATGCATACGAAGATAGGATTCAACGGAATATTGTCACAGTGCGCAGACGGCTGTTGGAGCAAAAATGAAGTGAAAAATGAAAACGCTTTTAAATCTATTCTACATTGAATGTTGAATCCGAAATGCACTTGAATTGTCTGTATTTCTTACCGTGTGTCCCACGCCCACAAAGTATAAGCCATCGCCTATCCGATCATATTTGTAATTGCTTTGGGACATGACCATTGTAATCGTCAATGAAGCTGAGAGTATTGAGTTGATCCACATTCCTATTCCGTCGTTTCAGCGCTGAATCCAAAACATGACTAAAAGGCATCGAGGCACTGTACAATCACTTATAAACATTCAGTAACATTCTTATCAAGAATATAGAATTATATGCGGTCTTAAAGCAAAACGCAAATGTACAAAAAAACAATACTAAGAAAAATATATTGCATTTACTTATTTAATGAATATAAATTAAATTTAATTACAAATAAATTATAATAATAAAAATAATTAAAAAAATAGATGCTTATGTAAAATAAATACCCGAAACCAGGTCCTAAATATATGCTAGACTTATTGTCAAATTTATCTTTGACAAGTTTAGCACACCCAAATGCTTAGGTTGAACACTTCAAAAATATAACTAATTATCGATCTGTTCAAACATGACTTACATTACATATGTATTCCACTTACATTTTTTGCGCAATCCATTTTTTCCCCTAGTGTATTGCTTATCGGGAGACTTATAAATGCAATAAACATATACAACCTAATAAATATATAAACAACTCTTTGTTTAGTTTCCGGCGTAAGGCACTGATAAGATTGCAGTTTTTAATTATAAGATAATTCTAGGGTTTATTTTTAGTAAGTATATACAGTCAAACTTTGCTAATGCGAACTTACCAAAATATTGGCATAAAAACGAGAAGTTGAACAAATCTTTAATCTATAATATTACAATTTTCGAAAGATTAAGAAATTTATAATTTCAAATTCATCTGATTTCGAGACGAATTATTATTATTATTATTATTAATAAAAATAAATTTTAAATAATTTTCAATTAAATTTGAATTAAGTAAAATTTGATTTGGAAATGTGCGTTTTACTTAAGCCGCAACGGAGGATGCACAAGTGAATTGAAAGCATTTTTCTGATTAACCATTTCGAATGGATTGCGAGGCATTCAACGGTAGCTGTTTGTGCAACGTAAGTCCGAAGTCAGTGCATTATGGTTGGCTCATTGGTGAGCAGCTGTTCGCAGATGTCGACGGCCCGCGTGTGGCACGATTCGGTGGTCATAAAGAGTTCACCGGCTCGCAGCGTGAGCAGCATGCAATTGCGACCCATCTGGGGAGTTGGCTCCCCCTCCAGCCAATTGGTGTAGTTAAGGATGCGAGCACGTCCAAAGTAATTCCAATAGAAACGCATGTCGCCAGGCCAGCGATGGCCAGCGCTCCAGAATTGTGTGCCATTCTGATAGCCATTCTCATACAGATAATTGGCCAGGACGCGCATCTCCTCCTCGCTGTCCAAGCAGACCCGCGAGGTGCGCTTCTCCCGATAGCAAAAGTTGCTAAAAGAGCTCACCTATATATATATATAAATATTAAGATTTATTAGAGTCTGTTACTGTTAGGATAAAGTCACTCACCAGTGGCTGCTCGTCGGCTATAAAATAGCAGTAATGTTCCTGCACCTTCTCGTAGGGCACCTTGCAACGCAGCGCAGACGCTGTGGGAATCAGCGCAGCGAGTCCCAATCCAAGGCAGAGGAGCAGCGTCAAGCGACGCTCAGATTGGCAGCTGTTTGGCATAGCGACGAATAGCGAACTGCACCTGAAATACTCGTGCCTCATTCAACACTGGCCCCCTGTTGCCCCCGATAAGGAAACGTTCTAATCATTAATCGCTCTAATCACTTTTCAGTTTCAGGTCAATTTCAGTTTCTCTTGTTTAGCTTGGAATACAACGCTTTTGTTCCACTGTGCTCAAATTCCGTTAGGAATCTGTCCCTCTCTCTACATTTCCCTATCTTTGCCTCTCTCCCTGTCTGTCTTTCTGTCTCTCTTGTGGTACTTCCTATAGCCACAACTGATAAGGAACCGCAAGTTATGATTACGCCGTTATCCGCATAATAGTTTATATTATACACTCTATATTTATATAAATACATAACATTATTTTTTTTATATTTATGTATATCTGTCCTTGGTTTTTATGCCAATTTAGAAGAGCACGGTAAATACAATAATGTTATTATCAGCATTAAAAAAAAATACAATAGTGACTGTAAACCTGTAAATAAGAGTTCAAAAATTAATTAAGATACCTTTTATGGTACATTTGTACGACTAGTGAAAGGAGTACCACAACTTCAATTTCTTTGGAAAATATATTCAAAATTTAATGCTAGGTTTTTTTTGTAATTTAGTTTTTAAGTTAAATAAAATTTAACGTAAATAAAAATTTAAAGCGTTTTTAACATTGATCATGCTAATTTTTAACAGCAGCTCGTTATAATGTTTCCCCTAACTTTTAAAACTGTGCTACGCGGCTTACATAATGCCCAACGAAAAACCACTTCCGACAGATGGCGCATTTGTTACATTTCTGACATACACACGATTTGCTGCCATTCTGTTAGCTCAACAGACGCAGAGCGAAAGAGAAAATAATTTAGGGCGTTCTATTTCTAGCACTTTACACAAGTGAAATTCATTGCACAATATGTTTAAATAATTTTTTTAACGAACAAACATTGTGAGCTTGTCTAGTTAAAATACATATATTTAAATATCAATTTACATAATAAACAAAAATTTGTACAAATGTAGATGTGAAAAATCAGTGTTTGAAAACAGCGCGCCCAAATACGAAAACAGCTGTTTTAGCAGCGGTTGTGCAGAGCATTAACATTTTAGGTAACTATCGCTGTAAGTAAAACAATTTTGCGTTAACAGACCTGTTATTCATGAATTTTGTGTTGAAGCGTGTGGTTGTTGCGGCCGGCAAATGAAATGAAAAACGACAAAACACACAAATTTCGCGTGTAAAATTGTGTTAAATATTTAGTTTAGTGAATTGTGCCAAGTGAAAAAATGTTTTTGCCAATCCATTGTTGATGTTTTGAAGCTTTTTGCTTTGCCCGTGCGACGCCACTGTTATTCCATTGCGCTCTTCGCTCTTCGCTCTTTACTCTGCGCGTGTGCTTTGCCAACATATTCGCCGTTTATTCGATTGTTTACGAATTTGTGTGTGTGCCTAAATGTATAAAAACTAGCGGAAATTTGCGTTTTTTGAATGAAAATGCCAACAACAACAACCAATATGATTAACAACAACAATAAAATGGTGCTCGCTCTGCTGGCGCTGACTGCGCTTCTGATGCGCGCTGACAACGGCGGCGTCGCAGCCCATTTGAATGTGTTCCTCAATCCAGAAGAAGTGATGCGTTTGCTGGGTGAGTCTACCTCCTCCCCCTCCCCCTTCAACTTCCTTTGTTATTGATTTCTCCACCTCAGAATATAACAACAACAATTTGTGTCAACCAATTATGCGGCAGCTTTAATTTTTACAACAAATTATTTCATTCATTGAGAACTGAAACCTGAGAAAATGCTTTTTTTGAGCACGTTGATATGTTTGCTTTGGCTTAATTTAGACGGCTCTCTTTGACCCTCCCGCTCTAGCTCCCTTACAAGCCATCTGTCTGCCTCGCTCTTGCGTGCTGTGGCTGATGCTGCAGGTGTTGTTAAACAGTTAAACAAATAAACAAACAACGGGCAAAAGCAAAGGCAAATGCAAAAGCAAAAACAAAAACTGTTTCTTCTATAACATAACTTTCTGTTGGTTCGTTAAGAAATTTTACGCTTCGTAAAAAGAAGCAGCAACAACAACAATACAAATTTACAAGCAGCATTAAATTTATTTCACTGCCAGGGAATATTTTTTGAATATTTCTTGGAATTGAAATTCCACTACCAAAAAAACAACACACACACACATACACAAGAGACGACACGCAAACGAGATGACAACGCAAAGGAAACAACAACAACAAAACGAAATCAACAGCCACGGCGAAGGGAACAGGCAAAGGCAAAGGCAAAGGAAAAGCCAAAACGTGACTTGGAGCAGCCGCAAAACACAAGCGGAGAAGAGAGCTGGCGAAAGAGGGCAAAATCAGAAGCAGCAGGAACAGCAACAATGAGAGCGCAGGCATCTTTGTCAGCTGTGTGTGTGTGTTATGTGTTGCTGCTGCTGTCGGTGTTTGCTTGTGTGTTGGTGCTTGTGGGGCTATAACAGTGCACAGTGGTCGCCAAGGGACATACACATTTTAGAAACACAACTCTAGGAGGGAAATATAACAGGATGAACAGCATTTATTTATAATATATGTACATATCTTTTTTGATTACTTTAAAACCTGTTATAATTTTATGTTCTAATAATAAGTCTAATTCAAGTATCCTTTCGCCTGCACATTTTGATTGCATTGAGGGCACTGTGCGACGACGCCTGTGGCTCTTGCTTGGCACTCGTCTTTTTGGCAAGTCAACAACAGCTGCCGCCCACTGCATATGCATCTGTTGTTGTTGTTTGGCATGCTGCCTGCTTGTTAAGTTTAGATAGTTTTTTTTTTTTTTACCACCATGTGTGGGAGCTGAATTTTTTCGTCGACGTCAACGGCTACGATGCGCATAATTTGCGTATGCATTTTGAATTTTGGGGCGTAAAATCAAATATGCAAAATATCGTATGTTTGGATTTGGATTGTTGTCGCTTGTCGTTTATCGACTGTGGGCGCCTTAAGCGCATTCCGTTTTCGCTCAGTGCAGCTTAAGCCAGGCAGCATTGCGACTAATTAAGACTAAGCTAAAAAGTTTGCAGACTGCACCAATGCTCTTACTCTTTCTCTTTCTCCTTATGCTTTATCGCTCTTTGCCTTTTGCTTTGATAAATGCGCGCAATAAAGAGAAGCGTAAGGCCATAAATCAATTAGGCAGCATAATTTGCATTTGATTTGTGTGCGTGTTTCTCATTTTGGCAAAAGGGGAAGTTGAAACTGAGCCGAGGCTTGAATTAATTTTTATTTCCATTGCATTTTCATAAGCATCCCCACAGGGAGTCATCGCTGAGTCGCTTCCAGAGTTCAATGCCGTTTGGTTTTATTTTTCATTTTGTAAGCCTTTAGTCATAAAAACTGGCATATGATATATGATAATCAGACAGACAGCTGGGCGAGGCTGGGTCTAAAATCCACACACGATCGATTCGACTTGTTGTTCAGTAAATAATATTCTATTTCCCCCTTCTCTCCCTCTCTGTGTGCCACAACTCGTTGCACACAAGTTTTATGTGTTTTACTGTGACACGCGCTACATTTTAAAATGACATTTTTTTTTTGTTCTGGCATTTTATTTAAATTGAATTTTAATGCCATTTTATTTTGGACATTTTTCGACAATTTTCGTAGTTTTTTTCTTTCAACAACTTTTTACGACTTTAACGCTTTGGAATTTTCTGTTTCTTTCTACACTAAACCAAATGTATTTTATGGGCCCATTGGTCGCTGTGTAATTTTTTGGGTGCTTTGCTTTAATTTTATTGCCCATTTGCTGTGCGCGTTAATGAAGCTGCATTAAAAAACTTCGCTGCACCGCCAGAGAGCTTTGCGAGAGCGACAAAGATAGTGAGCGGAAACTTTGGAGTTGAGCTTTAGAATTCGGATAGATAAAAGTGAAGTGTATTTAAATAGAAGTAAATACCTAAAAAATAAAAAATAGATTAGATGTTTAATTGAGTTATTTATTAGTAATTGTGCGCCCAACAAAATTACAAAACAGCTTTAAACATGTAAAATACACATTATAAAAGTTACTTGCATTTTCTTGGTGAAATTGGAGAGCGACTCGTTCTCATCTTTGTTAAGCTCCCCTTACGATTTCGATTTGTAATCTATACTTTGTAGGTGGTGTAGATTAGAATTCATCCCGCAACCCATATTGCTTTTCCGTAAGCATGGCCGAGGCGGTAAAGTAACCACTTTAAATGCTGCAGTACCCTGGAATGCAGAAAGTAAGCGTTTCCGAAAGCTTTTTTATCCTCTTCACAGGCTCGCATACCTTGTGTGAGGGGTTGTAAACGGAATACTATACGGCTCCATTTGCCATATATATTTTTATATATATTATAATGCAGCTACAGTACAACGCCAAATATGGAAAAAATTTTAGTAGATAGTAGAAAATTTTGTTATTTATTAAAAAATATATATAGAAATTTGACTATATCCTTTTTCTTTTTTCTTTATTTTTAGGATACATAACAATTTTAAATATAAACAGATAAATATATATGTTTTATTTTTCGCACAAGCCCGATAATTAGAAGGGACGGTAAAACAGATTAGAAATGAAAACACATAAGAAATACACGTTTGCATGTTTATTCAGATTTTGATGCCAAAGCTTTCGCGAAGCCAAATTTGTGCTCGACTTAGCAGCGCCAGCAAATAACTCTGCCCACAAGAGCATTACTAGGTGATGAATTACAGAATGCATTCGGTAAAGAATGTTCACTCGCTAGTTCGCTACTGGGTGTCTTTGAAAGTGACTTGCACTCATTTCTCTTAAGCTCCCCCATCTCTCTCTCTCCGTCTGTGTCCTGCTTGAAAGATTGCTGCACTTGCTGTAGTGACACGCCCCCAAAGCAACGACTTCAACTTAACTTGGTGTTCGATGCAAGCAGCTGCTAAAACAGGCAAGACAACAACAACGACAACAAATATTAAGTCTCCGCTAAGCAGCAGCACAACAGATAATAATAACACGAACGTGTTAAATTTGCCACCAACTGTGTTAAATAAATAAGCTAAGAGACAAAGCTAAGCGCTAAACGATAAACGGGCTCAACACGGCAGCTCGCTCTTTTTGGCCAATTTCCAATTTCTATACATCAACGGATTTGCATATAAATATTGAAACTATTCGGCGCGTCAGTTTGAAGTGGGCTTAGTTCAAGTTTCACACATGGCAAACAAGCTTAAAAATTAAAAAAGCAACACAAAGAGAGGCAGCTGTTGTTGTTGTAGCCTCAGTAGCCGCATTTAGCACCTAGAAGCTGCTGCTGCCGGTGCCGCTGCTTCTGCTGCTTGGCCATAACAAGCATGCAACCATAATATTATCGTCTCGGCTTTATGGCTTGTTCTTCGCGCTACTTGCCAAGATCATTACAGCTGATTGTAGTTGGCAACAACTTGGCTTCTCCTTTTCCAACTCCAACTCCAACTTCAGCTGCAGCTCTCTCTCCCTCTTCTTGTCTGCGTGCTAAATGCCTTCCACGAACTGCCTCCAATCTCTGGGGGCCAAAGTTGTGTTAACGGTTTGTGCAATCGCTGCGATATGATCAGCCAGCACTCTTTTGCCTCGTTCTTGTGGCATGATCTATATTTTAATTGGTTTGTTGCTGCCTGCCAGGCGACCACAACAACAGCCACAAGAATCCGATGAGCTTCTGCTCGCCAGATCTCTCCATGCTCGCATAATGAAGTGCCCATTAGCTAATGAAGCTATAAGTGCGATAAGCACAGCGGATCTCGTGACAACTAATAACCATGTGTTCCCCCACGATGTAACACAATTAACAGATTAAGTGTTGCAACGAAGTAGGTTTACTGCCCTCAACAGGTGTTGCACCAAACTTGCCATAAATTCTCAGCTAGCATCATAAAAGGCTCTAAAAATTACTAAGTAGCATTATTCGTTTTTTCTAGCGTTGGAGAAGGCATCTCTTAAAATGCCTAAAAGGGGTTGCGTAAGTATACGTAGCAGACAGAAGAAAGTATTCATGACCTCAAAAACTATATATTCTTCAGCATAAATAGTCGAGTCGACTTGGCCATGTCAGTCTGAATCGCGCGTATCTCAGAGACTATAAGACCTGAATAATTCAAGTTGACAATATTTATTCTCGTATACCCCGCGCATATTAAGTTTATTATCGATAAAAGCCCACTTTTGGCGAATATCGATTATTATCGTTTCCGATAGCATTAAAGGCATTTTGCCTTCCAATTCTTAATATATGTTTGTTATGTATATTGTAGGGCCAGATGTGTACTTACATTTATATTTTCAAAAGAATTTTAACACTATAACTGAAACCTGTTTATATATATTTAACAACTGGTTTTTGTTTACATATATGCAGAGAATGTGAAATATTTTTTGAGGTGGAATGAAATTAGTAAAAAAATTGAGCGTGACAAAATGATTTAGGACCATCTCCCGTTGATGTAGAAATTATGCTGTATTTTTGGTATGGCAAACACTAACGAAGCATCATCAAAATTTATGATTGATGCTTGAATTCTGTGTGAATTTAGAATACTAGTCGAGCCCTCTCGACTTGCTCATTCTTACTTTGTTTTTGTAGTGAATTTATTGATTATTCACACACTTGTGCGCTGAAGCAGCTATTTCAATTTTTCAAGATTTCAGCTATTGTTCCCGACGAAAGCCCATTTTTAAAATGGTGTTGCACAAGCTGAGTAAAGCTACAAATTAATTCGAATACATAGGCAACCTACTTAAATACACCCTAGTCAAGCACTGGCGATAATCGTTATCGGCTTCAGTCTGGTTTCCATTGAACCATTGGTACAAAATGTCATCCCATTTAGTGCTCATTACTTTTTTTCTTGTAGTGTTTTTTTTTTTTTTTTTGGAATTTGATGCTCAATCTATTTATAATGCTCATCGTTCCGATCGCTGCGGCCTCGACTGCATTATCGATTACAGCACGCCGTTGGGCAGCTGACAGCTCATAAAGAGTCACATTTTGATGTCTCAAATTACGGCGACTTTTTTTTTGACGACATTGAAGTGCCTCATTTTGTAAACAGGCGAGGGCCATTTGTGTACAAGCTGTTGCCAAGACTTAGCCCTGGCTTAAACGGTATCCAGTGTTTAACAAAATACGGCATTTAAATAAATGAAAAATCGCATACGGCGATTTTGGGCGTGGTCACAGAACGATTGCAAAATACATCACATCAAATCAAACAAACGTAAAATCGCAATACAATGTTAAAGTTAGACGAAGCTGGCGCTGATGGGTGGGTGGTACGCTGTATGTGGAAGGTGCAGTGCCAACTGTGTGTGCTTATCAGTGGCAGAGTCAAACCTACCACTGTCAACTGATAACCCCTGCGGGCTACACGCACGCTGCATGTCAATAATAAATAGCTTGCATTGTTTGCCATTCTGCGGCAGTCGCCGCTCTGTATATATATATCTACATATATACCTATGTATATAGAGCGCAGAATGGAATAATCATATTTACATTAAACAACAACAACAACAAGAACAGCGATGTGGCACAATGAATGAATGAAATTTCAAGCTCGTTCACTGTCGCACTTTATTTCCATGCCACATTCGGTGGAGGCAGCTGACAGCAGCAGCAGCGACTGCGCTCGTAAGTAACAACAACTACAACTGTGCAAGTGGCAACTTTGCAACTGTGCAACTGTTAAGGGGAATAAGAGCTGCGAGCTTTGCGGCAGGCAAGCCGAGCGCCGCACTCATTCAGCGTTTCCAATGTGCATGTTGCATCTTTTGTTATGTTTATTGAGCTGTACGAGCATGTTTATTTTGGGGGAGTCTGTGGGAATTTGGCACAGCGCACAAACCAAACTCACAGCTACCAAATGCCATCGGAAAGCTGCTTGAGCATGAATATATATAGTTATATACAATAATACAAGTGAATAAAATCATGCGTTTGCCATTGTTTTGTTGTTTGGCTCTCTTCCATCTGTGAGAAATGTGCAAATAGGTTTCAGAACAATTTCCCTCGGAGACTGCAGCGTTCATCATGAATATGTTCACATATTTTACTATATCTTCCTTCTTTTCCATCTTTTGTTTCATAAACATGTTTTGGTCTGATTTCGTTTTTTCTGTGTTTCCCCAAATGCTTGCAATAAATGTTTGACCATTTTATATTCGAATACCCTCAAATATAACTTGAGGGGAGCTAAAAAGTTGTCAATCTTGGTTTGAGGGTTTGTATTAATGTCGAATCTAACTGGAATTTGTTAATGACACTTGTCATTTTTCAGTCGTTTGAAAAAAGACCATTATTAAAATTGCGATGAGTTGGTTTTCATGTTAACATTCAAAATTAAGAAAAAAAATTTGACAGATTTTGAAGATGATGATTCGGGTTTTGAAAAGTTCCATCCTCCTGCATTTGGCTAATGGTTAATGGTTAATGGTTATTGGCTAACAGTTTAGTTGGCCTCTGTTGGCAGCTTCTACAAGTCAACACTTGGACTCGAGGCGATTAAGGTTAATTACTATTGATTTTTAGTATTACAAGCCACAGCCGGTCGACGGCCGTCGACCACTAACTTTTGTTAGGCGCGAAAATTTGTATGATTAATTTGAGCCAATTTGCGAGGCATCGAGCCGAGAGGCAGAACAAAAAAAAGAGAGGCAAGCAGAAATCTGTGCCAAATGGTTGCCAAACAACTGAAGACGAGACGGGGCCCTAAAAACATGGCTAATTTAGCTGCCACAAATTTGCTACAATCCAAGCCGTAAACGAGTAACAAGAAACGAGAACGCTGCGCCCGCGGCTCCCGGAGCGGCAGAAGCTAGGCGAAAAACAATTCAGCTAAACACAAAACAGTAAAAGCGAAAAGCGAATAAAATATTAGGCAAAGTAGCAACAACAACAAAAACAACAGCAGCAACAGCAAAACAACAACTACAGTAATAATAAGAAGAAAATATGCATCATTTATCATAACGAAGACTTGAGGCTGCAAACGGCAAAGATACAGCTACGGCTACAACAGCTACAACATCTACATCTGTATCTGTATACACTCAGAAAGAAAATCACTTCAAATTTTAGAAAATCGCCATAATTTTGGCGTCTGTTATAAGACGAAAGATTGCCCCATTCTAATTGGGGTTCTTACGGTTTTCATCTCAAGTAAATTTACTAAAATGTAGCCAAAAGTATGTCCCTATACCCAGGGATGTTTTTCTTAATATTTGATTATCCCATTTATTTTAATTATTATCCTTTGTTATTTAATTTATTCCTTTTTATTTATGTAATTTCGTTACTGACTTTAATTTTAAATTAAGGCTTTTTGAGAACTGTGGACTGTTGTAGTCCATATTATTTAAATAATAAATTAAAAAATAATTTAGCTTAAGTTATTCATTAATTTTTTTGTTAAATATGTTGCTGATAAATAGAAGAAAAGTTTTTCTAATTGAAAGACACTTTTTTCGTGTATATTGAGAAAAAATATGTCTATAAATCGGAAAATTTGTTTAGTTTTCCGAGCGATTTTCAGGGACAATATTCAAAACTTCAATGCAAGTGTAGATACATGTTGCAGATAGATAGAAACACAGACGTGGCTCAAAGCTCAGAACATGTTAAATGTTGACATGTGGTAGGCGTTGTGGTTTTTTGCTGTAAGCTTGTAAGCGAGATTGGTGTGCGTGATAGGCTTACACGTATTAGAAGAAAGAGGGGAAACGGTGTGACCTGAGCGGGAAGTGGGGGGAAGCAACCTGGCAAACAGCTGCTGACTCCGTCGGGGCATTAGATCATTTGTTTTATTTATTTTTCGATTTGGCCACAGCAATGCAGAAATGCAGCCAAGTGACATATTAGCCATTAGATAAGCTTAGCTTGCCTATGGACACCAGAGTTCAATGCGGAACGTGCACATCATTTATCAACGATTGCAATTCGCTCTGCTTCGAAAGACGACGACGATGATGATGATGATGTTGAGGTTGCCACATAAAGCTGTTGCCGGCAAGTGAGAAATCCAACCCCTCACCAGATGAAGAATATGGCGGGCTGACCTGACAAAATGTATCAGTTGCTGTGCAACTTGAACCTTCTCAAAACATTTTGCCCAAAAAATCATCAAATCAGCATCAGCTACAGAAAAAAAGCAAACTTCACGAACTGCAACGCTAATTACAAGAAAATGGCAAACCACATTCAAAGTTACTGCCAAAAAGAAAAAAAAAACATTTTCTAGTGTCTAGCTTAGAGTAGTTGTCTAGTTGGCTAGATTTAGTTGCCTTTGCCTGGGAGTCCTCTAAACTTGGTTTGTTGCTGCCTGCAACAATGGTCACGACTCGGTTCGGTAGCAAGCTATTAAAAAATACTGCCAAACACAACAACAACAACAACAAGAACAGCAACAGAAACAGCAACAACAATAACAATAGCTATAACAATTACATCAGCGAGACAACAACGACAACGTCATGACTGCACGCTCTGAAAAATTCGACATACGTTATGTCTACGTACTCGGTACTCGGCTCTGTACCTGGGCACCTATGGTCCTCCTACTCCTGCTCCTGCTGCAACAAACTGTGGCTGCGAGGCACGCCCCACCAAAATTTCGACAGCACAACAAAAAAAAGCTAGAAAAAATATACAGCTAGTTATGAACATGGCGCACACAAAAGGTTAAAAAAGTTCAAGATCCGTCGAGTTGGGCACATGCGAGTGACATTTGCTCGTGACATGAAGGTAGACGACGACGACGTCGACGACGCCGACACCACTTCAAGACAGCCTCAACTTAGAGCCTACACTCAACAAAAATAAGATCACCTTCAATTTTATGAATTCGCCGTACTTTTGGCGCCAAGCGTTCTTTTATTTCCTTAAAAATGTTCAAAAAATTTGTCACATTTTTTTTGTTGTATCTTTTTTGTTGCTTTTTTTATCAATAAACATTTGTATTTCAACGTTTCCCATATGCATTTTATTAAGTTAATTTTATTGTCAATGTTTGTTTGTTTCTGAATTTTAGGAATTATATTTTCTAAAAGTAATTTGTACTTTTTAGACACATTTTGTATTATTAAGAAATGTATTTGTAAAAAAAAGCCTTCATCATTTTTAGGAATGTTTTTTTTTTGTTTACATTTAGACATGATTCCTAAAAACAAGAAAAACTTTCTAGTTTTCTTGGATATGTTCTAAAATTCAGATCGATTTTTTTTCGACTGTAGCCCTTTCTCTTCCCCACACTCAAGTGCAACACAGCGGCAACTTTCACATGAACCTGTGAACTATGCCTCCTTTCGGCTGCTGCTGCTGCGGGGCAATCGAATAGCGGCCTCTTCACTAAGCCTTCCAAAGTCACAATCAAAGGGTCAATGGAAGCGTGCGGCCTGTACAGTTTGCCCTTTCTTCCTTTCTCACTCTCTCTCACTCTTTCTCACTCTCTATCTCTCTCTCTCTCTCTAACTCTCTGTGTCTCTAAGAGCATTAAGCCCTGGGCGCTATTTTTAAAACTAGCGTGGAATTTGTCGTAGCTACATGCATGCGCAAACGTGCAACATGTTGCACATTCAAGAGGAAGTCGCACCGACGACGTTGTCTGCCCAGCCCCTATCTCTCTCGCTCACTCCCTCCATCTGCATCTCCATCTCCATCTCATGCCTGCATCTCTTCTTGCCACCTACTGTGGCCCAACAACGTGTCTATGCCTGACACAATTTATGCCCGCCAAGTTGAGACATTTGAGGCAAGCGCAGAGTTCTCTGTCAACCAACCTACATGCTCACTGATTTTTATTGTTATTGCCAGTTGTCAAAGGAAGTGCGCCCCATGCTGCCTCCACCTCTCTGTGTCTCTGGCTCTCTCAATTCTCTGCCTCTTCAACTGTGTGTCAGCATTATCCATTTTTCGTAAATTATTTCCTGTGCTTTTTTGTGAAGCCCAGCAGAGTTGAATGCACCAAATAACTGGCTTAGAGGTTGGGATATATATATATATATATATATAATATATATATATAATATATATGCATGCATGTCAAAATCTATGTATGTAATTTGTATTCGATTTGGTTTACGATATGGTTTACCATAATCAATCTTTGACTGCAACGCAGGCGTCTCTTACAATTTGGCTTCACATTGTGTGTGGTCGTTGGCTGGCAATCATTTGAACTACTTATAATCTACTCAAAGACTACCTGCACTTTTCACAATCATTAACATAAACAACCAAATATATATAAATATATATATATATATATATAT
Source organism: Drosophila nr. medialis 2 BK-2023a (assembly GCA_035044325.1). Taxonomy (NCBI): domain Eukaryota; kingdom Metazoa; phylum Arthropoda; class Insecta; order Diptera; family Drosophilidae; genus Drosophila; species Drosophila nr. medialis 2 BK-2023a. Next base: position 318,655 of record JAWNMH010000394.1, read on the forward strand.
ATACGTATGTACGTATATACGTATGTATATAATGAGTTGGCAATCGTTGCCAGACATCTCTCGGCGGTCGAGGTTGCCTCATTAACTCGATTTTTGGTCAAACCGCAAATAAAAACTCAACAAAACAAAAAACAAAAAACAACAACGAGAATGAGATTGAGATTGAGTTGAGCATCAGAATGAGAACAAGAATAATAACCAACTCAACGAGTCGACGAACAAATCTCGGGCATGCTCAGGGCTCATTTATGTTTGTCTTTTTATACCCTGAGCTCATTAAAGATGTGCAAGGAGGGTGTAATGATGTTGTGCAGGAGTGTGTAACTGCGAGGAGGAAGTACATTCGAGCCGATAAGGTTTATATATAGTTTTCAAAATCATCAATTGCCAAATCGATATAGTCATGCCAAACAAACAAACCGATCTCAGAGTCTATTAGAGTTAGCGTTTGGAATATAAGTTCTCGTATACCCCGCGCAGATCAAGTTTATTTCAATTCCGATTGCCGATTGCAATAAAAGCTACAATTTTAAAAGCAGAACATTCCAATTGATGTATATAATACTTTGAACGCATTCCAATCAGCAGGCGCCAGCATTGTGTACAACAAAAAAGTTGCTCAGGTATCAGTTGGTATCATGCCCCGCGACGATATTTGTGTTTGTCGATTGAATAGTATAGCTATTGCTGGGTACAGGGTATCTCCTAGTCAGGCTCTAGACTGTCCCATTCCTACTTGTTTTTGCTACTTCTCCTTTAAAACTGAATCTGAATCTTGGCCTGGCGACACGATGAGTTGTTGTTGTTGTTGCTGTTAATCTTATTGTTGTTAGTTTGTTTTGCTGTTACACATAGATCCACATACAGATGCAGATGCAGATGCAGTTACAGATACTGATAAACTCGAAAATAGTTTCGAGGAATTCCCTAAACTCGGCCGCGCATGTTTATTTATACAAAACGCAGCCCTCTCTCTATCTCGTTCTCTCCCTCTCTTCTCTATCTACCCCTCTCTCTCTCTATCTGTGTCTGTAAGCAAACAATTCTCATGTTTGCACTTGAGTGTGCATCTAGATACATTTACATGTAAAGTGCATGAGTTTGTCTTACAAATTTGTTGGCTGGTGCACGTGACGAACGAGAATGGTTTGTTTGCCCTGGAATTGAATAAGTTAAGCGAGTTTCGCACTCTTGCGAATCGAGTGAGTTCTTTTCAAAACAAACTTATCGCTTGGAAAGCGCATCCCATTTTAATCAGATGTTGCGTTGATTGGCAACAAACTGAAAGAATGTGCCTGGTCGTTAAGATTGAGGAATTATCTATTTGTAATTGATTCCCTTAAGCAATTTTGTGTCGTTCATTTACATTTCAATGAAATTATTTAGAACTAACCTATTCCATTAAGTAATTTTGTGTAATTGATTTCCATTTAAATCCACAAGAAAATCCAAATAAATTTGTAATTGAGTTGTGTTCACTAACAGCTTTTGGTTTGTTTGATATTAAGCAAAGCATTCCAAATAATCAATTGATTCTACTAAGCAATTTTGTGGATTTTATTTCAGTTTAAATACTCAAGGAATTGTAATTGAAATTGTTTCACTAACGGTTTTTATTCAGCCTAATATTAAAACAAGAGTTGAACAAAGCATTCCAAATACTCATTCAATTCCCATTTTTTAGTTATTTTGACCAATTCTAATAAATTTTTTTAAATTTCTTAGATTTAATGTGGATTTAATTTAACCTAGATGAATTTCTTCTGTTGTTTTTCAGGCGTTTCCGCCGAGGTGTACTATGTGAGGGAGGGTCACATCAACAACTACGCGCTGAACTTCATAGTGCCGGTGCCGTCGAGTGTGAGGGATGTCACCTTTACGTGGCAATCGCTGTCCGGTCGTCCGCTGCCGTATAGCCTCAATGTGGTTAGCTCGGATCAGGAGGTGTTGCCACGACCGGCGATCAATGTGTCACAGATTGGCGAGATTCCGACGCACATTCAGACGTGGGCCGTGGCGCTCAAGTGCAGCGGATTGCGTGCCGGGGCGGTGGACATCACAATCAGCTTGGAGGTGATGCTGAATCGTGCCTTGAATAATGTGACCCATTTGGTATTTCGACGCAAAAAGATTTGTCTGCTCAGCGAGAGCGGGGAGGAGCTGCAGCCGACGTTGGGCAATGATCTCGACGATCCGCAGCTGCTCGAAACGGTGCTGCCACCGCCCACAGGTCTTATCACCCTGGTGGTGGGCGTCACGGTGGCCATGAGTGCTGTCTGCATTCTGCTGGTGATCGCGTATTGTGTTCGTGGCGCGGCTGCTAAGCGCCAGCATCATCAGCATGGCGGTCAGCCAATGCGCACCTCCAGCTTCCAGCGGCTCAACACACAGCCTCCGTGCCAATCCTCGATGGGCTCCGCCGCCTACATGACGCCATCGCTCATTGGTCCCGTGCACGCGTCCAGCTTGCCACGCAAAGTGGCCGTGCCCATGGAGCAGCAACAGCAGCCAGAGGAACTGCATCGTCGCATCTCCGAGCTGACCGTGGAACGATGTCGCGTGCGTCTCTCCAGTCTGCTCCAGGAAGGCACATTCGGTCGCGTCTATCGCGGCACCTACAACGACAGCCAGGATGTGCTGGTCAAGACGGTCGCCCAGCATGCCAGCCAGATGCAAGTGCTTCTCCTGCTCCAAGAGGGCATGCTACTGTATGGCGCCTCCCATTCGGGAATACTCTCCGTCCTGGGCGTGTCCATTGAGGATCACACGACGCCCTTTGTTCTCTATCCCGCGCTGAACAACACACGCAATCTGAAACAGTTTCTGCTGGATCCGGCCTGTGCTCGCACCGTTACCACCATACAGATTGTGATGATGGCCTCCCAGTTGTCCATGGCTCTCGATCATCTGCATAGTCACGGTGTGGTGCACAAGGACATTGCGGCAAGAAACTGCATGTGAGTAGAAAAAGAAAAGAAGAAGAAATCGATGTCTAAGACCTCTTGACAGTCTACCGAAGCTTGTTGGATTAACGTTACAAACAGTCCTTTTAACTTCGCACCCCAAATTCTCAATCGGATTGAGATCTGGATCTGGAGATCAACAATTCTGCAGAAACTTCAGTCGTTATCCTGTTGGAATGTCCGTTTCATCAATAGCGTATTCATTTCTTATTATCGTATATAGTTTCCGATTCGAGATTTCTTATATACAATATTGATGTGAGCGATCCATATGTTTGAGATCCTAGGACATCGTATAAAACAATTATATATATAGTATCAATCTCAATTTGGAAAGAGTGTTTTCGTTTATCGGAGAAGAGATGCAAATCTATTATAGTCTTGATAGTATTGAGACGACTATACACATGTTATATATACAACATATATGTATATATATATTTTTTTTTTGTGCATTGATTTTTATGATTTTAATTTATCTGTCTCAGCATCGACGATCAGCTGCGCGTTAAACTCTCGGATAGTTCGCTGTCGCGCGATCTGTTCCCCGCGGACTACAATTGCTTGGGGGACAGCGAGAATCGTCCGATCAAGTGGATGTCGCTCGAGGCACTGCAGCATAAGCAATTCTCGGAGGCCAGCGATTCATGGGCCTTCGGTGTGCTCATGTGGGAGCTGTGCACATCGGCCAAGCAGCCCTACGCTGAAGTGGATCCCTTTGAGATGGAGCACTATCTAAAGGATGGCTATCGTCTCGCTCAGCCCTTCAATTGCCCCGATGAGCTGTGAGTATAGACCTATACAAATTCCACTTATGCTTTGATACTAATAAAGCAATTGCTCTCTCTCTCTCTCTCTTTTCTGTTATCTTTTCTCTCTCTCTTTGCAGATTCACAATCATGGCCTACTGCTGGGCTCTGCTGCCCGGCGAGCGTCCAACGTTTGCTCAACTGCAATCCTGCCTCTCTGACTTTTACTCACAGATCACACGCTACGTTTAGGTAGCTAAGGGTGCCACACATGCACTCACACACACACACGCACACGTACACATGCATCCACATATGCAGCTTGTCGTCGGGGGCACGCACTTGTAAAGTGTGTGTCTAGTCCATTCAACTTATCCGCTTCGGCCTTGCATCAACTCGAATCCTCGAATTCCACAACACTCACTCACCATAGTTAGCCGAAGTCCAATTAGTCCATGTAAATTGTTATATTGCCAAAACTTATGTTTAGAGTCTCATTCAGCGGTTGGACATGTTTTTGTATATATATTACACATATTGTAGTTACTCGATTTATGTTCTAGTTTAGTTCAACAACGAAAGACTCAGATACATACACTTACACACACACACTCACTCACACACACATATATTGTGTAGTTTGCACTGATTTTTGTGCATTCTTCAAGCATTTTTATATCGAAACAACAAATGAATTAAGTTAAATCTAGCGAAAGAACCTTGAACCGAAATCAAATATAGTGATATTTATCTATACAATTACGTAGTTATACATACACATATCTAATGTAATAAGTTTTAAAAGTATACAACATGATAATAACACACATATTTATAAAACTGCACAACTATATATATATTAGATGGAAAGAAAAAAAAACAAATAAAATAAACATAAATTGATTTTTTGAAAATTTACTTAAGAAAAAAATAAATTTTTAAATAAAATAAAGAAATAAATCCAAAATGCCAGAAAATCAAAAGAAACCGACTTTGTTTGACAGCCGATCCAAATCGGATTTTATTATGTGCAGCAAACAAGGGTATTATAGACGATAAGCCCATTAAAGCTGAGTCATCTATATATACCATATTCCAGCGCAAACAACAACAAAAATGAAGAGAAAGAGTGCGAAAATTTATGAGCTCTGAACGAAACTGGAAGCTGGAAATTGGAAGAGGCGGATCCTGGGCATAGCCCAAAAACAACAAATATCAAGGACGAGAAATAAAAATGCTTCGGTCACACAAATTAGCCATAAATTTTAATTTTACATGGCAATGCTTGGGCCAGCGGACGACAGCAAGGAGATAAAGTCAGGCACGGCAAGTGTTGGTTAGCGCCTACGCCAAAGCAAGCAGCAAGACAATTCAATTTTGTTTGTGCTCACGGTGTCCCTCTCTTTCTCTCTCTCTCTGAATCTAAATCTCTTTGTCCTTGGCCACACACAAACACACACACAGCGAAGGATAATGGCACATATAGCAGGGCAAGATGAGCAAATCCATATATATTTTATGGGTAAATTGCGAGAATTGCGCTAAGTAGGTGAGTGTGTGAGTGTGTGTGTGTGTATGTGTGTGACTCGACAAAAGATGTCCGTGTGTGTGTGTACGAGTGTGTGCGAGTGTGTGCGTGTGTGTTCTTACAATTTAACAGCCATTGCCAGAGCCATATCGTAAATATTTTGACAGAATCGCTTTTGCGATTGCCTTCCGTGTTGGCCATTGTGTTAGCCAGCTTCACCTCAAATTCTTGTTATTGTTGTTGCTATTGTTGTTTTTGGCCTTGGGAAGTGGGCGGCACCAGCTGTCGCAGTTTGCCGTTGGCCTTGCCTTGCCTTGTCTCGGTCTGCTCCTGCCTTGCGGTAATCCTTGTGTTTGTGAGTTGACCTGCTTCGTTTGCCACGGCATTTGGTTATAGCCTTAAGCGGCTTTAAAGTTACATTTACCGTTGCCTGTTGCTTTTGACTTTGCCCCTCAAGCAGCTAAAGCCAATGCCAAAGCAGCCATGTGATATACGAGGCATTAGCCACGGCCAGGACACACACAGGACACACAAGCAGCCATTGTAAACAGTTTGCTTAAGCACATAGTTTGTTTATACTTATTACTTTGATAATAGCCAGGTTATTCTCACTTTATGGCAACTGGCTAATCTGAAAGCTGCAGTTATTCATATGATATATATATCTATGTATATATACATATATATTTATATATATACTATAGGTATTTATTCATTTACGCACACATGTTCTTAAGTTTTGTTTTGCAGTTGCAACATCATTTCCAAAACATGGCCAATAAACAGTTCAATTTCATAAGCAAGAAGACTGTCTTGTATTTCCGGCTGCCAGGGCGCCAACAATCAGCGACAAGCAGTCAGTCAGACAGACCGAGGGACAGACGGACGGATAGACAGACAGCCCGATCGCTGCTTGAATTTCCGTGGAAGCTGCTTGGCCATGGGCATTGAAGGGGGTTTCTTGGTTGGGGCTCCATTTTCATTTCACATGGCCATGCGATTTCCACGTATGCGTCTGCTGCTCAAGTGGCACCCGGTTGAACGCGCCCCAATGGGTTGCCGTGCCCCACTCCTGAGGCACACACACTTGCAGTGCGCCTCGGTGATAATTTAAAAAGTTTATTTGCCGTCGACTGGGCTGCCTAGGCACGAATCCAATGCCAGCCAGGCAGACAGAGTTGCGGAGCTGTGGATGGAGCTGCTGCACAATTCTAATGACAACTTAAATAAACAACTGCACAATGCCAGGAAAGGAAGCGAACCAGTTCAAGTTGTATTTTTCTTGTTTTTTCTTCTTTTTTTTGTGTTTCCCCATCGACGGCGCATTGTGTGGAAATATTTATTTTCTATAAATTATTTTCGATTATCGCGAGCCGAGTGAAACAAAGCTTCCCCTCGCCGCAGTCCACTGTTTCAACCCAGCCGATGCACAAACTAAATAAATACAGTCAGCTGCAATTAAAGCCAAACAAAATGCATAATTTCTGGTCATTTGCCCGGTGCCGGGCGATAAGGCCCCCCCTCCCGCATATCGCCAGAGTGCGCGGGAGCGGGTTGGAGTCTCCAAATTTATGTGAAACGCATCCGCTAATGGAATTTTAATGTTTCATTTGAAAATAGTCACTGTCGACGCATAATTTTGCTTTTGCTCAAATATTGAATGAAGCACTTATTGCCTCTTCTTATTTTTTTTGGCTATTTAGTGGAGCATTATTGTTGTTAAAAAGTGAAAATGTGCTTTTGTGGCTCAATTGGCGCCGCAATTCCAAAGAAATGAAATATGTTCAATTGCTGAGAAAAACTCAGCTAATAGTCGTGCGTGGAATAAGCGTGGAAATGTATGTTGAACTAATCTAAATAAACACAACACATAAAAAAGAAGTTAACGATTTGTTAACAATACCTGAAGTTAACATAAAACTTATCACTTTTTGTTGTACATTGCTGAAAACGATTAGTAAAAATAAAAAAACACTTTATCTGGAACCGGCAAAAGATATATTTTATTTGTGAAAGAGGTAACAATAAACAATCTTAGTCTTATAAATGTATACATTTATATGGTAGATAAGAAGGGATCTCAGTACTGACAATTTAGATATAGTTTACTCACATAAATGTCAATAATATATGAGGACAAAATTTTAATCATGAAAGTATCCCCTAAGAATAGATCTTTCAACAATTAATCCAACAAAATTAAATTGTACTCTGTCACTCAAATATGCATATACTACATATCTAAATACCATTATTTAATATAATCAATCATTCGAATTGAAATTCTCATAATTTATTAATAGACGCAGCAAAAATATTTATATGTAATATATGTAAATGTAACATATTTTGATACCATTATTTAATCTACTCGTAGCTCGTCTGAGATAATATATTGAATTAACTATTTATGAACCTTAATACATTTCCATTTTTTTTTTGATAAATATTTGATTTTTAATCCGAATATTCTCATGTGAGTCCCTGGATCTAATGCAGAGTTAGCTTTTGTACATATTACATAGTAGAAGCAATTGCTGTGAGCATTGCTTCCTGGCCATCAACTAAAATAAAAGCTGGCAGCAACTTCTTGCTTAACCTGCAACCTGCAAGTTTGGGCAACTCAACTCTTTCGCCTTGAAAACTATGCAAGGTAAGCTGTGAGTTTCTTATTCACGCAAATCCTTTAATGCCATTTACCATACAAGGTGCGCACATCTGAAATGCATGCAAAATATAACACGCCCTGGCTGATCTCTGGCAAAATAACAATAAATTGAAACAAATTGAACATAAAAAACATTAAAAATACAGAAAAAACCTCAACAAAGACGACGATGACGATGATGATGATGATGGAGCAGCGCCAGGGCCAGGAGGCTAGAGCTGGAATCAGAAGCAGAAACTAGGACGAGATGCCAAAGTAAACACACAGTCTGACACCGACACACACACACACACACGCACAAAGTTGGATGGGTGAAAAGGAAGGAAGAGGGAGGGCGACTTGTTGGATGGGTTACTTTGGTACTTTCAAAATAGAACGCAAAATCAAGCAGAGGTACACAACAGACTAAATAGAAGAGCAAGCTAAAAGAGTGAGACAGATGGAGAGCGTAAGAGTGAGTAAGAGTGAGAGATGGGACACTGACAAACTGGCAGGGTAGGAAACGGAAGTATTTCTGTTGATACTGAACTCAATTTAGACGAAATCAAGTCAAACATGGCAACAGCTACCGGGCGAGTCAGAGTTTGCGGGTAGCTCCGGAAAATGTTGTAGTAAATCATGTAAGAGCCAAAGGTAAATGGAGGAGTCGGGAGGTGCAAGAAGAGAGAAGCGAATGCATTGCACTTGGCGTGTGTCCAACATAATGCTCAAGACGATGTCGGAGGTGTTCCACACTTCCACAGCTCAACTCCAGCACCTATCGATTGAGTTCCTTGACAATGTCGAGCGTCAAAGAGAAAATGTGGAAAATGGAAGGGAAAAAACCTGGGGCTTGATTGATGTTTGTGCTCTTAGTTGTTGTTTGCCAACACGACAACCAATTCGAGACCGAACATGGCATTCAATTTTCGATTAAAGTTTCGTTAGCTTGCAGCAAATTGGTTTGCCCATTGGTCCCATTGCTCGCTCTAATCAGTCCCATGTCCAAATATTTATGCCCAGCTCCGAGTGTCAAGCAGCAGACAATAATACATCGCAGCGACAGACGCTCAAAAGAAAGTGAAAGTCAGCGCAAAGGACGAGCAGAATAAAAAATAGTGCAAGTCTAGCAAATTACAAATAGGATGTTGTCTTTTTACATCGTGTGAATATACCCAGCGCTTGGGGTATAGGGTATGCAAAGCAACAAAGAACGCTCGCCTTGCTGAGCCGAGTCTTGTTTAATAGTTTCCCAATGCTATTGTGCGGAAGGCTTAGGGTATCCTTAAGTCGAGTAAATTGGTGCTTTAGTCAATCCAATTGTTTTTGTTCGCTTTTCTCTGGCCAGGAACATTTAATGGGTTTAGCAGTGGCAATTTTTTCTTCTCGCTTTTGCCTCGAACAAAACGTTTTCCTTTCGTGGGTTGGGTGTGCGACGGCCAGACAATGGATCCAGGGTATAGAGAATACCCGGACACCGATACCGATACCGATACCAGAGGCCATAGGCAGGCCAGATAGAAACTCAGCATGTGGTGGCGTAAGGATTTGTGTCCTTTTGTGAGCCTCGTTCACTCTCGTGTGGGCTGTCCGCACTTTCACTGGCCGCTCTATTTACAGTTTAGACCAGTAAGCAGCGCTGGATTTGCTGGGAATTGTGTTTGGTAAACAATTTCGACTCTGTTGTTTTTAATAAGAAAATTGGCCAAAGGCCACACACAAGAGCAGCAGTAACAACAACGACAAAAAAAAAAACTAAAAATAAAAGAAGGATACAGACGGACTACGAGGTGGTGTAGGAGTAACCGGACTTTGGGCGACTGCCTGGCAGATTGCTTTTAAATTTCAGACCCGCTCCGTTTCAGTGTGTGTTTCCTGGTGATTTATGTTTGTTTGTTTTGGGCTTGTGCATGGATTTGTGGGTCAAGCCGAGCGAGGACGAGTGATGCGTTTACTGGAATTAGTTGGTCCGCACATTGATGGAGTTTCGAAAGGATAGCAGATGAAATGGAAACGAATGAATTTTCGGATGCTAGCTGAATAAATAAACCAAACCAAAACAAAACTTAAACCACAACCAAGACAAAACCAAACAGTCAACAACAAAATCTAGATGACATTTGAATTTTAGATAAGAGATTTTCTAATAAACTGCGATAAAAATCTATGCATTCTCATGTTTTATTTGTGGAAAACTAATTCCCAAATGAAATGAAAATATGCATTGAATATTTCCATATTAAAATGTAAATAAATAAAATATGAAAATAAAATGTGTATGTGCAGTGAAGAGCAAACGAGATGAGAACATCAAAAGACAGCCAACGATAAAAATCACAGTCACAATAATCACTGGGGAGCCTGCCTGCCTGCCAGTGCCGAGTTATTCCCCCCACATTCCCTTCCCATCCCCATCCCTTCCATACTGCGCATATGCTTAGCAAAGTCGGCTTATCGCCCAGACATCGCATGCAGAGAAGGGTAACAACAAAAACAAGAATCAAAACATGAACCGAACAGATTCCCAACTAAACGTGATTTGGTTTTGAAAGATGGAGCCAAAAAGATGTTGCTGCTGAAGTTGTTGATGTTGAGGATGATAGAGTTGGAGTCTCGCTTTCTGGGCCTAATCAATTAGGCGGCTCCAAAGGTAAACACGCAGAGTCGCGTTGCTGACAGTGCCAGCCTCGGGGCTGTGTGGCAGCCCCGTTAAACGCTGGCTAAACGCACTTATCGATAATCTCTCTCACTGATTAATGTCGATTATTATTTTGGGTTTTAAATTAATGAGCCAAAAATGTCCGCTGCTTGAGAGTTTTTATTTTCTTATTTTCTTTTTTAAGTTTTCATTTGATAAATGATGCAATTATTGAAGAGCACTTACCCTTTTCACATGCCCCAGTGAAAAGATCGTGCGTTAATGTGGAAGGTCATTATCTATTCAGTGGTGGCTGCCTTATTCTGTATGGCCTGCAAAATGTCAATTAATGAAGGAGGGTTTGCAAATCCCTTTCGCTGACTGCATCCGAACAGTAGGCTAACAAAATGATAAATGGCATTTGGAAAGCGTGATGTAAGAGATGCGAATCATCTTAAGGTCGCGTTTGTCAATCACGTCATTTTAGAATCTGTTCAACAACTCAACCACATTACTCGTGCACGTAAAATAGAAACAGAAAAAAAAAAACAATGCACTTTAGAACTCTTGTTAACCTCAAGGCAGTGGCGAGCGAAATAGCCAACTTGGGATATACTAACTATTTATATACAGCTGTCAGCCATCAACGGCAAATGTGTTGACAAAAGCAGCCGACAACATCAGACGTCAGCAACTGTGGTCCACGAGCAACCAGGAGCTGACTTTGACAAGCCCTCCGCTCCACTCTGCTCCCGCCTCAACAACAGCAACAAATCCAAGGTATTTGCAACGGAAATAAACTGCGCACATTGCACAAACTGCTGAGTTTTTATGGCAGCGCGGAAAATTGTCAGTGCCATTGGGGAATGTAGGGGGAGGGACTAGCGTTTGAAGGGGAGTGTGAGGAGGTGAAGTATATCAAACATATTAAAAAAGAGTAGTCAGAATATATATACTCTGGCGAAGAGGAACTGTAAAAATTGTTAGCTGTGCCGTCAACTGAAATAAAATAAATAGGGAAGAATATCTCAGTACAAAAAAGTAGTTTAAATTGTCTTGTTCTATCTACACACACACACAAACACACACACACACATACACAGGAACCCTTCTCTCATTCACCCGCCACGCCCAGCATTGAAGTCTAAGCAGTTGCTTTAATGGCCAGAAAGTTTTGCAGCGCTTGCAGCTGCGTCTCAGCCAGAAATCACTTCTACTGTGGGCGGTGGGGTGTGGCGTGGCACTGGCTTATTTAGCATAAGCTTGGCACAACTGCGACTCCAACTGCAACTGCAGCAACGGCAACAACGCCAAACAAGGCAAACTAATTCCGTATGCAAACTTGGCCCCCAAAAGCCATTGGAAATTTTGCTGGGAGAGTTGAGAATCGAGAATCCAGTTCTCAGCACGATGGCATAGCTCTCGAGAGAACTAAACGAACTTTATGGCCAAATAATCATTGACACTTGTGTGGCCTATTGATTAGCATGTTGCTTAGACTAAACTCTACCTCTATCCTCGCCACGCATTTGGCCAGCTACTGATCTGCATGCACCTTACACATCTATGTCCAATCATCGATATTTGCAGGTCTGCTTATGCTAATGCTGCAGGTGCAACGAGTTTTGGCATTTGCATGCAAATTAGTTGCGTCACTCGATGGTCGATTGCTATTTTAAGACCTCACATACAATATTATTGTACACTCAGAAAAAATCGATATTTTTGGCTCCAAAGAAAACTCACCTTTTTATTCAGAAAGTATATTTCTAAAACAGAATGTTGTGTCTATCAGAATTCAAGGGAAAATTTTTCCAAAAACCATGGTGATTATTATTTAAATAAATATATATATTATATATATATTCACCTTTGAAATACGTCTAATGTAGACTAAAATTAAAATTTCCATAAAATTTCAGAAGGGATTTCTTGAATACAGATTTGTGTTTCTACTTTGTAGAAGAAATGATTTTATTCTATGAAGAAAAGCTTTCTAGTTTCAGGGCAATTATTTATTTAATAAAATTCAAGTCAATTTCTGAGTTTATGATTGTATATACTTTTGTCTGAAAGGTGCTAACTGCACAGATTACGGTGTATGAAATTACAGTCTCATTTCTGTCTATTAGTCGATGTGAAAAGTGAACTTTATAAAATTCGAAGATGTATAATTATATTCTTAGCATATTGCTATGCTTAAAATTAAATCAAGACAGCAGAGAGGCTGAAACTTTTAACTCCAGCTCTTTTAACATGGACATCAGAAGGAATATGCACAGAATATACATATATCTCTATATACCTGTGGTAAATACAGATGTTCTTTTTTCGTCCTACCAATAATATTTAAACAATTTGCTATTTTGACACATTTATACTTGCATTAAATCAATTTCGCAAATATGTACATGATTGGGGATTTTTTGATTGGCAAAAAGCCAGATGACAAAAACATTACTTTTAAAAATTGGTTATAATTTCATTTTTTCGCTTTGGGAGTATCGCTAACTATGTCAACTTCAGTTTTTTGTGCATAATTTCTGGAATTTATTAAAACTTAAATAAAAAAATGTAGGCTTATACCTATTTTTTTTTCACGTCCGACAGCAATGACCAAAACTAAATTAAATTCAATTAAAATTTTACCATGAAAGTTTTATTTTTTATATGCATCTTATGTTTGTGGATGAATGGTTTGTGAGCTTAAAAATTGGTAGGAAACGAGTGCGCTTTCAGCACCTCGCATTGAAAAACGAAAATTAAATATTCATTTATCAACACTTTTGGTTAACGCAAGCCATAAGGGCGAAATACTGTGAAACATTTTGGAATACATTTGGCCTATTTCACGACAATCACGCGTCCATCTCGAATGGAAATCTTTCTGGCCATGCAAATGGAAGCCCACGTGGCTTCATTTGCATTGAAATGCCTTTAGTTGGAGCCAGAGCTATGCATGTTGTATTCTTTTGGGCATATTTGTGAGGCGGCCTAGACTAAACCGACGCCTTGCAATGGTTTTTTAATCAATTTCTGTCAGTTGGCTGTCAGAGCCGAATCAGGCAACTTCCTCGGCCCAACTGGCAAATTATGCGCATAGATTTGAAAGATTTGCAGAGTCCACAGTGGGCTGGCTGTGAGTTGCTTGTGACACTGTCTAACATGTGAGCTTGAATTGTCTATTGCACTGCACAACATGAACTTGGCCAGTTGCTGTTGCTGCTGCTGATTTTAATTATGATAAGTCACAAGTGTTGCACAAATTTTCATGGCCCATTGACAAGGACGAACCGGAGCTGTGATAGCATTTCCGCCATTGCGATTAGAATCTAAAGCAAATTGTTCTCAAAGCGGAAAATGTTTTCCGTATTTGTCTGGCAACATTGACGAGCATTTGATGCCTGGACATATGGAGGGTGCCTCGAGCTGGCTGATGCCACTGACCCAATGGGTTAGTTTTGCTGCGGTTGAACTGAGTATTGATTGGGAAGCGCAACAGCAAATGGAGCTCGGATTGGGTATAGGACACAGAAGGTAAATGACCTGCTCTTAGTTTTATAAATCAACATTTAAATTATTATTTATTGTCGTCTTATTTGTAGAGCACCTAAAATACATAAATAATATTTAGCTTTGATTATTTGCATATATCAATTTCACAGCACATATTTATTGCTTTTAGTTTGGTGACCAATTTTTATAACTTAAATAAATAAAATTGATTTATTTTCAAAAGTGCTTTATGACAAAAGCTAATTGTCAAAAGAATAATTTTCAACTCAATTAAAATTCGATATTATTATATACATTTAAAAAAAATGTTTGTCATATCTTTTCTGAAACGACCCATCAGTCTTGGCTCATGCTTAGACTGACACTGTGTTCCAGCTTAAATTGGGACCTCACAGTGCCTACAGTAAGAACTCTTGGTAACGCCAAAAGTTATCACTTTTGAAGCGGACACGAAACTTAACTCAAGTTGGATTCTACGGATCAGCCTGGCTTGCCATTTCAAAGCGTGGGCTTCAGCGACAATGCCTTCCACTCCGGCTCCTCCTCCACTCACAAATCTTTGCCGCCCACAAATCCCTCGCCCTGGATTATCATGCTGCATGCTGTGCGTGCATGACGCATTGCCTCGTTGCCATAATGGCCATAATGGCTCAAGCGATCGTGTTTGGGAGGCATCATCATCATCATCATCGTCAGCATCATCGTCCGCATCATCCAGCCGGCCAGCCTGGAGACTGTAGGCTCTGGCTACAAGCATTTGTCTGGCTGCTTGTTGTTGCATTGCGTATCGCGTTACTTATGCAAATATAATTTCAATGGAAATGAGGAGACGAGAAATCTGTGCTTCCCCTGCCCCTTACCTCATGCCCCATGCCCCATACCCCTCATGAGCGTCTTGCGTCTTGCGTTTTCGAGTAATATAATTTTGTGTCTTTTTCACTTTTGTGCAGCGGTTGTTGTAATTTAATAACCAAGCAAGTTATATTTTGCCTCCTGCTGCTATCCTCGAGGCTCCACCCGGAGAGGAAGGAGATTTAGCTGGTACCAGTGGAGTGGGTGCTGTCGAGGGGAATGGGATCGGTTGTTTGTCGTAGGCTTTTGTTGTTGTTGCTGTGGTCTTTTAAAGCACTTGAGCAATAAATTAAAAAGGCGATTTCGTGTCGCCGTTGCTGTTGCTGTTGGTGGAGCAGCAAGTGGTGGCAGACATGCAGATTTTTGACATACTTGTTTGCATTTTGCTGCCGTGGCGGCTGCTGCTGCATCAGCATCAGCGTCAAGCGGCAACTGCAACAGCAGAATCCGCAGCAAGTACAAAAGAAAATAAAAATGTTGCAGTTTTGCTGTTGCTTTTGTCGTCTGAATTGCGCTACGTCATTGCAGCGCTGTGTTGAATGTGCACTGTGAGAAAATTATGCACATATATAATTTGAGATAACAAATACATATATGTACGTAAATTATCAGACTCAGTGTCTGCATTCAAAATCACTCTGCCAGGGGAGTCTTAAAGAAATCAGGTGATTCTCAAGGTTACAGCAAATGCTCGTTAATTCAAATTTTATGAAGACATTTCTCTTTTGGCTTATTTCGCAGTGGAGTTGAAATTTGATTTGAATTATATTAAAAAGAGTTCACTTATTAACATTGGGCCAATATAATAAAAAAAAGTATTTAAATAATATTGTTTGTTTGCAGAGGTTTGGGGATTAGTCTTTATTTAATTAGTGCAGTAGTTAAGCTTTTGGTTACTTGCGTCATTAGTTTGTAAGAATCCCAAGATGAAAATTGATTTCAATAGCTTTCTCTCAGTATATTAAAGATGTGCCTCGCCCAAGTGACATAGCAGCCGTGTCGTTGCTTTTGGTTTGCCAGAGTCGTCTCTGAATTTGAACGGACGCCTGCTAAGCTGGTGCTGGAGCTGGAGCGGGTTCTGAACTGCTGTTTGCAACGGCTTGGGTGTCGTTGTCAGCTCATGTCCCCAACGAGATGTTTAACATACCCGTAGAAAATTGTTTTTCAACTGCAGTGTCAGGATTTATGTGCAGCCAACCCGGCTGACCACAGAGGCCATGCTGGCCATGTGCTGTGGCAATGGCTATTTAGTGAATGCTGCAGCTGTCACGCTATGATTTGACCCACATTTCAATGGGCTATCATGGCAAGAGGATTTACAGATGGCGCTCTAAGCTGGCACGTAATGGGCTCAGGCTGCAACTGACCAGTAACGAGAGAGAAGGCACCTGCAATCTGCAGTCTCCCAAGTGCATTGGCACCTGCGGAGGTGCTACATTCAAACTGGTCGCTATTGGGTGCCGGTCGCCTGTTATCTAGCAATAACTTGCTTGCATTTTTGCATCTACTCTGCGCCCAGAGCCAAACAACTTGGCACAAGTCACAGCAGGCCGCCAGCCGCACAAATTGTCCCAGGCGAGTTTCACATTGGTGACCAGTAACAACAGCAACAACAGCAACAACAGCAACAGCAGCAACAACAGCGGCGGCTTCCAGTGAAATGCAGAATTATGACAACTGCATTTGCAGAGTAAGCCAACGCCAACGTAACGAAACAAAGTCTCTGCTCTTGCCACTCTGGGCGGGCCTCAGCATCCTGGCCAGCTTCCTGGCATGAGGTCCTGTTCTGTCCCATTCTGTGTCGTCCGCCCGCTTTGCAAGTGTCAAAGTTAACTCGAAATTATTGTTGGCTAAACTTTTGTGGCGGTTAGGCCCCGCAACCCGCAACACTCGAGTCGAGCCGGGAATTTATTGTTTGTGGTGTTCGCTGCACATTCAGTTGTTGGCCAGGCCCGTACCAAGTGCTTGGCCTTAGTGTCCGACTCGCTCTCGACCTCAGCTTAATCAACTGCAATTGGTGCAATTTTTGTGTTCAGTATTTTTGCATTCTCATTCAGTTGGCTTTTCAGTTTTTTTATTGTGCATAGTTTCTTGTTTGCTGTCTGTTGCATTGTTTTGGCTTCAATTTCAAGCCTGACTGCAGTTACATTAAAACTTTTGATTGCTGCTGCTGTGGTCTGCATGGGAATATGGCCAAGATTAGAGTAGAGGTCAACAACAATCAGACCTCCCGATTTGAAGCAACATAATTGGAACAATTGCCTCTTCCCCACTTCCTCCTCCCGACTCAACCAATTAAACATTTTTCTCAAATGCAAATGTCCATTTTTGTTTTTAAGTGTGAAATGCTGTTTTTGAAAAAGGCAATTGTGGTTTAGCCTTGAATGGCTAATTGAATCAATTAACTCATAGTATTCTCCGTCATGGGCTATTTCAATTTTCCACACACACTTTTCTGTCGCTTGACCTCAATTAGAACTTATCTAATCCATTTTCCACCCGCTTTGTTTTGAACTAATCACCTTTTGCGGCTCATCGGTGAGGAAAACTCAACTACCTGAGCATCGCTACCCTGATAAATATGTGAAATGCAAGACGCAACCTTCATAAAAACAGCATGACACTTTCTACGCAGTCATGCCCCTCAAATGTGACATTTGTTCTAGGCTCACTTCCAGCATTCGACCAACTCCGAGAGGTAATCATTGACTGGGTTACGCCTTCCAAAAAATATTATGACTGCTGCTGCGTTTGCAGTTGGTGTTTGTTCAAGCGAGTCCTTGCGGGAACTTGTATACGCTTTGTCCTGGCTTATTCTTGGAAACTCTATAAACTGTATTTTGGGTATTTCCCTTGGGCTATTAAAATAATAACTTTTTGTTGCAAGCGCATAAAGATTTTCAAATATAAATAATGGCTATTAGTTAAAGTCTACAATTGATTTCAGTCCAAGCACCATTAACTGTCCTTACAGACAATATGCTCCATGATATTCTGTGGTATTCATGCAAATTTTCAAATGAATTTTGCTATTTCAAACATTTGTTTCTTGCGTGCAGTGAAAAATACAATTTATAATTCATGTCAAGCTTAATTTGTAGCATTTTATGGCTGAGTTCATTGCAAAATTGCTCTCATCTTCACAGCCACAATATGCAATTTAATGAAATGCCAGAGTTGTGAAGTCAAATGCGAACCAATAATGAAGATCGATATGCGCACACGCATCGAGGATGACAACCACTAAAACCGCTGCATAAAAATGCACAAAGTTGCATGCCACAGGCAAAGCGGCAAAGGCTTCACTGTCTCGACGTCAACTTCGAATGCAACTCAACTGGCAACTGATAATAATGACGCTGCATATATTGCGTTTTAATGTCAACAAAGAGACAAATATTAAAATATGCCAACTCGATACTCGAGGCGAGTCTGTCTCAGCCAGTCTGAGGCTGTCTCTGGCAGTTGCAGCCCCCTGGCCAGATGTCAAAGTGCGAGCTCAAACGTGGAGAATTATTTGCGGCTGCCGAAAGATATTTCCTGTAGCAGCTTTTCATGCCACATGCAACTTGTTGTCGTTATTATCGCGTTGTTGCTGTTGTTATTGTTGTTGCTGTTGTTGCCGCAATCTAATGGAAATTTATGTTGAAAGCATGCTCCGTCTTTGTTCATGCCATCAACTAAAAGTCCAGTACTCATCTCTCACTTCCCACACCCTCGCAGCCCCACAACTGAACTCAGTTGACCAGTCAGCCAACAATTTGTAGGCATTTTCATATTGAACTGCCCCAAACGTCGACCTTAAAAGTAACACTGTGCAACATCGAACTATTTTCTGAATATTTTCTCGAAATGTTGCAGATGTACTTTTTAACATAGTTGAAAAAGATGTCAAAGCAATTAAAATAAATAACTGAATCCATTAATGAAGTTTCAGATTCGTGTTCCCAGATGGGGTGTGAATAGTCATGTCTTAATTAAAGATTTAATAACCAAATTGTGATTATTTTAAGAATGTTAAGCAAAGAATGCTTAAATAACTAAATATAAATCAAATATGTGATGCTATAGACTTTAAGCCTCTGTCATTATTGGTTAATGTTTTACAGCCTTTCAATTAATGTTTAAAACATAAATGCTAAATTGAAAAAATAAAATAAATTAATAAAAATGATTGAGTATTGGCACAATCCCTGTTGGCTAGTAATATTGCTTGCCAATTGATGGCGAAGCAAAGTTGCAGTCAGAGTCCGAGTCTCGGTTAAACCCAGGAGAGGGGGTGCGGTTGGGTGTTGTTTGGTGGGAGGGGTGGGAGGGGTGTACTACAGCTAGGCTGTAATTTTGCAATTATTTGCTTGGCGCGGTCATAACTCACAGCGAACGTGGCCGAGTGCCATCTCTGCCCCACTACGTCGCGGGCTGTGGCCGTTTTCCTTTCACGTTTCCTACGCTTGAACTTTGACATACATTTCGCATTGGACTCCCAGTTCGAGCTCTTCCAGCTCCGCTGAGCTGATAATCGCATGCCATGTACAGAAATATGCTCGATGTTTGCGCCTCTGGGGCGTTGGCGCGGCCCAGTCGTCGGTCTGTTCGTTTGCCTAGAAAAGGCCAAGTTGCCGTGAAAGTTTTAGCGGTAAGCAAAAATGTCTGTGAAGCTGAAAGGCTTACAGCCAAATGCTTCTGCAATTTGAATTGGAAATGTGAATGGGGTAGGGGGTAGGGCTATGCGAGATAATGTAGGTACCTGCATTTCTGGCTTATCCCTATCGTATCTGTTGCTGTGCTCACCCATGGCTATCTGCACTGAGAAGAGCACACACGATCTGGCTGCACAGATAAGGATTATAAATCATTTTTATAATATTTTCCACACAAGCCAAGACAATAAATCAACTGCGAAATGTCATTTGGCGCCAGGCAACAACCACCATAAGGACCGAGAAACATTCTTTTTCGTTTATCTCTCGCTTTTTCTGTCTGTATGTTTTTTAAACAGATTCTTACATATGCATGACGTTGTAGCCATCTAATAGATGATTAATGCCAGTGCTACGCGCTTTTGATAAACGCCTTCAGCTAATTTGCATAATTCGTGTCGCTTTGTTTCAGCAAATCAGCTGTGCATGTCTGTCCACATCGACCTTGTCAGGACATTTCCTATTTCCTTTCCCACGGCATTTCTTTTTTGACATTTGTGTAAACTACCGAGTTGGCAGCGCCGTGAGCTACTAAAGTGACAGAGGCAACTGTACCAGAGAAGTAGAAGTCGAGCTAGCGGCTATTCGGAGTGGGGGCATTAGTTTGTTAGCTTGTAAATATTATCGATAATCGCATCGATAGCTGCGCAATTGTTGCACTTGCCATAAATCACAGCGTCCGCAGTTGCTGCCCCTTATCAGCTGGCCCCAGCTGTTTGCACTCCTATGTGTGTGTGTGTGTGTGTGTTTGTGTGTATTTGTGTCCTACATGAAGCGATAACACAAACGATTTATAAGACTACACAAAATAAAAAAAGTCCAAACACACATACCCAAACACAATTCGACATTTGTAATCGCTGCCTTGAAATCTCCGGTAGAAATTGCTTCATTACAGCTCGACTTGGTTTCCCGGGAAGTTTTTGCCAGGCCCCGCAACCATAAAAAGGTGCTGCTTGGCTGCTGCTGCCTTTTTAATTGATTGCTCTCTGCTCTTTCGTCCAGTGTGTGTCTCACATTATCACAACAAGGCAATCGCAGCTTGCAACACACACACACACACACACGCACACACATCCACAATAAATAACAGCACGCAGCGGGCACTCGAGTTGGGTCCACTACGTGCGCTGCCTGTTTAAGGTTAGGCCATAAAGGCCTGTAATGAACCCTTTCTTTGGGCCATCTTGCCTCGACTTGCCACAGCCGATAAGCATCGCCCAGAAACAGTGTGTGCCCATCGTTAGTGCTGCTCTTGCTCTTGCTCTTGCTCCTCATCTTCATCTTTATCTTCATCTTTGGTGTTGGGTCTTGTTTTGACTGCCGTTTGGCTTTGCTTTCCTCTCTCGTATTTAGTTTCGGCTGTTTCGACTACGAGCTAACGAGCTTCTTCCTACCTGCTGCAGTCGATCGATTGAGCGATTCCAATCGGATCATTGACCACCACTGACTTGTCCGTTGCATCCATCTCGCTTATCACAGCAGCACACAGCTCAAACAGCTCACAGGAAGCATGTAATTAAGTGTTTTTGTAATTTGTTTAAGTCCAGGCCAAGTTCATAGTTCAGTGTGCCACAAATTGCTCTGCGGCTTTGTCTGCCACTAAACTGTCTCTGTCTGCGGCTTACTCAGCTGTCATCAGTTGATAGTCGAGCACCACAAAAACACATTTACCCAAGCCCAAGTCAGGGATAGAACCAGGCCGCGCCCAGAGAACCCTGTGCCACACATGTGTCGTCATTCGCGTCGTCACTTGTATTATTTTGACAGTTCATTTGTCACATCTTCTGATTTGACTGCGGTCTGGATCTGGATATATAAGCATACAAATACATATATACATATGGGTACATGGGTATGCTTGCATATGGCGGCCAGCATGTCTCATAATTGATGCAGATGTGTTGAAAACTAAACCCACACACATCTTCATATGACACTCGCAGTTGCAGCAACTTTCAACTTGCAACTTATGACTTTGAGCAACATCTTAATTGAGCGGCATATATAATATGTATAAATACATACATACATATACGATATATGTATTTTTCAAATAGGTAAACCATTCGAACAGCTTGCTAATCAAATCTTTCTTATCTAAAGATATTCAATCAATTTAAACTAATATTTCTAGCTTAGCATATTTATATTTGCATTTATCTATGTATAATATTATTAACAAATTATACATATTGAATTCAATTCAATCTATGACGGTTTGCTTTTTCAATCAGCTTATCAAAGGAATTTTACTAATAGCTAACTAAATCAAAATGTTCAAAAGAATCTGCTAAAGCGGCTAATCCAAGCTTTGTCATATAAATATCCAAGAAAAACAGAAAACAGTGTATACATATATTTATCTTTATATGTGTGGATATGTACGTATGCAGATGTATGCATTCAAATTTATTACCTCGTAATATTTGTTTTCTCTCTTTTGTGGCATCGCCCGTCGGACCTCGACAATGACCCCTTGGATTTGTTAGCAAAATCACCTGCAGTGCTGGTCAAGCAGCCATGCGGAGGGTTTAATAATGCATACAGAGGGCTCTGCTGCTCTTAGCTGGTAACTGGCAACTGGCAAAGTTCTCCTTTGCTGGCTGCTGCTCCCTGCTGCTCAATATGTCGAACTGATTTTGAATGATGCATTTGCTTTGTTAGTTGGGGCTTTTTAGCTTTGGCCCGGGTTGATATGCATATGAAATATGGAAGGCATGTCTGGGTTAAGTTAAGTTATTGATGCTACCATACCAAAACAGCTAACCATCATATATCTTGTAAGCGAAACAGAAATAATTAAAAAACTGTCAAATAAATACCATTAACTGAACTTCTTAATGTTTGTTTTTGTTACAACAGCTTCTGCATTTTTCCACTTGTATTTCCATTTGAACACATTAAAAAATCGAGCAGGAACATTAAATTTACTTCTTAAGTATCGAAGCGAATCTTTACTATAAGTACGAAAGAAAGCAAATTAAGAGTTATTTACACTTACTTTTTCACATTATTTTGGCATCTGCATAATTATTTTTATACAACTGCAGATTGAATTGCAACATTTACTTGGCAGGTGAAACATACCAGAGTTGACAAGCTTGATTAAACCAGAAAATTAACTTAATATGTTAAGTTTAATTAGTATTCTGAATAGTACACAAATTCAATTTAGTTTATATAATTGATATACAAGACAGAGTTTATTAAAGGGTTGGCTTCTAATTCGAATCATAATAGGTAAATCCAATCTGGATAATTTTGAATTATAAGTTATAATACTCTTTCTGTAGCAGCTATGGAAGTGCTACTTAGAAAAAGTTGAGCAAAAGTTAAAATCAATAATAATAAAGAATATTATACATATATTTTATATTTTAAATAATCAATTTGACAAATAAATAAAAAATATATATAAGGGAATGTGCATTTATTTCTCTCGTAACCTATGGGGTTCTATTCCTTGGAAGGAATACACGTTAATTTGCTCAAAATAAAGATCTTAACATTTCAAAACAATACAAATTTAAGAGAGCATTAAAACAAAGAATTTTCAGCAGAATAGCCAGATTATTGATATAACACTTAACGATCGTAAGTCGTTTGCCCCTCACCCATAGTTCTAATTCACAGCATTATCTCAAGAAGTGCTCATAAAGGGCATTGTTTAGGCCAAAATGAAGGAGAACAAGTTCATTTTATGTCCACAATAAACACGCAACATGTGATTTTGATTCTGAATGCGAGACGTGCCATGGAAAATTATGTAAATTTGTGGGTCTAACAATGGGAAAACTGTAAACATGTCGCATAAATTTAATTAATTACAATTTCTTTATCCAACCGACCCAGATTGTGGGCCCCATTTCCCCCGTTTCACCACTGCCCCATGCCGCATGGTAATCGTTTTATGGCCGCACAGCAGCCGCCTACAGATCTTCTCGAGATTAGACGACGACACATGGCCAAAGGCCGAAATCACTTGATCACAGCCAGTCCAATCGAAGAGGTCTATTCAATTCGATTTTTACAACGAGCGGGATCATTTCTTATTCAAATTTGATTTAGTTTATCGGCTAAGGGGAAACATCGAGGGGGAGGGAAGGCAGGAGTGGATGGTCTGACCGCCTTTGGCAGCTCATTAAGAAAGTTGTTCCGCATTAATTTTTTATCGTCGTTGTCGCCCCGTTGCCGTTGATTGTCTGAACTTTTCTCCGGCTTGTCTCGCATTTTATTGTCTGGCGTTTATTTTACCTAAATGTTTTGATAAGTTTACGGAAAGCCCGCCTGTTGTTAGGTATATGTTCTGCCTTTGGTAGTTCACAATTTATGTGGCATCGTTTGTCATTTGGTTTATGGCTTGTTTAGCGTAGGGGCGATGTGTGTGATAAACCCAACTCCGAGATAATACCACATTTTCCTCACGACTGAACTTAAGATTGATCTCACAGAATATCTGCTAGTAGTCGCTTATCTGCACGTTTTCCCTCATTATCAAAGCAACCACAGCGAATATCATATCGTCAACAGAATCACAGCTACTACTTGTGGACACATTCTTCATGCACAACAGTCACATAAACCATCGTTTTTTTATGGTCGACTTCTCCAACCGCCTGGTAGCTATATATTTATGTGAGCCATAATTTCAACATTAGGGTATCATAAAAATGTCATGATTATTTTAGAGCTCATTTTCGTTTTTATTTTTTGTAAGCACAAATTACAAAAAACTTTCAATGAAAGGCAATGAAAAGGCGGCGCAAAGAATAATATTTTATTAACACTTCATTCCAATGAAGATCAATATTATTTTTAAACGTGAGCTCCGCGGAGCGCCAGCTACTTCCTCGCACGGGTTGAGTTCTTTGGGGGCTGCTGGCATATATCAAACAACGAGACGGAAATTAATTTCAATTTATTTGGTTTGCATTTGCATTTCCACACTAGGCCGTTTTAATTGTACAATAAAACCATCAGCGGCCTGTCGATGAGTTGCATGCCCGCAACTATCTACGGTAATTTGTTTATTTTAAATTATATATGTTGAAGTTTTTATTTATTCCACTTCCATCATAAAATCGGGCAAGTAAAGAGTATGTGCACCGGTTTATATACAAATAAATCGCTCGTCGAAACCCAAACCCAACAATAATCTTCACTTTTGCGTCTCCCTCGGGGGTGGCCCATGGACCATTAGCTCGAGAAATCGGACTACAATTGCAGCAGCGCCCTCACTACGGCTATTTGTGCCATTTCTCATAGAGCTCTCATTCTTTCTCCACTTCTATTTCTCTCTCTCTCTCTCTCTCTCTTTCTCAGTTTCTCTGCCTAGGTAATTACCGGTCATTAATAATATGCAGATGTGCCGCTTGTTGCCTCAACGAAAGCAACTCGAGTTTCATTCGCCTGTTTTGTATACCATTTTTCGGTGATGTTGTGTTTATGTTTTTATGGGCAACATTTTCAAATGCCCAAGTATTTTCAAGTGGCAGTTAAAATTATATAAAAATGAAAGAATATTTGCTGTTGCGTCCCTCCCCCCCCACACTTCCTTCCCATGAACCCAAGGGAGTTTTTTGCCACCGCAACATTTTTACGATGCGAAGATGCCTTGGCAACGTTTTATATGTATATATATATATATATATATATATATGTATATATGGCCACTTATTACCTGAGTAGGCTCTCGGGGCCACAGCGAGGAAGTCAAGCATCTGAGCCGTTGAATTGGGAGTTAGAGTGGGGCTTGTAGGAATTTGGGGTTGTTCTATTTAATGTACAGTTGCAGACTCAGTTGCAATGCCATAAAACCCAAACTTTGTTTCTGTTTAAAAAAAAGTTGTGAACTCCATTCGATGACCAAACATATAGAATATAAAATGGACACTTTTGCCAGCTGTGTGCTGGCAATTTTTACTGCACAGTATGCACTGCACAAGTAGTATCTCTTGGTTAATGAATTGTATGTCCGCATAATAAAATAAAATTTTATCACAGCTGCAGCTGTTGCATACTGCATGTTGCAACTAATGAATAAGTGTAAATTCTAATGAAAAAGCGTAAAAGCAGCAAACAACAGTCGCAACAAGAGCAAAAGAAGACATCTCTAAAGAATGCCAACTATGGCGAAAATTCAATTAAAAATGTAAAACAACTCTTAAGCGCAAACGGCGTGGAGGCGGATCATGGGGTGGGGCAACTGTGGTGCAGCGGGGCAATGGGGCGGAGCGGCAGTGGAATGGAATGGCCAGCTGATGCAGCACAAGAGCTGCGACAACGCAAACGAGCAACACAATATGCAATTAGAGAAGGAGGAGGAGATGGCGGCCAGGACAAACGCAACGGATGAAATGCGGCCCGGACGCAGTTGGCTTTGATTGCTCAATATGCCACACGCCACACGCCTTCCCCACGCAAAATTGTTCACTTTGTAGCGTATTTATTGTAACTGCGGCTTTAGTGCCAATAGTTGCCGTTGAAATGGCCAGCTGGCCGACTGGCTGGCCAACAAAGTTGACAAAGAACTTGGCTAAGCCGAATAGCATCTGTGGGTAGCGGCGATTGCATTGCAAATCACCACAAGCCGGGTCTTGCTAGACTAGTTGCAACAATATAGAAACATATAAAAATATAAACTATAGTTGTTATGATTATGTGTTCGTTTTTAAAGGGTAAACATACCAAGTGGCCTAAGAAATGGGGAACACGGGCTAAGTACAAAATAGGTTGACTCAATTTTTGTCAGATATAAACCTTTTTCATGGAAAAATGGCTAAGTCAAGCTCCCAATATTAAGTGACATATTTGTGCTAATAAATAATAAATAATAAATAATAATAAAACTCTCACTCCTTATATGGCTGAACGCTTCCCAGAAACAGCTTTTAACAGTTGCCTTGTCGATTTTTAGCATTAGCATTATCTATTCTTGTTGGGCTTTGCTCCAAAGTCAATCTCTTATTATCCTGTTTAAACAAGTTAAATTTAGCGCAATTTAGAGTAAATCCTTTTTTCAGCTTCTTCCTTCCGTTTACAAATCGCAACACTTTTAACCCAAGGCTATAACTTAAACCGGAATAAATAACTTTTACGTATCTCTCCCTCGCTCGCTCTCTCTCCGTGTCTCTGTCTATCTCTCGTATTTTGTCTGCTTGGCCTTTTTAAGCAGTTTGTTGCCAAGATTTATTTGTCGAGATTTGAAAAGAGTTGCCGCAGTTCGCAGTCGCGTGATTATCCAGTGCATTGAACGCGGCCAGCCATTAATTACCAGCAGCTGTTGCTGCGGGGGTATAGATGATCGGATCAGAGATTCCCCAATGATTCTCTGCCCATTATGAAATATTATTTTAGTGGCAGCAACTAGAATGAGGTGAGCATTTTTCTTCGATGCAACAAACCAAAAGAATTTCCGTGTCATATTTTTCTTTCGGTTGCTCGCCCCAAGAGAAAATCTCAGCAAATACGCGTGTAGGTGTGTAGGGCGCCTCGGATTTCCATAATTGTGTTGTGGATTGTGTTTGTACATTGAGTTGATGTTGAGGCGTGTTCCACCCGTTTATGGGGCTTCTGTTTTTATGGTGCTAAAGACATTAAAACTGTCATAGCAGCGGGCACTTAATTTGATATTCGAGTGCAGCATAATTGGAACAGACCTCGACAACATGTGTAGGAATGGGTATACAAACATCCAAACATGGGGCAAAAACTGATTCGTGTGGCGACGAGTATTAATTCTGACGTGTCTGGGGTTTCATGGGTGGCCCACTCACACACACACTCAGAAACACACACACACTGAGCAGGGGATGGCGTGGGAGTGACTTTCACTGTGGGGGCCACTCGACATTGAAGTAGCTGTGGGGATAGTGCTCTATTTTTGTTTTGCGCCTTGTTCTGGTTTCAGGATGTTGATACCTGAATAAGCATTTGACATGTTTATATTTAATGTCTGTTTACTGGCGGCAATGTGAAACGAACACCCAAAAAATGACGCTCATATTGTCAATATTAAGTATTTCTTTTTTTACTCGATAAAAGTCGTCATATTTCATAGGAAATGACAAGCTTTAACGTGCCTTTAAGCCAGACATCATTAAAGGCAGTAAAACTCAACAACTGCTGACTCAACCAGAAGAACACTTACTTGTTACTTTTTCCTCAATCGAACTTACACAGAATACACAGCTGTAATTAACGCTCGTTTATGTCCATTTAATAACTTTTTATTTTATTGATTTTCGATAGTCATTCTTCCTGGAACTTGTTTACATTGTGATTACAGTTGATTTTGGCTTGCCCCTAACTAAAATTATTTGTGTATATTTATGAAATGAAAAAGTCTCTGAGTGAATTAGCTAAATAAAAAAATAGGTGAATCAAATACGTAAAATTAATATAGACAATAAAATTGACTAAAGTTTCGAATAGTAAGGTTAGCTTTAGAAAGAAGTCAGATATGAAGTTAGTTAAAATGGCATTAGTTAGGCTGCAATAGTTCTCGCCTATAAGTATGTTCTGTAATTACTCTCGACAATAACTCTACCGACTCCTTGTTTCTCTCTCGCAGTGCAGACAGTGTTCCCCAGCTTGGACACATTCTTATCGAAATCTCTGGCATAAATCAGAATCACAATCCTCACTAGCAACACTGGCGTGGCATGAGCAATGCCTCACATGACCATGGGCGACTATTCCCACGCTTTGGCACACACAGTCATAAACTCTGCCACCCAAATGGTTCGCTAGCCGTCAGCAACTGGGCGGAGCTGTCCACACTAAGACAGCTCACCAGCTGAGGAAGGAGAGGGCAGGGTAGTGGGACGACCATGTCGTTGGTCATAAAACAAACAACGCAAAAACGCAATGTCCTCGATGAGTGAAGCACACATAAAAAAAAGTTCTTCTACAATATAATAAACAATTTCCTGATAAATCGACAAAGGCTGGCATTCAAGTCAACCTCAAACTCCACCTCCACCTCCATCTCCACCTGCTCCTGCTGCTCCTCTGTCTCATTGGCATGCCGAGTGACGAGTACGAGTCCAAATTTATGGCCCACACAAATTTATGCATTTTAAAATGAAAGCAAAATATTTAAAAGCCAAACGCGAGGCGTACGTGTCTAATGTGCGAATAGGCCAATGGGCTCTAATGAGTGTTGCAAGTTGCCCCTCCAAGTGGCACTGCCCGGGCAATTCATTGGTCGATTGGTTTGCCTGCTGCACGCAGCATTGTTGCACAAATAACTCAAGTTGCAACTAATTACGACGCATTTCGTACTTTACAACTGTGGCAATAAATTTCAAGCGTGTCCCCTGACACGACATCGCCCATGAAGCAACTCTCGGCTCCACACTGCCACTGCCACCAGTGACTGCCAACTGCCAATTTGCAGCCGGCGACGGCCGACTGGCGACTGGGGGCCGTTTGCCTGGCGGATTTCAGATCTCCTCTTATTTTTTTTTGTGTTACAGCATTTAACACGCCTCGTCATCATATTCGGAAGCAATGCATCATTCGGCGGGCAGGCCAGCATCAGCTACGCAGAGGCCGAGGCAGCTGAGGCATGTGTCATGGCAACCGAGGCACTTGCCGCAAATTGATTTGCATTTCGCTGAGAATCGCTCCGAGGCAGTACGTTAGTTATGTTGCATGTGCAAATTTTGCGCATGTTGCGCTTTTTACATGACACGCTGAAGGATCGGCGGAAGCGAGGGTTGTGGCAGAGCAGGCATAGGATGCATCAGGTACGCTAGCAAGTAAGTAAATGAGTTTAATGCTGATGAAGAAGCTGGCGACACGACAACTATCCAGACAGCATCCATTGCGGAAGCCTGGCCAAGATGTCATTGTCAAGCTGACAGCGCACACATTCAATTGTAATTGCCCCTAATGCAACATGTTCGATGTGCAACGAGGTGTGGTAAGAGTGGTTCTGGGGGAGTAACAGTTGCACTTAACAACGGAGAGATAATTAAGCGGACATAATACTGCAATATATTGCATTGCAAATATCCATTAATTATTATTATTATTGTTGTAATATCCGATTTGCCAGCCCATTCTAAAATGCGATTCAATCAAAATGCATCGCACCAGTAAAACAACATTTTTCGCACCTGACCACAACACTTGCAACCCACACAGGCCACGCCCCCTTTATCATATAACAACATGGTGTACAAATTCGCGACAAATTTGATAATGAGTTGTGTGTTGTAAATGCATTTACTTACGTATGTGTGTGTGTATATATGTGCATACACACACACACCCACATTCACTATTAATTGTAAGTCAAACATCGCAACAACTGCCGGTCACGCACAGACCCAGACCCCAGCACAGACCCAGACCCAGAGCTGGAGACGCATGGAGCTGCATACGAATAGGCAGCAGTGACTGCTGCCACGCCCACCTATCGCCTAATCAGGCAAACACATGTGCGCTCCATAATTACATTGGAGCTGCATACGTGCCCGCCACCGAAACCCAAAATTAAGAGCACTGCAACAGCAACAGTGACAACAACAACCACCTCAACAGCAACAGTAACAGCAACTACCGCAACAGCAACAACCACAACAACAACAACACCAAATGCAACATGGCATTATTTTGTCCAAAATGAGCTACTCTGGAAAAGTACAGTGGAAACAGCAACGACAAAGGTGTTGCATAGTTGAGCAGTCGCGTGTCCCTTTTTGGCTCTGGGATGTGCACAAAATCACTGAACTTGTTGTTTTTCATGGCAAAAGTTTCCAATAGAAATGCCAAAAAAATCACTGAATATGAGTAACAGTTTTTACCCAAATTCTGGTGAAAGTCGATGTCTGTTGTCAGCTAACATTGAAATTGAACAATGAAACATGCTAAAAACTAACTAGACTCTAGTTAATAGAGCATGAGCAAATCATAAACAATATTTAAAATGGGAGCACTTTAATGACTTGCTAATTTAACAAAAGTTTATGGTTGACATTAAAAAATGGAAAAATAATGTAGAATAATTGTTATAGTTGTAGTAAGAACTATAAAAAGTATTCTTTTAAATAAATAGCCGCCAATTAAAATTTGTGAACAAAGAAACTGCTTCAACTGCATAACATAAATTTCTTTTATGTATTTGATGTTATCAGATCAAATGAATATCTCTATATTATTAAGTTCAATTGTTGTGGCATTCATTATTTAGTGGCATGTTCAAAAATGACATTGTTTGCAAAATCACATTTGCCAGAATGACTCATCCCTGTTGCCCTCTGTTGCACGTGCAAGCAGCGGCAACGACAACAACAACACAGCAACAATAACAATGACAACAATTGTAACAACAACCGCACAATCAGTTGACACCCGTTCATCCCCCCTCCCAGCAGACCCCCCCCACCCATGGCCATCTCCTGGTAGCACTTCCTATAATTCGGCTGCGTAAAATCACTCACTGAGGAACATCGGGTCGCCGAGGCTATTGAAGTTTTATTGGGCAATGCCGGCGGCGCTGCTGCCGTCGCCGAGTTTCCGTTTGACATTTTGTTAACAATTTCGACCACAATGCGTTTTCATTGCAACGCATATTGGGCCAGGGGG
Organism: Drosophila nr. medialis 2 BK-2023a; assembly: GCA_035044325.1. Classification (NCBI taxonomy): domain Eukaryota; kingdom Metazoa; phylum Arthropoda; class Insecta; order Diptera; family Drosophilidae; genus Drosophila; species Drosophila nr. medialis 2 BK-2023a. The sequence goes on from JAWNMH010000394.1 coordinate 349,846, forward strand.
TATGAGTTGGGGGATCGGGGGATTGGGGCAGCTGGCTGGGTTGGGACTTGCGTGTGAATGCGAATGAATGCATGAATGAATGCGACGCTGCAATGGGATACAGGTCGAGAGGGGCTTCCATGGGTTGGGGGAGGGCCGTTAGCCGGGAGCTGATTGGAAAAAAGGAGCTGGATGAGGGCAGGGGGATAGGGGAGTGCGGCAAGCAAAGTTATTGCCCGAGTGAAATCAAACGACAAATGTCACGAAGCTAATGAATTGAAACGTGCCAAAGATTTGTTCGCATGTGACTGCAACCGCGACTCCAATGTTGCTGATGATGATGATGATGATTATGTGAACGTGGACGTGGATGTGGATGTGGCATGCTGATGTGGGCGTTCTGAAGTGAGAGTGGCATGGGAGGAGAGCGAAAAGTGTCAATAGAATTGCTGCTGATTAGATGAGTGAAAAGTTGTTAGATTGTTGTGCTTCCTGAATGCAGTGAGCATCAACTGACTGAGTTCTTATTTAAACGGGGCAGCTTATTGAAATTTAAAAACTCATTAACATGTAAAAAGTCGGTGGCGGCAAGGCTAGCGAATGGAAGGGCCAAATGCCAGAGGATAGAGAATAAAAAAATCGTTGATAGAAGGGGAAATTTCTAAGCGGCGAACCCGCGAAAGTGGCCCGGCTAAATAAATGTTAAACGCAACGAAGAAGTGTTAAAATATTCACTAACTTTGTAACTCTTTTTAACGAGGAATCCGGCAGGCGGTGGGCGTGGCAACTAAAATAAACACACTTAAAGGGAAACTTTATGCAGAGCCAAACTCATTTGCATGTTAAACATTTCACCAACGGCTGTCAAGAGGTGGGGCAATCGACTGCAAGGGTTAGCAGAGATTCGAGGGTGGTAGAATCTCCACGTAGGAGCTGGAAAAGTGTCTCGGAACTTCACACTTTAAGGCTAGAATGAACGAGAATGAGAACGAGAACTTCCACGAGAAAAAAACGACAAAGCTCTGCGAAAATTTTAATTAAAATTTGCTCTGAAGACGAGCGCGTTGTGCGTAGAAAAGTGGGCGGGGTCGGTACTGGGTGGGCGTGTTGGGAAATTTCAATTAAATGTGCACATGCCAAAAAAGAAGGAACCAACAGCCAAACAGCCCAACAACCGACTACCGACTAACGACAACCAACAACCAACAACCGAAAACCAAAACAACAACAAATTGAGTGCAGAAACTCGTGAAGGATTCGAAGGGAGTCGAACTGACGCGTTTGCGGTAAACGAAATAGATAAACACTTCAAATGACTAAAGGATTTTGGCTTTTAAGCTGCTCTGGGGCGTGGCTTCAAAATGGAAATGAGCCAGTGCTTTAAGGCCAAGCGAAAGTTGAGATGAGAAGCGGTCACGTTAAAGACCGTCAAAGTAAGCCAAGCCAAGGCTGCACCATCCACTCGGGAGGAGATCCCATTTAACTGGCAGTAGCCAGGTCTGCAGTCAAGCGTTAGTCAACTGTCTGCTTTGCGTGCGCGGAACAATTGCAGCGTGGTGGGCGTGGTTATGGGTTGTTGTCGGCTGCACGGTCGGATGGATGGATGGTGGGGTCGACCTGGCTCAGCTCAGGCGGTTGGCAGTTGGCAGCTGGCAGCTGGCAGCCACTTGACAATGTTCAAGTGTTCCGCTGGCATGTTTAAGATTAAAGCAATGCGCCTTGCAACAAAAGTTGCACTGACAATGGGCGGCCGGGCATGCGACGAAGCTTACAAGTGGGTCCCGTCTAAGGGAAGGACCCACAATGAAAGTGCTTCAAGCATTTTGCAAAAGAATGGCAACGCAATTGCAATGGCATTTTGGAGTGCGACAGAGGCAGCTAGAACAGCCGGCAAGGGTCTGTTGCATTGTTGCTAGCAAATGGGTGCCCACTGGGCACGAGGGATGCTCGGATGCAGAACGGATGTGTTGCGGATGTTGATGCGTGTCCTTGTTCTTGCTCAACCAGCTGGCAGAGCCGATGGGTGCCAAGCCAAGCAGAGCTGACGTCACTCACTTTGAAGATTTGCCCTGCGATAAGTAGTCTAAGACTGAAAGGTTTCCACGGATCAGCACTTGGATGCACTATACACTATATGGAGATACTACCAATAGTGTCCTCGCCTACGATTGTCATGTATCTGTTATATGATTTTCCCCATGTGCTTACATAATTCTGGCAGTATTAAGATTGAGTTGCAGATTACAAGCTTAATAACAATTTGAATGGACTAGATGGGGAGTAGTACTTTTTTTTTTTTATCCAACGGATAGTCGAGATGGATTTACTAACATATTGCCTTTAAAAAGTAATCATGTTAAGGAACAGAGCTTCGTTTTAAAATGAATTTAACCACTTGCCAGAATAGAGATAGGAGCATCAAGTCCTTTTCCTTTTATTGTTTCTTACTCCTTACACATTCTTAGCTCTCAGACAATTTCAATGTGTTCTTAATTTAAATTCAATTTGAGGTGTTTTATATGAGAAATAACATTTAATGGAACTTTTAGGAGCTGTGACTCATTTAAAATTAAAGTGTTGGCTTCACCTAAAATTTTGTCTTCATAATTGAAATCATTTCGTGTTCGAAACTATTTACACAATTGATTAATAGATGACACTATGACACATCCATAACAACAACAACAACAATAATAACAACAGCAAAATCTTTTTGCTTAAGCCCCAACCAGGAAACACTTGGGAAGCCACTGCTAGGCGTCAACATTCCGCTTAGCTAAGGCCAAAAGTTTTTGCATTAGCAGCTGCTTGCATGCAACTTGGCCAACTCAGCAGACTCACCGCCCCCTTTCTCTCCTCACCTCTGGCTCCATCTCCATCTGCATCTCCCTCGGCAGCTGTGTATGCTACTTTACTGCAGCTTTGCTCCCTTGGACCTGATTGCAACTGGTGTCTGTGGCATAATTGATTCAGCAGACACTGCTCAGTAATATGTGTGGGTGTGTGTGTTTGTGTGGGTAGTTAGAATAACTCTATCTATGTGTGAGTGTGTGTGTGCTGGCTTGCCACTAAACGTTTTGCTGACAAGCAGTCACTGCATCTGTCCATGTATGCAGCTCAAACTTCAACTCCAACTTTTGCCTCAATGCCGTCCTGTTAGTCAATCAGTGACTTTCCTCGGCAACAAATTTTCTAAATGAAAATGCAACATCATTTATCAACATCAAAGGGCAAACGGCAGCACATTGGCCACATCAAGTGGATGCCAGCTGGACGCCTGTGAAGTGGCTAAGGCAATGGCTCTAAGTCTAAACTTAAACTTTTGCAGAATGGCATTATGGAGTTGATGTAGCTGCCTGTTAAAGTTGGGCAAACTCTTGAGCACTTCGGTGCCACACCTTCGACCACAGCTCGAACTCATTAGCTGAAAATCAGAGGCAAGTCTCATCTCTCACCAGTGAATTTGCATGCACTTCATTAGCCACAGTATTCAAACGCCCACAGGACCGAGCGGGAGATGGCGGGAGATGAACTTAAAGTGCTCATCGCTGGAGTCGTCGCCACATCAATGCCTAAAATTGCAAGTTGTCTTGGTTTGTTTGTTTGCCTTTGTCTACACGCCGGGGTAAGTCAACATGCCAACATGCCAACCGGCAAAAATCAACAACAACAGCTAAGAGGCAGAGGAAATAAATTACGGACGACTTTGTCATGTTGCTCACTCGACTCACAACTCACAACACTTGGCCAGGACGAAGAAGACACCGCCTTCTTCATCGCATCGCACATTTTGTCTAAATAATTGCAATTTTTATCAGAGAGCACAATAAATGCCAGGCGACCAGTCACTTAGGAGTAGTATTCACCATCTCATCTCATCTCATCTCAACTCATCTCATTCCCCATCGAGATAGTTATTATCCTCATAGACATCGATGATGTTGTCGGCGAATGTTGTCGTTGTGGTTTTGTGTTTTATTTGCTGCTTGGATGGTGTGGGGCTGTGGTGACTGCTCCCATCTGGCATCGGGCATTTAATTGGATTTCTGCCCAAATTGCGTTTATTACTGCGGTCCTTATGAGGTGTGAAGGGGCCAATCATGGACAACATTTTCGGACCAGTCGCTGAGCAGAGAGTAATTAAGTTCTTCGACGCTGTCCATTAGATGGCATTTGGTTGGCTTGTGGTTTGGCGGTGCACTAAATGAGCGACAACTGCTTAAGGACAATTGTCAGTAGGCAACTTCCTTAAAGTTCACATGAACTTTGTGACTTCCATCGTAGGCAAAATGTCAGTTCATCAATCTGACAGCCGAAAAATGTAATGTCAATTGCATGACATAAGTTAGCGGAAGCAGGCAGCAGCTAGTAGCTAGCAGCTGCTATGAAATGTAAATGTGAACGCTTTGAAAGCCACACAGGCATGGTCTCCATTTATCCCACATGTTTATCTACGACCGTGGCTCCTCCAAGTGGGGCAAATGGAGCGACGGCGGCTCATCTCGTCTTGTCGTGCACAGCAAATGGCGACAATTTGTGAAAAGAGCTGAGAGAGCCAAATGAAAAAAACGAAAGAAAAGAAAAAAAACAGATGAAAAATTTCAATGGAAACTGCGTTGGATTGCAAATACTTTCATGTTCGTAGCACATGTTGAAGAGATGAAATGCCAACTCTCCTACGTCCCCCCACAACCCTCCCTTAGATTTTTATTTGACTGACCCACTTTGTGGAGCAACGACTTGATTACAGTTTTCAATGCATGCGACTTGAATGGCGTTTTGATAGCTTCTAATGCAGCTATCTTGCATCGCGATGCAGTCCACTTAGTGCCAGTTAAGCTTGTCAACCCCCAACACACACACCCCTTCCCACTCAGCCCCCTTCAGCAAATACCCCGCAGACACTTTCACTGCCAGTTTGGAATACATTTCACTTATCTTTAGCGACAAATTCTCTGCACTTGCGTGCAAATCCTTGCAGGCTGCTTAGTCCTTGAGCTAAGAGCAGCTGTGGACTCAACTAGATACAGCTCCTTTCCCTCCAGCCCTTATCTCTCTTTCGGCCCCAATTTATTACAGAGTCGCCTCGCACTCAGCTGCCATAATATACTTGAAATATTTTTGCATCTTCTCGACGTTGTTTCATTTGTGACAAAGTGTCCAGATCCGGATCCGTACAGCTGTCATTCTGCTAGCATATCTCTGAGTTATATATATTAAAAACTGCCGCCTCGTATTTAGCTTTGGCTTTAGCCTGTGTTTTTATGGTAGAGCAAAGCACTTGAAATTTATTGTCCTGTGATTATTGCTTCAGTTGTCTGCAGATATCGCAGCCTGCCTGCACATAAATCCTTAGCTCTGTCGCATTCGTCTAGCACTGAAATGAGGGCATTAGACTTGTTTAAAGTTTAAGCCGACAACTTTCTATCTCACTCTCTCTATCTACCTCTCTCTTTCTCTTTCTCTTTATCTTTCTCTATATCGTTTCTGTTACCTCTTACCACGTGGCCATGCATTCATCCAATTAGACGCTTAATTGTCTGACAAGCAAATTGCTTTGTCAATATTTTCATCAAGTCATCTCTCTTTCTCTCTGTATGCTATTTGCCCGATACAAACCCCGCCCCAGCCCTCGCCCCTGCCCCGCCACACCCCCTACGACTGGCTGACACACGCACTTACTTCTGACAGTTTCAAGTAGCGGACTTTATTACCCAACCCACCAGCTGGCTCCGTGAGTCATGAGGTAACCATCAAACAGGCTTTCAAGATTGACCACAAGTGTTGTTGTTGTTGTTGCTGTTATTGCTGTTATTATTGCTGTTGCCCTGCCTAAAAAGCTTCCTTTTTTGGAGGGGTGTCCGGAGCTAGACTCGTGTCACTTATAAACTTCACTTTAAGTTGTCAATATTTATAAATGTTTACACGCCCAAGAGGCAGACGCTCGAAGGGATGAAGGCTTGTCATTGTAAAAGGCCTCTGCTTGAGATGTCTCTATGCTTTATATCAGTCAGCAACAGAAGCTATTTTAAAAAAGACATGGAACAGAATTAAAGGTCGCTGGCTTCAATCCAAGTTCAACTAAATCATCTCAGAGAGAGGAGCATCTTATTTTTGTTGCAAGGAAACAAGGGGTCAATCTACATACCTGCTGTGCCATCATTAGATATAATAAATATTGCTTCACATCTATGCTAAGCCATTGTGGCTCCCTTTTTTATGTGCCCAGATAGCCTATTTTGGAATTACAAAAGAAACCATAAACAGCAACATTTCACTTCCTTAAACCCGGTTCAATAGCCGTAAAAACCGAACATAATTTCCCAGTCTCAACGATGATTTTATGCAAATCGTAATCAAGAGTGAAAAAAGGGAGCACACATATGCCCAGCAATTCAGTTCAATAAAAGGCAACAAATGCCTCTTGATAAGTGTAAAATTTACAATTCCAATTTTTACAACAGTTGTGCGGAGTCTTTAAAATGCCCGACACCCAACCCCTCCACACCCCTCAAAAAATACAACTTAACAATGATATGAAAAAATTGCGTAGGCTTATAAAATGCGCAGTTAAATACAACGTTTGTATTCGCAGCTTGAGGCCCAACAAAGGGCCCGCAATTCAATTGAAAAATCTGTCGGGAAAAGGGGTTGGGCCCTTTGTGGAAATTCTCTCAGTCACCTAATGGCACAGCTGTTATACTATAAGAATATTCGTACATAATTCTCAATTGTCTGAGCTGTTGCTTTTGACGCCTGGCAATCAAATTAAAAATTAAGATACACTTTTTTTCTCCCTCTCGCCCCGCACGAACAGGGCGGATCAGAGAACTTAAGATAGTCGACTTGATTGCAGGCATTGTCGAAAAAGGGTGGTTGCTCAGCTCCACTAATGAAGTCATTAAGGGTAGCTGCCTGTCGCAAGTTCTCTATAGCTACTACATCTTAAAAACATGTGTGTGTTTGACAGTGTGTGTGCCAGTGTGCGGTTAACTTTGAGCAACTGAGGTCCATAAATGTTGTTGCTGATGTCGGCAAATGAATAAATTATCAACTATGCGAAGGTACTTACGAATAGAATGAGTGCTCTGTAGTGGCTGCTGCTTTTTGGGGGTAGTAGTAATTGCGAGCGGCTTGTCGTCTAGGCCATTAGAACCTGGCACTAATGGGCCTGTTGCCTGTTGCCTTTTGCCGCTTACCACGCAACTTGCGACTCGCGACTCCTGAATAAAGGTGGATGGTTGGTGTTGGTTGCCAAATTTAAGTTAAGTTGCTACCCAAAAGCCACAGCGATATTAGCGCATAAAAAAGGCATTTGTAAGACATGAAAGGCACTCAGTCAATGGCGGGCAGGTGGCTTTTAAGGGAGATCCTCGGTGAGGCGACCCAGGTCCGGGCACAAAAAGGAAGACAAATCAATGCAGGTGTCACAAATGTCAGACGACAGCTTTGGCCCGCCCGAGAGGATATTAATGTCGCTGACTGAATTGATGATGACGATTGTTGTTTGTTTGCTTGTCGGAATGGGATGGGGCGGAGCAGGGGAGCGAAGCGGCAGACGAACATGAGCTTAAGCCGATTTGCCATCTTATCACAGGCGCACGAGCAAAAGCGATTCCGATACCAATCTCCGCCTGAAGCGCCTCAGTCAGCTTTCATAATGTGCTTTTCCTGCCTGGCTGCCTGCCTTCCTGCCAGCCTGCGTGCCTGCCTGTCAATTGACAGGCATAATAAATCATGTGTTATAGTATTAATCAACTTGAAGCCTTCTTGTTGCTCCCGTCTTTGTAGATGTTCCATGTGTTGCTGTTGTTGTTGTTGCGGTAATCGCACGACATTTATTGCAGTTACCGTTCTGCCTGCCACTCAAGCAGCCTTCACTTTAAACTGCCTTAAAGCCAACTTTGTCTTTGACTTCAAGTAGCATTTAATTGTGTCTCGTTTCTCTCTGCTCGTTGTTGCTCCTATTGCTCTGGCATTGCCATTGTCTTGAATTGTTTCTGTAGTTGCCATTTGTCGCAACGTCTTCTTGGGTTACCCTTCCTGTCTCCCACACCCGTACCTCAGCTGTCTGGCCGGCACATTAAGAACTTGTAAAGTTAAGTTAAGTGTTTCGTCTACTATGCAAGAAATTAAAAGGCAACTGAATCGTGTGTGGCCAGCAAAGTTTCAACAACTATTGTTCAGTAGGGGTAAAAGGGAGTTGGTCGTTTGTTTAGTGTTTGAATAGGACTTGCCTAGTTTATGTGTAGTTAGATAGGAATTTGAACAATTCTTCGATATTTTGGATGCCAGTGAATTGCTTGTCTTCGTTCCACAACATTTAAGTCAACCCACGCTAATTGCTGGAAAATTATTCTTCTGCTGCCACGCGTTGCCAACTACGATTGAAAGGAGCTTATTATTTAATTTGCAGACTGTAAAATGTAATGCCATTAAAGGATTAACAGGGAATGCCATTAGGCTTTATTGTCATCAACACACTTAGCGCTAGCGACAGGTTGGACAGCCACCAAACAATTCACACGGACTTCCCCATCTGCTCCTTATGAATGCGACGATCAAAATATTCTTTTCCATCTTAAGTTCCTGAACAATAGAACATAATTTGGCAGGTTTTGCATCAATTTCGTTTCAGCATTGCTTACAATTGATATATTTTCAATTATTTAAATGACAGGCAACAAATCTTAAGTGCTTAGCCAAATTGTCCAAAAAGCGACAACACGACACAAAAAGGGGTAAGACCGAAACTATCTGTGCCCTAATGTAATTGCTGCCCCTCGCCTCGCATCGCCTCGTTCCGCTTCGCTGCTTGGGGACACGACACGCCGTAGGACCACAAACCGAAACGAATCCTGTCCCGGGCGGCAGTTGTGGGTGGTCAGATGGCGGCATTTAAATAAGCCAACGTTGACTTTACCAACTACACACAAATACTCACACAATTTTGTACTACACAATTTTTCTAAAGGGAAATAAATTTCTTTGCATTTTATTCTCCTGCTGGCAAATTTGATTTGATTTTTAGGCGAGAGTTGGTTCCCAGTTCGTCGAACTATTTTCTTCGGCGGATATCGGCAAAAGTCGCAAATCAAATAACGTAAATTGAATAAAGACAATCGGCACGCCCTCTACCCATCCAAATGCATCTCAGCCAAAGAGGCGAAACTTCTATGGAAGTGGGCGTGGCAACGGCGGCATGAAATTAGTTGCTAGTTCTCTGACTCGTGCCTCCCTTCTTGAGCATCGAGCTTTGAGCAACGAGCTTCGAGTTGTAAATGCGAGGACACAAATCGAAATCAAAATGTTCCCATAAAAGAATTATCTGTGCTTAAGTTAGATTATCTCCGGCCATGGAATCCAATTGCCAATTGAATGGAAAGATGCAAGAGATTCGATTTGTCGAGTTGCCGACAAACGTTAAATTTATTCGCCCCCCAATCGACAGCCACTTGAGAATTTCTCCATATTCTTCTTAAATGTCTGTTTTTTTTATCGATTGTCATTTGATTTGGCTGGGTCTAAGCACAAATTTAAGAGACAAACATATGTTTTGGGAGTAGAGGGTAGTTAAGGGTTAGTCCGACATAAAAAAAAAAAATTTTAAGACAGTGATATGACGTAAGACAGTATTTTTTCATTTTTTTTTTGCTCATGAGATTTCACAAAACTTTTAACTTTAATCATTATTCACACATAAATTCTTCTTCTGCATCGGCAGATTTGCCGCCTTTGCCCTTGTCTGTGTCCATTTCATGCAAGACGAGCGTTAGAAGCTCGAATTCACGCTTAATAAAATCTAGGCTTTTCTCCACTTCGCGCCTATTAAAAGTGGCGTCGATATCTACGTGAAAATCGTTGGTCAGAAAGGTCAGAAAGTCTAGGGTGCAGAGGTGTTATAAGACATTCAAGGAGAAACGCACCACGACGCTTGCACAGCATGCGATAGATTATTTGAATGCCATCGAGAGCACGCTCCTTGTCCAAATCATTGCTTCTTACAGTGTCCTTGCAGATGCTGAGTGTTTTCTCCCACTTGAGGCTCAGAGCGCGCGATTCGTTATAGGATCGCTCCAGCTTGGCCAGATCATTCTTAAGGCCCAGCACTGTGAGAGCCGCCTCATTGGTGATCTTCACCATACTCTTGCGCATCTCCTCGATCTCCTGCAGCTTTTTGTTTTCCAGCTCAGTGATCTCAACCTGGGCAAGCACTGTGCAGCAAATTTCAGCATAGTATAAGGCTTCTCTGATATGTACTCACTTAAAGCATCGCAGCGATCAATGCAATCTTTGGGCGATACAAAAATATCGGATGCGTCCACCACATCATCCAGGACTCGCTCATATTGCACAAACTCGCTTACAGTTTTCTTGAGAGCAGCTCGAAATGTATTCAGCGAGCTGAGTGATCTTCTGATCTCATCAATGCCAATGGTCAGCTCGTCATGCTGGGCCTCCTGCTCTCGAATGATCTTCTCGGCAGAACGTTTTTTGTCCGCACAGTCCTTAATAAAGCCATTCACCTCGATGAAGCGCTTCCTTAGCCGCTCCTGCATCTTGTACATCTGTGCGATGTGCTGATCATTCAGCTCCGCCTGGTGCTGGGCTTCCTCCAGCTGCTGATGCTGTAGCTCTAACATTTTCTCATGCTCGCGACAATTGGCTACGTACAGCATCTCAACGGAGTCACCGGCCGAGTCCCAGTTGGGCGATTTCCTAGGATAGGACGAGGATGAGTCCCTCAACCTGGCAGACTGAGCAGTTGGAACTTACACGAAGAAGCGCTCCTGCTTGCGAGATATCATATATTCGCCCACCACCTTCTCGGGACTTAGATCCAGATTGCCAAGGACATCGGTCTTCGTGGTGGGCTTACGGCGCGGCATTTTTCGAAACTTGTACGCGAACTATATTTGACAAAAATATAATATTGATATGCGTTTTCAATGATCTGTTTTTGTGTGTGGTTTGAACAATGTGAACAGGTTTTAAATATTTGACAGTAAACACACATATGATAGATGTAGGCAAAGAAAGTTGGTGAACTTAAGTTAGTGAGATAGAGGAAGGGTATTAATTGAATTACATTAATTGAAGCGCTGTGACTAATGATTTGATGTTTTGCTTGAAAAATCTGAATAAACTGCGCTGTTCTTTAAACATTTTGCAGGTAATTCTATATTATACTGTATGAAAATTATAAGCTACATTCGAGCATAAGCAGATGAATGCCGGATGCATTAAAATAAATATGTTTACCTGAAGATGATTAAGTAAATTGCTGTCGGCAAAAGCTGAATTTCTGATGTCACCTGGTTACCCGGTTACAAACCACCCAAGCATGGATAAATGTTATAAACATTCGTTGCCATCAACTCATCATTGCCTAGGCAACCAATGTTGTTGTTTTTTCTGGAATTCACTTTGAAAATAAAACTCAACTTGGTTGGCATCGTTAAACATGTTACTTATACATTTAATCTATAGTGTTTAATGCACTTTGAACACTTACTGAGTTATTTTTCTCGTTATTTTATATAGCAATTTTGGAATGCCACGCACTAAGCCAACAAAGACACTCGATGTCCTGGGCAATCTGGACTTACGGCCCGAGGAGGCGGTGGGCGACTACTTGCTGTCGAAGATACAGGACAAGTATTTCATGTAAGTGATTCGTTTATAAATCCGCCAGCAGCAGCCATTGTTAAGCACATTCCAACATTCAACAGCAAGCCGCCGCTTGTGGATTCCGCTGGCGATTCTATCGAGCTGCTCCACATACACAATACTCGGGAGCATGATAAAATGCTTGAGCTGCAACAGGAAATGCTGGAGAACTCAAAGCGCCAGTCTCAGATAAATGAGGATCGAGTGAAACAGATGTACAAGACTCAGGAAGAGCTCAGACAACGCTTTATCGACGTGAACAGCTTCATCAAGGATTGCGCTGACAAAAAGCGAATCGCTGAGAAGGCCATCCACGACGAAGAGCAGTTGCACGAGGAGCTCAGCGAGGACATTAAGAAGTTCAAGACCTCCATAAGCGAGCTAACGACTTTTCGCGAGGCGCTCAAGGGCACCGTGGAGGAGTTTCAACCATACGAGAAGGTTCTCGAGGATGTGGTGAAGATCTCTGATATATTCACCTCGCCCAAAGATTGCATGGATCGTTGCGATGCACTCAGTAAGTGTGGGATAGACGTCAATATAAACTTGTACTAACTACAATCTTATGGCTTAGTGCTCGCCCAAATCGAGATCAGTGAATTGGAAAACAAGAAGCTGCAGGAGATCGAGGAGATGCGTCAGCACATGGTTAAAATAACAAACGAGGCGGCTCTTACCGTGCTGGGCCTCAAGAACGATCTTTCCAAGCTGGAGCGATCCTATAATGAATCGCGTGCCTTATGCTTCAGGTGGGAAAAAATCCTTGCGCGCACTAAGGATGTTATAGCCGCCAACTTTTTGGACAAGCAGCGAAGTATTGGAGCGGTTAATGCATTATATGGCATTCTATGTCGCCGACGCGGTAAGTTCTAAATATCATCGAATTTTTCTGAGCTCATCGAAAGTTAAATCACAGGTATAAGTACCGATATTCGACCCCAAAATATGGAAGCCCAATTGGATTTCATCAAGATTGAACTGGAGCTGCTACAAGAGCTACTGAGGGAGTTTGAAGAAGAAAATGAATCGATTGGCAGATTGGAAAAATCGAAAGGCATTGAGGCTTACTGCTGACTTGAGGCAATCAAATTACACGCATTATATTAAATAAATGTACGATAGACAAAAAAGGTTATCATGTTTAGCTCACGGAATGTGGCTGCTTGACTTGTTCTTAAATAACCTTTCAACCGTTTATCCCTCTTTCTCTCTTTCTCTATCTCTGTCTCACTATTACACTCTCTGCTTTGAGCATTCACCCTTGCTGTAGCTCTTAAACGTTATTAATAGTGCCCCACTGCAATCGCTTGTTGATGCCACTTTCTAATTGCTTTTACCTCATAAATCTTGCTCCACTCGGACGCTGGCTATTCTTTCCCACCCTCCATTTTTGTTGGAGTTGGTGTTCCACTCGGAGTTTTGTCGCTCTCCCGCTCTCTCTCTCTCCCTCTCTCCCTCTCTCTGTCTTGCTCTACATCTGCAGTCGTCATAAGTCACAAAATTGTCGGACACTCAAGACAAATGTGTCGCTGCATTGGCCGTTGGCTCATTTAATTAGAAATCTGGAGACAAACTGGAGAAAAGAGCTGGAGAGTGGTCGGTTCTATGCGGGACTGCAGTTAACGGCCTGTCGCATCAATTGCACATTACGAAGTGCACAGAACTCCGCTTGACGGCATTTTAATTACGTCAGCCAAGCAATTTTTCCACACTGCACATTTCCATTTCCCTCTACCTAGCTCACAATTAGCGGAACGGCTGACAAAAGCTAAAAACAGAAAACAAAAAAGCAGAAAAAAACATTATCAATTGCACGAGTTGACACTCGTCGGAGGCATATTGAAAAACTTTTTTAATTACCCCTAAAAAAAACGATGGTCAATCGCTGAATTTCAATTATTCATTGACAGGCCTTCGTTGCGCCATTTAACCTGTCGAGCACTTGACATTGAGGCACGAACGCTGCCCCAATAAAATTCAACAAAAGCAGCAAAGTTCTAACCAAACATCGGTGGCTACAGTGTTAAGCTGATGACTTTTGGTTAAAAGTTGAATGCATTTTTGGACTTAATTGATTTTTATTGTTAAATTCTCAGGCATGAATGATATATAATGTTTGGCAGTTTTGTTATTAAGAGTAAAATGATAACCAAAAAAAAACAAATTTGTTTTCAAGCTAAAAATAATTAAATTTAGAAATCGATTATTTAATCCTGACAATTTCCATTCAACCGAGCAGATATTTAAAAATTAGTTTGCTCTAACGCGGCGACAAATTCAAAGCCCAAAATAAATTTGAAATCTCCAACTCTTTCGGCTGGGAGATGGGGTATGGGGGAGTTTGACATTTTTATGCCATGTCGTCTTGTGTTCCGTGTTTTGATTCCCATTGCCGAAGACATTTCCGCCCGTTGGAGTTTGAAAGGTGTTAGAAGTCAGTCGTTGCCGCCACCGCCGCCGTTGATATATAGACGAGTTTGGAGTATATGAAAACATTTTAATTAATGCTGACAGCTGAAAAAGTCGCGGTTGCTTTTGTTGTGTAAATTTCTCAACTCATCGAGGCATTGGGGTCGATAATTATTATTGGATTTCCTTCTGCATTCACTACTGGTTTTCTTTTCGCTTCGGCTTTTTAGTTCTTTACTCTTTACTCGCTTTTCTATTGAGCACCACGTCAACAAATTAATCCGCTTAGCCTCGCATTTTTACCTTATTGTATGGGTGCTCCCGCTGGGGTTGCCAGACTAGACAACTGCCAGACCCGGAACATGATTCAGACCCAGAACGCAGAACGCAGACGTAGTGCCAGACGGCTAAGCTTTAATCCTTAATAGTTGGCTATCGCTCAGACTGGATGGGGTAAACCAGGGGCTAGTGTTCGAGTTGAGGTTTTCCTAGGGTTTCCTTTTGTTGTCGCCGGGTGTCAAGGTAAATGATTGAGCCACTGGGGAATGTGCCAGGCAGCAGCAAGTCAGTTAATTAATGGTTTCGATTGTTAAAGCACATAAGCATAAATTGAGGCGATAAGCAGGATTTCTTGATTAAATTTATCATATGACTACACAGGCCACATAAATACATAAACAAATCTTGTTTTCAAAGTGTTTGATAGGATTTGAAGCATTAGAATTCAGAAATTCTAAGAAATACTTGACTTTGTATTTCAAATGAGCGAAATAATAAGGATAGAGGCAAATATTTTAAAATCATATCTCTATATTCTTTGCTAGTGTATAGCAGTCTGTGTGACATCAAATAAGCATTCATATTACTGCCAATATCGATAATCCTTGTAATTTGCAAATTGTAAATATATAGTATATTATCATCCGTTTAAATAATGTGAAGAATCGAAATAGAATTGCCAACTCCAATGGACTTCTGAAAAATCGACTTGTCATGTCATTTGGTTGCTAACAACAACATTTGCCTGTCGGCCAATGCACTCTCCCAGGGTGCAGTCACAGCAACAACAATTTTCACTCTAATAACAATACATAACACACAAATTTGAATAACAAATTAACTTGCACATAAACACACACACACACACTTGCTCTGCCATGCAGTCAGTAAGGCAGTCCGTCCGTCAGTCGAGGCTCCGACTTGCTGGCACAACATAATTGAATGCCTGCAGGACACACACGACATAGCAGCGCAGGAGCAGAGTAGAACTACATAGAGCAATATCTACAAAATATTTGCTTATGTCGCTGAATGGGCTGGCTACAGTCACAGTCACAGTCACAGCAACGGCCACAGGCCGGTCGTGAACCGTACCAGTCGCACAACCACCAGATTACACCATCCAACGTCCAACGTCCATCAAGCATCGAGCCATCGACCAATGCGACTTGCAGCAAAGTCAACGTCAACGTTGCATAAATCAACACAACGACAGCAGCGACTGCTACGATGGCAGCAGCAACAATGTTGCAAAGGCAACTGCGCTGCAAATTTCGGTGCAGTCAGTTGCTGGCCCCAAAGTTGATTGAATATTTCAAACTATGCATCTTTAATAAAGCACAACAATAAAAGCAGCAGCAACAACAGCAGCAACAGCAACAACGACGCCTGCGGATATTTGTGGGCGCAAATGCAAATGCCCAACAGCAACAACAGCAGCAACAGCAGCAACAACAGCAGCGACCCTTAGTCAATGTAATTTAGACTTTTGACTAACTGACCGTTGGCCTAAACAGGCCCATTCCGACTTGGCCTTAGACTCTGGCTGTCTATCTGTCTGTCTGGTTGACTGGCACCCAAGACGCATCGTAATCAAATGGTCAACTGGAGAAAGATTTGTTGGCGTTTTTTATGCCGACTCAAAGTTGAAGCCATGTCTGGGACTTGGCCGCTACTGAGCAGCATCTAATTGAATCCGACCGCATCAAGATGAAGTTTTTCGTCTTTTGGCGACAGTTTTGTTGGGTCGAAAGGCTGTTGGTTGGGTTGGTTTTCTCTAGCACTTTGTGTTTGTTTAGTTAACCACAGTCAAAAATAGCTTTGAAAAGTTTTTACTACGAAACTCTCGACGTTGTTTGACGCTGATTATGCGTCCCGTCCAAAGGATTCCTTCGCATCTTTGTCAAAGTCCGAAAGTTTGCCATAGTTCAAGTTAATGTTGTGTGACTTTTGTGTACTTTCGGCCACTGCTGTCAGGCAATGAACCATGTTCGATGCCTTCAATGATGCCCTGACTGACACCGTATTGGCAAAAGTTTAAATAACTTGGCCAATTGCCTGCATGAATTCTGTGTTGGCTAATAAAAAGTTTTCAATATCATTGGTCAATATAATGCAACGATATACTTTTGTATACCCTGTAATAATGAAGGGAGCAAGCTTTCATATCCAATTTCATAATTTTTAAATTATACCATTTACATGTATTCCAGTGCTTATTAGCCGACTCTACAATGGTAATCATCTATGACTAACTGTTCAATCTTTAAAATGGACAATGCAGCGATAAGCAACAGTTAAAAGTCCTGGGTATCTCTCAGTCATACAGCAACATTGTTAACAGACACTTTTTGTGGCAAGGGAACGATGAAAACCATTGTATGGCCATAGACAACAAGCGCTTAATTAAAATGCTGTATTAAAATTAACTACTGCGGCAGCTAATGCGAAATAATTCCAAGCGCTGCTCGCGTCGTATACGCAACGTGGCAAATGTCTGGCCAAAAGTTGCAATGCGGCAACCCAAACCCATCCACAGAGAGCCAAGCAAATCAGCTTAATGCGGCTCAGCTCAGCAAGCCTGGTTGACTGGCTAGCTGGCTAGCTGGTTGGCTAGTTGGCAGTCCGTCTCAGCATTTTACTCGCAAATGAAAAACAAAATGAGGAAAAAAGGAAACTAAAATTTGCTCACAATGCGAAAATTTAATTTAGCTTTTGCTTTTCTCGTTGTTAACTCCATGAATAGGTGGCTGTGGCAACAGCAACAGCAATTCACTCGCAACATGAGACGCATTAGACATACGCAGTGTTATCCGCCCGAGTCTCTATTTCACCTCTGTCCCTCTCTCTACGTGTATTCGCAACTGTGTGCGAAACCACAGGAGATTAATTTCGTGTCTGTGCATTCTTTTCACAATGGAGCACGGGCAAAAAACCGACAACAATGGGGCGAACGACACAACACGCCCTAAGCCCAAAACGGGACAGGGTCAAAGACGACGCATTAAAGTCAATAGTTGCGACATAAGGGCTACGCCCTTTCGCCACAAACATTTCAAAATTATTGAATAATTCCAAGAAAATTACAAATTTCCAAAGAATTGTTGACAGTCAGCTGCAATTCAATTTTCTTTACAGACTGTTGCAGACAATTTTCCTCCCACCGCCCCAACCCTTGTGAGAGAGTTGGAGGACCCATGATATTCTTGACAGATATCACACTCAGGCACAGCAGGTGTCCATTAAGTAGCAATTAGTTGCACGTCCGTTTAGTGGCTGCCTTGATTACTGGATAAGTGGGCGTCTGGTGGAGTGGGCGTGCCCGGTAGGCTTAATCAAAATTACACGCTTTCCAATATTATAAACACGCACCAGCCCATCCTCAATGGGGGCATAAGCTCCCGCTGTGCATTGCGGCTGCTGCTGCTGCCGCTGATATTGATGTTGATGACATCCTGCTGACACTTTGGTGCGCAACGTCCGCAACCTCAGGCTCCCACCCGACTTTGATGTGGGCAACTAACTGTGTGTGTAGTGGTCCAAAAGGTGTGACCAGTTCACACTGGACACTGCGCATAATTGCCAGATTGGGAAATAGTTGACAAGCATCTCAGACCAGCTGCCTGCTGCTAAGTACTCGTTAAGCGGCTTTTGCCCTGCAGCCAATGCACGGATTCTTGGGCTATCGGTCAGCTAATTAGAATTTGATCAAACGACATTATGCAAGTATGGAATTATTCTCTGATTATATTATAATAAATAGCATATTGAGCATTTTGAATGTTTATTCGTTTTTGACATCTGTCTCTATCTCTCTCTCTCTCTCGTAGGAACCATCTGCAGAACTTTATGATATCTACATGTGAATTTGAAAAATAAATATTGATATACGTTTACAAAGAAATTGATAATCCCCCCTCCCCAAAGATAACTCTGCTTTCCTGTTTTATATTGCATTACGCACTGAAACTCATCGGAATTTCCGATTCTTTAATTTGGCGAATAACCACCTTTCAGCTAATTGCCGTTGAGCACATCAAGCATTATTCTTGCCAAACTTTGGCATCACTTCCAACCAACTCTAGAAAAGTTTCAGCCTTTCGCAGCTTTTGGCAAATTTATCTAAAAAAGTTTGGCTGCGTTGGACCATAAATTTTAGATTTAGGGCATAAACATAAGCTGCCATTTTCAAAGGGGGCCATCTACTAAAGCCCCCACAGAGAGTAAATCCAAAAACTCATTACGATAATTAGGCATTGTTCGGATGGCGGATGGCAAACGTAACGAGCTAATAGACAGATTTTATGTTGATCAAGTAGCGGCGTCTGTGGTTCCAGGACATTAAAAATATCCAATAGTTAAATTGATTTTCGGGCACAAATCCATCTAATGAGCTTGGCTGTCATTTGGACCAATTGGCCCCAACCACAAAGAGAAGCGCTAGTGAATTGAGAAATGTCGAGCATGGTCAACGAGCTCTTGGGCAGTGTATCGAGTGGCAAACTGTATGCATATATTGGATAACCAAAGAGTGCATCAAATGTCAGTTGCATTCTGACGCGATGAGGCAATTGAGCACTTTATAAATAATTGTTTATTGTAGTTGTTGTTAACGACAATTGGATTATAATTATGAATTTACATCGATAAAAGCGAATATAAATTGTATTTAAATCCGTTCGTTCACTTGTATTCATGTTAATAAAAATGTCGTATTATTATTGGTCATTATCGTTGGAGTAGATGTGCCTTAATCGCATTTAAACTAAAGTGACATTTACAGACCATAATTAAGCAGTTTAATTGCCTGACAGGCTATTGAACTGTGAATATGAATTCGACACCACTGGCACTCACATTTGTGTGTACTTATGTACATTCTAGAGAGCCGCAGAGTTGCTCTTCAAGTTCCAATTCTTCGAATCGACTGTCGCTCGCAGCCGTTGTTTGCCCTCGCCTCTTCAATGGCCGCCATTATGTTGTTAATATCTGTGCATGCAAGGACAGAAGGACCACAGCCATGGCCACGCCCACAGTGGCGTGCAGCTCTTTATAGAGTTGGCTTTTGTTGCCAGTGGCGCAGCGGCAAACCGCATTAAAATTAACTTTAGTGCCATTTAAAGTTATGCTCTTCATAAATTGCAAAAACCGTTTCAATTAAAATGCGGCCATCATAAAAGGCAAATGCTGTCGACTGGCAAAGCTCCTACGAATGCCGTTGTTCTCGTTGTTGCGGCTAGAAACAAAAGGCAACAGCCGCCGCTCAACGCTCCAGCCAATAATGCATAAAATGCAGTGGCGTCAACATCCTTTCACCTTCCCAAAAGGGGTTAACGCAAGCCTGACTTTGTCTGCACAATTCTGCACAAATTTGAAGCTGAATTGCAGATATTGTGTGTAAACCCCTACAATCCTTTTAAGCACTGCCTCTGGAGTGTTCTGCGAACAGTTGGCTCCTCCGTCATGGTCATCAGCATAATTTGAATGCATCGCATTTAATTGCAAACTTGCATTAATTATTATTGAACAATTTTTTAAAATGCGAATGCGCACAAAGCGTGCCGGGGGCGTCATCTTTTTGCGGTACCTGTTATCTGACGCCTACCTTAACCAGCCCGCTCCATTCCATTTTCATTTCCATTGTCTGCTTATCGGCGCTTCGCAAGAAATTCAAAGCGCCCGCGGCGACGCGTTCAGTTTTTGATTTCCGCTTTTATATGTTTGGGGCACATTTTCCGCTTATCGGCCATGAAATTGTGTAGGCTTTTCACATCCTTGTTCTTCCTGCAGTAATTGTTGTTGTTTACTTTGTCATTGCTCCCGGCACTTTTTTCGATAAAATGCGAGCAAGTTCGGTGCCAAAATTTGGTGTTACTTGTCCTATTTAAGCGAGTCTCGCAAATTTATTGAATTTTACAATGTGGCCAAACTTTTGAAATGGGTGTGCGGGTTAGCTGGGAAGAGGGGTGATAGGATATTAAAAACTTTACGCAACGTACTACACACTTAATACTTGATACTTCCTGATAGGATAGTTGCCATACATAGTTCAAAAAATGTACACAAATAAGCCATTTAAAGCATTACAACGTATTTCAGTAGTATTCAATTAAGTATGATATAAAGCTCTCAGTATTCATGGATTATCAGGCTAATGAAATTATATGTGCCCACAACGTGAGAACTTCGATCCAGCCGCACACAAACTGCTACCGCAACAGACGCAACCTGTTAAGAGTTGCTGCTGGTCCAATCTCGAACCGACAGCACCAACCAACCAATTGCATTCACAGATTTCTGCAACCAAAAATATTACACGCGGAGAGTATTAACTATGTTAAAGCCTACGACAAACAGGCCAAATTCCTGCTAAAAATAATAATTCCCTATTTAATTCTGTGCATGTTAATTCAGTAAAGGGTATTTGTTTGTCGACTGCTACTTTAAATGTTCTCTGCTTTCTGCACTTGCAAAAAATTATAAAAATTAAATTTACAGTTAATCAGACAGCGCCACAAATGCGCTATAAACAAACAGCAAAACGAAATGAAAAACCTGGCTAACGATGTGGACAGTCGTTTATCCCTCTTACCAAAAGGGGTTGGACCTCGGGGAGATGTTCGCTATCGATAGGAGACCATTGCGCACTTTCTGCAACGCAGCTGCTGTCAGCTGAACAGCTTCTGTATCCGTTTGCTATCCACCAGCACATCCAACCTGCAACCT
The DNA here is from genome assembly GCA_035044325.1 of Drosophila nr. medialis 2 BK-2023a. Lineage (NCBI taxonomy): Eukaryota > Metazoa > Arthropoda > Insecta > Diptera > Drosophilidae > Drosophila > Drosophila nr. medialis 2 BK-2023a. The sequence goes on from JAWNMH010000394.1 coordinate 370,909, forward strand.
GCCACCAAGCAACCCGCCTTTCCGCCTGCCAACGAGCGTAGCACATTGAAAGTCATAATTGTTGAATTTGCCATGGAGGCTGCCTATAAAATAAATCAAGGATAATGCTGAGCGGAATTAAAAATTAAACGAAGTGCGCCATTTACTTTTGCACACGGCATCGATCCTGAGGCTGGAGCTGGAGCTGATGCTGATGCTGATGCTTGAATCCAAACTGGATGAGGATGCGGGTATTCTCAAATTGCATATATCGTATGCGTGCGTGTGCCAGAGTATGCGAGTCTATTCGAGCGTGTGTGTGACTGTGTGTATGTGTGTGCGCATTGCCGATTTTTATAGACGATTTTTATTGCGCATTTCCATTGATGTTGAAATTTTCGCCAATTTTTTCTTTTATATTTTTTCTGCTTGTCTTTCGCCGAAATTTTTTTCCATTGCCCGCTGATTTTATTTGAATGAAAATTGGCGAATTGTATGATAGACGTTGGTGTGGGCGTTGCCGATATGGGCGTGGCGCTGTGTATGCGTAATATTTTACCAATTGATAGGGTCTAGAGTGGTTGGGGGAGGTAGCAAATGTGTGCATTGAATTGAGTGGCAGGCATCGAGGAACAAAGTGCGGATAAACATTTGCTTCGGTGCGCATCTGTTCAAGTGGCTGATTATATTTAAACTCGTGGATTGGCGAGCATATATACAGCGATGAAGGATGCACTGGAATGGACAGGAAGTTGTTGATCTATTTGCAAAGAGTCTGCATCAATTTTAGATGCGATTCGATAACAAAAAAAAATAAAATAAAAATATATAAATCGCTTACACAACTCGAAAGTGTAGCATCCGATTCGGGCGTTCCTTTTGGGCCCCACGTGCCACTCGAAAGTTGGCAATGGCCATTTGCAACGCCTCGCCCGCATCTCAATTTATAACGCAGCAAATTTGTGGCAAAGACAAATTTGTCAAAGCGAGCGCACAAATGTGTGCAAACAAATAACTTAAAGGACACACGCACCACTCACCCACTTATTCACTCGTCCCCACACACCCACACTGCTCCCCACACTGTTCCCCACGACATCCGCCTCCGCTCGCCTGTATCGCTTATGCCAAATGACCCTCATTATTTTGTCTTATTACCAAAATAAATTGAGTTTGGCTTAAAAACTGTGTATGGGGGATAGTGTGGACCGTTTGACTGTCACATGTAGAGCCAAATGTGGTTGGGTGGCTTTGCACTGAGGCAAATGGCACCTACGCAGATGGAAGGCAAGTTTTGTGGGCCAAAAATTAAATATTAAATTTCTTATGAAATTGCTCTGAAATTGAAGTGAAATTGAAGTGAAATTGAATTTACCTGAGTGGGCTCGCCCCGTAGAGGCGCATTGTAAATCCATCAGGGTAGCTGTCAAAATGGCGCTCCCTCCACAAAGCCACCTCCCCTTGCCACACCAATCAAAAGGCACGCACTTTAATTGATGTTGCCATTGCCATTGCCTTTGCCTTTGCCTGTAGGCCGGCCTGTCAGTAAAGTGGCAGAAATGCTAAATCAAATATTGACAAAAGTAAGTAATATTTTAGACTGCTGTAGGGTATCTTCCGCATCTAGTAAGTAAATTCGATTAAGCGCCACGCCCCGAAGCCATTAGAAAGGCCTTGTGCGAAATTGAATTAAAAATGCATCATGAAAAGGCCGAAGATTTGATTAATGGCGCCTACCAGCGAACGGCAAAAATGGAAACGAAATGAAAAGTGTCATGGAGAAAAGGTCCTCGAAATAAATGGCACAGCAGGCATGTCGGACCGACAGGACAACTAATCATAAAATGGTCGCCAACTTCTCAACGGCAAACATCCCGACAAATGCCAAATGGAAAACGGCAGCCTCCCAAGTAAAAAACAGCAGTTCTATCACTTGGCTAATGAAGCCATTCCACGGCCGGTTCAGTCTTGACTTTCAGAAACTTGAGCTTCTAAGTTTTGGCGGGGGAAGGTGCATCGTAAAAATCAACAGCCATATGGTGAGGTAACAAAAAATAACAAGCCCTCGTAACGGGTTCCCTGAATTGCCAGCTACCCCTAGCGATACATTACCGTTCCTGGACTGTTACCCGTTCCTGTCGTCCTGGCGTCATTGTCCCTGCTGCTCACAGGAGGCGTGCGTCTCAGCCGTAAAAATATAAAAAACATATATACATATATTTCAATTAGTTGCGTTTATTTTCTGTGTGTGTTTCGACTAAAATGAGACCATAAAATGTCTCTGGAGTGGTTTCCAGTTCATTTGTTGGAGTCCCTCGTAAATTATGCCAAGGCGATCGTAAATAATTTTGACTTGTAATGGGTTTTTTCATTTGGCAAAACAGATGTTCTCCTCAATAAAAAGAGAATGTCGCCTGATACGAATAGAACAAAAAAGTTAATGGAAATGAGAGGTACATTGATATCAAACAGACTGCTCAAATCATATTTTATATCGAATTTGCCAGCACATTAAGCGCATTAGTCGCCTATCGTCCACAACAGCCAGAAACATACACCCCGCAGCAGCGGTATTCCTTTTAAGCCTGTCAAAGCAATGCAAATAAAATCAAATCGAATTATTTTCATCTATCGGACAAACTTATGCGGATATGTCCTCTCATCATACACATAAATGTAGCCTGGCAACTATCAACCGACAACTGGCAACTAGTGCAGGCTGAAATTGTGTTTTGTGTGCATTGAAAATTCGCAGCAAATAAATTCAATTTGTGCGTTTAGAGAGAGAGAAAAAATGACCAGCCCAGCTCAAACCCAATCAATCGAGCGAGCGACTGACAACATTTTGATATGCCCAAAATAAATTGAATTTGTCGTAACCGAAAAGCTTTATAGTTGTGTATCAAACTCCCGCCCCGCCCGCCACTCACTCACCTGGCCCCCTGCCTCCCATCAGGTTGGGTTCGTGCTCGGAAATCACGGCAGTTTCATGTCTGGACAGCGTCTAGGCCGCAAGGTTCCGCTGGGCAGGCATGGGCTAAGCCAATTTTATGCAAAATTGCCTGAGAAATTGAAAAACAAAATAAAATAGGTTTCCTTGTTGTTATTTTTATTATTTTGTCCTGTTTTGTTTTCGGGTTTTACGCCACTTATGTCATTATTTTCATGATGTTGACTGCGGTTCGGTGATGAAAGTAAATAGAAAATACGGCAATAGATATAAAAACGCAGAGCCACATCAACTTGGGCGTGTGCTTCTGATGAGCCTGTAGTGGTGTGGGCGCAAAGCTTGGGGTTGTTCTAGCTCTAAGCACGGTGCACATTCGTGCACCCAGTGGTGAATGGGCTAGAAATAAAATTGGATAGAGCGGAACATGCTATAATTTTACTATCTTGATACAACTTTACCTTCTTGAATGCAACTTAAGAACTTTAACTTACAATTCAAATTCAGAACCTGTACCCAAGAATGAAAATGGGAAAATTGGAGCAGAGATCAGATAACAAACTCATTTCTAGAATAAACGGACTCAATCTGAGAAAACATATGGCACAAGATTTAAATAAAACATTTATTCTTTTTATGCAGTTACTTTCTAAGTTAGTGATTTCGCATGCAAATAAATTTATTTTAATAAAAATGAATATGGTATTTTCTCTCAATAGTTGAGCGAATGATTATATTTTTTATCTAAGACCTATTGAAATGTATTCCTTTCCCAACTTCTTTCACTCAATATTTCTTAATGCAGTGCATTAAATTTCCAACTGGGCTTTTCTTTGGTTCTGCTCTGTTCAGTTGTACTCTGCTGCTGGCTTTGCTGCAGTAGGCAGTCGGCAGTCGGCAGTCGGCAGTAGGCAATTTCAGTAACGACAGTCAGCAAAATAAAATGATTTCTCTTAGAGGTTGAGCGGCGCGTTTGCTGAAAGAGAAATATCATAAAATACGTAACGACGATTTGCCTGCCATCTACACGACCGTTTTTTGCTCCCATCTTTCTATGTGGAGGCCCACATGCGTGTCCTGTGGCTGGTCGTAGTCCTAGTTCCCGTTCTGCTTCTGCTTCTGGTTCCGTTTGGTTTATTTCTTTTTATTGCTCTCGGTTTTTGCATGCTCAGGCAGTCGACAGATAGAATTTTAGCTTTGTGGGAAAGTTTTTTTTTTCCCAACCGCCCCCTACTCATGCCCAGCGAAGCGCATAAATGGCGCTGACAATGGACGAGGGACGTGAGGATGCGGTGAAGCAACATCAGCGACAGTGGGAAAATTCCATCTATCAACAAATCAGCTGCCAAATTCTTGTTGACGCGTGTAGCCGTTGACAATGGAGTTTCCCGCTTCCCGTTGCCCGCTTACCGTTGCCCGTTTCCCGCTTGCCGGTTGCGGATTCGCGCCTTTCGTTTTCCTGCTCTCCAGCTTCCGATTCATGCTGGTTATGCAATATCATCGCCTAGTCTTTCTCTTCCTCTCCCTCTAACTTGCCCGCTGCGCTGTCTCTTGTTTCACACTAACTGCTGACGCATGCGGTTGGCAAAAAACAAACAAAAAGTGCTGAAACAATGCCAAAATGGCGATTGTTGAATCAAATAAAATTGTTAAATTGAATTAAAATCGTGAACGGAAAAATATCTGTGCGTTTAATGCAATTGGCGGCCAGTGTCTCCCCCGGAGCTCAGCTGGAGGCCAGATGCTACATTTTGACCAAACAAAAAAAATGATTGCGTAATTAATGGCCACTCCTTCCTCTCACCAGTCTGTCGGGCAAATACATTAAGGCCCACATTAAGCAAATGACCAGGCTACATTGTGGTTGAGGAAAAACTCAAGCCGAAGTTGAGGAACAGGTGGGTGCAAGTATCAAAAGGTAATTTGAGGTGATTTGCAGACTAAAGATTAAAATGATCAAAGACGTCATGATATAAGCTACGTAGTTCTTTTAGCTAATCTTGGGATAATAGCTGTGTCTGCTACTGAGTTGAGAACTGTGAGGGAAATATTTAAATTGGCTTTCGTGCTTTTTTTCAAGCAGTATTATTATTCAAAAACTTTGTTAAGCAATTATTTCAACAATATATATTTAATTAGAGAATAATTTATCTTAAGTACGTAATTTATATTAGACATCCTTAAATTTTACTCTTGAATTTAATACATTGCGCTTAAATAGTCAACTTCACTCCTTCCAGACTCCTTATTCAAAACTTTAACCAGTACTCTGTGTAATTAAGCTCGAGCAGCTGTGGTCAAAAGTTTTTCTTGATTAAGCAACGCAAGTGCAAATTGTATTTACAATTGCAATTGCCAGCCTTTGCAGCGACTTTGTGGTTGTTGAAAAAACCTGAAGTCCAGAACTTATTCGTTTCAAGTTCAAGTCATTAAAGTTGAGGTAAAAATAAAAAATCCAAATGGAAGCGAAGTCTGTCGTAAAGTTCAACGCGTCCCGAATTCAGCTCAATCTGAGAGACAAGTCTCAAGCGGCGATGTACAGACTTTTTTGCCGTGGTCTCAAGCAGTTCGCACAATAAATGCCACAAAAAGGCAATGTGGCGTTGAAGATGAATCCGAAAAGTGAAGTTTCTTGTGTCTCCGGCCAACATAAACGCAGCAAAATCGTCAAAAATCGCACTTATCGCCGCCCAGCGCAAAAGTGTCTGGCGTTGAGCGCAATACCAAGAATGGGATGATGGGACGAATAAAAAGGCTGTGATGGTCCCCCCTTGAAACTTAATTTCCGCCTCGATTGTGTGGGGCTTGGGTAAAATTTATGGTACAGCCGAGTCCTTGGAACAACAAAATGAAACTTAAAATAACAACAACTATTTGCTCGTAAACAAGAAATTTCGCTCAACGCCAGACACTCGAAAATGAAAGAAGTCTGGAGTCTTGGGACTAGCTTATTCCGAGTTTTATAGATGAAAACTTTGAACGAAAAACGCAGCAACAACAACACCAACAACAAATTCACAAGTCAGACCAACAACAACACCAAAACCAAACTCTGAATTTGTTTGCCGGAAATCCGCAGGAAATCGCTGGATTTTGTCTCTAGTTTTAGAACATGAGACAAACTACAAGTTAAACTGAAGGGTTGTCCGCGTCTCTGACAAATCGACTGCACTTTCCTCGGTTACCCGGCAAATTATCTGGCATTTAGTTGAATTTCTTGGCCCTTCCTCACGTTCGCTTCGTAATTATGCGACCAACAATTGCCGTTTGTTGCTTGAACTGTATTGCCAAACATCAGCATTAGCATCCAGTCCAGCAATCAAACAGACAAACAATCATACAAACAGCTAAGCAGCCAAACATACAATCAGCCAAGCAGACAAAGAGCCAAGCAGGAAAGCGAACAAACCGTTTTCCCTCTAATCGTTTGACGTACAAATAATTTCCAATGAGTTTGCAGCTCATTGAGTCCTGGACGTGAGCAGTGGATTCTGCCAGCATCTCCTTTGTCCAGCATTCACGAAATACTCATGAATATTTCAGCCAAAGATAGAGAGAAAGACAGCTTCATTTGAGCACAAAGCTTGGAATTGCTTAGTTCTTTTAAATGGAGATATTCCATCTCCTTAGCAATGCGAATGAATGTCTTCATTTGTGGCCAATTTTTTAAAAACATTTATTTCTTCAACGGCAGTCAACTGATATAAATATTCATATAATATAATATTTAAAATTAAATAATAATTGTTTATAATTAGTATTGAAAGATTTGTTTATATGTTTTATACAATTTTCCAGCGAAGCTCAACCAAAAGATTTATAGAAGGCCCGAGAGGAACTAAGTACGCCCAAAGCACAAAGATTAAATATCCTAAACTTTTTAAAATTGAGTTCTTTTTTCTCATTAGTAATCAATGCAATGTCTTCAATTATGGCCATCTTTCGTTTATTACAAAATAAATTTCAATCAATAAGTACTTAAAGATATTTATGCAACTTCAAAGAAAAGCTAGATTAATTGAAATATATAGGGCCTAAAGGAAACTATATACGACTACATATATGATTATGCCAATAGCGTATATAATATTCTTAAATTGAACAGATGCAAACCAATACTTGACCGGTCGTGCCTATATCAATTACGTAGCATTTATGTATATTTTGTTTTATTGCCTTATTAATTTCAACTGAAAAGCACCTCGCCATCTGTTAAGTTGTAAAAGTCGGCAAGTTAAAATACATTTATTTAACTTATCTTGTGCAGCACTTGCACTCATTATTCGACAATGTTGTAGTTACTTCGCACTAGCCACTAGAAGTGTGCGCCAGGCCACACCCAATTCCCCTAGAGTGTCATGGAAAACTGCCACTTGTGAAGTGTCGCGACACAAATAAGCTGAAGAAGGAGCACTAGCAGCAGCAGCTGCAAATGCTGGGCTCTGAGTTTTGCATTTTCATAAATGCCTTAACATAAAGGAAAGTTGCTGAAGCTGTTATTAAGTACATAATTTTCGCAGGCATGCCACGCCCACCTGCTCACACTCTCACACACACACTTATAGCAGCATTTTTTCATGCATTCTGTTGTTTCTATTTAATATTTTATGAAATTGCAACGGGACCAAAAGCTGCCAAAAGGAGGCGAAACTTTTCCATGGAGGTCGTTAACACGTTTTACGTTTACTCCGCAGATCCAGCCCATCCCCAAACGCCACCCCTACAACACTCTCACCCTCCCATCTGCTCTTGGTTTACGTTGCACCGTTTTCAATGTAGGAGCAACAGTTAACGTGGCGTATGCGCAACGTATGCATTTAATTTAATTTCATTGTATTTATGCGCATCTATAGAATTGTGGGATGCTACCGTTAAATACGGGAGAGAGTGGGTGGCTGGGTGGCCACATGGCTGCAGGCGTGGCATGCATATTGCAAAACTTCTGCACACTTTGTTAAATAATTGATGCACCAGTTTAAGAGCAACGTTTATGAATTTAAGATTAAAGCATAATATAATTGCAATTACGTTACACAAATTTATTAACTCGATTTTTTGTCTGTATCTATTTTTAAATGGCAGTAAGTATGCATAGCGGTAATTAAATTAACTAGCAACAATTTTGTGCTTTAAAAAGCCACTAATATATCATAGATTCCGCCACAACTTCCCATAACAACATTTTCGAACTTTTAATTGTGGGTTTGAATTTAATTAGGCGTCCAAGAACGCTAACCAAACAGTTTGTTAATTTGCATTTAGATTTTAACACTCATAGAATATACCATATTTGAATATGCAATTACCTCACTCCAAATTTGCCATCAAAGTTGGGTGTCATCTTTAGAGGCTAGCGACACTTTCATAAATAAACATTTAGCGAGCCAATTTATGCAATGGAATTGCGAATGCATTTGGCTCTTAGCTCCTCTCCATGCATTAATGTTATTGCAATTTAAATTATGAATCATGCCTCTGAAATGCTAAACAGGCGCCTGCCAAAGAGTTTCACTTAATGCCATGGATACAGGAAGTTCCTTGGTTGAGTTTGCTTATAGAGACAACGACAACTTCGAGTTGCCAACTTCAAAGTGATTAGCGGTCTCTGTTTCTATCTCTCGTTCGCTCTCATGTTTGAGCTCCGTTTGACCAACTTATTTACAAGCGAATTAACTTATTATCCATAAAGTAAACCTCATTTGGAAGCTTTTAATGTAACAAGCAAAAGCTGCGCTCGACGCTGCCTCACTTTTCTTTAACTTATTGTTCGAGTTGCCTGCATTTATAGTTTTCAGGCCACAATGGAGCAGCTCTGCCAACGACGTCGATGTCGATTTTGGACTTCGCAGGAGCCATGGAAGCCAAGCCGAGCGGAAATGCAGCTTTTAGCTAGTTTTTAGCTCGTTTCCACCAGCAGTTGTTGTATTGTTTTTATTTTTTTTTTTTCGTCTCGCCGACTAACACAGTTTCTCAGTTTTATAGTTATGGCTTTCTATTCTTCTTCTTTTTCATACAAGTCGCTTTTTAAGGCGGCTGCTCCTCCTGCTGCTGTTGCTATATAGGTTCGTTAGTTGGCAACAAAGTGGCCAACGGATTGCATTAGGGGGCGTGGCAGACCGGTGGCTAATGCAAATGTGAATGATTTAGTGCGCGAGTGGAAGTGCCAAGCACGCTTTTAGCTAAATTAAGCATACGCCACAGATGCGACAACTTTTTCAACTTGCCAACAAAGCATGCAGCTTGAATCGCTTCTTTCGCTCGCTATATGTCTAGATCGTATACTAATTGCACAGAGAAACGACAGTACTGACATGTAAATACAGAAAACATACTGCAATAATCATTTGATTACTTAACCCCAAAACAATTCCCTTAACAATTGAATTTCAACTGGTATGTCTCCCAGTTTTAGTTATTTCTCTTTTTCTTTCCTCTCTCTATCTCTATCTTTCTCTCATTGTCTATTTGCTGTCTTGTTTTTGGCCCAAACAATGGCCATAAATGCGCGGCAAACTTTTTAATTACTTTATGTTTCAACATTTTTTTGTTGATTTAAATAAATTTTCAATTGTATTTTTGTTGTTATTCTTTCTTGTTTGTGATAATAATCATAAATTTGTACAGCTCTACAGTTCCATCCCTTGTTTTCTTGTTTTATTTTTGTTATTTATTTATTTTCTCACTAATTGGAAGTGTTTTTCTTCGGAGGCGTGTCACCCAGGCAACCCCCCTCATGCCCCAGTGTACGTGTTTGGACGCTTTTCCACAAACTTTTCCACATTTCTCTGTTGATTGCTTTGACACTTTTGAGTAAGTTACTTGTTGTGTTTTGTTACTGTTTTTTTTCCCAAATTCAATTGAATTGTTTAACAAAATGAAATATGGATACGATTGCCTGGCATTGTTTTCCGCATCCTTACAAAACAGACAGAGAAAAACTTTTTATTTTATCCAGCTGGCAATAAGGGAAATGGAGATGAGACGAAATAAGTACATATAAGCTTTTCTTGATTTGATTTTGAATGATTTGAAAACATTGCTGGAAGATTTCACAAGCAACTCAAATTATATTTGCTAATTCCAACATAGCCAACTTCATTTGTCATTGGCACTGTTTTTCAATTGTGGCATGGAGCAACAGCTAGAACATTGAAAAACTTTGCATTTCCAGCTCATTAACTGGGACAAAGTGCAAACATTCTGTAAAACAGGAATGCTCAACTTAAACTATCCCAAACCACACGTGTTTGACCTTCTAACAACAACGCTTGCAACTAACTGCAAAACTAAACGCATATTTTAAGATCCCGGCTGCCAACTTGTATAAAAGCGCACATACCTTAAAACGCAGGGTTGGGTAGACGAATGGGGAGAGGGGATGTGGAGAACACTTTGTGAACTTTTTAAGCTACACAAACTTGTTCAGAAATTGATAAAATATCTTTAAGTTATCCTGGCTGGCATTCCGAGGGATCAGGGACCTAATTCTCACTCGCACTAAGTTTAAATACTTATGCAAGCAAAGCGCATAATCATTTGCAAGTCTCATTTGTGCCAAGTAGTGGCGTGGGGCGCGGGGTGTCCTTGGTGGCACGGAGATTGCAACCGCACGCAGTCGCAGCAGCAGCTGAAAATTTGCATTTAAAACTGTTGACGGCATTTTATTAAGTTGAAGATAAAACCAGGAAAGCCACAAACTAAAAGTAAAACACGAAACTTTGCCAAAAACTCCCAAGCGAAGCTGTGAAACAACAACAGCAACAGCAATAGCGACAACCAGAGAAATTCAAAGAGAAACTCTAAAAGGAACGGGGAGCAGAGAACAGCTGGAGAGCCGCAGAGGCAGCGACGCGCTCTGGTCGCTCTTTCAGCGACCGGCTCAGCGGTCGGCTGTGTGTAAAAGGATATGTAACTTGTGGGCTGCCTTACACAACCGCCACACTGTTCTCCCCTCCCAGCCAATCCTTTACCAGCTCGACAATCCCGTAGCTGCTCGTACATTGGTTGCTGTTTTTGGGTTCTTTTGGGTGCTCAAAAAAAGTTGCATGTAAACGAAAGTGTTTACAAAATGAAGTTGCCACTTGAGCGAGTAAACAAATGAATGAATTCATTGCTTCCTGTGAAAGCTACACAACACCCCCCTTCCCTATCCGAGCACCTAGGGTTGTATTTGCCCGACTCGTAGGTGTCAAAAGTTAAAGCATCGGAGCGCAAAAGTTGAGCAAATTTAAATGCTCTCGCATTTATACATTTGCGAACGTCCAACTTTTGGGTTGACTCCAAGCAAGAAATAGGTCTCAACACAGCCAGGATGTGTCCGGGGTGTGCGGTCATTGCTCGAGTGTGTGTATGTGGGTGTGTGTGCGTGGCAAAGCAATTATTTTAGCTGACAGCAATTTGCATTTGTCTTCCAGATACTTTAATAGATGAAGTGGGGCCAACTATCAGCAATATGTAAAAGCGCTAATATCGTGTAAGGGCTGGGATAACAGAGACCACTACACATCTATGCGACTTAATTAAGCAAGAGACCCCTACATAAATATAAAACATGAGGGTCGCCTCTGCTGAGGCGAGTTAGCAAGTTAAATCTCAAGGAAGCAATGGGAGCTCTAATCTCCATTCAAGCTTGAAGGCCAATGCGCATTTGAGTTTGATTAAATATAATTCATATTATTTTTGAGCTCATTTCTTGCCCAAGTCTTTAAAATAACTTTGTAAAGTTGAAGCGCTTTGTCCAGAGATTAGCTGCAATTCTTTTACTGATTAGTTCTAAAAATGTTTTGAAACAAATTTGACGCTGATGCCATCTGCAAGTTGAAAACAGTTTCATATTTTCCACTTTCGCACTTCATGACAATAAAGCAATTGCTTTACGCCAGGCTAACGAATTAGACCAAACCCAACAAGCCAACATTTACAACCCAAACAAAACCCCGGAGTTGAACTGAACAGAACAGAGCCAAGCTAAGCTGAAAAGAACAAACTGGCGAAGCAGAGCTGAATACGGAACCAACTTGAACTTTCGCCCCGAAATTGCGCAACAAAATGCAAAAGTCAAATTCTGCGGTGCCTGTGCAGGAAGTCGGTCGGTGTAGGGGAGGGGAGTGGAGGAAGGGGGCGTGGCTATAAAATGAGCGTTGCCAAAAATTCGGTGCTGTTGAAACCAAATGCATGCATAATCAACTTTGTTTAAATTTGGGCTCCATTTTCATAGTTGCTGTTGTTGTTGGTGTTGTTGTTGGCTCCAATTGCTGTCGGCTTCATTGTTGTTGCTGTAGCTGTTGTTATTGTTGTTCCTGCTGGCGCCTTATCTCTGGCAAAAGGCGCCAAGTTAAACTCAAGTTAAAGGTTCATTTCATTAATTTGCAAGTCGCATTTAGTGCGTCGATCTTGACAGAAATTTGCATTTAAATCCCGTGGCAAAACGAGCAGAAAAAGCGACGACGTCGAGAAGGACTTGAACGACTTTGCCTGGCTGCTTGGTTGATGCTGCTCAATGGATGATTGCCTGGGAGTTGCATTTGGCCTTCGACTTGGGGGACTTACCAGGGAAATGGGGGATGGGGCTGGATTGTGGGTAATCATATGATGAACTGAGCACTGCTTAGCAACTTGAGCCGCTGGCAACATTTTGATACCCTAGCCAAAATCATTAGTTTGATAACTTTGTCAGTGTGTGTTAATCACAACCTATTAGGGCAATGCCATCCGCAGACAAATTGGGGCTTTATTGTCAAAGTATTTAATAGACACTAGCTGCAAGTCTATTAAGGAATATCCCTGAAAGGAAAATTTGATTTAAATATTTGATTTATATATAAACATATATAGATACAAGAAGATATTTTTGTTAATTTCATATTTAAAGAGCTTTTCAAAATAAAAAATACTATCTTTATTTAAAGATTTAGAAAAAATAATATCTTTAAATTAAATTTAAATAATAATCAGAGTTGAAATAGTTGGGAGTTAACATTCCATTAGAGATATGTATATATGTGTAATATGTAAATGTGTCTATATGTATATGTGTCTAACTTAATTGATGGATTAATTTAACTAATAATAAGTTATTGTGCAGAGCATCCCGATTTCGTATGCAGTAAATAGTTTTCGCTTCATCCTCACTGGTTTATTTTAAGGCAAATTGTTTACCAAATAATGTTGTTACGGATTGTATACATTTTTTGTGCTCTCTCTCTCTCTCTCTCTCTCACTGTCTCTTTATCTGCTTATTAGCCATTAATAACTTGATATCGATGAGCTGGCCAAGCCGATACAGGGTCAGTTCGGCAACCGCAGGCCACAAATGGGAGGGGGCGCTGCTTGGGCAAGCGGATGCCTGCGGTTAAACACAAAATTATATTTGCTCGGAGTGCGCGTAGTGGCCAGGCTCTCGTAATTGGCTGGCATTTAAGTCTTTAAGCTGGCACACGACGCATGCACCATTACAGGACGACCAGCCCACTTGGCAGTTGATGCGCGCGACGTTTCTTTGCATAATCAGTGGAGGTCCAGCTGCCGACAGTGGTGCAGTGCTGAAGTCGTCTCCTTTCGACTGGGGGCCATTAAGTGCCGCATGGGAAGCGACGCAGCTGTCGGAGCCTTTGGGATATTAAGCGTCGCAGTAGCTGTTAAAATAAACACAAATTATTTGTGTAAACTTTGCACAGATCTCTCGCACTCGTCCACCCCATCCCCATCTCCATCAGCTCCCATCTAGACAACTCCCGCTCCAAGTTGAATGAATAAAAGGTTTTTGGTGATGGCTAAGTGCCTGCTTCTGGTCCAGGCCTCTAGCATTTTGTTTATGGAGGGAGCGTGACTTTGATATGGGGATAGAGAGCCATTCATCCAGCAGTTGATTGATTGAAATTGATCGACTAGTTGTAAGGGGTGGACGCTGTGGAGATGCGGTGATACCCTTTTTTCTTTTGCACTTTCTTGGCCGTATTGATAGCTGAAAAGCAACTGAAGCTGGCGTGCGCCTGTTCGTAGTTCCGGTTTTGGTTAGACCGTTATATTACTTTCCTTTGTCTAGACGGACGAAACATGCAAATCGATACGTCAATTTGTCATGCTATTAGCAAGTATGTCAGCTGCTGGAATGGACATGCAAACGGAACTTAGCCACCTCAGCAAACTACTTTTGAATAGTTGTTCTCCTGGTTTCTGGTTATGGATCTCGTTATTGCCTTTGTGCTGTTTGCTTGCCGCTCAAGTTAATTGACTTCTTCTCCACTTTGTGCTGTATTCGGTTTTGGATAAGAAAATACCCACGCAATGGAAAATTCACTCGTAACTCATCCACATTATAAACGATGACAGGCACGGTTCGTAACAGGCAAGCGCCTAAGCCATTTTCACACAAATCTCCGACAAATGTCAAATTCTACACCAATTTTCCGATCCCCCTGCCCCCGCCACTGCCCCTGTCCGAGTCCCTATTCGAGTGTCGGTTCGCCTCTTGTTCTTTAGAACAACGCCGCATATTGTTGTCATTAATTAAAACGTTTTATGGATTACATGGCCAAGGGAGCGTGGAGCAGCGGGGAGCGTGTGTGCCTTTGTTTGCATTTACGGTCTGTGCCATGTTTTTCCACCTATACGACGATTTTTCACAATTTTTCAACTTGGCGGACGGCAAACACTAAATCACTTTAATATTCAACAATTTCAGCAGTTGAATACGCAACGAACGAAAGAAAAAAAAAGACACCAAATTCAAACAATAAAACATAAAAATGTCAGACAAGCGCCCGCGACAGGAAATCACCAAATGCAGCCCGAAACTTTGCCCCGCCAGTGCTCGATGTGTGTTCAATGCATGGCAAGTGAGGGGGGTTGGGGGTTAGTTGATGGGGGGAGCCCGTGTCAGAGAGCGCGCAATGCTCGCTATAAAAATGTCACAATAAATACCCAAAATGCCAAGACGAACTCTCGTCCAGGGCGCGTAGTTTTCGGGTATTGGCTGTGACCCAGTTTTCTTGGGGCTGGGTATTTGGCTGGCTGTGAAGAGCGCTGGAATTTCAATTTAGCCCGGCGGGATGTCTGCATGTCTCAGCTGCCTCGTTGCCCCCAATGCCTCGATGCCTCGATGCCATTACCGGCAGCAGCGGAAATTAAACCCAATGACAGGCAGACCACGTGGTGAGCCAAAGGAAGGATGTGAGCCCACATGAGCGTTTTAACCCTTTGTTGACGCCAAGCTTCTTGGCTCACACACTACTCGCATGTCAATGCCTGACTGACTGCCTGCCTGTCTGCCTAGAGAACTCCTCCACCTGTCACCTGTCCCGTGTTATGTTTATGAAAAATGTCGAGCCCGCAAAACGCTGGACTACTTTTTACCCACACCATTAAGCGTACATCAAAGGCAATTCCAGGTAGAAGTCGCTGTCGAATAACAACGGGTCTAAGGTCTGGAGCTGCTTTTCGGTGGCCAACCAATTTGCCCTGTTTTGAAAGTGACACGACAAAGGCAAAATGCAAATGCAAAGTGTTTTCCATAAAGCAGTTCCCATTTTTTTTTTTAAATTTATTTTATGCAACTTGCGAAAATGTCAAAGGCATCTCTTGAAAAGCCCCCCCTCAAAGTACTTTCATCGACTACAATTTTTCGACAGAAAATGCAAAGTTCTTCTGAAGTTTGTATGTCACTTGACACGTCCCCTTTTTTGATGTTCTTTCAGACAAAATCAAATAATGAGCGAAAAATAAAAATTAAAGGATCCTATGATAAGAATTGAATTATTACACAATTATTGTCTATGATTGGCCACTGTTACTTTGCTGCTGAGTACTTTTAATTGAATTAATTCATTTATGTATAGTATAAGTTAAGAAGTCGACTTGCAATAACCTGTTAATGTTACTTTTGATTCAGTTCCACTCAGACCATCATAATCACTTCTTATTTAGAAGTCTTGGATTATTCATTCGTGTTTCTCATCCTAGGGCAAACAGTTTTTCAAAGCCAATCTATGTTCACATTATCAGATACAAGCACTCCACATGTAAGTTTCAGGCACGGACTGCAAGTGTCAAAAACTTAATTAAAAGTGCGCTGCCTCAGCCGCTGCTGCTGCTGCCCCCAGTTGCTGCCTCAAATGCTGCTTCTTCTTCGTCTTCGACTACTTGGCGCACTTGATAGTAGTGGGAAAACAAACTTAAAGATACTTCTACACCAGGCACTTAATTAGACGTTAAACACTTGTAAAATGCTCAAGGATAATGGATGCGAGTGAGCTAAGGAGTCGACAGCCAGGACCAAGCTGGTAGGTTGGGTAATGCGAATGCAATTGTGTCTGAGACAGAATTGACGAGGAGAACTGAATATCTGATAATGACAGCCCATGAGTACTATGAACTGGATGTTGGCGTCTGTTGTTTAAGGCCAGATTTAATGGACTGAGCAGTTATCAAATTTTAGTGATGCATAATAGTTTTTAAATGTATCCTATGTGGTAACTAAGCTACATGTATGCATGGTCGTGTTGCACACGCTCGAGTGATTACCGTACCAGGACAGGTTCGCCCTCCTCCGAAATAATATGTGTACACACACAAGTTCGTTCAGTGTGTAATGCGTGTATGTAAAGTTGGTCATTAGTTAATTCACTGCACATACAACAAGCTTCCCAACTTACCATAAATGCGAGTAGTTTGTTAGACTAGAGTCTCTGGGGAGGGGCGATATTAGAAGCAGCTATCGGCCAGCAGTTAGCAGAAGCAATAGCAAATGCAACAAGCACCAGATGCCAACGTGAAATCGTGTAAATTGGACCACACAGACACCAAAACAAGCCAACATTACGGCCAGACCAGATCCAACAAGACACACATTCCAGGCTGTAAGCACCACCTCCGAAACTGTGGAAAGTTCTGTATGCATTCAAGTTGCATGAGAGCGACTCTGAGACACACAAAGAGTGGTTCATATGCACCTCAAATGTGAGGAGTCAGGCCATATGCATATCTATATATTTTGCATAAATTATCATCAGAGACCTGGCCACAGAGGAGTGCGGCACAGCAAACAAGATAATGCCACAGCGGCGCAACATCATTAAGGAAATTACTTGTAATACACCAAACCAGCAATATCATGTAGTTACTACTTTGCTACTATTCCACTCACGCCACATACACTACAAAGCCGGGCCTCAACCTGGACATGGATGGCGAGTAGTGGCCATCAAACCACTCGCTCCACTGCCGACTGACTGCAGCCCCATTCCTGGCTTGGGGGACATGGAAAATTATCATAACTGCGACGCAAGGTAAACTCCGTACTCAATATTTTAGATGCGAAAATAATTAATGTGAGAAGCTTCAGCTCTCCCTGGTTCGCAGCTGCTATGCTCGTTGGGTGCCCAGCCCCCTGTTATGTCTGCTTCGACTTAGCCGTGTTACCGTCGTCTTAACGTGGGTAGCCTAATTAGTTGACTGCACGTACTCTTTGCTCTGTGAATCTATGCGGCTGTGGCAAAGGGCTTACAAATTAAGCTATTTGCCATAGTGGTTACGTTAATTAGCACTGCTGCCGGCGGGGCGAGAGGGAAGGTGACTGCGAATAAAGCCAGCCCGATTAACAAACTTGCTTAAGATTACGGCCAAAAGATGCTTGCTAACTGAAATTGGAAACGTTTAAGATTTGATCTCTAGTTGATATCAATGCAAAGAGGAAACCCTGAACATGAACTGTCAGAATACAATAATATGCAAACGTTATACCTGACTCAATATGGCATTTGTATTTTTCATGGGTTTCTGCATGGTTATCAAAATACATATTAAAAGATTGGCAAATGCTACCCGGGTTTAATTGTAAGACATTAAGGTAAAATTCAAAAGTGAGCATCTTAAAGGCAAAGTGAAAGGCAACTAAATAATTGTTGTTGATCAGGAACCAAAACCTCTGTCAATATGAAACCATTTTGAAGCTCTCTGACCGATGTGTCACAGCACTCACCGCATCCAGCACTTTCGCTAAGCCACAAAACCACGACACAGATTCCCAATCACTTGCCAAACATAAAGATGCTGCAAAAGCAACAACAGCAATGCAAAAGCATTCAACAAAACTGCAATAACAACTATGCAAATGATTCAGAAGGAACGTTGAACATTTGGTTTGTTGCTCCGTTGGCTTTGAGTTGGCTCGGTACATGAAATTTGTGCTGCAAATTACATGAGAAATTAAATGCATGAATAATTCGAATGGTTGCTGTGGTCTCAACAGCACAAAATGGCCCAAGCTAATCAGGGGTAGGGTCCAATTTGGTTGCATGGTGGGTGGCTGTCGGGTTGGTCAGGGGAGTTCTCCTGCTTTGTATTTGCACTGCATTTTATCGCTTTAACACTCTGACACAATGAATATAAATATTTAGACAGCAAAAACAGCAGCAGCAGAAACAAGACCAGGCTGCAGCAGCAACATCAGCAGCAGGACGGGACCAGCAGATATGCAATGCTGCCACTGTGTGTGCGTCTATATTGTGTGTGCGAGTGTGTGTGTGTGTGTGGGAGTGTGTTTGTGCGTGGACTTGACCTGTACATTAATTTCAATATAAATGAAAGGTTGTCTGTGCTTTTTGGAAATGCGCATTTCTCGCCAATTTCTATTTTATTTTTATTTGTCATGTTCATTTGCCAAATATTTCATTTCGTATAACTACGTTCCGTTAGTTTGCGTAACGTTACGTTGCGTTGCGTTGTGGCACTTTACGCTGCGTTATTAAAGATGCCCATCGATCGATGGAATGGCCCTCGAACGGTATGCGGTATTTGGAATCCGGAAACCGGAAACCGGTTGCGACTACAAATTTATTGTTTACCATTAAAATTGACGCAAAAAGTCTTGTTTATGTGCCCTTTTAGTTAACAAACTCATAGACCCATAAATTGAGTGCCGAACATGAAGTCAAAGTTCGCTTAAGAGGCACAGGCTCCCAACAGTTTGTCCGCTTATGTCCTTGCCCGCCCTCAACCCCTGCCTCACTCGATTGGCAAATTTGTCCCAGGAAATGTATGCGTATATTGCCGGCACAACTGAGGATGCCGAGTCCTTGCTATAGGTGCCACTAGTTCGGTTCAAACAGAAATCAATTTCCGTTATAGAACTGGTTTCGTCCTCTTCCTTGGCCAGAAGTTTCTTCCTGTTGCACAAATAAATATTTTTTACCGGATGTTTGGGTCACAATCGCGCTTCGTAGAAAACGCCAGATGTGTTTGCTTTGGCTTTGTGAATTTTAAAGTCCTGCGCCTCCACATGAACAACAATCGCATTCCAAGGAAATCGAATTGAATTTGTATTCGATTTCTCGTCTCTTCTTTTTATTTTGGTCATCTTGTGAAAACAGGAGATATTTTGATAATTTAATTTCGTTTGATTCACTTTGAAATTACATTATTGTTAAATAAACAAAATTAATTTTAAGTTTTGCAAGATGTGGTTTCAAACTTGGTGGAGACGCGGAAACATATTTTCATTATTGAAGTTTTCATTCATCACTTATATCAGTCCTCAGTATATCTACCACAAATCAACTTCGTATCTATTAGTAGGAGCGAAACTTTTTTACAAATACAAGCATCAGTTGATACAGCAATACAGTTTCAGTAATAAAATGAACCATATTATATTAAATTGTAAAGTACTGCACTGTGTACACTCTTATGTTCAAAATGCAATTCGTTCTCTGGCCAGTGCCAGCAGAAATTGTTGGCATGTTCATATCACATTTTTTCAATTTTAGTCCACATATAAATAAAGCTGATTATTCATACTGTGTAAGTGCGCTGCGAAATTCGTCAAAGGGTGTCATGTATTTTTTAAATTAAATCTATATATTTTTTCAATGCTTTTAAAATTAGTCAACCATTTGTTCACAAATATTTATATTTATTTATGTGCTACATTTTTATTTAATGCCATAAATCAAATTAAAGAAAAAATATCAGCGGTTAAAACGCGGTCACATGACAATATATTTATTTATATTACATTTGAATATATTTGATGAAAAATCGTTTAGGTCCTGGTGGCAACCGGTGGTCCCATATGGAGGTATGGTATGGCACCTGCGGGTCCTGGTAACGGAAGTCCGCCAGTGAAACAGCTTCATTAGTTGAAGAACACGCAGCCTTTGAGGTCAGAATAAAAACCACAAAACTTTAAGGCACGCACCACCCAAACCAATTTAAGTCTGTGCGAATCCTTATCCTGGTCTCTCTTGGCAGTCTCTGCAGAGCAGTTTTCACTGCTCAACGTCTTAAATCACAAAAAGTAGCAAACTTTTTTACTCAACATTTTTTTCTTCGTTTTTCATGCTTTGTTGTTATTTTTCGTAGTCCTTGGAATGTTACTCAAAGTTTTATTATGATTTTGTGCCACTGCTGTTTTCTGCTTTTTTCAATTTTTTTTGGTTGTAATTTTTTTATTGTGTGCGTTTTTCCTGTTTGTGACTTTGTGTTGACAATTGAAATTGATTTTGCGGTTCCTGACACCGCCCACACTCTGTTGCTGTGGCCACAATGGAATCTGTTGATGTTTGAGCGAATTCGATGGAATATAATCACAGATTGCAGTTGAGTTTGCTCTTGATTGCTGTATCACAGGCATTCTCAAAACAATTTAAATGAGTTTTAAATTGCAATCACAACAGAAACAACATCAGCTTCAACATTAAAATACAAACGTACCTGAATTAATACATACTTGGTACGTTTTGGGGAAGTTCATTTGCTGTTTGCTCGATATATAAAACAAAACAAAAATAAATCATAAAATTGTGTGCGTTAATTCAGCTTCATTCAAAGGGTGTTAGATGTCAATTGAATGGAAGGATCTCGGGTGTGCGGCAATAAGCCGAAAGATTATGTTCAACATAATTGACATTTTAATGCGCTGATAGTTGGAAAATGATAAAAACAGATTTAATATTCTGATAATTTGCACAATAATTATGCAACTTAATCGAATTGTCAGCGCGCTGCATTACGCATGTGGCACTTCAGACTCAGTGTCAGTGCACCCAACGTGGCGTATGCACAACATCAACATTAAATGGATATTCGCTAAACGATCAAATTGACAATAAATTTAATAGTCGATTGGAGCAGTTATCATACAAAATGATGCATGGGTTGCCAGCCAAATGAAGTGCATTGGCAACATTAGAGAGGACCAAAAAATGAAGTGGCCATATTTAGATAATAATCTATTGGATAGCATTCGATTGTCTAAATTACCAGCAACGCTTAGATAAATCAAATTAAATGCTGTTAGCTCGTTTATTTATTTATTAAATACGTTTTTGGACTGCACAAAAGAATTGTTTAACTTTCCCAACACATTTGTTTTCTAGCTACGAATTTAACGAAGCATCTACAAAGAGGAGCCCCCTATTAGCAGGGGGCATCTGAAAGCAGTGCCTCATTTAACGAGACAATTTCCCCAACGCCTTCTTTTCCATTCTATTCACCATGGGATCGCTTTTGAATGTGATCATTGTTTTACTTTTCGTCTATATAGTATCGAGGGGGACCCCCTCTAGCTGTCATTGCAGCGCTGCTCATTTTGTCACATTTATTTAAAAAGGGGGCGCTGCTCTGGCTTAAGGAAAAGTTGCCCTCTCCCAAAACATATACCTTTTCAAGCCAATTAAGTACTTAGTTTTGTGCAAACACATTTAAGTTGTAAGAATCATGTAGTGAGTTGTCGTTTTGTGTATGCACCTGAAACTCACCTGGCCAGTTTGTTGGCTCAAACGGTTGCGGCTGTCTTTGGTTGAATCATTTCATTGCCCATATTCATATGAGGCGTTCATGCATTTTATTTGTTTGTTTGTCGCTTGCATTAAATTGAAATGGAAATACCGCAGACCACACTATAGGAATGACAGTCAAACAGACAGAGAGACAGACAAGCGGACAGACAGACAGACAGCCAGACAATGGGATACAGACGGACAAATGTCTGCTGTTGCTGTTCTGATGATGACAGTTGACGTCAGTCGCCGAAAAATAAGTACAGTAAACCCTCTGCATATACGAACTGCTGCTGCTGCTACAGCAGAGTGTCCGTTTGCCTTTGGTCCTCACTATGCTCAATGAAATCGCTCATACGCCACCGCAGCAATCGAGAGGGAGGCATTGTTGCCAAGGGTTGGGCACTGGGAGGGCGTGTAAAACAAACGAAATGAGAGCGCATAGTTTCATTATCCCACGGCTGGTAGACGAAGCAAGGACGTGGCACAGACCAGCCGCTACACGCGGCGCATTACAAATTTTCGAAACGAAACTGAAATCAAATAAGAGACAACGTTACTAGCCTGCAAGATACACCCACACACACACACACACATACACAAGTACACACACGTACGAGAACAAAAGCAACAACAATGCAATGCAATTAAAATTGGCTGTGTAAAAAACCAAGATGGAAGACAAAAAATGTGGAATGACAAACATGCTGCGAATTTGTAATTTGTAATCTGTAATATGAATTCGAGTTTAAAACATATATATATGTATATATATATATATATATGTATCCATCGATATAGGTATGCCAGGTGAAAATGCTGTAGAATATGATTGCAGCTCCATTTAATTGAGTTGCTTGAATATTTTGCCAGCTATGCGCATCAATCTGATGCGGCAACTCAAACAAAATGGCAGCAATCCAATCAGCAATACTGTAATTGGTAAAATGTAGGATGTTGAATGTGCGAATAATCGAACGTTTGAACACTTTTTGCGGCATTTGATTGAAGCCGGAAATTAACAAAATAATGCAATGATATATGTATGTGTGGTTTAGTCTCATACGTTGGAATGTATATAAAATTGCGCGATTTTTCAATTGAAATCGAGTGGAAATTGTCAGCGATTGTGTAAAATACCTTCAATTAAATTAATTGTGTGTTATTCTTTCGTTGCCTTGTGCATGTGTAATTAAATTGGCTATAAATTGTTACTGAAACGAACTATTTATATGTAGTGGCTCTGTACATAATTAACCATATTATAATATGTAATAGGCATCACAGTTTTTTCTTCTCAGTAAAAGTTCATGAACCAATCAAAAATTAAAATCAATTATGAATCAATCATATAACATTTTTATTGATATTTCAGAATTTCTCTACATAAGTTAATTCAATATGTTTTTTTTAAAGCCCTCATTAAAAAAATATATTGATTTTTTTTACTGGCCATACATAATGGATATATGTATATCCATAAAAGTTTTCCACATTTACCGGCTATGCTCGGAAAATGAGAAGGACATCCAAAATAATCCATAAAAAGTGTTCCATTGAATGAAAAAGTTTTTAGGCTAAATACGAAACACGACTGTCATCAATTCTGGTTCACAATTAATCGAATCGATGTTGCCCAGCCTATTGCTACGGCTCTAACTGGCAATTATAAGAGCCTCCTGGCAAGTCCTTGTAAACATTTTCATTCTTGCCTCGTTGTTGCTGCTGCTGCCAGCTGCCATTAGTTGGTTGACTGACTGATTGCTTTGTCTTATCATGTGGCACAGGCCCCATTCCAAATGTCGAATACATTTCAATTTGCTTTGTTGCTACACCTACCAAATGCCCTTTCCCCTTCTTCGGTATTTTTATTCTTTTTTTCATCATCAGGCTGTTTGTTGTTGCCTGCTGGTGCTTCTAATCAGAATTTGTTAACAATTTTGGGTGCTGGGTGTATTTGTTTCTCTTTTCTTTGACACTCTCTACAATCACGCAGAGAGGCAGCCAGGCATCAAGGACATCAATCCAAATGCTGCAGCGAAGCTAAGCCAGAGAGCAGCATTTGATTTTGCGATTGAATCCAACAATCAATTATCTTGTCTTCTGTCTCTGCTGCCCTTTTGCGTTTGCCTTGTTGCGACCCAGTCAACTGCAATTTTCATTGCCAACATTTTGGCTCAAATGACAAAATGCCAGAATGCCAAAGGCAGTAGGTAATGACAGCAAGAGAAGGATAGTAAAAATGTTCCAGATGACTGACAGATTGGCCAAGTGCGTTTGCCGTAGGCACTTTTCAAAAATATTGGTCTATATAT
This sequence comes from Drosophila nr. medialis 2 BK-2023a, assembly GCA_035044325.1. NCBI lineage: Eukaryota > Metazoa > Arthropoda > Insecta > Diptera > Drosophilidae > Drosophila > Drosophila nr. medialis 2 BK-2023a. The sequence goes on from JAWNMH010000394.1 coordinate 394,926, forward strand.
GCAGCACTCTTTTCAAGAACAACTTAAAACTTATTTTAAGATACCGTATTTCAAGTACATATTAATCTTCAATAATATTTGCTTTGCCATCTACTTTGTGTGTTGTATCAAATTGCAACTGTCAGGTCTTCCTTTCCAGCGCTTGTCTCTGCGCGTTTTTCGCACACACACTTAACTATGTCAACAGGAAGTCAAATGGCACACACACACACTCCCACACACACACACACATGTATAAACACATACATATAACAACATGGCAATGGCAAAATGGCGTGCATAAATAACCGGACCGCCAACCGAGAGCGCTTTATGAGCGTGCGACTGAGCCGAAGATTGTTTATGGTGGCCAACAGTTGATTCATCGCATTTAATGGATAACGCTTGCATATTCCGCAAAAAGCGAAAGAGATACAGCAAAAGAAACACATAGAGGGAAGGGAGTGAAGAAGAGTTGCCCCTAAGCATAAGAGAAGTTTTTATTCTGGAAATGCAGCATGTTTTTATGGAGTTGAGGGTCTGTAAAATATGACTTTGCTACAAGCTTAAACAATTTACTTTTTCTTACTTTCTCCAATGTTGCTTGCAGCCATTTTGGCCAGTACTTTGGTAGCTTGCTTTATTGTTTTTGGCAAGAAGCGCAAATTTCGTGGCAAGACCAGCGAGCTCCATTCAATTCCAATGCCCAATTGTCAAGCAATGTCGATGGCTTATCATTTAATGAACTGCAGAACAACAACAACAACAACTTAAACACCACAGCAATGTGTAATATATTGTGTGCGTGCGTGTATGGAACACATATCAAGTGAGTTGGCCTTTACTTAATATAAGATCTTTTTGGGTCAACTTTATTATATGCACATAATTACAAAAGCCAACAAAATGGTAGCTGCGGCGTGTGTTGGCCAGAGATAAAGCATTTATGATGACAGACATGTGGGAATTGCTGTTGCCTGTTTCAACAGAGAGACAGACAGACAGACAGACAGCCGGGGAGGCGGACAGGCGAGTGAGCAAACAAAGAAGTAGTCGGGTTGACTCAGTCCAAATTCTTAGAATTTTCCCAGCCGACTTCCGTCTTTGGTTGTCACCAAACGTCGAGTCTCATTTATTTGCGCTGCTCTAATAATAAGAAATAATGTCATCTTCTGTGTACTCGTATTCCTAGAGCCTATTGTCTATGTCCTCAAGTACAGATTGGGGGAGGGTGTTGAAGGGAGGGCAAAGACTCGCCCTTTAGTTCGCTTTACTGTTCAGCCACAGGCTAAAATATTTATGCGACAAACGACAATTTTGGATTTATGTTTGTGTTTTTTTTAGACTCGGGCCCCAATCGGCGCAGGATATACTACATACATACATATATAAAAGTAGCTGAGTTTCGTTTTTCTTTTTTATTTACTTTTCTTTTTTTTTAGTTTTTTTGGTTTATTTTTTATTTCTGTTTATATTGCAGGAACTGGTCCATAAATAGCAGCGCCATGGCAGCAGCTCTTGTGTGCGAATTAATGTGGCAATGGGCAGGAAATTGTGTGGGTTTGTCCTTGCGGATGGCAAGGGATTTACAGAAGCTGGCATACAGAGTGTGTTGGGGGTGCTGCCAGTAGGTTTATATATGCGGTTAGAAATTGGAACAGCAAACGAAAATTGTTTTTATTAATTGAAGACCATTTTAAATTTAACAAATGCAGACAAATTTCGCAACTTTAATCCCCAAATGAAACATTTTAATGTGTCCAAATCCGAGTTTCCCAATGCTGTCATTTTCCCCCCAACTGTTTTCATGTGCGTTGCTTTGCCAAGATTTAAATTTGTTCTTTTTTCGTTTTGGTTACGCTCCTAATCGTTTCCTTGTTACTACAAACAATCTTATGGCGCATTATGCCACTCAGCAAACAACACTCAAGCAAACACACTCAAAAAGCATCTTCTTTGCAGCTTCACTTCATATTCAATATCAAATTTCCTAAAAATTTTGCCAAACAGCAGCCGCAAACACTTGAAAATGTTCCCAGAGCTCAATTAAAAGCCATTAGCTGAATATCGAAAAAAGCTTTACATCATCAACTTCTTCCACCCCAATCCACCACATCCCATCACACCCCTCATTGTTGGCTGTGTTGTGTATGGCCAAAGGATATACACGCATTGAATTACGCAGACAAAAGGCCAAGGCATTCCAAAATTTCCATATGCAAGTTTTCACATAAAATATACGCACATACATGCATAAATACTCCACTCACTGCCTTTCCGTAGAACCAGCTTTGCCCGGGGCATAACACTAGACGAAAAACCCACTCCTTGTCGAGTAATTAAAGTTTTGCACAAGTGTCGATAAATTATGCGGAAGATAGAAGATGGAAAATGCCGAGTAGGAAGCTGCTATGCAAATCACTCACAACAAACAACTTACAATGCGCAGCTGGGAGCGAGAAGAGAGCAGTGAGTCGAGAACTGAGCGACAGATGGACATTCTTTTGGCTTTCGAATGACAGGCACTTCATCATCGTGTCCTTCTTCGAGTGTGTAATTCATCACGCGAACAACCGCAGACCTCCCCTACCCCCACTGCCAGCACTGCCCCCGCTTTGCCCATTGCCAAGCGAGCAGTGACATGACAAGTTGAGCCTGCATTTAAGCTGGCCATCTCAGGAAGGGGTGGGGCTGTGTGTTGCCCGTCTTTGCAGGCCCGTTGAGTTTTGGGAGCCGCTTTGTAAGCGCAACCTGCCTGAAATGCTATTAACAAAGTTGACATTAATCGCTCTGACTTTCTGCAAGAACAGCAGCAGCAGCATCAGCTAAAAGAGGCAGGCTTCACACGTGTGTGTATTTAAAAGAGGCCCAAGCAGGCTTCCGGCAAGCTTGTAATGTGAAAACAATTAAGTATGTAAAATGTAAATGGGTTCGGCCCCGGAAAGCTAGTCAACGAAAGCATCTGAAAGCCAGAGTAGTCAACAAAAATAATTGCTATGAAAAGTGGCGAGACTCACTCTGACATCAACCAGCTTCTGACTTGTGCCCTTTGGCAAGAGAGCATGTTTTGAATGACATTGATTCCTAATCCCAAATTCTCACTGAACTTGCACTGAATCTCATTCGAAAGGATTTTGATGGCAGAATATCAGATGGTAAAGTAAGTACCTAGTTTTGAGTATATAAATAATATTTTTCTTACGTTACACAATTTATAGTTCCGAGCAATCACAAAAAAAATTAATTAAAAAATAAGAAACATATAAAAGAAATAAAGCAATTGTAGTCACATAGTCTAAAACGTGCTAAACGAGGATCATATGAGTATTGAATGATCAGATCACATCATTCTCAGTGACTGATGCAAACATATTTTCCATTACGTAGGTCATAATTTGGATTCCAATAATGGAAATATAATTGAATACTCCCAAAACAACCTACTGTTCATTTCTAACGATTAAATGATCCCAGTGATATGCATAATAATTCAAATGCATACAAGCTAAAATATAGCCATATTTCTGTACTTTTTGTGCTTTGAGCTTTTCATTGACTCAACTCCAAGCAACTAATAAATTCAACTTAGCATATACTCACACACACATGGGTATATACGTATGTAAACATAATCACATAAATATGCATACCATTTAGCTGCTGTCAGTTTTATGAATTGGATTTGTATGCTTAGCCAACTGACCAATCTCTGACTCCAGTCTCATACACTCACACACACACACACTCACATACGCACACTCATAAATAGGAAGCTAAACCCAATTAATTTATGGTGCTGCTGGGAAAATAGTTAACATAGCCCAGAGACTAAGTTGCCAGACAATAAATGCTGTTGATACGTTAAACAAGATTAAGCATCCGACACATGAAACCAGTCGCTGTCACAGTCCTTATTACTATTATTGTCATTGTAATTGTTGTTGTTCTCATTATGCAATATACAACTTCTATTGTTTACTGCGCTATTAATGAACAACGAATGCATCCGTTACAATCAGCCAACTCCCCCTTGCAAGAAGTACGATAATTTCCTCTTCCCATTGTTTCGCATTGGGTCGCTTTGAAATTGATCTGCTGCAAGCCACCTGCTGTTCCATTATTGCAATCATGCATTGAAGTCTTAATGAACATAAATAGATTTATCATTTATTGAACTTAAAGTAGTGTACCCCCGCCCCTCTGAACTGTTATTTGTGTATTAATGTTAATGCAATTACGGTATTCGCATCTGTCTACTAATAAATGCGAGGCATGCAAATATTATTGCTGCCAACTTGAGATTGGGATGTTTCAAATGCCATAAGCCAGAAAGATAAGCAAGCACAAACTAAAACAATTTCCCAACGTCTGACATTCGGTTTGTGAAATATGTGTAATTATAAAGGATAATAGCTTCAGGCAAATGTGAGCAGGCAGACGCAGAACTTGGTGCTGAAGGACGAATTGATACTTACAGAAATCGTTATTTGATGTACATTCATTCCGATATTTCCCACTTACTTCCATGACCCATCAAATTTGATGCCCAAAACGCCTGGCGGCTTTCTTCCTCCTACTTACTTTTTATCGGCATTCCATTCCCAATATTTTATGTGCACCTCATCCGCAAAACATTATCAAAAATCGCTTACAGCCAATTTGATTTTATTAGAACGAGTACCCTAAAGAGTGCCAAACCGCACCCACTCCGCCTCCTTTCGACTCTCCTTAAGTTGCGCTAATCATGCGAACTTGCACCAACATTTGGGCAGTTTATGCTTCAAATGCGACTCCAACGACGATGACGACGGCGATTAGCATTAAAGTTAGCTGCGAGCTGGAGGCTCCACATAAAACCGTTTTATGCACACCCATAAACACGTGAGAGGCGTTTACCCACCTGGTGGCTACCGAAATTTCGCACCAATGTTTTTGTCTTCTTCCGGTGGCGCCCACTCTGCCAGGTGGCATTGATGGGAGACGCCTTCAGAGTGCCGCTGACTCTTCAAAATGGCCGCACATAAAAATTATATTAAGCCATAAAACTGAAACAGGACACACACACTGGATCCATTGGATAAAGCACTTATTTTATGTGCGGTCAAGGCAATTCAATTCACATTTGCGGAGTGCACAAAATGCTTTATTGCCTTTGACATGCCAGAGATCATTAACTACTATAATAGAAATGAACCTGCTGAAGTTGAGATTTGTTAGGGCCTAATGGAATGATTATAAACGGATCATAGTTAAAACATTACAATTGCTGAGATTTTTTATTGCATTCAAGAAATTGCGCAAGAACAGTCTCGTTTTTATTACAAACAACTTACAGAATTTATCTATGAGTTTATGTGTGTGCGTGTATGTGTGCAAACAAGGCAAATATGATTGAGAAAGCCATAAAAAGAATTCTCATAGATTTGAGAGATGCATAAATGCAATGCTCTGGGGATTACTCGTAAGTAAACTATGTCTGCATTTGCCCCAAATAAGATTTCAATTCTTTTTCGCAAGCGCATTTCAATTTATGTTCATTCGCTGGCCTGTTCAATATGCCAGTTACACGCAGATGTCACGCCCCCACATGTTACCTCCCCCTGCCGCACGCCCACTGCTTGCGGCAGCATAAATCGCAGAGCATATTACACAATGCGATGCGTGCCTGGATGCCTCAATGGAGGCGCCCACAAAACAGTCAGCGACGTTTTCGGTTCGCCTTGTGCCTTGCTCTATCGTTCTGTTTGCATTTGCTCTTGCTCCTGGCTGGGGCAGGGAAATAGTTGTAGAAGAGTGGAGAGTGTGTGTGGATGAGGAGAGAGGGGGGTCGATTGTATTTGCAGGGTAACAATGAGAGGGGCACAAACTTTTTATTCTGCATTTGTCCTGTTGCTGCACACAGAAGCAGATAGTAGAAAATAGACGACTAAGGTAGACTCCCTGGATGGAGTGCATCCTCCTGGTGAATCCTTGCCCGTTTCGCCTCTCTTCCGACTGCCATGCTACGTGTTCTGCTTGCAAACACATTCAAATTGTTTACCGTGTGAGCGGAACGCACGTGAAAGCCAAAAGAAAATTGTAGTAAATTTTAAATGGAACGGCAGCAAAAATGTGCAGCGTCTCCTCGATTCCCGATCCCCGATCCCTTGTACCCGATCCCCGACCCACTAGCTGCTGTTTGCCTTGACGCAGTGTAATTTATTGGCAGCACGTTTATCATGCCGTCGTCTCCGTCTCTGACTGACTGTACTCAGAGTCGCCGCCCCAGTCTCAGTCTCCTCTCCACTGGTAAGCCCAAAATATGCAACCATGTGGTGCATGCAAAAATGCCTATGCCACAGCACAGGATGCTCGACTAGAGTGGCTGCACTAGTGCTCCGGATCCGCCTGCCAAGCTGCCAGCAAGCTTGTCTGCTATCCTGGTTGCCTAGCTGCGTGTTTGCTGCTGGCTGCCTGGCTGCCTGGCTGCCTCGCTGTTGCTTACCACAACATTTGCACAAATTGCATCCACAGCCTTTCCATATCCTTTCTTACTTACTTTTATCCTTGGCCAATGTTTGCCGACCGTTTTGCCAGTCAAGCCAGTCGGCCTCGGTTTGAGGGGAGGCCTTTTCATTGTTTGCTTTTTTGGTGCCTCCTGCGCCTGATGCAACATTCATTAAAATGTTGCCAATGTGTTTTTGTGGCAAATTGAAGTAGCTGAACCTGATAACGCCAGACGCCCAAAGGCTCAAGCCCCTTAAAACATTTGGATATGCATTTTCCGAGTAGTTGCCTGTGCATGCAAAGGATTAGGCACAGTCCAAACAAAGTACGCCACTTTGTGATACATCCGAAAGAGAAAGAAAAATAGTACACTGATAAGAATAGGAAAAGTGAGTATGAAGCAAAGGCAAACACAGACATATCTGCAAAATATCTTTGCCAAAGTACAGCAGAATCCATTCTAATTGCATGCCTTAGTGAGCACTCTAAATTATTCGTCAGTCCCTTTGAAGGGACATCGAATAATTTGTTTGCTCAAAAAATACTCATTGCACCATATTTCGAATAAAGTAAAGCAGAATGGGTCAGCAATGTGATTATTTTCAAATATGATCCAGTCTGTCTAAGACAGTTTGAGCATTTTTACTTTTTTTTTTGCTAAAACTAAACTGACAAACAAATTGCGCGGTGTCCAGCGGAAGCGACTGCATCTAATTGTTATTTAAATTAATCATAAGCATTTGCAATTTGGCGGTTTCTCAGTACTTTGTTTTGGCGAGGACACTCCACAGAACGTTGTTCGCAACTGTTGACACTTTGTTCGCAATTAGTTTGGCCAACAAGGCCAATGTGGTAAGCGAAATGTGGGTTGCGATGCAGCCTTAAATAAACAAAATTGCAGCATTTTTTATTTCCAACTAATTGGCCAGCCCCAAAGAACCCAGCTACAGAGTGAGAGTGAATAGGGGAAGAGCAAATTGGATACTGTTGGTAGAAAATTAATTAAAATGCTGCTGTCTTTGGTATTTACTCAACAAATTGCTTCAAATGCGCATAAATCAAATTGTTCACACCGTTCGACTGAAACTCCCAGATCCCAGTACTCCATATTAATATCGAGTGAATTCAATTTTACGTGCATATTTCATTTATTTTGTGAGTGTGTGTGTGTGTTTGTGTGTGTATTTAAAGCCACAGTCGACTGTCGCCACTTGTAAGGGAGCCTCTGGATTGCCAGGACTTTTACCAATGGAAAACAAAAATAAAAAGACTCCATTGAATGAGCAGTCCTCGAAATGTTGCTGGTGTACGAGTGTGTGTATGTGTTTGGTGCTGTGCCTGACAGCCTGACTGTCGGCCTGTTTTTGATTCATGCGTTAAATGAAAATTAATCCGATTTAATCTGTCGCTAATTAGGTTTATTCTGGGATTTGTTTCGCACCTCTCATGCCCTCTTGGCCAAATGTTCGGTGTCGATTTCTGTTTGTGCCATGTATGTTGTGTATATTGAGCATCAATTAGAGATGGCCAACCAATTAAGTGCTAACCATGAGTAATACCATGGATAAAACCATTCATTATGAGTCCATTCCGGGCCAGCTTATTTGTCTCTCTTTCTCTCTTTCGCTCTTAAAGAGTTGTTTGCTTTAAATAAGAATTTGATTCGCAACTCTCGGCTATCCGTTATAACCCAAATCAACGCTGATGATGACACTCATACGCACTGTTGCCTCTCAATCTGTTCTTCAACAGAGCCACCCACCCAGACAAACCAATCGACACTCCCACACCTCCCCCTTACCCCACACACACACACTCACATTCCCTGCACCAAAAAGCATCTCTTGCACCTGCAATGCTTTCATAGTTTCTGCTGTTGACAACATTGTTTCACTGGTTGGCTGTCTGACTGGCTGAATGGCTGGCTGGCTCTCTGACTGGCTGGCTGGTCCCTAGTCTGGTCTAGTCCTTGTCACTGCCTCATTTCCATAAAGCACACACACTCATACGCACAGTGAAAGCAAAACAAAGCCAAAAATCTGAAGTTTCATTACGAAAGGATGTGCTGCGACTCCTTCGACTCCTGCTCCTACAAACTGTTCTCGCATGTTTGTGCTTTCGTTTTTGGTCATGTCAAAAACCGGCAAAGCCAGAACAGATTCTGCTCATCGTCATTGCCATCGCTGTTGTCGTTGCCGTCTGGCTGGTGTCTGCTGTGCCTGCCCAGATAATATGCTTAATACGTTTTTATGTGCCTGGCAGGCGAGCAGGCGAGCGGGCGGACGGGCTGTCTAGCTAGATGTTTGGTTGGGACAGCCGCCTGCTCCACCGACGACCGACCACACTCTACAGCCACCCAGTTTTCATTGTTATTGCCAACTGGTATTGACTGTTGCCTCGCGTGAAATAAAATTTCCACTGTGATGACTTTTGGGCTCACAACAAAAAGTTTTTGGTTTTTGGCTTCGCACAAATGCCATGAATTATGCAAAGGACCCTTGGCAGGCATTGCGAAGTCTGTTGGCTTCTATAAACCAGCCTCTGTTGCTGTTACTGTTGCTGACTTTGGATATCAAAATCTATTGACCCATTAACAGTCTTTAGTGTATTTGGAAGAGTCACTTGAGAGCGACGTCTGCACTACAAACTAATTAACATAACGCATTAAGCCAGCAAACACTTTTAAATTATGTCAAGTGTCGAGTGGCAATAACAGCATTGCCATTAAAGGATTATGCTTCACTGCATCGTTGACTGGATGCCAGCTAAGTTTTTTGCAACTGACAACCCATTTTTGCCCTCATCAATGGGTGCAGTGAGGGGCAACGCGACTTGGCCGCGCGCTTTGACACGAGCTCCCAACACTTCATGCAACGCGGCAACAACTCAAGGCAACAACTCAAGGCAACAACTCAAAGCAGCGACTCCGACGCAGACGTCTGATGTCAAATAGCTTGCCGCCATTGACGTCTTAAGTCGGGAGCAGGGAGCATGGTGCAAGCAGCAGCCTCGAGATGCCTAGCTGCATATTAAACACCCAGACTCAAGTGGCGCCACTTCGAAGTAAGTCAAAGGAGAGTGCATCAAGTTGAAGCAACTGCATGTGCATTCCAGTCTTCATCTAATGAAATCCGCCAAGTATGTTGTGCCAAAGGCTAAATAGAGATTCCTCTATTGTATTTGGTTGTACTTACTAGGTAGGTAAGTTGACCTTTCAATACGAAAATACAAAGGCTCGTTATAAGATAGGTAAGTTGACATTTGCATAAGATATCAAATACGACCAATCAGGCAGTGAATGAGTTACATAATGCTGCATTTTATGAAATGCAGTTTAACTGGCACGTAATTTGCAATATATCAGTTAACTGGGACTGTTAACAGAGTTAACTGAGCTGTTTAAAATGGACAGTAAACTAATTTAATTACCTGTCTGTCAATTTCTTCAATAAAAGTATGAAAACTTCACGTAAGATACAAATATGAAAATCACATTTTATTGAATATTGGATACAGATCTGAATCACAGTTATCAATAACCAATTTAAAATGCGGACTAACAATGTAATTTATCTGGATTAACTGATCTCATATTTATACAGAGAGGAAAAACAGCAATTTGTCTCGATTTTAGATGTCCACCAATTTTGCTACAACTCTCCAGAAGATTTAACTGTCTGCCTTAGATTATTTATTTCATTTTATTTTTAATTTAATTTCTTCTTCTTTTAAAAACATGTGGTCTGTTCTCAGCCAGTATAAATAACTAAATACAAAACACATTTAATTTTACTTTAATTAGCTAAAGTTGAAAGTTGCTTCGACAGATATGTACATAATTCCGTATAATTTTAAACAACTTGTATCAAAATCGAGGGAATTTTATATTCCTGTATATCTTGTGACTGCTTGAATATTTTATCTTCAGTACATATTAATTAATATTTCATTTTCTTTACTAACGATTTTTGGGCAACTGATTTGCATCTCTGCGATGTTGTCACATTTGTCGACTTTTCGGACGCGTAATTAATGGCACACAAAGCCGGCAATAATAAGCAATTACATAAATGCTGATGTAATTATTAATTATTTAATGTAAATATATGTAGCTATGAAGAAAAGTATGCATAAATAGGTGTGAGGCACGCTGTTACTGGCGACTCCTCGTTAGTCCTGTCGCATATGTGACGGGCAATAAATGTATTTAAATTAATTGCATAATAAAGATTAAATATTTATTTACACAACGTTTCAATTAACTTTCGGCTTTGCTGCAGCCCTTGCTACAATGCCTGCCACGCCTTGTTGCACTCTCATTTTTTTTGTTTCTGCTTCGCACCAATTTAATTATACAGTTTATTGTGTAAATTCGCGCACAACTACAAAATGGCGGCCTATAACCGGAAGTAAACAAGTTGAACGACCTTCCCGCATCCGGATACCGGCTACCGAGTCGCATGTGCACCACCCTGGCTGGGAATGTGCCACATATTATGCGGCCGGCTGTATAGAGAATGCTTTGCGAATGTGCATGTGGACCGTAGCACCCAGAAACCCAGTAACTTGCCATAAATTTTAGCACCACACTCGCAAATCCAAATGGTAAATGGGTTAAGGATTCCCTCTGGCGGCAGACACCAGGAAGAGGACGAGGACGTGGTCGAGGGACGGTTGGCAGCAAGTGCAAAATTTTTGTGTAAATTTAACTCAATTGACATTGGCTATGAGTCCAGTTGAGTTGAGTTGAATTGGTTGGAGTCAGGGGAGTTGCATTTGTGCTGCCCCATTTTGGAGCACTTCAAAGTCAACGCAGCTGCTGCCCGGAAAAAATGCGGAAACTGTACGGAAACGGAAGTCGCAGTGGCAGCAGCAGCACCGCCACCATCCCCTACAACAATAGCATCAGCTGCGCTGACCAGTGCCACACTTCGCTCTCGCCTCCCCTTTTCCCCAGCGGGAGCAGCCGTTGCCATCCAAATGCCCGTGGAGACAGCCAACGGCTCAAAGGCGACGTGTGGCACGAGAGGAGTGGAGGAAGCGCGGCTGCTGTCGCTTTCAAAAATTCATATTCGTAATTGTTGACTATATTGTCGCTGGCATTGTTGGCAACCAGCTAGAGGATGACCACAGTACACACTCCATAAATGCGCCAGTAATTTGTAAACTCATCAGACTTCCCTGCGAAGTGGAAAATTTAAACTATTATTCCAACTAATAAGGTTATTTAAGGTATTGTCTAACTTTGCTCATCAAATCGCTAACTTGTTAAATGTAGAAACTTTTTTATTATATATAAATAGATTCAATTAAATAGATTAAATTAAGTTCGTATATATTTGAGCAGCTAAAAGTTGTTAGCAAGCATGATCAATTTAGCAATCACATATCTGGGATCCACTGTACCTTTAATACTTTAAAGTCGCTTGTGCATTTTGCACTTTATCTCTGACATTTTTGAGTATGTAAAAATAAAATATCTTCCTGCTAATCTGTGGCAGCGGAACTTTCGACTTCCTGCTCAGTTTTCGAAACACTTTCCGTTTTGGCAAATATATACATTTTTTGGCATATGTCTTGCATATTCTAAGTCTGGCAAAAGCATGATTTAGGACCGTTGAAACCTTCTGGACTAAGACTTCACATACTTATGCTTTATGATATTATTTGGTGACATTTTCTAATAGTTATTGCTCTTTTGGCTATCATAAATTGTCAAATGAATTTCTCTTTTAGATCAACCCCCATACTGAGAACATATATATTTTTAGCTTTTTGCTGATAAGCGAGCACAGAGAATTTTTGAAACTTGTAGCCCAATGCATTCGATTGCACTTAAGAGAGTGCGCAGAGTACCGCCTGCATTATTTATTATTATAAGATATAACGACCACACATCATATTTATGCTTATAGAGGCCCATGCACACCCGCACTCGACTCCGGGCCCGGCTACAGTCTCCGGGGCCGGAGTCAAGTGCAGAGTCGCCGCCGTTCAGTTAATTGCAGCGGAGGCCGTCGCTGATGAGTTTAATTGAAATAATGCGCGCTCCTCTCTCTCTCTGCGGGGGCTGTGCCGGAAAGTGTTTTCTTGTATTCGGAGCATTAATAATATTTCTGCTATTTTCCTTCTTTTTGTTTGTCTTTTGACTCTAATAAAGTTTGTGCCGAAAAAGCGAACAAGAAACGAAAGCGACGCTGTCAAAATGTTTAATTGCCAGCAGCGGGAAGCAAAAAGTATATACAATGCTGAAGAGAGTGTGGAGAGGAGAGGGAAGGGGCACTGAAGGCGGGTCGAACCATTAGCCAAATGAAGCGTATGATTTGTCACAATTCAGAATTATAGTTCCATTCCTGCAGTGGCTCAGTCAGCAGCTTGAAGTGGAATAAGTCACTTGTAAGTAGAGCCCAAGCTAAAAGAAGTTGGGGGTGAACATAGACATTAATGGGTTACAGCTCTTTGACATATAACTTAATGCAGGGAACAGGGAACTCGCACTAAATGCAACTGTGCCCCAAATGTGCTCGAGCTGATAATTGCACGTCGGCTCGTTGCAAGTTTCTGCTAATTTTTGGCCCAGCCGCGTGCAACTTGAAATGATCTATTGTGCTTGAGGGGAGAAGACGGGCGCGACTTGGGCGTGTCTGCGTGTCTAGGAGTTGCTATCAGAGCTGGCAAAGTGAACGCACAATAAATAGGTTACCCATTCGACGACGATGTCGCTGCCATAAAATTGCGTCGACGTCGGCTGCCCGAAAAGTTAAGTGAATTGCGCAAAAGTTTTTCGCTTTTGGGTTGCAGCAAATTTGTGTACTGTTCTAAAGTTTCTACCTCTGTGTGTCTGTGTGTGTGATGAAAAAAATAAAGTGTGCCCATACCTGTGACCGGCTAAAAGGTAAATATGCCCCAGCAGCACCAACAATAACAACAACTGTTTCAACAACAACGATGAGCAACAATGGCTTTAGCAATGGCCATACTATGGGACCCCATAAAATGTGCTACAAAATGCAAAATGGCTTCTGCGGTTCCAATACCAACTGCGACGTCGACTGCGACGAATTCAAACCGCTGACGCTGTGAAATTTAACGTTGTGAACTTTTATGGTGTATGCGTTGCAAGTTGCCGTCAGGTGTCTGAGTGGCAGGGTGCACCCCGTTCCATGCAGCCACCAGTTGCACGGCCAAATAACATAAAATGTAAGTACTTATTTTGTTTCTCCATTCCGGATGCGAATGCGGATGCGGATGCTGCTGCACTGGCTTTGACTTTGGCCCAGATGAAGTAATAAACGTTGCATTTAATTTATTAGTATGGGCCCATATGAAGTGAAATGAGGTGTGTCTGCACAAGCACTCAAACTGATTTGATCTGGCCGAGTTGAGTGTGAAAGAGTTTCTAATTACGATAAAAACTTTTTCGAATTTGACAATAAAGATTGGTAAATGCACTCCATTCAAATATTTAAGCCCATGATTAATAGAAAACATCAACAAATCTCATAAACAGACAAACATATTTGAATATTTTTTATAGCATGAATGATACATATTAAATTTGATAAGTTCAGTATAACATTATTAATTCCATTAAATGCTTAATAGTTGTAAATAACATGCTTAATTTACGTTTGTAGTTAATCTTAGGTAGCCAAAATAATTAAATAAGTACATGTGTTTGTAGTATGGCCAATAGTTTCTTTTACGAGTATTCAATTCAAAAACAGACATTTTTAAAGCGATGTTCGAGCTCGTCTTGTTTTACTTTAGCTGCATAATCCTGTTTATGGTGTAAGAAGACCCAATGTGGAAAATTACCACAAAATAATTCGATAGGTAAAACATGCATCAGAAGCTCTAGATATGCTGAGGAGTCAATCACTTGTATAGCAAACACTATAATCGCATATTGAATACGGACACCGGGACACATTCACTGCCCCTTATGAGCTTACATTGGGGGGTTTTAGGGGCTTATGCCCAAAATCTTGTTTCAGCTTTAGCAGCTTTATGGCTTTACAAAAGCAATTTAAAGACATTACAAGCTGATTGTGCCTGGCTAACAGGTAGGCAAGGTATTTCAAATATGTGTGAGCGTAACTTAATACCATAAATCAAATTGGACACTTCAACTAAGCTACTCGGTTCTTCCGTCTCCGTCTCCGACTCAAACTCCGACTCCGATTGGTAGTTCTCCCTCGATTCTGACAATGCAGTAAGCCGACTCGGCAGTCGATTAATTGATTGTCTAAATGCACTTGTAAGCAACTCGACAAATCAATGAAGTGTAGAAAACAAGTCAAAGCTGCAAACAATGTCCAACAGTTTCGTCCCCATCCCAATGCCAATCCATGCTCAGCTCAAGCCCGCCCACACATCACGCTGCCAACTGCCAACCAGCGATGAGTGAAGAACGTAAGGGAGAAGGTAACTCGGGAAAAAAATGCTGCTGTCTGGGAATTGGATTTTGCGGTTTCACGTTTCGAATTACCATCGACAGCAGCTGACAGATAGCTCAGCGCCCCGCCCCGCATCGGCCAAGGCAAGAGACCGACTCCGCTTCTATGTTAGTCATGGTTAATTGTCGCTATCGTCGCTGATTCTGGCTCATTCTCCTTCTCAGCTTTCGGTATGCAATTATGCCGTGTTGCAATAAAGTGGGCGTATGTGTGTGGGTGTATGGCAGGAATACCAAAGGATGAGGCAAGAGCGAATGCCAGTAACAGGGCCAGTGCCAGTGCTCTTGACGTAACTCAATCGCAGCCATTGCTGACAATTTGCCAGAATTCACAAGCGAGTGACTTTGGCTGGAATCCGCTTGGAATTCAACTGGGTTACGCTTCGTTGACTGCCCGGCCTGGCAGCTCAGTTTGTTGGCAAGTTCATCAAGTTGTTAAATATTTTACATTTTTCACATCTTTCTCCCAATCGCTTGCCTCCAACTCCTCTTGCTTCCTTTCTGCCATTCTCTGCGCACTGCAGCACGTTTAATCGTGTTAAACATTTTATGCACGTTACCCCGAATTTCCCCCACTTTGCAACCATTCTGGCTGCAGTTACCCGTTCTCAGTTCGCAGCTTGTCTTTTTGTTGGTGCACCAGAAAACCTTTTTGCGGTTGTCATAATTGTAATTTTGGTCACTGCAGGCTGTAGAGAGTGCATGAATTTATGATGAACGACGAGCTCTTGCCAGGCCAGCCTGCCTTACCAGCACCCACCATAACCATCGCACAACTCTTCCTGACACACAAATTCAGCAATGTCCTCTGTGTCATAAATGTCAGAGAATTGTATTTATATATATCTATATATATATATACAAATTTACATTCAGATTTGACCAGCCAAAGACAGAATGTAAAGGTTGTGGCTAAGTGCCTGCTGAGTACAATTTTCAAATTTATTTTTTGAATATGTCTGATTGAAAGCAAAAGTTTTGATGCGCTATTAAAATTAAGTGCTATGTAAATTGATATGATGGTCCAACTGTAGCCAATATGGAAAACCGCAGCTTTTATTCTGTCATTGACATCGAAATTTACATAAATACAAACGATTGTTTTAAATGACTGATTGAATAATTTAACTAGCTTACTGGCAAATGTTACAATTTAAAACCATTTTTTTATTGAAGTTTTTTAGTTTGAAATATTAAATTAATTAGTGAAATTTGATTCATACCTCAACCTAATTCTCCTCATCCAAGGTTTCAAAACTCAGAATGTTGATATGAGTCTAACATCTATTTCGATAATCGTTACCAAAACTTAATCATTTTGAACTAATCAATTTCAGATCCACTAAAAATCTGGCGGCTCTTCTGGACTGATTATGTTATGGCAATAAACAGTTGCGTAGTAATATAAATATTATATATGTATGTTTACTTCAAGGACTTCCTTCTATTCTGTTTTCTATAATTTCAATTTAACTTGCATTGTGATGTTAACAGAATGGCATCGGCTTAACTAAGCTTCTTGTTTATGAACAAAATCAGTGTTGACCTGCCAAGGGAGTCTTGATTGCCATTCATTTAGGTTCAACGTGGTGCCCTCAGCGGAAGTAACAATTGATCCCATTTTGCTGTTGGTGTCTGGGGACCTGCCTCAATTTAAACAGCAAACTTTTCAGCCTGTGCAGCCATGCAATTATTTCTGCCACACATTGTCAAATTGGAGTAAACTGTCGTCCTCACATCCGTTTTCATTGTTGGCTGAGCATTTGCACAATTTACATGTCAACATTTATTTTATTTAATACGAAAAACAATTTACAAGGGCTTAGAACTAAGCGAAATAGCAACGACCATATATACCAGATAGTTAGCGATATGCAAAAATACCAAAAATTGCATCAAATGAAATTGTTATCCTCGTCTGGCTGTCTACTTGACCGGATGCCAAGCGGCCCAATTGTCCCGTTGTACTGTTGTCCGGTTGTCCAGCTAGATGGTTGTTATCAATATCTAAACATGGCTGAATCGCTCTTAAATAACCAAACAATAACTATACAAAAATTGGGGGGGTAAAGATGCTAAGTGAACTGCTGTCCCTGTGTTCGTTTGTATGCGTTACAATGGACGCAATAAAACTAAATAAAACTCGGCAATAGAAATTGAAGTGGTTGCTTCTCTGGAGGCATCAAATAAAAAGGGCATATCAACTTACTTAACTGCTGTAAGGTTTCTTGGATTACTTAACTACTCAAGTCTGGATATTGAATAAATTCCAAGTGTATTTTGCAAATATTAACTAAGTTGCTAATAAAGAGGCAATGTTATTGAAAGTAATTGTTTGCTTTAACGTTAATAGTTATTAAATTATAAATATATAAAATATGTATAATATAGAATTATATATTATAATCAAAGATAAATATATTTTTTCCAAAAATCAAAATGCGATTTCATTAGCAACTCAACTGTATCGCACATATAATTTTCAATACATCTTAAAAACATTGTCTCTTGATCTGCATTTCGAATATACCCGCGCATTAAGTGCATGCTAGGGACATCAATTGGAGGGACAGAGGAACCCTCTATTGATTGTGTAGAGCCTCAATTTGTTTTAACGCTAAAAATACAAATAAAATACGCTCATGCTCATCTGAAAAGCGCTCGGTGGAGGGAATGGGTGGGAGGTCTAGTCCCGCGAAGCCCGCATCAATTTGCAGACGCCACCAAACAGTTTATGTTAGATATTGTAAATTTTCATAGGACCCAACCACGGTCTAAAAAACAACAACTGAAAACCAAAAACCATAAAAAAAAAACGCGAGAGGGAGAAAGAAGGGGAAACGGGATGGCCGAGCCGAAAAAATATGTCTATTTAAATTTGTTCTGTGGTCTCGTTGTGTTCGTCTGCGGTTCTTTTAGGTAATTTGCACATTTTACACGCAGAGACGAGGATATCGCATCGGGCGGATCGTGGGTTGCGGGTTGCGGGTCGAGGGAGTAGCCTAGCCTAGTAACGTAAATATTGAAATATATTTGGCAGCTGCGCTCAAATTCCGTTGAAAAGTAAATAAGAGCGATGCCTGTTCCGGCGGCGACAGAGGCAGTGGGGCAAAATACATATGTGGCATGTTCGAGTCGTACGTGATTTGCATTTTAAAGTTATTCCTTTTCCGCCCACTCCCCCTCTCGGTTGTTAAAATGTGTAATATGTAATCATAATGCAGCGCGAATTAAAGAGAAGCACAAATATTAATCATACGCCGCGTGGTCCTCATTATGCGGCACTTGAGAAAATTTGTTTGCAAACGCAAAGAGCGCTCAGGGAAAATGTTGGTGCGGTGGCCATATTGAAAAGTGAAAGGCTCCAGGATGTGAGCAACAAGGCAGCTCCAGCTGCTGCTGCTACGAGGGCGGCTTCCAGTCAGGCACAAACGGAAGTAGGAAAAATTTAATTAAAGCTGGCGGCGCTACCAGAAGAGGAACATCCTTCTGCCAAGAAAGAAAAGTGGCCAAGTAGGTAGCTCCTAAAGCTGATTTCATTTTAAGCGTTGCGATAGCAAAGAGAGCATGAGTTGAAGTTGCACTTGTCTTGTGGAAGGCAGCAAGCAAGTTTGAAAAGCCCTCAGGCACAAAATAATAACAGACATGGTACGGGAGGGGCTTGGTTAAGAAAGCAGCTGCAAGAAATTGTTATAAAATACAAGGTCTATCGATAGTCAAATTGTAAGACTAAGACTAAAGACTCTTGCAGTATTTCACCTGCAGTTGGACACTTCCGTACTTAATTGCTGTCGCAGTGGCAGCCGAACCCATATGTAGAGACGTGGACGTGTATGTGTGAGTGTGGACGGATGGGTGGGTGTGCAAGTGGGTTAATAACGTCATTTATTATGCACTTCTTTCCGGTATTTCCGGTATTTACTGCGCACGCGACACGACACATAAATGTTGCCATAAATTTTAGCACTGGTACGCCACAGGAGTTTGGGGAGACGGTGTTTGCAGGATAGTGCGGGCGAGTCGAAATGCAACACACGTAGCAACTGCAACATTTACGACGGCGACGTTGAGTACGTCTTCAGTGCGGCCTCAGGTACTGAGGTCTGTGCTCGGCGACTGCAGCAACTTTTGCTCAAATAACTTGCAATTTATTTGGTGTGTTGCGAAAAGCAACTTCCGTTGACGCCTCCGCCATTTTGTTGGCTCGCCGCAAACGCCATTTTGTACAGGCAACAACATGGCGGCAGGCACGCTAAAAGAAATGCAAATGGGTACGTGAATGCGAATACGAATGTGAATGCGAATAAGAATGGTGATTTCGACGAGAGTAGCGCTTCGAGGGGCACTCAGGGGAATGGCAAACGCGTGCCTGCCACCTGGCTGGCATCTTCGTGGCAACAGCGCGGTACCTGCTCACCGCTGCACTTATTTTTATGTATATGTGTATATTTTTGCGGTTTATAAATTTTTACATTTCACTTGGTGTTTTTTGGATTTAACAGCATAAACTTTACGACATTTTATGCGGTGAAAGTGGCTGTAAATCGAACAGGGCAAACTTGGCAAGGGAGAATAGGCGAAGAGGGAGGGAGGTGAGGTAACTTGAGCTGCTCCTGCAGAGTTCGGTTAGCTTTGGCTTATGTGGCGCACATAAATTTCCATTTCCATTTCGTTGCAGGCATTTGGTTTCACATAGAAATTGAGTAGATACTCATAAATCTTGGTGAGTTCAATAACATAAATACCAAATTGAAGGTTGAACTTTTTTTCACTTTACTGCATTTGCATTTATATTATGCAGACTGCTCTGCTGAAAATGGTATCGGAATATCGGAAGTGCATTAGCTGTGTGTTTGTGTGTATGTGTGGGTGTGTGTGTTTGCGAGAGTGAACTTAACCAAAACTTTGAAAAAGTGTATATGGATTCTGTGGCTGGTATTTTAAATCGAGTTCAAATAAGTTGCAAAGTTTTTAGCCACTATAAGTTAAGTATGATAACTAAAGTGCCACTGAGTTGGTAAAAGTCAACAAACTGTAAAAAAAGAGAACGTTTTTAAATTATTCTATTATATTCGCCCAGTTTCCTCTACTTACTTGATGGCATCTTGAAATTCTGCTGTAAAATCAAATTTTCACTCATTTCGATGGTTTTTCTGAAATAGGTTGATTTTCACATATTAAACAGAGACATCCACTCAATTTCCAATCGAGTAGTTTAACTTTACAAAATAAGAACATAGACAAATCAAATGCTCTCAAGAGAGTAGGGCAGTCTCTTGAACGCTGTGTTAGCTTAAGATATTCAGGGCTATTCTGTCCTATCAATAGAACACAAGAAAAGAGACCACACACACAGTCGTTGTGTTGACTAATTAACTTTGAGTTAGGGGGCCACAAGCGGCGTTGCTCAATTGAAGAACATCAATATTCACACATACATTGTACACACATACATACTCGTACATACGTACTTAAATACATCCACACATGCACACATGCTACCCACTGGGCAGAAATTGACATAAATTACTATCAAAACAAATTACAACTTGCCAACAACAACGACAACAACAAGCTGCAACTCAAGCGGCGCCTGCTTCTTCTTCTGCGCTGGTTCTTACACATTTTCACGCTCGCTCTTCATCTTGCTCTATGTTTTATTTATTACCATAATTCAAACTCAATTTTTATCATTCTGTGCTCGTAATTTGTTCGCAGCCTAATAAAATATGCAAAAATAATTATGCGCAAAGTTCAACAAGACAACAAACCAGCTTGCTGCGGTATTGCATCTATTCTGTTTTGCAACCATGCCTCTCCCTCACAAGGGTGAGGGGCATGCCTGCACCACCACCACCACCACCAGCAGCACCACTCACAGCAGTAAATGCAGTTGTAAATATGTCCGTTTATTTGTCTGGCTATCTGGCGGCTCCTGCCATTTGTTGCCCTGTTTATTTGTTAGTCTGCTTTGCATTGTTTGTTCTTGTTGTTTTTATTGTTGTCGTTGATGGTTTGCACATTGAAAAATTTAAAAATCATTTGATTTGCATGAATTTGCAAGCGCCGCTTTGTGTACGTGGTCCTTGGATCATTTGATTTGCCAGTTAGTTCGCCAAAATGTCCAAAAACTACAGCAACAACAAGCATATCAACAAGCTAAATCCACAACAACTAAAACAGCAACAACTTAAATGGATGCGCATTTATAATTGTTTCGCATTGTGTATTCCATGCAGAGAGCTCATTTTATCTACAATGCACAACCAGAGCGCAACCTAAAATAATGAAAATGTAATTTCATTTGCGAACAGATCTGCCAATTCATTCAATCATTCCAATTTACCACCCAGCCGCCCCAAACATTTGTTTGCATTTCGATACTGTTGGTTTTGCTTTTAAAATTAATTTTGATTGATTTGGCAATGTTGAATTCATAATTTTGACGCATTATTTTTGTGTGAATTTTGAATTGTGTTTGTCCCAAACGATGCGGCATTAAAAGATAATGAACTGAACGCTATCTGTTGTATGCCACAAAATTTGCATTTGAATGGGACTACTTAAATTGCCTAATGCGCCGTGTTGCAAACATAAGAAACATGTAGCTACGTAGCTCTCTGTAGAAATATTTCGTTAATTATTTAAATTCCATTTTCAGAATGCGGAATCATAATTCTGTTTATTTTATGAAGCTGTCAAGTAATTGTGGCAAGCTCTTTCAAACAGTTCTACGAAGTGTTAAATTATGACAGCGACATATTTTTAGTATTTTCCACATTTCTTGGATTTTGTTAAGAAAATTATTTTAACGAATAAACTGCACCTATAACAAATACATTTCTGTGCATTAGCTTACATTATGTAGAAAAATCTTAAGAAAAAACTTGAAGAAAAAAAGTGGAGAGCTGACAGGTGGAGAGGGGCTTACATTCAAATTTACTTATTAAAAAATTAACAAATTAACTTATTACTAACACATACAATTTTAAGCAACAAAAATATAATAATCTAATATTCTTGTATACAGTTAAAATTATTCCGAAAAGCTAAGCTACGAAATTAGATTTCAAGCAATTTGTATACTTTACAGTAAAGTACACAAAAATGTATAAGATAAATATCCGTATATTAAACACCCACAGCCAGCGAAGTAAGCCCCAAGGAACAGAGAACCTTGACATCTTAATTAACCAACTTGGCAGCTGCTTCATGCCACTCAAATGGGCAAAGAAGCGTGGCTGCTTCTCCAGCGACCCCAATGAGCAGTTGAAATTTCAAGAACATTTAACACATTGCCAAATCTAGCGTAACCCAAGCCAGAGCTAAGGAAACTACAAAATACCCACGCAAGAAGTTCATGAAAATTTTATTTACACGCTGCCAAACGGTCCGAATTAATCTCTTGGCAAATTTATTTGAAAATTTGTGCCATAAAAATGCATACAAAAAAACAGGCAAACAGCCATCCTACCCTTCGCCACAAACGGATCTCAGCGAGGGTTGCTGGTCCCAGGGCGGAAGCTGGGCAAACAAGCTCTGTACAATTTTCTTTGGATTTTCCTGTTTCCTCCAATGGACTTCTGTATACCGCTTGATTTTCGATTTGTTTCTTAATTTTCACGAATTTGTTCTATGCTCGTGGATTTGCGCAAACACACAGCGACAAAACGCAGTGGGTGAAAGAGGAGGATGCATGTGGAAGAGCTGGAGAGTTGGAGAGGTTGAGCGGTGGAGAGGGGCTTACATCTCGAGGGATGCGAAAGCCTGCGGCGTCCACTCGTTCTTGCCACATTGAACCATAAATACTTCCCCTGTCAGCAACTGATTTGCTTCTGATTTATTTGCAAATGCGAATTTGCTTTTTATGTTTTTATTTTTGTTTACTTTATATTCGCACCACGATTTCGACAGCAGCCCGCAAATGGGAGAGGTTGAACCAACAACCCACCCACCCACCAACCCAAGACCCTCCTCGGAGGTGTGAATGTGTTTTCCTTTGCTCAGCCATCAACCCCACTCACAGTTGGGCAATTTTCATTCATTTGGTGCAGCACTTTCACTTGGCTTCTTCAGCACTCGCTATTCTCTGTTGCCCAAGCAAAACACACAATAATCATTTCAATTTTAATGCTCCAATAATTTGAAATAGCTACGAAGGGTTATTTAACTTTTCGCTCGTTTTTTCTTCATTTACTTTTTTTCGACGATAGAACTAGCTGCAAGTAAGTTTGCCTAAGTACATACATATATATATATATATATATATATATAGCAAAGTAAAACCTTGAGTTCATTAGGCAACTGACGTTTTTCTTTTTTGGGAGATTTTCGCTGTTCGTTCGGTGATTTCTGTTTGCTCTAGCTTCAAAAAGTGGGTCAAATGTTCGTGGCATCTAAGATAATGGTCGAAAGACTTTACAGTAATTAAGCTGATTTTAAATTGGTTCTTTAAAAATATTTGGCTCGATTTTACTTTCACTGCAAATATATAATATGCTCTAATGAAGCAATTTCAACCCTTCGCAGCGGCCAAAAGAAATGAGTCATATGTTGGGTTGAGTTCAGCCCACTAGGAAATCTCAGTTTACGATTATATCACAGACAAGCACCCCCAAGGACCAAAGCCGACTTTTGTATTCCCGATGCTGGCATCTCAATGAATAAATGCGACAAATGTCAGTTAACGCCTAACGCCTACCAGGAATACAGTATATACAGGAGCAAAAAAAAAGAGTCACGATGTCTAAATAAATTTGCATTAGCGGCAATGGCGATGTCAGCGGCGGCTGACAAGGATATGCAATGGAGGTGGGGGAAGGTTGCTTGACAGGAAGGGGCCTTCGCGTCGTAATGTTCATATGCATAAATTATTCAACGAAGGACGTACGCAACATTTTCATTATGGGTAGCCAAAAGCAGAACTTGTTTATATTCAAATTAGTAGGCAACACAAACAGCAAGAGCAGGCAGCGCTAACGCAAACACAAAGCCAACCAAACAAGGACCAACGATGGCGCCCATGACTCTGTAACTGTTTTTATTGTCTGCAAGGACGAAAGGGTGACAACGACTAACGCACAGGACCTTGAGCTTTAACATTAACCATTTGCCATTTGATTTGTTTTGGTTTGGTTGGGTTGGCTTTTTCGCTTTGTTGCAGTAATGAGCATTTTATGAGGATGCTCCTCCAAACCGGAATGAGCGAACTGACAACTTAATTAAGTTTTCATTGTGTGCGTTAGGTGGGGGAGTGGTGCACGGGCATTGGTTAGTTTTCTGGCCCATAAAGCAGTTTCTGGGGCAATCAGCGCACATTGTAAAGAGCTTCACACCCCAAACTGTAACTGACACAACTCCAACAAAAACCAGCTCCGCAATTGAGTGCCACTCGAACACCGAACGACAACTCCAAGCTCCAGTTCGACCCACCAAAGTGGTTCGGGGCCGCCTCGTTATGATCGATCGAGAGGAGGCCGTTCCGGGCCAGAGTACAGCAGAGCAGCGGAAAGCAGCTGACTTTGCAACAAATGAGTGCAATTAATTTGAGCGTTCGTTAATTAATTAATAACTGTGTCTGCCACAGCAGCACCAACCCAGTCTTCTACTTTTTGCATAACGACTGTAAATGCAACAACGACGGCGACTGGGGCAACAAGTGGAAAAGTAAATGTTGTTGAGAACTTGTTCCTGGCAGCCGTTCTGCTTTCTGCTGTTGCTGTTGCTGCCGGTGTGGGTATTACTCATTAGAGTGCAATTGAAATATGATTGTTGCACTGAAAGTGCGACAGATGATCAATCAAACTGGTTCGAAGTCGCTGCCAGACCGTAAAACTAGAAGGTGTTGTGGTAAATGACAGCTAAGATATTGTACAACTGTCATTAAGTGTAATCATGTTTATTGTTGGAGATTGTAGGAGAAGTGATTTTGTCACTTAGCTCCTTAATTGACTGCACCGAAAGCAGTGAATGCGCTGTGGAAAATGCTGTAATATAATTGAAATTAAAATTATTATTATTCAACTAATCATCCAATCTCAAGTAATACGTTAATATTTGGGGTATCTGACTTTAAATGATCTTAAAACGTCTTGTTCTTCTTATAAGGCATGTTCCATTCCTTAAGTTCAGAAAAGCAGAAGTTATTGAAGCTGAGCAACTAGCTGGGGTTCAACCCAAGGTCAGGAAAGTAATTTCGAGGATATGCCCACAACAAAGTCCTGCTTACAGAGTGTCTCTTGGTTGAGCTGTCTTAAGTAAGGCACGTTTGCGTGATAAGCCTAATTATAATTAAAACATTATTACTTTTCATTATTAGGACAGAGGCTAAGCCAAATAGGCCCATTGTCAGGTTAATTTAAATTTTAATGCCGTTGACGAGGGTATTAGACTTTTGTCAGCGATTGTGCTGAAGACATGCCCGAAACCACAAGGTTCGTCTGTCTCCATAGTATGGGGAAATTTTGGAAAACCGATTTTAATTGAATTCAATTAAAATACACAATTCAATTAAACACCCAATTAAAACCCACCTTTATAATCAAACCTGTTTGTAGGCTTAATTGTACTTCATTTTAATAAATAAAAAAATATAATGCTAAACTCGTCATGATTTCTTATAAGGGCTAATCCAAACGAAAATGCGAGCGCTTTGTTTCTCTGAATCTCTTAGCAGATTTACGGATTTGATGAGTTTCTAGAATATCCACACACATTGAGCAACACACAACACTTTTTCGTTACGACCCAAACAATCGTTTTGATGATGCTCAGCAGCACAAAGGTTTTAATAAAGTGCCCAAAACTGTCAGTGACAAAAACTGAAATTACACGCTCTTCCCAACAGCGCGGCCCTTTTTGAGGAAATATGAAATGCAAATACTCAAAGGCATTGTCTGATGCACGCCCCAAACTGGACTCATATTTATTAAAGCAATCAACAGACCGCTGCTGGGCTGAACTTGGTGTGGAGCCATCTTTGGTCCTTGTGCAAATCAAAAACACAAAACTAATTCCTTTGACAATGCCACACGCCGGCACCAGCCACCGAGCTGGATGGGAATTTAATTCGGAATGGGAAATGCTAGCTGGTAGCTGGTAGCTGGGACTGTCAAGCTTAACGAGAAGTTGCCTCAATGGAGAACTGAGTTGAATTAAGATGAGTTGTTTCTCTGCAACCAAGGCGAGCCTGTCAAAGATGCATTCAAGGATTAAATTAATGTCATAGCAAGTGGACAATAGCCCCATTCCCAGAGGGCATCAACAACTCGGCAATATTAACGCTTAATTGTTTGTAGGTGAGGTGAGGTGAAGCTACCTGCTACGTACTGCTCGGGCTGGCATTGAGATGAAGTCATAAAGAACTGGCAGCTGTGTAACCTTTAAATATGGAAATATATGCTTAGGGTCGTAGATTGCCCCCGGGGATCTTTTGGCCTCGTCTATTGCTGCTGCTGCTGCTGCTGCTGCTGCTACTGATGATGATGCTGCTTGCTGCTTGTTCTTCTGGTTTTGCTTATGCTTTTGCCTTTTCATTCTTTAAATCAAATCGCATTAACATTTCTTTACAATTCTCTGCTCAGTATCGTGACAAAAAATAATGTGTTTGTTGGTCTGGGGCCAAAGCGCATAAAAAGGATATTTGACACTTTTAAATGTGCGCTTATTGTGACTGCCCCTCTCTCTCACACTCTGGTCGTTTCTTTTGTCTGTTGAACTATTTGCTGCCTGGCTTCTTGAATTTTTGGTTATATTTTTCTCTGGCGTTCTCTTTTTTATTGTTTGCTTTTGTGTCTTGGCCTTTGCTGACTTGCCTGCCAATCCCACTCCCATTCCCATTCCCAATCTCATTCCGCTTCCTGCCTTGGAAAATCAAATCTATTGTCATTTTGCCAGCTCCCAACTCTAGGTTCATTCTAGTCCTCATCGTCGTCATCGTGCTCGTCCTGGGCCTGAGCCTGTTCTTGGCCCTGTGCCTCAGCACTTTGTCGGCGTGTCGTTCACGTCAACATCATCGTCCTTGCCGCGTTTAAAAGCCATAAGCGTTTGCTTTTATTGAGTTTTTATTGTTTTCTATACGCTTTTTATTCTTCGTCTTATTGCGATGCTGCGCTGCGAAGTCACTGCTGATAGTTTTATTATCAGGAATCAATGATCTATAAGTATTTTCACGTCACGTTTCTGGCTACAGTGAGTTCTCTCGATAGCAAACATCTTTGAGCTGAGCTATCTAAGTGGCTCAGTTCAAGTTAAACCTATCAGCGCCAAGAGATACTCTAGCATTTTATTGATTCTTCCCAAAGTAAAACAATTCCAGTTTTTACTTATTTATTTATTTAGAATGTGGAAATATGTACAGCTAAACGCCCTTAAAAACACCTTTGCCCATTGATGCTTATGATGGGTTGATGGTAATCCCCTTCAATGGCATAGCGTCTGTCACATTCAGCAACTACAGACGTTTCTTCAAAGCCCCCGATGAGCTCCTGAGACGTCGTACTTCATTGCCAGACAATGCACACTGTGCTCAACACATCAAATGTATGTCAATAACACTGGCCAACACCGCATTGAGTTGCTGTCAACATGGTCCATAGAACTGTTAGTCTCCCTTCCTCTCTCTCTCTCTCTCTCTCAGTTTCTTTCTACCTCGCCCTCACACACACATTCGCTCGTAGATATTGCCGCAAATCGCATCTCGAAAATTCATTCCATTTAATTTCCAAGAAAAAACATTACAAAACGTGGCACACAGCAAGGAGCTCCATAAAATTGTGAAATGAGAAATATTTCGCAATCATTCGTTGAAATTATGACAAACGCATTTCTAAGCTGCCGCATTGATTGAATTTTCTTTGGCCTTTATTCGCTACCTACCGACAAGCCACCCTCCATCCTTGCAGTTCCTGCACATCCATTGTGCTCGGACTTTTACACCTTCCGACATCACGAAGCCGGATTAAAAATCTATGTCAGTTGTGTTCGGCTTGTTTGAATTTCATTTTCGGTTTGCTGTTGCAGTTGCAGTGGCATTTCCATTTCCATCTTCGTCTCCACTTCCATTCCATTTCCATGCCCATTGTTCAGTCGACACCTTTCCCTATTGTGCCCATAATGAGGTATTCCGATCCGTCACCGACAGCTTCAACTGCACATTATATAGCGCTTAAAAATCAATTAAAGAGGTTTTCGCTGTGAAATGTTTACAGCTGGTCTTTGTGGGCTCCCTTTGTCTACACCTTTGTGGAAATGTCTCGCGGTAAATGAGATTTCCAAGCATTACTTATACTCAGTATAGATAACATTCATGAGGGTTCGTATACATTTTCCGATGACAGCTACTTGTCTCAGGAAATTTGCTTCCTTCTTCAAAAGGAGTTATCCAAATACGCTGATTTTTATTCATTTCGTGCTGGTACTTAAGCCGCCGACCAACCGATCCACCCAATACCATCCGTAACTGCCCCTAATTGACATTGACATTTGAGTGTTTCGGAGTGCCTTCGAAATCAATTTTCATAAATATTAAGACAGGCGCATAATTGAAGACCCCGCTCCTGCCCTTCCCCTACTCAGGGACCGGCAGAACTATTTACATTGCCTCAGATACATAGTTGCAAGTTGATTGATGGATGGATTGAAAGCAGCGGCAGTCCAAAATTGACTTGCTGTTTGCTAAGGCAGCCTCAGCAGCCTACAAACATCGTTGGTAGTCCCATAATTTATTATCTGTTTACAAAGTATTTGTAGCATAAATTTGGATACCAGGCCGTTGTCTTATCTGCCTCCTCCCCCTCCCTGCCCAGAGTCCAGCTAAGGCCCGACTCATTTCTGTGGACATATCAAAATGATTACTAATTGACTGATTTCTCCAACTCCCAGATTCTTGTCTTCTCTCTCCCTGTCTCTACATCTCTCTTTTTGTTTCTTTGTGAATGCTTTCTGGTTTTGTTTTCTCTACGAGACTTTTTGTTCTATTAATTCGACTGTGGTAGATTAAAATCCGCCTGGCCGTTATTTCCCCTCGCCCACCCACAGCAACGTTCATTTCTGTGCATTCAAGTGATCAATCATTTGATTGACGCTACGTTGCTCAGCATGAAGGATGTGCTGGACGTGTGGGTGCCTCTTCTCCGCATTGCCTCTTTGCCTGTTTGGCAGTTGGTCTATTTACACTGGCTGGTAATGGCAAAGGCGCCGCCAGCTTTGAGGCTGGAGTCGACGGCACTTGATTCAATAAAACTAAGACAGAAAGTTGTTTGGCCAACCAACTGATGCCTCTTTTTTTTTGCTGTCAAAGAGAAAGTGCCAAAGATGATATTGGAATCGAATGACAGCATACTAAAGAGTCGATAAACTGCGTTTGACACAATTCCAATTGATTCCGCAATTAAATTTTTTGATATTTAAAAGTCACATCCATTAATTAACAAAGTGACAGCGAAGCTACGCAGAAAGCTATTGTTAAATGTCATAAAGTTGTACATTTTTCACACACGACTAACTGAAAATGGCACAATGTTTTCAAAATATTTTCTTTATTTATCTTAATATTGTGTTTTTTAAACCAAAAGATTTTATAGTTGTGGGATTCAAAATTAATTGAGGTTTATATGAGCAGCATATCAATTAGTAAAGTCGCCCTAGCTGAGCATTTAACATCAAAGGAAGCCGGTGCATTCTTGTTGGCTTTTGAGTGCAGTGTTGTAGCTGACAGCTTTTGACAGGCTGCTGCACAAAGCAGATTTAATCGAATTGCTGCAAGTTAATTGAGACAAAAGCAGTGCAACTAATCATCAAACAAAACGCATCGACATGTAAATAACACACAAGTTCTCCTATATTCTGTTTTCGTTCCTTTTCTCACTCTCTCTTTCTCTCGCTATTACTCTATCTCTCTGTGTTGTTACTATTACTTTTTGTTACACATAAGTTATAACAAAACGACAAGGGAAAAGGGTGGGGGTATGCTGTTCGTCACGTGACCGCGCCATTTTGTTGTTAGCTTTGGCAACACATTTTTTTGCCCGAATGCACACACACACACACGTACGCAGGCACACACACACAGAACAACAAGAACAAAGCAGCAAACAGGCCGTTAACAACTTTTGCTTTCTTTTATTATTGAAAATCGCCAGCACAACAAAAAAAATACATATATAATGGAAGAAAAGCAAAAACAACGTTGCCAAAAAATGCGCTGCTAATTGCTTTTAAAATGCAAAAGCCAGAAGCAAGGAGAGAGGCAGAGGGATAGGGCATCAGCAGGACCAACATTGACTTTGGGCAGGACATGCGAAAACGCCGCAGCTGCCTGGCAGGCAATAATTGTTTATGGCAAAGCCCAGCGCGAACAGGACTCACAGGAGAGCCGGATAGACCAGCAGGATACACACATAAATCAAGGATAATGGGCAGCGTCGTCGAGTCGGCGTGCGGTTAAAATTCGTAATTCGATGCTTTTGCATTTGCTTGGATTTTGCTTTTAATGCCCGTTATAACCTGGCAGAAGGTATTACTATTTTGACGTGAAGTTTGTAACTTGATGAAACTTGGCAAATATCCGTCTCTTTGCAGGCAGTACATGTGTATATCGGAGCCTGTCGGAATAGAAAAAACAAGATATCTTAACAAAACTCTGAACATTTATGCCAAAAAATCCCAGAGATTGGAGTACTGTATCCTATAGCTGCCATAGGAACAATCTGTCGAAAGATGATTTCTTGTATGTAAAACCTTTTTTGTTACAACCAAACTCATCTGTTATGAGTGCCATAGCGCTCATAATATTTGAACAACCACATTATCAACGTCAGACTACTATAACAAATAGTTTTCATAGAAAGAATAGGTTGGTATCTTAAATGAATAGTAAATTTTAGACAGGTCACAAGGGTATGCAATCCTCGGCTTGGCTAAGAGAGCCGAGCTTTATTGTTTTATATTATTTTGGGCTTTATTAAAAATTGAAAACGCATTCAATTTATTCAGTCGCCAGTCGACAACAAGGTCGTCTCCTCATTCAACAAAATCGATTGAATGGCTTCGTGGCGGGGGTTGTGCCGAGATTGGATGCGACTCGGAGTTTGGGATTAGGGCGTCGTCTGAGTGACGTTTCGTGGCAGTTGTGTGAAATGCTGCTGCCCCTCGTCGCAGTTCCGACGTCGCATTTTTGTCTTTAAATCAATGTTAAAGCAATTTGTCACGGCCGCCGCATAGTGACAATGAAAGAAGCAGATGCGGCAGGCGGGGCAGAAGGGGCTGCCACTCACCGACTCAGGAGCACAGGACAAAAGCGCCATTGTCTGGCAAGAGAGAAATACACACAGAGGAAGAGAGAGGAGCAGAGAGAGATCTCAGCATTGCCATTACCTGTCAAGTGAGTTGAAAACAAATCGCAATGGGAATGTCAATAGGCCAACCGCCCAATCGAGAATGCAAAGTGGCGGCAAAAAGGGCGATGGCGATAGGGGACAGCAGTTCAATTGATTTGGGATTTAAGCTGAACAAGAGACTACGATATGATAAACGAGAACCATGGCAAGAGCAATAGCCAATTCAAAAGCCAAAGCGACTCGATAAAATCTGTCAACGCAACGCCAGCGACTAATTTAACCCCAATGAAAACTGTCAAGTGGTCACGATACACTACTTGAAACTGTTCAATCTGTAAATGAAATTACAAATTTAATTACAGAATTCTAATGGCTTGCAGAATTTAAATTAACTTAATATCAATGCTAATCAAAGTCATTCCTAACTCAATTATTTGAAACCACAGAAAAGGGAACTAAACATGTAGCTAAACCATTCATGATAAATATTATGATTTTTTTGGGTATTTAAACTAACACAGCAATGCCCTCACTTAGCATTTGTTAATTTGATATGTTTTATACTCTGTAGTATGTTTCCCCTAAGGCTTTGCCAAAACTCTCATGTAAGTGAGCAAACATACAGTGCGCATAATTGGGGCGAATTTTCACAAGCCAAACATGAAAACTCCATTAAAGAGAGCTAATGATGAATAGTTGGGAACTGGGAGAGAGTGCAAGGCTTACATAATCAAGTTGGACAAACAACGAAGTAAGATTTCAATTAAATGAAACAACAAATGCAACTGCAACATCTAACTGAGGTTTAAAAACATTAAAGTGTTTTTGCTGTGGAAGCGTCGCCATTGTCATTGTTAGCCAGCGGGGCGTCGGCATTGCCAAAAGCATTTGTGGCATACCGAAAAGCCGCAGATGCAACGGATGCGTTGAGGAGGGAGTCATAAGGAACGCAACAGCGGATTTCCCGCACAAGGAAGGCAACGTCGAAAAGGCGGCAAAGGCAAACGCGTGCAACTCGCATCGATAGCGATAATTATGTGGGCGTGGCTGGCAAAGGCGGCATCAGCAACCTGCTGCTGTTGAATCTTTCACTCTCTCTCTCTGCCTGTCTCTGGCTGTGCATCAAACGCAAATGCCGCACGTGGCAGTCGCATCGTTGCGAGGTTCACCCATTCCGATTCCCATACCCATTTGCAATTCGCAGCGTGGGTGCAGTCAACCAACGCCAATAATCGCGGCTGATCGGCAACGTTGTTGGCGTCGTCGACTTCGTCGGCCTTTTTGCAACAGCGACAACTTTGACTCATCCTCTGCGTTTTACGAGTGTTTCTCCACCCGTCGAGTCAACTTGCACTTCACTTAATTAAATTGCAGCCCAGCGCCGGTGCGCCGATGTGCTGGAACACTGCCACGCTGCCAAGCTGCCACACTGCACCACACTGTAGCTCCTCCGGCAATTTGCACGCCCGCAAAAACGGTGCGACGTCACTTGAAAGTCGCCAGCACCATAATCGAATTATGCGGCAAGTGCCGGCAAGAAGAATTACGATGGCAAAGTGAAAACATTATTAAAAGCTCATCAGCAATTGACATTCAACGTGGGTCGCCGTCATCGGCACCGGTGGCAGGGGCAGATGTCTGGCAACGACAAGCCCATAGCGATAGGCCCCAAAGCAATATCCACAACGAACCAACGACCCACAATTAAACGGAAGCAGCAACTAGAAAATCACTTCATTAACTAACATTTTAAGCATGTCGAGAACAATGACAGGTTTAAAGAAACACGAATAGTGAACATGCAAATGGTTGCAAGGGGGAGCACAGGAAGTGCACAGTTGGATGACCAATTAAAAACCATACAATGGTTTGATCAAGCTGCAGGTCAAAGATCAGCACACACTTTACATAGAAACGTTTTTGAGCAGATGTTAATAAACCAAATTCAGTGGGCTTAGCTAACAGTAGAAAAACTTCCTTGAGTTGTCGGTGCTCAAGCTGCTTAGAAATTTCCAGAGTTTTCCTTACTTTTTAATACAAGCATTGTATAAACAAAACCTATATAAATACTGAATCTTATCTGATTTTTACTATTAGTATTTTTTGGTTAATGATTAACATAAATGCTTCTTTTAGGTAAGGAAATTTGAATTACCGAAATCTAGATTTAATTTATATATATATATTTATAAATAGATAGCTTAATATATTAGGAATATATTTACATATATGTATGTATTTAATCATATATTATAAAAATATAAACATATATCATTTAATTGATATAAATATATGAACCAGCTTAATAATGAAATCATTACAACCTATGCCTACCTCATTCGAATATAAATAATTGTTTTTCCGTGTCCTTAATGACTCGGTCTTTTTTCTCAATTCATTCAGCGAGGGGGCATGAAGGTCATCTAGTTTGTATGTATTCCAAAAATAACAACAATAATGCGAATCGAATTCTGCTAGAGGCTCTTGCAAGAGCCACCTATTACCTCAAGCAATGTGCAACGTACAACGTACAATTGAAATTGGAATTGGAATTGCAATGCAATTGAGTTGAAACGAAGCCAAATCAAACATTCACATGCCCGTCCCATGCCCACATCCCAAATAAGTAGTCACAAATGTGCATATAACGTGTGCACATTGCCATGGCCATTATCGGTAACATCAGCCTCATCACCACCAGCCAAACAATAACAACAACAAGAGACAGTGTGGTGCAGGAGCAGCTGCCGGAGCTGGACCAGGAGCAGGAGAGAAGGAGCATCAACCATCAGCATCAGCATCATCATCAGCATTAACATCAGCTTCAGCCACAGCAGCATCAGTGATGCAATACACGTGCAAGTGTTTTTATGTTTGTTGTTTTTAGACTCCTATCGTTCGCTTGGCTCTCGCCATGAATTGAATGCGACAGCAAAATTATGTCCACACATTAAATTGAAGGTAACAGGGAGAGAGAAACAGAGATGGGGACAAACGAAGGCAACTCTGTAGCTCGCTTGCTTTGGGCGTTGCACTCACTGCTGCAGCAGCAGCAGCAGCGGAACTACATGAAACACGTTTGTACTCCTCGCAGCACAGAGCTTGTCAACTTAATTTATGCTCGATTCCGTGCCCCACCTCCCCCCTTGCAGCGACCAGTCACAGAGTGTGCCCTTAGCCGGTCCTGCCGCATTTGGCAAGACTGCTCAACTATGGCAATGGCTATTCATCCATCGCCTGCGATCGCATTCACTGGGCCCGCTAGTCGTCATCATCGCTCAGGCGCTGTTGTGGCGACATTTTTCATGTCTTCATGTGATCGAAGGCATAAATTATGCACACGATGAGATCGCAGATCACAGGCAGAGTCAAACCAGCGACAGGACAGGCCCATTGGCAATGGCCAGAAGGGAGGGTGTAGGGAGAGCCAGCCAGTTTGTCTCAACCCGAGGCATTCAATCTTTGTGTCAACAGAAATTATTTTTAACAGCAACTACAACAGCAGCAGCAGCAAAGATCAGAGTTGTCGACTTTGAATACGTTGCCGGCATAAGATTAATTGGCCCTGATTACAAATGTATTTTGTATGGCAAATGCAACGGCACTAGGAACTCTCGACTCGGTAAAATATGCATTTGGATCTATTAATGCTAAAAAGTGATAATGTCTGACATTAATATATGTATGTATGTTGCCAGTCAGTTTTTCTGCAACAAGTTCCGTAATAGAAAACTCAATATAAGTTGTGATTGATATTTGAATGCTTGAGCACAAATTGTTAGGACAATTTCTGGCTAGTTTTTATATTATAAATAAATATAAATATTTATAAATAGAGTCATGTTTAAGTATGATTTACAATATGTGTTTACAAATTTAAGTATGATTATCAGCAGATGGTTAGTTTTCTCTCCACGTTTGTAGAATATGCCTAAAATTGTAAGTCAATAAAGGTAAATAATAAAACCGGAAGTAAATGGCTCATAGTTTAATGGTATTATCACAAAATTTCTAAAAATAGCTAATCCGCAAATCCTAAGCAGATCCAGTCCAATTTTAACAACGCTTACTCTTCCAAACTATTTTTCCTTTTGTTAGGTTTTCCATTAATTTTAAATACATGCATTTGTATTATTTATGACTACCAATCTCAAAAACTTTTTTTTTGCTTTAGAGCAACGAAATTGAAATATTTGCTTCAAATTTAAGCTTCAACTCTGGTGTACATTATCCTCTTTATCCCATTTGCTTAAGCAGATCCCATAATTTCCATTCCAGCCAAGGAGACTTTGTGGCTTACCCATATCAAGTTGCATGGTCTATCAAAGTTTCTGAGCCACGGCTCTCCCTCGAACCTCCTCTAGAAGAAATACTGTAATAGTTTATTAATGATTTTGTTGCTGCTCCTGCTTATACTGAAAGTTTATTAAAGTCTATGCGGCTCGAGTGCCTTGACTGGCAGGAAAGTATCTGCAACTATCAAACCAGGCCAACACTTTGCTTTCACGTTTCCTTCACGTTTTTTAAACCAATTATAAGAGTATGCAGTGCTGGATCACCGGAGGAACACAAGCTGGCTGCCAACTGAAGCTGCTGCTTGGCAACACTTCCACTGTTTTGACCCTGCCACTCTAGCCATACCCCATGGCACGGTCCGTTCTCATTCCGTGGCTGTGCCCGGTGGCGTCTATGAAGCCATCATGTGGAAAAACACTTAATTACTTTAGAAGAGCTGGTGCACAAAAGTGTAAAGTGCCCGCCCACGCCCCTTCCATTTGGTATATGGGGCGAGTGCAGGCTAGCCAGGGGTATGCTTCCATAAACAGTTAACTAACTAAAGTAACTGGCAGTCGGTACGGAACGGTAGTTCTCAGTCAGTATAGAAGCCATCAAAGGTTGCCAGCCTGCCTCCCATCCTATCCTCTCCATCATCGCTGCGTGTCTCCCTCGGCTGATGTGTAGTCGTATTTAAATTAGATTTGCCTGAAATCGTGCGTGATTGTCAACGAGAACCCGTAACTGGAACTGGTTGGGGGCGCTGGGTAAACAGCAGGCCGAAGAATTTTGCGTGTGTGTGCACTCGAAAAACTTGCAAATTGGATTTTGGTTTTTGAGTTTTGCAAGTCCCAGAACTTTTGCGCGCTCATAACTCGCACTCGGCTCGAGCGTTAAAGTTTCCTGATGGCGTTCTCAGCTACGTGGGTGCCTTATAAGTAGGGCCTTGACAAACAATGTAGGCATACCCAACCCACCCCAACCGCAACCCATACCAATCCCAATCTACGCTCATTTGCCAGTGTCTTTAATTTAAATCTTTCAAATTTTGGGTCAATTAAACTGAAGCCTGCTCTCAATCAATTAAATACAACTGCTGCAATTGTCTGAAGAGACCCTACAACAGAACGCGACATAGTTAAATGTGTACGTATTTATTTATGTTCTTCAAAATGCTTCGAGGGTCGAGAGGAAGGAAATGAATAATTTGGTCGTTCGGCCAGTGCCAAAGCATATGGTAGAAAATTGCTTAAGCGATACGAAAATTTGTCTTAATCAGCATTTGAGTTGTGTACGGCTGGGTGGGGCAAGTCAGTCCGAATTTCGATTTAAAAATGTGCTGGGAATTAATTATGTTAAAAAAAAACTAGCTGCAAACTAAAAAAACTAAAGGGAGCGATGAGGAGTCGATTCCCAGGCACTAACTCAATAATAATAAATTCCAATTTCACGTACCATTATCCTATCAAAAAACAATTGCAAAGTTGAACTCAAACACACAAAGTGGAAGTCAAACTGAAACGGAAGCATAAATAAGAAACAATTATAGGCATTTTAACGCGCATTTCATGCCGAGGCACCGCAGGATGCCCAGACTAAGGAGTTCTCTCTCTCTCTCTCTCTGTCTATTCCTTGGCTCTGATAATAAATGACGTTCTTAGGGGACGCATGGGGCGGGGGGTTGAAGAGCTAAACTGTTTTGACTTTGTTAATAAATTGAAAAATTATGATAATGCTCGGGTAGCGAACTGTGTTGTGTGGGTACAGTAAATTTAAGCACAAGGACTCCGAAGGACGTGCAGTGCGCAACGCAACATTAAACAGGCGACACGAAAATGCCAACTGCCAACTGCCAACTTCCCACTGGCAACTGGCAAGGACATTAAGGCCACGGGCGAGCGATGATGCAACGTATTCTCGTGTTCTCGTTGTCTACCCCGCCCCCGCCAGCTCTCACCAACCTCTGTCTCGGTTAAGGTCTACCCCTCGCATTGTAAGCAAGACGCCGCAAGTGCGCAATTACATTCGACCGTGTCCTGCGTGCATATCCTGCAGCCGGCGTGCCGGCGGCTTCAGTTGCAATAAAGTGTCACTATAAATAAATAATAACGCCCACGAAAACGCTCCCAACATGAAGTAAACACGGTGCTCAGTACACGGAGCTCAGCGCCCGCTGTGCAAAAATATTGAAAAATTGTAATTGTATCTCATAGATACAATTACGGCGCGGCCCGCGACACGTGACCGTCTCGACGCATAGTATAGCATCGAGTGCGAAAAGTCACCAATGGCATTTGGCCGCCGGCGACTGCCGTCGACGACGTCACTTAATGGACCAGAGTTCCGCAAAGCAAACAACAGTAACGCTTGATTGCAAACGTGGATCAGACGGGGAATATTTAGTTGACGCTTTGCTCCGCAAAAGGGCAAACTGGCCCAAAGGGCAACTGCGATGCTGGGCAGTGCGTGGCAAAAGGCGAGGAATGCAAACAAACACACATAGGGACACACACACACACACAAAGAGACACACACGTACACACAAGCAGAACCGGAAGCGGCTAACGTCGGATGGCAGCGGCAGGAGATGAGTGCCTCGGGGGCAGGACAACGGGATGTGTTAAGTGTAAGAGATGTGAAATGCTTGAAACGGGTGAAAGTGTGAAGCGGAAAGTGACAAGCAAATATGGACGACAGGCAGGGTAAAAAAGATATTCCTTTTATGTCCTTAGAGATTAAACTAGCTTAGACTAATGTGAATTTCTCTATTTGTTAACCACAAATCTCATATTAAACGCTATATATTAAACAATGTTCATACGTGATATATATTGTCGATGAGAAAATGACATGTCTGAGAACAAAAGCAATCCTTGCATTCCTGTATTTAATAAGACTGGTGCGAGAGATATGTCATTTATCAGTCAAAGGCACAAAATATGAAAGTGGTCTACCAGTAATCATAACAATATTATATTGATATGAAATTATCTATTTGATTGATGCATAACTTAAGAAATTAAAAATATTCTACAAAATGTGCATAAAGCTTTTAAGTTTCACCGATAGGGTTTTTATTTATTTGCTCATAATGATAATTATGACTTAAGAATAATTAATAAGCATAATGTCTTATTAACTAATACTAACCCAGCTCCGATTCGATTTAACTTATTTATAAATTTACTGTCGAGGTTTAGGTTAAAGGTTTTCCCTTCAACCCTAAATTCAAGTTGAAATTCTATTAAAAAAACAAGCTTATTTTTGGAGTAACGCAGTTCTCACACATTTAATTCTAATTTCATATCAGACCAGCATTGGGTATACTAAGAACATTTGTAAATAGTAGTCAAACTAAACACAATGATCTCCGATTAGACTCGCTCAATTATGTCACACAATTTCCACGCCCAGCTCACAACTTGTGTGTTGGAAATGCTTAGCGCTTCGGAGACTCTCGCACATGTCCATTGGCAGTGTGGTGCTCAT
The DNA here is from genome assembly GCA_035044325.1 of Drosophila nr. medialis 2 BK-2023a. Lineage (NCBI taxonomy): Eukaryota > Metazoa > Arthropoda > Insecta > Diptera > Drosophilidae > Drosophila > Drosophila nr. medialis 2 BK-2023a. The sequence continues at coordinate 433,950 of JAWNMH010000394.1, forward strand.
AACACAGGCTTATCGCAGGCATTGCTAATAACGCTCAAAGCCATTGGAACTTGCATGAAACTAAAGGCGACGACGGAACGCCTCGTGCGGAAGCTGACTTGAAAATCCAATCTCACAAAAGCAAAATCCAGCAGCCATATACAACAAGCAGTGAGGGGGTTGGGGCTAGGGCTGTGGCTGGGGTCTGGGCTTGGACAGCCGCAGATTTGAATACGAGTGGGGCGGCGTGGAGCGGTGTGGGGCGCCACTGCGAATCAATTCAGCTTGTGGGTCTCTGACATTAATATGACATTTATTTGTCACAAGGCATTTGCTGCGGCTGCCATTTAGGATGTTTCGATAAACCCGCCAGACGCAGGCAACGACAAACCCTGCCCCTGCCCCCGCACCTACTTCCAAGACATTGCCAGCTACCCAGAAGAAGAAGCAGAGCACCAGACGCATAAATTCAGTTGCCGTTAAGCACTTGGCCGGTTATCAATGGGTTAATAAACGTTATAATATATGAGTTCATTATGGCTCAGTTATAAATTTTTGTGCTTGTTGCACTCGACTCGCCGCTCTATGGCACTGCAGGGGCTATAAATTCGTGACGCCTGCAGAGACGCCACCAGACGCGGCAGCAACAGCAGAGAATGGTCAGGAGGAGCAGCATATGCCACAGGGTTGGGCTGAGCTGCTGGGTCGCTTTTGTTGCAGTTGTAATGAGAGATTATATTGCTTTATGCGACTTGGCATTGGGCACACGCGTGTCCTTGGCAGCGGCATGTGCTTGACTTGATCCTGCGCCACTGAGCCGGGGCTTAAGTTGGACAAGTCGCAACCACAGAGTCCTTCACAGTGTGTTTGTCGTAGCGGTATGAAATATGCTACCCGGGGTTGTTTTTGGATAATGAATGAATTGAAATGATAAATTAATCGAATGGGCAATTTAAATGAAATACTTAATGCTGTCATAAGCTGACATATTGCATATAATAACTAAACTGAATGCAACTAATGCTATGAATCAAAATATTCATCGAATCCTTCGAATATAAAACATATTTTTAATATTTCTAATAGTTCTATATGTGTTTATTAGGATATGCACTAATAATGCTTGCAACAATGATTGTTTGAACACAACGTATGGAACATAGCTAACAAATAAGAAAATGCCTTAACCATAACCACTCGGATTATTTTCGAAAATCGACATACAATAGCCCTTAAATTGTATATTGTTCTTCTGCAAAAAAAAAAAAAAAAATGGAAATGGAAATAAATAACTCAAATTACCTATTGTAGTCAAACATTTCACCATGTGTGGCTAAGGCACGTATTTAGCTGCCAGATTGGCAATACTAATCACGAGCATCATCGGACAATGGAAACTGATGCCATAATTGGCATTGAAGTCTGTAAACAATGCATATCCGTTGGCCAGCAGCAAGATTTGCCCAGATAATGAGCATGGATAATACGCGTAAAATGAGCCAATCCCAAAAATGAAGTTGTCCGTTGACCTTCTGCTTGTTTTATTATTTGTGTTGTGCTCGGCGTAATCTGGGTCTACCTTTTGGCACCTGCACGAACAACTTCACTAAGCTGTGACTGAGACTGGAACTAGTGAATTGGTTCTTGGTAACTTTTGTGTGGTCTCTCGCAGTGGGAGACGGAGAGAGAGAGACCGGGGCAAGGAGAGCCTGATTGTCAGACAAAAGAAATGAAAAGAAAAGCAAACAAGTAACAGACAATAAACAAACAATTGATTGGTTCCCCGTATTCCAGGGCATGTTGTCCTCGCGCGCCCAGGACATGTGTTTTGAATTTGTAGCCTGCATAAATTTTCATCGACTGATCCTTTTTTCTTTTCCTTTCCTTTCGTTTGCTTGTATATTTTTGAGTTTTTGAGTGCGTGTTGTGCCTTACAAATTTCATGCTAATGCCCATTTCCTTTACATCTATCCTATCCAATATCCAATATTGTGTAAACAAATGATGCCAGTAGGTGTCACCTTACAATTGCTCCCTTTCCCACTCAGGGGATAAACAAACGTGAGAGGCAGGCTCTCAAGTATGTGTCGCATAGATCAACTGCTTTTTGGATTCAGACCCCGTCTCCCCCATATGCGTAGTCTGGCATTAGTTTTGACTCATCCACTCATTGACAGTCGCCGGCAGCTGTTTCCCCGTCCCTACCCAGTTTCAGGCCATTATCGTCTGTGTTTATCTCCTGGCCGCCGTTGCTCCTCGACTGAAATGCGGGTGAACTATTGACACAATTGTTTTTGCCAGCCGGCCAGCTAGACCTTTTTTTTCCACAATCCCCATACACTTCGCTCACATTGTCATTGACATTGTCTCCGGCTATTTTTAATTATTTGTATTATGTTTCAGTTGCTTATGTCGCTGGTTTTGTTTGTCGCTTGTCGTTTGTTTTTGGGTTACTCCGCAGCGCAGTCTCCGCCGTTAATTACGTTTCAGATAATGTCAGGGGAAACATCGGACGCATTTTCAATATTTGTCAATCGTTGAGGTTATAGTTACGCAGTTGGCCACTTAACCGACATGGTGGTCTGGGTTTCAGTTTCAGTTGCCGTTTCAAAATCGGTTACATTACTTTAGTGGGTGGGGGAGGGGCTAATGTGGTTACTGTGTTAGGTCAACACAAGGTTCGATGATTGTTACATTCCAAAGTCCATTCTCTTCCATTTCGTATGCTTCAATTAAGTCACTGAATTTCACTCACGCCCTATTGGTCTTTACCCTTAACATTTTCCAATCCCCTCATTGCCTCTTTGCCTTTTTGCCTCATCCATCATCAAAAAAAAATTGAGGCAAGCCAACAAAAATCACGCTAATACCTTGAAAATTGCAGCTCCCACGAATATATAACGCTTTATTGCCAGATAATTTCATTATTTAGCCAAAACATAATCAAATGCGCCATATCCATCACATCAAAAGGCACACACACACACACACTCCACATACACACATTAATATACAATTAATTTCATAAGCTCATAAAAACGTGTGAAGGAAAGAAAAATAACCGCACAGAGAGTTACAATAATCAGATAAAGACACATAAATAGGCACCTGGAAAGGGAATAGGGATGACATAGAGTGTTGACGGCGATTGCATGTGAGAGAGTGAAAGAGAGGGGGACGGAAGAGTGGAAGGTGGAGAGGGGTAAAAAACCGAAGAGAAATTATATATAATCCCGAAGCGCAATCAGCGTGTAAATTATAAGCAGGCCTTACCTCGAAGGGCGGTGCTGTGGGCGAGGCCATGCTAAAGTACCGCAAACTTGCTGCAAGCGCTTGTGAAAATAAAGTAATGCGAAATAATCCTTGGGTTGTTATCACAAATACACACACACACATATATACATATATAGTGTATGTAGTATGTGCACAGCACGACATTCGCTGAGCTCGCGTGGCACACAAAAGCCTAAAGAGCGCCCGTATTTGGGCAGAGCGTAGGGGTAGTCGCAAGAAGGACAGGGTGGTGTAGGGTAGGGGTCGAAAATGGAAAATGCAAAATGGAAGCGAAGCCATGACATGGACAGGGACAGGAACAGCGACAGCGACGGCGACAGGCACTGGGACAGGATATTTACACAACGGGGATATTTGCTTAGACGTCTCTGCACATGTATTTGTGTGTGTGTGTGTGTATGTGCATGTGTATGTGTGTGTGTACAGCGGTAATTTGAGCAGAGCAAAAGATATAATATATGTGGTGAATACATTGTATTGGGCATGTGTGGAAAATATATCAGATTGTCGGTGCGCTACATTGGTAAAGTTGATCCAATTGCGGTGTAGAAATAAATCATAAATTATTATCGAATGTAATTGAATACTTTGTCAGTTTATCGATCGATTGATGATCATAAAATACTGGGGAATGTGGGCATATTAATTACATTATATAAAATTTGAAGCGAAAAGTGAAAGTGAAATGGTTGCATCTCTCTAATCTAATAAGAGACAAAAAGTATAACTAATATTTAATTATTTCTTCCTTTACTCAACGCCCAAGTTGTATATATATTTAATATAATAAAATAGGTAGCGATCTTATGCATAGATCATATATATGTATATCTATATGTAATCTACTTCATTCTCTTTATTAATTGAAAATTTTAAATATTTATACATATTTTTATGTACATGTTAAACAACAGTGTTTAGTCCAACAATATCTACCCTACACGGGACTCTGCCTTAATAGTACAATATATGGACCGTCTATCATCGTCTGTTTATAAAGAGATTTTCTTTTAGAACTTTGATATTATCATTTATACCCAAGTTCTCGCTCAAAAGTACCGCCCTCGATAGGCGGTTACTGCCAAGATATTTTTTATTGCGACCTCGCTTAGGTATCATCCTTTTTTTTGTTGCATCTACGAAGGCAGTTATAATGGTTTTAATGAAATTCTTATCTTTTGTTGCAGGAAGCCCGTCAGCAGCTGGAGCTGGAGCAGCAGGAGCAACAGCCACCGATGCCGGCGAGGCGTTGACAAGCCGCATTGTCATCAATTTTGCTTTTGAGAAAATATACATGTAACACAACAGGGTGGACGACGGATACAAGTGAAAGGTGGTTGGTCACCCGTTTCATGGGCTTATAGTTTATATTAAACAACTTTTTTTTTTAATTTATGCACAATTTGGCTTAGCTCCACAATCTCATTTTGAGACGGGTGAGGGGATGGTGAGCCGACAGGGAAGGGATATCCACAAGTAGGTCATTGTCACTAAATATTAAGGCGACACAAGCAATTGGCTTTGGTTGATAAAAAAGAAAAAAACAGAAAAAAGGTGCGAGTACTGCATGAAACTGGCCCCTAAATCCGATTAGATGTGCGTGCAACCAATTGTGACCCTCGGGCTAAACTGGCCGAAGAAGAATGGACCTAAATGGATTAACGCTTCAATGAGAATTCATTTAAAAACTCAATTGAAGCGGCAGACAAACAACACAACGAACCCACTGTCCCAGCCTCGAACGAATCCTTTTTTCCAATCAATTGTTCACACAGCAAGAGCCCAGACTCCGTATCGAGTGCTGAGTGGTTTTGAATTACACGATGTCTGAAATTCGAGCATGAGTAATTCTTCAACATGTTGGCAGTGTTGTGTCGCATGTTCGGTTACTTCCAGATACAAGATACGCTCCGTTCGAGCGCAAAATCTTAAATAATTCGTGGAAATAGCATGTTAATTGAGTTATCAATGGATGCACTACACCTACAAGATCTCGTTTGAAACTCGTTACCAGGTATTGTCTGGCAGGAGATCTTTGAATTGTTCTCTCATTAACGCTACAAAGGTTTTCGAGTGCTGTTTTCCGGCAGGCCCAATATGATATCATCTTTTACTTAGGATTGTATTTCACGACATGTTCTCTTCCAGCGATGACAGCTGGGAAATCGATAGTTTCTATTACCCAGTTGATTTATTACTTAAATTAATTTGTTGCATTTTATGAGCTCGCTTATAAATCTCATAAACTATATACATCTTGTAAACTTTAAACCTTGGCATAGTCCACAAATGTCGTTTGAACCGAACGAAGTCTCACATAAATATTTCATATGGCACAAAAGGTTTGCGTGACTATAAGTCAAGCATATCCAGATGTCCCGGCCTTAAAGCACTCATGCAAAAGAAATAACTCGTGTTCTTTTGTATGCCACAGCATTTTATTGATAAACTTGGCCCACAGTCACCGACCACAGCAAGCCGAAGGACCACGGCCGTCCACAGTCCACAGTCTACAGACCAATGAACAGTGAAGAGTGAACAGTGAGCAATAAGCAATGAGCAATGGGCACACACAAAAAGCCAACTGCGCTCCGAACATGACTTCTGCAATAGCAGCTTCAATTGAACCAAGCACTGCTTCTCCCTCAAGACCCGGGCGCAATCAGAAACCCAGTTGTCGCAGACTAAGGAAGCCTCGAGAAATACTTTTTTTTCAATGAGCACCCAGAGAGAGCTCCAACTTTATGGCTCTTGCTCTGCCTAGACACAGAAGGACGAAGACAAGGACGAAGGCGGCACGATGCTGAGACACCTTTGGCAGGTCGAAACAACGCGAAACAGTTATGTGCTCCCCATGCTCTGCCTTTGATTAACCAGTATGCATATATAAACCGGCTGGAGCAGTTGAGTTATGCTCTCGCAGTTGGGTAGCTCAAGAAATATGAATTAAATTCAATAAAAAAAGTAAATAAAAAAATAAACAGTTACTTGTCTCAAGAAGTGGTCGCTGCTCTTACACACTTGCGCAGCGTTGCAGAAAAACTAATGAGCATTTATTTGCCTACACGTTCAACGCTTATGGCAAAAAGTCAGCCTCAAGACACCTGCAAATGTTGGTTCTCCTGGGCGTACGTGAGGACATGTGGTCTAGACTGCCTCTCTCAATGGAGTGTTTAATTTATGCGCCACATATGTCACCCGAGAATGCTAAAGGGAGATCGACGTGGACTAACTGCCATGGCACAGGTAGGAGCGCTCCTTGCTTGCGGCTCTCACGTAGGCTGCCCGACCAGTGTTGGCCAAAAATTTAATTAAATCGCACGCCGCACGAGTGCTTCCATTATTATTATTATTATGAAACTTGATATGCGAGTCTTGACACTTGCCCAGTTGTGCAGTTGGCTCTGTTTCTGCTGCTAGTTCTGGTTTTAGAGTAGGATCATGTGCCAAAACACACAATAAACAAGTTGGCAACTCACGGATTTTCAAGTGGAGCCCATCTACTCCGACGTATTGCAGTAGAAATAAGTCCAACTTTCAGCAGGTAGTGTTGCAGTGTCTTTGCTTATTTGTGTGGCCAGCATTTCCAAAAATACATGTACATAGTTTGCTTTCATAACAAAAAAGAAAATAGAAAACTAAAATATAAACTTGTTTGTGGACACTTGCAAAACTGTAATTGAATTTTGTCAACACTCGCCATAATTTAATTAATTTATTAGTTTAATTAAAGAGAAAAAAACTAAGACGATTTTGATTTCTTAGAATTGTTGCAGCAAATCTACTATATTTGTGCAAAAGTTTACATATTACGAAAAGGCAAAATATTCAAAATTCAAATTTTTCCTAAACTAGATTAATTAGTTCGTTAGCCTTGTTCTGTTTGAGATAGGCTAACTAAAATGGTACCAGCTTGAATGCAATATGAAGAGCAGAAGAAGCAGAGTAGATGCACAGCTGTGCAAGGATTACCACTCCCAAAGCCAGACAGACAATATTAGAAAATAGTAAATGGCGCAACGTGTAGCGATACAAGCACAAGGCCAGACCCCGAACCAAATCCAGCGCCAGAGCCAGAGCCCAGGAGCAGAGGCAGTCACAGACAGAGTTACCGAGACCAAGGGCATCATTAATCTTCGACCACATTCAATAATCATATATTGAGGGAGCAGATAGGCGAGCTGCCAGACAAGCTGAATTTTAGCCTGCCAGCCTGCAATACTACCCGTCGCAATGCCTGACTGCGTGGCATGCATGCTGCGCACACATAACCCCACAGTGCCCCCAAAAGCAACACAAGAGACAAGAGGCACAGAGCAGCGAAAGAACTGAGCACTAAGCACTGAGCATCTAGTATTAGTATCGAGCGAAGCTTTAAATTATGCCAATGATTTGTTGCATAAAAGCAAGTGGCAATGTGGCAATATGGCAGCTTGGCGATATGCTTGCAAGCGGATAGCCAAAAACGAAAGCCGACAAATTGTGCAACTGCAGTCGAGGCCGGAGCACAGCCAAGTCAACTTGTCTGCAACACACACTCGTTCTATATGTATGTCAGAGTGTCTGGTATAAGTCTGTGTGTTTGTACTGATTTTGGCAGCAAGTGGCATGGCCACATTTGTCGCTCCAATGGTCCGCCCAATGCCACCGCCTGTTGTCTGTGCAATTTTTATTCTATGAATGCCTTGGCAACGCTTCTGTTCCATTGTACGGCCACATTATACAGCCGTCCAAAAAGGCCTCTGCACTCCAACTATACCAATAACAGCAACAACAACAATAGAAACAGCTCCATTGACAATGCCAAATGATTAAGTTGCTTATTCGACAAATTGATGTTGCATTTGTAGGCGTTTGGGGCACAAATCCTTCAGAGCATAATGCTGCTATACACTTGGAAAATTTCAAACAAATGCACATCCAAATTTGGTAGGTTAAGTTTTTTTTCTTTAGAACTAGCTATAAATATTGTTTATCAGTTTTTTTAATTTTTAACTTTATTCAAATGCCAGAATGTACATAAAATTGGTTTAGTATTATGCCTAATGCTGATAATGGTTAACTGATAACATCTTCTAATCGCTACCTGACTAAATGCACACTTACAGTGTGTTGTGAGATAAAACATCCAAAGCCGACGCCTCTCCTCGGATCAAATGCGGTGTGGAGTGGTTTACGAGCCACTGGGCAAGAATTTTGTGTCGATGTCAATAACTCAACTGGCGAACCAGCCGAACCAAGCCCCCACTGGGGCAGCCTTAAAAGAGCAGCAACAGCAGCGGCACTTGCAGCAATTAATCACACGTGGACCTTGGTCCAGTCCACAGTTGGCAGTTGGCGACATATGTGGGAAATTTGGAAAGTTTGGGCTGGCAACACGCTTGCCTAGCTAAACGAAAACATTTCGGATGAATAATGACAGCTGGCAAAAAGTCAAAGGCGAGTCAAAGGCACAAAACGGCAACACGACAAACGGCTGTGCAAAATGAAAAATGATTGCAGGTGCCACAGTTCCATGTGCCTTCTTCCTTCCACAATCGATTGACAGTGCCAAAAAAAAAAAGAAGAAAAAAGTTTTAATGAATTTGGAGAGGCGCGATAATCAAGAGAGAAGCCAACTCCCATTATCGGCAACGATGTCCTCGTCATCATCCGCAACACCTCTCTCCTCTCTCCTAGCTCTGTCTAGGTCTCCACATCAAACGCTGCTCACGGCAGATCCGAGGCACGCCCGTGTAATTCAATAAAACTTTGCGACAAATGAGGCACCCGCCGCGGAGTTGCAACTAACTTCAACCGACAGCCAATGACGAGAACGAAGTTGAGCTCCGCCAGTATAAAAGGGAATGGTAAGAATTTCGGGCTTGGGTTTGAGTTTGGGCATAGGACGCAATGAAGCGATGGCTTGCAAATGAAAATGATTTCCTTCCATGTCATTATTATGTATTTTGCCTTGACGCGACTGTTTTCACTTTTGTCTGGCCTCAACTTCAACTCCGGCGACGTCCCCTTATCCCTCATCCGCCGTCGTTTGCCCAATTCCAATGGCAAGTGCTTAGCTCATCGACATCAGCCCGCCGAGAGATAAAAAGGCAATGGCAATTCAGCGATTCCTCTTAGCCAACATTGAATTTGTTGGCGTTTGTCTGCGTTGTATGCTTTCCGTTTCCGCTTCCTTAGCCTTGCAGTTTGTTGCTTTGCTGTCTTGTTCTCCATTTGTTCAACCCTTGGTGAGTTTTTGAAAATTTTTCACATGAAAAATAATAAGAAAAGTTGTATGCTAATGTTGCTTGCGCTTCGACTTTGGCTTCGGCTTCGGATCTTCCTTCTGCTTCTGCTTGTTTTGTGTATTGCCAACTAGAAAATAAATTGAAAAACAATTTTCGTATTTGGCATTTGGCAGCTGGGGCAGGGGTAGAGCGTTGAAAACTTTTGAAGGCGAGCGCGTTAAGAGAGTTCAATGAGCAACTCAAGTCAAATTCTTAGACATTGATTATGTGCATTCTTAAAGTTGAAAAGTTGTGATTAGCTATCTCTGGAACAGCAAGTTGCACCTTGGCAACCATTAAACAAGAACTCGCAATTGCACCCTAGCCACAACGAATTAAATCTTTAAGGCAATTCCAAATGAGTTTCATCAACTTTTTAATTAGTTTTGCCATCAGAAAAACATCAAACTTTCCTGCAATTTAGAACAATCATTGCCCCAAACTCAAGCAGAGTAACTAACCAACCAGTTTGACATCCTACCTGTGCCACACAGTTAACCACCGATATCAGAAAACTTTGCTTAATAATTTCAATGGTAAATATTTATGTTACAGCTAATGCCTTGTGGCCATAATCAACAGCTTCAAAATGCCAACCAAAAAACTCAAAACTGGCTTCGTGCGTCGAGCGTCCCTCTACAAAGTAATCAATTTTAAGGCCATGAGTACAACCGACCGACCCACTCTGGGCTGCAAAAGTTGCAGCAATTGCGTTGCGATCCCACTCCACTCGGCTACTGGTCGAGCTCATCTGTTGAAAGTTCAAACATCACCCCGGCAAAGCCGCAGGGCTGCCAATGGCTCCGCGGGGAGCAACTGCGTCCCTTTCGCTGCACACTGACGACTACCTGTCGTCATTTTGTTTGTTGTTCTGGTTGCTGTTATTGTTGTTGTTGCTACTGTTGGCTTTTTGGAGTGTGTCGTGGGCGTGGTTTTTTGTTTCTTTTTTTTTGGTATAGGGCGCATTCAAACTTTTTTTGCCGCCGCACCACATAGCTACTGAAAAATTGAAATGCTGCCTCACGTGCTATGAAATTTTTTATATTTGTTGATTTTTGGCTTAGAGTGTTGACCAACAACAAAGTTGGCCAGTTTGCCTTTTGTTTTTCAATTTGCCACTTTTCCCCATGCCATTTGCCGTTCGTTTTCCCTCGGCTTGTGTGTGTTAGCTCAAGTTTCAATGAGTTCAGCGCATTCTGCTAAAAAAATAAAAAAAAAAAACACAAAAATTCTCTTTCTGCTCGCGTCGTTTTTAATAACTTAATATCATTTGTCAATTTGCAGGAGCGCTTTAATTTGATTGAAACGAAACTGTTCAAAGTTTGACTTTCGGCTGATCAATTCAGCTACTCGCTGAGAGAACACTCAAAAAAGGCAACGAAAACTCTTTGAATGGAGCAGCTATCTTTTTAGTGCTTTAATGCCGCTTTGAGAAAAAAAAGGGGTCAAGTTATTGAGCCAAATTGGAATCAGTTCGAAGTTAAAAGCATTTGTATGATATGAATGCATTTATTTTGACATATATATTTTTCATGTCGTTAATAAATATAAATAATCTAAAAGAGCTGAGCAGCTTTTAACATTAATTTTATTGAACTAGGTTTGTGCGCATAAGCAATCTTGAACTCAATTGAACCTAACTCAAATCAAGATAGTTTGAGCATTTCCTTATAATCTCTTTGGCACTTTAACCTTACAGTTATGTGTGTGGCAAGTATTCAGGGGCTTTGCTGTAACTGCTTTTCCCATTAGCTTTTGATTTGGGATAGTGGCTTTAGTTAAATGCTACGCATTTCAGCTGTGGCACGTGCCCAACGAGCTCTGAGCTCTTTGAGCGCTTTTTAAAGATGAGCAAAGTCAAAAAAAAGGAAAAAAAAAAGATAAACGAAAACAGGAGCAGTGAGGAGGGACACGAAACTAGTCGCTGTGCTGACGCTGTGACAGGCATATTAAAAAGGACACAGCCAGCATTGTGCCATGACGTGCCAAGAACTAAGTAGTGTCAGTCCAACCATCAAAGAGCATGCCTTCCAAATATCGTATCTACCTCATAAGCTCTGCACGCGCTCCACGGACTTCTTCACGTACAGGTGTGGGCAGGTACCTCCTGCTCCTGCTCCTGCTCCTGCGCCTGTTCTAGCTCCTGCTCCTGCTCCTACTTCCGAGCTCCTCAAATAGGCTTTGGGCATTACATGCCTTTTGTGTTGCCAGCACGCTTGGCCTGGCAAAGGGATTGCCTCGAGGCTCTGCGTGTGTGCGAGTGTGTGTATAGGTGTGCTTGGGTTAGAGATGGTTAGCCCAACCCCCTCCCCTCCCTCCCCCTTTAAGCGCCATTGTGGCAGCCGTGTTCGCCATGCTGCAAAACCCAAACAACACATTGCTCTTAGTGCGAGTTGTTTTAGGGTAAGTGTTAGGCGGGGCTGGCGCAATTGTTAGCGATATACTTACACTCGAGTATTTTACATAAATGTCGCACCATTTCCCGTTCCCGTTCCCATTTCCATTTTCATTCACAACTGCATTTGTTTGGTTTTTGAATGTTATGCACGGACGTTTATTGAAATCGTTTTCAGTTTTTCTATTTTATTTTGCTTTTTTCCAGAAATAAAAATCATAAGAGAAACTTAAAACTAATGCGAAATGCTTAAGTATATTACAAAACTTTCTTGAGACGGCTGTATAAGTAACACAAATAATGGTTTCGACTCGAAAGTGCCTCCCTCGTTTAGCTGGTGGTTGGGAGGTGGTTCAACTAAATGTATAAGTTTTGCAGTGCACCGTTGGTTTTTTTGTTTACTAACATTAGTTAAATACAATAGATTCGAACTTACTAGCACTACGGTCTTAGACATAGATATACATACACATATTAATACATTTACATAGATATATATATTCATATATACCATTTACTCGATAATATATATTTTAGCTGTCGAATGTATAATCGAACTCCTCAAAACTACAACAGAGCGTCCCGTTGATGCCTAGTCTAGGAGAGTGTACTATATTATGGATCTTGTCTTTACGTATGTATCTATATAATGTTAAGTTATGCAAAATGCTTTAGGTCATTTGGGGATCCACAAGGAATCTAACCTAACTGGGTTTATCCGTTAATGTGTGCCTTCAACATTTATGTGGGTGTTTAAGTTTAACTACTACGTTTCTTGCATTGAAATGTCACATGTTTGTTTTTTATGTTTTTATGTTTTTCCATTTTCTGGTTCTCGTAACGGACTAACCTATACCTAACTGCTAATTATAGAGGACAGAGGGTAGTCAACCGCTGCCAGACTGTTATCATCTATTCTCCAAACGCCGGCGTTATACATAGGTAAGTAACTATTTATTGTGGGGGGACAAACAATGGGCCCACACTTGTAACCACATCTCCACCACACTATCGCTTCTTAGTCGCCCCCTTTTAGGCGCTATAATTTAAATATGTCTTTGGAAACAGAGTTGCCGACGTCGTCTGTTGCGAAATCTTCCGACGTCGCCTCTTGTTGTATTTACAAGTCTTGGTGTGCTTCATTACCGCAGGTTAAACATATCTGGTGATCTGTGTATGGAACTCCGATAGGCAGATCTGTAGCTGGCTAAACGAGGGTCGCTCGGCGGGCATGGAGGCCCAACAATAGGCCATTATAGTAAAACTGCAAGTAACAAGGCAAAAACACACACAGGGCATATGTTGAGTTTGCTGCGAATCTTGGAGAGAAACATGGTAGTTAGTCGTCGTTTGATACTCACAGTTCATCGGGACAGTTGAAGGGCTGGGCCAGTCTGTAGCCATCCTTTAGATAATGCTCCATTTCATAGGGATCTATCTCGGCATAGGGTAGCTTGCCCAGCGTGCACATCTCCCACATGAGCACACCAAATGACCAAACGTCGCTGCCCTCGTTATAGTGAGACTTCTGAAGGGCCTCCAACGACAACCACTTGATGGGTCGGTACTCTCCATCCCCCAAGCAGTTGTAGTCACCGGAGAAAAGGTCGCGACTGAGGGCGCTATCGGTTAACTTCACGCGCAGCTGATCATCAATGCTAAAGGAAGCGCAAGGACAAAACGGAAGAGGGTTGCAAGCGGTCGATTAGACAGATTACAAATCTCTCTCTCTTCAGATAATGAGATAATCTCTACTTACACACAGTTCCTGGCCGCAATGTCCTTGTGAATAACACCATGGTTGTGCAGATGCTCCATGGCCATGGCTAGTTGGGAGGCCATTAGCACTGTTTGAATCGTGGTCACGCTTCTGGCATATGAGGGATCCTGTAGGAAAGTCTTCAAGTTGCGAACACTGCCCGTGGCAGCGTAGAGCACAAAGGGTGTGGCAAAGTCTTCGATGGAAATGCCCAGTACGGTCATCAGATTAGGATGTGTGGCCTCGTACAGCATCATGGATTCCTGGAGCAGGAGATTCACTTGTAGCTGGCTTGCATGCTGTGCCACAGTCTTGACCAGAACCTCCTGACAGTCGTTGTAAGTGCCGCGATAGATGCGCCCAAAGTTGCCCTCCTGAACGAGACAGGAGAGGCGAACGCGGCATTTTTGGACTGTCAGCTCTTGGAGACGGCGGTTGAACTCCTCAGGCTCATGCTCATATTCGCGAAAGGGCCGCGTCAATGTCGCATATGTGGGTGTTATGGTCGAGGGGCAGACATAGATCGAATTGTGGGCCGTAGACGAGATGGTTGGCAGACGCTGGAAGCTGGAGGTTTTAATCAGATGCACCCCGTTGGAGGGATGACGCTTCGAGGGACCCTTGGCACAGTACGCAATCAAAATGAGTGTCGAGACAAGGACCAAGGCCAGAATCCCACCCACAATCAGAGTGATTAGGCCACTGGTTGGTGGCACGAGTGTCTCCCGCAACAGTGGATCGTATTCATTGTTTGTGTTTACACCACCCGAACCGCGACCTACAATTACAGTGGGTTCCGTTACCAGCACTCGATGTCTCTCAGTGCCCTTGCCGTGCTCCACATTCGTTGGCAAATGGCCGTCGGATATAACATGCTCTGCCGTATCCTCATTGTGTTCCGTATAATGGACGTCGTCGTGGCCACTCAGATCTGGATGCAATGGCTCCTCATCGTCGTATTCCTCACGTGCATCGTTGTGCTCATCTTTCAGGCAAATCTTTTTGCGTTTGAAGATCAAATTCGTATTATTGTTGGTCGCTCGATCCAGGATGACTTCCACACTAATAGTGACAGTCACCTCGGCCGCCCGTGTGCCCGAGCACTTGAGACTAACGCCCCATGTCTGCGGCTCCTGAGGCACGTCGCCGATGCGCGAGATGTTCAACATAGGGCGTGGCAACACACCCACATCCGAAGTGGCCACACTGATGCTGTAGGGCAGCGGATGCTCCACCAGCGACTGCCAGGTGAAGGTAACATCGCTAATGTTTGCCGGCACGGGTACTGCAAAGTTCAGGGCGTAATCATTGATTGCCCCCTCCCGCACATAGTAGAGCTCCGCGGAGACGCCTGCAATAAAAGTACAACATTTGAGATGCATGTCCGAACTGGCTGCTTACATCGCATTCAATGACACTCCACCACCCCCACACCCCCCGCCCGGCTTTATTTGTGTTATATTTCGCAGTTGTGGAAATTAATGATACGCTTGGTGACCCAATCAAAAGCGAGCAGCTTTTGGCCAGTCACTCGACTCGACTGCATAATCAATCACCAGGGATAACAGTTTTCTTTACTTTACCAAATTGATTTTCTTCGAACGGTGGCCAGGATGCCTGCAGCCAGCTTTTTCAGGCTGCTTGCCACTAGACTCCGCATTATCTGTCCACTTAGACACTTTGGTGACATATTGAAGGAGTTAAATAGCTGAACCCCCGCAACGGCTTCGAATGCCAGACAAGCGTTCCTTACATTTCACCATAATCAATCAAAAGCGACAAACAAGTTGCCAGCAAATAAAGCTGAGGTAATTTGAAGAATTCCACTTTAAAGAGCTAAACTGTGCAATTGATAATGTTAACCAATTGTTCCAAAGGCATTACTCCTAACCAACATATATCTAACATCTAAAGTTAACTAATAGCTATTAGTTAAGGGAACTCTTTTAGTTTATCCTATTTTCTGTTACGCATAGCTGAAATGGCAAATGTGAGAAGATGTCCAACAGTTTACTAACACAACATTAATTTACACACCTGATTTGCAGCTAGAATCCCTATTTTTTTAGGTAAAGCTATTAAACATCTCACAATGACTAGTCTCAAAAATACCAAGTCGTTTATCTGCTATAACAATTCTAATAAATATTCATACATGTGGGATTTCGTACAGCAGATAAACAAACAAGCAGCAAGGAGCAGTCAAAGCTATCTGGCAACCTTGTTGCATTGTCCAGATACTATTAAAAGCAAGTTATCGAGTTAGTAAATTATCAATATCTGATCGGCAGTCGGCCGAGTTGGTTGCTGGCAGCGTTGCGGAAAGACGCATAAAGCGCAATAAAACATAACTTAAATAAGCACAAACATACCAATATACATAGATCGTTGACACAATCCATTAAGATCAATAAATAAATATACACCAAATATATTTTATTTTATTTCTACAGTTTGACTTTTATGTTAGCCAACTGTTCTCGATAACATTGGCATACAAAAACAACTGTGAGTTAATTACACTCTTACATGAACATAAGAGCCTATAAGACCGATATCTATAATATCTATAATTCACCTGCCTATTTACGATTACTATTTCATATCTGCTAGCTGAGAGCTGCAATAAGTTTTGCATGTTATGTTAATTAGTTGGCAGCTATTTAATATCGCTTTCACATGCTCCACACTAATCTAACCCATATTCGAAAACCGCGACATATATACAGAATATGTTTCAATAAATATCTACCACAATGGCAGCTGGTAATCTATTAGATAGTTGTGACAGCTATGTTGCAACCAGTTGTTGCTCGCTGTTGCATGCTCAATGCTCACTTGCCTCGGTGCCCCTCGCAATGCATTTAATTAAATTAACTGGAAGAATATGAGTCGCTCTCCTGGGGATCGGCCTACAGCTGGCGCCATTACGAATACCTGCTCTGGCTGCACTTGCCGCTTGCTGCATGCCTCTGCAGCTCTGACGTGGGCTCAATAAATCAATCAAATTATGTATACAAACGGAAAAGAAACAAAAAGGCGACTTTAACAAAACATAAAGCGGACCCTTCCATGAGTCGCGGACACGCGACGCTCAGTCGGAGGCGTGTCTCGGGGCAGGTTAAATGTTTAGCTTAATTAATGTGGATGTGGATGTTGTTGTTGTTGTTGCTGCTGCTGCTTCGTTGCCTCACTGCTGTTGCAGCACATATGTTGCATGGCTCAGTTCGCTCACAGGGCCGTGGCTAGCCGCAGCGAGCGGTGTTTATTTTAGATTTTTATCGCAGTCGACGTCGCAGTTACATTTTATACTTGTACATTTTATTTTAATTTATGCCACTTATTCATCCGCATACTGTGCACATATACACACATAAATTTAAATATATATACATATATAATACATGCTTATATGCTTATATACATATCATACTAATTAGTGGAGCGTATTCATTCCCAGCTACGTTCTAGTTCCCTTTTCTCGTTCCTCGCACGCTTCGTTTACACTCTGAAAATGTAATTAGTGAAAGCGGCTGCTGGTGGACCACACTTTTTTTTATTTAAAAGGGGGGGACGGAGGAGTGTGTGATGGGTTGGCGGAATATTATGACGTTTTGCAGTTATGAATAGTGTCGCATAATGAACTAAGGTAGATAGATAGCAAAGTTGTGATAACGCTGCAAAAGGGTTAATGGGCAGCAGACATGTCAGCTGCAAAAGCACCTTATTAAATCACCAAACAAAAAGCAGGAAATGCTGAAATATACTTTCTGATCGCTTAAAGAGCAAACAAGTCAAGCAGTTGCCAGTCCGCCGGCTTTTACATTGTGTTAAACATTTGCAATTAAAATTCCGCGGGCATCAAAACTTTTGCAGCCTCTCTTTCCCCCACGACACGCAATTGTAGGCAAATAATAGCAAATTATTCAGTTGACCCACGCCATTGAAGGCAAACCCGCTATGCATCTCAAGTGCCTGGACTAATTAGAGCTGATTGCCCAACAAATGAAGTCGATGCCCACCCCACACTTTATCACTTTTGGAATACCTTCGTTTCCACTTCCGCCTGTCACCTGGCCAGACGAAGGCAAAATCGATTTTCATTAACCAGAACGCGAGACACCTTCACCCTTAGCTGCTGCTCGCAAATTCCTCGAGTGATACTGACATAAATTGGTGTGTGCGAGAAAAGTAAAAGTTGCACCAAAAGTGAGTGTGGCAGAAGCTGTGAAAATATGCTTAAAGTGCTACAAATTTCAAAAACGTGAAAATGAGGAAAGTGACACGAGAATGGACCAAAGGGAAGCCAACAGAGAATTGAGTTGAGCAGATAGCAGATAGTAGATACCAGTAATGTTTGGCAAGATGCTGATAAAGTGGCAGCCAAAAGGGGGTGGCTTTAAGTGAAAGCAACTCAGTGTCTGCACTGGAAGTACACACTCTGAGAGCAGCAGCAGACGAGTGTGTTTAGCTCAAAGGATCAATGTACCGTACATAGTTAAGATTAGACGAACATATTTGTGTGCAGAAATGGGTTGCTTCAAATTCTTGAAACTGTTGTTCTTGGCACTGAAGCGTAGAATAATTTAATTTGAGCATGTGTAAAATAGGATAAGATAAGTTGGGATACATGAAAAGAGTTAAATAAAAATGTAAGTTATGCTAAAAGCTTATATGGGTATAGTAAAATAAGATGGGTTAAGATTAATGAAATGAGTTAAATTATTAATTAAATCAACTTGTAACTTGAAAATAGAATTTAGTTATTCTTCAAATTTTATTCTCAAGCCATGTACAAGCCACCCCAAAACAAGACACGCTAACCACATATTTTTCAGCCATTTATTTTGTCTTGCTCGACACTGCTTTAACTTGTTGTTACATTTTAAGCGAATCCTACAACTCCTTGTTATTGTTTCTGTAACTCTTTAAGTCTTAGTCCTATTTCCATTTTGTATGCATCAAACTCCCCAAGATGGTGGCAGGAGCAAAGCGATTTGAATTCATGGCACGACATCTATTTAATTTCAATTACAGCCCAAAAATACCAGAGCAGACGCATAAACCAAAACTTTCTATGTGCAAAAAAAAAAATATAAAAAAAACTGAGAAAAATGGAATAAAAATGGCAATTTTTGCGCCCCAAATACGCCGGGATCATGTTAACCCGCCAGTGGAACCCTGGCCATCAGCAGCAATCCGTTCGTTCCCCCCACATTGGTCCTAATTTATGCAAACCAAAAAGCTGAGCGAGATTTGAATGTACGTTTGTCTGAGTGAATGTATGTCTCGCCTAGCTCACAGCTAGTGGATATCATTTTATGCTTTCTTAACATATTTTATTTTCTGTTTTTTTTTTTTTTTTGCTTCTTTTTTTGCAACGGACTCCATTCGCCGCCCGCCCACAATGCGTCATTTGGTCGTCGCCGTCAGCCTGGGGATTTTGCAGGCCATAAATCCGAAATTGTCTTTTGACACATGAATATGTTGTGCATTAAACGCAGACGGAAGACTACTATTAGGCCACAGTCGCAGCCAGGGATAGAGTCAGGGAAAGACGACAGACAGTTTTATTATTATCAATGTCTGGGGGTGGAGCTGTCTCTGCCGGCGACTGATGATGACATTGGTGGCCACTGAGCTGAAGCTGATGCTGATTTAGGACCCTTTTTTCTGGTGGTTGGGGGCAGCAAGGGTTGCGCCTTTGACTATGACACGCTTACCCCTAAAAGGGAAAACTTTTTATTTGCTGCAAATTTGAATCCGGCCAGCGACGAGACTTTGGCGCATGCTAATGTCCTGGGCATCATAACTCAAGCGAATTCAATTTGTACACATTTGATTCGGGCTGTAAGTCGTGCCCAGACGAGAGCAGCCAAGCCCAAAAGTCAAGAGCCATTGCAACATGATGGGAATGAGCTTGCAGCTTTGCAGCATGCAACTGATTAAATCACAAAGCTCGCAGTCAGGTAACACACACAGGCCATAGAAGGTCAACATCAAACCAAAGCAGAAGCAGAAGCAGATGCAGCAGAAGATGAAGATGAAGCTGAGTCGAGACAAGGCGAGGCAAGGTAATTTTTATGCCCAAATGGTCATGATTCGCTAGCTCGTTTCGACAACTGGTCGGATCGAGCATGGGTAGAGAAGGGGCGTATGGGAGTGGAGTACAAAAAAAAGTTGGCTGCGTCGTCTGGCCAAACAACTTCAGTTGTGCTGTGGAGCTCAAAGCGACAGAGTGAAAGACAAACAAGCTAAAGGACATGTGAAGTGCACGATGATGCTCTGCACTGTGCGTCGTTCTGGCAATGTGGCAACTTCATTGCCAGCAAGGCGCAACGTGCAACGTGCTGCAACTGGCAACTGGCAACACCAACGGTAGCTGCCAAGTATTTCTATTTGTATTTCATCGCCCTGGTCGAGAGCAGCTGCAATTTATTTGCCCACTCTTGGCGCTCCTTCTGCCTCTGTTTTTTGCCTGCAGGCCAGACGCAATCAACGTCTTTCCCTTTACCCGGGCCAAGCAACCCTTTTTGGCTGTCTTGCCGCTTATGTATTTTCTGCTTTTATATTATCACCTCAACGCTGTGGCGCATTCAACTCCATCGATGATGATGCTGCTGCTGCTGCTCCTCCTCATCGCATAGTCTGGCCATAAATTTAAGTTCATGGGAGTGCTGGGCACCTAGAGGCGTCCGGCCATCAGTTGTTGCATAAATTATGATCTTGTAGATTTCTATGACAAACCATAAAAAAACACATTACGTTTATGGCGATGTTGCCATCAACGAGTTCTAGTTGCAGTTGTATTCAATTTAAAATGTAAATACAACTGCCTTTCCTGCCCGGTTCCCTCCACGCTGTCTGGATCAATTCGTAGAACAACTCTATTGCTAATTAGCGGAGTGTAAGGACCATTTAGGTCAAGGCACTCGAACAGGCACGATACATGTTGAATTAATCCAGCTGATGCCATAAGTGTCTGCCTTTCATCAGGGCCAGAGCCAAGCCCATATGTGTTCCGCAATCAACAAACCTCCACCCTGCGATAAGTGCAAATTATTGACTCATAAAAATCAAAGCAACGTAAAAGAAAGAAGAAAAATACCAAGTCGCAAATTTAATGTGATTATCTGGAAAAGTTAATGTGATTATTAACACAGGTCCACGCTTGCTTGCGTGAGCCAGAGCCAGAGAGCCAGAGAATGCCTGAAGCAAGAACCGCAACACCTGCCACCCAAATGGGAGCTAAGTGGGATTCAGTTAGTCCCCCGAGCCACCAACGACCCACAGCCATTCATCAGGTAGCGTCCGACTGTGATTCCAAGAGTCAAAGTCGTAGCTGGCCATTAATTTGCCACTGGTGTAAAGTTTTCTTTCAATTTCGGGCAACGCTTTTGCGTGATGTAATGAAATTTTTATCACCTCTGGCTGGACGCAATCCCAGACAGTGAGAGAGACCTGCAGAGATAGACCGAAATGTGTCTAGGCGCTGCCATAAAATTTATGGATAGCCATAAACTGTGGTCGGGGCTGCAACAGCAGCAGGTGCAGGTGGTTGCAGGGTGGTTTTTTGGGTGGGTTGTTGCGGAGGTGATTGGCCCAGTTAGTTCAGTTTTGTTGCGGTTTCGGTTGCTCGGTTGGGTCAGCTTGTAATGTGCCCTGTGGCTTGATTTGCATGCGTCCCTGCGGTCTCCACCATTGGCAACCTGGGTGGCCCAGCCGCATGCCAATCCCCGTGCACAGGGATCGTAGCAGAGAGGCGCTGCACAAAAGACATTCTGCGGCAAAGCCAGCAGTACATGTTTGTGCTTAAGTAAACAACAACTTCCTGTGCCGAATTTTTCCTCTTGTTTTCCCTTTTTTTTTGTTTTTTTTTTTTTTTTGAATTTGGACCATGAGGTGAAATTTATGAACACATTTTGACATGACTGCAAGCGACACTGGCCAAAGGGAGCAGCGCAAATTCGTTTGTGCCCAAACACCTCGGGGCCCAGTGCCCAATACAAACAAACAAATAAGCAAAACACACAAACACACTCGCACACACACACACACACACACACACACACACACACACACATACACACATGCAAACATTTTTCAATAGCACCCCCGGGATGGCGTAATTTATGACTCTGACCGACTGAGCAGCGCCTCGTATTGACTTTTTCGGCCGGCCATCCAAAGGCAGCTGCTCGGCTAACAATAAGTGCTACTACGGTGCCCATTATCCACTACACAGAAACTCACACAAACACACACATACACACACACACACACAGTGCAGGTCCCAGTGGCAGTTTCAGGTCTCAGTACCAGGGCACAGCCGAGTGTAAAAGAGATTAGCATGCCTACATTAGTATGTGTGTGTGTGTGTGTGTGTGGTGTGTGTGTGTGTGGTGTGTGTGTGTGTGGTGTGTGCGTGTGTTGTGTGTGTAGTGTGTGGGTGCTTTGTATGTAGGCGGTGCCACTGAAGTGGACTCATCTCCTCCTTCAATCTCTCCCTCTCTTTCTCCCCCTCTCTGTCAACGCTGCTGTTTGTTGAAAAGTTTTCGGACTTTGTTTATGGTTACGTTTTTTGCTTTTGGGTCAAAAAATATTTCCTAAAAGCAAACACACAAGCATACATAAGTATCTATCTATGAATATATGCATGTTTTTTGGGTGATTGCGTTGAAAAGTAGTTAAGGGTTTATCATCTTGTAAACGTGACAATGCAAAAACTTTTCTAAAAGAGCCCACACAGAAACTCAAAGCAAGCGCGACGAGGGGCAGGTGGGGGTTTTGTCTGATAATGGTGTGGTTGATGCCACTTCTCGACTGGAGCGTCAATTGGTGTGACCAATTATCAGAGACCCAGGCAGTTAAGATCTATGCATAATGAACAGCTTATCGGTGAAATAATTGCGGTCTGTTTTATGAAGGCGTCGTAATGAAACTTAGACAGCTCTTAATAATGTATTAAGTATATATATATATATATATCTCATACTAATAATTAAATCATTAATTAAGTAAAATGAATAATTAACGAGTAAGATTGTATCTTAATGTCAATAAATTACTGGTTTTATGTGCATTAATCTATCGGAGCTATTATTTTTTGAGTTTCATGGTAGATTATAAATGTTTCGAATCGGACGACAATATGTTCACAGATAGCAAATGAATAATAACAAAATAAGCTGAGCTAAAACTATTGAGTACCTGTAATCTGGCTCGATAACATCAAACAGAAGCAGGAAGAACCGGAGGGCTTACTATTTGATATTTATGAATAATTACAATTCGAACTGCGAAAGAGGTAAGAGGTATGCTAAAATGATGGGTTCACTGTAATCCCATTTTATCTAATGTATTTCTAAACACTTTCCAGTGCTTCCTTTGATTACTTCATTCTTCACTCTTCAGCTGGATAAGCCTCACCGAGGCAATAAAAAAAAAGTAAATATCATACCCTCATTTGATGGTTCAGAAATTCATTTATTCGCTTTGTGCTTATCCACATTTAAATATGTTAATGATAATGCTGCTAATATTCTCACACCCAACTCAGAGTCGCCAGGGCACTCAGTGCCATTAGTCTGTCCAAATAGAAATACGCGTATGAAAATAAAAAATAAATAACAAGAGAAGCAACAACAACAACAACACTCGCAAACACATTTCACGCCATTTGGTGGTCTGTAACAGGCTCGCACAGAGATGAGAGTTGATAATAAAGAGAGGCAGACACGATAATAGCCGCGACTAATGCACGGCGGCAAATGAATGAGGACTGAGTGTATTCGTTGTGCTGGAGCCAGCCAGAACGAATCGCATTCGCAACGGGACGAATTGACTAAGCACAGCCAAAGTGAATATGTTTTTCTCGTTTTTTTTTTGTTAAATACGTGTGCACGAGTATATGTAAATGTTTATATGTAAAACGAGCGCTTAATTAAAGTTGAAACAAGCCGCACATATAATCAGGACTCGACTCGCTTTCAGCATTGGCATTACTTGTTGCCACATAATTCGAGTCCGCATCTAAAGCTAAATCTGTATCCGTATCTGAATCCGCATCCACACAGCCCGCCTCCTTCTTCACGTGCCATGTGCGCGTTTTATCACGCGTGACAGGGAAATTACCGCAGACAGAGCGGCCCCTAGGCACCGCCTCCTACTCCGCCTCCTTATCCCTCTCCTTCTCTCTCTCTATCTCTCTCTCTCTCTCTCTCTCTTTCTCTCTCGCTGTCATCAGCCTGTTTCCAAGTCAGTCAGTCAGTCACTTGGCTTGATTGAAGGCATAAATTATATGGTAGAGTCGTGTGCACAATCTTTCTGTCAGCGCTGCCCAACGGGAAGTGCTTCGGTCTGCACTGGAAGATTGATTCCCATTTGATATTTTGATTAGCGCAGCGTAATTACAGCAAATCCAGCGCATATGTCAACCAACAGTTGTCTCCTCTCAAAATAAAAAAGGCCTGCCATTGAGCACACAATAGATCAAAATATAAATACAATTGATGTGGAAGACTTGTAATAATAATAACAATCATTTATACTCAAATATTGGGTCGAAGTTGTCATAAATTCTTAAATAAATAACATAAATAATATATTCAGTTAAGCTTGAAATGAAAATAAACAAATTGCGGATTTCTAAATGCGAATCTGCTGCCAATCGGCATTCAACAAATTCTCATAAATATATTTAAATAATATGGAAAACTGAAAAGTTGCATAGAAAATGTCTTTTCCATTTAACCGCTTGCTGAAGGGCTTCTCCCAAACCCCCTCTCAGCAATTACTAACTGCCTAAAAGCAAACTTCAGTCTACACTTCAGATACGCTTAAAGCTATATATAGGTCACCACTCAGTCAGTCAGTCAGTCAGTGAGTCAGTCAGTGAGTCAGTTAGTCAGTTTGTCGCTTATGACAAACTCTTTTATTTACACAGAAAACATCAAATTCCCCCAGAGCTGTTCAACAAATTGGCAAACTACTACGTGTTCCATCTGCGTTTGGAGCAAGCAAGGAGACGCCACCAACTATTACCCCTCTGCGCCCAGCAGTCATCATAAGTCATTATGGCGCGAAATGCATTTGGGAGCATTACATAGCAGCACTTAAGCGCCCTCAAATCTTAATTACTAAATATTTTATCAGCATAGAACGTGAGCCCCTTCCCAGTCCAGCCCCCAGCCACTGGCTCACCACTCTCTCTCTCTCTCGGTCTCTCTGTTGGGAAAGTACTTTCGCTGCGTGGGAAGCTGCACTGCGAGATGCGTTGAGATGTGCTGCGGGCGTGTGAAATTTTCCAATACGTTGAATTTGTAATATATCTATAAGTATATACTTATTATGGGATGGCAGCAGCAGCAGCAAAAGGGAGATGCGCTTATGATACTAGTTTTTAGATTGAGTTTGTGACTTGAGGGTGGAAATTAAATGTGTGCCACATAATTGTGCGGAAAGTAATTAACATTTTACATAAATTTGTAGCTGCAAATGGGGCAAGGCTTGGAGTCGTGCATAGTTTTAAGATCTATTAAAGCAAACTTATCGATCCACTCCACTCTCCAAGGACTCGCTTCAAGTCAAAAGATGCGCTCAGTTCAAGTCAGTCCATTCTGAGCTAAGCGGATGCAGCAACCCTTTTCGCTGCGTCGCACTTTTTCCGCATATCCGTTTCCCACAATCAATTCGGAATCAAATGAATGCCACACACGCGTCGTGTGTTTTTTTCGGTTTTCTTTTTTTTTGTGCAAACAGCAATGAAAAAATTAAATACAAAATAATAAAAAATAATTTACGGGCTCATTAAGAGTCAGGGGAAGAGAGACGGGGGGAGTTTGCGGCACCCGCTTGGAATTTGCTTGGCAATAAAAAAATATGCGACGACGTCGAAATCGACTGCGACTGCTTCAAGGGGCGGCAGCAGCGGTCCACCCTCGTGTGGCGTTTCAAATGAAGCCCTCAACAACGTGGCTAGCTGCTGCTACTGCTGCTGATAGCGTGCTGGCGGGGCGGGGCTGGGCGCTTGAGTTTGGTTTTGGTTTCGGTTCGGTTCGGTTTGGGTTTCGGTTCGGGGTGCCATTCGCGGCGTGCTCAAGTGCTGGCGGCAGGCAACGCTTCGCATTTCGCTTCCGGGCTTCGTTTGTTTGCATACGCAGCAGGACCAGAGCAGCAACTGAGGAGGCAGGCGCAGTGCTGGGAGTAGAGGCACGGGCACGGGACAGGAGAATGGGCAGCACAGGAACAGGCACTGTGTTTGCACAGCGCATTTCTGGTCCATTAAGCAGCGATGTTTATGTTGTTGCCGTTACCGTTGCCGTTGCCGTTGCTGTTGCTGCTATATAGGTAGCTAGTAACTACCCTCCTCTCCTGCCTGGCCTCCGTTTGTCATTGTTGTGTGAGACTTTTCTCACTTTGATGCTGGCAGGCAGAGGCAGGCAGAGGCAGCCAGTCAGCCAGGCAGCAAGCCAGAGGAGCAAAGGTACACATCGTTGTATCCACACATGAGACAATTGCTGCTTGTGCCGCACGCGTCACTTGCCTTGTTTGCTTAGAAGTCTGTTGCAGCTAAGCCTTAAATGCAACTGCAACTCTTCCCCGACCGCCCTGTAATCACTCAGCTTTGTGGGAAAGCATTTTGCTTGGTGCGTAAGCACAAGTTAATTACGCTAAATCGCTCGCGATTTGAAATCCTACAGGATTTAGCGGCATATCCCTTAATGCGGATATTGCTTTAAGCCTGGCCATCAAATGCAAATATCATGTACTTTATTATCCCGGCCATTTCGTGCTACGGTCATTAACATAATTTAAGCATTTCCCACTGACAATTTGCCAGCGTCCCGGGATTAGGCGACACTCTCCCTATCCTCATCTCTGCCTCCCTCTCTCTATATCTCTCTCTCGATCTCCACTGTGCAGGCCATAAATTAATGCGTTATTATGGTGGAAAATGTATTCGATGCACAGTTAGTGGGGCAAGTTTTGAGCTCCCATTGGGCAGGGTGAAATATGTATTTTCAAATCGATTTGCAGCCCGTTTGCCACATCGTTGTCAAGTAGGTGTCAGTGAGCATTTTGACGATCCACATGTGGCAGACATCAAAGCCACCAATTTTCTATTAAACCATTTAATTGCCACATAATGGGGCTCCAACGATTTGTCAGTTACATTAACTGCTCGAAGCTGACGCAGCAATTAGTACCAAACATACAAAAATAAAGAAAAGAAAATCAACTATAAAAAGCAAAAATTTCAAAACAAGTCAATTGAAACTTGTGAAATGTGTTCGCTTTTCTCACAAGTGGGTTTCGGGTTGGGTCTTTTCTTTTTTGCCCGTTTGCCCGGCTTCCGTTTCGTGTCTAGTGGCTACCAATCATGCCAAAAGGCAGAACTAAAACATAAACAATTGAAACTGATTAAATTCATTTGATAACGAGGCGGTGCCCAAGTCTGGGGATTGCCACTTGAGATATGGCACTCTCCGTTTTTCCTTTGGGGGTGGCATATATGCAACTGTGGTATCCACCCGTATCTAGTTGCCAGTATCTAAATGCACGGCATTCTATGTATGCGTGTTGAAACTCATTCGTTGCTAAATGGAAATGTGAAATATGTTTCGAGTTTGAATAGAATTTCGGGTGCTTTCAACTAGCTTACTCGAAAGAGGATTACACAGAAACACCAAATACTCAACACAAATTTCTAGTTTGAATAGAAAGTAGCAATTATGACTGGCTTCAGATATGTAGTCTATCGAAATCAACTAAAATGTGGCAGCGGGCAGATATCCTATAATGTTAAAAGAGCTCTTCGCATAAATAAAAAAAAAATAGGTTAGCAGTTGGGAAAATGGTTTTCCTGGTTATATCATTTGGTTGGTATTAATAAATTTAAATAATTATGGAGTCAATGGCTCGGAAGATGAACAATATGAAAACTGTATATTCATGAAATTGGTAAGCATTTAAAACGTTAGTTGATGTGTATGCAACCGTGTTGCAGTCTCTGTTGTTGTTGTTGTTGTGTTCAACGCGGTAACGCGGACAACACCAACAAGAGAAACAACAACATCCGCAAAGCATTTAGCGTTTTAATTAAGCGAAAGTGGGAGTCAATTGCTGTTGCTGTTATTGTAAGTGATGCATAGCTTTGCCACGTATGCATATATATACATAGTGTGTGATGTGTGTGTGTAGCTGGGCAAGTGTGTAGATGGGCGTGGCCAGCTATCCATGACTGTTGCTGAAGTGTCAACTGTTTACGCACTGAAGGGCCAATGACTTGCAGTAGATAAAAAGCAGCTGCAGGACAGCGAGTTGGTTGTAGGTGGCATGTTGCAAGCAATGCTGACGTTGCCACGTGTATGTCACACTGAGTCTCTCCCTCCCCCCTCAGCCAAACACAGTCACAGTCAGTGTCAGTTGACGCGGTCAACCCCCGAACCACCCTCGTAATTAAGCGCATTGAAATGCAACTGAGATTTTCGCTAGCTTGATGCAGCGTCATCAACATCATTACTATCTCTCTCTCTCTCTCTCTCTCTGTCTCTCTTTTTGTCTCTGCATCTTTCTCTAGTTCTCTGGCTCTGTCTGCATCTCTCATTCATTTGCCAATTACGAGCTGTACTTGAATGCAGCAACCAAAGCGACAACGCAGACATGGCAACGACATGCTGTCGACTTGTTTATAATGTCGTCATTCCCAGCAGCTGCAACAACAACAGCAACAACCGCAGCAACAATAACAACAACAGCAGCTTCGCACTTTGCATGCCATGCGGCGCCAGCAAATGCCACCGATTTCAATTGCAATTCCCCACGCACCCTTCCCTCCCCCACACGAATTTATTAATTATTCTGTGTGTTCCAAAGTCCCGTTTTCGAGCGAAAATTCGGCACGCACGTTGCGCATTTCTCGCCAAGATTTGCCAGCCTTAAAGGGATTTTCTATTCTCATTGCTGCACTAATTGAGTTCACATTACTTGGCAAAATAAATGCGCTGTACGCCTGTGTGTTTGTGAGTATGTGTGTATGTGTGTCTGTATTTTTAGCCAAATGTTGCCGTTTTATTAGCTAAACGTGAGTTGGCAACTATGCCGTCTAAATCTCTCGTCTGCCCAAGTGGCAGTGGAAAATGTCAATCGATCAAATGAGTGCGTCCGATGGGCTTGGATGGCTTCAGATTAGCCAACGTTGATACACTACGAGCATGATTTTGCAGCTTTGCAGCGGTGGCAGAAGGGTTACCCACTGCTCAGTGGTAAGCACTTAGCACTCTTGCGATGGGGTTTGGGGTAGCGACTAACTCTTACTTAGACATACCATTAATTTCCTCACTAGTTAGTCATGATTACTTTAGTAATTCATTTCGGATTCTTCACACCAGCTTCAATAGGCTCGGAAGTCATCTTCAAGTCCAAAATATAACTTATCGGCTATAAACTAGATAAAATCTTTTTGTTTTGTGGATGAAAGTCCAAACTAACTAATTAAATACTTAACCTTTATGAAGAGTTTGAGAGTATATCAGATGTGAAGCTATATAAGATAATTGATAAACTATCAAAGGCGAAATCTAATTGTTTTTAAAAAATTTCATTTGTTTTTTGACTTTTTTCGAATTATTCTTATGATATTTCCAAAAACTGATGATTGGTTTTTTCTTCATTAGCTAAAGAAAAGGCTTAAAGACTAAGAGATGCTGTGAAAGTTGCACTCATTATTATAATGCTTACATATAAAATGACCTCTTTCATTTCTGGGTTTCATTTGTGCTCTATATATTTCCATAGCTGTACATCTCTATAGAGATGGAGATTCTAATAAAATATCCTCTTTTAATCTTCATCCAACTACCTTTTTCTTGACATTATTAATAACTTTTCATATATTTTTGTATCTTGAGTTAAATAATTAAAAGAATCAATAAATCCGCGAATGTTATGGACATTTTTTCTTCTTTTTTAGAGTTAAATGTTGTAATAATAAATCTTCAAAATATAATGGACTTTGTTGTGGGTACAATACACAAATTTACACCACATCTTGTTTTACTATGGACATTTTCCTCAATTTATCTTTATCTGAATTGTCAATTTTATATTGATTTTAATCCACTGAAATGGCCTCGCTTGGAAATGTACCTCGCTCTGCTGTCCATGGTATTATTTCATGCTCTGCTTGATGGTTCCTCATTTGAGCTGGAAACCCATTAATGATTCTACTTGTCGCTTACTTCGTTAACGAGCCGAGGGCAGCAGTGCGTCAGTCCCTGACACAGTTTATGTGCGAGCCTTTGGCCAGAGCCAGCAATTTGGAGCGACCACGTCTCCTTTATCCCATTTCCCAGATAGTTGCCCCAATACCCGAGCTCCCCCTTCCCCACCCCCGAGCTACAAGTGCAACCTAACGAGCAGCAAGTGCTGCACCAAAGTTGTCTTTTTTTTTGTTTTTTTTTTTTGTTTGTGGTCTGACAATTTAATTGATGTACCTGTATGCACACATAGACGGGTCAAACACATGTGCACACTGGTTGAAGTCAACCTTTTGAACAAACCGCTAAAAAATTACACCTACTACAACAGAGAAAGAGTGACAGAAAGAGACAGAGTGAGAGAGGGAGGAGAGGGAGGGAAGGGGAGAAAGGGGCAGGCGCCCGAAAAGATAAACCGAAAGTAGGTCAGGCATGCAACCTGCTGTCAACGCTGGGTAATTGGAGAGGGTGCCCAACACTCATCAGCAATGGGGCAAGTTGCAAGTTGTAGCAGAAAAATAGCAGTGCGAGCACTTCACACATACATATATATACATATATTTATATATATATATAAGTACAACAGCTCTGCGAGCGTTTTCCGATTAATGGCTTCAAAATTTGATTTTGTTTGACACGCGGCTGACACAACTAATAAATTTCCATAGCACTTTGATGGATCACCCAGCGTATGAGGACGGGGAGTCAGCAGCCTCCTGCAGTGCTGATTGATTGTCCGGCGCTCCGATAACCCGAGGTGCATCAAAAACAAAACATGAATTACAACAACTACGACGACGACGCCGAATGCTAACTGTCAAAGTCGATAGCTGACAGATAAGCGCCTGATTAGCAGTTGCACTCGCCCTAGTTCAAATATTTACCCAGTTATTCACAAGTGACACGATCGCATATCATACAAATACGATATATATATATATATATATATATATATGTATTTACCACCTCCTCTCGCTGTGCCCATCAATCAATTGGCCTGTTTGCACAGGCAGCCGACGCGCCGTTTGAGAGTTGTAAATTTTACAACATAATTTCTGATAATTTAACCATATCTCGCTTCTTGGAGTGCGGCAGGCAAGCACTTCAACAGTGGCAAGCACTTTGCATGTGTTTTATGATATTCGACATAGATTTATTTTTTATACACATAAATACATATTTGTATTTGCCCCCAAGCAAACAAACCGAAGTGCGGCAAAAGGGTTCTTTTTACTGCATTTTTTTGGCAGCACCTCGTAAAACACTGTTGGATTTTATGCTCGGTAAGTAGTAAATGGGAAATGTCTTGAACGATAAATGGCTAGCGTAAAGGCATATATGTATATATATTTATATAAATATTTAATCTGACTGATTTATGAGCTTACAACACACCATCCAATATATATAATCAATATACTGGATGGAGAAATGATATTAAAACGAAAAAATGCTGCAAAGCTGAAAGCTAAAAGCGTCGATAAGAATTTTGACATTTTCCATCAGATTTATGATTAACATATTAGTTAATAAACACAAAAAAATAATTAATTTAATGTCCATCAATTCGTAATGCATTTTGTGCATGATTTCATTTTGTAAAATCGAAAATGCTAACAGCCCAAAATCTAAGCTCGTTTTGCGTGCACCTTAATCAAACAATAAAAATGGCCAATGATGACAGCTAATTGATATTAGATATGAAATTAAATTCGCATTACCATATTCAAATTATGATAAAATGAATATGAATATATATTTATTTGTATATATGTATATCCGATGGCAACTCACCGATTAAACGCAGCACCTCGTGCAAATTGAGGAAGATATTCAAATGGGTTTGTCCGCTGCTGAGCAGCGCCAGAAATAATCCGATTGTGAAGATGGCTTTAAAGTTATTCTCCATTGTGGCCGTTGAATGGAAAAAAATATCACTCGAATTAACTACACTTGACGCTCTTATTGTTTAACTAATAATTGCTTGTTAATTGTTTGAGTCGGCTGCTGCAAACTTTTTAATCATTTATTTAATATCAATTTGTTGATTTGATGGCGCGCATTTTGCGTTTAAATATTACACAGTGCATTTGGCACTTATGCCTCGCCTCCGATTCCGACTCAGATTCAGATTCAGACGACGCGCATATTCCAATCGGAATTATCACGTTGCGTTGCACTCGGTAGTTAGACGACAGCACTAAGACAAAATGTTGCCCGTGTTTGGTTCGCTGGTTCTTGGTCTTGTTTATCCGCAACGAATTTTCGTTGATGCGCGCACCGTGACGATTTTCCACAAACTGTCAACTGGATAAACAAAACAATGCTAATGCTCAAGTATCTTTCAGATACTTTTAACAGTTCCTGTTAATATGTGAACGCGCTGTTGTCTGTTATGTTATATGGAAAATGTGTTCCTTCAAATACAGCCACTGTGGCTGTATAGTGTGCATTTCTTGCACAGCTGTTTTCGAATTTTCGAACTCGCACCGAGCAGAGTGCGCTCTGTTATGCTACTGTTAGAGTTCGTTTACGCGATGTTATTTTTAAATACTTTACAAATTAAAATGCTATAAAATCATTGCCTTAATAGTATACTTGAATATTTAAAAATTCTGTATATATTCAAAATTATTTAGGATGTTTTTAATATAATTTATTGGCATGTTACTGAGAGCAAATGGTCACGTTCAACTCATGTTAATATTTTTGTAAATGCAATTGCGCCACCTATCGTTTATTGTGTAGACCAAGCGCCTCTGTATAACAGTTGGCTGTGTAAGGAGTAATTTTGAGGGGTAAGCTTTGAATATAATTACGAGTACAATTTAAAAAATTAAACTAAATAAAATCACAAAACTTGAAAAAATGGATAAATATAAAAAACTTCCGACTTCTTTTTAAACATTTCTTTACTTTTTCGTCAAATCCAAATGAATTTCAAATTCATTTATAAATCAAGCATAAATATTTTTGGAAGATTAAGTTTAAAATAAATAAAAAAAAATAAAATAACTTTATAATCTGAAAGAGAGTTATAAATGCATAAGCAGGTATGTATGTTTATTTAGATATAAATAGAATACGATTAGCTGCACTTCGGACTTAATTTAAGAACTGAGACTAATAAAAATGTAGTCAGATCGAAATGTAAGCATGAATAAATAGCACATCAAATTGACATTACTTTTGTAATGAAAACATCAATAATACTACCGTAACTTAAGTGTAGGTATTTAACAATAGTACCTCATTATAAATACTAGTATTTAATTTTTGAATACTAACTGGGCACGTTGCACTTTCGATTAAGTTGACACATTTGACACAAAACTTTGGCTTAAACACATAAACATTTAAATTAAATTAAACAATTAGGCTCTTAAGCGATTACTCCTTGACTGTTGGCTGGTCCAAGGAGCTCAGCGTTGTCTCTATTAGCAAATTGTAGTCCAATTCATTGAGACTCGCCTTGGCGGTTAACAAATCCAGAAATGAGTCCAATGGTGACAAGGTTTCCGCCGTCAGATCTAACAAGGAATTAAAGGAAATGTGAGTAAATGGCTATAAATATATGTGGATACACTAAACTACTGACAGACAGACAGGCAGATAGACAGACAGACAGACAGACAGACGCTGGCTAATACACAGATTTATTCGCTGCTTACCAACCAGAAGATGATCGGGCATCGTGGCTAACTATATATCTACACAAAAGATATCTCAGATATATGTTCACCAAATCGCCGCTCGCTGCACAATTACAAAGCTTGCAATGCTCAAAACGGTTGTGGTCAAAATGATAAGCAAACAAACCAAAAGCAGCGAGTGGCAAAGAACTGTTGTCGGCTTGCCCAGTGCTAAGCCATAATAATAAAATGATGCAATGAAAATGAACATGAAAATTAAATGAGAAGCAAAAGGGCAACATAAAAGAACCCCGTCACGATTCTTACCGGTCCTGGTGTGCATGCGCGATTGGGAGACGCCGCCAGAGCCGCGTCGTTGTGGTGGCTCCTGGTGCTGACCCGAGAGAATGTTGGCCGCATGCTCGCGTCCGCGGATCATAAGGCTCTCGGGATGCTGCCAGCACTTGAGCAGGCGCTGAGCCCGCTGCTTGGGCAGAGCCGACAACAGCGACAATTTGCGTTCGATGCCCGTCGACGAGTCCTCAATATCTAAAGGATAACATTCAGATTAGATTCGAAACTGAGCAGGCAGATCACTTCAAATCGCACCATAAACAATGCTCTTCATGACATCCACCTGCAGCTCGAAGACATGATTCTCCACATACTGCAGAAACATGTCATAGTCCAGGGCACGATAGCCCAGATACGTAAAGAACGACGAGAAACCCTCGGGCAGGGGAAAAGCAATCGATTCCACGGCCAAGCAATAGCGCTCCAATATGAGAAACAGCGAATGCTGCTGATTGCTCGGCATCTGATCACTAAAACGAACAAATCTCTATTTAAATATATTTTATATATGGTTGCATAAGTGACCCACATCAGTTGGAAGCCGCGCAACGTTTCCAGGCGCGCATCCAGGCCAGCGGCGCGACAGACCAGCGAGCAGAGAGCACGCGACAATTCCAACTGGGCGGAGACGAACTGGGAGGCCACGGCATGAACATGAGCCGGCGCCTGGGAACGCTCAAAGAAGGTCTCCTTCAGCCAGCGGAAGCCGGAATGCGGCTTGGACGAATGCTTCACCAGGTGCACGCTTAGCTCGCGCAGATACTGCCAAGAAAACAGAAGCAAGGCCTTATGTTAGATGGACAACTAATAAAGGATAACTAAAGGGTTTAAGCTGTGATTCATTATGATTTATCTACACTTGGACAGCCGTACTCATCTCTTCCACTCACCACAGAGAGCACATGCTCCTGCTTGCTGGCCGTACAGCCCTCGAGCTCGATGAAGGGCAGCACCTCGTTGCTGAAGGGAAACGCGCTGACGCTGCTGTAGTCGCCGAAGCCACTGCTGGCCGCATCTGGTGTCATGGGCGTGGTGCTGCGCGACAGCGCCTCCGGCTGATAGCAGGCCAGACTGAAGATGAGCTTCTCAGTAACCTGTTCGGCGGCGAAGCGTGGCTGCTCCTGCTTGCCGGTCTCGTTAAGCAGCTCCCACAGCCGTGTCCAAATATCGGTGCGATATGGCGAGAGTCGTTGCTGCGGCGACAGCAGCATCATGCTCGTATTGTGCAACGCCTCGTGGGAGATGCCCACGCTGATGTCGGCGACCCGGGCCTGAATGGGTCGCGTGGCAATTGCCGTTGTCAGTGGCAGCAGGCGCATCAGTGGCTTTGCCTCCTCGGGCAAGCCGCGCACAGCGGCCGCATAGCTGCCGGCAACGAGAGCCTCCCTCAGCAGCGCAACCGTATCCAGCGAAAGCGGACGCTCGAGAATGCTGCTCAAGAGCTCGGCGAGAACGTCCATGTCGCCGGAATGGATGAGGAAATAGTGTATGATGCTGATGCGATTATCCAGCGAGTTGTCGTTGCGGAATGCCTCGATCAGATGCGCCTTGGGTACACTCAGCGACACCAGATCCAAGGTGGCCGCATCATAGGCCAAGGCGCCCCATTTGCGCAACGGCACCAGTTGGATGACATCGGGACTGCGATTCTTAACAGCCGGGCAAACAATGTGGCACGTGGGCTCGTGCTGCAATCCCACATCGAGCAGATGCACAAAGAATGCCGACGAGACGAGCAGATGATGGGCGCCTTGCAACGCAAATGTGGGACGCAACAGGCGTGCCTTGTGCCAGGGCACACCGGGCATGACGCAGTGCACCACACAGCCATGATGCAGCAGCGAAACAGAGTAGGCAAAGTGGACATCCTGCTGCTGCTGTTGCCGCGCTGTTGCCGACTGTGCAAACTGCGGCTGCATGGGCTGGTACAGATAATAGTGGCACACGAAGAACATGCCCGAACTGTCCGCCAGAATGATCAGATTCAGTGAGCTGTCGTGAACGCGCAACGGCACCACATCGTCATCATAGCTGGGCGCCTCCTCCGAGGCATGCGTGGGCAGCTTTGGCAAATTCAATGGAATGTTGAGCTAATAACAAGAAGTATGAATCAAAGCGGAATCTATTAAAGATCTGTCGTCTCCCATCTTACGACTGTTTCCGTTGGCTGCTTCTCGTTGAACTGGAATGCGGAGAGTGTTGGACTCAAAACTGGAGCCATATGCTCCCCGATCTGCTCTCGTTCGTCCAGCAAACTGAGGCTCACCGCCTTGGGCTTGAGGTGTATGTAGTACAATGCCTGACTCTCGGCATCCCACTGGGCCCAGCTAAAGTTCTTGGCCAGTGTTTCATGAGTCAATATGCTGGTGTCCAGATGCCAGGCGCTGCACTCCACGCTGCCCGTCTGTGATGAAATCGAGCTCTGTTTGACTGTGCAGCTGTACTGCTTGATGGCTGCAGGGGATCCGAGAGAGTCTTTAATAAGTTTTAACTTCATGTGCAGAAAGTCACTTACAATCCTCATGGGTGAGCACCAGTAGCTTATCCTGCCAGCAGGTGCGCGTTGCACATTCCACGCGCCAGAGGAACTGCGTCATTATCTGGCGTGGTGAGGGCTCCGCGTTGAGGGGCGTTGGTGTGCCGCCCTCGCTGCTGCGCACCTCCACAACGAATGCCTCGTAGCGCTGCTCCGCCTTTAGCACGTAGGACAACAAGGTGATGCTGCTGTTGATGCTTGCCTGGATGATCTCCACACAGCCGGGCAGTGTCCACAGCACACGCAGCTGTTTCTTCGTTGCATGGAAATGACCAATGCATGTCTCGGGCACATCCTCCTGCTCAAATATCCAGGTTGTCAGCAACGATCCATCCTGCTCCTGCCCCAAGATTCGCCATTCGTTCGCCTTTTCTGCATGCAAAAAAAAGCAATAGAATTTCAATTAGAATAATTGTTTTTTTCTGATATAGCTGCAGCACTCACCCTTGTAGCCCTGGGCGGCCAGCAGTCCGCAGAAGTTGGCAGCCAAGTTCTCCTGTCGCAACATTTCAAGTTTAATTTAATTACTTAATAAATGATATTTCAGTTACCGCATTTCAAAGCACTCGAGAAATCAATAAAACGCCACGAACGAATTGGCAACGCGGCAAATCAGCTGTGCGTAGGGTGACCATAATTTCGCTTCTTGAGTAACTGTTCAGTGTGGCAACGCTACTGCTGCACAGTTATTAGAAATGGCGCAAAGCACCGTTGTTTTGAAATTAATGAGAAAGTTAAAACATAAAAAATGCCAAGTGAAATAATTACGCTACAATTGGGCCAATGCGGCAATCAGAGTAAGCTAATCTATTAAAAATACAATGCAATGCATCTCAAAATATTCAAAATATAAATTCGCGCAGTTGGTTTCGAGTTTTGGAAACGATTGTGCTTGGAGCACGGCATTTCACCGGACGGAGTCCTGGAAGACTTTGCGACCGATGGACACGATCGGAAGGACGTGTTCTTCTATCAGGCGGATGATAATCATTATATACCACGATCGGTACTCATCGATCTGGAGCCACGCGTCATACACAATATTATGAGCTCGCCCTACTCCAAGGTAAGCTGGATATTCAGCAATAAATATATATCTGGGATTTGTTCAGTATAAATTCCCATTTTAGCTCTACAATCCGGAGAATGTTTACTTGTCGAAGCATGGTGGCGGCGCTGGCAACAATTGGGCCTCCGGCTTCAGCCAGGGCGAAAAGGTGCACGAGGAGGTCTTCGATATATTGGATCGTGAGGCCGAAGGCAGTGAATCTTTGGAGGGATTTATGCTCTGCCATTCGATAGCTGGCGGCACTGGTTCAGGGATGGGTTCGTATGTGCTCGAACGACTCTCGGATCGCTTTCCCAAGAAGCTAATACAAACGTACAGTGTGTTCCCCAATCAGGAAGAGATCAGCGATGTCGTCGTCCAGCCCTACAATTCGATACTCACTCTCAAACGTCTCACGAATTGTGCGGATAGCGTTGTGGTGCTGGACAACACAGCACTGAATCGCATTGCCACCGAGCGACTGCACCTGCAGACGCCCACATTCACCCAGATCAACAATCTGGTGTCGACAATCATGAGCGTAAGCACCACTACATTGCGCTATCCATCGTACATGAACAACAATCTGATGGGACTGATGGCACCACTGATTCCCACGACACATCTGCACTTCCTCATGACTGGCTACACACCGCTAATCACAGACTTGGAGGTGCCGCTAAGAAAACTCTTTTTATTTATATATATATATTTATATTTATTTATTTATTTTATATTTAACTCATTTGCTCGTTCGATCGACAGACAAGAACCAATGTGCGCAAGACAACTGTTTTGGATGTGATGCGGCGGCTGCTGCAGCCCAAGAATATGATGGTTTCGTCGACGGCTGACAAGCGTCACTGCTACATCTCCATACTGAACATCATACAGGGCGAGGTGGATCCCACGCAGGTGCACAAGTCACTGCAGCGCATACGCGAACGCAAACTGGCCCAATTTATACCATGGGGTCCCGCTAGCATTCAAGTGGCTCTCTCGCGCAGTTCACCTTACGTTCAGACGGCACACAAGGTGTCCGGTCTGATGATGGCCAATCACACGGGCATCAGTGCTCTGTTTAATGGGGCTCTGACCCAGTACGACAAGCTGAAGAAGCGCAATGCCTTCCTCGATCAGTTCCGGCGTGAGGCCATGTTTCAGGATGATCTCAACGAGCTGGATTCGGCGCGCGAAACAGTTGACTGCCTCGTGCAGGAATACGAGGCAGCCACCCAGTCGGACTACCAACAGATGAAAGCGGTTCCAATGGGGCCAAAACCCTAAGTCAAAAAAATGTCTTGTACGATAATCGTAGTGAGCTCATGAAATTGATTTAAGAAGTAGTCTCTGCTACAAAGTAACATCGGCCAAATATAAATATGTCTACATTAACCGATCGCATTGTTAGAAATTTTTAAATATCTTTTTTTTCAGTAAGCTGGTTGTGATTGTGATTGTTTGATAGCTTATCTAATCTTATTCATGTTTCCAGTACAGCAGTCATGGGACTGCTCAATAGATCATTCAAGAATTTCTTGAATACCATGAAGTATTACGCTGATGTCGGCGACCCGGGCCTGAATGGGTCGCGTGGCAATTGCCGTTGTCAGGGGCAGCAGGCGCATCAGTGGCTTTGCCTCCTCGGGCAAGCCGCGCACAGTGGCCGCATAGCTGCCGGCAACGAGAGCCTCCCTCAGCAGCGCCACCGTATCCAGCGAAAGCGGACGCTCGAGAATGCTGCTCAAGAGCTCGGCGAGAACGTCCATGTCGCCGGAATGGATGAGGAAATAGTGTATGATGCTGATGCGATTATCCAGCGAGTTGTCGTTGCGGAATGCCTCGATCAGATGCGCCTTGGGTACACTCAGCGACACCAGATCCAAGGTGGCCGCATCATAGGCCAAGGCGCCCCATTTGCGCAACGGCACCAGTTGGATGACATCGGGACTGCGATTCTTAACAGCCGGGCAAACAATGTGGCACGTGGGCTCGAACCATCCTGCTCCTGCCCCAAGATTCGCCATTCGTTCGCCTTTACTGCATGCAAAAAAAAACAATAGAATTTTAATTAGAATAATTGCTTTTTTCTGATATAGCTACAGCACTTACCCTTGTAGCCCTGGGCGGCCAGCAGTCCGCAGAAGTTGGCAGCCAAGTTCTCCTGTCGCAACATTTCAAGTTTAATTTAATTACTTAAATGATATTTCAGTTACCGCATTTCAAAGCACTCGAGAAATCAATAAAACGCCACGAACGAATTGGCAACGCGGCAAATCAGCTGTGCGTAGGGTGACCATAATTTCGCTTCTTGAGTAACTGTTCAGTGTGGCAACGCTACTGCTGCACAGTTATTAGAAATGGCGCAAAGCACCGTTGTTTTGAAATTAATGAGAAAGTTAAAACATAAAAAATGCCAAGTGAAATAATTACGCTACAATTGGGCCAATGCGGCAATCAGAGTAAGCTAATCTATTAAAAATACAATGCAATGCATCTCAAAATATTCAAAATATAAATTCGCGCAGTTGGTTTCGAGTTTTGGAAACGATTGTGCTTGGAGCACGGCATTTCACCGGACGGAGTCCTGGAAGACTTTGCGACCGATGGACACGATCGGAAGGACGTGTTCTTCTATCAGGCGGATGATAATCATTATATACCACGATCGGTACTCATCGATCTGGAGCCACGCGTCATACACAATATTATGAGCTCGCCCTACTCCAAGGTAAGCTGGATATTCAGCAATAAATATATATCTGGGATTTGTTCAGTATAAATTCCCATTTTAGCTCTACAATCCGGAGAATGTTTACTTGTCGAAGCATGGTGGCGGCGCTGGCAACAATTGGGCCTCCGGCTTCAGCCAGGGCGAAAAGGTGCACGAGGAGGTCTTCGATATATTGGATCGTGAGGCCGAAGGCAGTGAATCTTTGGAGGGATTTATGCTCTGCCATTCGATAGCTGGCGGCACTGGTTCAGGGATGGGTTCGTATGTGCTCGAACGACTCTCGGATCGCTTTCCCAAGAAGCTAATACAAACGTACAGTGTGTTCCCCAATCAGGAAGAGATCAGCGATGTCGTCGTCCAGCCCTACAATTCGATACTCACACTCAAACGGCTCACGAATTGTGCGGATAGCGTTGTGGTGCTGGACAACACAGCACTGAATCGCATTGCCACCGAGCGACTGCACCTGCAGACGCCCACATTCACCCAGATCAACAATCTGGTGTCGACAATCATGAGCGTAAGCACCACCACACTGCGCTATCCATCGTACATGAACAACAATCTGATGGGACTGATGGCGCCACTGATTCCCACGACACATCTGCACTTCCTCATGACTGGCTACACACCGCTAATCACAGACTTGGAGGTGCCGCTAAGAAAACTCTTTTTATTTATATATATATATTTATATTTATTTATTTATTTTATATTTAACTCATTTGCTCGTTCGATCGACAGACAAGAACCAATGTGCGCAAGACAACTGTTTTGGATGTGATGCGGCGGCTGCTGCAGCCCAAGAATATGATGGTGTCGTCGACGGCTGACAAGCGTCACTGCTACATCTCCATACTGAACATCATACAGGGCGAGGTGGATCCCACGCAGGTGCACAAGTCACTGCAGCGCATACGCGAACGCAAACTGGCCCAATTTATACCATGGGGTCCCGCTAGCATTCAAGTGGCTCTCTCGCGCAGTTCACCTTACGTTCAGACGGCACACAAGGTGTCCGGT
The DNA here is from genome assembly GCA_035044325.1 of Drosophila nr. medialis 2 BK-2023a. Classification (NCBI taxonomy): domain Eukaryota; kingdom Metazoa; phylum Arthropoda; class Insecta; order Diptera; family Drosophilidae; genus Drosophila; species Drosophila nr. medialis 2 BK-2023a. The sequence continues at coordinate 475,232 of JAWNMH010000394.1, forward strand.
CTGATGATGGCCAATCACACGGGCATCAGTGCTCTGTTTAATCGGGCTCTGACCCAGTACGACAAGCTGAAGAAGCGCAATGCCTTCCTCGATCAGTTCCGGCGTGAGGCCATGTTTCAGGATGATCTCAACGAGCTGGATTCGGCGCGCGAAACAGTTGACTGCCTCGTGCAGGAATACGAGGCAGCCACCCAGTCGGACTACCAACAGATGAAAGCGGTTCCAATGGGGCCAAAACCCTAAGTCAAAAAAATGTCTTGTACGATAATCGTAGTGAGCTCATGAAATTGATTTAAGAAGTAGTCTCTGCTACAAAGTAACATCGGCCAAATATAAATATGTCTACATTAACCGATCGCATTGTTAGAAATTTTTAAATATCTTTTTTTTCAGTAAGCTGGTTGTGATTGTGATTGTTTGATAGCTTATCTAATCTTATTCATGTTTCCAGTACAGCAGTCATGGGACTGCTCAATAGATCATTCAAGAATTTCTTGAATACCATGAAGTATTACGCTGATGTCGGCGACCCGGGCCTGAATGGGTCGCGTGGCAATTGCCGTTGTCAGGGGCAGCAGGCGCATCAGTGGCTTTGCCTCCTCGGGCAAGCCGCGCACAGTGGCCGCATAGCTGCCGGCAACGAGAGCCTCCCTCAGCAGCGCCACCGTATCCAGCGAAAGCGGACGCTCGAGAATGCTGCTCAAGAGCTCGGCGAGAACGTCCATGTCGCCGGAATGGATGAGGAAATAGTGTATGATGCTGATGCGATTATCCAGCGAGTTGTCGTTGCGGAATGCCTCGATCAGATGCGCCTTGGGTACACTCAGCGACACCAGATCCAAGGTGGCCGCATCATAGGCCAAGGCGCCCCATTTGCGCAACGGCACCAGTTGGATGACATCGGGACTGCGATTCTTAACAGCCGGGCAAACAATGTGGCACGTGGGCTCGTGCTGCAATCCCACATCGAGCAGATGCACAAAGAATGCCGACGAGACGAGCAGATGATGGGCGCCTTGCAACGCAAATGTGGGACGCAACAGGCGTGCCTTGTGCCAGGGCACACCGGGCATGACGCAGTGCACCACACAGCCATGATGCAGCAGCGAAACAGAGTAGGCAAAGTGGACATCCTGCTGCTGCTGTTGCCGCGCTGTTGCCGACTGTGCAAACTGCGGCTGCATGGGCTGGTACAGATAATAGTGGCACACGAAGAACATGCCCGAACTGTCCGCCAGAATGATCAGATTCAGTGAGCTGTCGTGAACGCGCAACGGCACCACATCGTCATCATAGCTGGGCGCCTCCTCCGAGGCATGCGTGGCAGCTTTGGCAAATTCAATGGAATGTTGAGCTAATAACAAGAAGTATGAATCAAAGGGGAATCTATTAAAGATCTGTCGTCTCCCATCTTACGACTGTTTCCGTTGGCTGCTTCTCGTTGAACTGGAATGCGGAGAGTGTTGGACTCAAAACTGGAGCCATATGCTCCCCGATCTGCTCTCGTTCGTCCAGCAAACTGAGGCTCACCGCCTTGGGCTTGAGGTGTATGTAGTACAATGCCTGACTCTCGGCATCCCACTGGGCCCAGCTAAAGTTCTTGGCCAGTGTTTCATGAGTCAATATGCTGGTGTCCAGATGCCAGGCGCTGCACTCCACGCTGCCCGTCTGTGATGAAATCGAGCTCTGTTTGACTGTGCAGCTGTACTGCTTGATGGCTGCAGGGGATCCGAGAGAGTCTTTAATAAGTTTTAACTTCATGTGCAGACAGTCACTTACAATCCTCATGGGTGAGCACCAGTAGCTTATCCTGCCAGCAGGTGCGCGTTGCACATTCCACGCGCCAGAGGAACTGCGTCATTATCTGGCGTGGTGAGGGCTCCGCGTTGAGGGGCGTTGGCGTGCCGCCCTCGCTGCCGCCCTCGCTGCTGCGCACCTCCACAACGAATGCCTCGTAGCGCTGCTCCGCCTTTAGCACGTAGGACAACAAAGTGATGCTGCTGTTGATGCTTGCCTGGATGATCTCCACACAGCCGGGCAGTGTCCACAGCACACGCAGCTGTTTCTTCGTTGCATGGAAATGACCAATGCATGTCTCGGGCACATCCTCCTGCTCAAATATTCAGGTTGTCAGCAACGAACCATCCTGCTCCTGCCCCAAGATTCGCCATTCGTTCGCCTTTACTGCATGCAAAAAAAAACAATAGAATTTTAATTAGAATAATTGCTTTTTTCTGATATAGCTACAGCACTTACCCTTGTAGCCCTGGGCGGCCAGCAGTCCGCAGAAGTTGGCAGCCAAGTTCTCCTGTCGCAACATTTCAAGTTTAATTTAATTACTTAATAAATGATATTTCAGTTACCGCATTTCAAAGCACTCGAGAAATCAATAAAACGCCACGAACGAATTGGCAACGCGGCAAATCAGCTGTGCGCAGGGTGACCATAATTTCGCTTCTTGAGTAACTGTTCAGTGTGGCAACGCTACTGCTGCACAGTTATTAGAAATGGCGCAAAGCACCGTTGTTTTGAAATTAATGAGAAAGTTAAAACATAAAAAATGCCAAGTGAAATAATTACGCTACAATTGGGCCAATGCGGCAATCAGAGTAAGCTAATCTATTAAAAATACAATGCAATGCATCTCAAAATATTCAAAATATAAATTCGCGCAGTTGGTTTCGAGTTTTGGAAACGATTGTGCTTGGAGCACGGCATTTCACCGGACGGAGTCCTGGAAGACTTTGCGACCGATGGACACGATCGGAAGGACGTGTTCTTCTATCAGGCGGATGATAATCATTATATACCACGATCGGTACTCATCGATCTGGAGCCACGCGTCATACACAATATTATGAGCTCGCCCTACTCCAAGGTAAGCTGGATATTCAGCAATAAATATATATCTGGGATTTGTTCAGTATAAATTCCCATTTTAGCTCTACAATCCGGAGAATGTTTACTTGTCGAAGCATGGTGGCGGCGCTGGCAACAATTGGGCCTCCGGCTTCAGCCAGGGCGAAAAGGTGCACGAGGAGGTCTTCGATATATTGGATCGTGAGGCCGAAGGCAGTGAATCTTTGGAGGGATTTATGCTCTGCCATTCGATAGCTGGCGGCACTGGTTCAGGGATGGGTTCGTATGTGCTCGAACGACTCTCGGATCGCTTTCCCAAGAAGCTAATACAAACGTACAGTGTGTTCCCCAATCAGGAAGAGATCAGCGATGTCGTCGTCCAGCCCTACAATTCGATACTCACACTCAAACGGCTCACGAATTGTGCGGATAGCGTTGTGGTGCTGGACAACACAGCACTGAATCGCATTGCCACCGAGCGACTGCACCTGCAGACGCCCACATTCACCCAGATCAACAATCTGGTGTCGACAATCATGAGCGTAAGCACCACCACACTGCGCTATCCATCGTACATGAACAACAATCTGATGGGACTGATGGCGCCACTGATTCCCACGCCACAGCTGCACTTCCTCATGACTGGCTACACACCGCTAATCACAGACTTGGAGGTGCCGCTAAGAAAACTCTTTAATTATATATATATATTTATATTTATTTATTTATTTTATATTTAACTCATTTGCTCGTTCGATCGACAGACAAGAACCAATGTGCGCAAGACAACTGTTTTGGATGTGATGCGGCGGCTGCTGCAGCCCAAGAATATGATGGTGTCGTCGACGGCTGACAAGCGTCACTGCTACATCTCCATACTGAACATCATACAGGGCGAGGTGGATCCCACGCAGGTGCACAAGTCACTGCAGCGCATACGCGAACGCAAACTGGCCCAATTTATACCATGGGGTCCCGCTGGCATTCAAGTGGCTCTCTCGCGCAGTTCACCTTACGTTCAGACGGCACACAAGGTGTCCGGTCTGATGATGGCCAATCACACGGGCATCAGTGCTCTGTTTAATCGGGCTCTGACCCAGTACGACAAGCTGAAGAAGCGCAATGCCTTCCTCGATCAGTTCCGGCGTGAGGCCATGTTTCAGGATGATCTCAACGAGCTGGATTCGGCGCGCGAAACAGTTGACTGCCTCGTGCAGGAATACGAGGCAGCCACCCAGTCGGACTACCAACAGATGAAAGCGGTTCCAATGGGGCCAAAACCCTAAGTCAAAAAAATATCTTGTACGATAATCGTAGTGAGCTCATGAAATTGATTTAAAAAGTAGTCTCTGCTACAAAGTAACATCGGCCAAATATAAATATGTCTACATTAACCGATCGCATTGTTAGAAATTTTTAAATATCTTTTTTTTCAGTAAGCTGGTTGTGATTGTGATTGTTTGATAGCTTATCTAATCTTATTCATATTTCCAGTACAGCAGTCATGGGACTGCTCAATAGATCATTCAAGAATTTCTTGAATACCATGAAGTATTACGCTGATGTCGGCGACCCGGGCCTGAATGGGTCGCGTGGCAATTGCCGTTGTCAGTGGCAGCAGGCGCATCAGTGGCTTTGCCTCCTCGGGCAAGCCGCGCACAGCGGCCGCATAGCTGCCGGCAACGAGAGCCTCCCTCAGCAGCGCCACCGTATCCAGCGAAAGCGGACGCTCGAGAATGCTGCTCAAGAGCTCGGCGAGAACGTCCATGTCGCCGGAATGGATGAGGAAATAGTGTATGATGCTGATGCGATTATCCAGCGAGTTGTCGTTGCGGAATGCCTCGATCAGATGCGCCTTGGGTACACTCAGCGACACCAGATCCAAGGTGGCCGCATCATAGGCCAAGGCGCCCCATTTGCGCAACGGCACCAGTTGGATGACATCGGGACTGCGATTCTTAACAGCCGGGCAAACAATGTGGCACGTGGGCTCGAACCATCCTGCTCCTGCCCCAAGATTCGCCATTCGTTCGCCTATTCTGCATGCAAAAAAAAGCAATAGAATTTCAATTAGAATAATTGTTTTTTTCTGATATAGCTGCAGCACTTACCCTTGTAGCCCTGGGCGGCCAGCAGTCCGCAGAAGTTGGCAGCCAAGTTCTCCTGTCGCAACATTTCAAGTTTAATTTAATTACTTAATAAATAATATTTCAGTTACCGCATTTCAAAGCACTCGAGAAATCAATAAAACGCCACGAACGAATTGGCAACGCGGCAAATCAGCTGTGCGCAGGGTGACCATAATTTCGCTTCTTGAGTAACTGTTCAGTGTGGCAACGCTACTGCTGCACAGTTATTAGAAATGGCGCAAAGCACCGTTGTTTTGAAATTAATGAGAAAGTTAAAACATAAAAAATGCCAAGTGAAATAATTACGCTACAATTGGGCCAATGCGGCAATCAGAGTAAGCTAATCTATTAAAAATACAATGCAATGCATCTCAAAATATTCAAAATATAAATTCGCGCAGTTGGTTTCGAGTTTTGGAAACGATTGTGCTTGGAGCACGGCATTTCACCGGACGGAGTCCTGGAAGACTTTGCGACCGATGGACACGATCGGAAGGACGTGTTCTTCTATCAGGCGGATGATAATCATTATATACCACGATCGGTACTCATCGATCTGGAGCCACGCGTCATACACAATATTATGAGCTCGCCCTACTCCAAGGTAAGCTGGATATTCAGCAATAAATATATATCTGGGATTTGTTCAGTATAAATTCCCATTTTAGCTCTACAATCCGGAGAATGTTTACTTGTCGAAGCATGGTGGCGGCGCTGGCAACAATTGGGCCTCCGGCTTCAGCCAGGGCGAAAAGGTGCACGAGGAGGTCTTCGATATATTGGATCGTGAGGCCGAAGGCAGTGAATCTTTGGAGGGATTTATGCTCTGCCATTCGATAGCTGGCGGCACTGGTTCAGGGATGGGTTCGTATGTGCTCGAACGACTCTCGGATCGCTTTCCCAAGAAGCTAATACAAACGTACAGTGTGTTCCCCAATCAGGAAGAGATCAGCGATGTCGTCGTCCAGCCCTACAATTCGATACTCACACTCAAACGGCTCACGAATTGTGCGGATAGCGTTGTGGTGCTGGACAACACAGCACTGAATCGCATTGCCACCGAGCGACTGCACCTGCAGACGCCCACATTCACCCAGATCAACAATCTGGTGTCGACAATCATGAGCGTAAGCACCACCACACTGCGCTATCCATCGTACATGAACAACAATCTGATGGGACTGATGGCGCCACTGATTCCCACGCCACAGCTGCACTTCCTCATGACTGGCTACACACCGCTAATCACAGACTTGGAGGTGCCGCTAAGAAAACTCTTTTTATTTATATATATATATTTATATTTATTTATTTATTTTATATTTAACTCATTTGCTCGTTCGATCGACAGACAAGAACCAATGTGCGCAAGACAACTGTTTTGGATGTGATGCGGCGGCTGCTGCAGCCCAAGAATATGATGGTGTCGTCGACGGCTGACAAGCGTCACTGCTACATCTCCATACTGAACATCATACAGGGCGAGGTGGATCCCACGCAGGTGCACAAGTCACTGCAGCGCATACGCGAACGCAAACTGGCCCAATTTATACCATGGGGTCCCGCTGGCATTCAAGTGGCTCTCTCGCGCAGTTCACCTTACGTTCAGACGGCACACAAGGTGTCCGGTCTGATGATGGCCAATCACACGGGCATCAGTGCTCTGTTTAATCGGGCTCTGACCCAGTACGACAAGCTGAAGAAGCGCAATGCCTTCCTCGATCAGTTCCGGCGTGAGGCCATGTTTCAGGATGATCTCAACGAGCTGGATTCGGCGCGCGAAACAGTTGACTGCCTCGTGCAGGAATACGAGGCAGCCACCCAGTCGGACTACCAACAGATGAAAGCGGTTCCAATGGGGCCAAAACCCTAAGTCAAAAAAATATCTTGTACGATAATCGTAGTGAGCTCATGAAATTGATTTAAAAAGTAGTCTCTGCTACAAAGTAACATCGGCCAAATATAAATATGTCTACATTAACCGATCGCATTGTTAGAAATTTTTAAATATCTTTTTTTTCAGTAAGCTGGTTGTGATTGTGATTGTTTGATAGCTTATCTAATCTTATTCATATTTCCAGTACAGCAGTCATGGGACTGCTCAATAGATCATTCAAGAATTTCTTGAATACCATGAAGTATTACGCTGATGTCGGCGACCCGGGCCTGAATGGGTCGCGTGGCAATTGCCGTTGTCAGTGGCAGCAGGCGCATCAGTGGCTTTGCCTCCTCGGGCAAGCCGCGCACAGCGGCCGCATAGCTGCCGGCAACGAGAGCCTCCCTCAGCAGCGCCACCGTATCCAGCGAAAGCGGACGCTCGAGAATGCTGCTCAAGAGCTCGGCGAGAACGTCCATGTCGCCGGAATGGATGAGGAAATAGTGTATGATGCTGATGCGATTATCCAGCGAGTTGTCGTTGCGGAATGCCTCGATCAGATGCGCCTTGGGTACACTCAGCGACACCAGATCCAAGGTGGCCGCATCATAGGCCAAGGCGCCCCATTTGCGCAACGGCACCAGTTGGATGACATCGGGACTGCGATTCTTAACAGCCGGGCAAACAATGTGGCACGTGGGCTCGAACCATCCTGCTCCTGCCCCAAGATTCGCCATTCGTTCGCCTATTCTGCATGCAAAAAAAAGCAATAGAATTTCAATTAGAATAATTGTTTTTTTCTGATATAGCTGCAGCACTTACCCTTGTAGCCCTGGGCGGCCAGCAGTCCGCAGAAGTTGGCAGCCAAGTTCTCCTGTCGCAACATTTCAAGTTTAATTTAATTACTTAATAAATAATATTTCAGTTACCGCATTTCAAAGCACTCGAGAAATCAATAAAACGCCACGAACGAATTGGCAACGCGGCAAATCAGCTGTGCGCAGGGTGACCATAATTTCGCTTCTTGAGTAACTGTTCAGTGTGGCAACGCTACTGCTGCACAGTTATTATAAATGGCGCAAAGCACCGTTGTTTTGAAATTAATGAGAAAGTTAAAACATAAAAAATGCCAAGTGAAATAATTACGCTACAATTGGGCCAATGCGGCAATCAGAGTAAGCTAATCTATTAAAAATACAATGCAATGCATCTCAAAATATTCAAAATATAAATTCGCGCAGTTGGTTTCGAGTTTTGGAAACGATTGTGCTTGGAGCACGGCATTTCACCGGACGGAGTCCTGGAAGACTTTGCGACCGATGGACACGATCGGAAGGACGTGTTCTTCTATCAGGCGGATGATAATCATTATATACCACGATCGGTACTCATCGATCTGGAGCCACGCGTCATACACAATATTATGAGCTCGCCCTACTCCAAGGTAAGCTGGATATTCAGCAATAAATATATATCTGGGATTTGTTCAGTATAAATTCCCATTTTAGCTCTACAATCCGGAGAATGTTTACTTGTCGAAGCATGGTGGCGGCGCTGGCAACAATTGGGCCTCCGGCTTCAGCCAGGGCGAAAAGGTGCACGAGGAGGTCTTCGATATATTGGATCGTGAGGCCGAAGGCAGTGAATCTTTGGAGGGATTTATGCTCTGCCATTCGATAGCTGGCGGCACTGGTTCAGGGATGGGTTCGTATGTGCTCGAACGACTCTCGGATCGCTTTCCCAAGAAGCTAATACAAACGTACAGTGTGTTCCCCAATCAGGAAGAGATCAGCGATGTCGTCGTCCAGCCCTACAATTCGATACTCACACTCAAACGGCTCACGAATTGTGCGGATAGCGTTGTGGTGCTGGACAACACAGCACTGAATCGCATTGCCACCGAGCGACTGCACCTGCAGACGCCCACATTCACCCAGATCAACAATCTGGTGTCGACAATCATGAGCGTAAGCACCACCACACTGCGCTATCCATCGTACATGAACAACAATCTGATGGGACTGATGGCGCCACTGATTCCCACGCCACAGCTGCACTTCCTCATGACTGGCTACACACCGCTAATCACAGACTTGGAGGTGCCGCTAAGAAAACTCTTTTTATTTATATATATATATTTATATTTATTTATTTATTTTATATTTAACTCATTTGCTCGTTCGATCGACAGACAAGAACCAATGTGCGCAAGACAACTGTTTTGGATGTGATGCGGCGGCTGCTGCAGCCCAAGAATATGATGGTGTCGTCGACGGCTGACAAGCGTCACTGCTACATCTCCATACTGAACATCATACAGGGCGAGGTGGATCCCACGCAGGTGCACAAGTCACTGCAGCGCATACGCGAACGCAAACTGGCCCAATTTATACCATGGGGTCCCGCTGGCATTCAAGTGGCTCTCTCGCGCAGTTCACCTTACGTTCAGACGGCACACAAGGTGTCCGGTCTGATGATGGCCAATCACACGGGCATCAGTGCTCTGTTTAATCGGGCTCTGACCCAGTACGACAAGCTGAAGAAGCGCAATGCCTTCCTCGATCAGTTCCGGCGTGAGGCCATGTTTCAGGATGATCTCAACGAGCTGGATTCGGCGCGCGAAACAGTTGACTGCCTCGTGCAGGAATACGAGGCAGCCACCCAGTCGGACTACCAACAGATGAAAGCGGTTCCAATGGGGCCAAAACCCTAAGTCAAAAAAATATCTTGTACGATAATCGTAGTGAGCTCATGAAATTGATTTAAAAAGTAGTCTCTGCTACAAAGTAACATCGGCCAAATATAAATATGTCTACATTAACCGATCGCATTGTTAGAAATTTTTAAATATCTTTTTTTTCAGTAAGCTGGTTGTGATTGTGATTGTTTGATAGCTTATCTAATCTTATTCATATTTCCAGTACAGCAGTCATGGGACTGCTCAATAGATCATTCAAGAATTTCTTGAATACCATGAAGTATTACGCTGATGTCGGCGACCCGGGCCTGAATGGGTCGCGTGGCAATTGCCGTTGTCAGTGGCAGCAGGCGCATCAGTGGCTTTGCCTCCTCGGGCAAGCCGCGCACAGCGGCCGCATAGCTGCCGGCAACGAGAGCCTCCCTCAGCAGCGCCACCGTATCCAGCGAAAGCGGACGCTCGAGAATGCTGCTCAAGAGCTCGGCGAGAACGTCCATGTCGCCGGAATGGATGAGGAAATAGTGTATGATGCTGATGCGATTATCCAGCGAGTTGTCGTTGCGGAATGCCTCGATCAGATGCGCCTTGGGTACACTCAGCGACACCAGATCCAAGGTGGCCGCATCATAGGCCAAGGCGCCCCATTTACGCAACGGCACCAGTTGGATGACATCGGGACTGCGATTCTTAACAGCCGGGCAAACAATGTGGCACGTGGGCTCGAACCATCCTGCTCCTGCCCCAAGATTCGCCATTCGTTCGCCTATTCTGCATGCAAAAAAAAGCAATAGAATTTCAATTAGAATAATTGTTTTTTTCTGATATAGCTGCAGCACTTACCCTTGTAGCCCTGGGCGGCCAGCAGTCCGCAGAAGTTGGCAGCCAAGTTCTCCTGTCGCAACATTTCAAGTTTAATTTAATTACTTAATAAATAATATTTCAGTTACCGCATTTCAAAGCACTCAAAAAATCAATAAAACGCCACGAACGAATTGGCAACGCGGCAAATCAGCTGTGCGCAGGGTGACCATAATTTCGCTTCTTGAGTAACTGTTCAGTGTGGCAACGCTACTGCTGCACAGTTATTAGAAATGGCGCAAAGCACCGTTGTTTTGAAATTAATGAGAAAGTTAAAACATAAAAAATGCCAAGTGAAATAATTACGCTACAATTGGGCCAATGCGGCAATCAGAGTAAGCTAATCTATTAAAAATACAATGCAATGCATCTCAAAATATTCAAAATATAAATTCGCGCAGTTGGTTTCGAGTTTTGGAAACGATTGTGCTTGGAGCACGGCATTTCACCGGACGGAGTCCTGGAAGACTTTGCGACCGATGGACACGATCGGAAGGACGTGTTCTTCTATCAGGCGGATGATAATCATTATATACCACGATCGGTACTCATCGATCTGGAGCCACGCGTCATACACAATATTATGAGCTCGCCCTACTCCAAGGTAAGCTGGATATTCAGCAATAAATATATATCTGGGATTTGTTCAGTATAAATTCCCATTTTAGCTCTACAATCCGGAGAATGTTTACTTGTCGAAGCATGGTGGCGGCGCTGGCAACAATTGGGCCTCCGGCTTCAGCCAGGGCGAAAAGGTGCACGAGGAGGTCTTCGATATATTGGATCGTGAGGCCGAAGGCAGTGAATCTTTGGAGGGATTTATGCTCTGCCATTCGATAGCTGGCGGCACTGGTTCAGGGATGGGTTCGTATGTGCTCGAACGACTCTCGGATCGCTTTCCCAAGAAGCTAATACAAACGTACAGTGTGTTCCCCAATCAGGAAGAGATCAGCGATGTCGTCGTCCAGCCCTACAATTCGATACTCACACTCAAACGGCTCACGAATTGTGCGGATAGCGTTGTGGTGCTGGACAACACAGCACTGAATCGCATTGCCACCGAGCGACTGCACCTGCAGACGCCCACATTCACCCAGATCAACAATCTGGTGTCGACAATCATGAGCGTAAGCACCACCACACTGCGCTATCCATCGTACATGAACAACAATCTGATGGGACTGATGGCGCCACTGATTCCCACGCCACAGCTGCACTTCCTCATGACTGGCTACACACCGCTAATCACAGACTTGGAGGTGCCGCTAAGAAAACTCTTTTTATTTATATATATATATTTATATTTATTTATTTATTTTATATTTAACTCATTTGCTCGTTCGATCGACAGACAAGAACCAATGTGCGCAAGACAACTGTTTTGGATGTGATGCGGCGGCTGCTGCAGCCCAAGAATATGATGGTGTCGTCGACGGCTGACAAGCGTCACTGCTACATCTCCATACTGAACATCATACAGGGCGAGGTGGATCCCACGCAGGTGCACAAGTCACTGCAGCGCATACGCGAACGCAAACTGGCCCAATTTATACCATGGGGTCCCGCTGGCATTCAAGTGGCTCTCTCGCGCAGTTCACCTTACGTTCAGACGGCACACAAGGTGTCCGGTCTGATGATGGCCAATCACACGGGCATCAGTGCTCTGTTTAATCGGGCTCTGACCCAGTACGACAAGCTGAAGAAGCGCAATGCCTTCCTCGATCAGTTCCGGCGTGAGGCCATGTTTCAGGATGATCTCAACGAGCTGGATTCGGCGCGCGAAACAGTTGACTGCCTCGTGCAGGAATACGAGGCAGCCACCCAGTCGGACTACCAACAGATGAAAGCGGTTCCAATGGGGCCAAAACCCTAAGTCAAAAAAATATCTTGTACGATAATCGTAGTGAGCTCATGAAATTGATTTAAAAAGTAGTCTCTGCTACAAAGTAACATCGGCCAAATATAAATATGTCTACATTAACCGATCGCATTGTTAGAAATTTTTAAATATCTTTTTTTTCAGTAAGCTGGTTGTGATTGTGATTGTTTGATAGCTTATCTAATCTTATTCATATTTCCAGTACAGCAGTCATGGGACTGCTCAATAGATCATTCAAGAATTTCTTGAATACCATGAAGTATTACGCTGATGTCGGCGACCCGGGCCTGAATGGGTCGCGTGGCAATTGCCGTTGTCAGTGGCAGCAGGCGCATCAGTGGCTTTGCCTCCTCGGGCAAGCCGCGCACAGCGGCCGCATAGCTGCCGGCAACGAGAGCCTCCCTCAGCAGCGCCACCGTATCCAGCGAAAGCGGACGCTCGAGAATGCTGCTCAAGAGCTCGGCGAGAACGTCCATGTCGCCGGAATGGATGAGGAAATAGTGTATGATGCTGATGCGATTATCCAGCGAGTTGTCGTTGCGGAATGCCTCGATCAGATGCGCCTTGGGTACACTCAGCGACACCAGATCCAAGGTGGCCGCATCATAGGCCAAGGCGCCCCATTTGCGCAACGGCACCAGTTGGATGACATCGGGACTGCGATTCTTAACAGCCGGGCAAACAATGTGGCACGTGGGCTCGAACCATCCTGCTCCTGCCCCAAGATTCGCCATTCGTTCGCCTATTCTGCATGCAAAAAAAAGCAATAGAATTTCAATTAGAATAATTGTTTTTTTCTGATATAGCTGCAGCACTTACCCTTGTAGCCCTGGGCGGCCAGCAGTCCGCAGAAGTTGGCAGCCAAGTTCTCCTGTCGCAACATTTCAAGTTTAATTTAATTACTTAATAAATAATATTTCAGTTACCGCATTTCAAAGCACTCGAGAAATCAATAAAACGCCACGAACGAATTGGCAACGCGGCAAATCAGCTGTGCGCAGGGTGACCATAATTTCGCTTCTTGAGTAACTGTTCAGTGTGGCAACGCTACTGCTGCACAGTTATTAGAAATGGCGCAAAGCACCGTTGTTTTGAAATTAATGAGAAAGTTAAAACATAAAAAATGCCAAGTGAAATAATTACGCTACAATTGGGCCAATGCGGCAATCAGAGTAAGCTAATCTATTAAAAATACAATGCAATGCATCTCAAAATATTCAAAATATAAATTCGCGCAGTTGGTTTCGAGTTTTGGAAACGATTGTGCTTGGAGCACGGCATTTCACCGGACGGAGTCCTGGAAGACTTTGCGACCGATGGACACGATCGGAAGGACGTGTTCTTCTATCAGGCGGATGATAATCATTATATACCACGATCGGTACTCATCGATCTGGAGCCACGCGTCATACACAATATTATGAGCTCGCCCTACTCCAAGGTAAGCTGGATATTCAGCAATAAATATATATCTGGGATTTGTTCAGTATAAATTCCCATTTTAGCTCTACAATCCGGAGAATGTTTACTTGTCGAAGCATGGTGGCGGCGCTGGCAACAATTGGGCCTCCGGCTTCAGCCAGGGCGAAAAGGTGCACGAGGAGGTCTTCGATATATTGGATCGTGAGGCCGAAGGCAGTGAATCTTTGGAGGGATTTATGCTCTGCCATTCGATAGCTGGCGGCACTGGTTCAGGGATGGGTTCGTATGTGCTCGAACGACTCTCGGATCGCTTTCCCAAGAAGCTAATACAAACGTACAGTGTGTTCCCCAATCAGGAAGAGATCAGCGATGTCGTCGTCCAGCCCTACAATTCGATACTCACACTCAAACGGCTCACGAATTGTGCGGATAGCGTTGTGGTGCTGGACAACACAGCACTGAATCGCATTGCCACCGAGCGACTGCACCTGCAGACGCCCACATTCACCCAGATCAACAATCTGGTGTCGACAATCATGAGCGTAAGCACCACCACACTGCGCTATCCATCGTACATGAACAACAATCTGATGGGACTGATGGCGCCACTGATTCCCACGCCACAGCTGCACTTCCTCATGACTGGCTACACACCGCTAATCACAGACTTGGAGGTGCCGCTAAGAAAACTCTTTTTATTTATATATATATATTTATATTTATTTATTTATTTTATATTTAACTCATTTGCTCGTTCGATCGACAGACAAGAACCAATGTGCGCAAGACAACTGTTTTGGATGTGATGCGGCGGCTGCTGCAGCCCAAGAATATGATGGTGTCGTCGACGGCTGACAAGCGTCACTGCTACATCTCCATACTGAACATCATACAGGGCGAGGTGGATCCCACGCAGGTGCACAAGTCACTGCAGCGCATACGCGAACGCAAACTGGCCCAATTTATACCATGGGGTCCCGCTGGCATTCAAGTGGCTCTCTCGCGCAGTTCACCTTACGTTCAGACGGCACACAAGGTGTCCGGTCTGATGATGGCCAATCACACGGGCATCAGTGCTCTGTTTAATCGGGCTCTGACCCAGTACGACAAGCTGAAGAAGCGCAATGCCTTCCTCGATCAGTTCCGGCGTGAGGCCATGTTTCAGGATGATCTCAACGAGCTGGATTCGGCGCGCGAAACAGTTGACTGCCTCGTGCAGGAATACGAGGCAGCCACCCAGTCGGACTACCAACAGATGAAAGCGGTTCCAATGGGGCCAAAACCCTAAGTCAAAAAAATATCTTGTACGATAATCGTAGTGAGCTCATGAAATTGATTTAAAAAGTAGTCTCTGCTACAAAGTAACATCGGCCAAATATAAATATGTCTACATTAACCGATCGCATTGTTAGAAATTTTTAAATATCTTTTTTTTCAGTAAGCTGGTTGTGATTGTGATTGTTTGATAGCTTATCTAATCTTATTCATATTTCCAGTACAGCAGTCATGGGACTGCTCAATAGATCATTCAAGAATTTCTTGAATACCATGAAGTATTACGCTGATGTCGGCGACCCGGGCCTGAATGGGTCGCGTGGCAATTGCCGTTGTCAGTGGCAGCAGGCGCATCAGTGGCTTTGCCTCCTCGGGCAAGCCGCGCACAGCGGCCGCATAGCTGCCGGCAACGAGAGCCTCCCTCAGCAGCGCCACCGTATCCAGCGAAAGCGGACGCTCGAGAATGCTGCTCAAGAGCTCGGCGAGAACGTCCATGTCGCCGGAATGGATGAGGAAATAGTGTATGATGCTGATGCGATTATCCAGCGAGTTGTCGTTGCGGAATGCCTCGATCAGATGCGCCTTGGGTACACTCAGCGACACCAGATCCAAGGTGGCCGCATCATAGGCCAAGGCGCCCCATTTGCGCAACGGCACCAGTTGGATGACATCGGGACTGCGATTCTTAACAGCCGGGCAAACAATGTGGCACGTGGGCTCGAACCATCCTGCTCCTGCCCCAAGATTCGCCATTCGTTCGCCTATTCTGCATGCAAAAAAAAGCAATAGAATTTCAATTAGAATAATTGTTTTTTTCTGATATAGCTGCAGCACTTACCCTTGTAGCCCTGGGCGGCCAGCAGTCCGCAGAAGTTGGCAGCCAAGTTCTCCTGTCGCAACATTTCAAGTTTAATTTAATTACTTAATAAATAATATTTCAGTTACCGCATTTCAAAGCACTCGAGAAATCAATAAAACGCCACGAACGAATTGGCAACGCGGCAAATCAGCTGTGCGCAGGGTGACCATAATTTCGCTTCTTGAGTAACTGTTCAGTGTGGCAACGCTACTGCTGCACAGTTATTAGAAATGGCGCAAAGCACCGTTGTTTTGAAATTAATGAGAAAGTTAAAACATAAAAAATGCCAAGTGAAATAATTACGCTACAATTGGGCCAATGCGGCAATCAGAGTAAGCTAATCTATTAAAAATACAATGCAATGCATCTCAAAATATTCAAAATATAAATTCGCGCAGTTGGTTTCGAGTTTTGGAAACGATTGTGCTTGGAGCACGGCATTTCACCGGACGGAGTCCTGGAAGACTTTGCGACCGATGGACACGATCGGAAGGACGTGTTCTTCTATCAGGCGGATGATAATCATTATATACCACGATCGGTACTCATCGATCTGGAGCCACGCGTCATACACAATATTATGAGCTCGCCCTACTCCAAGGTAAGCTGGATATTCAGCAATAAATATATATCTGGGATTTGTTCAGTATAAATTCCCATTTTAGCTCTACAATCCGGAGAATGTTTACTTGTCGAAGCATGGTGGCGGCGCTGGCAACAATTGGGCCTCCGGCTTCAGCCAGGGCGAAAAGGTGCACGAGGAGGTCTTCGATATATTGGATCGTGAGGCCGAAGGCAGTGAATCTTTGGAGGGATTTATGCTCTGCCATTCGATAGCTGGCGGCACTGGTTCAGGGATGGGTTCGTATGTGCTCGAACGACTCTCGGATCGCTTTCCCAAGAAGCTAATACAAACGTACAGTGTGTTCCCCAATCAGGAAGAGATCAGCGATGTCGTCGTCCAGCCCTACAATTCGATACTCACACTCAAACGGCTCACGAATTGTGCGGATAGCGTTGTGGTGCTGGACAACACAGCACTGAATCGCATTGCCACCGAGCGACTGCACCTGCAGACGCCCACATTCACCCAGATCAACAATCTGGTGTCGACAATCATGAGCGTAAGCACCACCACACTGCGCTATCCATCGTACATGAACAACAATCTGATGGGACTGATGGCGCCACTGATTCCCACGCCACAGCTGCACTTCCTCATGACTGGCTACACACCGCTAATCACAGACTTGGAGGTGCCGCTAAGAAAACTCTTTTTATTTATATATATATATTTATATTTATTTATTTATTTTATATTTAACTCATTTGCTCGTTCGATCGACAGACAAGAACCAATGTGCGCAAGACAACTGTTTTGGATGTGATGCGGCGGCTGCTGCAGCCCAAGAATATGATGGTGTCGTCGACGGCTGACAAGCGTCACTGCTACATCTCCATACTGAACATCATACAGGGCGAGGTGGATCCCACGCAGGTGCACAAGTCACTGCAGCGCATACGCGAACGCAAACTGGCCCAATTTATACCATGGGGTCCCGCTGGCATTCAAGTGGCTCTCTCGCGCAGTTCACCTTACGTTCAGACGGCACACAAGGTGTCCGGTCTGATGATGGCCAATCACACGGGCATCAGTGCTCTGTTTAATCGGGCTCTGACCCAGTACGACAAGCTGAAGAAGCGCAATGCCTTCCTCGATCAGTTCCGGCGTGAGGCCATGTTTCAGGATGATCTCAACGAGCTGGATTCGGCGCGCGAAACAGTTGACTGCCTCGTGCAGGAATACGAGGCAGCCACCCAGTCGGACTACCAACAGATGAAAGCGGTTCCAATGGGGCCAAAACCCTAAGTCAAAAAAATATCTTGTACGATAATCGTAGTGAGCTCATGAAATTGATTTAAAAAGTAGTCTCTGCTACAAAGTAACATCGGCCAAATATAAATATGTCTACATTAACCGATCGCATTGTTAGAAATTTTTAAATATCTTTTTTTTCAGTAAGCTGGTTGTGATTGTGATTGTTTGATAGCTTATCTAATCTTATTCATATTTCCAGTACAGCAGTCATGGGACTGCTCAATAGATCATTCAAGAATTTCTTGAATACCATGAAGTATTATATCGGTACTGGATTCCAACGAACTTTCAAAATTTACGTGCAACTTAGTGGAATAGCATGTTTCCGAACTTGAAATCAATGTGGAAGAACATCTTGATAACACAAGATTGATAAGATTGTATTTCCAGATATATTAGTATTTTCCAGATATAACCTATCATGAAATTCGCGAGTAAATCCGGGATTATATATTATATTGCTATTAAAATGTATACCAGAAATCATTGATTAAATTAAGCAAAGAAACCTTCAGCTGGAAATTATGTTATTTTTATCTTCAAGTTGTCTTTAGTAGGCCCTGAAAATCGAAAAATACATATTTTTCTTACAGTCCTGATGTTTGCTAAGATTTGTATTATTGGTTCCAAATTCGTGTTGTAAACACGTAAAAAATTTGTCAAAAATTTACATTATTATTTTGTTAGGTGTTCAGCAAAGCACAATCTTAACTTTAATCTTAACCTTAAGCTAAAAAATCGTAAGTAGTTAAGAATATATAGGGAAAATCTGTACAATAACAATCTTTTTTGCAGAATATGTGCTGTGGTCCAGCTGGTTGGTGTTCTTCCTGTGGCCCTCCGTGTGGCGGACCCTGCAAGCAAGTCTGTTGCATTGAGATGTGTTTCTCGCCCTGCACCCCGGCCTACTTGCAATGTGCTTGCTGCTGGAATTGAAAGAGAGCTAAAAATGTGATCGGATGTTGGCAAAGTCTCCTCGCAGTTAAGGAACCAGCCCCCAAACCTCCGTACTGTGGATTAGGAATCGCGAGTATTCGTGACATAATAATAATGTAAAACAAAAAAATAGAAATAAAAATTGCTTAAATAGTTAAAAATACATAAATGACGGACTTATCCCAAATTTCAGCAAAATATCTTCTAGGATGAGGCGGAAGTTCCCATAGAGAATTTCTAATAGACATATATATAGACATATCGACTGTGTCATTCAGTTCGAAAATACATATGTTCGGAAGCGTCTCCTTCCGAAATAGTAGTATCCTTTGCAAGATTGAAATAGTTGGATTAAAATACAGATGTGATTCTTCTGTAAATCATTATAGTTAGCGATAATAAGTATAATAAGTTGGAATACTCAAAACAAGACAGCCCGATTGTTTAATACACATGTATATAGCCAGATTCCTTTTAGTTATTTGTTCAATTTGGTGCCTACAATAAAGAGGGATTACCAAGATTAGCTTGCTCGATATGAAAATACATTTCTAACACAATCGATATTCGAAAATCGGGGCAGTTATCGATCAAATAAATGAACTAAGCTGTGGTACGCGAGAACTAATATTCGAAATTGAAGGTCTCCCGCTTTATAGTCTCTGAGATCGACTTGTATGAGGACATACTACTTCGAGTCGACTGTTGCAGCTGACCAAGAATAATATGCTTTATGGGGTCGAAGATACTTCCGTCTGACTATCAAATACTTTTGCACAATTTCTTTAGATTCTTTTCAAGTTTTGAATAATTTGAGGCTATAAATAACCCCTAACAAAGTGCTTTTTGGAACTGATCGGATCGCATCGTTGTCAAATTTTGAACTGAAGGGACTACAAGTATCACGATTGATATTCCTAATGTCCAGTCGAAAAAACACGATGACAGACCAGATTTCTGAAAAACTTAAATAGGCCTTGCTTTAGTATCCAGCAACAAGTTTTCAATAAAGGGATTGCTTCAGTTTCTGGGCAAAACTCTAGCTGAAAGGTAGGGTCACATTTTCGTTCGCCAGTAAACAGATTTTAGTCAAATTGCTTTGGTGAGTATTTTCAAATTATCAACAAAATGTCGAATCACATGCAGCAAATTTCCAAAGATCCTGGGATCACCAGCATGTGCTGCCAAAGTCGCTTCTACCGGGAGACACCCTGTGTCCAGTGTTGCCTCATCGACTGCAGCTATAACTGCTATCGCACCAGCTGCGCCGCATCCTGTGGTCCATGTGGCACAGCGGGCCCTTGCAGCCCTTGCTGCGGCGGAGCCACCGGCGATTTGAACTATAAATATTCCTTCTTTGGTCTGCACTTGCTGTAACTATGGAAAATCAGCTGCGGCACATGGAAAAGCTGTGGATGAACGGGAAGGGGGCACATACTGATCCGTTTAGCCACAAATTATTGGATGTCCAAAATTATATGTGAATCGAATTATTTGAATAATATTTCATAAATATTCATTTAAGCGCAAAAATATCTTTACTTACTTTCCTTTTAAATTAAGCCATGTGTTAATTTATTAAAAACGAAATTATTTATTTTGTTTTTGTTTTTGTGATGGAAATAGAAAATTGTACAATACAATTGCCGTTGTTGTTGTTGCTGTTTGTCTTTTATTATTACTGTTACACAACATTTTTTAAATGTTAATTAATACAATATATAATAATAATAATTACATTTTTAATTATGTACTTCGAAAATTGTGGCCCCTAAGCATTTAAAAGACTTTTATATTTGCTTCAAGTTCTGGTTGGTTGTTGTTGGTTTTTTTTTTTGTATTTTTTGTGTTTTTTTTTTAATTTTTGTAATTTATTTTTTTTGTTGTCGTAATTCGAGTATCAATATCAATCAAATTCATACAAATTAGTTCATATCGAACTTTTTTTCATTTCGTTTCCATTCGCGCAAATTGCTAAAGTTTCAGTTTTTATTGGTGTATAAAAATATTTGTATATATTTTACCATTTTAGCGTGTTACCGTTATACTCTTCTCTTTTTACCATACTCTTCCTCTTACACATTAGAATAATGAGTGACGTCGTTTATATTCATTTTTTGTCCATTTTTAGTACCATTTATGCATACAATTATAATCGTAATAATAATAGTTTAATGAGTTAATAACGTTCACATTTATTACATCGGTATTCCGTATTCGATATACATAATTATTACGGTTCCATTATGTATATATATATATATATATGTATATATATATATATATGTATATATATATATATATGTATATATATTTTATGTATATGTAAGTTATGTATTTAATTAATTAGCTTTTTCTTGTTGTTGCTTTCAAGTACATAATAATAAAAATATGAATACATAAAAATATACTCCGAGTAAATGCTTTTCATATGCGTTTAGTTCTTGAGAATTGCTGTGCTTTTATTGTGGGCTTAAGTTATATGGGTAAAAATTACATATGCAGGGTGTCCACTGTGCTACTCAGAGCGAATAGAGAAGGAGAGTGTGTGTATGGGTGTGTGTGTGTATGGGTGTGTGTGTGTGTGAGTGTGTTTGTGTTTGTTTATTGGCAGTTAAGTAGTTTGTTAGTTATTCAGTTGAAATTCAAATCATAAGCTATACTGAATGAGTTTAGTGATTTATATCTGTATCTGTATCTGTATCTGTATCTGCATCTGAGTGTGTTTGTTTGTGTGTGTGTGTGTGTGTGTATCTGAGGTGTTCAAAGATTGTTTGTAGAGTACTCTACTATATGCATTATATAAGAAAACAGTGTGCATATAGTATGCATTGGTGGGTGTGTGTGTTCTTCTTTTCTTTTCATTTCCTTTCTTTTTTTTATATCGTTTTTCATTTCCTCATTCCGTTTTCTCAACTCATTAACATAAATTTAACAATTTCCCGAAACAGCCAAGAGAGCGGGCGACACCCAAAATGTATTGGTCTTTTGCAATGTCGACCCATCATCACTCCCATTGATATATTATTTACCTTTCAGTCCATTAGTCCATTTTTTCTTTGTATTTTCTTTATTTTTTTTGTTTTTGTTTTTTGTTTTTTGTTAATTTTTTGGTTTTGTTTTTGCTTTAACAAACTTTCATTCACATTAAAAAACTAAATTTGAGCGAAATGTGCTTTAACTAAGAGATGTGTGTGTTTTTCCGATAACCATATAGAAAACATGTTTTTATAGTAAAAATAGGTATCCATATATGTGTGTGTGTGTGTGTGTGTGTGTATATGCATCTGTGTTTTTGTGTGTGTGTGTGTATGTATGTATATAAAGCCATTTAGCAACACCCTGTATATTATGTTTATTTTTTAAAATTCAACTTGATGTTCGTTTTGTTCTTAGCAGAGAGTTCAATGGTCAAAAATCAATGGTCAATTTTTTAGTTTATAGAGTAAAAATGCTTAAAACGTTCGCTAAAACATATCAACTTAATTGTAACGACATTTAACATTAAATTGGTGTTTCAATTTTTTTTTTAGATTTTTTTTTAGTTTTTTTTTTTTAATTTTTTTTTCTTTTGTTTAATAATTATAAAAATACATATGTATATTGACATATAATAATTTGTAAAATGACTAGATGATGATTCCATGATCTGCACTATATCTAGGATGTAAGTATGTATGTATTTGTATATATACTAGATGTAAATGCATGAGTATGACTGTATAAGCTAACAAATTTGCATATGTCAATTAGAATTCTTAGCAAATTTCATTGTGAATGTGTGTGTGTGTGTGTATGTATTGCTTTGTGTGTGTGTGTGTGTGTGTGTGCGGTTCGACCGTAGAGACTCATTACACTAGATCTAGTAATTTGCAATACTTTCATATTTCTTATCTTTTGTTGTTGTTTTTTTTTGAGTCCCAAAATTGATTTAAATTATTTATGTATTTAATTATTTAATTGCAAAAACGTAAACATCCAATTAGCAATAGGCAATCAAGATGAAAACAACTTCAACGTAAAGTTCAAAGACGAAAAAAGCAGTGTTGAATAATGGAATGAATAAAATCGATTTCATAACTGCATCAAACATAACCTAAAAATGTGTGTATTTCAATATAATTATTTTTTTGTTGTTTTTAGTACAATTTCGATCAATTCAATTGTAAATCTATACAATTTGCGTATTCTGGCTGGAGGATTCGGTCTGCGAAGCTGTTGTGCATTTTACGCGACACTGCAAATAAAAAAGTGCGAAACAAATGATATTTGTGTGTGTGTGTGTGTGTGTGTAAAATTAAATAAAACAACGCAAATCGATTTTATTCCATTTTCGAAAACAACTCAAATAACTTTAATCTTTAATTGATATACAAACAACGAACAAAGAAATACAAAAATACATAGTTAATACCATTTGTAAAAATAAATACTAGTATTCAAATAAAAAATGTATACAAACTAGAAATGATATATGTATGTAGTTACAAAGATAAAAAATCAACTTATTGCAAAATTTATTAACAATTTCTAA
Source organism: Drosophila nr. medialis 2 BK-2023a (assembly GCA_035044325.1). Taxonomy (NCBI): domain Eukaryota; kingdom Metazoa; phylum Arthropoda; class Insecta; order Diptera; family Drosophilidae; genus Drosophila; species Drosophila nr. medialis 2 BK-2023a. The sequence goes on from JAWNMH010000394.1 coordinate 498,436, forward strand.
TGTTTTTTTTTCACTTTTTTTTGTTGTTTTATTTGATTTGTCATGCTGACTTGATCTATGCATGTGTGTGAGCAGCATAGTACATAGTTTAGGTAAGTAATGCTTACTATTAGATGCTTGAAGATGCGTATAAATATTCTTTAAAATACAAATACAAACTACAAATGCTTGGATATGAATGTGTTGGTAGTCTTCAATAGGAAGTATAAGCAGCTAACAACAAACAGTTATGTATATGCACTCTATATAATGTATTAAATGTAGTGTATTACATGTATACATACATATAACTATGTACTATAAATATTTTTGTTTTTTTTTTGTTGTATTACTTTTCCATTGGTTCTTACAAATAGAAAATATGCTGAAAATTGTATGTTCTGATTCTGTTCTGGATCATTTGTTTTTTTTTTGTCTTGCGCGCAAAGTATAGCGATAGTTTTCACAGTTCAGATTGTGTAAGAAGTGGGGAAAGTGAAGCATTTGGCATAAGAAATGAACTAACAGAAAATGTGTTTTCTTTTTTTTGAAAATTCCCTAAACGAGTCGTATTCCAATTTTCATAAAATTTATGTTATTATTATTTATTTTTTTTTTGTTTTTTTTTTTTGTTTTGTTTCACGTTTACGTTTTCGAAGCAGTCTAAGATTTTGTTGTTTCTTATTCTTTGTTGAGTGTCATAAAAAATGTGTTAAATATTAAGTTCACTACTAATTCCTTAGAGACACAGGCACACATGTATTTAGGTAAGTACATGTGTGTGTGTGTGTGTTGTAGTTGTAAGTATGTATGTATGCACATGTATATATATATACTCATATATTAGCAACATTTTAAATATATATATATATAGATGTATGTATATAGTAGTATATGTATATTTATGTGTAAATGTTCTCGTGTAAAAATCAGTCATAGTTAATTGTTTATCAATTATGTTCGCATACATCTGCATATGTTGTGTGTGTGTGCGTGTGTGTGTCGTCTAAGAGACACACTCACACACACACACACAGCAATTGCACGCATTAACGCATGTACTATGTATGTAATTATGTAAGTTGTTGTTTGCTCAGTGTGACCATATGTCAATTGGTTGTTTGCTCAGTGTGACCATATGTCAATTGCAAGAGTTTTACGCATTTGCGAGTTATTTTTATGCTTTTGCTTTTCTCGAATTGAACTTGTATTTGAATTTAATCCTTATGCATGTAGATCGTAATCTTAGATTGAGATAACTGTGGGCGACAACAACAATGAGAAATTGTACATATGTATGTATGTATGCATGTTATGTATGTATGAATGCATGTATGTCTATATATGTATGTATGTCGACAAACAGACAGACACTACGCAAAAGCAAGCTTTTAATAATTGATGTAGGTAATGTTTTAAAAATATACTCATACATTTATTGGCATGTATGTATGTATGTATGTATGCATGTGTGTATGCATGCATGTATGCATGTGTGTATGTATGTAAGTATGTAATTGTTATACTGGGTTCTCTAACATTTAACATTCTCGTATTCTGTTTGGGGACTTATCTACAATAAATACGCATAGATGTATATATATATATATATATATTATTGTAAGTAGTTTGCGAGTTGAATTCATTCTCTATGCCGACGGATAATAGAACTTTAGCTGCCTACGAACAAAATAATGTAAAGAAAACACGCAAATTGTCATATATTTCTCGTATGTATGCAATTCTTTTGCTGAATTTCATTGGATGCCATTTTAGTTTTCACTATGTTTTTGTATATAGTCTAATAATACTTAAAAACACTTCTACGAAGCCAGTTTGAATTTTGTTTATTAGTTCGCTGCTGTTGCTTGTCAATATCGATTACGTTCTCGTTATCGTTATCGTTATCTTTGTCATCATCATCGATTCTGATTCTTCTCCTTTTTTTATATTTTTGCTTATACATGTACAAAATCTAAATTCCGTACAAAATGCTCAACAATGCGCCGAATACGCAAATTTATTTTTTAAATTTTTATTTTTGTTTTCGTTATGGCGTTTGCTTTTGGTTTGCGTATGCATTTGCTTATCATTTCGCTTTGATTTGCGGTTCTTTTTGTTTTGTTTGCTTAATAACATTTATCAAAAATATAAACTACATTAAAAATTATTTCTGCATATCCGTTTCATGTACACGGGCTCATCATCATCATCCTACATCTATTTAACTTGTGCCGACAGTCTCAACCTCAAAACTCAAACTCAACTCCAACCAACACCAAACTAAACCATTGCCCTATTTAATATGTATGTATATGTATATGTATATATGCATGTATGTATGTATGTATATATGTATGCATGTATATGGTATATGTAACCGACTTTGGACTGCTGTTAAGTTAAGATAGTTTTTCAGATTTAATATTAGTGTAACATTCATAGCCTTACAATGAAAAAGTGTTGCCTACACATCATCAGCACTTTTTGCTTATTTCTATGCCTTCGATTATCGGTTATCAGTTATCGCTGATGATTTCGATAATTCAATTTCATATTTAATATTGGTGGTAGTGGTGAGTGAAACGATTAATGATTTTCAAACGAGGCGGCGCCCAAAACTAATCACAAATGGCGGCACACGCATACCAACTACATATAGTTAATGATTTCAACATACATATACGTCGTAATATGTACATAGTATATATATAAATATAAATAGATGGGGTATATGCCTTAAAATTCACGAATGCCCAACCCGAGCTTCGTGGTTATCGTTTATCGATACTCCGCTCAAGTCATGGCTTTTTCTTTTCTTCTGTATGTGTAATTATGTGTATATTTAAGAGAGCACAGTTAATTGGCGGTATAAAAAGTTCACACATCATAAGTGGTGTAATTTTTTTTTTGTTTTTCTTTTTTTCAATTTTTGGTTTGTTTGAAAAAAATACATATTTTTAAAATGTTCAATATGTGTCTGTATGTATATAGATTTATGTATGTACATATACATATATATAGATATATATATATATAGTTTATTTTTGATAGATAGCGCACAATGTGTTATAGTTACACGATTTAGCTTACATAAATATGTTTTGGGCTTTAGTTCTTTAAATATATATACCTACACAAATATATATATTTAAAAAATTGTTACATATTCATTTTGCACAGTCTATTAGATTCTCAATTCATCAAAATTGTTATCAACATACATTTGTATCATATATATATATATATTTTTAGAGTTTAATTTTTTAATTTTCAATTTGTTGTTTCTTTTTTCTTGTCCATCTACACAATGCAATCAGAATGCATCTCTTTAATGTTCTGCATGTGGGGCAGGGGGCGGGGAAAGCGCAAGCAAAATGGCGCGCAAGCGGGCGAGCGATAGAGAGGAATGTAATGTACAATACGCCTGCATGGGGCCAACTGTAACTGCACTGTTGTCGTCTATTAGTTAACAGCAATACGCGTTAACATCATGTTAAAGGCGCAAACAAAATGCCAAAAAAAAGATATCAAACGATAAATGAAAACACAAAGCAAAAGTTGTTTTTTTTCTTTTGTCGGAATATATATATATAAAAAATCATTTAATTATGTACTTTTGTGGCGGTTTACGTGTGGTTGGTTGTGTATTAGTATTTTAAGTTTACAACAATTTGTATTATGCATTTAAAAAGTGTCGCTTGCATTTGATGTTAATAATAATAATAATAATAATAATATTAATGTTATTTGTGTCCCTTTTTTTTGTTGTGTGTAACATTTAAAAATGTAATAATAAAATGTAATAGTAAACATAAAAAACAAATAAGCACAAGTCAAATAGTCGGCTGGTTTCCATCATTTTTTTGTATGTTTTTTTTGTTGCTTTTCTTTGCATTCTTGTTGCTGTTGTTGTTGTTGTTTTTGTTGTGCAAGTGTCAATACTCTAATATAATGAATAATAATAATAAATACAATTAAATAGTTGTATGCACACACATATATAAATGTACACATATATATATATTGGTGTGTATATATATATATGTTTTTAGGCCATAATAAATACCATAAATTAGCAGTTTCGCTTTCGTGTATGATTAACAATTTTATGTATATAAAAAATTTTCAACAGTTTCAGTTTTGGTGTCAAGTAAAAAGTTCTCACAAGAAATTTACAATACTTTGTTTTACCGTTCCATTAGAGCTAAACACACACAATTACAGTTACAATTACAATTACAGTTACAATTACAATTACATATTACATATTAAATTACAGTACATGAATTAATTAGTTTATAGTTTACAACAAGCATTAAAACTAAGAACTGCCCCTTTGCAAAGCAAAGCGAAGCACATTACAAATACATACAAATACACACATACATATACACTACTAACTGGGTAGGGTATATTATGCGATGCGTTGTATATTATGTATTGTTCCTTTTTGTTTAAACTACCATTTAATAATCTCACTTAAGTGAAAAACGAGCGAACGGAACGTCAAATTCTAAAATGCAAATTACTAAACAATATTCAAGCGTTTTTCGAAAACAAAGTAAAAAAGAAACAATAAGCAAAATTATCAAATTAATATGTAATAAATTCTAGTACCTATGCATAGAATTTGGGTAGGCCCAAGCATAATCCAACAAATATATATATATATATATATATATAAGTTTATATATATCGATAGACTGGTGTTACTCAGCTTTTGTAAATTATAAAATAAACATTTTTTAAATGCTGTTCCTGTTACTGTTGCGTTTGTAGTCTCAAAAGTTCATACAGTTGCTCTATGATTTAATTTATTTGTAATTTGTTGTTATTATTATTATTATTATTATTTTGTTGCATCTTTGCACAACTCGAGTCTGAACGATTGTTGAAATTGAATTGCAAAACGAACTCAGCAGCAGCAACGGCTCAAAATTCGAGTGAGTTTTTAAGCTATTTTTCGGCATTGATTTCGAGCTTGTGTTTTTTAGAAATGAATTAATTGTTATATTCCGTTACTATATCTCATTAATAAGAATTTCGATTAATTGAGATTTGGTTTTATACTTAAGTTGCTTCGATTTAATACACATACATATATATTTCTAAATATATATATATATATTTATGTATTGTAATCATTTATAATAATAAATTGTTTAAGTCTTCTGCGCTGATTGCCAACCATTTTTACTGTTATTTTTCATTTTTCATCATCGTTATATATATATTTAAGTTGTGTGTTTTCATGTTTTCACCGAATCAAAAACATTATCTAATATTATTTGAAATTTGCATACTCTTGTTAATGAATAAAAAAATTGCGTTTTTTTTTTTAACTTGATGCACACTACCAACAAAAATAATGAAGTTGTGATTTGAACAATTAGAAAAATCTCGGATAAGCAAAAAGCTTAAATTCTAAAAAAACAAAAAAAAAAATGAACAAACACAAAAATAAAATAAATAAACACGTTTGTTGCACACACACACACATACAAACTATACTACATGCATGTGTGTACGTATGTGTGTCGATCAACAGTTAAGAACAATAATTTTTTGCTATTTTTCAGTGCGTTTAGTTTGTGTTTTTTAAGAATTAAGAAGCGGCAATGTCTGTATTTGTTGTTGTTTATTTAAATATTAGTTATTATTTGTATATGTTGTAGTCGTTTATGTATGTATGAATAATAATAATAATAAAACAATGAAACATAAAAACTAAGCGAGTATAAAAAAGTTGTGTTTTGTTGGTCTTGTTTTGTTGTTGTTGTTGTTTTTGTTGTTGGTAAAAAAGTAGCAAACATTTTATAATAGTTTCAATAATTAATAATAATAATAATAATAATAATAAGTAGTAATAATAATCAAAATACATGTATGCATATAAATAATCAGTTATCAGTAATCAATAAGTTTACAATCAAAAAATAATTTATAAACATAAAAAACAGTTCAATATATATATATATCAAATTTTCTCATAATTTTTTTTTTTTTCTTTTTTAGTTTTTGTTGTTGTTTTTATATGCAATCAAAAAGAATAACAAACAATTTGCGTCTTATGCCTAAAATTACAATCAATCAAATATTTATTTATGCTCGATCTACTTGTGTAAAATTGTTGAAGCAGTTATTAAAAATTATCTTTTGTTTTCTTCGATCTTCTTCTTCTTCTTCTTTTTTTTGTAGTTCTTTTTATTTTTCGATTTTTGTTTTTTATATATTGTTTGCCTATGCAACGAGACGAGCGAACATAAAAAAGTGGAGGGATTTTCTTGTTGGTGTTTTTTGTGTATTATTTTATAAAACGAAATGTTAATAATTAAATTAAAAAAAAAAGAGACTTTTGCAACGGCCAAAAAGGCGACATTTGAGTTTTTTCTTTTAACGAATTAAACAAAAATACTAATACACAAATACATATATATAAAATATAAAAAAAAAACACATCAAGTCTTAACATGGTGTAAAAAACAAAATTCAACAATAATTTAAAAAGGTAATAATAAAAATCTAGTTAGGTATAATATATATTAATATAAAAAGAGAGACAGAGAGAGAGAGAGAGATAAAGAGAGTTCTTTCTATATGCTATGAGAAAGGCAGAGATAAGAGAGAGACAGCGAGACAGAGAGAGAGAGAGGTGGGGGATATAGAAGACGAGATAGACAGCGACAGACTAAAGAGAGAGAATCGCGCGCAAGTCAGAGTTGCCAACTTGTTTTCTAAATTCTACATTTTTCTTCTTCTTTTTTCTTCTTCTTTTATTTGTAGTTTGATTTCGTTTTTATTTTTGTTGTGTGTTGTGTCTGTTTTTGTGAATGTGGGGGGGTCTGTCTGGTGGGGGTCGTGGGGGTAGGGAGGGAGGCTCTCTGCTTACATACCCACAGGCGCCAGTTGCACATAGCGATAGATATATAGACGATAGTCCTTGCTGGCTAGCACAACACTGCCATCATCCATGAGCGCCACATCGAAGCACTGTGCATGCTTCACCTTTGACTCCAGCGCCGAGATCAGCTGACCGTCCTGCGTGAATATGGTCAAATTGAAATTGTTGTGATTGTCCGCAATTAGTATTTCGCCATTGGCATTGATGCCAACGCCAATTGGATAATTGGTGATGCCCTCGCCACCAATCTGCCGCAGATATTGCCCCTCATAGTTGAAGACCTTGACGCAATGCGCCCGATTGTCACTGATGAAGATCTCCTGCTTATCGTTGACCACCACCCCGTTGGGGAACTCCAAATGTTTCGAGCAGCCAAACTTGTGCAACACATTGCCATTCTGATCAAAGATAATCACACGCATCACCTTGCACTCAACGACAATGATCCGTCCCTTATTATCAACGGTCACGCCACGCGGATGTTGCAAGATTGTCGCACCAAATTTCCGCACAAATTGTCCATATTGATTGTAGATCTGTATCTGATGCGTCGGCGAACGTTCGGTGACAATAATATCACCCGAATTACGAACAACAGCCACCCGATTCGGATAGAGGAGCTGTGAGTCACGTTTGCCGCACTCACCAAACTGGAACTTGAAGCGTCCCTCCTTGTCAAAGATCTGGATGCGATGATTATTCGTATCGGCCACAATTATATCGTTCTGGGCATTGACAGCAACGCCGCTTGGTTCCGTAAATTGTCCCTCCATAACGCCAAATTCACCGAATTTGCAGTGATAGATCATCTTCTGGCGCTTGATCTGCGACTTCGGTGGATATATGGAGGCCGAGAGCAGTTTGTTGGTCAAGTCCAAAAGAGATTCGCTGCTGACAGCGCTATTGTTGCTGCTCCCATTCAAATTGACCGACGACAGACTGGCGAAGGCATCAACAACAGCCGAGTTGCTGCTGCTGCTGCCATTGTTGCCCACACTGCCAATTGTGGCCGACGACGATGTGTTGAACAAGTTATCGCTGCCACCGTTGCTCCACTTCTCGTAGGGATTATAGTGGGACATGCTTGTGGCACGCTTCGGCAACAGTTCACCGAAATGCTGCTGCAAATCATTGTTGAGATTACGTTCACGACCGCCCAGCAACAGGCAATTGCCGCCATTGGTGTAGTTGTTGCTGCCATTGCTGCTGTTGTCCAAAAGGCTGCTCAGTCCCAAGCCGGGCAGCAACTGTTGTTGCTGCTGCAGCTGCAAGTGTTGCTGCTGCTGCTGCTGATGATGATGATGGCTGCCTGCGCTGCTGGCGCTGCTGTTGCTCGCACTCTGCGTGGGCCGGGCAATTGGCGGCTGTTTGCTGTGTCCATGACCATGTCCGTGGAGCACATGACCGTTGTGATTGTGACCGTTGAGATGGTGACTGCCGCTGTGACCCAAGCTGTGGCTCGATTCCGAGCAGTTGCCACTGTTGGAGCCGGCAGCTGCAGCAGCTGCAGCTGCAGCAGCACCATTACTGGCCCGAATGTAGCCAAATGTGTTGCGAACACCGGCCTGTATCGATTGATAGTTGGACATGAACTCCAGCTCGAACGGCAATTGCATATCCTGCACGCCCGTTTGCAGCTGCTGTTCGAGCGTTTTGCGGAGCAGCAGCGCCTCGGCGAGCATAGGCGATTGAACGCCACCGCCGTTGGTGGGCGAACGCTCGAGAGCCTCGCAGGCGGCGAGGCCCTTGTCAATGATATCCTTGGCCCGTTGCAGCCAAATCGCATTGCTGTTTACCTTGGCCGTGAACAGAGATTCCAGTTCCTTGAGCAGTTCCGTTTTGCGCTCATCCAACATGGAGGCAAAGAACTGATGCGTCTCGTTCAGCTCGTTGTGCGCCTTCGAATACTGCAGCTTGACCTTGGACACATTCTGCTCGGCACTGCCGGCAATTGCAACAATCTCACCAATCTTGCCACGCATATCGGCGAGCAGTGTTTGCAATGCTGCCTCGTTGCCAGTTGATGTGGCTGATGTTGCTGCTGCTACTGTTGCCGCTGCTACTGCTGCTGCTGCTGCCGGCGATTGGACATTCTCCAGCTCGTGCAGTCCGCTCGAGTGCTCGAGGACAATGCACTCCTTGCACACCAGGGTGCAGCAGGTGCGGCAGCTAAACTTTAACAGCTCATGCTTGTGGCGTGCACAGAAAAGTTGTCGCTGCTGTTGCTGCTGCTGTTGTTGCTGCTGTTGCAAGTGTGTTGCATAGAGTGTGTCGTGTTGCTGCTGCTCCTGTGAGTTGTTGGCTGCCGCTGCTGCTGCCAGCACAATCTTTGACAGCTGCGACATTGGCTGCTGCGGCTGTGTCTCTGTCAATTGTGATTGTTGCTGCTGCTGCTGATGATGTTGTTGCTGTTGCTGCTGCTGTTGCGCCAGCATCATTGTTAGCGAACTGGCGTATTTAAAATCGCTCGAGGCTGGATTGTTACTGCTGTTGGTCGTGTTGCTGATGCCAATGCTGCTGCTGCTGCTGCTCGTCGCCTCAAAGCCCTTAATCAGGCAAACATTGTGGCCGTTGAAGCAGTGCATAAACTCGTGAGCAGTCACACAATTGGCGCACAAATAGCTCTGGCAATCGAAGCATTTGGCCACCGCATCGCTGCATTTGCTTTTGCATGCGGTGCAACGTGCGGCAGACAAACTGTTGGTGCCACTGTTGTTGTTGCCATTGTTGCTGCCATTGTTGCTGTTGTTGTTTGTGTTGCTGCTGTTGCCTTTGCCAGCGCCAACAACGAGACTGCTGATGCTGTTGTTGCTGCTGTTGTTGCTGGGCAAATTGCTGCCAATGACGCCGGGGCCATTGCTGGTCACATTGTTGGATCCACTGATGACGCTGCTGCTGGTGCTGCCGCAGCCGCTGAGGCCGCTGGTCGATGAGCTGGACGAGGATGATGATGACGACGAGGACGATGATGATGACGACGAGGAGCAGGATGATGAGCTGGCCGATGAACTGGACGACACTGAGGCCGAGATCGGATGATGCCCATTGATGACAGTCACATCCTGGCGCACCTTAACACTCACTTGACTCCCAGCAATATTATACTCATCACTGCATATTGCCGAATCACTCGCCGGCGGCGACGAGCCGCTCAACGTCAGCGGTGAGTCGGATAGATAGCCAGCATGCTCGTAGGATTCAATCGAGTTGGCACCACGCATGGAGTCCAGTGATGGTGTCGGCGAAGACGCCATCATTCCTACTCGATCTGTCTCTTTCTATTGGTTGTTTTTTTTGTTGTTCTTGTTGATCTCCTCTGCCTCTGCCCCTCTGTGTGTGACTGATAATTTATACTAAAATTGCTGCCACTCAAATACCTGCACATGAGAGAGAAAGGGATAGAATACAATATAAATATATATACATATTTTCAGGCATATATGTGAGAGTATATAGAATAATATTCAGGTTTTGCAACAACATAGCTTAGTGTCTATCCAATAAAGACAATTCACTTAGGAAACAAGTGCTAACGTATTCGGGGTACTAATCCGATATCAAAAGGAGATCCCTTCCTGATTTCGCTATATTGGTTGGTCGTAGTTGAAGATTTTGTTTGGCTAATAAAGAGCTTCCCAGGAGCTTACTTCCCCAAACCTTCTTGGATTTATAATTAGCTTTCCGTGCAATTTTCACCTACTCCTGCAGCAGTCCCTCTGCAATACGGTCACTGTGTTCCATCGCCGGCTGCCTGGGTTGGTTGCTATCTGAGAAGCTATGAGAAGACTGTCTTCTTCCACTGAGAGCGTGAATAGTGACAGAGAAAGTGATGAATCGTTTCCTCATGTCCTTCATCACAGCAGCTTCTGCAGATAGCGCGGATACACACGAGGTATTCCAGGTAGTGATTGATTGGAGCTCGAAAGCTTGCCATGCCAGCTTGTGGCCATTGCAATTTTCACACCATGTCTTGTCTCTTCTTGCCTGCCCAAGAGTGCTTGAAAGAACCTAAACTGATTTCATTTCTTACACATAGGAACCAAATGAGGCAAAACCAACTTGTAGCAAATTAATGATTCTTTATTTCCAGTCAATTAAACTGATTGAATTTCATCATCAACCATTCGGTGGGTAAAGGAGAGTAGGCAAAAATATTTGTTATTTAGTTGTCAGGTGCATGCCTCATGGGACTTAACCCAACTCCAAGATCCGCCTCCCCGCCCTCAGTACTCCACCCTCTCCTTTCGTTATGTGTGTGACTCAGCAAAAAAAAAATTATGATTCACCTTTGTTTTGCTTAACATAATTTGTTGTCTAATTGTCCCTCTTTCTGTAACCCACATGCTCGCTAACCTTTTCTCTCCCTCCCTCTCTCCCTCACTCTCTCAATCACTCTTCCCATTCCCTACCACTTTCGCCAAATGGAAACAAAGTGCTTTTTAACGCAATTCGAGGCTGTATCCCCCTTCACCCTACGCTCTATGTAAGTCTCCCCCTCGTTATCATTTGTAGACGTCATCCTAGCAACCCCCTTGCTGCCTACTGGAAGCCACTAGTCTTTCCTTCAACTCCCAACTTCGGCCATCAACAGGAAATGCAATAATCGCACGCACAACGGGCACCACCCCCCATCCGTCTTCCCTTATTTACACGACAGCTTGAACTACTTGAAGAGGGTGCCACACAACCCCTCGGGCAGACAGTCAGACAGGCAAAAAAGTAAACAAGCGACGAGGAACTTTTCTAGATTTCCATTTCCACCACACACACACATCGAAACAACATCCGTCAACAAAAGCGTCAGTCGCAAGAAGTTGGAAGTGAAAGCAAAAATACCAAAGCCAAAAACCCCGAAACGAAATGAAACGAAAATCAACCCTCGACAAAAAGCGACCAGTGAAGCGGCAAGGCAACAAAGCACCTCCCCCTCCTCCCTAAATAAAGGGTGGGGTTATACGGGTGGGGGGTGGTGGTGCAACTGTCTAGACTGAATGTGTATATTTATCACACACACACACACACACACACAGATATATATATTATATATATATAAATATATAGCCTGTAAGAGGCATTGACTTACCTTAGTTATTTGTATTTTTCCGTCTATTTTTATAAGTTATTATTTTGTTTGTTTTTTTTATTTGTTTTGTCGTCTGTTTTTTGATGTTGTTCTTATCATTTGTTTAAGGCATTCAATTTTAATGCTGTCGGGTGAAAAAAATGCTGCCAATTTGGCGTCTTATGGTCCTTGTTGTTGTTGTTGTTCGACTTCTTCTTCTTGTGGTTCTTTGCAGCACTTCTTCTCGTTGTTGTTGTTGTAGTTGTTAATGTTGTTATTATTAATATTAATATTATTATTATTATTATTATTGTTATTGTTGTTGTTGTCGTCTGTGCAGCGATAACAAGTTGAATATTTTTGTATCATACTTTTTGGGTGCTGCCAATTTGAGTTGCCAATTTCAATAAATGTTGCGCGCACAAAATGCTGCAATGAAAAACAAACACAAACAAATCACGTTTAAATTATGAAATCGTTCTTCTTTTTTTTTGTATCAACTAATATTATGTTAATTATATACATTTTTTCTAGTGGATTGATAGTTGCCCATGCACTTTTCACAATGTGTTTTTCTCGGGAGGAGCCGCCGACGCGACAACAGAGACAAGAAGGACAATGAAGAAAACGCGACGCGCTTGCGACGCAGCTCCGTGCAAAACTAAACTTTGCGCATTATTCAGCGACCCGGGTAAAGCTGCTTCTTGCTGCGTCGACAGCGCTGTTGTTGCTGTTGCTCCTGTTCCTGCTACTGCTACTGCTGCAGAGAGCGTAGTTTACATACACTGTCTTGTCTGTCTGTCTCTGTGTGTCCTTTGGCCGGGCACAGGCAGCGCGACCGACGGCAGCACAGCAGAGTAAATGCAACGCTGCACGTTGCATGCACTGTCTGGACGCAAAAAATAAGGGAATTTAATCCAACAACAATGCGAAAAATCAATAGTCATATTTACAGTACTCCTCTCTACACACGGAACAGAGCACACACACACAGAAGAGAGCTAGTTGTGTGTGCATGTGTTTGTGAGTGAGCGAGATGGAGCAGCAGTACAAATGCCGAACTGTTGAATGCCGGCCCAAACCGGCCCAATAATGAATTTTCAGCCCCCACCGCAACAGCGCAGACAACAACAAGAACAAGCAACCCCTAAAACAATATGGCGTCCTCGGCCAGTCACCCACTCAAACCTCTAAAACTAAAAGCAACAATTTTCCATGCGCTACAGGTTGCGCGCTCAGAGCGAGAGAGGTGAACGAAATGTAACAGGAAGCAAAACAGCGCAAACGACAAGCCGATAACATAAGCATGCTCCCTCGCTCTCACACTCTTTCTCGCTCTCTGTGCGCATGTTTTGTCGAATTTTGGGCAACGACAATGACCGCAACATACAAACAAAAGCAATAACAACCGAATGCACTCTCCACTTCTAACGATGATAAGTGGGCGATAGAGAGAGATAGAGAAAGAGCAGCAGCAGCATACATTTTCCGCCCATGTCGCTGCTCTGCCGCCGTCCCCAGAACTTTCTCGTCGAATTCGAGCAGCAGCGAGAGCTCCACACCGGTTGCAGCACTGGCAGCAAACAGGAGAAGTTCTTCTTCCCTTTTGGCATTCTGTTTTGTCACTGCATGGAAATTGCTAGCAATGAGAAAAACAAGCAATCGCCAGCATTGCATTGCACACACACACAGACAAATACATGTTATACATACATGTAAACATGTCTACACTTGTGTATGTGCATGGCAAAATTTCTCTACATATGTAGACAAAATAGTCAGACGTCGCTTACATATTTACATATAGAGAGCAATAATTACATTTGCATGCATCGTCGTATGAGAATCAGTTTAAGCTTTGTGGGCAGCAAGCAACGAGCGACTTTTTGCCAGCGTTGCCAACTGTTGCAAATTATGCCAGGTTTAAAATGGATAAAAATAAAAGATCTCTCATCAATTTAAGTATTTGATGTACAATCTCAGATCAAGATTCCTTAACTTAATTAACAAAAAAGATTTTCTATTAACAAATGCAAAATAACAGAAAATAATCAAAATAAATATAATTCAATTGAAGAATAATTTAACATTTTCCATTGCCTTGCTTACTTATTTGAATGTTTTTGGCCGTGAAGTCAAGACTAAGAAATTCGACATTTGTATATAAATATAAATAATTCTGACTCAATATAGACTCTTTCATTTGTGAACATTTTCAACAGGTTGGTGGTAAATAATAAATGAGTTGCGTGACAATGTTTTACCACTAGTCAAGCAAGAAAAGCAGCAGCAACAATAAAAAAAAAACGAAAAATATAATTATAATATTTATAATAGCAACAACTAGTTTCTATTTAGACACCTATGACAGCAACATATCCAAAAGGGAACAAACAGCAAAAGGCGCACATAGTAAATTACTAATTGATAGTGCGAGTGATTAGATTAGCAAATAGGCTCCCTGTACGAGTGGGCTGTGAGTAGTGAGTCGAAGTATGACAGTACATATGGATTGTGTATATTATCATATGAATAGATAAGTATCAATATGGGATTTACGACTCTATGCCATATGTCTATGTCTTCAAATTGATGGCTGATGGAACACATATGTGTATATATATATAGGTATATGTAAATAATACATTAAACATCCAACGAATTCCAGAGGGTCTGTAAAAGTGTTTAAAAATAGTAGCTAATAATAATCAGGCCGGCAGCAACAGTGCAGTGCAGTGCACTGAGGGCGAGCGCTTGGGTCATTAAGTTCAAATATGCAGAGCAGAGCGGTTGAGGGGAGAGTGGAAGCGGGATGGGTGGGTGAAGTGTTATGCGCAGTGTACGATATGGAAAATGAGTACAAACTGCGCAGCCCCATTACTAATGCAAAACAATTTGTACAAGATTATTAATTTCATGGCTGAAAAGTGCTCTGTGGAAACAACAAAAAGAAAACCAAAACAAACGGAAGCAAAGTGAAGCAAAAAAAGAGACATGCAGTACGCGAAGAAGAATAGCAGCCAAGCCAAAACCAAATCAGCAATACAAATAATATCAAGTTCAGGGCAGACAGACAAAAGGAATGCATATAATAAAACGGGGTGCAAAACGGCAATGGAATGTGAGGGAAACACAACAAATTGCATACATAACACAACAGTCAAAACGAAGCCGAAGCAAAAGAAGCAATTATTCTCTTCTGTGGAAAATACCAAAATGCAAAATGCATTTAGAGTTCTCGTTTTGTTTCGTTCCACACTTACACACACACACATACACACACACACAGAGAGCAACATAATATACATATATAACAAAACAAACGTTTCAATTCCCATCGTTTCATCGTTCTGTCCATTTTGGGGTTGCAGCAGAGTTCAATGGTACCCAGCGGCAACAACCACATAACGAAGCCAAAGAGCATGGCACAGACGCGCGCAAAAAAAAAATAGAAGCCCAGCACAAAGCGCAGCCCGTAAAACAGAACAAAGCATGCGAAATTTTTGAGACGAAACCGTTTCGTTTACCTGCGCCATCATCATCGCTTCGTTTCGTTTCTAAACGGGCCGCCTGCAGCTGCATATACATATGTATACTAGATACACACACACACACAAATTAACTTCTGTGTATGTGTGTGTTGCTAGAGCCATGGACGAGGCCATCGTCGATGAAGGTAGAGATTGACTCGGCCTGGATGTACAAATGGTTTGCTCGACCCGCGTTCAATGCAAATTTTTGTTTTCAGTTTTTTTTTCTGTGGAAGCAACAGCAGCAACAACAACAAAAGCAATCGTTAAATTCAAAGACATCGTCTGAGCTGGAGAGCTTCTGCTGTGCTTCTGCTCCTGCACTCCCCACAACAGATGTCGCTGGCCATGCGTCAAGCGACCCCCAAAGCAGTAGCAGTGCCGCTGCTGCTGTTGCTGAATGAAATTCACTCGACGATGGCGCATTTATTGAACAAGTAACAAAAAAAAAAACAATGGGCAAGGCGAACGCGAACCCCACACACAAGGGAGTTGTTGTGTGTATGTGTTATTATTGTTGTATGAGAGACGAGACGACAGACGGTGACAAAAACGACAAAGAATGGCGCAGACAACATGCATACATACAACCAGAACAAAGAACAACAACAACAAACAGTCAGCATCCAATTTAGCAAGGCAACAACAAAATCATCGCCGAGGAGCTTCAGACAACACTTCATGCAATGCTCTTTCTTCCCCCGCATCTCCCGCTCTTACTTTTGCACTCCTTCAATCTCCCGCTCCTGTCATTCTGTCTCGCTTGCACTTACGTGCAGCAGAACGACAGGTCAACGGCGCACCATTAGTGACTGCATTTCTGATACCCTGTATATTTTACATACAGCCTGTATATCTACTGATAATTGGAAGTGGGAAGCACAGGCAGAAGATTACTCTTATACAGGTTTGTACTCTACTAGCTTATATTAAGAATTTATTACATGTTGCATATTTTATTTTGTTTTGTTTGTTTGCAGGGCAACTGAAAGTCGTGCAGTCTTTCGACTATTGCAATTCTTATATTGTTCGTTGTTTTCCATTACGTTTTCTTTCTTACTGCGCTTTGCAGTGTCTGTGGCTCGGGAGCGCTTCTGTGTGTGTGTGTGTATGTTTTTATGTGTGTGTGTGTGCTGTGAAACTCCTGGTTAATGCACTAATGGAAGATAGTTAAATGTGACTATTCTGTTCTGTTGTCCTCCCATTCTACAGTGAAGTGCTTGCAAAGTGTGCATACAAGCCAGCAAATACAGTCCGCGGACAGCAAATTGAAGCAACCACAACCAAAAACCAATGTTTCGTGTCTATATCTATTTAATTTTTTGTTGCAGCCAATCCATCCAATCAAATGGTACGTGTCTCTTGGTTCGTTTACGTGTAAACTTTTGATAAATATTTGCTATCTACTTAAACATTTTCAATTAGAGTTGTACCAATTTTCGATGTGTGCACACTGCATACAGTATATATGATATACATATACACTTTTACTATATGTCTTTCATTATCTATTACGTGGAACTCGACCCAAGCCCCCAGAGCCGCTGCCTCTCAAGTAACTAAAAACAAGCGCGCCAAGCGCAACTTTTTGATAATGAAATACATACAGATATATATAACGAGGGGGGACTCGCAAGCAACTGGCAAATGAGAACGGAAAAAGTGTTGCAAAGAATACAAAATATACATATATTTAACAAACATGTGACGAAAGAATAGATTATTCGCCTCTTGCTTCTAACACGCAAAACTCATTTTTTCTTGTAATCCAATGCAGAATTGCAATTCAAATAACTTAAATAATATTGAATGAATAAATTAAAGAATTTTGTTAAAATTAATGAAATTAATAATGAATGATTTTTGTTGAAATATTAAATAACATTTAAATATCGCAATTATGTTAAATATTTACAAATTCATTTTTATTATGATCATCGCTTATCTGATCAACTCTATGCTATCTATATGTAGTATACTTCTTACTGCCACTAGTGTCTTTATACAAATTGCAATTGTCATATTGCAGTTGTGTTTAAAAGATATTTGCTGTGTGAAACAAGCCAAATGCACAACTGTATTATCATTTTAAACACGTTTTTCGATTTTTGCTAAATGTAAATAAAGAACACACACAAATACACAAGATAAGGCGTTGTATTTTAATGAGCTGGAAACCAGCGTGGCTCACACACATCGTCAATGAGTAAATTTAAAGAACATTGCCGTAATATATAATTTGATTTTAAAATACTTACACACACACACACACACACACACACCAAGAACAAGAAAAACGAGTGCGAGAGAAACAACAAAAAAGAAATCCATTTTATTCTTCCGCATCGACAGTGTCAGTCGAAAATCTTGAACACTCTGTTTAAACAGTTGCTGGCAGAAGTAAACAGCAAGGTCGCGCCCCCCTACCCCGAGAAAAGGTTGACGCACCTTTCGCTTCACTCGTTATTTGATAATACTTTTATTGAATTTTTTTGTTTTCATTTGGAGTGTTGCAAGGTGAAAATTATTTAAGCTTGAGCATGTGCTTATTATTAATCCAATTAAACGCATTTGTTTGTTAAGAAAACGTATAAGTAGAAATTATTATCCATGAACTGTGATAACAGAGAAGCACTGTGATAACAGAGAAGCACACAAACAGACACACACGCACACACAGTGGGAGATAAATTGAGAACAGACAAGGGCAAAACACAATCGAGTTGTTCTTGAAGCTTTAATGATTATTAAATTATACTGCTTGCCTATATTTTTAAAATATAAAACAAAATCATTAATCAAGTGTTAGCGGCATTTTAACACAACACAACAAGAAGTTAAGTGGACTTCAAACCAATTCGACAAAATATGCCTTGAATCTAAAATTCGTAATATTATTTTTTGTTTTATTTGTATGCATTTAAATTATTTGCGAATTACAATCAGCCAATTTGCATTGCGTTGTACACAATTATAGCGAATAGTTATTTGATTTCCTGTCAGTCAACTTTAAAACTTAAATCATTATATATTTTATTTTATTTTTATTTTTTTTTGTTGTCTATGCCTACTTGTGAAAACTTGTTTAATAGACTAGACTAGGCCTGCCTCTGGGCACCAACACTGAATAATTTATACACTGGGGGGGCCATCAATTCGAGATGTGACTGTAGGCAGGCAGCAGGCATAAAAAACATACCAAGAGACAACAACACACTAAGAAATGAGATAATAATAACAAAAAAATGTGTAAACGTTAAACGCAAACACAGCAACAAAACACTAAAAGCGCGGAAAAAGAACAAACGCGAGGCAGGCAAAGCAAAGCAAATGCCACAAAAATTGTTATTTGTTATAGTTGTTGTTCTTCTTCCTCTTCTCGACTGCAGTGCGCCGTATTCCAGCAAAAGCAACAACAACAAACAAATGCATGGCGAGGAGAGCAAGTGAAGCGGTGCACAAATGAAATGTAAAAGGCGAGCAGGAAAAAAAGACAAGCAGCACACACACACATATACACAAATGTATATGCACATGCACACACACACATATATATATAAACAAACGAGACAGCCACGCACTCACGTACCACGTACACTCAGCGGGCCGATTCTAAACAAGTTGATGAACTCTTCGACGCCGACGCTGCTGCTTTGCTATTGCTGTTTGTGTTGGCGTCGCTTGACGTATGTATGCTTGTGTGTGTGTGTGTGTGTGTGTGTATAGAGGAACAGGAAAAACAGTTTTATACGACTATGTGTTTGTGTGTCCATAGAGATAGAAGCGTGCGCTGCACTTTTATTTTATTACACTATTATTAATACTTTTTGTTATTGGTATTTCGCATTTGCAAACTCACACATACATTGAAAATGTACAACAACCGTTATTGGTAAAAAACGTTTAACGACTCAGCGCGACGGCTAATGATGATGATGAACGAGAAACGACAACGACGAACACAACGAGGACGACGACGAGAAGCTAGCGTGTACACGTTGTTCATGCGGCGAGCGCAAAGAACTGAATGAGAATGAGTAAACATAGAAGAATTTTACAAGAAACAAGCGACGGCGGCGTATGGAACAATCAGTACAAATGAAACGAAACGAAATGAAACGAAACAACGCCAAGCCAAAAACTCACACAACCAGTTCGGACGCGCACACAAAACAGTGAGACAAAGAACGGCAGAAGAGCGCCGCGCTGTACTGCGCTGCGGCTAGGCGGCAGCAGCAGCAGCATGGCAGCAAAATCTAGTTTGGGGTACCCACAATACACTACAAAATGCTCAATGCGCAATGAAATGGCAAATGGAACGTATGTACATGTGGAATGTATTGTACATAGGCCGCCAGCGCAACGACTGCGCTGCCACCGATGAGACTGACCTCTGACAACCTCCTACACAAACACACGCACATAAATAACAGAGTGACAGAAGTACAAGAGTGAGAAGCATCAAGAACAAACATAAATTGCGAGAGGGAGCAGTGCACTCAGCAGTGCTGCAGGAAGTCTCTTTGTGTATGTGTGTCTGTGCTTACATATATTCTGCATGGTAGTGAGAGAGCAAAAGAAATGGTAAGAGCAAGATTGGGAGTGGGAGTGAACGAGTTGCTGCTGCAAGATGTAACAGAGAAAAGAATGCTTGAACTTTATTAATTCACAACACACACACACACATGCATTTATGCAAATGTGTGTGTGATGTGCAGTCAACTGTTAATGCTGCTGACTCTTATTTCTCTTATCTTATTTTATCTCTTATACTACCAATAAACGATCAATGTTGCCATATCTCAAGAACAATAAATATACATACACACACTTAAATACACTTTTTTTTATGCACAATGAAGAAGTAGAGAAAGAGTAGACAGGTAAAAGATAATTTGCGGCCTGCTGGTTTTCAGTTAAATGTGTTATTTGTTGTACTCTTTTTTTAATGGCCCCACAAGCAACAACTATAAACAATAAGCTAAATACAAACATACATATATATATATATATATTGTTATTAGTCGCTTCTCGCTGATGCAATAGGAAAAATGTAAAAGTCTGCGCAGCAGCAGCATCGGACGAACGCTTGCGTCATGTGCGTTGCGTTGAGCAACGATTAAGAACAGCGCGCAACAGCAGCGCACAGTAAACCAGTCTAGAAACGAGCGCTCCATACACACACATACAATTTATATATATATATATATATATAAAACGTATACCCACGTCTATATCTCTATGTATATATGTGTACAATTATGATGCGTATGTGTGTTGGCAACTAAAAGGGCCTTAAACTTTGTTTAAAGTCAAGGTCAGTGATTTCTTGTGCGCTTTGGCCAACAACGTTGCCAACTTTGATTGAGTCTGCGATGCGCATGTGTGTGTGTGTGTGCAGACGCAAGTGTGTGACTCACACAGGAGGTGGCAACGCTGACCAGGAACGAGGGCTGCATGCTGCGCGCGTCTGCTTCACTTTTTGCTCTGCCCTCTGTTGCCTGGTTTCCGAGAATTATGGGTTCAAGTGTTGTGCGAGCGTGTGTGTGTGTGTGTGTGCGAGAGTGTGCATCAGTGGAAACAAGTGGAAAATGGCACACGGGATCTCAGATCTTTCGACATCTTGTTTCGTTTTCGAGCTTAAGCTGCTTCTGTGATCGATCTGCCTGCTTGCTGCCTGCGCGACTGTCCTTGCAAGCGGTTCATGAACTCCCTGGCGAATGACGAACGACGGAGACGTCGAACGTGCCAAAGTCGCAAAAAAAAAAAATAACTAAAGAAGAAACAAATAAGAGCCGAGGCGGGGCAGCATCAGAAGGCGAAAAAAAGATCGCCAAGCATTTTTGCTATTGGCAAATACATAATTATAAAAAAAATGTCTGACATCTGTGTGTATTAAGCCCTCCTCCCTCCACGACGAGTGCTGCATTCTGTGAATTAGTCAGCTCTAACCTCAATACACTTTTATTGCCATATTGATATATTGATAGAGACAATTCAATCGAGCGCAAGCCAATTTAACGCCGCTTCGGCAAACTAAGCAAGAGAGAGGGAAATAAATGCAGTCCCTTGGCTCGCCCTTTTAGCAGCTGTCATCGTCAGGCAGGCAGCCAGATGTTGTTTTGCTCTCCGCACAGGGTAACCCAACCCAAAAACTATAAAAACAACAAAAATGCAGGCCATACACACACACGTACACATACATACGTGCAGCATGCATAGCGTATGTATGTATGTGTTTGTTATGGCTCTTTCAATAATTTTAGAGGAAAAAAAAAAATTGTGACACTTGAAACCGGAAATTAGGCAGCTTGTACCCAAAAAAAAAATTAATGCAGCTGTCGTGCGCTCAAACACAATCTTGCCCTCTCTCTTCCTTTTGCGCTCTCTCAGGTGTTTGCAAGGGGAGAGAGAGAAGGCAAAGTCGCTCTCTGAGTGGCCACTTAACAGACGGAAGTACAACAAAAAGGAGAAAAGCTCAAGGGAGCGCAGCCCAGAGGGAACGGAGAGCCTGAGAGAGCGGTGCTCGAGGGAGCAAATTTACTGATCGATTGTGAAATTCTTGTTTTTAAAAATATTTTATGCGATTATGAAAGAGAGTGCGTTGTATGAGGGCTTTGTGTTTTTCGCTCGATTGCGCAATAATAAAAAGTAATAAAAGTAAACGTATTTACCGTTAACTCGTCCAAGCAACCCCTTATTTCTGTTACTTACTTACGTATCTCTCCTTAAATATTATCAGTAGGTCAGCAGTCTTTCAAATTGTTGGGAATGGGAATATTTGCTTATTACCTGCAATAGGAGAATCACGGAAAAATAACAAGAATCCGAATTTGATATGATCGAATTTTACGAATTGAATCTGTAATATTAAACGCTTGACTGAGAATGCAACTGAGTGAGAGAGAGAGAGTCAGTTTTCAACGCCCACGATGGATGGCATAATGATGGATATCCACTTACATTATGGCTAATTGGGGCAGTTTTATTGAACCCGCACAAAGCACAGCAAAGCGCCCCTTTTCTTTTTTTTTTTTTAATTTTTTGTCTTGTCTTTGGCCTCGCACTGACCTCATATATGTATGTATATGTGGAATATAATATAATTCGCCGTAAAACTAATGAGTGTTTCCCTCCACTTCCCCTACTATGAACTTCGAGGCATGTGCAGGAAATTTCAATCAGTCTCAACTCTTCTCAGCTTGAACTTAGTTTTTGGATTTTTCTTTCTTTTTGTTGTTGTTGTTGTTTTATTCTCAGAAACAACTTCCCAACGAATGTTGCGAAAATTGTTTAAGGCTATACAACAAAAAATAAAAAAGAACAGAAAACAGAAATAATAGAGCACAAAACAGAACTGAAAACCAGTGTTAAAATGGCATTAGTTTTGGTACAAACAAACATACACACAAATATATATAACAAACAGCGTTAACAAAACAAAAGTCAACGAACGGCTAAAAATTCACGAACTTGAAAAAAAAGTGGCAACAGCGACGGCGCTGACGTTGACGTCGACGGCGGCAGCGATGTCAATAAACCAACTAACCGCCTCTACCCGCCTCGTTGATGGTTGTTAGTGTTATTGTTGTTGTTTTTTTTTTAGTGCGTGTGGAGCGCTTAGAGAGGGTCGCCCATGAATATCCAAACGACAGTAGGAATAATAAGAACAACAACAACAACACACACATTAACTATAAAAAAGCCCAAAAAAAGCAGTAAACTTGTATAAACTTGTTGCTGTCGGACAATCATGCAACAACAACAAGAATAACAATAGTAGAACGACAACACAGAGAAGAATAATAAATTACAAAAGCGAGCATTAAATGAAATAAGCTTAGTCAACATTGGTTACTGCTGTGTGTTGTCCTGTGGTGAAATACACAACACTGTCTCTCTTTACATTCTCAGCACAAATCGGAAGTCGCGCTCTCTCCATTTCACTCACACTTATTCTTCTTGGGCACCCGCATGGCATACAAAATTTTACTTGCTTTGTGTACGTGAGATATGATGGATGCTTCTTCTTCTTCTTCTTCATCTTCTTGTTCTTCTTCTTTGTCTACACATTACCGTCAAGTGATTTGGCAGATATTGAAATTCTAGTGTGAAGGACAGAGGACTCTGTCGCAAGATTTATGGCTACTGCTCACCGGCAGACGATATTTATACGTATTTATATATGTGTTAATGTATGTGTGTGGCTTTTTGTGCTTATGGGCTGGAAAGCTCTTAAGTACATGCATTAATTTTAACAAGTCGCAAAATTACAACAGTCAACCAAAAATTCTTTCTCTCTCTCAGCGACCCCTCATGTTAATTACATGACTGCTCTGAGACAACCAACAAAAATGGACACACCGTTTTTGGAGGGCTGCCAAATTTGATATACTCTTGCTGAATGCTGTGACTAAAGTAAAATATATACTATCTACTGAAGAGTTGAAAAAGTTAAATATTTAAAAATTGCTACTCGAATGTGGCAGTTGGTGAATTATATTAGTCAAGATAAAATTAGTCAAACGCTAAACGGTTGTTCATAGCAGGCAGCTAGGCAAAGGCTTGCAGGGATCGCCCAAAGTTGCCAGACTGCGCAGAAAAGTAGTTCAGCAGTGGTCGTTCAATCGTGAAGTAAATTATTATTAAGCAGTCAGCAGTTCAGTTCGTTAATAAAGATAACATTTATAATCATATAATCAACAATAAAGATATTGTAGCAACATATACAGTTAGAGGCTCGTATTAATTAAACTATCTTCATAGATATTTTTTGGTTTTATGGTTCTCCCGCTTCTGCAAGAGTATACAAAAATGCAAACACTTCTCAGTGTGGAGTTTATGTGTCTGTGTGGGGGGGGGTCTTTGTCTGCGGTGCATTATGTGGGTGATGGTGTTTGTAATTGTGTGTGTGTATGTGTTTAGCTATGTGTGTAATTGATGAACGCAGTTAATTATGTGCGGCTCTAACTGTCACTTTAGGTTAATTTCACAGCTGAGCAAAGACATAATGAGAGATACCATCCCCCGCCCCTCTTCTTGTCACTTGGGCGTGTTGCAAAAATAAAAATTTAAAATTAAATTTTGAATTTTGATAGTTACTTTGAAAAATATGATATAGTGATATATTAAATAACAAACAAATACAAATTTGTAAAATATTTGCATTAATTTAAAGTATAATTATTTTAAGCCTATCCAGAATCCGACAACATTTTTACTTTCAGAATAATAGACTAATGCACAAGCCTCATAACCATATAATGTATGCATTCTAAATAAAAATTTTGATATCACAAAATTTATACAGCCTTTCCAAAATCCATCTAATCCAATTTGATTGGCAAATTGTATTTACATTTCCAGCAGAAATAAATTAAGATCGTGCCATTATTAGTGTATATGTATGTGTGTATGTATATTTATATTCTATTCCCCGACTGTATCTAATGGGCTGCGCCATCCTTTGCCTTAAGACTTTGCAGCAGATCTCTTTTAGCAGTTCAATGCCACAATGATTGCCCCCCACAAGTTTCAACGTTCCAGTTTTTGTTTCAGAATTTACCATTTCGTTCCAACTGCTGACATAAAACACCATTGCGCACTGTTCTGCTGTTGTTGTTGTTTTTGCTGTAGTTGTTTCTGTTGTTCTCGTGATCTTCACGCGGAGGTGGCGTTTGAGTGATGAGGGCAGAAGGGGTTGAGTGTGGAGGGGAGAGCTGTTAAGCGTCTGTTCTTTTGTTTCAAACCCGTTTATTATTGGCTCTAGCTCTGTGGCTGCTTGTGCTGCTGCTGCCGATGCCCTGAGACTCTGCCTAGGCAGCATTTCAACTTTCAAAAAGACAAAGTCAGCGCCAGGTTATACATGCTACAAATACATACTAACATATGTATGTGTGTGTGTATATGTAGCTGTGCACGTATTGCAACCCCTCTCAGTGTCCCCCCTCACAACACCCCCCGCTAACGACTCTTGCTGTTTGGTTAGCATTGCTCTTGGCCAAAATACATATGTGTGTTTTGGCCTTTTTGTTATTTGTTTGCCTTTAAAAACTGTTTTTGTTCTTGTTTTTCTGCAATCTCTTCTTTCTTCTCGGCTCAGCGCGTTTATTTACTTAATGTTGCCTGTTCTTGCCCCACTGTTGCCATTAGATTCTATTCTCGCTTCTAGTCTTTTCTGTTCTTTCACCTTTTACATCCGTTTCGCAGTGGAAAATTTGGCAAAACTAAAAAAAAAAGGTCAACGTTCATAATTGTTGGTACGCTTTTCAGCTAAGAGAGCGTGTACAAAAAGCCAGCGAACCGCGGTCAGCTCCTCCATACACACACCACATGTAATCCAAGTATGAGTAACAATTTGTACACACACACACACACACACATGTGCATGCATACATGTGTGTATTTTCATTTCGTATACACTTATTTCGACAGATTATTTTCATTGGAAATGGCACTTTTGGGTCGCTGCTTCAATTTCTATGGAGTTGTCGTTACTGTCCACACCTCCTCCAAAGTTTGCTTCGCTGGTTTTTCCCGTGAAGTTACTGCCGCTTCTGAAAAACTTGTGTTTTTATATTTGTGTGAAGAGTGGTATTTTGCATACCAATATGCATGAATTCCCCAAGCTACCTTCCCATCCCAACCAGTTGCCCCAAGGCAGACACAAGTTGACGGTTGGAGTCTCTTCACTAATTTTGTCACCAGGGGTTATATTTTTCAAGTCAGCATTAAGGTTTAAAGCGCATAAGAAAAAGTTGGCCAAGAAACTTATTAAATCTTTACACAATAAAAATCAGCATCCTTTTCGAATACCGAAGTGTTACATGCCCTTTAAACTGAATTTTCATTATGCGATTTATGTTAATTATATTTCATAATAATATTTTTTCACAATTCTAAAAATAAGTGCATACAATTTTTAATATGTTCATATTATACTATACAAGCAAATATCCTTAATTACATAAATCCTTTCAAATAAAATTTGAGAGTAGAATTATCTATGCCAATCTATACCAAAAATATTTGTCTTCAATGATCAATTTATGTTAATCATATTTTTTGTAAATTATAAAATCAAGTTTTTGATTTACAGTGTGTGTATGTAACAAATACAAATCAACATACTTAATTACATAAATCCTTTCAAATAAAATTTGAAAGCAGAGATTAATTAATCTATTTCAACTGCGGCATACCAAAAATATGTGTGTCTTTAATGGTTTTTTTTTTTCAAACTATAGACAGAAATCATTTTTGGGCTGGCTTAACTTCAATTAGACAACACAGCGAATGAAAGGTCAAAAGGTTGGGTTTTTCTAACGTTCGATGCACACTGATTACTCGAGAAACGGATATCACCCTCCCTCCCTACCCCAGCTGATTCGAGAGCACAAAATCTCTTGAGAGGGTGCCGTCAAGCAGACCAAATTGAAACAATTAAATTATGTATGTTATACATAATTATCTCTATGAGACTCTGACCGAGACTGTGTGTGAAAGAGAGAGAGAGAGAGAGACACGCCTGCAGCAGCA
Source organism: Drosophila nr. medialis 2 BK-2023a (assembly GCA_035044325.1). Taxonomy (NCBI): domain Eukaryota; kingdom Metazoa; phylum Arthropoda; class Insecta; order Diptera; family Drosophilidae; genus Drosophila; species Drosophila nr. medialis 2 BK-2023a. The sequence continues at coordinate 525,449 of JAWNMH010000394.1, forward strand.
GCACAATAAGCAAGCATGAACAAGTAAGAATTCTATAGTCGTAAGAGGCCGACTGCGATATACCCTGAACCCAGCTGTTAAATATTAATAGCTTGATTGGCAAATTTAATTGTGAGGTCTGCAAGTGCACTCATCTCTTTTAGCAAGCAAGGGCACTGAGGAGCAAAAAAAACGAATGCAGCCCATGTTTTTATTCTCAAGCACGAACTGATCCTAGCTGGCTTGCGACAAACACATATATACATACATAAATACATACACACATACATACACACGTGCGGGCAATCGTAGGTTACGGGCCTTTGCAGATACATCATTCCATCCCTTTCTCACACATGCGCTCTCACATTTATGTATACAGAAAATGCTCGTAGCTGCTGATAGCAATGAGATCAATATGAGAATACTTTTACGACTATAACTTTGGTGTTTCTCAACCGATCTTGATGAAATTTTCCCATTTGGTTTAAGATATGCATATGCTTATTATGTATTAATTATTAATTGTGGCTTGAAACACAATGATATCCGGTAAACGAAGGCAATTATCGATAAAATTAAACAAACTTGTTAACTTAACTTGATAACTTATATTAAAAATTTTAAATATCTATCTCTTATAGTCTCGGAGATCCGCGAGTCTATTTCGACTCGGCTTTTGATCCTCTCGGCCGGAGATGCTTGCGTTCTGCCTGTTACGTACATTTGCACAAAACCATTATACCCATTTTCAATGAGTTCAGAGTATAAAAACCATTAACAAAGCTCAGTTTTGGGTTCGGCTCTGAGTGCCTCTGGGGTTTCAACTCTAGTTTTGTACGCTGTTGAACCCGCCGCTGCCTTACGACGACTTGCGACGGCTTACGACTCTTGTGCGCCGATCCGCCAGCAGTTCACTATCACAGTCAACGCCAACAACAACGCTAACAACAACAATCTACGCCCAAGCTAAACGGAGCGAAGCAGCGGTAAAGAACGTCATGGTGAGGGAGGCCGACGGAGAGTGGCTGTCGGCGGCTGTGTCGGCGTCCAACGCACGAACATTGACCTTCATTAAAGAAGAAGCAGCAGCAGCAGCACAAAGTTTTAAAGCTCTCTCATTCTCACACTAATTGCGCACTGTTTGTACCCTATAACGTAATACTACAATAAGGGGTATATAAGCCAAGACATAATATACGTATACGTTTACAAGGGATTCTTTAAAATTTGTTTTTTGTGGTATTTGTTTTATATCTCAATAGTCTTTATCTTTTATCTATTTATCTTTTTTCCGCTCCTCGTACGTAGTCGCATGTTTCACACAATTACAGCATATCGCGCAATCGAATCGTTCGATCTAAGACCGCGCTTACTTGTGTTCTTTTGCACATCAATCACAAGCACACACACACATAGAGAGACACGCGACGACAGTGGAAAAGATAGACAGAAGAGCGAACAAGCAGACGCTGTGTCTTTGCCGCTGCTGCTTCCTTTTGCTGCTGCCATCTCTTTTCTTCTCTTTTGTTTTACGCGTTTCTTTCGCTCCAATAGTAGTAAATATTGTGTAGTAATTTTGCGCATACAGCAATAAAATCATTAAATGCTGGACAACTGCAGCACCGTGACATTTTAAAACTTGGTTAGCCAAAAAAAAAAAACAACAAAAGTGTTGCCTTAATTTTTGGGTACATTCACTTTGGCCACTCTGAATCACCACACGAGTAAATGTTGTAGTTGCTTTTTTTTATGTGGCTGCAAAAGAATAAATAATAAGCAAGCAACACAAGAATATCTAATATGAAATCAGCAAACGCTAACAAAAAAAGAAAAAAAAACGTGTTTTTCTTTCTGTGCCGATTCCATATATTTTGTTCTTTGAGCTCAAACCGAGCCTCAGAACGCTGGTTCGCTTGGAACGTTCCCAGCGAACAAGGCTGGGGAAGGGGAGGGAAGGTGGCGGGGATCGAGACACGTTGTGCCGATCAGAGAGTGATGGCAAAGCGAATCGTGAAATCATTTCTATTTCTAAACAACAACAAGCGGAAGCAACAACAGCAACACATAATCCAAAAAGCTCTACATAAAACAAAAAGAAACATTTATAATACATACACACACACACACACACACAGAATATTATGTATATAATTGTATGCACAAACGAATGTTATACAGTAAACCCTTGGCAATTAGCGCTTTCCGAGAAGAACAATTTTCCAGAAATTCAAATTCCAATGCATTTCCACTTGGAATTTAAAACTCTACGCTTCACAAATTTAAATTCTACTTAAAAAAAAATATTTAATTTTGCACTTTTACGTATTTTTTGTGTTTGCATTAATTAAATTAATAATATAATATTGATGCTGCTGGAAATTGTTTGACCTCTGAAACTGAAGCGATCTAGTTTCCGAGCAAGCACTGTGTTATTATTATTGCTATTATAATTATTATATACTTTGGTTTACTAGGCGCTCGTCTTTCGATTTGCTTAGCTTCGCGCTTCGCTTTGTTTTATCAGCGCAACAAATTTCATGCGAACTAAATCCATGTTGTTGCTGCTGCTGTTGTTGTTGTTGTTGTTCTGATAATGTTTCGACACGAATAATTCTGGCGTGTGGATTGTTTCAATATGGTGTATTAGCTTTTTGGATCTGCTGGCCCATTATGCTATTGTTTGATTTGCATTAACAGCTGTCTACTGCTCTGGCCAAGACCGTCGCAGCAATAACAATAATCAGAAAAAATAACAACAACAAGAACAACAAGAGCAACAATCACATGACAACAAGCAGCGTGTGAACATTTTGTGAGCTTGAAGCAGACAAACAAGAGCGACAAGTGCAAGCATCAAGAAAAGAATAACACAGACAAAACAGACCGACATATATGTGGTCATATAAAAAAGTATGTATACATTTGTATATACATGTATTCGTATCTGCATCTGTGTCTGTATCTCAAGCTGAAGCTGAGGAGCCCAATGGAATCCAATCATAAAAGCCGAAACCCATGCTGTGGCACTTCCAAGAAACACAACGAAGAATGCTCTTAAAGAGGGAACTCGACTATCAAATACCCAAAGCCCAAATCTTTGTCAAATTGTCCAATTTAAGACTAACTGTATCTATGGGTGTAAATTTATTTATCCAAATCTATAATTAGGCAAATATTCAAGTAAAATTTCCTGTCCTATTTCTAAAACGATCTTCAAATTCATAACGTTCAAATTTTCACAGATGAGCAATATTATGCCAAGGGATGTACATAAGCATTTAGAGAGGATAATTATAATTCAAATCGAAAATCGATTAGTATCGATAGTAGCAAAACCGGGAAAATAAATAAAAAAGTAAAAAATTATTTGTTTATGGCATAGTAGAGTTCACATTTTCTACGTCTTCAAATTTGGAGATATATATATTTCATTAATAAGTTGGCTTTTATTACTATTAGTAATCGATACTTGGAAGAGTCATCGATAAATTTGCGTTCGATATAAGAGTTTATACTCAAAATTTGTACCCTGTGAGATCGGCGCATTCGTACAGACATGGTTATGGTTGTTGATCAAAAATAAATATACACTATGGGTTCGGAGCTGCTTCCTTCTGTCCATTACATACTTTTGCCCAACTTCAATATACCCTTTTTAGCCATTTGCATCGGGTGCAGGGTATAAACACTGAAAACTGACAAGCTAAACCACGATAAAAAGGCAAAAAGCTGCCTTTTTTTTTTAAAAAAAAGACGGTCAAAAATAAAATAATAATAAATATTGCAAGGCATATGTAGAAAAATACTTTGCCACAAATCGTCAAAATGCGGAAGCTAAAACTACATTTGTATGTATGTATTTAAATTGTTATTAATTATTTTATATCTGTTTTCTCTGTTTATGGTGGTTTTTTATAGCACAAACATATTAAAAGATTGCCAGATTCAAGAACTATTAATTAGATTGCAGTCTTGGAGTTTTATATGCTTTGCTTACGGTTTTTGTATGTTTGCTGTTTGGCTGCTGTGCAATTTAATTAAGGAATATTTGCTTATTTATATCTACATGTATGTGAGTGTGTATGTGTGTGTGTGTTTGTGTGTATCCCTTTTGGACTGCACTAGAGCCTGTCTCAAGTAGCCAGTTTCCCATTTGCCTGTTTCCATGCTTCAAGCAGCAACCTGTTCGAACCCTTGCTTTCCATTCTCTCCCTCTTTTAGTATCACTCTCTCTTTCTCTCCACTTCGCCCCTATGATATTTCATTCATTACATTGAAATTTCCCACGAACCCTTATGCAAACGTACACATCAAAATTCTCATATGTCTATGTGTAGATTTACATATTTACAAGACAGCCGCCCAACATAATGTCCTTTCAGGCACTTTCTCGGACAATATTCATTTACATATTCAGAGTAGAGCGTGAAATTTCGCATATGTATACACACACACGCACACCTAAACACACATTTATGCGCTGGCGCCCCCTGTTGTTTCCCAACGAATTGAAAACTGTAAAACTAACCCTTAGAGAACCACCCAAAACTTAATGACCTTTAATGATTATGTTTCTGATTGCTGCGCTTTGTTCTCAAGTTAACGGAAATTACATGGCAAAAATGAAAAAAAAAAAAACAAAAATGTTGATGCCAAAGCGTTCTATGTTGTAGTTCTTAAATGCCATTTTTAGTTCAAACCAAACAGGAAATGTCCGTCAGTTGAAATCGTCTGTTACATTACAATATCTGGCCACGCCCATGACGAGCCATTCTTAGCCAAGTAGCCATAAAACTGTTTTATGTATATATTTATATATACATATGGATACATAACATATGTATATGATGATCATGATGATGCAGCGGTGGCAGGCATAAAAAGCGGCACTAAAATTGTGTACCACTGTGCAATTAAAGTCGGCTTGAGTTTATGGCATCATAAAGGTGTAATCGAAGCTGCATGAATAGAATATGTATTTTATTATTTATATAAATGTATGTATATATATATATATGGAAAATCATAAAAACAGGAAAGCGAAATTCATAAGGTTTAGGAAAAGTGAACCCATCCTACACCCTACATCCTACACCCCCATCACCTGCTCGACGTCAACCCTCACACCCAGAGACATATGAAAATCAAATCAACAAGGGTTGGCAACTTCCTTCGTTTCTTCTCCTACTCGGTGCGTGGGGTCAATGCACAAAAATGCGTAGAACGTGCAACATGCGAAACGACAGAACGGCAACGAGGGTGAACTGGAGAGAAAAGGAAAAACCGGTCCCCGGATTTGCCTTCTTTTTTTATGCTTCGTTTCGGGGTCTGGAAATGGTCCATTCGCTTTTCGCGCTCGCACAAGATGGTGGCGCAAAAGTTTATTGACCCCCACAGCATTTTGGGGGAGGCTGTTGCTGCTGCAGTTGTTCTTCTCGTTGTTGTCGTGCAAACGGCGCCCCAGAGGGTTGATTAGCAATCCAACCACCCCATATACCCCACCCAACGCCGCACGTAAACTTTTGCACCACCTTAGTGCCGGATTCGGGCATATTAATATTATGGCTGACATGACTATTTATTTATTCGCAAGACACTTTCCACCCGCCCGGCCCCTCTCCACTGTGCAGACCACCGAGACAAAATGCTCAATTTTAGGGGGTGGTGGACCAGACAGACGTCTGAGCCAAAAAAAAAAATAATAATAATATAAAAGCAAAAACCCAAAAGGATCAAAGCCAGACATACGAATGTTATAAATTTCTGTTTTGTGCGACGGCTGCCGACGACGACGACGACGACGAGGAGGAAGCCAACGGACAGAGAATTTCCACCCCTTGCCAAAAACACAAAGCAACAAAAACAACAAAAGAGCACCAGGAAGAATGAACGAGAAGGGCAAAAATGCAAGTTGGAAAAGTGGCAGCTGTAAAAGTAAAACAATAAAAGTAGGAAGCAAACTCAGAAACCGAATCCGGCAAAAAGTGAAACGAAAACGAAATGAAACTGCACACACACACATGCACGTAGGTAGCTTATGTATGCGTACAGGACATTGCCGCCGTGTGTACATTATATACAAGCAGCACAGACGGAATAGGTAGATAAATACAAAATACATACAAATTTGTGCAGGGCTGCATTCGATTGGGTAAAAGTCTGCTCAATTTGATCGATACCATGCGATCGAAATGCTCGTTACCTGCTGCTCACGCTTACGATCTGGCAATATTCTTTGCATTTTTTGCAGCTCTTACACAAAAAAAATATTTAAGAGAAGCCGCTATAAATAAGCAAAAGGATTCATTATAAAACATAAACTCATGCCTAGTGTGTGTATTTGTGTATATGGGTGTGTGATTTGGACGTCTGCGGGCCGATCAATCGCACAGCAAGAAAAAAAAACTGTGTTGGTGTTGCCAGACCTTCCCTAGCTCAGGGGCCCTGTGTGGATTGTCATTGTTGTTGTTATTTCTGTGTTGTCTGCCTCTCTTCATTTGCTTTTTGTGTGTTGATTTTGGGAATTCTAAAAATGCTGCTGCCTCCTGTCTGCAGCAGCGCTTGCATCAACGATGGACACGACGCACGGCGTTCAATGTCCTCTTCATGTTTGCTTTTTACCATTGGTACACAAATACGTGCATATGTATGTGTGTGTTGCCATATCGGATGCAGGCGGCTGCTGGGCAGCTTCGACAAATCCCAACTTGTGAGAGTGTGAGGGAACATCAGCAGATGACAGGTTTTTTTTTGCTCTTCTCTTTATTTTGCTTTATGTGTGTTTTATTCGTGTCTGCTGCTACACAGGATGTTGTCGTGGTCTGAGTGTGTGTGTGTGTGTGAATATGCCCTTGTCTGTGTTGACGACGACCGACAGGGTTTTTAGTTTTCATGGTCTGCCGCGCCATCGTTGTTGCTCCCTTGACAGATTCCGCTTACCCTGGCCAGACATAAATAAATATGTGTATTTATGTATATGTATCCGTGACCAGCTCATCGTTTGAGTGCGAAAGTAAATACAATATTCAGTTTCGATTATGTCAGATAAGAATAGTTGGAGGAAGAGTAAGAGCAGAGTTCAAGCACAGCACCGAATTTTTATTTGATTATCGATAAAGTTTACTGTTGCAATTACATTTGGAAGTGTGATCTATAAGGTTTATATATACAAACATGTATCTTAATACTCTCTACCATCCAAGTAAAAATCATTATTTTAACAACTAATAATATGATCAAACTTGAAGCTATGCCTATATGTATTTTCTACATACATACATAAATATGGCAGCTGTCTCGCTGCACACACATACGTAAATTTAAACGCATACAAACATTACATATACACTCAATCATACATACATACATACACACATACATATGCATGCAAATTCACTGACAAGCATGCAAAAGGGCGCACAATATAATGGGGGAAACGAAATGAAATCGGAACGCAGACTAGACCAAATTGCAAATATGTACATATATAAGAGGAACGCATTACGCTGAGTGAAACATGAAACGGCGCCAAGCGCCATAAAAGCCAAGCCAATGACAAATACACATACACACACACACAGAAACTCTCATTAAAAACTCCGCTATTACAACACACGCTGAATGTTTATATGTGTGTGGGTGTGGATGTGGATTGGACACCGGGACGTGAGAAACATTTTGGGATAACGGAACACGGTTTTGCGTTAGTCACCACCACCACCACCACCGCCAACGACGAAGACAGGCGCTGCTATAACAAACAACAGATGTGAACGACGACGATGACGACGACGCCGCCACCACCAAACACAAATGAGCCGCAGAACATGTAAAATATAAAATAAAAGGGAAATAGCAGCAGGGGTAGGGAGGGAAGAGCAAACGGCCTAGCAACTATTAAAGTAATAATGTACAAATGGACATACATATATATATGTGTGTAAAAACAAATAAAAAGAATAACAGAGTTGTGCGCTGCTAGCAGCGAGCGAAGCGAGCTGGTCTTCTAGCATACGCTTCCGCCTTTGCTTCACACGCTTGGCGTCAGCATCGGCAGCGGCAGAGCGCAACTGCTGTCAGTGTGCATGAATTTGCATAATTTGATATTGCGTGTGTCTGTGTGTATGTATTTACGCTGGGAGGCGTGGCGCACACAAGCAAAATTTAAATGCAGAAAAAATGACACCTTTTTGGTTAATAAAGTGTCAATAAAATCTATTTATGTATGCTTGCAAATACTTATGGACAATAAGCTGATTTGAAGATTATTTTTGTTTATTTTTTATGGTTTATTTTATTGCTGCTTTTGCACAAACCTGTATTTCATTTGCTACTGCTGTGCTTGTTGTTTTTGTTGGTTCGCTGCAATTTTATTTTCGCCATTTCTTTCATTATTCCTGTCTGCATTGACGCACAATAAAAAAAACTTTTGTGCCCGTTCGATTGTGGTTTTGTTGTTGTTTTTGAAATGTTTTTTTCTTTTTTTTTAGAGCAATGTGCCGATGCCGACGTTCACGTTAAAAAGCATTGCACAAATAATTATGTTTGCAGTTGCATTTTTTTTTCAACCGCCTCGATTTGCATATTATGCGCTGCTGTTGTTGTTGTCGTGTTTCTTTTGCCGCCTTTTCTGCTATATACGACTTTTTGTGGGTTCCAAGCACACATACATATCCATATGCTAGTATTTATGCATGCACACACCCAAACACAAACACAATCGCGGCACTTTACTGTATCCAATATATGCTTACGCTGCTGCTGCTCCGTTTGATTTGGCAACTTTTTGTCACAAGCGTTGAATTACACTAGAAATTGATTGAAGTATTATGATTGTGACCTAAATAATAATTGCACTTATTGTTATTACAGATAAACAACAACAATGCGCTATGTTTATGAATTCAGTGATTCAGTTTTAAGCGTGTTCTCGCTGTGCCTGTGCAAGCAGAACACGAGTGTTGCAAGACATCGAAAATAAACGAATACACACAACCGCAATCGATAGTACAGGGCTGCCAACAAAATCGATAAAAGCTGTGCACGTTTTTTGATAGTGCACATCTCTAATTTGCAACTATTTCAACACAATGGGCGCATTGACAGAGGTAAATAAAGCAAAACTTTGATGACTAGAAACGGATAGTAACTATAGCTTATTTATCAGCTTGCAGGCGATGAGCAAAATGGAGATGGCTCGCGGACATTTGTGTTCAACAATGAGGGTCACACGCTGGGCAATGCACTGAAAACGATTATCGCACGCTATCCCGAAGTGGATTTCTGCGGTTACACGATACCGCATCCCACCGAGCAGAAACTGCATTTTCGCATACAGTCGCATCGTGAGCGAGCGATAGATTTGCTTAAACGTGGACTGGAGGATTTGGAGGCCATGTGCGATCACACAATGGTCACGTTTGAGACAGAGATGAATAGCTTTAATTCCACCGCTGTGGGCAATAATTAATAATACCAGTTACAATACATTTATACATATAGACTTATACAATGCTAGACAACGCTGCGCGCCTTCTTGGGATCGTAGTTGGGCTTGCGCAGATGATGATAATTAGGAAGCACCTTGCGCAGAAAGTCAATTTGCAGTGTTTGGGAGCCCTGTTTCTCGATGGCCTCGCGCTGCAGTGCTTGCTGCCCATACACAATCGTATTCTCGGGCAGCACTTGGACGGTGCGCATCTGTATGCCAGCTCCAATCACACAGCCACCGGATACCGTCACTCCCCTGCCCACAAAGCATTTGCTCTCAAACACATTCTTGTCACCGATAGACTACAATTCTTTGAGATGCTGAAATATGTTTTTTTTGCATGCTACCGGTTCATGTACCAGTAGCAAAGTGTCGCCGCAAACGGTACTTTGGAACAAATTGAACTAAACGGAGTGAATAGTTAATAGTTATTCTATTTACAAGTTGACCTAAACAATCAATAGTTATCTATGCGCTTAATTAATAATCATCTTAATATTATCTATTATCTTATTTACGACGCTGCGTCTGGTACCATCTGCTTACTGCAGGCCGCCCGACAGATGGTACGAAAACCCATTTATAATCGCAGCCCATGGCTCGGGTGCATATTTATTTATTGAGTCTCTGCGCGAAGCTTCCACATTTCAGCCAACCTCGAAAACGTTGTGTTTACCAATGCTGAGAATATTACTTGCATCCCAACTGGCACCGTCGGCCAGACGATGCGCAATCGTCGCATACTCCTCCACAATGCAATTCTCGCCAATGATTATTGGGCCAGCGTCGGCGATGATTGTTGCACTCGGATGGACAACGCAGCCAGCGGAGAAGGTGATGTCACCGCGCAGTGTGCTCTCCTCACATACCACCGATTTGGGCAGTATTTTTATGCTGAATTTATGCAAATCGTCATTACAATTGAACTGATACGCATCCATTTAAATTGAAAGTTGCTTACTTGTTCTCCATGGGCATTGCAAAAATTGCATTCACTTTCCTAATTTGTTTACGTGCCTTGGACAATATCGATTAATCGATAATTGTGTTATTTACAAAGGCCTGTTAATAGCATCGGCCGCTAATGTTATTAGATGCAATTACTGTTCAGGTATCGCCTGTAATTTTTTGTTTGTTTTTAAAACTAAGTTAATTTAATAAATTTGTCTCTTTTCACATTTGGCTAATTGAACGAAATTTTTTTAAAACTTGATTAAAAACGCTGTTAATAACTTTACAGTACATGTTATGCCAAGCTGTTAAATAAATTTCCCATATTAACAGGGGTACAATATTTGGTTGGTTCTTTTCGGCTGATGCAATTTTGTGTGCATGTTGCCGCAAAACGAGACATTGTTATTGTTGCCAAGAGAATTATTGATCATTGAATTAACAAGATGGCTGAGAAGCAGTTGGCCGAATTAACTTTGAGTAAGTGCTGAGTAAATAGTATATATTGCATGTTCATTCAATTCCTAAACAATGCGGCATCTGCGGCTGTCCACGTTGTCAGACATCCACACTACGTCAAGGAAGTGTTCTGACACAGGAGAATTAATATATTTTCATTAATTTGAAAAAAAAGTTACTTCATTATTGACTTTAGTATTTTTCTTATATTTCTTCTATTAAACGCAGTTCTTATAACTGGGTAAAAAATATGATTCATCAACGTAAAAAGCTTAGCAATTTAAAAAAAAAAATTATCCCTCATTTGGAGTGTCCACCAGATTGGAGATAGCTCCAAAAAGATATGATTTTTTTATCACCTCTGATTTTTTTTCTGTGTCAAAACCCTTTAATACATGTGAAATTTGAATGAGTTTTTGATGTCTAAAAATTTAACACAGGTTCGATCTTCACGTCGGAGAAGCGGGGCAGCGATGAGTCCGGCGATGGCAGTGAGGCCAAGCCATTTAAAACCATTTTGCAGGCGATGCGTCATGCCGGCAAGGAGCCCTTCCCCACCATTTATGTGGACAGCAAGGATCCCAAAGCGACCGAAGTCTTTGAGCCGGCTGCCAAAACGCAGCTGAAGAAAATCCAAAAACTTGTCGTGCGCGACGGTAACAAGAATGCGGGCAAGGAGCAACGCGATGCGGAGGATGCCGAGAAGCGTAAGCAGAATCTTGAGGAAGCAAGCAAAATCAAGATCAGTGAGGATCCCAGCTGGGCGGTGGCAAAGCGCATTCGTATCGGCGATGGCGTCCAGGAGCGCGGGATTCGTGTCAAAATCTATGGTTGGGTGCATCGTCTGCGCCGTCAGGGTAAATCCCTTATGTTCATCACGTTGCGTGACGGCACTGGCTTTGTCCAGTGTGTGCTCAACGATCTGCTCTGTCAGACGTACGAGGCGGTTGTGCTCAGTACGGAGAGTTCGGTGCTGCTGTACGGCACTTTGGGTCTGGTGCCCGAGGGCAAAACGGCGCCGGGTGGACACGAATTGAATGTGGATTATTGGGAATTGATTGGCTTGGCGCCGCCGGGCGGCGCTGATGCCATACTCAACGAGGAGGCAAATCCCGACGTCCAGCTGGACAACAGGCACATCATGATACGTGGCGAGAACACCTCCAAGGTGCTCAAGATGCGTTCGGTGGTGATGCAGGCGTTCCGTGCGCATTACTTCGAGCGCGGCTACACTGAGGTGACGCCACCAACGCTGGTCCAGACGCAGGTCGAGGGTGGCTCCACGCTCTTCAAGATGCAGTACTTCAACGAGGAGGCCTTTCTCACGCAGAGTTCGCAGCTATATCTGGAGACGTGTCTGCCGGCGCTGGGCGATGTCTTCACCATCGCGCAAAGCTATCGTGCCGAGCAGAGTCGGACGCGTCGCCATTTGGCCGAGTATACGCACATTGAGGGCGAGTGTCCTTTCATTACGTTTGAGGATCTGTTGAGTCGCCTGGAGGATCTGGTCAGCGATGTTGTTGATCGTGTGCTGAAGTCGCCATGGGGCTATCTCGTCAAGGAGCTCAATCCGGACTTTAAGCCACCAACGAAACCGTTCAGGCGCATGGAATACGCCGATGCCATCAAATGGCTGAAGGAGCACAATGTAACCAAGGACGATGGCACCTTCTATGAGTTTGGCGAGGACATACCCGAGGCACCCGAACGCAAAATGACCGACACCATCAATGAGCCAATTCTGTTGATTAAATTCCCAGCGGAGATCAAATCGTTTTACATGTCACGCTGCGTGGAGGACCAGCGTCTTACCGAGAGCGTCGATGTCCTGCTGCCCAATGTGGGCGAGATTATCGGCGGCTCAATGAGGATCCACGACAGCGACGAGCTAATGAAGGGCTACGAGCGCGAGGGCATCGATCCCACGCCATACTACTGGTACACGGACCAGCGTGTATACGGCACAACGCCCCATGGCGGCTATGGTCTCGGCCTGGAACGTTTCCTCTGCTGGCTGCTCAATCGCTATCACATCCGCGAGGTGTGCCTCTATCCACGCTTCCTCGACAGATGCAAGCCCTAAGCAGTGGTTCTCCTTTCACAGCGAATGCATTTACGAATATGTAATAATCCCTTCTTGCTTCAAGCTTCTTTCTTATTACATATGCATTTACATTATGTATATATATATATCACTTTATACGCAAATTCAAATCCCTGTAAACTGGAGCATATCCATAGAGATATTGTCAAAGGCAACTCCAACTATGCAGCAACTATTAAAAATCCAATAAACTGATTACTCACAGAAAGCATTATCTTTATGGCAAATCTTGATGAACTTAGATTGAGATTCCGAATTAAACTAGCTATAGACTCCACATAAATTTTGGATATATCAATCTAGTTAACAACACAAAAATAGGAAAATCAATGAAATTCACAATACAACTAAATTTTGAATTTGAAATTTCTCGAAACTATCACTGCTAAAACACAATTTTATGAGACTATTATTAAAATATTTGATCCGATTCCGACGCTCAACGTCTTGAACATAGCGTGCCTATAAAATGGAGAACTGTTATCTAAATGGAAATGTTTAAATGTCGAGATTCACCTGCTCCCTAAATGGTTGTTTTTTGTGTGCACTTAAAGCACACCATTTTTTAGCAGCAAACTTGGACATTTGGACTACATTGAAGCCGCATGTGTTTCGTCGCACTAGACGAAGATAGTTCATGTATGGATTATTAGTCAAAGGCCCTGGATTGTGGGCGTATTTTAATTTGCCACCAGCAGAATTTTTTTTATTGCTGCGCTTTGAGCCAGAGTTGGCCATCTGGATCTTCTTTACCATCTTCAAGCACGTTACCTATAGACTGAGAGTTACGTCTTAGATTACATGCAACACTGTGTAGACACTCACCGAGTGACAATCGGCAAAGGAGACATCACTGACGAGATCGGTTTTTGGGTTCCCCATATCCAATGTGAACAATGAAAACAAAAGCCAACATTGCTTTCTAAAATGTATCCCTTATAAATATGAATAACAACTCCAGTTGCACATTATTTGTAAAAAGAAATGACTACAATTCTTTGAGATGCTGAAATATGTTTTTTTTGCATGCTACCGGTTCATGTACCAGTAGCAAAGTGTCGCCGCAAACGGTACTTTGGAACAAATTGAACTAAACGGAGTGAATAGTTAATAGTTATTCTATTTACAAGTTGACCTAAACAATCAATAGTTATCTATGCGCTTAATTAATAATCATCTTAATATTATCTATTATCTTATTTACGACGCTGCGTCTGGTACCATCTGCTTACTGCAGGCCGCCCGACAGATGGTACGAAAACCCATTTATAATCGCAGCCCATGGCTCGGGTGCATATTTATTTATTGAGTCTCTGCGCGAAGCTTCCACATTTCAGCCAACCTCGAAAACGTTGTGTTTACCAATGCTGAGAATATTACTTGCATCCCAACTGGCACCGTCGGCCAGACGATGCGCAATCGTCGCATACTCCTCCACAATGCAATTCTCGCCAATGATTATTGGGCCAGCGTCGGCTATGATTGTTGCACTCGGATGGACAACGCAGCCAGCGGAGAAGGTGATGTCACCGCGCAGTGTGCTCTCCTCACATACCACCGATTTGGGCAGTATTTTTATGCTGAATTTATGCAAATCGTCATTACAATTGAACTGATACGCATCCATTTAAAATGAAAGTTGCTTACTTGTTCTCCATGGGCATTGCAAAAATTGCAATCACTTACCTAATTTGTTTACGTGCCTTGGACAATATCGATTAATCGATAATTGTGTTATTTACAAAGGCCTGTTAATAGCATCGGCCGCTAATGTTATTAAATGCAATTACTGTTCAGGTATCGCCTGTAATTTTTTTTTTGTTTTTAAAACTAAGTTAATTTAATAAATTTGTCTCTTTTCACATTTGGCTAATTGAACGAAATTTTTTTAAACTTGATTAAAAACGCTGTTAATAACTTTACAGTACATGTTATGCCAAGCTGTTAAATAAATTTCCCATATTAACATCGGTACAATATTTGGTTGGTTCTTTTGGGCTGATGCAATTTTGTGTGCATGTTGCAGCAAAACGAGACATTGTTATTAGTTGCCAAGAGAATTATTGATCATTGAATTAACAAGATGGCTGAGAAGCAGTTGGCAGAATTAACTTTGAGTAAGTGCTAAGTAAATAGTATATATTGCATGTTCATTCAATTCCTAAACAATGCGGCATTTGCGGCTGTCCACGTTGTCAGACAGCCACACTACGTCAAGGAAGTGTTCTGACACAGGAGAATTAATATATTTTCATTAATTTGAAAAAAAAGTTACTTCATTATTGACTTTAATATTTTTCTTACATTTCTTCTATTAAACGCAGCTCTTATAACTGGGTAAAATATATGATTCATCAACGTAAAAAGCTTAGCAATTAAAAAAAAAAAATTATCCCTCATTTGGAGTGTCCACCAGATTGGGAAAATTGGGAACTTAAATATTTGAATCAGATCCATTGCAAGATAGCTCCAAAAAGATATGATTTTTTGATCACCTCTGATTTTTTTTTCTGTGTCAAAACCCTTTGATACATGTGAAATTTGAATGAGTTTTTAATGTCTAAAAATTTAACACAGGTTCGATCTTCACGTCGGAGAAGCGGGGCAGCGATGAGTCCGGCGATGGCAGTGAGGCCAAGCCATTTAAAACCATTTTTCAGGCGATGCGTCATGCCGGCAAGGAGCCCTTCCCCACCATTTATGTGGACAGCAAGGATCCCAAAGCGACCGAAGTCTTTGAGCCGGCTGCCAAAACGCAGCTGAAGAAAATCCAAAAACTTGTAGTGCGCGACGGTAACAAGAACGCGGGCAAGGAGCAACGCGATGCGGAGGATGCCGAGAAGCGTAAGCAGAATCTTGAGGAAGCAAGCAAAATCAAGATCAGTGAGGATCCCAGCTGGGCGGTGGCCAAGCGCATTCGTATCGGCGATGGCGTCCAGGAGCGCGGGATTCGTGTCAAAATCTATGGTTGGGTGCATCGTCTGCGCCGTCAGGGTAAATCCCTTATGTTCATCACGTTGCGTGACGGCACTGGCTTTGTCCAGTGTGTGCTCAACGATCTGCTCTGTCAGACGTACGAGGCGGTTGTGCTCAGTACGGAGAGTTCGGTGCTGCTGTACGGCACTTTGGGTCTGGTGCCCGAGGGCAAAACGGCGCCGGGTGGACACGAATTGAATGTGGATTATTGGGAATTGATTGGCTTGGCGCCGCCGGGCGGCGCTGATGCCATACTCAACGAGGAGGCAAATCCCGACGTCCAGCTGGACAACAGGCACATCATGATACGTGGCGAGAACACCTCCAAGGTGCTCAAGATGCGTTCGGTGGTGATGCAGGCGTTCCGTGCGCATTACTTCGAGCGCGGCTACACTGAGGTGACGCCACCAACGCTGGTCCAGACGCAGGTCGAGGGTGGCTCCACGCTCTTCAAGATGCAGTACTTCAACGAGGAGGCCTTTCTCACGCAGAGTTCGCAGCTATATCTGGAGACGTGTCTGCCGGCGCTGGGCGATGTCTTCACCATCGCGCAAAGCTATCGTGCCGAGCAGAGTCGGACGCGTCGCCATTTGGCCGAGTATACGCACATTGAGGGCGAGTGTCCTTTCATTACGTTTGAGGATCTGTTGAGTCGCCTGGAGGATCTGGTCAGCGATGTTGTTGATCGTGTGCTGAAGTCGCCATGGGGCTATCTCGTCAAGGAGCTCAATCCGGACTTTAAGCCACCAACGAAACCGTTCAGGCGCATGGAATACGCCGATGCCATCAAATGGCTGAAGGAGCACAATGTAACCAAGGACGATGGCACCTTCTATGAGTTTGGCGAGGACATACCCGAGGCACCCGAACGCAAAATGACCGACACCATTAATGAGCCAATTCTGTTGATTAAATTCCCAGCGGAGATCAAATCGTTTTACATGTCACGCTGCGTGGAGGACCAGCGTCTTACCGAGAGCGTCGATGTCCTGCTGCCCAATGTGGGCGAGATTATCGGCGGCTCAATGAGGATCCACGACAGCGACGAGCTAATGAAGGGCTACGAGCGCGAGGGCATCGATCCCACGCCATACTACTGGTACACGGACCAGCGTGTCTACGGCACAACGCCCCATGGTGGCTATGGTCTCGGCCTGGAACGTTTCCTCTGCTGGCTGCTCAATCGCTATCACATTCGCGAGGTGTGCCTCTATCCACGCTTCCTCGACAGATGCAAGCCCTAAGCAGTGGTTCTCCTTTCACAGCGAATGCATTTACGAATATGTAATAATCCCTTCTTGCTTCAAGCTTCTTTCTTATTACATATGCATTTACATTATGTATATATATATATCACTTTATACGCAAATTCAAATCCCTGTAAACTGGAGCATATCCATAGAGATATTGTCAAAGGCAACTCCAACTATGCAGCAACTATTAAAAATCCAATAAACTGATTACTCACAGAAAGCATTATCTTTATGGCAAATCTTGATGAACTTAGATTGAGATTCCGAATTAAACTAGCTATAGACTCCACATAAATTTTGGATATATCAATCTAGTTAACAACACAAAAATAGGAAAATCAATGAATTTCACAATACAACTAAATTTTTAATTAGAAATTTCTCGAAACTATCACTGCTAACACAATTTTATGAGACTTATTAAAATATTTTTTCCGATATCGACGCTCAACGTCTTGAACATAGCGTGCCTATAAAATGGAGAACTGTTATCTAAATGGAAATGTTTAAATGTCGAGATTCACCTGATCTCTAAATGGTTGTTTTTTGCGTTCACTTAAAGCACGCCATTTTTTACCAGCCAATTTCGACATTTGGACTACATTGAAGCCGCATGTGTTTCGTCGCACTAGACGAAGATAGTTCATGTATGGATTATTAGTCAAAGGCCCTGGATTGTGGGCGTATTTTAATTTGCCACCAGCAGAATTTTTTTTATTGCTGCGCTTTGAGCCAGAGTTGGCCGTCTGGATCTTCTTTACCATCTTCAAGCACGTTAACTATAGACTGAGAGTTACGTCTTAGATTTCATAAGCAATCATTTCTTTTTGAAAAAAAAAATGTATTAAAATATTGTTACACTCACCGAAAATGTTAAAAGAAACAATTTTAGATCAAATTTGTAGACATCACATGAAATCGGAAAAGAATACTGAGAGATTTTTGGGTTCCCCATATCCAATGTGAACAATGAAAACAAAAGCCAACTTTGCTTTCTAAAATGTATCCCTTATAAATATGAATAACAACTCCAGTTGCACATTATTTGTAAAAAGAAATGACTACAATTCTGAAATGCTGAAATATGTTTTTTTTGCATGCTACCGGTTCATGTACCAGTAGCAAAGTGTCGCCGCAAACGGTACTTTGGAACAAATTGAACTGAACGGAGTGAATACTTAATAATTATTCTATTTACAAGTTGACCTAAACAATCAAAGTTATCTATGCGCTTAATTAATAATCATCTTAATATTATCTATTATCTTATTTACGACGCTGCGTCTGGTACCATCTGCTTACTGCAGGCCGCCCGACAGATGGCACGAAAACCCATTTATAATCGCAGCCCATGGCTCGGGTGCATATTTATTTATTGAGTCTCTGCGCGAAGCTTCCACATTTCAGCCAACCTCGAAAACGTGTTTACCAATGCTGAGAATATTACTTGCATCCCAACTGGCACCGTCGGCCAGACGATGCGCAATCGTCGCATACTCCTCCACAATGCAATTCTCGCCAATGATTATTGGGCCAGCGTCGGCGATGATTGTTGCACTCGGATGGACAACGCAGCCAGCGGAGAAGGTGATGTCACCGCGCAGTGTGCTCTCCTCACATACCACCGATTTGGGCAGTATTTGTATGCTGAATTTATGCAAAACGTCGTTATAATTGAACTGATACGCATCCATTTAAAATGAAAGTTGCTTACTTGTTCTCCATGGGCATTGCAAAAATTGCATTCACTTTCCTAATTTGTTTACGTGCCTTGGACAATATCGATTAATCGATAATTGTGTTATTTACAAAGGCCTGTTAATAGCATCGGCCGCTAATGTTATTAGATGCAATTACTGTTCAGGTATCGCCTGTAATTTTTTGTTTGTTTTTAAAACAAAGTTAATTTAATAAATCTGTCTCTTTTCACATTTGGCTAATTGAACGAAATTTTTTTTAAACTTGATTAAAAACGCTGTTAATAATGTTTCAGTACATGTTATGCCAAGCTGTTAAATAAATTTCCCATATTAACAGGGGTACAATATTTGGTTGGTTCTTTTGGGCTGATGCAATTTTGTGTGCATGTTGCAGCAAAACGAGGCATTGTTATTAGTTGCCAAGAGAATTATTGATCATTGAATTAACAAGATGGCTGAGAAGCAGTTGGCAGAATTAACTTTGAGTAAGTGCTAAGTAAATAGTATATATTGCATGTTCATTCAATTCCTAAACAATGCGGCATCTGCGGCTGTCCACGTTGTCAGACATCCACACTACGTCAAGGAAGTGTTCTGACACAGGAGAATTAATATATTTTCATTAATTTGAAAAAAAAGTTACTTCATTATTGACTTTAGTATTTTTCTTATATTTCTTCTATTAAACGCAGTTCTTATAACTGGGTAAAAAATATGATTCATCAACGTAAAAAGCTTAGCAATTTAGAAAAAAAAAATTATCCCTCATTTGGAGTGTCCACCAGATTGGGAAAATTGGGAACTTAAATATTTGAATCAGATCCATTGCAAGATAGCTCCAAAAAGATATGATTTTTTGATCACCTCTGATTTTTTTTTCTGTGTCAAAACCCTTTAATACATGTGAAATTTGAATGAGTTTTTGATGTCTAAAAATTTAACACAGGTTCGATCTTCACGTCGGAGAAGCGGGGCAGCGATGAGTCCGGCGATGGCAGTGAGGCCAAGCCATTTAAAACCATTTTGCAGGCGATGCGTCATGCCGGCAATGAGCCCTTCCCCACCATTTATGTGGACAGCAAGGATCCCAAAGCGACCGAAGTCTTTGAGCCGGCTGCCAAAACGCAGCTGAAGAAAATCCAAAAACTTGTCGTGCGCGAGGGTAACAAGAATGCGGGCAAGGAGCAACGCGATGCGGAGGATGCCGAGAAGCGTAAGCAGAATCTTGAGGAAGCAAGCAAAATCAAGATCAGTGAGGATCCCAGCTGGGTGGTGGCCAAGCGCATTCGTATCGGCGATGGCGTCCAGGAGCGTGGGATTCGTGTCAAAATCTATGGTTGGGTGCATCGTCTGCGCCGTCAGGGTAAATCCCTTATGTTCATCACGTTGCGTGACGGCACTGGCTTTGTCCAGTGTGTGCTCAACGATCTGCTCTGTCAGACGTACGAGGCGGTTGTGCTCAGTACGGAGAGTTCGGTGCTGCTGTACGGCACTTTGGGTCTGGTGCCCGAGGGCAAAACGGCGCCGGGTGGACACGAATTGAATGTGGATTATTGGGAATTGATTGGCTTGGCGCCGCCGGGCGGCGCTGATGCCATACTCAACGAGGAGGCAAATCCCGACGTCCAGCTGGACAACAGGCACATCATGATACGTGGCGAGAACACCTCCAAGGTGCTCAAGATGCGTTCGGTGGTGATGCAGGCGTTCCGTGCGCATTACTTCGAGCGCGGCTACACTGAGGTGACGCCACCAACGCTGGTCCAGACGCAGGTCGAGGGTGGCTCCACGCTCTTCAAGATGCAGTACTTCAACGAGGAGGCCTTTCTCACGCAGAGTTCGCAGCTATATCTGGAGACGTGTCTGCCGGCGCTGGGCGATGTCTTCACCATCGCGCAAAGCTATCGTGCCGAGCAGAGTCGGACGCGTCGCCATTTGGCCGAGTATACGCACATTGAGGGCGAGTGTCCTTTCATTACGTTTGAGGATCTGTTGAGTCGCCTGGAGGATCTGGTCAGCGATGTTGTTGATCGTGTGCTGAAGTCGCCATGGGGCTATCTCGTCAAGGAGCTCAATCCGGACTTTAAGCCACCAACGAAACCGTTCAGGCGCATGGAATACGCCGATGCCATCAAATGGCTGAAGGAGCACAATGTAACCAAGGACGATGGCACCTTCTATGAGTTTGGCGAGGACATACCCGAGGCACCCGAACGCAAAATGACCGACACCATCAATGAGCCAATTCTGTTGATTAAATTCCCAGCGGAGATCAAATCGTTTTACATGTCACGCTGCGTGGAGGACCAGCGTCTTACCGAGAGCGTCGATGTCCTGCTGCCCAATGTGGGCGAGATTATCGGCGGCTCAATGAGGATCCACGACAGCGACGAGCTAATGAAGGGCTACGAGCGCGAGGGCATCGATCCCACGCCATACTACTGGTACACGGACCAGCGTGTATACGGCACAACGCCCCATGGCGGCTATGGTCTCGGCCTGGAACGTTTCCTCTGCTGGCTGCTCAATCGCTATCACATCCGCGAGGTGTGCCTCTATCCACGCTTCCTCGACAGATGCAAGCCCTAAGCAGTGGTTCTCCTTTCACAGCGAATGCATTTACGAATATGTAATAATCCCTTCTTGCTTCAAGCTTCTTTCTTATTACATATGCATTTACATTATGTATATATATATATCACTTTATACGCAAATTTAAATTATTTAGTTAACACAAAAAAAAGAAAATCAATGAAATTCACAATACAACTAAATTTTGAATTTGAAATTTCTCGAAACTATCACTGCTAACACAATTTTATGAGACTTATTAAAATATTTTTTCCGATATCGACGCTCAACGTCTTGAACATAGCGTGCCTATAAAATGGAGAACTGTTATCTAAATGGAAATGTTTAAATGTCGAGATTCACCTGATCTCTAAATGGTTGTTTTTTATTTTCACTCAAAGCACGCCATTTTTTACCAGCCAATTTCGACATTTGGACTACATTGAAGCCGCATGTGTTTCGTCGCACTAGACGAAGATAGTTCATGTATGGATTATTAGTCAAAGGCCCTGGATTGTGGGCGTATTTTAATTTGCCACCAGCAGAATTTTTTTTATTGCTGCGCTTTGAGCCAGAGTTGGCCGTCTGGATCTTCTTTACCATCTTCAAGCACGTTAACTATAGACTGAGAGTTACGTCTTAGATTACATAAGAAATATTTCTTTTTGAAAAAAAAATGTATTAAAATATTGTTACACTCACCGAAAATGTTAAAAGAAACAATTTTACATCAAATGTGTAGACATCGGAAGTCGGAAAAGAATACTGAAAGATTTTTGGGTTCCCCATATCCAATGTGAACAATGAAAACAAAAGCCAACTTTGCTTTCTAAAATGTATCCCTTATAAATATGAATAACAACTCCAGTTGCACATTATTTGTAAAAAGAAATGACTACAATTCTGAAATGCTGAAATATGTTTTTTTTGCATGCTACCGGTTCATGTACCAGTAGCAAAGTGTCGCCGCAAACGGTACTTTGGAACAAATTGAACTGAACGGAGTGAATACTTAATAATTATTCTATTTACAAGTTGACCTAAACAATCAAAGTTATCTATGCGCTTAATTAATAATCATCTTAATATTATCTATTATCTTATTTACGACGCTGCGTCTGGTACCATCTGCTTACTGCAGGCCGCCCGACAGATGGCACGAAAACCCATTTATAATCGCAGCCCATGGCTCGGGTGCATATTTATTTATTGAGTCTCTGCGCGAAGCTTCCACATTTCAGCCAACCTCGAAAACGTGTTTACCAATGCTGAGAATATTACTTGCATCCCAACTGGCACCGTCGGCCAGACGATGCGCAATCGTCGCATACTCCTCCACAATGCAATTCTCGCCAATGATTATTGGGCCAGCGTCGGCGATGATTGTTGCACTCGGATGGACAACGCAGCCAGCGGAGAAGGTGATGTCACCGCGCAGTGTGCTCTCCTCACATACCACCGATTTGGGCAGTATTTGTATGCTGAATTTATGCAAAACGTCGTTATAATTGAACTGATACGCATCCATTTAAAATGAAAGTTGCTTACTTGTTCTCCATGGGCATTGCAAAAATTGCATTCACTTTCCTAATTTGTTTACGTGCCTTGGACAATATCGATTAATCGATAATTGTGTTATTTACAAAGGCCTGTTAATAGCATCGGCCGCTAATGTTATTAGATGCAATTACTGTTCAGGTATCGCCTGTAATTTTTTGTTTGTTTTTAAAACAAAGTTAATTTAATAAATCTGTCTCTTTTCACATTTGGCTAATTGAACGAAATTTTTTTTAAACTTGATTAAAAACGCTGTTAATAATGTTTCAGTACATGTTATGCCAAGCTGTTAAATAAATTTCCCATATTAACAGGGGTACAATATTTGGTTGGTTCTTTTGGGCTGATGCAATTTTGTGTGCATGTTGCAGCAAAACGAGGCATTGTTATTAGTTGCCAAGAGAATTATTGATCATTGAATTAACAAGATGGCTGAGAAGCAGTTGGCAGAATTAACTTTGAGTAAGTGCTAAGTAAATAGTATATATTGCATGTTCATTCAATTCCTAAACAATGCGGCATCTGCGGCTGTCCACGTTGTCAGACATCCACACTACGTCAAGGAAGTGTTCTGACACAGGAGAATTAATATATTTTCATTAATTTGAAAAAAAAGTTACTTCATTATTGACTTTAGTATTTTTCTTATATTTCTTCTATTAAACGCAGTTCTTATAACTGGGTAAAAAATATGATTCATCAACGTAAAAAGCTTAGCAATTTAGAAAAAAAAAATTATCCCTCATTTGGAGTGTCCACCAGATTGGGAAAATTGGGAACTTAAATATTTGAATCAGATCCATTGCAAGATAGCTCCAAAAAGATATGATTTTTTGATCACCTCTGATTTTTTTTTCTGTGTCAAAACCCTTTAATACATGTGAAATTTGAATGAGTTTTTGATGTCTAAAAATTTAACACAGGTTCGATCTTCACGTCGGAGAAGCGGGGCAGCGATGAGTCCGGCGATGGCAGTGAGGCCAAGCCATTTAAAACCATTTTGCAGGCGATGCGTCATGCCGGCAATGAGCCCTTCCCCACCATTTATGTGGACAGCAAGGATCCCAAAGCGACCGAAGTCTTTGAGCCGGCTGCCAAAACGCAGCTGAAGAAAATCCAAAAACTTGTCGTGCGCGAGGGTAACAAGAATGCGGGCAAGGAGCAACGCGATGCGGAGGATGCCGAGAAGCGTAAGCAGAATCTTGAGGAAGCAAGCAAAATCAAGATCAGTGAGGATCCCAGCTGGGTGGTGGCCAAGCGCATTCGTATCGGCGATGGCGTCCAGGAGCGTGGGATTCGTGTCAAAATCTATGGTTGGGTGCATCGTCTGCGCCGTCAGGGTAAATCCCTTATGTTCATCACGTTGCGTGACGGCACTGGCTTTGTCCAGTGTGTGCTCAACGATCTGCTCTGTCAGACGTACGAGGCGGTTGTGCTCAGTACGGAGAGTTCGGTGCTGCTGTACGGCACTTTGGGTCTGGTGCCCGAGGGCAAAACGGCGCCGGGTGGACACGAATTGAATGTGGATTATTGGGAATTGATTGGCTTGGCGCCGCCGGGCGGCGCTGATGCCATACTCAACGAGGAGGCAAATCCCGACGTCCAGCTGGACAACAGGCACATCATGATACGTGGCGAGAACACCTCCAAGGTGCTCAAGATGCGTTCGGTGGTGATGCAGGCGTTCCGTGCGCATTACTTCGAGCGCGGCTACACTGAGGTGACGCCACCAACGCTGGTCCAGACGCAGGTCGAGGGTGGCTCCACGCTCTTCAAGATGCAGTACTTCAACGAGGAGGCCTTTCTCACGCAGAGTTCGCAGCTATATCTGGAGACGTGTCTGCCGGCGCTGGGCGATGTCTTCACCATCGCGCAAAGCTATCGTGCCGAGCAGAGTCGGACGCGTCGCCATTTGGCCGAGTATACGCACATTGAG
The DNA here is from genome assembly GCA_035044325.1 of Drosophila nr. medialis 2 BK-2023a. Lineage (NCBI taxonomy): Eukaryota > Metazoa > Arthropoda > Insecta > Diptera > Drosophilidae > Drosophila > Drosophila nr. medialis 2 BK-2023a. The sequence goes on from JAWNMH010000394.1 coordinate 550,428, forward strand.
GGCGAGTGTCCTTTCATTACGTTTGAGGATCTGTTGAGTCGCCTGGAGGATCTGGTCAGCGATGTTGTTGATCGTGTGCTGAAGTCGCCATGGGGCTATCTCGTCAAGGAGCTCAATCCGGACTTTAAGCCACCAACGAAACCGTTCAGGCGCATGGAATACGCCGATGCCATCAAATGGCTGAAGGAGCACAATGTAACCAAGGACGATGGCACCTTCTATGAGTTTGGCGAGGACATACCCGAGGCACCCGAACGCAAAATGACCGACACCATCAATGAGCCAATTCTGTTGATTAAATTCCCAGCGGAGATCAAATCGTTTTACATGTCACGCTGCGTGGAGGACCAGCGTCTTACCGAGAGCGTCGATGTCCTGCTGCCCAATGTGGGCGAGATTATCGGCGGCTCAATGAGGATCCACGACAGCGACGAGCTAATGAAGGGCTACGAGCGCGAGGGCATCGATCCCACGCCATACTACTGGTACACGGACCAGCGTGTATACGGCACAACGCCCCATGGCGGCTATGGTCTCGGCCTGGAACGTTTCCTCTGCTGGCTGCTCAATCGCTATCACATCCGCGAGGTGTGCCTCTATCCACGCTTCCTCGACAGATGCAAGCCCTAAGCAGTGGTTCTCCTTTCACAGCGAATGCATTTACGAATATGTAATAATCCCTTCTTGCTTCAAGCTTCTTTCTTATTACATATGCATTTACATTATGTATATATATATATCACTTTATACGCAAATTTAAATTATTTAGTTAACACAAAAAAAAGAAAATCAATGAAATTCACAATACAACTAAATTTTGAATTTGAAATTTCTCGAAACTATCACTGCTAACACAATTTTATGAGACTTATTAAAATATTTTTTCCGATATCGACGCTCAACGTCTTGAACATAGCGTGCCTATAAAATGGAGAACTGTTATATAAATGGAAATGTTTAAATGTCGAGATTCACCTGATCTCTAAATGGTTGTTTTTTATTTTCACTCAAAGCACGCCATTTTTTACCAGCCAATTTCGACATTTGGACTACATTGAAGCCGCATGTGTTTCGTCGCACTAGACGAAGATAGTTCATGTATGGATTATTAGTCAAAGGCCCTGGATTGTGGGCGTATTTTAATTTGCCACCAGCAGAATTTTTTTTATTGCTGCGCTTTGAGCCAGAGTTGGCCGTCTGGATCTTCTTTACCATCTTCAAGCACGTTAACTATAGACTGAGAGTTACGTCTTAGATTACATAAGAAATATTTCTTTTTGAAAAAAAAATGTATTAAAATATTGTTACACTCACCGAAAATGTTAAAAGAAACAATTTTACATCAAATGTGTAGACATCGGAAGTCGGAAAAGAATACTGAAAGATTTTTGGGTTCCCCATATCCAATGTGAACAATGAAAACAAAAGCCAACTTTGCTTTCTAAAATGTATCCCTTATAAATATGAATAACAACTCCAGTTGCACATTATTTGTAAAAAGAAATGACTGCAATTCTTTGGGATGCTGAAATATGTTTTTTTTGCATGCTACCGGTTCATGTACCAGTAGCAAAGTGTCGCCGCAAACGGTACTTTGGAACAAATTGAACTAAACGGAGTGAATAGTTAATAGTTATTCTATTTACAAGTTGACCTAAACAATCAATAGTTATCTATGCGCTTAATTAATAATCATCTTAATATTATCTATTATCTTATTTACGACGCTGCGTCTGGTACCATCTGCTTACTGCAGGCCGCCCGACAGATGGTACGAAATCCCATTTATAATCGCAGCCCATGGCTCAGGTGCATATTTATTTGTTGCGTCTCTGCGATATCTGGAGCGTACGATTTTCTGCTCTTGACGAAATCGTACATTATTCTTAATGGTTAAAGCCCTGCGTTTGCTTAAGTTGTAAGTCATTAGATACTAATTTGGTATATAAATATTTATATAGATGTGCACATATTAGATTTAAAGAAATAACCTTGCATATTAACAAATTCATTAAGTCAAGCTAACTAACAATGTTGCACCACTTTGCATTTAAATAAACCCATAAATCTTATAAATAATTTGGTTTTTTTAATTTAAATTTAATATTTTATTTTTAATTTAATTTAATTTATATTTTACTTTTAGTGCTTTTCTGTGTCGAATTTACTGAATATACAGTGCTATTCACATATATATATATCATATTAAATAAATATATATGTATGTATACACATCATATCGAATATATATATATTTATAGTCAATTTTCAATCAGTCTTAGCTTCATATCAGCTTGTGATATTGTTGAGCAACTGCTCAATATTCTTGTCGACAAAGTTTTCGGTGACGGGTGTCTCGTCCAGTTCCATGTCCTCCTCATGTGCCTCCTCATCGTCGACGAAGTACTCCTCATCTTCGGGCTCCGGTTCGCCTTCGGCTTGAGGCACCGCCTCCACCTCGGCGGTCAAATGCTCCTTGCGATAGTGATTGCGCAGCAGATCGCTGATTGTGGCGCACACAATTTGGCGCACCTGCGCATCGAAACTGGGCGGCAGCCAGCCGGTGCGTTCATTGCAAACGGCGCCCGTTAGTGGCGTGGGTATTTTTTCCAGCATTTCCTGTATCTTGGGCAAACGGACATCGCAATAGCGCAGCATACACTGCCTGGAACGCGGCAACTTGTGCTCATCGAAATACGGATAATCAATGTTCTGCACCAGATCGCATTTGAGCTCCTCGGCAGCGACGGTGGAGGACCGCTTCTGCTTGGCCGATTTCCGGGAGTAGACAAACTCCGAGACACCCGAACCGAATCGTAGACGGAAGTCAAATGTCTGATAGTGGCGACTCTTGAAATCCTTGCGCGGATCGTAGCCATATCGCACATAAAGCGTTCGCCAGGGTCCATTGCTGAAGTAGAACGCCAACGAGGGTATTATGCACTTGAGCTTCTCATTGGTCACACCAGATTCATAGAGCAGTGCTATTCGCGTCCAGATGGGGCTCTCATCGAACAGTTTTTTGACGCGTGCAAATTGCTCATCCGACACATATTTTACCTTAAGACGCTTGAGGATCTGTGCATCCGGCTGCGTGGGAAACACATCCTGCATGTTAAACGAAACGACATCGTGATTGTCATAGCTAGACTTGGCCAACACGCCCAGCACCTCCTGCTGTCCATCCTCACCGCCATCGATGCGATAGTGTCCACCATGGACAATGTCAACGCGCGCAAACAGCTCCGGCAGACAGAGCAGCTGCGACTGCGCCCGCCTGTAATAGTAATATAGTAATATATATATGTGTAGATATCACACGATTCCACTCACTTGAAATAATCCAAGTCGGTCACATCACGTGGCTGTAGCTGATCCAATGCATATCTTAGCTCTGAAGCGGTGCTAACGTCCTCACTTTTGGGCGTATGCCACAGCGGCAGGTACTGAAAGTCACAGAGTGCTAATACGTCCAGGTTATACAGTGCTTCTTATCTATTATTATGGCTATTGCTTACATTCGAAGGAGAAGCTGCGACTGCAGTGTCCCAGCACACGCACAAAATGCTGTGGAGGACGCGATTTGTCGCGCTTGTGACGACGCACGGTTATCGAGAGTAGAACGCCCGATTTGTCGGTGCAGTCACCAAAGGTGGGCTTATTGTACGGATTTTCCGGATGAAAGCGTAACTCCAAGCGACGCTTCTCATCGCCCAGCACCTGCAATGTGGTCATATATATATTTATATGCGTGCAGCACTCCTTCTCTTTCGCTCGTTATACTTTCGATATGTTGACTATACCGCCCAGCGTGGACAGCATGCGATCTGTGTTTACAACACGGCCAGGATATTCAATTAACTCATATTCCTGTTGGGGACTGAAGCTTAGTTGGCGCGACATTTTCGGTGAAATAGGTTTTGTTTACAATTTATTTATTGCAGGGCGCGTATTGAAATCGACATATAATACAATTATCGACATATTTCGATAACATTTGTAATTGCTTGAAGCTGTGCAAAAAGGCACTGTACGGAGCTCAAATCATATTAATATGTACTATTCCAATTTTCCTATACACAAGAGACAGTTTTGTTATAATAATAATGACAGATTAATTATAACAACAATAAGGTGTCTAAAAAATAAAACAATAGTTAACATTTTTATTAATTAATTTATTTATTTAATTAATTTTTCTCAGCTGTGAGCTGCTTACCTCGATATGAATAATCTGTCAGCATATGTGCCTAAGCAATTATTCAATTGTTTATGGAGGCAGCTTTATTACGACAATAAATATATATGAATTATAAAAATAACAATTGTATGATAATCAAAAGCATAAGTAACATAGTTGTGAGTTGCTTACCACCAAGCGAATCATCTGTTTACTTTGTGCATTGTAAACAGCATACGTGCCTTGAGAAACCGGCGAGCTCAATTGTTTATGGTGTATTGTGATTAAATTTCGCTTATAAAAATGTCGAGCAAAAATCGAAAACGCACGGCCAGCAGCAGCAGTAGCAGCGCCGAGGAACCAGACAGCGAGGAGGAGTCCCGTCTAAAGGATCTGCGTGAGCGAGATGAGTTCTCCAAGCGCCTCAAGCAGCGCGATGAGGAACGAACACGCAAAGTAGTTGAGGCAACGGGCGGACGCAAAGCAATTGAGGAAGCAACCAAACGGCTTAAGCTCGAGCATGAAGATCGTGACAAGATTGTGCCCCATCTGCGCGTCCAATCACGTCGGCAATATCTGGAGAAACGCAAGGACGACAAAGTGGCCGAACTGGAAGCGGATATCCTTGATGATGAGTATCTGTTTGAAGATAGCGTGTAAGTATTTAATTTGCTGCTGTTGACAGTTGTTGAGTCTTGACTTCTGTTGCTCCAGGTTGACCAAACGCGAGCGTGAGGAACGTCAGTACAAGAAACAGCTCTTGAACATTGCCCAGGAGCATGAGAAGGCGCGGGAACTGGAGCGCGTACAGCGCTATCACATGCCTCAGGATCTAAAGAAAGGCGAACGATGTAAGCAGATCAGAGTTGATATATTCCATATTGACTAACAGTTTGTATTGCAGCTGAGTATGTCGAGGTGGACGAATTCGAGAAGCAGCCCAACTCGGAGCAAAAGAAATGGGAGGCCGAGCAGCTGGCCTCGGCACGTTTCCAGTTTGGCGCCAAGGATGCCAAAGCTGAGGAGGAGTATGAACTGTTGCTGGATGATCAAATTGACTTCATTCAGGCACTAACGCTCGATGGACATCGCGAGAAGACCGCCAAGGAACCGGAACTAACGGAAAAGGAACGCAAACGTCTAACGCTGGACGAGACACGCAGATCATTGCCAGTGTATCCCTTCAAGGAGGATCTCATAGCAGCCGTTAAGGCGCACCAGGTGCTGATCATCGAAGGTGAAACCGGCTCCGGAAAGACGACACAGGTGCCGCAGTATCTGGTCGAGGCCGGCTTCACAGATGACAAAAAGATGATTGGGTGCACACAGCCGCGTCGCGTTGCCGCCATGTCGGTGGCGGCTCGAGTCGCCGAGGAGATGGGCGTCAAGCTGGGCAACGAAGTGGGCTACAGCATACGCTTCGAGGACTGCACTTCGGATCGCACCATATTGAAGTACATGACGGATGGTACGCTGCACCGTGAGTTCCTTTCCGAACCGGATCTGGGCTCCTACAGCGTCATGATCATCGATGAGGCACACGAGCGCACCCTGCACACGGATATTCTGTTTGGATTGGTCAAGGATATAGCACGCTTTCGGCCGGAGCTCAAACTGTTGATATCGAGTGCCACACTGGATGCCGAGAAGTTCTCTGCCTTCTTTGATGATGCGCCCATTTTTCGCATACCCGGCCGACGATATCCGGTGGATATATTCTATACGAAAGCGCCGGAGGCGGACTACATTGATGCGTGTTGTGTGTCGGTGCTGCAGATTCATGCCACACAGCCGCTTGGTGATATTTTGGTGTTTCTCACCGGCCAGGATGAGATCGAGACTTGTCAAGAGGTGCTGCAGGATCGCGTCAAACGTTTGGGCTCCAAAATACGAGAGCTCCTTGTCGTTCCGGTCTATGCCAATTTGCCCAGCGACATGCAGGCGAAAATATTTGAGCCAACGCCGCCCAATGCACGGAAGGTGATCCTCGCCACGAATATTGCGGAAACATCGCTGACCATTGAAAATATAATCTATGTCATCGATCCGGGCTTTGCCAAGCAGAATAACTTTAATTCGCGCACCGGCATGGAGTCGCTGATGGTGGTTCCCATCTCAAAGGCTTCCGCAAATCAGCGTGCCGGACGTGCTGGGCGTACAGCGCCTGGTAAATGTTTCCGTCTGTACACCGCCTGGGCGTACAAACACGAGTTGGAGGAGAATACGGTGCCGGAGATTTGTCGCATCAATCTGGGCAATGCGGTGCTTATGCTGAAGGCGTTGGGCATCAACGATCTAATACACTTTGACTTCCTAGATCCGCCGCCACACGAGACGCTAGTGCTGGCATTGGAACAGCTTTATGCCTTGGGCGCACTCAATCATCATGGTGAATTGACAAAGCTAGGACGACGCATGGCCGAGTTTCCCGTCGACCCCATGATGGGCAAGATGCTGCTAGCCAGCGAGAAGTGAGTCGAGTTTTATTCTAATCGCATTTTATTTATATTTTGTAAACATTTTCAACTAAATTGCAGATACAAGTGCTCTGAGGAGATGGTCACCATAGCGGCCATGCTATCAGTTAATAGCGCCATCTTCTATCGGCCCAAGGATAAGATTATTCACGCGGATACTGCACGCAAGAATTTCAATCATCTGCATGGCGATCATCTGAGTCTGCTGCAGGTCTACAATCAGTGGGCGGAAACGGATTACAGCACCCAGTGGTGCTACGAAAACTTCATACAGTATCGTTCCATGAAGCGGGCCCGGGATGTGCGCGAACAGCTCGTCGGTCTGATGCAGCGCGTCGAAATCGACATGGTTAGCTGCCTGCCAGAGACGATAAATGTACGCAAAGCCTCCACAGCCGGTTACTTTTATCATGTGGCTCGCCTTTCCAAAGGCGGCCATTACAAGACCATCAAACACAATCAAACTGTCATGATACATCCCAATTCGTCGCTCTTTGAGGAGCTGCCCCGTTGGGTGCTGTACCATGAGCTAGTGTTCACCTCCAAGGAGTATATGCGTCAGGTGATTGAAATCGAGAGCAAGTGGCTCCTTGAAGTTGCACCCCATTACTACAAGGCCAAGGAACTGGAAGATTCAACCAACAAGAAGATGCCTAAGGGGGCAGGACGCGCAGAAATGACACAATAAATGTTTTTAAAAGACGTTTTTGTATATGTTTGTTTATTTTGAATATCAATTTGCTGATTAATGCAAATTTTTTGTTTGTTCTCAATTTGTAATATGGAAAATGACAGCTAACGTTGAACATTTGTAAATTATTTAAAACACCCGGTTTTTGATTGGAATATTTCGTAGACTATCGACTTATCGGTATTTCTAAGCAGCGTGGACCATTCAGAATTTACCGGTGCATTGCTGACGATGTTTTGCAACACTGTCAGCTGTCGTTTCGTTGCGTGCGGTTTTAACAAAGCGAGCAATTTTCTACAATTATAACATAATTTACATTATAAACGAGTGCACAAGCAAATAAAAAGTGGGTAGAAATTGTTAATATAGACGTATCCTTAATCACAATACCCAAGTGTACATTAATAACATCGCAGACTTTCTACACGATAAATTTACATGACTTTCTAACCTACAAATCTGACGAAATACAAAAACCCAGTCGGCATTCAGATAATTTACATAAACATACACATAAATTTCCATCTTTGCTAAAGCTGCATTGATTTTCTTGTGGTTCTTTCTTTTCTTTGTAGATAATGGCTGCGCAATTCTTTAATCGTATTGGCCAAATGGGTCTCGGCGTTGCGCTGCTGGGCGGCGTTGTGAATTCCGCATTATATAACGTTGAGGGTGGCCATCGGGCGGTGATTTTCGATCGCTTCACTGGCATCAAGGAGAACGTCGTCGGCGAGGGTACACATTTCTTTATTCCCTGGGTGCAGCGTCCCATTATCTTCGATATTCGAGCACAGCCACGAAATGTTCCGGTGATAACCGGAAGCAAGGATTTGCAGAATGTCAACATTACACTGCGTATCTTGTATCGACCCATACCCGATGAATTGCCCAAGATCTATACAATTCTGGGTCAGGATTATGATGAGCGTGTGCTGCCCTCCATTGCGCCCGAGGTGTTGAAGGCCGTTGTTGCCCAGTTCGATGCCGGCGAACTGATTACACAGCGTGAGGTGAGCAATAAAAGTTGCAAATAAAAGACATATGTAAAATCCACTCCACGCTTTATTTACAGATGGTCTCGCAGCGCGTCTCTCAGGAGCTCACTTTGCGTGCCAAACAATTCGGCTTCATTTTGGATGATATCTCGCTCACACATTTGACCTTTGGCCGTGAGTTTACACTGGCCGTCGAAATGAAACAGGTTGCCCAGCAGGAGGCCGAGAAGGCTCGCTTTGTGGTGGAGAAGGCTGAGCAACAGAAGCTGGCTTCCATTATTTCAGCCGAGGGTGATGCCGAGGCTGCCGGTTTGCTGGCCAAATCTTTCGGTGAGGCCGGCGATGGTCTTGTCGAGCTGCGTCGTATTGAGGCCGCCGAGGACATTGCCTACCAGCTATCGAGGTCACGTGGCGTCGCCTATTTGCCCAGTGGACAGAGCACGCTGCTCAATCTTCCCTCTACCATTGCGCAGTAGTAGACTGATTGGCTAGTCGAATAAGTTGTAACTATCTGTAGCATTTATTAAGTACTTTCGATTTGGTTTATTTTTTTTACCATTCTGTGCACTTTGTAACGCATCGCCTTCCGCAGTTGACATTGTCCAATATATGTATCACTTGTGGACTCATCTTTTGTACGGGCTCTTGTCGTTCAACTTTGTTATTTCCGAATGGCTGAATGCCCGCATCTGAGCAAATCTTACAAATCTTCAAGCTCGGACCGTAAAGCGAATAGTTACATCGTGCAAGACTATTACAAATTTGTTATGTGAACAAAATAATTCAATACAATAAATACATATTAAATATGAAATTTACACTTAAATTATGTTTTTTATTGTGGAACAAATCAAATTAATTGTAAGCTTTTATTTATTGAAAATCTCCTTTTTGTTTCGTCATATCTCAATTGGTAAATCAGTCGTAACTTTGGCATGATTAGGACTGACCGGATGTTCTTCATACAGAACATACAGAATATCCTTGCGAACTACTAATTGGGACCATGTTATGTGTGGCTCACTTCCACATGAACAAATGCCTCTCAACTGTAACCTTCAATGTCAATCAATAGATTATGTAATTTTTATCTCATTCTTTCAAAAATCTATAGAATCGTAACCCAGCTAAAGTTATTTTCTGAAAGGATCAATTGTCTTAGGTGTTTGACTCATCTTAAGAGAATACTTCAAAACTTGTAACTATCTTGCCTTATGAGGATTTCACTACTAATTTTATTATTCAACCTTAAACAATGCCTTTAATTTGGTAACATGCAGAAAACTTTGTAACATGATGAAAACTTGATTCATCCTGAAAATTTGCAATGTTTTTATTGTCTTTAAGAAAAGTGCCTGGCATCGCACTTATTTATCTTATCCTATAAGTATGTTGCATGATTATTAAAAGGAAAAAAACATAATTTGAGCATAAGATCTGAAATGTGTTATGGATAGTATAGTTCGATTTACAAGTTTGAAAAGAAAGAGATAGAAAACGTTTGAGATACCTAAAGCTTCTAAGGAAATTCGAATAACATTTGTTATTGAAGTCAGAGAAATTTGATAGGGCAAAGAAATAACGAGAGTAATCCAAGAAAGAGCCAGTTTCTCTGGATTTCTTTTACTTTTTCGTTCTTCGATTCTTTAAGTTGATTAATTCTCTTGTTAGCCACAGTGGCTTGTTAGACCTAAATGTCTCGCAAACTCAATCAATTATCTAAAGTATTACATACAATTTCAGATTGCGCCATCCATGATACTACAACTATAAGGCAGTCTGTATTAGGCAATAAAATTCTCCATAAGAATGAAATGATTTCTCTTTGATTCGTTAAAGTTTCATTTTCTTTGGATGCTGTTACCCAAATAGGAATTGTCCAAATTATCGCCTCGCATGGATCTAATGTGCTTTTTGTTCGCTCGATTATGCAATCCCCCACGTCTAGGCGCCATTCCACTACATCTTTACCCCATGAATAGCCAAGCTTTTCAACTCAAGTCAGCCATAAATCAAATTGAAGCACTTTAACATTAAGTAAGAAGGAGAAGTCGACTGCCCTCCCCATCATCATTGCCTTCACTCCAATCCACTCCTTTACTCCTCCCCGCTCCGCTCATTAAAACTGAGCACAGGATATACAGAAGTATGTTGGGGTTGGTTGGTCGGAGTTGGGTTGAGGATGCTGGTGGCATCACAATAAGAGCCAAGTTGCCGTTGGCATTGCAAAAATCTGTTGATTCAGTCAAGTGATTTGCCAAAGTAGCTTCGTTTGAAATGCCAGGCGCAGGCAACACACACACACACACACTCAGCAACAGATGGGTGATTTCCCCTTTCCTTTCACTGACACATAATAGAGAGCCAATCTTTTGACGTCACGAAACATTAATGCGAGTCCCGTGTTCGTGTCTGGCCGAAATAACTATTGGATACATTTAAATATACAGGTCCAGCTGCCTTCTTTCAATTCTAGATAAAAACCTGTCGCAAAATGTCGCATGCGCTTGACAAAATGTAAATTTTTCAGTTTTCGAGTTTATTTTTATTGTGAATTCAACATTTTTTGTTTTTGTTTTTAACTTGTTTCTTTTGCGGCTCTTCGTTAGTTTTAGGAAACCCCATGCAACATGTGACTCATGAGCGGCGGGGGAATTCTTTTTGTATCTGCTTCTTCAACGCAAGCTTATTATTATGCATCGCTATATCTTTAAAGATAATTGTTTATATTTCGTATTATCGCCGGTTAAATGCACTGTGTGTTCAAATCCAATGACGTCTGAAAAAATCAAAAATCATTAAATTTGTCAACAAATTACATTTTAATAAAAAATTCAGACACTCAAACAGACACACATGTTTCTCTTTATTTATAACAATTTGAATACTGTTCAGTTTCAGCTTAGCGAATCGATTGCGAGTCGAGTGTAACAGGTGAACCGGTCCTGCGGCTACTCTCAGAGCTCAGAGCTCGGAGATGCACGACTCACAACTCAGTGCTCACCACTCGCAGCTCTCTTCTGATGCGATGCTTTAAAAGCCCTGGCCGAGCGACGAGCAGCACTCAGTTGGCTAACGGTTGCCAGAGCGGGCACAGCTTGATTCAATTTACAAAGAACCAAAAAAAAAACCAAGCAAAAAAGAAGAAACAAACGCAAACGTGAAACAAAAAAAAAAAGTAACACAACAACAACAGAAAAGTGCAAATAATTAAAAGCAATTCAACTTAAGTGCACAAACGGTGAGTGCGTGTGCCTCTTGGGCATATTTAAACAATTAATGTGCTTTACAAAATAGTACTGCCCCAATTCAGACTTAAATGTCTACATGGGCGTATACGTAATCTGGCGAACTGACCTTTTAAGCGCTACTTTAATTCAAATTTTAACTCTACATTCAGCCTTGTCGATTGTTTTTTTTTAGCATTCCAACAATCTTATCAATTTTTTGGCTTGTTCTGGTCTGGTTTTTAACAAATTTGTGGTTGTGGTTGTTGCTGCCTCAATGCCAAACAGCTTTTACGACTGGTACTTATCCAAAAATTGGCTTAAAACTGCCTTCAATAACGGTTGTAAACATTTTAACAAAAAATGCAATCGAATTAACTTATAACTCGTCCGCTTTACACACTAAGTTTGTGCATAAGCCAAAGCAAACAAACTTGCAAAAGCAACTTTTACACTGGCTTAAGCAAGTATTCTAATACATGCACCTGGAAACAAATCTATTCATTTATGTCTAAAATAGATTTCTTGCTTATGAATTAAGTTAAATTCTAAAATGCAAATAAAAAAAGCAAGTGCACACTCTTAAAATTCATAATTATTTTGAAATGTAAGCAGGGGACTGTGGTCAACATAGATTATATTCTTGCCATATTAAAAATTGGTATTAATTAGATTAGTTTTGCACTGATACCCATTATCGGAACAGTAATCTCGCATACAGTAATCACTAATGTAAATAATACTCTTTACTCACACTCATACTAACATTTTCAAGCTTCTACCACTCAAAACTTGATTCATAACAAGCACTCGCTATTAATTAAACATGAGCAAAATTCCTACTATTACTGCGATGCCCCTGAAAGGTGAAAGTAAATCGAAATCTAACACTGTGGTGGCAGATAAACAGGATTCCAGGGTATCGGTGAGTGCTTGTCTCTTAATTTAGAATAACGTGTAAATTGTCTAAGCTAACGATTGCTAATTAATCTTGAATTGTTTGAATTACGCTTACAGATCGATATGGAGGCGCCTGAATTTAAAGATTTTGCCAAATCGATGGTGGATTATATAGCCAATTACTTGGAAAACGTACGAGAAAGGTGAGTGCATTACTTAATTAACATTTAATTTAATTTAAGAACAAATTCATATACATACCTATCATATGCACATACGTGTGTAGGTATGTGCGTAATTTATGTGCGACATTTAAGGTATTGATTGCTGTTATTCATTAACTTGATTTGATCTCACAATTTGAAAGTTCGTTCTGGTTGACCCAGGGTTACACATATTTCCTGATCGATGTGAATGACTTTTTTACGACGGTATTCTGAGTCATGGGAAAGTATCGGCCAGATTTGTTCACTCGTTTCGGCCTTCTGTTGTCTAACTGTTTAGGCCTTTCACAACGATTTTTTATTTTTTTTTATTTTTGCAAGTTTGTTTCGAAATTGCCAGCTCATTAATTACAACATTATAAGGTTTTTAAGTGCTTTGATGGCGTGTCAAGGTCAACATTGTTATTTACCTTCGGCTACCTTGTTCATTGTTCTTGAACAACTTTGTTACGGGTATTATTGCCTCGAAACTTTCAGATCTCTCATTATTTTGCATTATTTACAACCTGTAAGAGTTTGGTTTATCTATAAGCTAATCATTTTTATTATTTTGTGATTTCATTTTGATTATCACGCAATTTGTTAATTGTGTTTATTAATATAAATAATTAGTCAAGCATAAATTTGTGCTCTGTAAATAATTAAAAAGGCAACGAACATAGGGAAACAATTCTTTCGACATTATTTGTTACTGAAAAAAAAATGATTCGAATGTAAAACAAGGATTAAAGTTAATAAGGCTTTTCATCTGTTAGAGCAATACAATTTTTATACTTAAAGCATTTGAGTTCAGCAGAACATAAAGATGCAAATGAACTGAATTAATGTTTAAAGAATACAGGGTTAATTACATTGCAGGCTATTCAAGATTCTTTACGCTTCTATTGATTTTTAATAAAATGGCAACAAGTGGCAAGTTGCTGCCAAGGGGTGGTTGGGTTTCTTGTTGCAATTCAATTTGCTGAACACTTTATGGAGCTTTTCTGAATGGTTACTAATGAAATTGCTTTTGTTCCTTTCAGGCGAGTGCTGCCCGAGGTGAAGCCTGGTTATTTGCAGCCACTGATACCAGAGACCGCACCAGAGAAACCCGAGGAATGGCAGGATGTGATGAAGGACATTGAGAGAGTCATCATGCCGGGCGTGACCCACTGGCACAGTCCCAAATTCCATGCCTATTTCCCAACGGCCAACTCCTATCCCGCAATAGTGGCGGACATGCTGAGCGGTGCGATCGCCTGCATTGGATTCACCTGGATCGCGAGCCCAGCATGCACTGAGCTCGAAGTGGTCATGCTTGATTGGTTGGGCAAGATGCTGGACTTGCCGTCGGAGTTTCTGGCTTGTTCGGGTGGCAAAGGCGGCGGCGTCATTCAGGGCACAGCCAGTGAGTCCACTTTGGTGGCATTGCTGGGCGCCAAGGCGAAAAAGATGCAGGAGGTGAAGGCCGAGCATCCAGATTGGGATGACCAGACTATCATTGCCAAACTGGTGGGCTATGCCTCCGCACAGGCGCATTCCTCTGTGGAACGCGCTGGACTTTTGGGTGGCATTAAGTTGCGCTCTGTGCCGGCTGACGAGCATAATCGCCTACGTGGCGATACCCTGGAGGCGGCAATCAAGAAAGATTTGGCTGACGGTCTAATTCCCTTCTATGCTGTGGTCACCTTGGGCACCACAAACTCGTGCGCCTTCGATCGCCTGGATGAGTGCGGTCCGGTGGCCAACAAGCACAATGTGTGGGTGCATGTGGATGCTGCGTATGCCGGATCCGCTTTCATTTGCCCAGAGTATCGTCATCACATGCTGGGCATTGAGACCGCCGACTCGTTCAACTTCAATCCACACAAATGGATGCTGGTCAACTTCGATTGCTCTGCCATGTGGCTTAAGGATCCCAGCTGGGTGGTGAATGCATTCAATGTGGATCCACTGTACTTGAAGCATGACATGCAGGGTTCAGCGCCAGACTATCGCCACTGGCAAATACCACTGGGTCGCCGATTCCGTGCCCTCAAGCTCTGGTTTGTGCTGCGTCTGTACGGTGTGGAGAATCTTCAGGCCCACATTCGACGTCATTGTGGCTTTGCCAAGCAGTTCGGTGATCTCTGCGTGAAGGATGAGCGCTTTGAGCTTGCCTCTGAGGTAAATATGGGTCTGGTCTGCTTCCGGCTGAAGGGCAGCAATGAGCGCAATGAGGCGCTGCTCAAGCGCATCAATGGACGTGGCAATATTCACATGGTGCCGGCCAAGATTCGCGATGTCTACTTCTTGCGCATGGCTGTCTGCTCCCGTTTCACACAAAGCGAGGACATGGAGTACTCGTGGAAGGAAGTTAGCGCTGCCGCTGATGAAATGGAACAAAGTGAGGCAGCTGGCGAAAAGTGAGCGGCAAAACAATCGAAGTATTAAAAGTGACATGTTTAGGGAATTTTTTAGCATTGGTCACTCATCCACCTTCCAAATCGCAAACATAGAGAACTGTTCCGGCTTTTTACTCCTTAAAACATTTAATTTTCGTTTAGATATTTTCAGCTAGTTAAATATATCTGAAATGCTTGACTCATATTTTGGTATTCTCATAGTGAAATGCGGAACAGTTCGCATAATCAAAAAATAAATCATCGTTATTGTTGTTGTTGATGTTTTTAAATGCTATCCTATTTAATAAATGTGCTTAAATAATATTTAACAAAATGATAACTATTAATTTGGACTACAGCCTCTGATTTTGTGTCGAAATATGCCAAGTGTGAGATTAGATGCCATACTTCGTATTGTAAAAGTCAACGATGCGCTGCGCCTCGCGTATACCGCTCGACCGTGCCCCATCTATGGTGCCAAAGCCATTGAGTGCCGTCGCATCGCCGGCAAAGAGAAGCTTCGGTGCTGCATCCCCGAGCGGCGCCGCCAAACTTTGCACATCCCGGGCGCTGCTGTTGACGGAGAAGTAGGGTCGGCCACCTAGATAGCAGGCCGAGCTATTCCAGTCCGAGCGCAACATGGCCTGCGGATAGGGAATACGTGGATTGCAGAGGCACTGGCGCAACAGTTTCGTTATCTGCTCCAGCAGCGTTGCATCGGGCAACTTCTCAATCTCATCATAGTAGCCGCCACCGACACGTATTTCTAGAACGTGGTTGCTGCTCGGCTGTTGAGATATTTCCACAACCTGTTGTGTCCAGCAACGCTGCGGATTAGCGCTGCTGACATCAGCGGCTTGCGTTTGAATTGGTTTCAGCAGTGCGCCCAGTGGACGAAGATTTGATTTTAACCAGTGATTGATAGGCCGCTTGTACGAAAGATAGATCTTGACGGGATTACCAAAGCCCAGATTCTGTATGGCCTGTAACTTATTCAGCGGGAGCATGGGCTTAAATAGAGCTGCCGAAAAGTTCTTCAACACACCCAATGGAAGCGTGCAGATGATGTGATCAGCATGGTGCAAACTGCCATCCAAACAGCCAACAAGTTGGCATTCTGATTGCGTTTTCCATTGTATCTGGCCAACTGGTTTGCCCGTCTGCAGCTGCTGGCCGCCCAAGTTCTGTGTTAGATCATTCACGATATTGTCCAGGCCAGTGGGCACGTAAATGGGATTCGATTCCTGCTCGAGCGGATAGCTGGTCACGTACTGGATATTCATATACTCCAGGCAGCAGCCCAAAATACTGCTGAAATCCTTGAAAAGTGATTGAAAGATTTCACGGGCCATTGCCTGTTCGCCAGGCAGTTTAAACGATGCATTTATGAGCTTGACACTCTCCGACTGAAAGTAGCTCATGACATTGTCCAGCGAGTGCAGATCACCTCCACTTTTCACCTTGTCACGTACCCTGTAGCCGCGACACAAGTCCCGAAATAACGTGTCTATCAGCTCCACCATCCTGGGCGGAATGTTACTCTGCTGCCCCTCGCCCTCTGTGTGAATATATCTGACGCGCGTTGGCTGCTTTAGCTCTTTGGTCAATCCTTCGGCATTGCGTAACAACTCGTACATGGAGTCGTGGGAGCAATCAATGTTGACCCACTTTGCACCCAGTTCGCAATATGTGTCACCAAAGCGCTTGGAATTAATGCGACCACCATAACGATCCGTTGCCTCTAGCACGAGTGTATTATGGAATCCATTGGCCAGGAGATGTTGCGCAGCTGACAAACCCGCCAGACCACCACCAATGATAACAATTTGGGCATTCAGCTTCGTCGACTCCAAGTTGTAGTTGAAATCGTGACGGTTTCCATGCTGCTGCAGTCCGGTTACCTCCGCTTGAAGTGCCGCTGCATTGTATAAGCTGCGCCTGCTAGCTAATCTATACATAACTAAACGAATGCAGAAAGAAAATCCTTGAAACTACATTTATACAACAGCAACACAAATTGGACTTACCATTGCAAATCAAAGTCTCACCTCTTGGAAAAGTGTATTTTATTTTGTAAAAACTGAATCGGTTGTGATTTATGTATACTTGTTGTTTTCAATTGACCGAAATTTTGTCGCAATCAGACATATTTTCAAATGCTCTCATAATGTATCAGATATTTTCTAACGTATTGTTAGTATTTGTTGTTATTAAATAGCCTAAATATTTTTGTACTCAAAACATTATGTTGGCCAGCTAATGCAAGTTCACTGAATACTATTTGTTAAATCAATTTATGGTCGTAAGCGTATTTTGTGTTCGTCTTGCCACTTTATTTATTGCACTGAATAACTTTTTGTAGGTCTGGCATCACCATTTACGTTGGTTTATTACTATCGTATGTGCATCTCGATAATGTATATCGATATTGTCTACGTGGGTACACACTGCATTAAGGGAGGCAAGATTTTAAATTTACTTTGATTATTGATGATTAATGAGTTTCTACAACATCAGAGTGCAGTCTTCGCTTGTATGATTATTATTTTATTAATTTATCAAATAGTAACATTTACTTCATTAACACCAACAAGACCAATTAAGATTAATTTAAGCGTTTTTGTATTAGCCTGGCAACGCTCCATTTGGTATTTCTAGTCCAGTTAGACGATGCGATAGCTCGGTTACATCTGCAGCTTTGCGAGCATTCACCTGATGCTCAGCACAGATTGCTGTCAGTTGTGTCTCAATCTCCGTCCAGGCAAACTCAATGTCTGATGGTTTGGGATCCAACCCGCATATGGCAAAACGCAGAAATAGACGACCACGATTCTCCGCCATAACCATGTAAATCTTCTTGCGCTCCATCAAACGCTGCAGCAGCTGTGCCGTGATCTCATTGTCGCCCTTCGCCCGAAAGCAAACCAATCCCAAGGCGCGTGGTGCTACTAACTCGAAACGGTTATCTGCCTTAACCGCCTTCTCAAACTGGATAGGCAAATCGATGTGCTTGCGCATGTGGGCACGAAGACCCTCAGCGCCCAGCGTGCGGAATGTTATCCACACTTTGAGGGCGCGAAAGCGGCGACCGAGTGGGATCTGCCAGTGGCGGAAATCAGGTATCTGTGTCTGGCCCTCATGCTTGTGCTTTAGATAGATGCGATCCACATTGAAGCTGTCCACCACTTTGTTAGCATCGCGTACCCACATCGCCGCACAGTCAAAGTTAACCTGCATGAACTTATGCAAATTAAAGTTCAATGAGTCCACGCGATCCAAGCCTCGACGCAGTTCGGCGCACTCATCCAGAGCAAAAGCACCTCCCGCGTATGCTGCATCCACATGCAGCCACACCTGGTGCTGCTCACAGATGCTGGCCAGCGATTCGATGTCATCGTATGCGCATGTGCCCGTTGTTCCCCACGTGGCTAAGCATATGACTGGTATGAAACCGGCAGCCACATCCTTCTCAATTTCCTCCTTTAGCGTTGCGCCGCGAAGTACGAGATCTTCACCGGCGGGCAGCAGTTTGATGGGCACAGCTGCCAACACGCCAGCTTTCTCAATGCAAATGTTGCTCTGATCCGAGGAGTAGACAATCAATTTGCCGCGTATATCGCTCTCGCTCAGCTCCGGGTGGCATTCGCGTTCTCTGCGCACGGCCTGCTCGCGGGACGCCAGAACCGCCACCAGGACAGATTCGCTGGCGGAGCCCTGAATGACGCTGCCACCTGAACCATCGGTCTCATGCAAAAAATGTTTAGGTAAATGCATGAATTTGGCCAACCAGTCCATGACGATCATTTCAAGCTCGGTGCATGCCGGACTACAGATCTGTAAGAGAAGAAAAAATATAAAAGGCAAACAGTGGGCAAGTTATGATTTAAACAGGCTGTTCAATCTCTAAAATGTATGTTCGTTTTTACTCAGTTCGTGTTTCTTGTATTAAAGTTCTGTGGACAATTAAAATAATTAATTTTTGATTTAATGTTGAGATTTGACTGCACCTACCCAACTGAAGCCAACGACGCCGAAACCGCCGGACAGGAAGTCGCCCACCATAGACGGATAGGAAGAAATGGAGGAAAAGTAGGCGTGCATGTTGGGTGACTGCCAGTGGGTGATGCCCGGCTTTATCACGCGATTGATGTCTGATAAAACCTCAGGCCAAGCTTCTGGTGTCTCTGGCATCTGCTTGGGCAGCATTGGCAAAAGGTAGCCGGTCTCGACGGAGGGTAGTACATAATTTTCGCGAATATTCTCCACATAGTCCGCGATAAAATCAACGGCGGCTTTGCCAAACTCGCGAAACTGTTTGGCGTCCATTTGTTTGTTTTCAACTAAGGTCAGTCGACACAAAAAATACAAAATATAAGAAATTTAATTTAATTTAATTTAAAATTATATTAAAATTATAAATAAATTTAAAAATAAGAAATATTTATATGATTTCTGGGGTACTTAAATGCAAAATTGTCCAGAATTTGTTGCATGAATTGGGGAAAACCCAGAAAAAAAACCCAATCAGAACAAAGATAATTAGTAAGAATTAGTTAACCACCACCTGTACATGCAAAATAGTTATTCCCGAGATAGGACATTTAAAATTGAGTTTTTAATTATAGAAATTGAGGACTCTGAATTGATTACATGGTATAGTTTGTTATAATCATTACAGGGTACTCGAAACGGCAAGGAATAATTAGTAGTACAGCGATTAAGAGAAAGGGGGAAGAAATAACAAGAAGGTTTAAAGAGAACAGGAAAATTTATATGTCGCATCAACGCCTCTGAATCGATTTTACTTTTAAGTAATTTAACTTCAAACATAACTCCTAGCATAACACGACGGTTAGTTAGTTAATAAGAAGCAGCCTATTGGTGTACGGAGGAAGTACACCCCAGACAAACCGACAAAGAGCGAAAAGTAAGAAGCTCTTCCATGCAGATTCTAATCTACTTTGATGAATATGATATCGTGGAGACCACACACAAGATCCATATTCCAGAATTGGACGTACAAAAGAAGTGAAAAGTATCTTGGTCGTATAAGGGTCATCAAATTCCTTAGACCAACGCTTTATAAAACCAAGAACTTGAAAAGCTTTGTGGACAGTGAACATCGAATATTGAATATCGAATTTTAACCTGTGATCAAGAAGTAAACCCAAATTATTTACTTCATTCAGTCTATCAAGTGGCACCCCATCGAGCGTGTAACTATCAACATGCGTAGTGATACGATAAAACGACATGACCTTACACTTAGAGCAGTTCAAGTTGAGCAGATTCATTTTACACAACGACAAAAAGTAAAATAAGTCCGCCTGCAATAAGCAATGAGAGGTCATATCAGTATACGTCAGGCTCAACTTGACATCATCAGCATACATTAGTACGTTAGAATACAATATTAGGAAGGTCATTAATGAATAGGTTAATAAGCACAGGTGACTACCCTGGCGTACACCAGAGGTTACTAGGATAAGTTTAAAAAGTACTGACTTAAATACAATTTTTTTGGGTTCTGTTACTCAGATACTCCGAATTCAAGGTCAAAAGGTTAGTAGGAAATCCTATAAGGTTTAGTTTGTGAAGAAAGAGATAATGGTTAACAGAATCAAAGGCCTTACTAAAGTCTGTTTAAACATCAGTTTGCATTTTATTCTATGATTTTATATTTTATTTTATATTTGATCACAAGAGAAGTAAATTCGAGAATGTTAGTGGTAGTAGACCTACATTTCACAAAACTATGCTGGAATGGTGAAATAATAGAACTAAATACGTGTTGCAGTTGAGTCGTTAACACTTTTTCAAATGCCTTAGGTATTGCGGACAATTTGGAAATACCCCTGTAGTTTTTTATATCAGACTTTGAGCTATTTTTATGGAGAGGAATAATAAAGGATTCTTTTCAAATAGCGGGAAAGCAACAAGTCTCAACAGACAAGGTAAATAATTTAAGTAAAGGTTTGCAAATAGACTCAGAACAGTACTTAAGTATAATCCGGGAACTCCATCTGGACCTGGCGAATACCCAGGCTATATTGAGTGTAGATTGGCAAGAAGTGACTCCAAAGTGAACACAGCCCCAAAAATGCAATTAGCTCTTTGAACAGGCTAAGGATATGGTACATTTGGTGATCTTTTGCTTTCTGCATAGAAAACGAAGTTAGGTAACGAAGACGATTTGCGTTTCATGTTCACAAAGTTATAGAACTGCTTAGGATCTTGTGCAAATTGCAGCCTAAAAGGAAGACGGTAACTATGATAACAACGTGAGTTATGAGTAATAAAAGTTGCTCTAGCAACTAAATAGCGAGAGTAATCAAAAGGATTCCTTGATCTCTTAAACTTTTTATAATACCTTGACTTCACATTTTTCAACCTATCCTATTCCTGCGAAACCAGGATTCGAACGGGGAACACAAGCATCCAAATGTGAGTCAATGGTAGTTTAAAATATGGACACAGCATTATCCAAATTGGTACATGAGCAAAGTTCTGACTAATCAGTGTCAAATAATAATTGATTAAGTCTTACGTGTAGAATCCGTTGCTACAAAAGGCACAAGAGTTGGCAGCGTAGCGTCGAGCGTAGGATGATAAGGATCTTCGGGATTAACAAGTGGATCACAGCGAGAGATAATACTACAAGTAGGATGAAATACAAAAATTAAATCAAGTAAACGGTCGTTACAGTTTCGAATAGGGTTAACTTGAGACAGTGACAACTCATGAAGCTAAGTGGCACCAACTAAAGATTAAAGTCACCGCATACAGTCAAATAGTTTCTACCAGAAAGCATAGAGGAAATATATTGGTTAACTGGTAAACTGAATGTTAACACTTATAAATTCAATGTCAAATGGAGGTAAGTAATAATCGGATGCAAGATCATGACAGTTAGGTGTTAATTTTGTTATTCGTTTCAATTTGTACTTTTCTCAATTAGTTTTCTTTTTGGTCGATTAGAACCTTTGGGATAACTGTATACAGTAGCTCCACTGCTGTTTTGTCGATCTACTTGAACTTTTGATGTGTTGCCACTGCGAATTTAACGTAGGCACTGATTTTGCGAACCGAAAGCGTATCGCTATATAGCTATTATATATGAAAAATGCTCTAATTACGAGAGTAGAAATGTACATATGTATCGAAAAAATTACGGCTTAACAATAAATAATTTAATGAATATTGCATGCATATTTCCACTTTTTTTTATATATTCTTAATAAGAGTGAGTTTAAAGGTCTTGGAGATATGAAAAAAGGCTCACGCAGTGACGCTCAGCGGATCATATAGTGAACCGTAGGGTTAGCGCAATAATTATGTTATATCAGCAAATCAGCTATACATATAAAAAGAAAAATCAAAACGGGGACAAAGCTGATTTCGGGAAAATCGTGGAGGCTTAAGTTCCTTGGACCTCCGACAGATTTCTTTCTCTTTCAAAGCCCTTGAACGAACAAGTTGTGCGCGGTGTAAACGAATTAATATGCAAAAAAAGGGAAATATAAAATAGTTTCAACTGATTACTTATAAATAAAATAATTATTAGTGTAAATAGGAGAAAACCCTACAACTGCACCCACGCTGCAGCAAGCTGCGCCGTAACACGTGTTAACCATCAATGTCTATTCAAGAATTTATTAAGGGTAAAAAAAAAAATAAAATGGGCAATTGATGTGGAATTAATTTACAATTAATCTGGACTTAATATGCAATTCATTTCAACTCAATGTGCAGCTAATATGGAATTAATTTTAGCATTTTTACTTCCACTCATACAACCACATATTTGGTTGTTCGAAGTTGGATAAGTAAACGGGCATCGAGTGCATCGCCTTAGTATTTTTAATGATGAGAATGGACTTATGAGAATGGACTGATAAGCATGGACTTGGGAGCATGGGCAAGTGTAGCGGATATTTTTCTCCGGACCAACATTATCATCTTTAACTTCTACACAACTTTCGGGATTCATTACCGTGGGATTCAACTTTAAATATACAAAGTATTATGGAACCCGAGCTATTTCCTTTTTGTGTTAGTTTGTGTACAGTGTAAAATATTCATTTACATGCATAATCTGCCGTTATGAGTTGCTTAATCTAGCCGTTATACGCGTGTGCCGTTCGGCAATATCAAGAAAATTGCTTAAAGTAAAAAACACTAAAATTACAATTAGTTAAATGCAAGATAAAAAGGAAATTGAGTCGGTTCCGTGTAATTAGAAAGTAACCTACCATACACGTAATACTAATAAGTAATCTTTATTTAGGAGTAGATTTGTCGCAGTGCATGGTATATGCTATGAGCGAGCTTTCGCACGTGGTCAGGAATAATTGCTTTCTTTCATGATTACAGCGACACACACCAACACCAGGAAGTACTTCCAGCGTGGGATGATGTATGCAAGTTGCTCTCTCTTATTATGAGTCGTGCTAAAAATAGAACACAGTATAACGTGAGTAGAAAAAAAAGGGTTCCAAGTCACTCTTTAAACCTGAGCAATTATTCACTGGGCTCTTAAAATATCAGCCACACTGCTCAGAAAACAAATAGCTTCGCGTTGTGTATTTTTTATTTGTTTTTTTTTTTGCATGATAGTAAGATGAAATACTTAATTATACCAGTTATCAATTATATATAAATAGCTTATGACCATTTCATATTCAACAGTTATTATAGTAATAATAATTAGTAACCCGGCATTACACTTGGAAAGTGGACAAATAAGTTTTTTTTCGTGTTAAGTTGTATTAATAGTTTTTTATTATAAGCCTATATCTATAACTTACAGATGTTTGCATATCGATTTGATTTAGAATGAAATTGTGTAATCAAATCAGAACAGACAGTATTCACCCGTTTGCATATTGGCATGCCCCAGTTGAACTGATGATGCATGTCGCTACTGCATGACAAGTTGCAGAGAAAAATTGCGAAGATCAACCGGCATTTTTGTTAATTATATTGCCAATATTGTTCCTGATTCGGAACCAAATTTATTTACCAATCTATCTGCAAACATGCGTATAAGATATAACCCTCGCTTCCGTCTTTTGTCTTTATATCTATAAATTCCTAATTATATGAATCTATCAACCGTTTATAAAATATGAAAATTGTGAATTATATAAGCCTTTCGTGGATTGATTTAGAAATGCATTGATTTCATTAATTGTGTGGATGACCTGTAACTACCGATGGAGATAGGATAGCTGCCGTAGGGCTTCCTAAGGGATTCTGCTTTTTGCAAAGGCCCGCATAATCACGGTAGGGTGGGCGAGTGCACCAACATGGTGGCACCACAAAAAGGATGACCCTATAATTCGAGTTATTTGATCCCTCCAATACTTTTTATCTCTCTTCTTTCTCACGTCCATGGCTTGTCTTCTACCTTCCTTTAATGTAAAAATATAGTACGCGAATTATAAAATATATATAACTAATGCTAGGAAGCAATTTTAATACGTCGGTTGTCCAATAATAACCCACTTCAGCCAAAGCAAGCGCGTACTCCGAACGTTTTAATAGCCCATCAGCTTCACGCTGTTCATTACAACATAAGTAATTGTTCCTTTATTGTACTTTTCATAAACTACATAAACTGCATTATCTGATCTATGTTTACATAATTTTCATTTGCGCTATAACCATATTATATTATATATTTATTTAATTTATCATAGAGGCACTTGCCAAAAGTTGCCGGGACTAAAAGTCAGATTAATGTAATAAGAAAGTTAGTTTAGCCATTAAGAGTAAAAGTGTTAATAAGTGTTAATAAATATTCTTTAGTAGATAACCAACGAATAGTGCATGCCAGAAATTAAATGTGCCCGTTAGAATTCGAAATGCGCGTCGAAGCTGCTGTCGATGGTTGTTATGAAATGCTTTTTTTCAGTGTCCGGCAATACTGTTTGTTGAGTAATTATTCTTTGTGTAGTGATATGTGATTGCGCGTTCGGCGGGCAAGCGCAGACCACCAAAGAGAGTATCGTTTGGAGCCGGAGCTGCCCCTCGAGATAACCCGACGCGTAATACATCTGCATTTTACTATTGCATCTTTTTAGTCACATTTTGTTGGCAAGCGTATCCAAACATCTGTGTGCAGCTGCTGCTGTCTGGCATCACTGTTTACTTTTGTTTACTAGTATCGTATGCACATGCCGATATTTTAATTCGATATTGGGTTTTGTCTTGCACATTTTCGCACACTGTTTTAAAGGCGGTAAGTCTTTAAATGTATTTTGTAATTTTATTTCAAAAATCAGAGTTAGATATTTTATTTATTATTATATTTTAATCCATTTATTAAATCTTAACTTTTTGTTACATTAACAACGATCAGACCAACTAAAATTATATTAAGAATAAATATAATCTACATAAATAGGTTTGAATGTTGAAGTTGGAGTATTTTTGTACTAGCGGCGCAAAGTTTCATTCGTTAATTGTAATCCAGTTAGATGACGCGATAGCTCGGTTACATCTGCAGCCTTGCGAGCATTCACCTGATGCTCAGCACAGATTGCTGTCAGTTGTGTCTCAATCTCCGTCCAGGCAAACTCAATGTCTGATGGTTTGGGATCCATCCCGCATATGGCAAAACGCAGAAACAAACGACCACAATGCTCCGCCTTGACCATGTAAATCTTCTTGCGCTCCATCAAACGCTGCAGCAGCTGTGCCGTGATCTCATTGTCGCCCTTCGCCCGAAAGCAAACCAATCCCAAGGCACGTGGTGCCACTAACTCGAAACGGTTATCTGCCTTAACCGCCTTCTCAAACTGGATAGCCAAATCGATGTGCTTGCGCATGTGGGCACGAAGACCCTCAGCGCCCAGCGTGCGGAATGTTATCCACACTTTGAGGGCGCGAAAGCGGCGACCGAGTGGGATCTGCCAGTGGCGGAAATCAGGTATCTGTGTCTGGCCCTCATGCTTGTGCTTTAGATAGATGCGATCCACATTGAAGCTGTCCACCACTTTGTTAGCATCGCGCACCCACATCGCCGCACAGTCAAAGTTAACCAGCATGAACTTGTGCAAATTAAAGTTCAGTGAGTCCACACGATCCAAGCCTCGACGCAGCTCGGCGCACTCATCCAGAGCAAAAGCACCTCCCGCGTATGCTGCATCCACATGCAGCCACACCTGGTGCTGCTCACAGATGCTGGCCAGCGATTCGATGTCATCGTATGCGCATGTGCCCGTTGTTCCCAGCGTGGCTATGCATATGACTGGTATGAAACCGGCAGCCACGTCCTTCTCAATTTCCTCCTTTAGCGTTGCGCCGCGAAGTACGAGATCTTCACCGGCGGGCAGCAGTTTGATGGGCATAGCTGCCAACACGCCAGCTTTCTCAATGCAACTGTTGCTCTGATCCGAGGAGTAGGCAATCAATTTGCCGCGTATATCGCTCTCGCTCAGCTCCGGGTGGCATTCGCGTTCTCTGCGCACGGCCTGCTCGCGGGACGCCAGAACCGCCACAAGGACAGCCTCGCTGGCGGAGCCCTGAAGGACGCCACCGCCAGGACCATCGTTCTCGTGCAAAAAATGCTCGGGCAACTGCAGGAATTTTGCCAGCCAGTCCATGACAACCACTTCGAGTTCAGTGCATGCCGGACTGCAGATCTGTAAGAAAGGAAGACGTGAAAGATACACATTAATAATAATTAATGATTTAATCAAATGATAATTGAGATTCCTATAATTCATAGAGGGTTCTACTTTTTTTTAAGTAGACAATTAAAACAACATAATTTTAATGACAATCGAATCATTTCATGCTCTGTAAAATAAATAAATGATCAATAAATTATTAGTAAAAAAGTCACCAAACAACGTTAAAAGTGAAGACAACTCTTTTGAACTTGACCCAGTCCCTGGATTGAAACAATACTCTTTTTGATTTGCCTCTCGTTAGCGCTTTAGCAACCTGTTTGTCGAGTTCTTTGAGAGTCGCAACTTTCACTACCCAGAGTAAACAAAGGTCTTGTATTGAGCTTGATTGAACAATGAATCATGTGGAGATTTCACCGGCACGTACCCAACTGAAGCCAACGATGCCGAATCCGCTGGCCAGGAATTCGCCCACTAAAGATGGATAGGAAATACTAGTGGGAAAGTAGGCGTGCATGTTGGGTGACTGCCAGTGGGTGATGCCCGGCTTTATCACGCGATTGATGTCTGATAGAATCTCAGGCCAAGCTTCTGGTGTCTCGGGCATCTGCTTGGGTAGCATTGGCGAAAGGTAGCCGGGCTCGACGGTGGGCAGTACATCATTTTCTCGAATATTTTCCAGATAGTCGGCGATGAAGTCAACGGCAGCTTTGCCAAACTCGCGGAACTCTTTGGCGTCCATTTTGCAAAGCTGTCACGTTTTCGATGTGGAATCACTTTTTTTTTATTGTTTCTATTGTAGTTAAGCGCGTTTCTATTTGCACTTTTTACGTTTTGTTTGCCTTTTGTGTGTTTACAAAGTTCGAGACAGTCGCCCCACTACTGTGCACCACTTTGTTGTCGATCTGCTTGATGTGTTGACTTGTTGCCACTGCGAAGTTAACGTTAACTCTGCTGTCGCGAGCAGAGAGGGCATCGCTTTTTATACCCACAGGGCCGGAGCCCACTCACAGCCGGAAACTGAGCCACAGTCAGAAAGCAGAAACAGAGTCCGATTTAGCGACTCTGAAATGCCGCTCTCTAAATGCCACAAATGCAAATGGGTAAGCTCTTGACCAGGTGCGTCTAATTACAATAAACAAAACGGACAATGGAAATCATTTGTCTGGCAAATCAATTAAGGGAATAATCTCCTTTCTAATTAATTATATTGCGTAGCGATTGCTGCGGTATGGAAATGCTGACACTATATTGTATTAATTATATTTTAAGTGCCAAACTTGTCAGGTTTTTTTCTGGTTACTAGTTTCTTGTTCTTGTTTATCTTACTGCTTACCACTACTGTTTATAAACCTAATTGATCAACATCTTTGTTAGAGGAGTATCTGCACCTATCATTCAACTTTTTTTTTCAGCATTTCGCGCTTAATCACAAACCTTTGACTGTTTTCAACTGTTCCCAATTGTGCTAAACTGTTCTCGTGCCCAACTGGTTTCTCTTTTCTGGTGCCTTAAAGCATTTCTCTCATCACTTTCCTATCAGATGAACGACTCTTTTCTTTAGTTTTTTACAACTTTGCAGTGGGGATTTCAACTCGTACACAAAATAAACCATTATATTGCACATAAATCTTAAGTTTATGCGTAAGCTCTTATTATGATACTAATTGTTATAAGACAGTCTGGCAAAACAACTTTTGTTGGTTATGAATTGTTATGACAAAATTTCGCTTTGCTAAACTCTTTTCACATAAAAAAACATAAAAAAAAGTGTGCAAAGTAAACTGATTCCGTATTATACGGTTGCTGAGAGTCAGCAACATACTTTCTTCATCACATATTTATTAAAAGTTTCAGTATTGCCTTTTAACCTGAATCATTCATTAAAACTATTCTTTATATGCAATATTTACATATGTATATTCACGTTTGAAACTTACCCAACTGAAGCCCAAAACTCCAATACCAGCAATAAGCAACTCTCCAATTATGGAGCCAGCCGATGTGGATGATGGAAAGAAGGCATTAAAGTACGGCGATTGCCAATGGGTCAATCCGGGCAGTATAATTTGCTCCAAGTCATTAAGAATTTGGCGCCAATGCTCCGGCTGCTCGGGTATTTGCCTGGGAAGCTGGTTCATAACCTCGTAGGGTTGTACGCTAGATAGCACATTTCTGTGAAAGTAGCGAGTGCTTAAAAAGGATAACAAACACACACGTATAAACACACACACACACAAACCTCTCACGTATGTTGCTCAGATAGTTGATAATGAACTCAATTGAGGCGTGACCAAATTCGCGAAATTCGTCAAAGTCCATTTTAATCGATGAGAACACTCGTCAACAAGTAGTTATAATATAGTAGATCCTTTGCTAAAGATGCGCTATATAGGAATCTGTTTATATTTGCTGCGCTGTTTGACTTTTGCACTTGTTCACCGTTGACATTCGGATTTACTAATGAACTCGCTGCAACATGTCAAAGCCTCGATAAGCGATTTGAATCCAACGTTTCGTAGGCCGTTTGTACACAGTCAAAAGTTTCAAACAATACTTGAAGAGCAGTCAACACACGCCGACATTACATACTTAAATATGTGTAAAAATGTGCACAGCCAGCAAGTTTTTGGATACCATTGGCGAGATTTATGTAACTCTGATGATGTTCAGAAACGGCATTAAGACCGTTTATAGCGTAAGCATGATTACAATAAAAAACATGAAAGAACAGCTATCGTAGCCAAGACGAAGATTATATACACTTGTAGAGGATAGAAATTTAATTAATTATACGATATAATATAGTTGTAACATTCGAAGTGAATGAGTTTTGGTTAAGATGTTTTGCAAAAAGAACTTGACCGATTGTTTCTATGATATAGTGAGACAATCCTAAAACACAGACAAATTGTCTTCATAGAAATAAACGAATATATTTACATGCAGTATATACTTTATGCAGTTGGAAACGTCTCTTTCAATGCGTTACAAAATGACTGACAAAATAATATTACCGCATGCAAGGGCATACAAAAACAAAATAACATGAAAATCGTCGAAGATATTTTAATGGAAAGCGTTTAATCGTCTAATTAACTGAATACACCGCCCAAAACCTGTTGGTCTGTATGGAATTTGGTTAAAAAATAAATCCAGATCCTGAAATTTGTTCTTAACAATGGAAAACTTGCTAACCTAGATTCATTAGACTTGAAATTAACGTAAATGTGTAAAGGTGTATGCCAAGATTTTGAGCAATTTTCTTAATTTTTTTTTTTAATTTTTTTGACACGTCTACGTAGTTTATGTCGTTTACCATTTTTGTTAACTCGACCATTTCTTTCACTGCAACTAATGGATAATCCATTGTGGTCACAATCCGGTTTATAATTACTATTATCTGTTGTCAACTGGCAAAAATCACACTATATGGCTGACATGCATAACATTTCCCAGCTCTATTAGATACCAACTGACCATTCCGCCCAGTCATGCGACCGTGCTCGAAATTTTGAAAGTCACAGACACACTCTATTGATGACGGCTCGATTAGATTCATCTATTTTGTAAGCGCAGCTCGGGCGGGGAGTGCATCGTCGTCAGAGTGGCCCCACCAAGGGGGTCACTGCATTTCACAAGACTGGGCCGTTTTTTGTTTGTATTTTCAATTTCAGGGTCATGCTCCAATTTAGTTCCGTTATTAACAAAGCTATGTGTGAGGAAAGATTGTGGAGCAAAGTTCATTTAATATTAATTTAAGCCAACTGACAAAAATACAATGCAAAATTTGGTTCTCTTTTAAATATATTATAATTGGTATTGGCACAAAAAAATTCCAACAAATTAAAATAGTTAGTAAATGAACAAAATATAACTTTTTATAAGTAAATATATAAAAGTAATAAATAAGTTTAAATTAATGATTGGTTTGCTTAATAAATTAACGAAAGGGTTTGCGTTTTAAGAAGTTTTTGAGTTATTGAGTGCCCCTAGTATTGATAGCTTAATAGGAACCCCTTAATATTAAGAGCCCTCTCGTGCTGCGAAAGTCGGTCAGGGTATGACCACTAGCTGTTGTTCTCCGCTAAAGTCCATCATTGTGGTTTGGGGTGTCAGTCTGTGGGGTTCAAAGTGTTTGGCGCTCTCTAAGCGGTTCATAAATAAATGTGAAAACAAAATGCCATGCAGACGGATAGGCGGACGGGTAATGTATATGTATGGATGTCCCGGGAAACACCCCCGAACGAAACTCAGTAAGAGTGCTCAACCAAGAAATATCCTGTAGAACATAATGACATAGTGACTACTGAGAAAATAAAACATTATGCATTTTTAAGCAAATGCAAGTGCAGAAAGTTGACAAACTATATGTTTATAACTCAAGTATATATTCACTATTCGAAACGCTCAACGAAACGCATTACATATTTACAGGGTATTCAAATGGCAGTGAGTGCTTTGGCGCACAGGGTGACTCTTGCTAGCTAACAAAAATGATTGACTGTTACGACGCTCTGCGTCTGGTGCATTGCGCAGCCGCTGGAACGAGTTTAACCCTTGAGCAAACCACCCAACCCAACGCAGCCCATCCACCCACCCATCCAAGCGAATTCCAGTTTAATGGCGTCGGCAGCAGCGATAAGATAACGAACTCTCGCGCATGACCAAAAATTGCGGCGGGGAATTTATTGTTGCTGTTGCATTCTATTTTTTTTGTTGTTGTTATCAACGATTTCCAATGTTTTCAATATAAAGGGGCGGTGCTTGCTTTCAGCCTGGAAGCCAGGCAAAACTTGTCATGTTGTTGGTGTTGCTTTTATTGTTTTTGTGTGTTGACCGCGCGTATTGACTTGGACTTTTGAGTTAAGTTTCTCATATTTGTGCTATGCCACTGCCGCCGCTGACTTTTAAGTGCTGTTGACTGTTGTTTTGGGGCCACAGCGAAGGTGTCGCCAGGCGTTGGCTCATTTCTGTTCTTATTGTTGTTGTTGTTGTTGTTGTTGTTGTTGCTGCTGTCTTTGCTACTGCCGACAACGCCGCAGTGCTTTTTCCCAGTTATAGCTCGAAATTCTTGAGAGGCAAACTTTTGCAAAAGTTTTAGGTTTCACAAAATATTGTAATGCTGGCTGCATAGCGGACAAGAACGAAAACGGAAACCGTACGGGAATAGGTATAGGATTTGGGGTACGGTCCTAGAAATGGTGACTGTTAAATGCCAACTGGTAACTGGTGGGCAGGGGCAGTGGCAGTGACAGTGGCCGGGCAAAGTGGCAGGCAAAGTTGAGCATAACATTCCGCATACTAAAAGCAGCATAAAAATGTCGACAACGTCGCCGTTGCCATTGTTGTGTTGCCTGGCTTGCTAGCTGCTGCTGGCTGCCAGCCTGCATTTTACCATATCATTTGTGTCACATTAAGATCAATTGGTAAACACACACACACGCACACACATACACACTCAGATACACAGTCACACGCACACACACACAGACAGTAGAAAACTCCTGCACACACAAAAAGGGAAACGACATAAAAAGTATCGTAAAAGTCAAATAAAAAAAGCTCAAACAACAACAACAACATAACGAAAGTCACTAATGCAGGAGCAGCGACAGCAGCGACAACGGCAACAAAAGCGACAAAAAGTGCGCAAAAAAATGCAGCCCGAGTGCCACAAATAGCAGGCAACAATATACAAAAATACAAAAAAGAAAAGGAAGAAAGAAAGAACTCACAAACAACGCAGCAGGCGGCCGTCAGTTGCTTTCTGCCAGTGTTGCCATGCCCCGTCATGCCGTGTCGTGTCGTACCGTGCCATGCTCTCCGCTCTGCTCTGTGCGCTGCTGTCCGTTAGCCGCCGCCATTTTGTCGCAGTTTGCCGTCGCCTTGCCAATTGCCGTCGCAAAATGGCGTTCGCGTAAATGTTTCGAATTCAAAATTCAAGTGCATTCGAATCAGCAAAATTTCTTAAATTGTAGTATGAAATCAAATAATTCGATAAATATGGGCAAATAAATTCATTTCGCTAAACTAAATAATAATCAAAGTGAAAAACACGTGACTTGAAAAGTGCAATCAAAGTGCTTATTTTTTTGTGGCAACTTTTAAGTCACTGGCAAAGTGACGCTGTTAATACAAAATATAAATGATACAAAATTTGCTACAAAATAGCTTATAAATAGAATTGAAATGACATCTAAAGTGAATCTTTTATCATTAGTTCGAAATTCCAAGACATGTTGACTACAATGTTTAACATTTCGGTAGCAAGCTACTTGGAAATTGATGCATAATTATGTAATAATCACATTGGCATCATTCGCATTTAGAACTCAACTCAAAACAACAGCACACAGTACACTGTACACAAGCAATACCTACAAATACTATTCGCTATGTACTTCTGCATATTGAAATTGTTCTTGAGTAGATACTTGGAGCTAGTCGTACTATAAGAGTCCACATTGATATAGAAAAGCAATGAGTATAGTCTGAAGCATACCGTCGTGAAGAACACAACACACACTCGCATACACACTCGCACACACACTCGCACACACACTCGCACACACACTCGCACACACACTCGCACAATCAAGTCGATTTACCGAAACCAAAGAAAACGCCGCGCGTTTCTCTCGCTCTTCTGATAAGAAAACATCGACGCGTCGGGCAACGACGGCGGCGTTGCTTTACACAGTGCCAGTGCCACTGCCAGTTCTCAAACAGTCAACTAACCTACCACCCAACCAACCAACCTGCCAACCAACCAACCAGCCAACCAGCCAACCAACCGAGCGATCCAATCTTGCTCTATCTATAGACAGTGCCGCCCGCCTGTAAACGTAGTAAAATAAAAACCTGCGCCGCGTGGCTAAACATTTCCGCCTTTTCGTCCGGGCAGGCAGCAGAAAAGTTTGGATCGCTAACGGTAATATCGGAAAACGTCGCGTGTGCAGTTCAAGAAAAATCAAATAAATTTACATATATATATATATCGTAATACATATATTTTTGAAATGCAGGCAAGCTGATCGAACTGATCGGCGCTTTAGTAAATTAAATACAAGTGCGAAAAGTGCCTGCCAGCAAATTATACGCATACAACACGTGCGACGATCCGGCCATTAAACGAAACCCAAATACCAAAAATTAATAATAGCAAATTCAGGAAACTATTTGCTGGCGTTGTTTGTAAGCGTGCATGCAACTGGCCTTAGAGATGATGCAAACCCTGAAACCGCCACCGCCACTGCATCAACATCAACATCATCACCAGCATCAGCACCAGGCACAGGCTCAGCAACTGCAACAGCAGCTGTCAGTCATGGATAATCACCAGCATCAACAGCAGCACCAGCAACATATTCATCAACAGCAGCAACAATTGCCACAAACGCCGCAGGCCCCGCACCTGCTTGCTGGCCAACACAATCATCATCAGAGTGTCGGAGTCGGAGTCGGAGTTGGAGTCGGCGTCGGAGTCGGAGTTGGCGTGTTGCCTGTCGACCATGATGACCCAAATCCTGAGTTGGTGCTCGCTTTAATTTCAAGGAATCGAGCGCTTGAGGGTGAGTACAAAGGTTTTATGTCTTAGGTCTCAGTTCCTAGGTCCAGTCAACCAGCCAGGCCAACTCGTCATCCTGTGCTTTGCCTTTGGCTCTGCGCCTGTCCTAATGGATTTCTGTTTTATGCGGCGCCTGTCCAATATTTTTTAGCTACACTCTATCTCTCTCTATTTATCTTTCACTCTCTCTCTCTCTCTATTTCTATTTTTCCCTGCTGACAGTTATTTATTTATGCCTTTAATTATGCAAAGTTTTTCGCTGTTATTTTCGGATTTAACTCGTTGAGAGCGAAAGCAGGAAGACTGAGGTGGGCGTGTGTATGAGTGTGTGTGCGTAGGTGGGTGTTTTTGGGTGTGGTTAAGGTGCTTTATTTTGATTGAGCGCCGTTGAAAGCGGATCATGTGTGGCAGCAAGTTCGGAAGTTGAGGAGCAGAATGTGGTTGGCCTGACTTAAGGCGAACCAGTTCCATTTGCAGCTTAAGTGTTTTTCAATTAAGGACAACTGCTTACTCTTACCGCAGTCTGTCGCTCATCCAGCTCGCTCATTACGTATGCCCCTTTGCATAGTGGCACATGTGGACCCATTGTATTTTTTATATAACAAAGTGGGCATACGATAGAGATTTTAAGTAATATCTTCATTTTATTTGAATAATAAGAAGTTGTTGTATTCTGCTTAGAATTCACATAATATATAAATTTAATTTAATATCTTGAAGAAAGTTAAACTTACATTTGGAAGCGAGTCACTTAGACTTTTTCGAACTACCAGTTTATTAAAAGTTGGAAATATAATATTTGGATAATAAAATTAAAATGAAATCTTTGTGCTTTAATTGAAATATGTCTGGCTTGTGCTGTCATTGTAAAAGTAGACTGTAGTTTAAATTAATTTAAATGTATTCAATTTATTGAAGTCCCATGAAATTTAATTTGTATATTCAAAAGTTTATTTGGTTTGATTTTTATGTGTTGGCTCACTTCGCTTCACTTCAGCAAATCCTTGCCCGCCGTCCAAGACCTTCTTAGCAAATCCTGTCACAATTATGATTACGATTCATGTTTCACATGTCTCGCGATCCCACGCAAATCAATTGACAAGCTAAGGCCGCAGCTAAAAGCCAGCACAAAATGTTGACAACTGACACAAAAGCCAGCACGAAGGAGGACACGCGGCGTTCTCATCCTGGCTGGGAACATGTGCAGACAAGACAATGCCAAAGTCGAAGCCCAAAATTGTTGACAATGTCCAAATGGCTTAGATGTCGGCTCAACGCTATTGTCGCTAATGCGCAGGGAATAACCAAAACTCAAAGCGGGCCCCGCTGCCAACTCCCAGCTCCCAGACTTCGTGCCAATCCCAGCCCATTTGGAGAGCACGTGCACGAAACAGCATTGAAAAGAGCATGCCAGGCTTGAGCTGAGCTGATGGCTGATGGAACTGGGCGCGTTACATTTTCAAGTACGCCGGGATTTTGTTTAGAACACGCGTAATTACAAACAAATAAATAACAGGGCAGCGCCAAAACCGCATATGCCCTCCACATACCCAGAGCGGCCACGTGTCGCTAATATGTAGCGGGAAAACTGCCTGGCAAAAGACCCGACCCAAAACAGAAACCAACCAACAAGCAGACCAGGCTAGATGCGGACACATCCCAGCGGAGTTGAGCGGCGTTCAACGAGCGTCGTGCAAAACGAGCAGAAAAATTGAATTATGCGCTTGCGGTGCTTCCCCGTGTAAACCTCTCCCCCTCCCGCTCACGCTCCCCTGTCATACCATAAATAGCACTTGGGCAGTTCAAGAACCGGCAATCGACAAATATTTTGTTATTTG
The DNA here is from genome assembly GCA_035044325.1 of Drosophila nr. medialis 2 BK-2023a. NCBI lineage: Eukaryota > Metazoa > Arthropoda > Insecta > Diptera > Drosophilidae > Drosophila > Drosophila nr. medialis 2 BK-2023a. The sequence goes on from JAWNMH010000394.1 coordinate 586,529, forward strand.
CACATAAACATATTTATCGAGTTTGGGTTGCTGTTTCTAGTGCGTGAGCCAGTTCGGGCTGGGTGGGGCGATGGGTAGGGGTATGAGTGAACAGGGGTAGCTCACTGCACCCACGGGTGTTTGGTTTCACCCGTTCGCAGCTCCTTGGCCAAAGTAAAGTATATATCGCATTTGGTTTGGGCCTGTCAAAAATTGTGTAAATATGTTTGTCATTTCCACTTGCCTTTGGTCGTGCGCACTTAGCCACTGGACAAACAGACGACCCCTCCCCTCACCCCCTACTCGACGCCGGCGAGACCAGAGCAACCCCTCAACTGTGCGCTCGCGCACTTGTCGCTCACTCACTCAACCGACCGAACGCCCGTCCGCCCGTCCGCCTGCCGCGTGCCGTTCGTTAGCCGTTCTTGTGTGGCTTTCCTATTAACATTGAAGGCGGGCAGGGGGAGGGTAGTCGGCACCCTACGTCGCTTAATGCTTAAGCGTATCGCTTTGGCTTGTTGTTTCCTTCCTCACATCCTGCCCGGGGGATGGGATTTTTATTATTTTTTTTGTCTTTTGCGCACGTAATTTGTCATAATGTCAACAAGCGAATGATGCGCAACCCAGTTGCGATATGATCACAGCAAGTGGCTAAGCATGACTAGCAACTTGTGAGTGTATTTGGGTGAGTATCGTCCTACATGTATCGATGGGCAATTAGATATATGGCTTGTCTACTTGCGTTGGATGCCTCATGGATTAGCGTCAGCTCGTCGGAGAGTAGGTTGCGTAGATCAGAGCTTATGTTTTGGATCTGAGAAACTGTTGCATTGGCCGGCACTCGCACATGAATCTCTTGAAGATGACCACTCAGATTGGGTGGGCTATAGAAGCTGTCACCCAGAGTGAAGTCACTTATTGCTAGCGCCGTTTGGTAGCTGCTCTCTGTGGTGTAGCCAGAGGACTGCGAATCGGTAGTTGTAAGTCTGACGCTTTCCGAACTGTTGGAGCCAGCTGTCTCTGTTGCGGACAAGGGTATGGAGCTTGTTGCAGCCAGTGACAGTTCAGACAACATTGGAGCCTGCAAGAGGGATGTCTCACTGTCCGCAAAAGTGGTATCGGAGTTGGTTGCGGATGTGCATCCGCGATTCTCTTGTGCTTCCAGCAGAATCGTGATTGACTCATTGCTTTGCCGGTGAGCCAAACCAGAGAACTGTGGCAATTGATTCCGGTCTCCGTTTGGAGCTTTCATTGTTTCATTGTTCTCCATGGTTAGCCGGTGGCCCCGGCTGTCTTCTTCTGGACACAAATTTGCAACCCAGCGAAATATCTGTAAGGGTGCCTACCTCTTCGGTAAACTGCGTTTGAGTGCAGGAACTGAACGTCTTATGCACTTTGGCCAAATCGCAGCGAAAAGCGTTGTAGGCAGCCCAGTTCACATCGGTCATATGTGTGACACTACCCAGTTGTGTCCTTTTTGTTTGTTCCTGCTGATTTGATGGCAAGTTAGGTTCCTTTTCCAAGCTCATAACTAATTATTTTGTTTAATTTCCTCTCGCCACTTCAAAAATTTAGATTTGCGGCCAAAATGATTACTGTACCCGAGTACATACATAACTACAGTCTACTTTCACAATGACAGTACAAGCCAAGGAATTGAATTTCTATACATTTTAATATTTCAATTAAATATCTATTGTGGTGGAATAAATTTATGTATCGATGGTCGAGCACTGGCTAGTTTAATCGATACCACTGGCCGAGTCATAAATTTATTAATGCTTCCGATGCGCAATGCTAAAAATTAATCATCCTCTTCAGCGGCCAGTTGCGGAAACTGAATGGTTCAAGTCGAAATAAAAATACCTTCCCAGAGAGATGCCCATCGTTGAGGGCCCTTCTTTCTGCAGATGCCTTTTAAAAACAATTCGCGCATTTTTCATTGCTAGGCCAAACAACAAATGAAAATGTGAAGGATGAACGCGGATGGAGGAAGGGAAACTGCCGGGCTTAGAGCCAAGTTGAGAAATCAGTTGAATTTGTTATTGTTTTTGTTGCTGTTCGTTGTTTTTGATGGCGTCCACATAAATCATTTTTTGTTCGCCATTTCCCGGACTGCCTGCTGCATATTTCATGGCGGTTTTGTTTACTCTACTTGCTACAGAGAGATTGTTCGTTGGGTCGGGACGGAGCGGGTTGGTGCGGGGGGAAACTTGCGCTTAGCATCGACGACAGCTCTTTGACTAGGCTGCCTCTGCTGGTCTGCAGCCAAGGTAAGCCAAGAGGCCGCCCACCTCATCCTCACACCCCTCACCCCCACCCACTTCTACCACACGCCCCACTTTACGAGCGTTTCTGTTTGTTTCTTGTTCATTTTTTCTTCTTTTTTTTGGCAACGTATATGCCGAGCAATCCCAGTCCCAACCACCCAAAACTCACAGCCCCAAAATAAGCAGCATTTCGTGCGGTGGTGCGGGAGAAGGCGAATGTTTAACTTACGTTAAGTAAATAATGGGGCGTTCATATGACATTGCGACTGGGGCGTAGGGAAGTTGGGAAGTGGGGAAGTGAGGAACGCAGGATTGGGGGAGCTCACATACATATCTATCTACCTACATAAATGCGAGTATATCTAGATATGTGAGTGTTTGCAGTCACTGTTTGCTTCCACATTTCCTTTTTGCTTAATAAAATAAAATATGAAAGTTGCTCGTTAAAAAAAAAATCACACACAAATATTTCAGTGGTGGAAAGTCAAGGGTCGCTGAAGCCATTCCTTGAGCTGAAGTAATTGTGCTTAAGTTACAATATCTAATTTTGGCATAAGGCTTTAACTCGCTAAAAGTAAATGTGCTCTAAATGCGTACTAAAGTCGCGAAGCCATTTCTATTTACTAAAAAATAAGTTAAATTAGACATTTAATCCATCACAAAAAATTACCCATTCGAATAGATACAGATGCAATATTTTTATGTAGAAATAAGCCAAGTTATAAAATGATTTAATATGCTCAAAATCAAACTCAGACATTTGTCAGAAATCTTAATCCGATTGCTTAAGCAGTAAGTATTACAAATACTTATACAGTGATTGTTTATATGCAGCGGCAACTTAACCTGTGAGAGTCAAATCTGAATGTAAGAAAATATATTTGAAATTGATGACACAACAAAGAGGCTAAGTTATTTGTATGTGTTTTTGCCAAGAACTTTGCCGATGCCAACAAGAAAACAGGCTGACTAAATACATTAGCAAATGTGAACTGCATGCACACATGTGCCTACTATGTGCACACTTATATATACACAATAAATAATGTACACACATATATATGTACATATGTACACATGAATATGACGATATATGTATGTGTGAATATAGCTTTAGCTTTGTGGCGTAAGCTAGAAGTAGAGAAAACGCAGCACAGTGGTAAAAAAAGTAATTGTAACTAATCGAAAAAAGAGAAGTCATTGCAAATAAAAGGGGATTTCCAGCATTATATTAAAATCTTTTGCAGAGAAAAGAATATGAATGAAAAATAATATAAAAAATTGAAGTCTCCCACATTTTGCTGGTAAGAAAAGGTTTGCTTCAGGACATTTAACTACGATAACTTTGCATATTGTGTTGTGCAGGAGATCTGTGGAGAAGTTTCAATTTATTTAAAGTCTATAACGATTTAAAAATTATTAATTATGTTATTTTTTGTAGCAAATTATACGTGAAGTGTCAAATAATAAACAGTAATTAATAAATTATAAACATTTTGTGGCGACATTCAACAGGTCGGTAACAATTTTGATATAATTTGATATAATCGCAATTAGAGCCAGAGAATAATTGTATATGAATTGTTTAGCAGGTAACTACATGCATATACACTCCATCAAGTAGAAACCATTAAACAAATCTCTATTTATGCCATATATACTTTTTAAAAATAAATTAAATAATGAGCATATTCTACGTCATCTCTGCTCTAAATTAGACCAACTCTAATTGTTTTGCGACCACCGTGCGATAGCAGTATGCAATAGCAATATAAATTCAAAATTTAAAACATCAAATACAAACACAAACACAAATACAAATGCAAACAGAAGAACACATTCAAATGCCATGCTACTATGGTTGCCGATGCTCTTGCAGCATGCTTTGAGGCGCCCCAGCTCTAACCCCAACCCATGGGCAAGAGTGAGGGGAAACACATAGCAGCTGGCAAAGTAGCACTGAAAAGTGCCAAAAGGAACACAAAAAATGTGAAACGCGAAAAACTGGATACGTGTGAGTTCTGTGTACTCTAGAGTATGTAGATGCTTCTGTGCAAACAATATCCCGCAGTGAACTTTATTAAATTACACGATTTTGACAGTTAAGCAGCAGGCAAACCCACGCCTCTGCCTCCTGCCCCTGCCCCTGCCCCTGCCACAGCCCCTGCTTGCGACCTTATACTCGTTGCCATCTTGTCGTTTTAGGACTGGTTTCTGTTGTTGTTGATGTTTAGCTCAGTGCGGGTTCTGCGAGTGTTGTCAAGAGAAAATCATAATTTTTTCTTATACATATATTTTATGTAATACACTTGAAGCCGCCAGCTCAGCAAACCCTCCCCCAAAACGCCCGAACCGCACACGCATTTATGTTGTCTGGCAACGCTGAGCACTTTCTGAGTATTCCTTGGGGGCCGGTTTAGGCAAAATGGAAGCCGAACATTCGTTGGGGCTGGCAATAAGAATTGTGCGTTGTTTGGCAATGCCATAGTCGAAATCTTTGGCAATTGCGCGTTTCAATTGTGGCCGGGAGCGGTTACCAACTTTTATCATTCCGCAATTAGCGTGGCCCATGTCTGCAGCGCTTATCGTTTGTAATAGTCGGTAGTCGGGTGCGGGTCAAAAACTTGCCAGATACTCCTCTAACAAGCCGCTGTCGGAGCAGCTGCCGCTGCCAAGTGTAAATATTTGTACACCATTTCAGTCGATACCTTGAAAAACGGCACAGAAACAGCCACGATAAGCACAGACAGGCTACAATGTGTGTACACTCGGAGAAAATCAATGTGCGATACTTAAAAAAGTGTTCGATGACTTAGTTCTTAAGTGAAGAACGGAAATTCTTGATGTGGTCACGTTCTGAGATCATTTTAGGCACTGTTTTAATTGTTTTAAATACTTGAAACAATCATAGAGTAAAATTAGTTTACTAAAACAATCCAAATTGTAATACTTAAGTGCAAATCAAATAAATGAAAAAATCTATCTCACAGCAATCATGTTCTGGATTAAATAAATATATATAATATTAATATATTAATCTTAAATCGCTTTTCTTATTTAAACACTGAACCTGTTTAGTCTTAGTTTTCTTATCTTAAAGGAGTTTAATATTCAGGAATTTCGAAAGTGCAAGAATCTTGAATTACTTTCAGCCTTTGAGCCTAATTTATTTTTTATGTGTACGTATATATATCTGTCTACTTTTTTCTACTACTATTCTATACAAAAAGAGCGAGAGCTGTATTTAGGAACCGAGTTCAGAGTCTCTGTAGGCAGTCTCGTCTCGGTCTGGGGTCTGGGGGCATGTTCGATGGTTATCTATGGGGGTACTTAAACGGCATGGTACAAGATTTGCCCATTGAGACGAGACATATATGTGTGTTTACATTTCCACCGTACACAAATGTTTCGATAAGAAAACATGCCTAGCTGCACGCCGAAATGCTGTACACCGATTTCAAACTATCGTCTTCCAGAAAACTATAGATGAAACCTGTTATTAATGGTAAAAATCAAGAAACTCCTACGACCCATTTATAGCCACCCACATAGTGTTAAATGAGGCCTATTAACATGCATGTTGTTCGGTAATGCAAAAAAATCTATTCATGTGCAACCCTCTGGCTGGTACCGTCTCTGACTGACTTTGTGCCAACCCTTTGGCGTGGAGAGAGTGCGCCTTTTATTCCTTTTATGCTATCTGTGATTATTTTCCACATCGCTATGCCCATTGTCTGACAGCGGCCTATTGTCTAACCGTATCTAAACAGGTGGTCCCAGCATGTGGCCGGGCTGGCTACTGAAGTCACAGCAATTCCCGCTGCTTTTGTCTGATCCTGGGCACACCCTCTTTCCTTTCCATTCATATATATGTATTTTTTTTCCTCTGGTTTTCCGCATTTGAGTGTTTACCTTTCAATCAACAATGATATTATATTTAAATAAATATGCATACACAAAAGCGTCTGCGTTTTGATTTCTGGACATCAAGTCGACCGCAAATTATTAACCGGAATATTATTGAAACAGGTGTGCTAATTGTGGGCTTAGGGCATTTAAAGTTTACTCTTGAGTTAGTCTTCCTTTCGGCTTAATGAGCAATTGCTGTGACAGCGGGTATATTTAGTGATTTGTCATTATAAAACAATCGAATTTTCGTTATGTCAATAGTTAACAATAATCGTCGTGATTACTTAACTTATCTAGCCCCCGAAGGTAAAGTGAGAGCCCCATGAAGTGGACGTTCAAGCAGCAAAATACTACAAAAGACTTATTGTTACTTTGATCTCACCATAGAAATCCAAATGATTATTCGAATAAAAATCGAAACCGGGAACATTTAAGTGGCACACCCAACTAGACAATACCCGAACTTAGGCTCAATGGAACTAGTGGTAAAAAGAAGTTATATATTGAAAGGTTTTCAGAAATAATTAATAATACTACTTTATGATATACAAATTAAGTGAAAATAATATATTTATCTATATGATAGGCACCGCTTAAAAGTCATTAAAAAAAGTTTATCGCTCGATGGTACTTGAAGTTATTTTTTATATGTATTGATATAATAATAGGGATAGGTAGTGCTTAAAATTTACCGATATCGAATCATCTAATGGAATTTTTCCGTTATCGTTTATATGTTCTATATATTTGTGCGCCAAATTTGATCCCACAATGTGGTCCCAACTTGCAGATCCACTCATTGTATTTATTTGAAGCAGTTGGGCAGTTGGGTACTTCTGCTGGCTTATCAGGCTTATGGGCGATAAGTTAAGGTCTTTGCAGTCGCACTCAAAGTTAGTCAAATAGATAAGTGTCACTCTTGGCACACGAAATCAAAAACAACAATACCAAACTACGCACACATTAGATCGAGTCAGTCGAGAGATTCGTAACTCAAACTAGACAGTTTCGATTGTTGTGCAAAGAAGAAGTCCGTTTAACTTCTAAGAAATGCCGCCCGAGGCTCTATTTGTCAAATGCGGCCTATGCTGGGGCTTATGTTGCGCTATTCTAGCACTATTTACACTAGATTTTGAACTACTTTTCAACTGCTTATACTACATACACTACCCACCACGACCACTTGAAAATGTCAAACAAAGTTGTATAACTGGGAGGTAGGCCTATCTAGCCGCCTCCAATGGAGTGGGGCTTACCGTGCTACTCCAGGCGGCTTAGTCCACTGAAGTGGCCATAAATGTGGCAGTGATTGCGCCTAGAGTAGCTGATTATGGGGTGTTTGTAAGGCCTGCTACTTGGATTTAAGTCAAATATAATCGTTTATTAAATCTAAAGTAAAGTTATTTCAGATCTTTGAAGTTCACCGCTCAACGCTTTCCACTACAAACTCACAGATGACCTAGTAAGGTATCTGGGGGAAGGGCATGGCTGGTAGATAGATAAATGCAGCACCAGAAGCAACATTATAAGGCTAGACAAAGTGGAGCATTTAGATCAACCCTGAGCACAAATCGCAACTCCCAATCCCCCTATCTGTTTTTAAGAAGATTGCAAGAATCTGTGGCTGCTATCAGGCGACTGAACACATTGACGTTATAGAAAGAAAAACCGGAAGACATTCTTGACACTTATCACATGACACATAATATTGATGTGATGATGATACCCTTGTTTATTTATTATTTTTTTCCGAGCTAATCTCCGAGACATACTCAAACGAGTAAAAACGGATTTCTTTGTGGGATGCAGTTTATATAGCCTTCAAGTCCTATCAGACTTTTCATTCAACAACTTTACTTGTTATATGTTACAAATTTTTGATCGATATTTGAGAAGCAAACTAGGACTCAACCTATAAACTATAATAAATAGTGTTCAGATCAGACTCCGACTATATCAACTAAGATCTTCGACGGATTCAGGACGTGTGACTATATTTTATATTTTTGATGTCACTTTGTATTTAAACAACTGAAAATGTTGAGTGTTAAGGAATTCCACTTATCAGCTGCTTCAGTTAGGTGTTTCCAAGTAAACATCCAAAGTCAAGTGCCCTTATAACAATCCTGCATCTCTCAAGCGTATATCAGTGAAATCGTGTAAATCCTATCCAAAATCCAGAGCTGCGAAACAGATAAATGGTTTTATATACAAAATGCACGACACCACTTCGAGGACGAATAACGACTCTGAATGCCGGGTACGAGTTCGACTCCGAGTCCGTGTCCGGGTCTGGAGTTAAGCAAGGAGTGACCTGGCCAACGACTTAAGCGTATGTCGCAAATTATGCGATGCTCGCTGAAAGCGTTCAATGAACAAAATGATTTTATTGCATGCGGCCTTCTAAGCCCGAAAAACCACTCGAACCATTTGGCCATATGTTGCCATTTGTGACAAAACTGCACCAGGCACGATACACACGCATACACACACACACACAGGCTGGATGGGTTGGGTAGTTAGCAGACAGACAGACAGAGAGGGAGGGAGCAGAGGCAGGAAGATGCTGTTTGTCGTTTGTTGTCGTTAATGCCCAATGGGTGGCAAATTGTTTTTTATTATCGGTCGGGCACAGAGTGACAGAGAGAGAGATGGAGAGAGAGGGAGGGAGAAGGAGAGACATTGCCGACCCCTTGATGGTTCGGCTGGTTGGCTGGTTGACTGTCTGACTGGTAAGCTGTTCGCTTGTTGTTTAGTTGGTGTGACAACGGGCCAAAGGAGTTAAGGTCCATGCCACCACTCCTGTGGCACCCGCAGGCGATTGTCGATTGCGTGAATAAAACTTTAATGGAACGACACAAATCCCATCGTATTTCCCTGCTTGCTGCTTCTTTGTAGTCTGGCCTGGCATTCGGCGCTCCTAATACCAACTAATTGAGTGCGAAAATGCCGTCAGTTTGCCCCCATTTTCTTCTACTGAGCGTTATATTTTAGTTTTATATTTTATGTGGCCATATTTCTAGACAAAAACAAATGACGCATAAAGTGCACTTAAAATGCAACCAACTGGGGAAACAGCTGGGGGGGGGGGGGGGCAGGGGATCCCAAACTGCGAATTGTGCAAGTGTTGCCAGCTGCCTGCGCACATTTGGGAATAGCGCTAAAAAAAATGCCTGCAAATGGCTTTCAGCAGAACGTGGGGGACATATGCACACATACATATGTATATATATATTCAGACATATATGGTCACGCTCAGGACTCGGGACTGTCACAGGACACCCACGTAATAGTTGATGGAGGCCATTGCACGTCTCAATTTGAAACGGAATCTCGACTGCAAACTTGCAGCTAAGTAAAATTTATAGCCTTCTTCCAGGCGCTGTGCACGTGACCATGCAGCTATGATTGTGCAACTCCGTATTCCACAGAGCAGAGATTGAAGAGCATAAGCAGAAGCACAGACCATATGAAAAAATCAGCAATCTTTTTAATCCAAGTTTACCAGTTTAAAAAAATGGCATGGTCATGTTTAAGGAACATTTTCAAGGAGTTTTTTTTCCTTTTTTTAGTTAGAATTTTGAATTTAAAATAACTTGATTATATATTTGACGACTATTTCGCACATTGTTTAAAGCAAGTCAAATCTGAATTTCAACAACAACTAAAATACAAGGACTGCAAGGACAAGAAAAAGGCTTTAAATTCTGTGGCTACGATCTTAAAAACACACTCTCGACTGCTTTCAATTTTTGCACTAAATATTTATAAATTTAATTTATTTAAATTTAATTTATTTAATTTATAAATATTACAAATATTAAATAAAAAAAAATGTTAAGTTTTGTTTGTTTATGCAGACATTGCAGTTTTTGCCTATATCTATGTAACTACCCATCTTATATTGCTTTTTGTTTTATATTTTATCTTTTCGCCATTATGACAAATTTGTCATTAAAATTCGAATTCTACATAATTTAGTGCAATTATTTTTTGGGAGGTTGTATTGACAAAACGCATAAAGTATTCGCATAAATGCCGTCTAAACAAATTGCCAACTACGAGCACTCTGTGTCAGTCTATGGCAGCTTTCTCCTGCGGCCCCCTCAATCAAAGGCCAGCCAACCCCAACTGCAACCCTTAGGCAAATGTGTTTTGTCCCTTTCGCGCACACAGTGCCAATCTTTCTCCCTCTATAAATATGGCGACGTCCATTTTTGTGGCTGATATTTCAGCAAACAGCAAAAGCAGCTCCCCATTTATCCAACCATTCGGCGCCATCTTGGCTTCATCAAACGCACACAAAAGCCCATAAGGGCAAAGCCAAGATAATGGCAGCCTGGCCGTTGAGAGCTGAGAGCTGGAAAATTGGGAGCAGGAAGCAGGGAGCAGGGGCTGGGAGCTGGGAGCAGCAGCTCAGCTTAGTTCATTCAGCGCATCAGGCAGGCAAATAAAATGGGCACCAAACGAAGTCGTTAGACCAACCGCCTACCCTTATCCCCCACACACACCCCCTCCCGCGGCCCTTCCTCCCCCACCTGCGCCTAGAACGTTTTGTATGTGCGCTTCAAAAGGAAATCACCCCAAGTGTGTATTTTTATAGAGACCGCAATAAACCTTTTTTTTTTGTTTCTGCTTTTTTTCTGCGTCGTTGCCGCTTCGTGAAGCGCTTCGATGAATGTGAAAAGGTTGGTGCTGAATCCGTATTCCGGACTCCGGGTCCGGGCCTGGGTCCGGATCAGGGTCTGAGTCTCAGCCTTTTGCCTTCTGCTTCGACTTTGCTGTTGGCCTTGTTTGATGGAGTTGCAGTTCATACACAATACACAATCGGCAAACAAAAAAAGGAGAAAAAAAATATACTTGCCGAAGCTGTTGCCCATTTTTCTTGTTCTTGGCCAGGCATAATCATAAAGGCGGCCTCCTGTAAGCGATGTGGGACTTAGCCGATTGATGGCCGCAGCATTCAAAATTGAAAAGCAGTAACCATGTGCTGCTCTCCTCGTACACATATTCCTTGGCCATTTACCCATTTTCAGTATATAGAATGTTGGCCGCTGCTTGTTGTTTCTCTGTTTTATAGCCCGGTCAAGGGTGCTGGTCAGCTTGTGCTGGTCGTCGGCTTGACGCTTGAATGGCTGCCAACGAGTGTGCGCCTTTTGTTTGGCCAACAGCGCAAAAAAAAATAAAGGCAGCAGCAAAAAAGTACAAAACACAAAAAAAAAAATGCAAAGAATTACAAAAAAAAAAGGCGAACAAAACGCTTTTTGCAAAGTAACCAAAAGCGAGCGTAAAAATAGAAAATTGAAAATAGAGAATGTGTGTGGCGGTCCCATTGTTTAATGGACGTCAGCTGGAATGTGCGCCAGAAATTGAAAAGTTATTGTGCTAACCAGCCACAGCCCCTGCCACAGCCGCGGGGAATGGCAATGGAAGATGGCTGCAAGATAGAAGAGAGAACGAGAGGATTGGGGAATGGTGATGTAAATGTGGGGCTAGAGCGCCGTTGTATTGTCGTGACAAGCTGCTACTTAGATGGCATTCGTACGCTTTTTTGTGCCAGTGCACAAATTGTTAAACTAAAATATTTGACAGTTCATTTTTGGTTGTGGCCGCGGCCTTTTTATTCACTTGCTGGGCCAACAACTTTTTGGCACAATGGCTGAAATTTTTGTATCTTACAGTGCATGAAGCACAAAAGCTGGCAGCCACAACCAGCCGGATAACTTAGCATCTAGCTTATGGTCACCCACTATATAATACCAATACTAATGCCAACAAGTAAAAATGCTGTAGTCGAGTGAGCTCGACTACAATGTACCCTGAACCCAGTTGTTAAATATATTACACTTTTATTGCCAAATTTTCCTTTGAAAAGTCTTGTACCCAAAGGTGAGAAGGTCTTCAAGTGCACTCTTTTCTTATGGCAGGCACAGGGACAGCAGAGTAAAAAAAACTAAGCCAACACATATTCTTATTCCCAAGCCCTAACTGACCCAAAGTAGCTGGCAACCAATAAGTGCATATACATTCAAACATACGCAACTTTAAGTAACGGGGCTCTGCAGAATACACACCAAATCATATTGACGCTCGCGGCGATTATCGTGCCATCTCTTTCTCACACATGCGCTCTCATATTCAGGCATACAAAAAATGTTTGCGGCTGCTGATGGGAATGAGATTAGTATGAGAATCTACTTTCGACTATAACTTCGTTGTTACTTATCCGATCTTGATGAAATTTGGGCAGTTGATCAATAATATGCATATGCGTATTATGTAATAATAGAAGATTCTGTCTTTAAAATTGTATCATTAATCGCTATCGGAAATCGAAGTGTATCGATATTCCTGAAGCGGAGGCAGTTATCGATAAAATAAAGCAAGCTGCGCCTGGTATTCGAGAACCTATTTTCCAAATTTGAAGTATCTAGCTCTTATAATCTTTGAGACCCGAGTGACGGACAGACGGACAGCCAGACGGACATGGCTATATCGACTCGGCTGTTGATCCTGATCAAGAATCTATATACTTTATGGGGTCGGAGATGCTTCCCTCTGCCTGTTACATACATTTCCACAAAATCAATATACCCTTTTTACCTAATTGTATGGGTTCAGGTTATGCAAATGGCTGCTGCTGCACTCTTGCAAAAGCTGATCGACATGTAGCACTCTTTGACTCTCTGCAAAGCATTTACAATTGCTTCAAGCCCCATTCGACCGCAATTAAGAAATTACAATGACAAAAAAGCAAAAAGCGCAGTAAAGCATACCACAAAAGCTGAACACAGTGCGAAAGGAAGAAGCGCATGCATAAAGCAAATTATAATAGGCATAATAAAACGAGGCAAAAACCAAGCGACAAGTCACAATGTTTTTGTTGCCATTTACTTTGCATGCTCTTACCCATTTGTGTGTGCCTGTGTGTGCGTGTGTGTCAGTGTTAGTGTGAGTGCTTGTGGTAAGGCCCTAAGTGCTTGTAGCGGAATTAAAAGCAAACGCATTAAAAGGTGCCCAAAAAGAAATTCACCTTGACAACACAGAAAAAACACACACAGCAACAAAATGGCGCAGCTGCAGATGGCGACAGATTCTCGTTGGTTTAATATTGCATGAGAAAACATAGACACACATACACACAAATACAAACACATACACCTAACGAACAACGGCAACGAGCAACATTTTTAATTATGAAACACTAAAAGTGGCAAAGCCAAAGTGCAACGAGCAAAAACCAGAGGGCGGCAGGCGTGCGGGGTCGCTTTGGCCAAGCTATTAACTTAAACGCCTTTTGCCGGTTAATGGAAATGAACCTCGTCGTGGCAATGGGCAGTTATCTGGTTAAGACAACGATGGGTAACTGGTAGCTTGCAGCTTGGAGCTTGGAGCTGGGAGCTGCCGACACGCGCAGGTGTTTAGTCCGACCCTCTTAGCCGTTAACCGTTAACCGTTAACGGTTATGAGCAGCGTGCCGGGCTCGTGTTAACATGGCCTAATTGTGGCATGGCAAAGCCCACATGTACTCAACTTCTTGTTCTTGTACTCCTTGTGTACTCCATAAAATCCAAGGGAGGAGCTCGGTTAGTTAACCGGGTTGGCCAATAGGGTGCACAACCCTGTGTACGTATGTATATTAAGTTACTGCAGTTGGCCTTAATTGCAGACACGTGTGCCGCACAAGTGAAACGCTTTAACCAACGACCCCAACGACAACCAAGAAGTCAAGTGCCGATGCTCGCGCCCTTTTGTAGGGCCTCGTCGAAGGTTGAGCTCGGAGCACGGATGAGCTCGGCAATTGCAGGGAACTTAAGAAGCGTCTAAGCCGATCGTCGCCCTTAACTCTCCACTCGCTTTTCCATCAAATTTCCTCGCAGCTACAATTTCGCTGCTGCATGAAACTCAAAACAATAATTGATATCCATACATATAGGGGAGACGTATGCCTGCGTCCAGACGCGTGCTGCGTTGATGGGAACTGAGAGACAGCGAAGGATAATACTCACTCAAATAAAGTCCCCACCCTCGTCCTAACCCAAGTGCTTTTACTCGTCTCTAGTTTCATGGCGTTGGACGCGTTAGTTTTTATTACAGTGTTTACTTCACTTTGGCTATAAGCCGCAGCAACAATTTCACTACCAATACGCGTCTATCGATAGTTATATGGATACAAAGCCACACACACACAAACACACACAAACACACACATGCACACACACCCCAACCATCAATAGAAACAATGTTTTATGCTGGGCCATGGACTGTGCAACAGTTTGACTGAAAACTGGTTTCAAAGTCAGCATAGTTTATGCTAGCTGGAAAGGGGAAGGGGAAGGGGGAAAGGGGCTGCTTGCAGGGGTTGTTGCTTACTGCTCAAAATTGATTAAGGTCATTATGCAGCCGGGTAGAGTCGAGCTGCGAGCCCCGACAACTCACTGACACTTAATCCCAGCGGCATAATCAGCAACATATTGTAGCAAAACTTCTTCACGCTGCCATAAAAAAAGAAGAAGAAAGAAAAGTAGCAGTTTTGTATTTTCGAAATTTTACACCCTGCATGCGAGTGAATTATTCGGGGTGTGGTGGGGGTCAGGAGGTTAAATGGCCGGGCTCGACTCTCGACGAGCCTCAGCCCAAGTTTTATGGCTTAGCCATTTTTGTTTAACAATAAACCTTGCCTGACTGTCTGCACTCGCATGTAGGAGTGCCATCTCATCTCTCTATGTATATATTCTATATATGCTTTGGCTTTCTGGGTGCGGCCCGCATTATTCATGAGGTCAGTGGTTGAGCCTTAAACCCTTTGCCTCAAAAGCAAATTTCGCACAGCTGCACCGCTTGGCAGTCCAGGCAATCAACGTAGGCTTCCAGGCCCAGATCCCACTTCAAAAGGAATCAAGTACAACGACCAGCACTGGACAGACGGACAGCAACAAGTGAATTAAACTGAAACCTGTGCTGCCTAAAAAGCACCACTTAGCCAACCTCCCCATCTATTTCCATTTTCCTTTTGACTGGCTTTAATGAAGGTGTCTCCTGCTTTGATAAACGCCCCCTAAACGCTGTAAATGTTTTTATTACATTAAAAGCATTAACGCTCCGCATTAACGGTATGTAGAGCAAAATACCAGCGAACAATACAATAAAAAATATATTGAGTAGAGATCCCACCTTTCAACCTCTGCAGGGATGCACAGTCACAGTCACAGTCACAAGCCACAGGACAGCACACCAATATGTCATCATAGCCAGTGAGCAAACTCAATAGCTACACCCCGCAACCCCCTCTCCACTTTCTGTGTTTGTACTTGAGGGTTGTCCTCGGAAAACAGGAACGCAAAGGGGGTCTTTCAAAACAATCAGCGGGATTTCGACATTGCTGCTGCGTGGGTCCGCAGGATATGCTTACTTATTTCAATGTCCGGATCGCATAATAGACTGTATCCGGACTATGGAAAACTTAGAAATAGCCTAAACTATAATTAAGCATATAATTTATATAACTATAAATTATGAGAAATCCTGTTATTGAAACTTTTTCAAAAAACCAAACTACAACTTTGAGCAAGATGCATCAATTGTGCTAAGGATTATAAATATGAAACACTAAACTAAGGACGTTGTGAATCTCTCCCTGTAGCCGAATCCCAAAGGACTATTTAAAAAATGAAAAATAAAACACTTGACATATATTTTTATATTATATGAAAAACTACTCAACAAAGACATCAAAATATTTTTAATTAATTTTAAAATTTCAATTTAAGACAAAAATAAATACTTAAAATTGAAATATAAAAATTAAATTTAATTTGTAATTAAATATATAATATATTAAATATTTTATACTTGTTGTATTTTCTTCTGAATTAGAGCTAAGTATGTGAATTGGTCAAGTTTGCATGCTTTTGTCCCACTGTGCGTACGTATTTGTACGGTGTAACCAGACTGCGACTTGACTTTATCAGAGCGTCGGATAATATCCAGCCCGAATGTGGAGGCAGTGTTGCATGCCACCCCAGCGCCTTTTGTTTGACTTTGTTGAATTGATTTCGTTAGGGAAATAACAACAACGGCGACAGGATACACTCAGCAGCACCCTTGAACGCGCACTCTCCATTCAATTTGCCTTTGCTGCCATCCTTGGATGAAGCAACTGCTTTCGGCGAGGTTATCGCTGGCAGCGCCTTGCCTCTGATGTTTCCATTTGTACAAAATAGAGCACTTAACGTTGAAACTGCAAACAAATTATTGCACTTGCTGTCACCAAAGCGAGTATTTTCCGAGTTGTCCCGGCCCCCCTCTCTCACTCTTTCTACCACAGTCGCTCTCTCTGTTTGTGCCACAGCCACTGCTGCCGTTGCATACACTTAAAGGATTACAAGCGGATCTGTCGCTTGTTTGCCGCTAAATGGACGCATTTACTCGCCGGTCGCGTAAATATACCCACACAGTGGAGGGATTGGAC
The DNA here is from genome assembly GCA_035044325.1 of Drosophila nr. medialis 2 BK-2023a. NCBI lineage: Eukaryota > Metazoa > Arthropoda > Insecta > Diptera > Drosophilidae > Drosophila > Drosophila nr. medialis 2 BK-2023a. The sequence continues at coordinate 603,158 of JAWNMH010000394.1, forward strand.
GAGGGTTGGGGTGGAGCTGGTACGGTTGTTTGGGTTGGGATGGGATGGAATGGGTTGGGATGGGATGGGGCGAGCTTACAATGGACGGGCGGTTGCCTTGCGCGCTTTTTATGGCCAATGAATAGATGAATGAATGCATGACAAACTGACTAACTGAATGACTGACTGACTGCCTCACTGGGTGAGTGGGCGGTCGGTCGGGCGGTTGGTTCGTTGTTTGGTCTGTCTGTCTGCTTGTCTGTCGGTCGGTTGGATGAGTGCCCATGGAGTTACTTAATGGATTTGGTTAAGTGCTGCATTGACATTTTGATAAATGCTTTGGAACAGATGCGCTGACTGGCGCTGCGTTAAATGGGCGTTGCCGTTTGTATAACGCTCCCTGCCCCATATATATATATATATATATAGACGTATATTTATATGAATAAATATATATGTATGAGTAAACATCTCGATGTCCTGGCCGCACTTCTTATGATAAATAGTTTATACTCTCTGGCAGAAAACAAAAAACAGCATTTAAGCATTTGTCACAGGCCGCGAAACAGTTTCCAAATTGATTACCCAGCAAATTGTCCGTTCCGTCCAAGTAATCCGGTTGTCTTTTTGGGCTGTCAACATGATAACATGTTAACTTTATTGATGCATAGATTTTCGACTATTTGTAATAACTGGACACCATTAAGGCGAACACAAAAAAAAGGTTTTTATGGTTGGTTTGAAGATCAAATTAAAGCAAGAAAATTACCAAAAAATAGTCGTTTCCCTTACTACGGACTGAGGCGGGATCTTAGTCCTCAGATATTGACACATTTTATTAAACTCTCATAGGGCCACTTCCGTCTAGTATCATTATATTCACAATCAGCACTTGTTTGATCTTATAAAGCAGAAAACCAACCTTAAAAACTCGCTCCACTCGCTAAACTTTTACCATTTTTTCAACCGCCAATTGGTGTATAGGCCAAAAGCAAAAACAAAAACAAAAAATAAAAACAAGGAACACATTAAGCTGAATCTCATCTCAACCCACCCACCGGAAGGACAATGGACACAGACACGCGTCCCTGACCATAACCAAGTGTCAATTGTTGTTGTTGTTGTTGTTGTTGTTGTTGCTGTTGCGGACACTTATTTAGTTGGCCTCAAATGGCAAAACTTTTTGTAATGTTTTGAAGTGCCTCTAATTAGATAATATGCGGCCCGGGGTCGCCAAACAGAGTCGAGTCGTGCAGATGACGCCGCGCTTTTCCTATGCAAAGTGACTACGCGTGCAATGGCCATAGCCAACCACTCCACCTCCAACTCCCCCTCCCCTTCTCAACACCCACTCCAACCGCCTCGATGGCCTGAAATAATATAAAAGCCAAAGCCAAAAAGGCAAGCGCATAAAAAGGCACCGATGGCACCGCGTGCGCAATTTGAATCCTAATGGATGCGTGTGGCGCAACCAAACGACTGGCGGACACGCGATGAGGCAACCAGTGAGGTGGTTCAGCTGGAGGTCGATGTGGAGGTGGAAGACAGCTGGCGAAGGTGTAAAGTTCACGTGTGTCCACTTACCAACCCTGCAAAGCCCACACACCCCCACACCACACATCCACACTCAGAGTGCTCCTCTTGCTGCCGCTTCCGCTCCCGGTGACGTTTTATTAATGCGTTTGGAGTGCTTTCAATGTTTTAGCGCGGACCACGGAACGATGTCTATCGCCGGCTCTTTCATATTTACCCCTTTCCGCGTAGTGCATCGACAGTTGCGCAATAACTTTTAGTTGGTCACTTTGCCTGGACATCCTACATATGTACATATGTACCTGAAGTCTATATTGTCTATAAATAGCCGCCACTTTCCTATTATGATGATTATGAATTTGAGCTGTGACTTCGACTGCCTTTTATCTAAATGGGTCTTTTGTTTAGTTTGCGACTAATGGAATAGGCGGAGCCACAATCTACTGGCTACTGTCGATTATACACATTTGTTGCGGCAGCAGACTCTATGGGAGAATTCTCGAGGACTCGAAAGGGTTGCTGGCTAATTAAGTTGTCGGACTAATAACAACAAATGCCGAACATATGTCATTTATCATTGTGGTAGGGTATACCCTTACTCATCTTGCCAACCTCTCGAAATACACCATTTCTCAGTTTGCTCTTCACAAAAAAATGAGCTCATTGCATGTTCATTTTGTGCCCTTTTCTAGTTACAGTTGTTATCGATCTTTATCGATTTGCCAAAAACAAATTAAATCTATCCTCTCTATTTAGGGTTGCAAAAAAAAATTATTTAGACCTGTTTTTTTTTAATGTTTAAGTTAAACGATCTTAAAAAAGTGAGAAAGAAAACACAATTTTATTCACAATTTTCATTTATTTAAATTTTATTAAAATTAAAGTATTTTATTTTATTAAAAAGGAAGGAAATTAACGAACATAATTGCTTAATTTTTTTCAAATCTATAATTATAAATATGAAAATTATAAATAAATATATATAAATAAAATCCGCTGTTTTTTGGCACTTTTCCCTTCAAATAAAAATAAATATTAAAAATAATTCGAGGAGAGCCACAAACTTTATTTTCAAATCTACACTTAAAATAATTGCAAAAATAATGGTTTGTTTTTCTATTCGAAAACAAAATTGGCGTAATGGGGCTATTATTTTTTTCGCAACTGTAAATGTTCCTAACGATGTTTATTTTTATCTTTTGTACTTTGAAATGTAGCATTTCAAATAATCTTTAAAATATTTGCATTAAAAAGAGAATAAATGAATAGCAAAAGCTGTGCCATTTCATAGCTGTCCATTCAAGTGTATTAATCATATGAGGTATACGCACTGAAAACATATGAAAATCTCTTAAGTTGCAAACACTTTTAATACTGTCTACATGAAATAGCTAAAACTTCTTATATGTTGTTATAAACTATCAACTATTCTTGTGTGTAAGAGTTTTAAAGCATTTGACCAGCTGCGGGCGCTGACAGCAGAGCAAGACCAAAGAGCCAAATAAGCGAAAGCTTAAAAGCAGCCAGCAACAACAGCAAAAGCAACAACAGCAAACGAGGCGCTTTCAAGTTTTAACGCCAGCTACAAGACAGGCTAAAGCCCAAGTGAATTTGGCACGACGATGAAGAAGCAGAACATGTGGCAAAGCCAGCAAACGGCTCCACAGCCAGCCATTTTGTTGGGTGTTCCCCGCAACGCCCCAGACCCAGTAATAGCAGTGCTGTTGCAGCGCTTGTTGTTGTTATTGTTGGTGCTGTGGTTGTTGCTGCTGTTTGTGTTGTGTAAAGTATGTGGGCGAACCTTACCGCACCGCCCATTCGTTCCTGTTGCTGTTGGTGTTGCTGTTGTATTTGTCTTTGGTGTGTTGCGATTATGCAACAATCTAACAGCATGTCCAGTTCTAAATGTCATTTTTTGGCAATATGAATTTTTGAACATATCCTTAACACAGCAGGATAGAGACAGGGAGAGAAGCAGAGAGGTAGCGCTGCTAAGACACACACACACACACACGCAGAGATACAAAAGCTGCAACCATAGCCTTTGCCATTGGGCTCCTGAAAATGTAATCCCTGCTTTGGCGCACATTTCACGGCTGCCTTTTAGGTTTCTAACATATTTAAGCCCCCGCCGCACTTCCGGCAATCAGAAGCAGCCTGCTCCAAGTTCTGTTTCTGAAGCTGTCTCTAAGCTTAAATCTACGCACAGACACTTACGTACTTATGCTTACACAAATGTGCGTGTTTCTCTTTGTGTGTGCTTAAGCTTTCGCTGTCTACATTTCTACATAAATTTCAACGCCTTCGATTGCAGCCATATGGCTTTTACCTGCCTGCCTTTCGGGATAACATTCGAATTAAATTCGTTTACGATTGTTTTCCGTTTATCAAGCGCCCAAAAGTATACCACACACAATTTCTAATGTATGCATAAGCAAAATGCAATGTCTGTAAAGCTGTAAATAACATTCATAAAGCCCAATTGTCACTCAGCGCGGTGTGAAAATGAGGTTAGGTCGCGCATGTATTCTTATATATTCTGTGGCATAGCAATTGTCATATAAAAACACCTAAAACTGTCAGCCAGCATCGGCGGTTGCCAGTTGTCAGTATTTTACGGTATCTACAGTCAGTCAGTCAGTCAGTTGATCAGCTTGGCGACCAGACGCAAAAATTTAACAGCTTTAAGGTCAGTTTACAGTTAAACAATGATACAACAACAGTACACATATCATAACAACAATAAGGCAATGGCAGCCAAGTGCTGTTTGACTGTGTATATGTGTGTGTGTATTTATGTATGTATGTACTTTTAGTACACGTACAAATTCGCAACACTGGATGCAGACATAGTAAAGGAGGAGAGAGTGAGCAAGTCAGAGAAAGAGAGAGAGCGAGAGCGATAGAGTCAATGTAAGATAGCAAGCAAGAGTAAGCGAAAAAAGCTGAAAAAGCTTTGAAACCACTCCCCGAAAAGTTCAGGCGACGGCGCAACGTCGACGCACACAAAACAACCAATCCCAGGCATAAGTACACAAAAAAAAACACAAACACACACGTACGTAGAGAAAACGAAAAACTGAAAAACACACGCATACAAATACAGAGACAGATAGAGGCAAAAGCAATGTGTTACAATGCAATTTCCCCGCCAGAGCGTCGGCTGCTGTTTTTGTTGTTGTTGTTGTTTGTGGGCGACCAACCCAAACTCAATTGTTCGGGCCAAAAGACAAAAAGGCTAGCTTGGAAAACTGGCACAGTCAAAAAATATGAGCAAGAACAACAACAGCAACAATAACGTAACTAACAGCACAGGGTGCAGCTACAGCAACAGCAGCAGCAGTTTTCCAATTGGAAGTGCAGTCTGATTTCTAAGGGTTGGGCTGTGATTATGTCAGCATGTGTGTGTATGTATGTGTTTATTCCACCTTCACCCACCACTATCAGCAGCAACATATGACTGCAAAGCAAACGCAAAGCAGCGGTTCGTCAGTTGCTTTCCAAGCGCCGACGCCGCCGCACTTGCTACACGAGCGCTCGCTCGCTCGTCATTCGTGCGACGCATTTCAAACTAAGCAACACTTTCCGGTAACGGTAAAAAGAAAAAAAAAAAAAATAAAAAACGTTGTCGCCGTTGCCGTCGGCCAATGGCCATGCGCCATCCTCGCACGGAAAGTGTACAAATCTAAATATCTAGCAAATGCCAAAACAAAAATGTGACCAATGCTACCAAATAACTGTGAAAGTGTGTGCAACATTTTTTGAAGTAAAGCGACCACACTGCTAGAGTCCTCTGAATATATATATGTATATATCTATGCAAACGTGATCTTGGCCAACATCTTTAGCCTACTCACAGAGCACGCTCAGGCATGGAACTTTTGAAGTTAATGATGTTCAAAAGTGACTTTCTGTCCAATGGCAAATGTGACGACCGCGTACCGCCTATCAACCTAAGTCAATTGCCAGAGTTTCTATTGTGTAAGTGATTTTTAACTAAACAAAAATACACCCGTAACAGAAAAAGACAATAATGAACGCAGACATACTTAAAAAGTCCACCTCAATCCAGAAGATTCAAGCACAAATGTAGAATACTATCATCAAGTTATTTAGAAAGTTAAGATATACCGCTAGCCAGCAAAGCTTTATACAAATAAATAAATATTTTTTAAAGAAATATAGAATGAGAAAAGAGATTGAGACACAAAAATCGAATACCACTAACCCCTTATTTATAATTGGGGGAAAAAGCTAGCACTGCGGCCCTTGAGGTCTATTGCGCCCCTAACCCCTTATTTAGAAAGTTATAATATCACCTTTGGCTGCCAAAGCTTCATAATCAGTGCTATAAATAATATATAATATAAAGTATCCAACAATCAAACTATTCAACATAATTGTAAACCTTAGCAATATTTGTAATATATATATTACAAAATGAGGGAATGTTATTATGCGAAAATGTCTAAGATGTATTGGGTTTATATGATGAACTTAGTTTTGAAAAAAGTTGAGAATAATTAACTTAGCTCTTAAATAATTCAAATTGAAAACTGAATGCAAGTATTGAATTTGAGCTGAAATACCAATTCAAAAAGTTTTCTATTTTTTACAAATGAAAATGAGTTGCTTACTTGATTGAGACGTGGAAAATATAGCTAGTAATAGAAACTTTAAGTTATTTTAAATTTTCATAAAGACAGTTTTTAAGTAGTCGACAGGTCAGATTTCGATTGAAATTACAAAACAAGTAGCTCAATTAAAATTCGATTCATTTTAAATTGTTTTTTGAGAATCGAGAAACGAACAAAAGCCAAAAACGAATTTACCATAAATATTAGCCAAGAAATGCAAATGGGTAAATGAATTGCTATTTTTGTGGTCTGTTAATTGAGAATATCCACTTTGTGTTGTGCACTTGCAGCGACGATACCAAAGTGTGGCGGCTGCCACGAGCTGATCCTGGATCGGTTCATACTGAAGGTGCTGGAGCGGACCTGGCATGCCAAGTGTCTGCAGTGCAGCGAATGCCACTCGCAGCTGAATGACAAGTGTTTCGCCCGAAATGGTCAGCTCTTCTGCAAGGAGGACTTCTTCAAGTAAGTAAATTTCTTAAATGGGACCACAGGTCGCAAGGCGTTTTGCCAACACATTTTTTTTTTTGTTTTTTTGTTATCATTGGTTGGTTTAATGAAAATCTCCCGTTGCCCCGTTGCCAATGTTTGGGTCGAACAGACGTTATGGTACGAAATGTTCCGCTTGTGATATGGGCATACCACCCACTCAGGTGGTGCGTCGCGCCCAGGACAACGTCTATCATCTGCAGTGCTTCCTCTGCGCCATGTGCTCGCGTACACTCAACACGGGCGATGAGTTCTATCTGATGGAGGATCGCAAACTCATCTGCAAGCGTGACTACGAGGAGGCCAAGGCGAAGGGTGAGCACCAAATAGCATCTACATAGATCCCCAAATTAATGCCAATCGCTTTCAGGTCTCTACTTGGATGGCTCGCTGGATGGGGATCAGCCGAACAAGCGACCTCGTACCACGATTACCGCCAAGCAGCTGGAGACACTGAAAACCGCATACAACAACAGCCCGAAACCCGCCCGACACGTACGCGAGCAGCTGTCGCAGGACACGGGCCTGGATATGCGGGTGGTGCAAGTCTGGTTCCAGAACAGGTAAGCCAGCAAGCCGACTGAACAATCTATACCCCTTACTAACTGTTGGCTTTTCTTTTTGCTGCCTTAGACGGGCCAAGGAGAAGCGACTGAAAAAGGATGCAGGACGGACGCGCTGGAGCCAATATTTCCGCTCCATGAAGGGCAACTGCTCGCCGCGCACTGACAAATTCCTCGACAAGGATGAGCTAAAGGTGGACTACGACAGCTTCAGTCATCATGGTATGTCATGGCAATTATTATTTATTGTTTTTCTAATTTGACAGTATTGATTTAACAATTTGAGTAATTCAAATAAAATATTATATTATAAGAATTATTTTCCTTGAATTACATTTCATCCCAAACGTTAGTCTCCAATTTGTCCCATCATTAACATAATCTTGTATATTCTTGCATACACAGATCTGAGCAATGACAGTTACAGCACCGTCAATTTGGGATTGGATGAGGGGGCATCGCCGCACAGCATTCGAGGTTCCTACATGCATGGCAGCTCGAGTCCATCGCAGTATCCGCCGAGCAGTCGCTCGCCGCCAGCCGTGGGTCAAACGCATACGTTTGGCTCCTATCCCGACAATATTGTGTACACAAATATTGGTAAGCATATTTTGGCTGACATTGTGCGTTACGAGAAGAGATTTTCAAGAGTTTTTGTTTCTTTCAGATCATGCTGTGGGTTCGAATCTGCATCCAAGCAAAACACATCATCGCCTGCATAGTAGCAATAATGTATCGGATTTGAGCAACGATTCTAGTCCCGATCGGGGATATCCTGACTTTCCGCCAAGTCCCGACTCCTGGCTGGGTGATTCCGGCAGCACCAATAACACCAGCACCAACAACAATGCGAATACAAACAATAATAACAATACTAACAGCAGCAACAACAACAATAATAATAATAACAGCAGTGGCACAGCCAGCGGGCCCTCATCCAATACAAATGCCACACCGAATCCGAATCCTGCAACTCCTGGCGTACATTACTGATACTCAAAAATACTTTTGCGTTATTTTGAGATGCAGTCGCGCAACTTGCTGCTCGCGGCTGCCCAACAACAGAAGCATACTTAGCCGCAGTAGCGACGCCATTTTGAAAGCTCTCAAGCACTTAACAGTGCTGCAAGCAAAAAAAAATCAGAGACACAACAGTAAAGCTTAACAGTTAACAGCGCCGCTATTCGCAAGCTTTCATTTTTTTGACTGCATTTCGGTAAATGCACTAATTTTCTTACTTTTAACTAATGTAACACAATTTGCTCAAGATTCTGTAATTGATTTTCATTTAGTTAACACACACACTCGATATAATGATTGAAGTACGAGAGTAGCTTGAGAACATGGAGTACAATGTACATAGAAATGTGGTATGTGCCCATGGCCTTAGAGAAAACTGGCTTAAATGAATGATACTTAGCGTTATGATTACGGCACTTCCTTAATCGCTTTTGTTTTGTATTATTATATTGTATGTATATTGTTTAGCTTTGATATTTTAGTGTATGTAAATATTGTATATTTGTGTATAGTAAGCAACAAAATGAAGAACTACATTTTAAATTAAATTAAGTCTGTATAGGGTCATAGAAATGTGGGGTCAATGCACAAGATTAATTAAGCCAAGCCCCAAAAAAACAAGTTATTTATTGCTTTATATAGGAATACAAGAATTGCATAGGAGAAATATCAATTACGAAAAAGTGATGTCGTATATACATACATATATCTAAAGTAATACCAAAAAACAAATAAAAAAACCAAAAAATGATTTCAAACCAATAGAAATTTCAGTAAAATGCAAAACTACGTAAAACAAATGATAACGAATTTTTAAATTTATTGTGTATTACAATAAGTTTAAATTAATTCAAATAAATGCGATACAATTAATTACTATTTGACATGTAAGAATAAATGATACAACAATTGTTAAAAAAAAAAAATCGATTTTTAAATATGATATCAGTAACCAGAAGAGCTGCTGCTCCTAAAAAATAGAAAATGGAGCAATATTATGCAAAAGTGGTATTTGCTCAAGGAAATTCGCAGAATATTATTCAAATTATTCGATTTGTTTGAGTATTTCATAGAAATTAGATATTTCCCTCCAAACACCGTTGAGAGTCAAAGCTCAGTGATTTCTTTCAATTTCAATTGCAATTGCTCTCTCTGTCTCTCTATCGTACGCTCCTTCTACTATTTCATTCATAGCAGTGAGCGCAGTGAGTGCTGCCGATGCCTATGGTGCGATGATGATCTGACATGTCTTCTGTTTTTTGTCTCAGTCTCTTTTTCTACGTTCGCGCAACGACATCTCTCGTACCGGGAAAGCTTTTGATGCGCATAGGCGCCTTAACTTACCAATTAGTCGATTACAATTATATAAAAACAAAATGAATCAATAATGTTTTATCAGAAATATTTTGCAGTAATTAAAAGCCTCATCAATTCGACGGTGCGTTCGAGTTCGAATATTCGACATCTATAAAAAGCGCTAAGCACTCTGAAAAATCCAATTCAATTTTTTGTTTTTGTTATCGATGTGTGCGTGTGCGAATATTATGTGTGTGTGTGTATGTGTGTGACAGAAAATGTGCTGCCAAATATCGAAATACAAATGTCGTAAAAGGTTCTATTTTTATTTTGCAGTAAACTACAGCAAGCGCAGCCACAGCAATTTCAATTGTTGCTGTTGTTGTTGTCGTCGTATGCCACCATTCTGAGTGTGTGTGTGTGTGTGAGATGCAAATGTGTAATATGGTTTTCTTTTTGTTGCGACGCCAAATAACATTTGCGGCCGATACGCCGCTCGATCCTTAAGAGCCTCCCTCCACACACACTCATCATCATCGGATAAAGCGACAAAAGAACCTTTCAAATAGTGACCAAATCCAGAATTAACAACAACAACAAATAATAACGTACGTGTCCGCTCCGTGCATTTTCCAATAATGCAAATTCAATGTATGCCAATATTGAAAGTAATTTTCGTGCTCTCAACAATTGTCGCAGTCACAGGTAAAAAAAGCGCTCAAATGAAAACACGGCAACACGGCGTTGCCATATCTCGCAACAAACTGCAGCTGTTCCACTTACCTCTCTCTCTCTCTCTCTCTCTCTATCTATCTTTACGCTACTCTCTCGTCCTGATTGCAAAGATTGTTGTTCGAGCCGAATTTTACTGTTCCGCCAGCACACACTTCAAATTGAGGAGCATGTAGTCCAATTGGTTAATCCAATGGAATTACAGCAGCAATTCAATGTCGACGGGTTGCCCTCGGCAACGGACATGTTCAGCGATACGGCTCAAATGTTACAATTGTCGCCGCATCTCAGTTTCGATGGCGAATTGGCAACACTTGCGACAACGGAGCATGACAGAAGCCCGGAGCTTTGGTCCACCAACGAAGAGGAAATAACGACAACAACGAAAAGAGCAACTTCACCAACAACAACAACACTGATTACAAAAACGACACTAATTACAACAACAAATACAATGGCAACGGGCGAACCACCGCCCGATGACAGTTCGACGCCGCGACTCTCTATTGACGCCGCCAACTCAGAGCGGAATGAAGAATCTGTGTCGACAACACCAACATCAACAACAACAATGATGACAACGACAACTGTCAAAAGTAGAAGTCCAAATTTAACGGAAGACCCAAATTTTAAGCTTCCTTGCAGCGATGAATTTATCGAGCACTTTTGCCTAAATGGCGGCAATTGCTTCCGCTGGAGTGCAAACAGCTTTAGCTATTGCGTGTGCGCCGTTGGCTACGTGGGCGAACGCTGCGATTCAAAGACTGAAAATGGTAAGCAGCTGTTCACACCACTTATATACATATATAATAATAAAGCTTTTACCTTTGCAGGCGTTTATGTACCGTTACAACCGGCGACGCACGACCCCCAGCTGAAGACGGCTCACATTGTCTTCTCGTTCCCCATGCTTGTCCTGCTCTCAACAATCTATGTTGTGTTTGGCGCTGTTTTCATGCTGCGCAACGTTTCGGCGCAGCGACGCAAACAGCAACAGCTGCATTTGCACAAGCAGCGCTTTTTTGTCAGTTGTTGAAAAATCACAATGGGGCTGCCAACTTGATTTTTTTTTTTTTGCTTTAGGAGAACCTAATAACTAACGTTTTTTTGATTTGATTTGATTTGGAAACGCCATTTTGTTTCACACCAAATTTGTTATAAATGCCAGCCAAGTTTGGCATTTCTCTATGATAATTTCTTTCTCTTCACGTTGCGCAACGCTTTAATTTATTTAATTACATATAATTTTTTTCTGTAAATTCTTTGTATTTAGTTTTGCAAAATAAGAGCGCTCTTTGCTTTAGAAGCTTAGAATTTAAGCTTAGTAGATTTGTTTTGTAGTAACATTTTGTTACGCTATTTAGTATGTATTCAATATTTAAATTTAGCGTTTATCACCGTTATTATTAATATTTTTGTAACACTTTGTTACGCAACAAAAAAAAAATCGAACAAAGATTGTAATTTGTAAACAAATTGTTTTTTCGTAATGCAATAATCAAAAAAAATATATATATATGTACGGGACTCAAAAGTTTATAAAACTTGAAATGTTGCATGCGTTATTGTTTTATTCATCTATTTTTTTAATTTTTTGAGAGAAGGCAGTTCGGGTTTTTGTTGCTCTTCGTACCATATTTTCCAATATCAAAGCTCAAGATCAGTTTAGTGGAGCACACTTGCGTTTTATATTTTATAATATATATTTATCCAATATTTCGTCCAAAAATTCTTTACAAATTTCTTAGAACTTACAGTTAAATGTATAGTAGAAATTATTCAAAAAATTCTTACTTTCATCATTTCATGGATGATTTGTTTTCTTTTGTTTTTCTTTTATCATGATCATCAATATGACAATGGTATGTATGCGTGTGTGTGTGTGTGTGTGTATGTTCGTTTGTATGTGTGTGTACTTATAAATGCGTGTTGATGGATTATACGAATATACGTGTGAAAGAGAAAACGCCAGCATCAAAATTCAGTTGCAACCAAACACATCGAAACAGTTTCCTCTATTCTTGGTGGGTGACGGCTTAGAGGTGGTGTTGTTTGTCGTTGTTCTTGGTGGTGGTGGTCAATGTATGTGTGGGTGTGTGTTGGTGTTTCCGTATATTCTGTCGATTTGTATGTTTTTTTTTTCTTGAATATATGCTCATGTAATCTTGGATTAGGGATATGAAATTCGTACAAAAATGATTAAAATATGTAAATGTTAAAAATGTATTTTGCTTTTTTTTGCTCTCGTGTTTATCATTTAATTGTTGGTTTTTTTACGTTGCGTTGTTTTCTTATTTGTTTTTATCGTTTTTTTTTCTTGTTTTTTTTTTTTGTTTTTTATAATATGTAATATATATAATAATTATTAGTATTATTCGCATGTCACGGGCAGGTCCTGTGTTGTAACATCTGCCGCGGCGTTCTTCTCCTTTAGATCCTTAGCGATATCCTAAAAGAGAACATGCGTAAAACAAACGAAACGTGAATTAATTTACATTTCTGACAACTTTCAAATTTAGAAGAAAAAAATTATATTAAGCACGGGAGGAGAGTATAAAAGAACACAGAGCGATAGATAAGCAACTTAAAGCACAACAACAACAATTAAAGATAAAATGGCAATGACCTTTGCGAACGTTACAAATATAAAAAAAAACAACAATGATACAAAAAAAAGAATGAAGAATGCGAATTATGTAAATTTTAATTCAATGGCGTATTTGCCTTCTTTTTTCTTTTCTTTTAACAGAGTACAGTTGTATAGTCAGCGGCCAAACAGAGTTGTTAGATCAGCTGTGCGTGTATATGTGTATATGCTTGTGTGTATGTGTTTTGTGTTTGTGTGACGGGTGCAAGAATTAGAATGGGTAAGTTAGGCGTCAGTTTGTTTTTGTTGTTAATATGCAAGTGCAGGCGACGAGCTCAAGTAGTAGTACATTAGATGCTGGGACAGTTTCGCGTTGTTTTATATTTCTTGTTTGCTTTTTTTTTTAGTAACATTCCATTTGACATTTGATTAACATTCACATAAAAGATAAGAGATCATGCAGTTAGTCAACAGTACAAGGGAATCAGCCAATTAACATTAAGATTAACGTTAACAGAATACTGCAGCCGAATGAGACACACACAGAGAGGATGACCAACAATTTATGTTTAACATTTACGATAACAGACTACTGCAGCCCATAACATTACAGAGTTGCACTGCTTTGTTACGATACGATACAAAAAAATAAAAGTAAAAAAAAAAACGAACTGATGCACATACGAGTAAGCACAGAAAGAGATCGAAGAGGAGCACAAAAAGAGTTGGAAAAACAGCGATAGAGAGGAGAGCCCAACGCAGGATTGTTTGATAAATGGAAGTTATATATTTTTGATGGCGCGTTATTATTTATTTATTTTTTGGTGGATTTTTGTTGAGTGAGGCGAGCAAGCGAGCGACGAATGTTAAAAATTCGTTACGAATGTGTGTCTATGGGAAAGTGTGGTGAAGTAGAGTTGAGAGCAGATCGATTGGTATTCACCTCGAGATGAGCAGTAGCTGCTTCTTCAATGTCCGCAATTGCGCCCAGCTTTGTTATGCTGCTATCGCTGCTGCCGATAATGTTATCGTTATCGATATTGCTATCCACTTGCTGCACAGCTGGCGCATCATCAACAACTATGGTGACTTTCTCATCGTTCCCTCTCGAGCTGTGCTCATCTTCAGCTTCGTGAATGATATCCGTGGTGAGTTCCATCTTCTGGCCAATCACTTCGGGCTCGTCGATAATTTTCTCCACCATGCTGATCACCTCTAGTTCAACTTTGTTATCGATATCGTCATCCACATCGGTTATAATTCTATCGGCTGCGCTTGAAATCTGCTGTTCCTCAACTAAATCATCTTCAACGGTGGGCAACATTTGCTTATCCTGCTCCGTTACAATATCTGCTGCTTGCTCGGTAATTTCCTCAACAATGGCCTGCGCCTGATGCTCAATACCGGTCAACAATAGATCCGTTGATGGTGGTGTGGCTGCCGCTGCAATCTCCTCCTGCTTTTGCTCCTCCTGGACAATCTCATTAGCTTCGTCGTCGTTAACATCATCATCATCATCATCGTTGTCTGCGGTCAATGCAAATGCCGAAACACGCGAGGGTGGTGGGGACTTGGGCAGTGGTGGCGGTTGACTGGACTCAACACAGGGCGCAATCACATTATCATCATCAGCTGCCTCAGCAACAGAAACTGGGTCGATTTGTGAGTGAGTAGTTTCGGATACGGATATAAGTTCTGATTCGATTTCTAGACGGGGCACAGGGGAGGAGGATACAGCCGAGATCAAAACCGTTTGCGGTTCGACTTCATCAACGGACTCAGTGGTTTCAGTCTGAGGTGCAATGACAACGAAACTTTCGGACTCAGAGATATCGCCGCTAACTGCCGCAATAATGGCAGCGACCACTTGTTCTTCTTCTTCTTCCTTGGCGGCGGCATTGGCGTCGACTTGCACTTTTCCTTCTTCCTGCGCTTGGACAGTGGTGTTGGGAAGTTTGACGGAATTGTCAGTGGTTGTGGTGTTGGTTGTGGTATTGGCTGTGTTAGGTATTGTGTTATTTTGGGTTGTGGTTTGGGTCTGAACTAACTCTGCGGCTGCAATTGTCTCGGTCTCAGTGGTTGTTGTTGTTGTTTTTTCAGTTGTGATTGTGTTGTTGTTCTCTGTAGCTGTTGTTGTTGTTGCGGTACTCGTATTTACAGTATTGTTGTTGTTGTTGTTTGTGGTGATGGTGTCTATTTGTTTTACCTCGATTTGCGACTTGTTCTTAATTTGCTCGGCCTCGGACTCGACAGCGATGACAACAGGTGCGGTGGTGGTGGTGGCAGCAGTCTCTTCGTTCTTCTCACCAACTCCATTTGTGCCGTTCTGATGATGTGGCTCATCATCAACATTGTTGGTGGTTGTTGTTGCTGGTGGTACCGCCTCTGGCTCAGTTGGGGATTCGGCCAAACCGTTCTTCTCGCCGTTGGTCAACAACACGGGCTCAGCGGCAGCGCCATGACCATTGGTAACAACTTCATTGGTGGTGTCGGGCTCCTGCACCACAGCAGCACTCGATGACTCAACAACTGCTGGTGGCTCAATAACATTTGTCTTCGATTCGTTGATGGTGGTGATGGTGCTGCTAGTGCTAATCGCTGTGGTTGTCTCCGGCTTGGATGCCTCCTCCACGACGTTTACTGTTGGCGCTGCTGTCTTCCGCTCATCACCATTCACTTGTTGTTGTTGCTCCAGTTTTTGTTGCTTTTCCTGTTCGCTGGCTGCTCCATTTTCGGTGGGTTTCGAGTCAACATTGGCCGTCGCATCGGCAGCTGCTTTATCCGCGCTTTGCTGCAAGGAATAAGTTACACTTTTAATTGGAGGCAGGCACAAATATATTGTTAGATTGCCAGCTGTACCTCTGCTTTATCCGCGTTGGCTGCTGCTGCAGTTGCTCCTTTTTCGGCTGCTGCTCCCTCTGCTGCTGGCTGCTCCGCTTCGCCATTCGTTGACGCCGCTGCTGCTGCTGCTGCTGCTGTTGGGGAGGCTGGCTCCTCGGCCTTGGCTGGCTTCTGTTTGTCCTTTTTGCCAAACGAGATGCTGCGGAATGACCATTTCTTTTTCACCTTATCCTTCTTGGACTTGGACTTGATGCTCTCATCGGCCAACGGTGAGATCTCCTCGGCAGCACTGCCCTCTTTGGGCGAGCCACTTGCTGTTGCTGCCTCATCCTTTGCAGCAGTCTCAAGAGCAGCAGCAGCTGCATCACTATCAGCACCTTTTGGTGACGACGTCGCCGTCGCCGCCGCCGCCGCTTCGGCAGCACTCTTCTCGGTGGTTAGATCTTTGTCATTCTCCGAGTTCTCTTCGCCCTTCTGTTAAGTAAAAACATAAATTGAAGTCACATCAAATTTACTCCCCTCTTTGTTGCAATTTACCTCGCCGCTTGCAGCAGCTGCTGCATCCTCTCTCTTTTCCTTTGGAGTCGATGCATCGCCATTTAATGCGGGCGGCGCCTGATCGACATCGACATCAATTTTCTCGACTTTGCCGGCGACTTCGTCGCCCTCGCCAACCTTCTTCGGATCGGTGGTGATATCAATTGAACGCTTGCTCTGTGCTTTACCCATTTTTGCTGGTCCTCCTCTTTTTTATTTATATTTTTAATTGCTAATTGGTTCCGCTGTATCTTGTTCTGCAAAAGCAAATAAAATGCGGGTTTCGGGTGGATTGTAAATAATTGCAAATAAATTGTTTCTCGTCTGTTTACTCTTCTATATATTTACTTGATACTATATATTATACTCGGATATATATATTTATAAGATTGTTGGTACTATGTACATGTTTTATTGAGTATCGTCAAATGGCAGCGACGCACATTTTAAAATGAACTTGCCATTTTATTTATACATTTGACATTTTACTGCACGCCAACTTCTTCTACCAAGGAACAACAACAATAACAACAACAACAAAAACATTTGCCAATTTGTACAGCGTCGCAATAGATATTTGTACTCGGCTGTGTGTACTGCGATAAGGCATTGCGTTTTAGAGACCAACGCAACATATAGCAATAATATATATCATTCACACACACATAGAGGATAGTGTGCTTATCTATGTGAAAAAGTGTTTGGACACTGGAAAAAATTCATATTTTTCCATTTGGTTTGCTATTGACTTTTATTTTTCTCATTTTTCTACTATTAAATAGAGTTTTTAAAGCCAGTTAAAAAGAAAATGAACAAAATTCATTGAGCATATTTATATTTTCTTGATCGCATTTCTTGATATCTTCCTTTGTCGTCATTGGCAAAAAAAACCACAACCAATGGGTTTATTATAGCCAACCGATTGGAAAAGCTGTTAACGAATTATCCAATATATTTTCATTATCGAAACCAACTTATTACAGCATATTGGACCGAGCAATAAACCAAAATAGATTGTGTCAAATTCTTTAACAGGCAAAACAAAGCAACTACTACCCCATACCGTTAATATATTATATATATTCCTGAACAGCATCAAAAACTGAGTCGATTTAGCCACGTCCGTAGGTTCACATATACCCTACGCGCATCAAGTTTATTGGATTTTATCGATAACTGCCACCATTTCACGAATATCGATACAAACCGATTTCTGATAGCAATAAATTTTAAATTACATTTTACATCATACATATAACTTGACATCAAATTTATGGTCTGTAAAAATGTCATCAACATCGAAGCACAAAAGAAAATTGTAAATGCATTTTTATCAAATTACACACAGCAGAAAGAACAAGCATTTTCTGCTTACATAAAAATCACACACACAAGAGCACACACACACACACACACAGACGCAGTGAGTAAACGAGTTTTGATGGTTAAGTCTTAGATTTAGGGCATCTTTAACTCGTGCTCTTTCTTTGTTTATTTGCATTTATTTAATTATTTTGTGTGATGTTGCCAGAACTCAATCAGTAATCAGAGTTAACTTGTCTGCGCCTAGCAACCACATACATGTGTGTGTGTGTGAGTGTGTGTGAGTGTATGTGTGTGAATGAATGAGAAGGCGGCAACTCATTAAATTGCTCGTTAAGAAAGCAATTTATTTGGCTTTGTATGAAGAACGCAAAGTGTGACTGAATAAACATATCAAACTGTAAAAGAATCAAATATATTTGTTCAAAATCAAGTTGACTATTTTAAAAAGTTGCCATATTTTAAGTGAAACTCAAATATAATATATATATATGTATAATCATTGTCACAGTGTGCAGCTTATCAGGCGTAGCCATAACAAGACAAGAAATATGTATTAAATAAATGATTAATGCTAAAGTCGACAGCAATTGTGAAACTGTTTTAGCTGCGGCAAGTGAATCATCAAATTTAGGAAATTTGTATGAAGCAACAAATGACACATCCACATGCAGAGAGAGAGACAGAGAGAGAGAGAGAGAGAGAGAGAGAAAATGGGAGGGAGATGAAAGACGGGCGCGCCACTAAACCCCTCCCACTCGCTCCTCGCTGTTAGTCGTCTTCTTGTTACTATTATGCGTCACTTTGAAAATCGAATTACTCGACGCGACTCGGTAAATGAAACAGAAACCGTAACAAATAAATTTAAACAGCAGCAGCAAGGAGCACGGAGGAGGGAGGAGGTGAGAGTATCGTGCGCAGAAAATTAAAAAGCGAAAAGTTTTGTCATATTTAGGGGTGGTTAAAAACAACAGCAACAAACATCACATTTACACAAAGAGGAGCGGCCAAAGCGGACCTCATTTGAAAAAGCTGTCGCAAAACCAGCATTTGTATGTATATATATATATATATATATATATATATATATGCAATCTTTGCTCGCATTTTTCGCGCTCTAAGAAGAACAGCTGCGATTTAACAGCTGTTTGCATTGTGTCCAAGCCAATTAGCGACTTTTTTTCTTTTTCTTCACTTTGAACTTTCAAGCTTAAATACTCAAATGGAAAAAGAAGAGGCTAATTTTATTCCATAGAAAAGTCAATATAATAATATGAATATATCAAAATCCAGGCAACAAATTGCATCGTTTATATATATATAATATAGAAATATACTAAATAGTTAATAGTAATATAAATTCATGCAACAAATATTGCAGCTTTTTGAATTTAATTACCATAAATAATATGAATATTTATTTTCAATTTATATTAAATATTTAATTTTATTTGTAATTTAATTTGTACTTCTTTAATTTTTTTTAAAGTAATTTGATAAATCGAAAGCAAAGTTCGTTTTATAAACTGTTCACTGTTTTTTCACGTTACACGTGTGTCCACAAAAATTGTGTTATTAAATACGAACGAAAACGAAACGTGAAAACATCACGTTTCAACAAAGTTTCTCAACCGTTCAATGAACCCCAAAAAAAAAAAAATCAAATTCACCAAACACCTCTAAAAAAGAAAAGAAAACCAACGATGGCAACAACAAAGTGAATGCCGCCCGCCTCTGCTTACATTTTGGTTCAGCCAGCCACAAGATTAATCGAACTAAATCTAAAGCAAATTTGTCGACAACAGGCAAAAACAAAGAACAAACAAAAAAATATATACAAGACGCAAGAACAACAAATAGAAAGTGAGGTGTCCAGCAATTAATTTGATCTCGTCGAATTTCAATGTAAAATATTCACTGATTTTTTGTTTTGGACTGAACTGGACTGACTGACTGTATGCAGAATGAATATGCTTGATGAGTAATCGCAAAAATATGCCGACACACACACAAACAAGTAAACACAGGTGTAGCCGCCGTAATACAACCCTTACTAAAATAGACAGCACAAGAACCAACTGTGCGCGTACAGAGAAAAAGAAAGAGAAGACAACAATAAAAAGCGCAAGTAAAATTGAGGTATGACGCATCAGGCGAGGCAAAAAGGACAAGTAAACAAGGACAGTGTCAGCAGCAAAGGGTTGCCGCCGGCCGGCATTTCATTTCTGCTACTACTACTATGACGTCTACTACTACCGAATACTACCACTACTACTACTACTATTACTACTACACTTACGCAACTCTCACGTACAGCAACAACAAAAATGACGACGACGACGGTCATTGCCCGTCGTTGGCATAGCAACGAGCAGTCGACGCTAACGCTGACGTCTCTGCGAGACAGCAGCATTTTTGGGGGGGGGCGGCGTGTGAAAATATTTGAGCGCCACTGCGGCCCACATACATACATACATAAGACAACAGGCGATGCATTAAAAATGTGATAGCGTTGCCAGACCGACGACGGCACTCGCGGCAGAAAATGCAAGTCAAAGCGTTTAAAGGAGATGATCATTAGAAGAAGTTTTACAACACTCACACATAAGTCACAATGGCATTAATCAGTTCAAATTACTAAATTTTTTGGGCTTGTGGTGCACAGAGCTTTTATTGGTTAAATTTAATTTAAACTTGACCTTTGATACACACACACACACACACACAACATTTTCAATAGAAATGCCACTGGTCACTTCTCTCACGCCTCTTTGCTTTTAAAGCCGCGCCTTTGTGTCGCATTCAGTGTAAGAAAATTTATAAACGAAGGGAGGACAAAGGAACGTAGCAATGCGGAGGAGGTGTGGAAAAGAGGGGAGAGTGGCGGTCCGTCGTCTATAAATAAAAGCGCATTTATCAACAATGGAAACATGTTCGAAATGCAACAACAGCTCCACACAAAGCGTATGCATGTGTGCGTGAGTGCATGTGTGTGTGTGTGTGCGTTCAATTGTCTGCTCTCTATCAATTTTGACACTTTAAGCTGCTGCTGCTGCGGCTGCGCTTTCAATTTGACGCCTGCTTCTATTACTCCACTCATCTCCTCTCCCTCTTCCCACTCTCTCCCTCTTTGTCTTTCCTTTTGCCTTTCCACTGGAAGATCCAAGCGCTATGAGAGTACAGACGATACGTAAATTAAATTGATTGTGCTGGAATGCGTACAGCACAACAACACTGGAGCCAGCCGCCGGCCGGCCAACTGGACAAACATTAATTTCATGTCATGTTATATACACACACATACATACATATATATCTTTAGAGATTCCAGTTGGAAGTTGCATTGTTGTACAAATAAATTGTGTAGGGCCATTTATAATAGAGTAGCATTTATAGCACTGAGAAATTGCTAAGTGCACGCGCACTCAAAAGCCGCGCGAAGTAGACGTAATTGAACTTTTATAAACTAATCAAACGAACGCCCACAGACTCAAGTCGCAGTCTCAGTCGCCGTCTCAGGCTCCCTTTTTTTTTTTTTTTTAATTTCGTTCATTCCACTGCACACGCACTTGACAGCTGACAGACACACACACAATGCATCTCAGCTCATTTCTTTCAATTTCTTCAATCAGCCGCCAGGCGGCGACGGTCGCAAAATATACAAATAAATGCGAGTATAATAAGTAAAGCAAGGAGAGAGAGCGAGAGGGAAAAATAAAATACGTTGATACACATGTTGACACACACACACATACATAAAAGTGCAAGCAATGCATATTTGCATATTTGTCACATTGTTAGCTATTTGAGCCACACATATATATATATATATAAATTGCCGCTGCAGATAAGCCACGCCTAAATATAACACACTACAAAACCCAATCAGTAATCAATTTCACATGTAATAAACATGCACACACACAAGAACATACAAAGTGCACTTAAATGCATTACACACACACAGCAATTGTCAAAAGGGAAATATATGGCAACATTTTTTCGTGGCCCACGCAGCAAAAGGAATTGAGGGAAGAGAGCACATTTCAAAATTGTCTGTGCGAAAAGCATACAGCAACAACAAGAGAAGAACAAGAAGAACAGCAGTCAGTTCCAGGGAATGTCTCAAGTAACCGGATATAATTGGTTGGCGCTGTGTTGTTGTTGTAGTCTTCTTATGAGTTGAGCGACAATATGAAAAGGATACGTAAAATGAGTGCCATAATTAGTTACGAGCTGGAAATACAAATGTATTGAAGTATTTGAGTATGTAAAACGAAGAAAACTGTTTTCAATTATCATTTCCGGTCAGTAGTTGTAGTTGTTTTCGACAAACGGATCTTTCTTTCTGTCTACGGCATTCTTCACAATTATTATTATAGGGTACTCAACGAACATAGCCCAAAATATAAGCAGATATTCAAATATTCATTGACATAACGGTACTTTCGACGTCGTCATTGTCGATATCTGAACGAACCCCCGCAGCAACAAATGATAAACAACAATTTAAACACATATATATACAAATATATATATGCACATATATGTATAAGTAGTGTATGTGTTACAAAATATTAATAATAGAGAGAGAGGAAGTGTCTTTAGAAGGCGACGCATTCACAATTGATAATCGCGAATGAGGCACAAAGCAACTTGGCTATCAATTGCATAGAATGGGGTAATTGTAAATTGATTTTGATGTGTGTATTTTTTTTAAAGAATTATGCGTGATTCACAGTTTTTCAACTTAACAATAGAAACAGCGCTCTTTTCTTATAATTTTCTTTTTAATTGAATCTAGTGTATATGATATGTACATATATAGGTTGGGCAGTACGTGATTAATACTTGGTGTATAAAAATAACTGTATGATGTGTTTGTGTTTGAGTCGAGATATCTGTGTTACTGCAGAGTCAACAACATATCAAAATGATAAGCGCAAAAGAAAGCACCGATCTGGACAAACATTAAAAATACTTTTTTACGGGCTTAACCAAGTAGATAAACACAACTAGCAGATTGCAGAGAATCTTTTTTTTTTAAGACATTAAAGTCATTATCAAAATTAAATGCTTAGTTTAGCGCACGAGAAAAGATTTTGCGTTTTTGTTTATTTTTGGTTATAAGTGAAGCATATAAAATTTTAATATATGCATAAATAAATGGGAGAATAGCCACTTAAAGCTAGCTTTTACTTTTATGGTTATTTTAGTTTAACAAGGTCTACAAAAATCAACTAACAGCACAAAAAAAAAAGGAAAATGTTATTTGCTATAACCGATTTTAAGGCCAAAAAAGAAAAGCTGCTATTAAATGGCGGCACTCGAACAACAATAAGAAACACTCGTAAAACAAAAAATCACAAAATCTAAGTGTGTGCAGCTGGAAGAGGAGACAGCTAGCTTTCCAACGCGAGCCAGATTAAACCAGCCCACTCATTCCACACACACATTTACAACTATGTAAGTGTGGCCAGAAAACTTGAAAAAGCAGTCGCAAAATATTGTCGAAGGATGCGGATGCAAGTAGAAAGCGTAGCTGGCAAAAAAAATATATATATTTTTTTATATATAGATATAAAAGTGGGCTGCAA
Organism: Drosophila nr. medialis 2 BK-2023a; assembly: GCA_035044325.1. Classification (NCBI taxonomy): domain Eukaryota; kingdom Metazoa; phylum Arthropoda; class Insecta; order Diptera; family Drosophilidae; genus Drosophila; species Drosophila nr. medialis 2 BK-2023a. The sequence goes on from JAWNMH010000394.1 coordinate 626,292, forward strand.
CCGTTGCGCTGGCTTAACCGGTTGGGCGCTTTTCCATTCTTGTTCTCTGCCTTCTCCTCTTCTACTATGTTGTTGTTCTTTAGTTTTTGCGGCTAATTAATATACAAGAGCATGCATTAGTAGTGGTATTTTGATGAAAAGTAGTAGCAATAAAGGTAGTAGTAGCAGAAACAAAGACAAATGCCAATTAGTCAGCGACGAACCAAAGCGGGAATTGAAATTGAGTTGCGAGTTGTCATCAAGTGGCAAGTGGCGCGCGCGCACGCTCACTTGTGCAGTCTGATTAGAAATTCAAAGCGCTGCGTCCGGATTTATACGCCGGACCACTTTGGTATTGGTATTGTTGTAAACGGCATTTTAATACAAGCCACATAAATAATTCATAAGACGACAATTGGCAAACAAAACAAAAATTGACGCACGCTTTTCTGTTCTGTTCTTGCTGCTGCTGCTAAGACACATTACAAATGAATGCATTATTTCCGGTACTTACTTTACTCTTGTGTCGCCGCTGCGTGGGTGGTCACAACACTAAACAATATTTTGTAGAAATGCCAAAAGCGATGTGTGAGTTAATAGTTAATTTGTAGGTGAAAAAGTAAAAGAGGCACTTTCATCAATCACCACTCGCAAAATGCTTTGCAGGAGTAGTAGTAGTAAGTATTACTATTTAGTTAGTTTCTCGAATTGTACTGTTAGAAGTCGTCGCACAAAAACAAACCGAACACACACACAAAACCGTACAAGTCAAACAACAAGCGACGACTGCGATGATCAGCGACGACGGCAACTGAAGAAAAACAGAAGCAGAAGCAGCAACAGAAAGAACGAACGTAAAAAGAAACTTCTACTTCAGCGCTTGACAGCACTGCAAGCAGAGCAGCGCAGCAAGCAGCGCAGTGCCGAGCTAAAAGCAGGCAGAAAAGCAGACAAAGAGAGAAAGGCCGGAAGCGTCAGCAGCGGCGTCAACAGCTGAAATGCGGGCAGAGCCAACAACAATATTGCATTGCATTGAGTGACCATCAGCAGCAGCAGCAGATATCAATAAAAGCGATAGTGATATTATTATTGTTGTTGTTATTACTTCTTGTTGCTGCTGCTGCATGCAATGCGTAAGGAGTCAATAACAAAACTAATGAGCCTTGACGGTGGCAACGAAACATTTCCATACACACTCACATGCATACATGCAGGGGCCTTCTTTATTGCTTTATTTTGCCATTCATGGTTCTTCACACAATGACCCCACATGGCAGCAAAGCGGGCGCTGTGCTGCCAGCAGAGTAGCAGTAACAACTTTAAATAAACAATGACAAAGAGGAGTAAAAGAGATCGATAGCGAGAAGAGAGCGAAATTCTTAATGTCTTTTTTTCTGCTGCTGCTGTTGACTTGAGTTGACTTGTGTCTTGTTGATTGTACAAGCTTAGGCTGATTATTGTATTCTTGCGCTTATCACTTAATTGAAATTGAATTTTGTTGCCGACAATTATCGATCAGTGCATCAAAAATGTTGTGTATGAAATATATATATCACAGCTTGCAAATGTCAGCCAAAGTGTTGACATGACTTGTCAGTGTCACCCCTCTCTCCTTCTCCTTCCCCACCTCACATACGCACTGGCAACATGTGTATAAAAGATGTTGCTTGAGCAGATCAGCCGCCATTGCCGTTTCTGCGCTTGTGTGCGTTGTGGTTTGTTGCTTTGAATATATATGCATGTGTGTTCTCGTATTTTTTTCCATCAAGGCAGCAAATTTTCTTGCCACTACTACACAAACCGGCAACCTTTAAAAAAAAATCAATCCTAACCACTTGAAATTCAACTAACAAGCACTTGTATACTTATCACATACATATGTATATTTGTTTATTTATAGCAATCGGTGGCGCGCATTTCATATTGTTATTAATGCTAATTCAACAAAAAGCAGCAGCAACCTCTCATATCAAAAGAAAATAATAATAAATATACCACATTCAAAAATATTCGTTGGCCAAGCAAGAAATCAATCCGCAACAATAACAAACAAAGCAGGCAGCAGCAGCAGTTGAGAGAAGCAGATGGAGATGAGTAGCAAGAAGGAGTGAAAGAGACATGGGCGGACTTCTGCTCAGGCCGGCCGGTCGGTCGCTGCTCACTGCGTAGATAAGAACGAACGACGATGTTGATGTTGCTTGATCGGCATAAATTGCGTTCTTTGAGAAAATCGGGCATTTTTTGTTTGTTTTGTTATTGTTGTCGTCCGTCTAGCGATTGCAAGGGAAATAATGGCGATGTAACAAAGTGATTGCTAACACATTTCCTTCCCCCCTTCCTGCATTTTCTATTGATCACTAACAGTGGCTGAAATTTATATTTTTAAAATATAATTTGTATTTCTAAAATATAACTCATGTTTATAAAAATTTATAAAATATTTTTATTTAAATAATTAAAATAAAATGATTAATTTGTCTTTTTCCAATTTCTTAAGTGGATATTGTAATTAAATCGCAGCTGTAGAATATTCAACAAATAAATTCAAAATCCACTTAGATTTAAGAGCAGAAACATTGAAAAATAAGTGGATTTTTTTTTTTTTTTTAAGCTTTTTAAGCATATTCTACAAAAAAAAACTCGATTATTTTCTTTAATACCAATTTGTTTATAATAGAAATTATTTACAGTGATATTTTTTATTTTTTCTAATGCAAACCGCAAATTGCACTTGGCGTAAACAACGTAACGGTAACGCAAGTATTTTGCCACACACAGACTTGAGGCTGTAACCGCAGTCGACAACAACAATAACAATTTTATTCCCCCTACAAAAACAATAAACATTTGCCAGCATTGCTCCCCCCACAACTCCATCAAATGAATTCAATATGAAACTTGAAACGACTTCAAATGCAGCCATGAAAAGCTAAGCTCCAAATGCAATTCAGATTATGGCAACCGCGAATGATAATTTACGGGAAAGGACAGAATAGGAAAGATTCGATGAAAATCAACTACGAAAATAAAAATTATGAATTTTTTACTTCAAATGTTAAATATTTAAATGCAGACTGCACATCATTCATCAATGTTGTGTCTGTCGTACTTGCTGCAGACACACACATATATATATATATAGACAGGCACAGGCACGTAAGCGGCGGCGACGCCAGTTAGGGCGGTGGCTGGTCTGCAGCAGGCTGTGCTGGGCTGGCTAACTACTCTCATCATGTACTTTGTTGTTGTAGCCTTCACTTCCAACTAGCTATAAAAATTGCGACGCAATATTTTTTTTATAGCAAAAGTGGTTTTCTCTCTCTTCGCAACGATCCTCAGGCAGCTACCAGCACTTGGCTTATGAGTAAAAGTAAAAGCCGCCCACAGCAAAGAGAGAGACAAAAAAATACGCACACATATTGTGTTGAGCATTTAAAAAGGATATTTTTAGCAAACAAGTTCAAACGTGATGGCAAGTGTAATCAGGCGTAGAATGCTCAAACACAAAGACAAGACGACAACGACAACGACAATGAAAAATAAGTCAAGTCAGGCATCTGAAACGACGACGAACAAGGCAACAGCAGCAACAGACAACAACGTACACTCACACACACATAAACACATGCGCATATACATGTGTATATATATATACATATATATGTGTGTACGCACTCACAAAAGAAAGAAGAGGCAAGGCAGGCAGGCAAGGAGCGTACGAGTGACAGCACAAAACGTAAAAAAGGATAAATGAAGCACGTAAGGGAAGAATGTTGATAAGCAAGCGTAGAGCACAAGACAGAGAGAGTGAATGAGTGAGAGAGCAAGCTAGATGGGCGACAGCAGAAGAGATACCTAGAGAGATAGAGAGAGAGAGAGAGTGACAGAGAGCCAAACGGATACAAAGCCAGCCACTGGCAGCGACGCCGGCAGCGGCGACATAGTGGCAACGCCAACGCAATTGCAGGCGGCACACCCAAAATTTGAGAGAAAAAGGCTGCAAAGAACGCAAAAAAAAACTATGAACAGCAACAGACAAGAAGCAGCACTAACATAAAGCCGGCTATGCATTTTTTTTTTTTTTTTTTTCAAAATTTTAGTTAAAGCTGCTGAAATTTTCTGTCAACGAGCCCAGCCCACACACACATGCACACATATAGACACTAACAATAGTATGGCGTCCTTTTTTAATTCTGTATGCTTGAAGCGCTGTTCGTCTGTCTGCGGCACTTGAATACTTGAATAAATAATTATTTGAGCACTCGTTGTAATTGTTACATTTTAAAGTCATAACTCACAAAAGTCTCGTCCTACACTCGCATTCACACACTATTAAACCATATACAAAGCGTTATACAGAATTTCAAAAGCAACACTAACACACTCACAAGCACACACATAGACACGCACACAAAGGCACTCAGACAGCTTGGCTTGGTTTTTCAAATTTTGTTTGCCATTTTTTTTTCCTGTTTTATTGTTGCGTTTTGAATGAAATTATGAATATTGTAATTAGCATTTACCTGTCTCGTTACTTATTTATTATGACGGACGCGCACTTTATACTTAGATTCTGGGTTTTTTCGAATATAAACCGCAGTTCGAACTTCTTTCTTTCAACTACTTTCTGTCTCTCGCTGAGCTGTCAAACAAACCGAATGCGTTCAAGCACAGTGTATGTGTGTGAATAAATGGGCACATTTTTTTCTGCTACATTTTCTTTGAACCCTAAGCGAATGTTGATAGCTATCGATGAATTAGCAGGCTGGCTTGTAAATGGAGCGGAGCCAGTTGAACGATGTTCAATTCAAATTCAAGTCGCAATTGAAGCTATTTAACTTAAATTAACTGACCCCAAATTACTGTTTGTTAAGCATATTTAATTAAAAGCAAACATATTAGCTTAGCAAGACTTTTGTGCTTGATGAAACAAATAATAAAATTGAAATCAAATTTTGAATGTGCGCTTAGGGATGGGGAGCAATATATCGATAGTCCCATACTCCCGATAGTATATGTATATATCGATGGAGTTGTCTATTGTGAACTGACACAGAATTTTAGGGATTTTCGATTTATCGCACACACACACACACAACTAAAAATTGTCGCAGATTCGGCGGGAAACAAAATCAATGAAAGAAAATTACAATTTTTAAATTTAACAAAAAATAAGACTGCCAAATATAAAATTGAGATGCCGCCAGAGCAGGGTGCATCACCCGCCGTACGTAAACGCTATTGTGGCCTGGGCAATCATCATTTGCGACCACCGCACAAAACAATCCGCGACGAAAAATTGCTCAGTTATGCCAAACGCTTGAATCCAGACACGGGAAGCACAACGCTGGTGTGCGGCAGCTGCTACGACACGCTAGTCAAGATCTATCGCATCAAGATGCGCCACGCCATCGAGTTGCAAAGGTGCAAGAAGCGAGCGGCTGCCGCCGCGGCGGCTAACACGAATTCCATTTCGGATGTGAGCAATAGTCAACCGTTGCCCACTTCATCGACTTCGCAGCATTCATCCACTCACTCCACCACGTCCACCACAGACAGCAGTAATCTGCCCTCCACTTCGACGGCGAAGCGAAAGCGAGACGAGTCACAGTCAGCAAGTCCTGTCCAGCAATCCACAGAAGAGAGCAGTAGGACCTCTGACGATGATGAGCCACTTTTAAGTCTGAATGCAGTGAATGGAACCCGTTTGCCAAATGTTCAACCAATTCCCAAGCGACAGCAATTTGTGCATCTGAACAAGGATGTTATGAATATTTATTTAAATGGCACCAATGGTGGATAAATTCCCTATTTAATGCATTTTATTGTCTTAAGTTCGTTGATCGCAGGCTCGCTTTTCTCAATTTATGTTAAATTCCATACACTGAAAAGCAATTATTTCCATTTTGCGTGCATGCTTACATATTTAATTCAAATTATTCTGAAGACAATAAAAATAAAAATTCAAGTCACTTGAACATTTTTGTTTTGGAGAAATGTAATTGAAAATGAGAACTCTTAAGACAAAATATTATATTCAAATTCAAATTCTTAATTATGTAAGCTTAATATTTTGTAATGACTACCCAAAATTTACACATTTTAATGCTATAATGATTTTGAATTTTTTGAATTAAGTTTATGAATAAATTAATTGACTTAATACTCTCACTTTCGATTAATGTCAAAAAAACAGCTGTTCCTGCTAAAGCGCATTTATCAACGTTTTGCAGGGCGTTAGCAACTGTTAAATTTTAAAACATAGCTAATTAGTGAGCTTAAGGCACTTTGTTTAGCAGCAATTAGACGGCTGCTAAAAAATAGTTACAAAAATTACGCTTTTGATACACGCTTCAAACTTAATAAAACAACGCTTTAGCTATATAACTTATCTCGAGTGTTTTTCTGTCTAAGATAACATAACATTGTTGCTCGCTGTGGTTAACATTCTGCAAAATGTGAAAAATTAACAGTCAAACGCAAAAGCAGCAATTTGGCAAAAAAAAAAACAACAAAAATATTGCAAATAAATCAAAAATATTATTGTCAAAGAGGATTTTAGTGCTTAATCGACGAAGATCTAGCCAACTGAGATGGAAACAACAATGGAGACGTGTTTGTAAGGACCGGAACAGATAATTTCACATACGCAGTTTCCATGATAGACACCAAAACTTTGGTCAGGTGAAGAATTGTTGGCAATATCTCTTTTTTATGCATGTTGTTTAATATTGGTATTTGCAGAGCGTCATGGGCTGCATAACGAGCACCAATAAGCTGAATGAGCTGCGACAGGAGAATGTGTTTCGGGTGCGTGTCGCCCACTTGCAGCCCAGTGGACCCGAGGCGCCCATCATACGCAGCGGCTACTTGGAATTGACGCCACGCGAGTTGATCTTTCTGACGCCCGGCTGTGAACCGATTATGTGGGCGCTGCAGCATCTGCGACGCTATGGCCTGAACGGGGATCTTTTCTCGTTTGAGGCGGGCAGACGTTGCATGTCCGGGCCGGGCATCTACACCTTTCGCATCCACAATGCCGAGCAACTGTATCCGATGTTCCAGCGCTACATCAACGCTGTCAATACGGATGCCTTTGCCCAGGTCGAGAGGGAACGGGAACGTGTCAACTCCACGCATTCGGTATCGGTGCTGATGGGACGCAGTGATCTCCAGCCGCATAGCAATAACTACTTGGAACCGGCACCGTTGTTGGCGCGGAATGCGTTGCAATCTTCCTCACAGCAGCAGCAGCAACAGTCGCAGCACCACCTGCTGCAGCAGCCGAATGATATGCTGGTGTCTGCCAGAGATTCACCCGATTCGTTGCCAAATCTTCAGCTGATGGGATCAGCGGATGCGGGCGTCGATGGCGATGTGGGCGCACTGCAATCGCCAATTACGCCGGGCGCCTACATCAGCACCAGCACAAATATGTACTTCGATCAGCCGTTGCAGCGATTGTTCGAGCAGCAGAGCAGCAGCAATTCGCCGACAGAAGGCACGTCCACTGGGAGTAATTTGGTGGATATGCCGCCACAGGAGTCAGCACCGATGATTCTCAATGATGCGTTGCGTCTGTATGCCAATGTGGATCGTTTGCTTTGCGATGAGCGTTGCTATGAGAATATCAATCGTTTAGATTTGCCGCTACTGCCACGCGACAGCTCTCAACAGTCGGTGGCATCCACAGCGCAACAACAACAACAACAGCAGCAGCAACAAACACCAAAACAACAATCCCAATCACAACAACAACAGCAGCAGCCACAACAACAACCACAACCAGTGACGCCAACGAGCCTGACTGGTGTCAACTACATCGTGCTCGACTTGGATCAGCCACGCAGTCCCGCCCAGTGTTCGCCCACTGCCTTTGGCAGCGGTCAACCTCTGATTGCCGCCGCGCCCGTCACACCGGATGGCCTTAAGGCGAGCACAGATGCCACAGCGACAACGACGATATCGACGCTGAAGCGTAGTCCCAAAGCGACAGCAACTGCCACAACGGGTGCAACAGCAATAACGGCGGCGACGGATAAGGTGGCTGGCTACTCCACAATTGATTTTATACGCACGTACGCCTTGAACAAGTCATCGACGGCAACGGGACACGATGGCGAACTGGCGGCAGCGATGGGACAACACCTGCAGGATCATCCGCACGAGGAGGGAGAGTTGCGGATAACGCGGCACAGCAAGTGTATGCGAAAGGCATACTCAATCAGCGAGTAACGTGTAGCGAGTAGAGTGGCGAGTACTGAATAGAAGATAAAGCATCTTCTACTCGCTAGCAGATGAGTCAAGTAACAAGTATCACAAGGAGAGGCGAGGAACGAGTAGCACAAGCTGAGGCGAGTAACGAGTAGAAAGGGGAACAGCTTTTACCCACCAGTAAGCGTCTAAATATTGGGCAAATGAGTTAAGAAAAACAAGTGGCATAAGCAGAGGCGAGTAACGAGTAGAAAATATTACTTCTAGTCGACAGCAAGCGGCCAACGATTGAGTCGAGGAGCGGGTGGCAACATCAGAGGCGAGAAGCGAGTCATTTAGTCACCAGCAAGCGCTTAGCGGTTGGGAAGATGAGTCAAATAACGAGTAGAATAAGCAGAGGCAAGTAACGAGTAGAAAATAATGCGTCTTCGACTCGACAAGCAAATGCTAGTAGCGAGTAACAAGTATAAAATAGAGAGTGTTCTACCCGCCAGCAAGCACCTACCGATTGGGCAGATAAGTCAAGTAACAAGTAGTTGAGAAAGCACAACGAATTTACCAAAAAAAAAACAAAAACAAAAAAAACGAGTTTAAGTTACGACTCGTTCTATATTTTATTATAAGGTGTATTATGGATTATACTCTTGCTTGTGCTCCGGGTAAACAATTGAAGAATCAACCAAATCAATTCTTTCCCGGAACGCAATCAGAAGAGCCAAAACAAAACGCACACAAATTGCAATCAGGTTGTTTCAATGCATGTACTTACATATACATAAATACGTACATTAATTGTGCACATATACATATAAACATACGTATATAATTATATATATATTTGTATACTTAAGTATTTTTAGTGCTAGTCTCGTTTTGAAATGTTGTGCAAATCAATTTGTTGTTTCGTTTATTTATTAGTGAAAATGCAACATAAAAGGCTTTTAAATTGTACATTATGTAATTGATGTACATAATGTACTCGTTAGTAGTTAAGCACCCATATATATATATATATATGTATATATAAGAAAATCTAGTTTGTTGTTGGAATTGTCGAGCAAAAGAACCCTTTTGTGAAGCGATTGCTTTTGTATTTGATTTGTTGGCAGCTTTCAGTGAACCGCCCCGCGTAATTTTAAGTTTTATATTGCTTTATTGTTATCCACAAATTGTTAGGAATTTAAACATACGCACAAATACGCATAAATAAGTACTTAAAACTGTTAGTGTCTAAGGCAAAAAAGTGCAATAAAACTTGAAAACAACTTTGATCAAAAGTCGTCTTGTAAAAAGTACACATTATGAATTATGATTTCTTTTACTATAACACACTTTGTTCTAAAGCATAATCAATTACATTATCTACATCTAGCTGGATACGCTGTGTTAAATTTATCTTACTCCACAGGCTCAGAGATTTGCCCATCTTTTCTTTATTGTTTGTGTACATTTTTAGCTCTTTCTTTCTCTTTTTTTAATTGATTCTAAATCGCAAATTAAATTTTAAATTTAATTTAACATTTTTAGTTATTCAAATCTCTTTTCAAATCTGCTCAATTGCGCAAATATACTGCTGAACGGATGGTTTATGTTCCAATTAAAGCTCTAAATTTGTAATATCTTACTTTTTTCACTTATGCTAATACAAATCGAAGATATAGAAGACTGCGACAAATGCCCAAATAATATCAAATGATCATAAAGTTAATAAATGAAATGAATAAAATGAAAGTAAACATCTGCTTAACTTGAAAGAGTCATTAAACTGAATTATCCAACATTTTAAAACTTGAGCTACTATTATTACTATTTGTATTTAATGTATCAATGTTGCAATCATGTTTGTCAATAATTATTTAGACCGACTTCCACACATATTCCAATATTTGTTACACCTCTCGATAATAATCGAATTGTCGATGGAATTGAATAAAATTAAAATAAAGAGCAGTTTAACTTGAACGATTTATTTGTCATAAAATATATTGAACTGTCAAAGATAATTTGGTTTTTCAATTTAATTACTCTATTTTAACACTTGAGCTATTGTTAGAGCGAGAGACTTTAACACACATTCAAATATATGCTACAACTTTTGATAACAATCGAATTATCGACAATAAATCGACTGAAGTCCGTACAGTGTGTACACCAATTACGGAGTGATAATGCGGTGTGTTGTGTTTACCGTTTGAAACTCAAATAGGGCAGAGCGACTTGAAGAAGGAACTGGCAAAAGGAGAGCAGGTAAAATTAAGACGCTGATAAGAAGCGAAAACGAATTCAATTTACGCACAGTTGCAGTCTGCTCATTTCTCTATATACATCTACAAAAGCAGCTTAAGCGATCAAGTTCATTATCAACAAATAACGAGAGAGCAAAAGAGAGCAAATCGCAGAGGCATTGTCAGTGCTAGTTGTGCCATTGACATTAATTGTCATGGCGGGCAATCTGAGCGTTTTCTACGTGTTGTGGATCTTGGCTTTGGTTGGCTCTTCGGTTCATTGCCATTTCGTGCCGGAGCAGCTGGTGGCGCGAGTGGCGCCACAAACATCGCCAGATGTCCAGGAGGAAGCAGTGCGTCAGCTTATGCAACGTGTGCTGGGCGATCGGGCGCCAAATCTATTCGAGGTGGAGGTGAACAAAGCGCTGGAATTGCGCAGCTATCAAGTGAGAAAATATCCAACATAATTATATAAGTTACATTTGCTACAATTGCAAATTAAAAATATAAGTATTTAATTATTTAAATTGCATTAATTATGCATAATGTTCATCTAATTGATGTAGTTGCTCTCAGATTGTACAGTGGTTGTCACTTAACTAGGTACACTCAATACTCAATAATGCTACATGTTTTATTTATTTATTTTATTTCAGGTATTTTTAATTATGTGTACAGTTATTTATTTAATTATAGTTTAACAGAGCTCTACACTTGGATTAGGGTTATAAACCATGTAAGAGATTTGCATATGCAAAATCTATATATTCATGTTTAGAAATAATAACCCTAAAATTAAAAAAAGCAAATTCTGTCGTTAATAAATAGATGTTTGTATTTGCAGATCCGTCAGCTGGATAATGGCAAAGTGCTGATAGTCGGCTGGGATGGGGTCTCTGTGTGCAAGGGTTTCCATTACTATCTGAAGTATGTGTTGAACAAGGATCTGGATTGGTTCAAGACGCACATCGAGCTGCCGGTGCAAGTGCAGCCAGTGAATGTGACGCACAGCTCAAAGTCGGCCAGTTGGTTTATTTATTATCAAAATGTTTGCACGTGGAGCTACAGTTTTGTGTGGTGGAATTTTGGACAATGGCGCCGACATATCGATTGGATGGCCTTGATGGGCATTAATCTATCGCTGGCACCTAATCAGGAGGCCATCTGGCAAGAGGTGTACACAGAGATCGGTCTGAGCGCCGATGAAATAGATGCCCATTTCGCGGGGCCCGCATTCCAGGCGTGGCAACGCATGGGCAACATTCGTGGCTGGGGTGGACCATTGCCACCGGCACATCGGCGACTCCAGCAGCTGCTGCAGCAGCGCATTCTGCGGGCACAACGTGACCTGGGCATGAGTGTCGCCCTGCCGGCATTCGCTGGCCATGTGCCGACGGGACTGCCACGCATCTTTCCCACTGCGAATTTTACAAGTGCTGAGCGCTGGAATCAATTTCCCGATCCCTACTGTTGTGCACTGTTCATTGAGCCGAGCGATCCACTCTTTCAGCTGGTGGGCGCAAAGTTTCTGCGTCGTGTCATCCAAATCTATGGCAGCGATCACATCTACTTCAGCGACCCCTTCAACGAAATGCAGCCGCGCATTGGAGAGCCCGGATATATAAGTTCCACGGCTCGGGCCATCTACAACTCCATGCGAAAGGTGGACAGAGATCCGGTGTGGTTGCTGCAAGGCTGGATGTTCCTGCACAATGACTACTGGTCGGACGAACTCATCGAAGCATTCCTCACGGCTGTGCCGCGTGGTCGAATGCTGGTCTTGGATCTGCAGAGTGAACAGTTTCCTCAATATCAGCGAACCTTCTCGTATTACGGTCAACCGTTTGTGTGGTGCATGTTGAACAATTTTGGTGGCACGCTGGGCATGTTTGGCTCGGCGCAGCTGATTAGCGCTGGCATTGTGGCGGCACGCTCCATGCCCAACAGCAGCATGGTGGGCGTGGGCATAACGCCGGAGGGAATTGGCCAGAATTATGCACTCTTCGCACTCACATTGGAGCAGGGCTGGAGCGGATCCAAACTGGAGCTAAGCGATTGGTTCGATCAGTTCACTTTGACCCGCTACGGTGTCAACGATACAGATCTATTCCGCGTCTGGCAACTGCTGCGCGCCAGTGTTTATCATTTTCATGGCTTGCAACGCATGCGCGGCAAATATGCGCTAAACAAACGGCCCAGTTTAAACTTGAAGCCATGGATCTGGTACAATGCATCCAGTGTAGTTGAGGCCTGGCAACTGTTGCTGGCGGCAAATCAAACTGTTCCTGTGGAGGACGACAGATATGCGCTCTATAAGCATGATCTTGTGGACATAACACGCCAATTCCTGCAGCAAAGCTTTGATCAGGTCTACGTAAATCTCAAGTCAGCTTATCGCAAATCGCAGCTGGCCCGATTTGAATATTTGGCTGGTAAGCTGCTGGAACTGTTGGCGGATATGGAGCGAATACTGGCGAGTGGTGAACACTACCTATTGGGCAACTGGTTGGAGGAGGCCAAACAATTGGCGCCCAGCGATGATCAGCGGCCCATCTATGAGTTCAATGCACGCAATCAACTCACTGCCTGGGGACCAAGCAATCAAATACTCGATTATGCAACAAAACAATGGTCTGGCATGATGCAGGATTATTATACTCCACGTTGGAGCATGTTCCTCGACGCCGTCACACTGGCCATGCACTCCAAGAAGCCATTCAATGCCACCGACTTCAGGCAACGTGTGGCCAACGAGATTGAGCTGCCCTTCAGTAACCTGACCAAGGTGTATCCCACAGAGCCCGCGGGCAGCACTTGGCTCATCTCACAGGAAATCCACGTCAAGTGGCAATCGTATGCGAAAGACACACAATTTCTACACCATTGTCGACTTCCGGTCAAGTTGCTCGATGGCAACAGCTCAATTACCTTATAATGAACATTTATAAATAGATATTAATAATAAACTTTAGATTTGTGGAAGACGTTTTTTCTTTTTAGCAGACACCAAAAATGATTTGCGTGAATTCTTGGAATATTTATAATAATTGGAAACATTAGTTTAGCGTTTTATTAATTAAAAAAATATTATAATTTTGCAATTAAAAGTATAAACATATGTGTACAAAATAATCATTACTTTTTAGTTTAAACAATAATAAAAAAAATGAAACAATTTTCCAGTTTATTAAATCTTATAGTTGGGAAAAACCTTTATCAATAATCTTTCATTTTGGGGTTCTTGCTAAAAAAAAAACACACGCCTTCTACAAATGAACATAGATATTATGTTGTTGTGTTTTTAATTGATTTTTATTTAAATTAATGTACAAACTAATTTAAATGTACAAATTTAAACATCTTCTTCAATCAATCAATCATACGCATACGAATTTCTATGGTTATTTTTTTTTGTTTTTCTTGAAAGTGTGTGTATGTGTGTGTGTGTGAGTGAGTGTTGTGTGTATGTTTTCGTTTTGTGTTACAGTTTCTAAAACGCACATGACAAACATGTACATATTTATTTTATTGAGTTTATGCAAATGTAATTATTAATTTCATCTTTTTTTATTGTTTTGCTTTTTGTATGTCTGGGAAAATTACATTCTCTTTAAAAATAATTTGTTTCTGTTTTGTTTTGCATGTGAAAAGGAAAGTATGCGGAGAGGGGGGGTTGTGAAGAGTTCGCTTGTTTTTCTCATTCATATACGATATTTCTACAATTATACTCATTTAAAAATTTCAAACAAACAATATTATTATCATTATTATTATATTATTATAAGTTTCTTTTCTTTTAGTACTTTTATGTATATGTATAAAGTTTGCATCTTTCGTTTGCTTTTTAATGTAGACGACGATGTTTTACAGCTAATTTTGAGAGGAGGCAGGGGTGGGGGGAGTAGTGGGTAAGGGTGGGGCGGGGGAAAGGGGAGTGCGTGGCATGTTGGCAGGTGAGTGCGCAAAAATATGTTAATCATATTAATGTATGCAATTGCGCACATTAACACCGCTTGCTCTCATTTTACTCTCTTAAATAAATCCAACTGCCAGCATGTAGATGCGCTTGTGTGTGTGTTGTGTGTGGGTGTGTATGTGTGTGTATTTGTAAATTTATAACGTTTATACTCATATTCACTCAATCAAACAATCATTTATACTCTTTCTCCAAACGAGAAAACACTCATCCATCATTCTCAATTATCAATCATCAATCAATCATCAATCGTTCATTATTATCAGCATTCTCAAGCTTCAATTAACATGCAAGCACAGCAAGGCGGCATATAAATTTTATTCATCCTGCATATCCTCTGGCAATTCGTGTGGATTCAACATGCCCGGAATATTACGTTGCATTTGACGTTTATTGGACTGCTCCTTGGCCAATGCTGCCTCACGCTCCTCCAGATACAGATCGGAGTCATCCTCACCGGTTGCCTCCTGCGTAAACAAAGCAATAGAATTATGTTTGCAAATACAATTATCAATTGTGCATTTTTACTCACGCGTATCTGTATGAGAAAATCTCTCAAATGATCCTTAAATGCTTGTATATTCTCATCCAAATTGAAAAGGCCAGTGACAAAGACTTTGATCTGATTATCTGATAAATGATTAAATGCTGACTTTAGCAATGAGGCCACATATTCCTGTATGAATATCATATTGTCCGGTATGGGACCCAAATCAACGGTGATCTTTCGATTCTCCACCAGCGAGAACATGTAGGCCAATATGATAGCATGATTGGGCAGGCCAGCCGTATGCGAAGTGTCAGTGACAACTGAGAAGATTTGCATGAGAATATCCGTAAAATAGGTCTGATAGAAACTCTGCGCCGCATTCGGATGTTGTTCAAGATTCTGCAGCATCTGTAAACAGGATATAGTAAACCATTTTTTATTTTTATATGAAACAGTTAATCGAATAAATGCAAATGTTACACTCACTTTATAAAGTATATTCAAGCCCAGATCGGCCACGTTGCGCATGGTGTGCTTGAACGCCCATACGACAGAGTCGAAGACCAGTTTAAACTGTGCCGGCGGTATGGTGAGGAACGCCTTGAAGCAATGCGCATTCACCGCCTGCAGCAGATCATAAAAACTGATGCGATGCTGCGGAAAATCTTCGAAATTTTTATTGATCATGTCCAGCGTGCATTCAAATACAGCATCGAATATTTTTGGTACTTCATCCGTGATATGCTGGCGCAGTTTGTTCACAATCATAGCCATTGCGCTCAGTACTTTTGGCTCACGCGCCGACGGAACTTTACACCGCTGCAAAAACAAATAAATAATTATACACGACCATTTTGACGAGCAAAAATAAAAATGATACGAACCTGGTAATCCAACAAGATGGCATCCAACAAGGGCGGTATAAAGTTATCCATAACTAATTGATTGTCACTGGAGCGCGATATCCATTCGGCTATCAAGTTGAGCGTCTCCTTCTTCACAACATGCATTGATTTAATCAGCGGCTGATTGTTCACATTGACGCCATTCACCTCAATGGCCTGAATGATGTTCTCCGAGGTGATCTTGTACACGTTAAGCATATCCAAATAGATGCGACCCAGTTGAATGACATAGGCATGGCCCAGTGCCTTGCAGGCGGCCACATTTGTCTTCAGTATGCTGCCAAGTTGTCTAACCGCAGTCATGTTTTTCAGAAAGTCAACATTTTTCGATGCCCGCGATATAATATCGTCCCAGACCTGATTCGGCAGCAGCATATAACGTTCAATGAGCGCATTCTGCTGCACCTGATCCACCTGTGCCGAGATCATGTAACCCACCGCCTCATAGAACGTATGAACCTTAAAACCGAAGCAGTAGAAAGAAAAAGAAACAATGTTTTAGTCTAACATAGAAAAAGGAATTTTGATTAGCACACTTACCTGTTGTGGCTGCAGATCACATATAATGCTGCTCATTGTGCTAAGGATCTCGTCAATGAAGGTGCACGCCTCGTTTGGCTGTATTGTGACAAAATAGCGACGACACTTGATGGCTATTTTGATGAACGTGTCACAGGCCATGTCCTGAACGCCGTCGTGCGTTTCATGCATAAATTCAAATAGTTTGTTCACCACCGTCTTTAGGAATTTCCAATGGGCGCGCAGAAAACGTGGATACTGTCCGACCACATACATAATATTCGATGCAATGATCGCCTTATTGTCCTTGCCCTTTTTCTGCTCGCACAGTCCAAGGAGATCCTTGATGACAGTGACCAGAAATCGTTTCTCATCTTCCTCACAAAAGGCACCTGAAAATGCAAATATTTTAAATCGAGGCATATAAAAAAAGAGCTGGCTGGAAATATCAATTGCAATGAAAAAAAAAAACGGATAACTTTAAAAAATTCTCATTTTAACTCATTCATTTTAATTTTCGATTGAGCATTTTGCACTCTCAACTCACCCGATATCGAACCAATAGCCCAGCATAGAGTATTGAGATTTTTCCAGGAGAATTCACTGCCATTGACCTGATTCAGCAATTTGAGGGTCATAATGCGATCAGTGTCCGCACAATCCAAATGGGTGAGGAATACTAAAGTCTCTCTCATATTTTTGTACAAGTTTATCGAATTGGTATCCTTCATGAATTCGCGCACCACTTCACCATTCTCGTTCTCAACCACAAGCACCTCCTCGGGCTTGGCCATGCGTGAAATCATAATAAAGCGAACCTTGGACAGAATGGCAGCGTAGAAACGGCGCCTGGGATAAACTTGTTGTCGCTTCGACGATTCCAGTGTGGGATGAAAGAATTCGGTATTGTACAGGTTTTCGACAAGGCTATTCCAGTATTCCAAACAGATCTTAAATACTTCGACGTCATCCACTTCACTGATCATCACCAGATACATGAGGGCCTGATTCAGATAATCCACATACTTGGCATCCTCAACGATTTTGCCATGTTCTTTGAGGAAGGTGCATAGGAACATGGCCAGATTGAGGACTAGCTCCTGTTCCGTATCATCGCCGCACTGGAACACATGATTCATATTCATATTCTGGCCAATTATCTGATCCAACTGCACCATTGTGTCCTTGAATAGCGTGGCAAAATTATCGTTGTAATTGGCCGCCGATAGGCCGGCAATTTCGGACAGGCACTTAAGGGTCACATTGCGAAACACGTGCACGCTGAGAAACTTAAAGATCAGCGTCTCAATGAGCGGCGTCTCGAATATGTAGCCCAATGGTATCCAGTTAAGGAAACGTAGCAGCGTCTCCAGCGTCACCTGTATCAGGGCTGCATTCATCGAGTTCTCCAGCACAAATGAGCAGAGCGTGAATATTTGCGAAAATTCCGAGCACATCGTATCCTTCAAATGCTTGGCCTTCGTCTGCGTTATCTGTCCGAGCGAGAAATCGAAAACCTCTTCGCTTAGATTCTTCAGTATAACCATATTGTTCATGCACAAGCTCTCATTTGTTTTGGACGCACCGACAATATCGCTGATGAATGTCTCCCAGTTGCGAGGCCATTCGCGCTTCAATATCTGCACCAGAATCATGTTGAGCTTGTTCAAATAGACTTTGTTCTGCTCCATAACAGCAGGGTCTGAGGATGTTTTTATGATCAGGCTGACGACATACTTTTTAATGCCCTCGCACTGATTACGCGGCAGAACCTTCCAGCGTGTCTTTATCACCTCCTCGAGTATTTGGAGTGCATAGAATTTCGTTTGCTGATTCTGTGAATATTCGAGTATGCTGTCGACGCGCGTCCATGCCTCCGGATGCTCCTTCAGTGTCGTGAGTATATCCTGCGCCAATCGCAGCTGCTCACCCTGCGTCGAGTACAGGGCCTCAACGATCCTATCGAGCAGATTAATGTCCAGCTTCTGATTGAAATCGAGCAGCTTGCTCGCATCATCGGAGCTCATCATCGCCATCGCTTTATAGTAAAAGCAGCGTTCGCGTCTCCGTCGCTCAGCAGCACCAACACCACCAGCAGCAGCAACAGCAGTAGCAGCTGTGTCCGCGTTAATTTTGATTGATTTTAGCTTGCTCCTCCGGCTAAAACGTGGGGGCGAGGCGAAGGCGCGTCGTCGTCGTCAGTAGCGAAATGTCTGTGACGGGATCGGACGGTTAGCTGGCAGAGGTTTTTACTCTATTTGCGGGAACGGGAATACAAAAAAAAATATATATCGAAATTACATTTATCGGCATTAAGGGCAACCATATTTCTTTTTTATACATACATCATTTACGTATGTTTTCTTATTTTCTACGCACAACTACAAGAGCACGATTGCTTGTGGCGCGCGCTTACATTTATTCGCACATTCGCACACACACAGCCTCAACACTGAGTGGAGATGTGCAATATTTCCGTACCTGTTACTCATCCCTAGTTTTTTTTTTTTTCCTTTTTTTGAGAATAGTAAGTCACTTTCATTTGTGGTTTAAATGACTAGCAGATAAAATACTCAGTTAATAATATACTAAATACAGGTATGTTGTGAGCACCGAGTTCGACAAATCTAATCTTAGTTTGGCCAGATCTGATTTGTGCAATGTTGCTATAGTTCTTAACTAAATAAAATTTTTTAAATTTCTCGAGAGTCCGCTGCGTGGTGGTCACCGTCAATCAAAAAGTGCTCATCTCTAACACACACAAATACACACGCACACATATGCCGCTTACACATGCAAAATACAATCAAAGCAGCGCAACGCATCTCGAGACTGCGACGGCATTTCACAAATCTATAATGTGCGCACCGCTTGCGGTTGTTGTACAACACACATTATTTGTTTTGTTAAATTAAACAGACTCCTCTTATGCAGACTTATGCACGTATTTTATGTTTCTCACGCACTTACCGAGTTTTAGAAAAGCGTTGCAACCATCGAATCCGAAGAAGCAGCGTGGAAAACGAAGAGCGCAAAACGAGTGAAAAGACTACAACGTTTTTGTCCAGACAGGGAAAAATTTTTTTGTTTCAATTTGCGTGGCGCACAATGTTTGTTTCTTGCTTCTGTACCAAAACACATGCACGCTTAGCAATTTTTTAGCGATTTGGCTAACAACGGTTGACGTTGTGACCAATTTGTATGTTTTAAACAAACTTTTTCGCAGTACTTTTCTTCTCCTTCTGTGGTGAAAACCAGGGATGGATCATAAGCGCGTCATGCGCGGTGCCGGAACCGTGCACAGTGTATATAAATGGTAGTAACTAAAAGTGAGTTGTAGGGAAATTTGGAAATTACATTTAATGACGTTTGCATCAATTCAAAGCACAAAAACTATTTTTGCCTTTGACAACTCTCTACCGGCACAATTAACAAAACACAGTGTTCCCATATCATATGAGCATTCGGCCCTAACATAAAACCAGGTTTGCTCTTACAATTATCGCTTAATGTGTATTTTTTCAATGTGTCTTTTTTGTTATCGAAGTTCGAGCATGGCTCGTGTCGAGTTTTGTACAGAAAATGGATGTTTGCGCGCATTTGAAAATTATCATTAAAAATAATGTAAAAACAAATAAACATTTGGTGCAAATTTTTAGCCAAGATTTTTACATGCTATTCGATTTGTTTCTATAACTATTGGATACAAACAAATTGGAAAAACATTTCTTCGTGACCGCTTTAAATGAATTCAGCACACGCTCATCTCTAATCGTACTCCGAATTAGGCATTGCGACCAGACACCAAACAATAACAAACTCCGACAGACGAAACCCATTTTTTATTTGAGATTCGATGTCAATATATTTGCATTGCTTGACAACAAATGGCGGTTTACCCATATTCACCAGAAAAAAAGGCGAATGCGATAATGTAAGTTCATTGTGTTTTTATAATGATATAATATATGACTGTAATTGCCACAGTTGCCTTTCTCGACGGTGGCCTCGTTAAATGGTTTTCACATGTTCTTCAAATCGCTGGGAATTCAATTGCAAACGACACATACAGAAGAATGGACCTACATTTGGCGCGACTTTCACAATGCAATCACCTTCATTGTGTGTGGCCGTGGCATGGGTGAGCTTCAGCTCCAAAATCTAGCGGAACTTGCCTTTGGGGGAATTGCGCTCTTCATAAGTCGCGATGAGTTGGCACATCCCGCTCTCCTCGAGCGGCTGAAGAAGGATGCCAAGAAGTATGTGCCCGTTGTGGATGCCGCACTGGAAGCATCTAGTTCTGGCACAACTCTTTTGGGATACACCGACTGTTTGCTGGCAACGGAAAATGTGCATTTATTGAATCGACTTAATGAGTTTAGTGCCAATTGTGGCTCACTGTTCTGTTGCCTCGTTGTGGGACAGCGCATTGCTGTCGCCACGGAGGGCTGGTGGGATTTGGACACGCTGGACAGAGAGCTTTTGCTCTTCCTGTTGAACTCGTCCAGTATGCTGCAGCTCGATGTGCCCGTTTACCTACCCGGCAAGAGTCCAAATATTGCCTTTCGTTTCGTCACCGTTCCCGTGGCGGCCAACAGTGTGCTATGTGTTCTGTGTGGCGCCGAGCCTGCCTTCCGGGAGCTGCACGTCAACGCTATGAATTCCTATCGCAACGAAGGCAACATATTATCCAGCGTTGAGCGCTGCGGTCCCCGAAGTCTGCCCGAGCAGCTTGAAATTGATGCGCATATATTGGCGATAATCTTGATCAATACGCAGACGCGCAAATCCGTTTTCACACGCAATCTCCAGCAATCGTCGAGTGCTAAGCGCATAGTCGTGGGTGATCTGCAACGACTGGACATGCTCAAGAAATTCTTTGATCACACGCTGGAAACGATGCACGCGCTGAAGGTGGCAAACGGCGACAGCAGCGAGTCGGACACCCCAACAAATTCGTCAACAATGTTGGATCACTACAGCTGCTCTGATTATCACAAATGTTATGCGCATGCGGATGATCAGAATAATGTTATTTTTCTGCTCTTTGTGGCCGCAGTGCCGACACATGCCATGAGGTGAGTGAAGCATTCATTTAATCATATGGAAAATTAGCTTAATTGTGTTCTTATTTGGCAGATTTCTTGCGAAACAAGTCCACGCTAGCCTCTTGCAAGAGAAGGCCGTCTGCTGGTAACCAAACATCCATCGATTTAATCTCCGATCCCTTAAGACTGAATTTTGCAATCCTTTACAATGCACTCTATGAATTTTTCGAATTTCATTAGTTCTCGCATCTAATGTGTGGAAAAGTATTAAGAAAAAAAACAGTGAAAAAGCTCTAGTTGATCCGATAAAAACATATTCCAACTTACAATTGTAGTACGATATCTAAACAGATAAATATTCTTGATCTAGATGTATATAAATCTATATAAGTATAGATTACAGCCTAGAATTTCAACTAGAGCATACTTGTTTTATTAGATTAATGTGCAATTAATTAGGTGCTGGTTCTTAAATAAAAATAAGTTTACACTGTCCTACATTAATAATCTAGACGAATATTATTTTTTATAATTATTGTCAAAATAAATGTTGCAACCTATAGAATGTATATTGTATATTGTTACTGCTAACTCTAAATCTCTGACATAAGTTTAATTTACTGTTCGATCCGATTTTCGACCCACAAATAGTACAAAAATGTATTTAAGTTTTGTAAACAATTTACTGGTTGATATTTATAGCGTTCCGTCATTCCAAAGCTAATATCAATAATTGGAAATTATGTATTCAAGACAAGTAACATTCATTTCAATGCTAATCCGAGCATTTCCAACATAGTCACGCCTCTGGACAATGCTCTTACATAACCCACAGGGGTCGTTTGGCTCGTGTTTACAATTACTAGGTATTATTATACATATTAGGACGAAAAGCTGCTTAGCTGCTCAAGTCATCGGAAGATGAGACGTCTGGGAGAAATAAATCTGATGAGCCATATATAACGTCAAGCACTCGGCTCTCAATTAATTACAGCACGTTCCATTTAAATTGAAGCCCAAAGGTATCAAAACACAAACAAACAAGTGCCATTCAAATGTTGAACGCGTTCGGACAATATAACTAATAAATAATAACGCCAAATAATATGTTAATATTATTTTTTAACAATCAGTGCGTGTTCGGCGCGCTTCGAGTGCGGATTGCTGTCGGAAATTTAACTAAAAATTGAACAAATAAAAAATTTTATGTAAATTTGTGGATTTATTAAGCAATACCAACAACAAGGACACGGATCAATCCTTACACAATGCTGTTTCTGCGCACTCTAGAGAAACACACTGACCAGGAGCTGTTTAAAATCAAACAATTGCGTCAGCTGGTCGAGAGTAAGAAAGTTGGATTTTTTTTTTTGCCAAATAGTTGTCCAAATTTGTCCAATCCATTTGCAGAGTCCAGTGAGTTGCAGGTCGGCACTGATGAGATATTTTTAACGAAATTTCTCTGCTACACAAACTGGGATACATTTAAGGCCTTTCAGGCCATACACGCCTACTACGATTTTAAGCAGAAACATCCCACATGGGTGGCCCTGCACCCCATTGAGTTTTATGCCCGTATTTTCTATGAAACACAATGTCGGTTCGTCATGCCGCATACGGATAAGAATGGACGTGTGCTGGTCATCTTTAAGACAGTGGATGCATTCCAACAGTTTCCCGATTATTTGCAACACTTAATCGAAATAGATGATCTCATCTTTGAGTCGTTGTTGATGCTGCCGCGCGTGCAGAAGAATGGCATAACGGTCATTTGCGATTTACAGGGGTGAGTGTCGTTTTTCAAAATTATTTATTTATTTACATGTGATCATTGTGATCAATATTTTCTTTTGGCTTCAGCACCACACGCAACTTTTTGCGTCAGTTTTCGCCCACGTTTATGAAGATCGTCAACGAGAAGAATTCGATTCTGCCATTTTCGCAGCGCATTGTTCACATCATTCAGCGTGGATTTCTCATGCATGTGACTTCGTCACTGTTTCTGCCCTTTATGAATAAAGAATTTAAGGAGCGCGTAAGTGTCAATAAAATTAATATCATATGTATATCTACGTAACACAATCGATTTCCTTTTTAGATTTTCACTCACGATGGTCGGCATTTGAACAAGCTGCGCGATATGATTGGACTTGATTGTTTACCAGCAGAATATGGCGGGCCAGCAGCTAATGTGCTCGATACGAATTTGATTGTCAATCATTTGAGCCAAAATTCGGAATACTTGGAGAATTTGCAGCACTATAAAAAGCTTTAAGATAATTAAACACAAACAACTAATAGATCTAAAAAATTATTTAAATTTGAGTAAAAGCAATAAGTAGCAACTGAAATCCAAAAGAAAATAATTATATATTACCTCACGTACTCAATTAAAATTATTATGCAAAGCTTATTATTTCAGCTTGGGTCTATTTTCGATTTAATTCACGTTCATAAAAAATATACAACAACGCAACAGAGAACTGCAAAAATTTAACTTCATAGCATTCAAAATAAAATAAACAGTGCTTTACTAGTTTTTTTTACTAGTTGAGCAGCGAAACTGTTAATAGATTCTGTTAATAAACATTGATTCGCTAAATCGATACAAAAGTATCGCCATGTATCGCAATGCTTCTTCTTTACGTCAATACAACAAAACGATAATTTGACAATCTGCAAATTTCGATAGATTTTGTTGGGTTGTGAAATAGCGCCGGTTTCCTAAGTCAAGCTAAGCACAATTTATAGCAGCTAAATGGCATCTAATAAGGTAAAAGCACAAATATAAGTAACATTTTGACCAAATAAAGACTAAAAAATACGTTTGTGGTACTTGCAGGAGTGTCTTATTATTGTATTGGACGTGCGAAGCTGCGCCGGAGAGGAATTCAAATTAAAGTCGGTGAAATGCGTTGCAGAAATACTTAAGGACAAGGTAGATGATTTATTGAATACAATTCGTGTGTTCATTTCAAATTTCACAATTTCATTAGATCGTCTGCGACAGGAAGGATTTTGTGTCATTTGTGCTAGTGGGGTGTGAAGAGAGCAAGAATGAAGTGCACGAGAAGGACAAAGATGCATGCCAGAATGTGGTGCAATATTCGAAGCCACAAATTTGCAACTGGCAACTGTTGCTGAGTTTCTTCAAATTTGTGAATAAGACGCCCTGTGATGAGGGCAACTGGCTGGATGGTCTCCAAGTGGCCATGGCCCTGCAAGAAACGGCGGCTGGGGAGTAAGTCTGCAACTGCAACTGTTCCTATTAAATATGTATATCCACTTGCTCATATATTCCGTACAGATTTAGATTCACTCGAAAGCGTATTTTACTCTTGTATGATTTCAACTTCATGACACAGAAGTATGATGACTACAAAACAATCACTGACAAAATGCTTAAGGATGAAATCGAATTGATTGTGGGGTAAGCTATTTTTTGGGAGTTTGTTCAGATGAGTACAAATTACATGCTAATTTCACTTCCTCAGCACACACAACATCGCCTACATCGACAATGCGATAACTGATCAGCCCCAGGCCATTTTTGAGACATCGCGCAAGGCGAACCAGTTTGAGCAGGAGAATCAAAAATATGCCCTGCAATTGGTCAGCAATTGCAATGCCATCCTGTGCACCTTCAAGGAAGCACTTTCCACGGTATTTAGAGTAACAAATAAACGACCCTGGTCTTGGAATGCCAAGCTGCATATCGGCAAAGTGATTGTGATTCACTTGCAAGGCATTATTGCCATGAAGAATGAACGTCACATCAAGCTCAAGAAGGTCTGGGGCGAAGCGGAAGAGTTAGTTGATCGCGAGGAACGGTATTTTATCAAAGGCACTGAGGTGACGCCGCTGCCCGACGATCTCATCGATGGCTATATGCTGGGCGGCACTCCAGTTCCCTACGATGAAACGATTGTGGAGCGCCCGGAGGCACATTCGCCGGGTCTGCATTTCGTGGGCTTTGTGAAGCGCAGCAGTATACCCGATGCCTACTTTTGCGGCGAATCTCTGTACGTGTTGGTGCACCAAAAGGGAAACGAGACATCGGCACGCAAACTGGACGCATTGGTCCGGGCTTTGTTGCACCGCCAGTGCGTCATACTCTGCTGGAAGATATTCAGTGTAAAGTTCAATACGCCACGCATTGTGGTGCTGGTGCCGCAGGTGTCTACGCATCATCGACCGGCGACATTATATATGCTCGAGTTGTCTTATCATGCGCAGCATCAGTTCTGGGATTTTCCCGCTATCCGCACTGCGAAGACCGAGTGCAGCGCGGATCAGTTGCAGGCAGTCGATAAGCTCATCGATAGCATGGATCTCGAGTGCCTGCTGAACGATACCCAGTTGCCCAGGCAGCAGCGACAGACCGATCTATTGCCTTTCGATGGGTTGCCCAGCATCTTTGAGCAGAACGTCATGGATGTGTTGGAGCGAAAGGTGGTCATAAAGACATCGGACGATGAGCCGCTCAAGGAAATGTTCCGCGATAAGAACTTTGTGGAGATGTATTGGCGTGTGCCCGAACCGATCGAGGAGAAGTCTAAAAAGGCTGCGGCGGCACTAAAAAAATTATTCCCATTGGAGCACAGTCACGCCTGGCTGGAGAAGCTCAAGGCCAAGGAGCAGGAGGCGAATGCGCCGCCTACTATAAAACAGGAGCGTCCAGACCCGGAAAGCACCGCACCCATTACCATCCAATGCGTGGGCTTGATGACTCCCGCCGAAGACTACAGGCAGCTGTTGGAGGAAGTGCGCTCCATGGCAAATACAACGCTACGCGATGTCCACTTCCAATCGCTGGCTGCTCAGATGCGAGTGATTGTTATGACTCTTCTGGAACGCAACAAATTGAATCTGAATCAGTTGAGCGAAATGCTCGCAATGCATCGGGAGAGTTGCCTCGAGTTCAATAGCTTTGGGGAATACAATCAATTTGCGGTTCAGCTGAAGGCAAAGGCATCCGACAGAATTCTGAAAGAGTTTTGGACGAACGTGATCGTGGAGAAACAGTTGGGCCCGCTGGTGCTGGGTGAGCCAACACTGGAAGATGAGCTGCGTCTGAAGGCTTACTATACGAATCCAAAGTTTCCAGCGGCAGCTGCTAGCGAAGATCAGGAAATGCAGCAGGATGAATAAAATATTGTTTCTGAATTAAATTGCTTGTATGCGATGCAAAACTTTTTCCATTATTTAAGAAGAAACAGAAAACGAAATATATTAACAGAAATTTCGATTTTGTATTAAAAACGACACTCGGAAATGTTGTATTAAGACATTAATAATTTAATATTGTTAGTTTTTAATGGATTTCAATGAATTTACAGCGCACACGAGAAATGTACAGGAAAAAGGAATGAACGAACAATCATTTGAAACAGTTTGTTTGATTTGGTTTTGTTTTTTTTTTTTTGTCGTTGATACATTAAATACTATATAATTACATATGTCAAATATTTGTAAAACAAACAAATAAAAAAAGAGTTGAAAAGCGAATAGCGCAATATGAATAAAGCTTTGGGACGAACAATTTCGAAATCTTGCCAATCATCTTAATTCAAGTGTACTTAAGAATTTACAAACGGTGCGTTAAATAAGTAATGTCAATTATGCACGTTGCATGTGTGTGTGAATCACAAACTTTAAATACGTTATAATTTGTTTTCTTAATTTTTTTTTTGTTTTTTAACACATGCGTAACGCTTGAAGCAAAATTTTGGCATGGCTTGCACTTTGGCCACTGGACAGCAGCAGCAATGATGCAAGGATGCAACAGATCAAGTTAATGTTTTTTAAACTGGATTTCCACTAGTCAATATTCAGCGACGACATCAGATCCTCCACTCTGTTGGGCATAAAGAGACAGAAATGATTAATACAAATATTTAAACACATATATTACTCAAGAGTACGCACGTAATGTCTAGATCCTGAAAGGCCACGCCCAGCCAGGAGACAACGAGGCAATAGTGCTGGAATAACTGCAGCAACAGTTCGCCTTCGTCCAGCATTTCGATGCGCTCGATGCGCTGACGTTCAGCAGACGAAATACTTTCGTATACCTGCACCATGTCCCAGGCCCGTGCACCGCTCCAGCCGCAGTCCTTGAAGCGATTCGTTTGTGTCTCCAGCGACTGACAGGACTCCACGCCGGCCAGACTGCAGCCTCGACTACGGAGATTATTTAACATCACGTCCGCAAAGCGATCGTTCATGTTGACCTTAAAAAAAGGGGGATTATGATTGATAATATTTATATGTAAAATATTTTTAAGCTTTACCTGTTCATAGTTGACGAAGACGGCAGCTTGAAACTTTTGTGCTATCCATTTGAGTAGATTTCGACAGTTTTGTGCCTCAATATAGACAAGCACACATTCAGCGAGAAATATGGTGGGCAACGTAAAGTCGATTTCGGCTTGCTGAAGCTTATGATCCACCTCGTCCAGATTTCGCAAATCGACGCCCATCAGATGATAGTTTGGCCCATGCAAATCCGTTGGACTGAGACGCACCTCGCCATCCTCGTCGTTAATCTTCGCCAACAGCGCCTTATTTCGCTTAATTGTATAACATTTGCGGGCCGTCACTGTCGGAAAATCCAGTTCGATGAAGTTCTTCACCTGGTGTACAGTGTCCCGCAGTCGAAAATAGAGCGTATCGAAACCACAGCCCAGGTTGATAATCTGACAGTTGCCAGACGTTTTCTGCAATTTTCACGGTCAATTTACAATTACAAGTTAAGTGCAAGGCCAAAGTTTGGGGCGTGACTCGCGCAAGTGCAACACATGCGCAGCAGCAGCCAATTTGTCCATGCAACAGGATTTGGAATCAAATTCAATGCCATACTTCTGGGCATGCACTTGACCTTAACTTTCGTCTCGACCACGCAGCAACTAGAGATGGCATTGTAATTTAATGTTTTTAAATTAATAATTTTTGTTTATGTTAGTTGATTTGATTTAATACCATTGTAAATAGTTTGCATTACTTTCAAATTTTTGAAATGTAACCGCCAAGCTAAAAACTATTATGTTCGATAAGAAAATAGGGGGAATATTTATCGATCCTAGTCCACAACAGATCATTAAAAAAACTCGTAATTCAGAGATCGAGCTAAAGGAATTCTTTTCAATCAAATATTTAAATTACTGAGTAAATTTATCGATATTCGAGGAGAAAATATCGAGCTAAAATGTCTGATTTCAAAACATAACTTTAGGTTTGTATTATATCATTACAAAAGTATATGATTATTGTAAACAAACTTAAGATCTAATTAGCTCGGGTCTGTAGGTAGATATTAACAGCAGTGTTCTTACGCAGTAGACACGAGATAGACATCATCACGCGCATGTCCCATTATTTACGGTTACTGTTGCCGTTTGCAACCTTGTGTTGTAGATATATATGTATAACTAACCTTCAGAAACTTCTCCACGCACATCTCAACGCCCTTGACTCGTGCAAAATAGCCACGATTAATCTCTGGAGCCTTCCGTTCCTGATTGCGCACAAAGTACCCAATATAGTCGTCCTTCCAGTAGCCAAGGCGCACAGCGCCCCGCTTGCAGTCACTGGCATCATCATTGGTGGCAATCACAGCCTCATCGCATGGATGAAACTTGTGTGTACTGTTATTATGGGCAACTCCTCCGACCGTTGACGGCGGCTCCATATCGAAGCTGATTTTGTTGCTCTTTGTTCACAGCTGCTTGTTGCAAGTTTTGCTATATACACTATATACACCCTGCCTGTGGTATGTCCTATTTGGACTATAACTAAGCACTTATTACTGGTTTATTGCGATGATTTATATGATTTTTGTCCACTTTGTGTGTATTTTCAACTAAGTTGTGTGAAAGCAAATAAGTATTAATAAAAACAGCCTGCAAACAGCTGCAAGTATCGATAACATTGGACAGTGTTGGTAAATGTTTAAAGATTTAAGCTGACTATTGTGCTATCGATATAGTGAAATACTTCAAACTTGAATGCAAACCGTTAGATTTAAATGGACATTTCCAAGACTGCTGGTGGCTTACAAATTGAACTCTGGAAAGCTTTCAATTTAATTCATTGATGAACAAATGCATCCAATCATCTAAGCTGATTAGGAACGCGTGCCACAGGCGTATGTCTAGCTTAACTCTTTCATCCATCCAAGTGCTCTAATTGTTTCCCGCATCTTTGACATCGGAAGCGACGGCTGTTATAATTAAAATTGTCAGCTACGCCCAAGTCAGCAAAGAGTCTTCAACTCAATAAGACGGGGTCAAAATGTGAACTGGCTTTAATTGTTGGTTCGCCTCGCGCTTGCAGTTGCGGTGAGTGAGTGAATCACAACCCGCCGCGAAAACAAATTAGTTTCTTGATAATGATAGAATGGCAAAATTATGCAAAGCGCGACTTTTTGTTATGCAAAAATATCTCAGTGTGATGACAATTGCATTTAGGCATGTAACTGAATCATCTACGATGCGGCTTTCTACATCTTCAATCCAGAGACTGGTGGCCCTTAATTAGGCAGCCGCTATTAATTGAAGACTTTTTGAACTCAGCGATAAGTGGGATTTGCTACTCTTCTGCCTGAAGTCAAGGGCGTGAACTCATGTTTTTGTTTTTGAAAATTTTTAAAACATTATCTAAACTTTGCACTCGACAATTAACAATGAAATTAAAATAAACTTTCACCAATTTAGTTAAAACAAAAATAATAATTATTAATAAATGGATAGTACACATGCCGAAGTTACAATCGTAAATTATTCTTATCTATCTAATGAATTTAAATAATAAGACATGAATGCATTTATATATATGTACCTCCAGTAATCGTATAAATTTTTCTTTTAAATTTAATATTAAATTTAATTTTTAACTTAATTTAATATATTCTTTGCATTTTGTACATTTTTGAATCGACCCTTAAATTAACATGTACTTATTGAGCAAGTGCACTTAGTGAAATATTGGATTTTACAATCAATACCATGCATTTGGTTGGAGCATTGTATTGATTTAAATATTTATCTGCACTCGGATAACAATAGTACTCTGAGCCACTCTTTTCTCTCTGACACTCTCCGACGATCTCATTCGTCTCTCACACTCTCTCTCACGCTGCTTCGAGTCTGTCAACCGCACTCGCTCGCTCATTCGCTCGTTTGCTTAGCCGATTGGCAGGTAAGCGTTGTTAGCTGGTGCTGAAGTCACTTGCCGCTTCAGTTTGGTTGTAACGTTCGATAGCGTCGGTTGGGCGAGTATAAAAGCTGCGCGCGTCTTCTGCGAAATTCACTCCGGTGTGTGAGTCAATGCAACTACAACGACAACAACAACTGTTGGTAACAAAAGCGTCGCTGCTCACGTAAGCCAGTATGTATTTGTGTGTTAACTGAATGTGTTGGTGTAACCATAGTTGCGTTTTGACGTTGTTTACTTGACTTTGTCTCTCTCTCTCGCTACCTGTGTCGTTGGCTAACAAAAACTCAAAACGGTCATTTCGTTTTACGTTTACGTTTTTCTTGCTTTTTTCGTAAACTGGGCTCGTTGTTTTTTCGGGGCGTTGGCGCGCATACCCAATGAAAGTTAATAATTTTATTAAATCAATCAATTTAAAAAAGAAAATGAATAAGCCAAATTGAGTGCAAATGTGGTTTTTATAGATACAGGTGGTAAAACTGAGATTAGATAGTGAACAAAAGGCCAAGCGCGAAAAAAAAAACATAAAAAAAGCAACAAGCTGCGACGGCAAAGGCAGCGACGTCATCATTTGGAGCATAACTGTAAAACAAGTGAGATTAAAGAAGCAGCTACCACAACAACAACAACACATCTGCCGCGCAGTGGGCCACACACACACCTATATGTATGTATACATATATATATAGAGGCACTCACGTATACAAACACACCTGCGAACGCTTCACTTTCAACATTATCGTTGCGTTTCATTGTTTTTTATTTGCTTGGTGATTGCGAAAAACAAAAAAAAATCATTGTGATTCACCAGCTAACACTTTTAACAACAAAAACAACAACAACAAGCAAAAAAGGAAAAAACGTGTAATTTGATATGAAAATTCCCGCAAGTATTTGATTATATTCGTTTTTTCTTACCGTTGACAAACATTTTGAAAGAGGGACGACAGCCCTCAATTCATTTTGTGCAGGTCTTTGCATTTCCGCACTTTTCACAAGAATAAGCAGAAGTAGCAACAGCAGCAGCAGCAGCGGCAGCGACAGTTGCTAAAGTTGCGATAGTAGAAGAGGAGCAAGCGAGCCAGAACACATCGAGGTTAACAGCGTAACCTGAGAGGTTGTCGTTGTGGTGCTGGCAGTGGTGGTGGTGGTGGTGGTGCTGGTGTTGTTGTTGGTGGTGTCGGCAGGTTAATGCACTTTTTATTTTGCATGTCGGAACAACAACAACAGCAGCAACTGCAACTTGTGTGTGTCTGAGTGCTTGTGAGTCCTTGTGCCAGTTAAAATGACGTTGACGTTAACTTTGTTGTTGCAGCTCTTTGTAATCAAATGCCAAACGTGCTGCACACAATTTGTTTGTATTACTCACTGTTGTTGTTCTGGTGGCAATTATGAAACCAATTGCTAACATGCACCACTTTTAGCTGTACTTATTTTGGCCATAGAGTTTGGGTAGACAGGAGGGATTATCTTCACACAGTATTGTTTACATTTTATTAGTTGTTCCGTTACTTATTTTCGGTATGTATATTTATCAATAAACTAACAAAATCCTTCTGCCACTTGTGGGCGTTCAGCGTTTCTTTTTGTCCAGTTTCATTAATATTAGTTTGTTGAATTAAATTTATTTAATTAGAATACTATTATTTTCAAACTAATTGAAATAAGCTGCCAAAACATTTATTTATTTATTTCTTCAATTATTTATTTATTTTTTTGTTTCATTTTTTTTATTTTTTACGTTTGTTTTGTTTTTTATTGTTTACGATACTTATTCTGCAGACAATAAAAATATTTGGTGGCCTAAGAATAACAGTTGGAACCAACGCCATCCAATTATGGCTTAACGCCTCCAACTCCAGTCTCGAGATTCTGCCAAAGTGTCAGTGCAAGTTTTGTTAATTGATTAGAAAAGAAGGAGTTGATTTTGATTTTGTGTGTTTATATAATTGATATATAAAACTTAATTACAATCAACATTTTTGAATTTAAGGAAATAAAATAAAATGATCCACATATCTTAACGCTTATTAATTCCTAAAAATCGAACGCCTAAAGCATATAATTCTTAGACTATCTTCCGTCAATATTTTTTCATAGGAAAAGTTTAACTAATTTACTGCAGTGACTTGACTTTTGTCAGCGCATTCAGTTACCAATTAAATCATTAACGCCTGCAAACAAACAATGGAGATAATCGCAATCGTAATGGCTCCATTGCAACAACAACTCCCCGACAAATGCGCCGTGCATTTGACTCCAATTTGAAAAATAACACACAAAGTCGCATTTTATGCTGTAACTTATTTTTAGCGCATTATTTTCTTGTGTGGAAACGGGTTTCTCGGTCTCTCGGCTTCTTGCTTCTAACGCAGGCTTCAAACTTGGCCGCAAGACATACATATAACAGATGTACACACCTATACCTTCATCTATACCTTACGCAGCTAACGTAATATGGAAACCAGTTTGGTCACTCTTACTCAGCGCCCAGATTTGTTTATTATTGTGTGTATAAACAAAAGAATAAAATGCAATAAAAAAAAAACATATAAAAAGAGTTCATCAAGTTATGGTTATAAGCGCATTTTTCCTTTCTTAACTTAACTTGCAAAAAGCCATTTATGTTTTGATATTGCTATTTGGTTTCATAACAATAACTGTTTTGAGTATGTTTCGAATAATTCGAGTTTTCCTTTTAAGAAATCTGCGAGAAACCTCTTAGTGTATTTAACTGTAGTTAACTTGTGTTACTTTTATTTTACTTTGTTTTATATCTCACTCCATATCTCTCTCTCTTCCTCTCTTCTCCATATATAATAATAATATATATAACAACAAATATCTATTAAATATTTTTTAGTTTTAAAATATACATTTTATTGAAATTTGTGTTCATTTCCCTTGTAGGCTAAAATGTCACAGAAATTTAAATATCGTGACAAATTGGAATGTCTGTCGGGCATTGTAATGGTTCTTTTGATGCTCCAATCGCTGCCCCCTCACATTGATGCACAAACGCGGGATCCGCGATTCTATTCGCGTGTCGGTGTCGACTATCAATGGCCTAATCCCGGCGATCCCGAATATAGGTGAGTACTGCTATGAAGTAAATATTGTGTGATATTTATTATAAACTTTGATTCACAGGACGTACACGTTCAACGATCGTCGTTATGGCCACTATCAGCCGAATGGCTATGGCGCCAATTATCCTGGCCGGAATCCACCTGGACAATATCCGCAGGGCATGCCCAATGAGGATCGCTTTCGCTTCGATCCGGTATGTGACGTTTCATGGAAATCATTGCTTGTTTAGTTCACCTATAGAGTGCTTAAACAATTAATTGAGTGACACACAAGTTGACCCCAAAAGATGATGAACGCATTTAGAACGCACCATAATTGAACAATGCGCAAGCATTGAGAGCTGAACATCTATGATGAGCTGCTCTGTAATATCAAAGCAATAATCTTAATTAAGTTTTGATGCGACGTGATCAATGACACATGTTGCCCCATCCGCTTACAACAACAACAACAACAATTGTAATCTCTATTAAAATTGAATTCACAGAATGATCCAAATGCACGCACGCAATTTCCGGGCGTCTTGGCCGGCTGGCGAGAGGATTTGCAGGGCAAACAGAGACGCGATTCGCTGACATTGGAGCGCGATGTATTCGTCACAACGAACTATGGCCAGGTGCAGGGCTTTAAGGTTTATATGTATGATAATCCCGATCCGAAATCATTCTATCGACCCTATCACTCCACGGTGGATCGCGTAATGGGTGAGTGCTCGGCATTTTTGGGCATACCCTATGCCCTGCCGCCCACATTTGAGGGACGCTTTAAGCCGCCCCGGCTCCATCGGGGCTGGCAGCTGCTCCAGGCGGTGGACTTTGGACCAGCATGTCCGCAGCCAGTGCGTTATACAGGTGCCACCAAAGGTGTGATGGACATGGACGAGGATTGCCTCTATCTGAACGTATATTCACCCAAGGTGAGTTTACTTCTCATTTAAATATATTCACAAATACTCATATTTATCAATTGCAGACTGGTGCTGGCGTTGCCCAAAAGTATCCGGTTATGGTTTATCTACACGGCGGCGAATTTGTGCGTGGCGCCTCCAATCTGTTCCAGGGCCATATGCTGGCCTCATTCTATGATGTGGTCGTGGTTACGCTTAACTATAGACTGGGTGCCTTGGGTTTCCTTTCCACTGGGGATGAGAATTCGCCGGGTAACTATGGTATCTTGGATCAGGCAATGGCACTCAAATGGGTGTACGATAACATTGAGTTCTTCAATGGAGACCGTGAATCCATAACGTTGTTTGGTCCAGGCGCTGGAGCCGCCTCCGCTGGCCTTCTGATGGTCGCGCCACAGACCCGTAACATTGTGAAACGGGTAATTGCACAATCGGGATCGGCTTTGGCCGACTGGGCGTTCATCCAGGACAAGTATAGGGCGCAGAATACGAGCCGTGTGCTGGGCCAAGTCTTGGGCTGCTCCATAGATTCGTCGTGGAAGCTGGTCAACTGTCTGCGCACCGGACGCAGCTTCTATGAGCTGGGCAATGCGGAGTTCTCACCGCAGGTCGGCAGCTTCCCCTGGGGTCCGGTGCTGGACCACAATTTCACGCTGCCCGGCGACGACTGGTACGAGGGCTGGCGGGAGAAGGACTGGCGCTTCCTCACCCAAACACCCGAGACTCTGATACGCGCCGGTCGATTCAATCGCAATATTCAGTATATGACTGGCGTCACCACGCAGGAGGCCGCCTTCTTTGTCGCCCAGAACGAATCGCTGGCACCGTATTATGAGCTGGATGGTCGCTTCTTCGAGCAGAAGGTGCGGGAGCATGTCTTCCGCTACAACTACACCCTGAATCCCAATGGTGTCTACGAGGCCATCAAGTACATGTACACCTTCTGGCCGGATCCCAATAACAATACCATCATACGTGATCAGTACATCAACATGCTGAGCGATCTCTACTATCGTGCGCCAGTTGATCAAATGGTCAAGCTGCTGCTCGAGCAAAAGGTGCCCGTCTTTATGTATGTGCTGAACACAACGGTGGAGGCACTGAATTTGCCACAGTGGCGCAAATATCCACACGATACGGAGCACTACTTTTTGACGGGTGCCCCCTTTATGGATACGGAATTCTTTCCCATGAAAGAGCATCTGCAGCGCAACATGTGGACGGACAACGATCGCAATATGAGTCACTTCTTCATGCAGACCTATTCAAACTTTGCCAGATACGGGTAAGTCAATAAAGCAAGCGAACATTCGATAACTCCATTAGATTCAGGACCAACTGTAGCTCCAGGACTTTATTTTTATTTTGATAATATATTAGTATTATAGAGTTAGAAGTAGATAACAGGAAATGGAGATCAATTACTACGTGTAAAGCCTCAGTTATGATCCGAAGTACTATATGAGTTTAGTAGCTATCAGTGGACACTGCTTGATTAGTATTCATACAAGCAGATTGTCCGTTCTGAAGGGGGAAATGTGGGGGGATGTGTTTAAGATTAAGGATGTGTTTCCCCTCCTGCCGACGAGCACCCCACCTAACCTAATATTACAGCAAATTGAACTTTGTATTAGTTTAAGGATTTCTAGTTGTTAGCCGGTATTTCGTACATATTTAAACCACCTTTGTCTCTCTTTAAAAACTCTCTCATTCCATCCTGCAGCAATCCGACGCCACAGCAAGTGCTAGGAATGCATTTTCAGCGTGCCTATCAGGGAGAGATTCGTTACCTGAACATCAATACCACATTCAACTCCTCCATTTTGCTGAACTATCGGCAAACGGAGAGCGCCTTCTGGACACAATACTTGCCAACAGTCATTGGTGTTCTAGTGCCGACATATCCGCCGACCACAGAGTATTGGTGGGAACCCAAGGAGCCATTGCAGATTGCCTTCTGGAGCATGTCGGTTGCGTGCTTCTTTCTCATCGTGCTCGTCGTCATCTGTTGCATTATGTGGCGCAATGCGAAGCGGTAAGTGAAATAATCTAATGAGAACACTCTATCAAAAATAAGACTCATCATTATCGCATTAATCACAGGCAATCGGATCGATTCTATGACGAGGATGTCTTCATAAATGGAGAGAGCATCGAACCCGAGCCAGACCCACGTGGCGTGGACAATGCGCACATGGTGACCAATCATCATGCGATGCGCTCGCGGGACAACATCTACGAGTACAGGGATTCGCCATCGACTAAAACGCTGGCCAGCAAGGTGCACACGGATACCACATCGCTGCGATCGCCCAGCTCGCTGGCCATGACGCAAAAGTCGAGCAGTCAGGCCTCCATTAAGTCGGGCATCTCGCTCAAGGAGACCAATGGCAGTCTGGTCAAATCGGAGCGTGCCGCTACACCGCGCTCTCAAGCGAATGGAACGGTGTCGAGCAAAGCGCCAGTCGAAGAGAAGCGACTGCTGCAGCCCATATCGAGTACGCCGGTGGCACAGCTGCAGGCAGAGCCAATGAAGCGAACGCCAACCGCCGGAAGTGTGGCGAGCAGCAGTCGGAGCACCACACCGGTGCCCACGGCACGCACCACAACGACGACGGCGACGCTGACAACGCAGCCGGCTGCCATCCAACCGGCTGCGCAGCCACGGCGTACGCAGCTGGTGGAGGGTGTGCCGCAGACGTCTGTCTAAGTAACCGCTCTCTAAGCGCGCGATACGCTTAGGGAGTGATCCGCACAAGCCTCCGAATTGAACAACAATCATTTAGCCAAGCATTTAACCACATTAAGATTAAGGTAAGTTCCACCTCGAAATTGATGACGAATGCCTCCTCATAATGTTTTCTGGTCAACAGCTCCGTTATGCTGGAGGACACCTGCCTTAGTTGTTCACATTCCAGAAGCGTCCGCCACGTTCGTTTCTTTATAAGTTGTTTAATTTCCCTAGTTTTACATTTAGTATTTATAATTTGTGTCTACACAGATCTAAGAGATCTCTAGAGTCCCTAAGTGCAGCTAACTTTATTTGTAAAAAAAAATATGTATTTTTTTTTAAATTTTAATTTGTAAGTTTGAAAACCCAACGAATACGAATCCATATCAAGACATTCCATAGAATAGTTTGCGCCTTTTGGCATTGTCGCGCCTCTTTTTGAGACGAGGCCTTTGAGTGTATATAAATATATATATATTAAAATATCTATGTTAAGTTATTAATATAAAAAACTAATTTTTGTATTCTGTAAAAAAACGATTTTCGAACCGCTGACTTTCGATCAACTTATTAGGAACAGTTTAAAATAATTTTTTATAATTACATATATATAATGCAATTTAAACATAATAAAGCTCAACGACCAGAATGGAAAATTCATAAATTTCGTGAAATTCCGATGAGTTGCGATATCATAACACAGAATAGATCTTCAATAGATACTTTTCACATTCCGCATACTAAATATGCACAAGTGCCTATAAATTGATCTAGCCTAGTGATAAGAGTGCGTGTTTGCTCATGTATGTATAATGACTAAGTGCCTTTCATACAGATAGATATATAGCTATAATTTATATGTTTTATATATACATATGTATATGTATATGTATGTTTTATGTGTCACATATATAGAAATCAACGACCATACAAATCAGTGTAAACCGTCCAATCCATTTTTATGTTTTCATTCATGTGTATTTTGTATAAAATTATTGTTTACATGTGCGAAAACATAGGAAATACATTAACAATTACATTTCATAAGTGTGTAGTTTATGTTTAATTGTGTTTAGTTTTATATAGATATGTATATATATATATATATGTCTGTAGTATATATATATGTATACATAAATCAATTCATTTCAATAAAAACCAATTTCGCTTTTGTGAATTGTCCTCGTTTGTCTTGAATGTTAACATTTGGACTTGTTTATATGTGTAAAAATATTTGTTTAATAATCATTTCAAATAAAGATTAGTGAATAAGTAGGATATATATATACATATATATATATATATATAAACTACAGATAGAGCGAGGCGGCGAACACAATATCGCGCTTGATCAGTCGGATGCCCTCGGAGAACTTGTTCTCCAGATCCGTATTGCCTATCGTCTTGGACGCCTGGCACAGTTGACGCAGCAGCTCCTCGAGACGACGCATGCAACGAATGATGGAGCCCTCAAAGATGTCGGTCATTTTGCATACGCTCAGGAAACTGGAGCCCTTGCACCAGGCGAGCACCACGTCCATGAGGAAGGGCTTGAATTTGTCAACATAGTTGTCCTCATCCAGATTCAGTTTGCACTCGGTAGACACCTTGGCGATGCGCCGCGCCAGATTCTGCAGGGCTCGCAACGGTCCCGACAACTCCGTCGCACTCTTTGGCGCCTCGCTGGACTTCTCGTCGCAGACGAAGCAGGAGATGAGTGCCACAGCCTGTGGTGCTGAGAGCTCATTGAAGACACCATTGAAGATCATTTCAGTGATGAGCAACTCATCCGCTGAGCTCAGCTCGCAAGCGACGCGGCCCTTGAACTCGATGACATCGCCGGGCTTGCAGTAGCCCATGCGTCGGAGCACACGCTTCCGATATTTCAACTCGTCCATTTGGAGCAGGCTGCGTGCAGCCTTCAATTCGGTCTTCAGCGCACTCAGCTCCGATTGGAGCTTCAGCTTGTCCAGGTAGCGTTTGTGTATGCGCTTCAGTTCGGGTGATTTGTGCAGTGGATGCTCCTCGAGCAGCCTCTCGAACTGGGCAATGGTATCCACGATCGTGCGAAACTCGGCATCCTTGATGTTCATGTCGTCGATGGGATGCAGGACGGGCGGACCGAGTGGAAAGCGTTTCTTTGCCTCCTGTATGGTCTTGAGGACGGCACGACGATTGTCAGCCGTGCGCAGATCACTTGGAAAATAGACGCGTAACGAGCTAATCTGGGTGAGCAGTGTATTGACCACGGGCACAACCTCCATGCAGCCACGCTCGTTTGGCGGACACGGTTCGGTGTCACCAGTTTTGGCCGCCTCCTCGTTCACGTGGAGCAGCACATCGATGACAACGTTCGGATCACTCTTCAGCGGATTCTTGCGACTCTGATCCTGTTTCTTGAAATTCAACACAATGCCCCAGTCGTATTCCTGCTTGCCAGCCGAGACCTTGACGAGGCGACCCGGCTGCAGGAAGGGCACCAGATATTGTGGTTTGGTCAGCCACTCACGGAACTTGGTGCCGTTGAGCTCCAGCTGGTCCCGGATGTGATGATACGAGGCAATGTTGTGCTCATCCTTGATGCTCAGCTTCTCCAGCTGCTTCTGCTTCTGCTGCACCTGATCATGGAGCCCAGGCAATGCAGCCTGATTCTGGAACTGATAGAAACTGCGCTCCAGCATATAT
Organism: Drosophila nr. medialis 2 BK-2023a; assembly: GCA_035044325.1. Classification (NCBI taxonomy): domain Eukaryota; kingdom Metazoa; phylum Arthropoda; class Insecta; order Diptera; family Drosophilidae; genus Drosophila; species Drosophila nr. medialis 2 BK-2023a. The sequence continues at coordinate 666,274 of JAWNMH010000394.1, forward strand.
TCCGGATTGATTTCCTCCACACGCAGTAGATTCAACACCATGTTGTACGTCAAATGGAATGCCGAATTCAAAGTGTCCGCCTTGCCCTGCACGATCTCACGTCCCACGACGGGCGACACCTTCTCATCGATCATCAAGATGACAATACCCTTGTCATCCAGTCCACGACGACCAGCACGTCCAGCCATTTGTATATACTCCCCGGAGCTGATCCAGCGAAAGTCCTTGCCATCAAATTTACGTGGTGCCGTAAAGAGCACAGTGCGCGCCGGCATGTTCAGGCCCATGGCGAAGGTTTCCGTGGCGAAGAGAGCCTTAATCAATCCCTCACCGAACAGAATCTCAATAGTCTCCTTAAGGATGGGCAACAGTCCGCCATGATGTATGCCAATGCCACGTCGCAGCAGTGGCAACACATTCTCCACCTGCGGCAGACGACGATCCTCCTCGGAGAGCACATCCATCGCATTGTGGAACACCTCATCCACCAGTTTCTTCTCATCCACGGTATTAAAATCCAGTTTGGCCATTTGCATGGCATACACTTCGCAATCCTTCTTACTGAACGAGAAGATGATGACTGGTGCAAAGTTACGCTCCATGATCATTTTGACAATCTTGAAGATGTTCGTCTGACCCGAATTTTGACCCTTGATGCCGCCCTTGCGTCCCTTCTGATCACCCTTGGCCGCGTCACCTGCAACAAAGATGTAAGTTTAAAAAGGATCCACAGATGGGAGGATTAGTTACGCACCTGCATTGGCCAACACCGCCATGGCTGTGGTGAAATTGTCCTCCTTGAACTGACCCTTCTCGTCCACAATCAGATGGATGCCATCGCCGCCAGCTGGAAAGATGTAATGCTGCAACGGTGTGGGCCGATAATCCGTGTAGACAACGTGACACGGCTGCTTGTGGAGATGACAGACCCACTCGGCAAACTGGCGAGCATTGGGTATAGTTGCCGAGAGGAAGACATAGCGCACATTGTCGGGCAGCAGGATCAGTGTCTCCTCCCAGACAACGCCACGTTCCTTGTCGCGCATATAGTGAATCTCATCGAAGACGACCCAGCCCACCTCACGCATCACTTCGCTGCCGCGATACAGCATATTGCGCAGAATCTCTGTGGTCATGATCAGGCAGGAGGCCGATGGATTAATGGTCACATCCCCAGTAACTAAACCAACATCTTGAAATTCATCGGTGAATTCGCGAAACTTTTGATTGGACAACGCCTTAATTGGAGTCGTATAAATAACTCGTTGCTTTGCCGCCAGCGATTTGGCGATGGCATATTCGGCGACCACCGTTTTACCGGCGGATGTGTGCGCCGACACGAGAACACTCTGCGAGTTGTCTATGCAGAGAATGGCCTGCTTCTGAAATGGATCCAACACAAATGGATACTCTTTAGCGGGCACGCCAACGATTGGCTGCAATGGGATGTACTCCTGGTCGGGATGGGCAGCCACCTCGTGTGTACAGGACTCCGGTGACACCAATTGGTGGGTCACTATCCTTACGCGCAGCGCCTCCATCGCACAATCATCCAGCTGTTGAACGTTCTCCTCCTCCTTCTGATTGCTCATTTCTATGTCATTGTCATCCGATTCATCGCCAACGTCTTCAGCACGCGGGCGCTTTGCGGTCTCATCCTCCTCTTTCACGGCTGCTTCTGTCTGCTGATCAGCAACAATGGCGTCTGCCTGACGCTTGTTGGCTTTTTTGGCACTTTTGTTGTCATTGTCTTGAATTTCAATGGCCGCTGCCTTCTTTGTGGGCATGGGTAGCGGTGGCACCTTTAGACTTTCGGGCGGCACCTCATTGAAACAATCAAATAGCTCGTCGATATCCATTTTGTCTAGTTTTTAGCCAGCAATGTAAATTTATTTTTCTTCTTTCGGCTTTAATGCGCGTTGCGTTGAAGCAAAACATGTGTTTCTCCCTCTGCCAACTTAACACTTTACATCAATGTTATTAGCAGCGGGCTGTAATTGGATAGCGCTTTTTTAATATTTAAAAAATATATTTCGCAAAAACTTTACTGGCTTCTTAAAAAACTAAAAAATAAGGTTTGTAAGCCATTGTATGGTTTTAGTAAAAATGTGAACATAATTTATAAATAAATTGTTGAACTGCTGCTTCATATACATTTAGTACCAACAGTTAATGTGCAATTACAGGCCATGCTCCATACAACATGTCATATAGTGTATAAACTAACAGAAATAAAATTTTAACTAACAATATTTTTCCAAAGTTAATTAATTTTTAAAAGCTAAGTTGTTCAACAGATCAAAATCATTTTACATGAAAATAAGCACATCCAATGACTTTATGCGACTGTAAAGTTAAATTCTTGCATTTTGAATTGTACAAAAAAAGGAAGATTTAAGATAAAATATTTACAACATTTTAATCAATTCATTAACGAATTAGCAAATAACATTTTTTTACTTTTATTTCATTTAATGTTTGCGCCATTTGCAATGATGTAAATAACTGAACAGCTGAATGCTTTTCGATAACATTTGCGAAATCAAATTCAAAATAGCGGAATAGCCATAACATCTTTCGCTTTCCTATCGATTGGGCAATAATAATTAATCGAAAAATCAGCAACAACAGCAGCGACGCAGCGAAAGAAAAAGAAAAAAACAAAAAATATATTTACCAAATAAAATTGCATTTCTTAACACAAAATGGACAATGATGAAGTGAAGCGAGGGCGTGGACGTGGTCGAGGCTCTCGAGCACGTGGCCGCGGACGTGGACGCGGCCGAGGACGCGGTAAAAAAATTGATGACACTGGCATTGCGCTGGAAACATATGAAAATAGTGTTGGCAATGTTTTAGCCGCCACCGCCGGCATCGCCTCAAACATTGTCAGCGGATTGGAGGACAGTCCAAGCAGCCTAGAGCACACAGAGGATGTCGCAATGCAAGACCTGGACAAGGAGAACGAAATGGATGTGGCGGCCATGGCGAACGATGAGCAATTGACACCCATTCAGGATATGACGCCGCCACAAACACTGCTACCGCCACCGCCTCTGCAGCAGCAACAACAGCAGGTATTGCTGCCAGTGTTGCCAAAGCCAAGTAAGAACTTTATAAGCTACAGTGAATACTCGTTACTTAGAACAAATTAAAATATTAATGGTTACGACCAAAAGATATGAATTTCTTGTACGTCCAATTCCGGAATACGGATCTTATACGTGGTCTACTCAATATCGGATTCCAAAACTGTGATATATCCACCATAAACCGAAAGACTCCTCTTCCTTCTCTTACCAACTAATCGTCGTGTTCTGTGTTTAGCTAAATTACTAAATGGTGAAATCGATTCCACTACGCTGATGAGCAGTAAATTTAAAAATTATTAATTTTTCTGTTCCCTGTTCTTACTACTTTTAATCGCTGTACTTAAAATAATTTCTTGCATGAGTCGCTTCGTAAACTCTAAAATGATCACATTAGAATTTATCATCAATTCGGAGTCCATTATTTCTATCGTTAAGAATTCAATTTTAATTTAATTTAATTTTAATTTTGGTCTGATTGAATTTTTTGGGTTTTCCCCAATCCTTTTATAAATTTCATTTGAATTGAAATCTTATAAATAATTCTTATTCTTTTAATTTACATTTCATATTACATTTTAATTTAATGTAACCTATTTTTTTTCATATTTTTGTTGTCGACTTATATTAAATAAATAAATGATAAAATAGTATTTTTAACTAACGCACGAAAAGAACGATTATTTAATGGTAATTTCTGATTATTGTAGTTGATATGGAGGCGGACATCTCACAGCTGGAAGCGCCCACGTTTACAACGTTGTCACGCGGGCCACCGGAGCCTATGCTGCGCCTTAAGTGGAACCACAAGGTGAGCCTGATCGGCGAAAAGGTGCTCAATCCGATGATCCACTGCTGTGACCAGTGCGACAAACCTATTCTCGTCTATGGCCGCATGATACCCTGCAAGCATGTCTTCTGTTTAAAATGCGCTCGCGCCGAACCCATCAAGTGTTGTCCCCGCTGCAGCGACAAGGTGCTGCGCGTGGAGCAGTCCGGTTTGGGCACCGTGTTCATGTGCACCCATGGCGGGAGTCGTTACGGCAGCACTGGGTGCCGTCGCACCTATTTATCGCAGCGTGATCTGCAGGCGCACATCAATCATCGGCATGTGGCGATGTTGGCACCGCCCCTGACAACGGCCACCGGGTCGGGCGTCGTCGTTGAACCTAAGCTGATGACAGAATTGAGCGGCCTGGAGTTGCATAAGCAGCGCAAGGCGAGTAGTTGCTATGGCTCCTAACAATGCTCTCTCCCTGTCTAATGCTTGCCCTTGCAGCTATCCGAATCCTCTGTCGCCTCATCCGCTGCTGCTGCAGCTGTTGCCCATCTGCAGCAACGTTCATTGGTGCGTGGTCCACTTGGTGGCATTGGATCGATACCACCACCAGGTTCATCCGATCGCATTGCCGTCCACTCGCACTCAACACTCACGCTGGCCAACTTGGCGCGCATCAACAATGCTAATGCCCAGGATTGTCATCAGGGCAAGGCATCACTGCATCAGACACTCAAAAAGGGCGTCGGCGGCATCCATCAGTCCGAGTCGGTGGCCGATGCCTCCTACTACAGCAGTGTGTTGGCTTCCTTTGGCAGTGCTGGCGGCGGAACGGGTCCAGGTGCATCCGGTAGCAGCCAGGTGACTGGTGCGGTGGGCGGAGTTGGAATCGGTGCATCTGGTGTCGGTGTAACTGCGGCAGCTGGCGGCAATGTGATCGGGGATCGCAATCCCTCCCAGCTAACAAACGGATACGAGTCGGGCAATGTGGCAAGTAGCTCCGCTGGCACTAACTGGCAGCAAGCGCAATATTACAGATGAAAGAAACCATTTGACAGATGAGCTGCACTCTTTTTATGCATGAAATCAAACACTTAATTATTGTACAAATAAAATGTTGTATATGGAGAACAAACTATCATCTAGAAAATAAGTCAAAACTGTTTGCAGACATTTTTACTTATTTTCGTTGTAGTAATAAACTTAACTATTTTTATTGAGCATTTTCATCTTGTGTTAATTTAAATAATTGTTTCCAAACTAGTCCGCAGCCAAGTTATCGATAACAATCACTTTTGTCGTCAACAGTAGCAGCAAACAAAGGCTAAAGTGTGAACAATTTAAAAACTGCTCAGTTACCATAAATAATAAACTTAAGTAATTGTAAAAAGCATTTTTATTGTGTTTAATTAAAATAACTATTTTACAGCATGCTAAACAAACACAGGCGCGGCTTTTGAACTTGTCCGCTGCCCAGTTATCGACCACTCCTATCGCCAGCTGCAGCAGCATCTCAAAAAGTCAAAATTTTAGACAATTTAAAAAAAAAACACTAAAAGAAATCTGAAAAAATTAAAATAGCTGAACTATCAGCAATGAGAATTTTTTGATTTTTGGTGTGTTTAATTAAAATACATGTTTTAAGGCGTACTGGACTCAGACTCAAACCAGTCCGCTGCCAAGTAATCATTATCGATAACGATAATTTTTTATCGTCAGCTGCTGCAACAGCCGCAGCTCAAAAAAGACCAAATTGTAAACAATTTCAAATAAAAAAAAACTGAATTAAATTAGCATAAGTACAATCGCATAATTAGACTACAAATGAGTTTGAACCCGATTCACAAATAAATCAACGTTCCACAATTAACGACGACAGCTCGCCAGAGTTGCAGGCGCAGTTAAAAGAGAAAGTTTTTAGATAGAAATATGAAACAAATATTACTGATTAGTGGTAAGCGTAAATGCGGCAAGGATTTCATATCAGAAAGATTGCAAAGAAGGTGAGATTTAGATTGAGGCTAATTAGGTGTAAACAATTAACAATGTATGTAGATTGTCAGATCGATCGCTGATCGTTCGCATCTCGGAGCCCATCAAGCGGGAATGGGCGCGCAAGCTGCAACTGGATATGGGAGCAATGCTCAGCGATGGTCCCTACAAGGAGCAATATCGTCGCGACATGATCAACTGGAGTGATGCGGTGCGTCAACGTGATTACGGTTTCTTTTGTCGTGCTGCAATGGAGGCATCCGCCGTGCAGCAAGTGGACTATGTCATCGTTAGCGATATTCGACGCAAGAATGACATCAAATGGTTTCTGGAGAATTATGGTGAAGACCTGGTGAAGACTCTACGTCTTACCTCGACGGAGCAACGACGCAAGGCGAGAGGCTGGCAATTTACGGCTGGCGTAGATGATGTGCCTTCCGAATGTGATTTGGATGCCAGCAGCTTTGACTACGTCTTTGCCAATGACGACGATGGGGATGGGAATGCGCAGGTTGAGGAGCAGCTAATTGATAGATTGCTCGCCTTGCTGCAGCTTAGATAATGTGGCTTTAACTCGGATGATGAATCTATTTTTGATAGCACAATTCTTATTTTTGCAAATATAAAAACATATTTTTATGGATCAGACGATAAATGATTAATTGATGTGATGATTTTAAAGGCAATTAAGTTAATATAGAAAAAAAGAGAGGGGCACGCCTAGTGCTCCAAGCAATTCTCGCTGGCCAACAGCCGACGCAGGCTGGGCACATTCAGGCGTTCGCCGGGATTGAGCTGGTCGTCGAAGCTTTGCAGTGGCAACTGCAGCGATGGTTTCACCAAATCCTTCTCAACGGAACGCGAACGCAAATGGACTCGATTCCTATTCACGCTGCTGAGCGGAGTGCGCTGCGAGGAGCGCTGTGCCGGATTGGGAGTGCTGCTCTTGGGTGTGCTACTCTTGGGTGTGCTACTCTTGGGTGTGCTACTCTTGGGTGTGCTGCTCTTTGGTGCGCTGCTCGTATGCGACTCCATGGCGTCCACATAGATACGGGTTTTGTTGGCACGCGCTGGTTTCCGAGGCGCCACGCGACGCTTGTTGCCCAAGCGGACACGTTCCAAGTGCTTGTTGGCTGGACGAGATTGTGACTGGGGCTGGGACTGGGCAGGCTGCAACTGCAGCTCATCGTTTGTCAGCTCTGCGGAGGCACTGACAAATGAGGCCATGCTGCTCTCCGCGCTGAGATTGAGTGTCAGAGTCTCCAGTATCTCCTCGAGCATTTGGGTATCGCGCTCCTCAGCCTCGTCGGCATCATCACAGAAAATGATAGGCGTCCGCTCGACGCCAACGCTGGGCGAGCGTGGATCATAGCATGGGGCTGGGACAGGTGCTGGCTCTGGCGTGTGCTGCAACAGCATGTCGCAGCAGGGCATCGTCTCATCCTCCTCGTAGTTCAGGGAAACAATCTCCACTGACTCATTTCCGGGCTGCTGAGCAACGGGAGCTGGGATTGCTGGTTGTGGTGCACGCGTCTCCACAAACAGATCGGCAAAGGTGTCGTCCATGTTCAGTGTACGATCGATGGCCGCATCCAGTAATAAAGGTGTCCGATTCAATTGCGGCGAACGTGGATCCTGCAGCGAGAATCCCCGCAAGAGTCGCTTGCGCAGCTGCGCAAAAGTGTTTTCCGTCGGAGCAGCAACTGCAGCTGTTGCAGGTGCCATCGACGGTGGCAACTGTGGTAACTATGGCAACATCATATGTTAATCCTACACGTAAAAAAAATAACATAAATTTATATACTTACATTTAATGGCGTTCGGCAGCCATTTGGTGAGCGGGGATCGAGTAAGACTTCATTGTTCTCCCGACAAGGACTCAACGAGAGCTCAATTGGCGTAGCGGCGGATGCTGCTGCTCTGTTTATCCTTGGTGTATTCGGCATATAGTTTGCATCGATTTTTGTTGCTTTTGCGCCCATAGCAATTGTTTAGTTTATAATTTAAACACAATTTTTTCAATCTGCGTTGTTGCTTTTGAACTGAAAAATGCGGGAGACGTTGTTAGCGTCGATATACACATCTATCGATTACACTAAAAATGTGATCAAATTATGTGTATGCTATCTGGCAATGCCTTTCCGTTGCATTTGTTATCGGCATTAACATTGGTGATGCGCAGAACTCAAAACGATATCTCTTAAACTTTTCGATTGAACAAAACTTCACGGATGGATTAAAAAGGGAAAAAAACAATAAAAAGCAGAGTGCCTTTTATAAATTATATATCAAACTGTGGGAGAAACTCAACTCGATTTATCAAAAAGCATATTCGTAAAAAGAAATGTGCGCGTGTGTGCAGAGTATGTGAAAAGTATTTTGACGAAAGCGGCGAAAGCTTGAATGGCGATTGCAAAACACCGAATGTAAGTTTAATGGAATTGCACAAATTGCACAGAAAAAAATGTAAATGTTTTTGAACCGAAAAAAATGCTTAGATTGTGTCAATTAGGCGTCAAGGAAAATTATTTCGGCCATTTTTACGCAGTAAGCAAAAAATACGTTTTCATATCAATGTGTGCGTGCGTGTAAGTGTGCTTGTGTGAATGTGCGTGTGTGTGTGCGTGTAGCCCCTGCAAAAGGCACCGCAAGCAGCAGTAAATTTCATTTCGAGTGTACACACTACATACATACATATGTATGCTTCGGTTTTTTTTTCCTTTACACACGCATACACACACCAATGCATTTAACATGCGTCGTTCGGCGCGGAGACTTCTGCTTTGTGAGGCAGCGTGTAAAAGAAAACTAGTTTGTGGCGTTGCCAACTACTTAGCCTCTGCAGCCACATTTTGTCTTATATTAATGTAGGTTAGTGCGCGGCAGAGGGGCGTCACCTGCATTTATTATTGTTCAAATAAATTTTGTCTTTGCTTGCAAATGTTTTTTTTTTTGTGTTCTTTCGGTTGTTTTTTAATTATAGCACTTTATGCTTAAAGCCGGCGAGCGAAAAGTAAACAATTTGTATATGCAGTTGGCAACGCGTACACAGGCCGTCGTATTGTAGACTTTCTCTCTCTCTGTCTTGCTTCAAATGTGGACATGTGTGTGTGTGTGTGTGTGTGTGTGTGTGACTGTATTATCTGAAAACAACGAAATTTCATTCATTGCTCTTTTCGAGTAAAAACTACACATGCTGTGTGTAAAACGGCCGCCATCTGCAATTACAAAAGCAGAAAAGCATGCATGCATATATCTAAGTATCTATAGGCGTGTATGTATGCAAGCAAAGGATCTAATTGTGCTACATGTTATAATTAATGTTATAATGTGCGTTTTATAAACGTTAACAACAGAGGAAACAGTTAAGCCTCAAGTAACAGAAGAGGAAGACATGGCTGGCATTGGCAGGGTGTGACTCTCCGCTTGCGCGTGTCAGGTGCAAAGACGACGATAACGTTGTCGTAAAAGTCTCCACTCGAGACGAGAAGATACTTGGACATTCCAGATTTTAGCATAGCATAGACGACGAAGGCAGAAGAAGGCAGTGAGCGTCGTTTGATTGCCGTTGCCGTTGCCGTCATTGGCCGCGTTTTTTCACACATTCCACGCGCCGCCGTCACACATTCATACACACTTACATAGGTATACATTCAAGCGTATATACAGTCATACTTACATACATAGACACACTTGTATGGCGACTATTGATTTCAATCAACTTTGTCCGCTCACTCTCTTCACTCTCTTTTTTTTTGCTCTCGCTCTCTTGTGCCCATTTGTCAATTAAGCAGCACGTCCGCTTGTCGGCTCATCAACAACATTTGCCGCCGTATGTGTGTGTGTGTGTGTAAATTCCATTTCCTGTTTATAGTAGGTATGCTGCACACATACAAACAAACACACGTATACATATACACAACCCTCCCCCTGTCAGATCCCAATGCTCTCACGTCGTCTTCTTGGCTTGCCACCACCACCATCAACCACAGCGTCGGTCGTTGCCGTCTGTTTTTTTTTTCTCACTCCCTAGTTTGAATCCCTCGGTAGCAGCAGGCAGCAGTAGCAGCGGAGCGCTGTGTACAGTACGTGCCACTTCCTTTACATTCAGAAAAATAAAAACTGTTCACACAAACATACACATCCATACATACGGGCGGGCCAAAACGACACACAAACAGTTGGACAGACAGACAGCAAACGGGGAGCGTTCGCTTGGCGTCTGCGCCGTGTGTTTTTTTTTTATTTTTTTTTTTTTTGTGTTCTTGTACAGTTGCAAAGACACAAACATCATATATACAAGAAGAAGAAGAAGACGTACTGACGAAAACGAGTTTTCTGTCTCGGCCGATGTGGCAACGCTATCGAACCATTCGCCGCGCTCTCTCCCCCTACTCGTTTGCTTATTAGAAAGAAGAAAAATGCCGCTGCTGTTGTTGTTGGTGGTCTTTACGTAAGAAGGCCGTCGAACTCTACACTGCGAGTAGAAGCATGCAAATAATGCGAAATGCGAGAGAACTTTGACTGTGTGCGTGTACGCTCATCTAATGATTACCGTTACAATTTGCATTGGCTGGCCGTCTAGTCAGACAGACAGCCGTCTCGCGACCCAGACTAGACGACCCAGCCCCAATCTCAAATTGGCAGCATTTCTTTTTTTTCACATGACCTTTTATCGTGCTTGATTGCTTGACTGTGTGTGTTTGTGTGTGTATGACGCTTAATAAACTTCCAGAATTGTTTTTATTGATTTTTTTGTAGTTAGTGTAAATTATTGTTTCAACTGAACTGCGTTGTGTTGCACTGCGTGCTGCATTCGTTTGTTGTTTTGTCTGTCTCAGGTTCAATATCCCAACTGCACACAACAAGTGCAACAACAATAACAACAACTAGTAAGCAATGCAGTTCTTATGAGAGGAGCGACTCTGGTAATGGAAATGAGACCAGAGAAATCCAAAAAAAATACTTTCAGAAATTTATGCAAATCAAATTAGTAGTCTCGATTTGAATTATTTTAGTTGATATAATAAATAAATTTAATTATAATTTGTCTATTTTTTGATTTTCGAACGCTTAAATAATAAATATATATTATTATTATTTAAATATTTATTATTATTTCAAATTAGTTTCTTATTTTGTATACCAATTATTTTTTTTATAAAGATCTTAATAAGAATAATGCAGATTTGCATTTTTTTTACTTGATTTAGAATTCTTGATGGCCCACTCCTAACCGCATTTCTATCGAGTTTGAAGCTAGAGGGCGTTACTTGCGTTTTGCGAAATAATTGTGACTATCTGGCAACGCAATCATCCTTGGCGCGCGCGTAAAAGCCTCGTTTTATTTTTGGCGCGCACAAAATACATTAAAAAATATACATGTATATAAAAAATGAGACCAAGACCAGACTCAGACTCATTGCAATGCCTCGAGGAATGTTGTTTACGTGCGCGCCTGCGCATCGAGAAGATTTCCACGAATTCACCAGAACAAGCTCATCGCTCCCCAAGCAGAAAATGTCGTCGCCCAAGTCCGAGTCTGGGTCTTCAGACTCAGTCTCCGTCCCAGCCTCTCATCCAGTCATCCTGTTCGTCCCGTTTGTTGTCTACCTGCTTTTTTTTACCGCCTCGCTGCGTCACTTCTTGTTTGTGTGCTTTTTGCTCCTACAAACTTGATCCAGGCTGAAAACGACGGCGACGGTGGCGGCGTAGGCTGCTTGTCAACATGTTGATCCTACTGTATAGCGTGCGAAACATTCTGGCAACACCAAACAACAACAACAAACCGCCTCAAGCCCCTTATTGTTGTTGTTATTTATGTTATTTTTGCCGCATTTTTGCCTTGTGCGCGCAACGCCGCCAACACTAAAACAACATATATACACAACATATATACACACTCATATATATATATGTATGGAGAGGAAAAGAAAACGGCGTTGGCGTCTATACATTGTTGGTCTGTCTCTCATTTAAGCAGTCTGGCCACGCTCTGCTCTTGCTTTGCTCTTTGCTTTCGTTTGCTACGTTTCTGTGTGCAGTTGTCTTTCATAGTGTTTGCGATGCGGTCGTGTTTTCTGGACGGCTGCTGCGGCTGCTATTGCTGCTGGCGGCTGCGGCGGCGTCGGCGTCATGCCAAGTGATTTTGTCTTTTATAATTCTCGTAGAATTATTTTGTTGGTCATCAATGGGAGCTACTAAAAAAAATAAAAGTCAAAAATATGTGTGAATTTAAGTGATGCTCTATTTTTTTCGTAAGATAATTTTTAAAAACGAACGGTTAACGCCTACACACGTCTCTCGTTGGTTTTGCGTCTGTGTGCATCATTGATGAAAAATTTTAAAATTTTTAAATCTAACTTTTTGTTTTTAATCATCGATAAAAATGTGTTTGACAAGATCAACTCGTTTTGGTATAACCCGCGCGCCCCGCTAGCTTGGGTAAAATTCTTAGAATTCTTGCCAACATTCCCGCGCACAGACACACATACACACACGCAGGCAGACAGAATGAGGAGCTAAAAAAAAATATATATATACATATATATATATACTCTCCCTGCGCGACGAAGTGTAGACATAAACACACACACAAGCACATGCACTTGAACTCTCACGCATGCACACCGATACCGATACCACCGATACTTATACGAATCTACACCCTATCCAACACACCTCGACATTTGGTTCTGGTCTCCACTAAGTGGAGTGGAGACACTTGCCGTCTCTTTTGTGCGCATGCAGCAACAACAACAAAACTAGTAGGACTTGTTTTTTGCGCGTTGTTTTTACGCAAAAAAAAAACCGGTAACATTTTTGAGGCGGCAGCAAATGTGAATTTGTATATATGTGTGTGTGTGTGCTTGGATGCGGAGTGTTGGTGTATTGGTGTCTTCGAGTTGTGGTTGAATTATGCCTTAACCCATAGTTTTCACACACCGCTTTTCTTACAGTTTTCTAAACACACACCAACACACACACACACACATGCACGCACACAAATACTAGTGCACAACGAGCAACGAACTCCTCGTGCAGCAGCAGCAGCGACGCCCAAGAATGAAACAGCATAAGGCAACATAAAACTACAGCAACAACAATTAACAGCACCAGCAGCAGCATAAAAACAGAGAGGTGCATACCGAAAGCCAAAGAGAGCAAGAGAGAGTGAGAGAGCGCAGCAGTTAAACGGCAACGACCCAAGCACCAGTATTAGCGGGTGTTATTGTTGTTGCTGGTGATGTGTGTTCTCTGCCAATTGTCATGTATGTATGCACACTTTTCTTGTTGTTGTTGTTGTAGCTGTTGCTGTTGTTGTTGCTGTTAAGGTAATGTTGATGATTTTTTATGTTGTGCACGACGTATGTAGAGTGATTTATGCTCTCTGCTTTTTGCCTTTTTACTACCCATACTTACCCGCCCTAACAGTTGGTCTAGCGTTGCCACCTGGCACTGATGCCGATCATCGAACTTGTTTTGATGTTGATTGACGCCGCTGTTGCTGTTATTAGTGATAGCAGAAAAACAGAATACATAAATGAAAAAAAGAAAGAACAAAAATACTGTGCTGCTGATCTTGACCTACGCGGCGCGCAAGATCAATCGCAATTCAGATGGTTATTCAACTTTTACTTTGTGCGGCTTCCTTCTACTTCCTCTCGCACACACGCACATATGCATGAGTCTGTTTCATTTTGCACAACGGACATTTTAATAACTGCGATTGTCAATCAAGTGCATCAGACAGACAGAGACAAACAATTCGCATTTTTTTTGTGCTCTCATGTTGATGTATTAATTTTATTTTGTTATCACAAAATTGGCGACAAATTGGCGGCGTTTTTGTCGGCGCCACAATTAATGTTTATATGTACATACATATATATATAAACACCATATACATATGCACATTTTGCTGATGTTTTTTTTTTTTTTATTTTGCTATATGTGTTGATTATGTACATTGATTATTTATTGTTAATGTCGGTGTACCAGTAAACGCTGATCATATTTAATAATTATATTTGAAATTCATTCTAATGTGTGTGTGTATGTTGCGTGTGTGTGTGTAAATAATTGCCCCAAATGTGTACGCTAAATTTGCTTTCATTCATTTGGAATAATTCACAAAAGCGTAAAGCCGAATTCATTCACTGTAGTGCGTCTTCTTCATCCTTGATTGTCATTATAATTCGTAGTCGTTATCGTGATCGACCTCAATGTTAACAATTAACATAATTAAAATAGATGTGATTGTTATTGGTTATACTGTTATTTGCTTTTATTTGGTTATCAAAATTAACAAAAATATAACAAAACAAGATCTGCGTTGTAAGAGGAGAGAAGTGGGGCAAGGAGGCAAAAAGAGAGAGAGAGAGTGATGAGTGAGGGAGAGGGAGAGGGAGAATTGTGTCCTTCTTCAAAGTGGTTGTGAAATGTTTGCCTTTTTATGCCTACTCATATCACAGCCAGCTTTGAGGAGCGACACGATGCTCAACACAAAAAAGAAATACTGAAAATATCACAAAAATCAAATCAACTTTAAATTGAAATCAATACATATTTTTGCACCACAGCACGTGTTTGTTCATTTAAGTGTTTCCTCATACCATTAATCATTGAACAAAATTGATATACCCCCCACCCAACCACCACTCTATATATCTATATATATCTGAACATTTATCGTTATTTTTCAAGCATATCTAAGATTGGCACATTCATGCTGCGCTCTCAAAGTGGTTGTGAAATGCATTTTTGAAAGCTTTGCGCGCATATCACAGCCAGCTTTGATGAGCTTAGCGTAATGTACACTACATCAAATAATCGAATCGAATCAATCAAATCAATCAATCGAATCAATCATAATGTACCTTCTTGCACTCACATTTCCCGCAGTTTACACAGCGACGCCAGGAATTGGAATTGGAAACATAAATCATAATAAAAAAAAAAAGAATAAAAATTAAAAATAAATATAAATATATTATATATATGAAAAACAACTGATTGACATCAAATATATACTTTTGATGTTGCTTATCTAAGCCTCATCAAGTGGTTGTGATATGGATACCCGACGCATATCACAGCCAGCTTTGATGAGCTAGGATAATCAACGGAGAACAACATGAAAAAACCGAAATTAATTTGATTACAAAATAATAACAAAACAAATATATATATATATATATAAAAATCAACGTTTCAGTGAATTGGTGTCAACAAAAATGTGTGCATAAATTTTATTCTAATTTAGTGCACTGTTAATTAGGTTGTATATCGAACTAGTTTAGTAATATTTAACTCATGTCGATTTATATGCATTTCTTGAAATCATTTCTATTTGATGGCAGTTTACTAATGTGTGCTTGTGTCTTTTTCACAGATACGCCGTCGTTCCACACACATTCTACACACATACACACACACATGTACTTTACGCACACACACTCTCACACACTCTCCTCAGATATACTCGCTGATATATAAATGTAAAACAATCTCAGACCACAATAATCCAAAGAGCCTTTGACGACGCCTCGCTGTGTGCAGAGCCGAACTTCTTGTTATATTAACTTTGTGATAGTTTTACTTTTATATGTTTAATATAGTTGATTTAAGATTTTAAAAAAAACGAACGAAACAAAGAGTCGCAAGCAAACCAAATAACAACAACAACAAAATGCATTCCAAAAGCGCAACATCATCATCGTCCACAGAGTCGGCGTGCAACAGGTGCAAAATGAGCGTTATCCTGCTCCTGCTGATGGTCAGCTTTCTCGGCTGTCCGACTCTAATTGAGGCCTGCTCCAGCCGTAATGTGCCCAAGCCACGTCCATCGATCTCATCCTCCTCATCGTCCATGTCGGGCATGGCACTGCCACCCACCCAGTCATCCTTAAGTCCAACCACAACAATGCGAACCACAACATCAACGACAACAACAACAACGCCCCGCCCAAATATAACATTCCCCACATACAAATGCCCTGATAACTTTGATGCCTGGTATTGTCTGAATGATGCCCATTGCTTTGCTGTGAAGATTGCGGAGCTGCCCGTCTACAGCTGTGAATGCGCCATCGGATTTATGGGTCAGCGGTGCGAGTACAAGGAAATCGATGGCTCATATCTGCCCAAACGACCGCGACCCATGCTAGAGAAGGCGAGCATCGCCAGCGGTGCCATGTGCGCATTGGTCTTTATGCTCTTCGTCTGTCTCGCCTTCTATTTGCGCTTCGAGCAGCGGGCGGCCAAAAAGGCATACGAACTGGAGCGTGAATTGCACCACCAGGACCAGGATGTTGATGGGGATTATGATGAGGCCAGCAGTGATCGGGAGCAGTGCGAGTGCTGTCGTGCCCAGTGCTGTGCCGGCGGCGATGAGCCACTGGTTGTGCTGCTCGAGCGCAAAATGGTGCCCTATCATATGCGGCTGGAGCACGCCTTGATGTCATTTGCCATCAGGCGCAGCACAAAGCTATAAATTATATCTAAATATATTTATATATATATGCTGACAGATATCTAAACGATTTGCCTTGCCCCGATGCATGTTATTATTATGTATCGAAAGTCTTAAAAATGCGATCACGAATTTCTATGTGCTTTAGTCGTAGTTTTTAAATGTTTCCAATTATGTATTTGTCCAACTACTACTACTATTTATACATGTTAAGTGTAACGTTTGTATTCCTAAAACAAAAATAACGCTATAGTATTTTTTGATTTGAGATTTGAGATATACAACATGTATGTATTAATGCACTCCAAATCCACATTCAATTTTTTAGCGCCCGTGCGTGCTCGAATATGTATTTTTATACCTTATGCTAGCTGCATACGCATTAATATATATATATTTATTTTACTCTTAAGAGTCTTGAAAACCATCCACAACGAAAATTATCGAATGAAAAACACCAAGTATTATTTATCGCACCTAGATACTACATACCAGAACTATGAGAACTTTTTGTTTAAAATAAATTTTCAATTGCACTTGCATACTATTTATGTCAAAAGAGCATATCCAAAAATTAAATGTTTTATATTTTTTATCTTACAAGTGGGTAAATTTTTCATGGGAGTTACAATGGTGAATGGATTCCATTTGGAAGGATCGTTTAATAATTACAAGATTTTCTATTTGGTCCCCTAGCACACTGTTGGTTTGAGTGTCAAAACTGTTGCATACTTTTAGGCTGCCAACGAAAATTTATAATTTAAATTGCTGTCAAATCTGAAGGGTGCCAAGTTTCGCCTCTACCATTTATCCAAAATATTCAATTTATCCAGCGGCAAGTTTTGTGTAAAGCTGTGATTATATAGCAGTGGTAGTGGACGGAGTAGGTGCGAGGCATCAAAGTTACAATTCTTAAAATAAAATGCTTATTATTGCCCTATTTCTAAAAATAAATAAATTTTAAAAGTAATTTATGTAAAAGGTATGTAAGAAGAATATATACAGTGTAGCACATAATACTGGTTATTGATTATAAAGATCATAGCACAGGCTTAAAATTTACGTTTGTATGCGTTTCGTGATTACAAAATCTTCAAAGCGAAAATCTGACTATATGTGTGTCTTAACACACACATACAGTGGCTCACACTTCATTTCAACCAATGTCATAGGACAAAAGTAATTGCTCAATCCGATTTGCATCGACGAAGCGCCGAATGATGTTATACACAGTTGAGTTGCTCAGACTGACCATTTCAGCTATTTGGCGATGTGAATATCCTTTTTGGAAGTGTTCCAGGATGAGTTTAGCTTATTGCACCCGAGATGCAGGATAAAACTAAACTGACTACGAAAGGTTGGTCTATTTATACCGAAAATACTCAACTTTAGGTAAAAAAAATCAGAGTTTTATGGCACCCAGGTGTCCACAATGTACCTGCTCCAATTGAAAACTGCACCTGGAAGTAGGGAACATTTATTTATAATCCTACCTAGCATGTGGGGAAACCCCAGTTTATTGGGGTCATGTATTAATTTTGGTGGTTAAAATATATACCTACCATCGGTCTTTGGAATTTTTGAAAAATAATGTAGAATTAGCTTATGGCAGGCAATTCCTTTTTTTCTTTGACACTGAGCCAAATAAGCTCTGGGCCACTGTATATAATATGTACAGATGTCTAAATGTACTGCGGTCTAATCTAAAAACACTCGGACTATATATATATATATATGTATATTTATAGAAGCTCTCGTATCGAAACTGAGTATTGTTATTTTTAATTAAGGGTTGAGAGTATAATTTTTTTAAATTTAAATCAACTGGGCATTGATTTGAATAGAGCGCTATATGATATAGTCTTAAATTCAAATAGATGTGAGCTGTACGTGCGAAATTCTGATATATAAATTTGATTGGTGGTTTGTAGGCGATGTCCTTCCAAGCTCGTCAAATGCCACGCCCAGCTCCGCAGCCATCAACTTTCAACTGTGACTGCCAAAAGAGATTATTGTGGAAAGCCTATAAACATAAGATTTTCTGTGTGGTTCTAAAGTTCACAGTCGGCTTTAGTAGTAAAAACCATTGCATACTCTTAGGCTGACGGCTAAAATTAAATCAATTTAATTCCTGTCAATGCTGAAGAGGGCAAAGATTCACCCCTGTCATTTAGCTCAATCATTCAAACTATCCTTGAATGGAGGAGGAGGGGGTAGGTGTGAGTCATCCAGGAAACATATATTATTTTTTTATTTATTTAACAAAGTTATTCCATCTGCTGTGTAATTTAAATCCCATCCTTGCTTGCTGTATAAAGAGCATCTTTCAAAATCATTTTAATATCACTTTAAACGAAGTGTTTTTGAAACGAAAATCCTTATTAATTCCATATTTAGTTCTAGAATTGAATGTTCAAATAAATAGTTCATACAAAACGTAGGTAAAATAAAAAATGAGTTAACAAATTTTCAAGAGTTCATTTTATACAGTCACTGTACATATGAACTTGAAGTTAATTTTGGATTAGTTTAGTGATTTCAACATGAGTAAAGTGAAGAGCTGTCTATAGATATGTCATAACACACACATACATATATAATATGTGTAAATGTAATGCGGCCTAATCTAAAAACACTCAAACTATACGCGCATGACTTACTTTATTTGAATTCCGCTTATCGAAAGTGAGTATTGTTATTTTAAATTAAATCTAAAATCTTAAGTTGTTCAGAGTACACTTTTTTAATGAGCATTGAGCATTGTAGATAGCTCTATGTATTCCGACAGAACTTCCAAATCATTCCTAATGACAACAAAAATACCTACCTAATCCACAAATTCTCTTTAGTATATTGAATGCGCTTTAAGTTAGCTGTGTGTTGCTTAGAATAGAGAGTTATATTTTTATCCAGTGTCCATCATTATCCATTCTAAATGGAGTCAAAGTTTGCATTGAAACAAACAAACAAACAAATAACAAAAAAGATCGGAGAAGTCGAATAGGTCTCCTCCATTACACGCTTCACGACAAAATTAAAATAACTTACAGAAATCGAAGTTCATTACATTTTTATTATAATAATTGTAATAATGTGTGTGTACAGTAAGTTGAACACATCATGAATGGATCAAACTTTTGATAATACAATTATCTGTTGACCTAACTGATAGTGTCAAATTCATATGAGCTGTACGTGCCAAATTCTTATCTGCAATTTCGCTCAGACTATGTGAAACCGATGTGAGAATGTCAAAGGCATTTTATGTGGGGAATTCCGAAATACGGTTATGCGATCGTTCAACCGAGTAAAGCGATAAGGCGAGCTCAGCAGACAATTACTCATCACCTTACACATTTGTATTATTTGTACATACATAAATCTTAAAGCGAAAGTATCTCATTTAGAGCTGCTTTAAAATAGTTTTGACTCGATGATACAGTGATTTTAGGGGACCATAGCTGGAGAGGAGCAGTGAGATGAGTGTTAAGCATTTCATTAAGACTTGGAAATCCTCTTCGGCACGTCTCTTAAAATAGCCCGTCTGATACCCGTAATACTGGGTGACCAATGCAATAACAAAGCAGGCGAATCCCAGGAAATTGTGGAATGCTTTGTTTAGCAGGGGCGTGATCAGTTTTTTAACCCGCATCGAACAGAGAGCAGCCAAACCGGAACTCATGGCCAAGATGCAGAGTATGAAGGCAGCCAAGCCTGCAGCGAAAGGGGTTAACAAAGTAATTCGATTGTTTACATATGTATTATTATTATTATTATTATTTATATGAGGTAAATAAATGTTAAGAATTCTTTTAGCGGCAAGCGTAACTCAATTTATGATTGATGCAGAAAGTAAATTTTGTAAAATGGCATTTTGGTTGCTTTCCAGAATTTTCTAAGATTAAAAAAAAATATTTCAGAATTCTTATATTCGTTATTTTTGTATTTGTTATTATTAATAGTCTTTCGCATACACAATCCTTTTATAAAGATAGAAAATATTAAAAAAAAAAATGTTAAATTGTTAATTTAGAGAAAGCCTTTCCAATTTTGAGGAAAATATTTTTATAAAAGCAAGAAAAACTGTCTAGTTTTCAGGGCTATTTTCTAAATTTCAGAGCTCCTCCAACTCACCCAATTTGCCATGCGTGGAATTGAACAGAAATCCCTTTTGACACATTTTGATTAGAGCCCCGGCGGCGCCACAGCCACCGCCCAGGACCATGAGTAACCAATGGATGGTTGTTTTTGTGGAACGCTTGTAACTGTTGGTTAGTACATTGCCTCCGTAGTGGATCATAATACCCTCGGCCATGAAGAAGGAGAACTGCCGTACACAAATCGATTACATCAAATGCAAATGGTAAACAATTTCTAGAGGAGATTCAACCTACTCCAATGGTGACCAGCCAGGCGTGCAGACTGGTGCCCTCAAGGCCCGTGCGCAGTGTTATATACGATATATATATGGTTATGAAACCAATGCACATCTGATTCAACACATTCAAATAATATTCCAATTGCTGCAACGGCTCCGACTGGGATTCCCCATGCACTGCACTGTGTGACATTCTCGCGTAGAATGGAGACTCGTTGACGAATACAAATGATGCTGTTCGCTGTGCGGGATCCGGTGAGGGGTACGCTCTCGAATGCGGTCTCGTTGTGGTGCTGCCGTAGTCGACGACGCTCTGCTGGCTACTGCTGAGCGACTGGAGATGCTCTGTCATCGTACCGTACAACTTAAACGTCTCGTGGCGCTTATCAGTTCACTTTGAGTGTGTGTGTGTGTGTATGTGTGGGTGTGTGTGTGTTGGTATGTGTGTATGGGTATGTGTGGCAGTAATGCTTTTTTCGTGTTACAACAATAACAATGCGCTCTCTTGGCCGACTGATAAATGCGTCTATTAACTGTTGAGTATTGTCTGATAATTTTCAATAACAATTTATTGCTAAACGGCGTATTTACTGTAGTACCAATTGCAGTATACACGTGATATACATATATATAACTGTACATATATATTTAACAAGTGCGATTTATAAAAACGCCCATTGACTGTTTGGTGTGCCGTCAATAATCAAACTAATCTCAATAAACAACGCTTACGCGGGACAAAGCTTTAAATGTGGATTTGGAATTGTACACTGAGCAAAACGGAGTATATATTGTATTCAAAAGAGGAAGGTTTTAAGAAATAAATAATAAAAAAAATAAATAAAATGAAATGGAAGAAATTAAATTATATAATTTTAAATTTAAAGTGAAGAAAAATTAATAAAATAAAGTACATAAAAAATATATCTGAGAGTATTTAAATGTATTGCAAGGATTGTGAACACAGAGAAAAAAAAAACCCAATAAGAAAAGCGAAAGAAAAATTAAAAGTGAGGAAAGTTGGGCAAATGTCTGAGCCTGTTGAGTAAGATATGTTTACCACAGTGCAACACCCTCAATAAAATAATAAAAAAAACTGCTTCATATGTCAAAAAGCTGATCAAACAATTTTGCAGCAAAGTTTAAAAGTATTCAATTGCAAATCGACTTTGCTAAGAGTTCCAAGCATTATTATACCCATTACGCCTGGGACTCCAAAACCAGTTCACTAGGCTCAAATTGATAAAAAAAAAGGTTTGAAATACTGAAAATCATTTTTGCGAGATATTTGATGATAGTTTTCGAAAAGTTTACTTATATTTCTTAGTATATAAATGTTAAAATTTGAGCACTTACATTTGCTAAGATACTTAAATTTTACTTGAAAAATTATGCTCGAGATTGAGTGTGGCTTAATGAATAACATGTGGTATACATTATTTGTTTCTTTCAGTGTACGTTTACAAGTGTGTGTGTTGCATGCGTCTGGCATGGCCAACCACAAACCGCAAAATAAAAACTAATATTTCTGTGTGCATATATATATATACATAACCATAAATCTCTATTGTTTGGCATATTATATTCCTCAGGGGAAGCTGTGCGAATACAGGGCCTCCTATATAGAGCAATAACTGAAAAATACTTCTTACTTCTTCAGTTTATGGAAGTTTATCAGGAATTGAGAAAATACTGGAAGAGTTTGGCAATAGAAAATGTTTTTATCTTTTTTTGCCTGGAAAAACTGGCAATACTCGATTTCCAGCTTGGCAAATTGTTTGCAACATTTTAGTGCAAACACGTTAAGAGAGCATCTAGTTTTGGCCAAAAGCGGCGAATGAGAACCAAGTAAAGTTATAAGGAAATCTGAAATTGAGATGTTAGCGCTCTTTTCTGAATTATCTGGCGAGAATCCGGTCTGGAATCTCAGCACAAAAATTAATGCTTTCTGGGGCGTAAGCAGGGGGAAGCAGGTGGATGCAGGTTGACGCAGGGGTGGAGGGTGCAGCTGCCACCCAGCACACTTCAACTTTACATAAACGCTAAGTGGTTCAGACTAAAATAGATGAGAAATGTACAAATCGGATCCCCAATTTGCCAGTTCAAAATAATGTAGTTAAATAATATAAATAATATTTGATTTAATTAAGTAATTTAAATTTATCTTAAACATAAGTAGGAACTGAACGATATTTGAGTATAGCTTTAGCCTATGAAGCTAAGACATTTTTGATATAGCGACTTGATCGGTGCGATGCAGGTTAAGACCATGGCCAGCAGGGTGGCAACTTGCATGAGTATAACAAAATCCTCGCCTTGACCGCGGAATATTTTGGTCTGTGTGTAACCGTAATACTGTGCCAGCGAGGCAATCACGTACGTGGCCATGCTGAGCAGGACGTGGAACGTCTTGTTGGCCAGCGGGGAGAACAGCTTCGATAGGCTCCTCGCCAGCACAGCGGAAATGCCACTCAGCAGTGAGATGAGGCACAGCACGAACGCTGCGAATCCCAAACGTGAATGGATCGTCACGCCAATTGACCAGTCATCCCGTATTAGCTGGACAAGGCAACCGGCCACGCCCATGCCGCCACCGATGATCTGCAGCACCACATGGATGGCCGTCTTCTGCTTGCGAGTGTATCGCAGCGTTAGCCAGTTGCCATCGTAGAAGCACATCGAAGCCTCGGCCATGACGAAAATGAATCCAAAGGAGACCAACCAGACGTGCAGCGTAATCCCACTCAGACCCTTCCTCAGGCAGGTCCAGCAGATCCAAAACGTGACGAAACCGATGCACAGCTGACTGAGCACATTCAAACCGGCCTCAATATGCTGGAGAGGACTCGTCGTCTTGGGTTTCTCTGATGTCATGGTGAAGGCGAGTACTTTGTGGGAATCCGTACAGCTTTTAAATATCCTTTCTGCTTCTACTGTATTTTTTTATAATATTTTTTTATTCGTTTATATTTTATTAATATTTGTATATTTTTAAATATTTGTGTACTGAATTATTTAATTATTTTAATATGTTTGTGTTTTGAATTGATCCTTTTGTTATCTAAGAGGTCCTTTTAACTCTGTATTAAATTAATTCTGTTTCAGTTTTGACACTTTTATTTATTATTTATTTGTGGAGGATGCCAGTTAAGAGGTCCTTTTAACATTGCTAACAGCTACCAAGTGCAAGAAACCGACAACTTTGAGGGCACTTTATGCACTGCCAAACGTATTTATAGCGTTTACCCATTAAAAATGATTAGCAAAGGGTATATGCAATTGCAATTTGCGGTTACAGAGTACAATTTATACCTGTCTGCATTTCAATTAAGTTTGTACATTTTTAAAATACGATTTTCATCTAACTGGTAAGGTCTTTATCTGCTACTTTTAATATAATATATTAAATTAAATTATTTTTAAAAAATTAATATTTATTTTGGTCTTAAATTATAAGAAATCTATTGAAATAAATTAAATAAATAAAAATATTTCCTTTTAATTAATTTTTAAAATAGACTTTATCCAAAATAATTAATATTATTTCTGTTGTTCATTTTTTGATTGTTTTCTGCTTTTAAGAAATTTATTAAATTTAATTATTTAAAAAAAATGAAATGAATTCTATTGTTAATTCATGGATTAATTTGAAAGTAAAAGTAAAAATATTTCGAGTGCAAATTCAAGGATTACTTTCTAGGCCACAATGAATAGTTTTTCTTTTGCTGAAGATGTGTACAGGGTAGTAACTAGCCAAGCACTCTCCACTTATTACGTGTTAAGTAGTCGTTAACCAACTATTTTAATGTAGTTCTTATTAGATATACATATGTATGTATGTATGCCTGCGGCTATCAGTAACAAGGTGCTTACAAGACGATCGCATAGATCTTAGAGGATTACAAGTTATCGGGCACGTATTCAATACGTTTGGAATGTTTGCAAATATATTAACTCTTGCCCAATCGAACTGAAGCATCATCAATCATCAATCAGCCGTCTGTAGAAATGCATTTGCTGAAATCTTTAGTTGCACCACTTGAGACAATATCTATTTTGTGCCCGTAATCACGTTGGGTGGTTCCGGTGGTTGTTTCGCTGAGAAACCCGCATTATAATCGACAGCTATCAGGCACTTGTACAATTTCGAGCACTTTTTGAATATGATTACTATTTTTGGTTACACAGTTCATTGTGTTAAAGCCTTATCAATTTGCAAAATAGCACGTACTTTGATAATGAACATGGTGACTAAACATCGGATAATAACAATAATAATAATAACAAAATGATATGGAGGTATACGCTAAAGGAATCCAGTGACTTGCGCATACTTCTCACGATTTTCAATTATCGGAAATACATAAATCACCAGCATGTTTCTGATAACACTAAATGCGATATGTGTCTAGACAAGAACTATAAACTATTTTATACATGGAACTCATAAAACCAAATATAAAGAGGAAAATTCTCTTTGGGAGTTCTTAATGGGATCATTCAAGTTGTTTTTATTAAGCCGAGAAACACTTTCTCAATTTCCGACAAATACTTCTATGCTTTGATCATGTTGTAATAATATTATCGTAGCAGACTTTTACTGATAAATCTTTCTTTTCTGTCGGATCTCAGAAAGATGCTGTGTTTAATCTTTTAACACAAACTAATAGGTTAGAAAGTTGATTCCTTCAAATTAATCTGCCAAATTAGTTTGGCAGTTCCGATCAGGAGTACTGGGAATTTTCGACCTCATTCCCTTCACATCTTGTATTACAAAACTATGCCATCCATAAACCCTTTTCAAATCGTATTCCATAATGATGTTTTCCCCTTATTAAGAAGTGTTACTAAAACTAAAATCGCTCTGAAAATTATAAAGTTTTTGTGGTTTTCAGAATTAATTTCTACGTATAAGAAAACATTTTTTTGGAAATTAGATAGGTTTGTCGTCAACGCCAAAAATATGGGGATTATTTATATATTTAGAAACATTTTCTATTATTATGAAATACATTTTTAATAAGTAGAAACAACAAATACACATTTTTTATAAAATTTAGAAAAATTAAACATAACCTTAAACTTGAAAAATATATATTTCTGACAAAGTGTTCAAATTTGAGTGGACATAGCACTAGGAGGCTAGGAAATCGATAAAAATCGATAACGGCACATATCTTCCGCAATTTGAAGGCTACAATCACAAAATTTGGTTGGTAGGTTGTTGGCGACATCCTTCAGAGATCGGCCACCTCAAGCCGCCCCTCGCCCATCCGCCCCTAAAAATTTGAAATGTCTTTATCTTCAGCAGTTTTTAAGTTAGAGCCGTCTAATCTGGTAGGTATATTACTGGTAGCCGAGAATCGATAAAAGAAATTGTATAGCCACGCGCTCACCTGCGACCATAATCGAGTCACCATAATAGAGTCATCAAATGTTGAAGGTAACTTGGTGGTAACCTCCTTCAAAGATCGGCTGATGCATTTGCAGACCACGCCCGCAAGAACTTCGGCCCTAGAAATTTGAAATGCGCATATCTTCCACAATTTGAAAGTATGTAGCTGGTAAGAGATCGATTAAGAATTGGACGACCACGCCCACTACGCCTCCCCAAACCGATACACCTGTTAGTATAAATCGATAAAACTATAAACCTCTCTCAATTTGAAAGGTATTTTGCTATTTCGGAATTTTTTTTGGAAATTCTCAAAAGCTTTTATCATTATATAGTGTCAGAGTATTTTGCATTCGGTTATGTCCGACGGCAACGTTCTCTCTTGTTTCCTGTAGTTTAGTCTTAGTCTTGATGATGATTTGATTTAAATTGAAATTGATTAAAATTCTTCACAGATGAAACCTAAACTTTTAAAACATAACTACTCAAATAAACAAAGATGGAACAGTTGTACATTAAATAATCACAAGAGTTTATTTTTTTATATTGTTCGCATATGTATATAAGCACAGAGAACCATTTAAGATCGGATCATGGCCTCAGCACTTTGGGCAATCGGAGCCTTCACAAATGTCGCACAGCTTGGACTCGACTTGGTAATATTCCGTGGCCTTCTTGTTCGTATCGTAATAGTCGTAAAGGACAATCGGGGCAGGCTTCTGATTGGCAACGGCATGGGTCCTGAGGGCCTCGATGGGCAGACAGTTGACTTCGCCCTTGGCCAGGCTCTCAAAGTAGATGACCACCACAGTGTCGTCATTTTTGGTCTCAACCAGCTGAAAGAGAGAGCGAGATTAGCTAAGCTCGCAGAGAACTAACTGCAGTTGTGGACCTACCCGAACGCCCTTGATTTCTTGAATTTCCTTGAAGCTATCCTCGTCGACCGTGAAACCGGATGGCAACGATACCTCCAATATGGCCATATTGGATGCCTTGGCCTTGCCCTCCTCGACATATTCAACGCAAACGCTCAACTCCAGTTTTGATGGCGGCGATTCTGGCTTGATGGTCGCTTCAATCTTGAAGCTCGGCTTCGGCTCCTTCTCGATTACATTGTACTGGTAGGCGATCTGCAGCAAAGCGGCACCAGTACCTTTGGCCTCATACGACAGCGACTTGGTGCCCTGAGGGAATTCCACGGTTTGCAGCAGCAAATCATTGTCAGCGGTCAGCTGAAGCTTTTCCGTTTTCTCTCGCAGACCCTGATTGGAGACGGACACTTCCCACCTGGCCGGCTCATAGCCGGACTTTTGGGCGAACTTAATGAGTGCCCGGAGGCCAGCAATGGTGTCCTGTGTTGAGGAGAAGCCACCATAACTATTCCGTTGCGCCACCAGCCAGCGTATCGAATTCAGCACCGAGGCCGGAGTCTCTTGCTCCGTGTCGAGCAGAGCGAGCAGGGCATATGAGGTGATCTCGATGTCACGACTGCGTATCCAGAAACACCAGCGTGAACATTTGCCGGGTCGCAACGTTTGCTCTTCCTCGGCCCACCAGGTGCTATCCTCCTCGGTCTTGGCCAGCGCCTTGAGTGCGGCCACATGCTTCCCAGCATCGGCAGCCTTCACCTTCTGCAGGGCATACGTGGCAATTGCCCGGGCCAGTAGATTCTCCTCCGTATTCAATGTCTGGGCACTCAGATAAGCCACTGCCTTATCGATGGCTGTCTGATTGGGCTTCGGTTGCTCCACCAAAGCTAACAGCACATTGGCCGTCATGGACAGCGCAGAGCGCTGCGAGCCATAGAAATACTCGCCATTCTCAAAGAAGCTGCCATTCTCCGCCTGATGGCTGAAGAGGAATTGATAGCTGCTCTCCAGTTGCACTTCGTCCACCTTGATGAGGTCTTTGATCTGGGCAAAGGAGCTCAGCACATACGCTGTCAACCAGGTGGAGCCATTGCGTTCCGGATCCTCCTCGCGCCACTTGCCAGGACCAAAGGAACTGTAGCTGCCATCGTCATGA
Source organism: Drosophila nr. medialis 2 BK-2023a (assembly GCA_035044325.1). Taxonomy (NCBI): domain Eukaryota; kingdom Metazoa; phylum Arthropoda; class Insecta; order Diptera; family Drosophilidae; genus Drosophila; species Drosophila nr. medialis 2 BK-2023a. Next base: position 694,405 of record JAWNMH010000394.1, read on the forward strand.
CGATAGTGGAACATACGCTGATAGCCCTGCTCCAAATTGCGCTTGATGCGTTTCTCCATTTCGGGCTTCAGCTTGTTCAGGCTCTTCAGATAGCCATAGACCAGATAGTTGGGCACCAATGCGGACATTGTCTGCTCACCGCAGCCTCCGGGCAAACGGACCAAGTGCTCCATATTTTTGATGACCGGTCCGAGCAGGTCGCCAACGAAACCGAACTCGACATGCTGCGAATCGGGCACAATGTCATCGGGTAGCTCCAGCTCAAATGTGTCCTTGTGCTCGTGCACATCCTTCAGATTGACGAAGAAGGCACGATTCCGATACTCGGTGACACCCTCGGGCACCACCTTGAGCGTCTTGTGGACAGCATCGCCGGCCAGCGGTGAAATTGCCGTAAACTTCAGCAGTATGCTGCCAATGATCTTTGGCCGCAGCAGGAAGTTTACTCCGGCTGCCGAATTGGCTTCCACACGCACCTTTTGGGAACGCTTCTGTTCGCCAATCACCTCGTTTGAGATATCCACAAAATCGTATTCGTTGTCCTCGTTGTCCAGCGAGATCTCCACATCGAGATTCTTGGGCAGATAGTTGAAGACGAGGGCGGGCACATTGATCACCTCGCCACGTTTCACGGAATACGGCAGACGGACGGACACAAAAAACGGCTGGAACGTTTTGATCTTAAGCTGCTCATCAGTGACGGCCAAACCCTTCTCCGGATGCAAGGCAAATGCTGTCACCACCCAGCTAGTAATTGTGTCCGGTATTTTCTTGACCCACTTGAAGATTTCCGTCTTGGTATTCTCGATATCCTCGAATATCCAGGTCTCCACAAAGTTCTTGCGCACGACAGGCGGAGCAGCAGCGCCACCACCACCACCAGCAGGTGCCCCAGCACTTTCTGCTGAAGCACCTGCAGCGCCGAAAGCATGCACCGTTGTATGCATAACATCATTCGATACCAGTGCCGTCTTGCGATGGGCGGAGAAAGGTTCTGTAAGTTGAACAGAATTCATAGAATTAGTTAGAAGGCGAAAACTAAATCAATGCGGAAGCAGTTGGCATATTTGAGTATCTGTTATTGGCCATTAGGACACATTAGTTTTAAGGACATGCCGATGCATCCAAATACCGAACGATAATATAATAGAATATAATATTTCCGAGACTTAGTAGTATAACTAGTCTCCTCTAAGGAGTTCTCTAACTCTAAGGATATCTCTGATCCTTTTTAAGTAGACAGGTCTATTCAAAAAACTGAATAGTATAACTGGTCTCTGGGGAGTTCTCTGTCTAAGTCTAAGGATTTCTCTGGTCCTTTTAAGGCCTACTGCTTTTAATACTGTAAGTGGTTTGCTCACTATATATAAGGAGTTCTCTGATCTGTATTATGAGTTTTAAACTATACGTTTTTCACGCCAATTCAATTCTAAAAAATGAATACCTTATGTGGAATTATCTGATCCCGTTTAAGGTCCATTCTATAATATAATAATACTACTAATTATATTAATACTCAATCTGGTCTCACAGATCTACACAGTTTTTAATCTTAAGCTCCTTATGAACATCATCGGAAACCCTTAAATCAGTCTGAGTATCCAGGACCCCTTTCGTCCAGCTAGACATGTCCAACTCCATCTTGATTCTCTCTCTCTCTCTCTTTCTCTCTCTCCCACTCTTAACTCTCTTTCACTTACGTATACTATATTTGGGTGGAGTGCGATCGTAGAAGAAGTTGGCATTGGTCATGGTGACAACGCCGCTGCGTTCGCCCGGATAGTAGGAGTAGCCACCCTGCCAGGCGGTATGGGTATCGTAGCGACTGAGGCGCCACGAGAACGCATCCTTGCTTATATCATTGTTGCTGCCCAGAAGCAGAACGCTCTGATCGACGGCCATTAGGCCAACGAATGACTGCGGCGCTGTCTTAATTTCCAGCTCAACCTCGGCGCCGGGCTTAACCTCTTCGGGAGCGGTGATATTAATTTGATTCTGCAACTTGACAACCACATGGAAGGTTTCCTCGGCATACCGAAATTCGCCAGTGTCATCCACATAGTAGACATACATCCGGCCATAGGGTGTCGTATAGAATGTCGGCGTCAGACTGATATTATACACGGTTTGTGGTTCACTGAACACAACGCGTTCTGTTTTCAGGACATTGCCACGTCCGATGATGTTGTACACAAAGTATTTGAGCGGACGACTCGAGTTGAGGGTCACTTGATATTCCTGGCCGATTTGGAGACTGCAAATGTGTGCATAATTTAGATGGAAATCGTTTTGGATTGGGCAAACACAAACAGCGCTACAAACCTCCAAGTGTCCTTGGGCCTTTGCACGTCAAGCTTGAACCATTCCTTCTCCTTCTCGATTTCGTCGGGACTTTTCTCAATCTGCTTGGGCTCTCTATAGGGATAGGTTGTGTACAGTTGACGCTGCTCGTCCTCAAACTCTAGCTCGATTTTGTAATAACGGGTGTAGTTCTCCATGTCTGGCAGATCGGGCAGCACAACCTTAAAGACAGCCAGACTGGACTCATTGAGATGGCTTTCGAATTCCAGGGTTTTATTCTCAATTTTTGGCAATTCCGATTCATCACCGTATACACTGTGGCGTATGCCCTCCGTGTACTTGACCTATGGAATAGGATTAAATGATTAGCTAGCTATACGTGGATTGAATATCTGTCTAATGTCTGCCGACCTTCACTGGCGTCTTGGTGTCCTTGAGCAGTGTGCCGTCCACTAGGCTTATCTTAAAGATCATCTCGTGCTCCTGGTCGGGCTTAAAGGAGTAGCAGCTCGAATAATCCGTACAGAACATTTCATAGCGATAGGGGAATATTTGTGTGCCACCCGTCTCATTGAGCTGAACACCCGTAAATTCCTCCTCAACAGTGGCCAGGATCTGGGCATATGACGATGATGTCTTGAACGGCAAATGGTCGGCAAATTCCTTAACATTAATATCAAACTTGGCCTTGCCATTGACCATGTCAGCGGTACGGATAATCGCATGTCCCGGTTTATCTGTTTGCACAGTTTTGCCATCCACAATGTCCCATGAGATCGACTCATCCGTGTGCAGATTGAGCACAACTTTGCCATTAACCGGTTTGCCGTATGTGTAACTGTGACCAGAGAGACAGACAAATATATAATTTCTATTTGGCGGAGGAGAAAGTCTGCGTCCTACTTACTTGGCCTTGATCACCACCTGCATGTCGCCATCACGGACAGACACCTGCTGTGTCGCATCCATTTTCACGACGTACTTGGGCAGCACATATTTCTCCACGTTGAAGTAGGCGCGCTCATTCGAATAGGGCTCCCCGTTGTGGGCGGTCAGTGTCCAAGAGCCGAGTGTTGCGAAATCGGACAGTTCAAATTTGCCCGTATAGACACCGGTGCGGGTCTTGATGTGCTTCAGTTCCTTGATGCGATTCTTTTTTGAATCCTCGAACCACACAACAACTTCGTCCTCGGCATCCGTCGGCCTCAGATTCTCATCCAGGAAGATGACGCGATAATTGATTGTATCGCCAGGCTTATATTTGCCCTTGTCCGTTTGCAGTTGCACATATGGCCGGAATCTGTTCCAGCTGAGTTTCGTTGTGTTTTTGAAATCCAGCCCGGAGACACCCTCGGCGGTCAGGTTATAGTCACCCGACTCCAACGGGGGCAGCTTAAAGGTGATCTGCTTAGGCTCATCGGCCTTGGCCAACTCAACCGTTTTGGTCTCATTGTACGACGGACCCGTAATCCCAACCTTCAACGTAACCGGCTCCTCGGTATGATGCACTGCCACAGCCACATTATAGTCTCGATTCGAGTGTATGGTTCCCGGGCCAACAACGGTATATTGACTGCACCAAAAAATAATCAAAAAAAAAAGTTTTTTATTTAATTAAAAATAATCAGCATAGGTCAACATTGATTTCATTATCTATATAAACACATATATATATATATGTATATTTAAATATTAGGTCAGTCATTAGCATGGGTTTTTCTATTTGTTTAGCCTTTGACTTTTGATATTAATCTACACACCTCATTATTTAATAAAAATAAATATATTTTTGAATTATATGTTGTTTTTTTTGGTCTGCTTTATCAGTTCGTATTAATCTTAGATTTGGTTATTGCTCAAGGCTTGAAAGCTAATTAGATTCATTTATTTTATTATTTTTAGGTTGAATTTGCTAAAGTAAATATTCCCAGAACCTGATTCTGTCGAAACCGGCTCAGAGTCGCGAGAGTTATGTAAAAAGGCAACAAAAATGCAAAGCTGAAGACATTTTTCTTATTTTATTATTTTGGCTCATACCAAGCGAAGTTCCAACCACTTTGCCAGGCTTGGATGCGACTAAGAAAAATCAGCTAAAAAGTGTTATTCATTATTCAATATACAAATATATTATGCACATATGGGAAAGATGATCACAAAAGTAACTAATTGCTATTGGCCATGAAAAATAATTTAACAACTCAAAATTACCAAGAAATGCTGTAAGCAAATAATAATAATAAACGGGTTTTGTTCAGGGTAGAAACACTTAAAAAACAAAAAAAAATTGATAAACATGAAAAAGTACTTAAAAAGCGATATATGTTAATTTATTTTTGAAAATAACACTTGATAAAACGAATATATATGTATGCGAATGGGCGAAGCAAATATGCATAGCAAATCAGCATTAAGTAAACCTATATTATATGGAAACAACATTTAACAAAGACGACTTATATATAAGATCTCAATTCTATTTGCTTGCCTTGACAACGAATCGAGTAATGCAATTCTATTATATACTAAGTGGAATACAGCGGAGATTTGAGTAATTAGCTTTTGCATCGATTGTTTGACAAGTAAAATTAATGAATTCAATAAAATGAATTTAATGATGAATGAATTTAATTAAAATTAATAATGAATAATTATTTTTGACAATAGCCTCGACATATTTACGGTCATAAACTAAAGGCCACTAGCCGAGGCAGTTAACTGTATAGTTTGGCATATTAAATAAACCTTATATATATATAAATGACTATATTTATATATAGAATTTTTGTGAATTTGTGTACTCACCCTTCGCATTTGACTGGATCGGCCATTTGTAATAGGAGCGCCAGAGCCATACTAGCGATGACACCAAAAGCGTCTAAGCGGCGCATTTTTTTTTTTTTTTTGTTAACGGGGAATAAACGAGAAAATAGCAACAACTTGTAATTGAATAGCGACTTGTGAACAAATATAAAAATATAAAATGCAGTTGGGGGAAAGCTCAAGCAAGCGATGCCACACAACCGACCGGGCTCAGAGCTGAGCTGCGACTGGTTGAGCCGGTGACACACGGGATTTGTTATAAGTATGCATGTGTATGTGTGTGTGTGTGTGTCGGCTATGCTTTGTTAGGCCAGACTAAACGTTCGCGTCGACGCCGACTGCGATGCTGGCAATGTGTATGTGTATTTGTGCACGTACAATAAGAATAAAAAATACTCGCTGATAATTAAATTTAACAAGAAATTAAAGAAGAACAAGAAGAAAAATACGTGGATGACCAAATTTATGGATTCCATATGTGTGTGTGTGTGTGTGTGTGTGTAAATATGTGTGTTTTTTTGACAAGCTAATTAAGCAGATGGAAAAAAAGCACTATAATTATTAAGTGCCGTTAATCTTATCGCCAGTAAAATGTATTATTGAAAGACTCCTAAATGCGGGTACAGTTTTTATAAATTATATTGAAAAATAGCAGGCTGCTCTACAGCAAATAATTTTGTAATTAATTATACTTGTAAATATCGCAACTTTTTAATATATCAAATAAATATATATTGATTATGTGTGCTACAAAAGGTCGTCAAATCAATAATAAAAAAATGTCCTCTCCTAAAGAAATAGTAATCGTAAGTAAATATGTGAATGTCTTTGTACGATTATTCCTTAAAAATGCATGGAATACTCAATATTCTTGACTTATAGCAAGCATTAAGTTAGTTTCATCATATTTGGTTATTGCAAACGTTGCAAATATTTCACAAAGAACATGATAAATGATTTCGCTTGACTTATCGGATGTTTTTTATATTTGTATTTCGAGATTAAGATAAGTATGGCCACATTATGCAATAATGTGAGTCAAAATAAATTAAACCATTGCATGTCATAAACTAAATTCGCAATTAACATATTGTTCCAAATGGCTAATTGCATTTACAAATTCTATGCAGGTATTTTTGTTGTTTTTATACTCTAATACTAAAGGTATCCAGAGTATATTTGTTTTGTGGAATGTCATGACGACACCCTTAAAACTAGAGTAGTGAACCTTGGAACATATTCTGGTCTGTGCCAGTGTTAAAATTTGTTAAGCCCTCTAGAAATGTAGTAAATCGATCAAATCGATAATCGCAAGTCGATAAATCCAGAATTTTAATGCTTCTGTCACCAAATTTGATTTCTGTCGATGCCATTCAAACGGAAACGGTTTTTGAGTTAGAACCACCAAATATTATAGGTGCCGATAAAATATATGACCATATATGGAGTTATTTCTAAAATTGTAAGTCGATAAGACTGCGTAACTCCCATAATTTTTAAGATTGACTCACCAAAATAGGAAGGTAGCTTGTAGAAATTATTTAGACTACGCCCACACCCGCCGCACCCATTAACTGCGGCCCTAGAAATCTTAAATAAGCATATCTTCTAAAATTTGTAAGATTAAGTCACCAAACTTTGAAAGTATGTTACTGGTAGCTCCCTTCAAAAATCGATAAAAATAAAAATAGATGACTTATCCCACTTCGCCTTTCAAAACCGTTACACCCGTTGGTGTAAATCAATAAAACCATATACCTCACGCAATTTGAAAGGTATATTGCTAGTAGTTGGAACACGCCCACTACCGCCCCCAAAATTCTTAAAAACATATATCACACGCAAGAAGAGCTACAGTTACCGAACTTGTACGGTAGATTACTAGGAACATGCTCAAATATTTTTTTCTCCACTCCCAACCCCGCCCCTAACTAATTCTTAAAAGCCTATATCTGCTTCAGTTTTAGAGGCAAAACTGGAGGATCCATCACTAGGAACCTCCCCTAAGTATTGGCACCTGTTATCAGATTATTTATTGGTATCAGAGTATTTTGCGGCCGACTGCAAGGTTCTCTCCTGATTTATTTTTATTTTTTGCTATGGTTGATTCAGTGTTTAGCACTTTAATTGTAAAATGTTTAGAGTTCATTAAAGATTTTGTTTTTATCACATGCGAATGAAATTAAATATGGTACTTTTATTTGTCAGGTTTTTCCTGTTTTCCAATAGGCAACGAACTATTCTATTCCATTGCAACCACACACACACATACATATATACGGATATACATTTTCATTAATAATAATTAGCGTACTTTTAGTGGCTGGGGAATTCCGAAAATGATTTTCTTGGAACCGCGAAATCTGTGTCGCCTTATGTCGTTTGTTCGTGCACTGTTTACAAATTTATGTGTTTATTTTTATTTTCTTACTTGTAGCTCTTTGTTGTGTTGTTTTATTTATGAGACACTCAAGTCAACTCAACACTTTGCTCGGGAGTGCCGGTTGAACTGAACCAGCGAACGACTTGAATGGCGGCTGTTAACTGAACGGTGGATTTTGTTCTCTACTTCACTCTTTGCTTACCACCACCTACTCTCTTTCGCGTGTATATGCGTTTGTCGATAGTGTTGTTTTTATGTTGCTATTTTTATGCACAAGGGAATTTTTCACTCAAATGACGTCATCTGTTGAACAGTTTTTGTGTTTTGTATTTCACATTGTCATGCAAGAAACGCAATTGCGTCGCCTTTGTTAGAAATGTAAGTCCCCGTTTTTATTTTGGACTTTGGACAGTGAGAGTATTTGCGCTAAGATGTCAATTGGATTGCGCGGGTCAGTTAGCGAATAATAATGTCATTATTATTTATGTAAGAAGAAATAGTAATTAATTAAATGAAAAATTATGAGTATATTGAGTCTAACATAAGAAAAATAATAAAATAGTTTTACTTAAAAGTTGAAAATAGTTCTAGAAAATGTATTTTTGTATTTCTATTTACAGCAAAAACTGATAAGCAAAATTGAGACCTATTCAACACTTAACTACCGCAAAATAGATTAACATTTGTCGTTCGCTTTCAGCTTTGCGTTTATCAACCAGTTGCTTTTCGCTGTTATTTCATAACATTTAATGAAATGACTCATGAGCAAAACGCTCTGGTTCTTACTCAGCTGATTGCGGCCAGTCAGAATGCACGATTAATTAAAATTAACCGGTTTCGAATGCGCCGAAAATAATATGATGAATACATATGTATATGTGTAGGTACGTGTGTGTAAGTGAAAGATTACCAATGCCACGATTGGCAATCAGCTGCCGCCTTTTACGCCCCAAGGTAAAGCACGTGTAAGACCGCTGAGTCATGCTCCATTTGTTTTGAAAGCTTTTTTTATTTTTGCACACACACACAAACATAACATGAAGTTCTCCCTTCTGAACAGCTTCAAATGCTCTCTGGCATCCAAGGCGCGCAGTTGGCTGGAGATTTAACGGCGCTTGAAACTTATCTGTCTGCTGAACGTGCGCGCTTTTAGTAGATAAAATAAACCCCAAAACCTAATAAAGTAGAACAAAAAGATGGCGACGAGTGGGCTACAGGGTTGCAGTTCCTCAGTTATGAGCGATGTTTGCGAGAGTTCAAATCAGGTGGACTATGTGGAATCCGTCGCAGATCGTATCGAAAGCAACAATGCATCAATCAGCACAAAAAACCTACTACTTGTGGATCCCGCCGCGGCAATGATTTACTTTGGCTTTTGTGCGCTAATCTCGCACATTTTGCTCGCTGGCATCACTGTGATCATTGTGCGCAAATGTTTAGCCCTGCAAATGGTGCATACAGCGGGACATGCTTTCTACTGCACATTGGGTGTAAGTTGTGTGCAACCAGCTTAGTGTATTTTTCAATTTTTGTTTTCGCACAGTTTGTCTTCTGCCTGGGCGAGGCGCTTTTGGTGCGACACAGTCGAGTCCTGGAATTTTGGCTGGGCATTTTTAATTTGGATTTGCTCCACAGTGCTTTTGGCTTGCTCGCATTTGGCATTGGTGTTGGCGGTGTGGCTATTAAAACGTTACAAAAGCTGGAACGCAAGCGTGAAGAGCCAACGGCAACTGTAAAGCACTTTCGCAGCAATCATGGATTCTTTGGTGAGAAAGTGAGAAATGAACTCGCCACAAATAGTTTATTTACATGCCTTCTCTCTCATTCATAGGCATAGTTGGATGTGTGCTGCTGCTTGGCAGTGTTCTTAGCGGTTTCCCGCTCTATTTCTACACATTTAAGTGGCTGCAGCTCGTGCATCGTTTCTGCTCACTCAGCAGTTTTGCAACACTGATGACATCACAGATGTTTAGCTATAATACGGGTTTCGCACGACGTCAGTGGAAAGCCCGCCATGTTCGGTTGTTTAAACTGTTTACTTTTATTGTTACCATTACGACAATTAATTACGAATTCAGGAGATTCACTCGCGAAATTGTCACTTTAATTGCCAGACAATTTGGCGATTAATTTATTTATTTTATTTTTATTTTGTTTCTTTTCGATATTTGAGCATTTTGATTTTTATTATTTTTGTTTAATGCACGGTATACCATTGAATAATATAGTTTTTAATATTTAGGGCTAACACATACTTTAGATTGTACGTAGATAATTATTCAGGCTTCTTTTGTTCGGTAAAATAAATGAAAACCATTCGTCATGAATAAAAAACGATTTAATTTTGATTATAATTTTATAATTTTTTGATTGTTTTTTTTTGTTTAGTACACCAGTGGATAATATAGATTTGAATATTTACGGCTTATACATACATAGGTACACTTACTATGGATTAAACATGGATATATAATCACATCTCTTTCGTTCGACAATAAAATAATTGGAAACAATTCACCAAGAGTAAAATAAACAAAAAAGAAACATTTTGGCATAATTATGCCTTACGCTGCTAATATAGAACATTGTGAATATTAAAGTTAACTAAATTATAGATATACGACAACAAAGATCAATTGCGACCACTTTGCGATGTGTGCATTATGTCCAATGCAGCTGGTATGTTGCCCTCCACAGACTCCAAAAGCTGCGTCAGCCAGGCGCCCTCATTGCTGAAACCCATTGCCATCATTGCGTGTACGGCGGCATTAATGCGTTCATCTACGTAGAAAATGGGAATGTGAAAAGTAAATATGTTATAAGCGGAGTTAGAAAACAAATGTAAGAGGCAACGACTGACGTAAAATCATTGTGAACTACATAGGGTGGCACCTATTAACAGGTGCCTCTTAAGCTGTTGATGTGCAGTTTGGTCGAGAAGAACGATTTTTTTTTGAGTTTCTTCTCTTTATCTATATTTGCATAGTTGCAATTGAAGATTGTACAAAATAAATTAATTTATTAAATTGTCATGCCATCGGTACCGCATGCTGTTAAGACTGATAGCTAAACAATTCCAAAAACTAGTATACGGTTCCTTGCAACTATGTGATCAATTGACATTAAGTGCTGAGACCGTAAAACTTAACAGCTGTTAAATGTGGTATCTCAACATAGCTTATGTCGCTAGCTTGTATAGCGATACCATGAACAGGCCACCAGTAATGTAAGTAACAAGATAACATCTGTCACATAACATTGCAACTTAACATTCGATATCGATATTGTTATCGATAGTAGAGAAGTTTGAATTTGCAAAAAATAATTCAATTTAGCTATGTCTGATATTTGATGTTGCCTCGTTTATTAATAATTGCTACTCACCTGAATGGTAGACGAGCACTGGGCGCCACTCCTCGGCAACAGCTGAGGGAGGAGGATTAGCGGCTGTCGGGGCCACCGCATCTGTTGTTGAAGTCGAAGTGCTCACCGTATTCACCTGCGATGTTTGAGTGTGAGCCGTGCTCTGCTCGCGCTGCTGCTGTTGTTGCTGTAGCAGCAGCTGCTCCTCCTCCTCGCTCACATGCTGGCGCAGCATCTCACCCAAGTGGACATAATCGTGAGCTGGTGAAACAATCTCTGTAGCAACTGCTGCTGCTGCTGTTGAAGTTATGCTGTTGCTGTTGTTATTGTTCAAATTAATCAATGCATCCGAGCTGGAAACGTTGGCAATTGGCGTTGCCGTGTTGTCAATCATTTGCCAATCCTGATCCAAGCTCTCCGATCGGCTGCGCTGCTGCTCGGCCTTGGCATTATCAGTTGAAGTCGGCACAGCTGGAGTTGGAGCTGCAACTGTAACTGGAGTTGGAGCTGCAACTGTAACTGGAGTTGGAGCTGCAACTGTAACTGGAGTTGGAACTGCAATTGGAGCTGAAGGAGTTTCAGCTGCTGCTGCTGATGAAGCAGCTGTTGGTGTGGTCTCTGCGCCAGCTTCCGTCTTTCGCGAAGCTGTTGAGCCACTGGATGTTGATGACATCGATGTATCTGCACAGCCAAAGGCAGCTGCCTCGCTGGGATCAAGCATTTTGGCAAACATTTCGCTAAAGTTGTTCAAGATCTCGATGCCGGCACGCATATACTCGGGATTGACCATCTGGGCCAAGTTCTCCAGGCTAATTACGGGTGTGGTTGGGGTGCTGCAACCAGCAGCTGGAGTAGGAGCAGCAGCGGCGGGAGCTGGAGCAGATGTTGCCTGCAGTTTGGGTTCCTCCTTGGGGGTGCGTGGAGCAGCGACGGGCTCCTCGGCCACGATTTCATCCTCAACAAGAACAGATGCCTCCTTCTTTGAATTTTCTGATTTAGTCTCAGCAGTTGCCTGCTCAGCTGTCTGCTCCTTCGGGGGAGCTGTAGGTGTAGCTGGAGCAGCCGCCGACGTCGTTGGAGTTATGTTGCTCTCCGGCAAATTCATCATCATTTCCATCATTTGGGAGAAGAAGCTGCTGCCGCCGCCGCCACTGCCAGCGCCATGACGACGTGCATGTCGGCGATCGTGACGACTCTCCTTGGGCGCACCAGCAGCTGGAGCAGCAGCTTGAGCAGCACCTGGAGCTGACCCGGTTGGCGTCTCAGCGTCAGCGCCCATAGACAAATCCGAGAAGGGGCATTGACCGCGGAAGCGACGATGCGAGCGACGATGATGCGAACCTGGGCCACTTAGCCAGGCATCGATGACATTGGGTCCTCTGTTAGTGGGCATGCGGAGCATCAGATGATTGGGATGCTTGTGTGCCCGCTCGCAGCTCTGGCACAGATCAAAATTGGGACACTGCACGCACTTGTAACGGAAACCAACGATTGGCATCAAATGGCACGAATCGCACTCGACCCCGTCGTGTATGATGGAATTGGTGGGATCATCAACATTTTCGGGTGTAGCTTCGTCTGTCTTCGGCTCGGCGGAATCCGACGAGGAGCTTTTCTCAGGCCCAACTTGAATATGCATATTGTCCGCGCATTTCTCCTGGAAAATTTCATAGTCATACCGGTCGACGATCTCGATTTCATCACCGTCGTTATCTAAATTGCGAAATGGAAAATCATATGATATATATATATACATATTTATTTAATGTATTTTTTAGGTTTTCTTTCTTTCTTTGTAGAGCAAAAAGATTGGAAATAGAACCAGTTTTTATCTAATATACAGTTGCGTTAGAGATAATAGCAACACTACCACTTTTTTGGTTGTAATGTTGATTTTGGATATATATCGTTTAGTTTTCCACCTAAAGCATTGTCAGAATACCTTCTGGAATTCTTCTTTTTTTCATTTGAAATAGTGCCAATTACGTCATTTTATAGAACTCGTTTATTTCTAATTTGCACATTTCAAAAGTGGTGCAATTATTTTTTCGTTCATTTTCTATAATTTTCATAAAATTTAATTTTTAATTTTTATTAAATTATAAGTTGAAAACTTTGAATAAAATAATGGTTTTTTTCTTTCTCACTTTTTACAAATTTTCTTAATTAATTAAGACACCTTTGAAACTGGTACTATTATTATTTTCGCAACTGTATAATTTAGACTAATGAGTTTTTCTATATGTGTGGTGAAGCTTGCAGCGCATTGATAAAGAGACTTTACAGAGACCTTTTTATGACTGTTCAGTAAATATATAAACATATATATATATATGGTCAGTCTATTTATATGAGAACTAGTTGCTCGAATTTATCTTTATGAAACTTATCATCATTCATAGGAACAATCGGTCAAAAGTTGACTTCTTTTGTTAAGCAATATACATAAATATAACTGGTAAATTACAAGCAATACATAAACATGATTAAATATTCGTGTGGCGTAGTGAATCATAATGAATTGTGAACTTTCTTTTTGGCATTTAGTTTTTGTTATCGATTCTGATTCTATTCAAACTGATGCGCATTAATATTGTGAATCATAATGGGCAAATAGAGAGAGGGGCCTTCACACATACATACGTATATGTATATATATATATATATACATATGTATGCATTCACAATAGTCAATAGAGTTGGAAAATTGACTACGCACACAGACACATTTGCAGCTGCTTTGTGGATTGCATGTGCATACCAATTGATGCACACATAAACACACACACACACTCATATATTTATATATATATATATATATGTATTTGCACATATGCACTTGCATTGATTTCATGTTTTGATTTGCCTATTATATCATCGTACACTATTTATGTATATTTTACTTACCAATCCAATATGTCCTGTACTTGAACTCAGACAGTTTGTTATCCTGGAACAGGAAATTTTTAATGGCGAAATGGACATCTGAAAACATCGGCGATCGAATATATGTATTCAGCTTCCGCGTTGCACCCGCTGCTCCTGCCTCATCATTGTTGTTATAGGTGATTTTCAAAAATTTGTCCGGCATATTGCTAATTTTCTGCTCTTTACAATTTGTAGAAATTATTTACTTTTTGTGTAATTTTGTTTCAATTGAAAATATTCTATTTTTATTTTGCAATTTGTGTGTTGCGTTTGTCTACTACGTCGTATTCGTTCACAGTGTGTGTACAAGCGCAAAATGGCTGCAGGTTCGGCTTTTATATAGATTGTGCCTGGCACACGAAGGTTCTTGAATATTCTCCGAAAATATTGCCAAATCACTGTCGGTCGCACCAGCGAATTGTTTGTGAATGATAAGTAAAAAAGAATACATTTAAAGTAATGCAAAGCTGGTCTTCACTATTAACCGATTAATCGAAATCGGTGGTTTTACAGCTGCTTCGACAGTGTTGGTTAAACATTGTCTGACAATTATCGTGTCAGCCCTGGAAGGCGCAAAAATTCAATTATGTTGGCGCTATTATTTAAGAATTTATTTGCCAAGAAAAATTACAAATTAAATTTATGTGTGAAATGGATTGTATCTCAAATTAGATAGGCAGTCAGTTGTGAGTGCGTCGCAACTTTTGCAGCAGCTGCAGCATATGCAATTTTGTGCTGCAAAAACAAAAGTAATTATTATATATTTCAGCTGTAATTTGTTTAGATCTACTTACCGAGGTGAGCTGATCAGTTCATCATTGGCCTGTTGTCGGCTCTCGATATCCTTTTTGGGGGCTGGTATACTTATAACGTGTGCCGTTGCCGCATCGGTTGCACTATTTTCTGTTACATTATTTTCCGTTGCATTGTTTTCACCCAACATTTGATAATTTGTGGCAGGCTCTCGAGTCGTTGTCCTTACTGCCATTGCGTAATCTAAATGGTTATAGTCGATTTTAATTGTAAATGTTTAAATGTTTTAATGCTTATGCTGAGTGCCTACCTAGATATTCCGCGGCAAGTATTTCCATCCAGGACGAACCATCGCCGTTTGGCATACTGATAACGAAGCCTTCGAGTGACAGCTTCAAATTCTCGTCACCCTTTTGCCGCTGATCGTAGTGCCGCTCCTCCAACTGAAAGCCATCGTCGTCATAGTCTTCATCGTAGAGTGCACCAACTAAATCGGTGGCTATGCTGCGCGTCTGCAACGGCTTCGGCATTGCCAGGCCAACAACGTGCAACAGCAGCAAGACGAACAAATGATTCGAAAATTTGCACATCGTTCGTTTCGTTACCTACGAGTTTATTTTTCGCTTTTTTGTATTTTATTCGCGTTTAACAGGACCCGACCGTTGCCGTCGGACAGCTGGCATCGAATGAGCCCGCTGCCATTCTGGGCAACAGAACACGACAAGACGAGCCTTTTCCCATCAGCCAAGATGAAAAGAAAAAATTAAACAAAACCCGATTTATGTGAATAGAATGGAATAGATATAGATATAGCAGAGTACAGTTCAATGGCCAAAAGACTTCCGCATTGTGATGCGAATCAAGAATCAACTTAGAGCTGCCATTGACCGCAGCCTGTAATGAATCAATGCACATCAACTATGCGGCCTGAAACTGAGCTCATCTTGAGTTGGTCCATCATACCAACAAATAAATATATATATATATATACATGCATATAATAATAAAATTAATATTTAACATGTAACACAAAAAAAATTAAAATACATTTTTAAAGTAAACAGAACTCGCTTGCAAAATGTTTTTTTTTTAATATTTGAGATATTGATACGCTTAAGATAAACATTAATATTTTACATGTAATGTAAACAAAATAATAATAAATGTTTAAGGTAAAGTTAATTAGTTAACGAAACAGCTGAATATTTAGTTTAAATCCATTATAGTTGCATACAAAATTAAAATCACCATTGCGACATATTTTCTTATGAAAGATCAAATAAACCATTGGTTTTGAATTTTTTCAAGTGTAGAGGGATAAAGTTAAAATATTAAAACGCAATTTACGCAGTTTATGGAAATCGTTTATTTATTTATAGTTTTCATAATTATAAGTGTACAAATGAAAAATGGTTCTATTATTTTTTGGTTAATTTTAATTAAATTAAAAATTGAAAGTTGAAAGATTGTAATATATTTATTATAACGGCAACATTTTGAAGGCTTTAAGCCAAATTCAAAGCAAGAATTATTTAGGTCCACCCTAAGCGCAGCGCTAATGGTTCCCTGTCAGAATTGGAATGGAAACTATTCACGCTTCTAAGCCAGAAATGTGTCGAGTAAGTCGCACTTGAATTGATGCTTAATTATATGTGCAAACTTGCTTAGCCCAATAACCCAAATTCAGCTGGAGAAAAAACTGAGAGAAAAAAAACGTAAGTCATTGTTAGAGACGTTCTAATTACTGGGCTCGTAATATGCTCCGAACTTGGCATGTTGTTGTTATTGTTATTGTTTATTGTAAGTATTAACGGCGTCTCGTCGTTTGTTTTGTGTGTTGAGTGTTTCAGTTGTTCAGCAATTTGTGGCCAGGGTCAATGACCAAGGCCAGCGATCAGCTAAGAGGAATGCGCCTATTCCCACAGGAAGATGCTGCTACTATCAGAAACTTGAAATTCCATTACACAATATTTTTTTCCTCTTTCTTTTTTCGTGTAGTGAATAAAAAAAAACTGGTTTGCAATTGAAAATTGCAACGTAGCTAATTTAATAGTGACTGGCCTTAGGAAAAGCAATTGTGAATGTTATTCTCGCCCCCCTTTTCCCCCCTTAATTTAGACTTGGTTTATCCTTCAGCGCATCAATACACATTAAGCTGTCTCTCTCTGTTTTTCTGGCCTTAGTCAAAGCAATTGCAAACGTTTTTTTCCAGCGCCTCAAAACCGTTATATAAACGCACACATTTGGCTCTCTCTCTCTCTCGCTCTGACCTCAGTCAAAGTAAATGCAAATGTTTTCTCCCCTCTACTTTTTGCCATTTGATTTCGACTTAATTTTTCTCTCTTTCGCTCTAGCTCCCGCTTGCCATTAATAAATTCCCCTTTTGATTGGTCAGTTAAATTTCCCATTAATATGCAAATGATTTGGCGCCCAATTTGAATTAATCGAAGTTATTTGTATGTTTTTATTGTGTAAATCTTAAATCGAAATGCATTGCGATTAAAAAGAATAGCATTTATTATGATGAAGTAACTTAAAATATAATGGATTGAAAAGTGATGCTCAGTCTCAGTAGCCCTCGATCTGGCGGCATGCGCCATAGCTATCTCTTCGCTGCCCGGGCGCACAACGGGCCAATCCATCTCGGAGCAGAGTCTTCGATTCGGCCAAAGAATCGCCGAGCAGCTCAAAGCTCAGCACATCCGCCTCCAGCTGATCGGAACGGGGCATCAGGATCGGTGTCGGCTCCTCATCCAGCTGCCAGTTGCGCGACTCTGCCTCCTTTACAATATAGCCGGGCACATCGATCGGTGGATAGAGAACATTGCTGTGCTGCACTGCATCACTCTGATACAGGGGCACACTGATCGATCGGGCATTGGAAGTGGAAGTGGAACCCAAGGAATCGCTGCCAGTTAGTCGATTGTTGTCCACGAAACTGTTGCCGAACAGCGAACGCGAATTGCGATAATATTGTGAGGCAGCAGCCGGATTGAAACGGTCCAGAGAGGAGGAAGAGGAGGAGGTGCTTCCGCTGCTGCTCCCTCCACCGGATACCGGTGGCAGTGCCTGGATAAGTTCCGGTTCCGCCTCCAGATGATAGGGTCTGATCAGCTGCGGCATGGGAATCAGTTGTGGCGGCAACACATCAACCTGCTGGCGATGCAAACGTGGCTGCAACTGCAACTCCTCGCTGGCCGACGAGATGTCCACATGGTAGGGGGTGCGTCCCTCAATGAAATCCGGCAGAGTCGATGGAGAGATTTGCTGATGCTGTTGAAGCTGCTGGAATTGTTGTTGCTGTTGCTGTTGCAGTTTCTGGCGCTGATAGAAGGATTTCAGTGCCGCGGCCTGAGCATGTTTACGCTTGTTGCTGCTCCTGCTGTTGCTGCCGCCGATAGGTTTGCCTACGCCACGCAATGTGGATGCGGCCAGCATTTCGAGGAGATTGTAGTCCTCCTTCATACCGGGTGGTATTAGCACAATCATAAAGTTATCGAGATCGGCTCGTATATTGTATTGTCCCTCCTGCCGTTGATCGTAGGTAATCACACGGCGACGCAGTGCATCCTGCAGTTCCACAACCGCTGGCTTCACTGGAGCCACTGTAACAGCTTCCGCTGCCGGAAACAGATCCTCTTTATTAACAGCTGGCGTCGTATTCGAATTCGAACTCGAACTTGGACTGCTGCTGGGCAGCGTTTCGGTTTCCGTTTCGGTCGCTGACGCTGACGCCAACAGCAGCAGCAGCGTCGGCAGCGTGAAAGTCAGCCCAAACATTTTCCAAAATTAGAACCAACAATTGCCGCTTGATTTAATTCTACGTTCTTAACGCACGCGCTTCTCGCTCGCAACTGATTTGAGGTGAGCAACGCCAGCTTTAACATTGACGTCGACGTCAGCGCATGCGCAACTTTCATATTTTGCTGCGTCGCCGCGACGCTGCTTTGTTGCTTTCTTTCGATTCTCATTCTGGTTTTTAGTCGTTGTTGTTGTAGCTGTCCTTTGTGTTGCGTTTATTTATTCGTTTGCTGTGCTCATTTCGGTTGCGTGGCTTGCATACGTCGACGTCGCTGCCACCCGCGCTGCTGCTTAACTTATAAACAAATTATATTACTGCGCAGCTTTTGGGTTCTCGCTGCGCACAGTGGAACGTGAATTAGATTTTCACATCAATTAGGCAATGAGGAAGCATTTTAATGCGCAGACGCAAGATAATCGATCGAGCACGTACTCGAATTGATCGATGATTGCATTGTTGACAGCTGTGCAAACCCTGATGAAAGTCGTGTGATCCCTATTAGATATCCGCTGTCATTTGTGTGTACATGTATAATCTAACCTTACTCCAAATAAATAATCTAATCGATTTGTGCTCAGCAAGAAAACGGGTATTATCAATAAGATCTTCTGATAATCATTTTGGGAAGGCTTTCAATCTAGTTGCTAATTAATGAATCTAAGGCGCATATTTTTTATTTAGAAAACTGTATTTAGAAAACCAGTTCGAAAAATCCAAATTTAAGTTAATTATAAAAAAAAAAAACAGATTAATAAATTTAAATGAATTTAATTTTTTATTAAAAAGTCCTTAAATTGTAATTTGTTTATATTTTTTTATTAATAAAATAAAATCTAGAAAACTAGTTCATAGCATAAAAAATCAAAATTTAAGTTACAAACATTAAAAAGGAATTAATAAATTTGAATTTGAATAAAATTTGAATTCGATAAACTGTAAATTTATATTTAAAGTACAAACTTGAAGCAAATTAATAAATTTCAATTGCATTAAAATGTTTCGGTCCGATCCGTAACTGCGATAAGAGACGCCTCAACAGCAGCTGAATCATTAAAAAGATATTTCAAAAACGGTTTGCTCCAATTGAAATTTGCATTTCTGAACATATAATTTATTACTTCAAAGTTGTTGTGTCTTTTTCTTGGTGTTGTTGTCTTTTTTTGCACCATTCAAGGGGGAAGCGACATTCACAGTTATTCATGTACAATAAGTAAGCAATAGTAATAACAATAAGTAGTAAAGTAAACATTTATGTGTTGCATTAAGTTGTTTTTGTTTAAATAATAATTACACAGTATGCGTTTAAATAATTAGAGGTCTTGGCGGTTATCTTAGTTCAACACGTGCCATTTTTCAATTTTCTTTCAATTTTGAGTAAACTCCTTTTCTAAAATCGAACATTTTAAAAATAATACAAATCAATTAAGCACATTTAAAGTATGCTATTATCATATATTCATATATATATATATATATATAGCATCATTGAAAAGTTAAACGACACATGAACACTAAAACACTGGCATTGAATACGGACTATAACTAAATCGATTATATAGTAGTAGAGGAAGCGAGTCTTTTGTTTTTGTTGGGCTAAATCTTAAATGGAAGGAAAGATTTTGAAGTGAAATGATGTCAATTATGTATATATTTGACTGGATGATATATATAGAGAGAGTGGTCGAAACAAACATTTAAATAATTCAGATTAAATATCTAAAACATTTTTCCGAGTTTAGGTTTCAAAAATTATAGCTACAACAAATTTAAAAATATAAAAATACTCTGCGGATGGTTTTTTTTTTGTGGATGTATGTGTGTGTGTGGGTTGTCTTAAGGATGACGATCCTTGCTACCTGAGCGATATGTTTGAAATAAAGCGCAAGCCTTTGAGCAAACGAATATCTGACAAACGACCCACCACAAAGATGAACGAAACAAACTAAGAGAAACAAAAATTGCTAATGTTTTTTGTTGTTGCTGTTGTTGTGGTTTGCCTAATCCAGTTTGTGTGATGTTTGGGGCTCCTCCTTGTGCTCCTGATGGTTCGTCTGGCGTTTGATGTCCAGCGTCGGCATCCGCTTGTGGACGGTGAAGCAGACACGATTGAAGTGATCACACATCTGGTTCACCACGCTGGCGCCATAGTGCCAGTGCGTCAGCGTTGTCACAATCAGCAGCATGTAGAGCATTGGACGCTCCAGCGCCGGCAGCCAAAAGCTGGCCAGGATCGACAACGCAAACATGGGCGTCTGCCAGTGCCACGTCTCACAGCGTGTCTTCGACATTTGAGACACGATCAGGCGGCACTGCAAGTAACGGAAACGTAATCAAATTGGTCAAATGTGCTGGCTATATTAATATATATATATATATATATATATATATATTATGTATTATATAAATTCAATTTAAATATTCCCAGAAATCTTGTAATTTCAATTTAAATATTGCATTTTATTTATAATTTAATTTATTTTATTTTGCACTTTTTGCATTTTTTTTGTCTTCACTGATATTGGTCGACATTAAATAAACATATATATAAAAAAATGTCATCTATATTTAATTAAGCTCAAAAGGTTGCACAAGCTCGAACTCTCAACCAAGTAATAAGCATAAGAATTAGTAACAAGGATTCCATATTTAAATGCCAAAAAATGTATTAAAGCAGCCTATTTTTGAAATATTTCAATAGCATACTAAGAAAACGAAAATTTGATTAAAAAACTTAACAACTTCAAAAAAAAACGACGAAAATTGAAATTCAATATAATTTTATAGAGCAAAAGGCACTCTTTCGATTTGGATATTATAATATATATTGAGAAAACTACGCGATTGCGAACGTTAGCAAAATGGAAGTCGCTTTTGGGCGGCATCTAACAAAATTGCAGAAATCTGCGAAATGCAACTGAACAGACTTTTTAATATCTTCTTTAATTTTGAAAAATTTGCACAGACTGTTTTGCATTTACTTAAGTGTGATAGAGAAGGAGATATTCGAAACGCGACATATTTTGCCATAGCTATTTTATTGGGACTAGTTTCAGTAACTTCCTTTCAAAAACGATTTTTATATTATTATTATAAATTGGGGTACCATCACTGCGACCTATAAGGTCACTTTGAGCCCGAGTTTTACATTAGTGATATTGAAAATTCAAAATATGAGAAAACAAGTGAAAAATGTAGAAATATATTGCAACATCCTGTGCCGCATTTCTGATTCCCTTCTACTTTTAGCACATGCATAAATAAAATATTTTGTACACTTACTTTTGTGAACGTGAGAACGTTTGGAAATCTAAATAAAAAGTTGGGGAAGATTATTTCGCGGAGCAACTATATCAGAGTTGGGTCAACAAAACAACAAATGCGGTGAACGTGATTGTAGAATTGCAATGCAAGCAAAATACAAATTTATCAACAATCGAACTTATTTTCAGATTCTTTTCGTTTGTTTCTATTTATGCGGAATTTCATTAAATCAATCAAAATATTATCAATAAATTATTAAATATAAACATGGTTTTAATACAATATAGGTAAAACCCACTCTGTCAAAATTTCCACCTTTCTGTGGAAACTTTATACAGTTTTTGCCCGACTGAAGTATTATCCAAAAACTATTCTAAAATAAATTAAAAACTATTTTATATCGCTTAATATAAATTTCATTTTCAAATTGCTTCGTTTATTTTGTAATATTTTCTAGACTACGATTTCGATTAAACCTTCAATACGAGCTTGAGTTGAGTTGAAAAATCGAATAATTTAAATTTGAGCATGCCACAACTGCTCCCCCTAGTAATTTAACGACCTATCCACTTGGAGTCCTGAATTAATTTGATCAATGGATCACATTCACGTGGAAAGACGAAGATGCCGCGATCCTTTTTCAAATAGCGATAGGCACGATGCTGATACCAGCCATAGATTTGATTCTCAGTGATTGGCTGCGCTGTGGCATGCTTGGGCACATAGCTCTTGGGCGCATCCCCCTCAGCGTTGGCATCCTCAGCTGCGTCCTTCTTATCGAACACCTCACGCATACGCCGTACATCCTCATCCGTGCAATTGAAATACGGCCAATCGTGTCGGGCATAGAACTTGAGCGTCAGCGGATGCTCGCCATTCGTCACCGGTATCGGTGCGGATGCAGTTCTACTTTGCCCATCCTCCGATCCACCATCGACCTCCTGTCTACGGCGTATGTCGGCGGCACAACGTCGTCCGCCACAACAAAATGGTGGCATTATTTAAGAATCTGTTTTGGTTTTTGCACTTTTGGAAATGTGTTTTCTACTTTGGAAGTGTCAATCGAAACGAATAAGTCGAACAAGACTTCGAAATGAGGGCCACAAAATTATGCTCGTAACTTTGTCGTCTGGCAATTGTCATAAAATTCAAAGCTCAAGTTTTTTGAAATTTGTTTTGAAATTATTATTGCAGTTAAGTTTTTAGATAGTATAAATCAGTGGGTCGAGACGGAATGGGAATCGGAAACGCTTGTTTACCGTTTGCAGTTCATAAGCGGAATCAGAAACTGATTCAACACTTTTTAGAAACCCAAATAGTAGCATTATTCAGAGGCGAAGGCCTAGTTTCATATTCGTTATGGGGGCATGATTCGTACTCAAATATTATTCGTCTCGGAACTCAAATACTGTAGCAAAACATATTATGTCAAAGTGGTTAAGCACTTGTAATTTAAGGTGTCTAGTTCTCTCGATCTCTTTAAATAACTTAAGGGGAGAGGCTTTATTTAGCCTGTTAATGAGCTTACCCATTTTTAATGAGCTTACCCGTTTTTTAATGGGTTTATGCTGTAAAAAGAAAGAAGGGCATGCCGAGGAGAACCGGGGTTACCCCTCTCCACAGCAGATAACGCAAGTTCATTAAATTAATTTTTTTAGCGTAACGTGAAAATCAAGATGCTAATAAATAAGATTGGAATCAGAATCAGAACTTAAATTTGATTGGCTTTAAATTGTTTGGCTGGTAAAATTAAATCTAATTATAATTGCTATGGGAACGCTTTAACCAAAGAAGATTGCTTTGAAAAACTTTCTGTCTTCAAAGTAGATTTCTGAGAACACTATCTATTTTTTGGCACATTTTTAATATTAGTATACGACACTTTTTATCGACGCGTTATCTACTCGGTGTTGCTTGCTAGCCAAACAATACCCATATAAATAATGGCGCTTTTAAGTGACTAATAAAGCATGGCAAGCACCTCATATCTGAACTGAGTCATGAGCCGAAAGCAAATTGAAGTGTACTTATGATAATGACCATAATCAATGGCGAATCGAGAATGAATAGTAAAAACTTAGTAGAAAAGTTCCCCTGATTGTTTGGTGTTGAGAAACTTACGCTGACGTTGGAGAAGATAGTGCCGCTTAGCATGAACATGGCGCGCGGATCTCTTTCCATGATGTCGTTGGGTGACATCAGGGGCCAGATGAGCAGCAGCGAAAAGTATGCCATAAAGGGCCACAGCGGGCGTATCGCCTCCGTCAATGATAACAAACGCCCCGTGCGCTGAGCATACGAACTGAATCATCAAAATATATATAATTAGTATGTTAAGTGTGGAGAATAGGAGACTTGAAGCGACTCACTTGTAGACATTGATAACAACCAGGGGCAGATTGGCCATGGCACTGATATGCAGCACTGCCTCCATCACATTGCCCATTGGCAGCGTACCCCAGCTGCCCAGCGGCAATTCAAATTTCCAACTTTCGAAGCCCATCCACCAGGTGATCAAGTACATGGCAGTGCTGCCCCACATGCTGAGATCATAGCCCCAGGGTAAATACAATATGCCCGTATTGTATTTCTCCCAGTGCGATACAAAGAAATTAAAATAGACCGTCATGCAGACATAATACATGCGCATCGGCCGCACCGAAAACACATTGCTCCGGCCGAAGATGCTGTACAGACACGTGGGTATCAACATTGCCGTGTACGAGTCCAGACCATGATCGAACAGTTCGCCCAACGGTCCCGACAGCCCAATTCGACGCGCCTGCTTCCCATCGATCCCATCCAGCGTATACGCAATGAATATATTGAATGCGCAGCTGAGCCATACCCATTTGGGTATTGGTGTTGTGCCCGCCTCATTCGAACTGGCCTTGAAATTCCAATCGTAATAGGACAGAAACACCAGATTCATCACACTAAACAGGAAGCCAAGGAATGTCATCAGATTGGGCGCAAACCACCGCGGGAAATACTAAAGTGCATTTATCAATTTCAAATTATTTATTATTATTTTATATTATTGATTTTCAAACAACATCAAAAAACACTCACCTTAACCAGCCAGTTCCAAAATGGATGCATTACATATTGGCTCAGAGGCGAGGTGTCTATCGCACTATACTGCATGTGTGTAAGAGAGTGAGAGGGAGAGGGAGAGAGGGAGATTGTTGTGTGTTTTATTTATGAACAACGCTTTTTAATATGCACGACAAACTATTCGCCTACCTTATAATTGTCAAAGCCATTGATTTGCTCCCTTCTCAGGTATTTGTAGTCCAGCAATTCTCGTACACGTTGCATTTTCCTATTTTATTTTCGTCTTTGGTGTGGCGTGTTTAACGCACGTGCTTCGTTGATTCTGAGTATAGGAAAAATAATTTATTACCAGTGTGGAGTGTTGGTTGGGGTAGGGGGGTGGATAAAAATAACAGCCGACTTCTTGTTGCTCAATTGACAGCGGCTCTTACGTTAATTGCCAGTGCTAGTTAACTACTTTAATGTTGTTGTGAGTTGGCTACTTTTGCGAAAAAACACGTATTAACTGGCAACAACTTTGAAGCGCGCACAGCTCGCTGTTATTTTCCAAAGCAAAACTGACTTTGCCGGCTGTTTTAGCTCGGTTTAGCCAAACACACACACAAACACACGCACACCTACTAATGGACACACTCAGCTGGGCTGTATTTGGGGGTTGTTTTGCAACACACATTCACCTTATTTTGTTTTGATATCTTTGGGTTGGTTTTTTTAATACACTAATTAAATTTTAGTTGCATAAAATTCATGAGTTTATTAATGGCTTTTCCGTGTTGAAGCCCAATTAAATCTCTCGAGCAATGTTATCATTTCTTTGCAACAGGACTGCCATCTCGACTGAAATGCGGCACAGTGCTGTAAAACACCAAGGAGTCGTGTATTGTATCGATTAGTTTGGCGGTTTATTTGAAATTCTTGATGGGCTTTATTGTTATTATTGTAGGACGTTTGGAAATTCGTGTTATGTGTATAGTTAACAAATCACATTGCGTAAAAAAAACATATATACTCGTATAAAGTGTAACAAAATAGAATACGTAAATAATGCTGGTATTAACCAAGTCGCGTAACAAAGGAGGAACATAACAAAAATTCATTTAAATTATGCTAACAAATGGCATATACAGTTGATGATTATTTGATGACTCTAGACAGCTTTCAACTACGTAGTTTTGTATAGTATTCGTTTTATTATTTCTTCAAGTTGCGTTTACGTATATTGCCTGGACAGCCGCCAGCGGCCAACAGATGCATTTTCCAGCCACCATCCAAGGGCAAATGGACATCATCATGGCACAGTGGACAACGAGCGGCGCCCGTTTTGAGTTCTGAGAGAATTAAAGAAATTTATTGTGATTTATTTTTGGAGAGAGTTATTGGGCATACCACGACAAAAGTCCTCCATTTGATGGAGTTCGTAGAGCTGCTTGTGCACCGACTCCGTGCAGCGGGCGCACATCACATAGCTATCCTTCGCCTCGCATTCCGCTAGAGAAACCAACGCAAATGACAATATTTAAAATGTATAAATGAATCTAAATAAGTCTCACTCGTTAAATGATAGTTGAGGGCGGCTACTTCGAGCACCTGGCTGCATTGTGGGCACTTAGTGAGAAATGGGCACGTTTTCCAATAATGCCGATCCAATTGGCTGGCATCGCTGCCAGCGCAACACCAGCCACAAAACGGACAATTGCTATTCGAATAAAAAGGATTAGGAATGGGCAAATGAATTAGTTAAGCGTCTGACATACACTTTGGGCGTTGTCTCCTCCGTTGACTCCGAGTTGGAGGCGGATCCTTTGCGCGAATTTGAGGCGGAGAGCATGGAACGCTTCAGTTGCTCATTGTACTGCTGTTTGCCATTGCAGCTGACGAATCCATTGTCGCCGGCAGGGCCACTTTTGCTGTTGCTGCTGCTCGGTGTGGGCTGTAGAAAATCGGTGCCATTGCTGCAGGAACTGTGTGCGACGCCATCCGTATATTTGTTGACCTCCAGCAGTTCCTGTTTGCGCTCCAAATCAAGCTTATCGAACTCCGTGAACAACTGGCGATAGAGCAGATTACGGCGCGTAATATCATCATCCGGTGGCAACTGTTTGCGAACCAAACGTGGATTCACCTTGTAAACCAGCACCAAAATGCGTTCGGCCACCTTGCGCACCGGTTCCGCCGGATGATGGATGCCCGAGCAGCCGCAATCAGACAGCGCCCGACACGTCAGCCCGCTGTGCTTATCGGTGCTAATGCCCTGCGTGTGCACCAGCTGTTCGAGCATTTGCAGCCGGCTCATCGCCAGCCGCTGATGGGTGCCGGAGCCGACGCTGCGCGAGAGTGCCGGTGCGACGAGATGCTGTTCCGCGACCTGCGGACAGGCGGCAATGCTGAGTATGGTGTGCTGGGCGAGCGTATGTAGCCGGGCCGATGGATCACCCGATTTGGCCAACAGTTCGGGCAGCAGACGATCCACACAACGGGCCACTTCGCTGGGAGACACACGACCCGGCACATACTCAAGGAACAGGACACGCACCGCCTCCGTCGCCTGGCTGAACACCGAGTAGACGGCATCGCGCACAGCACGGTGCAGCAGCAAGGCGGCGCTGCGTGCCACCTTGTTGGGACTGGCCGCATGCTCATTGCTGGGCATCTCCACAGGGCCGTCCTGCTCCTTGAGAAAGTTGCGCAGACGCATGAGGCCATCCTCGCGATCCTGAAATTGACGCGAGTAGAATTGCTCAACCTGGATGGGGAGTGGGAGCGTAAAATAATTAATCTGGATTTCAAGGAGTGAATGGAGAAGTTGGAGTGCATCTTACCATCTCACTGCCAAAGACCAGAATGGGCAGCGCTGCCTGGCGACGCTCGCGATCATTGAGACGCGAGCGGCTGCGATTTGGGTCCGCTTCGAGCAGCGCATTACCCTGGCACTCCCTTAAAAATTCATTAGTATTTGAGCTAATACAGTTTTTTTTGAACGGAACAACGGACAACGTTTACACACGCCGTATATAGAGAGAAATGAAATGAAATATAAAATGTATGCATCAAAAATACAACGACGACGACAAATTTACGGTTAGTGTTTTCAATTAAAAAAAAAAAAAAACTATCGATTACGATTTATGTTGTCTTATCGTGTCATTTATCGCTATCATACCTCTTCATGCGGCATCATGCTAAATGTATGTTAGTACTATTCGACGACAACAACAACAGTAGCTACACATTTGCTTGCACTTGGAGATGGGCGCGTGTCGTGACACGAATTCAAACGGCTCAGCCCGAAGTGTTTACCAAAACAAAACTTAGAATATTAATTACATAAATTTCGAGACGAGAAGATAATGAAATTTGGTATATTTTTAAAGGTGATTATCGGCGTCATAAAACTACATGAAAGCAGGAAGTGCAACGAAATTATCAGAAAAAATAGATTTTAATGGCCGAAAAAAAATTATTCAATTAATCAGCAGACATTTCTATTTTTAGGTTCCACAAGTTAAATATTTGTAAAAAGGCTTTAAATTAGAATACAAAAAATTACTGAAATTATTGAAAATGATAAATCTTTTAGGCTAATAATATAATAATTTTAGGCTAATAAATATAAAAAGATAATATAGTAAAGAAAATAATGTAGTGTTTTGTGTCTACTTTTTCGTGCTTCAATCAGACACGAGCCCATCTCTATTCCACTATGCACATTGACGAAACTTACTGCCTTAGCGTGGGAATCGCTCGCTCCTCGTAATCCTCGTAGGAGTTGCGTGGCGCGCTCTTGTTGCGTCGCCTCAGCGAGCCCTGCCGACTGGACATGGGCGAGCTGTGACGTGATGCCATCGGCAGACGGGGAGATTGTGGCAACTCATCGTGTGACTTGGCATGCAGATGCAGAGCAGCAGTTGAGGCGGCAACGCCAGCGACCGCGTCGTTGCCAACCGTCTCCATGGGTGACTTGTCCACCTGAGCACGTTTTGGACTGTTTTCGACCGCCTCGGCGAGAGCATGGGCCACATCCTGTAGACTGGGTGCGAGGGGCAGATTGGGCTTGCCACCGGCATAAATCTCACAGCTCTGATCGTTCACACTGAGCGGACCCTCCGCCTCGAGCAGTTGCTGCACCTGCAGCTGCTTTAGCACACACGTTCGATACATTTCGATCTGCTCCTTGCGTAAGCGGGCCGCACTGAAATCCTCCTGTTGCACAGCCTGTCGCTTGGCCAGCGCATAGCGACCCAGACGCTCGCCCGCCGTTCGCATCGCCGTCATGCAAAGCTTAAGTTTG
This sequence comes from Drosophila nr. medialis 2 BK-2023a, assembly GCA_035044325.1. Taxonomy (NCBI): domain Eukaryota; kingdom Metazoa; phylum Arthropoda; class Insecta; order Diptera; family Drosophilidae; genus Drosophila; species Drosophila nr. medialis 2 BK-2023a. Next base: position 723,361 of record JAWNMH010000394.1, read on the forward strand.
CGGGCATACTCAAAGCGTTCAGAGCTCACAGCCAGCAGTTTGCGCTGCTCCAGTTCACGAATGTGCTGCACAATCGACTCCTCGACATACATGGAGAAGAGGAGATCATCACATATGGAGGCGAGTGCCAGTTCACCGGTCGCCGTATCTATAGGCGGTGTGATCTCGCTGCCCGTTGCCAGTTGCTCCTCACCATTGTTGAGTGCCGCCGGCTCCAGTTCCTCGCCGAGCACATTCACCGCTATCAGTGCTATCTGTTCGCTGCCCTTGTTGTGCTCATTGCAATGGGCGCCAATCAGACGCAGTTTGAGATGTGTGCCACGCCGGGGATTCACAGTAACGCTCTGTAATTCACGGGATTTGTGATTGGTGTTCGCATTGTCGGCGAGCGCGACAAAGCCAAGAAAATCAAAGTATTGCGAAGACGGTGTGCTGGGCATGGACTTGGGCGAATAGTGCAGCCAGAGCTCCACTTTTTCGGCTGCAAAGGAATGATGAACGAGCTGATCTTCATTGGAATAGGAGGAAACTTACGTATCAGATACTGGTGGGCCAGGAGCTGGATGCGATAAATTCGAGCCGGTTGCTGGAAACGCAAGATTATGTCATGTGTGCCCAATCCGCTGTCCACAGCACTGCGCCAGCCATGCACCGTTGGTCCATGTGTATTGAGCTCGCTGGCCGGGAAGCTGGTGTCTTCATCTGCAAAATGACAAAATAACAAAAATTAACGTTGCCAGCTGATTGCAAACAGTGTTGGTAAGCGGTGCGCTCAACACATAAACAAATATCAAATGCGGCATCAGATGTTTAATGAAGCAGCAACAAACACAAAACACACGCAAAACAAAAACGAATTAGAATTAAAGGAATAACGATTACGTGGCTGCAAGCAAGCACACGCTCTCTCTCTCTGTTTATATATTAAATGGGCTGCCGACACAAAACAAGTTTAGTCGAAATTTGTAACTGTGGCGCGACGAAGCTCAGCTAAATTCTAATTGAGTTTCAAATTATTTGTTTGATTAGTCACATAGCAACTTGCCAAAGATGCCGCAAGATAACAGCTCAAAAGCTTCATACCCATCCGCCTGGCTGCAAATCCAGTGCACATTGAACAGCATAAATCATATACTGATCTTTCTAGTAGCCGCATTCTTCTTTGTGCTCGCTCGCAGCTTGGATTTTCAGGATACGGCGATGCATATGTTTATGACGGGCATTGGTGTAAGTAACGAGAAACTCAATTCATATACACTTTGCAAATAACTCTCATTTATATATGTACACAAAATGATTCGAATATTAATGGACTTATAAGGTACATTTAAAAGAAAATCAAACGCTTCAAGTCAATAATTAAATAAGTCATTTAAATTTCCTAATTACAATTATAATTATTGTTGCGAGCTCAAATTTCAAGTTTTCCAGAGTTCTATTTATGATCTCATTAAAGCTGATTAAAAAAACACCACATTATCGTTATCATATCATATCATTGCTAAAAAAAAAATATGTTGTTATCTTTTATATACTGACCTTAATAATTATTTAACAAAAAAAATATGAGAAATATGTACGAAATTTGCAATAATGTACCTTAATACACAAGTTATTGATTCAAATTACACTTCTCATTTCTGATCAAATTTCAAGTTTCCCAAAGTTCCATTTAAGCACTCGGTAAAGAAATATAAAAAAACCTAGCTCATCGTTATCATATCGCGCTGCTAAATTATGAATTTGTTGTTATTGTTGCTGACCTTTACACCTCTTTTTTTTGTCGGTATTTTTTTTGTTTGGTTTATAGTTTCATGTGCTAATAGCTCAGGCAATGATGTCGCACTACAAACTGAATCCGGTGACACGTTGGATATCTCACAAGAACAAATCCCGTTTCCATGGATTGCTGCAGTTTGTTGGCGGCTCGATGGTGTTGCTGGGTTCCGTGGGCAAGTTCTCGCAAAAGGACGTACACCTGAACACCTGGCATGGGAGATTTGGTGCGTGTGCGCATAAATTATACGCCTCACTGGACAATGTCATAATAATAATAACAAGAATAATAATAATTTGTTTTGGCTTGCAGGTGTGGCTGCTGCCTTTGGCTGTGCTGCCAGTGTTGTTGGTGGCTTGGTGAACTTTTTCCAACCCATGTTGGTGCTTAAGGTGATGCCGCCCTCGGAGTTACGCTTTCGTCACAATCTCTTTGGAATCGTCACATTTACGCTGGGCATGAGCGCCATTTTCCTGGGTTACAGTTCGAAATTTTTTACTCGCTTTGTGGATAATGAATTCATTCCGGCCATGATGTTGACTACCGTATTGGTCTACTTGCTGACCATTATTGGACCCGTCACTTCTCTGCTGACAAAACTCAAATACAGACGACAAAAACGAAATTCCACGTAAAACATAGGGTATCGTTTCAAAATGGTGGAGGTTGAGAGGCTACAATGGACTGTCTCCGAGTAGGGTACAATAAAAAAAATGCAGAAGAAACTTTCCAAAGCGCAACGAAAAGTAATTTAAACCGTAAATTTGCTGCGCTTGGCTTGATGCCAAAATAAAAACTCGTTGACTGAATATTTAATTGGATATTTGTGCAGACGCCAGACTTATAAAAAGCATCAATCTGTCCTTACAATAATGATGAATGCTGCAGAGATTTTGAGCTAATGATAAAAATGCATTACTACAGGTAGAAAGACAATTTTGATGCTTATGTTCTTAAAGTAAATATAAATGTGGCGACACATTTGACTGGATTTATGTAATATTTATGTATATAAAAAAGTGATTAAAATAATTGTTATGCATTTACAGTCGGTAGCAAATCAAGTTTACTCTGTGTACAAATGTTGTTTAATTTAGCGTCGCACTGGGCGTATGCGTATTTTTATCGATTTCTCAAGTGCACCTCAAATAGCGCGCGTTGCTCGGCGCTCAATTAAACACCAGCGACAACGGTAACTAAAAAAAAAACAAGATTAACATAAAAGAAAAATTCAAATAAATATCGTTAAGCAAAAACGAAAGAAGTCAAGCAATGAACAGTAGTCTGTCAGCGTCTGTTTTTGGCTGCGTTTGTTTACCTGAGGCAAATACCACATTAAATGGTATTTTCTTGGCCATTGCGAGGTCACTGAGGGAAGGCACACTACTATGCAACTTGACGAGTGCACAACAATTATAATTCTTGTTGCCGTTGGCAGCCTCAAATTCTCGGTGCACAAACTAAAAAACTAACGCGATTTAGTAAGCGACCCATGCCGTAAACGCGTTTGCACAGTTGCAGCGGTTGCACTTAACTGTTATCGATATCGAATAACAGCTGTTTGATAAAAAGGTGTTGGGCAACATCCCCATATACGATTACAGAGTGAACTGAATGAGCTGGACTATATCGAGTAACAGCTGATTGAAAATCTGTGTTGGACAACACCACATAAGCGATTATCGAGCGAACTGAATGAACTGGTCTGCCGGTTCGCCGTTCGATCGAACAGTTCGACGCAACTCTCCGTGGAACGCAACCACACCAAAGTTTCGCCGAAAAAGGTTGCAAGTCACGGACGGCAAAAAAAACGAGAAAAGGACGGACATTTAGTACGGGCTGAGTTATTATCGCCGAATCGTGTTCGAACATCGAACGTGTCGTTGCAACATGCTTGTGCGTTGCGTTGCTTAACGAAAACAAAACTTCCAGCGGTGGCTCGCAGCAGTCAGTTTTTCTTTCTGTCAAACAAAATGCCAACAAACAGCCATAAATACAGCATTTTGCTGCCCACATACAATGAAAAGGACAATTTGCCAATTATCATCTGGCTAATTGTGAAATACATGAAAGCCAGGTGAGTTTTGTCAGTAGTTACTCTGTGTGTGCAATTGATAGTTGAAGGTCTTCTCCATTAAGTGACTACAATTACGAGGTGATTGTCATTGATGACGGCAGTCCCGATGGCACTTTGGACGTGGCCAAGGATCTGCAGCGAATCTACGGCGAGGAGCGAATCGTTTTGCGGCCACGCGCCGCCAAACTGGGCCTGGGCACGGCCTACGTGCATGGCATTAAGCATGCCACCGGTGACTTTATCATTATCATCGATGCCGACTTGAGTCATCATGTGAGCAGCAATTTCTGATCATTGGGCAGATTGAATGTTTGATATATTTGATTGATATATATTTTCTTACAGCCCAAGTTCATTCCCGAGTTCATTGAGCTACAGCATTCGGGTGATTATGATATCGTTTCGGGCACACGATATGCCGGCAATGGTGGCGTTTATGGCTGGGATTTCAAGCGCAAGCTCATCTCACGCGGAGCCAACTATCTGACCCAGGTGCTGTTGCGACCCAATGCCAGCGATTTGACCGGCTCATTTCGGCTGTACAAGAAAGCGGTGCTGGAGCAGTGCATCGCCAGCTGTGTGTCCAAGGGCTATGTCTTCCAAATGGAGATGCTAATCCGTGCTCGCCAGCACAATTTCAGTATTGCCGAGGTGCCCATCACGTTTGTGGATCGCATTTATGGCACCTCCAAGCTGGGCGGCACCGAAATCGTTCAGTTTGCCAAGAATCTGCTGTATCTGTTTGCCACCACATAGAAGACCCACAGACCCCATCCGACAAAAACAATAAATCTAAATGACTTAATGAATTTTAATTTGTAAAGATTGTTTTTTTTGTTTGTTTTGTGCGTTTGTTTAGCTTTTTGTACATCTGGTAAGTGTTTTAAAGAATAATACAACTAATGAATTTATGCATGAGAAGTTCTTGTTTTTGTTCTTGTGATATTTTAGTATACTATAATTCAGAATTATAATTTGGATTTTGGTATTTGGTTTTGTCATTTGTCATAAGTGTATGTTTTAATTTGAATAATGATATCTAAATTTAATTGATTCATTCCATTTAATTACTCAAGTTGAAGACTTTGTGCTGGTTGTCAGGATTGCCGTACAAGGTGCCGCAGTCATCCTCCAAAGCGTTGGCACTGCTGCCGGCATAGTTCTTCAGCGCCAGCGTCAACAGATCATTGCGATCCTTGAGAGCGAGCACAGCAAACGCGCCACTTGGCAATATCTCGCAGGTGCTGATCTGTGCCGGCGGCTTGAAAACGGCCAGCGATTTGGCTGCAAATCAAACAAGGAATTGAGTGAAAATCACACTTGGATTTCTTTCAGGTTTCTCCTTACCTGTGCTCAACTCCCACATGCGTATGGCTGTGTCGCGACCCTCCTTGTCGTACGAGAGCAGCACCTTGCCCAACGGATCCAACTTCAAGAAGGTGACGGGCGCATTGTGGCCAATGAGTGTGCATTTGCAATTGCCCGTCACTAGATCCCATATCATAATCTTGGCATCCTCCAGGCCGGCAATTACGCACGCATTCAATTGGGATATAGCCAGGGCAACAGTGTTGCAGGTGGGCTTCCATTTCTTGAAGAGAGTGCCGCTCTGCAGATCGTAGACAACAATGAAATTTGGCGTAGTCGGCTCGTTCAGCTCCTTGGCCACCACGCATACGTAGGAGCCCTCGTGTGTGATCGCCGACAGCGATGTGACGAAATCATGATGCGGAATCCGCAGATCGTAGAGCAGCTTCCGTTGCGATAAATGCCAGACGAGCAGCGGGAACGGCTTCTGTGTCTCATCGCCACAAACGAGAATCCTGCAAAATGGATGATCAAAAATAGAAATAACTAATGTTAGCTTCCGGGCGCATCGAGATGGCTCAAAGCTAAGCAACCAGGCAAGCAAGTAAATATATATGCAGATATCTTTAAGTCTTACGAAACAATGCTGCATATATCAATCGGAAGCAATATTATAGCTATAATTTCCGATTGAAATCGAAGCACTGAATTGCCTTTATCGATGTATCCATATATATATATATCTATATATAGCCAATCGGCTACCAAATCGATTAGCGATTAGAAGTAATAAACTCGATATCAGCAACAAGCTGACATTTGATTAGGCTGATATGAGTGCCTGGTCAACAGCAGATTACAGACTAATGACGATTAACCCCTCCTCCCAGATAAGGTCGGTGTATGTACATCCCAGAGCAGCAACATGTCCTCGACCAAGATAAATACAAAATACATAATAGAGAGAGCTATATAATCTCAGTTGCACAAACTGCTCCTCAGTAATCTGCGCATAGATAATAGATCTCCATGTGCCCTATAATGAATTCTGCAGAAGCTGCGAAGAAAAGGAGTCCGGTACTTGCCAGGCAGAGATTGGCCACCCTTTCTAACCGATTTACATATATTCAATTCATATACAGATCTATTTCAGTTAGCGGAATTAGCACCAACAAATATTTGATGCAGTCTTGCACTGGGGTGTCCAGAAATTGACAAGAATCCCACTCAGCCAACAGTCGACCGTCTTACCAAAACTAATCCCAAAATATAAACTACTTTAATCTGCAATACTCCAATGTTAAGCTATATAAATTGGGCATACTCACCGTCCATCGCCCGAGGCGAGCAGGGAGTTGAGGAAGCGATCCTCGCCCGCCTTGAAGGTGGTCACACAATCGCCGGACTCCAGATTCATGAGATTGACATACATGCGATTGCGCGACAGACAAACCAAGTGATTCTGATCATGCAGACCAAAGTAGGGCATCTTCTGGTTCATTACGCCCTTCAGTGTGACCTGCCATAAATCGATAACAAAGATTAAGATCCTGAAGTTGTCCAGTTGTTGTCGTTGAGTGGCTCACCTTGAACTTGCCCTCGTCGAGATTAATGACACGTATTTCGCGGCGACAGAGCACTGCCGCCTCATAGTTGCCCACTGGACACATGGCCGTCGGCTGCTGTATGCCCTGGAGTTCGCGGATGCGACAACAGTTCTTCACATCCCAGATGCATATCTCCGCCCGTTCCGTGCACAACGATGCTACATAGCAGCCCGGCTGCGGCAGATTCATGAGCACATCATATCCTCGAATCAATGGTTTCCCATTGTCATCGTTAGCATTGTCTTTGTCAGCGTCAATGGCGTCCAGATCGGCGTTGAGTATCTCGAGGAAGGCAAATTCCAGTTCATTGGTGTGCTCCCACCACGATCGTATCTTCTCGTCGTCCTTGAGCGTTGAGGCGTCCTTGAAGCGCGACTTCAGATAGTACTTCATAAGCGTATAGAATTGCTGGCCATCGTAGCTCAGCTCGTGCAGATAACGGACAAGGAAGTGCTTTAGAAAATTGATATGCACATAGCCATTGGATCCATCGATGCAGGCCAACCATTCGGCATGTAGGATGTCGTGCATTAGATGCTCCGGTCCCGTTGCATGCACCTTGTTCGCTATCCACTGCAGATCCGTAAAATAGAAGCAATTGAAGAGTATGTCGATTTTGTGCGGCGCCGGCTTATCCTCGATAACCGCACAGAAATGATGATAAGGCAGTTTTAAGTACTTCTGGTAATTGTAGCTATAAAATGAAGGCAAGGATTAGGATGGCAGCTGGAATGGAATACGGGGGTTTCACTCACGTTTTGGATGTTGAGCTACCCTTGAACTCGCTGTCCTGCCGGTCGAAGTAGTCGCGCAGCGCTTCATGTACCAGCCACTGCTTCTGCGCATACCTCGCCAGGACGGCGCGTCCGAAGCTTCTGTCCGCTATCCTAATATTCTTAAGACCTAAAAGCATTGGTCCCATCAGCCAGCAAAACTTGGACCAGATCTTGAAGACGACCTGCGCCTCCAGTTGTGTGATCTTCTGAAATACGCCCAGGCAATCGCTCTCGCGTATGCCCCACGGCGACAGCCGCACGATGAGCAGCAACAGTTCCACTTGATCGACGGCAAATTTGGTCTCCAGCACCTGCAGTATCTTGCTGGAGATGTCGCCGATCTCGCTTATCGGCTGTGCCACATGCCCCAACCAGGCGAGCCACCACAGCGACTTGGCATGATAAGGTGTCTTGCCGTGCAGCGATTTCCAATCGTCGGGCAGCTTGAGGGCTCCATTGGCCGCATAGAAATCACCGCCACCCGAGCTGAGTATATCGTGCCACTGGCGTTCGGTGAATTGGCGCAGCCGCAGGAAGCAGCGTGGTGGAATGCACAGCTGCGCCAGCGCGGCTAGCATATCAAAGGATTCATCACCGCCAGCGCCGGCGTTGGCGGCATCCTCCTCCTCCATCTCGCTGACTGTTAAAATCAGCTTGCCGCAGCTGCCCAGTTGCAGTGGCAGCCAATCCAGTGCCGCATCCCGCTGCAGCTCATCCAATCCGTCAATGATCAGCACAAAGAAGCGCTGCTGCCTGCCCAAGATCTCCCGTATGACGCCAGCATACGCTTCCAGTGTCTATGCAAGATTTAAGTTAGTCCTGCATCATTCATACATCAATCCTTGTATTCAGCCTACTTACATGGAGCACATGGCATTGTTGGCCTGTTTCCAGCACCGACATCTGATTGGCAATGGAACCCAGCAGCGAGGTCAAGTCCGAGGAGCGTGCGCTCAAATTGGCATATCTATAAAAAAAAACAATTTTTTTTTATAATTTTAAGATTTATTTTATAATTGTTAATTTTACATTTATATTTAAAAAGACTGCAAATAAAAATTATATTTAAATTTTGTTTCAACTTTCAAAAAATTTATTTTACTCTTTTTGCTCTTTAAAAATTGTTTATGCAAATTACAATAAAATAATAAATTTAAAAAACAAAAAAAAAATGTAAAAATTCAATAATTTAAAAATATTTAATTTAAAATGTAACAAATAATATGATGTGTAAAATATAAATTATGCGGCAATATACAAATTTTAAATTTTTAAATTTTAAACCCAGAAAAAAATCTGCTCCCAGAAAATCACGCTTAACAATTCAAAATATTAAATAAAAGTTCCACTTTTAGTAAGAATTTATTGGTCTAGGAATAAGTCACAACTGTATTATTTAAGATCCGATTATAAATTGATTAAATTTATTTCTTTGCTAACACTAAAGTTAAAAAATAAAATGTAAATTATAATAAATAAATAAAAAATTAAATTTCCGATTTCCCCAAATGAATTTAAACTAAAATAATTATGTTGTATTTAAATATATTTAAGTGGAATTAATGGTAATGATGATGATTGATATTGGTAATGATGATAATGATGATATCGAATTTATGATTTCATTTTCTATATTTAAATTAAATTAATAATTTTTTAATATTTAAATATTGAAAATCGAAATTTAGAATTGGTAATTTCGTTGCTTCTCTAGAACTCTGCGTAATCTCCACTCACCTGAGTACCAGTTGTGCATCTGGCTTCCATCGATGCACGTTCTCCATGATCTTGGAGACGAGCACACTCTTGCCACACCCCCTTGCCCCAGAGACAATCAGTGGCTGAGTGGTGGCGTCTCGGATGTAGCGCTTCACATCGTTCATGATGTCGAAATTGGCCGAGTTTTGGGCAAGCAGCTTGGAATAGTGTCCAATCAGTTGGAGCTCCTCGAGCAGCACACGATCCACGCCCAGCGTGTTGTTGGGTATGCTCTTCTGCTGATGCTCCTCAAAGATGCCCGCCAGCGATTTGTCCAGCAGACTCTCAATCACCGCGGACAGTTCATCGTCCAGGATGTTCATGGTGGGCAACATGCGAATCAGATTCTTCTCGCACAGCTGACTCTTGAGCTCGGCATAGATGCGTGTGATCCGGCGCAGCACCTCCAACTCCAGCTGGCTGGCATTGTCCGGTGCCCGGGAGTAATGCGCTCCGGTCTGTATCCAAATGCAACGCTTGGCCAGCTCCTGGCTCATCAGGACTGTATTGTTAATCTCCTGCTCGACGACAGTGGTCAGATACGAGTCCTTCACATCATCGGAGAAGAGGCGCAAAAGCACCGCAAGCAGCTCGTTCAGCTCCCCATTGACCTGGTTGGAATACGGATCGATCTGCTGGGTGTAGAGACGATGGCACATCGGCTGATACGAATTATCGATGGTATACCATTTTTCCAGCAACAGTTTCTCGGCATCACTGGCCGCACTCAGCACCGAGGTAAAGTCCTGACTCTCGATCGTCAGCGGCAGCATGGGTGTGCCCAGTGTGGAGCCGAGGAAGAGCACCGGTATGATATAGGCAGAGGCAACGTGGCGCGTTATCTCGCACAGGCAATTGGCTGCCTCCTCGTGGCCACCCTGTGCCTCGAGCGGTGTTTGCGTCCAGCGCTTAACCTCCTGCAGCCGAGAGAAATCCTTCTTGCCATTGCCATTCGTTTGCTCCAGCAACGCTGAGGCCGCCGATGTCGCATCCTTTGCCAACGTGTCGCTGTCATGCACATCGGCAATGATGAAATCGAATCCCTTGCTTTGGCACTTGCTCTTGAAATGTTTGTACAGACTGTAGATGACACGCTTGTGCTTCTTGTACTCGGTGCTGTTGTCCGCCAGTATATAGATGACAATCTTCTTGTCCCGTTCAATTTTACGGCCGGGCGGCGGTTTGCCCTGCAGCATGCACAGATTACCCAGGGCCGGACTAGTTGACACATCGCTTGGCGCCTGCGCCCCCTGCGGTGTGGTGCTATTGCAGTCTGCAATGTTAATTGAGTAGGGATTAATCTCAGTTCAAGAACTCTCTGCTGAAATGCTCACCCTTCTCCAGTGCATTGAACTTGGACTGTGTTGTCTGATTTAGCTGTGACTGCTGCTGCTGCTGCTGTTGGCCATTTGTGTCATTCAGCTGGGTGGTCTCCGGCAGCGCCTCCACATCGGCCAGCGGTGCTCGCTTCTCATTGACGTCATTCGCCTTGGTGCTGCTGGGAAGCAGTGTGTCCTTCTTATCGCCACTCGCCTCCTCATAAGGTGGGGAACTGTGTATTGCATTTTAGATGTAGTTTTTATTTTTATGTGGTTTTAGCGGTCTGTCGACTTACTCATCTGATTTCTCGGAACCGCTGTCCTTGTCCTTTTTCTTCTTTTGCCCGGAGCTGCACACGTTGCCCATGTTTTTTTTTCTTTTCTTTTTTTTTTGTTAATTTAAATTTTGTGCTTTTGGTTCAACTTTTGTTAACTTCAAATTGACTGCTAATGTCCTGAAATGGATATAATTAATAAACTAAATAAGTTATAATGTTTATAAATTATAAAATTATTCTTTTCTGTATCGACTGAAATTGGTTGACATTAAATAAAAGTTGCCTGAAAAGATTTTAGATTTATCAAGGATGCTGGCGATGTTAGCTAACATTTTCCAGTTTACATAATTAAATCTAAGGTGAACTAGGAAATTGTAGATAAAATCGCAAAATAAGCAAGCTTGGAAATTGTTTAGACTACAAGAGATTATTTTGTACATTTAAAGAACCCACAAAGTTGCAATTGCATTTTAGATGCCTATTTTCGTAGAGACAAACATATGTCAGTTAAACAAGTTGGCTCGACTAGTAGATACCCTGCACACAGCTGTAAAATACACATTAGACTTTGAAAATAATTCTTGGTTAGCAAAATCAGCAATAAAATGTCGAAGTTTATAAAATTATTCTAAGTATATTTAATAGAAATTAAAATGCTATCTCCTTTATTGGAATCCATATGTATCGATATGCGCGTCACAGGTGCACTTATCGATAAATTTAAACTGGAGCTGCGTATGATACGTGAGAACTTTTATGCAAAATTAACAGGCTGTAGATTTCACTGTCTCAGAGATCAACTGGATCTTGGCTGTTGCTGCTGATTAAGAATATATATAATTTATGGATACCTTAGCTCTTACTTCTGCCTGTTACATACTTTTTGACCCATATATTTTTTGCTAGGCAGCTGAGATACCAAAAAGATTTTCCCAAGCAGTTAGTTGGAAAGAAAATAACATCGTCGAGTGGCACTTTGAGTGAATGCTTAGCTTGCCAGGGGCACATGTAAAGTCTGCCGCAGTAGATATTCAAGGAAATGCCAAATGTAGGTTGAAGGAAATGTGGAATAACCTTGGTGTTAAGCGTCTGCTTCATATGCAGAGTGTATCTCTCTTGTATATTATGTTTGCTTGGGCACTTGGAATGCCACCATATCGATTAACTGCTGGCTGTGCACGGAAATTGCCTAGGCTTGAATTTTACGCCAGGTACACATAAAAAGAAAAAAAAACCACACACACACACACACACTCGAAAGTGGAGGTGGCTCTCAATTCAAGTAGTTAATGCGTTAATATTAAAAAAAAAAAACATGAAATTTTCATGTCTATTTAAATATTAAACATGTACTTAAAATATTTGTGTCACATTTGCTTCGAAATACATTTGAATCCACAACAGGTCAATGACAAAAACAAAATGAGAAAATGCTCGTCCTGTTTCAAGTGTGAGGGAGAGGTAGGCAGAGAGAGAGAGAGAGATAGACTGTAGAGAGAGAGAGAGCGAGCGAGTAAAAGCTTGCTGAACGCATGCTCTCTGGTGAACTTTTATAGAGATTTTCCTGCGTTTGAATTGGCATTGGCGTTAATCAAGTGGCCGCCTCGGTGGGTGGTTGGTTTGTTGGCCTGGCCTGGTCTGGTCTGTTCTGGTCTTGCGGCTCGTTCTTGGCTTTCTGGATTTTTGTGTACACGCTTGAAAATTGTTGACGCGCAAACGGCTGCTGTCCCTCCTCCCCCCCTCCACCACTCTCTACACCCCAGCCCATTGCAAAGGTCTCTAACATCTTATTCCGTTTCGTTCTTTTTTTTTTGTTAAATATTTATTGGATATCAAAATATTTTCAATCGCGCCACGCTTTTTTTTTGTTGCTTTTTTCGTTTTGCTCTATAAATAAACTCAATTATACATACATATGTATCTACATCATGTACATATGCATACATACATACAGCTGCATATATAATATATGTATGTATTTCGAATTTATTTTATTTTTTTTTATTTCATTTGGTTCGACATATTGTCGCGCATTTGTCGCACATTTTATCTTTGCTTTCGAAATTTCTCAATAGCAATTAATGTGTCAAAGCATTCCTTTAATAATGTTTCTATTTTTTTATTTTTATTTTTTTTGCGCATATGCCACTTACACTGCTCGCATTTGTGTGTGTGTTTGCTCGGTTGTGTGTCTGTGTGTGTATGTGGGGGGTGTACTTGTGTGCGCGTGTGTGTGTGTATGCATCGCTTAGTTGGTTATTTGATTTATTTTAATACACAAATTCTGGCACTTACTTTTCTTTACGCGCTTTTCGCACGCGTGCCCCGAACACTCCCCTCGCACCTTTCGCTGCCCGCTACCCGCTACCCGCCGAACCGAACCCAAAGCGACGAACGAATCTAAAACATTTCAACCCACTGCACTTGCACTTGCCGTTATTTGTTGTTGTTTTTTCTTTTCTTTTCTTTACTCTTTTTATGCACAGCCAACAGCAGCAGCCGCAACACACTCAGTTAATTGCTTAATCAAAACGTTTTACTTTAACACATTTGCACCAAGACATATTCGTCTACAATAAAAAACAAAAAATATTGTGTACGTTATTTTTTGTGTGCTTCTTTTTTTTTTTGTCTGCCTATTTTTTTCGTTTTGTGCGCGTTTTTCGGATAGTTTTTCCCGTATTGTGCGTTGGGCTCCGTGCCGTGCGTCGTTCTGCCTGCGAGAGTTGGAAAATTGCACGACAAAAACGAAGCGTCTGGCGAAAGCTTCAAGCGAAAGCTTTCATGCTCTTCCAAGTTCTTGGCGAGGGCTGCATTCCTCTGAGGAAAACTGTAGTAGAAAGTAAAGGAAAAAACAAAATACTTTCGAATGCGACCGTTAAAAATGGCGGAAAATGTAATATTAAAAAGAAAAAACTCACTTAACTAAATAAAACCGCTTTAAGTTTTTGCTACATTTTTGCGTTCGCATAAAGAACATTTGGGATATTTGTTCGCATTTAGCGTGGACACAAACCAAATGAGAAGCATCCAATCGCATCCTGCGCCTGTCAAAATGCGGGATGCTGAGCTCTCTTTATCTCGCTGTCTCTCTTCAATGATAACTGTCACAAGCCGAGCAAGATGAGCGAAAGGACCAAAAATTCCAGCAGCTGGATTGCATTTCGTGTTGTTCCGCCAAAGCGTGCAGTTTGCAAATACCCAACTCCGTCTTAAAATTAGCAAAAGCAGAAGCAAAAAATAAAAAATTAACACAAAAAAAGAATTAGAAAAAAATACAAAATACAAAATGCTACAGATGTAAAGCTGAATACAAACAATAAAGCAAACCCAACTGGACAAACAACTGCACTCAAAATGAATCGACTGCTGCTGCAGTTTCTGGTGACGACAATACTCGTCTACAAAGGTGATTGAGTGCAAACAAAGCATGTTAATAATTGTATGCATAGTAGTTACTTCATTTAGTTTAAGTCAGTTGTGGCTGAAATCTAAAAAAGAAAAATCTTGCATGCAAAACTGAAAAATGTATATGCTGACTGGTGTTATATAAGCAACTGATGAACTGCGCAGGCTCCAAATGCTGCATGGACAGCAGACGACCAACTGACTGACTGACTGACTGACTGACTAGCTGGCTCTGAGCGGATTGGCTGGCATATGGAGCAGACGTCAACACAAATGGGTCAATGTTTTTGAGTGTGAGTCGAGCAGCCACCCCCCCCCCCCCCCCACCCACTGTTTGAGTGTGCGAAACGAGAATCAAAACAAATGTGCAAATAATGGCAACTGAAGTTGGGAGGGGGAGAGACACTGGCTGGCTTTGGGCTGACAGCTGTTTACACTTAGAAAAAATGCACTTTACAATTTAGAAAAAAAAACAGCTGTTTGAAAAAGTAGAAAAAACCAGCTTAGTTTTCTTGTCAAGGGCAGCTTCGCTTCTTTTTCAGTTAGTGCATTTCTAAAAACAAATTTTTCTATTTCTAAATTTTTATCAAATGCAGAAAGTATTTTGGAAAAAATTAAAAAACAAATTATTATAACATATGAAATGTTTGGTTTATTACAGTAATTTCCGTGCCCACGGTCACCACGGTGTCCAGTGCGTCATCGAGCACCACAGAGATACCGCAACAGGATGATGACGACGATGATTGGGATGAGGGCGATGAATCGCTAGAGTCCGATGATGATGGGCGCGTCTATAAGAATCCACGCAATTCACCCTCATCGGAGTGTCCTCGGGATGAGGAGCAGGCCACGTTGCTGGGCCAGAAGTGCTTGCGCAAATGCTCCTCCGATGAGGATTGCAAGAGTAAGAAGAAGAAATGCCTATGCGATGGCGTCTGTGGCAATTCCTGCATTAAGCCGGGTGAGTAATGCCAAAAATCCCACATACATTTAGCTATTTGAATTCTCAATTGTCCTCGCGCATAGATCGCGAGTGCCCGGAGCTTGCCCAGCCCAGTCTGGGTCAGGTGACTGTGGCCGGACGGCACTTTGGCGCCCGGGCCTCGTACGCCTGTCCGCACGGCTATCATGTGGTTGGACTCCAGAGTCGCCTCTGCCAGGCCGATGGCAACTGGGCCGGCGCCGAGCCCGCCTGCAAGCAGAACAGTAAGTTTGCACCCGGAAGCATCCATCTCTGGCACATATATATATATATAGTTATCCGGTGGATTTTGTTCCATTGCAGTCTACTGCCTGAAACCGCCGCAGATTGAGCATGCACGCAACTCGGCTTTGCCGGAGCAGGAAACCTTCGATTTGGACTCCACGGTGCAGTATCATTGCCACACGGGCTATGTGACCAACGGGTTCCCGCGTGCCAAATGCCTGGCCATCGACAACCAGGCCAGCTGGTACGGACCGGATATACAATGTGAACGTAAGTCCATCCGTAGCGGAAACTCTCACTGTTAGCAAAAAACTAATTCAAATGTTTTGAAATTGTTTTATTTTTTAACTTCGCTTCCATAAGCATAAATATTAATATTAATTAATTTAAATTGTTGAAAATTTTTATTGATTTTCAATTTACACAGCATAAATATTAATTTTAATATTTGCCATGCCCCTTGACGTAAATATTACATTTTATTTTTAATTTTAATTAATTTATTACTATTTTAATTTTAGACGACAATAAATAAATAAATAAATTTATAATATTTCGATTCGTTAAGTTAAATTTGATTTATAATTAACTAACTTCCAAGCAATTATTTAATTCTATTATTTTATTATAAACGAAATGTTAATATTTGTTGCACAATATACATATTTTTTTTTATGTCTTAATATTTTGTATGTATATATATATTTTTTTTGTATTCATAAATATTTTGTATGTATATTTATTTTTTATTTTTCTTATGAAATTTTTTTTTTCAAAAATCTTTGATTTAAGTAAATAATAGTCTTACTAAGTCTGAAGTATACTCTCCAGATGAGTTAGATTTATATTAACTAAAATGTAAAATAATATTACATTTATTATTTAGAAAATTAAAAATAAAAAATATAAACACTCCAGTTTGATTTATATAATATTAATTAATTAATCAAAATTAACGTTTTGAAACACAAACATTGAACGACAATTAAGAGAGTGATTATATTTATAATTCAGTTTATGGCTTAAAAACAAATTTAAGAAATTGATTAATTTTTTATTATTTATTTCGTATCTTTTATATAATTTATATTGACTGAAGCATTGACAATAAACGCTTGCTTTAAGAACGCTTTTCATTAAATAGTTCAAGTCCATTTGTAACCAATAATATTAACATTTTTTTAAAAACATATATATATATTTTTTTTTTATTTATTTATGTTTTATTTACTTATTTTTTATTTATTTATGTGAGTATTTATGTACAAGAGTAAAACTTATTAATTATTTCACCAAGGAATTAAATAAAATTATGATGCAAATAAAATTTGAAGGTATAATTATTATTAACATAAAATATTTTTTAGTTTTTGATCAAACTTAATAAATTAAAAATTTAAATTTTCACAAAATTAGGTAGTTAATTTAATTGATTAAATATAAATTTTGTTAATTTAGTTTTTAAATAAATATTTATAGTCAACCTTAACCCATTTAGAGGTGATTTAATAAGGGATTAAGGATTAAGTGTTTCTCATTTTTTTTATACACTTTTCCCAGCTCGCTCCTGCGGTCAACCTCCCGATCCGGCGTATGGCTGGCATTCCGGGGAATGCTACACTTATGGTTGCAAGATCACCTACAATTGTGGCACTGGTTACGAGCTGGTTGGCAAACATGAGCGCTACTGTCAATCGGATGGCTCCTGGACGCCCAAGGAGCTGCCCACCTGTGTTTGTGAGTATCCTTGCAATCGATTGTAGACCTTAGCATTTATGTGCTTATTATGTGTCTTTATAATTTATCCAATCCCAAAGCGGATAGCGCAAATGTAACCACCACCCAAGCATCGTTGTCTTAAAGCGAGCCAATATTTTGAATTTCCGTTGCAACACAAAACCAAACCAAACCAAACCAAACCAAACCAAGCTAAACTTAACTAACCGTTCCGAGCTCAAGTTTGCTCAATGATCCTAACTCCACTATTGTTAATAGCGTTCTGCATTCCAAAACAAAATAAAACAAATTGTTCAAATTTTATGCAAAAGTTGTTGTTGGCCATATTACCACTAAATGTTTACTGAATAAATAAAAGTTACCACAAATCTCAAGAAAAAGAAAAAAGAAAAAAACCAAATCTAAAAGTTGTTTTATTTGTTTGGCGGTGCTGCTCCTCCTGAATGAAAGTGGTTTTCTTAAAGATTTGTGGTAGCTTTCAAACTACCCCCCAAATAATCAGCCACCCCCCTAATCCACCCATCTACCCTTAACGTATCTCTTCTTCAGTGGTCACCTCTGTGGTGTGTCCCACGCCCGAGAATCCCAAGAATGGCAAAGCCACCTACACCACCCTGGCCTACAACTCGGTGGTCAGCTACGAGTGCCGCTACGGCTACACCCTGGTGGGCGAGAGCTCCAGCCGCTGTGGTGCGAGCGCCAAGTGGAGCGGCACTGTGCCCAGCTGCAAGGGTAAGTCACATGCTCTTGCTACACTCAGCGAAAAAATATGTATATAAATATAAAGGTATAAGAAGTTCCCTTGAAATTGTTTGTAATGCATTGAAGGAGTCGTCTCCAACCCCTCAGATTATATATATACCTGATCAGCAGCACTAGTAACAATTGGTCGTTCTTATGTAGATATATACGAGTCAGACCTAATATATATCAGCTTATCATAATTTTATACACATTTTGATTAAATCATTTAATCATTGAGATCAGACTACTATATCCGATATCATGGGAACAACAGATTGAAAGATGAGTTCTTGTTAGGGTATTTTCATTGTTTACCATTCCAAATTACTTAATTTGCAATTATTTAAAGAAATACTATAATCTATATATATTTATCTATATCTATCACATATGAAATCACTATATCATATAACTGTCATTTGAAGACGGATAATTTCTTGTTTTAAAATCCCTTTTTGTTTACCAAGTTATTCCAATCAGGCTTGCGTCCTGATTAGCAAAAACTCGTCAAATCCAGACGACTACATCATATAGCTTTCATAGGAATAATCCTTGTTTTTTTTTAATAAAATATTTAACTTGACGCTGGGAATTAACATAAGTTTAAACTTGTGGCCGGGAATTAACATAATATTGAACTTGCAGAAATCAACTGTGGACATCCCGGAGTGCTATATAATGGCTGGATTGAGAATATTGAGGCGGGCACTGGTCTGGGTGCCAGCATCATCTTCCGCTGTCAGCCGGAAATGCTGATTAACGGGCTGGGCTCGAGTGTCTGCCAGATCGATGGCAGGTGGCGCAATGCAATGCCGGAGTGCTTGGCGCCCTGCGTGGTGCCAACCATATCGCAGGGCTTTGTCATACCCATTGAGATTAGCATCGATGAGAATGGCACCACAATTATCACGGCGACAAGCACAACGACTACGCAATCGCCCACACAAATCCTAGGCGGAGTGGAGAAGGTCAAGCACGGCACAGCGCTGGAGGTGAAGTGCGACGAGAACTATGAGTTCCCAGTGTCGCTGCTGAGTCCGCCGACCTGCAACAATGGCACCTGGAGCATCATACCGCGCTGTGTGCCCGCCCGTTGCAAGAGCATGCCGCGGCCACCGAAGCATGGCATGGTGATGGCCCCGAAGACCGAGCACGGCATGAAGGCGAGATTCAAGTGCAAGGATGGCTTCAAGCTGGTCAGCCCCGAGGGCAAAGATGTGACAGATCCACATGATTATGTGCTCACCTGCTCGTTCGGCAATTGGACGGGCGAGACACCCAAATGCGATGAGGTCTTCTGCTCCTTTCCCGGCTACATACCCAATGGCAAGGTGCTCCTCGTGGGCAACATGGGACTCTACGACTACAGGCCGTATGTGAAGAAGATTGTCAACAACAAGCAGATCATGTACGACTGCGACAAGGGCTATGTCCTGGAGGTAATCAACTCATCCACTCTCTCTCTCTCTTACACTCAGAAAAGCAAATCGACCGGCGATCATTTTTCTGAGTGTAGTTATCAGCTTGGTTGTTCTTTTTTAGGTGGGTCCGCCAGGCGCCACCTGTGTGGGTGGCAAGTGGCGTCCATTGGATCTGCCACAGTGTCTGCTCGGTCAACATCCACGTCTGCGCTGGAATCGACGACGACGTCGCTCCTTGCAGCTGCGTCAACTGCGCTCCATTTATCTGCTGCGACGCCAACGGGAACTGCAACGACAGCTGTCGGAGCACAAGGAATTCGCACAAGCGGGTGAGTACAGTCCTGATTGCCTAAGTGAAACATTCTGTAAGTTGAACTTAATTGAATGACAAAAGTCTTTGGAGTGAAATTCTTTTAAGACAAATTATATATATATAACTCAAACTCAATTTCAGCTTAGCTGCAAACAGATTTGAATTCTAATTTAAAAAAAAAAAACTTTCAAGCTAGAGTTCCAATGGCAGCTTATTTATGTGGTAGACCGATCCGGCAGGCGCCGATATACATATGTACTGCCTGCAGCAAACAGGCGAATTGAATTTTACAAAAATAGCGTTAAAACTGAGCAACTAATTAGGAGCAGATAGGCAGACGAACCTGGCTTTATGCGAATCGAGAATATATATACTTGATGAGCTCTCAGACGTCTACTTCAATTATAAATTATAACTTCAGTTATAAGCTTCACAATAGAACCATTCAAAGGTGTAAAAGCGACTTATATCTAGTTCCTATTCTATTAATTTAAATTTAATTGGTTTGTCTTTGTTTGAGTACTTAAAAAAAGAGCTTAAAATATTATTTAGATATTGACTATTCAGACAAAAATACGCGCTTGAAATAAGAATGCAATTTATAAGACACTTGTGTACTTGAAATAAGAGATTCAAATCTTTTTTTTACTTATTCTGTCTCTTAAATTCAATTTCCTTCAAATAAGAATTCAATTCTTAAAGAATATATCTGACTTAATTTAAAAATTAGTGCTTCAAATAAAAACAAGTTATATTTTATGTTATGTGCTGACTCACAAGAAATATGCTTGAAATAATAATTAAAATCTTTATTTAATTTTATAATTTTTAATTTATATTTTATCTGCTTGAAATAAGAATTTCATTCTCTCATTAAGGCATTTTGAGCTTCATCAAAACTGAAAAAATTTTTACTTGATTTAAGAACCGCATTCAACAGCTGGAAAATTGGATCACGAGCGTGTCAAGCGCAGCGCCAATCTCAATCTCAATCTCAGTCCGCCTGATGTGGATGTGGCCTACTCGAAGTATTATCAGAACATCAAGGAACGCTATCAGCGCTATGTGCGCCAGATGCTGGGTCCCAAGCGACGCTACAAGCAGATCAATGTGTCGGATGGACGCTGGAACAGTCAGCACAACAATCTGGAGCCGATGCGGCAACCCATTATTGACGTGGATGATGAGCAACGTGGCAATGCTTTGGTCCTGCCCCATCTGAGGCAGCATTCACAGGCGCATAGTCGTGGCCAGTTGGAGCAGAGATTCGGTGGTGCACCAGCCTCACGTGATCTCATCGAGCAGTTGAAATCGCAGATTATGCGACGTCGTCGCAAACGCAGCTCCAGCATAGTCTCCGCCGGAGATGCGGACGTGGACAGCAGCGATGGCGGCGATGCTGGCAAGGCGGCAGCGGGTGGCGGCAAACGATTGCGCGGACCCTGCGAGGATCTCGACTGGGACTCGTTTGCCAACATAACCACAATAAGGCCGGGCAAGGCACCGGGCCGCAACTCTGTGGGCATTATGCTCCTACTGGAATGTAATGCGGGCTTCAAGCTCAACATCAAGGGTGAGAATGCGACGGCACGTTGCATCCGGGGCATATGGAAGCCGGATGTGCCCAAGTGCATGTCGGCACCGTGTCTGGTGCCAGCTGTCGAGCACGGCCAATACTACAAGGTGGAGCCGCACACCAAGGAGCTGAGCGACAAACCCTCCCTGACGCCACTCTCCACCTACGAGGAGGTCCAATCCAATGAGTTTATCACCCTGGAATGCGAGGATGGCTTCAACGCCCAGGTGAGTTGTCGAGTTACCTCTAAACTGCTGCCCATAATCAGATGTTTGTCCTTCTCCAATCCAGGGATCTGCTCAGTTGCGTTGCGCACATGGCTCCTGGTCGGTGAACGCCTTCTCGGAATGCACCTCCGTGCCATGCACCCTGCCCAACATTCCGGGCATCATCTACGATGTAAGTTGACATTCTACAGTCATTGCTCGATAATGATTTCAACTCCTTTTAATATTTGCCCAGTAGTTATTTTTATCATTATTCTTTTCAAAATTGCGGAATCATTCATCTTGGCAATTTTTCAATAGTACGATATATTATAATATTTGACCTAGATACCCCTCGAAAGATTGTTTATTCAGTCAAATACAATTATTCAGATATATATTTTTGTAAAGCAATGAAGATTTCTAGCTATTCTAATATTGAATCTAATCCAATTCTAATCTAAGTATTAGCTACTTCTGAAATTCCTTAGGTAATCAGAGATTTTCAATTTGTTGTTGCCTAAATTGTGGACTTTGATCGCCATTCGAGTTACTCCATTATTCATTCGCAGGGCGGTTATCGGGCTGGTCTGACCATTGGACATGGAAGCACGGTGAGCGTGCGCTGTGAGCTCTCCACGAATGCAAATCCCATCGAGATGTCCTGCCATAAGGGAAATCTGACGCCGCCAAGCATACCCTGCGAGTCCGGTTTGCGAAGGTCGCGCCAGGAGCTGGAGCATGCCACGCCCACACCCACGCCCACAAGCAGCGTGCGCAGCAGAGTCGAACACAATGAGCTGGACGAGCATCATCAGCATCATGACAACAGCACCGATGAGCATGGTGACGATCTGAAGGTGTGCGGTCATCCCAGCTTGACAGACGGTGCCTTGGTTTACAAGTGAGTGTCCCATCTGAGAGATTAGCAAGTCAACTGTTAAAGAGAACGTTATACTCCAGGAATCCCGATCATGCGGAGATTGATGGCGGCTACGAAAGCGGCACAGAGATCTTCTTCAATTGCATTCCCAATGCGGCCGGCGATCGACAAACCTGGCGCATCATCTGCGACAATGGACAGTGGATTGGACGCTCCTACAACTGCGGTAGGATGGGTTAATCCCATATAGTACTACATATCATGATCATGATCAAAAATTGAACTGATATCAGTGAAAACCTTGAATTTGACTTCAATTCTATTATTATTTATCAACTTTCGCCTAAAAAGAGAAACAATTTATTAAGAATTTTTGATTTTGTCTGCGTTTTATTTTTATACGGTTGGGTTTCAAATAACTTTCGCATATTTCACCTACATAATATCAAATATAAGCTGTATGTAGGAGAAGAAGAAAAAATCTCTTGCCCGGGCAAAGCCGGTTAATCTTTGTCTCAAATAATCTCAAATCTCAAATATTTCACAGAAAACGGCACCTGTTTATTCAAGAACAACGAACCGAATGTGGTCAGTTTTTACAATGATCTGGAAATAAGAGAGGATATTGTTGAATTTCCGCCGGGCGCAACAATCATATCCAGGTGAATGAGAATCATATGCGGGCGTAATCTCCAATCCCAAAGCACAAAACCCTAAACTCTTCCAGATGCGTCGACATTGGCAAGTTCTCGATGACTGGCAGCCATGATCGGACCTGCATCCACTCGGAGTGGACGAACACGAAGCCCGTGTGCTCGGGACTCAATCAGGAGAACGACTATGCGAGTAGGTACAATGTGAGGCACACGTTCCAATCCTAATTTCTTTTTCCTAACTTCATCCAACCGATCATCGCAGTGGAGAAGGCGCCCACAATCCTATTTCGACACCAGAACGGACCCATTGCCCAGAGCAATAATGGCAAACTGATTGTCTATCCGGGCACCACGGTGCACATGGAATGCCTGTGGATGCGACGCTTCGGCAATCCCAAGTGGAATGTTAGCCATGCCTACAAGTGGGTAACACCAATACCAACACAGTCCATCTTTGCTACAATGAACAACGTGATTACAAACAGACAAAAAATCAACCTTTCGATTCAGAAAGTATCTTTCCAAAAATTTTAGGAAATTGAAGATTAACTTTAAATTGATTTTTTTTCTGAGTGTAGAAAATCTCATTACATCGAGTAAAAGTTCACTATAGCAAAGTCCGACTGTAGCCAAGTGAATGCCAATTTCTAACATATATTTACATGAATCGTGAATGGAACGGCAGAAACTATACGGAGGGCTGGGTAACCGAGGCGGATGAGGGACGCGATTCAACATTGGAATATCGCCTGAGTGTATTTGATGCCGTTGACGAGGATTCCGGTTCGTATTCGTGCATGACGCCGGCTCGGCACGAGCATGCCGTTGAGGTGGTGGTGAAGTCAATCAATTGCCCAGAAATACCGATAAGACGGGGCCTGATTGTCAACACCAACGATACGAAGCTGAGCACACGCGTGCTGTTGTCCTGTTCGAATGGCAACTCGTTGATTGGCGCATCGGAGCTGTTTTGCTTACCCAGTGGCAATTGGAGCGCACTGTTGCCGGTTTGCGAGAGCGTGGAGTGCGGCGATATACCGCTGATGGCGAACAATGTGAGCTCGCCGCGCGTCTCGGTGCTGTCGCGTGAGGTGGGCGGACGAGCGGCATTCTCCTGCTCCACGGGTTACGGATTGCGCGGACCGACGGAAGCGATCTGTTTGCCTACGGGCGAATGGGCGACACCGTTTCCCACCTGTGTCGAAGTGCAATGCGATAATCCGGGCGCACCGCAAAACGGTTACGCCCAGGGTTCGGCACCGTATCGTGCCGGCGATGTGGTCCAATTCAATTGCAACCCGGAATACATGATGCAAGGTCAGCCAATAATTGCCTGTCAGGATAACGGACGCTGGTCGGGCGGTTTGCCCAAATGTGTGCAGGCCTGCTCGTATCCCGGCACCGCCATCAGCGGTCGCATGTCCTCCGTTAAATTCTACTATGCCATCGGTGAGAGCATCACCTTCACCTGCGACGCCGGCCTCGACCTGCGCGGCTCCAAGGTCCTCAAATGCATGAAGAACGGCAAATGGTCGAGCGCCATTCCCACTTGCGTCACTAATGATGCACCTGCCGGCGGCGTCAATACTAACAAACATTTGGGCAACATGGGCTAATTGCGTTGCAGCCACACAACATTTTTTAAGTTTGAGTTTAAAATCAAAGTGATACTAATACATATGTACTACGAACTAATGCACATTCAAGAAACAGACAGACACACACGTATACTACTACTAATTCTACTGACATTCTTGCGATTCAATAATAATTGTAATTGTCGTCATTTTACTATTAATAAATGTTCAGTCAAATATTAAAAACAAACTGTATCATTTGGCGCCAAAAATAAGTCAGTTGCGCATCGATATATCGATTTTATTTGAATGTTTAACGTTTAGCCAGTGAGCCATTTTGAGTATAACAGCAATTTAACATTTTTTCGTGTTGAAGAACATTTAACATTTTACTTTCATGCACTAATTTATGACCACAAATGATTAAATATTTGACAATTTTATTTGCAAATTTCTAACATTTTAAATATATTTTGTACATTCAATATTAATATATATTTTACGGATTTAAATATTTAAATTTAAATAACATTTATACAAATAAATATCAGCAACATCAACCCAATGGATGTTAAAATTCAAATATACCAGCAACTTTTTAAATAGCAAAAAACTGTATTTATTATTATTATTATTTGTATGCGTATTCAACAATCGAATGACAAACCTGTTTTCGTTACACACACGCAAAATATTGTTATTGTTTGTTGTTCGTTCAGCGCAACTAGTTCGCTTCGGAACGGAACCGCTCTCCGTGTAAAGAGACGCGAGCGGACTTGCGTTCATTTGTTTTTGCACGTTCGAGAGTGTGACACGTCGTGTGGGTGGTGTGCGCGTGAAAGACGACGACGACGGGAACCTTTCGTTTTTCGCGTTTTGTTTTTGTATATATATGTATATATATATTTCGTACAAAATACGTCTATAATTGTGTACATAGTGTTCTTAATTTACATTCATTAATTAATTTTTACAATTCGCAACAAAGCTGACCCAATGTCATGTAACAGCCAAAAACCAATAATAAAAACACAACAACAACAAAATCATTCATTGTAAAACGTGCAAAAAACGTGCATCAGTGTGTGTGAGTGTGAGTGTGCGTGTCAGTGTGTGTGTGAGTGTGTGTGTGTTTGTGTCCCGCCTGCTCTGGACGAATTTACATAGCTAAACAATTAAATTTAAGGTAAGTGCTTAAAGAAGTTAATTAAAACTGCACAAAAAAAGAACAGCTGACGCATACCCAACGACAACAACAACAACAACAATAATAAACGACGGCATAAGGGAAAGAGAAAGAAAACATTACCTTGCCCAAGTCCCTTGCACAGGCCCCGACTCCGGCCCCTTTTGGCAGCAGCCAGAGAATGATTCAAGGGCGATGAACTACAACAACAACAAGAACAAACAGCAGCAATATATAGCAATGACGAAGAGGAAGAACAAAATGAAAAGCTTTTGTGTTGTTTTGCACTGTTTTTCCTCTCCATATTGTTATTGTTAGTACTGTTCAAGATTTTTAATTTGTGGGCGTCAAATGACAAAGTGATAACGATACCGATACCTTGCTTATGGTGTGAAAAAGGAAATCAGTGATAGGCATGTTGTTCTCCTTGCTGCTGCTGCTACTGTTGCTGTTCAGTTATTAATTGTCATTGCCAGTGAGTTGCCTACCCCCCGCCTCCACGCACACGTAACAGTTTTTTCTGGCGCGCTGCTCTTACTCTGTTACTGCATGTGTCTGTGAAGCACGCAGGCCCCGACACGCGCGCAACAGTGGCGTTTGGCTTTGGCGTCGGCGTCGTCAACATAAATGTCAGTGTGTTAGTGGGGGCCGCTTTTCTGTTGTTAATTTTTGTTGCTTTTGCGTTTATTGCTGTTGTTGTTGCTGTTTTTTGCTCTTGTGGTTGCTGGTTTGATATAGTTGTTGGTTTTTGCTCGCCTGCTTATCTCACTCTATCAACACTTTTGTTTTTCCTCTTATTTTGTATGCGCCTTAAAGTGAGTTGTTGTTGCTACATTTAAATTGGGTCAATGTTGCCTTCTGAACCTACGAAAAAAAAACAAACAAAGCAATGTCTAATTGTTTTAATTGTCGCAGCATCGACAGCAGGCGGAATTGGAAATAAAAAATCGAGACACTGTGCGAAAACAAATCGGAGAGCGTGTTAATTGGTTGTTGTGCTTTTTTTCCCAGCCCAGACGATATCGTAATTTTTTAGTATTGCTGTTGCTACGGCTGATTGTGTTTTAGTTTGGGGTGCGGCATTGCTTATGGAAACAAAAACAAAGATAAAATTAAATATTAAAAAAAAGATTTATATGCCTCTTTCCAGACTACCGTTTGAGATAAGCCACTGATAGCGCTATCGATAGCAAATCGATCACAGATTTGGGGAGTGGTGCAAAACGCAAAGATCAATCGGCAAGTGAATAATAGAGAGAGGGAGATAGGGAGAGAGTGTGTGCGTGCTAGATATAATTAGTTTAAAGCAGAGCTCACTGACTTTCGTTTCTTCTTCTTCTTCTGGTTCATTATTTGGCTTGACACATCTTTTGTTCTCTTTTTTCATTGGCTGCGCTTTGTTTATTGTTCGGTCGTACAGAGCAGCTGGCGTGGGGCCAATGCACTGTGTTTAACAGCTGTTAATGTAAACACAATTGTGTTTGACATGCATGCCATGCATGTCAGTTGTTTGTTAATTGACTGTGTGTGTGCGTGTGTCTGTTATGTTATTGGTAACAGTTTACATGCAGTGCGCATTTCCTGCTCACTCGCTCAGCCCACGCATTTAATACTATTTATTTGGCTTAAGTAAACAAAAGATGCGCCGACTCATTGTCGCCATCATGTCTACGGCTTTGTTCGTGCTACCTGCATTTAACTCGAAATATTCAGCTCAAGTCTGGCAGCTATCATTTTTATGACCTGTCTCAACAACGGTCTTATAACCCCTCTTAATGCATATATAATCGGCATTTAATACACATTCTCGGAATTTTTTGAAAACCGAAATGCTTTATCTTTTGTTACGGGTCGTAGATAAGTTTTTTTTTTGGCCAAAAATACAGTAGGTAATAATTTGTTATTGAAAAACTACAAAACAAACTTATATTTATATAAATTGATCGAGTCGCTAAATTACTAATCTGCATGGGTTATTTTTATTGTTATTTTTAAGTGACAAAAAATAACACGCATTTAATTCAATTCAATTTCCCCACAACACAAATGCGACAGCTGTCAAAATGTAAACAGACCGCCAATCAGCTGTTCATTGAACGCAGACATTCAGTAAAACTAGAACAACAAAAAATTAACATATTTCATGGACAGCTGCATGTCCAAAGCTTATCAGCATTTTATCTTTTATACAAAAACATTGTTGCTTGAATGTGACAGCATAAGCAAATAAATAAACAAAAAACAAAACAGTTTCCTTATCAGCAATAAGTAACAATTCTAATGCCCACATCTCAATCGAGTATTTGAACACAACAGCAAATAATAATAATAATATTCGTCATTGCCATTTCTTGAGGTTGACTTTCGATAATTGTTTGTATTGTATTTTTTGTTGTCTGGAATTCCCGTTGCATGGGATACAACACACCCCAACAGAACACATCTGTTGAATTTCTCAGTAGTTTAAATTATTACTAAGTGACTTATAGCTACCCCAGTGTTGGACATATACAATAATAAATATGTAATTCAAGTACTATATATATGCAACGATTATCGATTTTTGATGAGCGAGCATGAGAAATAAGCGAAGGATAAAACGAATTTCAAAGTCAGTAACAGTCGCTAAATGTCAAATGTATAGAAAAACACAAAACAATTATCGATTTCCGCCAGTTAAGTTTTAAGAACTGGCTTATACTGATTATTGAGTATAACAGTTGATTGCGTCTTTTTTGTAAGTTATATTTGTATGTAAGTTACTTAAGTGTTAAACAATTCAAATAATTTAGCACTGCTCCAAATGATCATTCTGGACACAATCGAGTCTCAACTGGCATATCAACAACAACAATGTATGCAGCATACGTAATTGTTGCCAATACATTTCAATTTGTGGGTTTCAATTGAATTTAAATTTGTAATATTGCCTAGAGGCAAAAAAGCAAAAATAACAAAACAAAAAATTGCTGTTTAATATAAATATACAGGAAACGACCTTCAAACTTTGATGGGGCCAACAAACGAGCTGATTGCGTTGTTCTCAATACCACAAAAAATATTCCACTCACTCGATAAATACGCACATATATTTAAATATATACATAAATATTAAACGATCTGCGTAAAAAAAACAAAGAAATTACTTTTCGATACAAGCAAATAATGAATTTCAGTCAATTTCCCCTCCATCTCAAGTATGTGTGCTAAATAACCTCTTAAATTTTCGCACCTTTCTTGGCCCTAAATGATCTTTAGATTTTGTTCGTACAGCGCATACAAAATTCCCCAGAATTATTTGGTTTTGTTTTGTTTTTCTATCATAGATAATGACGTCATGAGTGCCAATCTGAAATGGGGTTTTCATCATTCATTTAGTGACAGATAACGACGCAAAAAAAAAAGCACAGAAAATATTTATTTACACACACACATACAATAATTCTGCAAGGTGCGGAAAATAATAATGTTACGTGTCTCTCTCTCTCTCTCACTCGAATGATCCTCGTTGTGGATGATGAGTCATTGCTTTGTTGTTGTGCGCTTTGTTATTACAGCTGTTTAGAATGTTGATGGCGGGGGTGGGGGATAGTTTGATTAGGCGATAGAAGTGGGATCACGCCATGAAGCGTCACAATGAATGGCAACGCTCTTATATTTTTCTCTTGGATTGATTTGCAGACTGCTAATCAAATTGGATTTTGCACCGTTTATCAACAGATGTCGATGAAGACTTTAGACTATTCGATCGAGAAATCGTACTAATGACGAAACATGTTCGAGCATTTAGCGTGCAGTTATTTTGGTCCGAAACCGAGATTAAAAGCCATGAATATCGCGCCATATTTCTTTATACACTCCATCCCAAATATAGAAAGTATATGTGTATGAAACATATCCGGCCTTATCATTTTCTCGGAATGTAGCCAACCCTTCTCCTCTGTGAGAAGAACCCATGGAACACTCTCTATCTATTTCTCTCGCTCACTCCCCAGTCAACTTTTGTATCTTGCATATTTCAATACACTTATACATACGTAAGCACACACACTGAACAATAAAGATTCTCTCGGCGAAAAAAGATAATATCGTAAATATCTTAATTAGAAACAACAACAAAGAACTTATTGATAAATACAGAACAAAGCAAAAATAACAGGAACAACAACAAAATCACAACATTTTTATTTCTTTCTTTCTCTCTTTTCACATTCTTCTTCTTCTTACAGACCATGCATAAGGAAAAAGTAATAAGTACACAAAATGCAAATAAAGCAAACAGCAAAGAGCATAAATTAAATGGAACAACAACAAAAGAAAATAGTGATAAAACAGGTCAGTAAACCAACAAATATTTAATGATATAAAAGACACAATTGTCAGCCATCAATTTGTGTAGTACAATTTGTTATATTGATTGATGGGACGCATAACCTTAATCAAACCTAAATCAATCACAACAGCAAATGAAAAACTGTTTGCTCATTAAATATGCTCAATGTGACAGTAGAACAGTATAACAGTAGCAGCGTAGTAAAGTTAAAACATATGCAATGCATTTTGAGTACAGTCACGCTTGTAATTAGCAGAAAATACCTGAATCCAAATGTGCTTGACTGATTAAATAAAAAAAAATAAATAAATAAAAAAATAAACAATTGCTAATCGATTCCACTAACTAATTGTGTCGTCTGATTTCTGATACTAACAAACTAAATGAATTACAATCCGTGCTCCCTTCTTCAGTGCAATTATCTTTGATTGTTCATATCACAACAACCAGAAGAACAACCGTAAAATAATAAACAGGCCCCGAAACGTTGACGTAGAAACAACCGTTCAAGCTGTGACACAATTTGCCGGCTATCAGTTATTCGCGTTGGCAGCACACACAGTCGTTTAGCGCGCGTGGAGCAAAGGGTGAAAGTATCGGCGATAAGATATACACGCATACATACATAGTCTGAATTTAGTATGCGATATAGTAGACACCAAAAGGCGCTGCTGTACGTACTTCAAACACAAATAAACAGCTGGCTGCTCATAAACATTTGTCAAACACTTGAGGTGTTTTATTAACTTCAATTTAATCTCGTCCGAAATGGCAAGCACTCCATCGGAACTACAATAATTGTGTTGTTGACGTTACCACAATAATAGTCTCTGTTTTTTAGCAAAGTTTATTTATCAGAATTCAAAGTCGCATACCGGTAGTGACAATTTATTGGGTGCCATTGCGAAATTGTACCATATATACTCTAGATTTTGTCAGACAACTTCTCCAAGTACATGCAAACAAACCAACATTTTTATTTTTTACAATATTCAAGGATTCAAATGTAAACTACTTTAGTATTGAATTGAGGAAATCCGATTTGAAACAAATAAGTGAGAACGTTGGAATTGGGCGTAACTGACTGTGGAATACTCCGCTATAATGAACAAATATATATACATATATCTCGGTGGGTTTTCTAAATGTATAATTAAACTGAAGAGTCAACAGGCTTTCTCATAAAAAATTTATAGTTCTCCGGCTCCATTAGGTATATTTATTCTGGAACCAGGATCAGCAGCCGGTCAATCAATCTATCTGTAACTCTCTCAGAGACTTCAAATTGGGAATACAAGCTCTTATGTCACCTTGAACCCAGACCCATTCAAATATAATGTTCCGCAACGATGGGTTGGTTCCGATACGGTCTTTGCGTGACAATAAAAATGCGATTCCCGATTACTATATTACACAAATTTCAGCACCGAAAACAATTATAACCAACAATATATTAATAATATTATTGTAAAAATAAAAAATACTCAAACTATAGACAGCAAATTGAAATTGTTGATTACTGATGATCTCACCAAGAACATAAAAACTAAAATAATTCAAATTAGCAACAGAAATTGTACATTTATTTTTTTTTAGTGCTGCCCGCAGTTGTTGTTAGTTGTTGTGGGCATAAATTATTAATAGTTGGTGATTTTTTCATCTGAGTAATAAAATTTGAATGCTATTTTCTACTATGTATTGTCACCGCAGTTAGCCTGCTGAACAAGAATAAGGAGGACAGCAGCGAATATGATCTGGTGCCGCCCGATGGAGGCTGGGGTTGGTTAGTCCTGTTTGGTGCCTGCCTGACGAACATACTCATCCCCGGCACCATAAAGAGTTTCGGTGTGCTCTTCATTGAGTTCCTCCAGGCGTTCGAGACGACACAGACGCAGGCCTCCTGGATACCAGCATTATGCTACTTCCTCTACAGTTCACTGGGTAAGTGTGGAGTTCCCCTCACAAATACATCGCGAAAAGCATTACAATATTCTCCCTTTCAGGACCTATTTCGAGTATTCTGTCCGTTAAGTATTCCTACCGTACGGTAACAATGATCGGCGCCCTTTCCGCCTCGTTGGGCATGATCCTCTCCTATTGGGCCTCATCCGTTGGCTATTTGTACATCAGGTAAGTCAACTCCACATTATTTGATTTGTCAGCTAATTCACATTTTAGCCCAGCTCAGTTCAAGTTCAAGAAGACAAACAAAACAGTTGATTGTTTAACCGGTTCGCTTGAAACCCGTTTCCACAGATATTTACAACCGATTTAAACAAATAAAAATAAACATCAAAAATATTTAGCTGGAGCTGACTAAATTATAAACCTTTTGAGTTCAAATACATATAATTTATGCCATTAATTTGTTTACAAGCCTAAAAGTTGTTGTTTATTTGTTTATTTCAATTAATTAATAGACGCAAAAAAATAAATTGAATTCAATTAAATTTAATGTTTAAATTAAAATACAAAAATAAAATTGAATAAATCTATTTTTTAATTGGTAAAAAAAATATAGAATTGAAAATAAATTTCAAAGTTTTTTCTGGATACTGTAGCTATTCTCTGTGAATCCGTTCATCTCTCATTAGAAATTATTTTAGCTGCCGTTAAATTTAATTTTTAAATTTTATACCAAAAAAAAAAAAATAAAAATTCGAAATTCAGTGCTTATTTTGTAATCGAAATGAAAATTATTCAAAATTTGAGTAAATTCAGCTTGAATTAATAATTTAGGCTATTAAATTAAGAGCTTAAAGTATCAAAATTTGTATACTGAGAATTTTCATTTTATATCTAGATCAATGTGCATATAATATTTTATTATATTATTATTTTTTTTATTCTTATATTTATTTCGCCAAGAAAAACACAAAAAAAAATGCAATTCAAAATTTAAATTTAAATGCGAAATTCGTCCAGCATTTGTTGCATGAATTAGGGCAAACCCTGGAAAAGCCAATCTAGCTTACTATGTATTTACCAGCTGTCTTCAGATTGCCCCTAGTCGAGCACTCTCGACTGGCGCATCTGAAACCACTGCTTGCAATCCAGTTTTATTAAGCCCGCTTTTGTCTCTGTCATTTGCAGCTATGGTGTTCTGGTTGGCATTGGCGCTGGCCTCTCCTTTCCGCCGACTGTGTACATTGTCACGTCGTACTTTGTGAAGTTGCGTGGCCTGGCCAACGGTCTGTGCATCTCGGGCAGCGCCATCGGCTCGATTATATTGCCGCCTGTGCTGCGCTGGCTGCTGGAGATGTATGGCTATCGTGGCTCCTGCCTGATTATGGGCGGCGTCACGCTGAATGTGCTGGTGGGTGCACTGTTCTATGAGCCCGTGGAGCAGCATATGGTGCGTGTGCCGCGTGCACGTCAAGCACTGGAGGATATACCCGAGGAGGAGGACATTGGCATTGTGATGAAGTTCGAGAATGTCGATGAGACCGGTGAGCAGACGGCGGGCGACAAACAAATGCTGGCCTACAATTCGCCACCGTCGCCATTGTATCTGCCGGACGATGATGATGATAAGCAGCAGTTTGTGCGCAGCGCATCCGCCGCTGTTGTCCAGAGCTATGCGAAGCCAGGCGATGAATTTCAGCCGCGTGCACGCAAGATTAGCACACCGGTCCGATTGCCGCAGCGTAATCAGACCTTTACGCCCGGACAACTGAATTCGCAGTCATCGCTGTATGCGGTGCCCGAGGGCCGTTCCAGTTCCAATAAGCTGGCCATGCGGAATAGCTCGCGGAATCGTCTGTCCAAGCGTTCGCCGTCGACCAGCAGTTTCCTGTACATCAGCACACCGTATCACGGCAGCACCCTTTCCTTCCAGCCCAAGGAGTTCTCCTCGCATTTATCGTTGCGGTCCGCCGGCACAACAGCAGCTGGCGCCGGCGTCGGCAGTGAGCCTGGGGCTCTGGATGGTGGCGCTGCAGCTGATAAGAAAGGGGGCGGGGCACTGCCGCAGGAGCGTAGTAAATTCTTCGATTTGAGCCTGTTCAAGGATCCCATGTATTTAGTCATCCTCATCTCAAACTCCACGAATGCAATCAGTTACACAAATTTCATCATTTTGCTGCCGGCATTTGGATTAGCTCGACAATTTGACAAATCGCTCTCTGCGTATTTGTTGTCCGTCGTCTCCACAACGGATCTAATTGGACGCATTGGTGGCTCGGCGCTCTCCGACATGGGTTTCATACCGAAGACATGGTATTTTGTCGGTGGTCTGGCCGTATCGGGCATATCGCTGGCGCTGCTACCCTTCGCCTATAGCTACGGGTGCGTCTGCTTTTGGTGCGCCCTCTTCGGACTCGCCTCGGGCATTTATGTGGGCATCACCGCAGTCATTATGGCCGATATGCTGGGCACCGAGCGTCTCACCTCATCCTATGGCATCAGTCTGTTTATCAACGGCTTATTGCAGCTGGTTGGGCCACCATTGTGCAATTATTGGACGGAGGCGGTCAACGATTATAATCCGTTGTTCCATGCGCTCGGCTTGACACTGCTCGCCGGCTCCAGTCTGTGGGCATTTATGCCCTGGATTATACGACGCAAAGCCAAAGAGGAGGAGAAATTGGAGGCACAACTCGACGAGGAAGCCGTCGATGGCTATTAAAGTCAAATTAAATCAAATCAAACCAAGCCGGCTTTTGAATGCTTCACACACACCACGTACAATTACAATTAGTTGTTAGGCTTTAAATGCGTACAAAAACAGAGACGATTAGGAGATGTATATATATATATAAACATATATATATATATATAGAGTATTGAGATGTGAATTGGAAGTCGGGGGATCATGGGGGGCGGGGGACTATATGGATATGGAGACAGTTGACGCGTTGTAGAAAAGTGGACATAAAATGGCATTGGAAATTTTGTTTGGAAATTGTTAATTTGTTTCTTCCATTAGCTATTTTTCTTTTGTGTCTAACTGTTAAGTCTTAATTATTACATTGTATAATTATTACAATTATTGTTTACTTAAAATCAATTTATAGCTTAAGCCCAATAACAAAAGTGAAAAATGTGTGTAGCAGTGAAAAAACAAAACATAAGAAATGAAAATATTTTTTCTATAAATATGCTAAAGAAAAACAAAAAAAAATCTAAACAAAAAAAGCAGTAAAAACTGAAATTGAAAAAAATTAAACTGAACCTTTTTCATTTGCTGAACTGGTTGGGAAATTTCAAAACTGGGTCATAGTTTTTCCAAGTGCTGTAAAAAAAAGTTGTTAGATTAAACATGAAATGCGATTTGATTAAGTCGAAACTTTCTTTGATTCAGTGTCTAACTAAACTATATTCAAATTACTATTGGCTTGAGTCAATTTTGCTGGATTACCATGTACTATATAATATTGCTCAAACTGAACTAACATGAAAATGTATTTTTTTATTTTTTGTATTCAGATGGATTTTTCATTTGACTAAATTGAAAGCAATCATTCGACTAACAATATGAAAATATTGCTTAAATCAACTCAGTTTCAGTTTTTTTTTTTCTATTTTTCTAACATTTTAACGAAGTTATTTAATATTGGGATAAAACTATAACATCGATATAACAATCGAATATGGAAAGAACTCAATAAAAAGTATATATTTAAATATTATACGGATAATGTTCTCAGATGACATATTTGACATTTGATTGATGCAATAACCCCAGCAGACAAATACTTACACAGAATAAATGATATGGCGTAATCATATTTTATATAAAACACGTGATGGGAATATTATTTCGATTATAATGTATGTATTATCAAGCGCAAATCTTTCGAGTCGTTTCCAATACAAATCAATCGAATTGGATGCTCAGCTAAGCTTATA
Organism: Drosophila nr. medialis 2 BK-2023a; assembly: GCA_035044325.1. Lineage (NCBI taxonomy): Eukaryota > Metazoa > Arthropoda > Insecta > Diptera > Drosophilidae > Drosophila > Drosophila nr. medialis 2 BK-2023a. The sequence goes on from JAWNMH010000394.1 coordinate 759,361, forward strand.
CATTGTATACATATATATAGGTGATAATTGTGGGGGATTAAAATATATATAATTGATATGCTTTCGTAATAGGCACTAGGTGCTCTTAATTTTTGGTTTGAGGAATCCCCTGGCGCGCAGTGCTCGTACAATAAATGGTGTCGAGCCCAGCGTGATGCTTATCCGAAGTGGAGCAAATACTTTGTGGACAGCATAGGCGGTGACAAAGGTGCTGCCCACAGCAATTTTTTCGGCAAATGCCGACGACTCGATGCCAAGGAACTCCATGACAGGCATCATGTCTATGCCGCTGCAAAAATCAAAGCAAATACATTAGTCTAATTAAGAAACAGTAATTATTAGTTAGTTGTAGCCATTAGTAAATGGATGCAGATGCGAATAAGCGCATTTATTGGGTTAGTTTGCCCTACCTGGAGATGAGCACGTAGAAGCCACCCAGCGACAGCAGTGAGATGCCCACATGAAATACGATAATGGTGGAGCCATACTCCTTAAAAGCCCGCTTCAATTGCTCCTTCTTGCTCAAGTTCGCGGTCTGAACCGTCTCGGTGGCGGATGAGGTTGGTGGAGGAGGAGATGCTGTCGCTGTTGCTGTGTCTTGGGTTGATGGCTTTGCTTGTGTGCTGTAGCAACGACGCCAGCCTGCATATGATATACTGTATATATATATATATATGTACGTACACGATGAGTGTGGCATGCGTGTTAAAGAGCTCATGCGCATGCGCCGAGCATGCAACAGGTGCACGATTGGCAATGCAACAAACAAAACAACAGCTCACCTTGGCCATTGCCAGCAGTAATTGTGGCATTCTGATCGTAGGTCACCCAATCGGCCCGTGTACTGTCGCGCAGCGCCCTATAATGGGAGCTCTGCATGTTCTGTGAGGTGAACTTGTACTCCTGCGACCACTGGCCGCCAGGCATGTTCAGATGCGAGAACTTGTGCATGCCCCCGAACGGTGTCGGCACATTGCTCTGCATCACAGCGTTTAGGCTGACGGCGCCCAAGCAATCGTATGACTGCACATGTGGATCCGGCGCCACCGAAGAGTCAACAACTGCAACACTCTGGCTATTGTCCGTTGTGATGTCAATCATGGATATGGGTGCATGTGACAATGCCATTATGTTGTCGGACATGTCGCGGGCGCGTTGCGGCGAGAAGCGTGTCGTCTCAGCGGCATCCACATTATGGGGCAGGGGCAGAGCGGGCGCCGAGGCGACGCAGTTCAAGGCCTTGGTGCCTGTGTGGAAGGGTTGAACGGCTAAATGCGAGGAGAATACGTGAATTAATATATATATATATTCTCAAAGAGCCAACAAATTGCGCAGATGAACTGGGTACAAATTCCATTCTATATATATATATGTAAAAATCTGTGGCACAGCCTGGCAGACAATTGCTTATTGCGTCTAAATTGAATTCAATTACGTTATTCCCTACGCTTGGCTTATTTATCTGCAGACAAACCACCAGTCAGCAGTTAAATGATTTTAATCAATTTAAACTTTTGACCTCTTACAAGGCGGCAATTTGTTCGAATTTACCTGTGTAATTCTTGAAATATTGTATGCCACCGGGTAGACGCACAGCAGCACGCATCAAAGACGCTTTGCTTGTATTAATAAACATGTTTTCGCTGCACAAAATACAATTTCGAATGTGAAAAAACGCAATAATTATGAAAATGACAACCTCACCGCGACGGAGCAAAATAATTTAAACAGCGGCTATTACAGTTATGTGTTTATGCGCTTGTGTGTGTGTGCATATCATCAGCTGGCGACAAAAGCAGGGTTGCTAATAGCCTACAACATATATCGATATGTTTAGTTGTAAAGCGACTGCTGCATATTAAATAATCAGCTGTCTGCAAGTTCAAGTCTGCTCATCGCATCGAAAATATCGATATAGTTAGACGGCAAACGTATCGATAGTGCAACATCATAAATACAACTCTACTCATTCAGTTTTTGGGAGTGAAAATGCGAATTTATTTACAAAATTTGCCAATACGAGAAAAAGAAGGCGACGCGTAATATAGGAGTGCTTAACCATTTGTCATCAACAACACGAACAAGCAGATGTCGTTGTTATTGTTGTTGTTATCGTGAGCTTGTACAATGCACACGCTGAGCAACACACAGAGGGGAAGAGCGCGGTGCTGCTGTTTTTGTGGTCAAGATATGATTTGGCCAAAACAATAAAAAAAAACCCGCGACTAGGCTAATTTTAGCGTGTGTGTGCTGTGCGTGTGTGTGCGTGCCAGTGCGTGCGTGTGTGTGCCTGTGTGTGCAACTAGAACAATAACACAGCATCAACACCCAAACGGAAGACAATCAACAGCAGCAACAACAATATCAACAACTCAAAGAGTGCGTCTGTGTGTGTGAGACTGAGTGAGTCTGCGTGCGTGTGTGTGTGTGTGCGTGTGTAGAAAGTGCGCACGTCAGGCGTTGGCTGTCTGTCGTCGCAGTCGCAGTCACAGTCGCAACCATGTCCAGAAATACGTTGACCACGTTAACACACATCGGCAACCAAACAACGTCGGTGACAAACAGCAGCAGAAGCAGCAACAACAACAGCAGCAACAACGATACACGCACCGGAACACTGACGCACCTCATGGAGGAGCATCATCAACAGCAGACGCATCCGGGCGCCGCTGGTCGTGCCGGCCTCATCTCCGATGGCGCGGAACGCTTGCGACGACAGGGTAGCCGCCTGCAGACCTCGAGATTTGCTTGCATGCGCTGCTGCGGCAATTTTCTCACACATCTGGTGCGGCTGCGCAGTACGCCCGAGGAGCTGGAGCAACGCTACAAATCCAAAGAGATCGATCGCTTCTTGGAGAAGGAGAAGCACACGTTTCGACGGCAGGTAAGCAAAGCTCTAGCTTCTCTCCTTTTTTCATTTTTTGGGTTGGGGCCAGCAGCAGTCACATTCCGTTTAATTAAGTAATTAGTATTAATTTGCTTGGAGAGCGGGATAGCGAGAGCAAGGCAGAGAGATAGAGAGAGAGCAACACACACACACACATGCACACACAACATTCATCCGGTTGTTTGTGGCCCGCATGGGCCGCCCAGGCAAACAAATAAAACGTCAGACGAATTTTCACTTTTCGTCATTGTTGCTGTTGCTATTGGGCTTGGCGCTGGCTCTGGGTTTTATTGTTGCATCATTTAGGCAATCATTGCAACAACACCAACCAAAACAAGAAAGATCACCAAGCCGAAAATTGCATACACTTGCAATAGAGAGTAAACCTTGCCGAAATAAATATTTATTTAGTTAGTTAATCCACAGGATGCTGATAAAAAAATATAATATCATACACATATGTTTTTTATAGCTACGAAAGAATAAATTGACGCGGATGCTGTTAAAATAATAAATATATGTTTAATATTGAATCTTCAAATTATATTGACTCGGAAGCTGATTACAAATTTGTATACATAAATGTGTAATTTCGACAGTTTATTTTGATTCGGATGCCAATCAAAAATATATCCTTACAGAACTGTTAAAACCTGGCCCACAATATATATTTATTTAGTTACTCATTTTAAAAAGCTAAAAGGAAGAAACAAACTGATAAACAGACAGAAAGATCAAAAATGTATATCTTATTTTTAAATATATTTATTTATATAATGTCGATTAATCTTCAGTCAATTGATAATTAGTTGAGCATGTGTTGCATGAATTGCGGAAAACCCAGAGAGAAACCCAAAAAAGCATAATAAAAATGGAAAATGTTTTTCACGAGACAAGATGTTTAAAATTGAGCCTTTAATAGAAAGATATATATATATGTATATATATATATATATAAATGGAGGCCTCTGAATTAATGACATGATAAAGTCTATTGTAATCATTGCATAGTACTTGAAAGGCTTCTTGTATAAATATGGCATCGACAGATTCGGATGTTGATCAAAAATATACATGTATAATATGGCTTCGAGGAAATATCCACTTCAAGTGTGATTAACACATTTTACGCCCAAAATATAATAGCCACTTGAAGGGCATACAAAAATCTTTATCACATAAAAGGCATTCAATTAACAGCGTCTTTGTTGCAGTTGTTTCTTGTGCATTGCGTGTGTTTTTTGTGTGTGTTTGTTTTTTAATATTATTTTTGTTGGTTTTTGTCGGTCAAGGTTTCAATTTCGCACGTACTTATTGCATCTTAATCTTTGATGATACATTCACTCACTCACCAATTGTCTGACTCGATAGGTGAAACTGTTGCTCCTTGGCGCTGGCGAGTCGGGCAAGTCAACGTTCCTCAAACAGATGCGCATCATACACGGCGTCAAGTTCGATCCGGAACTGTTGCGCGAGTACCAACATGTGATATACCAAAATGTTATACGAGGTAACAATCAATCTATATATTTATATATATATAACACAACTAATACAATTTATGTGCAGGTATGCAAGTCCTCCTCGATGCACGCGAAAAGTTGGACATCTCGTGGGGCAACGATGGACGCGAACAGGATGCCAACGATGCCAAGTCAATGGAATGCAATGCAATAGAGGCAGCCAGATTCGTTGAATATGCCCCGCTCATAAGGCGACTGTGGCAGGATCGGGGCATTAGGCGCGCCTACGAGCGACGACGCGAATTTCAAATTGTAAGCACAACAAAATTTGTATCATTTAACCGAATTATTGAGCGTATAGAATTCATAGACAATAAAGTTCTATTAGAAGTAAAAGTTGTTTAAAAAGATTATAGTTCAAGCTGGTAAATATATCTTGTAATATAGTTTTATATTTGATATATATATTATAGTTTGTAAACATTTTTTTCTTGAGGAAGTTCAAATGTAAATTTAAGTTTATTTGAACAACAAATGTTTTTCACATCACAACAGTCTTGTCATTTAAAAGAATCTGAATATCTTGATATGAGTGTACTCCCTAAGCTAAGAAAAAAGTCTATATATATATACTGTATAGCACAGATTTTCTATTTATACATGTTTTTGTGCATACCCCTTATCACATTTGTTTACTTTACACCTTGCAGAGCGATTCGGTCAGCTATTTTCTAGATGAAATCGAGCGGCTGGCGAAACCGGATTATGTGCCCACACACAAAGATATACTGCATTGTCGCCGAGCAACCAAAGGTGTCTACGAGTTTTGTGTCAAAGTACAGGTAAGTTTCCACCATTCTAGATACAATTAAAATTTGCATATTAATCGAGTTGCATGCGTCTATTTTGTCACAGAACATTCCATTTGTGTTTGTCGATGTGGGCGGTCAGCGCACACAGCGCCAAAAGTGGACCAGATGCTTTGACACCTCAGTCACATCGATTATATTCCTAGTGTCCAGCTCGGAGTTTGATCAGGTGCTTGCCGAAGACAGGTGAGTTTTTTTCATAACAGTATATACTATATATGTACGATATTGATTATTGATTTGTATTTTCTAGGAAAACGAATCGTCTGGAAGAATCCAAGAATATTTTTGATACCATTGTGAACAACAATACCTTCAGAGGCATTTCGATTATATTGTTCTTGAACAAGACCGATTTGCTCGAACAGAAAGTACGCAATCCAGAGACTGATATACGCTGGTACTATCCACAATTCAGTGGCAATCCGCACTCGCTGCTCGACGTCCAGAACTTCATGCTGCAAATGTTCATGAGTGTGCGACGCACAAGCAGCACCAGCCGGATCTATCATCACTTTACCACTGCCATAGACACGCGCAACATCCACGTGGTGTTCAACTCGGTGAAGGATACGATACTGCAGCGCAATTTAAATGCTCTGATGCTGCAGTAGCCATCCTGATCATCCTGATCACAATCCACACACACACACACACGAATCTCGCGCCAGCTCTGGCAAACACTGTCTACCATACAAATATATACATGAATATATATATATATATATATATACCATATATATATTATTATTTATATATATAGAACAAAACGAAAGTGCCAGGCTGTCAGGAATGTTAAATTTTGTGAAGGGCCGAACCCAAATTTGTTGTTAACTTTTTAAAATGGTTTAATTATTCATAAATTTTGTATTAAATGGAATTATTATATATATACACACATATATATATATATATATATATTAATTTGTAGCATTTACATGTATTATTATGTATTTTATTTATGCATAAGTGTATATAATTTATTGTGTATGTGTTCGTGTGTGGCCCGCTAACAACAGACTTTAATGCTACCCCAAAAAAAAAAACATAAAAAACTAACTGCAGCTAAATATTTTCATATAATTATTATTATTATTACTTATGCCCTTTTGCTACTATGACACTATACAAGGATATTTACAATATATATATATATATCTAGCCAATACATGCACATACATATCTATTTATATATACACACATATATATACCTATATATTTTTTTAGAGTTGAATGTCGAAAACATATACATATTGTAGCTTATACAAATGTGAAAAAAGAGAGAGCTTCAAATTAAGCATGAAATTTTCTCCTAGAGAAAAGTCAGCAAACGACAAATGTACCAATTAAAAAATACCAATATTTAATAAACTGAAAAAACCAATAAAATAATCAAAAAACATTTGATAACCAAATATATTTATTATTGTTTAAATAAATGAACTGCAGACTGAGAAGTCACCTAACCAAATTAGGTATTTACAGCAGCAATGTATGCAGGTTTAGCGGATCCGAGGGGGAATCCTCGACGCACATCCTAACAGAATGCGTCGCCTTAACCAGGAAAAGATGCAGCATCCTGGGGCAGCATATCATGAGGCCCAAGGACATAGAAACCCTCAACCCAACAAAGATTCTAGCATTCGTGCAGGCGTTGGGATTGATGGAAGAGCTGTAGGCTCAGTAAGGGGGCACAATAGAGCTCATAGGTCGCAGTGCTAACTTTTCCCCAATTATAATAATAAATAAATGAATAATCATTCACTCTGCCCCATTGCCAAAAATAGTACAGCTTTGCCCGAGTCAGTTTCACATTCACATTTAAAACTTTATTTAATTCATTTAATTACAAAGTGAGTTATATTTATCTTTGACGTTATCTCATATTCAACTACATATGTGTTTAATTTTTGGAATGTCGTAAAATCGCCTTAATCAAGTAAGTATTGCTCAAAAAATTATAATAAATACGCATTTGTAAATATACATATAAAAAAATGCATTTAAAAATATACAATTAATACATAAAAATGTGCATTAAATTAAAGCATAAACTGGTGATGCTCACATTGCAGATCCCGATCCAGTTGCAGATCAATAACAGATAATACTAAATAAGAAAATCATGTGGCGCACTAAGAACTACACATCCAATGGAGTTTTTTTTTAACACAAATATTTAGCATCCTTTAGTCAATCAGTTGCATATCAGCTGCCAGTTGTCCCTGTCCCTGTGTCCCTGTTTCCCCCGTGTGTCATCGCTCAGCCGGCTTGACTAGTGTTGGGATTAGTGTTGCTGTTGCTGCTGCTGCCACCGCAGCAATTGCTCTGCGCTGCTTTGGCACTGAAGCTGCCCAGGCCAATGGAGCCGCTACCCTCGGACTGACGCTGTGCAGCCGCCGCTGCAGCAGCACTGTTCCCATCTTTGCTGCGCGCCTGACCAATCAGCTCGGCGGCAATCTCATAGAACAGTCGCTCCACGTTCTCTGCCTCTTTGGCGGACGTTTCCAGGAAGTACATATCATGTTGTTTGGCAAACTCCTCACCGATTTGGGTGGGTATCTCACGATCATCACGATCCGTCTTGTTGCCCACCAGTATCTTGAGCACCTTTGAGTTCGCATACTCCTGGATCTCACGCAACCAGTCGGGCAAACAATCAAACGTGGGCTGGCAGCTAATGTCATAGACGAGGATCAGCGCATGGGCCGATCTGTAGTAACTTTGTGTGATCGAACGGAAACGCTCCTGTCCGGCAGTATCCCAAATTTGCAGCTTAATCTTTTCGCCCTCGACTTCAACGGTCTTGATCATGAAATCAACACCAATTGTGGCACCCTGGCCGGGTGGAAACAAGCCTTGAGTAAAGCGACGCACGAGGCATGTTTTGCCAACGCCCGCATTGCCAACGAGCACAATTTTGAATAGGAATTTATAGTCCTCCATTTGAAGCGAGGGAGACTCGTCAACCTGTGTGCAAAAATTACATATTAGTATACAGTTTTTTCTTTCTTTTTTAGTTAATTTCGACACACCTTAGTCAACGACGCGTAACGTGAGCGATGTGTATGTGTGGGTGTGTAATGGGGGATGGTTTTGTGGAGCCTCGACTCGAGAGTGGGGAAGTTTCACCCGCAGATGCAGCTTACGCCACACACACAACACGCAATTAAATATAGTTTACGCGATTGCCCCCTCCCCCTCACCTGTAGCACACACGCAAGCTACGTATGCGGTCTAACGGTAAACGTTGCCGTTACCGTCGCCTCCGAGGCTGCTGCAGCACTTCGTCTTTTGCTTGCTGGTAGAGACGCTAATGCTGCTGATGACTCAACAATTAGAATTGCCAGCAATGTTTGCTTCGAATTAGATCGACTTGTTTATTGCTTAGCGCCATTCAATCAATTTTACGGCATACGTTACGATTTATGAATTTAATACATTAATTGCATGCCAACGACAACAAAAGTGATTTGCAAAAGCCAAAATTTCGCTGCGTATATGTAAATATAAACAAATCGATTAATGTGGCAACGATCTGGCAACGCCATTGAAATGGGCCAGCAAATTTGAAAAGGCAATAATATTTATTCAAGTGTTAAATAAATGACATATGCGATTTATAAATATGTACGTGTGTATTTATTTGCGTTTATTTTTTGTTTAATATGACCTCAAAAGTATCGATACTCGTGCGAGTATCGATGTACTGTAATTGTCAACCCTGCAGCAACACAATATAGTCGGCCACGCTGTGAAAAAAATCTTAGACAAAAAATTTTGAGGAAAATTGTATTTGCCAAACAAAAAGAATTGAAAAAAAAAGTTCGTAAGTGAGCCATCGAGCTGTGCATACCAACAACAACAACAATTTTGGTTTCTTCAAACCGTGCTAGACAAACTAGACTAAGGGCGACATTTCCCCCTTCCCCCCGCTGTTCCAACAACAATTCAACATGGCCGAGGACTTTGATGTCGAAGCAATGCTGGAGGCGCCGTATCAAAAAAACGTAAGTGCATCAAATTTGATTGCATATAAATTAAGAGCAAACGGTTTGTACAAACAAATAAGTTATCATTGTAACAACGGTATATATATTATTTATAATTTATTATATGAATGTTTGTATACTTCTCTTCTAAATAGACACCCACAACCGCGCCGTGTGTATTATGTACGTACGTATATATGTATGTATGTATGTATGTATTTTTTTTTTAAGTCTGCAGACACAAGCAAACGCACACACACATGCACGTACACCCATTGGTCACCTTTGTGTGTGTAGGTGTGTGTGTGTGTGAACAGTGCATGCAAAGTGGCTGTCTCGAATCGATTTTTAACCCAATTTCCCATGTAATGCAATCGACTATCGACAAAAGCATAGGGCAAAAGTCGGCCGGTGTTTTTTAAACACCTCTGTTATTCTTTATACTGTTCGCCACCTACCTGTGTGTGTGTGTGAGAGACATGTCTGTTTTTTTTTGTGTTCATTCCGACAAATAAAATGGGGCTCATTACTTAAACGTTTAAGTTTATCTTATCTTTTCAAAGCATAAGAGATAAACAATGTTTAAAATAGGGTTAAAATTAAATTAACGAATTTAACAGTTATTGTGATGGAAGATGTATGCGTGTCTGTCTATATGTGTGTGTATTGAAATTGATTTGCAGTTGATTGAAGAGCATATTGAATTTCAAATGCGCTTGGGAACATTATTCAAGCTTTACCTCAATTTGTAAAGATTTGTCTTCTAAATGGATAATGACATTTGATATGGTTGCTCTCCTTTCCGTCTATATATATATATATCTCTCTCTCTCTATGCAAAATGTGCAAATGAATAAAAAATACATTAAAAAATATCACACTACCAAAAAAAAACAAAAAAACGCAAATAATTCAAAGAAAAAAGCGAGAATAATTCTTAAGGGTGAAATGTCTTTGCAGAAATCGTATAAGCTCAATATTGTTGCTAGTGATTGTTTTGGTCATTCTAAACACAAAAAGCTGGAGACCATTTGGTAAGTTTTGAATGTGCCAGAAACTGCGTAAAAAATGAAACAAAAACAAAAAAAATAAAACCAAAACATATCTAGGCATTTATTGTTTTCTGTATGATTTGTTTCTGTTTTTTTTCTCCATACAAAAAAAAAAATCAATCAATGAAAACTGAACGTGCACTAAATTTCAGATAAACTCTTCTACCTATTGTCTGGGGCAGCAGGCAGCACAACTACTACTCTCACTACTCACAGACAGACAAGAATGAAAGAAAGAAAATCTCACAAGTCCACTTCACTGCTCTTTCAGGAGTCGAGTCTGAAAAATACCAATGAAACAAAAAATGCCCAAATATAAAAATGAATACAAAAACCACTTATCAAATCAAAAAACAAAACGTAATAAGCAAAACTTTAAATTATTTCTCATTACACAATTATATATATAACTCTAACTTATATCTATATGTACATGTCCATATATAGACGAGAGGGCGCCTGCGATCTGTGGTGTCCGCAAAATAGTCAAACCAAAAAATTAAAGAAAGAAAAAGGCCAAACCAAAAGAGCAACCAACCCAACCAAACTAGCCAGCGCTAATAACTATACCCAAAAAAATAACGAAACGAAGACAATAATTGCATAATTTGAGTATGGAGAAATTTCGCCGTGAACTGCTAACAACTGTTCTTACTCTGTGTGTGGTACAGCCTACTACTCCTATACAGTATAGGTACTATATATAATATATATATATATATATATGTGTGTGTACTACTACTATATAGGTCTATTAATCTCATATGTATCACTTTTATATTACTACTACTGCTCTATTGCTATAAATTGGCAATGATCTGTAAGACGATCATTGTTGACTTAAGCATTTCTATTTTATATACTTGCAGATACCAAAAAATTTAACTAATTTACTTTGATTTGCTTTCTCTTATTCAAAAAAAAAAAAAAAAAAAAAAAAACAAATACCCCAAAAAAAATATGAAAATCAAAAAAATATTTGAAAAATTTGTAAAATGAATACAACAACAACTACAACAACAACCAACCAACAACAACCGACAACGACGACATCAATGAAACAACAATGAAAACCAAACGTTCTGTTTGTGTGCGTGTGTGTGTCTCTGTCTCTCTCTCACTTTCTCTATATCTCTGTGTGTGTGTGCTGCGTGTCACTCTCAATGTTAACCACAAATTGAAATCCAAAAATTCTATATATATGTACAACATATTATTGCTTGCGACTTCCAAAACTCTCCCATGACCACAACCCAAAAAAACCAACCAAAATACCACACACCCTGTATCTGTAGAACGTCAGTGCGGGCAGCACGGGACGAGGAGGACGTGGTCGCAGCAGCGCCGGCAGCGATAGCCACGATGACAACGATGAGGATGAACAACGCTATGCGAGCAGGGAAAACGGAACTCGCTCCTCGAATGGCAGCAAAAAGCGCACGCACCGATCACGGTAAGTCCATGTCACTCCCCAAGCGAATCAGTCAAACGTTTCCTTTTATTAACCATCCAGCAGCGAAAGACAGATCCCATTACAAATTCAGTTCGTAATCTATACGTTTGACACAAATAGAAGCTACCATAGCCTGTAATGCAGAGAGTATGCGTTACCGAGATATATACACATGTGGACTTTAAAATAAATGTAAAGGAAAAAAGTAGAGAAATATGTCCAATATAAAATATTCTCATTTTTAATTGTCTGTTGGCCTTGTTTCTTAATGAAAATCGGAAGTCTCTGGCTTGAGATAGCGCACAGTCAAATTGTTCGACGCATTTCTTTGGACAGTGAAATAAAATGAAGAAAACTTACATTTCAATATTGATTTTGTTTCCAAAAGGTAATATTTTAATATATTCATTTTAATAAAGGCTTTACTTAGCTAGCGAATAATATTAAATGGGTCGAGGATATCACAAAAGATAGAGCATAACCTCTAAGATCAAGGAAATAATCTCAGAACTTCTTTACAAATGCTCTTTAGTCGGAAGAAAACATTGCAATTCAGGAAGGATAAAAAAAGTGATCCTTTTGAGTCATTAAGAGCAAGCGAAAAATGCTAAAAATCGGATCAATCAAAGAAACATGTGTAACCAAAATGTAAAAAATTCTATATTAAATTTACTAAACAACATGCTTTTGCTTGACACAATGTTATTGTTTGTCTTCATAACCTTTTTTTTACTGGCCAGATGTGTATATTCAAAATGTAGTTATATATATTCAAGATAGTTATTCCACTTCACAAAACTAGAGTAAGCAAAGCTGCGCCGGCGCAATAATTGAAAGAGATAATCAATCAGATAAGAAACCAATACATATAAGAAATAATATAATAAATAATAAGCTTTTGTTGCTTAAGTTTTCTCAAAGAGCAGTTTGTTGTACACTACTAAGTACTCAATTACATTGTATGCATACAGAATGCATTCTGTAAGCAGTAATTCACTAGTTCGGTGCTGGGCAATTTCCAAAAATAGCTTAAAAAATAAATAAATAACGTTTTACAACATTCTTTCTTTCTATTTTCCACACACAGCAGTCGCAGCGGATCGCGTGATGCTAAACACAGACGCTCCAAGGATCGGGAACGCGAAAAGGAGCGCAGTAGCTATCGCGACAAGGACAGGGACAGGGGGGACAAGGAGAGGGATAAGGAAAGGGAACAGCGCGAACATCGCTATAACCCTCGCGATGGCAAACGCAGCAGTCGCTCTCGCGATGAACACCGCACCAGCGATGAGAGCAGCAGCAGACGCGCCAGCGGACGCAGCGAAGCGCAACGAGAACCTCCCTCACGCGATCGTCGCGGCAGCAGCAAGACAAGCAATCTGGAACGCAAACGCAGTCGTTCCCGGGACAGACGTCGACGCAGTCGCTCGCGTGAAGCGCAGCGCAAGCCACGCACCAGTCCAATACGCGAACGTCGACGCAGTCACTCGCGTTCCAGAGACACCAAGTAAGTGAAGCGAGAGATCATCGCTTGAGTATATTTATACCCTGTGAACTCATTGAAAATTGTATAATATATTAGTTATTTTTTGCAAATTTATGTAACAGGCAGAAGGAATTATCTCTGACCCTATAAATTATATATATATATATATATTCTTGATCAGATCAACACAGAGTTCATATAGGCATGTCCGTCCGTTCGTCTATCTATCTGTATGAACACGCAGACCTCCGAGACTGTAAGAGCTATAAATCTGGAATTTAGGTTCTCGTATACATTTTTATCGATAACCGCCTCCGTTTCTCGAATATCGGTACATTCACGATTTCCGATAGCAATAAGTGACACCATTTTATAGGCACAGGCTTCTAATTGATACGTATGTATATTGATCAACTGCCAAAATTTAAGATCAGCTAAGTGGAAAATTAGATTTCAGTTCGGACTTGTTTTAGATCGATTTTCTTACTACTCATTTCCTGTGCCGGCTTCATAAAAATAGAATAAATTTGGCAATACAACTAGAATATATTTGGCAAATGGGTGCAGGGTATCTCGTAGTCGAGTTCACTCTCTACTACAGCATTCTTCCAACTGGTTAATTTTGTATTAATCGATTTTGATTTGCCTTTGCAGCAGTCGTCGTCGGACCAGCTATTCACCACGACCATATGGCGGACGTGGACGTGGCGGCGGTGGTGGTAATGGTGGTGGCGGCGGTGGCACTGGCACTGGCAGGTCACCACCGAATGGCGTCGGAGATCGTACACCGCCCACCGAGCTGAGTCCCGAGGAGCGTGATGCACGCACCGTTTTCTGCATTCAACTGTCGCAACGTGTACGCGCCCGCGACCTCGAGGAGTTCTTCTCCAGCGTAGGAAAGGTGCGAGATGTTCGACTTATTACGTGCAACAAGACTAAACGCTTCAAGGGCATCGCCTACATTGAGTTCGAAGATCCCGAATCTGTTGCTCTCGCCCTGGGCCTGTCCGGCCAGCGGTTGTTGGGTGTGCCCATCATGGTGCAACATACCCAGGCCGAGAAGAATCGTTTGCAGAGTGCGCCGCCACCGTTCCAACCCAAGATGCATACGGGTCCCATGCGTCTCTATGTGGGTTCGCTGCACTTCAACATCACCGAGGACATGTTGCGCGGCATCTTTGAACCCTTTGGCAAAATCGATGTCATCCAGCTGATCATGGACAATGAGACGGGTCGATCCAAGGGCTATGGCTTTATAACGGTATGCACGATACATCATATTATAAATCTGTATATTATAAATTATATATATATATTTTTTGTAGTATCACAATGCTGACGATGCCAAGAAGGCTTTGGAACAATTGAACGGTTTTGAGCTCGCCGGTCGTCCCATGAAGGTGGGCAATGTCACCGAACGGCTGGACATGAACACCAGCTCGCTGGACACTGATGAAATGGATCGCAGTGGCATTGATCTCGGCGCCACTGGACGATTGCAGCTCATGTTTAAACTGGCCGAGGGTGCTGGTCTGGCAGTGCCCCAAGCTGCAGCGAATGCGCTGCTGGCGACGGCACCGCAACCGGCGCCGATGCAACATGAACAGGAGACACCATCGATAGCGACACAGTGTTTTATACTGTCCAATATGTTTGATCCGCGCACCGAAACGAATTCCACCTGGGACGTAGAGGTACGCGACGATGTGCTCGAGGAGTGCACTAAGCATGGCGGCGTGTTGCATATCCACGTGGATGCCGTATCTGCGACGGGCACCGTCTACGTCAAGTGTCCGAGCACGGCGACGGCTGTGTTGGCTGTGAATTCGCTGCACGGACGTTGGTTTGCCGGACGTGTCATAACGGCGGCGTATGTGCCCCTCATCAACTATCACTCCATGTTTCCGGATGCAATCAGTGCCGTCGACTTGATTGCATCCACACGCAAGAACACTGACGATTAATGGAGCCCTTAGTTGGTGGATGGATGATTGATGTGATCAAGCATCAGCATCGAAATATATATTGTTATTATTCGTTAAACAACAACAAATTAATTCTGTCATGATTGTAACATTTTTTTGAAAGTCTCCGAATTTTGTGTAATTGGTCCGCAAGCTGAATGAAAAATGGGGCACATCTAAATACAATCACATTACAATTAAAGATATATGTATATTCATATATATGTATCATATAATTAGGCATTCCTAACACGCCAAAAACAAAAAAAAAAATCATTTCGATTTTAACTTAAAACTATTTGCGAAAACAACCTCCCAACTTATCAATTTATATATTTTTTCCTTTTTTAATGCGTAAATAATTTAGACAGCGCTACATATTTACAAATGTAAAATGCTATGTAAACAACAAAAGAAACATATTTTGTAGGCAAAAAAACATAAATCAAAAATAAAAATCCGATTCGAAAATGTTGATTTTTCAAATATTTGCAGGGTAAGGAACTTTTTATATATGCAGTTGATTTATCTGATTAATATATTACGAATTTTTAACAAAAAAATTAATGGAAAGCGATAAATATGCAATGCAACGAATCGATATTTCTCACAAATCGGCACTCTCAACCAAACATTCACCGATATATCGATAGGCGTTGTCAAGCGACAATCGTTTGCTTGTCCATCTTCAGTGTGCGCAAGAAGTTGGCTGCAGCTGCAAAAAAAGAAAAAGCCAATTTATTTGGACGAGCATTTTATTTTCTTTAGTTTTAAACTCGATGTGACTTCACGCATACCCAAACACCAAAAGTATTTTCTTTTTATCTCAACCAAACAAATTGCATTCGACAATTGAAGCGCGCTCGTGCAAAGTGAAAAAAAGGGCATGTGGTTTTTGTTTCGATTTTATTGTGTGTGAAATCAGCAGCCACAACACATTCAAATAAAATGGCAAACACACATGCACAACTACAACAAAAGTGGGTACCAACAACAACGTACGGCACATGAAAATTCAATAATTCGCGCAATCAGTTTAAGGTTAAATTTTCCAAAACAAAAAAGAAACAAACGAGCAGGAAAAGCATTATGAAATATGAGAAAGATTCATACTGATGAATGAGTGTGCGAGTGTTGAGTGTTGTTCAGCAAATGATTGTGTTTTATAATCAACCAAAAACAACACACATACACAGGCATTTACGCTCACTAGATTCCTGCGCCCACGCATCCCATTTATGACCTCCCCTACGAAGCCGGACCATCCCCCATTTTGCCCCACCCCCTTAACGCCAAGCTGATTATTTGAGCAGCTGATTCATGCAATGCATGCGGAACATTTGAAATGAATTCATTTTATTTGACAAATTACAACGGTGTCGCCCAATGACCCTGCCCCACTGAGAACGACAACGTCGGCGTCGCTGCTTATATAAGTGAACTGTAAATACGTTCGTCGTGCGTATGCCAAAAAATTGAGTACATCGTGAAAATAGCCAGAAATGAAAGGCAAACTACAACAACAACAAAATGGCAAAACAATTTAAGAACTAAAATCTGACGCCAACAAATGTATGGCAAACGAAACTTTAACAAATTTGTTTGTTTTTTTCTATTGTGTGTGTTTTTTTTTTTGGCAAGCGTTGCCAACGCTGCGGCTGTCGCTCGCTTTGGCTTCCAAATTTATTTTAGAGCATTATGCCATCCATTCAGTTTCGCCTCGAACAGCAGGGGTCTGGCAACGCGCGCTTAACAGTGACAGTGGACAGTGGGACAGTGGACCGTGAACTGCTGTGAACAGTGGAAAGTGGAGAGCGCGAAACGATACCAAGCTAGAAAATTAAATAGGAAAATGATTCAAACACACACATACGCGCGTGCCTGTCCGAGTGTGAGTGCTGTACAATGTAACGAAAATAACAGCGACAAACATCAAGCAATGTTAATTACTCATCGCCGCCGGCTTCCATTCACTTTTAGATTTTCTGTTTGTTGTCATTTGACCTCCTCTGTTACGCAATGCTGCTTTGCGGTATTTGGCGGCACTACCTCAGCATTTCACCAATATTCGTGTGCTGTTATCGCAAACGACAATAAAAATAAAACCTTTGTTCTTGATCAAAACAACGGCCTAACGACGGTCAGGGAATACCTCTGCTTTCTCTTCTGGATGTGTTGCTTTGGTGGTGGGGTGGGTATTGTCGTCGCCGTCACATGCTTCCAATTCGCGGTCTTTGTGCGTCAGCGTCGTCAACTGTAGAGTTGAACTTTTTCGTTCAATTTTATGACATCGATCAGCAGTTCTATTTCATATAGCTATAATTTGTAAATATTCTTATAATTATATACAGTAATGAACAAATTTGCTATAGATTTAAATCATGTTTTCTTAATAAATTTACCTATTATTAGGGTTATAATACATTCAATTGTGCTGTTTGATTATTAGTTCAATCGAAGTTTTTCTTAACGATTCAGTTCCACTCCAATCTTATCACATTGGAAATTCAGTGAGGTAGATCAACTGATCACTTTTTTTTTAAACAGTTCTATTGAATATAACTTCAAAACATTGACATAATTATTACGACCGTAATTTGCTATAGTTTTACTTACTTACTTACTTTTCATAATTTTACCTTGCGATAATTATTATTATAGTCAGTTCAATTGTTCTGTTTAAATATTAGTTCAATTGAACTTATTCTTAGCTATTCAGTTCCACTCTACGTATAATTATGTACAGCAATAAAAGAATTTGCTTTAGTTTAAACACTTGTTTGTTAGTAATATTAATTGGTTTTCCTTAAAGATAATTAGTTCAGTCTTGCTGTTTGATCATTAGTTCGAACTTATTCTTAACGGTTCAGTTCCACTCCAGTCTAATTATCTTGAAAATTCGGTGAGGTAGATCAACAGTTACTTTTTTATAAGAGCGCTATAACTTGAAAATATTCTTATTATAATTATTTGCATCAATAAACAAATTTGCTATAATCTTGAACTGTTATATCTCCATATTAATTGCTTTTACTTAACGATTAGTTCGTAATAGAATCAGTTCAATTTGTTCTGCTCAATTGAACTCATTAAGAGTGATTCAGTTCCACTCCAGTCTAATTATCTTGGAAACGGCAATATCACATCGCTTTGACTTTCAATTTCGCATTCGCTTTGTTTATTATTTAATTACATGTTGTCTTTTGTTTCTCTCTCTCTTCCTCTCTCTGTCCGTCTCTGTCTCCTCTTCGTCGCGCATTATTATCAAGAGCGTTCCACATGCGCTGCGCTTACGGGTTGCTGCAGACGTTTACGCCGCATTTGGCACGTAGTCTGTCGTCGTCGTCTGTCTGTCTATTTCTGCTTTTGGCCATCTCTTTGGTCTTGCTTGCTCTTAAATTAAAGTACAAAAACTTTAAACAACAATTATCACTCAATGCGGAGTTCTCTTTTTGGGCGCCTGACTCAGCAAATGCTGCTTGCTACACAGACTCCTTCTCCACTTAACAACAATCGACCAGCTGGCAAAGAAAATCAGTTGACGCTTGCGCGACGTGCTGCAAGCAACACTGTAATTAACGGTGATTTTTCTAAGGCGTGCAAAGAAAATGGTTTAAAAATCTCTACACAATTAATTAAAAATAAAACGAATGTCATCAGCGTGATCAACAACAATAAACATTTAGTTTGAACGATGCTAACGTAATAATCGATAGAAATTCGAAATAGAAACCTGGAAAATGTAATAATATTGTGATAAGAACGGAACCTGCCTACCCCAGCCCCACCTGCCCACCCCTTCTCCAGAATGCGCGAATTAAGTTCTGTGATAAATTAACGCGAAAATCCTTTGACGTTTACCAATATTTATAGTATTAATAATCATCAGTTTGACGTTGACTTTATCGGCGCGGCCCAGAGATAAGCGCTTCCGTAATAATAAAAATAAGCAACAAAATCGAGTAACTAACTGCTAACTTTTAGCTGTTAGCTGTTAGTAGCCAGCTGCTTATTGGTTTTCATGTGGGTTCGAGTTCGAGTCAATTAACAAATCCCCGTTCACATTTCCATCTATTTGCAGCCAAACAACTAACTAGACGCTGAACCCTGAGCTGGACAACGCTAATTGAATCAGTATCAACAAAAACAAATATTTAAAAAAATACTGAAGAATATTGAAAAATACACAAATTAAGAAGTGTTGATGTTATCCGCAACATCTGGGGGCAATGGGAGCCCCTTACCGCTCAGCCCCTCGGCGCAGGCGACGCTCAGCAAACATTTGCCCAAGCTGCAAGCGAAGCGACTCATGCAACAAACGGCGGTGGCAAGCAGCAAACCGCAGACAGCCGATGCCGGTTGCCTAACGGGTGAGTTATTTGTTGCCCCACAATTTTAATTATTTATATATAATATACCATATATCGTTTATAGATCTGTGCAGCAGCGAGAACTTGCCCGAGGTGGAGATATTTTCGTTGCTGGAGGAACAAATACCCAAATATAAAGTGCGAAATGATTTTCTCACCGATTTTTCGGGCTATGCGAATGAGGACTGGTTTGTGCCGGCGCCAGCGTTGCACATACCCGTCGAGGGTCTCGGATTGACCAAGGAACAGACTAGAGAGTGCCTCAACTATTTTCGTGAGTACCCTCTCCAACTATCTATCTGACTAAGTGACTCTTGAATAAGACCCATGACGTCAGATTTTTTAATCACTACTTGTGTGATAAGCATAGTAAATTAATATTCGTATATTGCCCAATACACATATTGTTCGCACATTACTGGGTTGACTTCCTCCCCATTCTTAATTGCTCAATTATAATTGTGTGTACATACAGATATATATGTTTATATATATATAGTAATGCATATTTCTAAAACAATTGCCTTGGTTATACAACAAGTACTCGTGTGTGTATCCCACAACTTATGAAAGAAAATTATTGAAAAGTATTTGGCAGCAACTTGTTCGTTATTGTTGTTGTTATTTGTATACATATTTTGTTTTTATTCATTTTTAAATATGTTCGAAACATTGCTAGAGACATAAAAAACGCAATTTTCTTTTATCTGCGCAACGCAAAAGGCAGATAAAAATACATTCTATTTGTGTTCTTATTCACTCTTTGTGGCTCATTCTTGACGCCAATAAACTTGTGACAAGGTATTATTTATGTTTTCTTGCAGACTTTGGAAAGAACTTTTTTTTTATTTTTATGTATATGTACTTTGTTGTCAATTAGTACATATATATATATATATATATATATATATATATGTATATTAATATATAATAGTATATTTATATATTCTTAATAAGTATTATATAAACATTTTTGGAGAAATGTATTTAGAAAGCGCGCCAATTTGGAGCAATATTTTGTTTCATAATACAACACTTGTTGCTCACTCGCATTTTTGATAAGAACGGCCACACTGACCAGCAACACAAATTTGGTTTTGGTTTGTTGCTTCAAGCGCAATTTACAACATTGATACAATATGCAGACGTAAAATATCGTTGTCGATCAATGAAAGTGCTACTTTTTTCAGTAAATTCTAGTCTTAATATTAAAATCAAATATTAATATTCTGTTAATTCAAGCGACTCTGTTAAATCAAAAGCTCAAATGTGGGCATTTAAATGTGGCCTGGGTACGGTCACACCATTGATTTCAGACAGCTGTTTTTGCCATTCACACAGACAGCTGCGCTGTCATTCACACGGCGCACAGCTGTTTTAGTTTTATTTGGAGCTATAGCTGCCGGCTGTGTGCGGGAATTGCTATTGGCTATTCTCATTCCGCGTGCGTCGTCGGGCTGCGTGTATTTGAAAGTCTTTGCCAAGCGAAGCCGGCGCGCCGCAGCAAACAAATGAAAAGTGCCAAAAAGAAACGTATATTTAATATGTAAATTATAAATATACACACGTCGACATTGAACCAAAAAAAGTAAAGCAAAGAAATTGTGCGCGTGCCCCACAAAAAAGATTTAAAAATAATAATTATAAATAAATCATAATTGGCAAAAACACAACAAAAAAAAAAGACCATCGAAATATGTATGGCAAAAATCAGCGAAACGCAATCGACGAAAATCATTATTGCTAATCCAACTAATATTCATCTGTGCAAAAAACAAACAAATCAGTTGAATTTGGAATTTCTCCAAGTGCTTTTTCGCCTGGCGTCATACAACTGAATTTATTTTTAGGACAACTAAACGCACACACACAGCAACTATAACATATATATGCGAGCTTGTATAAATGGGTGTGTTTTTGTGTGTGTTTCGTTTTCAAATTATGAAGAAATAAATTTGTTGGTCTAGTGTGTAAACATTTAATGAATGGGGTCGACACTTATGCATGTGTGTGTGTGTGTGTAGGAGTTGTAACCCATTATGGGGCATGGCCATGGGCAGGGCCAATCGCCTGTCGGTCTGTTTGTCTGTCAGTTCTTAGTTTGCTCTTGTTTTTATTCCCATTTATTGCTGGTGCTGTTGCTCTTTACATAATCTTTTTTCCATGTGCCTGTCCGTTGGCTGTTAATTCGCTGTTAGTTCGTTGTGCCTCTCTCGCTGTCACACATTCTTCGATGTTATTGATAAGAACCCGTCGTCTTCGTCTTCCATTGAAATTTAGCGTCTGTCCGTTATTCGATAGACAATTTTAAATATTCACACAGCTGTTTCTTCGTTTGTTTGTTTGCTTGTGCATTTAACTATTTATCTTATCCAGTTCCAATTCCAGTTCTAGCGCACCGGCTCTGTCCAGTTGTTGTCTAATATCAGAAATTGTTGCGCTGCTCTTCCGTGTATCGCTTCAATCAGTCGACAATCTCATGTCACCTGTGCGTGTGAGTTTATCTTGAAGCAATAAAAACGCGTTCCGTTCATTACTCATCAAGTGGAGAATAAACCGCAATACAAATTGAGGTTTTTGTCGTCGTCGTTGTTGTAGGCTATTAGGCACGTCAAATTGCTTATCATTTCCCCCCAGACCCACATTGGTTGATTGGTGTTAAGCTGCTGCCAGTGTACAAGCAAAAAGAAACAATGCATAAAATGGCAACAAAATTTGTGTCATGAGTGTGGCTGCCTGCCTGTATGTGTGTGTGTAAACGGATTATGTCCGCGGCCAAAAACACACACAACAAACAAACACTTAGCAAGTGACATACTTTAATTACGTCATTTCGCAACACTGCAACGGTTGTGTTGTGGTGTTTTTCTTTCTTCTTTTCGCTCTACGTCTATGTCACTGGCCCCTATTGATTAGGACATTCACATTGCGGGACACAATTAGTGCCGCAGAAAGAAAACCGCACTTAAAAATGGAGCGCGAAACATTTACAAATTGAATATCGTATGCGATTATCCTACACTGAACTTCCTTATTAGTGCCGAGTGCTGCGATGCAGCTTAAGTTGTTGACCAAATGTAGAAGTGTTTAATTGCGCCCAACTGCTTTTGCCCATAATTAATTCCCAAGTAAAACTACTTTTTGTGAAAGTTGATGTGAACCAAAAAAAAAAACGGAAAAAACAAAAACTACAAAATTTGTCTTATTTAGCAGCAACGTTTTTACCGTTTCCATTTCATTTTCGCGTGTGCGCCATTGATTGGCATTTTTCCATATTTATTGTTGTTGTTTTGTATATATTCGGTTTTTGTGTGTTGTCTTATTTATTCACCTGTCTCTTATATAATTATGTTCGTCAATAGTTTTCGTCAATCAGCCAATTAGCGATTCTTAATTCTCTCACACATTTTGTCATATGCTTTATTATCGTAAAAGATAATTGAATTTTTACCATCATTCACCCACTTTTGTTGTGCTGTGTGTGTGTGTGTGTGTGTGTATATGCGTGTGTGCCGATTTATTGCCGATGCTTACCTTTAAAGTCTGACTCATAAAAATGCATACATATGAATATATTATTATTGTTATATGAGGGCTCTACGCCTTATGCATGTCGATGAACCTCTCACAAGATGTCTTTTGCTTGCCGAGTCGCTGAAGTTCTCAATGCCCTTCAAAATATCAATTTATTGCTGATGAGTACTTTTTTTTGGTGCGTGTCTTTAAGTGTTCTCGTAACTAGTTTTTTCCAATCTATATTCCACTTCTTAAATATTGTTTTTTCAATTTACATATATATATATATTTGTAGGGTATTCCTAATTGCCTGTGGCTTCACTTCAACTTTCGACGCACATTAATCAAACTGACTTGCGTTGATTCATTCAAGTTTTTTTCTCTCTTAACAGTGGCTGTTGATTATGTACTATTGTTATTGCTTATTGTTTATTATCAAATGTGTTATGCATTTAGAAATTGCCTACACTCAAGTCACAAGCTTATTTTATTTAATCGTATTACATACACATATATTTTGTATGATATCATAACTGTTTTTTTTTAAGTCAAAATCGTCAAATTATTTGAGTTGCTTAAGGTTAGATCTCGTTTTAAGCACTTTTTTAACTGTCCGCAATTCTTGATTAGCTAAAGTTAGCTTTGCCTGGCATAATGATTAAGAAATGTGTTCTTGAATCAAGTATTTAATTTCCTTACTCAAGTATTTGTCACTACGTTTTTTTTTTATATTTTGCAGGTTAATTCCGAAAGTTGTTAAAAATACGTCACTTTTAACATTAAATTTTGTTAGCACGTGACTGAAAAATGTTTTTCAATTAACTTTGTTGATTGTTAATGTTAATGGTTTTTAGCACAGTTAATTTATTTGAATACCCTAATCGCATGAAAAGTGGCTAAAATGGCTATAACGAAATTATAGTAAAGTATGTAAGATTGGAAGATCGAAGCATATCCAATGACATATGGTATATATATTGTTCGTCAGCATTAACCGAGTAGATTTGACCATTCCCGAGATTGCAAACTTGAAATATAAGTTCTCGTTTGCCATAAACAGATCAAGTTTATTTATTTTTATCGATAACCTATCGCGATTATCGAGACAATTCCTTTAACGATAGCGATAGAAGACAAAATTGTAAAGATAATGCCTGCCAACTAATACATATAATAACGCTAAACATATTATTGATCAACTGTGAACATTTCATTAGGATCGAGTCGCAGTTGTTATTAATCAGAATGTATTTTTGACTTGAACAAACAAATAACAGCAACAATAAATATTATTATTATGTAATAATATTATTATTTATATTATATTATTATTATATATATTGATCAAGCCTAGTGCGTATTTTGAAAGTTGGACAGTTTATTTTCCAGTCGAGTTCTCATGACTAGCGCTTTCGAACATGTTTTTTAAGACATTTTAGATTAAATATTGGATATTTTATATTCGAATTATATAGAATAAAAATATTAAAATCTACTTTTAGTTATTGATATGAATATATTGCAGAAACAGGGTATTTTCTAGTTGAGCTCTCACGATTAGATCATTTTAATGGGTTTTTTTTTAAAGAAAATATTAGATTACGCATTATATAATTCATATTGCAATTATACAGTCAATAAAGCAATATTAATCGATGATTAGTTTTAGTACGACTGGGAGATGATCAGGGTATCTCAGGGTATTCCAGCTGTGTGCATCATCATTAGATATCAGTCAGTCTAGATACAGTCTATTATTTTTGCGAATGATATCTTGCAAATAGCGCTTATTTTTGCCTTGAATATTATTGCATTTCATGCTGGTCATCTCTCAACAGCCGTTGATTTGGCACAAGCTAACGGTTATTTATTTCTAGCTCAGCTCAATTTTCTTTCACTCTGTGCCAGAGACCATAAATTATGATCTGATAGTTATTAAGCTCAGCGGCAGCAGCAGCAGCAGAAGAAGCTGAAGCAGTTAAGCCAGACAGCCTTCAGCACTTGCTCTTAACTTAATGTTGCATCATTTCCACTTTAATTCAGACCATGCCACATACAACATGCCGCACACAACACAATCAAACCCAACCCATGGTCATTTTAACATCCTCTGTGTTCTACGCAGCCCACACACATCAAATAGAAGAAAAAACAGCTACGTGATCGTCACATGTATATATATATATATATATATATAGAAATACAGATTACAGCGAGTGAATGGGTGCAAAGGCGCATCTTATACATAAAGCTGGCTAAAACTCTAAACTTGTTTCTTTTGGGCTCGACATTTTCCTAGAGTCTCTCGCAGTTGTTTGGTCCACTCTTTTGTGTGAAGTCGTCTAACGCTTTTTTTTGCTCTTCTTTTGAAATTTGTATTATACAAATAAATCTGTTTTTCACATTGCATTGTATGCTAATGTTTGGAGTTGGATGTTGTATTTGAAATTAGCCATTAACTATTTGCCATTGTGTTTTTGAAATAGACATATTACTTTTCTCTTTCTTTATGTTTGCGGTTGCATAAGTCATCTAAAATATAAATAGACCAGCGATAACTGTGACCATAAAGATAATATTTGTGCGTGTGTGTGTGTGTGTGTGTCATAAAAACATTAATAAGTTACTAAATGCGCATTAAGTTTGCTGGCTGCAGGACAGTTTTGTGCGTGTGTTTGCCAACACTGGCTGTGTCAGTACACCTTTGACATTCACACGGAAACAACTGCTTGCAGGCAGACAAAAGCGAGCACGTAATTAAATAAATAAATATAGTCGTAGATAAAGTGCAAGAGAGACGAGTGCAAGTCTGGTGTTCAACATAAATCAAACAATGCGCTTGCCTCCAAAAACAACAGCAACAAAATGCCACACAATGCGCTAAAGAACAATCCACAACAAGAACAACACCAACAACAAAATGTCAAGCTAACAACAAGTCCGGCTACAACAATGCTGCCCATCATCAATGAGTTGGACGACATCGATGATGATTACGCCCAGAATTTTATGGCTGGTGAGGATGCGCTGCTCTTGTTGAACAGCACAGCGCACAGCTTGGCTAATAGTGTGAGCAGCAGTTCGCTCAACTCGCTCGTCTCCACATGCAGCTCTAGCTCCACAACGGAGTCGCTCACCACCATCAGCCAGCAGCCCTCGAATGCCAGCAAACATTTTGAGAACACGTACAAGCTGCTCGGCCAGCAGCTGGAGAACAATTGCCAACGGACGGCGGAGAAGCTGCAGCAGCTGGACAAATCCCTCGATGCGAGTCTGGATAGCAGTTGCTGCTCCTCGATGATGTCGAGCATTGTCCATGGCACGGGACCGGCACCGACACGCCTCGAACTCGAACTGGAGGCCGTTGAGCGCATGCGCATCATTGTGCAGCATTTGAAGGTGTCGTCCAGCGTGGAGCCGACATCGGCGTCGGCACCGCTGCTCGCTTTGTTGCACGACTTTGCCGCCAAGGGGCAGCCACAGCTCCAATCAAATACGGCCACACCTGTGCCAAGTCCCATCACGGGCGCCATTGCCGATGCGGATGGACCCAATTTCGAGCTGCCCCCCGAGTTGCTGGACAAGGCCAACTCGTGGGAGCTCATGTACTATGCTTCCAAGAATGTCGATGGCAGAAATTGTCTGAAAGTTGTGCGCAGTCTGTTGACCAACAAAGGTAAGCAGGGAATGTTTATGAAAATATATTGAAATCGATCAGTTATTGCCATTAACTTAATTAACAGATTTTGGTTTCATTTTGCAAATGTGTTGAAAACTTTCAATCTGCAAAGTGATTAAGGTCAATGTCATTTGCTTTTGAAACGACTTTTTGTTAACACATTTTTTTTGACATGCTTCAATATGTTGAAAACATATAGTGTTGGTAAACGCTCTGATTTTAAACAAATGTGCTACAAAAAATGTGCTAACTGATTTTTAGTGTTGGAAAACTGCACAAAACAAGCAAGAATATTAAATAGTGTTTAAAAGTCGGTTAATATACATAACTATGCCATATCTAATGTTGGTTATTTAGTTATATTAGTTCAATAACCATTCCAGATATTTCCATCAATTTCGCATTATCACTGCTTATCACAGTTAACAGGTTAAGTGCATATATATCTGAAGTGTGATTCCCTTTTGTATACAGTTGAGGTCAAAATAATAGTGCTAGTACGCGCAAATTATCACAGAGAATTCGCCATATTAATTTGTATTTATCAGTTGTGATGGGTCCAAACACAAAATAACCCTCAAATGTTCCTTGGCGAAAGATACTTACATAAAAGAACCCAAAACAGGAATGAAAGGAATAGCTAAACTATAAAAGGTGTGAGAAAATATATATTGAGAAGTGAATCGAAGGGAATATAAAAAGGGATTATATAAAAATTAAGATGATACGTAAATAAAGATTATGCAAAAATTGACATTATGCAACAATTGAGATGTTAAATTTGATCGAGCAGCAGACGTATTATTTTGACCTCAGCTGTTTGTATGCTAAACACCAATTATCAGTGAAGTGCAGCGCAAAACCCCGTTATCTTTGTCCCTGCCCATTGCCACGCTGCATTTGATTGCGCTAAATTTGGCAGGTGCTTGTTAAGTTCTAACTTATCTTATCGGTTCGATCGGTGTTATATTTACTCGGCCAGACGATTAATGTTTCCTCAATAATTTGAAGAGGTTTGTCGATTTGTTTGCTGTTCCTTTTGTTTTTCGCTATTTTCTTTGTGTGTTGTGGTCGACGTGTGAAAACGCACGACATCCATTTTTGCCATAGCTTTTTCTTTTTTTTTCAGTTTTTTTTCTTTATTTTCATTAATTGTTAAATTGTATACTTTGCATTTGTTGTTGTTCTGCCTTCATTAGATATCGCCGCTAGTTTTGTTGATATTTGCACAAATCATTATCAATTGCTGTTGTACGGCAAATGTATATTCTCTATATATACGTATTCATCTATATAAAAATATACATGTCAGCTTTTGGCAAGTTACTTTGAAAAACTATTAAGTCACATGATGTTTACACAATGATTGGCGTTTTTTTTTTCTTGTATTACAGGGCTTTTTGCTGGGTTTATCGTAGCTGTAGTTTTTGCCCTCATTGCAGCTGTGACTTGCTGATTATTCCGACTAAAGATAATACCTTATCTGCTTAGTGCTAATGCAGCGCTTCATTCGAAGATCTAATTGCAATAAAATGCAAAAAGCCCTTTTTGCCTGAGAATCGGTTCTATTGGGCGTCAAAAGCAAAAAGGGTCATTAAATGTGTAGCTTAATGATCGACTATAATTAAGAATATCTTTCCCCTGTCATTTAACTTGCTGTAAATCGACTTTTTAATTTCGAAAAAAATATATCTTTTTGTGCAGCGGAAAAACTCAGTCAGTATGGGTTCCCAGGACAGTTCGCTTTTGTAAGAAACTAGCGATAATTGCATTTACACAGTTATAGATTGATCAAATAAAAATCATAATTTAGCTTATTATATTATTACAAAGTATTTTTTTATCTGTCAAAACAATCAAATATAAATCTAAAAGTTCAACTGATTGAACAGATAATTATATCACAAAGTATTCGACTGGGTTTGAAGAATTACGGACATATACTAAAATTAGCGTTTCATTTTTAATTTATTATTTATTTATCATGTCAAACTGTCAAGAACCAGATCAATAAAAAATATAAAAGTTCAACTGATTAATATGATAATTATATTGCGAAGTATTCGACTGTACTGTACGAACCGAAGACATAAGCTAATTTGATTCTTATTTTGGGCTCACCAGAATTTAGCAGATTTAACGAACTTTAATTTCTCACATTCTACAGTTCATTTTCCGTAACATTTTAAATCTGCCGCGTATATTTAAACTTGGGTCCAAACTTCTACCTGGATTTTATTTGAAAGACCGTTTCTAGGGAAATGTATTATCCCTTTTGCAGGACACCCGAATACACGGAAAAACACCCGCAAAGATATTCGGTCTTCCATCTTCCTGAACATGAATGGGATTTCGGTTTGGATTTAGTTTTAGGTAGTCGGCTGGTTCCGGTTTTTTCGAATCGCTTTTATATGCATCGTGAAGCACTAATAAAAATAAGAATGCGATATGAAAATATGATATATGTCAGCTAGATAAACAATTACAGCTTATTTACGCGCTTCGTTAGCATTAGTGTTATAATTCAGTCTCAAATAACTGGAGAAACAACTGAACTTTAGAGTGGGGCACATTGAATACCCTTTCTGCCTTTTCATACTCTGCTGTGTAACAAAAAATTCTTAGTTTATTGACAGCGATGAAGTAATACAATTCAATGTTCTTGCATATATTAGGTTTTAGATGTATATAGTGATATATATAGATTGGTCTACAAGAAAAGTGATCTGATTCATGATAAATTAATAAACAGTTTGCTAGGGTATTGTGAGCGTTTAATTTATCTATGCTGGCAATGCTGTTTAGTCGCTCACTCTCTGTTAAATGAATACCAACTTAACAGAGCTGCTTCATAACAGAGCAATAACAAGCTCTCTCACTCTTTTATATGTGGATGCCAACTTTGGTGGTGGATTCCAATACAGCAACAAAAACTGACAGCAAATAAAATTCACTCAGCGTTCGTCGTGTATCTGCTGCTAATCTGCAAATTACACAATATCAGTGCCAATTGTAAATGTGAAATTTAACTCAAAATATATTGTCAAAATGTAAACGAGAATTTCAAACAATCATAATGTTGTATATTTTCTAAATAAAATACGTACAAAAACAGAAGTGCGCTGTTTCTCGATACAAATTGCAAGCAAAAAATTATTGAAACCCTCCCGTCCAACAACAGCAACATCTACAGCTAGTGGTGAGCAGTGTGTATTTTCTTGTGAGTGTGTGAGTGTGTGCGTGTGAGTCTGACTACGTTGCTCTGCTCCGTCACGAGTTTGGAGCGCCGTTTGCTTGCCCAGCTCTCTTTTTGTTTGTTTTTACCTTAGAATTAAATTTTTGAATGTTAATGTCTCACAACCTTTGGACTGGCCACGCAGCCTTGTGGCATTTGTTTGGATTATAAGCTGCTGTTGTTGTTGTTGCAACTGCCAATAATCAGTGAAGTGAAACGCTCGTCAAAGTTTTTTGTGCAGCCAAATCTGTTTGGATATTTTCGACACGTGAGTTTGCCCATTTGCGCATGTAAATATGTGTGTATTTATGGCTTGAATTTCCCGTCGAACCGGCAACCAAAAAAAAAAAAAAACATTTATGTTGCTCCTTTTCCTTTCACTAATCGCCTTTTACTTTTGCGCTGTTGCTGTCATGGTAGCCTGCAGCTTGCTGCGCTGCTGCTGCTCTGTTGCGTCGACGCCAATTGTGCTGCGGCTGCTGAGCTGCTGTTAGTGTCAGCGTCAGTGTGTGTGTGTGCGTCGCGCTTGCAAGAAGTGGATTTGAATTTGAGAGTTTTTATTCAAAGCAGAGCAGCGCAGCTCGCTCATGGCTAAAAATATATCGGAAATACTTGTTTAGAAGTTCAAAGCTATGTTTTCATGTTGGGTCGGTCGCAAACCCAAATCTTTATTGCGCACGCTCAGCACGTCGAAGTGGGTGGCAAATAATCGAGAGAGGGAGAGAGCAAAAGCAATTGTCATTCGACACTTTTCAGTTTCTCTGCTGTCTTCAGACAATTCGCATTAATTTAGCAATTAATTTAAGTGTTTTGCCGCCTATATATATATATTTTGTTACAAATGTTTTTATATAGTGTGACTAAACGTAATTATATTGAAAAAATACAACTCATGTGACACATGTGGAGAGAGAAAACATCAAACACAGACCAATAGAAAAGGCCGCAAATTAAAATAAAATAACCACCAAGGAAAAAGTGCTGCACACCACCAAAATAATGCAAAACAATCCGAGTGCCTTGACAGCGAATTTTACAATCAAATTGTTTATTACATAATACGCTAGCAAATAAGATACACAGAACACAAGCAGCAACTAAATCGCAAACAAATTTAAAATAAATGCGCAGAATGCGAAAAATGCAACGTGACTAAGGCAAGATTCAGTAATAAAAGAAAAGAATAAAATACTGTAAAACATGACGCACGTAAACAATACCGAAGGAGCAGCAACAGCGGCAGAAATGGAGAGAGAGAAGGTGAAAGAGACGACGGAGCGAGAGACGGAGACGGCTGCTGCCGGCAGCAGTAGTCTGCATCGATTTTTAACCACTGAGAAGAGCAGCAGCAGCCGCAGCTCTCGTCAAGTGGATGCTGTGGATTCTATTGATACAGCAGCAATAGAAATTGAGGAATGTGCATTTGCTGCATGCCAAACGAAAGCGACGGGCAGTTGGCTCGACGACGACTTCTTCTGCATCATAGACGATGAACTTGAATACGAAGATGAACTCGAACTCTCAGCAGCAGCAACAACAACAGCGGCGTCAACGACAGCAGCGACGCCAGCGCACCAAGAATTCAGTCTGCTAGCAGCCTTTGGCTTAGCAGGAGAGCGCGAGCAGCAAAATGAGCAATTGCTCATGGAAGGTATTCTTAGCGTATTTTCAATTACGTAATGATCGGGCAGCGTTGAATGAAATGTTGATATTTAAAGCCTTATAAAGGCGCTCTCCTTGCAGCCCGATAAACGATAGACTTAAAATCGATAGTTTTGAGTTGAGCTTTATTTGTGTGAATTAATTTTAAATTAATTTATTATGTGTATATATTTTTATTTTAAAGTTTATTTCCGTTGTTATCTATTGCAGTTCTATGTGGTAACCGTGTTAGCCAGATGACTCGCGCCTACGATGACATTGAAGCCGTGACGCGTCTGCTCGAAGAGAAGGAGAAGGACTTGGAGCTGACGGTGCAAATTGGCAAGGAGCTGCTCACTCAAAATAATGCACTCGAGACGCGTGTCAGTGATCTGGAAACAGATCTCAAATCCTCCAACGACGATCGCGCCCAGCTGCTGCACGAGCTGCACAAGAAAAACGAACTGATTTCGGTGCTAACCAACGACGCAGACGATCACAACACAGATGGGGGTAAGTGGAATCAAATACACTCGGAAAAAAGCAACTAAATTTTGTGTAAATTGCCCTAAAAAATTGAACATTTTCTTCGCTTAGAAGTAATTTTTTCAATATCTTTGACATATTTTCAATTATTAAGAAAAACATTTCCTATAAGTAGAAATACAACTTAAATTATGGAAAAAATCATACGTAAAACTTAGAATAAAGCAATGAAATTTACATATTTTTGTCTAAATTGTAGAAAAATCCACTCTGAAATTTAGAAATGAAATCAATTTCTTTCGAAAACCACAATAATAATTGCTAAAAATTGACTTTCTGAATAATATGGCGGTTTACTGAAATTTTGTTAGATTTAACTATATTAAACAACCATAAACGAATAATAATGATAAACCCCTCTTAATAATTAGATACGCCCACGATGTCCAAGTCGATAACGCTGGATCTGCTGCAGAAGAAGGTCAACTCTCTGCTGGATGAGAACAAATCGCTGAAGTGCGATGCAACCAAACTGGCAGACCAGACGGAAGAGGTGGAGGAGCACGAACGGCGACTGATGGCGGATATCAGTGCGCAGCTGAGCGATGCCAATTCACAGTATGATAACATCAGTTTGGAGCTGGAGCGACTACGCGAAGAGAATCGCCTGCAGCACGAACAGATTATCAGTTCAACGGCTCGCTTGGCGGAGGCCGAGATGCGATTGCATCAGTTGACGCAGGACAACGATGAGCATGTGTCGCTGCTGCACGTGACCAAGGAGAATCAGAATGCACTCGCCCTCGAGCTGGTGGAGTTCAAGCAGCGCTACGAGGAGGTGCTGGCACTGCTCCACTCCGCGCAGGATCAGCTGAAGCAGCAGAGGAAACGCACACAGCCGCAGGCACGCAGCTCCTTCCTTGGCGGTGGCCTGGGCACAAATGGTGCAGCGGCTTGTGTTGCCATCGAATCGTTGCAATCGGAGTTGATGGAGTCATCGCTGTACTCGGAGAACAGCCTCGACTCGGGCATTTCGGGTGATAGCCAACGCTGTGCGGATCGCATTGGGCGCATGATGTCGTCCCATCTGACGCAGCTGCCGGGTGGTGCCAACATGATGGCAGCCAGTAGCATCTATGGTCTGACGCCTTATAAGCGTGTGTTTGACACGGTTCGCTGTGCCGCCAAGGGTGGCAACTATATGGACAGTGGCAATGTCTCGATGACCCAGTTGGGAGCCATGTCCATGAGCAGTGCCTCTGGTCCGCGCATGGCCTCGATGGCCTATCCAGCTGGCTCGTATTATCGCGGCGCAAGCGGCGGCAGCAGCCAATCCCTGGGCCTCAAGACGCTATCGAACGAGAGTCTGAACTCAGCGCAATCGGACGACGTTTATCCGGCACAGCCATCTGGTGTGCCCGGCGCACCAGGCGCCAAGGAGCTGGAGGCGGCACTCAAGCGATTGACGCCCGCCGAGGTCCTGGCCCGCCGTGCCATGCTCTCCCATGCGCCCATTGGCACCTACAACTACGATGAGCCCCAGCAGCAGATACGTGGCTGCGGATTGGGCGCAGCGGGTGGCTTGGGTTTGCCGATGGGCGTGCGCACGCCGGACAGCATTATGTCGGTGGGTTCGATGGGCTCGTTGGGTCTGACGGCGACGACGACGCATCAGTGGCGTCTGCCAGAGAAATTGCAGATCGTTAAGCCCATGGAGGGATCACAGACACTGCATCATTGGTCGCGCTTGGCGACGCCAACGCTCAGCGGCCTGCTTGAGGAGCGACCCGGCGTGACAATACGTGGCGGACGCGGCCTCGACGATCTGGGCATGCAGGTGTACACGCTATCCGACGTCGAGGAGGATGTCAGCGAGGAACTTGGCCTGGGCAAACAGTTCGAAGCGCCCGGCTGCACCTACACCTACACGAACAGCATGGTCATGCATCCCGACGATGGCTTCGTCAACGATCTGTCCTTCCTCTCCCAATCCCAGATGTCCTCGCGCATGGCATCCACCTCGACATCAAGACAGCCAAGGTACGACTTAATGATCAATTTTAAATATTAAATATTTATGTTTATTATTACAAGTTATTTAAAATGATTATTTATAAATATTTAGAATTATAAATTTTAATTTAATTTGAATTTATCAATTAATATTAACATCTTCATTCCACAGTTGTCCCGCAACGCCGCGCGCTGGAATGTCTCGGAAGAACTCCTGCTCTACGTTCTCGGTGAATCTTGGACTCGCTGGCATGCTGAATGAGCGCGGCATCAAGGCGGTTACGCCCAGTGCCCTGAACACGCCCGCCGGTCCCAATTATTCGCCGACGGTGACGCCCTGCAACAGTCCCGAGGGTTCGCCGCCACGCGCCCAATCCCCAGAGCCACTGTTTGGTCTGCTGTCATCGGGTGCGGATCTAATACGGCGTAAACTGGTCGGGCCAAGTGATCAGCAGCTGCAGCGGACGCTGACCAAGCAGCAGCATCAGCAGAAGGTGATGCTGTCACAGCTGGAGCGACGAGCGCTGCGCTCGCTCAACCTGATCGAGAAGGTGGAGAGCATCGGACTGGAGAACATAATCAGTGCACAGCGTGGCCGGGGCGCCGGCATCGCCAATCGGAGCAGCTCCCCCCTGTCCCAGCTGAGCAGCTGTGGCTCCTCATCCGGCGACAGTCTGCAGAGCTTGCACACGAGCAGCAATAGCATTGTGGACGACATTCACTTTGATCGCGCACAAATCAAGGGAGTACTGCATCGTGGCCTCAAACCCCCAGCCGCAACAGCGCTGGGTGGAGCAGGAGCAAAAGGAGGAGGAGGAGGCGCCGCTGCTGTCAGCAATAGCAGTGCAACGACCAGCGCCTACAACAGCGAGGATAGCGATGATCAGGGCATTGTGCTGCAGCTCAAGCCCAAGACAACACCGAAAGTGGTGTCCAAGCCGGCAGCAGGAGCAGCTGGTGTCAGTGCCTCCGCCTCCTCATCTGCAGCTGGAACGAGCGAAACGCGCCTGAAGCAAATGCAGCGACAAAAGTCGCGACGCAATTTAAAGAATGGCCTCGCCGCACAACGACCCGATCTGGGCACCATTGGTGGCGGAGTGGGCGCAGGAGCAGCAGCTGGACGTGTGCGTCCCGATCTGGGCAAGGTGGCCATGGACAGCACCAGCAGCAGCAGATCCACAGCTGCCGCCAAGATGAGCAGCGATAATGAGTCAAAGGCGGCAGCGCCGAGCATTACGCAGAGTTTTGTGGGTTCCGTTAGTTCCTTGTTGTTTGGCCGCAAGGGTGGCTGGCTGTAGGCGTTGCACACACACACACACACATACAACAACAACACACACAATCACATACACCTAGGCGAGAGAACTATATAAAGATTAGCTCTGATTCATTGAAGCAAACAAAGCAAAGCAAGCCGCCAAGCAAACAAATCAGCCTTAAGCGATATACTATTTTTTATTTAGTTCTACATTATATATATATATATATAAAAATATATATTTATACATTATATATCATATACACGCTGGAGAAGGATAAGAAAAGGGTTATTTGTTTGTTAGTCACCGCCTCGCTGCCGTCGCCAATTTACACACATATATTTTGTACATTTTGTGCCGACGACGGTGTTATGCAACACTGGCCAAGCCCGCCCGCCCGCCTGACTTAGTGTTTGTAGCTGTGATTTGTAAATACTTGTAGTAAAATGTTTAAATTTAGTAGTTATTATTAATGAAATATTCACTTGGTTTTTTTCATTGCTTTTGCAACGGCGGCCAAACTTTAACTTTAACCAACCGCCAACCATTTAGGCCAGCAGAAGAACAGGTTGGTGTGCAAAAAACAGTAGCAGTTATTTTTATTTTTATCTACTCAAACAATGTACTATTATTATTTTTGCCAATTTTGTATTTATTTCCATATATATGTGTGTTTACTTAAACGAACCTTGACCCAATATTGTCAAGGAGGTGCGAAGATGAAGCGGAATGTATATAAGATAACGAATTGAATTGAATGGTGGATTTGCAAAAGGGTACATATATTTTTTTACACATTGTATATATCGTTTACGTTTTTGCTTCCACACACGTTCGTACGTATGTATCACAAAATGGAGGAAACTCTTAACTGCTTGCATTATATATTCGAAAACGCTTTTGTGTTTTTTTTCCGGTGCTCAGCCATACGAAAGGAAAGAATACTATATCTGAAAATGAACAATTTGTTTCTAGTCTCTACTTACTCGGATTGGCACTCATTTGGCTATGCGACCCTTATTTTGTTCAATGCATAGCTCCTAAATAGAGTGCACTGAGCCAAATTTAATAAACATTTACTTAGAAGCTATGCCATTATTATTTCGATAACAACAAAAATCCAACTATCCCATTTACATTTGGCTGTTGGTTAGCAGCGCTGTTAACGAACAGAGCACAGTTCGCAACACATGTTACCAAATCACCGTTCGCTAACAGCGTCTGCCTTCTGTCAACGTGCTTCTCAAACGAACTGTGCGCAATTAAAAAAGGTAAAAAGAAAAAAAAAACGAACACTACATTTGAAATATATTTTGCATTATTAGACATATTTGACTTTGAAGACACATACATATATCACTATCGCGATTAATATAAAAAAATCAGGAGCAACATATATTGACGAAATTGTACACGCTTTGAGAATTTAGGTTTACAGTATGTAATAAGTAATTATGTACACAACAAAAAAAAAAAAATTGAAAAAAAGGCATCATGCTAATCGAGTGTGTGTCCCTCTAAAACACAACAAATGTAAAAGTTATTAGTTGTAATTATTATCAATACATATATTTATTTACGTATGCAACAAATAAAGAGAACATCGTTAAATTCTAATTGATTTCGTAGTTTTCAATTTGTAAAAGCCTTTGAAAATGACAAGGAGCATGTTGAAGAAGTCTCCACAATTGTTACTCACAGTACATGCGAATGTGGGTAAAAAATAATGAACGGAATCTGCGCTGGTTTCTCGTACAAGAGTACTCTGACTGCAAAGAGCGATCCCTTTTGATGGTGTGGGCGTGGGTAATAATTTGGAGACTTGCCATGAGCAGGAGTCATTGATTTAGCGACGGGCTTAATGAGAGGATTTAGTCACTCTGCATTGGCTGCGCTGATCGGATGCGTTTGCGACGACTGTTTCCTTTTTCTTTAACTAGACTTCTGGAAATGGTTGGCAACACTAAATAAATATTAACACAAATTGTTTAATTTTTTATATATAGCTTTTATTTCATTGTAATGACTAACATTTTAAAAAATTACAATTCAATATTGGATAAATTAATTGTAAGCATTTAATTGTTTAATTTCTGCTTTATCCACACTATAATTTGTTAAATTTGTTATATAAGGTTTGTTTCATGTTCATTTTCTCAATTTTCTTCAGTGTTTTTTTTTGTTCCTATGTGTATTTGTATTGCAACTGCTGCATATATATTTAATTTAAATGTATGTAGTCATTAATGTAAAAATTTATATGCACTGTAGTTATTGAACAATGTATATATTGTATATGCTTTAATAATAATAATAATAATTAGATTTATATAAATAGTTATCCAGCTGAGCTTAGTATTTTACAGAGAAATAAGGAGAAACGTATTTATAGGAGCATTGCCATTATTCCATCATTAAGCACATAAAAGAAAATTGGCAATATAAAATCCGAGTAGTTCACAGCAGCAGTAAGCGATGGTAAAAAAAATAACATTAGATCGGTAATTGGAAATCGGCAATCGGCTTAAGATAGTTGCTAGGTTGGTATTCTTTTTTTCTGTGTGTTTATCACTTAGCAGACAATACATATATTGTATATATAATATTGCCTGCTTAGTGGGTTTATGCATTATTGTTGCTACCTCTCTCTCTCACTAACAATCAATCGGTGAATCAAAGGATGGGCGCAGCTAAAAAAAAAAAAAACTTGCGTTTTAAGTACATTTTTCGTCGCCTTACAGCGTTTAGTTGTATAAGCAGATGCTGCACGAGCTTTCTCTCTCTCTCTCTCTCTCTGTCCGAATGCATTATGTTAAGCTTCTTCCAACTCTTATAACATTTACCAACACGTGTTTTATATGTTATTTAACTTATTGTTTTTGTGTTTGTTTCTCAATTTCTTGTTAATTTTTCTTTTGGCTATATACTTGACAGAGTTTGTTCGGGTAGATAATCTACTATTATTATTATTACTGTTATGCCCTATGCTACAACCATTTTATGGGGTATGCGTGGGGCGGGGGGTTTTGTAAATAAAATGTGAATTGGCTTCTTACGTGTTTTTTTTTTTGAAAATACAAATGAAATAAATTACATTAATTAATACATACAATAAATACAATTGATGCCAAATACGAGACGGCTGCGAGAATTTTGGTATAAATAATAACTGGGCTACGCTTTCGTTTTCTCAACTATAGCTTTTTTTTTTAAATTGTTAATTGCAATTGTACAGTTTTTAGAGATTTTATGGTTTTACAGTTTTGTTTGCTTTGCGTGTTTGTTTGTTTTTGTAGCTTTTTTTGTTTTATGTTTTTAGTTTTGTTTGTCTTTTTTTTTGTTTTTGTTGAAAAAATGAACACTTTTTATCTGGTGGGAATATACATATGGTTTTGGAAATCTATTGCACAGAACATGAATTTTTGTGTAGACTTTTGTGCTTTAGCCGCGCCTTCGGCTTGTATTTCTCCAAAAATGACAGCTGCTTGGCATTGATGGCGCCTCGTCGTTTACTAAATGAGAAAATTGTAGAAAATGCAGATGAGTATAAGACAGATGACTGAATATAAGCCACAAAGCATACAAATACAAATCGACTAAAAACTAACTGCATAAAAAATACAAAATGCTCGCTCAGCTGGGCTTCGTGTGGTAAGAGCGACTGAGGCGACACGAACGGAACGCGTCGATAATTTTACAGGCCTCGTGTGCCGAGCTAGTTTGGCATCGCTTGCAGTAGAAGGATAGCCGAAAAATGGACAAAAATGATCGATAATAAAAGAGAATAAAACAGCGTCATGAAATGATTCTTATAGCTCTGTTAACTCACTGTTAAGCTATGTGGATTGTGTGAACAGTTGTTCGATACGGTGTAAAAATAATTCATTTCATATATTTTGAAAAATATGAGAGAAAATTATTTGAACCGTTAAGAAATAAGTACTTATAAAGGCTGTAGAGGCGAGAGAATTAATTAATTCATTTTTTTGTCTCTCAGCGGAACTTTTTCACTTTGGTTCGCACACAGCAGCAGACCCGTCAACGTGTGTGTGAAGATAACAGCAATTAGTATTGGCATGCTTAGTGGTTCAGATCTGGATATGGATCTGGTCTGTTCTGATTTATACTCACTCTCTAATCATTTCAACAGCCGCTTCATATTTCAAGCCTAATTCGATGAGTGCAAGTGCAACCAAAACGGGGGCACGTCCCAAACCAGCGACACAGTGTACGGCAACGCAAGCCTCCGGATTCTGTTGATATCTGCGACAAAAGACAGAGGCACATAAAATATATTATATATATGTATATATATATATATATATGTGGATATATCGATAGAGAAATATAGAGTAAATTGAATACTACTTGTGAATATTTGTTGTACTTTGTAGGCGGGTTTTGGGTAGGTAGGTTTACAAAGCATTTTTGTTTATTGGTTTTTGGTTTTCGGCTGTCTACGCTTACCGACAAGTTTCATTATCAAGAAATGCAGTATTATTAAAAATTGCTGCTGCCTCGCTTGTTAGGGGCATTGTATCTGTATCTGTATCTTGAGCTGTTGTTGTTAATGTTGTTGTTGCTGTTGCTGCGGCCGAGAGACTGGCTCGGGTTGTCGCTGCGGCTGCTGTCATTGAAGCCGTTTTTGGTATGTGTCTGAGCGAGAAACGCTTGTGTTTGTTGTTGTTGTTGTAGTAGGTTAGAGTGGCGCTTGTGGACTTTCTAAAACTAGCCAGCGTTTATAAAGGTTGTTGTTGTTGTTGTTGTAGTTGCACACACAAACGAAGAAAACGAAACGAAGAAACGAATAGAGGAAGGAAGTAGGTATATAAAAAACACACTCATCCGAAATAACAAAAAATTACCACAGAAAAAACTAGGCGAGATCTAGTCAAAAACAAAAATTAAATATTGAAAGGGTTTAATGTGGAGTGTGTGTGTGTGTGTGTGTTTATATACAGCAAACTAAATACATTTATAGGGTATATACATGGAAAACTTATAAATACAAGTGTACATTAATTTTAGCGAAAAGGTCAAGCGTGGAACACTACGGATTATGATGAGCATAGAATTGGAATTTATGCTGTATATGTTATATATTTGCAGTTTGGGGCAAGGATTGGTGTTTTTTTTATTTTTTATTTGTTATTATGTTAGGCTCTATGTTCGATCTCAATTTGTCTGTGTACAAAGCAACAAATAATTCTGAATAATTTGATCAAAATCAACTTTTGGTATCGCTTGTATGTGAATAAAAACATGACATTTGCTTCAATGTCAACAAAAGGTAATGTTTACTATCTGTTGCCATTATCTAAGCGAATCATTTTATATGTTACTGATACTTATGAACTATATATATGCAACTGCGTCTGACACAGATCACATCAATGACAAAGTTTCAATGTTCTAAAACGTGGTTTTCAATTTTAAAAATCTTAAATTTTTTAATTAAATTTTTAGAGTTGATCAATAAAATGTCTGGTTATAGTATATGTAGACCATATCTTTAAAATTGTGCATTTTATTGCTAAAACAAAACGATTTGTATCGATATTTTCAAAAAGCGTGCAGTTATCGATAACATGTAATAAGCTTGATCTCGAATCTTTCTGATACTTATATGTAGACTCATTAAGTCGAATCTTCGAATATAAATGTTTTTTTTTATTAACATTAGTTAGCAAAAAAACTTTTTTAATAATTTTAATAAATAAATACATTTTAATAAAATATATTTTAATTATTAACAGGAAGCTATTTCTGCTGTGAGTCTTCTACTTCTACGGATCAGTCTGGCAACGCTTGGCGATCCCTGCTAACGTTCTCTAGCTGCCTGCTACGAAATCATCACGCTGACGTTCTTTGTGTATTTATTTATTCTAACAAATTAGATATGCTTTCCTCAAATGCAGTTCATCCAGTTTAATTTCGCTAATTCTTCCTATTTCTATAACATATAAATTATTCAGTTAGATTTCAGGAACTGTAGTAAACAGTTTGTAAAATGAAAGAAAATATACATTACACAAATATATGGCTTTAAATTGAATGAATTTGGGAGTATTAAGAGTAAGGGAGTTGGAGCTCGGTTATATGTTACTTACTTATCCTTGAGAACCTCAAACCAATCGTCAACGACTTGTTGCGGTGGAAAGGTGCCGTCGTCGAAGGCCAGATCCTTGACCGTAATGCCCTGAGCCTCCAGCTCATCCGTGTTGTAGCTGGGCTCGCAGACACGCACCACAGTGTTAACATTGTTCTTTTTAAGCTCCTACGGATATATATATAATACAATTGTTAATTGGAACAATCGGCAGATATATGTGAGAGCTGACACTCACCATTATGTAGTGGTTAATTGTTATGTCTGATGGCCGATCGGTGATTAGGAACTTCATGCCCTTATACTCGATAAGGGCTGGAGCTGGGCGCAGATCTTTTTGACGCATTTTGTTGCTTAGCTTAATATTATTATTAACTTTACAAATCAATTAAAATGTACGTTGTAACTTGTATAATTACTAAATGGATGAATTTCCTTTACAATATTTATATTTATCTTCAGTTTAGTTTTTCTTTTTCTTTTTTTTTTCTTTTTACAAAATTGATTTGATTTGACTTTTGGGAAGTTACTCGATTTTATTTTTAGTCGAAAAATTCAGCGTTTGTGGTTTAGATGTAGATTTTTATCGTTTGTTTTTAAAAAATGTAAAAAAATATATATAAATATAATTAGATGTTTTGTAGGCTTAAAATGTCTACACCAAAACACACTCACACAGAACTAATCAATACCTGTTCAGTATAAACAAATCAATTTCAATAATTAAGTACAATTTTGTTGTTGGGCATTCCCTCCTAATTCTTATCACACAAAATTTACGAATTTTCTGTGTCTTCTTAGCCCAAAAGAAGAAGAAGACCGTCGCCTATATCAAAAAAATCCCTGTTACGCGAATCTATCAAATTTTTAATTATTTCGAGTGCAGTTGTTGTTTCCCCTCTCCTCTCTCCCTATCTCTGTCTTCGTCACTACTAATTACAATTTGCTGTTTTGATGTTTTTCAACACTGTTTCGTTGTGGCTGCCTATGCGTTGAAATTCTTCCTTTCGTGATATGAACTCCGTTCATCCAGACCTTTCTCTTTTTTCTTGCTTTAGCTCCTGACTTTCGTTATTTGCTCTTCACTCTCCTCTATGTGCTTTCTCTTCTTCTTCTTCCACGTCCACGTTTCGAATCTGATTTGAGTCCTTCCTCAACTTCCGGACAGCTGACAGCTTTAACTCAGGCTATGACGGCCTTTTTCACGGTTTGATTACCTGCAAAAATGGCAAACGATTAATGCTTAAGCATAAATAACAACAAATGATGATAAATATATAGATTTATACATGTAACGATTAGTTGCAGTGGGATTACAGTGCTGCTGGGTGACCACGCTGGTTAACAGATGGCTAACAGCAGCATAAGCATTAATGGAAGAAGAAGACTCGTAGAAGAACAGTGGAACGAGAGAGTCGAGTTCGTGGAGTGCAGCGAAGTCGTCAAAGTCCCGAGTACCTAAAGTTCTTGAGTTATCCGTGCTTTGAGGCAATAAGCCGTTGTTTTATAAAGTCGAAAATGACGTTGTAATTCCAATAATTATATTTCACTGTAATATAGTTATGAGTATAATATTAAAAAGGACATAATCAGTCCTAGATTTGGGTTGTTGAGTTCCCTCCTACATAAATACTTGTTTAAAATTTATATCGAAATACTATCTTGTTAAATACAGTCCAACTTTTGGCAACGGTTATTCAAAAAACATGTTGTCAACGTTATCTTCTTCCTATTCTTCCAGCATTTGACAATTCACTTCGATATGTTTAATTAAGCACAATTGATGCAACATTTAAAAGGCTTTATAGCTACGACCAATTTGGTCACTTAGTAAACAAATTTATTGGTCAGCCCTAATTTATTTCCATTAGGCTCAGTGAGGGAAAATAACATTACTCAGCATTACACGCAACGAAAGGTGACATTTGATGTTCTATCAACATTCGAGACGACCCTTTAATAGTTCTCATTTAATTAGCTCATCGAAAACAAGCTCGACTGGGAGATACCCTAAGCACAGATGTTTAATATGCTGAAGCTCTATAAACTATTTGTAAATTGTAAGCAGTTAGTTTTGCAGCTGTTTCTTATACAAACTTCATGAAACTTCTAAAGTTGTTCAGTATTATGTCATGGTATATAAATATAAATACTCTATAAGAAAGATATATCATCATAATGGTGTTATTTTTTGCTATCAGTTACCAGTGG
This sequence comes from Drosophila nr. medialis 2 BK-2023a, assembly GCA_035044325.1. Classification (NCBI taxonomy): domain Eukaryota; kingdom Metazoa; phylum Arthropoda; class Insecta; order Diptera; family Drosophilidae; genus Drosophila; species Drosophila nr. medialis 2 BK-2023a. Next base: position 803,046 of record JAWNMH010000394.1, read on the forward strand.
TTATCGGTTGTGGGCAGTTGTTACAAATTATCGATAAAAAAAGAACTAATACTCTACAGCCAGGTATTAATCCCGATCAAGACTATATGTGCCTTATGGGACAGGGGTTGCCTGCTTTGCTGATTGCAACATATACCAATTTGATGCTTCTGCCTATTTATTATACCCATTTCCATATGTGTTGAAGAGGAGGGTATGCCAAAGGTGAACACAGTTCAATATGGGCCAACAATGACCTTTGACCACAACCACCCAAAAGTTATCCGCACGTGTTACACATTCAGTTGGAAATATATGGTAATTTATATATATAGCCTTGACTTGTGTAACTTTTGGCACTCGATTTAATTGCAGTTGTTTGGTTTCTTTCCATCCTTTTTTTTTTTTTTGTTTTTTTTTTTTTTGCTTACTTTTTATTTGTGCTGTGCCTGGCAGTATTCTGCACTGTCTAGATGAAACTCCATAGATGTGGGAACAGGTCTAACCAACTGAAAGCAGAAAATGAGAAAGATACATTTGTTAATAAAGAACCGCATTAACTTGGCACATAAAGAGGCAAATAATTATGTAAATGATAACAAATTGTTTTGTCAAAGTTTCAAAATATATATATTTATATATATTCTCAAGTCAAAAGTATATTTTCATAATTCTTTGTTTTGTTTTCAAGAAAAACATATATTATTTTTTCAAATATAGACACAACAAAATATTATTTTATAGTATATAGACAGAAAACATATTTTTCAGTTAAGTATGTTAAATTTGTGTGTGTCTGTCTAATATATAGATAATATCTTGAGCAAATATTTGGTTTTTTTTTTGAAGGTGTGGGGCTTGTCGGTATTCGACTATTAAATAAAGCGACACAAGCCATTGAATTTTGTTGAATTTCTATTCTTTATTTTTGTTGTTGTCGTTTTTGGCATAATGTTGATAAATAAATGGAGGGTGCACTGCAACACAAAGCTGTATAAATTTACTACCAGCAACTTTTAGCGTTTAGCTGTAAACGTTCAACAAATTAACAAGCTTTTGAAAATTATATGGCTGTATAATTTGTTTATTTTTATTTTTTACACATTTGTTTATAGTACTCGGGTACATGCAAATAAATGTATTTATTTGTGTGAATTGGTTTAGTCACTATTTTGTTGTGGCTTTCGCATGTAAGCAAACATTCACTTTTTATATCTCGAGCGCATTTTATTCACAGAATCACGAGCGAGTGGTGATGATATCAGCTGTTTTACTTGGCGATTTCGTCGGGTTTTTACTTGACTTATGCAATGGATTTGATTTTGTTTTGCGTCTTTGCAATGCTGAGAAAACACACAAACACACTCACACACACCCACACAGCGAAACACAAATATATATATATATATATATATATATATATATATATATATATTAAATTAAGAAATATATATTTACATATGGAATATAGAGAGTGGCTCTCTGATTAAATCGCACATGTATTTACACAGTTAACTGTTACTTGGGAATCTTAATCGCCTGTAATGCGACGTGATAGAATCTCGATTAGATATCGACAGGTGTCAATTCGAAGACGCTGATCGATTACAACACTGAGCAGACACCAAATGCTGCGTGATGAACACTCTTTCATCTTTTGCTATCGACTGAACGTACGTTGCCGCCACCAGCCAACTCAATGCGGGCGACAGCAGCAAAAAATCATACAAACACTTACTGTGAGAGCACGCGAGAGAAATGAAGAGAGCGAGAGAGCGCCAGACGAGATGTGACGCACAACTCGATGGAACGACTGAACAACTGAACGAACAAATGAACGAACTATTGCTCGCTTTTTTTTGTTTGGTTTCCTCTCTCATCCATGACTTCCCGCTCTGTGACGCACATTTCTACACTCGCTCAGCGCTAGAATGTGGACAAAGGTACATTTGTATGTGTGTATACACAGCTGCGGTCAAAATAATAGTAGTCATCATAAAATTATGACAATTTTTACTAGTACACAAGCTATCAATACTGACGATGACCAAACATTCAAGGAAGTAATAGCTATACAAATATTAACAAAGAAAAATCTAGTCTTTAAAACTATAACAAATAAGCCTGTCAAAATAGTAGTAGAATACTAAACACTTAATAAGCTCATGCAGTTCAAAGGAATCAATGGAAGTGTTTGCAGAGAGTAAATAGCTCTACCATTATTTTGACCGCAACTGTATGCACCCAAGTACAATGCTCCCGTCTCGGAATAAATTGTTGTGTTTCTGGCGAAATCTGATGGAGCTTATGACATCTGTCTAAGCAGACGAAATGCATCTCACAAAATGGATTTAATTGCTGTCAGCGTTTGTTTGTCAATTACTCTTAAAGTGCTCGTCAAATTCAATAAAATAAGGAAGCCGGCGTTTTACTTATAGATAAACATGACAGATCATTGGGAAACGAACTGACGATTCAAATATTCAAACTCACAGAAGTTTCTCATGTAGACTCTACAAAGAGAGTGAGAGAGATAACATCGGAGGTCCGTTTCATAAAAAAGAAAAGAGAAACCAAAAGAGCGAGAGAATGTGACAGAGAGAGAGAGAGAGAGAGAGAGGAGAGGAAGGGCAAAAGAGAGCGCATTAGAGACCGGCCTCTGTTTTTGAAATGTTTTTATTTTTGGATGTTTTCATATTGTATTGCGACATTTTCCATTCCGAATCTGAAAATGAATTTAGATATATGCATATATGCCAGACACGCGCACAGTCGTTAAAACAAACAAAAAAAAAAAAAAATATATATATATATATATATATTATGTAATATTAAGGTTGCGCCATTTCTCAGTATCAATCAATCAAGCAGATCTTTAAAAGTTGCCATAAATATGAAACTCGCGAGCAAGTCGAAAGGCAACTTTCGAGCCAAGGCCAATTTTTGTTATTTAAGAATAAATAACAAACCAAGTTGCGACAGTTATATTATATACAATTAATAACTGAGGCGCACACGACAATAAAAATAAGCCATCAAGGTCAGTCGGACCGCAAAACAGTTGCGAATGTATCCAACGATGGAAATGGGACTGGGTATAGTGGAAAAGCTGCTCAAATTGAAACCAGTTCAACTTATAACGTGTGCAAGGCAAAACTAGATTTGCTTGCTGCTTATGTAACAGGTACATCATATATATAAATAATACCTTGCACTTGTAGTGATGAAAACTGTAATTTATAATGTATTATTCCAGTTAGCCACACACAGGCCTTTCGTCGTTCACTGCTCAACCCACCCACCCCACGCGTCAATAAAAGGCCCCATGCCACGCTTCGCTGCATCTGGTGTATCAGAGGTAGTGGCCAGGGGGCTTCATATCTCTTATATTATATATATATATACACATACGTATGCATGTTAGATAGGGGCTGTATGTGTGTGTGTATTTATGTGAGTGTCGTCAATTTTGCGGCAGTGATTTCGACCATTGAAAATGGGAGTGCTGAAATTGTGACTGGGTATGTAACAGGCAGAAGAAAGCATTATATATATATATATATATATATATTCCTGATCAGCATCAGTACTTGAGGCGATTTAAACATGTCCCTCACTCTTAGAACACTCTCATATATCATTATTCTTATTATCTTCAATTTAATCTATTGTGCCTATTTCTGAACAATCCGGATTAGTCTACAATTTCTGTTTTTTACGCGCAAATCTTAATACCTAGAATAGTGCAACTTCTTCTGGCTATTCCGAATGAGATTGAATGCTCAATTGTCACAAAATTGCCAAATTTAGTTGCTGATTATACCTAGTTTAGCTGACCGAGCTATATGTATATATACAAAAGGCAGATCAAATTTATTTCATTTATTATCAATAATTTCAATAGAGTATTAAAAATCCCTCGATATAATATTGATCACTTATACAAATATCATCAAAATATCTTAACTCTTGGGAAAATCGTGTCAAAGACGTCTACTTGTCTTCAGGGTATCTCCAGATCGAGCTCTCTCGACTACAACATTCTTACTTGCTAAACAGATGGTTTTAATGCAGCTCTCTGACCTTCTCATCGATAGTAAAATCAAATATAAATAATTCAGCCGCAGCAATCCCAGGAAAACTTAAGTGTGTGCGTTTCTCGCAATTGCTTTTCACATGTCTACTTATTGATCCCAGTTTTAACTAAACAGATTTCCGCTTCGCTTGCGGTTCACACGCCACATGCAATATGTCTGGCGAATGTCTGGGTCTGGGTCTGGGAGTCTGAGTCTGAGTCTGGGGTTTGTTTAAATGTTTTCCCTGTTTATAATGGGCACGTGTAGACATATCACATGACAGCCGGATTCAAATTTCATCCCAGACTTGTTCCATTTATTTTTTTAAGTGATATACAAAAAATGTAGCAGAGGGGTTGATTCCGGCTGTGAATTTTTATATTATTTTTTTTCTCGTCAATTTATATATATGTATATATATTTAAAGGTGCCTTGAACCCGGCTACTGTTCATCATTGTTAATATCCAGACATTGAATTCACTTAGTGCTTATCCCTGCACATTTATTTTCTTATTTTTTAAGTGGACAACATTACCTTCTCGACATTTTTGTTGGGTTCCCGCTTGGCTGTGTTGCCTTTGTCTCTTTGTTGTTGTTTTTGTTGCAGTGTGTTTGTGTGTTTGCTTCACAATGGCATTGACTTGTCTGGCCCGAGTGCAATCAACTTTGGCGCTGCCCAACCTTATCCTCCATTTCTAGTTCAAGCAAAAGCGTCTAAACATTACTCTCTTCTCTCTTCTCTCTGGTCTTCTCACTCTTCTCTCATTTTAAATTTTGAACTTCCTGCTCTCGCAATTTCAAACTCAAGTTCGCTTATCGTTTTTCGTATGGAAATCTCTGGAAGACATATCGTCCCAATTTTTTAATTTGCAGCCAAAAAAAACTCGAATTCCGCTGAAACTTTGATGTGATTATTTATAACTTCAGATTAGATTAGCTTACAGCACAAAATGTGAAGTACCACATAAGGAAACAATTTATTCGTCACAAACTGACATCTGCCAAGTGCAGGTCTACAACAATACATATATATACATATATATACATACATATAAATAATTATCAGTCAAATATTTGCTTTTAAAAAACAATTATTCAATTTAAGTATTTTACTTTTTATAGTTTACTAAAATAAATGCTATCAGCCAGGTAAAAATTAATTATTTTGCTTAGTTTTTATTTATAGGGCCGGTTTTATATTTTAATTGTTTTATTAATTAAATAATTACTTGCTAATTAAAATATTATTACAATTATTAATTGTTGCACATTGTGAAATCTGGCTATAAGTCATCGATTTTTATCGAAAAAGTTATTATGGCTAAATCGCCTCATAGGATGATATTCATCAGGTATATATATTCTTCATGGGATTGGAGTTGCTTCCAACTTTCCCGTTACATACACGTGCACAACTTTCATATACCCATTTTTACCCATTATCAATGGGTATAAAAACACATTAGCAGTTAATTTGCCAAAGTAAATATTTAATTATTTTTGATAATAACTCAGAAAGGGAAGCACACAAAATGTATACATAAATATTTAAACAAGCTTCTCCTTGGCTGATTGTCTTGAATGTTTAATGCATTGGTTACTTGTCCAATTGGAGTACTTCCATCAAAAAACATTACAATGCTATTACTAGCTAAAACATGTTTATTCGCTTAATAAACAAACCAAAATTGGCAAACAAAGTTGAGAGTTGAGAGTGCAAAACAACAATCAACATTAGCAATGGCATTATAGTAATATTTATTCGTATTTGGAGCACTGAGTAAATGGAACACATAAATCCGCAACTGGGGCGCAACCAGCTCAACGGGTCTGCTCCAAATTATCGATTTTACGACCAGGAGAGGGAGGAGGGTGTAGGAGAGAGGAGGACCTGCAGCAATGTGGGGCATGGTTATTATTGTTAAACTTGGGGACGACATTTCCGAGACACCCAACAGCGACTGACGAGGGTCGACCAAACAACAATTTCAACTATGTATTTAATTTAACAAACTGTCGACGATTTATTGAAGTATGCTACACTTGACTTGAGTATCGCATTTGAATGCGGACTTCTTCTGATTGGCTGTTGGAGACAGTTATAAATATCAATATTTGCCCATGTCGAATTGCGTTTATCTCAAAAAGTTACACATAAATTAAATATATATAATCAATTTATTAAAATATTTGCATGTGACACAAATTTAAAACAATTGAGATAAATAATTAAATAAAAGTCTTACACATAAGTCAAACAACTTTGTTTTTTATAAGTAATCAAATAAACTATTTGACTGTTCCAAATTCCTCCTCAGTTTCTCAAAGTTGCAAAGCTTTGCACATAAATAAAACATATATCAAGCAAATTCTTTTAAAAAATCCAAAAACATAAATATTTGCCTGTTCCAAGTTCAGTTTCTCAACACTGCAAAGTTTTACACATAAATACAACATATATCACACAAACATAAATAATCAAATAAAATATTTGCCCCCAATTCCATTTTACACATAAATCAAATATATATCAACAACATTATTTGCTGTTTAAATATTTTGCTCTCAAACAATAGTTTCTGATTTAGCCATAGTTTAGCAGTTGTCTGGATAGTTGATCTGGACTTATGCCACTCTCCTTTTTTACATTTGAAGTGCCCTTTAAAAATAGTTTGTTGTCTGCTGATAATGTGTTGTTTGTAGCTGAGTCTTTTTTTTGTTCTGTCGTCAAGCGGCGGCAATAATAATTTTCAATGACGTCTTTTTAAGCCGGCAAATGCGTCAGCTTTATCGCTTTTATCGCAAGGAAGCAAATATTGTACGTGTTTGTGTTTATGTATGTGTGTAAGTGTATGTAAATAAATGTATGACTGATTGTTTTAATATTGTGTGTGTGCGTGTGTGTGTGTGTGTTGAGTCAGGCGTTGTTTGTCTCGAAGACACTGTACAATTATCAATCAAACAATGTGTTGCAGGACTGATGAAATGCACATGCACATTCGACTCATGCCATGCGCAGGAAAGAACCCGTTACAAGGTTATCCAGTAAAAAAATTGTCGTTGACGTCGAATGTTCTTGTTGCCGTTGTTGTTATTGTTGCATTAGCTGGGAGCCAACCACAACATTTGCTCAACTATATTTAGGCATGTCTGCTTGGGGGTTTTACTGCTCTCCTCTTTCCGTCTCTTTCTCTATCTACAGCAACTAATAGCTACCGACTACTGGCGACTGACGTTGTAAGCGTATTGCATGTTTTGGTGGCTTTCGTCCTTTTCTATATTTAGCCATGACGCCATGACAACATGTACATTTTATCCAATGATGAAATTCGCACGCTTTGCGGAAACGTGACAATAACAAAAAGACAACCAATGTTAGTTATCACTATTTCATCAGTAAATGCACCACAAAATAAAACTTTTCATTAATTAATTTAAACTGGAATTGTCTATTGGAATGAGTTAAGTGCACACCACTAACTTCCATGAATATTTCACTTAATTTACACAAGATTTCTTAATCTTATCTGTCAGTGTCACACACACAAACAGTTATAACTATTTATCTACAGCTCACATACCTGCCTCAAGTGACAATTTACAACCAAAAACTAAATTTGACAATTTATTCAAACGTAATAAACGGTAAATGTGTGTGTGTGAATAATACCATACCAGAATATATACATATATAGTTTAAATATGTGTAACATATTTATTTGTGTATGTAGACATTTTTGTGTTTGTCTAATTTGAAAGTGGCTCAAGGCGCATAACGAAATAAGAAACAAGAGCATCCAAATAGAATAATACAGTTGATTGGGAACGCTGTTGGATCCCATGCTTTTCATGTATGTATTGTATGTGTCTGTTTCGGTTTATGTCTTTTGTGTTTTTATCAAGAATATATAATATAACAAAATGAAAAACAACTGAATCTACTGAATACGGCGTACATTGTCATTGAACTTGTTCAAGGACAGAGACAGACAAACGCAGAACGGAAAGGAAAGTGCAAAGAGACTGTGTTAATGGGCGCAGTTGATTTGAATTAACTGTGCTTTTCCCCATCGCAATCCTCCGGCTACAAACTTTTTCAGCTGTTGCGCTCGCTCTCTCAATGTAAGTTAACAGGGCGGAACTAACAGGTATGAATGTTAATGTAGTATATGTGTATATATATATCACTAAGCGCAGAGATTACATGTATATAATATACATGTATGTATTGTCTGCTTAGTGATATTTATATGCACATTCATATTAATGATGTGTTTTACTGTTATGCATTTGCTGTTAATGTGACTGTGTCTGTTTTGTTTTTTTCTTTTGTTTGTGTCCGCATTGACGCAAATGACAAGTAAAATATATCGAATACTTTGCGACGAATTCTTAAGTGAGTGAGTAAGTGTGTGTCTGTGTGATGGAGACAAGACAAAAACAAACAAAAATAATATACATAAAAATATATATGCGTGTTGATAGAGAATAGCGCCACCTACCGGCCAAAAGTGGTTCCCATAATAATTGATAATTAAAAACAAAAGACAAATTTTTATAAAAACTTTTGCATCTTGCGTACAAGATGCGTATCGCGTTAGAATAAAATTCAACTGATTCGAATCTCATATTTTTTTTGTCTTTGTGAATCTGCTTTTTGTAGTTTTTCCTTTTTTGCGCCGTGTTATTTCTGTTTGTGCAGTTTGACGTTGATATGATAAATCAGCTTAAACATTTAACAGATTAGATATTAGCGAGGAGCTCGTGCTGACATACATACATACTTGTGCATGTGTGTATGTACACATACTTGTGCACCATTGAGAGTAATTAGCAAAAGAAGAAGCATTCGCTTTACTTCCATGTTCCAGTTCTGTTTTTTTCTCTCTCTGTTGCACTACATTTCACTATTACTGTAAACCGGGTCAAAGCAGTGCTGAAATTTACTTTCGTCGACGTCACAGTTATGTATATTTATATAAACACATATGTATGGGTATATAGGTCATTCAGCTGACACATAGAATGTGCCAAAAAAAGATATACACATGCAATTAAATGTGAATTAAATTAATTCAAGCGTTGCAATCAATTTCATAAAAGTGGAAATCTTTTTGAATCATTCCACTGCACACACACACACACATGGACTGGCTGTTCATCACAGCGAGATAGACCGATCAAGCAATCAACAGAATTGCATATGAGTGCATCTTATGGGAATTACATTTCCAGTAAACATTCACACATTCATATAAACATCATTATTTTATGCACATATGCATATTTATATTTGACTGGCTATTTTTATGCTCAATTTAATGATTGAATACCATTTTTCACATTTGATTTACTTACCACAATTGCCATACACATTTGAGTATAACTTTGAGACGTTTTTGTTGCTTTTCGTGGTACGAGAAAAGGAATTTCACGCACACACTCTCACTCACACAGACACACACACTTACACGCGCACAGACACACCAATGCAATACAAAAACTCCGCTACTTTAGTTCGTTTTTTGAAGATTTTTTGCGGCTGGCTTATTTTTTTCTTTGCTGTACTCGTTTTAGGAACGTTTTATATTTAACTCGAGAGGCAATTTATTGGTTGCGTGAGACATTAACGCGAATTTTGGCTTCTTGCTGCCGTGGTAAAAAATATATATTAACCTCAAATTTTCTTGCACCCAATTGAGAAATGAGAATGAGACACACACAGAGACACAGCGAAATAAGGCCGAAGATTGCAACTGGTTTTTTAGTTGGTTTTATTAAGTACTCGACTACTTATTACACAATTAACTTTGGGTTTAATTGCATTAATTATATTAAAATTGGGCACGAGTGTAAGTCCCTCAAACACGAATATTTTTTGTTAATAGCTAGCAATGTGAACGTAACTCGTTGAAGATGAAAATACCATTCAATTGCATAAAATACTAAAAGATTTGTGTTAGACTGGCTGTTAAGTGAGGAGCAATTCTACTTGCTTGCCTATCATTGGCACACCTAATAGTGCATTATAACTGTTAATTTACACAAATTAAATAAGTTCATTGATGACAATCACTTCAAAATGCAACACAGTACATTTATGAATGTCACAAGTTCAATATTTTCAAATAATTCGTTTCTGTTACGTGAGGAGCAATTCGGTTTGGTAGCAATAATTTGATTTCATTTCTTGGTGCATTTCCAGCATTCAAAATGCCTAATGTGGAGTCGTGTCGTAAGGTGTGGAGCAATTCTGTTATACAGCAACTAGTTTGATTGTTTTCCGCATTTTTTAGTGAATTTTTGTGTTTTATTATGCACAAATAAAAGTAAACTTTTTTATTAAAGCTACAATCGGGAAATGCCCAAGCGAAAAGCAGACTCAACAGAAGTGGACAACGGAATGACAAGCAATGCTCAAAAATCCACATCCAAACAGGTAACTCCAGGATAACTGTAAAAATTAACAGTACTTAATGTTAAATTGTTATTATTTCCAGGCCATGGAGAAATTTACAATCAGCACAGAGGATCCGCTCGCCGAATATGTAAAATTAATCGAGACAAAGGTAACTGTTGATCAGATCGTGGACGATGCAATTACCAAGGAGAATTTCAAGCAAATAGCGCAAGCCGCTCGTAACGTCATCTGGCAACTGTTGTTCAGCGGTGACGTCAACGCTGAGTCAGAGAAAAAAGCAAGCGATTTGCTTGAGGAATACAAAAGCGATGCCTGCTTCTACGCACCTTGGCCATATAACGAATGGATCGTTAAGGTGCGCGACGAGCTGCTGAAGCGGGAGCAGCTCAGCTTTTGGAGCGAGACAATTGTGCGCAAACAATTGGGCCCCTGCTGGTCGCGCGACTCCGATTTGTTTGACGGCGATGATGAGCCACCGTTGGAATTTTATGCACATGCCGGATGCATTGCTCCGTTTGCCGCTAGCTTGAAGGTGCGGGCTGCCGAGAAGGCAGCCAGCGAGGATGAAGATACGGCAGCCAGCAGCGAGGCGGAAAGGGGCACAAATAATGCAGCTGCTTTGGCGGGCGATTTTGAGGCACAAATAGGCAAGGAGCAGCCACTAACCGATTATCGTGAGCTGATGAAGCGTTTTGTGCTGACCACGGTGACTGTGCCGGATGACATCCACAAACAGAATGTGGATAAGATTGGGAAAGCGGCACGTGCCGCCATTTGGCAGTTGCTCTTCGAGGGTGACACGCCCGAGCAGGCGGATTACGAGAAGGCAGCGGAGCTCTTGCTGGAATACAAAAGCGATTGCGGCTTCTATGGGCCCTGGGAGTACAACGAGTGGATTGTCAAGCTGCGCGATGAGCTCATCCAGCGACAGATGCTCAGCTTTTGGGGCGATACGATTGTGAAGCTGGAACTGGGTCCTTGTTGCTCGCGTGACTCGGATTTCTTTGAGGCCGACGAGGAGTTGCCCGTGGAATTCTACAATAAAGCTGGCTTCAAGGCGCCATTTAACCAACGCGACAACGAAATCTCAGTTTAACTGTTTTGTTAACATTTTCAAACACACATTTATCCATCGAGTGCTAATTTGTCAATTGTCCAATAATCTGTTAAGTTTTCTCACATCGAATAAACAAACGAAGTATATAATGAGGAACAACCACTAAAATTAAAAGTTTTTTCTTGTTTATGTTGAGAGTGCAACAGGTGCAACGTGCATCTTAATGAATTGCCATAAATTATGCCCCAGATTAAAACACGCTAAAGATTTATACGATTTTCATCCGAATTCCGCCCACTCATAAATATAATTTTGTGATATGCTCTTATACGCCCGCAGAGGGTATACTCATTTGGTTGTGCAGTTTGCAACGCACTAAGAGACATGTCTACAATGTCATTATGTACATATATATTCTTGATCAGCGAGTCGATGTAGTCATGTTCGCCTGTTTGTATCTTTATGAAACTTGGTAGTTATCCATTATTTAGCTTGAACAACTATATGTTTCCAAAATTATCCAAACTTTTTCAATCTGCTCATATTATGATCTTAAGTGTTTAAAAAAGGCATCAAAATCGGTTTACTATTTCAAATAGTGTTCACTGGTAAAAGCGAACTGTTTTTTAAACTTAAAAGTCAATTATGGAATATATATATATTATATAAAATGGTGAAGTTTCAGTCGAAATTTTTTAAATAGTTTTAAAGAAATTAAATTTAGATATAATGCAAGAAAAAAACCAAAAATTACTTTTGTTTATTTATATAATGTGAACTAAAACAATCTACAAGTAAATAATTTAGAAATTTCGATTTTGTTTTATATATTAAATTAATGTGGACGAAAAAGGCATAGTTTTGTATGGGTTGTAAGAATTAGGAATAGGAACTGAAACGTATTGTGGCGTAGGAAGACACACAATACGGCCACAAATCAGGGATGACGAAAGACTGATGCGGGAACGGAGCTGGGCAGAGACACCAGGACTCCGACAAGCCTAAAGTCTCCTAGGTAGCCACAATCAAAAGCGATTTAAGCAAATAATATCCATGGGTAAGAATAGACTCAGAATACTCACAGGTCTATTGGCAGGACACTGTAGACTGAGAAGTCACCTAACCAAATTGGGTATATACAGGAGGAATCCTCGACGCACATCCTAACAGAATGCGTCGCCTTAGCCAGGAAAAGATGCAACATCCTAGGGCAGCATATCATGAGGCCCAAGGACATAGAAACCCTCAACCCAACAAAGATTCTAGCATTCGTGCAGGAGTTGGGATTGATGGAAGAGCTGTAGGCTCAGTAAGGGGGCACAATAGACCTTCTAAAGTTGATTGATTTACAAACAAAAGTAATTAAATAAATTTAAAATGATAAAAAATAGATAAAAAATGTATTTATTGCGAGAATTGCTGACAATTTTGTGGTGTCCGTTCTGCAAGTGTATGCAACATTCGATGTGCCTGAGATCGAAGTTCTCACTGATTTTGCTGTCTCTCCAGAGAAAGTTATTGTTGTTGTTGTTGCTGCTCTCTTGTGTAATATTCGTAATATTCCGCAGTTGGTAATAAATAAAAATGTATTTTTGCGAGTCAGCCAACATAAAATATGTGTGCTCTTGTGTCCTATCCGATTTTCATGGCAGTGGCAGTGGCAATACATAGAGTGGCTGCAGAGAGTGGTTGCTGTTGTTGCAACGAACACACTCGAGTCATATTTCATTTTTATTATCTCTCTCTCTCGCTCTCCACGCAGAGGCATCTGCAACAGCAGCAGCGTTCGGCAGGCGTGGCAAGCGAAAGTATTACGAGCCAAGTAACTGTCTGAAAATTCCAAAGTTTAGTATAAATATTTACTTGTAAAATGTTTAAATATTTTATATCTATCAATTTTATTTTGTTTGTAACAATAAGAGTTGTTGCAACATGTGCTTAAATAATGAATTTTCTCTTCAATTTGTATGTGTTTTTATAAATAATTTAAATATGTTTTTCACTTTTCTTACAGTTCGTTTTTTTTTATATTTTTTTCACATAATTTTACTGGTTATAAATATTTTTTTATTTTGCAATATTAGTTAAGTATAAATGCAACTTTTGCTTAAGTTATTCCATTTTCCTTAGTTGTTCAAGTATGAATAAAATATATATTTAAATATTTCATTGGCTTGGCTCATTTTACTTATTATTTAATTATTATTTTTATTATGTTTTGTATATAACAAATATATATATATAAGGTAACATGAGCTTAAATAATTCAAATAAATTCAAGTTTGGAAACTGTACTTCGAATTAGTTATTAATTTCATTAATTAAGCAACAAATGTGAATATTGTACAATTATTAAATCGATTTTTTAAAATCTGAAATTGTTTAAGTAACATAGCACAAATATAAATAAATAAAATATCATTTAACTTAAAACTGTTTTTGAAATATTTAAATCGTTTAAAGCGAACTTTTTTTCATTTATTTTTATTTGTTATTACTTATTATCATTTTTTTTTTCAACACTTTTTTTTTTGTGAAACATCTATAAGTAGTAAATAAATAAATGACAATCAGCATTTTCGTTCCTGTTTTAGTTACTTTCAAAATTACTCATTTATTGTTTATATCTTGTGGAACTTAAATAATAAAATAGCATTAAAAAAATACTCCAAATTTTGTTGAAACTATTAAAACATTAAATGAGAAGAAATTACTCAAGAATCAGATGTGAATAAATGGACTTCTTGTCTCAACTTATCCGAATAAGTTATAAAGTTATAGTACGAAACTGTAGAATCTACAAACTGAAAAGCATTCAACAAAAATGTTGAATTATATCACTTAATGTAAAATATATATTTTTTTAATTTATTCTTATAAACTACATAAGCAAAATGAAATAAATAAAAGTTTTCTCATCTATTGTTCATAAGACAAGTTTTCACTATAAATAAATAAATTTTTAATATTATTCATTTCGTTTAAAACTTAGTCAACACATTATTTTTTAGTAGATTCACTTCTTGCTATTATTAAAATGAACTTATAATTACTTAAGTAATATATTTAACTACTTCCATGTAAGTGTACATTAACGACAACTGGCACATTGTGTAAATGGTATTTATTTTGCGTATGTTAGATTTGAATAATATTTGATGCATTGAACTTTGTTTTAATTAAAATATATATGTTTATTCGTTTCTTTGTTTTAATTAAAATATATATGTTTATTCGTTTCTTTGTTTTAATTAATATGTATATATTTAATCGTTTCCAGCAAATAATTTGCCAAGATACAGGTTTGCCAAATAATTAACTAGAATACATATGTATTTCCATAAAGGCTTAAAACTAAAATTGGTCTAACTTAGAAACAGTTTTCTTTCTTTTTTTTTTAATACATTTTTTTTTTTTTTAGTTTTTTTTCTTGTACAGTTTCTTGTATCGAATCACTTTTTTATTAATATAATTCAACATAAGGGAAATTTAAGGAAATAAAATACACACAAAAAAAAGAAGTGTGAGTTTTTAGAAACTATGAAATTTTTGTTGCACTGACTAGAGAACATTCTGTGAGAATCAATTAAATAAACTTGTTGAATCAATTACGAGTATGTAAACTTAAGTTAAACACATAAATGAAAATTTGACGGCAACGGCAACGGCAACAAAACGAAACAACAACAAAATTCGCGTCCAATTTGGTTGAACATTTAACATTTTCAAATTTCACTCGGCATAGAGCAGACGGGAGCGGGATTTGCGCAGGACGCGTGAACGTCCCATAGAGCCATCGATGGATTTGTCGCCGCCATCGCTATCGCCACAACTCCATGACTTGGTCTTGGCGCGAAACAGACGATATTCCTCATTGTAGGCGGGCGACAGCATGGACACATAACTGCTGGGATCACAGAGATCCGTGTAACGGCCATGGAACTCCTTGTAGCCATTGTGGAGCAGATACAGCTCCGGATAGTCCAACGATGGATAGTTATGCGTATGCACATTGCGATCGTTGGTGCGCAGGAAGCGCATCAATTTCGGACCACGCTCCGACGAGAATTCACAGTGGAACACATAGATGCGGCGATGATCCGCAGTAGATGCCTCCGCCGGAAAGGCAGCCCTGATCTGCTCGTGGGTATACAGATTAAGGGCACCACGTATATGGCCGCCATCGAACTCATACGGATAGCGACAATCGATAATCTGATAATCAGCCTCCAACAGCTCGGGGAATTCGCCACGCAGCAGGCGAGCAAGCGTTTCGCTGGAAATGGTCTTCAAATCACAGTGACGCATCCCACTATGCAGGACGGGCAATGTGCACGGCTTGCTGAGATCCCCAATCAATTCCGGTTCACCGCCCAATGCATTCAGTATATCCGCATTATTCATGGACACCGTCTTCTTTAGCGTGGGCGTATCATTCAACGTATCCATGCTGAGACAGCGACGCCCCGGGCTGTTTTTCAGTTGGCCAGTGATCAGTGCATCCAGATCGGAGGGCAACTTTTCCAGGGAGGAGGATGACGGCGACAGCGCTTGTTCATCCAGCTCAAACATCGTCATATATTCATCGTCCAGTGAGGCACTGGAAGCGTAGCTCGAAGAGATGCTCTTGCTGTACCTGAGCAACTTGCTCGATTTTGGAGTGCCCCCCTTGAGGATTGTGTTGCGCATTGTGTGCGACAGTTCGGTGATGGGGGAGGCGATCTGTTGTTGCAGCAACGTTGATTTGTAACGCTTAGCGGAATGTGGATCCTGACCGACATGATTCTTTTCCAGCAGCTGATCACATTCCAGCAGCAGGCTGAGTCTCTTATTCGCCATGATGACACCGATTTCGATCAGCTGCTCAATTTTACCGACAGCTGTTTGGCTTTGTTAATTCTTATTGATTTGTTCTTGAACTTTCCTTTTTTTTTATTTGACAATTATTATTGTTGGCTGCAATACGCAATCAATTTTGTTCAAAATGCACTGCGCTTTGCTGCTCGCGTCTCCCGCCCTTTTCTTCTCCTATTGTTGGCGCCCTTTTCAATTTCGTCTCATCCCGCACACACACAAGTGCAACCGAGCGTGCACGTTCGCCGTATGGTAAACAGAGATAGTGTTAGAGGTGGGCGATAGTTCGATCTTCAACTTGGTCAGCTGGTTTCTATATTCACCACACTGGATTGATTTTGTTTGCTTGCTTATTTTTGAAGCTTAAGGGAAATGTTGTTGAGAATAGAAATAATAATACTAAGGGACATTTGGTTGGGACATTTTGGTTGCAGAAGCAAAGGAATTTTTGGCATACCTATTAAATTTCAAATTCTGCTGAGCAAAATGCAAAATTGCATTATCTATATTAATAACGGGAAAGACTATAATATAGTTATATAGTTATATACTGATTTATTATATAATTTTTGCATAAAAATAATTATAATATATATTCAGCCCAACGGGAGCGTATGTTTTCAATACGCTTATTTTCATTGAACTACTTTTCATCAAATTTAATCGAAGGAATTATAAAATGAGATGAAAATATTGGATATTTAAATTATATGAAGCAGTACTATTATTTTGACCGCAACTGTATACGCATGCAAGGGCGGATTTATTTCATTTATTTCCCTGAATATGTCAACTGGAATGCGAACGTTTAAGTCTCTCAACCAACACTTTGCTTCTTTCCAGCGGCGCATCTGAGTTGTAAATTATAGGTTGACTGTCTGTCTGTCCAACTGTCTGTCTGTCATTTTAATCGGGCACGTTTTAACCTCAACTGTCAGCTGGGTTAAAGCGCCGCTTTTGTCGCCGTTGCCATCGCCTTCGATCTTTAGCTGTATGTCATTACCAAATTCAACTAAAGTGCTGTCAAAAGATAATTACCGTTTCTGCTTTTGCACAGCCAGCCAAACGACACCAACACAACATAACAACAACAATAACAACAACAACATCAGCAACAGCAACAACAACGACAGCAGCAAGATTTCAAATGTTAAAACCAGTTTTAAGTCGTTGTTGTTGTTGTTTTATTAAAACCACTAAAAATGTTGATTAATTTGCCAGGTTTTGATACAGAAGTTAATTTTGTTTGTCTGCAATAAATAAATAGTTTGCTTTGTTCGAGAGTCAGCGACTAAGAGATACCCTGTTTAACTTCACAAATATTTTTGGAACTTATTTTTAAAACCAGTGAAGTGAAGTGTTGACTGCAGTAATACTAACTTTATATAAGTCAGAAGGATTTTATTTTAAGAGTCCTATTGGCAGATATCTCTTTAGTTTTCCACATTTAATGCTTGCACTTGATATCGTGTCTAATTTGTTGAAATTTTAATAGATGATATATATTACGGCAAGTTATAAAATATCTTGATTTGAAAGAAATATATCTAAAATTGTGATTTTTCTTGCTGGCAGATATCGGCTTGTATCGATATTTGCAAAATGTGTAAAGTTATCGATATATAAGAATTTCTGTTACAAATGTGATCACTGTAGCTCTCATAGACAAACAGAGAGATAAACATGGATAGACTGATTCGTGAGTTGATCAAGAATATCTATGGACCTTATGGGATCGGAGAATGTTGCTGATATCTGCTACATTCCCATCATACCCTTCTTGCTCATTTCCAATGAGTTGAGTTTTAATCTTTGAGATTTGTGGCTATTTGCGTTCACTTTGCGGTTAATATTCTCAATAGATTTAAGTTGTTATTCCCCTAAATAAGACTTTGGGAGATTATTATTATGTACACATAAACATTACATTTATTTATACATTATATATGTACTAAGGCTGTCAAGCTGGCTTGAAATGCAGTTAATTATTTTAATGTAGATAATCATTAGTAGTTTCATGTTGTGGTCTCTATATTTAATGGTGTTGCTAATGAATGATGAGGTTTCTCAACACAAGCTTAATGCCATTGACTTGTTGTGGAAGTCTGTTAAAATGGGGAATACCACAGATTTGGATATTGGCATTTTGGATAAGAGACTTCATTTGGATCTATTAAGGTGCGGTGAGGCTATTTACCACGACTGTGCAAGTCCGATTAGTGCCCAAAGACAAATATATATATAACTTTAATGCTTGAGTACCACGGAAGAAGCCCTTTCTAAGCGTACAAAATAAAGGGACTTGGATGACGTTAGCCAAAAACCGCTTGGACAAGGATTTGGAGTTCTGGAACACAGTCATATTTGCAGATGAGTCCAAATTCAACATTTTTGACTCAGACGGACGGAATTGTGTGTGGCGCCAGCCCAATACTGAGCTGAATTCCAAAGCTTATGGCAGTTACTTTTTTTCTTTGACCCTGATCCACTTGAACTGTGAGCCACTGTATGTATATATATATATATATTTTACTCTGTTATGTGTTGATGAACGACTAAGCCGAAGACTGACAACATTAATTAATATCTTAACGTGTTTAACTTTCAAAAGTGCCTGCCAAAATGCCGGTAAAGTAGTTTTTGAAATCGAAACTCAAGCATTTCTCTCCAGCAGCGCTTACAACACCAAATTGACAGCTAACTTAAAATATACGTACACACACACACACACACACACACAGGCAAATACATGTATATGTATATGTATATTTATCTAAGTATGGGGCCAGTTCATGCTTGTCTGCCACGATTAGTGGCAGCAACTGCCAGCTCCTTAAACCAACTTTATTGGCAAATGAGGCGAAGACGTGCATCATTTTATTTGTATACACTCGAAGAAAAGCGGTGTTCTAAATGCAAACACACTGTTAAAGTAAGAACTTAAACTCGAATTTGTTTTATTTTGGGAATATATCATGTCGATCTTAGATAATATAGAAAACTCACTGGAAATTAGGCATATTATTTTTCTAAATTTTAGAAAAATGTTTTCTGGAAATAAAAAAAAAAATAGCCTGGTTTTTAGAAAGAAACAAAAGTCCGCTTTAGAAATATATCTTCTGAATATTAAGGTGACTTGCCGCTGGCTATTTTCTTGAATTCAGGGCGATTAATTTTCTGTGTTTCTCCAAGTGTATAAATGTGTATTTGCACACAGTCTGTTGTATGTGTATGTGGTCATGTGCGCTGCGCGTACAATTATTAATTTGATACGATATAATTGACATGTTGGCGATGCCAAAAGGAAGCACTAACATGGATGCCGACCACAGCCGGACTCGTCGGAGTCGGAGTGAAAGAGTGGCCAAGTTGGCTAAGCTAAGCCTGAGCGACGCATATTAACGCCACACGTCTGTTGGCCCAAAAGACCAACCGGGACGGACACTTGGATCTTGGCCACGTCCACGTCCACGTCGACATTCACATTCACGTCTTCGTCGGGCTGGCAGGCAGGCGTGTAAATTGTTTTTACTTAATCGTTGCAGACACAAACGCACATGTTGTTTGCCACAACGTTTGTTGTTGCAAGTTGCTTGCTGCTTGTTGCTTGTTGGCTGTTGCCAGTTGCCAGTTGCTAGTTGCCTCTTTAGCCGATCTCCTCTCGCTGATATCTGTGCCGGCTTCGTGGCTCGCTTTTGGTAATTGCAGTTGGGGTTGTGCTTCTGTGTTACCAACATAAAACCGCCAATCGTCAGACGTTTGTAGAAAATGGTTATTGGTAGCTAACTTGTTGCTGTTCGTTGGCCAACTTAGTCGGTCAGACATGCAAATTTTTCTCTGTTTGTGTGTGTGTGTGTGTGCTTGTTGTCTAATGTTAGTTGTTTGTTATTTTCTATGCAAATTTTCGTGTTGTTTTTCTTGTTTGCCGTTTGACAAATTGTCTGTTTGACTTAATGATGGAGTATGTACGAGTAGAGGTTGGAACGCTTATGTGCATAATTGTGTGCCCATCGAGATGGCCAACATGGACAACCTGGTCCAGACAACTGACAATATGCTACACATGTTATATCCATCTATGCTGCATCGCAGGAAAGCCTCTATTTAAATGCTGTAAAATGCCAATTTTATTATTATCGATGTAAGCGTTTCATGTTTTTCGCATTTTCAGCTTAATAAATCTATTACATGCCATATGGCAAATAAATAAGTCAAAAGTGGGTATCATTTACAGTTATATATACTATATACTAGCCAGTCTATTTATGCATATTCAATATACGTATATTCTGAACCGATTAAGAGTGGAAATGGAGAAAAGGTTGCAAATGCTGAAGGAAGCATTTTTTGAGTGCTTAATTTGTTGATCGAAAGTTGCGCCGATTTAGCCATAAGCCATAAGTTAGTAATCGCATAAGGAACACCGATTTTGCTAACAAAAACTATTTACATATTGAACAAACTATTTTGTGTTAACTATATATTTAATAGCTGGATTCACTGCATCCGCTAATCAAGCTCTCTCGACTAGAGCGTTCTAACTTCTACGTATTTATTATTAACATATTAATGTATACATATGTATATATATCTCATTTCTAATATATATCTGTATATTTTAAGAGGTCGTTGCTGCTTCCACTTCATTATAGCTTTCATCGCCATTCCCATTAAGAAGTTTACGATTTGCTCCACGAAGTATTTTTGAAATTGGCATTCTCCGTTTTAATTAATATAATTATGTAATATTATTTTGAATGCATTTTTGAACAGTGTTTCCACGGCTCAAATTGAAAACAAGTACAGAGGGAAGTGGATTCCACTGATTACCAGTGGTCGTCTTAAGTATAGAGGCAATGCCAAGTGGTGCGAGTGGTGCAAGTATTGCCGGTGGTGCTCGGAGCTGTGAGTGAAATAAATTGCTTCATAAAATTTTGTAACCATAATTAAGTTGAGCACACGAAACAGATGTGGAGAGTAAATTGTTTTATCAGTCGATAGTTTGCTGCCTGCTAACCCCTCAATGATGGTTAATTTGCACAGCCCAACCTCCCCGCACTCCTCTCTCCGTTCGTTTCCTGCCTAACTCCCCCTATATCGGCACACATACATTTACATATATGACCAATAATCAGGCAGACGGAAATGTGTCTGAAGGCCCAAAGTGTGGCCATTAAGCGATACATTATAATTATGTGAACGAGCCAAGGCGAAACGAGTGAAGTGGAATTGGAATCGAAGAGTTGGTTTTAGCCAACTCGGGTTCCGAGCCGGAATGCAGCTGCCAACGGAAATTGTTGATAAGAGTCCCGGCCCCATATGATAACATCATCAATAGTCGAGCCCTGCAGGCCTCTGCAATTATTTAAATTATATGCAGCCGCATTTGTGTTCGTTTAAAATGAAATTAGTATAATGCCATGTCTCCTTCTTCTTCTTCTTCTTCTTGTTTTATCTTGGCTGGTTGTTTCGTTGTTTGGTTGTTTTGCTGGTCGGTTGGTTGGTTTACACCTAAAGTCCATAATCAGTCGACTTGCGTATAATTGGCAGCTCTTGAATCGTCCTAGTCACACCATCTCGCATGCTTTGTCGGCCTCTGCTCATCACTGCTCATATTGCCAGTAATTATATACATATTACATATTTTCACTGTATTTTTTTCGCATCTGTCAGTTTTCTTCTTCTTTTGTTTTTTTAATGGTCTTGCAAGTAATTCATCTGGCAAGTTATTGTTTTCGTGTCAGCAGCTAATATTGCAGTTTATTCTACAACGGCTAATGGATTTGGCTTATGAGTTAAAAGCGCCTTTTCTTTTTCGAGTTAATGGCAAGTTTATACTTTGGAAAGTAGCTTCTGCTGTTGCTGTTTTTCTTGTTAACAATAACAATTTATTGACTGCAAACTGAGGCAGTGCCTAAACGATCCTCTTAATCTGTGCACCAAATTACTATCATGAGTCTAATTTGCGTAGCATATTATTTTCATAAGTGTACGTCTTAGAAAACAAGTGTGTTATCGATCGGATTTAGGCAGATTATTGCAAAATACAATCTTAGTTCAAATTTCTTGCTTTCGAGCAATTATTTAATAATTTATATATGTATCAAATTGAATCGATTTTAGGTTCCGGTTTGACAACTTGATTATCATCGACAACGATCGATAATGTCTACTTTATTTTGCAATAATATTTTCGAGGCCAAATAATGAACTTCAATTAAAATCGAGTTTGAAAATTGGTTCAGTTTTGTATCAACGATTTTTTCCATATCTTAAAATCTTTGGCGGTTTGGCAAAGAAGAAAGATTTAATCACTGAATGCTTACATCTAGTTGGGGTATCGATCGCAGTATCGATAGCCCTGTTATTAACATAAGTAATCGATAATGTTATATTGATATTTTCAAGACTTATAAATGTTAATAAAATGCTTATCGATATCTGTACATTTAACTTTTTGAATGTTTACTCTCGCACGATGCTTGAGAGAATACGTATACAATGCCATAAGGTAGATATATTCCAGATCAGTATTGCTAGCCGACTGCATATGGCCATGTTCATCTGTTCGTCGGATTTTATTGCTTCTCAGTTTCAAAGGTTTTTTGATACATGTGTGGCAGCTGACAGGATCGGATGACCATATTATATATCTGCCAAAGAAACAATCGTTTGACATATGACTTCTTAATTAAAAAGCTTTTTTGCTTAAGAAGTTATATTAATCATTGTCATGCTCTCCACCTTTGGGCAAACAATTCCCTAATTTGTATAAAAAATATATTTGGTGTCCTGGGTGTCCTTAGATGTCTCCAACTTGACTTCTGTTTACAAGGTTATTTGATCTTGGCCGTGCCTAAGTCAGCCGACTTTCATTCCAGGTATTCCTCACTTGAAATCGAGTCTGCCTTTTGTAAATCAATGGTAAGTCGCTAAACTAATCTTAATTTCTAAGTCTTGTGCCTTTCGCCAAGTCCAGTGAGTATTCCCTGTTGTCTGCTTCCTGCTCAGACATGCCTGAACCCTTTGGGGCAGCCGAAACATAATAATCCAATTAAGCAGCTAATCAAGTTGAGCGAAACAGGAGCCGCTCTCTGAAACTGCTGGCCTGCTAATTGGTTTTAGCCAGCGAAGACGGAATGCTGGGTTTCCCCCAAATTGATGGATTAAGTTGACATTAGACAAATAAACGATAAAAGAGTTAATTATTTTGAACTCAAAAGTAATGTGCTGCTCATATCTCATAAATTTGGCAACATAATTAATGTGTTCGTCTGGTTAATTTTTCAAAAAGGAAAAAAAAAACCGATTTCACTAACTCGACTGGGTTTATCAAAAGCATTAGCAACAAGAAAAATGACTAAAACAAAAGGCAAAGTGTGTAATTTTTATGGCCAACACACACAGCACACACACACAAACACACGCACACACAGAGCTCGTAGAGGTAACACAATTTAACACCGCTGCCAATGTAGCCATCAGGCGGCATGCAATGTTGGGCTAACGAGCAAAAACAACAACAACAACAACAACAAGTAACAACAACAACAACAACATTACTGCCCCTGCCGCCGTTGTGGTAATCAATTTTAAAATTTATGACAAAATTTGCAGCTTTAAATTATGCCATTAAGCACGGCATGTAACTCATATCGTCAGGCGGCGTTGGCTTGAAACAACCAACAGCAACAACAAAAAACGAGCTGAAGGAGAAACATGTTAACTGCTTTCTTGCAGACGTGTGTGTGTGTGTGTGCGAGTGTGTGTGTGCATGCAATGGCGTTTGCATTATACGCTCGTATTTCGCCACATTCAACAACGCTGCTGCAGAGTTGACGGGTGCCATAACTCATGCCCCGATGCCGGACTCGAGTTGAGAGTCCAACTCTGCCGAGTCCGAGTTGGGGTTGGGGGCAGCAGCGGCAGTTGTTGCAATTACAACTGGACACCACATGCTACAGCTGCCATATGCTCATGTCTGTGTGCGTGTGTGTGCTGTCTGTGTCTGTGTGTGTGTGTTTGTGTGTGTCGGCGTGTGTGTTAAATATTGCAATTTATCACGCAAATGCGTTTTTCAATTTTAACATGCCGCCAGGCATCATAAAAACGTTACAAACCTACAATATGAGCCAACACACACACACACACACCCAGAGCAGCACCCCTCCCAGTAAGCACGGCATACTATATACCAAATACATATATGTATATACACATGCCCCCTCAATAAAAAGGGAAGTGGCATACCCCAAGCAGCACCACACGCTGCCCACGTTGATGATGGCTCACGTATCATATTCAGAATGTGAATAAAGACGGCCAATGAATGGCAAAAGATGGGGCAGCGGGGGTATGCCAAGGTGCACATACATCTCTGATGATTTGATGGTTGATGCAACATGAGAAGCAACTTGCCGAACAGTTGCAGCTGCTCCACAGCAAATCAAGTCAAAATGCTCACAACACACACATTAAATCAAGTCAGATCGTTGCAGTTGAACCGCTCTATTTATTTATTAATATATTTAACTTAATTTAGACCACAAATTTAAGCGAATTTATTTAATTTATTATTATCTTATATTAATGATTAATATATTAATTTATTATTATGTTGAATGTTACTTTAGTTGCAGCTGCTTCACAGAAAATCAAACCAAAACCGCATAAAATATTTACATGTAAAAATTAAAAAATGTTAATTTTAATAAATTTATTTATTAATTTATAATATTTAATTATTTATTATAAAGTTGTTATGTAATTTAAACATTAAATTATATATTCAATTTCCAATATTTTAATCATGTATTTATTTTTTGTTAAAACTTGCTTTTTGTTTAATTTGAAATCGTTTCCATAAAATTATAAAATGTTAAAAATGTAAATTTGAAAAACTAAATATTTAAATTATAAATTAAATTATTTAAAACTTAAAAGGCCTACTTAACAGTAGATAGATGAGAAGGAGAGTTTTTTTGCAGGCTCCATTCTTTAAATATTTTAACATTTTTCCATCTTTAAAATTTATTCAGATTAGTTTTCAAACTGAGAAAGTTGCGAGCTTGTTTGATACATGGGGAAAGGCAGGCTGTGAAAATTGCCAGGAAAGTTACTGAACGAATTTTAAAGTAGCTTGCTGCAAGCTATCTTTCACTATAATTGGTTTTAAAGAGATTTTTGTGTCGCTCCTGAAATACTTAAGGCACACAAACATTTCTAAAGGGTATCCAAAGTATCAAAAGTGCAGTCGTGGTTAGTTTTTGCTGCTCAATCTGACTACAAATCAGTTTCAAGTTTATCCCATCGCCTGAAAAGGTGCAGTCAATTAATAGTTGGACTTCGCTTTACGTGTTCCAATTAGCTATGCACAATTTGGTCTGGCATCAATGTCCCAACGCAGCATTTTTTACCCCATTTGGCATTCGCAAAATGTTAATAGAAAGAGAGAGACTTGGACATGGACATGGACACAGGACATGGTAACGATGTTGTCTACGCTTGTCCGAGCACTTGTCAACTGTTCAACTGTTCGACAGTCAGTTGCCCCAAAGACATTCGTTAGATAGCGGTACAAATGACTGACCAAGTGGAGGCTGCTCCAACTGCCATCCATTTAATATTGCATTCAGCACCCGGAGGCACCCGATGGAGTCCGGATGAGGTCTATTTGGTTATTCGCAATTTGCGAAATCAACTCGTTGACATTCGTTTAAAATGCCATTGATTTTCACATAGAAGACTCAATAGACCATGAATTTCAGATGCTTGTAATCGAGTCAATAATATATGGATTGGGCGAAACTGTACACACTTGGACTTGGAAACCAGGTGCGCCATTGATGGCTGAATTTATGCATACATCGCTGTCACCAGAGACACCTAATCTCAATACATATTATATATGCTGTTTTACAATCTGAGATCTGTTGTCGCCTAAGCGAAAACAATAAATGTATGCATATGTATGCGTATGTATCTTAGAGATATATCAGGGGCGCCACTAATGAAGTTTGTTATAAAATTTTATGACGCGCTTAAAATATTGTATTTTAATGATTAGCTCTAAAAGAAACAATAAAAAAAACACGAGGCGTCGATTTTGTTGAACATTTAATGTATTCGCACTAAATATAAAGTGGCCGATGAATTTGTATTCAAATATCATTAATAAACATCTCAAATGATTATACCAATTATTATGCAAACGCATTCAAAAACAAGCCCAAAAAACATTTAGACGAATCACCTGAAAAGTTACAGTGTATTTGAGCATCTGTTTGATCAAAATCTATAACTTTTCAATGTGTTAACTATATATAACTTGATATTTACACAACTAGTTTGAAAGTTAATGAATTATTTCGTTTAGAAAGTGCAATTTTGGCAAGTATTTTGTGTTCGAATAGAATAGAAAAGAATTCGAATTAAAGTGTATTTGTGTCGTCGTTGTGTGTCAAGTTCAAAGTACGATTCTCATTAGCACATATCTAAATATTAAATTAACACAATATTTAATGTCAACATAATTCGCGAGCATCGTAAAATTGACTAAAATATTTTTATGTGAAACTGCGAGGTGGGCAAATCATTATCTTTTTATATATATATATTTTTTTTCGGTTGGTATTTCATTTCTATATGTTAAATTAAATTTTGAGAAGCGGCATTTCTGTGAAATATATATTTTTTTTTTGTTTTTTTTAAAGACAAATTGAAATGTGTTAATTAGAAGCGTTGTGCATAAAATTTAATGCTTATTCAACAGAATTCCAGCTAATGAGTAAAGAGACAACAGTTCTCGACATGCTTGCTTGGCATTTTGCCATTATTGAAGTCAACATCCATGGGCCAAGCTGTCAAGAGCCATTTGAACCAAGCCAAGATATCGCATTACATCTCAAATTTATGTTGAATGTAAATTTGTAAATTGACAGTTTGCAGCCGCAAAACTATAGATGAATAACTTTAGATACTTTAGCCCGATTGTTGGCCCGATTGTGTTGGGGTTCTTTTGGAGTGGCCGACTGTAAGTGAATACACTTGCTTTGCACAATGAATCAGATTCAGATTCGGATTCGGATTCGGATTGTGTTTGTGTTGCACAATAAAAATGAATAAGGAAGCCGGCACAATGAATTTTATGATTTGATTTGTGACAAGTGCTAACAACAGCTTCATAAATAATCAACTCAAGTCCCAAATCAAATGTGCCGCATTTATTTTTTTTAATAGATCCACATGCCATTAAGGGGCACTTACTTAAAATGTTATTAGTGGCAAGGAAATTGGTTTTTTTTTTTACTATTATTATTCAGGGTTGGAGTAAGATAAAGATTTAGATTAAGACGTTGTTTTCAGTATGAATTGACTTTAGCTAATTGCTCAGTCCGGTTTTTTTTTAATTTATTAGCCAGATTGAGTGATTCCACTTTATAATTAGCCTTTCAACTGCATGGGTGTTATTTTATTGACAACCTTTTTCGCTCGAATGAATTAAATATTTTATGATAATTGCTAATTGCTTTGCTGCTAAGTAGTGCAGGAGGCATTTAATTTACGGATAATTTGAATTGTTTATATCTCTGCTGACCATCATCGCATTTTAGTTAATTGCTTTGCATAATTTTAAAATGCGGTCAAATTAATAAGTGTGGGTTGTTGTTGTTGTTGTTGGTGTTGTTAGTGTTGTTGGTGGTGGTGTTGGCTGTGTTGGCTGAGTGTGTTAACAATTTATTTATGTAAAGTTAATTCGATGGCAATGCCAGAGTTGTGGCTTATAAATGTAGCTGTCGGTTGTCATAATTTATAGAATAACTGTCAGTGCTGTAACACCTCCGAGCACGATTTCCTCTTGCTGCTTTTGCTTCTCCTCTTGCTGCTGTTGCTTTGGGCCCGAAAGAGGCCCGAATATGAAAATCGTAATCATAGCGTCAACATTTTTGATTTATGCTCACAGTTTATTTCTCAAACAAATTTTTGTTTTTGGTGTGCCTTGGTAGCTCATGGGAGTCGAGGAAATAACAGTTAAGAGACAGAGACCCGCAGTGCCAAGTTAGGAGGTGGCTAGGTGAGGCTCGATGTGTCGGCTGCTGGGAAAAGAAAAAAACTTCCAGTTGCGCGACAGTTGATTATGATTAAGTGCCAAGCAAAAAGCCAAAGCTGCATATCATATTCCATGTTTTGTCATAAATAATATTAACACACTTGCCAATTTACGCATACTTCGGCTTCCAAATGCAGCCACCTAATCACAAACACACAAATACACCAGTTGCCAGCAAACATTTGCGAAGCATTCACAACATGTCAAGACTGTCGTATTTATTACTGAACTTTCTCGATCTCTGACAACAATCGCCGCACATTAATAACCATATGGATGATATCGATAGGTTTGCTTAGGTCGGCCCATTGTGGACTATAACATTCCATTGGTATATGCTCAATTGCAATGAGAAATATGCAATTTGTTTCATTGTTGCTTTTCTTTGAAAACCATAAATCGATTTCAATTTCTCTAGTCGATAGATCTCGATTAGGAGATACCCTGTCAATTTATAAAAGAATTGCTGATATCAGTGTATTCAATTGGAAAATATGTTTTCATTATCAAAAACTGAGTTTCTTATCAGAACTTAATACATTTTTTACAGTCGATCAATAATATGTCTGGGTGTGTCATATACAAAAAAGGAGGCTATATCTTTATAATTGGGGATCGATTCGGATTTGCGAAACGGGTGCAGTTATCGATAAAATGAAGTAAAGTCGATTTGCGTCAGAGAAACAAGTGCTAATACTTGATACTCTACTTTCTAAAGTCTCTGGGATCGGCATGTTCACACAGAAGCGACTCTACTTTTGATGCTAATCAAGAATACATACACTATTTGGAGTTGGGCAGGCTTCCCTACGTCTCTTTGCATTACTTCATTTTAAGCTATTTTCCAATTTTTATGTATTCATTATTATTTTCAAATATCTATATAAATATATAGTTTAATTTTCAGTCTATAAATTTACAACTATTTTAATGAGTGAGTTAATTTTTTTGTCTGTTAAGAGTTGATTTTTAGCTTTTTAGTTTTTATTTTTATTTGGGAGTTGTTTTTTTTTAATGTTAGTTTTTTATGCACTCCATTATACCCTTTTAAAAAGAGTATTCGAAATTCATGATGACAGGCATCCTCATTTCATATTTATTATGGGATGCACAAAATGTTAATACCCAAAACAGTTTTGCTGCTGCGGAAGCAGTCAAAGCGGAAGTTGTATGCAAATATTTGTGACAATGGCAATTCAGCTCCTATTATCTCACTCACTCTCTGTCTGCCACTGCCACTGCCTCCGTCTCTGTCGCTGCCACTGTTTTAGTCTAACATTTTTTGGGAATATCTATTCACACAATTGCCATAAAGTCGTATTTGGTTTTGGGCAAAAGCACAAATCAATGCTAAATGGCATCCATAAATCAATCAATCCAACTATTGACAGGCAGTCAGAGCACGTCAGACTGAGTGACGAGCTGTTGTCTTGGAAACGTATTAAAAGTAAACTATTTGACCACACACTTGAATACCCTTTCTTATCAGCAATTTGGCTAAGCTCTCTTAATTAATTATAGACACACTGATTAAGTAAAAACCTAATGAAACTATGCAAATAGCGATTGTTGATCTACATGTAAATATTTTGCATTACGGTATCGTGTAGCCAAGTTGTTTTCAGCTGGCTTAGCTGGCAACGGCAGCAGCCAGCTGTCAAATTGATTTATGCGCCAAGCTTGACATATATAAATGAGCTGCACTGTAAATAAAATGCGCATTAAAATATTAAAATGTTTAGTTGTTCATATGCAAATACGTAACACTAATATGGCCTGAGCAATGCTTGGTAATTAGACACTCCACAAGCCGAATTAAATACGTATCCAAATTTGGATATTAATTACAAAAACAAAATCCAATTGTGTGAAATAAATGATGACTTTTATCTGAAATGTTTTCTTCAACAACTTCAACTCTATGTATACTTAAGAAATTTGTTAGTCCCATGTGCTTACATTCACTGACTGGATTATCAACTTTTTGGGAACATTTTTGGCTGTATATTTTGTGCAAAATTATTTTGTTAATGATTTTAATGGCATTTTGCAGGCAATCATAACTCAAATTTGTTGACTGTAATATATGTGGCTTTAAAATAAGGCGCAATTTAAGCATTATATACGTATACCTTACAAACACACATATATATATATATACATATGTATATATATATATATATATATATATATATATATATATTTGTTATGCAAGCGTTCAGCTGAATCAGCATTAACAATAATATGAATAAAAACACACAAATATTGTTTCGAAAACAAACATAAATCTGTCAACAACACGCAATGCCTTACAAATTGTGTTACAATTAATAATTATACCTAATATATATGTATATATCATTATTTTTTTGATCGGCAATGAGTTTTTGGTATCATAATTACAATATTGGCAACGATTAATAAAAGCAAACAGTAATTTATAATTTCATACGCGTAACACACTTAAAATCAGTAAGTGGGGTATGATAAGGACTTCTCCGACTCCTCAATATATACAATATATATATTCTTGATCTGCATAATCAGCATTTATCTGTCAGTCTGTATAAACTTGCCGATCTCAAGGCATTATGGAACTATAGACATGAAATATAGGTTTAGGAATATCACATGCAGATTAATTGTATTTCCTTTTATCGATATACTTCCCCATTTCTCGAATATCGATATAAATCGATTTCTGATAGAAATATGAGCTTCAATTTGAAAGATATATCTTACTAAGTGAGAATGTTTTTGATCATCTGTAAAATTTGAAATTTGTCTTTACTTTTTCAGTGCCTTAGGCAAAAACTTGGATTCAGGGTATTTCTTTGTCGAGTTACCCTCTGATAAATAATCGCTATATATGCATTGCCATATGCAAATGCATAAAATGAGCTCATTTGCGTTCAATTGTGCCTCATGTGTATCGATGGCAATATATGCAATATTGATATAGATCGACTAATCATCAGTCAACCCACTTCGTAAGAAACTCAGATCAAGTTGAGAACTTGTGCACTACTTTGCTGAAAATTGGCCCACTCTTTGCACATTAGCTGCTAGTCATTAGCCAGCATTTTAATGGGCGCTCTTCGCAATTCACTGCTGTGTGTGTGGGCGCACCTCAATTTGTGTGCTTTGCCCATTGAGCAATCAAGAAAAATGTTAATTTCAAAATTCCCCAGCGGACTCATCTCGAGTGAGACAGCTCCCACTAATATGTTCACGCTCGATTAATAAATTAAATTGAAAGACACACGAATAGAAATAAACCGAATATTTTTGAAAAGTGAAATGGCTAAATAGTGGCAACATTATTTTCGGATGTGTGCCTTGAGAAATGTCGCGACATGCTAATAAAAATATGTATACACTAACATGGGTATATGTATGTGTTGCTTTTTTGACTGCTGACTAGATTTATGTTTGCCTTAAAGACCATGCTCCACGGGACTGTGTCTGTGTTTGTGTGTGTGTTTGTTTTTGTTTTTATTTTTGTTTATTAGCTTTCTGCTAATAAAAATTAATTTGAAAATACTTTTACCATGGCTTTGGGGCACACAAGGCGTCTTCGTCGTTGGCGTTTTTCTTGTCTAGCTTAAGATGCTAATTTATTTGTTTTTTTTTGTTGATGTTTAATGAGTGTTTCTGTACGCATTATTTCATTCTACCTAAACTTAAATATAAATGCTAAGTACAAAGTGTTCCCAGTGCTTTATTTATGATCTCAACGACTCGAAATTTCTATTCTCCTCAGGCTAAACACAAATCAGCCTCAAAGCGTCTGCATTTATATATATAGATATATATTTAACCCTGCGGATTATTAGTTGATGAAATACAAATTGTGTTTAGTGTTCATGATTTATGAATATGGCGGCATTAGTTACTTAATATATGAGTTCGTGTCAAGTCCAAATACTTTTCAAAATCCTCAAAACATTTAATGAGCTAAGAGGCTGCCACATTTTGTGACCTGCTACGAAGAATATAATTATTAAATTGATATGTCGCATTATTCAACCGATAATAATTTTGATTAGTTAATAGGCCAACAAACAAATTGTCTGCGGATTATTAATTTTGTTTACCTACATTCTTCGAAGCAAAATAATTTATTAATTATTTTATGTAAATACTTTTGGCGTGTTATATACTCATAAATCATTCATGTTTCATTTACGTTCAAATATTGTGAAATATATATAGATATATATATATATATATATAAATATTTGGCAATTTATTAGACGCCTAAATACTAATGTAGCATTTTTGAGATAACATTGGAATTTATTTCGGCTACACTATTCCCACACACAAAAGCCATAAACAACTTAAGTGAAACCGTTGGGGGCCATTAACTAAAATCCGCCTGCTTATTTAAAACACAAACAGCTGTGCCAACAATTTGTCAGCTATGAATTTATATAGAGACACGCATGTGACAATGTTAACAATCTAGATATATATATATATACATGTCTATACGACGACTACACATCATTTCATATCTGGAGAAGACGTTTTCATTATTTTTTCCTCACTCAAGCAAATTGTGAAGTCCACAGTCTTAACCTCCATATGATCAAGCTGAATTTTTTTTTGAGTGATGATTTGATGGCTAAATATTTGTGTCACATAAATTTTCGTTACCCCTTTTTGACAGCTCCACAAAAAAAAAGGCGGCACGTCGGCGCAGATCAAAGAAATGGCGACCACTTTGATTGTCTTGCGTTATAAATAATGTTGAAATGTTGTGTTTTATGATTTGTTGCTAGTGACATAAGTAATTAATTTTGACATTTGTGCTAACAGCTTATAATAAAGCATTTAAGAACCCTTAATAATGAAATGCTTTAGTCAACATATGTAGATTCGGATGTTGTTGGAAATCGACGTCTATCAGAGATGGGGTTTCTGCTAAGCTCTGAAGCCGGTCAAAATGGGGAAAGGAGTGAACTGAATTGATGTTAAAGTCTGAAACAGGCAGAAGGAAACCTCTTCGAAACCTCTTCGAAACCTCTTTGAAACCTCTTCGAACCCATAAGGTGCATTATATTCTTGATCCGCATTAACAGACGAGTCAGCATGAAAGCGGCGATCTTAGAGATTATAAAACCCAGGGACTTTAAATTTGGAATACAAGTTTTCATTCAGTATTTATTTTAATCGGAATATCGATAAAAATATAACATTCTAATTAAGACACAATTTACGTAGACTAATTATTGATTAACTTTACAAGTTTGGTTTAGAAACACAGATTTTGTTATTCAAAACATATTTTCATATTGCCCATCAGCATGCCTACAATTTTTATGAGGACTGGCATTAGGGTATCTGCTAGTCGTGGTGTCTGTAATTCTGAACTCAACCTTAATATCTTTTTTAATTTTTTACAGAAATATAAATCTTACTATTCCATAAAATAATCATATTCTCCACTTTGATACCTTAATTCTTAAGCTTAGTTTTTTGACACTCTAATTTTGCTAAAATACTCTTCTCTTTAAAATATTTTTATTATATTTTGCGAAGCATTTGGCAATCGGCTTAAAAGAAAAAAAATTGTGGAATTCTATGCACTGAATTATTTTGAATTTGCTTCACAGGTCAGCAATTTTTCAACGTAAATTATTCAAATGGAATTGCCAAAATATGAGAATGTTTTTCAAAAAATTCGCATATTTATTTACAGTTGCAGCGGATGCATAATAAAATTATGAATGCTGACAGACAACTGAGTTAAGCTGCAACTGTGCAACAAAAAACAAAAAGAAGAAGCATTTAAATTGAAATGTTTTATGCATTCACAAATATACTCAAGGGATGTATCAGCAGTGATGTGATAGATATGGCCAAAAATAATAGGATTCAAATGCAAATTTAATATGAGGGTTAAATGACAGCTGTTTGTTTGAAAGATGCATTCCAAGTGCACATGTTTAAGCTGTGGTTATAAGCAAATTCCATTTTCATCGATTTCAATCAATGTTGAGCTAGTTTTATCTGTCGAAGCCTAACGAGTCTTGGCCATATACAGATTATGACGCCCAAACGCATTGCGGCTACTTGCAGTGTAATTCGAAGGCCATTATTGTACACAAGTGATCTGATATAGAAATCTTGTTAAACGGCAGGCCAAGCGACAATATTGCTGTTGCTGTTTTTGCTGCTGTTGTTGTTGTTGTTGTTGTTGTTGCTGCTGTTGTTGCTGCTGTTGTTGTTGTTGCTGTTGCGATCTTACGGCAGCGTAAAACAAACAATAAAATTAAATAATTACAAGTCGTGAGTGAATTTCACGCGAAACCAAATACTGATGCACACAAGTTGATAATGCTAAAGTCCAGAGAACCAGAAGCAGACACCATGCCCAGACCCAGAAGCAGACTCAGACACAGACTCGAGTCGACTACACAAATGGACACACACACACACACTCACTCATACACCCAGTTTCAGCGAAGAAAGAAGAGCTGGCATGGAGTATTCGAAAAATGCGCAACGGATGCCGATGCCGATGCCGCTTGACCAGTGGACAAACAAAGCCCGTTTTATATCGATGACAATGCTGCCAAATAAGTGCTAACCAACATGGTCAGTCCATGGTCACCAAAAAGCACATCGAACAATCCAATGTGCCACAGCAGACAAAATCAAACCATGTGCCTGACGATGACGCTGACGCTGACGATGGCGATGGCGATGGCGATGTGACCACCACATTGGAGCGCATTGTCGGCATAAAAGGAACCCACTGAATTCCAGGAACATGTTAAACGATGTCGAGCATTTAGAAAGAGTAAGTTATGTAAACGTGGCATCTCTCAACCGAAGCCATTCCTAAGCCCCTTTTTACTCAAATATGTGTCGCATTTATTGGCCGAGACTGCCCAAAAGTTGATGGGCAGTTGATAAACTCGATAGACTTGTTCGATTTTCAGCATGGCAGATTGTAATTAATACTTGAGTGGCCATTTAACACCTAAGGTCTCAAGTTGGTAGACAATATAATAATTTAACAGCTGAATGATTTGAAAAAATAAATTAAAAATAGACACTTGAGCTGGAGCCAGCAAAAAACATATTTTAATTATAAAAACGTGTCAACACACAATAATTACTTTTATTAGTTAGTCCAACGAATATTAACATTAATTATACAAATAGAAACACTATAAACTGGACCTTCAGCTAAATCAGTCTACTAGATATTTATTTAATGCATTTTTTTACACCTTCTAATTAAATAAACTTGATTTTAGATCAATAAAAAAACTACTAAATGCTACGCGGCTAAAATATAAACAATTATTGTTGAGATACATAATTCAACAACTGTCAATTACTAGATTGGTCAGTTTACGATATAATTATTATTATTATTCACTTAAGCTAAAGAGAAGTGCATTGCAAACAACATTCTAATTAGAATGCAAATTTCGCAAATTATTCAATTTTCGAAACATGTGTTTTACTTTGGAGAACATAAATTGTAATTTGATAACTTTTCAACAGAGAATGAGGAGCTAGATTAGATAAAAAGTAATTTTTGAGGCACTCCAAATCGATTCGATCGAAGTGCATTTGAATCATGTGTGAATCACTAATGAGTGCTGAATGAATTTAATCGACCCATTTGACAATATGAAGCAATTACCAGCAGAATCGCTATCTACAATACTCAGTGGCGTGTAATTCACTTAATTGATTACAAATTAAAAATGCATTTGATTAGCACGCTCGTTGCATTTTATTTGCTCTAATTAAATGATAGCTATACTTTAGCAATGCAAACATTGAACTAAACTCAATTGACTAACATGCTCTATAATAAATACGACAAGTCAACTGTGAATTCAATCAAACCCGTTGTCTGCTAAAATAGCTATCTATATGTATATATGTATATGCTCGTATCTAGTCACAATAGATCTGGATATTGAATTGAATTAAGCATAATGCACAGCAATGCTCTGGCGCATAAAACATTGCTTCTGGAATCATCAATTCTCCTTTCGCAAGCCACACCATCTTGATGCAACATTGCATTGACAACATTCTCATGCCATTCATTCTGAGGCACTCTTTCTCTTTCTCCCTCTCTCCTGACTCTCTCTCTCTCTCTGATGGATGATGTTTTTCTTCCGTCTGGCCAGTACTGCCTCCGCTTGTTAATGAATTATGAGCCAAAGCCAAAGCCAAAGCTGGCTGCAGCTGCTGATGAGCAACCTTCCTAACTTCCCCTCTCCAACCATCACCCACCCACTTCCACCCTAACTCTGAAACTGTAATAAATCAAAAGCAATTCGCCTGCAACTCACATTTCTGTCCGTCTGTCCGTCTGTCAGTCAGTCGGCAAGTGCATGCCAGATGCCAGTCCAACTCACCTGAGTGCCGACTGCAATTGCAAGCAATGGAAATTTATGCATGGTTTCACATTTCTTCGAGTTATCATTTGTTACCTAAATTATGCATGTTGAGTGGCAGTTTTTGTTGGGGAATTACTTCAGACGATTAGCCCTGGGCAAAGTGGTCAGCACTCAGTATTCACCATTCAGCATTCGTCATAACAAGCCCTCAAACAATGTTTAACTACATAAGTATGTGTGTATGTGCAGTGTTGTGTGTGTGTGTGTGTAAGTGTGTGCGCTGTGTTCCCTGTCAGTTACCAATTACGAACTTGTCTTCACCATAGAGCGGAGTTCGTGACGGATATTTTGCAATACGATATTAAATATTTCATTTTATTAAACACATTTTAGTTTTATTTCTTTTATATAAAATTTACATTGTGAGCAAATGACATTAAATTAAATATTTAATTTTACTAAACACTTTATTTGTATATATATTGTATATAAAATTAACATTGTAAGCAATTGGCAACTGTGGCATTCTGTCAGAGATCACACAATTGATATCGATCGACATCGATAACAATGTTAAGTGCATGTTAGATTACAGATGTTATGTTACAGTCTTACAGCTACATCAGAAAGACTTAATATCTTACAAATACATATTGCTTAATTTTAATATGAACTTATATATATTAAGTCTAGTTTTTTATGGATTTCATATTGTTATACTCAGAACTTATTAAAAATTGTTAAATGGCAAATAAGTACAAAAGTAGATAGCAAGCAGAAGGAAATATTTCCGAACACAAAATGTGCAAATATTCCTGATCAGCATCAAGAGCCAAGTCGACTTAGCCGTGTTCGACTGTCAGTCTGTATGAACAAGCCGATCTCAGAGACTATGAGAGGTAGAGACTTCAAACTTGGAATAAAAAATCTTTAATTTTATCGATAACTGCCCCGGTTTTGCAAATATCAATTCAAACCGATTTTTGAAAGCATTAAGAGACATAATTATATGTACAACATACCCAGATATATAACATTAATGATCAACTCTACAAACTCCATTATGATCAGAGGAGAAACACAGATTTTGTAATGAATACCATGAGCCAACTATATATTTCAAATATGAGCACCTAGTCGAGCACTACCGACTAGAGCCTTAGGCATTTACGTGCTCATTTCAAGTAAATTGTTCAAACATCAAGTAAGGCTTACAAAAATTGGATAATAGTAGTAGTAATATTCAAGTTCCCATCAAAATCAAACTCAACGCATGCCCATCTCTAGATGTCCGGCAGAGTTGAGTGCAGTTTATGAAATGCATTACAAGTGGCTGAACATATAAAATCTGTAATCAGCCATGTTTTGTGTGGGATTAAAGACAAACATGGACATTTTAATTATGCAAATTGGCCAAAATATCAGCAAAATCAGGAAGTATAATCTCGCATAGATAGTTTAGCCCGTAGCTGTATGTGCTGCATTTGTATGTTGCAACTAGCAGCTAATTTGCAAATTATAATTACAATATTAGAGCATCACAGAGGCATATAAATTAAGTCGCCGCAAATTGTTTACAAATTGTGGCATTTATTTGAAATCATTGTGCCAGATTAGTTGAGGACGCTCTCGCAATTGCCAAGTGGATGGAACATGTTTGGATTTTATAATTAAAATTGTAAATTTTGACACACAGTTGCCGATTTTCACATGTACACGCAAAATTAGATGCATTTTCTTGTTCATGTCTGTGAGTATTTGTGAAAGGCCAGCTAATTTGCTTTTGCAGTCTATGCAGGTGTCGATCATAAATTGTGGGCTTTAAACCTTGAGATCTGGTCGGTGATGGCAGCCTCACTTCGTTTAATGCAACGCACTGGATCGGAATAACTACAGGTCAATCAGATTGGTATTGCTATTCAGTAAATATCCTGAGTACGATTCGAGATCAATATCTTATAGCCAAGCTTATTAAACTGTTCGAAATTACTTTGTAGATGATCTTAAAGCTGTGAATGACCTACAGCTAAAATGGGGAGATATGTCCATTGAATTTTAATTTAGCTGCAGCAATTGAAAATGCTACGCTCCTTTGTAGTTTTTCGTGTTGCTATTTAGCTACTGCTACGAACTTTAAAAGAGCAACAGCAGCGCCAATAGCATAACACTGAAATAAGTGCTCTTTCGCTCTGCTCTGCTCATTTGTCAGAGCAATTGCACTAGCAATAGCAAAATTATTTCCATTCTGCTCTCTGTAGTTGTAGCAATAGCAGAAAGATCTGTAGCAGAGCGGGAGCATACTGTAGAGCTTGTGCTACTGCTGTATGCATTTCATTTCTGTTTTGCTCCTCTTTTATGGATGACCTTCTTTTTATTGCTCTTGCTGCAAGAATAAAATAAATATATAATTATAATAGTAATATTTATAATAATAATAAGATTGGAGTAAGCTATAAAATATGTAAATGAGAATGACCGTTAAAGCAAGCTAACATTTAAGTACAATGTATAATTACTGATTACTGCAAAATATATTCTAGCAATACTATTTAGCTGATATTTTATGAGCTGCTCGGAATTAGTAGAATGGTATTTGTGGTATGTGTCTAGTTTAGTCAGTTAGTTGGCTACTCGCTTTAGGTAATAATTAACCGACTTAAACGTATATGTTTATAAATATAGCCTTATAAACAAGCAGCTAACTCAAACGCTTGTGTCAACGATATTTATCATGCGCTTACATTGTCATAAATAATGCTGCTGACTTAAGCAACTAGAGAGTGAGTGAGTGGGCGACTGAGAGAGAGAGAGAGAGAGCGAGTGAGAGAGTGAGAGAAAGAGAGCGATATAGGTTGTGAATTGCTAAAC
Source organism: Drosophila nr. medialis 2 BK-2023a (assembly GCA_035044325.1). Classification (NCBI taxonomy): domain Eukaryota; kingdom Metazoa; phylum Arthropoda; class Insecta; order Diptera; family Drosophilidae; genus Drosophila; species Drosophila nr. medialis 2 BK-2023a. The sequence goes on from JAWNMH010000394.1 coordinate 842,792, forward strand.
TGCGAACTGCGAACTGCGAGTGAAGTGTACAAATTGCAATATCTATGCAAATTTATAACAAATAATTACTGACTGCGATATTTCATTAATAATTGCAAGTACAGCGAACACTACACACAAACACACACTCACACACATCATACACACAACAATTTCTAGATAAATTTGTAAAAGCGGCCCATAGCCAACAACGTTGTCGTTGCCGTTGTCGGGGCACAGTGAGGCAATTAAGCTGATGACGTTGATAAAAATCAACAGCAGCCGTGCTGCTGCCACAAGCCTGTTGCCATAATTTATAGCGGCCACTGAGGAAATTATCTCCATACAATGCCACATGCATACATCCACTGCCGCTGCCGCTGTTGCTGTTGCGTATGCAAATGCGGCGACACATTATTAAAAGTATTATGCCACACCACCCCCCCCACATCCTCGCCCCGCTTCACCACTCGTATCGTTTGTAGATGATATATGATGGCAAACTGACCAGCTGACGTCCGAGTTTGTCACAATGTATTCATAACTGCACTCAGCTGCTGCTGTTTTTCAAATCTAAATCTAAACATAAATAATCGTTACACTTGACGCTTTGCTGGAAATACGATTTCTGACAAATACAAAAAGTTTCTATTATTTTTCGAATTTCGTTTCTTCGTATTTCAAAAACAGACAGACAGATTTTCTATTTATTGCGTTTTTCAAATTCAAAATTCAACGAAAGTTTTTTTGTGAGTGTAGTTTTTTCTCCTAAGTAATCCATAAACCACATTAAATATTGCATTTGATTAACATTTTACAGTCTTCGATTTAAGCGAACTAGTTATAGATAAAAAATGATTGCTGATCGATACATTATTCCAATCAGAACTCGTAATATAATGCAAAAGACTTAACAGATCTTTTAAATCAACCATATATAAAGCTGTATTAGCCTTACTATGTGAAAAATGAATACTGCATTGCCTTAAGCGGTTTTTTTTTTGAATATTCATGGGCATGGGTTAAATAAATAAAATTACAATTATTCAAATAACAATAAAATAAAATTCAGCACTCCGTTTTCAATAACTGACAATCCTTGATCAATTTGCCTAAATCTTTATTCATATTTATTGATGCACCACTAAATCGAATATTTATTCACTATTTGAAATTTTAAAATGCTAAAAAACAAAAACTATTATTTTGCATATGCAAATGCAATGTTTTTTTGTGAGTGTGGAGGGGCAAGCGAAAATCCAGAGTGCTTCAAAAAATGCTTGCACCATGCTTTAAGTCTAACACAAATCAAATACGTCTGGTCGATATATATCGAACAGTAATTGGTAATTATCCAATAATAAGTGTCTAAAAAGTCAAATTCAGGCTAATAATATAATATGCAAATTAGTCAGAATGGAGTCATCATTCTGATTTGCTCATTTCGGGTGCTTGAAATAATAATCAAATCATGTCGGATAATGATAGGCAGATATGTAGTTATAGCCGCTTGACCGCCAATTGAATTGATCCGAGAGCAAACCTCAATATTTGCAATACGTTCACACTCTACTGAGAGGGAGAGAGAGGGAGAGAGAGAGAGAGAGACAATGCGCAAATCGCTGCTGACAGAGGGGCGCGTGCTACGTGGAACCTATAAAATCGTGGCATATATTGTCGTACCAGAAATTTACGTGCAACACGACGACTCTGAGGCAGGCTGGCTGGCAGGCTGGCAACAAGGCAGCATGGAGCAATGCAATACATGCGAGTGTCAAACTGCCAGCTAAATTCTTGACAACATTGCAAGCAGACAAGGACAGGCGAACAACAGCAACAACAGAGAGAGATAGAGAGAGGGAGAGAGAGAGAGAGAGAGAAAAAGAAAAGAGACAACAGATGCGCTCATATTTAAAATGCAGCACGTCGTTGACCACAGTGACCAAAAGCCAGCGAAGCAATTGGCATGAGCCGAAAGCTCAAAATCGCATTCGCTTGGGTTGGGCATGGAGTAAGGAGTAAGGATGGGTGCATGGAGAGCATGGAGAATTTTTACCGTGCATACAGCTATATGGTTAGTTGCGTGCCCCTCCCTCCCCTCTGTGGTGGGCTGTCAAATGGCTTCACGGCGGTCGGTCTGCCGTGGCGATGGCGATTGCGTGCTCTCTCTGGGGCCACGTTGCGAGGCGTCGTGTGTGCTGGCTCAACACCTTCGAAAGGGGCATCATCATTACCATCATCATCGATAAATGCATTTGCCAGTTCTGCATACAAACTGTTGCTAAATTTATTTATATGTTATGTCCCCTCATGCATATTTAATGTCCACGCATTTTCGATCCAACAGGAGAAAGAAGCACACACAACCAAAAAAAAAAAACAGAATGGAAAAAGAAAAGATAAAAAATGCAACAAGCCAACAAGCCGACCTCAGACTAACCGTTCAAGACTGCTATATATACTTACATATATATATATATACATAAGTAGCTGAGTCGACTCTTGTTGCTGTTGTTGTATCTGCTTCTGGTCTTCTCTCTGCTTCTCGCTGCAAGTAGTAAGTAAGTAAGTAAGTAGCTGTCTTTGGCTTGTTTTCGCTTGTAGCTGCGATTGCCGCTTCGATCCTTGGTTCGGTGTTGGGTTTGTTTTCCGTGGAACGTGGGCTGGCTTATGTATGTTCCTCTCTGTGGCATCTGCTGAGGTCATCCAATCATAGTTTCTTTTTTATGGTAATAAATTTCACAGTTGATTACAATTTTTATGTGTGTTGCTCATGACTCGCTATTATTATCATTATTAAATCATCAGAGCGCAATTACATTAATGTTATGAATTGCGTAAATATCCCAATTATGCTGATAAAAAAAGAAAGAAATGTTGTCCCACCCTATCTCTATATTCGGGTTAACAATCCGCACTCGTACGTCTGTCACTCAGCTCTTCTCCTCGTACTTATGGCGACTTGTACTTTCAACATCTCAATGCGCCTTTTACTCATATCTTATATCTCATAATACCAGCTCTCCCCTCCATTTGGCCATATCTTGATACACGCATTGTGCGAGCAGAGACTCATAAATCAAAATGACATGACCAACCAACTCTGGGCATTAATATTTCAACACCATAAATGCGGCGTCAATTCGCACATGGATGAAGACGATGGCTGCAATGGCTGAGGACAGGAACACACTGCAAACGATTGCAAACTGTGCATAATAAATAAATGTGTCTTTATGTGTGTAGACGGACAACTTGAAGCACTCGTCTCCAGTTTCCAGTCAGCAGTCAGCAGTGAGCAGTTCGCAGTTGGCAGTTGGCAGCCACCAGTATTCAGTGTTCAGTGTTCGGTATTCAGTGTGCCCCAATCTGCAGCTCACTTTGAGCATCAAATCAAATCAAGGCAAGCGTTCAAACATGCAACGAAGAAAGACAAGTCGGGACACGCTCGACTAATTATGGAAATGTCATCAGACAGTTTCTGGGCTGGGTTCGGTTTGTGGGGTCTCTGCTGTAAGTGGAGCTAAGAACTTAGCAGCGATATAAGTACACAGCAAGAAAAGGCTAGATATTTAATCGAGAACGATAAAAATGCGGAATATGCATGCTTATATACAAAAAATGAGAATATTTTTAAGACAAGTAAGTACATACTTGACTGACTTTGCTGAAAGCTGAGCTTCAAAATCTTATTCTATAACATAGCTGGGTTTTTTTTTGGTATATTATATTAAATAATATGAATTGATAAGCAGTCTAAAAGTGTTGTATAAAAATAATTAAAGTTTAAAAAAATCTAACCTAAGATTCCTTGTGGACATATAGAAACAACAACCTGTGTTTTTTGGCTGCAAAACTGTAGAGATTTTCTAAAATTGAGTTGATTTTTTGAAGTGTACATTTATATGCGTGTCGTCACATAAAGCGCGCATAATTTGCTAGCAATGCATCAGCACATGCGACAATTTCAGCGGTAATTTATAAAACCGATTTTGTTGTCTTCTCTTTTTTGGCGAGAAATTAAAACTTAACATGCCAGTCAGCCGGACGGGGGGAGGACGGGCGGACAGGACTGACAGTCAGACATTGGTTAAGACAGCCAGCGACGCCTTTCAAATGACAAAAGTTCAGCTCGTGGGTGGCAAAGGCAGACAGAAGAAACGCCATGGCCCCCATACACAATGATATATGGTTTTGTCGGCTGTCATTTCGGTTTGAAAATTATTATTGTGGCTTGCACACTTCTCACATACTCTCCCTTTCCCTGATTGTTCAAAATAACTGATATATGCAATATAAATGTCTATATACATTTTATATACACATATATACCTAAATGCAATTGTGTTCCACATAAGGCGAGCATAAAACTTGCTTTGACATGTTGAACTAGTTTGCTAACTTTATGCCCCAAAAGGAAGAAGGAATGCATTCAATATGTAGAAATATGTCACTTGAATTGCCAGCTTCTTGCTCGTTGGATGAGTTCCTGCTTAGAGTATGAGTCATCATAGAAATCAGTTTCATAATATTATAACAAATATACTTAGTTGCTTACCATACTTAAATTACATTACTTAGATACTCACTCTACCAGCACTTACTAAAAAGTAAGTGCATGACAAGTTCTGAATATTTCACAGACTTTTGTGCTGCTTTATCATTTTCTGTCTAAGCATGCATCTTAATAGAAATAATATTCATAATTTTATAATTAATATACTTTTTAGTACTCTCAACAGGATCACTTAAGTGCTCACGCTTCGGCTACTTACTAAAAAGTAAGTGTGTTGCAAGTTGTGAATATTTCACATGCATTTGTGCAACTGCAATTGCTTTGTTGTTGTTGCTGCTGCAATCGTAAATTTCAATGAATTACGATCTTAGCCGGAGTGCACTGTGTCTGCATTTTAAGTATGCAGTCAACACTTATCATGGGACAAGTCGGCGTTTCTAATGGCTTCTGTGGTAGTTGCCACCTTCGTGCCTGCCCCTCCCTTACCAGCTTACCTTTTGTTACTTACGGATCGGTTGTTTTAATAGCTACTTGTGGCCCATTGTAGTGACATAATTTATATTTCACCGCTCGCTCATTGTAATGTTTTCTTTACATTTTTACTTCTTATCAGCGCCGATTTTTCATCTCCATAATATTTCGCAGCGAGCAGGAAAAATAAATTTGCAAACGGTAGAAGAAATATTTTCACAAAATTCCCAACCGATAAATTGTTGCCACTGTTTTTTTTCATATGGCAACCTCTCTCTCTTCCCGCTGGCTGACAAGTACAGCTTTTTTATGCGGCCAGCAATAAGGGTGCGCGGTGCGGGGTGTGGGGTGCGGCACTTCTGTTCAATGATAAATGGACGCGGCCAGCGAGAACTATAATGGCCACCGCGGTGGCTTTTACCTGCTGTGGTAAAAATTGAAAAAAAATAAATAAAAAACAGTAGCTTGCGGTAGCTAAAAGTGTTTGACTATGAGATACCCTATGCTAAGTTTGTATTCAAAATCAAAGTTTTTTGTTGCTGTAGAAAATATTTCCTATTTTGATTTTCCAAGAATAAAACGGGGAAACCAATATTTGGGGTTTCAGATTAAATTTTGTCTGCAAAACGCAGTAATTTAATAAAGCCTTTGAATATTTATATAAACGCACTATTTAATTATAGTTTTTGTACATTTTATCATTAATTATAAATTTATATTTTATTAAAATATTAATTCACAATTCAAAGTCGAATTTTTTAATTTTAATTTTAATTAATATTTGTTATGCCTGACAGGATCACAGCTGAGATACATTTGTAAAACTGGAATACCTCTTGACAAAGAGCGGAGAGCAAGCAACGCTTGTCAGAAGCACTGAACGTGAGCATCACTTATATATGTAACCCCTTCGATATGGGAGTCGCCTCACGGAGTCTCCTCTCGCCTGCGATTCTCTGCGCTAGTAGGATGTGGCGAAATGGACATTTATGAAAGAATTATTGATGCCAACGCCAATGCCAATATGTGTGTGCATGTGCCAAGTTTATAGCATATTTTTTATGACTCCCAGCCAATCCCCCCCCCCCCCCACCCTCTTTACTTTTCACCTACACACACACACTAGTTAGTCACCCAAAGAGGTCATTCCCAATGTGGGTAGCCAAATGCCAAACGGTATAATACAATAAATTGTCAGGTAGTCACTGGGCGGCTAGCTGTCAAAATGCAGGGGGGTATGGCTAAAATATAACTCTACACTCCCCCACTCACACTCACACCACCCCCTGCCCCTCACTCCACACTCAGCTGACTCGATTTAATTTATCGACGCCATATGTGGGCAGTGAGCAGAGTAACTATTGGACTCCAGCCGCCCTTAAGTTGCCTGCTACAGTTCGTTGCAACTTCTTTTTGGGGGAAATATAAAATATGATTTACTGCCTTGGACCGTCGCATCGGTAGCATCGGCAGCTAACTTAAAAAACACCGTACCACCCTCATAAAAAATAAACAAAAAAACACTCACTACACCAGAGTATAATTCAGCGGGGCAAACGCTATGATTTGTGGGTCTCTGGTTTATGGGCTGGCGCTGGGACTCTTTGAGACTCTTCGTGTTACCATTTATTATTCGTTATTTCGTTTCGAGTTAAAGCTATTTAGATAAGGCATAAAGTGCGTATCCATATATCTATATATCCATATATCCAGTGCCCAACACAAATATTTCTAGTCAGAACCCATCGCAATTTCGAGCCAAAGATCCATTTCGATTGAGGCACAGTTTTTGTTGTTTAGTTTTCTTTGATTTATTGATGTTGTTGTAGTGACTTAAATGAACTTTAAAATAGTGTTCATAATTACATTTACATACATATACATAAACATAGATTCATATTACATAATATTATAATATTATATTAATATTATAATGTACAAGACTTTTACAACTTTTAGTTTTTGGACAATCTTTTCATTTCATAATTGGTTTCCCATATGCAATCATATATGCATATATATATATATATATATATATGTGTGTGTGTGTGTTTTGTTTTTAATTTAATAAATAATAATTAAAATTACCATAAGCATTAAATGGGACATACACAGAGAGAAACACACTGTCGAACAAATTGATTTTTGTGTGGCATATCCAATTTTCCCCGTTCCGAATAGAACTTTTTCAACTTGCTGCAGCGCCTAAAGCTAATATATATATTTAAATATATATTTATTAATTTTTTATTTTTTATTTTTTTTAACATTTGTATGTAACTAACGTACATTAGATCACTAGCTTTTCACGTTTCACGAGCAGCCCCCGCCCTGCACCCCTGCACCCCCCGCAGGAGCAACCCAAGCAAAATGATGATTTGACTGAATGTTGAACAGCTGCTCAAACTTCTGCTCCACTGCTCCACCCAGACTCCGACTACGGATGCGAGGAGCCCATGCGTGGCCCGTATAACGAGTAGGGCGCAAAGTATTGCGCCAATGCAGGATGTGGCGGCAGTCCGGGCATGCCGGGCGGTGCCAGTGATGGCGGCATCATCGACGGCTTCCCATACGGATGATAGCGTGCCGCCGCCGAGAGCGGACTCAGCGGCGGGGTCGGATAGGTGCGTTGAAACAGCGGATGATTCGGTGGTATGCCACCCGCAGCTGCCGCACTGAGCACTGCATCCGGCACGGAGGCGGTGTGGGTGCGCAAATGCTGGAACAGATCGTCGGAGGTGCCGAATCGTTTGCCACAATAAGCCGCATCGCTGCCAATCCAGGAGCACACGTACGGCAACTGGGACGCAGCGGCCAATGCTGCCAGCTGGGCATGATACGAGGATGCAGCTGCTGCTGCTGCCGCTGCTGCTGCCGCACTAGAGCCAGAGTTGCCACCGGACTTGCCCGACTCGCACTGCGGACAACCGGCCGCACAGGGCTGGCCGGAGGCCTTGTTAATATAATGCGGACTAGCTGGACAACCCGTACAGTAGGGATCCCGACACACGTTCTGCGAGGCTGCCATCATGGCCGACTGATCGGACAGGCCCTTGAGCCGGGCATAGCTCAGATACGGGTTCATAGCCGAGGCCTTAAACATGGCATGGTGTGGCGACATCAACGATTGCGCTGTCATCAAGTCCATCGGATAAGGTGTGCCATAGCCTGCGAATTACACAGAGAAAAAAACACGTAGTGTTAGCTGAGACTCTCACAAAAATCGATAATAAATCGAGAAAATCGAGATATAAGACTGGTTTTCATTTGATATCAGCACAGAAACTGAATTAAAAGTGTCATTCAAGATGGTATTCAAAAATCAAAAGCACTTCAGAAATTTTCAATATTTGTTTACAAATTTTACTCTAGAATACTGTCAGGAAAAGTTTTGGTTCAGATCTGTTGTGCCCCACGAGTTATGTTTACTAAAGTCCAGAATACACGTATAGAGATGCTCCGTTTGAAATCAAGTGAGAAAATCATGTTTAATGAAAGTTGCATTTTGGTTTGAATAATATTACAACAGATTTTATAAAGAAACAGAATTTGTTAGAAAATTGTTTGAAATAGTTTTTATACCCATTATAAATAAGTTTTTAATTGCTTTTATGATCTAAATCTTTCCACCGATAAATGAGTTTCTTGATACTCTGAAGATTGCTTCTCATTCTGACAAGATTTCAATTGCTTTGAGGTTAATCTAGCAAACTTATGGATGACATATCTATATATATATAATATACTTCTTGCAGTAGTTCAAACTAAAAACTATTCTTCTATTTTAGAGAATTACGCTGAGAATATAGTCTAATAAATCGAAAGCTTTACATTATCTTCAACTACTATCGATGGCCGAGTAAATTTCACTTAATATCTTTGGCATTCAAATTTTTATTTGTTGTTTTCAAATTTCAAGTGAAACTAAAATAATGTTGGCTCAAACCAATTTTTGGTGACACTTACCCGGCGGATAATAGGAGCCTGCGGAGGGATTTGCCTGTTGGCTGGCTGCATGCAGCGCCTTTACATAGTTTGCCTCCTTGGCTGCCGCATAGGCTGCCTCCTGCAGCCGACTCTGGCTGCTTGCGCTCGGGCTGTGCATCGCTGGCGACTCTTTGGAATTGCTGCGCACTGGCGCGGACGATTGCACCGGACTGCCGTTTAGCTGGGGCAGAGCCGGTGTGTTGGGTGTGCGACGCAGAGAGGCAGAGGCAGAGACGGAGGCGGAGGCGTTGGCGTTGGCTGTGGAGGCATTCAATGCATTTGGCGACTCGCGCTGTGAGCTGCTGGCACTTTGATTTGAATCGCAACGCTGCTGACCATTTGTTGAGGATGAGGAGCCAATTCCAGTCGCTTTGGGCGTCTTGACGCGCTGGTTGCTGCCACTGTTGTTGCTGCTGCTGCTGCTGCTGGTGAGATTTGTGGCGCCGCAATCGTTGTTGCTGTTGTTGTTGTTCGTCTCGTAGGGCTTGAATGTGCTGGGTGTTTTACTGTGTGCCGGCGGCAGCTGCTGCTGCTCAACGGAACCGGTGCTGACGCTGGATGAATGACTGCTAACCGGTGAGGATTTATCGCGTGCATTATCCCCTCCCATGCCGGCCAAGCCGTTCACATTGCCCATATTCAGAGCCATGCCTTTCCCCTGCTGCGGCTGCTGCTTGGTCGCCTTCTCAATATTCGCCGCGAGCAGCTTGGGATTTGTTGTGTCCGCACCGATGGCGCTGCATGTTTGCGCCAATAGCGCCAACGGGCTGCTCTTGTTGTCCAGCTGCAAGAAAAGCACACAAAAAGTAAGCACAAAGTCAGTCAAGATTTTCAAATATTAGCCAGCTACCTATATGCATATATATCTTCAAATACACTCTTCAAAAAATTGCCATACTTTTATTATTATTCAGAAAGTTTCAGATTGGATTTTACTAAAACATTTCTAAAAAATATTAAAAATCGCCATATTTTGGTCAAGAATTTCTTAAATAAGCAAAATGTTTCCCAATGTTTAGAAATTATTTATAAAAAGGAAAAAAAAAAAACTTCATATTTTTAGTGTGATTTTAATTTTAGAGCACATTTTTTGGAGTGTAGAGGGATGCTGAGAAAAGGGTAAGGTAGGGCAACTGTTGGCTGTCCGTGGCCTGTTTTAGTCATCGTATCGTGCCAGGCGGCATCAGATAAGAGCAGAAAACCACTGTCGCCTTTAATAGCATTGTCTTTGCACACTTTTGGTTTACTTTTGTTCCTTAAACACTTCCCTTAACGGTCCGGTTGCCGGCTTTGTGCATTTCAGCACGATGCCTGATCTTAATCTTTTGGGCCAACACTCCGGCGCGATCATGAAAAACACTCGTTCGAGTACTCGGTTTCATTTTTTGGGTTTGTTTTCTTGTTTGGTTTCTTACTCTTCCATCCGAGAAGCAGAACTTAGATTACCCTTGTTCTCGCTTGGGGCCCCCCATCATAAATAAGGGCTGAGTGCCATAAATATGCCCGGCATGGCCAAATAAATGGAATTATGGGGCTATTAAAACGTTTGCAAATAAACGATATAAAAAGTACGTTAAATATGAAATTACGACGCAAATGTAGTGTGAAAGCATTACGGGAACAAGCCCATTTCGGGCGGGGGGCCCCAAACATTATTGCCAGGGGGTGCTAAAAATAAGATAAGCTTTCTGCCAAACGGCATAATAGAGTCGGAAGAAATGATTGAGAACTCCGATTATATATAGAGCCAGTATTTTATGCTTCCTAAATAATCATGCTTATGCTTAAGCTCATAAAAACAAACATTTGCAAACATTTAATGCCTAGCTTAGGTATTTTTTAGACGAATACATTTTTTTGGTAAAAGAAAAACTAAAAAACTAAAAGAAAAACTCAGATTAAGATTCCTTTTTAACTGTTGTACGAATTGTATATTTTATGTATAATATTTATGTGTCAGTTGATCAAAAATGAAATATGTAAACATGAAATACTTGGTTTAAGTTCGCAGAATCTTACTATTTACTTCAGTTTACACTTTAAACAAATTTATTTAAGACATTTTATTTGCTGTTTGCATATATTTATTTGTCAAATTTAGCTTCGCTTCTCTCATTCAGTGTAGATTAATTTTATCATTTTGTTTGTTAGTCTCTAATCATGCATAAAAATAGCTAAATGAGCTCGCTTTCATAACTTCCAGTCAAAATTGTGGGATGAGCTAATGCCGTGGAAATAATTTGTTTCGTCATTAGACATTTTTGGGTTATGCTTCTGGTTGAGCTAAGCACAGTTTGATTAAGGTACGCGTATTTAATCAGTTTTATAACGCTGCCAATTTGTTGGCATAATAATTTCTCAATTCGTGCAATTCATTTAATCAAATTGCTGGCCATAAAATGGTCATCAAAGATGACAACCTAATATTGGCCATGATTAGGCTGAAGGCTAAAGGCTGCAGCTCTTTCGGTCTAATCATTTCGCATTAATCATGGCTAATAACCAATCGTTGTTTTAGTGCTCCCCCTCCCTTTCCCACTCCAATCCTTCTACACTGAAAAGTGAAAACTAGCGATTTGCAGTACGAGAAATGCCGACACAAGGCTCAAAAGCAGAGTGCATATAAACGAAATGAATATTACCCACTTACAGTTGTGCCATAAACTCGAACATGCTTTTTGCAATAAAATCCATTTCGCCGCATGCCATAAATTATGGACCAGCAGGCGAGACACACACACACACACCGAGCGAAAGAGAGAGAGGGAGAGGAAAACCTAAACTGAGTAAAGAGTTGAGTGCCATAATTCATTTCTACTAACAAAGGCCCAGCGCACATTGGCAATAATGACGTACAGCTTATGTATATTGTGTGTGTGTGTGTGCCTGTGTGTGTGTGCCTGTGTGTGTGTGTCTGTTTGTGTGTGTGTGTGTAATTACGCCCATGCCCAACTGGCGCAAGTCATAAACTACAAAATATTGAAGCTTTTATAACACTCAATGGGCCGCCATAAATTATTATGATACTATTGTAAAAATGGCAAATTTCTTATCGGTACTTAAGCGCTTTTTTCTGTCCTATGTACACACTTGCTTTGTGTGTGTATCAGCGTGTGTGTGTGTTGTGTGTACCGTAATGTTAGTGTGGCTTGTTTTTGTGCTTATTTTTGTAGTGTCACGATAAGGACCATATTTAAGGCGTGCGTTATTTACGTTAAACTGAGCTGAAACAATATCGAAAAATTCAGCCAAGCTGGGAAATAACGCTTTGAAGCGGGAAATGGATCGGGTGAACTAAAGTCCCTATAAATAATACATATTTATATTTATGATGGAAATTGCTCTGAATAATAGGTGCGAGTAGCAGATGCTAAATTTGACGTTGACACTGTGCCATAAAAAAGGAAATTTATGCTGATAGTGCACTAGTTTGGCGAATCCTTCTTACAGTAAGTGCAATTATGGCCAGAATAAGTTGAGTTTTTTAAAGATATAATTTTCGAAAAAGTCAATCTTTAAATTTTTAGTACTTTGCAAACTAGAAAGCCTACAGTTCATACAAACTGTTGAAAGAGCTGTACCCAGTTTTTAAATATATAATCTGTTTCAAACACAGTCGAGACAGCTCTACTTGAAGATACTCTGAGCACAGTTTTGAATATATTAATTATTTCCAGCACAATCAACGTATTGTATCACATTTTAATGCAATTTTTAACTGTTTATCAATAAAATAATACATAAAGTATTAATTGGAGGTCGATATTCTTACAATTGAGACTTTTATAGCTATCGACAATCGATTTGAATCGATATATGTAAAACAAGTGCAGTTATCGATACAATTAAAAAACCTAATCTGCGTATAGTGTTCGATAACTTATATTCCAAATTGGTAGCACTTTTAGTCTCTCAGTTGGTCTCGTCTGTTCATACTGATCAAGAATATTTATACCTTTCCCCTTTTTTCAGTGTATAATTATCAAACTTCTCGAGTTTTCGTTCCATGTATGCAAATGTACATGTACTTTAATGGCTGCGTGTAGAACACCTATTTCCTGGAATCTTTGAGGCATAAAATACCAAGTGTGTCAACGAGCTCAAGCGCCCTTGGTCGCCTTTTTAACTGGAATTTGATGTCAAATCGATTACCCGGAAACTGCTCCTCTCGCTTGCACTCGTTGGGGTAGTCCTCGCTCCGGCCCGTTCCACGAACAGTATCAACATTTTATTAATTATGGCAGCAAGTCGGGCCATTCTGTCTCGTTTTTAGCACAATTAGTCATAATTTATATGAACGCCGATAAAGTTGCCGTATTGATTTTTGGCATTAGGCGTATTCGTGTCGCGCCTTTGCTGTTGTTGTTTCTGATTTAGTTAATAAATATTGCGCGAGGGGTGTGTGTGTGTGTAGTGTGTGTGTGTGTGCACAATCTCGCATAATATTTATATTATTTATACTCGCTTATAGATAGGCAGCAACACCATATGGGGCTTGTTTAATTTATGATTGAACAATTGCTGTTATTGAGGCTTATATGTATTCATTCGCCCATTTATTGACACGTCTAGCGGTTTGTCTAACGGTTTGATTGGCGATAGATATTTAAGCTTGAGCTGGCTAAGTTGCAGCGTCAAATTGTGTGTTGTCTGAAAGGGTTGCGTTGAATGAGCTGGAACAAAAGTGCAAAAAGTGCGAAATTTAACAAAGTCAACATAATAAATTAAAAAAAAGGCAGTTATCACAGTTAATTAGCACTCGTTGTGCTAGTTGCACAAACGATGCACACACACACACACACACACACAAATTCAAAGTGCTTTTTGCGGCCGCTCACAAATTATGAGCTGTGTGTTAATTAAAATGTTACACCTTGTAGCAAGCAGCAAAAGCTTCGATTCCAAGCGGGCTGCTTGGGCTTAGTCATGGCTTTTGCACAATCAAGTCACAGTTGGTTGTTAAATGCGAATAATTTAATTAGACACTTAAAACTAAACAGCAAGCCACATTTCCTGTCCCTGTTTGCCATGGTTGTTATTATTACTGCAAATATGTGCACACATGTATGTGGCATTAGCTGTTCATTTATCTTTTTAGGTGTGTATTCTAGTGCCATAAAAGTTCGAGGCGCTTTGCTGCACATCACCCAAAATATAACGCATACGCAGCGTATTTGCGATGAGCTCGCCGAGTTTTATGATGCCTACAAGAACTAATAAAAATAATAATAACTATAATCATTTCGATCACACACAAACTCTAAGATGGATTTTTGGGTTTATTATTGTCATTATTATTATTTTTAGTAATATAAATCACACTCAAAATCATCTTGGAGTTTATGTGAGATCTTTTATCTATAATTTTATTATAATTACTAATATAATTATTTTTAGCATCTTTTAAATTGCTTTGTAACTTGACTCGTTAAACTTGGGTGCTTCTTTGTCACATTTCCCCCAATACTGATTATAGTAAAAATCGCCTCTTCTACTTCGCTTATAGGCAGCTTTTACTGTAGCTCCAATTATATGCACACAAGTGTGAGTTTTTTTTGGTTATTTGCACAATATCTCACAGCTGTCAAAGAAAATGATTCGAGTAGTAAAAAAATAAACATAAAATGCTAAATGTGTCACATTTTACACAGCGGCATTTTAATAATGCCCCAAGCCTATTTTATTGTTGCTGTTGTTGTTGTTGATGTTGTTGTTGTTGATGTTGTTGCTGATGTTTTTTTGGTTCACAACATATGACACATCGACACACTTTGGACGGCGGGGCAAATGCACACTTGAAACAATATTAAGCACAAATAAAAACAATAACAAATGGACAAATAGGCACGCGAAGACGCGGCTCGAGTGGGAATCGTGAGGCAGGCAGGCAGGTAAGGAGGCAGGGAGGCAGCTTGAGCAGTGGGGGGAAGTCGAAGACGATCAACTGTGCACTTGAAGCCCCTCAAGAAATCATACTTTATGTTAATATGACAAACAAAATGTTGAAACTTTTGAAACAATGACAGCCAACCACAAGAGCATGAACTGTGAACAAGCCGCAGTGGCTTCAACATTTCAAGTTGAGTTCAATTGAATACTTGAGTCGAATGCTCAAAATTGCCCGACATTCAAATGGTTTTCCCAAATTGAAATTTGATGGCTGCTTTATGGGCTTTTGAAGTTTTACCGAATCTGCGTCGTTATACTAAGTGTATATAATTCTCTTGAAGTACTATTTTATTTTGCTCTGCATTTTAGTTCGCATTCTATGAACTGAAATTGTTCAAGAAATATGTAAATTAACACTCAATTGTTTTTAGTGTACTGCGCTAATGAGCTACTTTTATGATTTTCGAAATGCTTAGTTTACATTTTTATTCTATTAATAATTTACAGAAACTTGTTTATTTAAAGCTTAAGTTGAACTTGATCTTTTATTTCTTACTTGGCATAAAAGAATTTAAAACGATAATAATCGATTAATGTTAAATATCGATTAAAATCAATAATTTTAAATGATAATAATCGATTTATGTTGAATATTGATTAAAAGTATGTTCAAATAGATTACATGTTTGAATAAATTCAACAACGAAATGTTAGACAAAAATAAATGAAATCTAACTTTTTTTTTCAATAATTCTTGAATGTGAATCAAGACGGAATTCAAAATATATATATTATATAAATATAATATATAATAAATTTATATTATATAAATTGTAGAAAGGGGTCATAAAATAATAAGCAACTTTCTGTCATCTATTTTGAGTAAAATTTGTTTTTTTTTCGATTCAATTAAAAATTAACTAAATTTCCTCAAAGCTCGAATTTGAATGGGGTTTCCAAAGTACTTAATATCTGGTAAGGGTATTAAATCTTAGTGGGTGGGTGCGGGGGGAGGTGTGTTGTGTGGTAGCTACAGCAACGACTTGATGTATTTAAATTATTTATGCGGGGGCAACCGCAATAAAACTTATCTACGTAGATAATGCAATTCAGCAAGCTCTCTTCCCGGACCCATGCCATATTTTCTCAAATGCAATTTTCAAAGATGCTGCGGCTCAGTGTGGATGCGGCTGCTGCTGCTGCTGCTTCCTGTGCGGCGGCTGCCTTGCGATACAAAAATAGCTGCTATAAATATGAATTACAGGATAAGCATAAAAAGCGGAAATTGCGCGACGCCTGCGTCGATGTCGGTATCGCTTTGCATAAGCCCCTGGCGAGGGGAGGATGACGACGACGACGACGTCGTCGCCTTTTGCTAAGACGCTTTGCAGTTTTGTTGCGAATTATAAAATAAGCGATAAAAATTGTATAAAACTTTATGCAGACGTTTGAGTACTTGTACTTTGTGTGTGTGCCTGGCAATGACTGGCTTGCGCACATACTTATTACTTATGTGTATTTTAGCCATTATCTGTTAACACCTTTTTTGTGTTTTCCTTTTTTCTTTTCTTATTTTTTTTGCTGCGTCAAAAGAATTTACATAAATGCTCTCAAAACATTCATGCTCGCATATACATATAGATACAGATATTGTCTCCTTGTCTCCTTGTCTCGCGCCGTTCTCTAACAATTTGCATAATTTATAATTTACCCAGAAACGTTGTGAGTTTGCTTTAAATTGAAGCCATTATTTTGATTAAAGTCCAACTTGAATCACTTGAACTTGTGTCCGTTTAAATATTGCTTACTTAAAATATATATTTTTCTTTTATTTATTTAATTTCAGGATTTATATTCAGGCAGAGATTTACAGTGTTCGTTCAGCTAGCTGTGCAGTCTAAAACTTAATTAGTTTTTAGTCGCATTTTAAAATCGCAGCTCATTCGATAAATAAATTATATTGCAATAAGCGAATAAGAAAGTTAATCTTCAGTTTGCTAATTAAATTTGCTAATTAATGATTTATCAGATACAAAATAATAGATAAATAGTTCGTGACACATTCCTTATGCATTTATCAGACTCTTCTCTTGTTTGTTGTTGCTTTGCGAGTGTTAAATGAACCGAATGCAGTAGAGAAAAAGGCAAGCAATAATGATTGATTGATTGATTGATTGTCAAGCAACTCGACTGAAATGCAAATGAAAATTGCAATTGGATAAAAGAAAATGTAATGAGTTAGGGAAACCTACGGTCCGATTGTGTTGCTCAAAAGGTATTTGCTGAATGCACAGAAGTGCCACTTTCAAGTGCGATATTGCAAATGTAAATGCAGCCGAGAGCCGAGAGAATGTGCAACATACATGTCAAATGGCAAATGACGAGTTGCAATAAGTGACTGAGTTCAGAATGTGCAATCCAATATGCCTGTAGTTTATTTAGCCCGGCGCATAAGAGCTGTCACATTAACTGTCAACTGCTGCAAAACTGACACTTGTCATATTGACAGCTGACAGCGTCATTTGACTGTCAAACTTGGCCCCAGTAAATATGTTCGAGAGTTGGCAACACAAAACATAAAAGTAAAGCTTGTTCCAAGACTCGGAGGAGCAACAGCGGAAGGGCGGGAGGTAATGCGAGGCTGGCTACGTGTGGCAATGCTCTTTTGGCGTTGCCACTTAATTTGACAACACACACATACACACTTGCACATACACACACACATGCATTTTGAAGTGCACTTGGCGTTGGGCAATGTTGCAATTTTAGCCAGCAACAACTGTCAACCATATCATTGCAATTGTCGCAGTTGCACAGCAGCAATTGTTGCTGTTGCTGCTGTTGTTGTTGCTTTACTGTTGTTGCTGCTGTGTGCGCTTTGAGTGACACATTAATGCCATTTTCATGTGTCACTGTTTCTTTCATTTGAGGTCTGTCGGGTTTTGTGCCCCTCTGTTAGATTCCATGTCAGACTTTTGTCAACATTACGTGTCCATTTAGTTGTCAGTTAACAAATGTTTTTTTTTTCTTATTTTTACTACGCTTGTCGCTTAACCTTTTTTCCTACATTTTTTCGCTGCTTGTTTGTGTATGCTAACATCTGTGTTTTTGGCGCTGCAATTCGCACAGTCAACTTGCCACCTTGTTGAGCAGTTAACTGGTTTTTTTTTCATGGTTTTTATATCATTTTTATTATATATGTTTTTTTCCAAATGTTTACTTTTC
Organism: Drosophila nr. medialis 2 BK-2023a; assembly: GCA_035044325.1. Taxonomy (NCBI): domain Eukaryota; kingdom Metazoa; phylum Arthropoda; class Insecta; order Diptera; family Drosophilidae; genus Drosophila; species Drosophila nr. medialis 2 BK-2023a. The sequence continues at coordinate 860,859 of JAWNMH010000394.1, forward strand.
CTCTACCAAAATTTATGGCCAACATATGTGCAATGTAATTAACCTTGTTAGCTTGACCAAATTAATTGCCGGTTTTTTTTTTCTTTTTCTTTTGACTGAAATGTTCATCATACAACACTTTTGGCATACCGCCCCGCGCAAATTCTTATTGCCTCTTGTCAACGCCCATTTTGCCGTATTCCATTATGCGGCTCATCACTCATTGTGCCGCATATAAAAGCAACAACAGCGGCAGCAACAAATGCTGTCTACAAGCTATTAGCTTTTACTTTGGCTGCCCAACAGCTCAAGGTTCTTCGGATCATCATCAGCAGCAGCAGCAGTAGAAACAGCAGCAGCTGCCAGTTGAATTTGCCTAGCTGTGTGTAATTTGGGCAAGCGATGTGTTTATCAATCATACGCAACGTGAGCCTGTCACGCCATCCCCTGAAACATGTCAATGTGGGCGTTACTCGCGTCAGCTCTTCCGAATTTATTTACACACCAGCCTCGCTCTCCCTCCCTCTCTCTCTCTCTTTATATATATTATTATATATTCAAAATATGAGTTGTGTAAATATTTGTACAGCTTAATTGATTAAAATGCACTTAAATTTATTAATTATTGTTTTTTATTATTTATAAAATATTAATGTGCTTGCTTTTAGTATATTATCAGGTGTATTAATTTATCTGTTAAGATATATTGAAGTGAATTATGCGTAATTTATAACATCCAAAATCGAAAACGAAACATTTTGGATAAAAACTGAAAAGCTTTGCGCAAATTTCTATTTACAAAGGCTACAAATTATTTAGTGAAAATAATAAATTACTTTTTATATATCAAAAAAAAAAACGAAAAAAATTATTGCACCAATTTCGAATTAAACTCATATGTCAATGTATGTGCATAAATATATTTGATATTTTTAAAAAATAAATAAATAAATATTCTTTACTTTATTTAATGGCATTCGCACAATATAATATTATTCTGAACATGGTAAATGTCAGTCGAAAACACATTTATTTGCCATACAAATATATTTGGTATTTTCAGAAAAAGAAATGAATATTGCGCCAATATTTTGGAATATTTGTTTTAAATGGTATTCCCAACTTGCAAAAAGGAGAGAGACAAAAATGCTCCGACAGCTGCTGCTGCTGCAATTTGCATAAGCTGAAACAGAAACAGAAACAGAAACCGACTGTCTGTCATTCTGTCAACTGTTTGACTGCTTGACTGTTTGACTGCGCCTACAAACGGCATTCATTAATTCACGCAATTTGTATAATAATGATGCCAAGATGTTTTCGGTCTGCATATAAATTCAGACAGACTGCTGTGCACTCATTTCAATTGTATTTAAATATACATAGATCAGCATATACTCGTATATATATATATATATATATTTATTTATTTATATATGTATTCTTTGTGAAATGAGACAAAAGAAAACGCCGTCTGTGGACATATTTAAGCTGACAGCTGACTAAATTAATTTGACAATAATTAGCATTTCAAGTTGTCAGCGTTTTTGCTAATTTTGCATGTGCAAGAAATTCGCACACGAAGTGACAATATTGCCACGTGCAACGTGCTGCGTGCAGCGTGCAGCATATGGACATCATTCGGCATGTCGTCCCCTATAAATCCAATGACACTTTATAATTTCAACGGCCAGCGAACAGCCTGCAACTTGCAACTTGTCAGCGTTGTGGCTGTCAACTGCTTGCCTTGGGCGCTGTCAAAATGCCAAATGCCGTGCAACACCACGAGTGAAAGAGAGACAGAGAGAGAGGGAGCGGGAGAGTGAGAGAGAGAGAGGTGTCATTCGCATTTGCGGCGCGTTAATTACGTGTTATTTATAATTATGCGCCCAACACACGCGTTGACAACAGTTGTCAGCAATGCGCACAGAACAACTGCCGAATCGAATCGAATCGAGACAATTTTGCCAACTTTCTTGCAGATTTCCACCTTCCCTTCCCTTCACACACCTGTCCTAAACTGCGGTTATTCATTTTTGTTGTGTGCGCTTTTCATTTGCCCCGTTGCGTGTTTTTCTTTAATTTTTTGTTTGCGTTCCATTTGGTGCATAAATAATGTTTGCCTTGCTTATGACTTAATTAACTTTCTTAACATAGGTCTGCAACTTCCGCGTGCCACGTTGCGTGCATAACTTTGGCATTTTTAGCATTTGTAATTAACTAATTCTATGCATTTCTCAGTGCAAGCCCAGAAAACGACAACTATTCACATGCAATTTAAACATGAGAAGCGAGCGAAATAAGTTTATTGATTTACCCTGAAGGCAATAAATTGTAATACCTTTTTGCAGAAGTATATAACAGGCAGAGGGAAGCATCTGCGATATATATATATATATTTGATGATATATATAATCAGAGTCAAGAGTCGAGTCTACTTGGTCATGTCTGTTTGCCTGAATTATAATTGAGAACTTAAGTTCTCTTTTACCTTACTCAAATCAAGTTTCATTTTATCGATAACTGCGATCAGTTATCGATGCCTATCGATTGTCGGCATATTATTGATCAATTTCATCAAGATCGTATATTAGAAGTTCAAGTTATAGTCCAAAGTGTAGGCCCATACTGATCTTAATTCTCCCATTTTTTACACCTCAGTTTAGTGCAGGGTATTCCGTAGTCGAGCTCACTCGCCTACAACATTCTTAGTTGTTAGTTTTGCTCATTTGGAAAAGTAACAAACTGGTTCCCCTACAGATACAATCTTCATACAAAACTTACTTCTTGGCTTGCTTTTTTGGCACACAAACAAGCTAAATTAGATAACTGCAAATTGGCTTGTTTAAATGCACTTTGTGTTTGTTGGACTTCCGTTTAAGACAGACAGCTGGACAGGCAGGCAGGCAGACAGACAGACAGACACAGACAGACAGCTACTACTACTGCCAGTGTTAAAGTGCACACACATCTCCTCTCCCCCTTCTCCCCTCTTTTTAGGCCGGAAAGGCAACTGACTGACAGTTTTGTGTTGCACAACTGTTTTTTAATTTGTAAAACGAACACAATTTGTATATAAAAAAGAAGTTACTAAAAAGAAAGGAAAGAAATTGCACTTGTCTATGTTTGGGAGAGAGATAGAGCAAGAGAGAGAGAGAGGGGGAGAGAGAGAGTGGAGGTATGAGAAGAAGCCACTGGCTGAGTGACATGCTGACGCCCTTTACACCAGCCTCGACACGACTTAGTCTCCTTTCTCTGTCAGTCTGTCAGTCTTTCTGTCCTGCAGTCTTGCAGTCTGCCCCCGTCCATCACTTTGCATAATAAAATGCGAAAATATGCGAATTGAGTCAAATTCTGCACCCAGCAATGCAGCCAAAACACACACACACAAACACACTCACACACACACATCCAATACTCAGGAGGGGGTTAGAAAATAAAGAGATATAGCTCTGCGCTCAGACGTTGCATTTTTTGTATTCTCATACATACTCACCAGTCGGGCGTTACTGAGTGCGGAATTTGAGAAAAAAAGATTATACTTGGACAAGTAGATATATCATATAGCTCGATCGGTTTTTAAAACATAAAATTATGATTGAGTTGATGTCAGATCAGCTTTTAATTCTGATTCCGATACTGAATTTAATTTGGTAAAAATATAGTTTCCGATGGTAAAATTGCTGTAAGCCCTACAAATCTGTAGATATAAACCTGCTTTTAAACTGCAGCTCTCAGTTAAAAGCATACATAAAATATATTCAATAACTTCAAGCTCATTTTACGGGGTATCGCGTAGTCGAGTTGGCTGCAAAGTGAACATTTTAACTAGTTTTTGTGTGCACAAAACGCCCTTTGCTTGATTTTTTCCACAGCGATAAGCTAATTTTTGCGAAAGTACACACAAAAATAAAAGTCGGAAGAGGCGAAAAGACAGACGGACAGACAGACAGACAAACAGACAGATGGATAGACAGACAGACAGACAGCTGTATAAATGAATTGCAGATGGTGAGTGTTTTTTTGTTCGCTATAGTTGCAGCTAATTTAAATAAGCAGGCAATGGGAAGCGTGAAAAGCCTCTTTGTGCAGCGATCTTCAGCACGTGATAAGCGTCAGCTGGGAAAATTGTTGGGGGTTGCCGTGGAAAGGGGGGAAGCGGAGAAAGGGGAATTGTGATGTGGAAGGCGTGAGATGCCTGTCATCTTGTCGTCTGCAGAGACAAATGCATTTTCACTTTTCACCTGCAGCAGCAGCAGATGACAATCAGCTGAAAGCGTTTGGGGGTTAAAGGTTTCGACAAGGTTTCGCACAATAAACTGAAAAACCGGAGGATTTTAGGGTTTATCAAGAATTGAAATTGAATTATCTATATATATATTCTTGAGCAGCACACATTGTGGGTGTCGATATAGTCAAGAGAGAACTAGTGCCTCAGACCTTAGACTTAATGAAGCTGGAAATATATTCGTTGTACATATGTCGGAGTATATTAAATAGGAACTGTCAATCGAAAGATAAGTTGTTGCATGTGCAACCCAATTAACTAGTTACAATACTTATTATGTCAACTATCTTCAACATCTGAGTTTCATCTTTTCTTTACTTCACGAGGCATTTTCAAATACAAATTCAAATAATTCAAATTCTGAATTTCAGAAATGGAGTTTCTCTAAAAATAATTGTTTCCATTTCTACTTTTTAGAATAACTTTGGGAATATTATTAACAAATATATTTCAGAAAAGTAAAAGACCAAAAAATGATTTCTAAAAACAAAAGGAAACTTTTTAGTTTTAATTTTAGGCATATTTTAATAAATTTGAGTGCAAATCTTTTTCTGAGTGTAGTTGTAACACAACAGCCTTATTGCATATCCAATCGCTCTGCAAGGGTATTTAATCGTCGGCGATCTCAACATATCTATGCCGTCTTATTTTTAGTTATTTTGTGTGTTGCAAGCAACTTTGAATTGAATCTGTCGGTTATAGTTTAGTTGGCAAACATTTGCTTGGCTTTCGGTGGTATTACGTGATGGGATCCTGTCAACAGCAGGTTTGCTGCGTTATTTTGCCTGCTTGGCATTTGACATGACGTTCATGTCATTTGAAAATAACAACTCTGACATCGTGTTTAATTTGTTTTATTTTCAGTTTCATTTTCATTCCCATCGTTTTGTTTTGTTATGTAGATTTTTTGTGTTCTTTTTTCCAGAGCGCTGTGTTCTTTCAACCTTGGGACACTTGCCTTGAAGTGTCAACCAGCCAAGTTGGTCTGGGTTCAAAGAGTGTCAACAGCAACAGCCCGAAGACTTGGGCGGTGAGGGGGAAGTGAAGTAAGAAATTGGTTTACAGTGGCGAGCAGAGGCAAAAGCAGCAATCAAAAAGTGTCAGTTTGACGCATGTCGTTTTCTATTTAAATGAACTTGCTGTCAACTTTGTGCTGCATATTTCATAGCTTCCAATTGTGAACGAGCGTGTAATGAATATGGATGGGTTTCTCGGTTCTACGTTCAGGGTTCTGGTTCGGGTGACAGCAAGCGACAGCTGTTCTTTTTCTTGGCTAAATAATATGTAAATATTGTAGGATATCATTGTTGAAATTATTGCTACTTTTTAATTATTATTAGTTTATGTTTAATTTGCATTTCATCAATGAAAATAATGAAGTCTTTGAAATAATTAGAATACATTTAACCACTCGGGTTAGGGTATCTCCAAGTCGAACTCACTCGACTACAGCATTCTTCGTTGTTAAAAAAAAACTCGTTGAAAAGTTCGTTGGACACTTTCACTTTCTCAATACGTGTGAAGTGGGGTCGCATGTGGCTTGCAACACACGAAACAAATTTGAGCCGCTTTCAAATGACTGCTTAAAAATTAATAGCCACCAATCAGGCAAACACACGCACACACACACACACACATGCACACACACACGCACGCACACAGAGATACACACAGGCGCCGCTCAAGTGGCGCCAATTAAAATGATTAACATCAATAGAATAGAGTTTAAAAAAAGTGTCGCCATGTTCGCCAGAAAAAAAACATAAAAAAAATCATATTAATAAATTGAAAAGAAAAATGTGAATAAATAAAAAAAAAGACGCCTGAATGTGTTGATAAGACAAGCGGACAGCCCAGAAGTTGTTTCGGCGCATAATTGATGTGATTGAGATTGATTGTTTATTGGTTTTTTGGCCTGATTTGATTGAAAGCCAAACCCAGCCACAAAAACCAACTCGTCTGCGTTGCCGGCGCCAGACATTTAGCCCCATTGTGAGTGTGTGTGTGCGAGTGTGTGTGTGAATGTTGACCGCTTTCTGGCTTATCAATATTACATTTCAGTTTCTTTTTATTAGATGCCTTTTGTGCGGACAATGCGGACAATGGCCACAAGCCCACACATTACCACATCAATACATAAATACACATAAATACGGACAGATTCAAACATGTGCCCAGTACAACTGTACGTCCGGCTGTCCATCCGTCCGTCCCGGGCTTTGTGGCTTCTTTTTTTTGTTGTTGTTGTAGAGGGTCTGGCTTCAAAAGCAATTTGTACGTGTTTAGTGTCAAATGTGTTGTTGAGCTTTGAGAGCCCTTTTTTTTATTTTTTTGTTAGGCTTTGTGCGCTTGCGAGAGCTTAGCATTTATATCATTTTATGGCAATCACTCATACGACCCCGTGTACGACTTACGACTTAATGATTGATACCATTTGAAAAGCATTTAAGTTGCCGCAGCTTACAACACATTAAAACGCATCGGAAATGGTCAGCAAAGGCTTTAAAACCCATTTGCGACTTGGGAAAAATTCTAAAAACAAATAAAATTGGGTGAAAAAATATAGAAATTAATGCAAGTTAAGCGAGTGGCATTTTCTTATCACATTGATTACCGACTGGACTTAACGTGTACTGGACAAAAATATTTGAATCATCAACTAAGTCCAAGGTGAATTAAATATAATTATTCGTTTAATTATTATTTTATTCTATGAAATTCTGTCAATACGGTACATAATGTGAGCGAAAATCACATTTTTTTATAATTACTTTTGAATTTTTCCATTTTAATAAAATGAATAAAAATATTTAATTTATATACATAAGATATAATTTTTTCATTTTAAGAAATGATATAAATATTAATGAATATTTTAAATTTTCAAGGGAATTATTAAAATAAAATAATAATGAATAAGTAATTAAATTATTCAATCAATATAGAATTTTGCAACTTATGATAATCCAGTTGATGCGTAATAAATTGTACATTATGCAAGCGTCGATAATTATTATTTCTTAATATTATGAATAATAGCTAATGAGTCCGAATTATGAAGGAAGACAATCTTTATTGTTGAATTCAAAAACAAAAACAACGCCTATCGTTGAGTTAAGTCATTGCAAAATAAATGATGTAACCCTTAACCCCCTAATCCAGCCAATATTAATATTAATTGACAGTTATCAGCTTGCACATTAATATGATTATTTCTATATTAATTTATTAGTTAATTTGTTGCCGCATTTTATGATTATTGGCTTTTGCAGTCTGCGTCATAAAAAGCCCCCCAGCCTTCAATTCGCTGTGCGATTATCGCGGTCCATAATTTGTGTTATATGCTCGCTCTGTCTCCCTCTCCACAGCACTCTCTGTCTCTCTCTCTCTCTCTCTCTGTCTCTGTCGGTGGAAACGGGTTATTATTTTGCATTTAAGCAGCCGTTTCAATTCATTATCATAGTTAGTGTGCCTCGCGTGCATTTAAATGAATTCATTGGGTTTCGCTCATTCAATTTGTAACGTACGTAAGCATTTAGCACCAATATGGCAATCACAGGGGGTGGGTGCAAGGGGAAGGGGGCGACTTACTTAGGCGTCAATGGCACGATTGACGGCTCAACAATTTTATTGATAAATGCCTTTCGATTGCGAAGCACGGAGAAAAAACAACAAGCCACAAACGGCAATAACAATAAAAGATGGTCACTTTGTATTTTATGAGTTTTTCGATTGTGTTTTTTTTTGCGCCGTTTTATTTATAGTTTTATACAGAACTCAATTGATCGTTAAAATAATTATGGACGCCATAAAAAATAATGCTTTACAACTCAAGTATTACTTAATGAAAGCACAGTAAATATTAGTTAAATGACATTTATTTTTGGTAACACTTTTAATCGGTTTGTTATCTCAACAAGCTACCAAAGATATCTCTGAGCACATAAATAAAAAAATATATACATAAATATATATGCACTGTACTAATTATTTATAGAATTCCAAGTGGAACATTTATTTGAAAAACTTGAGCTGTGTTTGAAATCATAAATTAAATATTTTAGAAAAACAAATTTTGTTTCAAATATTTGTTTGGGATTACTTTCTTAATTGACAGCAGGAAACTATAAATTAAATTGGTTTAACACGTTCAAAAATATTATTATGTTTGCGATTTTCCGCGCAATTCTTCGAATCTCTTTTCTGAGATTTGGTTTGCAACAAGAATTGGTTCATGGAACAAGAAGAACTGAAACTTCGCTTAGGCTCCAAACCGGTTTGCAACCTTGAATAATATCACTAAGCAGACAATACATAGAGGCGTCAAATTGACAAAAAAGTGCATCATGTTTTTTTTTAGCTTCTGCAACGCGTCGAATATTTTGCAGGGGTCATGCGTCGAGCAGCGAACGCAGGTCATTATTTCACTTGACTTCGCCGCGACAACAATGAAAAGCATGCGTGCACTGGTGCGAACAGGTACGCACCTTTTCTAGTAGCCCCTAAAGTGTTATGAGTGCGTGTGAAAAAGTAGCTATATTGCTAACGGATCGCGCAGACCCTTGAATGTGTACGAAGATGGCAGCAACACTTCTATCCTTCACTCTTCATATGCGAACTGGCACTCGATTTTCAATTTTGAGTTCTTGGGGTGGTTTAATTGTTGATAAATTTTGTAACCTCAGCACGCAAAATGTATGGTGCAACTCTAACACAGGGTATCATTGTCTCGACACACATAATTCTTTGTTTCGCGACGGGCACACATATAAGCATACACACATAGATAGGTTACAACGGGATAATGTCGCAGTGCGCAGATGGTTGTTCGAACAAACTATTTCGCATGTGGAGACAATGATACTCCTTTTAAGATTTCCACTAGACAAAGTTGTTAGAAAACAGAAATTTATAAATTTAAATAGTCGATCGCAAAACTTATGGCAAGGAAACTTAATCCAATCTTTTTCAAATCTATCACAATTATTTGTTCTAACGACTTTGTCTCTTTTCTCTCTCTGTAACACACAAACACCCCCAGAGAGAGCGACACACATTTGTGTTATTCAAATAATTAATTAACACTTTAGGCGAAAACTATTGTGCACGAAAAATTAACATGACAGCTTTGGAAATGGCAATTTATCACTAACATTGTCTGCGCTGTTGTTGTTCTCATTGCTGTTGTTGTTGTAAGTCTGTGCTGTTGATGACACTTTAATTAGAGCCACACGCAAACATAACAACAACAACAATGACAGACGAATAACAGACAAGAAAAACCCAAGCTGCGAGCGAGAGAGAGTTCAAGCGTTGCCATCTTGAAATGTGCGCCGACTGTTAGCCTGCAACTGTTAACTGCACGCTGTTTAAGCGATTTAACATAGTGTCATGAATGTTTGACTGACTGACTGAGTGAATGAGTGATTGACTGACTGCATAAATGGCCGCTTGACTGACACATTTAATTATATTAATGAATGTTTGCGGTCAGCTGACATTTGCACTTTATTTATACAAGGCGCCTGTCACTTTGGCTCACTGTTAACCGAACTGTTATCCAGGCTTTTGACTCTTCAGTTTGAGTTATTATCCAACACTTGGCATATTTGTTGCCATTTTTCACATATGACAGCAAAATGCCATCATTTTTTAGGCCGTTTTTTTACAGAAAAAAAGCAAAAATATATAAAAAACACAAATACAAATGATGACACAGACAGCTGTCAAGCTTAGTTTATTTGATTTCATTATAATTAATAGCGAGCAGGCATCATTAATCATTGAATAATTTATAGATAGATTCGTATTTGCAGATAGCATTTTTGTATTTGTTTGTTTATTCATTTGCGAAAGGGTTACTCACTCGGTGACTGTCCGATTCTTAAGTAAATAAATTTACCTCAGATGACAGCGTTATAAATAATAAAACCTGCATACATTATCTATAAAGACAACGGCAAGAAAAACATGGTATATTTGCATACCCTTGCAGAACACATATTAATTAAATTAAAATCATTCGACACATGCTGATTTTTTGATAGCAGCTAAATAATACTAGGAAATAATATCTGATAGTATCTATTTGAGAAACGGAAGCGACTTACGATTCATGACAAAAGTTATAGTTAAAAAAGTTGCTTCCATTTATTTTTATCTTTGCTTCACCTGCCATAAATTAAACTGGAACGCTGCTCACATTTGAACTAGTTCACACTGGCCGAATGGTGCGCTATATAAATCGTGAGCCAGTCGAAACCAGTTCAATCAATCAATTAATCAAATTTCATCTGAATTACTTGTTTAATACAATGTAAAAATGAGTTAAAGAATGAAATGAATGAATAAATTGAGTGTTTATTGTGCTTATTCAAAAAGATTTGTGTATGGAATGAATCAAAGGTATTTCAGCTTTAACTCAATCAACTCTGAAAAGTATGAGTGTGATATGAGTTTTTAATTAAGATTCTTCATTCATATTATAAATGACTGAATGAAATGAATGCTTAAAATTAATTGAACAACCATGAATATATTCATTTACGGAACTAAACAAATGTTTTTCAACATTAACTCAATCAATTCTAAAGAGTATGAGTGATGAAATGAGTGCACTCACATTCAATGCATAAATCAAAATGAAGATTCGTTTTTCATATTTATATCCAACTATTTGTTAAGAGATTAATGAATGAATGAAATGAGTACAACTACTGGATTAAACTTAATGAATGCACTCACATTCATTGTGCGCTTTCTTTGCTTCCTGTTCATTGTGCGAAAATTTACACACAAATTAAAATGAATATTTATTGGCCTTTAAAACTTGTGGGGAGCGAAAGAGAGAGAGAGAGAGAGAGAGAGAGAGAGAGAGAGAGAGAGAGAGAGAGTGTGTGTGAGCGAGAGAGAGAGAGAGAGAGGGAGAGGGAGAGAGAACAAAGACATTGATTCTGATTAACTGCCATAGCTTAAGTATTTTGTGTGTGTTGTGTGTGGCTGCATTTGCGAAATTGCATTTGTTTGTTTAGTCATTATAAATTTAAATTTGGTACACCATAAATTTGAATACAGTTGCCAGTCTCTCTCTCTCCCTCTCTCTCTCACTCTCTCACTCTCTCTCTCTCACTATCTCTCGCTCTCTCTCAGTCTCATCTACATATTTACATAGTTTAATATGCACAAACATAAATAAGTTTTATGTGCTGATATTGGATAATTTATCGCGCTACGATTGCGAATTTTCTATTTGGCTTGGATTTTCCTTGCCACTTGCCTCTTGCAGCGTTCCACATGCGTCGTAAACAGCTGCTACTGCTTCTGTTGCAGTAGTCAGCGATTTTCACCCAGAAGCACATGGCTAACGTGGCCAACTTGTCTGAGAAACGACATGTGGAGGAGTTTTGTTATTGTTGTTGCTTGTGATTGTTGCTTTTGTTGCTTCTGTTGTTCTTGTTGTTGTGTCGCACAATAAATTCGCTTGTGGCGAAGTGTAGTAATTGCTTTTCTGTCGACATTTCAATTATTTATGAAATATCATAGAGTTCATAAATAATGGCAACTCATTTGCTACTTGGCCATATTTTAGTTGGTCCGTGATAAATTACAATTCGTGGCCTAAACACACTCGATTCTGTTATTCGATTATTCAAAATGAATGCAAACAAGTCGCACCTCAATTTGACTTCAATTGAGACTAACAGGTTCGACTAAAAGCAATTATTTAATTCTAATTAATTGAGCGAGAATTCTCGACAATGATAAAAGTCCATTAATGAATTGAAAGTATTTCAACTTTAATTCAATCAATTGTGACTGACTTTGAAATGAGTGTTGTAAATACACTCATTTATTTGTACATAGTTTGAGTATGTTACAAGTCAAATGAATACATTCATATATGGAATCAATCAAAAGTATTTCTATATACTATTCTAGTATATATTCTGATGTAAATACGTCCACATATGGAGTTAATCAGTATTAACTTTATAAGTTCTGAAGATTCGAGAGTGAATCAAAAGTATTACGGAATTATTTCAATGTATGAGTGTAAGTTGCAAGTTTTATAAATATATTTATGGAGTAACTAAAAAGTATTCAGCTAACTCAATCAGGTTGAAAGTATTCGGCTAAATTGAAGATTATGATATAAGGCAATATCATAAGATAATGACTGAGAAATGATTGAAACTGACTCTGAATTGATTCATTTGTAAATTGCTTACTTGCCACAAACTTAACTCTATTAATTCTTAACAAAGTCTGGCAACTAAAAGCGATTTCTGAGTGATAATAAATTATATTAAATTGTATATAATTATTCTTGTGCATATAAATCTAGATGGAATATATTTCATTCCAAATGCTTCTTCTAGAGCGTTGCCATCCTGTTGGCATTTGAGTACATTTATTTTATTCAACAAGTAATTTTGAAATTTTGAAATTGTCGTATTCATCAAATTGTTGGCATTTTAAGCATTGCAAAATTTATTTCTTGTTAATTCCATGGATTTATGGATTCGCCAGTTTGCATATTTAAAAATAAAACATAAAACTTGAAGATTGTCCAGCTTTGCTCACAAAATAAAAATAGTCCCGTATAAAATAGAGTACCTCAATTTGGCAATATTTATATTGTTCCTATATATGCCAACTTGCAATTATATTTTGGAATGAAAATACAAAATACGTTTTAATTTAATTTAATAAAATTGTTTTATGTGTTCAAAGTAACGTTTTGATTGGAAATATGTAAAAATAATTGTATTTAATTTAATTTTGCAATTTTATTAAAGTTGTGTATGCCACAACTTAAGACTATTTTTTTGAGAACACACAAAGATGTCGTATATAGGTTTTGAATTGAATTTTATAATAATGCAGCAACTAAAACTTCGAAAACCCTTTTTTACTAATTCAATTTTTAAATGTGAATATAATTTTATATTTTTAAATGGCAACACAAGAAACGTTTGCTTAAAAGTTTTAAATTAACAGCTAATGTATTCATTGGAAATATAAATTTGTTGTTTCTATTTATTGTTTTATATAAATAAAGTTTTGAACGTGAAAATCTTTCGCATATACAAATAATTTTTATAAATATTTGTATATTCCCCAAATGGCAACCAATTTTAATTCCCCAACTGACAAATAATTGGAATGAGAACACAAAAAAAAGCATTAGTTTAAATCCATATTTAAAAAAGGACACGCAAAAGGGGGGGGGGGGGGTAGTAGGGGAAGAGAAACTCACCGCTGTCGGCGCTGCGGCTGCTGTCATATAATCCGGCCGTAAGTAGTGATGATTGCTGGATTGCAGCATTTTGTTATAGTTTGTTAAATCCACTTTGACGGCTGTTCTTTGGTTGAGGCGGAGGTGTTTGAGTTGAGTTTGAATTTAATTTTGAGTTGAGTTTAAGTTTGTTGAGTTGAGTTTTGAGCTATGAGCTGGCTGCAAGTAGAAGTAAATTTGCCCTTGCTTAACGGTAAATGCCAATTGAATGCAGACGTTTTTGCTGTAGTTGTTGTTGTTGTTGTTAGCAACGCTGCCACTTGGCGGTGTTTGACAGTGGCGTGCTGCCAACTCGTGTGAAAAGCGGCGCCTGCGCCTCGAAACTGATATTGTTGTTGTTTTCAATTAAGTCGTTGATTTTGGAGTTGCAGTTGTCGTTGTTGTTGTTGTTTGCTTGTAATTTATATCATGAATAATTCAATGGGCTTTATTTGACTTTCACGCCAGCAGCATTTTAAATTTTATTTGTTGCCGCTGCTGTTGCTGCTGCTGATTTTAATTGTGTAATAAATTCATGAAGTATTTTAATTGCAGCTGCTTAACATTTATTATTATGTTTTTATTTTGAGCACGATATATGTGTATATATTTAATTTTATTTTGATTGGTTGAGTTACGCGCCAAAAGCTGCAAAATGCCAATTTCGAATCGGAATCGAAAACAATGGGAATCGAAATTTAAGCTTTTAAATTACTTTCGGGCTTCTTTTTTGCTTTCTATTTTTCTTTGGCTGTTTTTGGTTTTTGGTTTTTTTTTTTTGATTCGCCTGAATTGCCACGTTTTGGGGCACGTACGTGTGATTTTTTGTTGTTGACAGTAGAACAAACGAGGGGCGGGGCGGGGCAAGGGATCGGGGAAATTTAAAAGTTTTACTTTGAATTATTTGCAAATATTTATATAGATTTTTGATATTAAGTATTATTAAATATACACAAACTTCAGTCTAATAAAAAGCACCTTTTGAAAATTGATCACTTTGTATATTTCAAATAATTATATATGTGCGTGTGTTGCGTGTGATATATATATGTATATATATATATATATGCAATTTGTTACGTATTTTAATTTCACACACACAAACAACCGTTCGCAATCCGTTCGCAGCGCACGATGTGCTTTAACGTGAAATAACAGAATTCGACTAAAAATCTATAAACAACATTTTCGACTCATTCATTTTGCGCTCAGCATTTTGCCGAGTCTCCGCTTTTAGCTCGCGAGAGTGTTAAAATTTATGCCGACTTGCTCAACGAAACCAGTTCAGTTACAATTGTATGCGTGTGCGTGTGTGTGTGTGTTGTTTGCTCTCTTTTTGTTGTGGTTCGTTTTCATTTTCAACAAGTGTGCTTTTGTTGTTGTTCGCTGCCATGCGCATTGCGAGAGCGCAAGCGAAGGCACGAGAGCAACATTAACAGCGTGAGAGTGAGAGAGAGTGCGTCTTGTGCTCTTTGCTGAGCGCGCATGCTTGCGAAAGAGGCACATAAAAGTATTAAATTGCATTTAGTAGTAGGAAAGCAGCAGTTGTAGTAGTAGCATTGTGATTGTGACTCTTATGCTTAAACTGGGTTTAAGCCAACGTCATCTGACTGACTTCTGGACATAAGTGACTACAAGATTACAATAAAAAATAATAAACTTACATGCGATTTTTGTGTATTCCCACACACTAAACTTAACAGCACAGCACAGCCACACTGGCGACCAACCGACGCTCATTGGACGATCGACGCTTTTGTGTAGCCATTTTGGGATTTTTTCTCACTCTTTTTGCTGCTGTTGTTGTTTTTGTTGTTGTGGTGCTTTTGCGGTTGTGTTGGGTAATATTGAGAGCAGAACAGCGTCGGCCATAATTGTTTACAAGTTGCGGTGAGCAGGTGGGCGGTGTGTAAATGATGTGCTAGAGTAATGTGGTCACATAAAACATCAAGTTAGAGAGAGAGCGCGAGAGAGAGGAAAGCTGTAAAGAGTCGTTGTTGGACAGAGAGAGAGAGCTTAAATCGGAGTTTGTTTTTTGGGCAGCAGTTGAGAACAAAGTTGTGAACAAGCTGTAAACACAAAACAGCTGCTTTTAAATGATGCAAATGAAAAGGGCAACCGGAAGTGAGTTGCACACACACACACATGCATACGAAATAACTTTCAGTATATCAAATTTTTGGCTTTATTTTTGTAAAATTTTATTTCGATTTGAAAAGTTTTTTCATTTTTTTTTTTTTTAAATTTGATTTGAATATTGTATTGGGATCAGCTCTTTCTGCATCATTAAATAGAAATCCACGCCCACTTTTAATTAAATTCAAATGGGTTTATTTTGGGGCAAGTTTTAGCACACGAAAATTAACTTTTACATTCAGAAATGATTTAGTTAAACTGCTTTATGCCCATTATGCACAGTAAAATCGATTTGGAATTTAAATTTACTTGCCTACCAGCTGCACAAAAAAAAAAAACATAAAAACGACATCAGCGTTTTATTACATTTTCCATTCATGGCTAATTCGACTGCGAAATTAAGATACTATACAAATGCTAATTTCTGGCATCTCCGATATCTCATAAGCCGAACACCTACCTTTCAAAATCGACAACAGTAATGATCAGCAAAGACAATGCCTTTGTTCCAAGCTGAACATACCATAAAAAACCTTAAATATCGTTTACATATAAATGGTTAATCAATATATATACATATACATATATTAATTCTTTTGTATATATACAGTCAGACTAATATTTATTGGCACACTCTTGGCTTAGGAGTGTTTTATTCACAATCCGACTTATATTTTTGGGAGAGTCTTTTTGGGATAACGTCATTTTTAGTGATGAGTCAATATATGTATATAATATTTCGACTCTTCAAATCAAAAGAAGACTACACTTAAAATTCATATTTGCCGAATTTTTTATTATTATTTTAGGTATCTAAGAAGTGTACTCATAATTTGTGGGCCAAAAAAGTGTCTTGGTTATAATTTGTTAAAATATGTTTCTAAATATTTTTTTGTACATATTTATTAAATATTTTTACCTATGCTGAAATTGAATTTTTAAGTTATACGAGGAATCATATTCGCTGATTTTTTAATTATTATCTTACGAATCAGTAGTTTTCTCACCAAAATACTGGCTATGGATTTTATTTTTATATTTAATATTTTCAATATTCTTATACATATATTTGTAATATTATTTTATTACTTTTTAGAGACATATTCCAGATGAAAAATGAGTGTATGCCTAATTATTGGATATAAATTTATATCTATAAACAAATATATATATATAGGTGTGCCGAAGAGGCGTTTATTATCTGTTGGCTGCTGACTGGCGCCTCAAATCAACGTGCAACATTTACATATTAGGGCGTTGCCATTTTCGGTTATTCCCACAATCGCCTTCTATTTTGTAGTTAATTTAATGCTTTCATTAAAAAACGTAATAAAATATATTTATGTGTTTGTTATGGTATCATGTTCATTAGAAAGCTCAGAGCATTTGATACGATGTGATCGACTACCAGATACCCCTCCTGATAGCTGTCATAAATTTGTGAATTTTGTATTTCATTTGATTCTTAGCTGTACATTATAAATTATTTAATTCAGTCTACATTAACAGTCGAAAGTTTTATAAATATAAATATAAAATTAAAAGGGAGAAATTAAATTAGAAATTGAAAATTATAGAAAAAATAAATTAATAAAATAAAGCAAATAATATTGAAGTTTTCACTTTAAATTGAACTCATTTGTTATGCAATGTTTATTAACATATTTAAATATATTTCAGCCTCTCCGTTTTCCATTAATTTGGCTGCAGGGCAACAAAACTAATAAACTGGCTAATATAAAAAGCCATTTAAAAACCGAGTCAATCATTTGCAAGTTTATTTTTGTCGAGCTTGGATAAGCAAATTGATTTGTCGCGTATTTATAATAGGTTTAATTAAATTTTATTTAATGGCTTCGGTTTAGTAGAGCGGCATTTGTATTTTTTTTTGTTTTCCACTTAGCCGCAGCAAACACAAACAATTTAGCTTTCAATTAAGGGTCACAGTTATTTTTGTGTGTTTGTTAACCACAAAATTAAGTGGCTAACTGAATTTGCGGCCACACACAAAACACACACACACACACACACACAGACACACACTCACACACACAAGAAAAAATGCTTTGTCGTTGTCCTTTTTTTTTGGTTGGTTTTGGGTCCTGCATGAAAATCCCAAAAGACAAATAAGGGACTGAGACCGGAAAACATTCCGGTTGTGTTTTTGTCAGCATTTTAGCAGTTCATTTATGCGGGCCTAAAAGAAAATGCCTCGAGCCACAAACACAAACACACACATAATTGACCGGAAAAGCCAGTTTAGAAACAACAACACACAAAATGGCACACGTGAGTGGTTCCATTGTGTTTGTTTTACCATTGACCAGGTTGCTGGCTGCAACTTTAATCCACTCGAATTAATTGCGAGCGGCATTTTAATGCCAGACATCGATTTATGTTTTCAACTGGCTTATGCGACGTGTCTCCCAAAACTGACTTACATAATTCGAGTTTTTAGTATTAATTTTGATTTATTGGCCCACTTCTGAGCTCTCAATCACAAATCGCGACAAATTTCAGTGAATCGACCTAAAAAATAGAAAAGATTTTTTTTTGTTTTTAGAAATAATTTATAAAGATTCTGAAAAAGATTTCTAAAATTTAGAAAGCTTGCCCTAAGTCGAAATTCCAAAACTATCTCGATTTTTATATCATTTATAGAAAAATTTTCTGTTATTAAAAAGTTATTTATAAAAACAAGAAAGAGAAGAAAATAGAAGAAAAGCGAAAATCCTTCTCAGAAATTTAGAAAATGGAAATAGAAATGACAGTAAAAATAAGAAAAGAAAAAATCCTTCCCTGATATTTCGAAAATATTCATTAAATTGTCTGTTTTACAAATATTCCAAAATACTTAGAAAAAATAAAATAAGCTACAAAAAAGCCAATGTGAGAATTCTTCTATGCTCAAACATAAAAGACAAAATACACTGAAAATTAAACATGTTTTAGCTGAATTTTAGAAAAATCCATACTGAAATTTAGTCAAAATCTGCTATTTTAGAAATTTACTTTTTGAGTAATGGATGAAAAGAAAGTTTAATTTAGTTTTTTTTTGAGTGAAGAAGAACCCAATTTTGTATATGTTCGAAGTTGTTTTCGCTAGACTTAATTTTCAACTAACTGTAGATTGCAGTGCTTAGCTAGCTGACGAGGTTTCTTAAGTTTTCTTAAGTTATCTTAAGTTTTCTTAAGTTTTCTTTTTCATTTTCTTGCCTGATTTCTCTCAACGCTCTAGTTTAAAGATGCTCTCCTTTGCCACTTAGCGGCACCTCGACTGCAGTTAAACTGCCAAGCACTTTTAGCCTTTTTTGTAACCAACTAAACCCCCTTCCCTCCCCCGTCTCCCATCCATCCCCTGTTTGCCCTCACAAGCACACACAAGTTGTGTGCTCACTTTCATGTTGTACTATGAATTATATGCGCTGCACACTTTTTAACCCTTGGCATATTTTACAAGCTGTTTTACTTCCACGTACACTCTAATAAACACACAAACGCACTTATTGTTACAGTGTGTGTGAGTATGTGGGGGGTGTGTGTGTGTGCTTTTTTTTGGTTCAGCTTATGTGTCGTCGACTCAAGTGCGCTGGCGAGTTCATAAATTTGCCCACTGGGGCGTATGAGTAATGTGCATGAAGTGTAACTTTCTGGCGGCGTGTGTTGCAAGTGTGTGTGTGTGTGTGCTGAGTGATCAAAAAGGAAAAATTGTAGAGAAATTCTAAAGCCATAGGCCAGCAGGCAACATATGTTGGCTTCAATTTCATACATTTTTCCACAGTATTTTCCCTAATTTTTTAAGGCTGCCTTTGCTTAAAAAACGAGCACTTTTGCTTGAGCAGCTCACCCTAGCAGCAAAGTTTGTTGTTCCGTCAAAGAATGTAGATTTAACAGCGGAACTCAGCTCTAACTAAAACTGTTTGTTGACCATTGTTGAGGTGCATTTCCTTAAGAGATTCAACTGCAATTAAATAGTTCCTCAGTTAAGAGTACGCAATCAGAAATGGACTGTTAACTCATATATAAATATATAATCGACATCGGTTTTTGCCAAAGACAAAGCACTCTTGATTAGCCAGGCACAATAAAAATGAACATTATTTGCTGGAATGAAGCAATTTCTTGCATCCCATGGCAGAATTGCACTCATAATTGCAGTCTTGACCAGGCAACCATTCAGCCTAATGGCGATCATTTTATTCAGAGTCATTTAGCCGGCTAGTTACTTACTCACTTTAGTTGCTCGTATCCGGCCAACTGTTGACGTTTATCATAATTGCAGTTCATTTGCATGCAACAACAGTAGCAGCAGCAGCAGCAGCAGCAGCAGAAGGGGAAGTCGAAGTAGAACCAGTTGACAGCATACTAAGGCAAAATAGATGCCATGGTGCATGCAGCAAAAAAAAAATAAAAAAAGGAAAAAAATCAGCTCACTTTTCATTTGTATGCCCCTTGCCGCACCTTCCTCTGTTGCTGCTGTCAGCGCCTCTCAAGCGGCAACAGCAACTGTCGCCGTTGCAGTCACTTCATGTCGCAACGCATTAGAATATGTTGCAACTAAGCCAACCCTTCCCTCCCCCCTTTCTCTATCTCTGCCAGCTCTGAATATGCAAAATGCAGGCGCGCGCAAATTTTTATCTTATGACAGCTGCTGTTGCTGCTGCTGCTGCTGCTGCTGTTGCTGCTGCAGTTGTTGTTGCTGGCTGAAAAATATGCTGCTGTCGTTGTTCTCGCTGCTGTTGCTGTCACACTCGCATGTTCGTTACGTGTTCTGCTCTGTCACTCTACGCACATGCTGCGGGGCATAACTCACAGACACACACTCACACACACACTCATACACTCATGCATTGTGAATATGATGAGTGCTCGTATTTGTATTCGTTTTCTTGCAGCGGCGCCCCAAACAAATGTCAGCTGTAAAAATCATAAATTTAATGCAAAATGCAAAAACGTTGCGCTTCGTTGCGCTTTTACTCTTGACAGGTGACCCCCGCAGCCCGCAACCCGCCCCTTCTCCTACCCCATCAAAGCCAGCAGCAGCCAGCAACCTCCCCTTAACCCATTGCCACTCCTTACTCAGCCCGTCTTAACCCTCGCAAAGCTTTTACATTTGCGTGCAGCACTCAACGAAACTTTGGATACCCTTAAGAAATTTATTTATTTATTTATTATCACTGCTCTGAAATATTCAAATTGTTTTTCCTTACTGCTTGCCTCTTTTAGTTGTTGCATGCAACGGCTGTGAAAGACTTTGATGGACGTAAATAAAGTAAAATCACTTCACAAACCAAATATTTTAATAATAAAAATATGAAAATTAAATTAAATCAAATCAAATTTAACAAAATATTTAATTTATCTAATTTTAAGTATAACATGGTAAAATGATTAAAATTAATATTTTATGTATTTTATTAATATTATTTAATTAACTTTTGTGAAACTCATTACTCCACAGAGAATAAAGCAATTCCAATTCTAAGCTCAAGCTGGTTGCACTGCGGAATAAAATCAAAATCAACTCTTCACAAAATTGTCCAAAAATAAAATCCACACTAGGATATTTGTTCTTAATGTACATAAATAAATAGTTAGTTTTGTAATTTATTAAATTAAATTTATTATTACCAAACACTTCTAAGTAAGCGTTAATGGTATTACTGCTTATGAATAAATGAAAATATTTTTTAATTTGATGGTAAAAGTAAACAAAAACTAACGAAAAAATAATAGCAAATATATTTTAGAGTTTTGGCTTTGATTATATTATTATTGTTTATTAATTGGATAATCAACTTAAAAAAAAAAATATCTTCAACTAAATATACATATATTAAATTCATCTTATCTAATTTGTGCCAATAAGTTTATATTTTAAGTGATTTTATTTAACCCAATTTTCTAATTAAATACCCCATGAAATCCTAGAAGGTCATTTATTAATATTAGTTTTTAAATATTAGTTGCAATTCCTATATTCAATTCACATTTAAGAAGTGTTAAATAGAAACAGAAAATTAATTTAACTGCTGAGTTTATTTCATAAGTTTTCAAATTCAGTCAAGCTTCGTTTCCTGTGTAAGTTGGTTTCAAATAAATATTTCAACTTAAACACAGTTTGATTATGCAGGCAACATCAACTGGCTGAGCTAAATGCGTAAATTAAGGGGGGCAAAAATAAATACAAAAAATACATAAGAATACCCCAAAAATGGCATTTTGATAAAAATGTAGATAATAGCATTAGTCTAAGCTAAAGTCATAACATAAACATAAACACAACATAAATTCCAATCAATGCGAAACTAATGTGCTAATGACAAGGCAAAAGAGTTGCCAAACTCAATAAATTGTGCTGTCCGATTGTCCCAAACGACAGATCCATAAATGATGTCACGCTATCTAAGCTCTTGTTAATGTGGGCGCAACACTGTTGTTGTTGTTGTTGCTGTTTGAATTGTTGCTGTTGTTGTTGTTGCGTTTGTCTCACACTAACAGCTTTTTTCCATCACTGAATGTGATTTGCTGCCGCTGCCTTTGTTAATTGTTTACATTTCGCCTTGGGCTTTCAATAAAAGCACACCAAAATATATATCACAAGTGACAAGCACACAGGCAGAGACACTCGGGGAGACAGACAGACAGACGGACAGATTTAATATTAATTGAAAAATCATGCAAATCGGCAAACAAATTATATAAATATATGCATACTATAGTATAATATATATACATATTGTATCTAAGAAACCGAATAGAAATCAAGATGGAAATTAATTGCCAATATCAGCGCATTTGAACACAAAAAGTATGTTAGACAACAACAACAACAACAACAACAAAAGCAACATTCAAGTAGCTGCTGTTCTTTCGTTGTTGTTGTTGTTTTTTTTCCAAATTTGTTATTAATTAACAGTCATTTATTATTAGCCGAGAGTCGAAAGAAATCGCACTATGCGAATTCATATACACTGCGGCTGCTTTGTTGCTCCGCTTAATTTATATCTGATTAATATGCAACGATTTTTTCTTAAATCGAAATATGCATTGCCAAGCGAGACAATGGAGTTCAGAAATTTGTTCGAAAATTAATGAACGTATTTAGTGTTCAATGCGTGACAGATTGCCAGTATATTAGGTTTCAGCAGCACAAAGGAAACAATCACATTACGTATAACATGATACTTATTAATTAGGTATTCTTGAATTAAGAATGTGGTTTCCTTAAATGTATAAATATGTAATAAGTACTCGCTGGCACTTTTGCCATTCAAATTTTGATGCCTGATAAGGAAGGGATTGTTAAACGAAGCCTGCCAATATTTATGGCATAATGCACTTTAGGTCTAAGAGATATGAATAATTATATGAATATTATTTTATATGAACATGCATACATATCATGTGTATCATATTGTAATGATTATCTTCGTAATTAATCTGTAATTTCCTATGGCTGACAGTGCAACTAAAATGTCTCCCCCCCATTATCGCTGTATGCCTTTTTTATGTTTGATCTAGCAAGCAATTTATAATTTTAAATTAACTCATTTGGCTGCTGTTTAAAATGTAAGAGCCCTGATCTCCCTTCGAGTGGAGACCTGTCGATGCTTACCCACCCGGAACTGGCCGAGCATAAACTGCACTTGGCCGAAAGGAAAACAACTTGCAGATTGTTGTTACACACATTGTTGCAGTTGTTGTTGACAAGGCATGCCGCATAATCGCATACCTTAATATGTTGCACCGTCATCCACTCAGAAAAAAAACGTTCCTTATAAATTGTTTAACTATTGCGAATTGCTTAAGCGAGCGAAAATAACTTATTTAAAGTCGAGCATATTCAAATATTAAATTTATAAAATTTTGCAGAATTTAAACAGAAATTTCTGCGAATTTCTAGGCCAAACTAAGCAATTTAATTGTTGAGAAATATGTAACTAACAATATAAAGATTGTTTGAAAAATCATTAAGCCAGGAATACCTTAATAATGATTACTTCGATTCAGATAATGATAATAATTATGTCAAATTGAAGTGGAACTAAAACTGACTCGTGCCAATACTTACATACTAAAGGGAAGGTCTGTCAACAAGTTCTTAATGTATTTCTAAAAAGTTGAAAATAGTTTTTTTGTGTGTGGCTTAATGTGTACTTTTAGTAAATATTTCTTATTAGCTTAATTACGAGTATTTCGTTAAGTGTAGAGCGGGTTTTGCCTTCCAGTTGGCTGCGTTGGCCAGTTGATTAAAAAGTAAGTGCATGTAAGTCGCATACATCGGTTAATTGTAAATTGGAGCGCGTTTTGCTTGCTGCTTGCTGCAGTTGCAGTTGCGGGCTAAATTATAATTTCATGTTCACAAGCACATTTGCACGCACTGTAATTTACTTAAGCATTCTGCCGCTATCCATATAATCACCAGCTGCCTGCCAGCCAGCCTGCCAGCCAGCCAGCCTGCCTGACTCTCTGTCTGTCGGACTGTCTGTCTGGCTGTGTGTGCGAAACTCATAATTTAGGCGACACGCCCATTAACAGCAGCCCAAGACAGTGCAACATCAGCAGCAGCAGCAGCAGCAGCCTGCCTCATCGGCTATCAGCTTTTGTTGGGTGGCATCGTGTCAGTTGCTCCATCAACAACGTGCAACGTGCCGACACAATATAAATTATATAAAACATGCATTAGCGCAGCACCAGCTTTTCTCAGAGGCAGGCAAGCAGGAGGCAGGAGGCAGGCGCAGCTGCGGCAGAGTGAGGGGCGCTTGCTCCGTTCGCCAAGCCATCGATCGAGTCACGCACATTTCGTCGTGTGGCTTCAAAGTGCAGCTCTTTTTGTTTTCCTTCCATAAAGTGATCAAATAGCTGTGTTCTCCAGCAGTGTCAGCCAGCAGCTCGTTGGCCGTAGCCAATTCTACCAACCAATTAACTTGGCTCATAGTATTGATCAAGCCACCGCAACGGTTGAAGTACTCTCAAACATAAGTAAGCCCAAATAAACAAAATATTTGTAAAAGGTCTAAAATTATATTAAATTATATAATAAAAAAAATTAAATAAATTAAAATTTTAAAATATCAAATCAAAAGATTTATCATCTTAAAGAATAATATTAATAATAATAATAATATTAATCCAGCTTCCCCAAATATACTCAGAAACTTAAAAAGTTGCCCTGAAATGTGGAAACCATTTTCAAATTAATCAAATAAATTGTAAAAGTCTTAAATAATTTAAAATTATAAAAGAAAATTTAAAAAAAAAATTGTTTTTATAAAAATTTGAGTAAGTCCTAGAAATTGTTTCATAATTGTAAGATTTTAGTTGCGAGTTTTGCTGTGTAAATGCTAATTGGACTTTTCCTATTTTTTTTATACTTTTTACATTTTAATGTCTATTTTTAAGAAGAAAATTGATTATTTTGCGTGGAATAAATTCAACTACTTAAATTGGGATAATTGCTCTTTAAATACTAATTGGTTTTTTTTACGGAGAATTGAATACGCATATTGGGCTAATTTGAATACTTTTTATCAACCACAAACATCCAATTAGACACGACAAATGTTTATAAGATATTGTTATAGGGTTTATCAATAGTGCTTTAAGTATCAGTATTTTAAATCAGGTTGTGTGTATATAAAATATCTGGTGTTGTAAGGCATGTATTACAAATCCAAATATTTTTTGTATACACGTATTGCTAACCCAAAAAATTTGCTTGTGTACTCCAGTTAGAACAATATGATTCAGTTTGCCAAATCGAAAGCGGAAATATATTCGAATGGCGTACGACGAGAGCCTGCAGCGAAATGACGCAAATATGGAATAAGTGATGTGAAGTGGGTAAATCAACAGCAAACCGCATTCAAAATTGACTTGCAAGCTGCGAACTGTGCCCGCCAGCCAAATCAACTGGATTTCAATCAGCACATCAAACACGCAGCTGCTGGACCAAATCCCCCGGGACACCAAAATGTCAGATGGCAGGAAGAACAACAGCAACAATAAAACAGAGAAAAAAAGAATAACAACGCCAGAAACAATTGCATATTTTGGGGAAAATTTATTTGTGGGCTAAGCTGAAATTGGGTTTAGCGCGTAAAATCGCCGCATTTGAAGCATTTGCATTCAGTGGGCTCCCTCAGGCGGATATCCATGGTGGCCATCTCCGGTGAGTGGAGGCGGGTGCCGTCCGGATCGTAGCAGTGGGTCAGCGTGATGACCTTTTCCTTTAGGAAACTCTCGCGACAGCAGTAACACTCCTAGTCAAAGTATTGGTTAATAAACTGACTGAGCTAATCCCAAAATCCATACTCACTTTCAGAAACCCCGTGGGAGTTATTACCGATGGCTGCACCTGACTGTTGCAGAGGCCCTCGCATTTGTTGACTATGACATCCGCATTGCAGGTGCGCTGCATGCGGCCCAGCTCATCGAACTCCTCCTTGATCAGATGAATCTCGGACTTGAGGGTCTCGCAGTTCTCGTCGCCGGTGCCCTGGCTATAGCGCAGGGCCTTCAGGCATTGGGGCAGTACTACGGCCACGACCAATAGCAGTTCCTGTAGCTGCATGCTGGGGCTCCAGTTTTTCACTGTTGATCCTTGCCCATGCGGCTTGTGCTTTTATAGCAGGCAAATCGAGCCTGGGGTCTGTGATGCAATTCCATTTGATGGGCTCACTGATGAAATATATGTGACTTACTGATGGAATGTTTGTGTTGCTCCCAGCAGTGGGTCCCAGCACAAAAGTCGGTTATGTTGCGGTAGGACGTGGCAAAATGATGATGTGTTGATGTTGATGCTGATGCTGATGATGTTGATGCTGTTGTTGTGCTCTTAATTTGGTGCTTAAATCAAATGACTCTGCTACAAGTGGCAAATGGCGCACAAATACACAAAAAATGGCTTCAACAGTACAGAGCGAATAAAGTTCAATGGACTCTGGTAAATTCAACTCTAATGATTCAATGGGAAAAGTATTAAAGGCAATAAGTTTGCTTGATTTAAAATACTTATTTCTAGAATGAAATGTTGCTTATTTAATATTTTGTGTTTTTTTATGTATTGAAATATATTCCCTTAAAAGCTTGCTTTAAATATTATCAAGAGTCACAGTACTAAATAATCGATTAGTTGAATTGAATTTCAGAATAGTTTGTATCACAAAATAATAAATAACATTAAATTTGTATTATTATTAAATTTAATTTCAAAGAATATCAAAACATATATTTCCTAAATAGCTAAAGGACACAGTGGCCATGATATAAATCCCATAAGCTATATTGTTCATTTATTCAAGTGCAATTTCGTTGTATTTATATATAAATTTATTTTCATAATATTTTTTATAACTGAAAAATAAAAAAAATGCTGGTGAAAATATTTGATTTTCATTTATATATGAATTGCTTGACATATGATTTTTATTTTCATTTATTTTTATGGTATTTCTGTCAAACAATGAAATTAAATAAATACTTTTAAATTTTTAAAATTTCTGGAATATCCTTTGTAGATTTAATGTTTGTCGATTCTTTTTTATAAATAAATTATATGCAACATGAAAAATTAACAATTTTTATATAAATTGATTTTCAACATTTTTTGTGTTTATTTTTATATATTTTACTATTTATTTATCTATGATATTATGATTCGTCAAATTTAACAAAGAAACAGCAAAACAGCTGATGTGAAATCCAGTAGCAGCCACAGAATTGCAGATACTTTTGTGCCACTTGCGATGGGCAAATAAATCATGTTGTTCGTTAAGAGGCCACAGTCATGAGCTGATATGTGCTTCAGCTTTAATCAGTACTCGATATTTGTTATATGTGGCTCAGACAGATTTCTGCCGTTAACACAGACACACATATGCAAAGCATCCATCTGGGCCCAGGAGGCATGCAACACAACGCCCCCCAAATCGCTTTGCTCTCTGCGAACGTAAACAAAAAGTCTCTGGATGGAAGTCGTTGTCTGAACGCCAGTTACCGTCCCGCCCCCGTCCCACTGTCCCCCTTGTCCACACTCTCCCTTTCCTGGTCTGACCTGACTCGACTCGCCTCGACCCGGCCAGGCAAATGGAATATGGCTGCGCTTTAGAATCATCGACGCAAACGCAAACGCAAAAGTCTCAATGGCGCAGTAAATTATGTTTTATTATGCAATAAAGTCAACCATAAAAATGCTGCAATAAATTAAATTAACTACTAAAAATGCTGATTTTATTTTTACCCCCTGTGCAAAAATTGCCCTGCTCGGCTCGTCCTGAGCCAGAACAAAAAAAAACAACAACTTTTTGCTTTCGTTTCAGACTCGGCTCTGTTTGGACAGAATTAAATCTATTTGCAGCATTTGGCATTTGCGCAAAAAATGTTGTTATTCTTTTGGTATTATTATGGTTTATTGCCATCTGACAGTTTTTCAGCTGTTATTCATGGGCTGACTAACCGAGAGAAATGACAATTTGGACAAATTTGGTGCACTCAATGGGACTTCAGGTCAATATTCAGTCAATATTTTCCATTGACTTTATTGTTAAATATACGTTTAGTTGGCGAAGAGCAAACAAATGAAAATATTAAAATCAGAACTATGATAAAGAGCCAGTCTAGCTCGAAGTGCATTATTTCTATTATCATGATTCTGTTTTGCTTCGAATATAGCATATTTTTAACAGACAGTTCATAAACCAAACCGCACAATATCTAAACATCAAAGGATAATAAGATAAACAACACAAAATATGTTATACAATAAATGGCTTCCAGGCTTTTCAGACTTGCAGTGGACTGATAAAAAAAACAAACTAGAGGAATAAACAAAAGCGCAATGTTTTAAATAAATAAATAAATATGACACATAAATACAAAGCGCCTGGCAGAAAACAATGGCTTTGTAGCCTGTATTTCAAAAAATGTGTTTGCGAAACAGGCTAACAATAAAAAAAGAAAAAATACAAAAAAAAAAAAAAAATTGCAAAACCACCGCTACAAAGCCAGCCGACCAAGCGACAGGGCCGACAGTTAATTCCGCGAAAGAGGAAATTACAATTCATGCCCTTTGGCGGGACTCCATGATTATCAGATCGAATTAGTGTCTGGCCCGGACCTGGGACTGGGCCTGCAACGCAGCCGGGCTCAGAGCATGAGATCTGTGTACAAGGTGCTGGGTCTGTGTATGAGAGTGTGTGTATGAGTGTGTGTGGATGTGTGTGTGTGTGTGTTAGACTATCTGTGAATTGTCCTGAGGGCACATGTGCAAACACACATTTTTTATTGCCGCACTTTTCAAGCTTGTGCCCCCCATTTGAATGAACTTAGCATTTCCATTTGTTGCTGGGCCTGCCTCGCCTTTTGTTTCATTCTTCCCCTGTTGTTCTTGTTTTTGTTTAACAAACACACTCGGCCCACTGCCCCTGCTGTCAGCTGCAAGTTCCTCTTATTCATATACCACATAGTTTTGAGAAACTGTTCATGACCAATTTGAGCAACAGTCTGATGCGAAATCGACTTCAGTTAGCAGTTAAAAGCATCTTAATTGGAGTTCATAGTCTATCGAAGTTTTATTTATTTAAGTCAAGTGCTTTTCTCTTAGTAATGTAATTTCATTAAATATAAAACTGGGTATACTTGGGTTGAGCACAGTCAACAATGGTCTTCGTACACGTTCTGTTCAGGTCCAGAGATTTTGTATTTGTTTGGTTTGCACTTGTTGGGCACAGCAAATTGTGACGGACTTGGACAGTTTTACTGATGAGCCGCATTTCTCTGTTAACCTCACGCGTTTTGCCTTCGGATTAGCACCTTAAGCCTTAAGAGGGCTCTTCATCGTTGATTGGGTCGCTCAACTTCTGGAATTTACACGGGACTTTACAAAAGTTTCTTCTTGAAGTGCTGCGCAGCTCAGAAATATTCTTACACCTTATTTTAGCCCTCTGGTGCCCAAGACCGCCTAAGTTTATTTCGCGCTTATCAGCTTCAAAAACTTCCTTCGCTTGCCAATTTTTTTCTAACTTGAAGAAGTTCAAAATTTTATTTAGATTAGCTGTCACACTCATGTTTACAATAGGTGAAGTTCGCAAAAAAAATAATTATTTGGCAAAAAGTGCCATTTGCAAAATAATACAAAAAATAAGGAATTAATTCGCAGTTGTAAATAAATATTATTGTCGTGTTGTAGGCAAACAAATTGTGGATGTTAAAAAAATTTAACGACTTTTTTTGAAGGCCCTATAAGATAAGCGAATATGCGATGAATTAAACTAGGGCAGTTCTGAGCCCTAGATTGTGTCTGTATAAAATGTTTATTATTATATATATATCTATGTATATATCTAATATATTATTTGTTTTAATTATATTTATTTTGATAGAATATTCAAATATTATAACGAAATTAAATATCAATTATGCAACTTCACGGCTTTTTTTTTAAGAAGAAAACATAAGAAATCATAAAGAAATTTGGCACATTCATTATAGATATGTATTAGCTAGTTTTGCCGCCCTTGGCTGGCTTTGACGGACACAACTTGAATCATTATGGCAAAGACATGTGTTAATTTATGTAACTTTCCCGAAATGCTATTGTGACGTTCATTAATCATTTTTGTGTGTGTTTCTTGGCCCCGGCTGGGTCACTGCCTACTCTTTTATGTTATTTTTAGTTAATTGTTTGCGCTGTAAAATGTTTATGCGTTTTGCCAGCAACAACAACAACAACAACAACAACAACAACAACAACAAAACACATCGCAATAACGACTGCCTGCTTTTATTTTTATTATTTTTTTTTTGGCCTCTTTGACTAATGTGTGCCGCGTGCACGTTTTGGCTTCGATGATTTATTATGCACAGCGTTTTCGAAAGGGTTTTTGTTTTACTAAATCATATCAATCATATCGAAATTATTTTTGATTACATGACAAACATAAAATGTATACACGCGCCTGAACGTATTTCACATTAATTGTGCTTTACACAATACTATAAAATAAAATCTAATAAAAATCGTTGCAATTAAATTAATTCTACATCATGCAACATTTCGTGGATAATATCATATTATGTGACTCTTTTTTTTAGTTTTGTTTTACAATTTAATAAATAAGTCTTATTTTGCAAAAGTTTGTTATTAAATTTAAATAAATAAATAAGTTTTATTTCCATTAAGTTTTTCTCTTTTTAAGTAATTTAACTTAATAAATAATTCAATGAGTTTTGTTTTATAATATTTTATTAACAGTTTATTCAAGATTTTCTGTAATTAATTATTGGAGAATATTTAAAATTATACTAAGTATGCAATATTCAGAGCAATTATATTGAACAGGAATATATTTAAATATTGTGGCAAATCACAAGACCAAAATTGATCACAGGTAAATAAATTACCAATCAAAATTGTATTTGTTGATAAACATAAATTATTTAAATTCATTAATTATTGAAATAAACCTAAGAGTAACAGCGATGCAAATAAATTTTAATAAATTAAATTCTTAAATGTTTAACTCTTAATTTAATCAAAATGCATACAAACTGAGTGTGTGAAGCTTTATCGTGTACAACATGAATGCCTTTATGTACATGAAATTGGTTTGGTAAGCTGTCAGTTAGGAGTTGGCTACCATTATTTATGGGCCTCTCTTAACAGCGTTAGTAAAGCGAAAGTTACAAGTCTGTAGTTAGCTGGCTATTTGGAAAGATACACTGTACAACATAATTACAGTGCGTAAAGCGGCAAAAACATTCACTGGCAAGCGTAACCCATAATCAGCATTAATGTGAGGCTGTTATTATGTTGATTATAATTTGGGATAAGCAACGCTAAAATGCGCTTGGCTTATGTGTGTGTGTGTGTGTGTGGTTAACACCCAAATCCCCCCAAGCCAGCCATGGAAATTTAGCACGATTCTGTGATGGGATACCTCGGGACATTGACGATGAGTTTGGTTTGGTTTGGTTGGGTTGGCTGGCTGATGGAAGCCTCCAATCGTGATGCATAACTGACAGCTAGGGCGTTGCACAGTTCTCGGTTTCAGGGTCGCCACTTGAATCATAACGTACCGACATAAGTATATTTTAGGCCGACAACCCAATTTGCTGATCATTAATCATGAAATCCACTCACTCACACAGTCACTCAGTCACTCAGTCAGTCAGTCGGTGTTTGGGTAGCCGTAGCAATGACCCATTGAGGCTGAGCAATGCGCATGAGCGCGTAAACAAGCATAAATTAATATGGCCAACTAATTTAATTAGCCATAAATCAACGAGTTTATTAAACAGTAGCCCCAACCCAATCATGCCAAATGTATTCGGCAATAAACTGCCGCAAATTGGTTAATGCAAAAACGGCGACCCCAAACTAATGCCCCATGTGATTATTTATCTTACGCTGTACGCTGTGTGCCGCCCACACACACACACTTGCCACCCCCCTACCCCTCCCCCTCTACACTCCCCTTCACTCTGCATGCACATTAAAAATCAGTTAAATTCAGATCTGACACACACACACACACACACGAAATGCCCATAAACAATTTTCATGCATTCAGTCGGTCAGTTGGCAAAATCCAAATGGCCGAGACCATGCAGGCAGAGTGGGGGGTGTTGCAATTGGGGGGACCCCATGCAGCGATTGTGTGGCCATCGAGTTGGCCCAGTCTCTGTACCAGTCTCCGAGCGACCAAAGCCATTTGGCATATGCATTGCAAACATTTATGGTTATTATAAAGCATTTAAGATTATTATCGTGCCCTGTGGCAGCTGTTACAATCGCATTGATTTGAATTTGGCCATGTCTGCTGCTGCTGCTGCTGTAGTGACACCTAAATTGAGTGATAAACTCGGAGGCGTCTTTTCCGCGTTGCACTTGATTTCCTGATTTTAAAAGCCTTATCTATTACGATTTTTATTCGAGTTTATGTGCATTGAAATTGGATCAAGTAATAGTAGTGCATTGGAGTAGACACCGGCATACCTCTTTCTCCTCCTTCAATTCCATTTTTCAATATTAACATATCTTCGGGAAACCTTTTTAACTGTGATAAACTTACTTCTATCCTTGTCTTTCCTTTATTTTCTTAATTATGGACTCACTCTTATCTTTATCTTTTCTTTATTTTTTCTCTCACTCTCGACTTCTGTTTTTCTCTCTGATTACTAAATATTTGACGATAGTCTTATCACTTAGAATTAAGGAAATTAAATAAATAATAAAAGTAAATAAAATATAAATAAAATATTTATAAATAAATTGCCTATAGAGCAATACTATATATACTGTTTCTAAGGATACAATTTCGGGTACTTCTGGCAAATCCGGTAATAATAATAATTACCAAAACAGAACTATTTTGTCTGCAAGAGTTTTCATTCTTCGATAGTCAGAAGAAAGCTGGTTTTCTCGTTAAATGTTTTTCTATAGCCTTTACTTTGAAGTTTGTAAGGCAATGAGAAGTTCTTGAGCCCATAAGTTATATATGTATGTTCCTTGATGAGCATCACTAACCGTATCCGTAATCATAATCCGAATCTGTCTGTATGCCGGAAGGTTTCTTATCAAGCTACTCTCTCAGTTCTTAAACTACCTTAACGAAAACTAATATGGATCCCTTTTTTTGCTGATCTTTTGGTTTTTTTAACTTTTATTTAAATTAAGTCTGGAAGGGTCTGTAAACTTAGACGTGCCTTAGCCAGCGGTTCTTTCCTGTGCTTCCAAGTTTGAGCTTGGTCAGCCTGCACTTATTAATTCAGCTCGGAGTCGCAGTTTAATGGGTAACTACGCTTGTAGCCCCAAGGCGTAGATTGTCTTTACTAATTAGTAATGACGGCATTAACATGTTTGTGTCAGCACGATTTGAATGATAAGTGGTACCTTTTTGGGATATCAAGTTTTCCCATAGCCGAAAACGAAATTCGAAATCTTGGCCGAGTTGACAAATAAGTTACGCTTAATTTTGTGGCAAGCGTTTATAAACCGAAACACGCAACACATTTAGACAGCGCAGCACCTAAAGCGAAGCCATTAAAAACGCCACTCTGATAAAAAATTCAAAGACCGACCGAACGAACTGAAACAACCAAAAACCAAAACCAAAACCGAAAACCAAAAACCAAAAACCGAAACCACAACGAATACCGAACCCTGGCTAACTGAGTGAGTGCCATAAAGTTTGAATTTTACGACGCTGTGTGGTCTCATTTGACATATTGTGGGCTTTACGATTCCAAAATTAATGACACCGTGGCAGGTAACGGGCGCTCTCAGATTGGGGGCGCCCTGCCAGTTTAGCTCCGGCCTGGTGGGTTTTTGGTGGTGGTGGCGATGGGGTCTCTCTTGGTACTCTGTGGGCTGGTTGGCTGGTGCCATACCGGTTTTGTGTATTTTAAACGACAGCCTCATCAGTTAATAAGACACATACCCATTTTTATGGCATTAAACGACGACAAGTGAAACATAAAATATATATTTACTTCATTTTTAATGCGCCTGCGAGGCAACCAAAACAATTTGCAATGCAAATGATCAACGCGTTCGCTTAGTTTCGACTGACTAAATGACTGACTGACTCGCTGGCTGGCTGGCTGGCTGGCACGCTGGCTGGCTGGTTGGCTGGTAATAATACTTATTTGCGAGCGGGTCTGACTTTGCTACTTAAATTCAAATTCAATGCGTTATTGTGCGTTGTTTCTTTTAGGTTTCGGCAGCTCAAATAAATCGCAATCAACTTAATTTACGATCTGAGCAACTTTACGTTCTCTGCAGCTTAAATTAATAATAATTTACATATAATTAGCGCACATAAATTATGTGCACAGAGTGTCAAACACGGAATTTATGTTCGAATGGCAATTGCAATTGCATTCAACGACATGTTCACTTTCAGCTGCACTCATTTAATGTAACCTTTAAAACTGATCCAGATTACGAGATAAGCCAGGCAACAAGTACTAATTACATTTGCTTTAATGTTTATTGAGTTTAATTGCAATTTATTGATTTGATTTTATGTTTTTGATACACATTTATACAAGTTTGCTTAAGCTTAGTAGACACCTCAACGAAATTCCACTTAAGACATAAGAACGAATTTTAACTGCATTCGTGTTAATTGACGATTTAATGACTTTATTTACCTCAATCGGAAACAGCATTAGCGCAAACATAAAATATATAAATTCTACGAAATAAGCCAGATTACCCCAGAAATTAAGGCAACATTTGCTTTTATGCAAACAAATCAATTGCCCGTGTTTATAGCTTGAACTGTTGTTGAATTTACAAAATCTACAATTGAAAATTATAAAGCTTAAAAAGGTATATAAAAAATAAGGCTAAAGCACCTTTAATAATTTAACATTTGCTGGAAATTTACCTTATTTGATTTTTAAAAGTTGCAGGCGATGATTATAAGAAACATTGCAGGTGCTCCTTGAAATCCACACACGACTCCTCTCAAAGATACTTAAATCTAAAACTTGGAACACTAGATATTACCCTGAAAATATATCATCCTTTGAACCTCCCACATAGATTTTAAATAATTGTATCAAATTAGTTAAATAACCCATCAAATAGTTGGCTGACTTACTGTAGTAGAATCAATCCAGTCTTGTTCATGGCTTTCTTACAATTTCCTGATTGTCCTTTAACAAATTATAAATTTAAAATTAAATAAAATCAAAGACAGATAAAAAATAATAATTTAAAGCTTATATTTAGCTACAGATTGGAATTTAATCATTTGTTGCTTTTATTTATTTAATATAAGGAAACATACAAAAAGTAAATATAAATAAAATAAAAATAACAAATTTAATATTTAACTTTAAATTAAAAAATAAGAATTAATTTATTAAATTTCTGGTTAATTGCAAAACTAGTTCAACATTTTCTGTGCATTGATTGTGGAAAACCCCCAAAAAAGGTAAATCCAATCAGACCAAAAATAAAATATAGAAGTGTGAATAAGTTATTATTATTGTTGTGTTATACAGGATATAAGATGTCGAGGATTATATTATTTATTATATATCACTGATAGCTAGTCAAACACAATAAATGCGAGCATTATCGAGGACATTCATGTTTCAATCCCTTATTGGCCTTTGTAAATCATTCAATCCATGCTTTGAATTCCACATGCTTTAATCATCTAGCATATGCTGCATAAATCCTGATTTATGCACTTAAACAAATTAAATCCCAGAGTTATGTGCGTGAGTTGGATCTGACAAGGGGATAATTTGGGTCAGCCATGGAACATGAAACATGCGAGAGGCGAGATGCGATGCGATGCGAATATAAATCATTGTATGCTGAATGTTTTCATTCATTGGCTCTTCATGTATTACGCATCTGCTTATAACTGTATCTGTATCCGCCTATAAGGTGTGTGTGTGTTTTATATTTGCTTTTTTTACTGTGTAAACTTTCGAGCTATTCGCTAACGAGTTCCATAGATGATTTGTCTTTTAAGTTGTCGCATAAAGTGCTTGATGGGCCCAGGGACAATTTGGGGACTACTCGTCCCATATTCATAAATCAGCGCTTATTTCACAGCGATCTCTTTTATTTATGTATGATTGTGTGCAACTGTGTGTGTGTGCGTGTGTGTATGCGAGTGTGTGTGCTACCCCCGTAGCCCACAATTTGTAGAGCAGACAGGCTGCATCCTTGCGTTATCCTGTTGCCCCGTTCTCCGCCTTGTTGCTATATTACAAATGACTGTGGAATATTTATAAGCATCATAAATTTAATTTATGTCGCCACTGCGCCCGCCGCGTTTATTGTGCGCATAATAAACGCTCCTCGCCATGTCGCACAGCCTCCCCTTGCCACCCCTGACTACCCCAACGCAAACCAACCTCCTCACAGTTATCCGGCTATTGAAGTAATTTATTATTTTTATACGTTTCGTGTATGTGCGTGTGTGTGTGTGTTTGTGTTTGTGTGTATATATTTTTGTGGCACGCATATTATACATTATACATAAAATATAGTGCGAAAATTGCAGTTGCTATTATTTTTATTTATTATGCCATTTTTTTTTGCGTCGCGCAATGTGTATTTGTGTGGTAAGTGATAAATATGTTCTTTTTTTTCGTTTTTTTATTTTATTTTGTTTTTTCTTTGCTGTTTTGGGTTCGCCGTTTGCTAATAGGGGTTGCTTTCTAATTTGAGTGATAGTAAATTATGCTGGCCATGGCGAAATTCTGCATTTGGCATCTTCTTTACCTTTGCCGAATTCCATTTGCAAATCGTTCGAAATGCTTTTGTTTGCGATTCCTGCTTTCAATTTACAAGTAAATTATACAAAATGCAAATTTAACCATTAAACCATTAATTTACCCATTTATAACTTTTTGAAAGGTTTTTAATCTCATGCGATGGTTGCTTCGATTAAGACAAGAAAGAGAAATATTTTCCCTTCT
Organism: Drosophila nr. medialis 2 BK-2023a; assembly: GCA_035044325.1. Classification (NCBI taxonomy): domain Eukaryota; kingdom Metazoa; phylum Arthropoda; class Insecta; order Diptera; family Drosophilidae; genus Drosophila; species Drosophila nr. medialis 2 BK-2023a. Next base: position 897,992 of record JAWNMH010000394.1, read on the forward strand.
ATTTGTACGATATTTCTTATACAAATTTCGATTTGCTTTTTGCTTTTCAAGCTTTACTAATGATGACTAAAATGACTGTTTATATAAAAATAAGCTCGATGGGATCATTAATAAGCAATTTGACTTTGTAGCTGGTACTCTAACTCTAACTTCTTATATACTTTATTATATATACTTAATTTTGGAAAAATAAAAAAATGAACTAATATGAAATACAGATAGACACTTCAAATTCAGCATTAATAATATTTATATTCAAATAAATATTAATAATAGAATTTAAGTTGTTAGAAAATAAAAATTCAGATTATAATTCACTTTGGAAAAACGTTGCAAGATTTATTAGGATAAAACAATAATATTTGGTATTACATTCAACATTAGGTTAACAGCAATTAAATGAGTGGTTCCGATTAGTGGTAGCTGTGCTCGTGTCCGCCATAACCACCATCGTGGCCACCGTGGTGTTCGTAGACAATGTGTGCCTCCTCGTGTCCATGTCCATGACCATCATCATGACCATGTCCATGTTCACCACCGTGGCTGTGTCCGGTGCCATGTTCCTGCTTCAATGAGTAGCTGTTGGAGCTGGAGCCGTGGCCATGACCGTGATCAGAGCCATGGGAGTGGTGATCGTCATGACCATGTCCAGAGTGGCCGGAGTGTCCTGAGTGTCCCGAATCTGAGTGCTCCTCGAACTCAACATGGCCACCCAAATAGCCGCTGTGTCCATGGTGTTCGGCTACATGGTGCACTTTCACGCGGTGCACCTGGGCCTCGAAGCCCTTGTGTTTGTCGGCCGTATAGTGGACAGTCCGCTTGTGTCCATCGGCATCGATCAGCTCGTAGTGTCCAGTCACCTTGTGTCCATCACGATGTTCGCTATGCTCCTTGACATCGCCTGTCTTGGGATCCTTGACGCCATACTTGAAGTTGTACTCGGAGTGCGAGTCGTGGCCATCGTCATGACCATGGCCATGACCATGATGGTCATGGGATCCCTTGTGATCGTCATGGGAGACCAGATGCACCGAGGCATGACTGGTTGCCCCCTCCTTATGGAAAGGAGCTGCTCGAATGACCACACAGGCCAGCAGGGCAAATGCGATGCAAATCTGCGAAAGAAATATCCACAGATTGGACGAACTGCACCAGTCGAGACTCGATCTTGGCTTACCTTCTGGACCATGGTGCTGCTGTTAATTGAACTGTCGGTTGATGTCGGCTAGTTGTTGTTTGAACTCAAGACCCAAGCGTACTGTGCCTAAACTGGGTCTAAGCCCTAGTTTTTATAGCCAGATTTTGTGTAGCTTTAGCATTGCTTTTAACCTCTGACTTACTTTCGAATTGCGTTTTAGTAACGCCCATTTTCGGTTCAAGTTCGTTGGCTTTCGCCTCAGCAATTACGGACGTGGTTTTCCTTTCGCAATGATGTTCTTTTTTTCATATTATTAAGTTAAATTAAATCCACGGATAGTAATTCATTGTACGATTTATTGTCACATCGATGGCCAATTTAAAATGGCATTGTTTATGTCCCGGCCATAATCCCTGAAAGCTGCCGGGCCCCGATTGGAAGAGATGAGGCAGCAAGATTTATACGCCAGCCCGACGTTGAGTCGTTGACGTCAATCAGCCTGACAAAAAGTCATCAGAATTGCACTGCCCTGTGTGGACCCCGTCTCCACGATGATCGAACCCCGTCGGACGCTCTGCCAGATCTGCCTGACTGACTGCCTGCCTGACTGACTGCCTGACTGGCTGGTTGACTGCCTCAGTGGCTGCATCAGTGGCTGGTTGGCTGTCAGAAGTCAATCGGCTGCCGTCTGTCAATGTCGTGTCGCCTTCATCAAAGGCAAACTTCAACTTCAACAACGACGACGACGACGAGCTGACAATGGAATTGGATGTGCATGTAATCCAAAGGACTCGACCCGTTGACGGGGTAGAGGGGAACTGTCGTCCCTTCCACAATTTGCATTTGATGCGTAAATTAGCTGACAATCGCATGAAAGCAGACGACAGTTTAGAAAAGGTTTCAAGACTTTGTTTCAAAGTACACACAGCGCATTTACTTCAAATAAACATCTGAAATTAATATGTCAAATTTTTTAATTGATACTAACTAATTGTGTTAATTAAAATACTTTTTTACTGTTAAGTTTGTGTGTCTGAATTCTTGAATTGGTAATCTAAATTAGATGTCGATAATAAATGTATATTCATGATATATATATTTCTGATATTTATTTATCTATTTGTTTATATTGCGATTCCGATTACGAAGCAATTTATTCTTGCTTTTTAGTTTGTCTTTCCTTAGAATCGCTTTTTATCTGTGTAAAAACGCAATTCAAAAATCTCCTTCAAATATTGTTAAAAAAGAAAATGAATCCAATTTCAATTAATTCAAGATTAGTTCACATTTTGTAAGCTAGTGTCTTTTAACTGCCTTTATATGAAATTTTATTTCAGATTAAAGATTATACTGATTCAAATCAATTCAACTCAAATGATATGCTAATTTTATAGTGAATTCATAAGACACTTAAAAATAATTCTAAGCAAGCACAGGGTATCTATTAGTCGCACACTAACTCAATTTGTTGTGTTGGTAAAAGTGCAAAAGTGATTGGTGTTCATTAGTTAATGTTCGACTGACATTAGAAAGTATTTCTTAGTTTTGCCATTCGATTTTCAGTAAACCTTTAGAATGTTTCCATTTACTTCTCTCGAGAAGAGATTCGCTTTAAATTGGTCCCTTACGCAGTTTTACTTTGTTGCTTGGTTGGTTGGTTGGTTGGTTGGTTGGTTGGTTGTTGGTTTGCTGTCAGTGTCATTTCTGGCTGCGTTTTGTGGGCACATTTCGGCTGCTTGATTACTCATGTCAATCAGGTTTCCAAACAGCGACGACATGCTGTCAATCTTTGTGTCATGGCCGCTGAAGTGGTTGCCATTGGAGTTGGACAACAAGTACGCTTGATTGTGCTGCCCAAAAGGCAAAGAGATCCGCAAGGAAGGAAACGAAACCAGACGAAAGGTAAAAAAAATATATAAAAAACCGAGAAACTGATGCCACAAAGGTGCACACTGCCAGGGTAGTGACAGTGACAGTACTTGATGTTGTTGCCGTTGCTGTTGCCATTGCTGTTGTCATTGCTGTTGCTGTTGTTGTTGCTGTTGCTGTTGTTGGATTGATATGCATTGTATGTAAATTGGGCGGTCGTTTTCGCATTTGATGCCCTGTCAAGGGATAATCAACAGCAGTCGGCTGACGCAGGACATCGACATCGACGGAATGAATGTGCAACAAACGGCAACAACTGCAACTCATTATGCAGACGCATAAAAATGTTGCCGCTCCCTCCTCGTCGATGCAACGCATCGTATCGATTGATGGAAGGTCGGTCCATCGTTGATTGCTCTTACTCTGACCCGGTGCTCGGTGCTCCACACTCCACACTCCACTAGCCCATAACAAGCGTTAAGAAATATACAGCTCCAATGTACGATAATTTGCAACGAGAATTTTACTCTGTGGCACAGCCCCCGCACTTTAATCGGGCTCCCATCCACAGTCGGAGTCACATAAATTGTGCCCGCTGACATTTTGCGAACGTTCCGAAATTGAAAACGATGTTCGGCTTGTTGACAGATATTCGTTTGACAGACCGTCAACTGTCATTGTGGAGCCGCGTAAACGTTAACTGAAACCCGCCGCAAAGGGGCAACAACATACATACATATATTGATGACAATCCTCATCCTCATCCTCATCCTGTGCTCACCATTTTCCTTGTCAGCAGCAGCAGCGTCATTATCATTGTGGTTGGGGTTCTTCCTTTTCTTTTTGGACATCCTTAAATGCAATTTACTGCATTACTTTGGATTACCTTGGTAGATTGGCTCGTCTGGTGATCCATTATGCAGCTCCTTATGATATATAATTTTATTTTACTGATTATGCAGGGGTTGCAATGGCAACATACACTTTAAATCGATATTATTTTTAACAAGCACTTTTCAACATTTAGTTGCCAATGAAGCGGTGCATAATTCCTTTGCATTATGTATTATTAATGCAATGATGGAGTCTGAAGGTTTATTTCTGGAGTCCTTTTGCGTGAGAAGCTATAATGAATTTATAAACAGGAATGAAATGATTATAGGTGAATTCATTTTGCTTATTATTTTAAGAAAATAAAACTCTTTTTCTCTAAATAAGTTATCTATTTAATAAATCTTAGCAAATTCCTTTTTTTTTAAAATTCCCATAATATGTATTTCACTTCTTTTTAGCAGAATTGAATATTAATATATAAAAATATATATTTTTTTTTGAATAAAAGACTAAGTAAAATTAATAATAAACTGTCGGTTTAGCTGATTGTTTGTTCATTTTTGAAGTAAGTTAATTCGTTAATTCAACTAGTCAAAATTCATACAATTATTATTGCAATATTTTTATATTCGAATTAATTCTTAATAATAAAAGTCTAAGCAAACAAATTATAATAATAATAATCTGTTAAGTTAGTTGGTGGTTTGTTTATTTTTCTTAAATAAGTTAATTATTTAATTGAACATCCAAAAATAAATTATCTAAAAATGACCACAAAAAATATTAATTAAATTTCGCTAATGTTTTATTGAAAATCACATAACTTTAGCTACTGCCTGGGAGTTTCTCGAAATCGTTTATATTTTCTAATACAGCGTTCATCAAGCCGCCAAGTTTAACTATTTGAGGAGTCGAATAAAATTAAACAAAAAATCAGCAGGCGCAAAAAAATGCGTTAAGCAATTGCAGCAATTGCAATTGGACAGCGGAGAAAAGAAACAAGAAACGTAATCGGTAATTGCGAAAAGTAAGTCAAGAGGCAGAGGTGCAACAGGCAGCAAAGTGTTGCATAGTCTGCCAGAGGGGGGTCGTTCCAACTTGGTCAGGTGTGGTGGTGTAGGAGGATAGGAGGGGGGTTGGGGAGAGGGGAACTTAGGCCAAGTGTTGACAATCCTCGTCAATTACGTTGTAATGCGTCTGGCAGCGTCTCTGCTGCAACTGCAACTCCAACTGCAACTGCAACGTTCGCTGCTGCAACGTGCCACAGTTGGCATTGACGCATTGCCTGACACATTATGATGCTTGATTTGTTGTCATGGCTATTTTGCCACCATTCGCTTTCGCATGTGGCTCGTCCTGGAATGGCAATGCTGCCAATCTCCGTCGCTGGAAAATGCGAATTTTTCACTATGGACAAATGAGTTTGTCGCGGCCTTTTTGCGTTATAATTAGGCTTTTTGTTTGGTCTAGACCCAAAGAAATACTTTACAACATTTTTCGCCTTTCCAGTTTATTGATGGCTAACTCTGCACATGTTGGCATTTAACGTGTTTATCGCTATCGGAAATTGCTGTTTTTGCCATCGCTTCTGCATTTCTGCGGGTTTTTGTTTGCCTTCTCATGAAAATAACGCATTTGCAAAAGTTCATTGAAGTGTAAATAACAGAAACATTGAATAGCAAAAAAAAGGTTTTGCAACGGTATTTAATTGTCTAAAGTAATTGCAACAAATAAAAATATATATCTATGATGGGTTTTTCAACTCTTATTATTGAAATACAAAATAAGTTTTGTAATTACGGGCCTACATATTTCAGCATAAGTATTTTTATTACCTATTTCCTAACCACTTTATAATTACATTTACCAGTTTTTTCGCTTTATAATATAGTGCCATTAGCATTCAGTCGAAAACCGTCAAACTGGCTACACATTTTTTGTTATATTTCGTACACTGATAGATCGATCAAATGTGGAACACTGGTAGCTGGCAGATGTAATCAGACGTGCTCTTGAATGCCCCTGCAGGCCTTTCAATTAATTTTCGAAAAATTGGAAAAAAACAGAGGGAAAATAATAATAATAAGAAATAAAGACCGTACTATGCCCCCGACTATTTAGGTGCCGGTGCCTTTGTGCCATGAAAAAAGCCAGTTACTTTAATGAAATACATCTGTTCGCTCGGACTTTGGTGGTTTGTCGGCGTTTCACACAAAAGCCAACAATTTATGATTAATCACAAGATCGATGAGAAAATTATGCTTATGACAATGGGCAAAGAAGGCAAACAGGCAAACAGGCAATCGGGGAAACATGCAAACGGGGAAACGGGGAAACAGGGAAACAGGCAAACCAGCAAAGTCAGGCATTAATCTGCATTTTCTAGGCCCCATGTGAGATGACAAAGCGCTTATGGCGCATATAATTATTGGTTGCCGACAAAGATCAGATGCGATGGAAAGAAGTCGCGCAAGTGGCAGGAAATGCCACTTAATTTGTATTTCTTCGCTCGTTCTCCATCCTCCAGCCACCAGCCACCAGCCACAGCCTCCATCCTAACCTGTCACGGTAATGTCTTAAGTATTGGCCAGTCGAAATGTCATTAATGGCAATTGCTTATAATGACTCCACGTCTTTATGGACAGATTTTCAGTCAGCATGCATAATTTGCTGTTTGTAACCAAAAACATGACACAACTGGCCAACGTTTTTCATATGTTTGGGCAATTTCTTGAACTCAGTTCAAATCAATTTTTTTTTCATAATCAATTAACACACGTTTCGTTTTGATTCGATATGGCTAAAATTTAATGAATGAATGAAGTGGGTTGAGTGAGCCATAGATGTTGGCTGAAATATACTATTAAGGCCTTGTCAAAAGTTGAGTTAATAGATGAGCACTTAAGCCGCTTTTAACGTTTTATGATTTACCAAGCTACTTCTAAATTATAAACAGGTTCGCAATTCCCATGGCTTTTTGTTCTATTATTAAATGCAAATTCAAATTGTGACTGATTGAGCAGATATGTTTATATATCTAAAAGATTGGAAATCTGAAGCATGCAACTTTTTCCTTTGTTTTATCTGAACAGCTTCAAAGTTATTTTCTTAGATCAATCTAGAAAAGTTTAGTTTTCGTCTTAAAACTGACTTCCTACTTGAAAATTTAAGAAATACTCAGGAAGAAGGTATTATAAGAATGATTGAAAATGCATTCATTAATTATTGTTCCCCTGAAGATATATCTGTGAGTTCCTTTCTAGTAAAATACAAACATTCAATAGCAGTATAATATTTAACCGATCGTTCCAGCATGGATCATACATTAAAGATTAGCTGGCTTTAGGTGATTAAAGTGTGATTATATAATCTTTAGAAATGGAATGCATTCCACAATTATTGTTCCCTCGGAGTGACAAAACATGCATCAATTAGCTCACACCTAAGAAAGGTGACAAAGCACTTAAGTCGCCCTCTTTCTTAAAACATGTGTATTCTTGCTGAAATGCTGGCGATTTTAAGTACAAACAGTGGTTGGGTTTGGGCATGTGCAAAATGATCCACAAAGGATGCACAAAGGAGCAGGACCAACAAAGGATAGAAGGTGATGCATATCGGGTTACGCAAAAGGTAGAGAAGCTGGTAGCTTAAACCACATCAAGTTTCACAGTTGTTGGTCCGTGAAAATGGTGAACCTAGCCAGATTTTAGATTTCGGGCAGAGATTACGCAGAGAGGGAACTGCCTTAACAGTTGCTTTAGCAGTTGGGCATTGTTTCGCTGTGGACTACTGGATTTGTGCGATGTTTATCTTAATTCGTTTGTTTTCATCAAATTACAAAATTGCGTGTGATAACAATCAGAAGTTGAGACCGTAGTCCCTACGGCTAATCCCTGACATGTGACAGTGGGACTCTGCTGTCTGCTCTCTGTCCATCACGGCATTAGATACGATCATAAATGTGCAAAAAGGAAAATACGAGCAGGGCTCTCAAAATCTACCCTCTAGGCAGCATTAAGTGCCATTGTATAGCTGTCAGCATGTTAAGCGCCCCTTATTTTTATTTTCTCACTTGTTGGTTTTGCCAGCCATTGTATAAATATATATATATATGTATAGATGTGTATATATGTATAGATGTGCAGATGCGATGACTATTTTGTCAGTTGTCTGTCTCAGCTATGCACTCTCGCCCGGCTTATTTAATGCATAAACAATTATTTCCATCAGGATTTCACAAAAAGTCGACAAAAGCAAACAATCCCGAATTGCAATTCAAATGAAATTCCAACAACAGCTGCCAGTTAAATATTTTCAAAACTAGATTTACGAAAAGTAAGGTGATTAGCAATGGGAGCATTTAGAGTAATGAAAAATGAAAAATAGAAGGAGAAAACCGCAAATATTTGTAGTGCTCTTTCGAAATGTGTCTGTGCTTTGTGCATTGCTAATTACCTAGAAAACATGTACACAAAAGTCAAATAGGGGCATTAAGAATATACAATATATATATATATGTATATATATATATACGAGTATGTATGTGTATCTTGTTCGTTGGTGTGAGATTTCCTGTTTGAGGTTCGACCGAGGGAAGTTCCTCTTTGGATCGGATTACCTGACGCACGCTTTCGCTACATTTGGCAAATCGCTGAGAGTCCTCGATGACCACTGGGCACTGGGCTAATTAGCTGTTGGCCAGTGGACAAGCTATCAATTTACCACAGGACGCATCAGATAACACAGCAGCAGAGTTGTGTATTTACTTCCATATATCGCTCGCACAGGCACAGGAAAAGAGCGGACAGCATCGAGCACCTTCTGCCCATTATCATCATCATCATATGGGGCGCTAATCTCTGCTACACAGATTAACACACAGAGCAACCAATTTTGTGTTGACCGGTTGACTGGTGCACGGTGCTTGGTGCTTGGCCAAATGACAGCAGCCAGAAGGCCCGAATTTACGGCTTTCTGGGTAATTTGACACTCTGGACAGCAGCACAATCCCGGCTAGTAGGCCATGTCGGAATGTCGCATCGGGATGTCAATTTGTCGGGATATGCCGTGTGTTATGTTGCATTGTGTGGTGTTGTGCTGTGGTCTAGTTCAGCTTATGTTCCGGGACAAACACCGAGCACAAACTTGTGGTTACTGTCAATTGATCACAGACGTCTGCAGTTGTCATTTAATTTTCTACTCAGACCACCGTCATCAAAACCACTGGCATTAATGGGCGAAGGGTGTTTAACGCTGTGCTGCGATTCAAAGCATGCAAATGTGAATGACAGCAGCTGATTGATTCGATGCCGTCGTGTTAATTCACTCCGAGCTGATTGCAATACAACTGTCAACATTAATAAATTAGTTGCATTCATGGAAAACATTTTATACATTTGGGTTAATATTTTCATGGTCATAATTCCGTAAGAATCCCAAGTTGGAATTGGAAGGACTTACTCAGTAAATTTCATGATTTTCTAGAAAAGACGAGGCATCTGTCATTTGAAATGCCACATTACGAAAATGCATATTTTTAACTCTATTAATCACAACAAATCAAAAATATCATCAAACACCAAATTAAATAAATGTTTTTTTTCTGGCATCATATAAATCGTTAAATATATTTGCCTCTCATTTCACCAAACTCCCAAAATGTATTCATATTTCAATTTGCTGTCTCCATTTAAGTACAGCTTGGAAAATACTTTAATCTTAACACATGTTTGTTTTACAATGCAAAATTTGTTGTGTACTCGTATGAAGGTGTTAAATTTGAGTAGTGACTGACCATTGCAGTGGCACTGTCAAAATACAGCATGTAAATAGTTCATACATCAATATTTATCATTCATAGGCAGTGAGTTATGCATGGACATGTACGCGGCACATGCAGCAACAATTGAGAATGGGAATCGTGTCGTGTGTGGCAGCAGAAGCAGAACGAGGCATAAAACCATTCGTCATTCGGGCATGCATCACTGTATGACTGTATTCATTCATATTCAATCATGTATTCAGGGGGGCTTACGAGTTTATTTGAATAAAAGTTCAATGTTTACGGAATACACTCTGTTCACATGCAGCTCGTTAGCTTAAGATGTTGCCTCCACCAAAACCAAAATACAAAAAAAACAACAAAAAGAACAACAAAGTTGTTAAATATTTGCATTTATCGGGGCTGCTAATGGCCACTGGCAATGGGGGATGCGAATGGAAATGCAAATGGGGAAACGGGGGGTTTGTGGGGGGTGCTGCAACGCATTGTGTGCGTCAATGTGGTTGTTGGCTCTTCAATCAATAAAATGTCAGAAATGCATTGCATTGCAGACAACAACAACAACAAGAAGAAGAAGAAGCAGCCAGGGCCACAGTCTGAACGCGAGGAGACACTGAATGACGTACTGACTGCTGGACCGGCTCGATTGGTTGTCTGATTTCTAGGCATGACTGATATATGGCTTGTATTGACATGGCCACAGTTCTTGACTTTCATTTTGTTGGGCCGACATCGCTTTCTGCACAATGCAAACGCCAACAGTCAAACAGTCGAATCGTCCAGCAACCAGCAACCAACAACCGACATTCAACATTCAACATCATGTGTCAATATGTCAGTCAGTCCAACTGCCAACTGAAATGTTTGCATAAGTCTGTACGATTTTCAGATCTCTCGCGACTGCTGCCTGCTGCTGGCTGCCCGCTGCTGGTTTTCTTTGATCGCCTTGATTTACATAACTTTTTCCGACAAAGACCCCCATCGCTCTGCTCTGTACACTTTTTTGAGGCCTTGTTGTCGTATCCCCAATTCCCAATTGGTTTGTAAATTGCTGGCGCCGTCTGAATTTTGATTTGTTTGAAATGTTAACGCAAATATGAAAATAAATAAATGCCAAGTACGACCACAAATACAATACTGTTGCATGATCTTCTGGGCGCGCCCACAATCAGATAAGAGCTGACCCAAAGGCAAGTGCATGTTTGGTTTTCAACTCACATATCATTTTGCGAAATGGAAATGGAGAAAATAAAAACCTATAAAATTCATATTAAATATCTACCAGTTGTGACACCATCTGATAATGCCGCAATGCCCTCGCCCATAAATTAACCTTATTGAGATGCACGATTACAAGCAATTTACGGTTTATGCATGCCATATAATATCCGATGTGGACTTTGGGTCTTCACCTATCTGAGTATCTGTGTGTCTGTGTGTCTGTGTATTTGTGTGCCTAAAGCTCCGCATTTAATGACCCATAACGTTCAACGTCGCGTTTTGCATTCCTAATTCGAATCAAATTCGTATCGTTTTTTCTTGAATTGATTCATTCATGGCGTGCTGGGACATGCACATACGATCCATCTATCGACTCATCGCTAACCACTTGACAAACTGGCCAAATAGAAAACGATGTGATTCAATTTAACGATGGCCATAAAAACTTTTTATATTCGACTAATTGATCCGGCGAATACATCCGGGCAATAAAAAGTGTTAACACAACAACCGAACGCAACACAAGAGAGAACCACTATCAAATATAGTAGTCTGATTCATAACAAACGATACCAAAACGTATTTGGCTTTATGTAGTCTAATCAGAATCAAACTATAATAAATTTAATAATGGCTTATGCAAATTGTACGTTTTGTTCTGACATCTTAATAAACTATGGGTTTTTTAATGCAACATTTTAAATAATCATTTTATTGATATTATAGTAGTTCATAGAGAAATAATATGCAAGGATATTAACATAGAAACAGTCCAAAAAAGTATTGCATTTTATGGGTCGGCTTCTTAAAGCATGACAAAGCCAGTCCAAACATTCATTTTATGTAAGCCGAAAACCATTATTCTTGAGATGGTTGCAACAATTTCGATAAATATAAAATGTGTTTATATATATGTTATTATTGTATTAGAATTGGACTTAACTATATCTATTTGTTATCAAATTTAAATTATTTCAGTCAGTTTAGTTTAGTTAGTTCAGCTTGACAGCCATCCTCTGCTGAGCTTGAAAGTACTTTCTATATTGATGTATAAAACACAATTAAATATTAAATAAAATACTATAGTGAAAGAAAGTTATTAAAATAATTATTTATATTCTGAGAAAGTTATTAAATTAATTATTTATATGCGTATGTATAAAGATACCCATAATTGTTGCCAAATTGTTGTTCCCCAAATTAAATTATGAAATTATTATTAAATTATTATATTATTATTAGAATCTGCAAAATTAAATTAATATTTATTATAAATACTTACAAAACGGTAAACCTATGCTATTAAATATTAAAAATATTGCTCATGAGACTAAAATGAATTTTTAGATTTGCAAATGAGACAAAGAGTTCTTTGCGACTGATGATTAGTTTTACACTTTGCGGCGAAAACATGTTTTTCTTCTTGAAATTCCAACCTATGTCAAATGCTTAGCAGATTTTTGGCCAAAATGCAAAAGAAAAGGTCAAACTGTGTTGACAATATGACAATCTCAAAAGAAGGGCGGAGCAGGACAAAACTTAAGGAAATCGCTCTATTGTGTTGTCGCCTGTGTTTTTCCCTCTTTGGAACTTATGCCTCCTTAAGATTTACGCTGATCCTGCTTAGCTGATGGGCGGGCAAGCTTAGTAATAGTTATTTTTCTGACAATGGAGAAAATCAGCCCAGTAATTATTCCTGATTTAAATGAGAAACTATTTTACAGCTGACAGAGTTATAGGCACTTTTGAATCTTTCGTCAGTTGTGTCACAGCTAATCGACTGACTTGCCCAGTAGCTGCCACATGTCGAGTCTCACATAAATTTAACCTCTATGAGGGTTTAATTGGCTGTCTGCCACAATACGCATCAACATTTCAACGTGCTGAACTCGTTCAGTGTCCTGATGGATGCCATTTTGCAATGCTCGAACCCTCAACGTGTGGCATTTTTGGATTTCGGTTTCTTTTTGTATTTATTTTGAATTTGAAATTTGTTGTGTTTCCATTACGGGGCTGCTCGTCTCTGCAACGTCTCTCATCCTAAGAAAATAAAGAGCTGTTCCAACCCCTGGACCGGAACAGAAAAGTACTTTTGTATTTATAAACAACAAGCTGCAGTTGTTATTTCCAATTGTTGTTGTTGTTGTTGTTTCTCCTCTTGCATTTAAGTACTTTGTGAAATTCTTCTTCTCTCTTTTTTTCTTTTTGTTGTCATTGTTTATTTGTTCAAGTGGCTATGTGCACAGTGACTATCCATTTATTTGTGTTTATCCTGATCCTTTTGCTGGTATCACACACACACACACACACACACGCACACACATATGTGCACATTTTGTTGCCTTATTGTCACAGTTCTCTCTGATATCCATTCATATTTTCATTATATGAGTGGTTTCATTTATTTTGTTTATTTAGCCTGCTGTCTGTCTGTCTGTCTGTCTGAGTGTCTGTCTGTCCATCCGTTTCTCCATTCATTGTTTGCTTAGTTCAAGAGCGTGGTCCACACTACTTTCGTCACATGAAAACAAACCAGCTCCAACGGAAGCTATAAATTTCGAACAGGTTCTGAGCTGCTGCAAACACTTTTCAACTACCTAACTGCTTGGATTTTTATGCGTTTTCCACGAACTTGACGACACTATTTTCAAGTATTTCTCTCAACTCAACGGATTCATTCATAACTGCCTCAGCTAAATTATAACTCTTTCTTCTTTTTTTGTTTGAATAATTATTTCTTGGTACTCGTTAAGCGTGTAGCACTACTTTTATAGTATAAATACGCAATGCACGTAATGATTTGCCAGGAAAAGTGTTTTTCATGTCGTTGCTTCGACGAAATTTCTAAATTTGAGGAAGACGTAATTTCAACTGGTCTGGTTTTACTATCAACAATCTGGTTCGCTATCTCCGGCACGTTCTTACCTTTCTCTGAGAGGAAATGTTGAGGAATATCAGTGTATCCACAGTTGGGTAACAGTTGCCGTGAACAATTTTACTTGGTAACAGCCTTAATGCAGCAGGGCACAGTTGGGTTAGAGATGGTATTGAATTTTAACTTGGCGCATACCTTTTTCTGAAGGAACGCCCAGAAAATTGGAATTAGGGCAGGTTACTTAAGTGTTGAGAAATTGGCTACAGATAAATAAATAGGAAGGGAGGAAATAGAATAGATAAATTATCAGATATTTTAATGATAGTTAACATTAAAGGAAAATTGTAAGAAAATTTTTAAAATTATATCCATAATCATATAATGAATAAAATAATGTAAATTTATATAATCACTTTGAATTTAGAATAAGAATGTTTTTATAATATAAAATATTCTAAATTTAAGTAAACACTTTACATTTAAAATAAGAACGCAAAGCAAAGATTTAATTTTTTTCTGTAATAACAAAATATATTTATTCCTTCTGCTCACATATTCCTTTTTATTTTTTATTTATCTATTTGAATAATCTCTTATAATACTCGGAGTTGAGCATTTACAAGGTCTACCTGCCTGCAACAGCAGCAGCTGATCGCGAGTATTATCTGACTGATGCAATCTGCCACACATTTCATTAATCCCAAGGATCTTTTATTGTCGTAAAAACTACTCGAGACTCGGCGTGGCTGTGTCTTGAATTATTTTCAATTACTTGCGGGTTTCGGTTGTATTTCTTTTTACGACCTCTGCAACACGAGCAGCGGGCAGCATATCAGATAGATTACTTGGCACACACTCGAGCAGGGACGCAGACGCAGAGATGGGCCAGAGAAAGGGACATTTGGTGTTACACTTGAAATTTATGACATCCTCTGTGTCTTATGTATTGTCTTAATGATTAGCCTTTGTCTGCAGCCCTGCTGAGCTCTACTTTCCCCTTACACACTCACGTACTCTTTCTCCATCCTATCTGTCTCTGTATCTGTATCTGTATCTTTAGCTGTAAATGTATCTTTTGCGTTCTGGCTCTCTTCGACTGCTGCTGTTTCTGCCATTGAAAGTGTTAATTGAACCATAAGCGTAACCATAAATGGATTTTATTTCCAGCTAAGGCAAAACAAAAACCCAAAACCAAAATTTATGTGGCATCTTTTACTTTGACACTGGCTGCCTGCTAGCTGCACAATTGTTTTATGGCTGGTTCACAGTTCTTTTGTTTTGGTGCTTTGTTTCCGATGTACCATTTTCCCTCTCTCTCTGTCCGGGGTGCCGCTGTCACTATTGGGTGGGCATGTCCTTGCCAAAATATATGTACAATATATGTGAGACGCTTATGCAATTTGTTGCAGTTTCCGGCAGCTCTATTCTTTAAGTCCCAGCTCATATTGTTTGCCAACTCTCAAACGGTAGCTCTGATGTAGGTCCTGTGCGGTTTTAGGTAGCACTAATCGGAAATTACACAACCTTGGCATGATCCTCGAAAACTAAGCCACATGCAATGTGCTTAACCTTGCCTGAGGTGCGAGTGCATAAATTGTGTATTATTCACATAAATTACTTAGTTTCGTTGAGTTCAGAATATTATAAGATTCAAAGCGAATTATGTGCATTATTTTATATATATGCGCCACAGCTTAACGTTAAGTCCACTATTTGAATAATAACCATAACTACAGTCCGTTCCCGCTGCTAATTCATTCTGGGAAACCAAGCGTTGTTGGCCAGCGGTTTATGGCGTTTAACTAAGCTAAAAGCATAATCACCGAGCACAGATTCTGAGGGTGCCCTTGAGAGATGCACCTCTCTATCGTTCTCGCTCTCGCTGTCGCTCTTTTGAGCTGTTGCATGAAGGCCTTGGGGCACTGCGTTGAGGGGTTTGGTTTAGGGAGCGCCCTCATCTCACGACACAAATGCCGTATAATCACTTGTCGAACACTGCTCAATAATTAAAGGCAAAGGGGGCGAGCTGAGTTCGCATGCAACTAGCGATTAGGGCGCTGATTTCGTTGAAACCTATCAAAATACATAACAATCAGGCAGACGCCGATGCCGATGCCGACGCCGTCGCATCCCACGGGGCAATGATGATGATTTCAGACAGGGCCGACAGCTTCGAGTGGGTTTGCTACGTAATTATATCGAGCAAACATGAAAGAAGCGCTGCGCCCAAGACTCAACTCTCCAGTACCGAAACCAAGAGCCAAGAGCCAAGACTCTAAGTTGACTTGGGATTACGGGGGAATTGGCTGAGGCGTTGCCGGAACGCATAACAATGAAAACGTTTAAGCCGACTAACGAGCGAGGTGAGCTGTAATCTTTTCTGTGGCGTTGCTGCATAAATTCGGCTTGGCCAGTTGGTTGTGGGAGGTGCCCTTATGAGGTTTAACAAATTAATATTAAATTACGTGCCAAATTGGCAGACAGGCCAGGCAGCCAGTCAGTCAGGCAGCCAGGCAGCCAGGCAGGCCTACACTTGCCAGCCCTCCACTTCAAAGGATGCCACTGGAATTCTATGCAAACAACAATTCTGAGACCCCAAAAATGAATTAATGACCCGAGACTCAGACAGCCAGCCATATGTCTGCCAGCGGAAGTCCAAATAATGAAACAGTCGTTTTTTGCAGCCCAGCTCTGTTTAGTTCTGGTTTAGTTTGGTTTTTATATATTGATATATGATTAAATTGGACCATTGGCGCCGCAGAGTCAGCGATTTAGCACACGTTTCCAGCTTGGCCCGTTTGCCTTTCACTCTACACTTTTTAATGGCATCCTTTTTGGGATATTATGGCCAGCACTTAGGGCCACACAAATAACGGGTTTTGTCCATGGAATTGATTAAAGTGAAAGGCACTGGGTTAATAACAGGACACTCGCAGCGCTTTCCAATTAGCTGCCATTCATCAACGGACCCATGAAAGAGATTGGCCCATTGATCTAATGCGCTGACTGAAATAAAAGCACAAAAACACAATCAAATAGGGCTGACACGCAAAATCTGTGAAGTATTCGCTTTTTAGAATAAACTGTCGAATCACGCTGCAAGAAAATTGACTATTGGCATTTTTTTTGTTTTATATTTAAGTTGGTAATTATGCCAACAGAGTATTGTAAATCCCAGCGATTTGCTCATATAATATAATTTACTCATTATAATACGCAATTTAGTTAAATATGTTATTTACATGTCAAAGCTCTAATTGTTTATAATAAAATTGCACATGTCTTGAAAAACTATCTCAATATAGTATTTATTATAAATTGAAGTCTGTTTTCATTCAAACAAGGAAATCTACTTTTGTATAAGTTATGGCGAATATAAGTTGTGCACCCCACGATCGCTTTCTTGGGAATTTCCCATTTTTGTTGTTGTACATTTTTCATGTGTCTCCTTCCTTGTCGTCGTTAGTTACCAACCAGGTAAGTCACGAGGAAGTGAAGTCATTAAATTTCCATTCACTCATGGTTATGATTTCCAGAAATTACAACTATTAATTGTCATAAAAAACAAACATAAAATACATTAGCATTTATTAAAGCAGCCAGGGAAGCGTGCCCTATGTTTGTTTGCCGCACATTGCGCGTGTGCACTCCCTGCCACGCCCTCAAATGCAGTTTATTTTAATTATGCCACGTAGTGTTGTTCTGAATTTCCACGAAAATTGCATGTAATTATTATGATTTGGTTTGGTTCTGTTCGGTTCGTTAAAGTTTGGTTTGTCAGCGGCGCTAAATGCAGAAGACGTGTTGCAGCATTATTATGTGTAGTGTCACTTGTGAAAGGCGTAGGAAACCCATAAGAAGATAACACTGGCGCCGGCTGCTTGCCGGGCCAACAACACTTAGAAAAAAATCACACTGAATTTTGAAAACTCGCCATATCTTTGGCGCCAAATTTAACTCGTCTTGTTTTGCGAAAAGTTTATTTTCTTTTCTTAGTTTCAGGGCACACTTTTCGAAAATTTAGAAAAATATTTCTAATTTGAAACTTTTTTTAAGGGGCTCTTATGTTATATATATATTTTATTCATCACATTTACAAATATATATATTTATGTAGCTTAAATTGATAAATTTGTAGTGATTGGAACACGAGTCTCCAAAGCAAACAGTGAGAAATTACATTAATATTTTCTATACTTCAGAAAGAATTTTTAATAAATATTAAAAATGTCCTTTCCACTTTTTAGAAATATTTTCTATTACTATTCTCTGTTTAAGAAATATATTTCTGTTAATTGTAAGAAATTTGCTTTCGTATCGTAATTATTTCTAATAGAAGAAAAACTTAAAAGTTTTAAATTTTTTTCTGAGTGTACCACTGCAAATGAACCGACCCCAGTGCAATCTTAGCTGAGCAAAGCCGCCAAGTGTGAAGGAGCGCGCGTGCACTCAATTTTTATTTGGATGAAGACAATCTGATAGGAATTGGGCAAACAGTGTGTCTACACGGCCGGGCAGAATGTTGTGTAACACTCCCGTGTACGGTGTGGAGTGGATGTACTTAAGTACGTGGGCTGATTATCTGCTCGTTGGCTGTTGCGTGGAAATCATATTTTTATGACTTCGCGGAAAAAAGCGCAGAGACCCGAAATGCAGCACCACAGAAATTTGTACGTAATTACAAATAAAAACCTATAAAATACATCATAAAACCCAACAGGCAAAATAGAAAATTAAACATCTTCGCGTTGGGTGCCCGAGCAGACCAGGGATATTTTCACAAACCTAATTTATTATTATGACACAATTTTTATGCCTTGTTGTCGTGGGTGCGGAGTTTCAAAATTTATGAGTTGAGTTTTATGGCGTCTGATTTGGTATTTTTGTGTGGCAATTTCAGAACTAGGCACAATGCGCGTGTAGCGCCACATTTCCTGTCCACGATTCAAATATATATTTTCGGGCATTTATTTTATATTTTTATTATTTATTACACGTTTCTCATACTAATTAAACTTCGATGTTCATACTGAAGGTGTTGAAACAAGGGGTAGCAGCTGCCTAGTTTTTGGGGGGCTGCCAAAGACTGTCTTTTATCTATTCGAGGAAATTTTGGTAAGCTTGTCAAGTGCATAACAAGTGGATGGATAGTCAGGAGATGTCATATCTGAAAATTCAAATAAGCCCCAAATAGATATTGTTGAATCAAATTGCAAAGCCCAAGCATAATTCAAACTACTAATTACCTAATCACATATGCAATCCACAACCAATAAGCGTATGACAGCGAAACAAATGCATAATCAATATGCTAACATGCCACCAAACCCAAAGCCAATCCCAAACCCAAATGAAAACAATCGCAAACAAGCAGCCAGAGCACAGTTGAGAGAGTGCCACAGTTGTGTATGAAGTACAAATATGTATATTGGCTTAATTATCATCAATTTCGAGCAATTAAAATGTCTGCACAACTGGCGGAGTGCGGCACGGAGTAGGCCTAAGCCAAGAACTTGTAAAACAAGCCACACCAACTACAGCAGCGAAGACGTCCTCGATGATAGTGGGGCAGATAACAACGTAGACAACGACAGGAAGGCAGCTCCAGCGACGCTTAATTAATATAAATGCAAATGCCAGAAGAGAGGGTGACAGAAAGAGAGAGACAGACAGAGAGAGGTAGCGAGAGAGAGAGAGAGAGCAGAAGAGGCGCCGAACTACGATGACAATTACTTATAGGATTTTGGAATGCCGTCTGCGACGACCATGTGAATAAGACATCGGGGAGAGGGAGGGTTATCAACGAGACAGCGCTCCCGGCGCCAATAAAATGAAAATTTCCATGTGGCCCCACACACAAATGGAATGAACAATTTTGTTAAGTAAGTAACAGGCAGCCCAGGCCAGCGAGGAGACCAACAGGCAGACAGACAGACAGCCAGGCAGACGGACAGCCAGGCAGACAGACAGACATACAATGCACAAGTTTTGGGGTTCAACTTTGTTGCTCTGCCTCGGGCTGCATATATAATAAGCGGCGGTGGCTGTAGGCCAAATTAACGTGCATAATTACAAACCCCAAAACAGCCATTTTGCGGCAAGCATATTAGATTTTATTAACTGTTGTCGTATTAGTTGCCACCGCCCTCGCTTCCAACGGAACGCAAATGTGAGGCTAGTTACCTGTCTGCTAAATTGTGTAAGAACTATTAAATGAATTGAGTGCTGTCGTGCTTTGAAAATACTTGCATAGATTCTGAAAAAAAAACGCAAATCTATGAACTAGAAAACTGATCTGACTTTTAGTAAAAATTACTAAATTTATTAAAAAAAATAAGATTAGAAACGCTGCCTTACTGAAAAATATTTCTTAAGAACATATTTCTATGGAGCAGAAATGCAAGCGCTTAGATATTGAAAATTTTCTTTACAAATTTCTCTCTTACTGCTACATAGCGAATTAGTTAGAAAACTTTTGAACTCTTTTCAAATTACATATTTTAAAAATTAAACTATTTAAAAAGTTTTGCATATTTGAAATCTTATATTAGACTCCAAGTTCCTTTCTAGAAATACACATTGAGTTATCCTAGGCGCAAAGTGTATGCTGGTTTTCTAAAATTGACTGTGTTCTCTTTTGCTGAGCGAAGCGATTTTTTAATGACTGAAATAAGTAGCACTTTGAAGGGGTTTTTATTTGTAGCGACAATTAAGTATTTCAGTCTACCCAGTCAACCCACCCTCGTCCAACCCCTACGAGCAGGCTAAGCTTGCCTTTCTGAGTCGGATAATTACAAAATCGGCTTAACCTCAAACGTTGTGTAATTCAGCGTACCTGCACATAACTCTAGAGCACCATGTCTCTAATTGTAGCCAAAGCGAAACCTAAATGTGTTGCAAAAGAAGCAGAAGCAGAAGCAGCAGAAGAAGCAGAAGAAGAGTGCAGGCCATGTTAAGTACTTAATAAAATACGGCAGGAAAAGTGCATAGAAGAGAACTAAGCCGGCAACAAGGTGTAAGTAGTGTGATATAGAACGCGCCTTATGCCTAATGCGTTCATTAGCGGAAAAGCTACCTCAAAGTGTATGCGCTGTTGTGGAAAAATGCTAACCAAGCAATTCAGCTTTCAGCTGTGCATTGCAAATGCTAAATTCTGAGCAGGGCTCTGAGGGTGAGCTACCAGTAACACATAGCGAAGCCGACTGCCGGCAATGTGATACTTGCCGAGTCTGCAGAGCGTGTTGAGTGCTTAAATGCTTAATGCGGTTGACTGAATTTTGGCGCGTATACTTATTCATTTACAAGTAGTACAGTACTTGGCATACAGGCACGCTAAAAGACTACTTATGTGCTATATACATATATGAGTACATATGTATATACATATACATACATCACACATATGTTTTTACTTAACTTAACAGTTTGTTAAGCTGACAGCCAGAGGCAAAAGGCGGTAGGCCCTTGACAAGACTCGACTGGGTGCCACCCACTTAACTGTGGCTTCTGCCACTTCCTCAGCTCATCCCACTTGTGTCACATGTGCTCTGGGACCTGTCCGGTCTGGGTTCGAGCCCCTGACTGGAACCCGGTACGGGTCTGGTCACACCTACCTTACGTAGTTGCTTACATATATTTCCTGTACCAGTTAAAAGAAGGCGGCGCCTTAGGTACAGCTCGAGTTCACGAGGTAGTCTTCTAATTTATCATGCTGATGACTTGTCGATTTTTTCTCAGCCAATTACAATGCTCTTCATTGAGTGCTGAAAACAAAAACTGGATATCATTCTAAGGCCTTTCCAGTTTCTTTGAATAATTTTTATTATTTTATTTTTGCACAACTCTTAAGATCCAACAATTCCATTTTATTTATGTTTAAAATAGAAACAAATTCATTTTTTACAAATTTTATATTCAGTTTTGCATGAATCCAAATATGATGCACAGTTTTATTTAGTTTATTATTATTATTATTAAATTCCAGCCAATTACAAAACGTAATTGAAAAATGTTAAGCCAAACAGATTTGTTTAGTTTATTTTGAGTTTGAAATAGTAGCAATTTAAAATACTAACAAATTTATTTATATTTGCACAAGATGGCAACAAATTCAAATATACGCTTTATGTATTGTTTAGTTAACCGGACATGGATCTGTTAACTTCTAACTTAATGGTAGGGCATACAAAGGTCGTTTTCAATTCCTATGGGAATTCCATTTTGTTAGCATTCATTGTTTGACATCTGCAAGGTGCAAAAAGGTTTATTTGTTGCCTCTATCTTGTTGTCTTTGTTTTTGTGTTGAATCAGCCCTTTTGAATGTGTGAATTGCAGTGGGTTGTTCCCACTTGGCACCACTCATCATGTGCACCCAACAATTACCAATGTGTGGTTCTCGTCAGCTGCTTTAAATTGCTGCACATTAGCCCGCATCCTTTGTGCATTTCTTTATGTGTGTGGCTTTGGCCTTAACCTAATTGACTTTTAATTGCGGGTCTATTTTGTAGGACAACGCAACAAAAAATAACAGCAATACACAGGTGATAAATGGAAATTATACAGAGTGGTTCTTTTAAATTACAGAGTCTGGAACTGCTTACATCTACTATTATTGTCGATCATTTTGTAGGGCTTCACTAAGCCGCATTGAATGGGAATGAGCTGTTTAGCTTGATGTGTGTGCTCAATATGCGGATGAAGTGTAATTAGCGGCAAACAAACCCTACAAGTACGAATCTACTAACCCATGAATCGATGTACTTACTAACCAGCCAATGCAATCAGAGACGTGAATAATGCGCACAATGACAATTGGCCTAAGTCGTTTCGCGTACTTGAAATTAAAGAGCAGGAAAAGGGCTTAGCCGGTGGCGATAAACAGTGGATAAACAGGGCTTGCCACATTCCACAACATTCACTTAATCGATAATCACTAGAAATATACTTGTTTTATTTAAACAGCATTGCATTTTATATCTTCTCAATTTTGTTGTTTATTTTTCACAGTCTGAAACTATCAAAAATTAGCTCATGCAATTTTGTAAAAGGAATTAGTAGTCAGATGGAAGTATTTTACATTTATAACATTATTTAATCGAAACTGCTCTTAAGCAACTTACTGATATATATTAATTTATTTAAAAACATTTCCTAATTGAATACATTAAAAATGCGCAAATACAGGGATGTCCGACACATCTGCTGTGAGGATGAGAGGGATTTCTAGACCAGCTCCAGTTTGGGGCTTCTGTTGTTGCTGTCGACAACAAGTAAGAGCCACTGCTGGTGTGGCGATTGTTGTTGTTAAGGTTGTCTTGATAACTGTAGCTTTTGGTCATGTTGCCGCAATACACACTGCTGCTGCATACATTGCTGGAACCATTGTTGGCAACGGTTGAAACGACTATTGCTGCTTCTGATGTTGCAGCAAATGTTGTACATACTACTGCTGATGTTGGTGTTTCTGCTGTTGATGTTGCTGCTGATAATTTTGATGCTGAAATAATGTTGCTGCTTCTGCCTGTGATAATATTGCTGCAAACGTTACTCCTGTTGCTGAAGTTGCTGCTAATTTTGCCGCTAATGTTGCTGCTGGTTGAATCTGATGATATTGATACAAGTGTTGAAACTTCTGCTAATGTTGCTGATAATCCTGCTGATGTTGCTACTAATATTGATGCTGCTGCTGAAGTGGCTTTGGCTGGCAATGTTGCTGCTGAAGATGGTGTTGCTGCTGCTTAGGAAGCTCTTGCTGCGTATGCTGCTGTCGAGCAGCATTTTCACATCGCTGCTGATTTTGCTGCTGCTCCTCCTGATTCATAGCTGCTGTTGCTATCAACATCGACCAGCATTTGACATCGCTGCTGATTTTGCTGCTTGCTTTTAGTTTGTTTTGCGACTTATAAAAAGGCTCTACTGCGCTATTTTCATATTTGTAGTATATGATACAGATTATGGCTTTTATTTGTGTTATTTCAATTTTTGTACATTTTATTTAATTGCTTTTGTGAATTAAAACAAGGCATTTGCCATTTCTTTCGCCCTCATTAATGACACCATGTTGTTCAAATGTAAAAAAAACAGATTTATTCAGCAATTCGCTGCATCAAATGAGGCGTTTGATTTGTTAGGTCAAATCTGTGTTTGTATGTATGTAAGTATGTATGTATGTGTGTTGTGGGCATTTTTCTGGAAATGCTCAGCAGGACAAACGTGCCTGTTTAGTGGAGGAGGCAAATACATCTGCTGGCTGACTCGACTGCTGCTGATGCTGCTGCTGACAAACTGGAAACCATATGAAAACAATAATTTGGTTGCATCCATGGACGAGATAGATCCTTGGCTCGGTTTCCTTACGGTCAACTGCAGCAAACGGATAGCAATAAATTATAAATTCGTTTGACTTCTGCCTCCTGCCGGGCAATGAGACCATTCCAGCTTTTGTTCCTACTGCTCGCCCTCTGTTGTCTCTGCTGCTCTCCAGCCGTTATATCCTTGACCGCCCTCAAATTGTAAACTGCTCTGTGACCGTCTCCTGGCACCTATACACACACACACACACAAACACACACACATACATATGAAATGTGCGTGTGTGTTTGCCAAGCCATAATTCAGCATGACAAGCCAAAAACCATTAGTAAAGGCAATAAAAATGACAATAGAAGCCAATTTCCATATTCTGTGTGTGCAACTGAGTGTGTGTGTGTGTGTGTGCGTGTGTGTGCGTGAGTGTGTGTCAATGTGTGTACCAGTTTCGTTTCAGATTTCTATGGCATTGCCTCTGGTGAGCCTGGTAGCTTTGACATTTGCACGCCAAGCGCATATCAAGTTGCCATCTACTCGAATGCCTTCTCCATTTGTACTTTGGTACTTTGTGTGTGGAGGAGCATAATCCAATTACCGATCATGTTGTTGGACAGGAATCGAGAGCAGTTTTCAGTTGCCGGCATATGAAAAGTGTCACATAAATCATTTGCCGCATTCAATGATAATTCTCTTGTAGTTATTACGAAAAGTGCTGGCCATCATCAACAAAAAGCGTTTGTATCAGAGCGAGCATATCAGAAAA
This sequence comes from Drosophila nr. medialis 2 BK-2023a, assembly GCA_035044325.1. Taxonomy (NCBI): domain Eukaryota; kingdom Metazoa; phylum Arthropoda; class Insecta; order Diptera; family Drosophilidae; genus Drosophila; species Drosophila nr. medialis 2 BK-2023a. Next base: position 922,782 of record JAWNMH010000394.1, read on the forward strand.
ACCCACATTTCCGCTTCGACAACTGCCAGCATTTAGATAAACAATTACACTGTGCAAACTTCCGGTTTGAAAAATGGTTGCTCTGACAACAGCCAAAAAAGAAAGAAATGAAAGAATATAGAATAAACACGCTGCGCTGAAAAACGAGACCCATTCAAATGTTGGCAGCAACACAAAATGGTCAAAGCAATAATTTACAATCAGGCGACAAATCAATGTTGCAGGGGGTCGATTCGGGTCGGTTCGTGTCGGTCTGTGGCATGGATTTGGGTTCAAATCGAATTTCGGGTCGAACAAAACATATTGCAAATTGTAACAAAATTATTGTGTTAAATACATTTTCGACAGCCAGCGAATGCGAAAAACGAAAAAATTCAAATTTGATAAAGTGGCATTTTGTGCGCATAACAAATGGTTTTTTGTCTGTTGTTGTTGTTGTTGTACTCAATAAATATTCAAATTGTACGATTTGTGTGGAATGGCGCAAGAATTTGCTTCTTCTGCGTAGAAGCTTATAGATTCTTGTAGATGAATAATGAACTATTAATTAATAAATACAATTCCTTTCATTAACAAATCTGATTTCTCACTCTCTTCTGTATTTCATTAAGCCTGAATATTAATCAAATTCTGAATATTTATTATATATTTAATAACGAGCAACTAATTAATGAAAACAATTCATTTCATTGCCAATTCGAATTTGTATGCCTATAACTCAGCAAGTGAGAAATACGAAAAAAAAAACTCTCAAAAGTCAGCACCTCTTTTGTAAAAATATATGTTTTCCAAAATGTTCGTGTCTGGGAAAATAGGGAAAGGGGATTTGGTTATTCACTTAAGCTGCCGCAACTGGTTGCCTTCGACTAATTTATGTATTAATTTTTCACACTAAATGCCATAATTTATTTCAACGGCATTTGCAATGGCTCATCTCAGCCGCAGTGCACACATTTTAATTCTTTTCGCTTTGACTATGGCGACGCCTCATAAACAATATTAAATCCCACACTAACTGAATATTTATGTGTGTGGAAGCAGTCAGGCTGGCAGCCAGGCAGTCAGGCAGGCAAACACAGGCATGTGATAAAAGAAAAACGCCAAGATGCCAGACGGGGCATATTGCCTAAATCCCATAAAACTTTTGCCATGCCAGCCAGGAGGGGTAGAGGAGAGGAGAGGCCTGTGGCCCACCAACGCCTCCTCAATTCTAAATGTTGCATGACGTGGCGCTATTTTCGTCAAAGAGAATGAAAACTCTTTCAAATAGAATTCACAATGCACAGTAAACCAAAACCAAAACCAAAACCAGAACCAAAAACAAACTAAACTCGACTGCCGGTCTGTCTTTCTGTCTGTCTGTCTGTCTGTCTGCACTCGGCGCAACTTGACACAGCACATTTAAAATTATGACAGTTTTCATTTTCAATGGAATTCATATTATTTTTAGTTTGGATTTTGATGTCTTTTGTTTTTTCCGCATTGCATTTTTTGAAAATGAATATTTGACTTAAGTTTCAGAGCACTTTCTTAAAGCGTCTAATTTGATAATTTTAATTTGTTTACTTCAATTTATATATTGTTAAGACAAACCTAAGAATATTTGAGAAAAATGGAATTATATTGTAATTGGTTAAAAGTTAGGTTAGTTTAGCTGGAAGTCTTTTCAGTCTGTTCCCTCGCATATTTCTAACATTTTTATAGAGTTTCCTTCAGGGTATCTGCCATTCAGAACCGCTCGACTAGAAGATGCCTTCTAGTTTATTTGATTTAATCACATACTACACAGCACAGGCCACAAAGTCAGAGCTACGACTTGATAAGCATTGTTAATAAAATTGTCAAGAAAGAGCGCTTAAACAGCTGGATAGATATATTTAGGCAGAGCAGGACCTGGATCAAAGAGGTCAAAAATGGGCCCTAACCTGTGTGACACGCATACATAATCAAAGAGGGAGTGAGAGAGAGAGAGAGAGAGAGTGCGGATAAGGGATACACAAAAAGGACATGCTGGATTCTGTGTGAAGCCAGAAAAATGTTGTCGAAAGCCGTAATGCAGCCGCTCTGGAAGATGGTCATAAATTAAGTTGACTCTATTCACTATCGCTCAATAATAGAGGACAATAAAAATTTATTACAGTTTGACCACCATGAAATCATCGTTAGGCACTTTCGAAGGCAACTCCTACACGCCTATGCAATAGATAAATATATATATATATATACACACAGATATATATTAAACATGTAAGTAAAGTTGAAAAGGTCGTCACCTGAACGAGAGAGAGAGAGAGAGAGAGAGAGAGAGAGAGGTCAATGAAAAATGACACAGACTCTCTCGCAACAGGGGAGTTTGGCGGGAAACTTGACTCTTAGATCTCTTTAACCGAATGGCTGTTCGCCTGCCCGCCTGCATCCTTGCCAGGCTGTCAAAGACGGCACAGCTCGTTTGTCACATTTAACAGATTTGTTATCCTGTCGAGTTAATGTCGGGCACACAACAAGCACACACACCCAAGACACACATACACACACATGCGCAGAGTCAGTCAGCACATGTCCTTTTGGGCGTTCGTAAGAAATGCTCGACGGGAACCTTGAGGGAAACGAGAACTGAGACGATGCCGATGTCGATGTTGATGTCGCTGCTGCCTGGCAATAAAAACAAAAGATTGATGGCATTGGGCACACGTTCGATTTGTTTTCCTGTTGCTGTTCCCATGTCCTTGCCTTTAGTGCTTTGTAATGTCTTAACATTTGACACATCACTTGGATTTTTGCCCGACCCACATCGATATCGACGTGGTCCGTTGTCCCTTCGCACTCCGTCCCCGTCTCGTAGCAAGGATATTGCTCGTTAGTTAGGGTTTCTAATAAATTTGTGCAACACATTTCTTGTGTTACTCGGGTCCACATGCTCAGTCCTGTCGTCGCTTGTAACATTTTTATTTGATAACATATTGCATTTGGCCTTCATCGTCGTCGTCGTCGTCGCCTGTGCTCGAAATCTTTTGGGCGGTTGGTCTGGTCAGCGGGGGTGTGGGGAGCTCTGTAGCTCGATTCCCTTGCCGGCTACCACTAAAATATTGGATGCTCCTGGCTCTGCACATGGTGCTCAACGCTTCCACATCCACATCCGCGTGCGCGTCCGTCTGCGGCTCAACTGGGCAGTGATTTATGGCGTCTGTGTTGGTCATTCAACTGCATTTGATTTAGGTTGTAAATTGTTGTATATTGTGGCCATGTCTGCGTTTCCTGTACGGCTTTAGTTTATTTTCTTTCTGCTCACTGATTGTTGCCGTTGCCGTTGTTGTTGTTGTTGTTGCTGTTGCTATTGCTGTTGCTGTTGTTGGCTTTGTTTTTTCCATCACTCGGAAATTTTTCGCTAATGAATTTATTGCATTTGTTGTGCTGCTCGCCGAGTTGGGAATAGTTCCGAGTGGATTGATTTACAGTGCTATTAATATTAATTACATATATACTTTATGTGTGTGTGTGTATTGCAACTGTAATACAAAGTGCAATAAAGAAGTTGAGGCATTATGCAAAAATGGCAATCGAACGAAGTAATCAATGTTATAAATTAGCTTGTATTTTTAGAGTGCACAGCTTGATATTTATTACTAACAAAGGCAATTAACATAATCAGTTAATAACTGTACATAAAAATCTATTAATATCTGATTATATAATTGGAGCACTAAACAACATTTTTAGGTATTGCAGCAATTTGCAACAAAGAAGTCTTCGCATTATGCTAAAATAAATAATGATTTTTAAAGAATGCAACCAACTAATCAGTACAAGAGGTAAACAAAACTATAATTAATATATATGGACAAATCTATTAATTTAATCGGATCTCTCGGTTATCCAATCAATGCAACAAATGAATACACCAAGAAATCTTATACATTTTATAAGATAATTAATATTTAATATTTGTTTTTCATTTTTGTATTTTTTTTTGTTAAGATGTTTGTCGACATCAAATAAATAAATGCAAATAAAAACACTGAATTCGTTTTTCTAACAATAATAATTAATATATTTAAATAAAAGTTTTGTTTTTCGTTCAAATGCAAGTCGAAAATTGTTGAAATTTAATATTATTTTTGCTTTTTGGTAGTTCAATACTGAAATTTACTTAATTTATCGCTGATTAAATACCAGATTTAAGTACGTGGCACAAATACATACATACATTTATATATATATATATATAATATATATATATATATATATATATATATATCAAGTGCACACAAGCTTATATAATATAATCCCATCAAAAAATTGTTTTGTTCTACGCCAGAGTAGCTGACTCCTTTCCTTTTCCAGCAACCTGTGAACTTTTATTCGCAATCATAACTCATAAAATAAGCGAACAAAGTGCCAGAAGGAAGAAAACAATCGAATGTATATTGTGTCATGTCATTGCCAAATAATATTTCACACGTAAAGCTACCAAAGCAGCCAAGCTGAGAGGGAAATCCACAGAAATGCGGAAAACTAAGAAAAGTTGGGAGAGAGAGTGAGAGAGGGGAGAGAATAGCAAATGCTGGTTGTGGCATGTGGCAGGGGGGAGGTGGACAGGAGGACAGACGGAAAATCTACAATATATTGCCAACTATTATGTTATTGTGTGAACGTGCACTGATTTCGCCAGCAAGGCTTTGTCCACGTGCAATATTTTTCACTTGCTGGCAAAGGTTTTTTGGGCTCTTGTAACGGTAAAGTCCAGGGGCGTAACTAAGCGTGGGTGGTTGCTGAGCGTCTTATCGGGGCGTATAACATATATCATTGACACTTTGACATTGGCGAGTAACTCGGGGCGGGGAGTCAAAGTGTGGGCCATGACCGACCGGATTTTAGTACTTTTCAAAATGGCACTTAATCATGGCAGCCGCCTGGCACAGGAAAATGCGGAAACTGGCACACACACCACGCGTAATCGCATGTGTTCACGCTTGAAAGGATAACGACGACGACGGCGAGGATTGGCAAGGACTGGCAAGGACTGGCGAGCACTGCCAGAACTGGCCTCCTGCCGTCGTACAACCAAAACGAAATAAGATTAATGACTTGGCAGCGGGAAGCGTTGCGCTGTTGTTGTTGTTGTAGTTGCTGTAGTTGTTCTAGTTGAGACACAGGCAGCACAGGCAAAGGCGCAAAAAGGACATGCTGGCTGGCATTGGATAAATTGTTTGCTACTTGGACTGTCATTAGTCGAAAAGTTTGTTTGTTATTGTGTTAAGTGTTATTTGTGCGCATATCCAAGTGTCAGGCTGCCAAGCTGCCATTCAGCTTTCTCCTTTCTCATTACTCCCCTGTCCTCTGTCTTAGTTACTCTCTGTATCGTTTATCACTTTCGTTTTGGACACATCCCAGAAATTCGCATGTCATGTTTGGCGTGCATTTTATGTACGGCCATCTCTGATGTTGCTTGAAGCCGACACAAGCCAAACAAAACTAATTCCCAATGACCACAAAATTTGTGAAATAAATAGACAATCACCGGAACGTGAGGGGAAGCGGGTAACGCATACGTTTCATGTCCTTAATATGTGCATCTAATGGTCGATGCGTGACTTTGATCTTTAATAGACTTATTGTCTCAAATCAATGTGCAGATCAGACATGGATGTGGGCCATATGCGTTAGGCTCATTAAGAAACCAGTCCAAGCTTAAGGGTAGCTTAAGCAAATCCCTTGAGTACTGAAATGTTATTTGCAATATATTTTTAATTTTGAGAAATACGATTATTAAATGGGGAAGGCTAAGTCCACATTCGAAAAAAAATACTGACGATTTGTAAGAGAAACTTTGCTGCAAAGAGATATGCAAGCTCCTTACAAGATTAAAAAAACAATATTTAAAAACGTAAAAAATACCTTCTGTATTGTTCTAAATTCTAGAAAAGCAATCTCCTCAGAATAATTAAATAGATTAAAAATATATATTTTTATTATAATTTTTAAAAACAATTAAAGCTGTTAAAAAATATATTTAATAATGTGCCTGAGTTTAGAAATTTCTGTTTACTTGGGTTCGAATGTGTAATATTCAATGATTGACTTGATCAGTCCGGAATTCTGGGTATTGTCTCATCTGAGCAAATGCATAACAAACATTCGTGGAGCAGACAAACACACCTCACTCTGGAATCTATTTACAGATGGATGTATGCTATCCATCGGCAAAGCCAAATCAATGATCAATCACAATCAAACAAATTTAAATCAACAAGAAAATTCCGCATAAATTCCAGGAAATCCACTATCCGTTTTATGTACACCCCAAAAATAAATGAGAGGTGAAATAATGCACACAACTCTCGACATCTTACTCTGCAATGCGAACAACTGAGAGACTTCCTATAGATATACATACATAGTCATCCATCAAATGCGATTTCAGATGCCTGCTACAATTATTTCGTCTATTTTATTTTTAAAACAAAATTAACGTGTTGTTACTCGACCTGTTCGTGTTGTTGTAGTTGTTGCTAATGTGTTTTTATTACGTGAAAAATTGGAAGCAAAGAACGATCGCATGCCAGAGTTCTCAAGATCATTTTATGGGGCCCCCGAACCAAATACCACCGAAAAAAAAGCCAAACCCTATCTCTGACAGGCTCCTGCTGCGTCGCGTCGCAAAGTAGTAGGCGCTGATTGATAGAACAAAGTGAAAATCAAATAAAAAACAAAACATTAAACTATGCACGGCCTCTGCCACATTGCGGTGCAAGATCAAAGACCGCCCCGAGATCTGTAATGACAGCTTTGATCATTGTTTTGCCTTTGATTTTTTCCGGTTCGCTGCTTAATGTGGAACGCCCCAGGGCATCATCACGATCTCTCGGCCAACTTGGGCATCTCTCGGGCATCTCTCGGGCATATCTCCGGCATCTCTCGTGCCTCTCCGGCTGTATCCACATCGAGCACTCGCTTTCGTACCGTTTTACGAGCAATTTCGCGCCTACTTAAGAAATTTCTGTGCTCAACTCTTTACGGTTGTGTTAAGATCGTATTATGGCACTAAACTACACAAAACTCAGATTCTTTTTAGCTGGAAATACAAACACGATCAATTTTGAAGATTGCTTCAGTCTGATGTTTGTTATAGAATAATATCAATGTGAGCTTACCTCTAGATGGATGTAGGATGGAGATGGAGGACTATCATTTTTATGAAACACCGTTTAATCATTTTTTTGTTTGTGCTGAAAGAAATCCAAATAAATAATTTCTCATAATGTTTTCATTTATTTAAGCAACACTGTAAATATTTATAATATAGAAGAACATCTCATTTTATTTGATTTTTCGTGATTGATTATGTGTTATGTGTTAAAACGGTGTTATGGCAATAAATTAGATAACACTATGATTTTTTCAGCTATCAGAGTTTGATGTGTGTCATAGAATAATATAAACCTGGGCTTTTATTATTATTATTATTTATTTAATGTACACTATTATCAGTCTAAACGGAAAACTATAGGGAAACATAAACTAAACTCAAGTAAAATAAATCCAAAATGTAATATATAAATTTAAAAAAAAAGATGAAATTAGTTATAAAAAATAACTTTTTATAAAGTTTTCCTTTGTGCTGCTGATTGAGAGCCTAATAAATAAATTATACATATGTTCATTAATTTACAGAACACTGTGATTATTTAAAACAATACAACAAAGGATCATCATTAAATAATCTTAATGATTGATTACTAATTTTATGGCAGACTATAATTACTTTATTTGATTGCTGTTCCTCATTTGGGGTTTCTATTTGTATGGCCAACTAATCTGTGCAAAGACCACAAAATGCCAACATAAGCTGAGTTAACAGAACAGCTGCAAATGTCCCATAGACATTTACTATGGCCACCACAAATTTCTTTAGATTGTCGCCAACAATTTATCGCATTTTAAAACCCCTTTCGAGTTCTGGTAAACTACGCGGCTCGGCTACAAAATTAGAAAACACAAAAACTTTTCAAATAAAAATCACGTAAACTGTCGCCTCGATTTCAAATGAATCGAGCGATGCACACTCGGCATATTTGGACTTAGGCACGATTCTCTGCCCCTGCCACTGTCACTGCCACTGCCACTGCCACTGCCCCTGTCCCTGTGCTCAACCATAAATAATGGACGCTGTGAGCCATGCACTCTATTCCGAGAACCCTTTCTCTTGGCGAGAGAGCAGCCAGTAGAAGAGGCTATCAATTTATATTTTATTATTGCTGGAACATAAATTCTAGAAAACCACACAATTGAAATTTATGTAATGCCTTCGCAGAAGAGCAAACAACAATGATAAAGGTTGAATGATCTCCCTGCTACCGCTCCAAATGATATTTCAGCGGCAGTCTAACAAATAGTAAGTGCTTCTGTTCTTAACACGGCCAATAAATCAGAGTTCGTGAAGGCTGGCCTTGTCAAATGGAGGTATGAGTCTTGTATGGGTGTTTTTCTTTATATTTATTTTGTTTTTTTTAGAAATCTGTAACACGGCCCTTGGTCTGCCAGTCACCGTAGCGTGTGGGCTCCAGTCCGCGTGGTCCACCAATTTCACCTGTGTGAGGATTGGTATTGTTTGGCCAGGGCAAGAGAGGCTCCTTCTCGTGAGCCGGATGTATCCAGCCTTTGGGTACACTGATTACGGGTGCATCCGAACGCAGTTTCTCCTTAAATTTCAAGTAACGTTCGCTCGTTTTCGACTGTAGGTCTTTCTTCAAATCCTTTGCTTGCTCCTTGATCCGCTCCTGCTCTTGAGTTTTGGCATAGAGCTCTGTGGGCTTAGGATCGACACCAGCGCCATAAAAACGAAGGGAAGCAATTGAACACCATTTGTGGAGGACAAACAAACGAATCATTTTTGAACTTGGTTTAATTTAAATTCCTTAGTTTTGACTAGTTAATTTCTGATTTTCTTCTGGATCTCTATGTATTTTGCAAATGTCAGCTTTTGACATCTGTTACAAATTTTCTATATGCCTACTCGAAATCGGAAAAGTTGTAATATGGTTTCTTGAACACGTTTTAATTTTAAAATATTTTTCCAAGCTTAATCGATCTGTTTTCATATTCAGGTATTTATATATAATTTGACTGCAAGTTTTTTAAAGCCACAGACACCCGATTTTCCTTAGAAAACAGACTTGATTTAATTACAAATTAATGCATTATATTTGAAAATTCACAAGTTCTCTTCCTCACACCTATTTTAATGTCCAGATGTGTATATAGTTAAATCATTGGATTGGTTGGATTCCGATTGAAATCGGATTTTGTTATTTCAATAATTGGCTTACCATATTTCACTTTTTTAAGAAGCCATTTGAGCTATAAAAACCACATTTTTAGCTAAGTAAAACGAAGTGGATTATTCCAATTCTGATAAGCACATTTTTTAATTCTATTGTGCTCCCTTTCTGAGCCTACAGCTCTTCCATCAACCCCAGCTCCTTAATTTATGTTACTATCATTTATTTTATAGAAATAATATCACAACTAACAATACAAGACAGAGCATTAGCTACCAGGCCTTCAGCTATGCTCATAATAATGGTTTATACCGTTATTTAAAAATTGTTCTAGTACATATTTTGTAGATGTTGTTGGTTAAGATGGATGATATTGGATATTTGTTGGGTGTAGTAGCTTGCTAAGATGGGCTCTTCTGATGCCATTTAGTTATTTAACTGCAGGGTAAAAAGTAGCTATTTGAAGACATTTAATATTTTCATAAATTTGGAAAGATTTCAAATTAATCTTCTCAAAAAAGATGGCCTTTATATATTTCAGAAATAGGCTTGTTAAGAGTCTAAATAAAGAAAACACATTTTGTATTAAATCGATTACCCTCAGCAGCTTGATCTACAAGGAAATCAGTGAATGGAATTAAATTTGATACGCGTTGAATATTGTTAACAAATTTGCTTGAACGCTTCAGCTACTTACGAGCATGTTGCATGTTATGTATAGCATGTTGCATGTTGTTGTTGTACTGCATCTGTTTGACATTATGTACTCGAACGGCTTGTCCAAACAGTTTGACGCGAGTCTAGTTGACAGCTGAGATCAAATGTCTGCGTTTAAAGCCCGACTGCTGGCAGCCAGAGACTTGACTGACAGCGTGACAGAGTCTAATGTCTTTGCAGCAGCTGCTATAGTGATAAACTGCGGGTTTTCTTTATATCTTTCTTTTTTTTCATTTATTTGCAACTTCCGGAAATGGGTAGCTGACTTGCTGGCAGTTAGCTAAATAGCTAGTCGGGCAAGCAGTAAGCAGCAAGCAGCAAGCAGCTAGCTGGCAGTCAGCTTGTCAGGCTGTAGTAGTCAACTGTCAAGGCGTCAACCGTTAGCTGATTCATTCATTGATGGCAGCAATTAAAACTGGACATGTGTTGCCTTGAGATAGCCAGCCTGCTCTGATCGTGTCAAGCGGACAACCATGCAACATAAGTCGTTTCGCGCCCGTCTCCCCCTCTCTCTCCGTCGGAGGCAACGCCTTGCAGCTTAAGTTGAAGTTTAGAGTTGGAGATGGAGTTGTAGTTGCAGTTGTAATTGTGTGGCTGCCACAGTCGGTGCAACATCAAAGCATTTTAAATATGGCTTGTGTGTGCACATTCCGTGGCGGCTCGGTAAGAGCGCAAGTGTCTGTCACGCTGGCGCAAAATCACAGCGACATTGCAAATTTGTTCTGCCATCAAACAACAACCCACTCGGAATTGGAGGAGACTCTGTCTCTGCCTGGCATCTTTTATTATGTGCCTCTGTTTTTTCTTCTTTTTTTGAGTGTATTTCTTATGCTGTTGCTTTCGCGGGGCAACATTAAAAGTTGCCGGCTGTCAAGATTCGCATGCGTTTGCATCGTTCTCCTTGTCGAGTGCAACTTTCTTTCTTTTCAAGCCCCCGCCAATGGTGCCCCACTTGGAGTTGCAACTTGCGATTGAGGTTGTTAATTCGCTCCTGTCTCTCGCAGTGTGTCAGCTGGCACAGCGGGTTGCTCTTGTTGTTGCAGTCTCTTTTTTGCTGCGTTTGTTTGCGGCAAAATTGAAATTGTTGCTTTAACGTCGGCATGACAATAATCTCGCAAATCTGTTTAAATTAAGCGAGACAAATGTTTCTTTTTGCTCCATGCACTCCAATCAGACAACCAGACGGGCACAGCTTGCTGTTGTCCTCCACGCTTTAACAACCATGTCCAAATGTGTGAGAGTATTTATCTTGAGTATTTCTTGATGCGAGCCGGACATTGTCAGCGCGCATAATTCCTGAAAACTTTGGCAATAAACGGCCAGAATCTCAAGGAAGTTTGGCTCGCAAGGATGTTTGTGCTACTCGTATAAAATATTTCTTTTAAATGAATATTTTTATTTACAAAAATACTTGACGAACTGCAGTTATTACTAAGCGCAATATCAATAATACAAAATTAAGAAAAACTTGTCCAAAAACATTGTAAACAATTTGCGCGAAAAGCAAAAACTTCGCATTTTTGAAAAGCAGCAAAAATACATATTTTATGAAAATTACAACCTGCGCGTACATTAATTAAATCGTATAAAATACGCCGACTGAAAGTTCCTGTGGCTTTGATCAGCCGTCAAGTGGTTTGATCGATTTCCAACAATAAAAATTCACCGACAACTTGTTCATAATGAAGATCGGGTGATGTTAATGTTGTTGTTGTTGCTGTTGTTGTTGTTGCCAGCATCTTGTTGTTTTGGTGCTCACAGCGCATCAATCACTCCAAAGCCGCTTCGAGCTCTCCACGTGTGTGTAGATATATAAGTATATGGATCTGTGTTGGTATTGGTATGGGTATTCGTGTTGCTATCGGTGTATATATATCGCCCGATTGCCCACCCATAAACTTGTTTGATCCTTTTCTTTTTTTTCATCGTTTTTGGTATTTTACGGAAGAATCAAGCATTTTCACACCGCAATAAAAATCTCAAACATGTTTGTAAAGTTGTTAATGCTGCTGTGCTGTGTTGTGTGTTGTGTTGTGTTGGGGGCATGTGTAGGTGGCAGCAACGTATAAATTAACATTTTGACTGCCAACTGGCGCGGCAAATGATCAAAGACACTTTGTGCCGTCATCGTTCCGTTGATCATCGTCATCGTCATCAACGGAGTCGGCTGCGTAGTCGGAGGCGGCATCGCGAACATCATTTCACGTTTACGATCCATCAACACGAGCCATCAAATTGTATACAAACAAACGCAACAAAGATCAAAAGCCGTGTACCTACACACACTGACACGCACACTAACACACACACACACACATACACGATTTACAGCCGGGTATGCTCATTTCGATTTTCAAATTCATTTAAATGAAATCGGGGACCGAAGAACTGCCACAGAGTCACGGTAATATGGCAATGGGAGAGGGAGTTTTGATAGGGAGTGGGAATGGAAATGGAAATGAGTATGAAAATGCCTCTTCAGCTGCATATTCATTTCGGATTCTGTTCGCCCAAACATGCTCAGCTAATTACTTATGTGCCGACGACTTGGGCCAAGTGTAATGCGTTTCTCGTGTGTGCATCTGTGAGAATTATTTTTTAATCCCACACGGAGTGAGTGTTGCTTTTTATGTGTGGGATACACTATTCCTTGTTTTCTATATTATTTCAAGCAAGGCACAGAAATATGCGATTTTTCAAAGTTGCCTTTGTCTGTTTGTATTTTTATTTGTTAGGCACAGGCTTATGGGCAAATTAGCTTGCTTCCGCTTTGAATGATGTCTCATTAAATAATTTAACTCTGGCAAACTTTTCATTTATTTTTTCTTCAATTTTTCACTCTCTTTCTCTCTCTTTCAGTCTGCCTTCTTAGCAACGCTTCACAATTTTTGGTCTAATTGGGTTTTTCCTGTGTTTTGCCAAATATATTTTGGACCATTTCAGATTTTATTACACCCAGATTTATTATGTTTATTATTTATTTAGTTTTGTGCTTTTAATTTTATGTAAATTAATTTATAAATTTAATTTTAATTTTCTTACACATACATATTGAAAATAATAAATAAATTTTATACAATTGGAAAATACTAAATAAACAATAAATATTGTTAAGTCTGTAAAGCATTCTCATTCGCCAAGTTAATAATAATAATTGCAATAATTAAATGGAATCGAATAATAAATGGCGTCACCTGCTTGAGGAAAGCAGCATTTATCTGTTCTGCCCAGCGAAGGGTGAGGGAAATAAGGGAACCAGTGGCAAAAGACCATTAGCCTTATCAAATGACAGCATCGTCAAAAAGCTGAAAATTTATATGTTGCCCGTTTGTCAGACTATAAAAATGTACAGATTTAATGCCTATGAGCGGCATGTCAAATTCAATTTTACCCCTTAGATTGATGCAGAGAACGAGGACGTAAGCGAGAGACCCCAATAAAGTGCAATTAGCCAGATTTATGATTATCCCTGTTATGCACAAATAATTTTTAGGCAATTCTAGATGGGTCTACGACGGTCGCCGTACGTTTTGGGCGAAAAGCCGACGCAAAATTTATAACACCAAACGTAAACAACAAAGAAGACAAATCGCTTTATTCACGGCATTCATTTCGCAGCCGCCACAAAAACACCCCCCGGGCAGGGCAGGGGTGGGCTGGGCTGGTCTGGGCTGGGCTGGTCTGTGCCCGAGCAGAGCGAGACCAAGGCAAACACCCCTTTTGTTTGTGATCTTCTGGCTGAGAAATATGGGCTGACAGCATTATGCCCATAACATGGCATGCTGGGCTGAAGGGTCCATGGTCCTTGTCGTCACCGGAGGCACATAAAATCAAATTGAAATCTGCTCGAAATTTGATATGCCTCTGCTCTGCCTTATGAAGTATGATGTGTGTATATATGTATGTGTGTGTGTGAGTGTGTGTGGAAGTGTGAGTATGTGGAGTTACCCAAATGATAGGTTTGGTAGCACTTCCCCAACACCAACGCCTCGTGGTTGAAAGGTGTTGATAGTTGTTAGGTTTTTAAATTTTTTTTAAAACCTCAAAGGATTTAAGTATGATATGTTGAAATATACTTAGATTCAAGTAAGATATAACTCTGTATATTTAATAATAAAATAATACATTTTTGCAATAGATTAAGTATTTTCTTGTTTTTAAAAATATTGCGAAAAATAAAATTCTTATTATTAAAAAGGTTATTTTCTCTTTTTTAGAAATATTTTTTTTTGTAATAGAGATTATTTGTAAACAGCAGATATACTGAGACTTATTTATATAGTTCTCTGTTGCTATTTTAGAGATTAGTCTTTAATTTAGACATATTTTTCCAAAGTTAAATTAATGCATTCCGAAATTAATTAAAGGAAACCTGTGGTTTTTTAAAAGTCACAATCATTAATGAACAACATTAAGTAAAGCGCATCTCATTTTGTACTAAAATTAAAAAATGCACACGTAAGTAATACTTTTTTAAGACATGGTTTCTTAGATAGGTAGTTTTTTTTATACAAATTAATGTAATAATATATTTAAGAGTTAAAGTTCTAGCTACATATAATTTTTAATAAGCGAAAAGTTGCCGTCATATTGCAGCATAAATGTATAAAGTCGGTTTGTTTTTGGCTTGCGAAAGTTGCATGCAATCGAAAAACTTTTTGCTTTCCATGTCATAGAAAAACCGCACACCATATGTGAACATTGCTCATGCCCCAGGGTATGGGTGAGGAGTGTACGCGTGAGGTCCTCGCAGAACGCCTTCGTGTGCAACCCCAGATATGGTCTATGCTCGGTTTGCCCTTTCACGAGGAAAAGTACTTTGGCTCAGTTGTTGTTTGTACATGTTATTAATTTCGCGTAAAGGCGTCGTTCTCGCCAGTGAAAGGGGCGAGTGCCGTCAATGTCGACGTGCTGGATGAAAGGATGGATAAATGGATGGATGGGTGGATGGAGGGAGTGAAAAGATTGCCAACGGCAACGCGAGCGGGCGTGTGCTGTCAAATTTGACAAATGTTGACAAATGCTTCGAAAATAATATTTGTTTGAGCAGACGCAGAAGCGATTCCACAGAGCTGCGAAATAAATATTATTTGCGTTCATTAGTGCGAGTAACCTGAGGCGCCTCCAAATGACAACAGTTTCACTTGTGGGTTATGCTTGCTTCAATACACCAACCCATCAATCCATCAATTCATCAATGTATCCATCCATACATCCATCGCATGGGATCCATCATATCGTGTCGAACCGCGCTCAACCACGTTGTCCTGTCAAATCAATCATTGTCTCTGGTTTGGCTGGCTTTCGGTTTATTTTTGCTTTTCGTTGGCCTGCCTTTTGTTATTGACATAAAGCCGGCCCATAATTTTTCATTGCATTGCACACGCATGACATTAATTTAGCTGACAGTTTTCTTTTATTTTTGCGTGTTATTCTTTTTTCTTTTTTTGTTGTATTTGGCCTCTTTTGTACTTATTTCCCCTAGTGCTGTCAGCACGCATTTACATGTGTCACAAGCTTGTAGACCGGGCTTCGGTTCCGGGGGGCCTTCAGGGGTTACGTGAGTGCGGATTTTGTGGTTGGCACATTTTGCACTCTTTTCAATTGTGTACATGTCCACTTTGTATAAATATCTTGTACGCTTTTCGCAACTCGCATTCAATTTACTTTTTAGCAATAATTGAAGTTGTCATTGGTATTTGTGAGAGTCACTTTTTGGATTGATTGCATTCCTTATGAATTAAACATGCAAGATACTCAGTATACTTCGGGTGCAATGACAAAATCATGTATATGTCATAAGATCAGCTGACACAGTCAGACAGTCAGCTTAAGCAGAGTATTTCCGCTTCGTTGTGCTTAAGTTGCGCAGCTTTTCCTTTACATTTTCCTCTTTTTGCTGCAAAGAAATTCGTTTCTCTTACGGTTCTTTGCATATGAATAATTACGAATTTGACAGTTATGTCATTTTGGGCCATTCGTTTTATTTATTTTTGACAAGGGTCGCCACTCTCTGTACCATATGCCAGATGTACATACTGCGGGCTAAACAATGCACATGAAGTCAGCGAAAGATGTGTCGTCGTTAAAGACTATTGCAACTAATGTTCGAATTAACTAAATCAGACTAGGCTATAAGTTAAATATCAGGGAGTATTAGCTTATACTAATAAAACTGGGCTAAGCCAGTTCAGCTATCTTAAATAGGAGCAAGTATGAAAAGTAAGCTACTCACAATTTGAAAAGTTGCATTTGCTATTTGTCACACATTAATTGGATAGTTACAAAATACACTCCTCAACCGGGCATTATTTACGGATATTTATTATTCGAAATCTGCGTTTTTACGAAATTGCCAAAACAAAAGCAACGCACAACAAAAACCTTATTAAATGTACAAAAGTATTAGAAGCCATCTGCTCAGCCGTATGTCCTTTCCTTATTCCATCCATTGTTAGCTATCTGTTTGATTTGATAGATCAATAAGAAATCCTTTAAGCGCTCCCTTTCCGCATTCCCAACTGAAGTCTATAAAATGCTTTGAAAATACAATGAAATCAAAGTATTTTGTAAGTTTTTTATGTTATCGATTCAACACATGCTATATTCAGGTTGGGCAAACAAAATGCTTATGCGCCTAGCTTTGAAATCGAAGCTTACTTGAAACAGGTTCATGAAACGCCTACTTGAAACTGGTGGTGCCACCAAAAAAATGGACTCAAATTGTGCTCGGGGGAATAACGAAATAACTACATGACATCCGACATGCATAATTTACAAGATTAACGATATGAAAATTGATTTCGATGCCACTAAAAATGTCGAAAATGAAACTCAACAAAAACAGAAAAACTTTTTTGTTTGTTGGTTATTTATGGCCAGGGTGTGTGAGTGTGTGGAAATGGAAATGGAAATGGAACACCATTTAAGTCATTTAAATTTAATAGACGAATAATTTTTATGGGATTTGGAAATCAGGTATTTATAGGATTAAGTGGTTGAACTCAGGGCGCAGTACTAGTAAAACCTGCAAACAGCTCCATAATGAGTCATTAGCTGCCACGACTATAAAGTTGTATGCCCCAACTCCCCTGCTCTCCACTCTCCACAACGTGTCCAACTACATACTTTGCTTTTGGTTTTTACGACTCTCCTTTGTGTCAACTGTCCCCAGTAATTGTCACATTTTGTCAGCTTCCCATATTTGATTTGGGTTGCTGCCTCCGCACCAGAAACAGCTACAGAGACACAGAGACACAGAATGACAGCCGCCACAGTCTCCCCCCTCTTTCAGCTCTTTTATGACAATTTTAATGCAATTTTCTAAAATAAAATGTATTTTTTATGGCTCTGTTCAAGAGTGTGCACCCTCGGGAGACAGACAGGCACAAACAGGGAGAGGGATAGGGAGAGGGAGAGGGGGAGAAGTGGAAACCTGAACACTGTTTCGACCTGACAGCCTTTACGATTGGCTTTCATTTGTGTGTTGTCTATTATGGCTGTGTTTGCTTTTATCTCTCCACTTTGATTTTATATCTATTCTGCTCTGTGTGTGTGTGAGTGTGTGTGTGTGTGTGTGTGTGTGTGAGTTGCGTGTCTGTGTCAAAGTTTATATTTTTATTTGTTTCGACAGTAAAGTTGATGTGTTTATGACACGTCTTGACACTAAGTAGCCGCCGCATACTGTTGGCTACTGTCCGTGCGTGTTGACCTTTTTTTATACAGGCTAAAGCGTCCACTTACCAGCTGATGGGAGAAACCATAACCAAGCCTTGATTGAATAACTGAGTGCTGTATTTATTAATAATTCAATAAAACTCAAATGCTTGACCGGTTAAAAGATATGTAAATTACGATAAAAATGCAATTTATTGAAATAGTTTCCAGCTGAGCTAATATTTAGAAAGGGTCCACTGTCAACCCGATTGGGATATGAAGGTTTCCAATGTGAATGCTGAGTACAACTTAGAGTTTTAGGCGAGACTGTGAAGAGGTCTTGGCTAAGATTGGGCGGATCCCTTGCACCAATGCCTTGTGGTGATTATTTCTATATATAAAATGATAAGAATGAAACTAAATTAAAAATTTATAACTAAAGAAAAAAATGTATAAAATTATGTGTATGCTAAATAAAAATGTTCTAAAACATTTACAACTCATATTTAGTTTTTAGAAATATTATGTACCCCATAGAAAATTAAGAAAATCGTCAGAACTATTCACTAATATGATAAATTTAAAATCTTTTTTATTTAATTATTATTATATCAATATTATCATTTATTTATTTATTTTCTTTTGTAATCATTTGATAGCTATCCCATCTTTCAGTTTTTACGTATACTTGGTATTAAAAATAGATTTCAAAATGTTTTTTATTTTATCTTAACTATATTTTTCGAAATATCTTATTATTATTATTTGACCACAGCTGTATATACTTACATAATTTATGCTATTTAATGAAACGAGTTTGTTTCCGGCGAACCAAATCGATATAAATGTGATGGGCATGTCAAAGCTGTCACGCAGTAAAAACCATGCTCGAAACCTTAACAGGCAGACAAAGGCTGGCTGTTGTTGTTGTTGCTGTTGCTGTTGCAGTAGTAGGTGATTTTGCTGGTTTCTGCACAGAAGTTGCAGAAAGAAGACCAAAAGGAAAAACCGCAAAATTGAAAATACATCAAAGTTGTCTGCGGCAGCAGAAGCAGCAGCAGAACAGCAAGAACAACAACTGAGAAATCATAAAAGAAATATGCTTCGAGACCCGAGGACGAGCAACAACAACAGCAACAACAAGAGGCAAACACATTCAATAACGAGGGATGTCAAAAAGCCATCATAAACAGATGACATTTCCCATATTGAGTGGCGAAAGTAAAATTTAATAATAATACAAAATACGGCGACAGCAACGACGACGACGACGACAACGACGACGACGAGTCAAATTCGGTGGCACGTTGTGCGAGACGGATGGGAGCGAAAGAGTACAAGGACTGGAAGGGCAGACAGGGCGGGCGGGCGTACAGGCAGACGAGTGGGCGGACAGACAGACGGGCGGTTAGTCGAAATAGGCGGGGCTGGCAACACGTCAACAACGAAAATTGACACGCCGACATAAACACTCACACATGTTTCGCTGCTGTTGTTGCTGTTGTTGTTGTCGGTCTCCAAGCGCTGTCTTTGGAGAATGGGGCACTGACTGCCTGCTGTGCGGAATGTATAGCAAAAATGTCAATATGTTGTTGGGGTTGTCAGGCCTGTCATGTCACACTGGCGCTTGGCAGCTGCCCTGCCCCCAACTGGCCCCCGTCGAGTGCCAATGCTAAACGTGTCTTAGTTTCATGCATGAATGTTTGTGGCACATAATTGAAAGCTAGCTAAATTAATTTCAATGTGAGACGCCAACAACAACTAACACAACTTATACTAGCCGGTTAGTTGCCCCTTTGCGCCCAGCCAACCCCGCCTAACTGTTCGCACATGAGTGCCTCGTGGTGTGGAGAGGTGAGTTGGGCACAGCTCGTTAACAGGAGCTTCACAGCTAGCTAGAAGTCACCTCATCATCGTCAACGCTTCCACCTTTTCCATAACATTTTTGACAGCTTTCGTCTAACATGCAACAGAACCCACAACACACACATCACACACACACACAGTCGCGTGTAAATGGGCACCGCCCTTCAGACACCTCACGCCCCATTAGACATACGACGTTTATCAATGACATTTTTTGGTCAGCTGGCCTAATGGCAAATGGCATTGATTTAAATGAGCTTTGAGTTTTGGCCTTGTGGCTTTCAGCCAAGCACCGAGCAGTGAACAGTTAACATGACTAAGTTATTACTTGTCTGCTGGTTAACTTTGCATTTGACTTACAATTATTTTGGATTTCACACGACTTTTAAATACCGCAAGCAAACAAAATGTGTCATATCCAGCAGACCTTATATACAGCTGTGTTTTTCTACATATTTACAAACATGTTCATTTGAATAGTTACAAAAGGTGACTAAACAGACTAAGTTCAATGGGATCTCAAATTTAAATGTACAAAAGAAATACATTTTATTTTTTGATTTATTTGAAACTTTGATGGCTTTTACCCACTGACAAATATAAAACATCAGTTTCAACAATATTAATTTTATTTAATCATTTTCTATTGTTAGATTGAACAAAAAAAATCTTTCAGATACTGATAAATTTAATTTTATTTATTTATTTCATCTTAAGCAAAACCCTTCTTTTCCAAAACACCAATTATATATGTCTTTATTTAAGTGATGATTTAAATTAAATTTTAAATTTCTGCTGAATATAGTTAGAAAATTTCAAGGACTATTTAAGTACGCTTTAAATGTGCCTTCTTTAATTACGATCCAAAGTGTGGCATAATCTAAGTCAATATGTAACTATAATAATAATTTTAAATTTAATTTTAAATTTTTGTTAAATACTTTTAGTCCGCATTAAACAAATAATTAAGTTAGTATATCAAATAACTGGACACCTCAAATATGAGTATTTCATAAATATGCTGCGATTATCTGGGACACTTGAACAATCCTGGCACAACATTTAATATTGTGCATAACTCGTCTGTGACTGTACTATTTATTTTCTTTATGATGCAACTCCAGCTGAGCCCTGCAGAATGCTCGGAATGGACACACAGATAAGTACAAAACGTTGCCAACTATTTTATATTACATTTATGCCCCTGCGTGCTGCGAGTGCCAAGTGTAATAGAAATAGTTATTAAAAGCCTTCAAGACGACATCGTCGACGACAGCTGGCGACTATCGCAGTCAGAGTTTTATGTTGGGCAGATAACTAACAATGCGCAGCGTAGCTTGTTACAATTTATGTCCTTGCCACACATAACACACACACACACACACTTAGACAAACATATATGATCCATGAAATGTCATAAAAGCGCAATTGCGGCCAAAATTATCGAACATTTAGCAAAAGCGTTGGGGCTCAGCCATGGGTGGTTACTGCTTTTATATCCCACAAAACCTCCTTACTCTGGTCTCCCCCCTCCCCCTCTCCTACACACACACACACCGCAGCAGGACCTTTTGTTTTTTACGACCATCAGCAGGAGTCAGCCCACATTGACAACGACATCAACTTCAACGTCAGCATCCAGAATCCAGCATCGCCTCGTCGAGCAATTCACACGTACCACATTAGAGGCACTGATATACATACTTTTAATAGAGCGTAGCCAAGAGTCACTAAAGGAAGAGCAGTTGGCGGTGGAGCAGGGGGGATGAAGGAGGGAACAACCCCTAAAGAGACATGGCACGTTCAGTGGATGCTCGTAAATTTGGACGTATCATTTGGGCACTTGGTTTATTAGTGTCAAAAAGTGGCTGCATGAGAAGCTGCTCAAACAGGAAGCAGCATATGGTAGATCCTTAAATGACCGCACGGCAGGGTTGGCAGGATGTGCACACTTTAGGACATGATAAGTGGACAGACACACTTGGCAACCGAAACAATGTCACAAATAAAAGATACACTTCACTTCTCTCAGTTGGCTACAAACAAACGATTACTTCCAAACATCGATAAGAAATGCTTTCCTTAAAAGCGACAAGCAGGAGGCAGGAGGCGAAATGAGCTGACCCTGAAGCATACAGTTTTCAAATCAATATAATATAATATACTTTATTAAAGCCAAAAACATTTTTTTCACAAATATATACAAAAAATCATTGTAGTCTTTCTGACTGTTTCACTTAGGAATAATTCCTTTACTATTTTATTATCATTCTCTGTTTCAATAACTCGATCTGCTCGCACTTAATCCAACTCTGAAGGTGGTCGTTCATAAAATTATTGATTGTTTCATAATAAATATATACGACAAATTAAACACTATACTTTAAGCTTATAATTTGTAAACACATGTATTTATTTATTTATTCTGACATTAGTATTATTTACTTAATTTCAGTTTATTTTTGATGTTCGCTGCTGAGGTGTGGATACAGGCTTGGCATATAGCTTTTGATTTATGATTAAAACATATTGTTTGAATAACAACTAAAATAAATGAAGACAAGAAATTCTCTTTTGTGTTGGATTAATTTACATAAATTTGCAGTGTTTATTTCAAAAGATTTTTAACTGGCGACTGTAAAGATTGAGCAAATTTTTAGTTCTAGTCAAAAATAAGCCAAAAAAATGTATTTGTATTTGAGGCTGGCGCTCTCTCAAATTTTGTGCACTAATTGAAAATAATTTATAACGGTTTTATCATATAAATCAATCGAGGCATAATCCATGACTTACTGCTGCGCCGACTGCTGCCCCAATCTCCTAAAACTTGCCACTGCAGCCGCCGAGGCACACAAAGAGCTTGACTCATGTCACTTGAGGATTTATTTCTTCCTTTCTTTGGGATCTCGAGCGCGTAACTTGGTAGAATGAGGGCCACTTCCAAGGCGGCCTTTTGTTGTCTCACTCACTCTATCTATCTATCTATCTATCTCTCTCTCCCTCTCTCTGTGTGTGCGCATGTGCGGCCCTCTTTGATGTGCAAACATTATTAAAAAGCCAATAAAACATTTAAAAACAGCTTGAAATTTTTCATTGTTGGCGTTGTGTTTTTTATTTTCATTTATTATTTTGTTTTTTTTTTTTTTTGGCAACGCACCGCAACGAAAAGATCCAAGAAGTCGGCTTATTAATGCGACAACGAACAACGCCAGACAATTTAATATCTTCAATATATCCCTTTGACTGCCGAAGCGAAACCACTGCACCACTGGAACACTGAAACAGTGAACCACAGCCAAGGTGAAGTGCCGATGCGAACGGTAGCACAAAATGTCAACAATCAGCGAACAATCACATTTTGTTTGCTGTCAATGTGACAGCCACCAATATTTATTTTAAATCACCGACAACGCTGCGTGTTTTATAAGAAGTGGCATCCCAAAAAAAAGAAAGAAACCACTCTTCACTCCACTGCTCTTGTGGCAGCCTCCCTCAAGCGACTTCTATTGCCTGGTTGATTGGTCTGCGTTTATTTAGGCAGCTAGGCAGCTACTGTGTTTGTTTTTGGCTTCCAATTCGTTTGAATCGGCTCAGCGACTCAGCCACTCGGCGACAGTCAGTCAGCCGCATGCCATCATCAAAATGAAATACAAATATCTTTGACAGCTACCACTGGAGTGAGCACAAGAGAGCCAGATAGACTGAGAGAGACAGAGAGGGAAGAGACGGGCCGACTTTGAAGTCCACTGACATGGACGACGACAACGTGCCCATCATTCGTTCGTCTTATTCGCTTTTGTCATGTCAACGCAGAAGCAGCAGCAGCAGCGGCTTCTTCTTTTTTTTATTTTTTTTTTGTTGGTAGCCAGCTTAAATCTCAGCCAGTCAGCCAGTCAGTCTTTTAGCCAGTCAGCCTTTTAGCCAGTCAGCCAGTTGCAGCCAGCAGTCAGCAGTTTAGGCTGGCAGTCATTTCCTTTTTCGCTTTATTTTTTTGCCCATTCAATTTGGTTGTGCGTGTGTATGCATGACAGCATGTGTGTGTGTGACACACATTCCTTTTTTGAGCCAGGACCCACAGCGAAACGGCGCTACTTCAAAGGACATGTTTGCAATCGGCTTGCGGTTTTCTTTTTTTCTTTTGGCAGTCAAAACGCCTAAATGGCCAAAAAAAAAAGAAAGAAAAAAAATGGGAATTGATTGTTTGCTCATATTGTTTCAATCCCAAGACAATAGGTAACAGCCAACATTGTCAACGTTGACCTTGTGTCATTTCTGCGTATCTAAGAAACACATGTAGCATTTCAAACTAATGCTTATGCATTCAGTAACAATTGATTCGAATTTTGATACACAAATCAAATTTAAATTATTTCTTATATGCCACAAAACGACAGGAAATAGTTTATAATAAAAAACGACATAAAATCGTTTTACTCTCAATAACAGCATTGCACACGAGGCAGGGTAAACAAAAAAAGCTATAAATATATAATTTAGCAGCTCATTAATGGATGTCCGAAAAACATTAAAATCTTCTAAACACACCCACACAGCCAATCAGACACACACAAACCCACACACTCATTTGAGTTTTGGGCACACCCAAGCGGTAATCAAATATCACTCATACGCCACATGAATTATGAATACATTTTAAATGGGGCTCGGATACGAAATGCAAATGCCCATAAAATTATACAATTACCAAATATTAAAACAAAATTATGGTTAATCATTTTCAACGCGTATGCAGCAAAGACCCAGTCAGCCAGCCAGCCAGTCAGCCAGTCGCCCAGCCAGCCAGCCAGCGAACGAGCCAGCCCCGCAGACATATTATTATTTATACCTATTTACATTGATATGCAAAATATAAACAGACATTTCAACGAACCGAAGCGACGCCCCATCAAAGTTAACAGCCCCAAAAAAATAAAAACCAAAGCCTAAACGAAAGTCGAAAAGGAAAGCAAAAATGTGCCGACAAAGTGGTCGGTCCGTCGCTTAAAAGTGCCTGTCTGCCTCCGATAATTTTCATATATCAAAGGGGCATACAAAATAAAATAATAAAAAAAGGGGCACATTTCCCCCAAATACGAAATTCATTCATTTCTATGCATAGAGCGGATCGGCCCATAAAGACGGGCAACAATTTCATAGTTCGACGCTCAGTCGATGGCATTGTTTATGATTATTGCAGCGAATCCACAATAGGCGACCTGCCAGCGATTACTGGCGTGCCCTTTGAACTTGCGCCGCGCCAAACTATTATGCATTTTTAATTAGCGTTGCGGGCCAACGTGTTGATAATCATTGAATTTATCACCTGTGAATGCAATGCTACCAATTTCCAAACACATCCCTTACCTAACTAACAGTTTATCTACCTGCTGACTAACAGCGCCTTGTCAACTTGAAAATGTATCTTGAGTCTGGCAAGAGAACCCGTGCAACCCGTCTAGGCACGCCGCTCCTTATAAGCAATGCTACACAAACGAATAAATAATGCGATTTCGGTTTGAGTTTGAGTTTCACTTTGAGTACTGAGTATTTTTTGTGACATTCATTAGACGTTCGCATCATCAACACATTCATTGTTGCTTGCACAAAGTCGTTGTCAAACTGTCTGTCTGTCTATCTGTCTGTTGATCTGTCCGTCAGTCTGTCTGTCTGTCTGTCTACCTGTCATACAAACTTGTGTCTGTCAGCCTGTCATTTAATGTCGCGTCAATCACAACAGTTTCACATCACAAGTTTTCCATATACCAGCATCATTTGGTGGTTGTTAGTTTTGCCTCAAAATGGTTGTGGCCGGGGTTAATTTACACACAACTGCACACACCACAACAACTCTAAGTAAGAGGTTATGTTTGATACCCTCTCTTAACTCATCGTTTAGGCCGAATTTGTACAAATACGATAGATCTAATGTGCTCAAGCGGTTATGAAACGTTTTGGTTGTTTTTTTGATCATAATTGAGATAAAATATAAGGAAAATTGAACGCATATTGACAGGAGGCGGATAAAAATCTATACAATATATAATATAATATGTTTATATTATTTTTTTTTATTTATTGCTTATTTATTATTGCTTATTTTCAAATTAATTTATTGTTTAAAATTATAATTTACCAAAATGATTTAATAAATTGAAAGTGCATATTATTATTCAATTGCTTTTTTTGCAATTTATTTTTTCGCTTATAATTGTTATTTACAAAATTAACTGATTTAATATATTGAAAATAAATAAATAAATAAATCATAATTCAACATAGAAAAGGGATAGTGGAAAATGGATATCCCAGACAATAACTATTCATGAGTATCTTTGAAAATGAAAGTGGAAGACAAACAACTTTCACACGACAGTCTTCCATAGTTGTAAAATTTTTACACCTATCTGCAATTACATCTATCTCCAGCCCAAAAGGAAGCTAAGCCACCAATAACCAGTCTGTCAATAATACAGTCAGTCAGGTGGTGGACTGGTGTAATTATATAGATTAATTATCTACTCCTACGATTACTGTGTAAAATGTGCAAATGTTCAAGGCTAACTTTATTGTAAGTTCCGCATGACAAATGACAGTTCTATTGTTCTCAAATGCATACATATATAAACAAGGATTTGTATACAATTGGTATTTCACATGATTTGAAAGGAAATGCAAACTGTTTACATTTCTGTGGAAGGAGCGTAAGGATACTCGCAACTATGCCATTTGGCACGTTCATTACTTTGACGATCAGGGCAATAAAAGTGTCGACCGTTATTCAGGCATTATGCGTTTATTTGACAACTTGTATGGTCATTATCCCTTGTTAGCCGGACAGGGCTGCCACTGCTGCTAATTTGTGTGTGTGTATGTACCACAAAAGAATCACAGAAAAAGTGCCGCAAAAATTATGAAGAAATTGTCGAACAGAAATATTTGCAAGCCCATGAATGAATCCAAGCAGCCTGTGCCCAGTTCCTTATTTTTTCATCGTTTCGGTAGGTAGACGACCGCCTTTGGCTTTGCCGTCTTTGAAGTTCTGAGTTCTTGGTTTCAGTTCGATGGAACCATGCTGGGTGCCTTCTTCTTTCACCTTGTTGACAAACGTTGAGCGCCCAAGGTTCGATACGAACTATTGTCTCGAATGTGCCATTTATTTATACTGTGTGCGCCTTATGCATATTTCTGGGAAGCTTCCTTGAACCCAATGCCGATTCGGAAGTGGCATTAGCTCCGTTTGACAAAGCCGACATCGAACGATGACATGATCAATAACACAGGCCGTGGGAAATTGGTGAGCAGAGCGGGTGGTGCAAACACCGCTTTTCACAACTAATCTCAGCTGGGGCGCGTTCTAATACAAATTAAATGGCTAAGAGATTAGGATACCAACCAGGCAATGATAACAAAGGGTAAAAAAGCTATGACGACATATCATTAAAAGCGGACACAAGCACATCTGCTGCTGTTAGGGGTATACCTTCAGGGGTTGCAGATAAGCGCACAGATAATGCGACACTTGAGTCTGAAAACTATGGGACAAGCAAGTCAACTGAAGCATTAAGGCATTGTTAGCGGATTTATGACATCAAACATTGCGCTGATTTATGCGCAAGCCAAATATTTTGTGTCTAGAGTTTAATTGTTTTCACAGTTGCCAACTCAAATGCTGAAATTGAATCATTGCCTAGCAGCGTTGTCAGTCACTTCAGTCGTTGAAAACCGCGCTTAAGTGGCGGCACTCTTTATACCCTCAGCTCATTCAACATGGGTATAATGGTTTTGTGCAAAGGTATGTAACAGGCAGACAGAGGCATCTTCATATATATATTCTTGATTATGTTCTAGGTCTATTCGATGTGGACATGTTCGCCTGTCCATCGGCAGGCAACTTAACATTTCGCACAGATCAGGTTCAATTCATTTTATCGATAGCTTCTGCTGTTTGCGAATATCGATTGCGTTAAGTGCCACAAATTGAAAGACATACTAAATAAATTTGTAATAAACCTTGTAAATAGCTTGATTAATTGTTAAAATTTGATCGAAATCGGATAAGAAACTTCCCAGTATTATTAAACTATATATAACAGTTGATCTTAGGGTATATCGTAGTCGAGCTCACTCAACTGCAGCATTCTGGTTTTTATTTGTATTTCGCTTCTGCTTCTGCTGGTTTTCTTTTTTTGTAACCCTTATCATGGGAATGCTTTTGATTTGATTTCAAGTATGCATTTAAAAAGGGTGTATTGCGTTCGAGTTTTGGATGGTTTTCAATGGGTTCTGCTTTCTTTGCAATCCCTTGCAGCATTTGCGCAACTTGACACAATGTTGCCTCGCCGCATTAACGTGCAACGTTCAACGTACAACGTACAACGAATGCCGTTGGTCGGGGCAACCGGTGCTTTGTTGTCGCGGATGTATGAAACCCTCTTTAAAGTCCTCACCATGTGCCTGATAATGCCCCTCAAGTGAGTGTATATCATTAACTCGAGAGCCGCCGGCACTCACAATTGCGATTTGGTTGCATGTGTTTCAGCTCCTGTTGCTTTTTGATGCTGTTGTTGCTGTTGTTTTTGTTGCTCGCTTAGAAATCCGATTTGAGCACATCTCGAGTGCCGCAAGAAATACGGAAATTGCTTGCTAGCCAAAATGCCAAATGTATTTTTGCACATTTTATTCATTTAATAGCTACATATCATATACATGCCTCTGTGAGTGCGCACACAAAGCTCTTTGATATTGTATGCCTCTCAAATGGGCCGATTCATTCTATTTTATTACGTTCGCTTGTCAAAAATTACAACATTTTCTTTTAATCTTGTTTTTGAAGTGCACCTTGTTGCGAACCATTTCCGAAAATGCTTACAAATTTGTGGCGATTAAAATGTTGACAATCTCTCAATAATAGAAGCATAAAATAGAATCCAAATACACTCTAGCAATTTTAATCATCTCTATCAGAAATTGTTTAATTTTAAGATTCCAAAATTTCTGCTGGACTGCACGCATGTAATGAAACTAAGTTATAGATAAGGAAAACAAGTAATCGAAACCGTTCGTGTAGAAGATTCCCTCGATACATATTCGGCTTGCTGAAAATAATCTGTAGAATATAAAAATAAGTTTTGTTTCTCAGCGATTCTTATATGAGCTCAATGATATTTTATAATACGTTAGGGAATATATATGAAATATAAATCTTCAGCTTCACAATTGAGTGTTGCTATCGGAAATCGATATTTCTCGATATGTTTATTGCTGTCTCTTACGCAATAAAAACCTTTTCGCCCTTTTAAATGGGTTCAGTTTATAATTAATTTGTTTTAGTCCTAAAACATACCTAATGCATCATTAATATTTCAATAATTCAAAAGAAAAACCCACTATAAATATTTCGGCACCAATTGAATTACTATGTTGAACACAAGATGCTGCTGGATGCAAAGCTTAATGCAAATATTTAGCGAAAATTAATTTCATAGGAAACACATAACTTATTGTACAAATAAATCTGCTGTGTTGCTGTGGATATTAATCGGTTAATTAAGCTCTTTCGATAAGCGCATTAACCTTTCGACGAGATAGCTGCGAGTGAGAATATAAACAGATTCCTCAATTGCACCTGTAATTAACCACACCCCGGGCAGGCTGTGCTCGGGTGGGGATTGACGCGAAGCGCACCCACGTTTCCCATGTACATAAACTGGGTGCAATCTTGCCCAGGCGCAGGCCAAACAACTGCAATAAATTACACAGCTGCTGATGGATGTCACTTGGCGACATAATCACTGTCAGTTGTGCAATGGGACCCCAACAAACAGACACAGATGGAGCTGGAGCTGGAGCTGGAGATGCAGATGCAGATGGAGATGGAGAGAGAGTCTGAATGATAGATACATGCAGATAGTATATGGAGGAGGCAGCTCTGTCTGAAAATACAAATATACGTTGTGCACTGGGGCAATGAAGCAGACAAGCAACTAACGAGCCTCGGTCCGAGCATTGTTTATAATTCATAAAGCAATTTTGCGTGCCGGGCCACAGAAAATGCGAGCCATATGCAAATGCAGCTGACAGACGGTTCTGCAGCTCTGTTCGCATACACTTGGAAAAACAAACGATGTCATCAATCACTCTGAATTTAAGACATAATTGTTGATTGTTCAAAAGGCATTGCTTACTTTACACAATTACATAGAAGAATTTTATAGGAAATACAAATAAACATTGAAATACGCAGAAGAATTTAAAAAAACAGAATTCATAAAATCGTTTAAGAATTTTATGAAATAATTAAATATTTGGATTTTTGTTATTAATATTGCTAAGCATAAATTATAGTTTAACTACACTTATAAAAATTAGAAATTGCTTTGAGAACTAGAAACAAGTTCTTGGATTTAGGCGTAATCCTTAGAGATTCGCTCAAAAATGTTTCATGATAATTTTTTTAAGAATAATATGATCTTAAATATTTTTTAAGTCCCTCCATTTACATTTGTTTAATTATATGTTTGTTGTTAGTCATACAACAAGTCGCCAAATTCGACTTTTTTAAACTCTACAAAAGGAAAAATCAAAAACTCTATTTAAGATGGAAAAACACTGGTTTTTCGAGAGACACCGCCTTATCTTTTACAAATAGTCTTGCTGAATATTAGCGTCAAAAAATATGAATATTTTCTAAAATGCAGCTCGAACTTTTTTCTGAGTGTAGCTATCCCTTTTGCCAGTTAGCTGGCAGGACGGTTGGTCAGTTGGCAAGGCAACTTATCACGCGGTTGGCCTCCACTCTCCACGTTTGTGTTTGTGCCATCATTGAACGTCATTGCGTGCGTGGAGTCCAACTATGAGTATGAGTGCGACTACAAGTTGGAGTCAGAGTCAGAGTACGAGTATGAGTACGAGTACGCGTTTGAGTACGAGTACGAGTAAGAGTCACAGCCACCCGGTCCAGATGCCTGCCATGTCATTCATTCATTTTGCAGGCTGGCTTTCAGGCATCCATCAGTTGCTGTTGCTGTTGCTTTTGCTGTTGCTTTTGTTGTTGCTGTTGCTGTTGCTGGTGGTTGCCAGTATGTCAGTCAGTTACTACTGCTGATGTTGCTCTTACTGCTGCACAGAAGAAGCAAAAGACCATATATTCCTGTGCAGTGCGTATCTACAGAGTCAACTCTCTCGTTCTATGACTCTCTCTTTCTGTCCTACTCACTCTCTCTCTCTCTCTCTATCTCTCTCTGTCCATCTGTCTCTCAGAGTTGTTTTGAAATGCACGCGAGATTAACTCTTGCTTCTGACATTAACGAATGAGAGCCAACAGCATCTGACAGTCAAATGTCAGTTGGCTGCTGTTCTCTGACTCGGCCCGGACTCGAGCTTTGTGGCTCCGACGAGTCCTCCAGTTGGGCCACTCAACAACGCACAGTCTTAGGTAGCCTCATCCACAATTAACATGAGCAACAGCAACATCCAACTGCAACGGCAACCACATCATCAACCCATCTGCAGCTGCAGCTTTGGCCATGTCCGTTGAGTTTGTTGCAGTTTGTTGCAAATGCAGTTGACAGTTGACGTCTTGGCTCATAATTTACAAATCGGCCAGCAAAATTATCGGTACTCCCAATTTCAATTGTGTAAGAGGCACTAACTGATATATTTGCGCACATTAGATGCGCCTAGCGAAATACCCTGTAAAATTGTTCAACATAATGATTGATGCTTAAGCAAAGAGAGCTAAACTCCATGGCGTAAATAGTAATTAAAATAATTTGGTAATATAGTCAATAAATAAAAAATAAATAAAAATATATAATTATAATATATTAAAAATAAAAAAAAATTTAAATATATAGAATACAGCTAATAATAAAAAAAAAATGCAAGTTTTACTATTGATTTAAATTGTGAACAGACAGAAGTTGGAGTAACTGCACAAAAAGTAGTCGCCAAATCATTTTTAAGCCACATTTAGAGCTGAGAGCCTCTGTGTGTTGGACCAGTTAACTGTTTAGTACACAGACTAATAACAATTTGAGCATGCGATGGCATTTTGACGTATTTACGCTCAACGCATTTGGCCCGTGGCCTGACTTTGGCACGACTTTGACTTTGGCCCATTGACTGGCTGACGCTGCCTGGCTGACATTTCAGCTGCAGGCCAAATTCCAACCAGGCAAACACTGAATCTGAGCCACAAACCAAGTCGGGGCGTGGCAGAGGCAGGGGGGAGGGAGGGGCGAGGAGTAGGTAAAAGACCAAGACATAGTGGCAGCGTAATTTGAAATGAAAATTAATGGCATGCAATCAATTTTGGTAGTCGTCGTTATTTGTTATTTTGATGACTTGCCTTGTACACACTCGCTCACTTGCAGCAGTCAGTCAGTCTCTGATGGTGTCTCTTTCTGCAGCTCTCTCTCTGTCTCTCTCTCTCTCTCTCTCTCTGTGTGTACTGCGTCTAGCTTACTCATTTGTCAAAAGCAAAACAATTGGGAGCATGAAAATGAAATATGGCTGACGGAGAGTAGCTGCCGTTAGACGGGCAGACCGAGCAGACCGGGCGGAATGTCGAGCTGAGTGTCAGAGGGTTAGACGCTGCTGCTCCTAGCCGCAATATGCTTAAGTTGTGGTTATTTATTGTCGGGCATTTATAGTTCAGTCTCAGTGTTTTGGGGCCAAAAGGATAAAAGACTGCGCGAGCTGCCAGCTCGAATTTTTCATATTTTACCCCCCTGAAACATTTCATCGATTCATTACTGTATGGCGTGCAATAAGAAAAGAGAGCAGAAAATACGAAAAATTTGAGTTGAACTTTCGCTTGATTCGTATCGACATATTTCGCCCGCATTCTGTATTCCGGCTGTCAACGCCAAAAGTTCAAAGCCCAACTCTATCCTTTTTCCATTCACTCTCTCTCTCTCTCTCTCTCTTACACACACACACATATACACTCACTCTTTCTCTCTCTCGCTCTTCGAGTTGCTGAGTGAAGGACTGTCTGGCTGAGTGACGTGAGCTTACGTTTCCACCCCAGGCTGATTGATGTGCGCCAGCAAAAAAGTTGGCACTTGCTTTACTGTTGTCGATTACACACCGAGTTCTGCAAAAAGAAAAAAACTGTTCCTGTTTCTCTTCCTCTTGCTGCTGCTCATGCAAAAAAGAAGGAAAAAAGCACTACCCGAAATAAGTCATCGCGTGCAGCTCAGACATCAAGTCAAACTTAAGATTGATTAGTTATTGAAAACACTGAAACGATAACAGCCATGCCCAAAATCCAGCTGAAATACTTGTCTATCACGCACAGATACCCTGTAAGCGCAACAAAAGAATACATTACATCTTAGAGACATTACATATAAATAAATAAAGCCCGAGAATAATGAATATTCACCAAAACGCAAAGGAAACAATATTAAAATATAGAAATATTATAGATTTATTACGGTGTATTTGAAATGGTCAATCAATCACCAGAAATATCTTCTAAACGCAAAACGAAGACTATTAAAATATAGAAACATTATAGATAGAGTCAATCAATCAATCAATCACCACAGATATTCTCTAAATGCAAATCAAATATCATTAAAATATAGAAATATCACAGAATATTACTTATAAATATTATAAATATTGTCCAAAACTAAACAGACTCAAGGGAGTATCAACGAGTAATCAGTTTGAGCTGTTGCGCAACATTTTCCATATGCATTGCTACCCCATAATTTTGGCGAGTGCAGTTGAACGCCACGTTTTCTTATCCACACAGCCCCAAATAAGTCATAATGATTTTTGATCGATGTGTCAAGTCCAAGGCGTCAGCGAATCATTAACAAAAAAAAAGAAGGGGAGGCAGAAGAGGAAACCACCTACCAACCACCCCCAAAGAAGCCACTGCTCCATCACAGAGCGGGTCTCCCTGTGCATAATCATTTTCAATAAATAATTTTTTTCGCCCGCTTTAAGCGTTTATTTCTTCTTCACTTTTTTTTTTTGTTTGTCATAATGACAGCATGACAGGATAAATTACTGCCAAATGAATGAGGCAAAATAAGTCTTAAGCGACATCGTGCAGGGAGAGAGGGCTGGGAGGGAGTTGGGCACGCCCATTTGACGCTGGCAAAAGCCAAACATAATTTTTTGTTGTGTAATTTACCACCAACACAACAGAACCGAGAACCGAGAAGCGAGAATTGAGAACTGAGAACTGGATAAAGGGGCAGGCAACGCCCGCATGGCTAAAATTAATAGGCATAATAATTTTTTGACAGCACACCCAAGGATAACACACTGCAGCAGGCAAGTCATCAGAGTCCTCAGACCTCAGTCCTCAGTCCTTCCATCAATGTGATGCGGGACGAGGTGGAGAGGAGAGAGGGCGGTAATTTTTTGTACCCAGTGACTTGACTGACAGGCAGGTTGATGATAAATGATGTCGCTGATGTTGAGACGATGATAGAGTGAGTGAGCGAGTGGAGGGGAAGTGGCAGTGGCATAGGGAAGGGGAAAGGGGAAAGGGAGAGGAAGAGGGATAGGAAGAAGCAGAGCTGCCAAGTCATGGAGGCAATCATTTGGACTCGTCGCTGCTGCTCTATCACTTTAACTGACAGTCGCTCGTCAGAGTCTCTGGATGATTACTTTGATGACGCTGCCACATACACACACACACACGCACACGCACACACACACTCACACTGACAAACAAACAATCAAACATATTCATATTTGGCCATATTCACATTTATTTTATGCAATCTCATTGGCCTATGTAAGTATGTATGTATTTATATATTTTGTGTGTATTTTTCCTACTCAACTTGTATAATTAATTGATGAAATGTGCGTGCTTGCAACTCGCTTTGACAATGACCGATTGGTTTCCATTTCCACATCCAATTTTGGCCCTCTGGTTGTTGATCTCTAGTTCTGGTCATTATTTTAGGTCGGCTAACGCGAAAAAAACAGGCAAGTAATATCAGCGTACTTATGTTTAGTCATCAGGATCTAATTTATCAGATATTTTTTGGGGCTGTGATGTGTCAATTTAAAGTGTGAGAAAATTGCCGGGGCTTGTCTAAAATGATGAATGATGATGATGATGACCACAAAAGTAAACAGTGTCCTCGTGCATGCTACGAATCGAAAGTGATTTTAAAAACAGAAGTCAGTAAAAATAAAAAATAATCGAATCTATTTGAGAATAAATTGGAAAATGGACTGTGGTATAAACTTTATATTTTGTATAAATATCTAAAGCAAAGTTTGATAATTATATTTTGGATATAATAATTATAAATAAGTAGCAATAGATCTTTAAAGTAATCGAGAGTGATTTAACAAAAATCAATCAGAAAAATTGTTCCTTCTCAGTTTTAAAATCTTTAATTTAAGAGTAAAATGAAGAATGAGAGAAAATTTACATATTGTATAAGCATCCTGAGCAAATATGTTTATTGATTAATATTAAAAAACAGATTTTACGTACTAACAATAAAAAGCGATTTCTCTGCGCTTATCATATGATAAATTGCCACTTCAAATTGCTCAATTATAGCATAATTTAATGCCAGTGGAAATATTTCGAACATTTTGAGCAAATTCCTTGGCGTTTTGTAACCCATTCCGGGAAAATGTTTGCTCTACACGTATTTGGTGCAGGGAGAGGGGAACAAATCAACTTCAATTGTTAACTTGCGACCCCGGAGCAAAGTTCACTTCCCCAAAACCTGGTTGCCACAAAAGGCAAATGGCAAAGGCTCGAACAATGCACAGTGCAAGCTCATAAATAAAACAATTGACTAAAAACATAAATCAAACACTTAATACAATAGTTTCCGCTTTTATTATTATGTGGTCGGATTTGAGAGTCGAGCGAGCAACTTCAGCATTTGCTGCGCACTCGCATAAAATTGCCATAAATTAAAATAACAGTTAAATAAAGCATTGTTGGTGTATGTGTGAGTGTGAATGCGAATACGGGTACGGGTATGTGTGTGGGTATGGGTATGGTTATGTGTATGGGTATGGGTGCGGGAATGAGTACTCGCAAATTAGCATACAAACTGTCTGCAGAAAAGACCATTGAAAGCCCAGGTGAAGTCGCACGATAATATTAATATGTAGCGCACTTAATCATAAATGCCGCCCGACATGCAACGGGCGACACCCCTCCCCCTCCACCCCACCACTTGCCCTCCTCATCGGCATGCCGAATCTGCACAACAGGGACGAAGACTGATGTAAGACTGGCGATTTCTAACTGCCAAGTTGTTTGCCAAAGCGCAGCCATTTGGCTCTGCATGTTGCTAACTAGTTAATAATACAGCGACAGCAACAGCAACAACATGCAACATGCAACATGCAACCAAAAGTGGCAAGCTTCATGACGCATTGCATGACATGCAGTTGCAAACGGAGTTAGTTGACCACACACTGCATAACTGTAAACTCATAAAGTTTAGTCGCACCGAACCGAACCCGAAACCGAACCCGAAACCGAACCGCGTGGCGACCTCCAGGCTCTGACCCAAAGCGACACATGGAAAAACAGAAAAGAAGCAGTAAAACTCCCTTTGGCAAACATTTTTCATTTCATTGTGTAATTTATGACCAGCACTTTTCGAGCCGCAGGCAAAAGCCACC
The DNA here is from genome assembly GCA_035044325.1 of Drosophila nr. medialis 2 BK-2023a. Lineage (NCBI taxonomy): Eukaryota > Metazoa > Arthropoda > Insecta > Diptera > Drosophilidae > Drosophila > Drosophila nr. medialis 2 BK-2023a. Next base: position 958,940 of record JAWNMH010000394.1, read on the forward strand.
AGCAGCAGCAGCAGAAGCAGCAGCAGCAGCAGCAATCAGCCAAGCGTTAATCGTCGTTTGACTTGTTCGCTCTTGGCCCAAACCAGAAGGGGCAACTAGCGAGTGTAGGAGGGGGGCAGCAGAGCGGAAATTCAGCTCGCTGCTGAGACTGGAAATGAGACTGCCACTTTGTCGCATTGTCGTGTGGCTGCTACTGTTTCATTATTATTGTTATTATTATTGTAATTTGGCGACTGCCAACTGCCAACTGGCAACTAGCAACTAGCAACTGGCAACTGCCAACTTACCAACTTGGCCAGCATGGTCAATGTTGTAGGCCCAACCACGTTGACAGCGTGTCATTTCGTATCGTTTTGTTTAGTCATAGTTATACACAGCACTCGGTTTCCCGGTTCCGCTCCTGCCCCTGCCCCCGACCCTGCTCCCGTTCCCCTCCACCATCTGCAGTGCGCAATTTGTAGCGACTCTCTTGCTCCCCTTCAGCCCCTCTCCGCTTGTTGCTTTGCTTGGTTTGGTTTGTTTTCCTTCCTTTGTTTTATTTTTTATTTTTTAGCTCGCTCGCCTTTGTAGTTGGTCTTTTTGTGTGGCATATTTCATAATTAATTGTAAAATTATACACAGTCATATGCAAAAGTGGTCGACAGTCATAATTTTTCTGCGCTTGTCACTCTGAATGCACTCTCCTCTTTTGGGTACTATTGACTATATATGCACATAGGTAGTCAAGTTTTTACCTATTAGAGGTACTCGATTTGCAGCATATTTTATGCATTTCTTTTTCACACTTATTCCACAAATTGAATCTTATTGCCATCGAATTAAAATCAATTTAATCTGCTTACAAATTCAAATTCCTTTTCTGTATATTTTCATGTTGCTCTAAGTAGACAGTCACTGGCATAAGTATTTGTCAGCAGTCAAATTGTTTACTAAACGGATAAATGAACTTACATTTAATGTTATATTGAATCATGATTTGAATATTATTTTAATAAATATTTTTGATTTATTGTTCGAATATCTAGCCACCACATGTTCTTTAACATATTTAAGTTACGCTTAAATAATTAAAAATAAAACAAACAGTTTGTTATTTTTATAGGGACACAAGTATTGGCATCAATAGACAATAATAAAGTACATATTTAGTTGGAGTGCACTCTTAATTAATTTATTTACTTAAGGTCGACTATTATCAGTTGGCACAAAATATATAATATATGTATCTTATATATTTTATATATGTCTTTCACTGGCTGCAAAATTGACAAAATATCTCATGTCTAAACATTAAATTTAATATTATTGTCGATAATAGTTTGAACACATTTGGTGCCGTCAAGCTTCAGAAATTATAAGAAAATAACTAGAAAAATACAGAAAATACATAAATTTATTGAAATATGCGAAAATAAATTGAAGTAAATATAGTATTTAGTTAAAATGCGCATTTAGTTTTTGAGTTTGACTCAAGCTTTAAAAGTTACCTAATAAAATACAACAAATAAATCAAATAATTTACATATGTGAAAATAAATTTATTTTTTAGTTAAAATGCGCTCTTAGTTAAGCAGATAAATATATTTGATATATGTTAAGAGGTTATTGTGCCAATATTTTTGTCTGCTACTGTGAATCGATCTGCAACCTGCTTAAGTATCTCCTGGGTCATATTCTGGGTCTTCTTGGAGCTGCTTGGCTGGTTGAAGGGCATTTGAACTTCGAGTGCTTTTGCGTGACTGAATTTTGGTTGTTATTTATTCAGCGTTGCGCCGGCATTGCCTTTCATTTATTTTCGCGCTTATTTGAATACGAGTTTACTGCCATGCTGCATAACTAATCAGCTCAGAATAATGTAGAGCTCTCGCAATTCACACAAATTAATTGGTTTCGCTGCCATTCAATGGGGCGTGTCTGCAGCAATGGTAACAACAACCACAACAACTCTGCTGCTGGCAGTTGCCAACAACGCGTGCAACAATAAAGGCAACTCAAGTGGAAACGGAAGGAACTATTTGCGGACAACGTCGTTCGACGACTGACTTTAGTACAAGTAAAAATCATGGCAGGCAATGTAAGTCGGAAGCACACTCAACACCTGCTAGAAAGCATGCTAGAAGGCATGACGTCAGTTACTAAACTTACACAGCTCACCAGTCGGAAGTAGCCGAAAGGAACTGTCATTGCCTGATATCCCCCCAGGTTAGTTTTGGAGCACTGTAACGTGTCAGCTGTCAATTTGTGTTTGATATGCTGCCTGCCCCACAACGCCATCCAACTCTTCGCACACACACTCACAAATCACAACAAATAAATGGCAATTGACAGCGACAAGTGCACAGCACTGAACCATTCCCGCCCCCCACTTTGGGGTCACGCTCTGCAATTGAACTCTGTGTGGCATGGAGCAGGGGCAGGAGCAAGTGGATCGTGGGCAGGCAGTCATTCATTCACGTATTGGAACCCATGCGTTGCTCTGGTGCTAAACGTCCATGTCAAGACACTTTATTTGTCTTACTTATTTATGTTTATGTGCCCCTCTCACTCCCTCTCCCTCTCCATCCCTCCCTCCAGCAGAATCCCCTCAGCACGCATTCCCAAATTAGGCACACGTCCATTTGGGACGTAGGCCACCTACTCGCCTTGCTTCCTCCACAACCACCCACACACCATTTGTGGCACAGCTGTGCCTAATTTATTTCACTGGACGTGCCCGCGTTTTTCCCATGCGCCTCTTGCCTCGGGGCAGCAGCAACAGCAGCCACTCAATCCACAGTTGGAGATTTATTTCATTTTGAAGCACATTAAAATTTTACAAATTGCCTAAATCAAATAAATGGCCGCGTTTATGGTGATAAATTGGCCAAGACACCGATGTGAAAGTTTTAACTCGAGACTGCGGTCTCACATACCATTTTCCAGCTGATTCCTCAAGAATACCCAACTAAGTATCTTAATTCTACACTACATTATTGAATACAATTCCAATTGTTTGAATTGAACGAATACTTTCACCCATAATATTTCAATTTAAAGAAACTACTTAAATATTTCAGGTTGATCTCTGTTTAACACAATTATTATTCGATTTGTAAGATCTTCATCTTAAGTTTTTTTGTTGATTATTTTCCATATCTATACTATCTTAGTATTCGAAGAAATTATTGAATACCATACCATTGATTGAACTAAGAAATAATATTTCAATTTAAGGAAACTAAATAAATATTTCAGGCTGATCTCTGTTTAACCCTGTATAATATTAGATTTTTAGGTTTTTTTTTATTATTTCCCATTTTTTCACTATTTTAATAATCGAAGAAATTATTGAATACCATTCCAATTGATTGAACTGTAATATTTCAAGTTAAAGAAACTAAATAAATAGTTCAGATTGATTTCTGTTTAACACTATTATTATCCGATTTTATAGATCTTCATCTGAAGTTTATTTATTATTATTTCCCATTGCTGCCACTGGTTTTGAGAGATAAGTGCACCCTTATTTGCAAATTTGCTTCGTGATTACAATTTATGACAATTGAAAGATGAAATATGCTGTCCTGGACATATGCAAAACAGTTGCCGGCCGGGAAGAGTGTTTGTCTGGGAGTCTGGCTGGTTTGTGAGCACCGCACACCCTTTTGTTAAATGGCAATAATTGTTATTTTAATATTTATGACAGCAAATAAATTCGGCGTCTGTCAGTTGTGCAACGCATTTAGGCAATGCCACAAAAAGGGTGCCAGACTTTAGCGCTACCCAAATTTCATAGTTCATTATCAAATTTGTTATGCGTACGAGTCTCGAGTGCTTATCAAAGGAGCACTCGCTCTCAAGCAACCCTTATAAGGCGGACAGTAGTCTTAAGTGCGGGCCAGTTCCACAATTACCAGTTACCAGTTACCGGTTAACCGTTGTTGCAAGTTGCCAGTTGCCAGTTGCCAGTTGCCGGTTGCCGGTTCCCATGATGTTGATAAGTGGAGTTCCGTTGACTTATTTGTAAGCATTTTATTGGACGGGGTTCGTTTTTATGTTTTTGTGTTTTTTCTGCTTTTTTATTTCATACAACATTTTCAGCGTATGCCTTGCCACAACAAACAACCACATTTAACTCTTTCTCTTCCCTACGTGCCCCTTTTCTTCGGTCTGCGCATAATTAATGCTGTCATCTTGTGCATATTTAACTCAATTACTTCCGCGCTTCTGCTGGAAGCGACTGGTCTCTGTGATAGGGGCCCATCATGTCGGTACCTAATTCATTTTGTTACTTTGTGATAGTTAAGGTCTTCTGGAGTGCCCGTGGCTCATTAAAAGAAATTGCTTTATTGGCGAAATTTACATACAAAGCGTTATGGTGGCCATGTTACAAAGAAACCATTTGGTTGCCTTACCCATTATACAAAAGACTCGACTCGACTCGACTCGACGGACGAAGAACTCCAAAGAGCGAGCATCACTTATACAATAATCGTAGATTCTTATCGAAAGTGTAGATTGAATCAACAAAGTGCTTCCCAAATTCCCAAATTGTGTTCGTCTCCAAACGAACAAGGGTTTCCTAATCAGTCGAAATAGAGCACTGATTAATGGCTGGCAATTAAAATTATACTTTCCTAATAGAGGTTAGGATACAGGTTTGGAGTCCTCCTCTTAATGTGTGAATTTGTGTATATCTGTTTAATCAGCCATAATGCCGGGAATGTCAAATGTCAACGATAAGAAGCAGAGACTACGAAAACAATGCGCCACATTAATGAAAAATCAAGATAGCAATTTTGTAAAAATATGACAACAACAAAAAGAAAAGCGTCAGAAACAGGCAGCAGTTGCAGCAGCAACAACAACTGGCAACACAGAATACGACGAGGAATAAAAAGAATAAAACCAAGAAACAACAGCAGTTGACAACTGTCAGTGTCAGAGAGAGCTGCCAGTGCCACTGTCACTGTTGCTTCTTGCTGTCTTTTGTTCCCACTCTACTCTCCCTCTCCCTCTCTCTCTCTCTCTATCTCTCTCTCTCTTTTATATACATATATATATATATTTAACGCTCCTTGTGCTCTGAAAACCGTAGGGTGCTTTGGATAAACGGCGCGGTTTGTATAGCCAGTATTAGGCATATTTCATTGTTCCTTTTTTATGGATTCTCATTTTGCTAACAAGCACATTCAAAATTATTCTAAAATGATTCAGCTTTATTTTCCTTAAGATATTCTGCTTTTTTATGTGTGTGTTGCTCGAAATAAGCATAAATAAATATATGTGCGCAAAATTGACAGTCGTTACCAAAAGTACTCGCCGCAGCAGTGTAGTCTACTAAAAAGACATTTTTCGCATAAGAAATTTTTTATTTAATATTATTTTAAGTATATCAAAATTATTTTAGTAATATGATAAAAATAATTATTTAAATAAATAATACAAATAAATATCAATAAAATATTCAAATAGTGTTGAAAAATAATATTAATAAAAGATTTTTGTTTATAATTAATTTTTTATTGAATTAATGATGTATATTAAAAGTACATGTTTTTATATATTTATAATTGAAACTGTACTCTTACTTTTAGTTAAAATTATTATTTTTTCCTATGTTTATCCTATTATGAGTGTAAATTTAAATAAATTAAATTTTCGTAGAGTATTTTTGCTTCTTCAGAAGTTAAATTGAATTTTTATTTAGTGTGTTTTTTCTGTTCCTTTTTTTTGCTGTTTTGCACAGTTTTCACTGTTTGCTGTTGACATTAGCAGAAGCTTAGTCCTTGCTGTCTGTGCTGTCAAAAGTGTCCTGTCAGATGCTGTGTCACATGCAACTGTTCGGTGCGACAAAGGACTCGAGTAAAAGTCGTTTCGCCAGTTTTCAAAATTGCTGCCTCAAAGGGATGGGGCAGCAAGCAGCAAGCAGTAAGCAGCGAGCAGCGAGCAGCAGCTGAACCTGTGGCATGACATTTTATGATTGCATTTGCGTGATCCGCTGATGGTTGTGTGAAATTTGCTGCTCGTTCTGCTGTTGAAAAAATGTAATTAACGAGCGCTCATAAATAAAATTAACCCAAATTAAAAACTGGCAATTAATTACAGCCGCTGGGCAGCCAGATTTAACAGCAAATTAACACCACAGAATCTGCCGGACTAGTTGGCAAAAGGCAAAAAAAAGAGAGAAGTGAAATGTTAGACGAGCCTGACAGTTTAACTGACCATTAATTTGCATTTCAAACATGCGACAAATTCTGAGAGACCTTTTGAGATGTTTTCCCAGCAACACCAATAACAACAACAACACCAACAACAACCACACTATCTCACACACCATGTGGCATGTCGAAAAGCATTCGAGCGGAATTTGCATATTTTTGACATATTTTCTACAAATTTCGGGGCAGCTTGACCATTTTGGCTTGGGTCTCGTCTCTGGTGGGGTGTGTAGCAATTTTTACTTTATGCAACAAAATGTTCACAGTTGATTTATATTGTGTGTGTTTCCCTCTGTCTCTCTCATGTATGTGTGTTTGTGTGTGCCTGTGCATATAAAGCCAGGCATGAAAATATTTCTTTTCATGTTTTATCGCACATTTTTCTTCATTTTGTGGCTCTTTGCCGTTTACAGCGCATTAAAATTTACTTGAACGCTCGTAAATTTCGCATTCTCACTGGCAAAAATAAATGTAATAATCGTAAAAATCATGATGAAACAGATTTTGGCCAGCTTTCATACAGCCATTCCATTGATTGTGTTTTTATAATGCACAAAAAGTATTTCTTCTCATAAATTGCAGCTCATAATTTGCCCTCACAAGTTTCTGCAATAAATTTTATATTAATATCATTAAACGCATTTCGCATACCCAGTAAATTAAAAGTATTTTCAGTGTCGTGATATTTAATATATTTACAAATAAGTACAAACATTTCAGAAGTCAAGTACTCTCGATTCTATTGAAATTTCCTGCTGTTGAGTGTTTACTTTCAGCTTCAAACAGCGTTGGAAAGTTCAGCAAAACTTGCCAAAGGATTTTTATTTAAATTGCAATTTATATGCAGCTCAATTTTGCCATATATGTATATATATATAGGTTGTTTTCTATTAAATATTGTAAGTTTTCCATTCAAGTAGGAGGTATTTATATTATGGACTAAAAAGACAACTAAACAACTCAATTAAAATAAACATTAAATCCTTAGCTACATAATACAATTGTTTTTTATGTCTTCTAAATAATCGAAATGTTTAATATGGATGTATTTGTAATGGGAAATCATGTGGCACCTGAGGCTTAATTGACACATTTATAAATACGTTGAGGGGCAACTGTATGCATTTAAATTACATTGATTGCCGTTCGCAAGCTGTGATTAATTTAACCCAATATAAAATTGGTACTTTCTGGTCTGCTTTGGTCTGGCAGATAATTCACTGCTCTAATCTCAATGGTAGTCCCATAAGGACACAAGTTGCTGCGGCAAATGCAATGCATTTGGCTTGCAACATCATAAAGTTCAGCCCTGCAGCTCTCGCTGGGCCATCACTCCCCACAGAAAGACACATAAATTGCGCTTTTAATAGCATCCGCCTGTCATTGCAATCTAAATAAATTGTTATATTTATTTACGACAAAATGTCCACACACACAGGAGAGGCGTGCCGAGGCGAGGCGAGGAGAGGAACACAGATTCTGAAGGGGGGGCTAGAAAATATGAAAATTAACTGCCGACTAAAGCCAAATCCCACCACATATAACCCACACACACAACACACACACACACACACACACAAACACACAAAACAATTGCGCCACATTTTCCAAATGTGTGTGTTTGTGTGTAATTTTCACTTCATGTTTGGCCACAAAAACGCAGAAACTGCCATAAAATGCACACAGCGCACACACAAACACACACACACACACAGAGACAGAAGGACGAGGACGCGGATGCGGACAAGTCCTGGTCAGAGGAGCGACCCCAAACAATAAGGTGAATGGGGGCACTAAATGCCACTAAATGAATTTATTTGCCAGAGCAGCCCCAGTCAGCCAACCAGCCAACAACAACAGCAAAAACAGCAAAAACAAAAGCAATCTGTACGGGAACATTTTGAGAGTAAATAAAGCCCAAATGAGATTTATGCAACATGACCGACAACGACCAAGTGCTGAAGTTGCCCCAAGCCACATGCCCAGCAATTTTACAGCTTCCACTCGCCTCTCTCTCGCTCAGCTGCAGGTTAGTTCGTTAGTTTCAGTGGGCAACCAACCCGGCACCGCACCCAGACAACTGCCCCTGATCCCCGCCTCTTCTGGGGTGTCCTGTGCGTGCCTTTTAACCCAACTAATTTTTTCTTTTTAGTGAGTGTGGGGTGGGGGGACAACAAAAAACACTACGACGAATAAGAGCCGCATCCTTCTTTGTGCTGTGTCCTGACTCGGCTCCTGGTTCACATTTATCCTGCACAAAATTGTCACATAAATTTCACAGTGTCCGAGACATGTCGAGCGTACTTCATTTTGTATTTTATGATATTTTTGCTAACTGGTTAAAGGGATATTTATGGTTCACGAGCTGAGCAAAAGCAGACAACAAACATTTTTTACACTTTTTATATGGCTAAACCAGACACTGAGCTCATTTCGCTGCAAAATAAATATGTTTTTTCCGAAATGTATTAATTAATCGGAAATCCGCTTGCTCTTCGGATTTTTACTTTAATAGGAAATCTAATGTCAAACCTCTCGAGTGACATATATTGAAAGCTGATTTATGGCTGCATTAGTCCACCCCAAAGTCGGATGAAATGTTAACTCCTATCTGGAGTGAAATTTGAGAACAAACCGTTACCACATTTTTGGTTAACTTGTTGCCAAGGGTAACTGCAGCTCGGGAATATTGCCAGAGGACATATTTTATTTCGACGACAAGTTGAACCCTTTTTTTCTTTCACTTTTGTTTGCCTGAAATTGACTGATTACCCACAAAATAGCCGAATTTCCCAAAAATTTGTACGCAATTCGAGACATTAATAAAAGTTTCTTACGTTCAGAAACTAACCCCTTTTCCAAACCCAAATTGTGCCAGACGGGTTTTAGTTTTATCAAATGTGTAACATTTGTTATATCAAATGGCACTGCTAATTAACTCCGATTGTCTGAGGGAGGGCCAGAGAGGAGCAGTGAAGGGAAAGTGTGAGAAAATTAACTCTGCAGATCTGTAATTTATTTTTTTATAGGTTTATGCAATATGTTATTTACTACCAACTCATTTCTCTGAAATGTACAGATATACAGTATATATATACATATATATTATATTAGTCATATTTTAAATACGATGTGAACTATCTGCAGATAATCAATTCACAATTTTTGGTAATCAATTATTATTATTTATAACCACTGTGAACATCCAGAATTTGAGAAATGTTCATATTAAAATCTCCTTCTCAACTGGCTCATTTTGCTGGTTTTTGCTAAATAATTTTCTGTTAATATTATTTCATTCAGTAAATATTTTAAATTTGAGAAAATTAATATTAATTAATTAGACCAAAATAAAGTTCACATTGGAAGCAGTGGAGAACAGAAAACCGATTTCAAGGACGTTATATTCATGTGACGAGGAATGTGTTTATAGCTACATTTATTTATGCACCTATCCACCATTTATTTGAGATATGATTTGAACTATTTAAATATAGTCAACTTGAAACAATATACACAAACATTGACTACATAAAGTTACTTATTTGAACTATCTGCTGATAATCAGTATATAAACAGTCACTGCTTAAAGTTTCCATTTGCATTTATGAAGCCAGTCTTAACAATAGACAAGGATGTTATCGCATTAGCCTACGCTCAGCTCAGCTCACCTCACGAATTTATCGAGTCGACAAAATGAGAATTTGAGAAACGGAGAAACGGAGAAAAGGAGAACAGGAGAAAAGGCTGTGGCCCTTGGAGAGCTGGCGATGTAGTTCAGCGACATTACTTCTGCTTAGTTTAGCAAAACGATGAAAGCATCGTTTTCATTTCATTTAAAATGCTGTCAGCACGTAACCCAGGGCCAAGTCACAAGGGTCTCTCTCTCTGTCTATCTCTTTCTCTCTGCCTGACGATGGTTCTCTTTCAATGTCTTCATGTCCTTTTTTATGGCACTTTCAACGCGTCATTGAGTGCGCCGCGGCGCGTAGTAATCAGCCCGTTGAATGTGGCAAGAACTCGAGAGTGTAGCAGAGTGTGTGTGTGTGCGTGTGTGTGTGTGTGTGGAAAGTATTTTGTGTAAGTGCTGCCAACAAGCGTTCAGGCTGAAAATGAAGACGCTTAGAGAGGTTGCAAGAAGGCAAGAGCGGGGTTGCCTGCTTGAGTGTGAGGTGTGCGTTTATAATCAAATTAGAAGTGAAGCGTAAGATCAAAGAGAAGGCGACGAGAGAGAGAGAGAAAGAGAGAGTAAATAGGCGCGACATAATGCCCGAAATGTCGAAAACACAAGCTGCCACAAAATGTTCAAATATGATGAGGGGCTGTGTTTGGCTTGACAACTTGAAGTGGAAATGACTGCGCGGCCTGTGGCTGAAGAAGACGTCTCATTAATGACAACAAGGAGCCCACGAGACTCGAACACCGAGTCCAAGTCCAAGACGAAATCGAAGTCCAGGTTCAGCTCCAAGAAAGGTGTATTATGCACTCAACTCAGCGCAACTCAGCGCAACTCATTTCAAACTCAAACTGGGGGCTGTCAATTCAAGTTTTTGTTGAATTGTTTGTGCTCAAGTGGTTTGCTTGTTGGCTGCTTGTTGGTTGTTGGTTTGGGGCGACTCTCTAACCACTTCCTCGAAGGATCATAGCGTTGCGCGATATATAATTGAAAGCGAGAAGAAGGTACCACAAAATTGCTCTCGACGTTGTCTGACATTTAAAGTTGATTATGAGTGCCCCACGTTGGGAGGATGTTGCCCCGTTGTAGCTGCTGTTGCTGCTGTTGATGATGATGATGATGATGATGCTGCCAGGGAATCGGCATCATTTTCGTGCCAATGTTGCTGACGACAGGTTAAATGTTTTCATTATGAATCGCTGAGCTGAGCTGCGTGAAGCTGTCGGCAGTTTTTCCATAATTGGAGCTGCAGTCAAGTGTCCTTAAGTATTATTGTTGTTGCTGCTGAAACCTAAATTGAGTTCTAGGTAGTCACCAGTCAGCAGTCAGCCCAAGTTCCCAGTTTGAACTCAAGACTCAAGTGCTGGCCGCAAGCTTGTCCCTCTTTTGATAGTGAATTGTCGACCCGTTCAATTAGTTCCTCGAATACGAGCCCTTTTCGGCTGCCTCTGACACTTGTCATGCTCAGCATTTGTTTTCTAACTGAGCTAATATTTAATAAGCACAGCTCAGACAATCAAATTCCTAAGAATATTTACACGACTTTTGTAAATAGAATTGCATTTGAAAGCTAAGAAGTTGAATAAGTGAAATAATTTGATTAATTTATTAATGATTTGTGTGTTAATTAAATTTGCTTTGTAATTTTGATAATTCATATTTTATGGTTTTCTTCTTACCATATTTTTCTTAACAAGAATGTTTTATATTTTGCACATATTTATATTTATTATTACTTATATTTTTTTAATATAATCACAATTTCCATACAGTTTTCTTCATCTAAATGGAAGACCCATATTATTCAACTATTTATCTTAATCTATATGGAAGCCCCATATCATTCAACTATTTATCTTAATCTAAAAGGAAGCTTTACACTTTTACACATTTGTTTTTTAATCTAAATGAATCATTTTATATTTTCCATTTGGTGTCAATAGTTTTAAGTTGAAAAGAACTAAGCTGAATTAACATTTGTATGCGCAACATCGAGTATTTTAGTTTGCGAGGCATCCACAGAAAAGAAGAAGAAGTCATTTAATTTAGTTAGTCGTAAAAAAGAGAGAGAAACCGGGCTCGAAACGGAGACGTTCGTCGGACACGTGACGATGAGCGGCACATCAATAAATTAACACAAAAACCAAACTGAACAACTGAGACGACTGACAAACTGAACAACTGAATAATTGAGTAACTGAACAACTGAAGAACTGAACAGTTGAGTAGACAAACTGCGAGAGTCGTAAAGGACCCTTAAAAAAACAAACATGCCACGCATAACTGATGTTTATACTAGCTCATGCACACACGCACACACACACACACACACGCACACACACGCACACACACTCCTATGTAAATAGTAATACTTGTACACTCAGAAAAAAGCTAACCTGAATTTCAGAAAATCGCCCTATATCTGGCTCCAAGCGAAACTCAGTTTATTACTCAAGAATTATATTTCTAAAAGTTTTGTCTCTCTAAAAAACAGACATTTTTTGCTTTGGAAATAAAGTCAAATATCAAAGAAGTTTTTTTAAGTGTGCATAAAACTCATAAAAATCTTAGACATCACATAATCTAATCTATTTGATATATTTTTAAATTCACAGAAACTGATTAGAAACCTGTATAGGAAATATTCCACCATTAAAATGCATAGTAGCAGCAAATATTAAAATAATAAGGAAAACACTCGAGAAGCTAACCTAGATGTTTCTTAATAGTGGTATTCTTTCCAGTTAATATCAAATTAATCAAATACTTTTGTAAAGTATTGCTTTAAGTAAGCCTTCATTTAAAAAACAATGTTGGATTTTGGAATATAATTTCACGTTAATAATAATTCATTAGATAATTGAAATTATAGATCTGACTATACTTTAGTATGCTGTAGATTAAACTATATATAGACTAAAGCAATACCTCTATCTATAAAATCCTATATAAGTATATATAATAATAAGCACCTATATTCATAAAAAGTTAATAATTTTACTTTACGAATTAAATTTCATTTTTAGATAAATTTCATTTAAAATAAAAATAAAACTTCAGATTTTACGACTTCCTTTCTTACTTAAGTGACTTCTGTTTGTGCGAGGAAAGATCTTAACTCCAACTAAATAATTTAGAAATATATATCACCAACAAAACAGTGAAGAGAGCAAATTTAGTTGTGTTGTTCAGAATTTTAGAAAAGAATATTTTCTATGAACAGTTAGTTGGAAATATATTTAAGAAGTGTATTTCTGAAAAAATTAAATAATAATAATAAACAATTTTAGATATTTTTTGTGTATATATAGAAACGCATCTCTTTTGATCCTGCTAATGAACTATGCTGGGAATAATTTCTAAAATCGAATTTTAAAAATGCAGAACGAAGATTTCTCTGAGTGTACGCTACACATCGAGAGCAGAAGCAGCAGCAGCAAAAAGAAAAAAGAGAAAAAAAGAAACCTTTACAACGTGCAATAAAAACTAAATTATATCCTTTCACGTTCAAGTGGCTGAGTCGCCGTTCGCGGCATGCATGAAAAACGAATCAAGAACGATGCCGCCGCTGAGCAGGAGGCAGCAACATGTTGTCCAGACAGACAGACAGAGAGACAGACAGATAGACAGACAGACAGACAGAGACCACGACCCACGCACTATTTAATTTAGTACAAAATTATTATGCGCAACATTAGCACTCGGCAAAGGCAACTGCGACTGGGTTTTTGGTTAGGGATTGGGATTGGGAATGGGAATGGGACTGGGATTGGGATGGGAGCGAAGCGTGAGGTGCCTCAAATGAAGTGTGAATTCTGCTGTCAGCCTGTCATTTCAACAGAGCATACAAGAACAGAGGCAGAAGTGCCGCCGTCTCTTCCTCAGTCTCCTCCTCAGTCTCCTCCTCCGTCTTCGTCTACATCTCCGGTCTCTGTCTGAGTTTTTGTTTTCTTTGGCTTCCTTTCACATCACTTTTTGCGCTGGGGCACCGCAAGGATTACTATTTGAAATGGCTCGATTCATACAATTTTGTACGCGTCTCTTTATTTGGCTTAGTTTTAGCCACGCTTCACTTATTTTCAATGCAAGCTGTTTGTTTGATATTTTAGTTAAGTCAACCGATGTTTCGCCTTTAAACAAATGCTTATTCTCTTGATAATATCGAAATGCATGAAAAGCTGTGGGTTTTGTATTTAACAAAAAGGAAATAGCGCAACTTAACTCCAGATATTTAAGGTCATTCCAAGAATGTGTCCATTAATCTACTTAACAACAATCAACTACCAACAGAAGATTAAAGAGACTCCATCCATAAGATCATCTCCACAGCAGAAGTAGTCAGTTGCAATTCAGACTTCTTTTATTTTATTAAAATATTTTTGATTTACTTTAGATCTGTAACTTAATTTCTGACTTTTAAAATTACATCATTTAATTATTAGCTCAAATTAAAATTTAATTTTACATTTTAATTTATTACAACCTTTTTCAAAACCTGTTTACTTTATATGATCTGAATTTGATCAATATGAAAAGAAATCTTTTAGAATTGAATAATTATATGCTTGGGTATATTCGATATCAATGGCATGAATAAATTTACAGTTTTGTGTTTTATGACTATCGGATATTTATTTTTAATGTTATTCTCTAAAACTCCACTTGACTGAGTGTTAAATGATTGTCGATAGATTAAAGACAAAAGCCACAGAAATCCTCGATAGAATGTCTTTTGTCTGTTGCAAATCGAAAGGGAAACATTTTTACAATAACAAAACAAAATTTAGATTTTAATCAGCTTTCCAAGGCGTTCTTTAGTAATGGTTAAAATAATATACAATAATTTAAAGACTGATAAAATGTTTGACAAAACTTGGTAGTTAATCTTCGATAGCCAAATCGATTTCTGATATTTTCTAAACTGCTTTATAAAGTTCGTTAACAAAATATATGAAATATGTAAAAGTTGTTTTATCTTTTGTGCAGTTGCATTGCAAAAGGGTTTCGACTTTAACAAATTGCGTACTTAATAGAAAAATGTGTGTTGCTTGTGTCAACTGTGCCAGCAAGCAACACGCAACAACAACAACAACAGTTTCCTAAACAAATTTGATAAAGCCAAAAACTACAAGAGCGTTCCGGGAAATTCGCAATCAACAACTGTCACGGCCAAACAGGCAAATAAATGACGCGTGACTGTCAGGACGAGGGCGAGGAGCAGCAGGACGAGTGTGGCAGAGTTGCCTGCCACAGCGTGTTGCAAGCAGGACAAGGGAGAGAGACAATGCGACAGCCTCGAAACACTTTGATAAATGCCTCATAAAATGAGCAATTATCACGTGCGGCATTTTGAGGCAGCTGAGCCGAGTCTAACTTGGTGGACAATTAAAAGCCAAACACAGAACGTCAATAAAATTATTTGTCAAAATGTCAGGGGACGACACCAGGGGCGAGAGGTGAGGGGTGAGGGGAGTGAGCCCAAGGATGTGCACGGCTCGCCAAGAGACATACGCAGAAGTGTCAAACTCGCTCTCTGGTGGCACTGAAATTAATGAGCAACATAAATCAAGGACAATGCCTGGACGTGGCAGCCAGCCTCGTTGTCCTTGATTGACCGCATTCGCATTCCCTGCGCAATATCCTTAAGAGTGACACAGTCACCCTCTCTCTTCCTCTCTCTCCTTCTCTCTGCTTGTGGCACAAAATTAGCAACGCCGTCAAGCAAATCAATAAACAACGCATCATAAAAACTTCGGTTGGCCGTAAAAAAAAAATAAAAAATAAAAAACAAGAATTGCACACACGGCAATGCTCAGCATCAATAGATATTCATGATATATAGACCATAATTTATGGACGCTTTATCAACACAAGACACACCGAGTATTCCTTATGGATGGCTATATCCTGTTAGCGACAGTTATTCTTGCTCTGGGGATTCTGAGACGCTTGTTAAACTGTGAAGGTCGTAAACATTTTTATGCCCAGGTCATAAATATTTGGCGCAGCTTACATACAAATAACAGCAACAACAACTACAACAACAATAAATATAAAAAGGATATGCAATCCTTGTTTGGTTGTTGCTCCAACAGATTTTTATGTGGCACTCGAATTGCAGTCTTTGTCGGTTTTTCCCTCTATTTTATTATGTTGTCAGGCAGCACATGACGGATGATCATCTATGAACGCCCTGCTCCTAAACCTCCTCAATTTTACAAAATACTTTGCTAAACTCATAAATAATCATTGGCAATTTCTAGCGATTTACATAAATCTATTTATTTAAGTCTATTTATATATTTAAATAAGTCTATTTATTTCGCGTGATTTTATTTTATTTGATTTCCAGAATACCAACTTGGTACTTAAATGTTTATTGTTTAGTGGCCTATTCTTAAAAATAAATATATATATATTAAGTAAATATGTTATTAACTAAAATAAATCGTTATTTAATAATTATATTAAAATTTTCCCAATTATGATGTTATTATTATTGTATTATTAAATATTTAAAAACTGTATTATGAAGTTGTTCAAAAGTACATAACAAGCAAAGTAAATTATCTCCGACCCCATAAAGTATATACATATATTGAACAGCAACTAGAGCGAGTCGAATTAGCCGTGTACGCCTGTCTGTCTGTGTAAACAAGCCGATCTCAGAGACTATAAAAGTAGACTTTAAATTTGACGCCAAACTTCTCGACTACCCCGCGCAGATTAAGTTTATATAATTTTATCGATAACTGCACCCCGTCGATATACATCGATATCCGATACCAAAAAATGACACACTTGTAAAGATATTGCTTTCCATTTCATATGTAATACTTATATATTTAATGTCAACTAATGTTAGTCGAAACAAAAAATACAGAAAGTAAAAAATTGAATTAAATTAAATTTAAAATAAAATATTATTTTTTGGAGTTATTTGAATGCAAAATGGTCCACCAATGTGGCATGAATTGGGGAAAACCCAGAAAAAACCAATAGCCAGGTATATTATTTATCAACTCCAAGAATTTCATTAGGATCGGACAAGAAACGCATCTTCTATAAGCCAAAACGTATTTTTGTATTCAACCAACTTATCTCTTAGAGCTGAAACTGTATTGAGGATTAAAATATTTATTTGTTTATTTATTTATCTATTTATTTATTTATTTAAGGGCATCTTCTACTCTATTCCCATTTAACTAATGGTATTTTCGATTGGTTTTTACAGTTTTGTGAATTTGACTCTATTTTCAGCCGGCCATAGGAATAGGAAACCATCAGGAGGAGGAGTTGCCCCTCATCCTTCCCATAAATCAGCTTTTTATTTTGCAAGCAATTAATACCCAATACCAGTGGCAATAAAATTTATATTGTCAATTTATCATTCAGTTTGCTGCACGTGTCACATTTTTTATCTCAAATATTGCATTGTTTTCTTTTCCATTTAATCATTTATATTTTTTATTTTGGTTCATTGTCAGCAAGAATGCAACCATTAATTTGCTTTATTAATCTACGCAGATTTGGCAAGGGGAGTTGCTCATTGGCAAGGGAGGGGTGGGGAGAGTGTGGCATGCCCACAGCTTGGCAACAAAAAAATGTCTATTCTAAAGCAACCTTTACGTTTACCGTAAAATTTCAATGTCACCAATTGCCAGGGGCAATTTTTCTTCATCTCTGTATGTGTGTGTGTGTGTGTGTGTGTTTGTGCTCGTTACTATTACGAGATAAATTGTTGTCGATAAATTATCGACAGTCGCTCTTTCTTTGCCTCCCTTCCTTCCTGCCTGCCCCCCCGCCATGCCTTCTATCATACCGGATGTGTGTCCCTTTTTTACACAATTTTGTTTTATGTGGGTTTTTTTGTTGTGTGTGTGAGTGCGAGTGTGTTGCATAGTCGAGTTTACCAAATTTATTGCAGTTTGTTTTTCAATTTTTTAAATTGCTGGGATTTTGTGAGCTGAGTTAGTGCATTGTTGCCAACATCAATAATTGTGCTATCAAAACTTGGCAATACTCTTCGACTCTTATACGCGCAAGATGTTGTAGAAGAGTTTAATTGTAGTACTCAATCTGAGCCTTGGCTAATATTCGAAGAACGTTCAACAACAGCCACTGTGTGTGTCTGTGTGTGTGTGTGTGTGTGCTTAGTACTTTCATATTGTTGAAGATAATGTCAAATTTATTGCATTATTTTGCGCTGCTTGCTTTGCTGCTGTTATTCTTGATGGCATTGCCAACATGCGTGCCAGCCCCACCCACCCCCTACAACTCCTTTGTGCGCTATCCCTTTCACGCTGCTGCTGCTGCTGCTGTTTTTGTTGCTGTGCATAAATCAAACGGTAAATGGCTGCATTTTTATGACTGCCTTTTGCGCCATTGCCAACGCCAGCGTCGACGTCGTCGTCAGCGTCGTCGCTCATCGTTCATCGTTCGCCTTTTGCGCTGTTTCGCTTTTATCACACAAACATTTCAGTGATAATAAATGCCATAAAAATGAAGAAATATGTGGTTAATTTTATGTGCTCTGCTCTGCTGCTGCCTCCTTGTTATACTCTGTTACCGTTTGTATCAAGAGTATATTCATTCTTGCAATGAATGTCATGTTGTCTGTCCTTATGAACAGACAGCAAAGTAAAATGGTTTGCTAGAGCTAGACAGCAACCAAACTTGGAAGGTAGATTACTAGAAACCATTTCTAATACATTTTTCTTATATCTACCGCAATTTTAAAGCCAAGCATAGGCTATCGATTAATAGGAACCTCCTTCAAAGAATGATATTTCTCGGCCACATCCATCCTATTCTGTGTCACCTGTTATTAAATAGTATTACTTATTGGTATCAGAGTATTACGCAGTCGTTAACGTCCGACTGCGACGTTCTCACTTGTTATTATATTCTTCATTTACACACACACACATAAATGTTTTCGCGGCTACAAATATTTTTTTGCGCTTCTGCTCAGAATTTTTACATCCCTGCGTGTAATTTATAATATTTTGTGTTATTTATATGCAGAACCCCTCCACCTCCCCAACCCCCCTCCAACAGAAACATCGCCACTCCACCTACAAATGCGTTCGCATTGCTAGTAAATAATTCACATGCGCTGGCAAAATTTATGACGCTGACAAAGTAGCCGTAAAAATATGAATTACTTACGTACTTCGTACATACCTTCTTACGTACTTACGTATGTATATACCAATGGTCTTACGTGCCGCGGCACAATGCATATTTATTTTGCCATTTAACGCATAAGAAAAAAAAACAAAAATAAAAACCTGGCAATTTGCAGCAGTTGCCAGCACTTTGAACGCCTTGTTGGCTTAGGCAAGAAAAGCCGCAAATTATGCCAAAGCCGAAGCAAATCACGCTTTTACCTAATAAATCCATCAACTTTTTTTTGTGCGAAGGTCATTTCGGATCCTAACTTTTCTACCTGTAAATCTTTGTTCTTGGTTTCTGGCCAGGATTACACATTGCTTAAATGCCCATAATCCGCCGTAAACCAAAGAAAATCGCCTTTCCATCGTTATCTGGCATATTTGCAAAGATTTGAAAATTAAATACTCCTAAAACCAAAATCTATGGTGATTATTAACTAATTATTATTTAAGGTAGAGGGAGAGATGATTTTCTGAAGAAAAGAAAATCGGGGAATCAATGCCGAAAAGGATACTTAAACATCCACCTGGACGTTATTTAATCAGGATACCATATTTATCTCCATTAAGTTGCGAAAAAGCAAGAAATGTTTTCAAATGAGTCTTTTTAAAATTTGGAAAATTAAGGAACTTAAGAAACGAATTTAGAAATGGAAAATACTCTTAAAAAAGTGAGCAAAAATAAGAGGTAAATTCAAATTAAAAAATAAGTTATAGTGTAAATATATAAACATATTATAAAATGTTATATATAACAGCATTTTAACTAATGGTTTGGTTTTTGCATTCGTAAGAATAAATGTTAAAGTGATGCTATTATTTTTATCGCAATTCTGTATATAAATTGTTTGAATTAAGATTCGTAAAATACAGATAAATATTTATTTATTCGTTTGTTTATTTATTTAATATCAACTAATATCAGTCAACACAGAAAAGTACAAAGTAAAATTACATTTAATATATTAATTTGAATTTAAGAAGGTAATATTAATATGTCATAATAAAATACTATCTGAAGAACAAGAATTGTTGCCAAAGCCATACAAAAAACACTCGCTCAACTGTATTATTAAAAATGCATCAAACAACTATTAAACTATTAAAAAGTTTGAAAGTGCAGCTTGTGGCATCAGCAGCATCTACTTACAACTTGCTCTTGTGGCTGAGATTAATTAAGCCACACACACACACACAGAGGCGCACACATTTAGAGTACGATTACTGAAATAAACATGTGAAAAATGTTGGTTGCAAGTTGGACACGGCGACAAAACAACGATTTCCACTTTCCAACACAATAAACATGAGGAAGCTCGCCTGTGTTGGAAAACAAACCGCAGAACAGAACAGAAACCAGAAGTTAATCGAATAACTCTAAACAATGCCACAGTCAAAGTTAGAGTGTAGAGTGACAGAGTGCGAAAGAGGGGGGGGGGCAAACAAATTAATTTTTATATGACATTAAAACGAGCCGAGCCGAGGCGATGGCATAAAAAAAAGAGTGCTTAAGTGTTGAGTGATTGAGAAACAAATCTCGGCGAAGACAATGCGACCGAGCAGCCTGCTGTTGACAGCCGAGAGCAGTTCACAGAGAGAGAGAGAGAGAGAGAGTGATTGGAAGCGGGAGTGGGAGTGGGAACGGGAGAGCAAGATTGAGTGCGTGACATATGTGTGAAGATAAAATTAATGAGCGCGTCAAAGGCGAACTTCCGTGGACAGCAGCAGCAGCAGTGGCAGAGAAGGAAAAAAAGAGCGCCGCTCTCACGCTCAACTGTTGCTCTCGCGCCAAGTGTTGCCGTGTTGCACGCTGCAAACTGAACGTGTGCGAGAGCGAGCGAGAAATGCCCATGCATCTGATTGAAAGGAAATGCAAAAGAAAAAAACAGAAAAAAACCTGCTCGTCCACTTTACGGCTTCCATTGCATGGCGCATGCGATGTGATTGGGCAAAAAGTACGCCATATTTGAAAATAACGCAGAGTGCAGCTCGCTCGCACAGCACATGCGCCTCTCCTTTTGCACACACACCCAAACGGCTGTGCAGCGCTGCTTACCGGTTCTGAGCGCAACAGACAAGAGCGCAGAAGAGAGCGAGAGCCGAGTGCTGAGCGCCGAGCGCTGAGAGCGAGCGCCGACAGCTGAGCGAATTTTTGCTTCACTCCATCGCAAATCGCTGGCTGTTGAACATGTTGAATTCAGTTCGAGTTTAGCCTTCGATGCGTTCAGACGTGTTCGGAAAAAACTAGAAGAAACGGAAAGCAAAGCAAAAAACAAAGCAAACTGTTCAAAATCAAAAATCTTTGAGAACGTTTTTACCTCCCTCAATCAACGTCGAGTGTTAAGTGCTTCAATAAGTGAAAGATACGCCGCCAATTGGCCGACTTGTCAAATTAGTGCAGCACACAACAAATCTTAACTAAAGTGCGAAAAATATTACAAATTCAAAAGAAACAAAATATATCAAATTCTCTGGGATTATAACAAACCTCAAATTTTGCCGTCGCATTCTCTATTTGGATTACACTGAAACCAACAAAAAATAAATAAATTAAACAGCTGTTGCAATTTTGTTATTGTTAAACTGCTCGGAATTTTTCAACCGTCGCATTTTCTGTGGATTACCCAGTAAACAATAAACAAAAGCCAAAGCAGCCCCAAAATGGTTGTCTTGGAAGGCGGCGGTGGTGTTGTCACCATCGGCAATAACCAATACTTGCAACCGGATTACTTGGCCCCATTGCCAACCACGGTTAGTACTCAAAACCAAAAAAAAACTTAAAAAATAAAACATGAAAAGTTGTGGTGCTCTAAAAATAAAGGAGTTCAGGAATTAAAAAATCAAAAGTTGAGATATTGAAAAATAAAATAAAAATAGTTCAGTCATAAAAAACAAAAAGAGTTCAGGTATTAAAAAACCACAGTTCAGCATAATAAAAAAATTAATAAAAAAGATTCAGATATAAAAAAACAGAAAGAGCCAAGAAAAGAAGCAAACCATAAAAAGTCTTCAGCAATAACAAATTAACGAATAAAAATATCAGAAAAATAATCTGTTTTTTTCTGTTTAATAAAATGAATGAATTTTGCAATTAACGTTAAACAAATAAGTTGCTTATTTAAGCATTCTAATTAAAAAATGAGTTGAATTTGCTATTCAGAAAAAAATGCAACCCACTTTTTTTTTGTTTACAAAAGAATCTGCAAACTTTTTTAAAAATATTTATAACAAACTTCGACTTTTAGAACATTGGTGTAAAACATGCATTTTGAGCATTCGTTTTATTTATTAGCTCAGCGGTTTGTCAAAACTTGAAATGGTTTTCAGTTTGCACAAGTTTTTGAAAGCCTAATTTCTTGTACTTGAATTCAAATCAGACTTGAACAATTTCTCATTTGAATTTAAGATATAATTTTAAATATTTAAGAGTCATTAAAAAAATTAAATAAAAAAAACTAAAGCCACTTTTTAATTATTACAAATAAAATTAAAAATATAAAAATGTAAACACATTTTTTAATCCCCTTCAACTCGCTCATAGATTTAAAATATTTATGAATAATTTTAAAGATTAGAAAAATATCAAAAGTAAAGCCACTTTTTAACCATTCGTCCATTTACCTAAAAGATTGATTTTAAAAAATAGAAAAATAAAAACTAAATCCAAATTTTTGTTATTTATTGACAGATGGATGCCAAAAAGAGTCCATTGGCGCTGCTGGCCCAGACTTGCTCACAGATTGGAGCCGATTCGTCGGCAGTGAAGCCGCTGCTGGCCGTGGACAAGAGCAAGAAATCGGGCACATGCTCCTCATCGTCGACGTCGTCGAGCTGCTCGACGAGCAGCAACGATATCGGCCAGGCCAAGTCGCCCAGCCAGGCCAAATCGCCCAAGTCCACCACGCCCATTACAACAACAGCAATGACAACAACCACATCGATACCAATCAGCAGCAGCGAGATCAAATTGGCCTTCAAGCCGTACGAGACGAACGTTTTGAGTCAACAGAACCAGAACAGTTTCAAGAGCAGCAGCCTCGGCGACGACACCCCGATCCCGACGAGGCCAAGCTCCAAGAGCTCCACACAGGAGCGTGTTCCATCGCGCAACAGATCCAATGCCACGCCCACCAACAACAACAACGGCACCAACACCAACAGCAGCCACGATGCCATCCAGTCGAGAACGGACCTGGACAACAGTCGGAAGACGGTTTCCCCATCCGGTTCGTCGCAGCGTGGCGCCAGTCCCATTGTCCGCTCCGGCATGGAGGTGCTGAACAACGCCAACGGCACCGCGCAGCATCCTAAGGAGATGAGCAGCATGGCGGCGGCGGCAGCGGCTGCTGCAGCTGCCTACAAAGCAGCCAGCCCCTACGGCCTCAATCCGCTGTCCGCTCTTTGCTGTCCGCCGGGCATGGAACAGCATGCCGCAAATCCCGCATTCCGTCCGCCTTTTGGCGGCGGTTTCTCTCATCATCATGCTGCCATGTTGGCCGCTGCGGCTGCCAACGGTGGCTATCCGGGTGCTGGCGGCGGACCCGCCGGCCAACCCAATCCATATATCAGCTATCAGCGCATTAAGACACCGGCTGGCGGCGAGGCAATCGTGCCCGTCTGCAAGGATCCGTATTGCCCGGGCTGCCCCTACTCGCAGCACACGCAACAGATGCTGATGGGCGCCCCCTGCCCCGCCGGCTGTGCCCAGTGCGAACATCAAAAATACGGCATGGCCATGGCCAGCGCCGGTCTGCCACCCACGCATCCCTATTCCCAGGCAGCTGCGGCTGCAGCGGCAAATGCGGCAGCTGCCCGCTCGGCGCCCTACGTCTGCAGCTGGGTGGTGGGCGACGCGTATTGTGGCAAGCGTTTCCAGACCTCCGACGAACTCTTCTCCCATCTGCGCACCCACACCGGCAATCTCTCCGATCCGGCTGCGGCTGCCGCTGCACTTGCTCAATCCCAGGCCCAATCGCTGCTCGGCTCCCTCTTCCCGCCTTCGGCACTCCGGGCCGGCTATCCGACACCACCGCTGAGTCCGATGTCGGCGGCGGCGGCAGCAGCACGCTATCATCCCTACGGCAAGCCGCCGGGCGCCCTTGCTGGTGGACCCTCCCCCTTTGGGGCTGGCGGTGCCTTCAACCCTGCGGCAGCAGCTGCTGCAGCTGCTCTTGGTCCCTATTATTCTCCCTATGCGATGTATGGTCAGCGCATGGGCGCCGCTCATCAGTAAGAGCAGAAACGAGATAGAGAGAGAGAGAGTGGATACCAAATAACACTAAAAGTTAGTGTTGCACAACACGCTCGGAACAACAAGTTCTTGGAAATATAAGCATGCTAGAATTGATGATGATTACGGTAACGCTCTCAGCGGCGTTCGCTGTTCTGTGATACTAAACTGTAAATTTGTCGAGCGCTAAAATTACACTTAAGTTTCCCAACAACAACAAACAATAACAAAAAGATAAAGATAAATAAGCCCAACAGTAAAATGAATATCCATCAAATTACTATCACAAGTCAGCAAATGCAAAAAATTGCTCAGTTTTTTTGTACATTTCAATTTTTTGTCTCATTTTTGTTGAGCATTATTTTGTAAGTTTGCTTTCTGTTCTCAAAGTTCAACCAAAGTTTTTGTAAGTCTTAGCGATGCAAATTTTAATGACTTCCAGTTCTCTTGCGATCTTTAAATCTATGTATATCGCATGAAAATCGTATGTTTATCAGGTTTTGTTTATATATATACTTACATACATACATACATCAATACAAGCATATTACTGAATGTTTAAGCATTGTTTTTATTCTAATTTGCCTAGATTTAACTTAGTTCATAATTATTACATCATACATACAAAAAAGCAAAAAACAAAAAACAAAAAACAAAAACAACAAAACAAAAAACTACAAAATAATAGTATGCATACAAATTTCAATAATGTTTTAAGTCATTTATGTGTAAACTACAGCGTATAATAAAAAAAACTGTAATAACAAACATAAACAAAAAACAAAAAAAGATTTAAAAAACAATTGATACAAAAACCACAAAAAAATAATACAAAATACAAAAAGATTTCATATAATTATTTACTGTGTATAAATTCAATGAATATAAAGTAGAAGATTTGCGAATGTTACTTGATGAATGCCACACGAGCAACCACAGAAATAAAAAGAAGAAAAAACACACAAGAGAAACAGAAAACAGCAAACAGAAAAACTCAAAACTGAAAACAGCAAAATAAATCAGAAATCAGCAAACGATGACAACAACAACAACAACAACAACAACAATATATCAAAAAGTGCGCAGTAAATAAATAATTACACGCAAAACTCAAACCCATGTGGACAAAATATACAGTGAAAACATTTTTCCAAAATACAAAATTCGTTTGTCTTCTTCTTCATTATCTGAGTCCTCACGAATTGCGCTCAAGGGTTGCCAACCTCTCAAGCATAGAGCGGAAGTGTTTGCAGATCGTGGGCATCACGGATGTTGAGAGTATTGTTATCGATATCATCCAAGTCGATAATTTTTTTTACTTGCGTAGCTTTTCACTTGAGCTGGATTGAATGTTCATTTTTAGAAGGAATACCGCCATTAATTTACATTAGCTTTTACTTGGAATTTTATTATTATTATTGACTGGATTTTTTGAGAAAGCTAGACTAGGGGCAACCCTTTTCATAGCTGTCAAATACAAAGTAGGGTTGCTGCTGGCCTTTTGTTCAATATGAAAAAACGTCTTGGGGTTATCATGCGATTCTAATGGAATTTTTACAGTTGAGCAATAATATATCAGGTTATCAATTAATTGTTATAGGAAATCGGTATTTATCGATTTGCGCGAGTTAGGTGTTGTTATCGATAAAATGACGCAAACTTGATCTGCATTTGATATACAAGGAATATATATTTTAAATTTAATGTATCTCGTAGAGTCTCCAAAATAGGCTTTTTCTTACAGATAAAATCGACTAGGATATTGATGCCGATCAAGAATAAATACATACATATATTTATATATCTAATGGAGCCGTAGATCGTTGCTTGTGCCTGTTCTTTGCTTTAAACAATTTCATTGTTCCCTTTATGCCCATTTTAATGAGTTCATAGTCATAACTTGAGGCCTTGTTTCTATCATGATTGTCTCCTCTGATAGTTATATCAAATATATATTTTCGATTTTCTGATACTAGCTATGGCAATCGAATCGTGTTCAACTCTCCATTTAGTAAAGCCAATTTGATGAACCTTTGCTAGGAAAACTAGAACGGACTAAAACTTAAAACAATATTTGGTAAATAAAAAGGTAGTATTTAAATAAATCAAAATACCTCATTACCCCAACTTTTTATTATATATTTCGATTTAATAATTATAAAACATTTATAGAAAAATAACATTTTTATTTATTATTGTTATATAAGCTGTTCGAAATTGGATCAACTTTTACAAAAGTATGTCAGCTGATAGCTGCACTATTTTTGATTATTAATTATTAATTACTAATAACTATAATTAATAAAACACTTAAGGACACGAACGATAATGAGAATAATGATTTTATTTTTAATTTTGTTCTAGTACATCTTTAAATTAAATTACTTACTATTAAGTCTTGTTGTTCATTTATTTATTCTAATTTTCGAACTTTCATCCGTTTTAATTCCGCTTACGTAATTTAATTGCTTTTCAAATGTTTTTAATCTCTGATTTAATGTTTGCACTAATCATTCGTAGGCAGTTGTGTTTACTTAACTTATTTGCAATAATTGTTATTGCATTACTTAGTTAATTAGCGTTGATAATGTTGATTATGTATTCCATTCTATGCGTCATTTGTACTCTTACATTATTTACATAATCGAATCTGCTTATCAACTGAATGCCCCTCCTTATAAGATGTAATATATATATGTATATATTCGAATCTGCTTATCAACTGAATGCCCCTCCTTATAAGATGTAATATATGTATGTATATATATGTATATATATATTAAATTTTTATTCATATATAAATAAAAGAAAGTGCAATGCACATGAAATTAGAAATAGAATTTGGCTTGCATTTTATATTTTAATTTAGAAGTTTTTAAATAGTTCTATTCTGTTTCTATTCATATGAACTGTGCTGTTTAGTCTCTGGGTCACATTGTTGTCTGTCTGCCAAAAAGGATGGGCTTTCATTTTAAAGTCAAATCGCAATCAAAAAAAGAATGAAATAAAAGAGGAAAAAGCCAACTCAGAATTTGCGTATTTTCATTTGATATTTCGTATGCGAAATGCATAATTTGTGTTTTCGGCTTTTTGATTTTAGTTCACCAAATTTGCATTTCATGAGTTGCTAAGCGGGGCTGATTGAGTGTGGGTTGAGAGGGTGTAGAGAGGTGCGGGGTTCGGTGGCATTTGGGCAAGCCTTAATAAACTCCGACTCTGACGACAGCTATAAAACACCCAGGCTGAAATTAAAAATCAATAAAGGCGCACATTAAATCAATTGACATTCAATGAGCAGCGCACAGCAAACCAGCAACACTAATAACACAAAAGAAAAAAGAAAACAAAAAAGAAAATAAAAAAGAAAATAAAAATCCCATTTAATTGCAAAGCGCTGACAATGTGACAGTGGCAATCAGCGTCAATCGGCCAATCGAGCGTACATATCTTTTAAGCAAATTAATTGTGACATTATTCAATTGATACGATTTGAAATTATCGCCATCGCCTGTCAAACGCCCAGCAATTATTGATTTTTCAATTGTTTCAACTGGAATTCTGACTGCGAGTTATTTCTTCTCTCCATGTTTGACTTGATGTTGATAAGATGCTTACATGCAACAGCCCCCCTCCCCCACAAGACCTACAATGTGGTGGAATCAGAGGGCAGCAATGCGCTTAAGTGTCTTGACTACACAGAGAGAAAAAGAGACCTTGTGGCGGGTATTATAATTCTTTTGTGAGTTTTGTAACCCAATGAAGCACACGCCTACGACTTCATAGAGTATATATATTCTTGATCAGCATCACCAGACAGGTCGCTATAACTTTCAATCGGTATAACTTTTAAATTTATAGTGGGATTATTGACTTACTTATTATTAGAGGGTATCTTATATTCGAGGTGCCATTCTTTATTCTTAATTCAAGTACGCAACAAGTGCCCATTAAAGAAAGTGTCAAATTTCGCAAAGCAAGCAGATTGAGTCCCGTTATTCTATATAGAAACACATCAAATCAAGTTCTGTCTACCTTTTACTTTACTCATGTTCATTCCCAATTCTGAAAAACACATTTCTGATTTAAGACACCTAATTAAATTTTGTTTTATTTGTTTATCTTTCTTTTTTTGCGTATAAATTATTTATATTTGGAATATTTATGGTCCTATTAAAAATGCGATAAAACATTGACCTGTATCAAGACATGGATAATTTAAAATTGGTCATAAGCCCATTAAAATAAACATGCCAAAAAAAAAAAACCTCAATAAGATTATGCAAATTGTTTTGAGGTGCGTAAGATAGTCGTTCCTCCTTCAAGCATTAAGTACAAAACATATTCAAAGTGTAGAAAGTGTCAAAGTTAAGTTGAAAAACAAGTAAATATTCTTGGATTGAGTCCATTTCTATTGAAGTCAATAGCCTTGACCTGCAAGCAGGAAAGTAAGAAACTTTTATAATTTTCATTTTAAGAACAAATTTCCAACTTAAGATTCCTAATCTTAAGTTTTGTGTTCGTTTTTCTTTCCATAGACCTATTGCACATGTATAGGTAACATATATTTAGTAATTTTTTTTAAATATTTATTTATTTAACACAATTTTTAAGAAGGCTTTTAACAAATAAAAACAAGTTAAAATTAAATTAGATATTTAAAATTAAAGAAAAAAAAAACATTAAATTAGAGTTATAATAAATTGTTCATAGTCTGATTAAAATTATCATATAACAAGCGACAAAGATTAGCTGGCAAAAAATACCCTATTATAAAAATTTTCAGTGTTGAAGAGCATTTTCTATTCGTCTGTAAAAGTTAATTTTCTTGTTTGTGTGCTTCTTGTTCTGATTAATATTAATATTTTTTTGATTGTACAATTTCTGCTGAAAGGTCTGTGATCGTTGTTTATTGTTGTAGTTGTTGTTGTTGTTGTAGTTGTTGTTGTTGTAGTTGTGTGGCGCTTGATTGCGCTGTCTTCTATTTTTTTTTTTTGATTTTTGTTGATTTTCTGTTGTTCCAAATTGAATTTATTTACATGCATCATATTTCTTTTGTGTTGCTCTGTTGCCCATGTTAAACAATTTGTTTTGTTGTCAACACTCGCAAGCAGCAACAACAACATCAACAACAACAGCAGCAGCAACAACAACAAACGAACATGGCAACTTTTTGTTATAAATAGACATGCTTTGCTTTGCTTTGGTAACAATGCTGTGTGGGCACTCTTGGAGTGAGGGGGATGGAGAGGGGAGCAAGTCTGTCTCGCTCCAACTTCTTCGGCTTCTCTTACATTGCTCTTTGGTTCGTCTTTCTTGTCTGTTGCATTTCGTCTTATGATCTGTTCCGCGCGCAACTTAAAAGCTTTGCCAGCGCTGTGGTGACTAACTGGCTCGTTGGTCTAGGGGTATGATTTCCGCTTAGGGTGCGGGAGGTCCCGGGTTCAAATCCCGGACGAGCCCAAGTTAATAATGAACTTTTTACATATTTTTTATAATTATTTCGTAATAATTATTTGCGTTTTATACAGTTAAGTGTTGATAACACAATAAATTAATAGTCATTAACTGCATTTGCAGTTATCCGTTCAAATTTATGAACGTTTTCGAATTGTTTGCCAGTTTTGTGACTCAACTCTATATTTCTCATTGAATGGGTAATCCCCGTAGCCTAGTTGCAGCTTTATGGCCAAGAATTTAATAATAGTCAGTTGTGATTTGAAAAGATTTTCCTTTAAATTATATGTCTAGGCATTAGGCATATTATTTATGGCAACACCAGCAAGCCAACAAGCCAACTAAATAAATAAATCTATATATATTCATTTATATGTATCTTGGCTGCAAGTTATGGCCAAATGGCCATAAAAACAATTTTATTGGCTCGCTCGCATATAGATGTTACGATTAAACAGCGCGAAGAGCTGACCATAATTTATAAACACTACCTTGTACTAAAAAGTAACGACTGCCAGATGCCCTGTAGATGCCCGGTAGAGCACTTTTAGTGTATAAATTATCAATTATTATTTGTTCATATAATAAATTAATAAGAATATATAATTTATATATCTAGAAATCTCTTGAAGCTAGGGACTTTACATTTGCAATATAAGTTGTCGTAAACCTTATTTAATTATATCGATAACTTGCTGCGTTTCGCGAAATTCGATAAATATCGTTTTTTTTGATAGTAATGACCATAAAAAATTGTATTTGAGTAAAACTTTTGAAAATAAATTTGATAATGATATTGAATTTTTTGAACAGCTGAACTTAGGATATATTGTAGTCGAGCTGACCCGACAATGCTTCTATGGTATTGTTAGATTCTGTTGTCGATTCTATTGCTCTATTGCGATCATATAAATCGTGTCGACGATTGTATAAAACTTGATTGTTGACAATTGTTGCAGTGATTTTGTTCCAGCTGAATTGCTATAGTTTCACAACTTGACATTTAAGATCAGATGATTTATGCGCTGAGCTGTCCGCTCGCTGATTTACGAGGTGTCGTTTCCGATTAGCAATAGACTGCTCGGGGTTAGCTTTGCTGCTCATATAAATGGTAGATGGTCTGCTCAATTTAGCGAAATTTAAAAATTGAACTATCCTAATCAAAAATCTGGGAAACTACTAACTAAACAAACACAGGTCAAGCGCAGAATTGCCATGTGGTACTCAGTTAGTTGTACACATTTGACAGCAGCTGTTGCGAATGGCATCCATGTTGCATGTCATCATAAATTATACAGCAGCTGACTGATGTCAGCGTCGTCGTCGCAGCTAATTAACAGTTTTGTTATAAATTACACCAAAGTCATTACAATTTTCGTGTTTGCCCTCCTGGTGGAGCGTCAATCATGCGTTAACTGACAGAGCTGTGTGGCATCAAGGGGCTTGCGAGTTGCGGCCCATGTCAGTCTGTCTGTCCGTCAGTGCGTCTGTCTGTGTGCCCCGGGGCGACGACTAGCGGATACATTTGTATCTTTTAGTTGCTCAAGTGCTTGTTGCACGCTGTCAACTCCTTGATAATATTTTCTGTGAATTTCTGTACACCCCCGCTGTGTTTCATCGCTCTGGGATGTTGTGACATTGTTGCTGTTGCTCTTGTTGCTCTTGCTGCTGTTGCTGCCGGTTTTGGTTTTCTTTTTCTTTGTGTATTTTATTTATGGCTTCCTCGTGTCATTTTCATAATGTTGCGTTTGACACTTTCCCTTCGGGCAGCACTCCACTCACAGCCTATTATTTTACATTAAATGGGCGGTCTCCTTGTCTCCAGCTCAATGCTTTACAGCTCTACTCGTAGTTGTTCGCCTTCGTGTTGTTATTATTATTTCTTGTATTTCAGAATGACATCTCGTTGCACCGACAACTGTCAACACACACTTGGCAGGCATTGCATTTCATTCTCAAAAGTTGTGATTTTTGCTTTCCCCTTCAATCCCTTATTTTAATATCTATGCTCATCACTCAGTTTGCTCAGCTCCAACTTATTTATAGGACAATCAAATACATAATAAAATTAAATAAATTATGCACTAGTTTCAAATTTGTGAGAAACTAACAATTCATTCGCCTTTAGCTAAATTATATGTATTAATACTTATGGCTCATTAAAAATAGTATTAAATAAAGATCAAATAATTGAGTAATTTTCGTTTTGATTAACATTGATCAACTTTTAAAAAGTTATAAAATATTGAGTTGATAAGTGCATTTCTAAGTTAAAACAAATGAAATAATATTTTTTCTGTGACTTTGTGGTAGAAAACTTGTCACTTTCAAATGTTTAAAAACATTTTCATAAATTAAAACATTATGATAAACCATTGACAACTTTTGATAAATAAATACCCATGTTTGCCCAAAAGTAACGTTGTCTATCGATTTCATCGACTATCGATTATTCGCAATCTCTGATATGCACTGCGCCAAATATATTTATAAAAGATTTATTGAGTTTGCCGCATTGCTGAATTTATGAGCCTGCGAGGCCTTCATTTGTAGCTGCGACATAAATACTTCAACTGCTGTGATTATTATTATGGCACCCTCCCCCAACCAAGCACACACAGGTATGGCCATGCCCCGAGTGTGGATATACACTGAAACATAAACTACACACACACACACACGCACACACACACAAGCATTCTGTTGGCCAAGTCTGTCGGCTCATTTGACGGCTCTTGTTGACACTTCAAAGCAACCGCCGACATTTTGGGAGCGCATTTCTTGTGCTCTAATATATTATTGATAGATCGATACATATATCAGTGATATATGAACCGACATTCATTTATTGGTCAGTGCGCACACACACATACATTTTTTGATGTATTCAACATTCACATTTGGCCATCATAAATAATGTGGGCCAGCAAAAGCCACGGCTTAAAACAGTTCCCTTAGGGCTTTAGATTCGATAAGCTCACTTTGCATTTAATCGCTTTGTAATTTATGAAGCATTTCAAAATCAGGTCACTGCAAACTGTCAACACTTTCAACGCAAATCAGTTTCGACATGGTAATTATTCAATTATTATTTACTCCATATGATTTTTAATTAAATTCTTGGCCGTAAAATATGTGGTAAAACTCTATATATGTATGTAAATGTGCCCAGAATGTGAGAATTGTACAAAAATGCTGCCCAATTTTTGGTTTTTTTAATTGCACTGTAGTTGCTCTTGTACAGTGTAACAATAAATTGAGAAAAAAAAACATAATAATAATAATAAATTGAAAAAAAGTCGTTTTCGGCGGCATCTGCAAATCTGGCCATAAGTTATGCTCACACTTAACTGGAATATTGGGTATTCTATTCACATCTAAAATGTTGAAAAATTTGCATTTGTTTTTACTTATTTTTATTTTTATTTATCAATTATTTTACTTATTTTTTATAATTACAAAATAAGAAGAAATTTCAATGTCGTTTGAGCTACTTTTATTTGGAAATGTTAGACAAGCAAGCAGATATGTATTTATGAAGTTTACTCGGACAAAAAGTAAGTCCAAGCTTAAAATGAAAACATCAATCAAATTCCGGTAGCATCTGCTGAAAAGACTTTCCAGTTGCTGTGCTGTGCCGTCCACTTTGGAGTTGTGTGCCCCCAAATACACCCAAATAATCTAAAGAGCATAAATATTTCAGGCACTGTCAAGATAGCCGATTGCCGAAGCCGCCTGTTAAGTGTGATATCGCCAGAAGTTGGCTAAATATGGGCTTGACCTGCTGCTGTTGTTGCTGTTTTTGTTGTTGTTGTTGTTTTGTTGTTTTTGCTGATGTCCGTTTGGCTGTTGTTGGCCACATTATTAAGCCAATTCAGCGGCAGCAGATAAATAAATAAAATTTGAAACATCGCCGCAACAATAAAAGACGACAGTACACGATTTATTAAACGTGGCAACGGCTGCTGCTGCTGCTGCTGTTGTTGTTGTTGTTGTTGTAGTTGCGGACCAAATGAAGAGGCAGACACAACAAGCAGCAACAACTCGGCAGCAACAGCAGCAGCTGCCACTGTTGTTGCTCACATTACTCTTTTTGGCGTGGCAAAGACAACGACAACAACAACAACAGCCAGCGATTCAGATACAGATACATTGCTATATAGAAAACATACAATACTTGAGGTTGAGGCCAAAATGACTAATGACCAGCGATTATCAAGCGATAAAAGGCAAGAGACCACAACAACAACAGCAGCGACGATAATTTATTATTGTTTTAAACATTTGTGTTTTGCGCCCAAACGAGATACATTTGTCTCCTCCTTTTTTTCTAGAAGCCGTCGCCTTTGTTCATTAAGACAATAATGCAAAGGGTCTCCGAAAGAGACAAAAAAATATATACACATACATAAATGTAAAGGGAAATGATAATAATAGTACGGGGCACATCCATATTCAAATTTGCTTTTTAGCATATGTGTGTTGATGGCGGCTGCAACTTGTAATTAGTTGGCCTTTTATAACCCGCTTATTTACTACAGTCTGAGTGTTAAGCGTTGTTGCTACCAGAAGCGGCAAACAGCAACACCAACAGCAACGGCAACAGCAACAGCAGCACAAAACAGACAACAATAATAAACTTGAAGATTCATGAAAGCGGCAAAGAAAAATAAACAGCAAAAGCGACGTAAACTTTAGTCTTTCAGTATTTCATTTCTTTTGTTGGGGCACCAAACGTAAACTATCCCAAGCCATGAACAAAAGCCCCCACTTTACAGCCACGAAACCTGATTACACTAAAACCCAGTCTACAAACAACAGTAAATAATATTAACTCTTAGCTCTTTTTGGCTGAAAAAAACACAACTATAAAACTAATTATTATGTTGCCAACATTATGATTAAAACAAGAAACGAAAATAAGTAAAAAATAAAAATAAAAATAAAAATATAAATATAAATATATATATAAATATAAATAAAAATAAAAATATAATTATAAATATAAATATATATATAAATATAAATATAAATATAAATATAAAAATAAATATAAATATAAATATAAATATAAATATAAATATAAATATAAATATAAATATAAATATAAATATAAATATAAATATAAATATAAATATAAATATAAATATAAATATAAATATAAATATAAAAATAAATATAAAAATAAATATTAAATATTAAATATATTAAGTATGACAACATATATTTATTTTATATATATATATATTTCTAATCTTTGACAAACTTGATGTGCTATCTAAAACTACTGCCACTATAGGGTATTTTGAGAAGGGGTAGAAGGGCGCATGATTTGCGTGGCTCGTTGTAAATGTGAATTGGTCGAAATGAAAAATAAATTTATGACTTAAGTGGCTATAAATTATATTTCTTGTTAAAATTCTATTGTTTCTGTGTTGGATTTTATAATTTTTGTTTTGTTGCTTTTGTGCTCGACTTTCTTTTCAGATTATTTATTTTTTCAACATTTTTAAATTATTCAGCACATAAATATGGTGCACATTGCCGTTTCCTGACATTATTTACGACGTGCTAATGAAGTTGAGTAGTTTCCCGATTTGATTTGCACAAAGATATCGCATTAATTACGACCATTCATAAAACAACAACAGTTACACTATATACCCCGACATACGCATACATGTACACACATGCTTTAATTTTATGACTGCTCCGCCATATTCACAATTGCTGGCAATTAATTGTAAATCTGTACCGGAATATTGTACCAGCTGATAAGACGTTCCACTTCAGCACATGAGGCCACTTCAGAACAGATCAAGTCACATAAATTTCAAAGCAAATCATTCCAGGCCTTTGTTTATTACTTGAACACTTGAGTTTTGTGTTTTGTGTTTTGTGTTTATTCTGTTTTTTGGGATTTTGAGTTCCTTTTTTTTGTTTCTGTTCACTTGCCTGTGTGTCTGAGGTCTTTTGGGTGATTTGTTATTTATTAAACACTTCGACACGGTTTTTCTGTGTCCCCACATCTTCAATACACTCAGTTCATTGATGTTGTTTGGCTGTGTTATCGATTTCGGAAATGCCTGCGTGAAAAAATAAACTTAAAGCTGTTAATTTGCTGGGTTTGCTGCGACAGCTGAAAAAATATAAGTTATAATAATATTAACGCTAAATTAGGTGTTTAGAGCAGCAACATATGCAGGTTCTGCGGATACGAGGAGGAATCCTCGACGCACATCCTAACAGAATGCGTCGCCTCAACCAGAAAAAGATGCAGCATCCTAGGGCAACATATCATGAGGCCCAAGGACATAGAAACCCTCAACCCAACAAAGATTCTAGCATTGGGATTGATGCAAGAGCTGTAGGCTCAGTAAGGGGGCACAATAGACCTTATAGGTCGCAGTGCTAACTATCCCCAATTATAATAATAATAATATTAACGCTTTTAATTTGCTGGAATTGCATAGCTACCTGAAAAATGCAAATTGCGCAATGCAACTTTGTAAAATAATTGCAAAAGTGATTAAAGTGTTTATTTACTTCTCTACTGTCCGATTTGTTATTTGGAGCAACAACCAATATTATTTACTTGAACTAATTGTAGCTACTCGATTGGTGTTCGATTTTTTCAAAACAACAAACAACAATATTTATTATTACGTATTACTAACATGCAACAAATATCACATTAGCATATCAAATAAATTTACTTTTCGTGTTTTTACCTAGAGTACCGATTTCCACACACAAATCTAACAAATGATTCTGTTACTGATGCGAACTCTCTGAGTATATACACGGTGTCAAGAAAATGATTTGACAAATCAAAAAATTAATCACTCTCCAAATAGTACTTTGTCATTGTCTAATGACTTTAGTTAAATAGTAATTAAGCACTTCCAATTTAAACTAACAAATCTGTTGGCAA
This sequence comes from Drosophila nr. medialis 2 BK-2023a, assembly GCA_035044325.1. Classification (NCBI taxonomy): domain Eukaryota; kingdom Metazoa; phylum Arthropoda; class Insecta; order Diptera; family Drosophilidae; genus Drosophila; species Drosophila nr. medialis 2 BK-2023a. The sequence continues at coordinate 995,610 of JAWNMH010000394.1, forward strand.
TTTTCGAAATATTCAATTAAAGTTGCAATTTTATTTTAATCATATTTAATAGAGCATTGGATCTTCGATAAGTACACGGCGTATAGTTTACGCCACGGCCCCTCCCTTGCTATTTGCTTTGACACTTTGTCACGCCACAAATATATATATAAACAATATTTCTTGTGGGCGCAGCATTTTGTTGAAGAACACAGAATTAAATGGAATAGGTTACATAAGTAGGAGGCGACACAATTGCTGCGTCTCTAATCTAAATGCAGAGCAATTAAAATTGAAATTTATGGCCCTAATGTGCCACATACTCAAAGAGAGTTCAAGATTTGGCCCCCGTTAGAGACAACACACGTCTGTCGTCTCCCCTCCCAGATACTATTATATTTTATAGAATTTGATGTTGGTTCCGTTTTCATTGGGGCGCTAGATTCAAGTGATAATTTGTGTGGGCAATTAAAAATTTGTTTGACTGCCGATTCAGACGCTCAACCAATAAGCTACCAAACCACACAACAACAACAAAAACAACAAAAACAACAACAACAACAACAGCGAGCATTTGTAATACTTACCGCTAAGTAAAGAGCTATCTTTTAAAAATAGCTTCGGCATGGCTTTTGTGGCATTTTCAAGATAAACAGACGACGACGCATTGCAAAAGCCCCCCTTGACAAGTGTCAACTGTGTGTGGATGGGCGGTGTGTGGGGTGTGTGTGTGTGTGTGTGTGTCTGTGGTGTGTGTTGTTTTCTTTGAAAACATTTGAAAACATGACAGGCGCGTATAGTAAATTTAAGTAATATACTACATCAACATTTTGCAGCTACTTAAATGCTTAGCTGCAAAGATAATAAACAGCTTTTCATCTGCATGGCAATTGTGGCAGGCAGATTGTGCCAAGTCAAGTCTCGAGTAACGGATTGGTGGTGCAGGTCTCGTGAACGTGCCTCGCTGTCTAAATTTAGTATCTCATACACATTTGGTTAGTTTGCTTTGGGTTCGAGATGCCATTTAGATAACTCCCAACCGGTTAGATTGTGATCTTGAGATTTGCAAGATCTGTTTGTTGGCTTTTTTGCTGTCGTTGACGTTGATTGTTGACTGGCACACGATTATCACTGCACCATTCTATTTAATCTGTGATTGTTGTTTACAGATCTCGGCGGTTTATCATACGCCTTATGACAGACTACTCAACCAATTATATGAAACGTTCCCCCCATCCAATTTATACTAAGCCCCCTAATTTATGGCATACTCGTAGGTCGGCCTAAAGAGCTTAACATCTTCTCTTATTGGGCATATTAAGAGCTTCCCAACAGCTCAAGGGAACAGCTCATATGTGTACTATATGCATGCGTGTCAAAGCATAAAACACAGCATTTTATTATCACTCTATAGAGGAGTACACACTTGCTGATAGACAGCTCATACTTAAGATATATATGTATATATATATACTTAAGATCTCAGCTGTTTATCGCCTTTGGTTCTTAGCACATTGTTATGTCATTTTGTGATCAACTTTGAGATTTATGGTAAGCAGCCTCCATTTTATTGGTGTGCTTTAACAAGCGTTGAGTTTTATTATTGCACTCGGGTTTTATAATTCCAAATTGACAGGTGCACAACAAGGTGTAAAAAGGTGTGTCATAAAATTGTGTACATTTTTATTTATGTGCCGCCTAAAAAGCATTTCTATTTTAATGCGTACATTTATCTCTCAAATTTTTATTTATTTATTTTATTATTTATTAACCCAGACTTTCGACTCGAGATGATTATGTAATTAGATTTTAAAATTGAAGTTATAAAAGGCTTTTGAATTTTGTAGGATGTAGGAAAGGTTTCTGTTTAAAATATTTTATTTATGTTAATGCTTAAACCAGTCTTTTATAATTTTAGTTAAATTATGAGAACTTATGAACCTGTTTAGGGCAGAAAATTAAAATTTACTTTAATTATTTTTCTTATGGATTTTAATTTATTTATTGGACTAAATGTCTATTAGAAATACTAGAAAAAATGTACATTTTGTATAATAAGATCTCTTTTGGGTAAAAAGTGTAATTTAATAAAGTTTTTCAAGCAGGCAAGTTTTTTATAAGTGATTTATGCACTGCTTTTGTAGATTGACGTTCATTGATACTATACAAATTTCTATTGGGAAGAAAGTGTGTTTTGTGGAAGGCATATTTGCTGTAAGTGTTTTATAGATTGACGTGTCACGATTGAAATTCATTGATTGCATCGATGCCAACTTAAATCGTCTTGTCTGGCGATCAATGTTTGGATTTAACAAGCGCTTCTGCGTAGGCTCAATGGAGCGACTCAAAAATGGCAAAATATGTATGCGACTTTGTTTCGTTGGCATCAATGTTGAACGTTGGCAACGAGCAGCGAACAACGAACGAAGCTGCCTGGCATCAAGCTGTCAAGCATTTAAGCCGCCCACCATCAGCCAACTGTCTGACAGTGGCACTCTGGCGGTCATTTAATCACAGTATTAACTCTTTTGCTGAGCCGCTGTCAGTCTTGTCTCATTTTTGTTGCACGGATAGCTGGGGAAGGGTAAGGGGCGGAGGGGACGTTATAAATACTACTGTCTTCCAACTGTCAAGTTGGTCTAAGTTTTGAGCACAAAATACAAAATACAAAGCCGACTTGACAGCTGAACGGTCTCTCTGGCTCTCTGTTCAACCCGCCTCTATGCGATGTTGATGTTGATGATTATTATGTATTTTGTATTTTTGTATTTTCGTATTTTTGTATTTGAGCTTGTTGTGAGTGAGAGAGATAGATACTCATGTGCCTGTGCATTCGTTTAGGCTTTTGAACGCTTAGGCCGACTTATGCTGGACTTAAGGCGAGTGGCGAGCAAAAGCCAACAGTTGGACAGCTGAAGACGCCTCAACTCGACTTTGGCGACGTCGGCGGCAAAACTTGAAATGAATTCGGACGCGCTTCGTATAATGAAAACGAAACGAGTCGCCCGCTCCACACACACACACACACACACATTAGTAAAAAGAGAATCAGACAAAAAAAAAACATACAAAAGAAACAGTAAAAAAATCCCCAACAATCCCCGACACAAGAATAAAAACGTCAAAAGTGATTTTGCGCTTTGGTCAGCAGTAAAGTAAAATCAAAAAGTGCCGCCACCGCCGCCATCAGCACCTCCAATGAGAGGTCCCTCCTTCCCCTTCTAGGTTGCACACTTAAGCACACCCATTTACTGAAACTACTGTCCACCGTTAACTGTTTTGTACAAGCTGACAAGCTTTTGGGCGCTTGGGGGATTTTGACATTTCATTTTTGTTCGCTTTGTCATTTTTTTGTGCTTTGCCTTTTCGCTCTTTTTTCGGTCATTTTGGCACGTACTTTTTCAGTGTCAAAAAGTAAGCATGAAGAAGCCCAACAAAAAAAGTGTTATATAGCTGTCCACACTTTAACCCATGCGTTGCCAATTTTTCGCAACGGCAAACGAGCTCACAAATAATTACACATTTTTCAATGTTTGTCAAATTTAAATAAATATTGTTTTTCTAGGAAAAATATGTGTAAATAATTTATAAAAAACCTTTGCTTATTTATTTATTGATATCATGCAGTCTTGCTTAAATATTGATGTAGCTACAAATGAAAATATTTTTGAGAAAAATAAAGAAAAATATTTTATTTATCTACTTTGATTGTTTTTAATTTAATATGTTTTCAGCTGTTTGCATGTCAAATTAACTTTTATTTTTCAAATACTCTGACACATTTGAAATACCGTCGAGATTAATCTTCATAGAGTTTGAAAACTTACATAAATAAATATAAAACAAATAAAATAATTAAATTTGCAGTTTGGCAATGTGCTATTGCTTCGACATCTGGTCGATATTATTGCCATAATACCCTTTATCAAACGGCGTGTAAGTCATGGGGTATTTAAGTGATTTATGTGCTTAATTTCAATCAGCTCTCATTAAATGGGTTAAGGCACCCATTTATTTTAATGCCAACATCCAGCAGAGCCAGAAAACAACAACAACAACAACAACAAAATGCACGCACGTTTTAATTTGTACTGTTTTTGTTTTTGTTCTTTATGTTTTTTGCTTGGCTGTTTTTTATTTTGTGCTTTGTGCGGCGTGCAACGCGAAATTGTTTATAAATTATTGATTAAATGACAATGCGCTGTCAGAATTTGATTTATGGCCTGGGGAGCGGGCCACTTCGTTGGAGGCACGCAAGCAAATTGTGTGGGCACGAGAATACATTGAAAAATTGTTAAGCAAACAATAAACAATAAACAACAAACAATAAAAGATGGCCGCCACTGACGTCGCCGACGTCGTCCCCACGATTTATGACAGCAAATTATATGTGAAAGGGAGCACCACAAAATGCGTAGCTCCAACTTGCCCAACGACACCGAAATACATCGAACACTGGACCTGGGTGGACTGAGGCTAAGGCTGGCGCTGGATCTGGAGCTGGAGCTGCGAATGGGGCTTCGCTCTGGGGGCTACAGAATAAACAACGTTTTATTAATTTATCATTGGACAACAGCCCAGGCGGCGGCAAAAAAGTGACATTAAGTCAGTCATCAATCAAAATTACGAAATGGTAAAAAACAACAACGTTGCAATAAATAAACGATAAAAGCTCCATTTCATCCATTTCATACTTGGAGCCGAACGAACGTCGAGTTGAGGATTTTCAATGGCTTTTCAATTAACGACGGCAGCTATTTCTCTTCAGTTTTTTTCCAGTTTTTTCTTTTTTGAAAGGGGATAACAGGCTTCCGGCGCTCTTTGAGTTGGTGGACTAAATGCCGCTGCCTAGGCTCCCCATCTTATCTGTCTTATCTATTTTAATGTTAAAAGACCTTGATTTTATTAGTTTATTTTGTCTTTTCTTTAAAGCCATTGTATTCTTTGAAGTGCCCATTAGCAGTCTTTTGCAGATACCTACATCTGTACATTACCTAGTATGTCAATAGATTGTGCATATAACTAAGATATCTAGGCAACAAATATGTCAGAAGGTAGTAGAGAGGGCTCGACTAGCAAATCCTCTGAAACCAACATAAACATAGATCTACCTGGCTTAGACAAGTTAGATTGCTATCGATATTCGTGAAACGTAGCCAGTTGTTAAATACGATAACTTATATTCAAAACATGAATTCTTAAGCTTTCATAGTGTCTGAGATCGACTTGTTCATAAAGAGGGACGTGGCTGAAACGACTCGGTTCCTGAAGCTGATCGGGAATATATATAATTTATGGAGTTACATGCCTTTGCACAACTTTTAACTGTTCAGTGTGTAATGAGGAACTTGTTGTAAACGCTTTTTGAAACTACTGCAGCTAAGTACACAAGAAGCTGAAGTTTGTTTGCACACTTAACAGAAACTTCACTGAACCAATATTGGGTGGAGTCGCGCAAGAAAAAGACAGAGAGAGAGAGAGAGAGAGAGAGAGGTTAAATAGAAGTTGTAATCACGATTAGATGTACAACCTGCAGCCGCACAAATCATCTGACATGGCCCAAGAGGTGTAAATACCCCGGATTATGCTGCCTATGAGTGCTACTGGTTCTGGGCAAACAAAACGAAGCTCAGCCACTTTCAAAACCCATTCTTTTTTTATATCTGCTTCTTTTTTTTTGGACAACCCAACCAAGCAGCGAACTGTGCAAATATTTGCCAAGCATTCATCGAGCCCAGCAGCAATGTTGAGTCGACTATCTGCAGTGTTTATCAAGTGTAACACGCTGTTTATTTGTTTTCCGACACTCCAAAGTTGATTGCCTGTTCTCTCAACTCTATCTCTATTTGACTGTGGAAACGTATAGCACAACAAGCCGACTGATTTATATAGCGGCAATCTGCATCTGGTGTTAGCGTAATATCCAGTTTTCACTTTTACCAACTGCCAGTCGGCCGATACTTGTTTAAACAAATGGATATAAATCTGGATGTCAGGCAATGTCGTCTGTCTTTGATTTACACCATATAATGCGAATTTTTCTCGTGCTTAACAGACTTAATGTCTGTTTATAAGACTGTTTCAGACAGCAAATACCGCACTCCGCTCCCCTTTCCCATTTCCCCGCAACCTACTCATCGTTTAACGAATGGGCAACTTGCGCTGACATCGAGAATTTCGCAGTGCTCGTCGCTGGGTGTTGCGCTATAAAATATATCATATTTGTACATATATAAAACAATCTGATTTATTGCATTTTGATAACCTCTTGGCTGTCCCTTTCTCACCTCCATCTCTATCCCTCTCTCCCTCCCTCTCTTGCGCTCACTCCTACGCGGCTAGTCGAGCGGAACAGCTCCGAATGAATGTGCAAAATGCCAGCTATAATTGCGACGATAATTTATGGTTCGCTCTTAGACTTCAGATTTATAGACGCTAGCACACACACACACATCAATGAGTGTGTTTATGTGTGTGTGTGTGTGAATGAGTGACTTTAACGATTTTGTTTACAAAAGCTTGATTGACAGATCAAATTTGAATTCATAATTAACAGCTAGAAGATGGAATCATTGTACAGGAAGTGTTGCATTGGAAGCTCAAGAATTTTGCAGTGATCGATTCTATATAGATTCTATATAGTAATGACGAAATCGATTGCTTGTCAAGATCACCTTATCTAAGGGCCTCGAAGGGAGGTCGTACAAGTTAGACAAGTTATTTATTCTTTTTCTTTCCAAGCTGTGCTGTTATTCTAAGTTGATGGCAAAATGGGAATTTAATTGTATTTATTTAATTTTATTAGTCATAGCATTATCATGACACTGGATTTCATTGTTGCCCCTTGCTCATGGAATTCAACCTTGTGGCACGTGTACAAATAGCAGTCTATTGCAGATTGCGTCAAGTGTCGCCTGGTTGAGCTCATCCTACATTTGTTGGATTTGTTGCCGCTGATGTTGCGAGTCTCTCCAAAGTTGTTCTGCAAATATTTTGAGGTAAAAACGACTAAATATTAAGTCAACACACGTTTGCCGAGACAATGATAAGTGTTCACTAAACCTGCTAAATATATGGGTAAATAAGTTTAAAAATTGTTTGATATGTGATTATTCAAATTAAACAACAATTTACGTTACTTATGCAATGCGAAAGTTTACTTACAAATAAAACAACTTTTGTTTTCTCTGTCGTCTTTTGCCTTTTGCATATCTTTGTTGACTTTTCATAACTCACATTTGACTTTTACTAATATCGCAAATAGGGCTAAAATGATTTGTTTATAAAAATGTCAGTTTATCTCATTTTAACGAACTGTTTATAGTAAAAGTAAATATTGATTTTTTGCTGGCTGTTTATCACGCACATTTTACTAAGCTAAAACGACGACAATGTTTTTAATCGCAAATAGTCGTAATATTTATATTAAGCATACAAATTTCGTATTAGGTAATTTATAGCTTGTTGTTAATAATAAAAATAAATTTGTTGTTCGATTTTTGCCCGGGAATGCGCACAAGTCATTTAGTTTAGGATAAACCAAATATTATGCTGTTACTTTGAATGATGTCAAATAGACCAACAGTGAGCTGAAAAATCATTTGCCCAGCTAATTAACACACACTCGCGAAAGTTCATTAAAGCACTCAAGCAGGCAGCCGTCCGTCCGTCCGTCCGTCCGTTCAAGCAAAGAGGCAACGTGTCCCACTCGAGATGGTCATGTCAAATTTGAATAGAAAAAATTATTTTGACATGCTAGCAAAGAGAGAGAGAGATGGAGAGGGGAAGGGACAGAGCCAGGGTGGGGAGGGGGAAGGCCAAAAACATAAAGAGCCGACAACAAAGAAGCCAACCGCACTAACGTGACTCTTTGGCTAAGCAAGGCAAATTGTGTTAATCAACACGAGGGCAATACACAAAATGCTTTTGCATGGCTGTCAATCAAAGGCGGTGTGGCTCACTGTGCGCCGTTCAAGGCGTGAACATGAACGTGAACACTGAACCGTGAACCGTGAACCGTGAACCGCGAACCAAACACACAGACAAACACCAACACACACAAGCACACACAGATAGTAATAGCAAACTGACAAATAGTTAACGCTAAGCGGGGGTTAAATTGCCGTTGATAATGACAGCTGAATAATTTTTATGGTGCATCATCAAAACAATTTCACGCTACACTTGAACTGAACACAACTGCAGAGATACATTTGTATATAGATACGAATACGACTGTGCACTCACAGATACAAATTGATGGTGCGTGTGTGCGTTGGCGTCGCATAAATTAAATGTAATGTGACATTTTTACAAAATGCGCTCATTTCTCAACATATCCGGCTGAAAGGAAAATCGACAACACACACAAACAAGAAAAACACAAAAACACAAAAAAACACAGAAAAAGATATATAAAGAAACTGTGAAGAGATGCGACAAAATGAAACGCATAAATTCTCATATGTGGCGAGCGAAATATTTCGCCTTAAATTAGCCTCAATTAAATGTTAATGCATTTTGACATTTCTGCTGTCGCCCTGGCAGTGAGTGCCCCTCTCAATCTCCCTCTCCCTCTCCCTCTTGGCTTACCCTCAGCCAGCTTAAGCATGAATATATAAATACACTCATGAATAAGTTGGAGACCACTCAGACGTTGTGTCGTGGATTTGTCACACTCACATCACAAGTTTGCGGCATTCGTCGGCATTCAACAAAAATGAATTATGATTTGCCGCGTGAATATCTGAGTATCTGAGTATCTGTATCTGTATTTGCATCAGTATCTGTATCTGTATCTGTATCTATGTATCTGCATAATGCAAAGAGCAATTAGCGTTGATGTAGCCTCAGCAGCTGCATCTTCATTTATCATATAATTCTGCTGCTGCCACTTGCTCTTCACACTCGTAGTTTATGGCTGAAATTATGTTGGCAAATATATTTTGCAAATGACTTAATGACTGAACTCAACCGTCAGCATTTCTCTGCATCTAGGTTTGCTACTGCATACTTAACATCCTTTGCATTATTAAATTATGATGACAATTTAGCATTATTATATATATTCTTGTGTAACGAAATAAATCTTGACAACATTATTTTTATACCGGGAATACTTTGAAAAAGGGAAAGAAGCGTAAAATGAAGTTGTGTAATGGATTCTAAAAGGCAACCGGAGAAGTCTGCGGCCTCTAAGTATATATATTCTTGATCAGCATCAATATAAAATACATCTGAAAAACAGAAAAACGCCTTTCTGATTTTAAGAAGATTTTTTTTTATACATTTAGAAGTAAATTGTATAACACAAACGGATATTTTTCATTTTCTAAACTCGTTTTGTTTTTATTTGAATTAAGAAATATTTTTATTAAACCGCACTTCTTTTTCCACTGTGTAACCTTTTTGAATCAAGTGGAATTATTCAATCGTTAAAAAGTCTAGCTTAGCTCAAAATATCTCAGTTGTCAGAGTGAACGGGTTCAAGGATACCCCTATAATAATATAAGCAACTACAAAGTCTTTTGGTTAACCTCAGAGCAATCTTGAAAATAACATGCTTGACACATCGGACCTCAACATCTGCCAACTCGCATCTGCAACTGTGTGCCTGAGTTTTACCTGCATTGAGTATATATATATATATATATATATACATATATGTCTACCTTTTTATTACAAAATTTGCGTAGTCGTCCTTTGGGTTTGCGCTTGGCTCCCCTCCGGTTGCGGTTGTCCTTTTTGCCGTTTGCACACTCGCTCGACTGGTCGGCCGCATGTCATCGTTAGTGTCTGCTTTCGGCAGGGATTTGTAATATTATGCTGTCAAGTCGAACATGCCCACTGACAGTTACCAACTGTCTGACGGGCGGACGCTTGACTTGAGTGTGTAAGCCGACATCGGGTTACACACACCCCTCATCCGCAAGCGCAATCGCAAACGCAATCGCAATCGGACTGGAAATGGGAATGGGAATGGATCTGGGCATGGGCAACGGAGTGAGCGGCATTCGGGTTTAGGGCGGACTGCCAATTACACTTTTGACGCCAGGCAACGTGTGCACAGACAGGCAGGGGCGTCGACAGCATCGTCCTGATACTCCTCTTTCTCATTCCCATTCCCATTCACATTCACATTGTCTCAGCCACACAGCGTAGTCCTTGGTCGCTGTCGGTTTGATGCTAACAAATAATGACATGGCAATTTGCAGATTTCACAGCATGCCAGCCCAATGCTTGTAAATAGTCGCATATATTCCACTCGAACATTTGCCAGTCAAGCGTCAAGTCAACTCAACTTAACAAAGTCAATTCAAAGCGCGGCGACTGCAAGTTTGTTTAGCGACCAACTTGGGTTTGGGGCAACTACCCAGCGCTGTCCTATGCTGTCCTGCTCAGTTCTTTTCTGCTATCAGTGTCAAGTCAAGGTGCTTTGCTGCCGATCCCCCGCGGAGGACCGCCTGCCAATGTCAGTTAGCTGAAAGTCCTGTCCAAGTCCTCGCCTCGCCACAGCCAGCACGCTGCGACCCCAGAGAAATTCAATTGCGAGCATGGGTTAAAAGCTTGCCAAACTGACAGCAGCTCGACCCGTATCCGCACCCCCCTCAACTCTCCACATGCCACTGCCGCTGCCCCTGCCCCTGCCCCTGCCCCTGCCCCTGCCCCCAGCTACCCGTTTGCCCCTTGGTGGTCTGGCATTCGGGTGAGGACCTCCTGCGTGTTCGCTGTCAAATTTCCTTGTCTCTCCGCACAGGCCTCTAAATGTCAGCCCCTCCCCGCCTGTCTGACTGTGTCTCTCTGTGTATGTGTCTCTCTGTGTGTGTGTCTCTCTCTGTGTGTGTGTGTGTGTCTTTGGCTGAACTCAAGCAAAACCTTGGCCAGTAGACATTTTTCTCGACTTGTGCAGCTGTCATGCGATTAAGTCATTAACTTGCAGATTGAATATTTTACATTTATATTTAGTTTTATTCTTGCCAAAATCCAAAAGATTCGCCTTTCGCTTCCTGGGCTTTTTTTGATTTGATGAAGGTATTATTTGGACTGTATAATTACTCATGAAATAAATACCTTCTCGTAATCAAGAAGAGCGATTGTATGTTTAATAGCAAATCACTTAAGCAGTCATTTTCGAGTTCATTAAATACATTTGTGTTCCTGATAAGTATCAGTTGAGCCAACAACGATTTTTCAATCAACAAATTTTTTATACAATTCGGTTTTTTCCTTGCAATACATGTTGCATCATTTGACATTTTAAAATGATTTTCTATCTTATCTTTTTAATTTGAAACCTTTTTTTTAAGTTGTTCAAAATCCTTTTTGATATTTCTGTACTGCTTTTTCATAAAAATAGAGCAAACACATTTTTAGCAGTTTCGGTTAACATGTGTATATACACAGTATATAGATGTTTATAGATGTATATAGATGTATGTAGATGTATATAGATGTAAATAGATGTAAATATATATATGTAGATGTATATATCTCCCAGTCACGGGGTGTTATTTAATTACTTGTATAACATTTACTCGAACATGGCTAAGAAAAAGTCAACAGCTTGTCACTGGATAGTTGCAACTTCAGCGCACTTCCATCAAAATTGATAGCTAGCCAACTGTCACTGGATGTTGCATGCCCCATAAAAATGCATTAAGATTAGGCATTGGCCCGACTGTCAACTGTTGCACAGTTTACCGAGCTTATAATCAATTAGCTTGTGTGGAAATCACATAAATTGATGTAACATTAAACGGGTCGCCGTTGCCAGTCTTGGGAGCTGGAACTGGCCATGGTTATGGCCAACATTTCTCAAATTTTACGAGCTTTTACGCTTTTCAAATTGATAGAAACATTTGCTAAGCTGCCAGCGCGTTAAGCAAAACGAGTTTCGCCAAAGAGCGCCGACTGCTTGTCGATCGTCCCCGTTCTTCCCCAAACCCGAATCCCATCGGATTCGGTTGCGGATTCGGTTTGTAGACCGGACCGGATCGCCCTGGCGACGTCTCTGAGAATTTATTGCACTTCCTCTTGCATATAATTTTGAAATTAAGTGTTGCTTCATGTAAATTGATACATTCGCAGCTCCGTTTGTCGGCTGATGTGGCCATTTGAGCGAAGATTTGCATTCACCCATTTAACGCTCGCATCTTGTAGTCTTTTTACTGCATACCTGATCACCGATTAGACTTGGCGAATTTAGAGTGCAGCATTTAATACATATATTACGCATACCATAAACTATGACCGACGCCAATATCACATAAATATATTTCCCATACATGTGCAATTTAAATGTGGGTTTAACAATTAGCAATACGATCGTTGAGCAAACTGAGGGTTGGCATTAGTTACGCATGCTGCTGCTATTCATGATCTGTCAATTGATATTCAAACAAACTCAAGAATGCTCTATTCTGTGGATACTCTACTCACAGCCGTTAAATAAGTTTTAATTACGTTTTGGTTTAACAAAAATATTTTTTCTTATTCGATTGATATATAATACCAATCTGCCAGCTTTTGCCTTCTCAAATCGATTGTTATCGATAAACGCGAAACGTGTTTAGTTATCGATTAAATGAAGTAAGCCTGACCTACCTAGAATGAAAACTTATATTCCACATTTTAAATTTCTAGCTCTAGAGGTACATGCAAATTAATTATAATAATAATATAATAATAATAATAATAGTAAGAACCGTTATATATCTAAATTAATCTGCTCTATATATATTTATTTTCACTGCTTGAAATAATTGTTCTTTGTTGTTTTATTTAAGTTGCTGTGAGCTTTAGTTAAACTTAAAGTTTTCATATTTATTACAACTGTCTTTCATTCATTAAATTTCTTCTCGCTTACTTTTTGTGCAAATGGGTTTCCATAGCACCTCCTCCCCACCCTCTCCCTCCGCTTGCTGACAGTCGTTTCCTGCCGCAGGACACTGTCTGCCAGCGCTCTGTCTACCTCCTTACCTTCCTCCCCTCTTCTGTAACATCAGGTCCTCGCTTAGCTGACGGCTCATTAGCATGTGTGCGTGGCTCTCTGCTGGTGTCCTCCTCTCACCTCCTCTCGGCTGTCAGCTCTGCCGCTCGCTGTGCCATTAATTTTGCCAGCCAGCGAGCATAAAGTGAGATAGAGAGAGAGAGAGAGAGATATAGAGGGAGAGAAAGAGAGCTGGAAAAAACTAACCTAACCTGCAGTGTAATGCGTTGTATTGTTCACGCAAAATTTATTTCCGCTGCGTCATGAACATCCTGCTGTCGTCGCTGATGTGTGGATATGTTGTTGTTGTTGTTGCTGCTGCCGTTGTTGCTGCTGCTGTTGTTGTTGCTGCTGCTTTTGTTGTTAATTTACGTAATAAATACGCTTGAAATTTTTGCACGCACATGCAAAATGAATTACGTCGCTTGACGTTGGCGCAGTGGCAATAGCAACAACATCAACAACAACAGCAGCAGCGGCAACAACGACAGCTTAACTGTCACTTGTCACAGGAACGTTTCGTTGGGGGCCCTTGGCAGCATGTCCTGGCAGAGCCGACATCCTCGTTCTCCTCGTCCTCCTTGTCCTGGTCGTCGTCTCTCACATGTCAACGCGCGTCGCTTTGCTTGGCATTTTTGTGATGTGAAATGAAGCAACGAGGCGACAGCCGAGAAGGGAGTTGTTGCTGGCTGCAGCACCAACAGCAGCAGCACCAACAGCAGCAGCATAAAATGAATTACTCGCGTGAACAACAAAAACTGTCAGAGTGCTGTCAGCTAGGCTGGCGCAAGGGCGTGTTGCAGTCGCAGTTGTTGTTGTTGTTGCATGTTGAGGTGCCAGCGCAACGCATTTGAAATGCTCACAACACACACGCACAGACATACACACACGCACAGAACACACAGAGAACAGTTGACAGGCAACAGTCAGTCAGTTGAACGCCAGCAACAACAACAATGACACGCCAGCAACATGGCCAGGTCTAGCAGCAACATGTTGCCCAGCCATAATGCGTCGCTCTTGTGGCACACTCCTCGAGTGATTATCTTACCTAAATTGCTTGTAGCAATCCACCAAATGTGACGTCTCCGCCTCCCCCACTCACTCGCCCCTCACTCCACCCTCGCTCTCTTTTTGCCGCTGTCGCAATTTCCATTTTCGCACTCCATTATAAAGTAATTTTTTTACATTACTTATGCCTGTCAACGTCTGCTTTGACTGCTTTTTCCTGTTTCCGCAGCAACGCCTCGTTTTCCTTTTCATCATCAGTTCTGCTACTTCTGCTCGTCCTCGCGTATCCTGCTTGCTGCTCGACAAAGATTAATATGTTGCTGCCGCTGTGCCCGTTCTCCTGGCCCCAGCGGCAGCAGCAGCAGCAGCAACTCCAACTCCAACCAACTCCAGCTCCGGCTTCAGCTGCCAAGCTCAAGCTCCGCGTGTGTGACAGTTTGCAAATGTGATTGACAACTGACACTGCCATATAAATTCAAAGCTTTCACAGAGCGAGAGAGAGAGAGAGAGAGAGAGGGGGAGGGAGAGGGAGACAGACACATGGCAAGCAAACGCGTTGACAGTCTACACAACACATTGCAACCGAATGGGGCACGAGACGCCTTCAGAGGCTTGACAAGCCCGCAAACTGGCAAAAACCGACTGAATGACTGAGTGACGAGCTGAATGATGGGCGGTACAACTCTGACTGACGACGACTGATGAACGGACGGATGGATGGATGGATGGATGGATGGATGGATGGGGGCTGTGTTGAGCCATCAAGCGAACACTTCAGCTGCAAAACAAGAATGGAAAGCAATTACAGCAAGCAACTCTCCTAATGGCTACGGCTGCCTGCGATTAACTATGCACAAGATTATACTAGCTTAAATTAAGAGTACATGACACAACATGGCTATAAATTACTCAAATGATCTCCACTTCAACTGTGCTTGATGTGCCGCACTTCAGTCGGATTATTCATTTAATATTTAATATTCATTTATACCCAGAACCCATTCAAAATGTGAGAAGGTGTATAACAAAGTTGTGCCAAATGATGCTACAGGCAGCAGAAAGCAACTCTGACAACATAAAATGTAAAATATACATGCATATATATACATACATATATATATTCACCATCAGCATCAATATCCGAGTCTGTCCATCTATATGAGCCAAACTCAGAGACTATAAGAGCTGAAGACATATTTGGAATACAATTGAATGCAGATCAAGCTTAATTTATTCTATCGATAACTTACACCATTTCGGGAATATCGATACACATGCACAAATGTAAAGTCAAATTTCCAATATATGCATAATATATACAAACAAATTTTTGATAAACTGTAAGAATTTGTTTAAGATTGCAAAATGTATTCTAATATTGAGCTACCAACTATGTATTTATCAGTCGAGTTCTCTCGACTAGAGCATTCCATCTTGTTACCAGACTTCAGAGTCAGAACTTAACTTTTGACTTTGAAGCAATGAGTCAAATTAAAAATGAACAAGAGAAGATAGAATAAACATGTTTGCTCAACCTTAGAAATTATTCTAAAACTCAGATAAAGTATGTCTGCAAGCTGAACAAATCAGAGAAAGTAGTCAACAATTTAGAAAAGGTATGTCTGCAAGCTGACATATATATATATATATATATATATATATATATAAATATATATATATTTAAATGCATTAATTTAAATCTTTTTAAATTATATATTTAATGATTTATATAATCGACTTTATGGCGTTTAAGTTAATTTTTATACACAAATCTAGTAAAATTACCCATTAACAATCTGTCGAGTAAAAGGACAATTAAATATATAGCATATACGCTAAACAGATATGGGATCATTAGCTATTAGCATATTTTGCAGTTACAATCTCCAATTAATTATTTTGCAATTAAGAGTGGAAGTTGTTGTTATTAGATGGAAATCATTTGTTTGATTACAGGCAGTAGCCAAGTCGATTGCTCGACTCATTGTGGGACTTGTGTGTTTAGCTGCTTCCTGTGGCTCTCTGGATTATTCCCACATGTGAGGCAGCTCTATGCATACAATAATTCCAATTATCATGACCACTTCCGCTGCCCGAGGCAAACTCAAATTACAAACTAATTGCTATTTAGGGTTCCCTTCTGCATTTTCTGTTTTATTTTCCTTTCTTTTTATTTATTTAGCTATTATTCGGACATCAGGCATAACTGCTGACACGGCCAGCTTGATAATAGACTCATCAGGCAACTGGCAACTGGCAGCGGGCAACGGGCAACTCGTCATCATCATTATTATCAGCAAGAGCAAGAGCGGGGAGCGGGGAGCACAGCAGGTAGCTGTGGCATCATCAGGCAACTAGGAGCTCAACCTGTCGCTCGTGCTGACGACAAATGTGTTGGGCGGCAAACGGAAGTGACGCGACACAAATCCCTGAAAGAAAAGCTGAGGCCGAAGAAAAAGAATTGATTATTAATGTTGAGGCCGTGCAGCAAGATAAAACTAATAAATTGATGTTGATCAGCTGCTGGCTGGCACCGAACAAGCTGCTCCTTGAGCTCTTCGAGCGATGACAATGACAAAATCAACGAAGCTGACAATGATAAAAGTGACAACGACAATGGCATTGAATGACAAGCCAACTAACCAGTCAGCTAGCCAGGATGGGACACATGGTGGCACATTGGGTTAGTGGCAAGTGGCAGCTGCTGCTCTCTCTCTCTCTCTCTCTCGGCGTGACTTGTTAACCGGGCATCAACAGCAATTTGGCTCCGTCGATTTTTTTATTCAATCTTCAATGATGGAACCAGAGCCAACTCGGCTGCCTCGCACAGAACTTGTGTGTCCATCAATTAACCAGTTGTGCTGAGGCACAACTTTGATTTGCTTTTCTTTGTTTCTCATCATTTGTTTAGCATATATAATTTATTGTATTGTTTGCTGACCTCATTTCGGTAGCTTTAACATATTTAAATTTATTTGTTTTTTATACTCTAACTCAAAAGGCATAAAAGTATATTTCTTACAGTCCAGAGATTTAAGTCTATATAATTTAAGAATATATAATCGTTAGCGTTAGACAAAGTGGTTTTATTGTGAAATTATCAAAATGAAATTGATCAGTTTGTAAATTGATAACATTGATAAATGCAAATCGAAAAAACCATATATCTCACAAATTTCAGGCTAGAGTTGCCTAAGTTGGAGGGTAGATATGGAAATACTTTTTCAAAATCACATTTATTAATGTTGACCTGTTTCAAGAACCACTTTTTAAGGTATAGTTTTTCAACTTTGGATCTAGTATTAATCTATGAGCCTTGAAATAGAATCCCTGATTTTTTCTGTACAAATTTATATTTTTCTATATAAATCTGATCACATTTTGCAAAGCTTTGGAAATGATTCTCCCATTCCCGCAAGCACTTTTTGAGAGGTTTTACTTAAAATATATTTGTTTCAGAAATGCATTTCAATTCGAAGCATTTTATGGGATGAAATATGGAATTGTATTTGCCTACTTTAATTGTTGTTGATCTAAAAACCGGAATAATTGATTACTTCTGACAAAGCACTCTGAAATTTCTTGGCTCTTGAAAAGTCTTTTATATAATGAATAAATGTATAAGACAGCGCTTTTATTTTTACTTTTACATACACTATGACTAGAAAGTATTATCCGGGATACAATAAGCTATAGTCAGAATCCAAATATACTTTCTGCTATAAATAAACCTAAGTGTATGCTCGTGTGTGCCTCTAAGTCCTAAGTTAGTCAGTAAGTCTTTCAGCTGTCCGTGAGTCGAGCTATCAGGCATTCAATCATTCACTCACTGCGACTGTTGTCACTCACTCAGACTTGAGTTGCATGTGGCAGGGGCACGTTGCACTTTGCACGATTCGTGCTACGCTTCAATGAAAACAAACTGATATTTGCCCGACACTTGAGATTGATTGTCATCCATCAAGAGAGCTGCCTCCTCTGCTCTGCTCTCCCCTCATCACACCTCGCCTGTCGCCTGTGTGATTGAAGTGATTGAAGTGATTGAAGGACAAGGATGCACTCTTTGCATTTGCATTTCGAATTTACATGCACATTCCCTGAAAACATTGCACGTTAGCCTCAGCTAATATTCAATTACAAACCTGAAGGTTGTCCACGCCTGTTTCAGTTCCTGCTCCTGCTCCTGCTGCTGTACCAGTTCCCCCAGTTCCATGTTGCGGTGACCACAGAAGTCGTTGGTTGGCTTTCACACTCGACACCTGATGAGTCGGCAGCCTGTGAGTGGAGACGTCTCCATTACCCAGCAGCTGTTGCCTTAACAGGCAAACTGATTGACATCCTCAAGATCATATTTGGCTTGGCTTCGATGACCGCAGAGGCTGAAGACGCAGATTGTGGCAGCAGTATTTGCAAATTACGTATGTCATTGCCCAGGTCTTGGCTACACTCAGAAAAATAATAAGAGATAAAAGTTATTTTAGAGAAAACGAAGCTCTTAACTAAATCATTTCATTATTTAAAAATATAATTTATGCATCATATTCAAATTAACCCGAAAAATGTCATTTGCTCTTTCTAAAAATCAGTTCAAGATCAGATAAAAAATATCCACACATAAAAATTATACGGGAGTTACTTGTTTCATAGGACATTGGACTTCCCAATTTCAAAAATATGATTTATAAATTTAGATAAGCAAATAAATAAATAAACTACACCTTTGACAAAATTAAATCCGTTTCGGTTTCTGATTCTCAAAAAAAATTTGGAATTTCTGAAGCTTAGCTGAGCACTCAATACATTTATGGATCTTAGTCTATTCCGGTTTAGTTTGTGAATTTAAATCTTAACTGTAATATATATATTTTACATAATAAAAGTTATTAATTGAAATAAAAAAATTTATAAATTTTTAGGGGCATGTTTGTTTATTTTCTTGGCATTGTTTGAATTTTAATTGTGGTCTGTGGCAAAGGCGCTTTTTTCTTGCGGTTGTTTACAATTTATAAAAAATTACAATTCGACTTCAGCTTAACGAGAAGCTGAATATGTCCTTGGTCTGTGGTTAAGTTCATTTAAAAATATGAATAATAATTATATTCTGCGGTTAAATGCATTTAATAATATTCAATACAAATGTATATATATAAGTTCACAGCGCCCTTTACTCACTCAGCTGTGGCGTTTGAAATTATTAATCGTATATGCATTTTCCGATTTTATGAACTTATATCTTTAAATTTATGTAGTCAATTATTAATCTTATATTTATTTCAGATTTTATGAACTTATGTTTTAATTTATTAATCTTAAGTCTACTTTCTGATATTATAAATTTATACTTTTATATTTTTTGAAGGTTGACTAACTGAAAATGTGGTATAAAATTATTTTAGTTCCCTAAACAACGCACTAAACGCTTAAATACATGCAATTACTTTAATTTCAGTTTGAAAAATGCACAGATCTCGCTCGTAAAGTAAGTGCCCCAAAACCCGGGGCAAATATGTAAACACTTCTCAGAAGCCGACAGCTCTGGCTGCCTCGCAGATGGGAGAAGGTAGAGGGGCAGCCACAAGTAGCGCATAAAGAAATTGAATTCATTAAACATTAGCTTCCTGACACGATCGCTCGCCGTGGACCTTAAAACATTTAGTGTCGCAAGATGCAAATACATAAATTTTGTGGCCAGATCTCGAGTCGGCAACAGTTCTCCAGTTCACCAGCTCACCAGTTCTCCAGCTGAGCAGTTCTCCAGTCGTCTGCAGTCACTTTTAGTCGTCGCCGTGTCGGGCTAACAGAAGACATACACACGCGATAAAGAAATTCGATTAGGCATCAATTTTAAATGAGACGCATTTTCCCCCGCTGTCTTAGCCCCCCTCTCTCTCTCTCTCTCTCTGCCCCGCACAACACTTCGGTGGCTGGCAGGCCGCCTGCTGCGGATGCCACGTAACCTGATATGGTGACACTCGTCGATGTTGCGACGTCGTTGTCGTTGCCCCGGCTGCAATCTAATTTATGACTTAATTATCGGGCCATATTTAATGTGTCCAATAAACTAGTCTACAAAATTATACCAACACATCGTTGTTTAGGCTTGTTGGTCGTTGCTGCTGCCGCTGCTGCTGCAACCCCTGACTGCCCCGCTCCTCTGCTCTCTTGTGGCTTATTAGGCTTTTGCTTTATGCGTGGACGGGCAGAACGTGAATTCGCTTGCCCCACTCGAAGCTGATGCTGATGTTGATGTTGATGCTGTGGCCTCCTTTAGTTTTGCGGCCATCAATTTGCTTTTAAATGCAACAATTTGGTTGCCGCGCTCCCCACTCCCCAGTCTGCGGTCTGTCTCTGGTCGACGTCATCGTCACCGCGTGCAGTCAACGTATTTGGGTTGGTCTTCGACCAAGTCACCAAGTCGCCAAGTTTTTTTCTTTGCGCCTTCAACTCCAACGAGTGGCTGAAGCAATAAAAATTTCGTGAAGTGGCAATAAAATTCCATTTAAAATGGCAGCGATTATGTCTCAACAGACCATTAAAGTCACTCAAATGACAACTACTACTTAGGCGCACTCACACACACTCGCACACACGCACAACAGTTTTTGGATCGTCGATCGCGACATTTGATGTCGGCGCCGTGCCTCGCACAGTGGGACTCATTTAACGGCTCAAGTTTATTACCATGTTGCGTCGTTTTGGGGCCCGTCTCATTTTTTTTGTGGCAATGAATTTGTCGTTTTGAGAATTGCAACTGCAACTGCAACTGCCAACCAACTATTTATTATTTTTCAAAATAAGCTGCTTCCGCTTTCAGTTTTTGCTAATTGCAGCAGCCATTCATTTAAAAGTATTCGGCTTTAATGCTTAGCCTGAAATGTGTCACATAATTTGTGAGATATTCGCGACTCTATATATATATATATATATATTTGATTACCTTGCCTGTCCGTCGTTCTGCTCGTCTGCCTTTTAATATCCGCGGCAAGGAAGTTGTCTTGATAAAACTTTGGCATATATTTTTATACTCTGAACCCATTAAAAACAGTGGAAAAGTGTGGAACTGGCAGAAGGAAGCCTTATCCAGAGTAGTCTCACATTAGCCACTTCCGTCTTACTGTCTGAAGAAGCCGATACAATACTCTTCAAGAGTTAGGCACTTTAAATTTGGAATATATGTATGTTCGCATATCCCATAGCTTAATTTTTATCGATAACTGCAGCCGTTTAGTGAATATCGATACCATTAAAATAAAGATATTGCCTTCCAATGGATATGTAATCAGTAATATGTATGGACTTATCAACATTACAAATATTATTTAGATCGGCGCATAATAATAGATTTTATTAGTCCACTTTTGTTGTAGGCTTTATCGAGTGGATCATTTTAGCTTGTTTCTATGAGCCAGATCGGCCCGGTACATAATAAATCTTCTATAAAAACTAAACGTTGAAAATTGTGTGCTTTTATGAAAAACCTCTTTGATTAGCCAGCTCAACCAAACTCGTAAATTTTTAAATAAAAATATTATTTATTAATTTTGAAATTATTAGCACAAGTAACAATCGCAGCTAGATCTTTGGTTCCGAGCAATATAATTCATAAGAGTGTTCTATAGTTATTGTATATATTATTTAATGCACACGCTAATAGGTTGAATATTATTTGTATTTTAAATTTTATTTTTATAAGGTAATAATAGAATAAATAAGAATAGAATAATAGAAAACAAGAAAGATGTGTTATCTGAAGTTCGTAGTCAGCCTGCAGAAATCGAAATAGAAATTACAAAAAAACTCACAGATTGTTCCTATGATAGCTATTCGATATAGTAGAAGCATAAGGACCCTCATAACTGGTGAATTTTTGTTTTGATCTTATACATCTTATGTAACAAAAAAGATCATTTTGTTTAGGAACGCATATTTCGATTGACTGTTTCTATTGCATTGGTGTAGATATGTTTCCCATGTGATAAGTCTACCCATCCGCTGTATACTAATTTGATCGATTAACATTGTACAAAGCCACTAAGTGCTTAGCGATAAACATAAGTTTTTCAATGTTCTGCGTTTTTCCAATGCGCTGTTTGTATTTAGCTTTAAAAACGCTGACTTTTCTTCATGCACAGATTTTTTACACTGCTCATTTCCTGCCGACTTAGCCGTTTTTATTCGATGGCCATTAAGCTGTCTCGTCGCATGCACCGAGCCAAGTGTGTCTGTGTGTGTGTGTGTGTGTGTGTGTGTGCGTGTGTGTAGGTGATTATGGCCAACTTCCTGAGCCATCATATTCATGCACTTTTATGGCAAACAGCGTTTAGATAAGGACTTGCAGCCGAAATCACAACTGCTGTTTGGGAAAGGGAAGCAGCCTGTCAACTTTTTGTGTCTGGTATCAGTTTTCAAGAGATTTCAAAAATTGCTGTATAGATTTTGAGGCAAATGGAAATTTAATACAATTGGGTGAAGAGGACAGACAATGGAAACTCAATGCCATAATTTGGCTTTCAAGTGGCTACAACAAAAAGAAGAAAAACAACAACAACAACAAGAATTTGAAGGCAGCTCCTGTGAGGAGCGAAGTTGATCCTCATTAGTGGTCACATGTCAGACTGGGTCGCATTTGCTGTATAATTTTGTCATTCATCATTTTTCGCCCATTTCCATTATTTTATGTTTTTTTTATTCTTTATACGTTGCATGCCACAGGATTCGTATTTCAGCCGCTACACCCCTCCCTCTCACAAACGCGCTCACAATCTTTCAACTCCTGTGACATGTGACAACAATGTAGCCCGTTGTCATTGTCATTGTTGTTGTTACTGTTGCTGCTGTTGTTGCTGTTGCTGGTAGCTGTTGCTGTGACACATTTCTTTTCCTGCTGTGTGTGTGGGAGCTCGAGGTGTGATTTTCAACAAGTTCGTTGTTGGCTCATGTGTGTGTGCCCTGGAAGTACCTTACTTTTTGTTGTTGTTTCTGCATTTGGTTTGCTTGATTTTTTTTGTCCAAGGCATTCTTTTCTTTGCAAGCCGTAAGCCGTGCGATATATCACGCCCTGACGACACTGACGGATGACTGACGCAACGCCAAAATGATGACGGAGTACCACTAATGACAGCCAGAGCTGGTCAGCAACTGTCAACAAGTCCACGCAATGCGTACATATGAACACCTACTTAGCAAAGCCTTCATACATATGTACAGGAAATTGAGGTTAATTGAGATGGCTTACGCATTCAGAACTATCCACAAAAAAAACATGTGTTTTTAGAGTATGTTTTATTAGAAACATAAGTTCGTGAAAAATGCATTTACTCAACACCTTCAATTAACTGCTTCAGTTCGTTACACAATACAGTAACTTAAGCCACAATACCACCGATTTTATAGCACAATTGCTCATAAGTAAGGTAATTAAATTTGTTGAAGACTTCCAGTCTTACTTCAGCTATCAATAACATTATTTTAAGCATTTTATTGCCATGTCATTATAAGTATTATTTTATAATTGTCTATTGTTTCGTTTGCTCTTTTTGTAATATTTTTAATTCAAGTCAAGTCTGATTCTTTTGTGTATTTTATAATCCGATATATTTCGACTAAGGTCGAAAAACGTATTTAATTTTAATTATTATACCAAAAAAGATAAATGAAGGCATTACCAAAAGTTTATTTTTCTTTGATTTATAAATGCTCTAATATAATTTATGAAATAATTCTATTGAGCCAGGGCCATTTGATTAATAGTCAAATACCAAATCAGATTTTTTTTTTTGGGTTTTTTCATCGTATTTTTAAAGCAAAAAATAATTTAAAATAGTGTTTAAATATATTTCAAGCGGATAAGCAATGAAATTTGTATATATTATTCATTCAATAGATATCCAATATACATTAATACATCACAATCAATTATTATATCTCACTTACACCCTATTTTATATATGTATGAGAAGTTCACCCTAATGTACCAATTTTGAGATATACTATTTACATCAACACTGAGAATCTACCATCTAGCTGAAGGCCCTAAAAGCTCAAATTTTTTAAAGTAAATGCAGCAAATTAAAAATAATACTTAAAGCTAATAGGAATTAAATTTAAATATTTAGAAAAATGTTAATAAAATTATAAATTAATTTATTTAAAATTAAACGAAAATCAAATTTACAAAACGAAAAGTAAAATTTAAAATATTAATTAAGGTAAAATTTATAAAGTAAAATAAAATACTAAATATTTGGGTATATCTGGTATAAGACTGTTACATTTACAGAAAGGATTGGGGATCCCTGAAAACCCCCAGATCAAAAATATGACTGTTTAAGTTGCCATATTAGTAACTGCTTACTTTTCAACATGTTTGGCACATTTCAAAATAGAGCGAAGCTCTCAACTGTTGAGTTGTTCCCCAAGGCTTCAGCCGCAGTTTGAGCTTCAGCTTCAGAGTTGTCATTGCCTGCTGTGCGACGTCGTTGCTGCCACTGCGTGCTGTGCTTTGTGGCAGCCAACTGACAGATAGACAATCCATGGCAGTCGGGCAGGAAGTGCACGAGACAATGGATGGGGTAGCGGGCAGGAAGGCGGAAGGGCAGTGCGTAAGACGAGTAGCGACACAAAAGTTTCTCCGGATTCTCGCAGCCTTTTGTGAGGCATTTTTTATTTATTTTTTATTTTTCTCTGTGTCTCGGCTTGATGGTAATTGTGAGTGACAACGCCTTGATGCCTGATTATGATAAATGAATTGTTAAATTGAATTAGGTGTTGCCGCGCTGCTGTCACTCAAAGCCATCCTCATGAATGGCCCCTTGCCGCTCGCCTCTTCTCTTCACTCTTTATTATTATTTATTTTTGCGCTGAGTTTTCTCAGCCTCTACACAAATTAAATTGCATGAAATTTGATATTTTTCAGGGTTGTCAGCGAGCAGCCAGCAAAGGGTTGACAGCCCGTTTTGAATGATTTGCCTGATGTCTGGTTTGGGTCTGGTTTGGGTCTGTGGCACCACAGGATGCTCGGCTCTGCTCTGACCTGCGATTGCCCTCGAGAAATGATTGTTAGTCTCGAAAATTAGCTCAGGTTACCGTAATTACTGGCTCTTTGTGACACTTTGTTTATTTCTGCATAGTTGAGCCAAGAGTGCACACAACTTTTATTTCATTAAACATCATTTATACAGGGAATCGATTGGGCATTTTTACAAACAACTTTAACTTATAAGGCTTAAACTACATAATAACATTTATAAATTTGCAACGATTTTTAATTTATCGTCTATCTGATTTATATGGCCTATGTATGTCGTAAAATATGCGAGATGCTTCTGCTTCGACATCTATATTTCGCACTGAACAGCCCAGCACCCAAAAAACTCCATTAATTTGTACTTTGTAAGCATGTCATAATCACTCTACTTGATGTAATTCTTTGTAATACAGAAAGTTTCCTTTTTCATTATTTTTTGTGTGCGCTTTATAGACTCAATATATACATACATGTATTCGAAATATAGAAAGAAAGAAAATATATTTTATTTTTCACTACACAAATTGCCAAACCAATAAAAAAAAAAACTTTTTCCAAACCAGAATAAGCAAAGATGCAGCAGCAATAATTAAAGGAAAAATATGCAAAAAGAAGCTTCCGCATACAACTCTGCAAGGAGGAATATTGCTAGATAATGAATTATATTTATGCATTCAGAATGCATTCCGTGGGGCGAAAGTCATTCACTAGTTTCCTGCTGGGTAGCGATCATTATGCTTATGGGCAATCATCGATTGCGAGATGCGTCGCCGACTTAGATAAACGACTGGAAGCTATTCATTTTCCAGTGTGCTCTAAAGAAGGTTTGCTAAGTTATTGTCACAAATACGTTGCACAGACAGATGACACCCACACACACACACACACACATACCGATCCGATTGTTGCACATTGAGTCAGCTGAGAGAGTAAACAGAGTTGACACCGACAACTGAAACCGAAATTCAAAATGCATGCTTGTCAACACTGTCTGTGTACTCAAAATTGTTCACGTATATACCCTGTACATATTCTGAATGGGCTATATAGTTGTGAAAATGTGTAGATTTTAACATTTGTTTAGATTTTTACTTATAAAATGTTTGTTAGCCAAAAGTCAGAAAATTACAGCAGACAAATTTCACTTTAACTTTTTCTGCAATTTCTCAAAATTCACAACAGATAATACATATATGTTATGAGATTTATATAATTTTAAGTATATATTCGATAGGTAGATCAAGGTTATATTCTGTATACTGGGTATCTGTACGTGGAGCAGCTCTCTTTCTCTCTCCCTTTCTGGCTTAGCTCGAGCACTCTTACTTATTGTTACAACATATGTGTTTATGCATTTGTGCGCAGCTGCCACTGCCACTAGCCATTAATTTTCGGTCAACAGAAACAGGAACTGGAACTGAAACTAAAAACAACACTCATGCGTCGAGTTTATCTTACGTTGCCTGCTCATCGCATTGCGTTACGTTACGTTAACGTTGCTTCTGTCGCTGTCAGCGTTGTTGGCGCTCTATTCCATTCTCCACACAGCACACTGTGCACTGCACTCTCTCCACTCTCCACTTGGCACTCGGCACTCTAGCGCTGTCATCCAACAATGCTTTCACTGTCAGAGACAGAGACAGAGACGGAGACAGTGACAGCAACAGCGACGAGGCGGAAGCGGAGGCGAAGACAGAGCGACAGGGACAGAGAGCATTTTGTTACTGTTGTTGTTGCTGTGCAATTTGTTATGTGTCGCATTGTTGTTGTTGCTGTAGATTTTTATAAAAATGTTTGCCATATTGCAACGCTGGAGAGTGCGGCACATGTCAACAGCAACGATGCATTCTGACAGCCCAATGACATTTTCTACATTTTCGTAAATTGCTTCGATTTGTTGTTTTGCTGTTATGTGTGTGTGTATGTGTGTGTGTGTGTGTATGTGTGCGGAAGGTGAATTGCGGATGGATTCCATTGTGTAATGCCAAATACATAATACCCAAAGAGATTGCATGTTATTGCAACCTTCCTTTTATTTTGATAACTTTCACAAATTTTTGGATTGTATAATTTTGAAAAAATACCTGCTTGTTGTTACAAGGGGTTTTCTGGGGCTACGCATCGAAATGAAGTATTTTTTACATTATAGAATGGAAACTCTTAAGTGAAAAGTATTGAGCTAAAATTATGATTTGCAATCTTCAATTTGGGAACTTTATCTGAAGAATCAAAATAACAGCAAGTAAAAAGTAAAAAAGTCGAGAGACCTCGCCGTGGAGATATCGTACACATAATTCTTTACATATTTTAAGTCGAATAGCGATCGAAAACTTGATCTTGTATAAGATAACTTACATATATTCCAAATTTGAGGTCTGAAGCTCTTAAACAGACAGTCTGACGGAAATACGTTAATTGACTCAGCTGCTGAATCGAGAATTTGCAAATATACTCTATAAGGTAAGGTAAGGTAATGTAAGGTAAGGTGACTCTAGAATAAAAACTTGAAAACAGAATATTTTCTTTTTGCTGATAAGTTTGCTGCTTCTCTTTCGATTTTCACATTTTTGCTGGTCAAAATCACAAAGATATAGCAAATTTCATTAATATTTTTTGAACATCTGAAATAAAAGAAAATAAGTGTAAGTTGTAAGTAACTTCTTAGAAATATTTATATTATAATTGTGCAAAATTCTAGGTGTGTAAAATAATAAGTATCGAGTAATGATTTTGGTTCAAATTGAATGACAATAAGGCATGTCAACCAAATCAAGCAGGCTTTTTAATCTTCTTTCCTTATTTATATTTATATTTTATTTAACTAATTTAACTAATGTGATGAACGTAAAAAAAAGTATTAAAATTAATAATTTAATAAGTAATAAACAGATAACTTACTTTAAGTCTTTTAGTTTGTTGAGTATGTCTTTCCAACTGGCAGCTGTAATTCGACATAACCCTCCCCTCTTCGACAGCTAAAGTATTTGAGCTCCGCTTCAGTTGACTTTGTGCCCCAATATTTATTGCGCCCCATCAAATTGTTGCCAAGTTGAGATATCTGCTTGTTGGCACAACTTGCAACATGACCGCTAAATGATAAGAAAATTACGGGCTACACTTATTAGACAGCAACGTGTCGGAGATAGCAAAAAATAAAAAAAACGCCGGCAAACAAAAGGCGTGCTAGGTTACCCAACACCCAACCTCATCTACGCCCCTCCACCCCTACCCCTGCCCAACAAAGTGGCGTTTTATCCTCGCCAATGCCATGGAAATCAGAAAGTGTAATAAATTTTAAACAATGCGGAAAATTTACGGTGATTTTCGCTGACATGCCCACTTCTGTACTTTTGGCAGACAAGCGGTGCATGGAAGGAGGGGGGTGGGGGAGGAGAAACATGGTGTTGGTAGACATCTACACAAAGAGAGTCGCGTCGACTTCAGGCGGTATATCAAAGTGTTTGAACGCCTTCGCCCCCTCAGGTTGAAGGAGCTGGATAAATGTGAACCGACGACGACGACGGAGACGTCACAAACTGTTGAAAGCGCAAAGTGAAAGATATATGACTTCAAGTAGGTGTAATCACACTCACACACACACTCACACACACACACATGTGAGCTTAAAAAATTGCACTAAGTGTTTTTCAAGGGAAACCTCGTCGACTCTTTGACTGCTCCACGCTGAGAAATTACTTGTCTGGCCTGCTGTTGTTATACCCTGCCAGAGAGGGTATCACAACTATTTCGTGCCGTTTTGTATGACATTAAAAACCATAAGATATAGCCATGTCCGACTATTTCTATGCAATCTAGTATCTCAGTTTTAAAGTTATTTTGATATTACTTGGCATATATAAGTATTTTTGTTGGAGCCGCCCAGATCAGATCACTATTTTATATATAGCTGCCATATGAACGATTGATTGTCGAATGAGTCCAGACGAAACGTAGTTAACATGGACAACAGCTCCAATGGGTATGGTAACAGCTCCAATGGGAATGATCGTTCGAAAGATGAGTCCTTATTTTAAAAAAAAAACTTTCAGGTTTAATAAGGTAGCCTAACCAAACTTACCCAATAAGTTACCTATACAATTACTTTTCTTACGTTTGGACGAAAAATCATAGAGTTCGAACTACTATTTCATATAGCTACAATTGGAACGATCGGTCGAAAGGTGAATTGTTGTTTTGAAAACTATTTTCATCAAATAAGTATCAAGATCGAAATCACTTGCTATGGATGTCATTATGGCTCTCAGATTTGGAGGAAAAATCATTGATA
Organism: Drosophila nr. medialis 2 BK-2023a; assembly: GCA_035044325.1. Taxonomy (NCBI): domain Eukaryota; kingdom Metazoa; phylum Arthropoda; class Insecta; order Diptera; family Drosophilidae; genus Drosophila; species Drosophila nr. medialis 2 BK-2023a. The sequence goes on from JAWNMH010000394.1 coordinate 1,024,902, forward strand.
TCGAGCCATTAGATCATATAGCTCTAATCGGAATATTGAGTTACAAAATAAAAAACATTTTTGTTTGACAAGATATTCCAACCTAATGTGCCCAACATAGTCCTTATATTTGGACAGAACACAATCATCGGTTTACTGTTTCATAATTGCTTACTATATTTAAATTTAGATGTTGGCAGTTTGGTATCCAGGGTATCTAGAGTTCGGCTCTCCGTAATTTCCTGTTGCTGTTTTCTATCTGAAACTGAAACTCGACCTATGCATAAATTGTCTTCGTCTTGGCTGCTCAGTGTAAGGCATTTAAGGGCTTCCTTTGCCCTCTTTTCGCCACTCTCTCACTATCTCTCTCTCACTCTCTCCCACTAACTCACCCTCTCTGTCTGTTTGTCCCTGTCTTTATTATTTTCGTCCCAGCTTTTGGCAAAGTATGCGTGAAATACGATTTATTGTTTTCGTTAAAAAGATTTATTATACAAGCTCTCGCTTCTCTCTCTCGCTCACTTGCTCTCTCGCTCTCATGGCCTCTCTCTCTGTCAAAGTTTCAACTGCGGTTGAACTTTATTTGAAAAGTTTTCAGCAAATATTCTCAACTTGCTGCTCTGCGTCGGCGTCTCTAAGTAATGTATAATGGTTTCCATTGCAGTTTTTATTTGTTTATCGTTTTTTCTTATCACGGCATATTGGCGCCGAGATCTATTGGGCAATACTTCTGACTCAGTTCACCACATTTGAGAGTTTGTCTACTTAGATATGTTTACACTTTAACACTTGTTTTAACAGTCGCCAACTTTGTACTTAGCAAAGTGGTGTTTTTAATGTTAACTGTTATTCTTAAAGAAAAGTGTACTGAACCATCATTATTTTCATGGTTTTTCACTTGACTTTAAATTTCAGTTACATAAATTATAAGTAGCTTACATTATTATTAATATTTTACTGGTAAATGTTACATATTTTCATAGTAATATATTTTAATGGAAAATTAATAATAACAAAAAGGAATTCATTTGTTTACCTTTCTTGTATTAAATATACCCTGGCAACTCTGCCACTGCTCTGGTTATATACACAGCTGCCGCCTCGACGTCTTCAAAGTTTCTTTAACTGTTCCAATTTATCATATTCAACGAAACCTGTTCTCTTCTGGTTTACTTTTTGGTATCCAGAGATGCTCAAATATTCTTGGTAATTAGAAGAATTGTTAGGCAATTTTGGACTATTTTTATTACTTTATTAAAACTTATCAAGGATGTTGGCACATGTCTAATGTTACAGAAGAAGAACCTATAGCTACTTCTCGAATATATCTGTGATATCTTGACCATATTTATAACCACTTCCGTTTACCTGTTTAATTAATTAGTAGCTGAAATCCTTTTCAGCTAATACATAACAAAACTGAATACACAAGTAACAAATTGAGTTTGAAATGCAGTTGCTTGATTTACTCAGCACTTTGTATCAGTGTGTGTGTGTGTGTGTGTGTGGCAGCTGGCACCAAGTGCATACAATGCAGACACGCCCCCACAATCGAAACTTTGAACCCTGTGGCAGCCACAGCTGACCCCACTGTGTGTGTAGTTATATTTAAGGGGATCTATTCTGTCAGCGCAGCGACACAAATTGCAAGCGCAAGACATTTATACACTTGCCACACACACACACAGACACGGACACAGACACACACCCATCGTGCTGAGCTGTCTCAGCTGGCGCTCAGCCACACAGACGTCAGAGCATATTATTGTAAATTGAACTCAATTACCACTGACAGCAGACAAATTGAAGTGGAAATTGAGATCTTCTTTTGGGTGCCCAAAAAAAAGAAAGGAAAAAAGAAAAAACAGAAAAAGAAACTTAATAAAACTGAGAAATCGTAGTCTTATATTGCTGGTGGTTCGGGCGCTTCTGTCAGCAATATGCTTACATATAAAAATAAGTGGAAGAAGAAGAGCAACAAGAACAACAACAACAACAACAACTAATTCACTTAAAAACACTTTGCTCGGCCTCGGTTCGAAGATGTTGTGGGCCAGAAAATGTGTCTGGCAGTCTGTGAAATGTCATTTGTCAAATGCACTTTGTGTCAGTGTCTGTCCGCCTGTCTATCCCTCCATCTCTCTCTCTCTCTCTCTCTCTCTCTGTCTACACATCATGAATTGCCCCCCTAACTGCTCACCTCAACGCTTTTGATGTGCATCTGTCAGAGACATGCGGGTGAATTTGTCTAAATTGCCAGCAAATACAAAGGCATATCTATATCTCAATATATATATATATATATATATATATATATATCGCGAGAGAGAGAGAGTGGCATCATTAGAGAGGGAGAGGCAGAATATTTACTAGCTAATTTATGATCCAATTAGTCTGTCTCTTGGCCATGCATAAAAGAGCCGCATTATCACAAATATTATTATTGCCATAATGCCAATAAAAATGTACTCTGAGTAAAACAAGGACTAAGAAATAGCTTGAAAACAGCTGTTAAATGGATTTTAGAATTTGGATTATATACATATGTAATTATATATAAATTTTGATTAATAATATGTCCATTTCTATTATATATTACATTCTTTTGTCCAACTTTTCTTATTCGCTTTATCTCCAGAAAATAATTGTTAAATTCATTAATAATTTTCGTACTATTTCGAAATTTATTCTATTTTTCAGAAATATATTTCAACACAGGGGAGAAAAATACACTAAAAGCATAATATTATATGTAAATCATATATATATATAAATCATATATTTTTTCGTCAAGAAATATTCATTAATCGAAATTCACAAATTTTGGTTGTTGAATATTTTTATGCGCTAAAGTATAATTTTGTCGATAACTGCAGTCGTTTCGAAAGTATCGATACAAATCGATATCCCCTTGTACAATATATTTTTACTACTTTAGTTTATAACCTTTGGTATTATTTATTTAACAGCTGTGTACTGGGTATCTGTTAGTCGAGCTATTTGGACTGCAGCACTCTAACTTATTATTTCTGTTCATCCTTGTTTAAACTGTTTTGTTTGATTCTATCTCTGAGTTTATCCAAGCATATATTGTTCATCTAGATATATATATATATATATATATATATAGTTCATCTCCCCACAATGCCCACCCAGCTTTCTTTATGTGGCAATTCGTGCGTTGATTTTATTGTTTCTTTCGTTTATGAGTCGTTGAATTTGGCACATGCCTCACTTTGAGTTACGCCTCTGACAATTTGCGGCGCAGTCATCAAGCCTCGAGCGGCAAACAGCAGAAACGCAGTTGCACTGCTGCACAATTGGCATGTCATGTGGCAACACTGTTGCACTGCCTTGGGTGGCAAACGCATCACTGAAAATTAAATGCTCTTGTCGATGCTATTTGCAGTCAAGATGAAATGGGTTAATGGTCGGGGCGTGTGTTGTTTTCTATTCTCTGGTGTTGGTTGTGTTGTGTTGCTCTGTGTTGTGCACACACAACATAACTCAGAGCCGACGATTTGGATGCGGTCCGCTGCATTCGGCAAATTGAAATCCACAGCACTCAAATGTGAACCCAAGCTAAATTAGAAACTATTTTTGAATCTGTGTACTATATTCGTGACTGTAAATTAATTATTAGCTCAGCATGTGATAATAGAACTCTGATCTAAAAAGTACAATCAATCTTAGTCAATCATTGTTCAATCAATTTGCCACGCATATAAGCATGGCAATTACTTTTTAGAAATTAATTAAAATGAGTTAAGTAATATATAATATATAAATCACATTCAAAATAGAAATAACTTTATTTGTAGATTCTGAGATTTGTCCTCGGTTTTCTTTATTTTCTCTCTCTCTCTCTCTATCTGTCTCTCCCTCTCTCTTTAGCTCTCCTTCTGTCTCTTCTTAAAGATCTTAACTTTCCATATTATTTATTTACTAAAAGTTCACTTTACAATTTTTGGTCTGAGTGTGGTTTTTTCCGGGGTTTCCCATTTCTCTTTTTAATACATTTATGTATTTATTTAATCATTTTATATTTATTTATATTTATTCAGTTTTAATTTTGTATATATAAATTTGTAAATTTTATTTAAACATTTTTATTGTGTGAAACTCATTGACTCATTGAAAATATTGATTTTCGCCTATAAACACACACTCAGCTGATAACTTAAAATTATTCAGTGCAATTACATAAATTAAATGCCAAATGGCTTGCATAATTATAATATTAAAAAAATTTAAAACACTAATAAACTGCACGAACAACAACAACAACAGCAGCAACAACAACAAACAATGGCAACTAAACATCCGGCGGAGGTCAGAAAAATACAAAAAGCTCATAAATAAAGGCAGCTGACATGCTGCAGGCGAAAAGAATATAACAAAAACAATAAAAACAACAACTAATAGCCAAAAATGTACAAAATGTACAATCCCACAAAAGCCGAAATAAATATGTGTATAAATTTCGGTGCGCTGCGGCGATAAAAACAAGTGGGCAAAATCTCTGTAACCATAACAATGCTCGTAACAACAATAATAACTTATAAATTTGTAAATATTTCATAAATGGCACATAAATTAACACAACTAATGCCAAACAGTGCCAGTCCAACAACTACCTAAAATGCGCTGGTCGAGAGTGAGAGAGAGAGAGAGCAAGCTCGACTTGCAGATACCCTCTGTAGCGAAGTCTTTGTTCGATTTGAGCTGAGTTTCTCAGTCGATTTTGGTAAACAGACTTGCAGTTGATCAATATTGTGTCTGAGTATATGAAAATATATGCGGAATATTCAGAATGCGTTGCCTTAGTTAGGAAGAGATGCAGCATCCTAGGGAAGCATGTCCTGAGTCCCAAGCATATAGAAGCCCTCAACCCAACAAAGATCCTGGCATTCGTGCAGGAGCTGGGGTTGATGGAAGAGCTGTAGGCTCAGAAAGGGGGCACAATAGACCTTATAAGTCGCAGTGCTGGTTCTCCCCAACTATAATAATAATAATATTAAAATATATATCTTTAAAATAATACATAATAATACATATCTATATCTTAACTGTGGCGTCTCTTATGGCTATCGATTTATATCGATATCAGCTTGTTCAGACAAACACGTCTAAATCGACTCGACTGTTAATGCTGATCAAGAGTATATACCTTATACATTATATACATAATCAATATACCCCTTTTTCACGTTCCCAACGTATGCGTGGCATAACAACTGTTTCCATGATTTGTTGCACGATAATTGCAGCAGCTGCAGCTGCAACCAAAGAGTCACAGTTGACACTATGCTCGCTTTATCTAAGTGCACTAAATAAAACACACATGCACACAGTTATAGAAAGTATATATATATATATATATAGTACAGCCAGACATTTAGTAGGGTTGAAGGGGCAGGGAGCAGAGCAGCGTTCAACCAAATGCATAAATATTTGAATATGATTTACAAGCGGATACTGCTGGAGCGCCAAAAACTCTAAACAGCAATATCTAAATTATATTTTGTGCGAATCATTTTGCAAAACAGGATGTTTACCACAGCGAAGTTGGTAAAATGTTTTCGTTGCATGCAACATGCAATTTGATAACTAGCGAAATATACTTATGGGATTACGAGTGCACAGAAAACGTACTTTACGTAATCCCGTAAATCTGTTGTAGGAAATTCATTATATATCCATGTTTTTCTCAGCATTTGGAGTGGCCAATTAAAGTGCGAAAATCTTCATTCCTGATCAAGCAACTGAAATTGGGATCTTTTTGATATTTCTTTGCTGGAATGAGCAAAGACTTTCTTTGAAGACTCTCTTCATAAACTCTTCTAAACTCAATTAGAATCATACGAATATTTTAATTAGGAATCTAACATCTGGAAGAATCTTTGCATTCAAAGAGATAATAAGTCTTTATCCAGTAAGCTAATAATGATAACCATATAATTATCTAACATTATTACTTTTAATTAACAAATAAATTTAATAAATAAATAAAATTAGATATTAATAAGAGTAAATATATTTAATATTTTATGTTTATTTTCATTATGTTGATATATTTTTTTCGAATTTATCTCTAAATTGAAGAATTAATATTAAGCTATAATATTATATTCAGGTTAAATTGATATTATATTGCATATCTGAAGATACTGTAATTCTTGAATGAGAGTGGTCCAAATTTTCTAACATTTTAATTAATTAATAATTTTCAACTTAATTAAACTTAACTCCTTTGTGACTAATGCAGTCATTTGTCATTCTCGACCTTGTAGCGCTGGGGTAAATAAATAAATAAAATACCTGAATCAGGTCTTCGTGACCCAGGTCATATTCCCAAGCAAACTTTGGTAGTATTATACAACATATAAGATATATGGATAAATATTTATTTGAATTCTTTGCAATTCTTGCCAAGTGTGAGATTCGCAATTAGCCATTGGAAATTGGTGCAAATTGAATGCATACCAGTAAACTAGAGCCAAAGAGTGCTACAAACTTTCAGAAAAGTGTCACAACAACTCGGCAATTCAACGAGGCAACAACAATTGCAGCTGATTGAGTTGCTGCAACATCGTCAGAGGGAAGCCAACTGGGAACTCGAGTTGCTCAGCGCAGGTCTTGACCTGAGTCAAGAGCATGTTGCGCGCATGTTGTGTAAATGTTTATGTTATTGATTAATTACATTTACAACAATCAAAGTTCATTGAGTGATACCAATCAAAACAAGGCAACACGACAACAACAACAACAACAATGATAGCAACTGCAACGCAATGCAATGAATCTTCCAGTTGAAGTGGAAATTACTGACTGAGTGACTGACTGAAAGACTGAAGAACATGTCTAATGCTAGCCCCCATCACAACCCCTACCCCAACTCCCTGGCACCGCTGCCACCACACTGCGCTTGTTGCCACTGATTGCTTGCATGTTGTTGCCTCTTGTCGGTTTGCTTGTATGGCATTTGTCTGTTTGCTCGCCTTGCTTTGATCTTGTTGTGTTCTTTTTTTCGTTTTTATTTTTTATTTTTTGATCTTCACTCGCTTTGATTGATCAATTAAATTCATTTGTAAACAAGTTCTGGGCTGGGACGATGACGATGACGATGACGCGCCACGGGAAACCCGAAATGAAAGACGAACACAGATTGTCTGAGATTTATTTGGTTTCTATTTCTATTTTCGGGGGTTAGCCACAACAAACAGCACAACTAATCGCATATGACCAAATGCAAGTAGAGCTATACCGTCAGTTACAGTTTACAACTAATAATTACCAGTTACTGGTTACCAACTACCCAACTAACAGCTGCCAGTTACCAACTATCCAACTGCCAGTTACACAAAGCACAGCCTGTGAGATTCAATTTTATTTTATTCGGTTTCTATCTTCTGGTATAAAGCAAAATGAGAAATCAGAATTGTATTAGATCTGAAATATATTTTTATTAGATTTACTTCCCTTGAGCTATCAGATTTCGATCAGTTTTGTCGAAAGGGATATCATTGTCTCGACATGCGAAATAGTTTGTTCGAACAGTCATCTGTGCACTGTGAGATGATCCCGTTGCAACCTATCTTTGTATGAATGCTTATATGTGTGCCCGTCGAGAAACAAAGAATTGTGTGGGTCGAGACAATGATACCCTGTTTTAGATTTGTACCATAGACTTTGCGGGCTGTGGTTACAAAATTGATCAACAGTTGAGCCACCCCAAAAACTCAAAACTGAAAACCGAGTGCCAGCTCGCACACGAAGAGTGAAGGATAGAGTGTTGCTGCTATTTTCGCACACATTCAAGGGTCTGCGCGATCCGTTAGCAATACAGCTACTTATTCGCTCAAATTCATAACCCATGAGGGAGAACTAGAAAAGGTGCGTACCTGTTCGCACCCACGCACGCATGATGGATTTTGAATTTATCCGCAATGTTTTTGCAGCGTAGTCAAGTGAAAAAATGACCTGCGACCCCTGCATAATTGTCGACGAAAAACCTGATGCACTTTTCTGTCGATTTTGACGCCTCTATGTATTGGCTGCTTAGTGCAAGTATCCAACGAACAGTTACCAGTTACCGACTAGCCAACTAACAGTTACCAGTTACCGGCCAGCATTTACCAGTTAGCAGTTACAAGGCTACAACAACTCTGCCATCAGCTGCCCTTGTCAGAGTTGGTATTGTGCTTTTTTATAGCTGTCAGTGCATTCCGCCTGTCAAGTGTCAAAAACATTTCCCGCCCTTCCTACCTTCCCCCTTCCCTTACTTCCACAACATTCTGAAATGCAAATGCATTTACAAGCAGCGCAGCGACAGAGACGAGAGAGACGCGTCGAAACGACTAAGCGACTGACAATTCACAGTTTTGCAAGTTCTCCTCTCGTTCTTCTCGTTCTGCTCGCGCTTCTCGCTCTAGCTGACAGTGACGGGCCAGCAGCAAAAATATGTGCGATGAGCAAATTCGCATTGTTCGCCAGATATTACACGACTCACTCACAATTGTTGCTGTTGCTGTTGTTGTTGTTGTTGTTGTTGTTTCGGTTGTTGTATAATACAAGGTATTCGTTGTTGTTGTTTTAGTTGCTTTTGCTGTTGACTGGCGATTGCTCTGACATCGCTGACGCCTTGATTAAACTGTCATTTAGCTTCATTTATTTTGACATAAAACTGACAAGAGGCCCCCATTCTAAGTGGCAGCTTGAAATGCATTTTCAATTCAATACTCGTACAACAGTCATCAGACATCATTCCGACTGACCTTATAATTTATATACATACATGCATATATACATATATATTTATGTACGTAATATATTGCATCGACAATAATCTATAGTTCCTAGAAACATCAACTGAAAAATTTAGCATTACAATACGAAAAACTCGTAATGCAAATATAAAATATATGACTAAATGCGTAGATAAGATCAGAAATCAATAATATTAACAGCAATCTAAGAATTGGACGTAAATTTTTCCTATAATTATAATTATTAATTCATTATTATATTTCTGACAATATCATTTGAAATATGTGCATGAAATCTGTTCTTATTTGATGTCATCTATGCATAAATAATGTTTACATTAGCTAACCAAGATAAATTAAATATATTTATCTAAAATGCTGTCTTAAGATTCAATAGCTACACGATAATTGCAAATCCAGTCAATTCATTACAAAGACAGCTAAACTATAAATTCGAAAAGTCACTTTTGCACGCTTCTCCCAGGCGAAGCATAAATAAACTAGTCGGTTGTCTTTTATCGGTGTGGCAGCAACGTTCGATTGAGGTGCAACTCACTTATGCAAAATAACAAGTGATTAAAATTCGTTGTGTGGCGATATAAAGCTGTCACTAAACATAAATTACAATATGTCAGTCTCAAGAACCTTTGACTTTTATTAATGTAAACATGAAAAGCAACACGCATGCTGAACGACCAACTGAGAAGGCCCCAGATAAATTCGAGACCCAGACCCAGACCCAGACTCAGACTCAGACTCAGGCCAAGACTGAATCCGGCGCTGACAGCGCAAATGTTGTAGCTACAGAGAGAGAGAGAGAGAGAGAGAGGTAGAATGAGTGAGAGAGAGAGGAAGAGTTGGGTTATCTTGAGTGAAGTGTTTGCTGTTTTTTGGATTGCTACTCGAAGAAGATGCAACACTTGGCATTTGCCTTTGATTATGGTATAATAAGCGTATGTAAAACTGCATAATACTGGCAGACACACACACTCGCACACACTAGTACACACTCGCACACACACTTAAAGTCGTACTTCGAATTGGGTTTTTGTATCTTGAGCTCACTTAGCGATCATATCATTTTGACATGCTCGTGTGTTTAAGCTGTCAAATTGCCTGCTGTCTACGGCTGCTGACGTTGGATGCTACACGGCTCCATGCTCCATGCTCCATGCTCCATGCCACAGCCTGTGCCTCTCCTTCTCATTGCCGCATGCGACTGACTATCTTTTTCTTACGTTACAACACACTCCATGCTCCACTCGATTCGCTAGCTTGGCTTGGCCTGTCTATTTGTATCTAGACAGGCACTCGGCCTTATGCCTCCTTAAGTTGACGTGTTACGCTGTCAGCGTGGAGAAAACCTCAATTTCAAGCTGTCAGTTTGTGTGTCAGCTTCAACTGACAGTTCTCCACAATGTCGTTGTCGTATTTGTTGCTGTTGTCTCTCTTTCAACTTATGTCTTGCTTTTGCCTTTGCTTTTGCTTTTGCTATTTCTCACAGATACAGATACTTACAGACTTACAGATACTTTGCTCGTGCATTTGAATAATGCTCACACAGCAAACAACAACAGCAACAACAACTCAAGACCACAACTAACTGTTGTTATGGTATAGTTGCAACTTGTTATGGTTTAGTTGTTGTGGACACTTAACAAAGTAAACGACAACTCATTTGCTAAACAAGGCACACACTTAGGAACACTTTGAGATGGGCGTGAAATTAGTTGCAGATTGACTAATTTTAAGGAACAAGCCAAAGTTTTAGATACAGGAAAGTATATATTTATTATATATATACAAATATACTTATTACAGCGCTGAGAACTATAATAATTATTGTGCTAGATAGCAAACTGTTCAAGAATATTTATTTATTTTTAAATTGGTATTTATAAATCGTAAACTTTAAATTAAATAAGATTCTTAATCACTAATTTTACAAAGTTCCATAGTCTGTACTGAAGCTGATTAAAATCGATACTCGACAATCGGGTGCAGTTATCGATAAACTGGAATAGACCAGATCTGGTTTGGTAAAAGAGAACCCATTTTCCAAATTTGAAGCTGCAAGCACTTATAGCTGTAAGCACTGATCTGATCTGTTGATCTAATGACATAATGCGATTGAAGATGCTTTCTTCTGAAAGGGTATCCTATTCAAGTGGCGAGGAGTGTACAAAATCATAAACTTAGACTGATATTCAGAACTTATGTGTTATATTCGCTGTTGAAAACAGATCATGTCCCACTTTTATTGCTCATGATTTAATAGCTGGTAATAAAAAGTGGGGAACTCTTCCATTAGCAAATAAGGTTGTTGTCATCATAATTTTGTAACTAAATGTAAATGGTGCTTGCCTTCTAAAAGAGTAGTTAAACAAATTGAAGGCTTGCCACATGCAGATTAGTTTGATTAGCATACAAATCTGTGACTCTGTCAATTGGTATTTGAAACTAGAATGTCTTCGTTATGACAGCTAAGCCTTTTCACCAGCCAGATAGAGTTATGGCTCTAAAGATGAGCTCAACGCGAGTCGCTTATGCGGCAGAGCATTCGTTTTATGGCCAACTTCTTGCTTTGGCCAGCAATGCGCTTGGGCGATAAATAAAGTTGTGAACATTTGCTCGATTTGTATGGTGTAGGGGGAGAGGTGGAGAGGGGGAAAGGGGAGTGGAGGTAGTATACTACACTGAATGCATTGCTTTATAAGTGCCGCTGCCCCAAGTGCCACAACTGTTGCCCCGGCAGCTGCCATGTCGTTGCACTGCGTCGGACACAAAAGATTTACGATTATGGTGCGACTATTAAAAAGTTTCGCCTCTCGCACACCTCGCCGGAGCTGAACCCAACTAAACCAAGTGAATCAACTGAGCCAACTCACTCAAGCCCACATTCAAAGTCAAAACAAAAATATTGTAAAAAGCGCACGAGGACTTTGCAGCTGGCTCAACGGCAACGACTCGACTCGGCTCAACTCGACTCGACTCGACTCGACTCGGCCATCGATTAATTATGTGCGGAATTTGGTTTATTGAGTTCGAACCGCCTTTAAATTGTCTAAAAGACCAGAGAATTGAAGCTGTAGCTGTAGCTGAGACTGTAGCTGTAGCTGTGGCTGAAGCTGGGGCTAAAGCTGTCAGGGCCCCAGCGATCGCATCTGAACAGCAACAACAACAAGAGCAAGTAAGAAAGCTGAACTCAAGTGAGCACGACGAGCATATACCCTGTAACAAGCTGTTCAATTTATTCTAATATTGCTAATGATAATTTTTAGGAATACTCATTATTTTTAGCGGAATTTTCCAGTTATTATTTTTAGAATTTCTTATATTAAATTTAGTCTTAAATATTGAAATAATTTGTTGATTTTAATTAGACTTTTAAGCAAATAATACAAGAAAATACTAGATAGATATAAGTCTACGAATATGATAATGGTCTGTGTGCATATTTGCTCACAATCCCGAACAGAATTCATATTGAATGCTTGCTGAGGTTATGAGCTTAAAACTACTGCAGTTGGTGAATAAATTATTATTATTATACATATAAAATATATATACTATAAAAGCTATATATACATAAAAAAAATAATTATTTAGGCTGTGGCTTTCATTGTTAAACAATTTATATCGATAATCTCGAAGCGAGAGCAGTTATCGATAAAATTGACCACCATGATTTCAAAACTCATATTCCGAATTTGGAGTCTCTAGCTCGGACAGACGGGCACGGCTATATCGCCCCTGCTTTTCATGCTGATCAAGATGGGCTTGTAGATGCTTTCTTCAGCGTGTTACATACCTTTGCACAAAGTCATCATACCCACTTTAGCCATTTAGAGTGGGTGCAGGGTGTAACGAGAAACGGCAACGGGCTTCAGCGGCTGGCTATGCCGATAATTTATGAGTTTAACTATAATTTTGAACATTTACGTTGCGCCTGCGTGCGCTTGCAATATGACAATTTTCAGTAACTGAAGCTTGCAAAGTTGAAATTGCACAGGGGGCGACTGTATTTGGACTCGATGTAGACAGCTGCTGGTCAATTGAGTTGGCGTTGCCGACAGGCAGACAGAGAGACAGACAGAGCGACAGGCAGACAGAGAGACAGACAGACAGAGAGACAGGCGGACAGAGAGACGGGCAGACAGACAGCGTCTCTTTCTTAAAGGCAACCATTTTGTTGGCTTCGATTAGACTGTTAAGTTGTCAACCTCAAATTGATTTGTAGCTTATTTCTTCGTAGGGAATTGGCTCTGAGCCGAGTTAAATGAATGTCACACAAAGCGTGCGGCTTTTTAAAGGTGTTGTTCGCTGGCTGGCGCTCATTCGACTGATCATAAATCGTTGGCCCGACTTGAATTTATGTTGCTGAAAGCACAATTATAACTGGATACATTGCACATACACATAGCAGTTGGAAGCCTATTTAGCAATCTCTAGACACAATTCTCACAAAGGTCTATCAAAAATGGGTTTATCTAAAATGCAATACCTGATCAACACTTGTGCAACTGTTCCATAAAAATCTGCATAAATGTTAATTATGATTTATTATGTAAATATTTATACAAACATGTATATTTATTATATGCACACACTCTGAGACATTCAATTTAAATCACATGATTTTTTAATTTACGATCGAAAATATATTATGTGTGTGAATAGCGTATATAGATTGGAATAATCATAATATGGAATAAACTGGAATATGGATCTTGCGTGTGGTCTCCGCAATTTCATATTCATCAAAGTAGATTGGAATCTGTACAAAATAGCTTCTTACTTTTCGCTCTTCGTCGGTTTGACCTGGGTGTACATCCTCCATACACCAATAAGCTGCTTCTTATTAACCTTTCCTCCCTAACTGACCGTCGTGTTATGCTAGGAGTTATGTTTGTAGTTAAATTACTTAAAGATGATAAAGATTCAGCAGCGTTGATGAGCCAAATAAATTTTTCTGTTCTCTTTAGACCGTCTCGTTATTTCTTTCCACTTTCTCTTAATCGCTGTACTACTAATTATTCCTTGCACGAATCGTTTCGAGTACTCTGTAATGATTATAACAAACTATACCTTGTAATCAATTCTGAGTCCTCCATTTCTATAATTAAAAACTCAATTTTATTAAATTTTCTCAACAAACACCTATTTTTATATTGACAGCTGGTACAGGGCATCTCGTAGTCCAACACTCTGGAAACAACTAGATTAGAATGTTATAAAATAAAATATATTACAAATCAATCACTTAATGTTTTGAGACATTCATTTCTCTGTATTCATATGAAATCAATCTTTATATTCATTTGTGATTAGTTGCTGAAAAACACTGTTCACTGATTACACAATCTTTTTCTACTTGGCGATCAATCAAAGCACTTGAACAGTGTTGAACAGGTGCTTCATATTTTTAGTTGGTTTGAGCACACACTTGAGTATGTGAGCGTGTGTGTGTGGGGATTTGGATGTGCGATAAGTCGAATAAGTAATATGTTTGATGTGCTTAAGAGCCGGCACTAAATGCCAAATTAAGTGTCATTGCTATTTTGAGTCATCAAAATCTGCAGCATAAGCAATTACGTGGTTGGTTGATTGACGGACCGATGGACGGACGGACGAACTGATTGACTGACTGACTGACTGGCTGACTGACTGACTGACTGACTAATCATCTTTCGAAATTCATTGCGATTACATTTAATGCACGCTCTAATCCAGCAAGTATGATTTCATCTCACTGAGCTGCAGATTGTGACTCGTCTACGAGCAGTGTGTGTTTGTTGTGTGTGTGTTGTGTGTGTGTGTGTTGTGTTGTGTGTGCGTAAAAGCTGTTTGAAGTGGTTGTCAGTTTCGTTTTCGGTATCTGTATCTGCATCTGTAAGTGTATCTGCAGCTGTGTGTGTGCGTTTTTGAGTGAGTTGGCGTTCGCTTCAAAGGAGTGTGCGACTTCTTTGACGGCAACGGATTTGCTTGCTTAACTCCCCCCCTGAGCACCCTTCCCCTACTCGCCTGTCTCCCCTCAAGTGAGTGTGTGTGTGTGTGTGTGTGTAGCGACTATAATCTGACATTTAATTAATAATAAAGTTGACAGTTTGTTTTGAGTGACTGTGACAGTTTTAATTGAGATTTGTTTCCACATAATGCGCTACAGCGGCGAGTGTGCGGCTTATGAATGTATTCATATATATTCAGCTCTATTCAGCTCTATTCAGATTTATTCAGATTTATTCATCTCTTGTTTGTTCACTGAATGCTACCGTTATTATCATCTGATTTCCTCTACACAGCTTTCAATTGGGATAATGGACATAGAAAAGGTTTTCAATTCATTCAATGACAATTGAGAGCCAGAGAGATCTTACAAAGATAGGGTATATGAAAAATAAATCTCCAATAAATATCATACTATGCTTGCCTCTTTTAAGATTTCGGAATGTTTTTTTAGATTGAAATTAAGTTTTGTGAGTCAGTTGCCTTAAAGAACTCCACATCTAACTGAACGGACTCTGTGAACTCTCCCTGAAGACTAATCCAAATGGAATTTAAAATATATTCAAGTAAAAGTTTCAAATAAAAAACACTTAGGCGAAAAATATATATTATAATTATAAAAACAAACAAAAACAATCCATTAATTTCCTTGGTTTTTCAAAATTTTTTGAAGTCGAACAGAGTGGTTCTCAGAATTGAGTCACATCCCTGGTCACCTAAAGATATTTTTTGATATTTATTCTAGACAATCGCATTTTAGGCGTGTCAAAACTTCTACAAAAATTATTCGATATCCGAGTTACTTTCAATGTTTTGCAGTGTTTTCTTCAAATATATTATAATATTATATATATTTTTCATGAAAGTTAAAATTCCCATTCGTTAAAATATATGAACAGATTTATTCTAGATATTCCATTAATATGAATTCATTAAATTAATGTTTTCACTTGTCTTAAAACACTGTAGTATACATTTTTTATTGTTTCTGTGTTTTTAAGTGGTTAACTTCCTACTTTTGCTCATAAAATATATACATATATATTTATATACATATATCACTTCGAAATTACAGTGCAGAAATTTTAAAAATGTCTGAAAAATTCAATTGATATATAAAATATATATATAAAATGGATGGACATGAATTCCTTATATCACAAACGATTTTCCTGAATAATTCAACGAGAATTATTAAAATATGTATTTAAATTCTTTTGTTAAGCTTATAAAGATTTTCTGTTTATCAGTTGTATTTGATTCCCTGAAACCATACAAAATTGTAGAAAAAGTGTAAGTGAAATGTTCAAAAGTTAAATTAGCTTTTCCGAGACATTAAAGTATAAACATTCTTGATCAGTCGAATCGATTTGGTCATGTCCGCTGTACGAACAAGTCTTTTTTAGAGATACTTCAAATTTTGAATATAAGTTTTCGTATACAAAGATCGTTTAAGAAACACAGTTTTGGTTTTTTATGCCGAAAATACTTTATATTTAGCAACTGTATGCAGGGTATCTTCTAGTCGTCTATTGTAGTCAATTAACAATTGATGGTAATCAAACTAGTCCACTTGCAAGTGACTTTAGGTGCTATCAGCTGACCACCGCATTGATCTTGAAGAGCGCCTCCGCCACTCCTCTGCCACACATGCAGCTGACACCCACTTCTGCTTTCTGCTCCCTGCTCTCTGCTCCCTGCTCCCATTCATCCTCTGGCCGCAGGGCAAGTCACAAATCACTTGAAAAGCCGAGCAACAAGCACCGAGCATCGACAACAACAATGAGCATTGCTGCCACTCAAATGTGCCGCAGCACTTAAGTGGCGAGCGTGAAGCTTTGCTGAGAGCAGACTGCATGTGTGTGTGTGTGTGTGTGTGCAGCAAGTCGATTGAGAGGCGATTAGCGCACAAAACACAAGTGGCATGTTTTGATGATGATCATCAAGCGCGTCTGATTGCTGGCAATCAAATGTCGCTTGTTGCTTGAGGGTGTTTTCGCGCGGTTGCCGGGTGTAGGCGGGGGAGGCATGCTCTAAGAATAGAGACACGCGTAGAAACGTTTTCAAATGGCTACTCAATTGAGCTGTTAGGCACCCGGCCACACCCCCAACTCAGTTGCAGGCATTAAGCGCGATAATTGAGTTTTATGATTGACACGACAACTTTGCTTTTTAAATTGACATCAATTTCAATATGCAGCGAACAAAACAAACCGAAAACAGAAAAACAGAACAAAAACCGCAAAGTCATGCGAATTGAACGAATTAACAAATGAATGGCGCACGAATGCTGCGAATGTGAATGTGAATGTGAACATTGAAATCCGTCGAGCAACGAACGATCTTTCGGTTCGTGCCTGCGTCGCTGTCTCAACGATAAATTGTGCAATAAATTTCAATTACAGTTATTTCGCTAGCACACACACACACACAAGCACATACGAATACGAAATCAAAAAGAAACACAGAGAATTGTCAAGCATACAAAAACTATTCAAGTGTTGGGCTGGGTCGGCGGGGGGTGGAGTGGCGTTTGGGCAGAAGCTAGAGGCAAAATATGCGCACACAAATTGTGATAAATTTGATGTTAAAGTGCATGAAATTATATATGGGCGACACATTTGGGCACTCATAAATTGTATTTAAACAATTTACAATTGTCATTCGACAATTGCTTGCCACTGCCTCCACCTCTCCCCTCTCACTCCTTATCTATCTCTCTCTCCCTCTCTGGCTTTACTGCTGCTGCAGTTATACATAAAAAAGTAGCCAAAGTTTTTGTCACTTTTGCAGTTTGAACTCTACTAGTGAACAAGTGCTTCGAATTAGGGCTGTATTTAAATTTATGTATGTATGAGCATAGCATTCAGGAGCAGTCTTTGGAAATGCTACGCTCCTTTGTAGTTTTTCGTTTTACTATTGCTACTGCTTCGAACTTTAACAGAGAGCAATAGCAGAGCCAGTAGAAGTAAACAGAATTAATTGCTCTTTTGCTCTGCTCTGCTTAAAGGAGGATTAATTAATTATTATTATGAGTATAATTATTGCTGTTGTTATTATTATGACTATTATTATTAATATAGTTATTATTAATATCATCGTTATTATAATTATCATATTTAAAAATATTTGACTCTCTTCTGTCTTTTGCAGCTGCAATAGCAGTAGCAGGAGCGAGAGAAATTTCCATTGTGCTCTCTTTAGTTGTAGCAATAGCAGAAAAAACGGGAGCAGAGATTAGCAGCTAAACTGCAGAGCATTTGCTACTGTTACAACTAATCACATATTTGTTTTGCTCTTGTGCTCCGCTTAGTTGCCACCAGAGCTACTCGCTAAGCTGCTATTACTTTTCTGCTAGGTGCTTTTTGATGACATGGAGCAGTAAATTGAAACACTGTTTGAAGCATTTAAGGGAATATGATAGATGTGCATGTGCTCAACTAGAAGACACCCTGTGTTCTGCTCAGACATGAAATTGTGAATGTACAAATAGAATACTCTATATTTCGTACTCCACCTAGGTATACTCAGATAGCATACAGAGCATTTAATGTATTATATATTTTACATATGTAGCACATTTGTGATAAGCTAAAATAAACAATGCAGACTCTTCATTGCTGTCCCTATGTTGCGCATATATGCGACTCTATTGTTTAATTTATATTATTATTATTACTATTATTTCTGTGAACAAACAGCTTCACGATCAGCTGATTACTGAACCCAAATATATACGCAGCGCTGACTGTGACTATGCAGCCCTGACTCTGCTGCCCTAATAAGACTGCAGGGCTGTCTATGACTATGCAGCCCTAATAAAAATGCATAGCATTGATCTACATTGTGTTCCGGATATGTCCTTATCGAGCATTATTGACCATATAGTTCTTGTAAATATGTTTATTGGCACATTAAAGCCATGCCTTATTTATCCTATTCATTTCATTTCTATCAGGAAAATTATGTGAGCATCTCTGTTTCCCTATGACACATTTCGTTAAATTTCTGCCATTATTTGATATGTAAAGACAGCTTTGTGGCAATTGAATTGGGCGGGCAAGTAAATTGCCTGATCCCAAATTGAGTACTGTCTGCAGCACCCAAAAGCGAGACTCAATCAAATTACAACATCAAAGCAAATGTCGTCAGAGGCTTTCCACGTGGAAAGTGCTCAAAAACAGAGTCCGGAGGAGAGTGCATGCCGGGCTCAGACAATACCAACCCACAACTCTAACCTACACTCAGAAAAAAAATCGACCTACAATTTTCAAATCGTCATAAAAAACATAACTTTTTTCTTGTTTTTCGAAATAATTTCTAAATATTGGGAAAACGAATTTCTAAAATTTAAGTCTACAATACCAAAATTATGGCAATATTTTTTATTTAATTTTTTTTTTTATTAGAAATGTTTTCAACTATTTCGAAAAAATAGGAATATAATTAAAAAACCAGTAATGAAATTTACTTTCTCAGATTTTATATTAAAGATTTGCTTACGTCTTAGAAGTCGTAAGAATTCTACAACACACACTGGAAATCAGACAATTTTTAGAAAATCCGAATTTTAGAAATGCAAATCCACAATTACTACATTAGAAACTCACTTGATGAATAATATGACAAACCACTGGGGCCAAAAGTATTTACTTAAATTTAGGCGTATTTTTTATGAGTGTACAACTCCAACCTCCAACCTCCGACTACGGCTGAGAGCTGCTCTGTTGGCTGTCAGTTGCCAGACGGCAACGTCATGGTCATGCCGTGGTCTCGTTTCTGTTGCTGTTGCTGTTGCTGTCTGACAACTTACTTTGGCATTTGGCTGTCAACATGCTGTCAGACATTTAAACAATAAATGACCAAACACTTTTCATTATGTTGCTCTTTGCGGTTGCTGTCGCTGCCAGCCATAGCCGGCCAAGAACTGAGAGAGAAGAGAGAGATTTGTCGACTGACAGAGACAGCAAAAAGCTGAGCAAACTTTGCTTTGATGCCCACCGACAAAACGAATGCGAATAAAAACCAACCAACCAACCAATATGCAACACTAGTTCGATTCAAACCAGAGACGGGAATGGGAATGGGAATGGGATTGGGAATGGGGCACAAAGTTTTCGACGTGCGTATGCATGATTTGGACTCTGATGTGGGTCAAAGCGGCAAACAGTGTCCATCACTTCTGTCCATTCCCCGTGCCCTCCGCCACTCATGTTGCACAGACAGAGGTCAAAGTTTTACGGCTGTTGCCTGTCATAAAAATGTTGCCAAAAATGTTGTTTTGCACCCCAACACAGACAGATTTTTCTTTTTCGTTTTTTTTCCTGTTGGGCAGTCCGAAGTCCTTTGTCTGTTATACGAGAACCCATTTCAAAAATGTTGACACTCAACAGAGGGCAATTAAATTCATTTTTCATTCATTTGCTCTATGCTCTCTCTGCCTCCGTCTCTCCCTCTCTCTCTTACTCTCTCTCACACACTCTGTGTGGGCTGTGCTGGACACAGTTGGCAGCCTTGTTGAAGCTAACTGACATATTGCGTTGCAAATTTGAAAGGTTTTTCCATGCCCATTATTGCCACGAAAATTGCTTCAAATATCCAATTTTCAACAGACTCAACTCCCATTGAAAACATTCGCATTTTGTGTGTATTTATTTGTTTGTAGCTCCTTGTGTGTAAAATTTATGATTCCATTGGTTTATTGCCAGGTTTGAGCATTTGAACATGTACGACAAAGGAGGTTTTTCGACATGACATGTTATTTGTCACGTCACATTGTATATTTACCAAACATTATATAATTTGTCACGAAATGGTTGAACATTCATTAATAGAGCGATTGCACGAGTGCAAAAAGATATTTACGTAAATAAATATATAAAATGAAGACCGTTTTTGAAAACATTTATTGGAAAAGGTAAAACAAATAAAGGATAAGTTAATAAAAATCTTTTTTTGTATGAGCATTTTTTTTTCGTGTGTATGAAACAAATAAATATTAACTTAAGCATTTCGTAACGATAAAGTTATTTATTTGACTTATGTTTTTCAATAAATCTGAGCAAGAAAATATTTTCATAATGAAATTGAGACGTTTAAGAAAATAATGTCAAATCGAGAATTATCGAAAATAAATAAGGATACATTTTCGAGAAGTAAATTTTAACCAATTATTATTCGTAAACTCATCTCTTTCAAGTATTTTCTTTATAAATTGTCGAAAAGCTCATTAAAAAACAAAAGTTAAGAATTAATTATAATACATTACAAGTTAAATATAATAAGAAGAAAATTCCACTTTGGAATAGGTACAAATATTAATAATAACCTAAAGGTCACATTATTACTGAAAAAATCAGGGAATATTATTGTTGTTTAAATATTTGTTGTTATAAATCAAATGAATGTAATTTTCATATTTTTATTACTTATATGTGAATAGTAAATTCGAACAACTCTTATAATAATAATAATAATACTCAATATTTGAGATTTACTTCATTTAAGACAAGTCTGTTATGTGAGGTCTTTAAATACTTGAATGCCTTTTGTAGGCATTATAATTTGTACTTAAGCATAAATGCTTATAAGTACATAAATATGGGCTACGTGGCAGAGATGCATATTTCCTGGGTCACAAATCTTCCAGCAGCACCAGCCATAAATACCTGAATACGCTGAACGTATTCCACACTTCCACTCGGGGAATGTCAGAATGGCATTTAAGTGCTTTTTTGGCTAGAGACGCATTAATGGACCTAAAAACACGTCGTTGGCATTTTTTTGTTCGATGCGGAGACCATCAGAACAAATTGCTTCACACACACATTAAGAAATTTCCCATTTCCCATTTCGTTGAGCGCCCATTCTGTCGTTCTCCTCCCCTACCCCTAATGCGGTCCATCGTTCGTAAGGATCTGCCGTGGAGCGGAGGGAGGAGTTGGCCATCGGCGACCATAAATTTTGTTTTATTTATGAGCATTTAATTTTTGTAACATTAATTTAAACATAACTGCCAAAACATAAATTAGCTTCCGTTTCAAACTAATTATGCCGCCTGCTTCAGTCACAGTCCCTTGCCCCCCGCCCCCTCCTCTTGTTCATATTGCGGCAATCGCTCAAGCATGAAAATCGTTGACTGCACAAAAGGCAGCCCACATCAAACACACAGAGAGACAGACAGACAGACAGACAGATATACCATGGCATAAATTTAAATATATGTACACATTACTCCCTCTCTTCACATATACCTTTCATTCTCTCCCCCGCTCTCTCTCCTACTCTTCCATCCTCTGTCTAACTGTTACTTACAATGCGTTTTATCTTTTTGGCTGCCCTTCGCTCTGTCACTCGATGATAGCACTGCTAGAGATAGAGAGTTGAGTGGGGGCGTGGAGTAAGTTCCCTAAGTGCCGTTACACATGCATCGACAACGCATGCATATAAATTTTATGTGTGTGTGTGCGTGTGTGTGTTTTGCCGCTGCTCTTTTGAACTGCCATCAAATTAGTTGTTCATCCAAGCAATTAACCAAATGCGCCCACAGTGCCAAACGAAAGTGACTCGTGAGGATCAGGGCTACAGAACATGCATTTGCATACCAAGCTGTCAGCTAACAAAACGCTTTAATTATTTAAGTCAAAAACAAAAACAAAAATTCCCTCTCTCTCTCGCTCTCTCTCCCTCTCTTTCGCTGTCTTTTGTGTATTAAAAGAGTCGTATATTTGAAGTTATTCTCAGTCCCCAAATTTGATTTGCTGTTTGCGGCAGCCCTGGCAAAAAGAGCCGAAAGCCCGCCAACATAATAATCATAAATATATCAGACAGCTAACTTTTGCTTGGCATAATAAAATCCAATTAAAAACCAAAGAAAACAATGTTTACGACCTGACAGCGCCCACTACTCGTTGTGGGAGGGGTGGGGCACAGGGATGGGGGTTGTAGTTGCTTTTTGGGCTAAAGGGCTGACGAGGCGATTGCGTTGAGTTATGTTAATGGCACTGTCTGCGCCCACAAAACGAGTGAGTATGCGTGTGTGTGTGTGCTTGTATGTGTGTACCGTTGTATTCTCCAAAAAGTGCATTTCACAACAGCTGTTGCTTGAGCTGGGAAAGAGTAAGGGTATTCCTAGTCGCCAACTCAGCATGAAAGCAACGTGAGCCAAAAAACAAGCAAAACTTTCAACAACAACAACAATGAGAGATTGTTGCGAAATATGTTGATACCATAAGTAAAACCAGCTAATAACAGGTAGCAAAGAACCGGGTAATTTCAGTAAATATAGTTAAAATTATAGTAATCTTCCTTCCAAGCTTGGTTACAGTAACTCTTCAATTGGAGGAGATATAGGGTTTTAACGTTTTTGGGAGCGGGACTGGGCGTGGTCGAAAATTTGTCCAGATTTTTGAATGGTGTTACTGAGACATATTGGCTTGTCGATTTACATCATCCAATTTTGTGTCGATCTCCTTCCAAAATATGGAAAATATGCGCAGTTCAGATTGCTATGGCCGAAGTTCCTGGCGGCGGCGGATATGGGCATTATCTGAAAATGTATATGCGAATCTCTGCAGGAGGGCACCAGCAAGTTACCTTCCAAGCTTGGTCACTATTTCTCTACAATTGTGGGAGATATGCGGATTTATCGACTTACGCTTTCCGATATATCGCCTTTGGCGATTGTGGACGCAGTTGGGGGCGTGGCTAAAAACATTTGCGGAAGATAAACTCATTTACAATTTTTAGGGGCGGGAGGCTTTGGGGCGGGGTTGGGCGATGTATATGTTGATCTTCAAGGGACAACGCTGTAGCCTTAAAAAATTTGACCTTATCGAATTGTGATTATCGACCTTATCGATTTTCTAGCTCCCTAGTGGACGTTGCACACAAATTTTCACACTTTGTCTGACGCGGGTTAAGGTATAGCACAAGAGAAAGAAGTAGAAAATTCGGAAATGAAAAACAAACTTTGCTGATTAACACTGATCAAGCAAATTCGCCACTTCTTATCTTATGTAAGAAAATGGCGCGGTTCTACGATCAGAAAGAGAAAGTAGCAAAAGTCTACTTCGATAAAATAAATAAAATAATTATTTAAATGCTCATTACTTTATTCGATTAATTTAGTATTTATAACAATGCATATGTGGCACCAAATAATTACAAGTTTAGTTAGTCTAGTTAGTTAGATGTTATTTTCAAACAAAAAGTAAATTTTACAAACTTCAAAACTAGGATTATTTATCACATCCGAATAACATTTTGTATTTTGTTCGCATGTTATGCGAGGTAGTTCTCCTGCCGCTGTATGATAGGCAAAGGGGATTGCCGGAAGAGCACAGGTGAGAATTACGGTCTAGGTTCACATCTTAGTTGAAATGTTACTCCTTCACTTTGTAAGTCGAGACTGATGTGAATTGATCCAGTCGGATGCACTTTTATACCATCTCAAACCTTGGCAAACACCCCAAAAACATTTCTGGTAAGTGTGCACAGCCGTTATTAATTATTTTTATTTGTCAAAAATTGTATTTAACATTTAAAAATGTATTCATTGTTTTTGTTACAATAGCTGATAAAACATGTTCTTAAATAAATGTTAATCGAAATGTAAACATTAAAAATAATATTCGATTCATTGACATATAAAAACATTTAGCCTTGGACTTTTAATTGAACTCAAAAATAAACAAATACTTTTTAAACTTTAAGCACAGCTGTTCAATGATGTGAATTAGCATACAAGCTAAAATGTAAAAAAAAATTATGTTTGTACGAACTTAAAAAATAAACTGTAATTAATTTATTGCGTTTTAGATCCAGAGTGTTCCAATCGATTGCAGGTCCTTTAATACTCTGTTATTAGTAAGTAATACCTTCTACAGTAGAGCAGGGTGGGTGTAGCCAAGTAATGCCTATCTTGGAAGGAGATTTTTAGTAATCTACCGTCCAAGTTTGCCTCAAAAAAAAAGATAGACAAGTGCTTATCGGAATATTTGAGGGAAAGAGGGAATCTACCTTCCAAGCTTAAAGAGAGATATTAGCTTTTACCGTTTTTTTTTTTGGGAAGGGGTTTTTGCTATTGAGCTGTGTTTCTAGCAATCTTCCTCTGGTTGACTCTAGCTTTCAAAGTATGTGACTAATGTGGTTTTATCGATTTGCACTTATCGATTTAATCAATTTCCTAGCTTATAAGGACCCACAGCTAGCATGAAGGATATTGCACAAAACCAATACTCTTGATAGCTTCGTTAACAGGGTATAACAACCAACAATAATTCTTCAGCTAACACCACATAATTCACCAGGCACAAAACGCTAAACAGCTGAGCGTCTTTTCCCTTGCCACTAGCCCCACCCCTCCCCAGTCTACCCCACCTCTCCCCACTACACCCCTCGCCCAGTTCAGTCAGCGTAAATCTTAAAATTCACGAAGCAGAAAGTGTTGCTCGGTTTCGTTTGGCTTGGATATATTGACTTGACCAAAAGCAGTTGGCAGCAGTTGGCAGCAACGAATAGATACACATAGCAAGTAACTACAGTATTTGTGGCAGTGGTTGTGGGGGTGGCTGGGGTGCGGGGAGAGTAGCTATCCTAGTCTAGGCAGGGGCATGCACTTTATTATTTATGGCTGTCGAGTTGAGTACGAATTCATTTTATTTATGAAGCAAGTCAGCCGAGCGGCCAACCAAAGCAGCCAAAACAACCCAAAGCAGCTCAAAACAACCAAAATGGCCAACTGGGTCCGCTGTCGCTGCCTGACTTGGCCATAAAAATTGCGAAAATTTGTTTTCCACAAAGAAACGCGCAAGCACAATAAAAGAGGAAACGAAGAACTTTGGTGAATGATTATGTAATCCACAATACACAGTGGCTGAAAATGGAAACGTTTTCCGAAGAAATTATGCGAAACTACTAAAAATAAAATACAAAAAATAAACAACAAAAAATTTGTTTAAAATATTTATTTAATTTTTTATTTTTGTACCAAACTAGGTATAGTCACTAGCGGAATCTGTGGATAGCGAGAAGGAAAAGATGCTGTGTTTTCGAGAAATTTAGTAATCAACTCGAAAGTCATAGGATCCCTCAACCGGACTAAGACTTTTGGCACTTGCTTATTTCCAACAGACAGGATCTATGATTTTTTAAGGAATGCATATCGATAATATTTACAAATCGATAACGGATATCCTAAGAAAGCTTTTCTTTACAAGCGTTAGCCTCTGTAAAAGCCCGACGAAGAAACCAGCTTATCTGATATTTACAACTATTATTTTGAATTCGAATATATAATACATATATATGTATATAATATACTATATGTATGTAAATATATCAGCGCAGATGTATGAATAATTAATGTCTCAAAGTCAAATGCATTTGCTCAGTTGAAGAGAACAATTCAGTGCATTTCAAGTTAACCCAATTGATCCCATTGTGCAACGTTCTTTGTTCTTATCCTCCGTCGATTGTCCTTGCTGGGACGCCCCAAAGTATGCAATGCGATGCCGATGTAGCCTCCGACACTTGGACCATGAGTGTGGCACGGCTTCTTGGCCCTGGTGGTTAGGTACGTAGCAATTTTCGTGTCGGCTAATTAGCTTTGGGTGTATTGTTTATAAATTTATGACGCATGTTAAATGGGTTTAATTAATTTATGGCACTCTGAGCCAAGCAAAACAGAACAGAACGGGGCCAACCCCGAAACGAAGCTTCCCTCAATTGAAATTTCTCTTGTGAATTATGTTTATGAGTTGCGGTCATTAAGCGTTCACTTGCCACATGTTAATTGGGTTTGTTGTATCGTGACAGACGCCAGAGAAAATAAAACCCATCTGACGAACCAATTAAAACTTAAAACTCTGCTCACTTATCGCCTCCAGGATCAAACACCAGAACACCAAAACACCAAACACCCGTCGTCATTTTCATGGTGTCCCACTGTGCCAGACAACTCCATTAGAAATATTCCATATGTGAACCCAGCCGAATCAACCCCAATAAGATGTTTAAACTCGCATTATTGTATTTTGTATTATTGTATATTATTATGCCATTCAAATGCACATTTCTCATTTCACGCTATTCCAAACTGCTCAATTGAATATTTTTACCCTAAGCTCGGGTACTTCCACTTTCCACACTTGTTTGTGCTGCACCACTTTTTGGGCTTATTAGTTAATTTGTTTAATCTTTCTTTTCTTATAGGTAGAGTTTGGTAAGATGCTTTTGACAGTATCACATTTGTCTTTGATCCATTCGAAGCTATAATTGTAATATGTTCAAGTCTAAAATATTCAACTTTCAAATTATTATTATTATTTTTTATTTTATATTAAATTAGTTTTGAACTGCAGGCACCAAGTAAATGTTAAAACAAAAACAACTATAATTTTAGATATGCAAACACATATTTTTATGGATATTAGTTGAAACTATCCGCAAAAAAATGTGATAAGAATTTCTTTTATTATTTATTTGTTTTACTTAGCTGCAAATATAATATTTCTTATGGTATAACTCTCAACTTAACTATATAAAATAATACTTTATTTTTGTAGAATCAAGGCTTTGTTTCTGTGTAAGTACTGCACCCGTTTCCCAAATATCGATAGATATCGATTTGCGATAGCAATAATAGAAGCAATTGCACAGAAATAGCCTTGCTATTGTTACCAAATTAACCCACATATTTTCTTGATCAACTGTGCAAATTTCATAAAGATTTGGATATATAAGTAATGTTGGCAAGAGCCGAGCGCTCTCGACTAGAGCATTTGAACTTCGTTTTGTATTAGCTTTATTGATTCGAAATACCAATTTTGTTTTTGCAGATTCATTGCCTTGCTTTTCGGCTAGTGTGTGAAATTTTAATCTTAAGTTTTTAAAGATGAAATTAGCCGAGTTACATCTATATAAGATATATCTCATCTATATAAATAGGACTTAGAAATACGTTGCTTGGGAAAATAGGTAAGACTTTGCTATATCTATAAGGCTTAGACTTTTGACTATAACTATTTTGTTTTTATTTAGATAAGACTTAGTTATATCTATCTAACTGGGGTATATCCTTTTAATTGTAGCTAAGTTTTGTTTATTTAGGCAAACACTATATAAATAAGGCCTAGCTATATCCATTTTTAACTTTCGAAAGATCAGTTTTTGTTTCAGAAAATTATTTGTTTGTTTTCTGATCAATCTAAATTTCAATCCCAAATAAAATGCATAAATCGAGTGCGAGTCGATAGAGTATATAGTCTGTGGCGTGCCTCAGATATTTGTGGCTCCTCTTTTCTATTGTGGTCGTCGTCATCATCATCATCATCAGCGTCGTAGTTGTTGTTATTGCTGTCGTTGTCACACCCAGGCGCCATGCCCGAAATGATCAATGGGCGCTAATTAGTGTGTCCTCTCTTTTGGAAAGTTTACACATGCTCCCTGCGGCCCATGGTCTATGCTCTGGCCTGTGGTCTATGGGCAGCGGGCAGCGGGGGGAGTATTCGGTTACAAGTGTCGTCTGGGTCTCTGTTGGGTTCCCTGCTGCGGCCGCAGGTCATTTATTATTTGTGCTGCTGCTGCTGCTGCTGCTGCTGTTGGCGGGACTTGAATTTCAATCATTTTGTAGCTGCGTCGATTAGAAACTGCGATAATGTCCAATGGCGACAAAAGTTTTCGGAGGCGCCTGTCTCCTGTCCAAATCCGACTCCGATTCAAACTCCGACAACGATTTGAGTCGCCTCGGCTGCCTCGTCTGTCTGTCTGCAGTTTGTCAGCTACTACTAGAAGGCTTATCTGCACTTGACTGCCAGTAAATTATGTTTTATCTGCATCTGTGGGTCATGTTGGGTTCCACATGAATATATGTATGTGTGTATTTGGCCAGTGTTTGGACAATGGAAAGCCACGCTGCGCTCAATTTGATTGATGAGCCCCCGGCGCTAATGAGCTGCAATTAATAAAGTCATGGACCTTGCTGACCGCAACAATGTTTGTTGTGGTCAACCTGCCAAATGATCAGGCAGTGGTTGACGATGGGGGGGGTGCCCGTCCGGCGGTGTTCAGCTGATTAATGCAAGGCCCGTTAATGAGGTTGCGACTCGACTCCGACTTTCAGTTTGCTGGCGTTGAGTAATTACATTCAACATGTCTTTATAGATACTATAAATATATTATATATTATATATTAATTTATAGCACCAAACCGAAACTGAGTCAATGAAAAACTTATGAAATACGAGTCTGAAGTGCCTGACGAGGGTGATTATATCGACTAGGCGAGTGATACGGAATACAGCATATTTACCTTGAGGGATCGGAGACGTCTCCTTCATTCACTCTGCAACAGCTGAAACAGTTGTTGCTCTTTCACATCAATTGGTCTTTTATAGCAATTGCTATCCTTAGTATCTGTTATTTGCTGCCTTTCTCTCTTTTTGTTCCTAGCATTCTACATTCTTGACATTACTTATCTTAACATTATTAACATTTATTGTTAAGATTGGGTTTTTATGAGTTTCTCAATTCGTTGTACATACTTTGGAGTAATTTATATTTTTAATTTTAATTATTTATATTTTAATAAAATAATTATTTTATTTTAATAATATTTTAGTTACTACTTTATTTTAAATCTTAAATCGATTATTTTTCATTTGGTTGATAAAATTTTGGAATTTATTATTATTTGCTTGTCAGTCTGAATCTTTTAATGCTCATGCACTAGTCTACACTAAATAAATACTGAAATAAACAAATATTTGACAAATGATGTACACAGAAAAAAACGAGTGTATAATCTGTGTTTACTTCCCCCGCCGATGGCTGAGCAACAAACATGCAACTAGTTCCATGCAACAGTATCTCGTGTTTAACTATTGTAAATGGACAGAGAAAATATTTCTGGAAATTCATCATCAGGTCTACACTGAGTGTGTGTGTGATAGAGAGAGAGAGTGGATGGAAGAGAAAGAGAAAGAGAGTGGCATAATCAAAAGGTGGGCGTTTTAGTTGCAACTCCTTTGAAGTTGCGCCGACAAGCGACGAAGGCACGTCTGTTCACCTAATTATCACACTATTTGAGCAATCATAAAAAAACGAGAGATGTGTGTGTGTGTGTGTCTGGTTGTGTGTGTGTGGCTGAAAACAAATACCGAGGCCTGCGATAAAAACAGAAAATAGGCGAAATAAATAAATAATCCAAAAAGGAACAAAAAAACGAACAAACTGCAATGTAAATGGAAATGTGAATGTAAATGAAATGTAGTCAAAGCCGAATCCACAATAATTCCCCATAATTCTGTATAGCTCGTTATGTCGTTGTTATGGGCCGCATCATAAAACCATAAAAGTGCGGCAAGATCAAAGCATCGAATATCTCAGCGTGAAGCAGCACAATGTGGACACCACATATATATAGTATTTACACTCACTCTCTTTAAGAAAATCGCCACATTTTTGGCGTCAGGCATAACTCATCCCAGAACTCAGAAAGCGAATCTCTTAATCGAAAAAATTTGTAAAAATATCTCTTATTTCCAGACACACACAGTACTATAACACTGACTTTTTGGTTATTCATATTTCACATTGCTTAAAGCCACTCTGCCTCTAAGATACATTTTATTACGACTTTTCCAGAAACTAATATTTTCTATTATTAAGCAAGACATTTATAAAAATTAAAACAAAATTGTCTAGTTTTAAAAATTATTTTTCATATACTTAGAAATTATTTCTAAAAGCACAAGAAACCGTCCAGTGTTCAAGGAAATTGATTATTCTAGGCCGATTTTCTATATTTCAGAGAGACAAGTGTTCTTTGGTCGGCTATTTTTTTTTTTAAATTAGGCACAATCCTCAAACCACATCCTATCCTGTGGAAAATTTTCTGATTACGCAGAAAATCAAAACCCACAATCCGACAAAAAAAATCCTTGGAGGAATTTGGATTGATGTAAGAGCTTTTGGCTCAAAAGAGGACACTTTAGATCTGACAGGATCGCAGGGCATGAAGCTCCTCAATAATAATAATAATAAAAATAATAATAATATTAATAGTGATAATAATATTAATTATAATAATAACAATCAAGATATAAAATCAAACATAGATATTAAAAAAATACTTTCCTCTTACACACTCTGGCAACATGGTGGAATATTCATCAATTGTGCCCCAAGATTAGAATAGATGAATTTTTTAAATAACTTCAAGTGTTTTGGTTATTCAGTTCATTGTGCTTAAAGTTTAAAAAGTATTTGTTTATTTTTGAGTTCAATTAAAAGTCCAAGGCTAAATGTTATTATGTGTCAATGAATTGTATATTATTTTAAATGTTTACATTTTCATTAACATTTATTTAAGAAGGTGTTTTATCAGCTATTGTAACAAAAACAATAAATACATTTTTAAATGTTAAATACAATTTTTGACAAATAAAAATAATTAATAACGGCTGTGCACACTTACTAGAAATGTTTTTGGGGTGTTGCCAAGGTTTGAGATGGTATAAAAGTGCATCCGACTGGATCAATTCACATCAGTCTCGACTTACAAAGTGAAAGAGTAAAATTTCAATTAAGATGTGAACCTAGACCGTAATTCTCACCTGTGCTCTTCTGGCAGTCCCCTTTGCCTATCATACAGCGGCAGGAGAACTACCTCGCATAACATGCGAAAAAAATTCAAAATTTTATTCCGATGTGATAAATAATCCTAGTTTTGAAATTTGTAAAATTTACTTTTTGTTTGAAAATAACATCTAACTAACTAGACTAACTAAACTTGTAATTATTTGGTGCCACAAATGCATTGTTATAAAACTAAATTAATCGAATAAAGTAATGAACATTTGAATAATTATTTTATTTATTTTATCGAAGTAGACTTTTACTACTTTCTCTCTCTGATCATCGAACCATGACATTTTCTTACATAAGATGAGAAGTGGCGAATTTGCTTGATCAGTGTTAATCAGCAAAGTTTGTTTTTCATTTCCGAATTTTCTACTTCTTTCTCTTGTGCTATACCTTAACCCGCGTCAGACAAAGTGTGAAAACGTCCACTAGGGAGCTAGGAAATCGATAAACGATAATTGCAAATCGATAAACCCACATATCTCGCACAATTTGAAGTATACAGTCACCAAAATTGGCTGGTTGGGATATGCATCCAACTGCATGTTTGATTTTCCCCCTTCTTACCAGTTTTTAATGGGCCTGCGAATAAATACTTAGTACTTAATACAAGGCTGTCAAACCGAAACGAATAGGTTCATTGTGAGGGTAGGTAATTGTGGTATGTAATGTATAAAAAGTGCGGTAGATACCGATATACATCCAAACATTTTTCTGTATTCGGCTAAGCATTAATGCATTAATTCTTACTATTCGTTGATTTTACCATTTGAGAAAGAAAAGTAACCACTTCGATCAAATATGTCGTATAGCACGGTGGGTTTTACAAATAGATGATGTAGTTAAAGTGTCAGCAGGGGAACTCAGGTCTGCAAGGATTCTTTCCTCTTAGACCCTGAACCCATTTAAACTGGGTAGTTTAATCAGGGTCATCAGCCGAAGTCGATCTAGCCGTTTCTCTGAGACTTCAAATTTGGAATTAAAACTTGCTGCAATACGATATTTTGGTCTCTTCGGGACAAATTCGATCCCTTTCATTATTAAAAAATTTAAAATTGAGGTTTTGAATGCGATTCTGAATTTCAATTCGGTTTCAGTTTCGAATCCGAATCCCATTTAGAAGCCGTGCTTAATGCTGAAGCTTTCGTTAATGCTATGCAAACAATTATGAAACTCACATATCTATGTAGACATTATTTAGAAAAGTCTAACTAGAACTATAGGGTTTTTCATATCTGATCTTAGCCATGGCAAATGCAATTCCCTAACTGCGATCCAGTTGGGTATCATTAATTTATGCTCGCCCCGCCAAATTAGCAGTCAGTTGCATCCGCTTTGGGGGCGTCAAGTTTGCAACTTAAATCTTGTACGAGTCCGGCAATTGGAAGTCGCAACTCACTCACACACACACAGAGGCACAGCTGCAGTTGCACATGCAAACTAATAAATTTCATTGATGTGTCTATTTTCGGCTAGTCAGTTGCACTTGCCTTGCCCCCTCCAGTTGGACCTTAAAGTGCCTGCAACGGAAGCAATTTGTAGCTACAAGCTGTAATTTCTATGCCACACACTTCGCCACCCTTTGCACCTTCTCACCATGTTGCAATTGCCGCAACGCCGCCCAAAAGACGTCGATAATTCTTAAGCAACGGCGCGAAAATCGCCAAAATAAAAGCCTGCAAAGTTTCGCTGTCAGAAGTGGCTCCAGTCTCGGCTATGGCTGGTTAAGGGAAATGTTGGTGAGGGGTTGGTGAGGGGGTGGTGCGGAGTTTAGTGAAGTGCTTGGTTGCCCTCACAGCAATTGTAGCACATTTTATTTAACCCTTTTTATGGCCTCATTATAGCCCGGGGCAGGTCGCAAACCTTGCATACAAACAGACAATATATATATATAGGTATATATATAAATATATATCACAGGGGGTTGCAAAGTGGAAATGAGGCTAGGAATCAAGCAAATAAATGTTTTATAAAATGTTCGTAAAGTAAGTAGCGGTATTCCCAGGCACTTCTCAAGCCATTAAAATGAAATTTATTGTTCACAATGTTTTATGGTTTTACGAAAATTCGTGCAGACTGTTTCTTGGTAATTTGGTGGAAAATCAGCAGAGTCACATGAACTGAAGTGGTGCTAACTTATTGCTACTTTGTCGCCGTACTTACAAATGATATATTCACAGGCGCATCTAAAAGAAAGAGATATAATTTGGCCACAAGACCCAAGGGAAAACTTCATAAGCCGCAGAATATTTACTTAAAATGTAAGAATATAACACACGGAACTGATTTTCCATACAAGTTGTGACCCAGAGCTTCAATCGGATAAATTCAGTTAAGGAATCAGGAATAACTCTAGATTCGGTTTCGATGAACGATTTTGGTTATGAGTTTCGAATCCGGGAATGTAGAATTTCCGTTATTGTCCAAGTTCTGATTTTCAATCGGTTAATTTCGGTCAACTTTTCTGTTTCCAGGTGTGGCTCTGAGTTTCAATCGGTTAATTTCTGTTTGCTGTTTGGGTTTCGAGTTTTCATCGGTTCATCTCGATTAACCGTTTCAAATCCTGTTTGAATCATGGAATATCGATTTTTAGTTTTGATTTTGGTTCTGAGTATTCAATTGGTTAATTTTGGCTAATGGTTTCGGGTCTCATAGCCTGATCTATTGATTGACTTTTGAGATTAAGATTTATTCAAGATTTAAATGTTTTGATTAAACATATAACTAATATTTTAAATTTATTTTTAAATATTCAATCTTGTCAACTTATTAAAAATAAAATAAATATGTATTTTGAATCTAAATCTAATTTATGACATTTTTTTAGCCAGCCAGCCAGCTAAATAGCCAACTACCTACTCGACTCGACCAGGTTCAATGCCAACAACTTGTGCCAAGATAAATAAACTTTTGCCGCCTGTGATTCATGACTGGGAAATCGTTTGCAATGCAATTCATAATTCGCGTGAAAGGGAAAGTTTTTGCTCTGACTCTGAGATGTGCAGAGAAATTAATAGCGACTAAAACTTTCAGTCTTGCAGTCCCAGTTTTATAGCCACACAACCCCCGTTCAACCACACCTAAGCACTTAGTCAGAGGCCGCCGTTTTCCTTTTACAGGCCATAAATTTGCTGCGGAGCGCAACGCAAAATAACCCAAAAAAAAGAAATGCAAGACAAGCTCTGCAACAGCAGCAGTTGCCGAGAATGAGAGCGCCACAGTGGGGCAACGGGAGGGGTTATGACGAGTGGTGGGGGGTGGAGGTTAGGTGTGTGTGTGTGTGTGTGTGTGTGATATCTAGCGCACATTCAGCGCGACGATAAATTTCCCGGCCAAAATGTGTAAATTA
Source organism: Drosophila nr. medialis 2 BK-2023a (assembly GCA_035044325.1). Lineage (NCBI taxonomy): Eukaryota > Metazoa > Arthropoda > Insecta > Diptera > Drosophilidae > Drosophila > Drosophila nr. medialis 2 BK-2023a. The sequence continues at coordinate 1,059,648 of JAWNMH010000394.1, forward strand.
TAAATACGAGCAATTATTTTAACTCTACTTAACAAATTACCATGCCATAGCATATGGGGCAAAAGGTATAAATTACCGACTTTTACGACTTGCGGAAATTGTATGGCGACGACGACAACGTTGGAGCTGACTCTCTCACTCTCTCTCTCTCTGCGTGTGTGTGTGTGTGTGTGTGTGTGTAGGTGATTATGCTTAATTGTGTGTATGTCAGTGGCGTGGTCTGTTCAAGCAGTAGGACCCGTTACGGCTTCCTGTGTTGGCACCAACATCATCACTACTCACACCATGCTACCCCCCTTCCACCAGCCAACCACTCCTCCCCCCTTCCACCAGCCAACCACTCCTCCCCCCCTTCCATCACACGTCTCACGCTTTGTGCAACGCCAGCACTTTTGCCGTGTGGTAGAAAACTTTTCGCATCAACTTTTAAGCAGCCCAAATGACTTTGTGGCCATTTTACTCGTGTGTCTGCGGCAGGGGCGGATTTGTGGCAGGAGTTTGGGGCACACTTGATAGCTTGATAACTTGATAACTTGTGTTCCGGTGTTTCCTGAGGTTTTGCGTTTAATTGCAACATTTTACGGATTTTGCTTGTTATCAAAAAAGGCTTAGCTCGCCTCAGATTGAGCATGTGTGTAAAAGTTCACTTTGAGCTCCTTGAACGAGTGTTGCTGCTTTGCTATCGAATGTATCGAATGCTTGCGCTAAGCTATTGATTTTGTACAAAATCGATTTTTATCGAGAAATTGACGAAATGGGATTTGCATTGGAAAAATCGCTTTCCACTTCAACTAGTGCATTACAATAAATAAATGAATTTCAGATTCAGTAGACACAAAATATGTGAAAATTAAATTAAATTATGCTCAAAATAAATTTTAAAATTATATTTAAATTAAGAAATAAGAAATATTTATAAGCTGGTGAAACATTTGTCGCATGATTTGCGGAAAATCCACAAAAACTCAATCTTCCAAAAATAAATAAAATAAAAACTACAAGTTCATACATATATAACTATAATGTTATAATAAAATATAAAATAATATTATATATCAATTGAAAGGCTTAATTTTGAAAAACTGTATCTTTCGTGGCTATTAGATATCGATTTGTATCGATATTCGCGAATCGGGTGTGGTTATCGATAAAATTAAATAAACTTGACATGCTTATAGTATTATTTATTCCAAATTTGAGGTCTCGAGCACTGATACTATCCTCTTCATATACATTGGTCGGTTGGAGATGCTCTCTTCTGCCAGCTCAACTTTAAATACTCCTCTTCCCAATTTTAATGGCTTCAAATACATTCTACAAATTCAACTGAATTCATGTAGAAATTTGTATTATAATTGTGTTTTGATGATTTGATGAAGATAAATTATGATAACAAATGAATAATTGATGTATTTTTAGCAACATTTTCCATTGCAATATATTAAAATACATAGTGAGTGGTTGACTGCGATAGTTGCATTCATTGCCGAAGTTCTGAGTTATGTTAACGAAATGCGCTTTGGATTATTTTTTTGCCTTTGGCTTTGGCTTTTTGCCCTTTCTTTTGCGCTTTTTTTTGGCCGCACTCGCGACGCGTATCTTTTGAGCTATTATACACTGCGCAAAAATGTTTGTGCGGAGCCAAGGGCGCGCGTGCAAAAATAATTTATGGAGACCATCAACAACCCTTAGAGCTGTGGAGCACATAATGATAGATGGCGTGCCAGAATGTCTGCCTCGGCAACTGTGTGGCAACTGTGCGGCGAGTGTGGCAAGGCAGCCAGGCGAGGGCAAATGCGAAGCAAGTTAACCCAAAACCCAAAAATATGCTGCTGGCGATATATTTCTCGCACTCACTGTCATCGCGGCCAACTCGAGAGTGCAAATGCGAGAGAGACAGCTACAGAGAGAGAGACAGCTAGAGAGAGAGAGAGCTAGAGAGAGAGAGAGAGCTAGAGAGAGAGAGAGAGCTAGAGAGAGAGAGAGAATAAAGTAAGGTTTGAGTGCCCAGCACTTTCAAATTGAAATGTCATTTCGTCTGGCACTAGAATTTTTCATTGCCAATTTTGGGGAGAGCACTCGGCAAAGGGCTGCCATATTTTCTCGAGAGCCAGCGCACAAATGTCACATCAATCTTGTGGCCAGTGTTGCGTAAGAAGCAACCAAAATATTCATTTTGTTTTCGAATCAAGCAAGTTTCGCCTCGCCGCTGCAAGCGAAAATGATTAATGATCCAGCGCATGTTGCACGAATTTCAAATGATTAAACGCGTCTCGTACTATATAGATGCGATTATTCATATACATATACATATATATATGTGTATATACAAACATTTACGAATTTGAAATGGCTTGTTTGCAGTTGAATTCAAATGATTTGGTCTACAAACGGGTTGCCTGAAAATGGTATTATTGCGTTTTCAATTTTGAATTTGAAATAATTTTCAGATCTTAAACGTTATTTTTTCCACAAAGTTTAGTTTCTTAAGAAGTAATTCAAGCAACATAGATATATAAGTGTAGTATTTTAGGTTAGGGTTCTCCGGAGACCTTTGGCTCATTGTGCTACCACAAAGGACCTAATCCCCTTCATTTTGTCAGATAGTGTCGATTTAACTATAAGGAAGATAAAGACAACAACAAACAATTAAAATAATCAAGGTCAGTTGATCAACATAATATTATTTATTTATTATTTATTTAATGCCAACAATTAAAACAGTTAAAAAAATCAAATAATCTCTATGAAATAGCTTCTCAAAATAATATTTGATTTTCTTACTCGCTGTCAACATTGTCAGAAATGTATTTATTTTATAAATGTTGACTAGAATTGTGAGTTATTTGTTTTATGTAAATTAAGTTTTTCAAAATGGAAAAAATGATATATTCAAGTCGGGTAAAATGTGTAATCGGCATAAGGCAGCATCTTCAACCCCATCTATATAGTGTATATATTCTTATTCAGCATCAGACCGCCTGTAAAAGTCTATCTTACAGACTCAATCATCTCGAGGCTTACAATATTTAAAATAAGTTCTCATTTACCATAATTTAATTAATTTCTTCGATAACTACGAAAATATCGAAATGAAATTTCAACTTCCATTAGCAACAAAAGAAACAATTCTAAAAATTTAACTTTCCAATTGATATATTGATCAACCTTTATTAAGATCGTATAAGAAACAATGATTTTGTTGGCCAAAACGTATTTCACATTGAGCAAATGAATATCAGAAGAGCTGTGTTATTATTAGGGTATCTCCTAGTCGAGCTGTCTTGACTAGTTTGCGCTGATTTTCTTTAGATAGGGAATTTGCCTAAGTTTTTCCTTTTCACAACTTTAACTTTGCCCTTTGAGTTTCTAGTTTAATCGATTTTTCTTTGCTTCATTCCTCATTCTCATTCAATGATTACTTAATTTAAATTATTTTTTATTTATTATTTTTTAAAGTACTATTAAATTAAGCATTTATTTTTAAGTAATTTTCGCATTCATTAAGATGTGTTCGTTATTTGCTGTTGCACGAAACAGCTGTTAATGCTTTATGAGATCGAATGGGTCAACAGCATGCAATGTAAATAATGTTCGCATGTTGAACGGCTGCATGTGGCATCTTCAATGGATATACACCTGCGGCGGATTTGAGCGCACAGACCTCAGCTGCAGCTTTCGGGGCATGCCATTAGGTCTGAGGCACATTTTTCAACGAAGGCGATTTGACAGCAAGTGGCAGCTGCTGAATATACCCTGTAACGCCAGAGCAGACCAATTGGGGTATGCCAATTTGTGATTTGCGAATATGAGTGCAATAGGGTGTCTGTTTGGTATATCAGTCTTAGTTTGTTGTGGCCGCAACTGCAACACATGTTGTTGCATCCATACAGACAACTTGTTGCAACACTTGTCGCTGATTAGCATCGCCAGCTCGCCATTCGTGTCAGCGCGATAAGCTCTCATGCCTCAAGTCTCTCAAGTCTCAAATATCAAATCTCAAATCTCATGTCTCAAATCTCTTGTCTCTGCTTTTGGCTCGCATTGCATCGATGCCGATGTCGATGCCGTTGTGGATGCCACAAATCATTGCCAAACATGCTTTTGATTATGCGACTGGCCAACAAGGTGTGGTTATCTCTGCCAACTCTTTTCATGATCAGCATTTCCACATTTGCAGCATTTTATTTATTTATTTCAATTAAATAATGACATGAAGTATAGTAAAGTTGTGGCAGCCAGAAGAAAGCTTGGACGACTCCATGAAGTACATATATTTTCGATTAGCATAATATATATGTAGGACCGATTAAATCTTGTTTAGTATTGATATAATAGTTATAAGTATTTTACAGTGAAACATAAGTACACTCATACCTCGCTATAACGGCCCTCTTCAATTAAGGCACGTTTTCGATTTACGGCCTAAAATGTTTCGCTATAACAAACGGATAAAATCGATTCTGACGTCTAAAGTTTCTCGAGGAATTAACTCAGCCATTAGCTGTTATAAATGATGACGACAGTGATCTACAGGATACCATTTGCTCATCGTCTTCAGATGAAAGCCATTTAAAACAAATGATGTATGTATACATACACAAATTTTATGTAACATGAAGTTGTTTCATTATTGTATTTTTGATTTAAATGTAATATAAAGATACTGTGCATTCTGAATGATAAACCATGTTAAGTATTTAACAAATTTGGAACCGATCCCATATTAGAATTATTGATTCCTTATACGGCTTGGGTGTATTTAATTTACAACTTAATGTTCGACTTTATGCAACAACGACTTTACAACTGTAGGTTCTCGGGACTTTGAGGACTTCTCTCTGACGATCTTAACACTGCGCTTCACGAACTCGACTCTCTCCTTCTGCTGTTATTCTACGACTCTTCTGCTACCATTAATGCTTATGCTGCTGTTAACGTTATGTTAACCAAATGTTAAGCAGCGCTGCCGTCCAACAGCACTGTAATCCCACTGTTATTACTCGTTACTCGTATATAATATCGGTAAGCAGACAATACACATATTGATAGTATTTAATTCCAAGCAGAAGTTGCCACCAAATGAACCAAAGCCTTCAAGGTATGTTGCCAAATGCCAGCTAAAATCTTCGCTCTCATTGATTCGCTGCTGGATCGAGGATTAGCTGTCTCAGAAACGCATAATTCATCAAAGAAGAAGATTTGATGAACATTTTCATTAATATTTGCCAGTTTCGTTTCGGATATTGGATATTTGTTGATTAATTTGTTCAATGGTTTTCCTTTGTGCCTCCACCATAATTGTTTAATCCTATAATTTGATTGCAGCTAGTTGCTCAATGGGCACCTCATAGAAAGAACTCCAGCAGTGGTCCCCTTAAACAACTCTAATTGAACCCTCAATTGCTCATTGTTATGTTGATATCTTTAATCCTACAAATTTCAGATACTTCTTTTAAATAATTATAGTCTAGTGGCTAACACTTAGCAAGGCTCTTTCACTAAATATATATGTCATTTCAGAAATACAGACTTGACTAATGAGGACCCCCAAAAAGAATTGCTCAGCATACTATTTATACATGTGTGCGTGTGTGTGTATGTGTGTGTGTGTGTGGCAAGCTAACGAGAAAGCTTCCTGCTGTGATCTCGCATGATGTTGTCCCCATCCGCTCCTCCATCCGCTCCATTCCAGCAGTGCACTCCTCTGGCTTCAGCCGGGTCTCATTAGTTGCTGCATTCGATGACGCCAAACAAGCCACTTAATTTAAATTTAAATGTTTACTTCTCGCTTTGCGTGTGGGGCAAAGTATTTTGTCTTCGTTGCGTATCTTCACCACTCCGCCCAGTACTCCCCTCTCTCTATCTCCTTCTCTGTGTGTGTTTGCTGTCACGAGATCCCAAGATTTATTTTAGGTATTCCATGGTCGACTAAAATGCGCTGTCAGCGCAGCAGTTGCTGCCACACATCGGACCCCATCCCTCCCTCCCTGCCTGCCTGCCTCCCTCACTGCTTTAGCGACAGCTACATTAGCGTCTGATGGTGGTCCAACCAGCCAGTCCCTACGCAGACCCACTCGGAGTTGTGTGCTGAGTTCCCCCTCGTTGCACTTGACACCCGAGAAATTGATGCTACTCAAAAACCCACATTAATTAGGCAAAATATTGACATGTTTGTGATTTATGCTTTGTGGCTCAATTTTAATCAGTGTTCGAGTCTTTTTTGGGCTATTGTCGGGCTATTTACAATTTGACAGATCATTTGTTATGGCTTTTCCCCTTGGCGGCATGCTTGAAGGGAATGATGCGCAATGCCAGCTGTAGCAGTGCCCCGAAGCGTTGTCCTCTAGCCTTTCCTAGACATGTTACAGATATTACTTGTAGTTTCCTTCTTTCCTTAACGAATTCTGTGAAGCATAAATCAATACCTACGCTTGGAAGCACGGCAGGACTTCTGCTCACACGCCTGAGGGGCAAAACCGGAACTGCTGATCGTGGATTGGACTGTGTTGTGGGCCGGGTTGCTTGGTGGTTCTGCGGAAGAAGGTGATTTTGAGCTGGTCTTGTTCAACAAACGTTCATCTCTGTTGCTGCTCAGACGCGCACAATTCTTGGTGGTTTTCTTGAGCAGCAGCCAGGACTTTTGCAGTTTGTTGCCCTCCACAATTAGCTTCTCGTAGCCTTGGAGCAGCTTGCGCACATCGACGCCGGCCAGCTCCTCGGGCAGCGGCTCTTCGCTGAACTGTCTGGATGTCTGCCGCAAATCCTCGAAGCGTTGTATCAGCTGCTTAATACCGCCAGGACATTCCTCGTCATTGCCCGTTTCGGGCATGGAGTGGGTTGCTAACTGTGGCGCGCTTTGGTGATCGGTGCTGATGCAGCGCAGCATCACGGCGGTCTGCTCCATGAAGGTCTCCTGGCGCTGGCGCAGCTCCTGCAGACGCTCCTTCAGCTCGTCCAGATAAGCCAGCTGCTGGCATGTTGGCTGCTTGCAGGGAACCATGCCTTCGGCTCACATGAATTTAACACAAGTAATTTACAAAAAACAAAAAAACATTTGGCAATTTTCTGAACAAATTTTGGATTGTGTTTGGATTCGATTGGGATGAAAAGTCACAGCTCCGGCAACCTAGGACTTTAGGCGCCCAGTTGACTATGTCGCAATTTGTTCAACTTGAGTTGCCAGCAAAAAAAAAAGGCGTATTCACCGGTGATTGGCAACCAGTTTGCCATGGTCTTTAAGATCCAACTGATTACAGACCGCCAAAAATTGCGCTTTAGCAAAGTCCCAAATGTAACTGCGATTCGGGTCTTTTGACTACATTGCGCAATGTGCGACTGCCATTTTATGAATTGAGTTCTTGGTTTGTACTTCTATTTAAAAACTTTTCGAAGGGATAATATTTTGTTAAGCCCTTGCATTTTATCACAGTTTGACCTTGAGTTTAATACTACATTTCAATTTGGCTACCCGATTCTAACCGATCCGTGCAAAAAATAGCCAAGACTTGGTCAAAAGTGGTTCGATTGCTAAAAATAATAAATCTTTTTGACTTCTACATAAATACCATATTCAAAATGGGAAACGCTTTTCGTGTTAAGATAATAATCACAAAAAGACTTTTTGGATGGTCAAAAGTAATCAGATTTTGTATTTATACATTTCCGGATCTTCCAGATCTTCCAGATTATCCCAATTTTAACACCTTGTCTGAGCCGAAAATAGATTCATTTATAATCGCAGTTTTAATTCAGCAGCTCTAAAGTGGACAAAAGAACAGATGAATTCAATATACTCTCCTGCCTTCGCTAACAGAGTATATATTTTTAAGACTTAGATTAAAATATAGACAGAAATAGGTATACTCGACTTACAAATTTTCAATAGATTCTTAATATTTATGATTCGATTCATTTGTAATACAACACAGCAAAAAAAAGTCACACTTAATGGATTTCATTATTTAATTTTATTTATTTAATTTTTATTTTTATTTTTTTTTTAAGTCAATTATTTTTAAATTTTTAATTCAACAAAGCATAAAAAATATATATATAGTATATATACTAGTCCCAAATTTAATTATATTTTATTAGAAAGTGAATACTCTTGTGATACATTGAGACTTAACAGGCCTTAAAGTAAGTGCAGATAAGTGTAAAATATTAAATCTTTATTGATTGGGGGTTATTTGGAAACGTTCATAGGGTATACAGCGATCGATTTGGAGTGCCGGAATTCTGTTCCGTGTTATCCTATTGCGGCAAAGAGCCTCCAAATTGAGATATCGCATGCAATTCGAATTGTGGAGTAAGTTGTAGGTTGGAAGTTGTAAGTTGCAAGTAAGCGACTGTCTGCCGCGAATTGAGCGAACAATGGCGATTTGAGTCGGGGGCGCTATACAGATACAGCTATATATCTTACGCTAAGCTGGTTGGGATGCGGCAGGGTGGGGTGTGGTGTGCTGTGGTGTGGTGTGTTGTGGTGGGGCATGGTTAGGAATTTCACGAAGCCAGTTGCCAGGCGAAACGTGCCGAATGACTGCCGCCTACCACAGACAACAGAGCAGAGCCCAAGTCGAGAAGTGACAGGAATGTTGCCCGTTGCCCGTCCCAAAGTTTTGCTGCTGTTGATTTCACCTGAGGTGAACCAACTGCACCTCCTACCTCTCCCAACTCCCCCATCTCTCGCATCACGGCCATCTGTGGCATCTGTGGCATCTGCAGGTTTGCAATTGTTGTTTCATATTTTAATGCCTTTTTGAGTTGGTAGGCGTGCTACGACACGATTCTCTTAGCCGATAAGCTGTTATTTTTATGTGCCGCCAAGATCGCTATTGGTGTCTCACTGTCTGCCGTGTGGGCTGGCCTGGCGACTTAAACAACTTAAAATTATTACAGGGCAATTGTCTTGATCGCTGATTTATGTGCGCCTTTTGTTGTCCAACTCCAAAACTCTCTCGGGCAAATTTGCTGCCGCTGCTGTTGCCGCTGCTGCTGCTGCTGCTGCTGCTGCTGCTGCTTCTGATATTTATTAGGCAACAATGCGACATGCAATATGAACAGCTGATTGTGCCAGTAGCATCAACAGAAAGAGACAAGTCTGCGCTGCAACAATATATGCCTAATTGCAGAGTTACTTTTGTAAAATTCAGTTCGTGCGTAATTCTATTGACAGATAATTTGTATGGCTCTCATTAGAGTTTGGCACAACTTCCATTTAATTATACACATTGCCGCATGAGCCGCCTTGCCAATGTCATAACAACGCCTACCCCCATCCACGCCGATCCCCTTTTGCATATTATTTGCCTCACGATTGAACAATTCGCCCATGTTGCAGAGTCGCTGCTGAAATTGCCTCAAACTTAATGATTTCATCTTTCATTGAATTCAAATTTGTTGGCCGCGGGTGCAAGCAACAAGCAGCCGCCACTCGCAGCTGTGTGGCAGCAGCAACGTACTTCAAATGTGGGCGTGCCTTCATCTATACGCCCCTCAACTTGTGGCAATCGTTATTGTTGTTGTTGTTGCAGTTGCTGACTGTTGATAGCCGCCGCACTGTCGGACGATATAACGAATTTATTATTTATTTCACCTGACAGCTCGGGCAACAGACTCTATAAATTTCCCTAGTCATTCGTTGTTGTTGTTGTTGTTTTTGTTGGCGTATTTATGGCCTATCGCTCGCTGGGATATGCTCATATGAAAATATAAAATTATTGATAAGCTACACACTAGCTGGTTAGCTGGTTAGCTGGTTATTTGGGGTCGGTGCTGATTGAAATGCCTTCGCTGGAACAGCTTCATTTAGTCGAAGCTGAGCTGAGTTGAGCTGAGCGCAAATCGAAAGAGCCAAAACCAAAACCAAAACGAAATCAGCTGCAAAACAACTTTAACCCAATATCCTGCTTGCAGTCATAATTTGTGTGCTGCTTGAGCAGCTCAGGTTGGAGTTGGAGTTGATGCTGCTGTTGGAGCATAACCCAATGCCAGGCTGACCAGACCGGACCCAAGTGGAAACCTCAGCATCTTCGAGTATTTTATTATGAATTGCTCTTAACGATGTTCCATTTTTCATGTGCGCATTCATAAAACCTTCTTCGTTTTTTTCGCATTCACTGCTGTAGACTCGCAAGCGGATTGTTGGCAAGCTGCAACAGCAACAGCACCAGCCACTTGGCATCTTTTTGGGCACCCTGGGACCTTGTTCGCGCAAGTGAATGAATAATTGCAGCAGGGTGTTGTAAGCAGAGCTTGAGGCACTCTGGAGTCGTTTCAATTATGGGCCTTACCCCTAGGCACAGAATTGTTGTTGTTACGCCAGAGTGTCGAAGTCAGCGCGCACAGCACTAAAGTGATTTTTATTTAAGACTAGTTTGTTCATTGCCAACTTAAGAAAACCTAAAATATCCCTCAACTTTGTTAAACTGAATAATTAGCGCCATAAATGTGGAAGTTATGCCGACAAGAGGTAAATTGAATATAAACAAGATCGAAATATGATGATAATGAAACTTAGGTATACAGAATATAAAATATAATTACTATAGCTAGCTAAAATACTCAACTCAAGACATCTCGACCAGGAGACACATTTAACCTAGCTTTTACACAAAATCTACGATTATTAATGTAAATTTTACAGTTGATCAATAATATGTCTGGGTATATTATATATCAAAGAAGAGGCTATATCTTAACAATTATTTCTAGTAAGGCTATCATTTATCGATTTGTATCGATATTCCTTCAACGGCTTCAGATATCGACACTTATTTTATAAACTTAATCTCGATTGGTAGTCGGGATTTATGAGTCAAATTATCTTGACTGACTGACACGGCTTAATTATTTAAGTATAATTATGAAATGAAATTAATTACGCACATTTCTGTATAGAATATTTTTTGAATATTTAAACTTTTTCTAAACATTTTTAAGCAATCAGAAATTTTAATTATATTTTTAATACCAGGCACTATGAAGAAATATTTAATTATTTTGGTAAGTTTCTATTTACAAAAGCCTGTTAAGAGTAGAATAATATCGGAGGTAATTTGAAATATAAACTTTCTTTCTTTTCAGTCAAACATAAATTGTAATTATATGTTATTATAAGACCAATAAATCGCTATTAAGGGAAAATTAATTATTTCGAGAGTTTTTTTGTTGCAAGTTTTTGCTGCAAAAAAGCTGGTAAAAGTCATTTGTAAAACAATATTGGAGGTGCCCTTAGGCAGCTGCAAAGCCAATTGAACTGCTTAGCTGAGAGAGAGAGAGTTAAATACACAATTAGAAAAAGACAGAGAGAGAGAGAGAAAGACAGAGAGAGAGGAAGAGGGAGAAAGAGAGAGAGGAAGGAAGAGTTTTGTATACAGCTTTCGGTGTGGCTGTCAAAGGCGCAGCAGGCAGCAAAATCGCGGCAAGCACAATTGAAAAACGGGCCAGCTTGTTGCAAGCAGAAGAGGAAGAGGGAGGAGCAGAAGTAGAGTGAGCTCTGTGCTTCGTGCTCTGTGCTCAGCAGCGTTGTGAGTGAAGGAGTGCGACGGCAAACACTCCACACTTGTCAACAGCGGCTCTACTGATTGTCTACCCCGGGTAACCAAAAGCAACCGAGGCAACCAGGAGACCCAGAGACCAGGAGACCAAGAGCTGCAGCTCCAGCTACAGCTCCAGCCAGGTACTGGCAACGGGGTCGAGTCTGTAACGAGAAACGAGCAACGAGACTCACGCTTATGCTCACAAATCATAAATTGCCGCCTTAAAATTTATCTTCAATTTTCGAGACCCCATGTGGTGCTTAGCGAATGGTGTTTTGAAATTTATTGCTGCATTTGCAATAAATATTGTCAGTTGGTGTTCAGCCAGCGAGCAACAGAGAGGGATACATAGAGCGAGAGAGAAGCAGCTACACTCAGAAAAACAATTGCATTGAATTTTAGAAAATCTTCAAGGCTAACTATTCGAAATGTATGTTTCTAATTCCAGTGTAAATATTTCTAAAATGTAGAAAATACTTTTTTTTTACTTTTATTATTTTTAAACATTAATATTTTAAGATTTGCCAGTTAAATTCAAATAATTTTTTTTAAATTCATATAACTTACATGGAGATGAGCTAAGCTCTGAAAGCATATTTCTGGAAATGAGTTTGTAAGAATTTTTTTTGATTTTTTTTAATAACTTTCTATTACTAAGAGATTTATTTCAGAAAAATATATAAAAGGTTTTTTTATTTTAAGACATTTTTTCTGTTTTTAAGCTCTGAAAGAATTTTTATATTATAAGCTTACATTAAATTTTGATTTTTTAAAAATTTATTTTAGAAGTATAGGAAAAAAATTCTTTCTTATTTGACGACATTTTTTTGTAATTTACAAATTATTTTAAAGAATTTTTGCTAGTTTTCAGACCATGCTCATTTTTGCGCGATTTTCGAACTATTCTTAAGTTTTAAGGTTATTCTCATTTAGCGGGAATTTTTTGCTTTGAGGGACATTTTTTTCTAAGTGTAGCTAGCTGCTTTGGCGGCAGCATTCGTTCGCTGTTGGCTTTTTGCATGATTGCCGCTGTAACGCCTCTCACACCAGCAAAACTCTGCATCCCCCCGCTGCCCAGACTCCTTGCCACACCAACACCCACCGCAGCACCCCCTCATCCCACATCCCCCTCACTCCATGGCTTCCCTGCATTGTTTATTGTTCTCGTGCATATTAATGTGCGTTGATTGCGAGCCGAGGGACGCGTTCGGGAGCTCTAAGCCACAAGCCGCAAGCCTCTCTCTCTGTCTCTCTGGGGGCAGTTAGCAGCTGCCATTGTCCCTGCTGCCTGTGCCCCTTGCCCGGTGCCCTGCTCGTCCAGTCGAATGGTTAATTTACAGCGCGAGAAATTGATTGCCACTTGGCAGAGTGTACAATTTGTGGGGTGTGTCCCAAAAATTTTGTTGGTTAATTGTGGGTTTTTTTTCTTATTCGACATCAGGTTGGTTGCTGCGATTTCGCAACAGTCATTTATTGGCGGCATTTGCCAACTTAATTATAGCCGAGGTGTTTATACGCGTTATCGAGTCATCACCGTACAGCGCATTATAGTGTTCAGCGCAATCAGCAATTGGGAATGATATATACGAGGTAATTAACAACAAGTCGTGCCAGTTCTGAGCCTAATGCAAATATCTGATGGCAACCGATGAAAATAACCCTTATCGGTATAATAAATGGACTATACGCATAAATGTCAGCTAGTAAATACAAGCACTTTCTCTGATTGCCCTATTTACTGGGATTATCCTGGGACTGGCCCAATTTGAAATACTTTAAAATTTGTAATTGCACAAAACTAGACACGGAATATTTCTTTTTTATATGTTAGTTTTAATTGGACTTAATTTAAGCAGGATAAACAAAATTTCTATGGCAAGAATACTGAAAATAAAATATTTAAAAAATCTTCCATTTTTAATTTGTTATAGGAAAAAGATAAAACCGGATTTGCATTTTAAGCATTGTCGCATTGAGTTGGAATTTAAACTTAATTTAGTTGGCAAGCTTTAAAAATAAATACATATATTAATTGCATTTCCAATTTTAATATGCACTTTAAAGTCTTCCATCTTTAAAGAAACCAATCATTTTGAACATATATCTTATATTTTTTTAATTGATTGGAATTATTTAGCATCAGGAATATTTAAATAGATTAAAGCAATTTTTGCTTAATTTAAGTCAAATAAATATTTCTATGACAGCTATACACAGATCACCCCATATTTAGTTGATCAGGAATAAATATCTTTAGTTTTGAAACTGTAGATTCGCTCAGCATAGTATCTAATACATAACGTTAACAAACTTTGGCAATAGCCAGCAATAAGTTGTACAAAGGTCTGTCATGACTAGTATTGCTCATGTTTATTATACTCTTATAGAGAGTATTATAAATTTGGCATGAAGCTTGGAAGCCACTGAAGAAAACGTCTCAGATACCATAGAATATATATTCTTGATCAGGAAATTGGTATATACATCCATCAAATTGCTGCAAATAGTACCTATGTCGGAGCCAAGTGAATCGGATCACTATATCAAACAAGTTTTTAGATTTCAACAGCTTGACTCCTATCTGCAAGGGTGTCTAAACTTCGGCGTGCTTATGAAAGCGTTTCCTTCTGGTTTTCAACTGGGTTTGTCGTGGCTAGAAAAAGAATTCAATATTTGGCTCTCACCTAGTTGCATGTCAGGCAACATTGCCAAAGCTATCAATCAATTCAGACACCAGAAATGTAATCCTCGTAACTCTACCGCACCCCACACCCATCCGCACACTCACACACACACACAGACACCCACACCCTTTTCATTTTGTAGTGTCTCACTTGGTGTATGTATTTGTGCACACTTCCTGTCGCCACAATTTGTTTGTGCCGCTGTCAAGATGTGAAAGCGACGAGCTTTCCCCCTTTCCCCGCCTGGCAACGCCCGTGGAGCGACTTGTCCAGCGCAACACCCATGCGATCCATTGAAGCATGTGACAGGCGGCGGGCAGAGCTCATCAATCTCGTGTCGAGGTCTAAACAAAATATGCAATGTGTTTGGCATTGCGGCAAAAAGGCGAGCATCGATAAACCAACCAACAACCAACAACCAACAGCCGACAGAAACCAACCCATTGAAAAGCAGCAAACAAAAATTAGAAGCCAAAGCCAATGCCAGAAACAGCAACTCAAATCCAAACATGGCAGCCAAAAACCCTTTGCGGCCTAACCACACACACACACATACAGACACAGTAAATATTATAACCACACACACACACACATAGAAGGCAGTTTGAAAAAAAATTAGAGAATATGTGTTGACAGCAGTCATCAATCAAGCGACACAACTTTTGACATGTCAAATGAACGAGCTAGCGCATAAATTACAACTCAACAACAACAGCAGCAGCAGCAGCAGCATATGGAAACCGTTTCAGAACAGGGGGAAGGGAGCGAGAAGAGAGGGGAGAGATATAAAGTGCGATATGGGGCAACAAAAAAACAACAAAAACAAAAACAAAATACATTGCGTGGCAGTAGCCAGCAAACATGTCAAACGGCAGCAATTGGAAAATCAATTTCAACAGTCAGAGTGTGTGAGAGAGAGAGAGGCAGACTGAGCTAGGCGAGTGAGCGAGAGAGAGAGAGAGAGAGCGCCGCTCAACTGTGACCTGGGGAGTCTTTAGATGCGGCATGTTAAATGTCATTACATTACTGATAAGATTGATAACGCCTAAACGTTTTTGTGTGTTTTTGTACGCATTGCTTACGTGTCTCTCGAGTGAGTCATGCGGCGCATTCAATCGCTATTCGCCATCGCAATCACTTGAAATACTCATTCACTCACTCAATCACTCACTGCGGCAGGCAGGCAGGCAGGCAGGCAGGCAGGCAGGCAGGCAGACAGTCAGACAGTCAGCCAGTCCATCAATCAGTCAACACAGCAACACACTGACAGACATTTCCACTTAGAACAAAGGCTGCGCAATTCCAATCGAACCCGTAACAGTTTTATTTTTGATTACGAGCTGATCAATTTTTATTAAATCTAATTATATGCACAGCTTAGCTAAATGATAATTGATTATTTATTTATTAAGTATAATTTATATTCACATACGTATTTTGATTAATTGTCAAGTGATTTTTAATCTGCGGACAGTAATAACAATAAATGAATCTCGCAAATTGAACAATGATTTACATCATTTTACAGCGTCTCTGTTTAAGAGTGATTTTAATAATAATATTAAATGAATAATAATTAAGCTGTTCGCATCAAGTGCAACCTTTTTCGGAGATGTTAAGGGAATTATATAAATGATGAAAATAATAAAATTAATTTTAAATAAATAAAACTAAATAAACATATAATTTAAGCTGTAAATTTTATTATCCAATTATATAATCATCTCAAGTCAAGGGTTAGTTTACCACTCGTTAAAAAGACGTTATGCTTTGCATAATAAGTCATAATTTTATAAATAAATACAATCAATAAAATATCTATTAATAAGGATAAAAATATATATTATTTATAACCTCTGTTTAAGTTTTATAAAACAATTTATTCACTAGTGAGAAGTGCCTTTGGTAATTATCGAGGCGTATATCACTAAAACAGAAAATATCAATAAACAACATCAATATGATATAGTGGCCTGGTCAGGTCAGACTGGCTACGATAGATTTTAAAAAATTATGGCTATCTGGCTTGAGGGACTTATTTACATAGCTATAGGAACACATTGACTCTCTTGTCCTTGCTGATCTTGAGTATGTTTACCTTATGGGGCCGGTGATGCTTTCTTCTGCCTCTCACTTACCTATTCAGAAACTTCAAAAAACCGTTATATATATATATATATATATATATATATATATATATATATACACATTAATTCATTAATTCATTAAATATATTCATGATCAAGATCAACAGCCGAGTCGGTATAGCCATGTCCGTCTATTCGTCCGTCCGTCCGTCTGTATGAACACGCGGATCTCAGAGACTATAAGAGCTAGTGGCTTCAAATTTGGCATGTAGGTTCTCGTATACCCGGCACAGATCAAGTTTGCTTCTTGAATATCGATACATTTCGATGTCCGATAGTAATAAATGCTACAATCTTAAAGGCAGAATCTAATTTAATTTTTCTTATTAACACAGAATATACATATACATATTATGGATCAACTACCCTAATTTCATCAAGATCGGATAGGAAACACCAAAGTTATAGTCGAAAATAAATGCTCAAATTGATCTCATTTCTATCAGCAGCCGGAAGCATTTTATGTATGCAAATAAATATGCGGGCGCCTGTGTAAGAAAGAGATGGCATGATAATCGATGCGAGCTTCAATATGTTTTTGTGACGTATTCTGCAGAGCCCCGTTATCCACGATGGCGTGTGTGTATGCATACGCACGTGCTTGTCACCATCCCGTTAGGATTAGTTCAGGCTTGCGAATGAAAACATGCGCTGATTTCGTTTTTTTATACTCTTCAGAGCCTATGCTTGCCAAAAGATATGAGAGCACTTGCAGACCTGCTCACATTTGAAGGGTAATTTCACAATAAAACTAGAATGTATTTGACAACTGGGTTCAGGGTATATCGTAGTCGAGCTCACTCGTCTACTAAACTCTTACTTGTTTTTGACTCTTTTTTACATTTGCTTCTGCATTTAGTCAGCGTTGTGACAGATTTCAAATTTTTGTTTTCCGTTTGCTGCTCTTTTTGTTGCTTCTGTTGCTGTTTGTTTGTTTGTTTTTTGCTGGTACTTCAGTTGGTGTTGGCAGTGACAAATCCTTTACCGTTATTTGCGTACGCTGACACTTTGACAGGCGACGTCGACGTCGACACACATGCGAGGCTCTCACGTCCACAAGAGAGCCCCTATCATATTACTTACTGTAGGGGCTTACTTTGTTTGCCGGCCTGCGGCAAACTTTTCAATATTCGAGCGAGGAGCGCGCACGAGGCGCTCGAGGCGCGCGAGTCGCGACAAATTCATTTCAATTTTCATACACATATGCATATGTGTATATATATATAAACGTAATTTTTTTTTGCTACGCAAATTCAAAGGGAATTTCAGTGGTAAATAAATTTGTTTCCGGCTCAGGCGACTGCGTGCGTGACAGCTGTCAGTTGAGCTCTGCCAAAATATTGACAGTTAGCATGCGTCACTTGGCAAACGACAAACGGCAAACGAAGAGGCGTTTATAAAATTCGTTACCAACTTGAGAACTCGCTGTTTACATTTGGGCTTTAAAACAACTTTTTGAACGTGGGTAATTTTCATTCAACGGCAACAGGCAAATCCATTGCAATTAAGAACTGTCAACAAGTCTTTTGTACACACAACATTTTTGAAATCGCCATCGAATTCCCGACAGACACTTGATTTACTGTGCTGAAAGTAATTTGGCGCTAGCTTCTCGTTCCTCAGATTCCCAGATGCCCAGATTCCCCACTTGTTTCAGTCTCGACTCTTTGGCAGCTGGCATCTCTTTGTAATTGATTGGCCATCGGGTTAGCCAGCTGACATTGCATGTCGCATTCAATTGCCAAGCGCAAAAAGTGCCAAGTGTGCCAAGCGTAATGAAGATCGCATAAAATCAAACAAAAACACCTTTTAAACAAAAAACAACCGACTGGCGTCTGAATGTGTCAAGGACGGCATTTGATTGATCACCAATTTGAGATTATCTTCTGCTTGAATTTGTGTATGCCTTGAAAATGAGCCAGAAAAGTTGTTCAACTATTTTGAACAAGCTTCAAGCTTTTAATTAAACATGAAATACAACAAATGCAGTCTCATTTAAAGTTAATACAAGCAGGGAAAGTTAGCTTAAAAATGACTGACTGGAGTTAATCGGCTAACACTTAAATATCGATATATGTTATTATGTTTTTCATTTTATTTGTGATTTTCTGTGTTTCACAACTGGCTCTGAACAAAATATTCCACAATTGTCTACTGTCTGCACATATTATTCCATTAGCAGAAAGGTACTAGATAAGCGAGTACCACTAAGTATGACAAGTTGGAATACTTTAGAACACTCTTTAATTACTCTGAGGCTTGCTGATGACAGTTTGTTCAACATAAAAATTCATTTTGGCTTTCAAATTCTGCGTTTCTTATCCAATCGTATTTAATGTGCTACAGTTGATTAATCAAATGTATTAATATATCATATAACAATTGAAAGGAATATTATTAAATATATTTTTTTTTGCTTTCGGATATCGATTTGTGTTGATATAATGAAGGCAGGTATCGATAAAACTAAGTAAACACAACTTATATTCCAAACTTAAAATGTAAAAAATCGAAATTTTCTAGACTATTAAAGAATATTTATATGTGATGGGGTCGAAGATACTCGCTTCTGTTTAGGCCATACTTTCGCAGCTTATCACTTCTCCTTTATACCAACTTTTAATGGACTGAGTTTATAATAAGCAACTAGCACTTCGCCCAAAAGAAATATAACCATGTGAGTTGAATTGATGTGTTGAGTTTTGGATTAACACGATATTTATTGATCCTTGGTAATTGAAGAATTTCAAACATTTTTTTATTGAACATATATATATCAAATAAGTAGTAAAAATGTTGGTTTAACTTATCTCGTCATTTGCTTAGGGCTTCGCCAAGCCAGCGCTCTAAATAAGATTGATCGATGACCCCATCATAAAGCTGTCCCCGTGTAATTCCAGTAGGCGCCAGAGCAAACACTATATTTATATACATATGTACATATATATATCTAGGCTATAATCTTTGGATTGTATCGTTGAATGGATATTGACACTAGATAAAGCATACTATGTGCTTAGGTGTCTGTTTGTTCAGCTCAGAGCTGTCAGTCGTAGTGCGGCGATATACGATTTGGACGACTTACTGTCTGTCTGTCTGTCTGTCTGTCTGTCTGACAGCGAGTGAGATGTTGATCATCAATAAAGCCGGAAATGATCGAGTCTTTGAATTTATGATCTCGAAACGGCAATAAGTCGACGGCTTATCGCGACTGCAATTTATAATACAAAATGGCAGACGAGTCGAAAGCCAAACCAAATGGGCAACATAATTAATATTTAAGAGCTCCGCCTGACAGCACGTATCCTCCATGCCCATCTCGATGGCCATCCTGTTGCTCTTCATCAGCGATTCCAATCAGATAACATTAGCACGTCACATCACACAGCGTGCAAAAATTATTATTCATTGAATTTGTGATAAATGTGACAGGGCCCAACAGGCAGTCGTCCAGCGGCGACTCCACAACGGATTCCAGTTGCAACAATGTGCTGCGTTGCACACACAAAACAGACAGACAGACAGACAAACAGACAGACAGACAGAGGAGGCCGCATCGAAGCTGTCAAAAATTTGTTGCAAAAGATATTATCTGTGCCCCATCGACTGTTGCAGGCAGCTGACTGACGACTGCTTTTCGCTGTAGCTCATCAATAACGACGACGACAAGGACAAGGACGAGAATGTGGCAGAGAGTGTGTGTGTTGCAAGCGGATGAGTTGCACTTGATGACGATGATGACGATGGCAACGATGATGATGACCATGATCGATGATTGGCCTTTTTTTTCTTGTTTTTTTTTTTGTTTTTGTTTCTGTGGCAGACGCAGACGCTGAGTGACGATTGCTGAGCACAACGGGGCAACCGTGCCATAAACAATGTGCAGGCAACTGTGACCACACCCATTGACAGCCAGACAGACGGACAGCCAGACAGATGGACAGACGGACGGACATGTGCAATGTGCAGCGATGGCAACAATTATTTGCGGAGAATCACAACAGCACCAAACAAACAACAACAACAACAACAAATAATGAATCCATGGAATGGCCACTTGATTGATGGGCTCAATAAATTGCACGAGTGTCGTTGATGTTGTTTTTAGTGCGGCCTTTTTGCCAATGTTGTTGCTCGTGTTGCTGCCACAGATCTGCTGCAGTGCATGCGATAAGATATAGCTGACAGCCAAGAACGGGACAGCGTTCGACGCAATTAGATCAACCGGCGAACTGGGCCTAAATGGCTGCAGCAACCATGTCAAGCACTGCAACATTAATCAACGAAAAACGGGAGAGTATAAAATTGAGGTGCAACATTAAGCAAGTTAACAGCTCAGAATACAAAATATAACTCAATAAGCAAGGTAATAGTTGAAAGTAGCTCAAATAACTGAACTATCAAGTAAGGGAGCTGGCAATATAAAATATAACTCAATAAGCAAGGTACTAGTTCAAAGTATCCAAAAGAACTGAATTATCAAGTAAGGTAAGAAGTGAGATTATAAAATATAACTGCAATATTAGTTAGGCAAGCCAATAATAATAAGTTAAGTTTGAGAGTATTGAATAGAAACACTGTTTTGGGGCAAATAAACAATTGTGTTGCATATATAAATATTGTTAAACGTTCATCTTTTGCAAATTTCATTGATCATCTCTCAGCTCACTCAAGACTAATGTAACAGCTATTAATCAGTTGTGATCGTGATTGTGGCGAATGATATTGCAACACATAATGATGAAAAATAAAATTCTTGTACTAAAATGTTGGAAAATTTACTTGCTCTGATACCTGACAAAGAAAATAAAGAAAATTCTAGTGTAAATTGATTTTGTGCCAAAGCTAAAGACTCATTTTGTTTTGATATAAATTAAATTAAATTTCAGTAAAATGTAATTTTTACAAATTAATTATTTACAAGATTTGAAACATGATATGTGCTCACATCAGACAACGCATTCAAAATCGATAACATCCAGGCTAGAGTCAGGAAATTTTGAGTGCAAATTACCAATAACCATTTTTATAGATAAACTAACAAATTTTATGCCGCCCCCATAAATGCCGAAATCGTTATAAAAATCTTCAAAATGTGTAACAAACTTACGACAAATACGCCCAACAATTAAGGTATAGAAAAAGTGTGAAGAAATTATTAATATTATTATGGATTAATTGAAATGTTAATTTTCTGTGATTTAGCTGTTCAAATTAATATATTCAACGTTAGTCGTATTTGTAGATTCAGGGAACATGCTTAGGTGAGAGTGTGTAAGACATTTTATTTATAATTTCTAATTTCATGGCTCATGCCTTGCTGTCAGGTGATTTCAGTGATTAATGCACAAAAGTGTTTCGAAAGTAAGGGCCTCGGTAGAGACATACTTCTAGCATATATATATATCTATATATATGTGTCTGTGTTTCGTTTCTAAAATGAAATTATGTGTTAATCTCATTTGATTTGTCATTTCCACATGATGTGATTTGGAGGCCTTCCCCTCAAAATGAAATTATCTAGCGCTGTGATGTATGGCAAACAAATGTTTTCTTGACACATTTATTTGTTTAATGAGACGTTGAATAATTAGTTAGATACACAAACCAAATGACTCAAATAAACTTTTGCTAGGTATGTGTGTGTGTGTGCGAGTATGTGGCACGTTTACATTGGTTGGCACAACAATTTATAAATTATGATTGACGACTCGCCGCTGATTGTGTGACCCGTAATAAGAGCCCCCCTCTCAGGGCTCCCCCATGGCTCATGCATGATATTATTTTTTACCCAGTCTGTATTTTTGTGCGGCGCTTTTTGCTCTGCTTCGGTCATTACCGCTGACAGCGAGCCTTCAAAATGAAGAGTTTAGATTGATGGCCACACATCGGTCAACGAGGCGGAGAAGCAAAACATGACCAGCCACATGCAACACGATCAAACTGAAACTCAGATACCCTAATTTCCTGATTAGATATTTACTGGTTGTAGATTTATCATATAAATAATATTTAGCATGATTATTTTATTATTATCTTACCCATCCAAATGGGACTTAATTGGTTCTTTTTTGCTAATAAAAAAGTCAAACATTGCTAGAAGTTCATCGTACCCGCTGCTGGGGCATAACAAGTTCAAATTGCAGATACTGCTGTGGTTTGTCTGGCTGGCCTGTTGACAGGTCACTAATTTCAAGTTCTCTAAGCACCTTTTTCGTTTTTGGCTGCAAATTTGTACTTCTTTCCTAGGGCAACGATGATTGATGAGTGATACGATATTGCTGCGCAACAAACAACAACAAAAATAGGAAAAAAAAAACGAAACCCTTTTCTGCTGGCATTTCGAAACATATTTTATGTAGAAATGTCATTTGAGTTTGGCAAAAATATTAATCATCATCGTGGAACGAGTCCCCATCGCTGCCATGTGATAAATGAAGTTCGAGACGCGCTGGATTGGGAAATGTTTGCCACGATGGCTTGGGGTAATTAGCGAGAGCTGCTTGTAAGAGCCGAGAGCTGAGAGCTGAGAGCTGAGAGCCGAATGCTATGTATAATATATGTGTATATGCCGCATAATGATGTGCACACACCAGCAATGCAGTAGTGAAAGGGAGAGAGAGAGAAAGAGATGGCGAAATTAAATATGATAAAAGACCCACACACTGTCTGTCGGCATAATTAAGTATGACATGCAAAAGTATGAATTATCACTGAGATGTCAAAATGTCACAGCTGGCGAAGACAGAGAGCGACACACAGATAAAGAGGCAGAGCGGAAGGCATAAATAAGATACAAGACGAGACGAGGCGACACAACACGAGACAAGACAAGGCAAGACGAGCCGAGACGAAACGAAACGCGACGAAAAGCGACGGAACGAGACGAACGCGACGAGTGCAGTGCAAAGCATAGCTGACAAACGAACGCCGCGTGTGGGATTAACTGACTCGAAAATTTATGATATGAAAAATTACTTGTTACTCAACAGGCACACAACAAAGCAGGAGAAAGATAGAAAGAGCAGAGCGGAAGAGGGGAAGAGGTGGAACTATAAGTTTGTATATTATTTTCTTCTGTATCGTCTCTCTCTCCCTGTGTCTCTCTCTCCATTCACATCGAAAAATTTGTTGCTCGAACAAATTTTTGTAAAGTCTGTGCTGAAAAATTAATGTGCCCAACTGTCATTGCAGTGACAGAGATGTACCGGAATGGAATGGGATTGGGGCGTGAGGGTTGTTCTTGTTGTTGTTGCTGTTGTTGTTGTGAAAGCTTATGATAAATGATTTTGAAATGTGACAAAATGCTTACGAGTGGGATTAACAAGACGATGTCAGCGACGACGACGACGACGGCGACCTAAGCCTGGCAGAAGGATGCTTACTTTGCTAGTGTATGTGTGTGTATGTTTGTGTGTGTGTGTGTGTGTGTGAACAACGGACGGGTTGTGAGAGAATTATTGTTATTATGTATAAACAGCTGTGGCAGGGGTGAGTGGGGCGTGTAGGGTGCCACAATCTCGGATTATGTTGATTATTGTAATGAAGTCGTGGCTGGGCTTAAAATGTGTGCAGTGGGCGTCCTACTTAGAAAGTAAGCATAGTAATTATGTCTTCATTTATAAATACTCAATGTGAAGCACACTGAAAGAAACCAAATTGACTAAACTTGTTCAAAGTTGTCGTTATTAACGTTATGAACTTGAAGGCTGATTACTGAAATGAGTCCGTGAAGGGATCACAGTAATTTTAAGTTGCCAATTATAACATAATAATTGTCATGTTAAGAGACAAATCTAAATTCATTAAATGAGCAAATGGGTTTTTTTTTAGTTTTTAACTGAGATGATAAAAGACCCACAAACTGTCTGCCGGCAGATTTAAGTATGACATGCAAGATATGAATTATCACTGGCAACATATCACAGCAGGCGAAGAAGATTTAAGAAATCAGCTAAGATAAGAGAACTAAGTTGAATAATATTTTATATTTACAATTTTTGGTTTTAGACTGCTTTGATAGTTGTTCAACTACTTAGAATAGTTAACGGTTTCTAAACAGGACATGGTCGACTAGCACAAAGCACAGAATAGAAGTGACATCTTAGTTAGGAGAGGACCTTAGTTAGGGGAAGACGTAGAAAATGCAGATCTAGATGAAATAGGTGATCAGCTCTGTAGAAATAGAAAATATTCTTGCATTCATTTAAGACTTGGGTTGATGGAACAGATAGAGACTTAGATCTGTTGATTTTCGGCAGATGTGATACTTATTATGTTCTCTCAGTGTAATTAACCGTTATTTCTTTTTTAATATTAACTTTATAATATACAAATATTATTACAAGTAATGATACTTTGTACTAGTTATGTAATTGTACAAAATGTACAAACTATTATCGTTCTTTGAGCTATGTTATCTGCGGCATGCGGCACTTCAAAGCGACAACAAATTGACCAAAAGTGATTCATTTGAATCCATTTGGAATACCACTCGCTGGTGTCATGTGTGGCGACACCAAACCCACTGGTCAAGTGAGGCGACGCCAACGCGATGCAATCAATGATGGGCGATCAAAGCGATCATGTGGAAAACAAAGTGCAATCCGTCTTGCCAGTTTCGACGCCTTCCTGGATTTAAACAAAAAAAAGCATAAGTCGAAATGCGGTCAGTCAGACTGTTGGACAGTTGGACAGTTGTTGGATTCATCGATCGATCGATCGTTGGCTCGATCTGACTGGGTTAAGACATCATCAGTCAAATGGCTCGACAGCGTCCATGCCTGGGTCAATTGAGCTTGGCAGCTTGTTTGATTTATGTAGCCATACGCACGGCAGACACTTCCCACAGAAAAAGACGACCCTCTAGATATAGATAATTATTGGAGTGCCCCTTAACCCTGCCCCGGCTTATTTCTCCCTCTCGTTTACTTCTAGCTAACTGCTAGCCACAATCCATCATTTCTAATTTAACATATCGACAAAGTTATTACACTGTCCATAAAACGGCACTTAGACGCTAGATAAGAGAGGGTGGGTGAAAGGGGAGTGGGGAGGGAGGGGTAGTGATTATAGATATATCAGTTGCTCAGTCTCTGGAGGGGTTAACCAGATGTCGCATTATACACTTGAGCCGCATTTGACAAGATGGTAAACAGCGATTGGGGCAAGTGCGACGAAGACGACGATGCCGCTTGACTAATTGAAAGTATGCAATGCTTTGGGGCAGGAGCAGACGGAGGGGGTAGAGCAAGGGGGTGAGTGAGCGCCACACCTTTGTCCACTTTTGTCTGTACATATAAATCAATTAATTAAAACTGTCGGCCAGCTGTCAAATTGTTGCTACCGGCAGCGTTTTACGCGTTGTCTCGTTTTTTGGGCTTGAAGTTTGAGATTCGAGTTCAGTTCACGTTCCCGTTCCCGTTCCCGTTCCCGCTCCCGTTCCAGCGAGACTGGCAGGCAATGGCGACATGTCGAGATTTACGGAGTGATTGACGACTTTATGTGTCATTAAATACCGTTAGCAGCGACTGGCGTTGGCGTTATGTTGTTGTTGTTGCTGTTGCTGTTGCTGTTGTTGTTGTTGTTGTTGTGGTTGTTGCTGTTGCTTGGCGCATTGCATTTGAGTCATTTTTCATGCGATGTTGCTCAGTGAAAGTCGTCTGAATTTACTTGGAGACTTTGCTTGCTTTCGTCGGCTTTTGGGTGTACTCTGTGTGTGTATCTCTGTGTGTGTGTCTCTGTGTGTGTGTGGGTGTTTGTGTGTTTGTGTGAGTGTGTGTGTGTTGTGTGATTAGCAACAATTAAACACCAACTGTGAGGGGAGGCATTAACAAATGTTGTGGATTAGTCCGAAGTGCTTTTTGCGGACAACTTTGGCGACTTGAGCAAAATAATTATCATTTACATGGATTGCGAAGACAACAATGGGGGGAAAAGTATGAAACTGATAATTATAATTACAATTAATTATAAATACTTAAATCAACAACGACTGATAATTATAAATTTAGTTAATTAAAATTAGTTAAATGAACAACTGAGGAGGCTGATAATTATAATTATAATCAATTACAATTACTTAAATCAACAATTTAATTTTACAGGCGACCCAATATTATGAGAGACTCGGTTTAAGAGTATAAATACGAAATTAATAGAATAAATCAATAGCAGATAGAGGATAATGAATCTTTCCACTGAAAATTGGGGGTAAAGGAGCGTTTTAGAACTGCGCACCAGGATTTTTCCTGTTTGCCGTGCAGGATAGGATAAAGATCATTCTAACTATAGAATAAGATTCAAAATCTGTTATGGCATAGCACAAGAGAAAGAAGAAGAAAATTCGTTTTAGTGCTAATCAGAATTGGAAAACCAACTTTGCTGATTAATACTGAACAATCAAATGCCACTTCTTATTTTGTGCAAGAAAATGCCATGGCATGGCTATGATCAGAAAGAGAAGGCAGTAAAAGTCGACTTCGATAAAGTAAATGAAATATTTATTCAAATAGTCATTCCTATGTTGGAAGACATAAAGTTTATATATTTATCAATTTTATCTTTTATTCTGGAATATCTTTGCTGTATCTCTTTGTTCCAGCAGTTATCGTCATTAATGCAAGAAGGAATGCTTCTTACCTCTGCAGCCGATGAGTGATAGGCAAAGGGGATTGCCAGAAGAGCACAGGTGGGAATTACGGTCTAGGTTCACATCTTAATTGAAATGTTACTCATTCACTTGGTAAGTCGAGGCTGATGTGAATTGATCCAGTCGGATGCACTTTTATACCATCTCAAACCTTGGCAAACACCTGAAAACCTGAAATTAAAAAAAAGAAGGGAAATGAAAATTCAACAACAATTAAATCTAAAAAAATGAAAAAAATAAAATTATAACAAAATCAGTTGTATAAATTTGTCTAATAAAGGTGTAAGCAATGTTGTAGAATTTTTCGATTTGAATTAAATAAAATGTAAAAAAAATGGTATCCAACAGTTTACCGATTATATTGTTGGTTGTATTCCCCAAAATCTGCTATGAAACATAACCTAAACAATTCACTTGTGTGACCATTAAAAATGTTCTCCTTAAAATACATTCAATAAAATTAGCTGCGATTTATGCGGAAATCAAAGTTCAATTTAGTAAAGATTAAAGATTGCCATCAAATTGAAGCCATTTATGATAGAGTCCTTGCCGCACAGAAACGTTGAGTGCCACATTAATGTGGCATAGGGGCAACAATAAAAACGAAACGTTCGCCAAAATGTGCGAGTGGCAAAGTTAACTGTTAAGTGGAAGCACTCAACTAGCAGCTTATTAGCAAACTTTCTCATTGGATTATATAGTTGAATATTATAATAATCGAGTTAGAAAACCG
Organism: Drosophila nr. medialis 2 BK-2023a; assembly: GCA_035044325.1. Taxonomy (NCBI): domain Eukaryota; kingdom Metazoa; phylum Arthropoda; class Insecta; order Diptera; family Drosophilidae; genus Drosophila; species Drosophila nr. medialis 2 BK-2023a. Next base: position 1,087,406 of record JAWNMH010000394.1, read on the forward strand.
TGTTGTCCCATTGCCGAGTGGCTGAGGTGGTGCAGGAAGGGGGGCAGCAGGACACAGTCGGCAGCTTTCATGCACAATTTCCGCCTCATGGTCGGAATAAGACCATGGTTTACGAGTATGTCGAGGGGGGGTAGATGGAAGGGGTTGGCGTCGGGGTTGGAGTTGGGGTTTAAGTGGACTAGCAAAAAGTGGCCAACTTTTTAGGGCGACAAGGAAATACTTTGCTAAATTGCCTGGGCAAAGCAAACACCCGCAAGCCCCTCTCCCTCATCAAGGGAGTCAGGCCAATAGCAAAGTTCACACATGCCAGGCACCTAAACGCCAATGAGTGAGTGTGTGTGTACCAGTGTGTGTGTGCTAGTGTGTGTGTGTGTGCGAGTGTGTTGGTGTTGAGGATACAACTTTTACAAATCGTTAGCATTTCGCACGTTTATTGAGTTGTTTTTGTATGTAAATTGGTCGCATAACTTGCCAGTTGTTATTGTTGTTATTGTTGTTAGTATGGGATTTTGATATGTAAAGTGTCGAGTGGCAGTGTCCATGGCTGCCTCATGCGGCATATCCCCTTGCCGTACACCGGATTATTGTCTGTAGATTTGCAGATATGCGCCGTGTGTGTGTGTGCGTGCGTGTGTGTTTGTCTATAAAGTTTGATTCCTTTTTATACCCTGTAGTCTTTTAGAAAGGGTATAATGTTATTTTTGCAGAAAGTGTGATACAGTGATACAAAGAAAGCTTCTGCGATCCCGTAAAGCATATATATTTTTGACCAGCATCAACAGCTAAGACGATATAGTTACTATAGTACAGAACAATAACTATTCGTATCTTTCAAGTATTTTCTCACTTTAAAACAATTGTTATTTATCTATTTTAGACTAATTTTTATTGTTATTATTATCTATCCCAAATATAGTAAATAGAAAATCCTATTTTGGCATTGGTAAAAATATGAATCATAACCAAAAATACACTTTTTTGTAGACCAAAAATCATGCGTACACTTCGCTTGCAGTTTGCCATGTGAGCATTTCCAAGCATGCTTACATTTGAGTATGTCAAACTTTATTAAATAAAGGGTATATCGCAGTCGAGTTGACTCGACTTGAGCATTCTTCCTTGCTTAGAATGCGCCAACGCATTCTCTAAAAAGTTGTATCCATTCTCACCGAGTTTAGTTTTGCCGTCTGAGCTTTTGTCTAACTCTGAGTCTCGGCCGGGCTCTGCAATTGGGTCTGGGTCGAGTTTTGGTACTGGGCCTCGGTTTGGTTCTTGGTCTGGGTCTGGTTCTGGTTCTGGTTCTGGGGCTGACTCAGAGTCTCGTTTTCTGCCAGTCTGTGGTTCGTTGCTGTTTGGTGTTGGCATATTTGTCGTTTGTGGTTGCAACTGCAAATATTATAGCAAATTGAACTGTAAGTTTTATTGCCCCTAAGCCACAAGGCGAGTATACTCACACTTACCCACACTTTAACATACACACACACACACATACACTCATATTACTGTGATACTTTCATTGTTTTTGCTGGGTGGCATTTCTGCACAAAAACCACAAAATGAAGTTGTTGAAATGCACACAGATTTACTCCCAGGAATGTCGTCGGTCTTTTCTACACATAAACACAAAAGTTGGCCAACAGCTAAATCAATTTGGGAGTCACCTCCATTAAAATGCCCACACAGAGTGGGCCGAATCGAAAATGTAAATCAGAGTTTATTGAGATATATCGCTGGACTATTTGCTTATGTATAAATTACTTCGCAAATCGATTGTGCCCCATTTTTGCATTGCATTGAAGGAGACGTGTATATATATACATATTTTCGATAAGCATATAGATATCGATGGATAACGATAATAAAACTTGTTTGTGTATCGATAAGTCCAAACTAAACTTATTTAATTTGAGTTTTGCTATGCTTCTTTTATTTGGGCAACAAATTATCGAGATCAAAATACTATATATAGGGAACGGTTGAGCGATGAGTTCTTAAGTGAACAACTTTTTGGTTCTGCAAGTTATTCGACAATTATCATTCTCTTAAATGAAAAAACATCATAGAGATCGTACTTCTGTAACATATGGCATAATCGCTCAAATCGTTAAACAGACCTAATTATTATGGTACTAAAATTGAAACATCGAACTATGACTTCATGTGAAGAATATGTCGGTGCTTTCACCTCTTACATATTTCCAAAAATGTATGTACAATCTAATTTCTAATAAGTAAATCTTTTCTTACAGTGCTCAAAGTGCACAAACATTCATTTTTGATATTTTTTTCATCTTTTTAATATTCCTGGTGTTTTGTGAGTGTATCATAATTAGGAGTGTATCACAATTTCGTCTTGACATAATTATGTTGTTAGATTATTTATATATTTCAAGGAATTTAACTGCCCTTTTTATTAATTGGCTGAATTCAAAATCGTTATTTCATTCGAGGAGTGCCAGTCCAACAAATATTTCATTTAAAATTGAATTTTTGTTTAGTAGTGGAATTTCAATTAAAACTAAAGTTGCATAATTATTTCTCGATTGCCGAATAATGGCCATTATTTATTTGATTTAGACGCCAATCCGTTATTGGTGCCTGATAAATCAATACTCGTATTTCGTGTGCATAAGTTGAGTCTACCTACTCATCTGGCTGTATAATGGCTCCTCCGTCCGTTGGACATGATAAATGATTGGCAAATTAATATAAAATTCATCAGAGCTTTGTAAGCGGAGGCAGAACATGAAACTAATAATTTCTGGCCGTCATTTGCATAGATATATCATTATTAATAATATTATTTCTACTACATATTCTGCTTCTTCAACTTGTGCAACGAAAACACGCCTCGCATTTTCATCAATCAATTGCGGGGAAAAGCGCGACGCAAAACGCCTGACATGAAAAATATGTCTGCGAGCTGAGAGCTGTTCCAATGCAAAATGTTAATTTATAAAAATTTAAGAGCACTGCAACGTGGCACTCGACATCAATCAAAAAATCTCATCACACTGAGTCACTGACAGTCTGACAGTCTGACAGACTGACACTCTGACAGACGTCTCGAATGCGATACTTCCTCGCTCGCCTTGTGTCCAGTCGCAACTTTTATAAATGAGGCAAGACCCGACCCGAGCCACGTTTGATATGATGACGTTCCGTTGTCCTGGCCTGCCCTGGCCTGGCCTTGTCAGCTCTGTTGAAAGATGTGAAAATTGTGAAAATTTTCATAAAAATTCGCAGTCGTTGGGAAAGTTTATTAGATTTGCTCAACACAGCGACTTCAATTTGTTCGCCACGCAGCGGGCCTAACGATGCTGCTCCGATACAAGCTGATAATGGGCCATATCATAATGGCTCTCTAATGATTAATTAATGATCCCTTCGCCAACTTCAACTGTAACTACTTTCTCCACGCTGCAAATTGTGCTCAGCCGCCTTGACAGCTGTGCCGCACCATTTATGATGACTGACAAGAGAAAAATGATACAATCAGCTACAATGTGGGAGTGTCTGACTACAATTTCTGTGATTAACGACCTTATTATGTACTCTCTCTCTCTCTCTCTTTCACACACACAATAAACACACACATTTAACAGCTGCAAGCCCAAAACCTGATTTTTCTTTGATGTGTAGCAAGGGTTCATAAAGATTTATAGCTTAGAGAAAGGGAGGTGTTCAGGAATGAACACTATTTGAAGCTAGCAAATATATGAAAAATATGTTTAAGAACTGAAACTGAGTACATTATAAAGGTAAGTAAAAATAGACAAATTGTAAAAGTAACCCTCAAAATGATCCGCTGCTTAGAAAATAAGTGAATACTGTTAGCTATATAAAGCTAGGATTTTAAGATGAAAGACAATTCGAATGCAGCAGAGTTCTAAATTACAACCCGAATCGGGCTTATTAGAAAGAGAAGGGCTTAAATTCGCATAGCAACCAAACGATTCTCCACATACTACCCCCAATTGGGGTAGGTAGCTTTTGGCTACAATTTCATTGAGTGTCCAAAGGCAACAGGAATCAAATATATATATATTTAGCATAATAAATTAAATTTTACTTTGACATTCATTTCAACTGTAATATATTATTATATAGTGTCATAATGTAAAATATATACAACATAAATAATAATAATACTCCCAATGCCTGGCGATGACGAGGAATGGGATCGAGTGCTGGCAATCATTGCGTTGTTGACAGCCTGTCAACATGTCGTATGACTAATGTGTTCCAAATACAGTTGCAATTGCAGTTGTGCAAATGATAAATTGACTGTGAAAACATTGGCCTTGGACCAATAAATTTTCTGGCTAATAACCAGACCAAAACACAGCGTTCTCAGCCAAACTCAGCGCTGCAAATCCCTCAATTAAATCGCCTTTTTTTGCAAAATGACGAATGCAGAAAACTTTTTGCCACAGACACTTTTTGCGCTGCTAATATTGACTTTGCCTGACTGTGTGTGTGTGTGTGTGTGTGTGCGTGGTTGCGTGTACGTGGGTGTGTTTTATGCCCCTTGACGCGCCCTTTAACCTTTGGCTGTGGCATGTCTTTGAGTGCCATTTCCGTTGGCCACTTGCAGCGTTTGATTGATTGAAACTACATTCGAAACTTGGCGCAACTGGCTGTCAAAAGTGGCGGCAAATAGCCCCGACCAGTTGGCCTGGCTCGGACAGCTTGGCAAAGTGTGCAATTAACGTTAATTATCAATGATCTTTGCACCTTGCTTTCGGTCAGTGTGTGAGCCAAATGGCAAATGCATTGGGATAAGATGTTTAGTTAAAATAGCTCAAATATGGGTATTTTGAAATATATATTTCGAAATGAACATTTTACGGGTAAATAATAATATTTAATAAATTAATAATATATAGTAAAATAATAATATTCCAATTATATATATACGAGGTCTGACCAATAAGTAATGAGACTGATTTTTTAGCCGCGCTTGTGGTAACACTACGAACCTGAAACTTCGGTCGGTTAATCTCTCATCCCTCCTCTATCGATACATGTGCTCGCGACTTTCGTACGTTCGATAGTTCTCCAGCTGTGTTGTGTTTTCGACAACGTGTTTGTAAGGCGTGTCACGAATATGGAACGACGTAATATTGAACAGCGGTACGCGATTAAATTTTGCGTTAAACTCGGCGATTCTGTTACGGAAACGTACGGTAAATTGGTCAAAGTGTTCGGTGATGAAGCCCTGAGTCGTGCTCAGGTGTTTCGATGGCATAAAGATTTTAAAAATGGTCGTGAGAGCGTCGGGGATGAACCGCGAAGTGGGAGGCCGGTTGAAGCTCGAACTGACAACAATGTTCAGCGTGTGCGCACTCTCGTGCATCAAGATCGGCGGCTAACCATTCGAATGTTGGCTGATGAACTTAATTTGAAACGAGAAACCGTCATAAAAATTTTAACTGCTGCCTTACCGCCCTGCCGCTTTGCCGCCCTGCCACCTTACCGCCTTGCCGCTTTGCCGCCCTGCCGCTTTGCCGGCCTGCCGCTTTGCCACCCTGCCGCCCTGCCACCTTACCGCCCTGCCGCTTTGTCGCCTTACCGCCTTACCGCCCTGCCGCTTTGCCACCCTGCCGCCTTACCGCTCTGCCGCTTTGCCGCCCTGCCACCTTACCGCCCTGCCGCTTTGCCGCCCTGCCGCCTTACCGCCTACCGCCCTGTCGCTTTGCCGCCTTACCGCCCTGTCGCTTTGCCGCCCTGCCACCTTACCGCTCTGCCGCTTTGCCGCCCTGCACGACTCAGGGCTTCATCACCGAACACTTTGACCAATTTACCGTACGTTTCCGTAACAGAATCGCCGAGTTTAACGCAAAATTTAATCGCGTACCGCTGTTCAATATTACGTCGTTCCATATTCGTGACACGCCTTACAAACACGTTGTCGAAAACACAACACAGCTGGAGAACTATCGAACGTACGAAGCACATGTATCGATAGAGGAGGGATGGGAGATTAACCGACCGAAGTTTCAGGTTCGTAGTGTTACCACAAGCGCGGCTAAAAAATCAGTCTCATTACTTATTGGTCAGACCTCGTATATCAAGATGTGTTTTTATTCCCAACATAAGTTAGTTTGGTATTCTTTTCAGTGGTGATTATATCTACTTAATGTAACATCAATTTCCAAGTAATAGATAGCACTTGTCAATATTCTTGCATAAGCTATGAAAAATGCTGAATGATTCAAGGACCTTATTCTGTCGAACTATCCATAAAATATAGATCAATTGTTCATCAGACCCTAAGTCCAGTCAACAGAATGAAATGATTATGAAAGGGAATTTAAAAATATTCCAATTTAATGAAATATATTAATTATTATTATTAAATTGTAAATTTTTATAGGTATCTCTATATATATATATCTATTGTAATGGATTTTCATTGTTCGACTTTTGTAAGAAAAAATATCTGACGTATTTAGCGATATCAACTATCAACGATTATTTGGCATGATTTAGTTGTTGCAACCTAACTGTTCACTATCCACTATCTTAATCATGAGTTCTTAAATCTTCTCAGTTGAAATAAATTGATATATATATATTAAAAAATATATACAATTTACAAATATAATAATATATAATATCAACTATGATTTGCAGCCGATAAATTGGTGTAACTCAAAATATTTAAAAATTTGCAACTTGATTGTATAGAGCTCTTAAAACTGTTCATAATATACAACTATCCATATATATATATCATGTATAAATCAAGAAGTGGACTGTTTACACCTACATGTATATGTACACACACACACACACACATTAAGTATACATAATTAGCCCACCCATCGCGTCAACTAGTTAATTGTTGTCTTCTTGATTTGGAAAAGGACTTGATGAAGAGTTGCCTTCGCCATCCCCTTCGCCATCCCCTTCGCCCTCGCCTTCGCCTTGGCCTTCGCCTTGGCCGGCTGTCACTCGATGTTCGAGCTGTGCTTGAGTAGCGTTTACAAATTGTCCATTTTAGCTGTGGAGCAGTTGCAGCAGTTGCAAATCAACTCATCAACTCATCAACTTATGTGGCATGTGGCCCATGTATGGTTATGGCTGCCCACTTGCTGCCACAAGAAGTAGCAGAGTCGTCTTGCCCCGCTCTCAGTCAATTTCCGTTCAGAGCACGACTCGAAGTTGGCAAACATTATAAATGCAGCCATAAATGCGTCATAAGACAGGCCACAGCGGCAAACAACATAATAAATTAATTATATGCAACATCAACAACCCGTGCGCCCCTCGATTGATGCCTCACGTGTTCTTGTGTGTGTGTGTTTGTGTGTGGCACGTCGTGAGCGTCTATTAGCAGTCAACGTTGACGATGTGGCACACAGCGCAAGAGAGAAATACCCGACAGCGATCTGTTGCTGCCCTCCTTACTGATCGCTCCCAGTGGCTGCCACTCTTGACAAGGCACACACGAGCCCCGGGCAAACAAGGGGCGTGCATCTCCACGTGGGGAGAGGGTGGGTGGTCCAGCGGAGAGGCAATAGTTTAGCATGTGTGGCAAGATAGCAGGAGTGCCCTGAAGAGGCGAGTCGCTTTGATTGCTGCGTCCGAGATGAGGTGAGGCAAGGCGAGACTAGAGGCCAGGCCAGGCCAGTCAAACAGGCAATCCATCCATCAGCCGCTGGCAGACAGCAATTGCCAGTTGCACGCTGATTCTCCACACACTACCCCCAATTGGGGTAGATAGCTTTTGGCTAAGATTTTAATGACAGCCCAAAGGCAACAGAATTTGAAAAAATATTTTGATTTTTCCAAATTTAAATAAAATTTGCAGCTTATTACTTTTACACAAAAGACACAAAATAAGAAATTTTTCTCTGAGTTATAAATAAATAAATTTAGAAATAAGTTTTAAGTTTTTAATTTTTAAATGAAAGTCACAACATAATATGTATTTGCAGATATAAACAAAAATTGAGTTTTAAGTTTATTACTGATAAATGAAATAAAAAACTTAAAATTAAGTTAAAGATTATTGGTCTTAAATAAAAGTCACACAATAAGAATTATTTTCAGAATTATAATTAATAATGGTTAAGTAAAATTTATAATGCAATTTTTATTTAAAATATGCAACAATATAAATATTTAAATATGTCTTATTGGTAAAAGTTAAGAAAATCGTTTAAATTGTTTAATATAGTAAGGCTTATGAAAGACTTGAAATATTCACATTAAAGTCATATTATTTTTAGTTTAACTTTTTAGTCACGAAAACTACAAAAGTTAAAAAAATAAACTATTTTATTATGGAAAGCATTATTAACAACTTTAATTAATCAGATTAAATGCATTTATTTTGTATTTTTTATAATAATGGTGCACACAAATTTATTTTTTTTTTTTATAAAGCTTACTTATAGTTTAAAAAATTAAGCAAATTTATTTTTAAGAAGAAAAATGAGTCCCTTTCGCTTTAGAGCATAGAACCTTCGTTGGATAATGGTTGGCGTTGCATTACTTGTTTAATATCTGTTTGGTTGTTGTTGCTGCTGCTGCTGTTACTTGAGCTAAGACTGTGGCACAAATGTTGCTGACTTCGCTGATTGGCGGCCCCCACTGCCCCGCTGCTCGCTGCAAAATGTGGAGGCATGGTTGGGTCTTCTGTGGTGGTAGTGGTGGTGTTCTGATTGGAAAATCAAGTGTGCGCATGTTTGCCTGCTTTTAATGGTCGACTGATGGCTGCAACTCCGCTAATTGCGAATGCTTGACGCATGTTGCAGGCACTTGGCTCAGACACGGACTGGCAACTGGCAGGCAGCAGTCAGGCCAACTTGCTTAGACAGTTCAGCCAAGTCAGCAATCAAGTATGAGCTGTGCGGGAGGGAGGGGGAATGCCTCTTGGAGGAGCAGTAGTAAAGTGAAGTGAAGCAGCAGCAGCAGCAGCAGCAACTGCATGATTTTTAATTAGTTTTCTTAGAAATTAAATTGTTAATTTGATCGACGCATTTCAGCGACGCTTCGCTGCTAAGTGGCCACTCTTCTTCTGCGACGTCTTTGTGTTGCTGTTGCTGTTTTTGCTGTTCTTTGGCTCTTTGTCTACTCATTAATGCCAATTCTGGCGCGCCAGTGTTGACGCCTATCCCGAGACACGAGGCACGACACGAAACGACAGCCACAGTTATAGTTGCAGACACGGCGTTGCTGCCACAAGCATTGGAATTGCATTCGAGTCGATCTCTTTCTGCGCTGCGTTGAGTTTTATGGGTCTTGTGAGTAACAAGCATGACGTGGTGTGTGTTTGTGTGTGTGTGTGTGCGAGTGTGTGTGCAAAGAATCATAAAATACACATATGCACGTATTTGTAAATGTATGTGTATATATGCATTTCCATTGGCAGTTGCCGATCTGTAGGACAAGATAAGCTATGGGTAATTTTTTTTATTTCATGTGAACTTTTAATTAACTTTATTATTCGATTAATGCAGTAGTCAGTTCCAGGCTATAATTAATACTTAGTCTCACCTGATCCTTAAGCCCGTATTTAAATTAATTCTAGAGCTTAAAATTACATTTCTGTCTTCGTTAGCTCAGCTTTGTTTTAAGTCGAAAATAGCGTGTTCGTTGCATTACTATTATTAATTAGGGAAAATATATTTTTTTTAAGGTTTTTATTTCTTCATGTGAATTGGTTTGTTAAGAATGATTCTCTTTTAAAGACTTCATTTAACTTCACAAAACAATTGCGAGAAAAGCACAATTGTATTATTTTTTCATTATGATAAAAAAAGTAATTAACTTTAAAATTGTTTCAAATGCTGATTTGAAATGCATTGCTTAGTATTCCCATTATAAATTAAGAGAACTTTTTAATTTTAAGGGCAATGTGCCTAAGTGTAGAGAAAAAACGTATAAATAATTATAATAATGTTAACAATTATTCAAAGACATGCATTAGTTATATCAAATATTATATAGTGTCTTAAATAATCGACCACACAATATCCGTTAGATTTGAATTTTCTTCATCCCTTACATTTTATACCCTGGATGTGTTTAAGTATCTTTGAATAGTGCTAATTTAATAATTATATTTGAAATTCGTGCAATTTATGTTTATCAATTGGGGAACAAAAATAATAAAATAATACTAAATTTTTTACTTCTCCTAGTATTAATACGACAAATTATAATACTACCAATAATACAATTACTAACTTTACTTCTACTAATATTATATTCTATTACTAATACCAATACTATTAATACTACTACTTTTACTACTATTAAAAATAATACTGTTAAAACAACTACGAATAGTACTATTTCTACTAGTATTATTACGAATAGTACTATTACTACTAGTTCTATTACGAATAGTACTATTACTACTAGTGCTACTAATGCTGCTACTACTATTACTATTACGACTAGAACTACTACAATTTCTACGACTACATCTATTACTACTACTAATACAGCTTCCAATAATACTACTACAGCTTCCACTAATACTACTACAGCTGCTACTAATAATACTACTACTACTATATATACTATATAACCAGTGCTACCACTACATTTAGTTCTACTACTAATATTGCTACTACCAACACCATTTCTACTACTACTAATACTTTTCTATCTATATTATTAAGTGCTAAAATATATACCACACTATCATTCTGTGCAAGGAATAAATATTATTATCTTGGCTGCCTGCACGGTTATATCAGGATGCATATGCACTTCTTTAAAGTAAATAGCAGGCTATAATGAAAAACGTATTGGTCCATTCAGGGCTAGGTCGCAGCTCGCTTGTCAATTTAGAGGAAATTGCCTACAAGTCAATTTGTGTGTGCGCTGGGTGTGTGTGTGAGTGAGTGGCATCCACCCTAAGGCAAAAGCGGTGCTCAGATGACAAACACGCCTCCACGCTAGTCCAATATTCGAATAGTCGAATCCACTCCAGCCCCAAGCGCAGCTAAATTGGCGCAGTCAACCAACTTTCGCCCGCAATCAATCAACCAAACTGTCAGCCTCTGCCTCAGTTTCAGTGGTGGTTGAATGTCGATGATGTTATCGCAATGTGTGTGGTGTGTTGTGGTGCATGCGTTGCATGTGTTGCATGTGTATGGTATGGGTTGTGTGCATGTGCCACACTCGCTAGGCAATTAAGCCCAAAAATGCCAATTAACCTTTGAATGCCATGCACAGCCACGTAGCCAGCTAGCCAGCCCTCTTGGTGTGCACTGTATGCAGTGTACACTGTACCAGTGGTGCTGTGTGCAGGGGACGTAAGATAAAATAATTACCCAGACGCATAACTCGAAAGTAAAATATATACAAATTTAATTTATGCATGCACACAGCGAACGCGGCAAAGAAAGAGATAGAGGGAGAGAGGTTGAGAAAGCGAGAGATGGAGCTGAAAGCCAATGGGAGTAAAGTGTCCACTGCAATTTATCTCACACGGCTTTCTGTTCAACCGAACCGTCTTTATTACTCTTCCTCTCATTCTTCGTACCTCCCCCCTTTATCCAGCAGCCCTTAATATGAAATAATTTATGACGCGACATTTTCATCAGCAATTCGTTAAAATTCATGCATAAATGCACTTTTTTTTATCATTTTTGCCTTTACTCTTTCTTCTCTCTTTTCTGCTTCTCCTTCTCGCTTCTCTCGTCCTACTGCTTGTCGCTATTTTATAAATGTATTAAGCTGCTTGAGGGGGAGGGGAGTCTGGAGGGGGTCTGGGGGCATACAAAGCCAGGCGACGACAACACGAATCGCATGTAAAATTCTTATTTTAATCGATGCAAATATGCAACAGCAACAACAACATAAACAATCAGCGACGCGTCGTCGACGACGCTACGTAGCCGGTGGTGCATGCAACAACGGCGGCAGCCACGCCAATTTTGTATAACAGACTGGCAGCAGTGGTGTGTGTGTGTTTGTGTGTGGGGAGATGTAGAAACAGAATGCCGACCATCGCGATAATAAATCAATTTTCACAATAAACAGTTGCCAGCAGAAGGCGTGCCCACGGTGCACAGTGGCTCACGTTTATGCGAAAGATATTACATTTTATTTTGTATTTTATTTAAAGGAAATATATAAATTCAAAAATGTACTTTTTAATGTAGTACCTTTTAGTGTTGTTTGCAACAACAAATCAATTCTTGATGAAATGTTCTTTACTTACAGATACAAAATAGGAAAATGAGATCGTTTCAAATTATGATTTAGTTCACTGTGCAAGTGCTCCTCATTCTCTATTTACCTCTCTCTTTTTGCCCTCTTCTCCTCTGAACATGGTTAAGCCTTTTTAGGTAGAAGGGGGAGGGGGGGGCGTAAGTGTTGTTCTCTCACACCATTTCATGTCTTGCCTTGGCAGCGACATAATAAATTAACTGCCCTGCAATTATTCTCACATTTTCGCAAAGTGAATAAAAATTACGCAGTTATGTTGGAATCCAGGGAAAGAAACGAAACGAAACAAAACGAAACGAGACAAAACGAGACGAAAGTGAGAGCCTTACAAGGGATTAGCTGCTTGTATGGTCAAGGGTAATTGGTGGGAGGGGGAGGTGTGTGGTAGCCAGAGATGGCTGTCTGGTTTGACCCTCAGGCTTACATTTATATTTACCATTCACCTTGAGCCACAACGAAACCTTTCCCATTTCCCGCATTTTGAATGCATTTGTTGTTGTTGTTGCTGCTGCTGCTGCAGTTAATCAAAATATCAAATTAACTGTCGTGTCTGTGGCAAATAAATCAAAATATAAGCCAACTGTGCACCCCAACGCTACCCACTCCCCGTTCCTCCCCTTGCTTGCTCTCCACTCAGCCAAATTGAAGCTCCCTTATGAAAATTTCATATATGCGCCGCGTCTGCTTCAGCGTTCGTTGCCGGCAAATGATGACTGAGATGAATTTATTATAGGCACAGAAGATTACGCGATATAACGAATGAGCAACGATAAGGATACAGAGAGAGAGAGAAAATGAAGAAGTGACCCAGCAGGGGAAAGATACCATTACGAATTCGATTCATAATCTATACTTTGCAGTGTAGCTTCGAAACCATGCAACAACACATATTAGTTTTCTACAGTGGTGAAGTAATCACTCTACATTCTGCATTACTTTGTAATCATGTGCATGTGTGCTTTCGTTACTGAAGACATGTTTGTGCTTGACTTAGAAGCTTCCTAGAGCATAACTAGGTATTGAATTACTTTGTGTGCATACGAATGAATTCTGTAATGAAAGGTCATTCACTAGTTTGCTGCTGGGTAGTGAAGAAAAGTGAGGGAGAGAGAGAGAGTTTTGTGTGGCTCGTCAACGCCTTTAACGGTGATTATTCAATGTCAAAACTTAATGTCCCCAAATTGCAGTTGTCGGCAGCGGCGAGCCATGAAATTGAATGAGCCGAGAGTGATTGAGTTTCGCAGCTAGGCTGCCAGCTGTTGCTGCTGTTGGTGTTGGTGTTGCATAGTTTTAGGCGTGAGTCGTGGGCAGTTTAGTTGTCCAATAACACGACAAGCGAGTGGACTGAAAATGCAGCTGGCAATTTGGACATTTCAACTTAAATTGAAGCACAAAACTCAAAGTCAACTCAACTCAACTCGCCAGCAGCTGCCACTGGCCCTGTTTGACAGAGACTGGCAGAGAGAAAGAGGTACAGACAGAGTGAAGCTTGTTACCATAAAATTGGTGTAAACGAATTGCAGTCGCAGTCGCAGCCACAGTGCAAACTCATCAGTGTGCAGCAAATGGGAATGGAGTTGGAGGAGCAGGAGAAGCGAAGAACTCGCGTCATTGTGAAATGTCTGTAATTTGGACAATTTGATGAATGGTTATTTGCCACGAGATGGCAAAGTGGTCATTATTCTTGATCACTACACACTCTTTCGTTGCTTCGTTCGTTCCCTTTTTTTCTTGCGCTGTTGTCGCTGCATCGCTTTACTTACTTGACATTGCGCATTTTTTAAACATCTTTTTTTTGCCCTCGCAGTTTTTGCAGTTATGTTGCCATAATGAAGGGCATAATAACAATGTCATCAACTTGGCTGAAACAAAAAAAAAACACTCTGAGGAAGTCTTTGTTGCTTCATCATTTCCCATTTCTATTAAGATTTGTGTGTGGAACTTAGTAAAACAAATATTTCAAGAGCTGTTTATTAATATTTGTGTGCTTTCCAAGGAAATCAAATGAAGCACTGAAATAAACACATATTTTTCGGGTGGAACTTGATAGAATAATTAGTGGAAATATAGTTTTCAACAAGAGATATTAATGCTCAAATGATATTAATGTATGATCTTTAATTGATTATCTGCGACATGCTAAATAAATATACGTAAAATAAATATTTCAATATCTACACAACGCAATATATATTTAAGTGTTAAGCGAAAAAAACGCAGAAAGTTTTTTTTTTTTTAAATAATATTAACGGAAAATGCTTATTTTGATCCAGAAATATTTTAGGCAGCCGAACAGCTGTGCAAATTATTTATGAATGATTTTAATTTTGACTTGTCATTCTCGAAATAAACATGTGTTAAATTAAAACTGATATATCATCAGTTGTTCAAATAATATTGTCTCATCATTTTTATTTTGATTAAATAAATATACGCTTCGTAAGTATTTCAAGCACATTCATGAATGATTTAAAATTTGACTTGTCATCCTTGAAATAAATATGTATGTTAAATAAATATTGATATATAAACAGATCTTATCGCAAGAACTATTAAATTTTATGTTGATTTTATTTTTTATAATTATAATAAATTGCTTAAATGTGCTTTCAAATTTGGCTAACAAAACTGAAAGTGTAAAAATAAAATGTAAAGGAAATCAGAGTTAAGTATGTTTTGTGGAAGTTACAGACAGTATATTATTATTATTTCATCAACAATTAACTTTTTAAACTTTCCAAATAAAACATCACAAATTTAAACACACGAAATTGAGCTTATCCCTTTCAATACTCCAAAATTAATAATAGTAATAATAATAATAATAATTAATAACAATATTAATAATAATAATTATAATAATAATAATAAAACTACTCTGATTGCTTAACCTTTTCATATATATATATAGGGCATTCGAAAGTCGTCTTTTTATTTGGATTAGCTGCTATTACTTAGCTCGCCGTTGATCGTGTGTGTAACCGGGCATAATTTAGTGCATGCATTTTCAATTCGCTCACCTGCGTACAGCGTAATATTGTCATTATGTGCAGCAAGTGGGTAGCTGGGGCTGCAAGGGGGTAGCAGCAAGGGGAGCGAGGGAATTGGCCTGGGTTCGTTATCGCTTTGCCAAATTGCAGTCCACAAGCAAGTGCAGAAAGACCACACAAGCTATCCTTTGCCTGAAGCCAAAGCTGAAGCCGAAGCCGAGGCCGAAACCATCTGTTAACTGACCCTCCCCATTTGGCTGGCCCCAGCTCCGCCTCCTTCTTAAACAATGCGTTCCACATGACGGCAGGCCTAATTACATTTCTGGGCAAACTGAAAACTGCAACTGCAAACTGAAAACTGCAAACGGCGTATAACGAATGGTGAATGCCGTGATTAGACCAGAATTGCAGTCGCCGCTGTTGCCTTAGCCGTTGCTTAAATGCGTGCTGAATAGATTTATGTGCTCGTATTTTACACGCTTAGTTTCTAAAAGCACACACCGCACACACACACACACACCATTCCACAACAGACCCCAAAAGAGGTAGCACTAGCAGCAACACAAGTTTGAAGCACTTGAATCACTCGATCCTCTAGCTACCCCCGTCTCTCTCTCTCCCTCTATCTCCCTCTATCTCTCTTTATCTGCCTTTGCTCTCTTTTGGCCTGCATATCTGCCACAATGTGGCAGGCACTTGAATTACGTAATGAGTTATGCCCTCACACATTTTTAGCTAACGCGAAAAAGAGGTTACAAAAAATTGAAATGATGACTGATGAAATACCCTGTAAAGCTGCATGTGGTAACAAAAAATAAGTCTATATTTTAAAAATCAACATATGTTAAACAGTTTAATAGTCAACTTAACTTATACTCGTAGTACGTTTTTATACCCAGAAACCAATTTGAAGATGTGCAAAAGTATTCAAAAGGCTGAAGAAAGTATTCCCGATCATATAAAGTATATATTTTAATTAACCACAGCAACCCATTCGATATAGCCATGTCCGTCTGCCCATCTGTATGAACAAGTCAATCTCAGAGACTATTGTCCTCAAATTTGGAATATAAGTTGTTGTATACCATATCATTTTGTTGTATTGTATATCATTTTATCTAAAATTGCATCCGTTTCGCGTATATCGATACAAATCGATTTCCGATTGCCATAAGAGACACAAAAGATATAAACTTCCTTTATTTAAAATGTAATATATCCAGACACATTATTGATCAAGTGTAAAAATGTCATTAAGATCAGACAACAAATTTTATTATGCAAAATCAATTTTCATATTAAACAAATTTCCATCAGTAAGCCTACTAAGTATTTAACAGCTGTGTACAGGGTATCTACTAGTCGGTCTGTTTCGACTAGAGCATTCTAACTTATTTCTCAATATCGAGCAATTTTTAAAACAAATGTGAAATCTGAAGACGAAGAGATCTTCAAATACATATTTTAGATAAGCTTAATCTATTTTATTACAATTTACTCCAAGTAAATTTAGCTTTCATCATTGTAACTTGTTGCAAATTGGGGTTGCATGTGCCCCATTAAATTAGCTGTTTTATGGCTCTCCACTTTGTTCACTCCCTTTCTCTTCGCTTTTGCTCTTTAAGTTTCCAGTCTTGCTCATTAATCAAACGTTTATTTTATTAACGATTCGACTTGGCTGCTTCTCCAGCTGGTTTGGGTCAAGTTTTATTAATGGCCAGCGAAATGACCAAGACACGCCTAAATGGCAACACTCTTCGGACATAAATTAGCTTGTTCTTGTGCCAAATATGTGGGCATCTATCATTATTTATTAACAATAATATATTATAAAACAAATAAACGCACTAAGCGATAGCAATATATTATTTTTAGGAAATTAAATAAGTCTGGCGATGATATTTTATTTATTTTCATCTTCTTTTCTCAAATTTACTCGACCGGAATAATACAAAAAGTTAATTTAATTAAATAAGTTAGCTATTTATAAAAAATAATTATAATATTTACATAAAATAAAGAATTAGTTAATAATTAATATGGATTAGTTAAGATGCCCAAGCAGAAATGCAGGCAAAAATGTTATTCACACGTAGCATATAGTTCAATATTGAATTGAATTATACAAATAGATGACTCTAGAATTGGTAATATGATAAAGTCTATTATAATTATTACACACTACACGAAAGGGGTCATCCAAAAGAGAATGTGTCCAGGAAAGTTAAGAGGTAAAATTAGTTTACTATCTTTAAAAGTATTCAAAATAAAAAGATAAACTGAAAAATACTTTCGTGACATGTTCCAAATAACATAGAAGAGGGTCCAAGTCATACTTAAACATTCTGGGCAAACTCTGGACACATGAACTTGAAAATAATATGCTTGGCTGGCCATTTCGTCCAGCATCGTTGAAGAGGATAAATTGCAAACTGTGGCAACAAAGTCAGTCAGTCAGTGAGTGACTCCGCCAGTCTTTTGCATAGAACGCATATCCAATTTGGGTCCGGGACCAGTTTAATAAGTCTGTTCTCGCATGCCTCACAGCATTGTTTTGTGGCCAAATCTGTCACTCGGCCTGTCAAGCCACTGTCACTGCCACTGCCACAGATTTGAACTGAACAATGGACTTGACAGTTGAACTTCAACCCACAAAACGAAGCCGCAAGCTGAAAATCTGCTCAAAAAATGATTACAAAACTGGGCATCAAAGCAGAATCAGAACGCATTGCAAAAATATGCTTGCAACTGGAGTAATTAAATCAATCGCTGATCGTCCAAAG
The DNA here is from genome assembly GCA_035044325.1 of Drosophila nr. medialis 2 BK-2023a. Lineage (NCBI taxonomy): Eukaryota > Metazoa > Arthropoda > Insecta > Diptera > Drosophilidae > Drosophila > Drosophila nr. medialis 2 BK-2023a. The sequence continues at coordinate 1,105,380 of JAWNMH010000394.1, forward strand.
TAATTTCCCATTGTAAATGAAACCACTTCGATGAGGACAAGTTGGGCTGGGAGTGCTTTGCATTTTGATGCCCAGAGCCCCTATAAAGCTAAAAAAAAAAAACGAAAAAAACCCCGCAGTTTCTGCTTATGGCCGATTACACACAAAAAGCCATTTGCCGCTCTGTGGCACTGTGGGATCGTTATGGGTCTGCCGATTCGATGGTTCGATGGCCCCACGCTGATTTCAATTTCTCAAACTCAACGTGAAACGTTACAAAATAATAATGATGACGATTGCTGTGCATTACTTTTGCGCATTTCTTCATTTCTGAATGATACAACCTGGAGGCACTTTTGTCGGCAGATTTCTTTATTATTGTGCCGGGCGAGGACCGCATGTGGCCAGCCAGCAGAGACCGACCAAGATTTCCAATACTTCCATTCATGAAACTTCACATTCAACTAATTCGAGTTGAAATGTGTGAACAACACACACACATGCACACACACACAATCGATTCCGAACTCGAAGTCGAAGTTGAGACCGCAACTCTAATGATTAATGTATGAACACTCAGAGTGAGTTATGCGTGCCTGTGCGAGTGTGTGCGTATGTGTGTGTATGTGTGCTTGTGTGTGTGTGTTTTATTTGAGTATTGTAAATTCAGTAGCCATGCGGCGCTGTCGATCGCGACGAGTGCCATTAAAGTTGACTTAAGCGCAGCTGGAAACGTCATCCTTCTCAGCTAAAACTGTTCCCCAACTCAGTTTTCCAATGGTCGATTGTGATTTGACGTAGCACAACACTCAATATAGCCCGGTATAATTGGTTCTTTTAGTTCATGCATCATGCATGATCATCGCCATAGTCATCTGCATCATCATCATCATCTTCACCATCATCATCATTATCATCGTTCGCTGACGGGGCGTAAATAAATCCAATTTGTAACGCGCGTGAGCTTTTGACTTTGGCCACGACTTGGAGCCATTCAACAACAGTTTGTCAGTTGGCCCGGTCTATTGAATCTATTGGCCACTAAAGACACTTTCCACTTTGCCACAACATGACATTCAAGCATGGCATTTGCGTTGTTTTTTACGCTTCGATTTATGAGTCTTTTACGTAGCTTTATTTTTTATCATTTATTTCGGTTTCGTTCTGCAGCTTTGGCTGATGGCTTCATGCTACTTGGCTAACAAAGTCGCATTAATGTTGGCCGATTAATGATCAAGTATATTTTCCTTTTTTTGCGGATTATATAAACAATTTAAAGAAAAATAAGTAATTTAATGATATAAATTGAAGCAGTTAATCACAGATCTGAAAAAACTCCTTGAATAAGAGCTGTATCGAGTGCAATTTGAAAAATAAAAACGGTTTGAAAGATATTTAAGATCCGCTTTTCAGACTGTGAAGTCTGCTCATTCATTATGTACGAAGGTCACTTGAAATCATTTAATGTTTTATTAATTTTATTGATGTTTCCTCAACATCGAATAACTTGTCTATTACAAAGTAAGAATTTTCAGTTAGATAAAAGATTTTGTAGGTCTACTGACATTCAAGAGTTGGCCAAGATTAGAAAAAAAATTACAAAAATTATGACAACTTACCTAAACGTTAGATAGTCCACCATAAATTGAACACTCATTCCAAAATTTAAAAAAGTAAACACAATTTATTAAAATATATATAAATATATATATAAATTTTGGATTTATTAAGATCAGAACTCTCCCAACTCATTCACCGAAAATGGTTATACATTTTGGAAAAATTCGGTTTGAAACTTAGAAAATCAGGATAAAATTATAATAAATAAATATTTTTTCAAAAATACAAATAAAACTCATTAAAACCAGAGAAGTTTTTCTTTATTTTACAAAAACATTTCATATAAGTAAGAAATTTAATTGATAATTGATTTTTCTTAGCTAAAATTGACAACAATGTTTGAAAATTTTAATGATATTTCTGAATTTTTTAAGAAATATATACATATGTATATATTATTAAGAAATGTTTTTCTAAACAGTTGAAATGCAAAATCTTATTTTTATTTTTCAAATATAATTTATATTAATTCATAAGCTATATAAAATGATTCTACATATAGAACCGAAATACTTTTTTAATGATAATTTGAGAAAAATTGTTGAGAAAAACTTGGTATTAGGAAAAGAAAAAGAAAAGCGCCGGCTTATAGAAATTTGGGCGTGCTAGCCCAAGTAGTCTTTAAATTCAGTGAGATTATTATTTTTTTAAAGTGTATGTACATAAAAGAGTGTGTGTGTGTGTGAGTGTGTGTGTATGTGTGTGCACAGAGTCAATAGCGTCAAGCCTGAGACTCATAAATAACCAAAGCGGAGACAGAGGCGCAATCGCATAATAGAAAATGTCGCTAAATGGCAAACAACCCCACGCGATGGCGGCTAGCAAAGAACCCACTGAGTATCCAGCGAGAAGCACTTGTTTTATGGTTGGCAATATTTTTGCATGCAGTCTAACAGAGCGAGGGAGAGGGAGCGGGAGCGGGAGCGGGAGACGGGAAAGAGAGTGAGAGGGAGATAGCTGGAACTGGGTACTCGACTCTGGTGGAGAGCGTCAAAAGACGTTAATCACGTTGAGTTATGTGACGTTCTTATATCTGAGCCACCAAAGTGTCACGTACGCATTTGTTCCAACCGAAATGTTTGGGGCAGGCTGTGAAGGAGTTGCATGCGAAGGAGGGGGCGTGGCACTTGCTGCTGCTGTCAGTTGACGTTGTTGCTGCAATTTTGCAGTTTTCTTTACTTTCTTTGGGTTGCCTGGTTCTTTTTATCGCCGGCTGCCAGCAGCAGTTGCTCCAACACAGCACACACACACACACACACAAGGAGAGTCATGCAGCCACCCACCCAACAACATATGCCACACACTCCAAGTTTGGCATTTTGAAAAGTTTTCGTGATTTTTTATACTGTTGTTAAACAGCACAAAAGAGATTTTTCTTTGCTTTTGTCATGTGTGTTGTGTTTGTTATGTGTGTGGTGTGTGTTGTCTCGTTCATTGTTCCCTTTTGCTATTGTCAACACTCTTGTGTCTCGTATTTTGTATGTCTCGTTACTAACCATCTAAACCCATCCCCCTCTCGCCTAACTCTGCTGTTTTGGGTGCAAATTGCACTTTTGTTGAAAGCAAATGATAGAAAACAATGCCAAAAGGCAACAACAACATTTTTCCACTCGGGCTGCCAGCAAATGTTGGCATTTCTGCAGGAACAAGGCATTTCGAATTTGTCTAACCTTCCTTTTCATTTCGCTTAACTTTTCACTTTTGCAACTCAGACCCCCCAAATGGAAACTTTTGTTGCCGCATATTTTTGCTGCTGCCGTTGACAGTTTGACTTGTGCAAGCGACATACGCAGCAATCTTCAAAATGTGTGTTCTTTAGCATCTGCAGCTTTGGGCTTATCCATAGATGAGACAGCTGACAAATGTCAGCTGTCAGTTGCTAAAAGCAGCAGTTGCTAATCACCAAACACTTAGTTTTGGCTAAACATCAATGATAACCTTAATTAAAGTTACTTTCAAATCGCATCAAATAGAAAATTGCAAATGTCGAATAGCGTCTTTTACTCAGGTGATTTCTTACTGGAAGATTTTTTGATAATTTAATTAGTTTTTGCTAAACATTAATTTCTTTATAGATCATATAGATCATATTGAACATCGTTATTTAAAATGCTATTTTTATCGAGAGCTATTTTTTAAGCAGACAACACAAAATTTTGCCCTGAGACTTAGTGTGCTTTGTGCTTAGTGTTACAACCACCAAATCAATCAAAGAATAATACTTTTTACTAGAACGATAAAAACAAAAATTTTTGTACTACGATCTATCAATTAATTTCTGTTGATTGCCTGACTGATAGATCGACAGATTGATTGATTGCTTATTACTTGGCAATGATGGTTTTGAATACTGTGGGTCGCTTATGCGACGGCAGTTGGCTGTAGCAATATGTCTTGATCGTTTCCACGTCGACCTTCGAATCGGGCGACAATATGCAAATGACGCCTAAACGGTGACCCCACACTTTATTGGGTATGCCGAGAACGGCGACATCATTGATGCCGGGATGCGAGATAAGGGCCTTCTTGATCTCCGCGCCATAGATTTTGTAGCCGCCGACATGGAAAACATCCGTCGATTTGCTGAGAAACTTAAAAGAACCGCTCTGATAGGCGCAAATATCGCCGGTCTTGATGAACTGTTCCGTTGTTTGCTCCGCCAGCTGCTGATTGGTGGAGACCCGCAGCGGATAGAGATGAGCACCAGCTATTTCCAGTTCGCCCACAATGGGACCAAGCGGCTCAGAGTCCGATGGTTCCGCTTCGGATTTGCTATTCGCGCTGACCAGCTGCTCACCCCGGCTATTAACAAGGCGCGCCGTCACGCCCACAAGTGGTGCACCCAAAGTGTCCGGACAATAGTCAGCATTGCCTGCATTGGGCAAGGTCTGCTTGCCGAGCACGGGGCCCAGCACCAGACCCGTCTCCAGCAGGCCATAATACTCATAGATATTATGACAGGTCAATTCGCGCCAGCGATAGAAGACCGTCTCCGGTAGCAGGCCAAATCCGGTGGCCATCAATCGTATTTGATGCTTGCAATGGTTCTTGATGTACTCCACCATGCGCGAGTCCTGGGCAAACATCTTTTCGTATTCGGTAATCAGACGCTTGAACACGATGGGCATGGCCAGAAAGATGTTCACACGCTGCTTCGAGGGGCTATTGATGTTTAGCAGTGATCTCCAAGTCAAATGGCTTTCAAATCTCTGATGCAACACAACGTTGCCACCGACACCAAGCAGTGCTCCAATGGCTGCATGCATGCGATTCATCGAGATGATGGGCAGCATGCTGTCGGCGGCACTCAGCTGCCAGCTGGCTCTCAGACAACACATCTGCGCCTCAATGTTGCGATGGGTGAGGATCACACCATTCCGGCAATGCGATGAGCTGGGCGTATACAGCAGCATAGCTGGTGCATTGGCATAGTAGTCATTGGGCAGGGTGCTCTCTGGCATGACATTGCCCTCGCGGCCAACCAACTGTTTGGCATACATGGCCGTCGAGGAGATGCTGTCATTGGTGGGCACAAAGCTATGATCGACCACAATGCTGGGCGATTGGAGTTTCTGTGCCAGTTCCTGGGTGATTGCCTCGCTATCGAGTGTGCCAATCACCAGACGCGCTTTGCAATCGGTCGCCTGGCCAAGCAATTCATCGATCGCCTGATGCGTCTCTAGTGGTACAGCCACCTGGCCAGAGATCCAGCACGCCCATTGCATAATTACCCACAGCGCATTGTTCGAGCACAAGAATACCACATTCATTTGCGAGGCGCTGCCTGTAAAATAAACAACAAATAAAAAAAACGGTACGAGCTTAGAAATTGGCTTAAGTACTCACCACAAAAATTTGAGATTTGTGTGGCCAACTTTTTGGCCGTGATGAAGAGCTGAAAGTACGTAAATTCACCAGATATATCCTTAATTGCTATCTTATCGGGATGGAGCAAGGCCTTCTTAAATGTCGGCACCACAAAACCACTAAGCTCATCCTCCTTAAAGTTCTTGCGCAGATTTCCAATATACGATTCCTATTCAGATCGTTATGGGGTATTATATATATTATGATATATATTATTATTTACAGCACCCACCTTGTCTATAAACTCAGATGAACAGAGGCGCACCAATGGGCGCAATCGAAATCCTTTCAACCGATTCAGCAACATTTTCCAAAAGTTCTTCAAATATTTTCTCGTAGCTCTATCAAATTATTTGTTAAGCCTTAATGCCACTTCAGTAATAACAATCAATATATACATTCAACGCCTACTATAACTTTATAAAGCAGACAACATATTTTAGCTTAAAAAACATGAAAGTAGATTCTTTCGCATGAATTTTTAAAGTATGCGTTAATAAAACTTAAATAGTCGACAACCACAAAACTTATCGAAGTTAAACTGATCGGAAGGATATCTAATTCAATCTATTGCAAACATAATACAACTCTTTTTTCTAACGACTGTTAAAATTGTCATTTGGATGTCTGTTTTCACTGTATCACTGTCTCGACATGCGAAATAGTTTGTTCGAACAGTCATCTGCGCATTGCGACGGTATCCCGTTGCAACCTATCTTTGTGTGTATGCTTATATGTGTGCCCGTCGAGAAACAAAGAATTGTGTGTGTCGAGACAATGATACCCTGTTTTAGATTTGCACCATACACTTTGCGGGCTGTGGTTACAAAATTGATCAACAGTCAAACCACTCCACTTTACGAAAACTACAAAATTGAAAATCGAGTGCCAGCTCGCACACGAAGAGTGAAGGATAGAGTGTTGCTGCTATTTTCGCACACATTCAAGGGTCTGCGCGATCCGTTAGCAATATAGCTGCTTTTTCGCACACACTCATAACCCTACTAGAAACGGTGCGTACCTGTTCGCACCAATGCACGCATGTGGGATTTTTCATTTAACCGCGATGTTGTCGCAGCGAAGTAGTGAAATAATGAACTGCGTTCGCTGCTCGTCACGCGACCCCTGCAAAATTATTGACGCGCTGAGCTCTGGCCAAAATTTTGCCCAGAGATGCACTTTTTTGTCGATTTGACGCCTCAATGTGTTGTCTGCTTAGTACTTGTGCCAAACGCTAATCAAGTTTATTTAACTATAACGATTGCTGCACGCGTTTCGCGAATATCGATATATATATCGATTTCCGATAGCACTAAAAGATGTACAGATATAGTCTCCCAATTGGTATATAATATACCCTTAAGCAAGCAGTAAGTATTTTAATTATTTCTTTATAAATATTAACTATAACTATTAATAATACTTTATTTATTTATGTATATTAGCTATAACTATTAATAATACAAGTAAGCACTAGCAACTAGATCTTCAGCTTTGCTTAATTAGTGAATATAAAATGTATCGTTTTTTATTCTAATTAAACTATTAATTTAATAAATAATTCGAAAATTCCGCAAGTTTCATTGCACATGATTAATTCGATTTATGCAAATATTATTTTGCTTGGCATCTGCTTTAAACCCACCCAAATCTCTAGGGCCTGCTCCCTCTCCTAGGAGGATCCATCCATACATATTTATTAATCTATAACTTCCAAATGGCTTCACAAACAAACAGCACAAAATAATCGATGTGTATTAATTACACATTTCAATGCAATCAGTTTGAAACATAAATGTGCACAGCCGTGAAAAGAACAAAATAAACATGTGCCCGAAATGGGCCACATCATTTGTCAGCCGGACAGCGGGCGTCGGAGCGGACAGGATGAGGATGTGGATGAGGGATGTGCATGTGGATGAAGGATGGGCATGGGTATGAGGATGAGTTCAAAGCGCATTCACGGCCAGAATTCAAAATTCATTACGGTCTTAAATAGTTGCGTGTCCGAAGGCGTCATCGGCGTCAGTGGAACTCATCAATTGATGGCGACGGCAATAATCAAACGTTGTAATTATGTATTATTTATTTTTATTTATTGTACCATTGCGCACCAAGAAACGGAACAAAAAGAGAAACAAATTTCATTGATTTATCGTTGATAAATTTTATGAAACTTTTCTCTCGACCCTTTTTTCGGTCTGGTCAGTGGCGAATGGACGATGGACAATGGACGGTGGACAATGAGCCATGAGCCGCCAGTGGAAACTCATCAATATCATTAATCATAAAATTAAGTATCATTTATATTAATTTATTATTGTGCGGTAGAAATTTCAGCGGCGCTCGGCTCGTTGCTGCAGCTCCCACTGATTTATCACATAATGCTCATTATCGTCATGATGATGTTGTGCTCATTTCGTCAGTACCTCAATCGACAATCTTTCATCTCTCTCTCTCTATCGCTCCGTCTTTGCTGTGGCATGCACATCATTAATCAGTTGCTGTGCCCCAAAACATGGTTGGGTTGGTGGGCAAAGGATCGAGGGGAACCTTGGCTTCGACTTTAACTGTTCGTTTGTCATTAGCTCTGAGTTGTTGTTGTTGCTGTTGCTTTTATTATTGTTGTTTGTTGTTGTTGTTGTTGTCGGTTGTTTTGTTGCCCTTCGTTTTCGTGGTGCTTTGGGGCGCAGTAATTAATTATGCGCCTTTTGTATTCGACCGACAATTTTCAGTGCTTTATGCTTATGAAAAATTGCATATAAATTGGAAACACTTAATCATTTCGATTTACATTTTAATTAAAATATTATATATCAAAATGAGGCAGCTTTCGCACTTAATGGCCGATGCCCATTAGCATAATCAATATCCAAAACCCAAATGCTGCTGCAAAACACGACAAATAGATAAATCTCAAACAGATTGAAATTCTATTCGATTTCGATTTGAGAACATATATATACATATATATGTGGGTGTGTGTGTGTGGGTGTGTGTGTGTGGGTGTATTTCATTTCGAACATTTCGATGCCATGAGGGCATCCCAATGAAAAATAATAATGGAATCCTTTTGGTCCACAAATCAGAGCCAGTGGCAGCCAAGTAGCCAAGAGCCACTGCCACTGCCAAGAGTCATTACAACAAACGAACTTAAGGGCCAAAAGCCAAAGCAGCAAAGCAGCAAAACTCAGAACAACAAATACGAAATACAAAAGCCAGAAAATCGTTCCCTGAATCGAAACGAAACGGGAACAAATGAAGAATGAACAACGTGCTGGCCAATTCACAATTTAACAAACTAATAAATATTTTTTAGGTTCCGGTGTGCTAGAAAGGATATGCCAGCAAAGCGACTGCAGTCTCTCCAATGTCGCATTGAAAATAGAGCGATTCCCTGTGCCAGAAAGAGCAGGAGCAGCAGCAGCAGCAGCAGCAGCAGCAGCAAGAGGAGAAGCAGCAAGAGGAGCAAATATAAATCAAAGGTTGAACTAAACTTTTGGCCTGCTCGATGTCGTTGCCAGGATAACAACAAGGCTCGCGGACAGAGCAGAAGCGGAGACGGAGACGCAGATTAAGAGACGAGCAGAGTGAGAGAGAGAGAAAGGGAGGGAGATAGAGATGAAGAGCAGCTGTGGGCGCTGCAGAATGCTTTGGGCAGGCGACATTTGCCAGCTTGATAACTTGATAGGTGCTGCATGCTTGTTGTTGCTTGTTGATTGTTGTTCTTGTCGTCGCTGTGTGTTGTGCTGTGTTGTGCTGTGTTTGTTGCCAAAAAGGACACTCTGGCAGGGATGCTGCCCGGGCCCGCACATGGCTTGCAACTGCCAGGCTGTCGGATATGCACTGACATAAATTGCTTCAACTGACAACGACAGTGGCAACTGAATGGAGAGGGGGGCAGCAGGCGCTGACGCTGTTGCCGTTGCAGGATCAGAAGTAGTAGCCGCAATTGAAGATACTGCAGCGCGCACCCAGGAACCTTGCTCCATGATTACTGCTTGGCTGCCTGGCTGCCTGGCTGCCTTACTTCGAGCCTTCCTGCCAAGGCAATAACTTTTCGCCTGGCCTTCGCTCTTCTTCTTCTTCTTCTGCTGCTGCTGCTGCTGCTCCAGCTTCTATCCAATCCTATCCTATCCGGGCCCATCGTCTGCGCTTTGGGGTAAAATTAATATTAAAATGGAAGCATCGGACGCATTGCAATGCATGGATACACCAGACGGGGGGAGGGGGTGGTGGTGGGTGTGGGGGTGGTGGCACAACGACTAACGCCAGTCAGTGCCAGGCCAAAGGACATTTCCAATTTATTTACGCTCAGAGGCACTTTGTCTGACTCGCCTCCAACTCCAGCCTCGCTCTGCTCGCCTCGCCTCAGCGTGCAACTCCCTCTGCCTCTCTCACTCACTCTTCAGCGCTGCGTATGACAGTATTTGTGTAGTCTGTCAGTTAGAAAGTGAGCGAGAGAGTCAGAGGGAGACAGAGAGAGAGAGAGTCTGTAGACCAGTTTTCGTTTTCTTTTTCTTTTTTCTTTTCTTTTATTTTTTGTGTGTTTCGTTCACATTTTGACAGCAAAATGTTCCTTCTGGTTGTGTTAGCGTGAAAAGTGTTGAAAGGTGTGAAAATGAAAATTTACTACTTACCACTAAGATTTATGGTCTCCATATTTCTTTTACTCTGCTTCCGCTGGACAACTGCGAAGTGCAAACTGCAAATTGCATGCAACTGTGGCATGGACACTACACTTTTATGACATCCACATAGAGAGACAGCCAGAGAGACAGAGAGAAAGAGGGCGTGAGTGAGAGAGAAGCAAAAAGTCTTCTGGTTTTGAGTCACTTTATTTTGCTTATACAATTTGGGAGTCTTCCGCTCGTTCGGCCATGATTTGAGCTTAGTCAACTAACTGAAAGACGAGCTTATTTATTTGCGCTGTTGACATGATAATAAACTTTTTGCAATCTAAAAAGTTTCTTTTTTTGCTAAAAATTCGAGCTAATCAAAGGACACATCATGTCCAGCTGACATACTTGAGAATTTTAGATAGCAACTAATGAGCTTGAGATCTCGAATTCCAGATTATTGTTAGTATTTGGCTTCAATTCTATAGCAAATAAAATGCAGTTAAATAAATGAAATCAAATCAAATCTACTTAAGAATAGCTGATCGATGAACAACTAGTTAATCCTATCTTGAACATTTATATAATATTTTTTTATGAATCATTTATAAATAACTTAAAGACATCTGAGTTGATCTCTGATTTAAAGTTTAAGATTTAACTCTCTTCTGCCTTATAACAAAGTTGAAGTTCAATTAAGCAAATAAATATTCTATTACTTCAAAATGAGCCTTATTTGATGAAGTTTTGCTAGATTGTTTTGTTTAATTATTTATTGCAGTCCTCTGGCCAAATATTTGCAACAGCTCCCGTTCTGTCTGTCGGTCTGTCTGTCTGTCTGTCTGTTAGACTGTCTAAATGCTGTCATCGATTGGCAGCTCAACTTGCCACAAACATCCAAGCACAAGGACCTCAAAAGTGCCGTCCAGCTGTGCAACACACGCACATGATAAATGGTTGTGTGTGGCATGCGACGAAATGCCAAAGTTATCTGCAAAGGCAGCTCTCGACCAGAAATACCAGCCATGAACTCTGCCCCAATCGAGTCTGCTGTTGGCCAACAGTTGCTGCACTTTGGCACAGTTCATACATGCTCCTAAACGGCAAAGCTGCATTCAAGAAGGAATCACTCTCTCTATCTCTATCTCTCTCTCTATCTGTCTATGTCTCTCTGTACACTCTAAAAAAAGATCGAGCCAAATTTTAGTAAATTTCGAAAATTTGTGATTTTCGTATCTAAATTTCAGTTGGGACTTTGCTAAAATTTCGAAAAAATATGTCTCATTTTCAGATTTTATATTAGCTTTTTTGTTACTTACATTATTTAAAAAATCTTATTTATTTTTAGATTTTACTTTGCTTAAAAATTCATATAAGCCGTATATATAAATACAGAAAAATCGACCAATTTTTGGAATTTTGGGAAGCCTTACTAATTTTTAGAAAACATTTTTATAAATCAAAAAAATGTGTATATTTTTTTCTGAGTGTAACAGTTTTCAAGTGCGACGCGTAAGTGAAGCGGTAAACAGAAGCAGCAGCAACAGCAGCAGAGGAATTGGAATGAACTCTTGCCCCAAGTTGTGCTTGGCCACGCCCAGTTGGGCAAATGTTTGTTGCCGGGCCAGCTGAGCTCAACGGGCGGCGCCATTTACCAAGTGTCAAAAGCAAAGCTAAAGCCATTGTCGACATGACTTTGGACAACAACAACAGCAACAACAACATTTGGCCAAAAGTAAAATGCTTTGCTGGCAATCGTTGAGGAGTTGCCAGGACTTTTGGGGTCTTGGTCCTTGGCTGCTGTCTGAAGAAACAGCATGTGTCAACTTGGGTGGCAACTCGGCTCCACTCCTATCCCTCCTTCTCTCTCTCTCTCTCTCTCGCTCTCTCTTTCTCTCTCTCTCTCTTTCTCGCTAGCATTAGAAAAGTGGGTGACAAGTAACCGGAAAATGTATTTTATTGTTTGCATCCGGACATTTCGTTTTGCCATACTTTGAGACACCCAACCCCCCCTGCCACTCCCACAGCCAATCTCAGCCACAGTCTCCACTAAATTTGTCGAGTAATTGATGATATTGCACGTTCTTTTCCGCTTTGATCGGATTTGAGAAGATATAACATTTAAAAGTTGAGTTTTATTTTTGCTAATTCGTCGTTGCCAAATGGAAAGCTTTAGCTTTGTTGTTGACCAACTAACTAACTGGATTATTTGGTTAGTTAAAAATGCCACCAGTCGAGAGAGGCAAGAGGCAGCCACATGCTGCGGCAAAGTACAAAATTGCTGCAATTTGTTACACAGTTTTATATATACAGCATGTATGAATATTTTTCAAAAAATTTCCACAACTTTTCATGCAAGTTTTTATAGTTCTCTTAAATAATATCTTTGCTATTTTTGTGGTAATCGTTTTATGCAGATTGTTGTCTGATTTGAACTAATTTTTAACTCACATTTTCCACAAGTAAAAGTGGATTTGCCAAATTCAGCGCTTACTTTCGTTTGGGGCGCCTCAAAAATGAGGATACCAATTAAACTTTCCCCAATCGATTTACGGACTTCGATTTATGCATGAATCATTGAAAATGATTTTATTCGAATGACTTTGCAAGTCACAGAGGGATATATCCAAAACTGTACAGACCAGGCAATTGCATGCCATTCATTGGTATCAAATAAAAGTGTTGCATTCAACAGTTCTCCGAACTGTTTATCACTTTGCAGGATCTACCGATCTGAAGGATTATTATGGCAATACATCTCCTGTACGTGTGGCCTATATATTATTTATTTATTTAATGTACCACTATTAACTTTTGCAAACGAGCATTTTTCTGATGTTATTGTTCCCACTTTATGCATGAAACTTGTTCTTATAAAAAGTAATCAAAATATCCAAAAAGTTTGCTAACCTTTAGAAAAATGCTGTTTGTGCTAATTAAAAGTGGCCTTGTTTTATTTTAAAATAGGTCGATCATACAATCAATTATAAATAATAAAATCAACACAGAGTATCTGGCAGTCGTTGTTAGACATGACCTACCGCATAGTTGAGCAAACTGGCAGAGATTCAGCTATCGCAAGTTGATAGATTGTCCAAATGTGCTGCGTATGAATGGATGACTGACTGGATGACGGAATGAATGAAGGAATGAACGTCGGGCCTGATGTCTGCTGTCTTTGCTGACTGCTGCCTGCTGCCTGCTGGATGCTACCGAGATTGATGGCCAAAATGGCTGTTGAAACAGCGGAGGGGAAAGAGAGAGTGAGAGAGAGAGAGAGAGTGAGAGAGAGAGAGGGAGAAAGAGTGATAGGTCTGCAACAGCTTCGAGCTCAATGAAGAAAAATAATCACCAACATCATTTATTTTCCGTTTTGCCTGCCTGCCGCCGTACAACACACATCAATCTTTGTTGTTGCCAAAAGTGGGCAGCAACAACAACTATCGGCCATGACCAGCCCATGTATAAATAATATATATATATACATATATATATATATAAATACTCATATACTTTGCAACTTGACAGCTTCTGGCGGGCAACGCCAAAGCTTTGGCCACGCACAGCTGACTGCTGACAGACGACAGACGAAGACTTTTGACGTTTGCCTGCAATTAACGGATGTGCTTGACTCCCCCCCTACTCCACACTCCCCACCAACCATTATGCTTAAAGTAGTGTTGAAAAATGTGTGCAGCTGCAGGTGAAAATGGGCACAGCGAGTGCTGCCTAATGACATGACAACCATCCTCGCGCTGAGCTGAGCTTGCCCATTTGCCATTTACCATTTGCCATCTAACAACATCCAGCGTCGAGTCATTTAAATCATTAATTCCCAAAAGCCCACACACACTTGGGCAGCGTCTAGGACCTTGTTGGCCAAGACCAATTTGTAGACCTGGTCGTAGCAAGCCAGTTTAGCTAACAGCAGCAGCATATTTTGAATCCTCGTTATGCGAATTCCTTTTGCTGCTGCTGCTGTTGCAAGTCACTTGAAAAGTCGTTAATCATTTTGCGGCGAATTTTCCAAATGGAGGCCAGAGCCACGGGAAGCTTCAAGAATCCATCACGCATGGCGAATGTGCCAACAACAACAAGAGCAGCATCAGCAGACTCATCAATGCCAACGTCAGCGGGACGTGAGGAAGAAAAGCCACCCAACGGCGGGGAATGGATTGCCAGGCGGAAGTAGCAATCGTAAATTGAGATGAGGAAAATGCCATATGAATAGCAGTGGCATATGCTTATTAATTTGCCACTCTGTGCTCACAAATACTTAGATACAAATCAGTTGTTAACAGTCAAAGTGAAAGTTGATGAACACGAGTTTGATAATTTGAACAATTTAATAACATAAGATAGAAGCCAGAAAAGTAAAGTAAGGTGAGAGCTTGAGCCCAAAGTGACTAAAAAAAATCATTTAAGAAAATCCAATCAAACACTAAATTTTTTTCAAATTTCAAATTTCTTTTGGGATCAAATAATATAATCAGATTAAAAGTCAGTTGAAGAACAATCCAAAAAATTGTTGCGCTCCTTATTTCAAGAATGGTACTGTCACGATCATTGTGAGTGTTATAAGCTGGATATGAACGGTCTCTATTTTGAAAATTTATTGTTTTTTTGTCATATTTTGTACCACTGGGCACAATATTAAGCGAATCAAATACCGCTTGCAGCTAGCTTCAGGTGACTAAAATTTTGGGTTTCAAGTTGCGCATATTTTTAGCTCGCGTGAAGTTAGCTGCGGTAGCAGTGTTATAGGTTCAAGTCTGAACATGGAGCTTAGCTGAGACACGCACCCTGCATTCGTCCAAAAAACCACGAATCGTTTAGTCGTTAAGTCTGAATTCGATTAAATTAATCCTCAAACTGAACGACTAAGTGACGTACCTTACATTCGTTTACTTAAGTCTCCAATCGTTCAGTCGTTAATAACTGTGGGACACATCTCTCCATCGTTCAGTAGATCAAATTTTTAAATCTCAATTTCGAATAAACACGATAAAACCAAAATTTGGAACATGGGGTTATGTATGAATTTTGGATAAATTATTACATATTACATTTCTGCATAATAAAATTAAAGAATGAGTAAATGATTTCACTACTGAACGACTTGGGACTCGAGTGTCCAACTTAACGATATTGGTACTGAACGATTGGTTTATTCAGCACAAATTTATGTTGGTACCGAGCGAATAGTTCGTTCTGAACTACTTTAATGAATGGATCTAAAAAGCAACATGGGAGCAGTATAAATATCCTTTTCCCGAACCAAGTGACGCCATTCCGTTCTATTTGCTCTTGCTCAACTGCGTGCAGTAGTGGCAACGCTACTACGAGGTAAAAGTAGCCAGACTTTTTCAGGTTAAGCGGTCAATTTAGAAATTCAAATGTATATAGATTGATATGTAAATCAAACTGACTAAGATCGAGTTGGAATATGTAATTATATTTTGTTGTATTCTGACAGTGCTGCTAATAGCTCTCGTGTTAGTCATCGTTCTCCCTATCCTCGGTGGATGTCATATAGCGCAGCAATTGATCGGCCACATTCCAATACCAATGCAAATTGACAAGCTGCAATCCGCCCTTGTCGGCTATGAAAATCTGTCCATTCTGACTGCGCTCGATGGCCTTGACAATGTTAGTGGCGCAGATCTCCGTCGATTGGCATGGAGCCTTACGCAGGCGATCCACAATGCACTGGCCATAGCTGAGGAAGGCGGTCAGCTTCTGATCGACAAACTGCTTTGTGGGTCCGCAACAAATCGCAATTACGGCGACGCCATTTTGACTATAATAAAACGGATCCTAAAAGGAGAGTCGTTTAGCAACCTTAACTTGTTTATACACTTAATAAATAAAAATTAATAATAATTACTCAGAAAAAAAATTTCTAAAATTTATGGTTGTGGCATTTTAGCTCCAAAGAGCTAAGTCAACTTACCGACAGACTTCTGGTGAAGCCAATTACACCAAACTTGGATGCGCTGTAGGCACAAAAGACGGGTGACGGATCCAATCCAATCACTGAGGTCACATTCACAATAATGCCGCCCTTTCCCATCTGCTGTTTGTCCATGTAGGGCAGCACAGTGGCGCAGGTGTTCATCATACCCGTTAGATTTGTGTTGACTGTGGCCTCAATGTCCTGCTCATCGCATATTGTTGCACCATTGATCAGCACGTCGATGTGGTCCATTTGCACCATAACCTCATCGAAGTACTGCTTCATATCCTCCCTGGCCATGGTCACATCGAAGGTCCAGAAAAAGATTTGCGTGCTGTGCTTAATCGATTGCAACTGGACAATCGCCGGACGATTCTCCACACTGTGCAGAATGGCCAGTTTCTGAAAGAAATGGAAAAAGTTGCAAGTCTATATAACTGTGCTCGAAATAACACTAACACTTATCACACAGGAAGTGCTGTGGCAGTCTCACATATATTAAGAAATGTTTGATTTATTCGACCACAAATTGTTTCTTCATTTCAGCGATTCTTCTTTACTCATATTATTTGTCCAACTCTTTCTCTTTTTTTGTTTTTATTTATATATTCCAGAATTTATTATCATATTCTTCATTTTTTTTAATTTATATTTTAATTTAATTATTCACTTTCCATTTTATATCATCTAATTTGTAACCAATTTTTATTTTTTAAATAATTTATTTTTTTTTCCAGATTTATTTAAATATTTTTTATTTAAATATATTTTGATTTGATATTTTTATTTAGTTATTAACTTTTAATTTTAAATCATCTAATTTGTACTTTCAAATTTAATTTTTTTGTCTATATTTCGAATTGTAAACTCAACTAAACAAAGATAAAAATAAAAATTCTTGTTTCCTGATGGACTTTAAACTTGACGTTTTTTGCTAAAATGCGTTCTTCTTTTGGTGTTCTATCGATAAATAATAATCTCTAATTGATTTATGAATTATTAAATTAAATTGATACTCAATCAAGTAGTTCAATCATTTTGAATCGTGACTCGTCAAAAATAAAGAAATATTCTGTAGAGAGAATATTTGCATGCATTGCCTTATTGCGACTCGTCAAAATTAAAGAACTTTCCTATAAAGAGATATCTGCACTATCTTATCCAAAATACCCCCTGGCTTATCAGTCACAGATACTCACTGCTATATTCTTGCTCATGAGCACTTTGCATGCCTCCAGAGTGATGCCGCCACAGTTTGACACATAGCAGACATGCTTGCCGCTCAAATCGAACATGTTTACCAAACGACTCCAGTTCTATTTTACTACTGACCATTTTTATATGCTGCTGCAAAAGGCTTTTGGCCAACTTCGTTTTTATCTATCCAATTAGGTGAGCGCAGCTTATCTCTTTTTTTCGTTCTTTATTCTATCAGTTCCATGAACTCTTTTGCTATTTACCATTACTCAGAATTGAGCTGAAGAAATAATCTGGAAAATACACTGAAATCTGATTTGAGTAGATTGAATGGAAAATGAGGGCTAAAGTTCAGATGCCCGACGACCAGTGCTTGTGTCCTTCCCATTTGACTTCCTCCAGCTTGCCCCGATCCATTTTCCAGATGGCACCATTTTTGTTGGCCTCAATGGCCTTGACAAAACTCTTGGCGGCCTCTTGTGTTGACTGGGTGGGATGGGCCAGCAGCAGCTCTGCCGTACACGGCTCCACATCCAGCCAAGAGTTGAATTTTCGCACCAGTGACGTCCGGGTAATGCCCGGATTGATCGAGTACGCCGATATGCCAGTGATGGGCGTCAGTTTCTGTTGAAATTATCAAGGCACTTATAATCTGGATCTATTTGAATCTGCTACTACTTACTGCCAGTGAATAGGTGTAGCTGAAAGCTGCACACTTTGAGGCACAGTAAACGGGCACTTGGTAGATGGGGTTGAAGGCAGTCACGGAGCAGATGTTGGCAACAACTCCGCCCGGGCCACCCTTGCGCTTATCCCAGAAGTCCATAATTGCGGTGGTGGTATTAACCGTACCAGTGAAATTCACGGCAATCGTTTTCTCCATCTTGTGATCGTCCAGGATGCCGGCGCCATTGATAAGCAAATCGATTTTCTTGAACCTTTTGAAGATTTTTTCGAGTAGCTTTTTACTTTCATCCAAGGGTGCCGTCACATCATAGGGATAGAATGTTACTTTCGAATTTGAATTCAGCTTCTGCAATTCCTTGAGCGCTGTCGGCTTGCATTGCGTGTCCAGGATCACCAGATTCTAAACGAAAAGGAATCTTTGAATATTTGGATCTAATCAGCCCGGACTGAGCGGACACACACACACACCTTGGGGCCTTTCTTCATAATCTCTCGACTGGTATCCAAGGCAATATCTCCCAGACCAGCTACGAAGATGATGTTCTTGCCAGCGATTGCTCCTCCGCACGCGCCGCTTTTTCGTCGGGTCTGCTTGGAGGGCTAGGAATAAGCGATGGCAACCAAATTAAATAGTTCTAATTTCATTTGATTGATTGTGATTTGATGCTGAGATTTACCTCAAGTTTAGTGCGCACCATTTGGAAATAAAGTGGTCGCCCTCTCTCGTTTTGATACATTTTAGCAGCTATACAAATCGGTAATTTGCTGTTCCGTGGCTCAATATTACTTGTCACCTCTGCGGAGTCAACATTATCGAGCGGCATCGTTTTGGCGCTTGCCGAGCAGCAACGGGCTCTGAAATTGAAGCATGCATGGCGCAAAAAATTATGAACGAACAAAGGACTTGTCATTTTAGTAAATAATTTATTGAGTTAATGGCCGAAAATGTATTAAATTCCTGTGTACGTGCTGGTTCGAGTGAGCAGTGTCTACTGAAGTAAAAAATACTTTTAAGTTACCTACTTGATTTTCAAAGTTCGATTTGTAAATCAACGTTATGTCGATAAAGCAGACAAAGTGAACAAAAGGCCCTTTCCCCTTTTAAGGTAGAGCTCAACAATATCCTTAAGCATTTCAAAAGAATACATATTTTCCATCTTACGGGAAAAGGTCTATCGATTTCAAATGTTTTCTGTATTCGTCTGGTTAGTGGCCTTTATATGGACCCCTAAAAGTATGCATCCATTTCTTGTCTTGCGGGCAAACAGCCAATGCAGCAACCCGATTTGTGTCCCCGCTAAGTACTAGAAGGAACAGAGCAGCATAATTTTGAAATAATGACACATTTCTTGGTTTTTCAAATTTTTTTTATTACTTTTAAATAAATTATCTAATGGTTTTACATACAACTTTAGTTATTGTTGTTTCCTTATGCACAGTTCCAAAATCAATCAATACAAATTAATTATGTGTCCATATAAAGTTGCACTTAGAGCTAAGCTGTTGATGCAAAAATGTAATTTTAAGAACGTATTTGCCATAAGTTGTACACTTAAATACTACGCATACATCGATTTACATGTAAAATTTACAAAAAATCCTCATTACGACAGCATACAATATATATTATATATATAGTTAGTTGCCTAGATCAGATAATGTTGGCTATATACACATGAAAAATTAAGAAAAACAAAATACGAGTGCTTTCAAACAAAAACATGTGAAACGTTTTTCAAAATTATACAGTAAATATATAAACGTAAAAATATAAACAACATAAGACTTTGTCAACTTTGCACCTTCAAATGTGGAAAGCGCAAGAACAAAACTAGACAAACTGTTGGCCATCATTCGTTCTTGTCTATTGGTACAATTATGTATTTATATGAATAAAGACGTTTTTCTTAGGCGCTAATTTCAGTGAATTTTACATAAGGCAGCATTATCTTGCACAGGTGCAAAAACCTTCAACTTCAACTTGCTTAAGCATTAAAATACAAATAAGATACTGCTCAAAAGCACAAACATCTATTCAGATATAGCGTATTGCAACCAAAATCCATTGAAAATCCATTTAAAGCAATTTGCATGCATTTGTTAGTTTAAGCTTAACTCGTACTTAAGCTAACAAACTAAATAGGTAGATACTTCAAAAGTGTAAACAAGCTGACACAAACTACATCGATTTCATATTGTTTGTACAACAATGTAAATATGGCATTGTATCAAAAGATTTCTCAAATAGTTAAAGCATTTTGTTAACCAATGATTATTAACGGCCCTCTATTATTAGTTAACTAATAACTAACTATCTTAGTCTAACATACAATCAGTGCGTCGCTTAAAAGTTATTAGTAGGCACGATGTTCAATTAAAGATCCTTAAACTTATCTACAGCTAAATGATTACAAGTTAAATCAATAGAAATTAACAAAAAACGAAATCGAAACAGAAAAAACTTGGCGAATATATAAATGCAACGTAGGTCAAAACTGCAGAGACTTCAGAGCACTAACTAACTAGCTAACTAACTAACTAACTATCTAAAACTAACAAATATTCTTAAGTAGTACATCGCGTTCTAGACAATCTTCATGGGCACATCGATGAGGCAGTCGGCCTCGAGCCGCCCAAGCGTCTTCTTGACGCGCAGCGCTGTGAGGCGAACCGTTGGATTCGGATGCCAGCACTCCTGCATGATTTTGGAGACGGCGGCGAGCACATCATCCTCCTGCCAGCGCAACGGTATTGGCGGCCGGAAACCCTTAGCGCATACGACCGCATGCATATCATCAAAGGTGGGATCCGAGGGCACCACATCATGATACGGCAGCGCATAATCCTCGCAGGTCGTTGTCTTAGTGCCTGAAATGGGCGTATAGCAGCGCCGGGCCATCTCCCACAGCACCAGACCCACCGAGTACATATCGGCACGCTTGAACTCCTCGAACTGTTGTGGATTGAGGGCCTGGCTGAGCACCTCCGGTGCCATGTAGCGACGTGTGCCAACACGCGTGTTCTGTGCAATGTGTATCTCGTCCAGCTCCGAGATGTACTTCACAGCCAGCCCAAAATCAGCGATGGCACACTGTCCGTTCCGTTTGACGAGTATGTTCTTGCTCTTGATGTCCCTGTGTGCGATGGCCGGTTTGCCCGGCGTGCCAAAGATCTCGTCGTGCAGATGGGCCAAACCGGAGGCTAGCGAATAGGTGAGCAACTGCAGCTTCTGTGGATTGATAATCGATGTGGATAGATAATCGTGTAGGCTGCCAATCTCATGATAATCGGTAATCAATAGCATCTGTGTCCAGCTGCCGTTGCCCTTAATGTCGGCGGCAATGAAACCCAAAATATTCTCGTGTCGCATGAGGACCGTTTGATAGATTTCGGTTTCGCGAAACCAGGACGCCTCCTCCGTGGTGAAGAAGGTCTTGACGGCAACGCGCTCGTCGCGCCACTTGGCCAGCCAGACCTCGCCGTAGCGACCCTTGCCCACCAGACGCACCATCTGGATTTGCTTGGCAATGGTACGTTGCACCAGTAGCGGCAATCCCGAACCAGAGCCCGAGCTTTGCTCCACCAGCTGTGACAGCGGTGACAATTGCGAGTTGCACATGGAGTTGATCAAACGTGGCTGTTTGCGCAGCTTCTCTCGTCGCTTGTAGACCAGACAGAGTGTGAACACGAAGGCAATGAGGACGGTCATGCAAACGATTATCGAGGAGAAGAGGGCGATGGTGTGCATAGATTCGCTGCTCACGGGCAACTCGGGTGCCGCCGTTGTCATCTTGGGCATGTATTCCGGATGCAGGCCACGATTGCAGAAATTTGCAGTCTCGCAGCAGGCAATATTCTTGCCATGAATGTGCGGCACAGCGGCAACTTTGCACTGCAAACGAAAAAGGTACATTTAAGTTGGAGTTGGGATTCAAAGGGAGTTTGCTTCAACTGACCATTAGAAGACCGCCATTCTCTTCAGGCGGCATGCAGCCATATGTGCGCTCCTCCTCGTAGGTGCCAGTCGTCTCATCATACACCTCCTCAACGGCGCTGAAGCAGCTGCCTCCTGGCCGAGTCTCACAGGTCCCATTGCTCACATTATTCGGACAGCTGCCATCGCAGTAGCAAGTCAGCGAGCGTGCTAAAATAATACAAATATGCAGATTCATTTTAAAATCGAAATACATAAAACATATATAATGTAAACAAATTATGGCAATATATATTTCTTATTTCAATTGAGCGTAAAATACATTTATTTATAAATATTATTGTTAATAACGCACACAAGACAAAACCAAAATTGTATAATATTTAAGCTAAGTTTTAGCTTTTTATTATTTAATTTTCATTTTGTAGTTCTTGTATGAATGTAAAAATCTTTGTCGGACTTAGATTTCTATAGCGAGTGTAAAACATGTTTTCCTATTATATTACTTCCTTTCCTGCCTAGGGCGACATAATCTGCTAACTAATCTGCTTTCGACGATCCCATCTAATTGCCAGGGTTCGCTAGATCGGTTCGGTTAGTTAGATGAGTTTTTAGTCCCGTCAAAGAACCGGTTCTTCCCTCCTTGCTATTTAGTCCCGTCAAGACACCGGTTCTTCCCTCCTTGCTATTACTCACTTAAAGCGTTTTGGATTATAGCCAATTAAAGTACAATTGCGACTTGGCGCTTCTAGCCAGCTTAATTGCCGACTTTCTTCGCGCCTCTGTGGTTTGCAAACTTAAAACGAATTAAAATATTTTAGACTTCATTTGAGCAAAGTTAACAAGTTTTTAGTATGAATTTTTCATGATGGAATTTTGCACAACTTAACAAGGAGTGTGCGAAATGAAGCTGGATACATTGCCACAAATGTCCACAGCACGATGCAGAGTGCCAAGTGTTTGGATCTGGTGCACAACAACAACCGTAACTCGGGGTCCGCCTAGGCCACAAAAAAACAACAGCAACTAGCTAATTACAAGTGCCAGCTATTCGATAATGTTGTCAAGTGACAGGAACGACTCCACTCAGTTGCAGTTGCAGCTCATGTAGCCTGTTCACATTATGGAGTAGCAAGCAGATATATGGTCTGTGCGATTTATGATTACAAGCGCTTTCCTCTGCTCTGTCCGTTGCAGCTTGTTAGCGTTTGTGCTTGTGGGCGTCACTACTTGTGGTTAATGCAGCGCGTGTTCAGTTGGCCACAACAAACAGCCCGCAAGACGTGTTAACCGTTAACTGGCCACTGCCTGTTTCCCATGGCTGATTCGGTAAGCAGCTACCGGACTTACAAGTCTGTACTGTTCATTCATGAAAATCGTTTCAAGTGCTAAGCTGTATTTGTTTGTAGTGCATAAGTTAAAACAGTCTCGAATTGGAGTGGGAACAGAGTATGGTGCAGTCGTTTTTACTTGTTTCTCATTGTTCTTGCTTGGTAGTTGGATTTTCTGACACGTTCGCCACTCCAGTTTTGCATGCTTTTTTTTTGACAAGACAATTGACGTGGCTAAAATGTAAATAGTTGCGAATTCTCACAAACTTAACGGATGTGTGTCATAAGCTGGTAATTAATCTATCTGTTTTTTGTTCTTAGAACCAGTTTCATTTATCTCTGACTTTGCGGTCTGATAACCAGCTGAAAGTGGCCATTAAACAATGCATTAATCTGACAGAAGAAACCAGCAAGCGTGAGTTGATATTATTCAGTTCTTAGCTTTACTGTAGTTATCAGCTCAAACGGGCCGACTTGGCTAATAGCAAAAATCCATATCTGCCCGATAAGACCTTAAATTCGAAAAGTACTTTGCTGATAATCATCTTTTGCATAGCAATCAAATGCAGTCAGAGTGACAATCCTACACACCGAACATGAGTGAGATAGTAAAAGATACATTTTGTGGCAGCAAACAAATATCTGAGCGGACGTACTTGGCTTGGCATTTGGGGCACGCCTCGTCAGCCATGGCAATACATGGTGTAATGCTGAGATAATGATTTAATTACAATTTAATGGCCGGCGTAAATTACTACAAAATCGTAGTTATTTTTTTCGCTTTTTGCTGTTCTATTATGCAAAACAAGCGAAAAAACAGAGACAATGACAAATTCAACCATTTGAGTGGAATTCGCCTGAAAAATAATAAATTGTAATTAATATGTTGCACGGCTTAATGAAAATTGCATTTTCTATTTGCAGTTCAAATCATTAAAGAACAAACAGTGCAAGCATTTACAGTCAGACAGTGGGACATTAATGACTGTCATTCATGAGGAAAATCGTTTGAATAGTTGTTAACAACAACAACAACAGAAGCTTGTCAACGCAAATACGATCGAGTAATACCCATAACAAAACTGACAAGACCAGAGACACCGGTCAAAACCCGTTTACCTTCACCACAATGCCCCGTGTGCGTAAAAATAACTCAAAACCAGCAGGAGTGCTCGAGGCGAGAGCACTGCTCGACTAGCAGTCACCCTATCATAAATCGAACACATTTGTATGAATGTATACAGTTGATGATTCCGATTGTAATTATCGAATAATAATATTATTATTATTTAATTATTTTGTATTATTGTTGTATTATTCCTAATGTGTCTACAAACAAACAAAACAAATTATTCAAAGCATGACTTCAAAAATATTTCAGATAATAATATTATTAAAAAAATTACAAGCAATCAGTTAAAAACAATAATCAAGCAAAGAAAAAATAAAGTCTTGAATCTTAATTGATCTTTGATTAGCTTTTTATTTATTCAAAGATATTCAATGTCACGCAATATTGTCAGAGCATAAACATTCTCAATCAGAACGATATATGCCCAAAATTGTGGCTATCATTGCTATCGGCTATCAATTCATAACAGATGAAGTTATCGATAACATCAACAGCATCATCGAATTTGCAGACTCTAGCTCTCTGAGAGAGTGTTAAGCAGACAAACACTGCTGGATTGACTCGGCTGTTGATGTTGATCAATAATATATATACCAAATGACTGTTACATAAAGGAGTACAACTTTATTATACCCCCTTTGACACACTCTTAATGGGCATAAAAATGTTGTTTTCAATTCTAAAGAACTAACATGATAATTTCCAAAGAACTGATTATCTCATTTAGAATGTCAGAAATGAGTGCAGAATATCCTCAAGTCGCGCACCTTCGACTGAGGTCGGCTTAATCGTTTTTACTTTAAATAATACAATCTATTTCGGGTTTGGTTTAAAGTTTAGCTTAGTTGTTTTTCCTGTTTATTTTTGGTTGTTTTGTTTTTTTTTGCCAGGCTATAGTTAATTTATTAGGTTCGTTCACATGGCGATCGGTGTTGGATGATGTTGATTTAAATCTTGCATGGGATTCAAAATTCTCTTTGATGTTGTCACGATAAATGCAAATGCAAATGTTTGATTGTTTTCAAACTTGTCGTATGCATTTCCATTTGGCGCACCATAAAATGCTCAACCAAGTGAATAAACCTACACAATGAAAACAATTTGCGGCAATTCAAGATAATTTCGCTGCAACAGTAGGCGTGTCCAATAAATAATAAAAACAATCATTAAGAAGAAGAAGCAGTTAATAAATATTAATTGACTGGGCGTAAACTTGATTTGAATAAAAGTACTTGAACAAAAGTCATGAGACTACAACCATGAGATCCATACATATATACATATGCACATATATGGTGGATCAGCAATTAAATTCGATATACACGTATGTAAAAATCAGTTGCTTTTTTCGCTTGAGCAGC
Source organism: Drosophila nr. medialis 2 BK-2023a (assembly GCA_035044325.1). Taxonomy (NCBI): domain Eukaryota; kingdom Metazoa; phylum Arthropoda; class Insecta; order Diptera; family Drosophilidae; genus Drosophila; species Drosophila nr. medialis 2 BK-2023a. The sequence goes on from JAWNMH010000394.1 coordinate 1,131,063, forward strand.
TGCACTCTGTTTTTGCTAGAGTATGTAATCGTCGGCGTGCCAAATCGAGCTCTTCTTTCTTGCTTCTTGTTGCTATTTACATTGAAAATACTTTGCATTTGTTGCCGTTTCCTCTTAGAGCTCGGACACAAACTGGAATATATGCATAATAGCGGTAAAAATAATACAGCAGTAGTACGAGAAACCCGCCAAAACCATTGTAGGCAATTTGTCATGTTCATCTGTTGTGTGGCGTGTGTATTTTTGAACATGCAATTTGTCTTACATCATTGTTGGGGTGCTTCATCTCCGTTGAAAACAATTTTGAATTCATAACGATAACAAATTTATTTAATTTTATTTTGATCAATTTTAAGTTATTTTTGTTACTATTGGGATTATTTTGTTGGGTTTCTGGCTATTGATTGCTTTGTCCTGTTATTGAATTCGATTATTTTTAATAAATAAGTTTGGATTTCAGACTGAAGCTATGTAATTAGCTCTTTTCTTAAGTAAACTCAATTTATGCCTTTAAATAAGCCAATTAATGTATATTGCATTAAAAATAAATTATAGTTTTAAACAGATGTCATCACAAAATAATTAATTCCCAAAAAAAACCTAACTCAGTTTGCATAATTTCGATTATTTTCAACGGGATTACTATTATTCTAGTCACTCCCAAATCGAGTTACTGGAAGTAACTAAACTTAAAAGAGTGGAAGATTATACATTTGAGGAGGCAGCTCTTCTATTATTTTGACCGCTGCTGTATGTGCGTACATATGTAAATGTTACATGGAGTGTGTTATTTACCAACTGCGCGTTATTTTTATTGTAACAACAAGCTGAACCGACGCTGGGGCTACTGTTTTTAAAAGCTACTGACTTTTAGCACTTTGAGCCACTAACAATATGCCCAAAGTGGCTTTAATCATATTCAAATGAACACACATACATACATACACACATGTGTTCATTCATTCTGTGCCTAAGTTGTCTGCTTGCGAAAAAAACAAGTTTCTTTGAGTTCGCCCTTGTTTCATAGGCAGCAGGCAGCAGGCAGCAAGCAGCAGCAGCATCCGGCAACCCACGCATTGAATTGTTCCCGTGGTATCCCCAACACACACACACACGCGCACATAAATCAGCTCTCTCTCATCTAAATGTGTGTGCGTGTGTGTGTGTGTGTGAGTGCGTGTTGCCCACGCATCGCAGTTTGTCGCGTTTTTAATCGCATTTCTTGATTCCATTAAAAACTATGCGACACTTAATTAAAACGCATGCAAACGCTTGAAATGAAGCGGCTGCTGCACAAACGAAGCGGCTGCTGCACAAATGAAGCGTGTGGCGTACTTTTTATTAAGCATTTTGACAGCGTTTTGATTAACAGCCATAACCCCATAACGCTTGGCCAACAAAACGCCCACGAATTGAAATTTATTTGCCCAGCAGGCAAGGCACTCGCAAAATATCTAACAAAAATTGCCAGTTTCCATCTAGTTTATGGCTTAGATGCGGTTTGTCGTTTACATTGGCGTTGCCAGCCAACTTTTAAACACTCAATTATGCAAATATGCGCATTTGGTGCGTTGGAATGCCATAATAATAACAATAATAATATAATAAGCACAGCATCTAACATTTAGTTGGCATCTTAATTGGAATTAGTGCCCAGAAATATTCTCAGGTGAGAAATAGACACTTTGGTCTGAGAACTATTCAAAAGTTTTATGGTTTTGGGACATTTATACAGTTTTTCAAATAATAAAAGCAATTTCAGAACTATTAAATATATATAAAGTTTAAATATTTATTTTTTGACTTAGTAGTCTGCCTGGTGACGAGTCCCGACGGGATTGGAGTAGACATAAAAAATATAAATCAAAACTTTCTTATGTTCGGTTCAGAATGATTTACCTCCGAACATGAAAAAAGACTCCAAGATTTAAATACGAAAATATGAAAATCGATTTTAATTATAGATAATGTAATTTAAATACACAAAATAAATATAGCAAATGTAGATAAGTTGGCCAGCAACTTGGGAATCCACTTTCAACTAGTGTTTGCAGTCACTGCTAGTAGTTGTAAATTTGTTGCTTTTAATTGGCCGTCAGCTGCACTTCATTGTTGTTTACAGCGTGTACCGTTTCCTACACATATATTAATTTATGGCAACGCTTTGCCATATGATTCATGATTCATCTAACGATTTCCGTTGCCAACGCGCATCCCATTATACATACATATGGACGCACATAATATATCATTGCCACGCATCGTATCGGTTTAGCTAGGTGCAGTTCCCCACAAGCGGAGATACTCGATTTTGCTTTCCGTTTGCATTCATATTCACATTCACATTCACATTCACAGTCGCATTCACATTCACAATCGCATTCAGCCGTTTATCATTTCCCTTAAAGGCGTGGGATATGCTCGTTGGTCGTGTCGTAAACATTACGTCAAAAAAAAAAAAAAAATACCCAACGGACGGACGGACCGCCCAGGTTAAAAATACACCCACTACAACGCTGCTGGCGACAGAGAGGGACAGAGAGAGAGAGAGAGGGGGACAGAGAGCTGCTCCTCAACTCCACCTGAAATGCAGCGTTACTGCATTCAAAACAGCTCAAAAATTTAATTTTTTGCTGGCTTCAGATTTGTCTAGTTGATGCCTGTGACAGACAGAAAGTGTTGGGATTATTTTTGGAGGGGTACACAAATTATGAAACCAGATACTGTTGACTTCCTTCTAAGAACACCCAAAGTTTTCAGCTATTTTCCATTAACACTGCACACTCAAACATTTTGCAGCTGCTCTTAGTATCTTTCCAAATCTGCCTGGTTTTTAGTTTCAACTATTTTCCACAATATGCAAGAAAATCGGATAAATTAACCAATTGAAAAAATGAACATAAAACAAAAACCAGGACAGGAAATTAACAACACAAGTTGCAAGGGCGGAAAATATTTAAAAAATAAAAAATAAAAAAAATGAAGACTACGTAACAAAATAAAAATCAGCAACCCACAGTCCCAAAATATATGCAAATAGATTTGGAAAATTTATTTACTGCAGACAAAAGAAAACATTATTTTGGGCACATATCCACAAACATACACACATACATGTATGTCAATATATTTGTTGAATTTAAATATGCAGCAGTTGCTGCTTTGTCGTTCGCCTCGATTCCTGTTGGCCGGCTGCTTTAATACTCTGCTAATCAATTGCAAATGGGTAATCAGAGTATGATGAATTGTGCAATAATTGGGCAGAAGATGAGATTCGATTTTATCGATGACTAGCAGCGTTTCTCGAATATAGATACAAATCGATTTTCGATAGCAATAAGACACAATTGTAAAGATTTAGACATAAAATTCCTAGATTTAGATTTATTTCATTCAATCCTTAAGATCGGATAAGTAACACGTGTTGGGTTGCTTGCCAAACCAACTTCCATCAGAGTATCTGCTGGTCGAGCTCTCTCGACTCTAGCCTACTTGCCTGCTTGTTTATTTTGGTCTAATAAAGTTTCCGACTCGCTGTCTGTGAGCTAAACTAAAAGCGAACTCTGACGTGCTCGCAGACACGAAACATATGCACAATTGTGCCACTAAATATAATCTAATAATAATACATATTGCTGAGGGGGCGGGTGTGCACTAATTGTCAATGCTAATTAACGCAGCAGGTGGCTGGCTAAAAGCTGCACAACTAATGAGAAATTGAAAATAAATAAACTAGTTTTCAAAATTCACTTGTTTCAGTTTAGCAGCTCGCATGGAAAATTTCAAAATGTCCACAAAATCATTTCGCCATTTTGGACGCGCATATATCCTGTTACACTTACTCTATACATATATATATATATAAATGTGTGTGTGTATATATGCCACTCGGATCTATCTCAAAACTGTCGACAGTGTGTGTTAAACACATGTGAAAATTAGTGAACTGATCTGTGATATGGATACACAGCCAGGCAGCTGCTCTTGCTTGTCAACTTAAATATATACAGAAGAAAAAAAAGCAAAAGTAAAAAACAAAATCAGAATAAAATGTATCTGCAAGATACACACAAACAGCACACACACATCTCTGTGGCAGCTTCCTGCCCAGACAAGCAAACAGCTAACAAATTCCATTCACGGTAAATTACAATTGACGATTAATCAAAATGAAATTAATGCAAGCAACACTCAACAGACTTTTTTTGAGCTGTGCATCTTGCAGATTCATTTGATTTCACTGGGTGTGTGTGTGTGTGTGTGTTGTGAACAATAAAAAATGAGACCCTTTGTAAATAAAACGTGCCAGAATGCTAGCCTCAAAAGTGCTCGGCTAGCACATACCCCTTGCTCCGATTTGTACATTTGTCGTTGTCTTCAGCTTTTATGGAGACTCAAACAGATTCAAAGACTGCTGAACAGAGACAGACAAACGTACACAATAAGACATACAGATAGATACCCTCTTTTTTTATAGCAAGATTAGAGCAGATCAACAAAAATGAGCTCTAAGACACAGTTGTTTATAAGTGTCCTTGAACTTGTCTTTATGTCTTCATATATAATGTTTATGTACTTGTTGATAAATCTAGTCAAATTGAAAGCAATTTCATTTGGCTATTTGAGAATCTTGTTGTTTGCATTGCATATCTATTATCCGTATATATATATATATATATATATATATTTTATGCGTTATTTTAGCATCAGGCCTTGAACATCTTCATTATTTTTTTTTCTTATTTTGGCTCTTGATTTATGGCTTTGAATGATGATAAAAACGCAATCTACGTGTTCGCGTCTCTTTCACGGAATCGTATAAGCTTTTTACGACCAACTTTCGAGTGCCCAGAATAGAGTTAATAAAGTTTGGTCTCACGTAGCAGAGAGCAATGAAGGATGTAAAGTTAATGAATGAATTGCAGTCATTTCCGTGACATGATCGAGGGTCAAATAATTACAGACAGAGCTGCACTTTATATATATTAACTAATTAATTTTATGTGAAGTAGATTTAATATTAGTCGCAAGAAAAACAAGTTAGAATATTCTAGTTGAGGCAGCTCGACGGGGAAATACCCATTTTAAAATAAAAATATTAAATTTATAACATTTGAGATTAATAAATCAGTGTTTTTTATCTGATCCTAATGCAATGTTGACAGTTGATCAATTATATGTGCAGCAATGTTACGTAAAATGTTTTTATGATAATATATGTAAAATAGGCAACACGGCAATTATCGAAACTGGCAATTAGCCAAGTTAATTGCACTTACTGCTAAAATTCTTATCTCAAGTACATAGATTAAACTTTTTGTGTCAGCCATAACAAAAACAACTCTTATCGCCAAGCAGTCAAAACAAATTTGCATTATTTTAATTTAAAGACGCAACAATTCGATGGTTGCACATACTGCTGACTTTGCAACCAAAAGAGAGAGAGAGTGAGGGGCAGTGAAAGGGGTGGAAAAATGCGAATATGCAGGCCTAAAAAATCAATGACCTCTTTGCGTGCTAAAGTCGCCAAGTTGGCTTATTAATGTATCAAAAAAATCAAAATTATAAGTAAACTAAAATGTCAGCAAAAAAAAAAGAACCATAAAAAATATGCGCAAAAAAATATATTGTAAAAATGTGATTAACATTTTTACAAAAAATATATATTTATACATTTTAAGCGAATAAACTTTAGATTGATTGTCTACCTTCGATGTATTGAATCTTGGAGATCTATAGATATATCTATAGATCCATATCTATATCTTGCAACAGGGCATCTGCTAGTATATCACTCTATCTCTCTCTCTCTCTCTCTCCCTCTCTCTCTCTCTCTATCTGTCTTTCTGTCTCTCTCGTCATGTGCACTTTGACTTGTTATTGGTATCCTTAAGCTTTGGATAAGTCACGCCTGTTTCATGTCTGAAAACAGGGTATCTGCTAGTCTAACAGACTCTCTTTTCTCTCTCACAAGTCCTGTACATTTTGACTTGTTATTAATAGTTTTGTTTGTTTACGCTAGCGACGCGCTGATAAGATTGAGTCAACCTAGTATACCAGCAGTCGGCCAAGTTGTCGATCCAAATAAATGTGTACATATATATTTATATGAATGTACACATACATGCACATACATATATATGTGTGTGTGTCGATTTATACCTGAGTTAGTTTAGTGGGACAGACATAGCCGCAAGTCACGACGCTTTATCAGTTTTGTGTGTTGTTCGTTGGAACATTTTATGTGTGGCATATTTAATCATAAATGAAAATAGTGATAGCACCTTCAGCACTTTCCCTCCAAGTCTCTCTATCACTCTGCTTTATGCGTTTATGACATTTGGGAGCGGTTTAAAGTTTCAATCAAATTAAAAACAATACAAAAACAAAAGCGTTTCAAAAACGCCGCTCGGCTCTCACAATCTCAAACGTATTTTATTTTTCCCCAAATATATTTTTGCATTTGTCGCACCTTGTGAATTTTAATTCCATTTCACGGGCATTTGAATAATTTGGGAGCTTGGACCGCCTATGGCGAATCCATTATTAAAAAAAACGCAGCCAACTAAATCACAAACAATGACACATATATATATATATTATATATATATATAGAAGAGGGGCTTAACTAACACCTGGCATAGTTTGGCACTGACTGTGTGCCAAATTGTTAATTGGCAATTTGCTTGTTTGCTGTTCATAATAATTTGTAATTAATTTTTTATGTAGAGCAAACAGAGTATGACATGCCATACAGGAGTTATATATACATATATATATCTCAAAGATCAGTGCTGACAAGTAATCAAAGATTGCTTTTAGCTTACAAAAACAACCACTCAGTCTAAGCACACAAAAAACATATACAAACTGTAGTCCTAATCAAATGCTCAGATGCATATCAAAGTAGTTTAATCAAATGATAAAGGGTTGAAAATGGACTGAAAAAGGTTACAATCTCAAGCAGACAGAAGGGGACAGAATATGGGGTATCTGCCAGTCAGTCAAATTAAATTACTTGGTTGTTTGCTGCGTTCTACCTGCACACCATAAAAAATTAAGAAAACATGTTCAGCAAGCGAAGAGGGCATATTTAAAGGTGCAAAGGAGACAGACCCTGAACCCGAAGACGTCGCATATTTTAAGCCACCTTTATGGGACGACAGGCGAGGCGAAAACTGTTTCGAATACCCCTCTGCTGCCGCTGAATACCCCTGAGAGAATACACAAATGCCAAGCGATTAGAAACAGAAAATCCAAACAGGAGAACGAATTTGAATTGAAAAACATTATGTGCTGAACAGCAGGATTATTTCGACATTCATTTGATTTGGAATATGAGCGTTGCATAGTTATGAGCCACAATCATTAGCAATTCCCTATCTCCTCCACTCCCTGACTCTGGCTTCTGGGCAGGATTGGAACTGAGTCTAACAAAGACAACTGTAGACCCCATCAAATTCCCAAGCAAGTCACAGAATTATTAAACAAGCAAATATAAAAATAACAAGCGAGTTTCAGTCAATGGGGACCGACTTATAGATGCCCTTTAAGTAGTCTTCTTACTGCAAATGTTGGTTGGCATAAAGCTGAGTTATATTCCTATGGAATGATATGCTTATATTTGAGTATTTGAGCATCGAAAACTTCAATTTGAGCGTCTACGGAAGAAGGATCGATATATATGAAATAAGTTATATCTGCTAGTGACTTTTATGTCAAATATAATGCCTATAATTACCCATATTTAATCTTTTATCCATATTTAAGAGTTATAAAGTATTCGATTTTACTGCAAACAGAAATACAGAAAATTGTGAATGCCAAATTTGGTGTCTGGAAGCTGTTTCAACCAATTTTAATGGCTGGAAAGTTTAACCTAAAATTTTAGATTAACTTGAAGTTAAATCTAAACATGAGTTTTCCTAAAGATAAAGATGAAGTTTTCAGTTCAACTCCCAGTATCAAAGTAAATCAAATCATTAGATCAATAACCACTCGAAAAGAGTGTTCTACAAGTCCCAATATGCCTACATCGCTTCAAATATACATTTTGGAGAAGGGAGAGCATTTATTGAGCATATGCAGCAAAAAATAAAGAAAAGGAAAAAAGAAGAGAAATGTTATATTAATATTTACCATGAGCCTTCTTCTTTCTGGACATTGGCGCCATGTCTGGAGATGCCAACAACCACAACAATAACAGAAACGATGATGATTTTTATGCGAAGCAGTTGAAGCGCTTGCAATGCAACCTCAAATGTTGTTCTTGTTGCTGCTTTTGTTGTATTTGGGTGTTTGGGGCCCAGTTGCTTAGCTCTCTGGCCGTGCAACAAAACAATAATTGCGGCAGCAACCCGAGCCGCCCGTCGACGGAGAGCACAGATCGTGTGGAGAAACGAGAACTCAGCTCGCATATATTGTATACATATATATATATATGTATTTATGTGTGTATATATTGTTGCTGGCGCGACGACTCCTCTTTCCTTTTGGTTCGGGGTTCGGGCTTAGCTCGATTTTTATTTTGTTTTTGGTTTGGTTTGGTTTGCGGCCTGCGGCGGCGTCGGTCAAGCTGGCGACACCATGGAGCCCTATAAAGTGCCCAGACTTGGGGACGAAAAAAAAATTATGGGTTTTGGCAAACTTGATCCGCAAGCACACTGGAGTTATGCTCTCTTCCTGCTTTTTTCGTTTGTTCTTGTTCTTTATGGATCGTTTATGTTGCTTTTGTTGTTGTTAGTTTGGTGATGCTGTTGCTTGTTTGTTGTTGTTGTTGTTGTTGTTGTCGCTGGTGGTGTGAGCGCGTGATCAGCACGTTGATTGTAATTATATACGAAAGGTGGCAATACGAATCAGTTGAAATCCGACGCTTATCCTGCTCAGTCAATCAGATGTGAGAACAATGTGCATTTTTATTCAATAATTCAGCTACTTTTGTATTTAACTAATTGATTGCTTTACACACACACAGACACATACAATGTTTTGTTTTTTTTGTCACAGCAAAATAATCTTATATATATTTCAAACACTCTTTTGCTAATTTGTAGCCCCATTTGATATATAGGAACTCTCCATTAATCATTGCTTTTGATGGCTAATTGAAAACCATACGAAATTATTTACGAATGGACAGAAAAATGTATAGCCTCAAACAAGCGAAATGCGCAGAAACACGTCACAACACGACCAAGACGTTTTACGTACTGAATGCACAACAGCAGCAACAGGCGAGCTGTGAGAAGGCCAGCCACGAAACAAACTTAGCGAGAGAGCATCAGTAGAACAACATGCCGCTCACTGCTGATATTTTCACTAGCTCTCTCTCTCTCTGTGTCGCGTTGTGAAGAACTAAAATGCAGAGTGCATGAGTGCGTTGGCGTCACTGTGACGGAAACGTGTGGGTGACCAGAGAGAAAGCGAATATGTATGTGTGTGAGAGGCAAAGCGAATGAGAGAGAGAGAGAGAGAGAGAGGTATCGAAGAAGAGAGAATTACAAAAGAGTAGAGAGAGAACGTGTTTTTCTTTTGGTCACGCTCACTAGTATATCAAGTTTTTGAATGTACTGCTTGTTTGCGTGTGTTGGTGTTTGTACGTATTGGTGCATGCGTTTAATATCCAGATCTTTTATGCTGTGCTAAGAGACTATCCCATATTTATTCGATATATACTAAATTTAAAAATATTTATAAACTACAGCAATTTTTGCAACTGTGTTTTATAGGCAATTTACCATTAACAACGTTTAAATATTTTTAGAACGTTGTCCTGCCATTTCACCGCCAATTTTTCTTTGTGTTGCCAAAAGATTTGCGTGCCTCAAAATAAGATAGTCTGCACAAAGTTCAATTGTCGATCGTGCTGGTTTAGCTTATTATTACAGACCTATCTATACACAAATAAAAAATATTTTGAGACTGCCCGCTGTGGCTGCTGTCGCTGGATAATTGCCAGACCTTTTTTGTAAAAATTCCATTTAAACGACAGCAGTCTAGAATAACATGCAAATAACAACCGTATTTTTATCGAGTTTGGTAAGGTAATGCTTGAGACGATCGCAGCCAGCACATTCTAAAGATACAGATACAGATACATTTGTTCATTGCCATCTGCAGTTGTCATTTTAACGTTGGTGTAATTTTTTCTCTGTCAAAACCATTACACTAAGCACTTACAGGTCAAACAGTAGTCGCTTAGGTAAATGGCCAAAACGCTTAGCGTTTAGCAGGTAGTAATTTCAATATTTTTGGCATTAAAAACGCATTTGGCATTATTGCAAGCGAGGCGTCAGCGACCTGCGCTGAACTCGCGCTAAATTTATGACCACAAAGATAACCTTAAACCGTCAAAAAGAAGCGAATACGAAAACTTCTCCACCCACAAAAAAAATGAGCAATTTGCTTTGATTTTTTCGAGCTTCATTTTCAGGTTTACTGAGGGGAGCTCCCTAAATGCTTAGCTTGTGCTCTCAATCATTAAGAAAATGGTTATACCCTCACGGAGGGTATTTTAAATATGCCATGAAATATGATTCCTTTTTTGTCCAAATTGAGCTGCGAAATGTTGATCAAAATATAAGTTTCGATATGAAAAAGTTTCTAAATATTGCAGATATCTTAGACAACCTCAGCAGCTACGATTGTCAAAATGTTCTTATTAATTTGCAAAAGCTCTCTCTATATATATATATATATATATATAGCTCCGATATGAAAAATGCAGTCTAAGCATCTTAGATTAAATACATAAAAGGCTAGCTTGTATTAGCTTGCATAATATGAAAACAGTTTTTGATAAAAAAAAATCGATGTTTCTCATTCGACCTTAATGAAATTTTTACAGTTGATCAATAATATATCTGGGTACATTATATGTATATATTGGACGGCTATAACTGTACAGTAGTGTCTTTTTATTGCTAACAGAAATCAAATTATATCTATGATAGCGACACGTTGGTAGTTGTACATCAAATGAAATCAACTTAAACGATAACTTAGAATCCAAATTGTATGTCTATAGCTCTTATATAGACTCGGCTGCTTATGCTGATCAGGAATATATATACTTAATGGGCTCGTCGATACTTTCTTCTGCCTGTTACGTACTTTTGGGGTTCAGTGGGGTACAAATCTACTTTTCTTTTTCAATTATCTAAAGGAAAATATAAATTAATAATTAAAGTAATGATAATTAACATGTTAAAGATAAGCAGTCAGAGTATGTCGACTTCGTTGTGCTGCTGTTTTATGCTTGAATTGTTCTTGCTGATGTTTGGGCCTGGAGGTGCTGGTGGCTACCTGCGAGGTGTGATTTTTCAAGTGTAGGAGTCATGCGGCGCACAGTCGGGCACAAAAAAGGGGCACACATTGTGCTCGCCTGCCTGCGTTGCCTGCCTGTGGTGCTCCACAGACATTGGAGATGCAGTTTGCTAGGGCATTACACTGACATACCCTGGACAATACACAGAGCGGGTTGTCTAACAGCCAACAATTTATATGTCATTTAAAAATGAGTGAAGACCTAAACTGAATTGAAAATAAATATGTTTTATACTTTAAAATTTAAGATTTAAATATGTTAATAAGATATTAAATATAATAAATTTTCATATTTGTATTTACATAAATATTATTTCTTGATAAATCTGCCCGCTCTTCACTTTTTGGATGCCCGTCTATTCTTTTTTTATTTATGTACTATTTTGGTACTCATGTACTATTGTGGTAAATGGAAGACCTGTGCAAATTATATGGTACACACTCGTCTAGCACTTTCTACAGCATCTGTCTGCATGTTTTTCATTCTTTTAGCAGACGTGCACTCATTGTTGCCATCTCTTTCTCTTGCACACACACACACACGCACACAGTTGTTTTCAGTTGCGCGTTTATATGGCTTGTGACGAGCAGAGAGAACACACATTTAGTGAGAAGAACAAAGAGAGAGCAGAGAGTGCACAGAGGTGAGTGTAGAGAGGAGAGTGGAGAGCTGCTGTTCAATTGGATACATTGAAGAACAGAAGATGCTTGGAGAAAACAACAGCTAGGCGCGAAATTTGTATTAACTATACTAATAATACAAACGAAAGGATTCACTCAAATCTCATAAATTAGCACCTATCGCAATGCAAAGTGTTTAAATTCAATAAAAAATAACAAGAAATTCAAGAACAAGCGAAGAATAAACAACAAGCAGTGTATAATATTGTAGTTTTTCATGGAAGATTTTGAGTATTTCTGAGAACCAAAAAAAAAAAAAAGATGAAACACATTTGTGTGTAAATCGAACAACGCTCCAGACAAAGTGGCGGGCCAAGTGTCTGTGTGTGAGAGTCTGTGTGTGTGTGTGTGTCTGGAACGAATCAACACAATTTAAAATGTACAATAGATACAGATTGAAGAAAGAAATAAAGAAACGAAAGATCAGCAACAACAACAACATGCAGCAGCAGCAGGTCAATGCAACACGGCATGGCCAACAGATGTACGCAACACGCATTCAAAAACAAAAACAAAAATCAAAAATCAACTGAACAAGGGTAAAAAGAAACCCAAAGAAATACAAAACAAAACAACAAAAAAGAAGTTATTTCCAAAGGTTAGAAATGTCATTTAGAGTGTGACTGGGCATTAAATCAAAGTCAGCAGCAGCGTCTGAGAACAATGCATCCAATTTTCCTTGCTGCTCAACTCGCCGATACCAAACACATAAGACACATGTATCTGTATCTGTATCTGTGTGTGTTTATGTATCTGCATGGAAATTGTTCACAAAATTTGTGTCAACGTGGGCGAGTTGCTTGTGTCGGTGTGTAAAAATAAGACTGAAAGCATTTCATGTTTCTCAGACAACATCAAATTCCACAAATTCAGTTTTGCAATGTGAAAATATGTGGCAGAAAAACAAAAACGTAAATGAAAATTTTAAAAATTGCTTACCAAAAATAATAATATTCATAAATAAACTTATTACTTATTACTACATATGTATAAATTCAAAAGTTGATTAAACAACAATTTTTTTGCAGTAAATCTATTAATGTTTATAAATTATCTACCTTATTCTTATGTACCTTCACCCTCTCTTATAAATCAGAAATTGCCTTTTCAAACAACGTGAATAGTACATAAAAACAGATGTATTTTCCTCAGAAAAACCATCCATTATCTTATCATTGTTTTCAGTAAGTTAGCATACACCCATTCAAAAAATCAAACCAATTAGGATCCCTGTATTACGCAATTGCGTAGCGAAATAGTATCAATAGCATTATCACTTATCACGAAAAACGTTAAATCATTGTTGTTTACCCGGCCCTGACATGTTCTATTTTTTATTAGTGACTACAACAACAAATATATTTTGTATGAAAATGAAAGCAGGTCAAAATATATGAAATTAAATTGAAATGTATCATATATATATATATAGTACGAATAAATACTACATTCTCTGCAGTATGGAGGTCAGGCTTCCCCTCTTCTATACATTTTCTACAGGTTCTGTTTGATATTTGTTTAAATTTTCTTTAGTATATTTTTGTACATGTTTATTTAATTTGTACAAAATAATTGTTGTATGAATGTTCATAGAACTAAAATTTGCAAATAAAAAAATAAACAACCTATGTTAAAAAAATATTTAAAAAAAGAAATGTGAACATCACTCCCCGACGGGGAATTGAACCCCGGTCTCCCGCGTGACAGGCGGGGATACTAACCACTATACTATCGAGGATGTTATGTGTGGACAACCCGAACTTATACTCAAGCAATGCTAAATACGATTGTATTTTGCTCACTACTCTTTCGTTCGTTTGTTCGCTCTCTTCGCACTCTCTTGTGCACTCACCGCTATTGATTTGCTTCTCGTGTGTGACTCTTGTCACTGCACCGCTCAGCCGAGCAGCTGCAGCGGCCGCTTCAACAACGGTGACGTCTTCGTCCGCTGATAAAACATAGGCGCTCAGCTCACCTGCAAAATAATAAACAAGCAAATTATATTAATGAAAATACACTAACTAATTTCAAGCGAATTGGCGGTGCTTGGGTTTCATTGTCACAATTTATACAGATATTAAATATGTATAAAAATAATTTTTCTGTGTGTGTGAGCAGTTTACATTAAAAACACTTTTTGCGAAGTACCCAAGGGAAACAGCATTCCTGATAAATGAACTAAAAATGCATTAACAAGCGCCAATCACTTGAATTAATAACAATTGTTTTTAAGCCCCAGCGGTCGGCTTATCATATTTAATTGCCTGCAATGCATTTCAGTTGAAGAAGAGCCTCAAATCAATAATCTTTCAGTTTGTTTTCGTGTTTGCTTGTGTCTCCTCTCTCAGAATGTGTGTCAGCCAATTAGAAACCAATCTTTGGGTGGCATAAGCGCAAATGAAACATTCATTTTCCATCTTTTTTTGCTGGTAGTCGGTATTTTAGTTTTGTGGCGAAGTTGGTAGCGCATGAAAAAGACGTTTACGACCCCCTAAACAATATATATATTCTTGATCAGCATCAACAACCGAGTCGTTATAGCCAAATCAGTCTGTCGAATTGGATTACTATATCATAAAGCTGTCGCAGGAATAATCGGTTCATGGATGGGTTCTCATTTCATCAATGTATTTTTGCTTGCCAAGTTATTAAAACAAGTTATATACTCAATATGTGTGTATTTCAGCTTTATACTTTTTACAAAAAATCATTAACACCAGATGGGAACAATCGCTCAAAATCTGTTTCCAAATCAACCAAACTTAACTCATCCAATAAAACATCAGCGTCAGTCTATTAAATAATATAGCTTACAAGGGAACAATCATGTCAAAAGGATATATAATCATCGGCGTGCCTAAGATAGCAATTATTTCTTGTTTTAATGTACATGCGATTAGCTTTATATTGCCTTCGGCATCTTAACTCTATAAAAAGTTTCTTTAATTACGTATTAGTATCATTTTTTTATTTACACCTATTAAATGTTGATAGGGGAAGTAAGCATAGAAGAAAAAAAAATTAAGGGAATCAACGTGTTAGTTTAGTTTATCAACAAAGCTTTTTATTTCTTTACTTTCTTTTTGAGTTTGGTTATAAAAACCATTTTAATATTATTATTTCCTTATTATTTATCTTTATAACAAAAAAAAGAGAGAAGAAAACCGCTAATTACTAGAATAACATTTTTCGTTTTTTTACCACTACAGATAAGAAATGTAGCGTTACATGAACCATTTATAAAAATTACCAGCCATTAGGCTGGAAATAATCGTTTTGCGTTCGTTGAGTGAAAAACACAAAAAAGATAATGCAATTTCCGAGAAACCAAACACAACACAGAAACGTGACAGGCAACGGTGCACAGTGGGTGCAGCAAGGTTTAGCAAAAGAGCTACGAATACTATGCAACACTGAGACTCATTTCATATGCAACAGGTGGTAATAAGAGTGCAACAAACTTATATGGTTAAAACTATAAAACGTATAAAGCAGCCCGACAAAGACAATAATTCATCAACATGCAAATTGCGATGATATAGTTCACGTCGCTCACATCGCATCAAACGATTCGCACTTGCATAGAAATAAAAGCAAATGCCGACTGCATGCCAAATTCAAATTGGCAAATTGCCCGGCCGGCCGTGTTGGCCAAGTCCTAATGAAGAACCTAGAAAACGTTTAGAACGTGCCCAATCAATATAATTCTACTAAATTATCTTGGCTGTTCCCAAGTATTCTATTAACTGGTCAGGCTGAATGCATAACTCATCTCATTCTTAGTTTGCTCACATTCGATGCAAAATAAATATTAATTAGATAAGTTCAAATTGATTGATTTTTCTTAAATCAATTAATTACAAACTTAACTCAGAATTTTGCTTAAGGCGTGAGCGAAAATCAACATGACTAATTTGGTTTTTATACTTATGTATTTGTAGATAGATAGATAAAGATAAAGATATAGATCGATTAATCGATAGATCGCCTCATTTTCAAACACTGCAAATTATTAGAAAGATCATAATAAATGTATTCAAAGGTATGTAACAGGTAAAGGAAGCATTTCCGCATATATATTCTTGATCAGCATCAGCATACAAGTCGATTTGGCAAGTCCGTCTGTCTGTCTGTCTGTGTAGACAAACTGATCTCACAAACTAAACGAGCTATGCGACAGCTCAGTTTTGGAATAGAAGTTCTCATCTATAATATTATTTTATCAATAACTACGTTTCTTCAATATGAATAAGGATCATATATATTGGATTTTATATGGATTTTCCCCAATTCATGCAACAAGCGTCGAACCATACCCACAGAAATCTTATAAATATTTTTTGTTCTTAAAGTTAAATACAATTTTTAAATTTATTTTAAATTTAATTTAATTCAATTTTTAGCTTGTGTAATTTTTGCGGCGACTGACTTGAGTTGACATTAAATAAATAAAAGAATTTTATCAAGATCGGTTGAGAAATATGGAAGAAGAAGATATACTTATATTTACGAAAAATATACGACTAAAAATAGTTGCGGGCTTATTTTCAGGGTATTTCATGGACGGCATACATAGATAGATCAACTCGATATTTATTTTGCCGGTAAATTGTAATTTTTTGCAACATTTTAAATGGAATTGATCAAAAATAGATCAAAGTGCATTATATATATACATATATATATAAATTTTTTTTTGTTTGTCACTCTCGATTTAGATTTGAAAGACGGATACGCAAAATTATGCTTTGAACTGAAAGTAAGCCAGCGACAGCGAGCACAAATTAGAAGAAAAATGTGTGTGGCAAATGAGGCATACTGCAGTGAGTCTTGGTGCCGTCTTGGGATACACTCGAAAAGAACTGGTGCAAAGCAGCCACATCCAAATCTTACACACACACACACGCATACTTATGCGCTCCCCCGCACAACTGCAATAGTGAAAAAAAAGAGTGTGTAAATGTAATCAATTAAAATTCCACACACACACACATCGAATTCAGAAGAAGCCGGCCATGTTTACGTTTTGGCCTATGCGTTGAGCATGGCCTAATGAAGGCACGTCTGTATGCCCACGCCACATGGATGCGGCGGACGTCATCATCATCATCAACATGGTCATATAGGAGGCATAGGCAAGTGGCTATCCGATCGACCCTCTGAACACGAACAGTTGCCACTTCAAATTTGTTTACAACACACAACACTTTCTGACACTGGCTGTTCACCATTTGAATTCAAACCAAATGCAGACAGCACTTTAGCATTTTCAGCTTAATCATATTGCATGCAACACAATCGGGCATTAATTTTGATTTTGCTGCACGAACTGTAAACTCATCATACGTGGCATAATAACAGAATCAATGGGCAATGGTTCTTTGTCAATACAGGGGAGGGAGAGAGTGCTGCAGGTGTTGGCAATTGGACATGTATAGCTACAGATTACAGATCGTCCTCCTCCTCCTCCTCCTCCACGACTCAGTAGAAATAATAGCTGTTGTTTTTGTAGCACTCACAAAAGAGCCTATTTGCCACTAACTACACTGGCATCAGCTTAATAACAACTGATGTCAGATGGCAAAAAAGCTGCCTTGAAGAATAATTACTAATGTGGTTTTATCGGTTTGCATTTATCGAAGCTATCGATTATGCAACATTCCAGTGAGCGTAGCCACCCAATCATATAGTAAGTATTTCCATATTTGAAGAACATCAAAATTTGATGACTTTAGTTCCAAAATTGTGAATATTTTGTATTTTCATCGATATGCATTTATCGATGTGATCGATAAACAGTTCAGTGAACGTAGCCGCCCAATTAATTAATATCCTAACCTAAAAATAAGATCTACAATCAGAAATCAAAAACGTTTTCTTGTTAAAAACAAAGTATTTTAAATTTCCAACTTAAATAACATATTCAAAAATATTGAACTGATTTTGGCTAAGATCAGTTTATCGTTTTTCTGAATAACAGCATTATTAATATGTATATGAAAAAATTCTAGTCAAGATGAGGTTACGCTATAGTGTTTCTAAATTTTACTTTGTATATGTATGTATATAGATCTGCGTATTATTTAAGGCACGTTGCAGCAGAAAGCTTATTTTTTTTTTAATTGATTTATTTTTGTTTTTGGTGGCCACCCAAGTAAAGTTTGTTGGTGCCGCATGTATTCATAATTTATGTTGTACGCTTGTATTTTTTCAAAATATTTTCCTATTTATTTGCCTCGCATCATCAATGTCAAAAGTCTGACTGACGTTTGATGTGTAATTGAAATGGCAGCGCATAATGATTTTCTGCTGTCTATATCTCTGTCTACTATATGTGCTGTAAGTAAACATTTTGGGTGGTCCCACAACGACATAGTGTGGCAAGAATATATATGTACTTAAGCATATATAATATATATATATATATATGAACAGTTCTGAATTTCAAAGGCTAGACAGTGAAATAATTGAAGACTTCCGGTCAGTGGCAAGTGAATAGGGCGACAAAGATTCAGCAGCGAGCACTTTTTATTGGATAATGTCAACGAGACAGCGGCTTGGTGAGCTTTGTGAGCTGTTGACACGGCAATTTAATAATACAATGGATGGATGCTGGGGATGCTGAGGCTGATGCGGATCCCTGCTTAAAGTCTATATTTATGTATGTCAGCAGCTACGTCGGCAAGTAATTCAATCCGAGGCAAACAATAATGCAGACAGCAGATACCCAGTAAAACCTAAGGAAACAACTATCTTAGCTAACTTAGGCAAGCCGAAGAATGAATACCCTTGCCATATACAAAAAGTGATCAAATTTTGTTGATTTCTTGTCGAAATTTAAGGAGCATAATAAACACGCATATTAAATGAGTTTGTTTTGAATATTTTGGTAAAGAACATGTTTTATACAAGCAGTCATAATTTGGACGGATTGTTCCTACGCCAACTATATGATGAGATATAATACTACCTGCAGCAAAAATAATAAAAAATTAAAAACTGAGGGAGAAGTTCGTATAGAAACAGACAAACAGTCGGATATGGCTATATCGACTGGACTTGTGATGTGGATAAGGAATATACATGCGTTACTCAACCACACACAATTATACTACCCATTTAAAGGCTATGATAATGTATATAAAAGAACGCAAGCTAGAAAGACATGCAAAATTGCACGGCTTGCTTTATTAGATAACACTAAGTTTTTATTATATGCTTAGCACATCTTATCAATAAATAAGTTATTTATTTTTCTCTACCGTTATTAACTTCATTAAAATTAGATTATATTTATATTAATAAATAAGTAAATTATTAATATTCTCTATGTACATTATTCTATATTTTCATTCATCTTTTGTTGTCTCCTCCATTCTCGCTTGTTTCGTAATCGTTATGGGTACTTATTCAGCGAATTTGTTCGCCCCTTCAACTGCCTCCGTGGCGCAATTGGTTAGCGCGTTCGGCTGTTAACCGAAAGGTTGGTGGTTCGAGTCCACCCGGGGGCGATTTCTACTTTTTTATTTTTATTATTCTTTTTTTTTACTTAAACTAACTTGAAGTTACTCAAATGTGTTTTTCCTACTAGTTATTATACTAATTTACTATTTATTTCTTTATATATATGCTACTCATTTACAATGTGATACGCAGTTTTTACAGAGAAATTACTTTGAAAATTGAGAGAGAATCGCTTTTATTTTATTTTTTATTTTTCATTTAATATGGACTGAAAATGGTCCACCAATTTTAAGCATAAACATTTTTGAAGCAGCTAATAAGAATCTTAGAATCTATAAACTGGTTGGAGATATAAATATAGTTTAAACAACAGCCAGTTAAAAGTTATTTCTTTAATGAATATCGACACTTTCAGCCAAGTTGGCAAATTTTTGGTGCGTGTCTCATAATTGAGAGAAGAGCGCGCAGCTAACGAAAAGTATTTGAGCAATGTGATAAACGGTTTTCAGGTTGCGGCCCAAAACAGAAAACTCAAAACGTTAACAAGCAAAAAACTGTGTTGACCAACACAAAAAAAAAAAAAAAAAAGCAACAAAGACAGACACACAGACAGAGGCAAACAGAAATGACATATCAGATAATGCAATATCACCTACCAGCCAGCCAAGCCCAACGGGCCCAAAAAATAAAGAACGAAAAAAAAAAGCAGCCAACAACTAAACCTGGCCATTTTTGCAGGCGGCGACGCGCTGCCGCTTGTCTTCCACAAGATGCCACAAGTTGGGCAACGAAGATGCAACAATTGATTGCAGGCCCGAAACACAATGCGAGACTCCAGGATGCTGCTGCTGCATGCACTCAGGGTCGTTGCACAGCAAACGTTGCACAGCCTTCTCCATTTGTACTTTGCAATGCAAAAGACGCGACAACGCGTCGTCGCCGTTGTTTGTTGTTGTTTGCTGTTGCTGTTGTTGTTGTTGTTGCTGTTGTTGCTGGTTACATGAAGTACAACACAAATTGTGGTGTCAAACAACATGTTCCTTCTTCTTGGCCGCAACAGGGGACACCAGACGACAATACGCCCAAAATGAGAGGCGGCAGCAGCGACAGACAGTTGCTCAAATTTTGATGGGGAAAAAATCTAATTGGATAACTTCGGTATCTTCTATGGCTTCTGTGACTGATATGGGGACCCATCTATTTGGCTAGACACGCAAGCAACAAAATACGGCATAATGAATACTGAATACTGAATACCGACCCCGCATGCAGACATCGTTAGGAGGCAGCCACTTCTAGCCATTTCTAGTTCCTCAGTTTCAGTTTGTTTCTCAGCTACACAGAATAATGCCAAAAACAAGTCGCCGACGTTTGTCGGTCTGTCTTCTACTTAATCCGCGCAGACATGAAAAATGTCTAGTATAAATTAGCATTTTTTTTTCAAATACACAATTCTTGCCGAAGAATACTTCTTAAAATTCCTTGTGGAGAGTAAAATTTGTAAAAAAAAAAAGTAAGTAAGATCTGGATCGAAGTTTACACAATCTTTAAACTGCTAAAGTTGACTTTTGATTTATGATATAAATACTAGCTCAGTAGAGTTGCCAAATGCAAGCAAACCAAGAGTATTGCCAGCTTAAGTTAAATTAAAAGAGTTGACACATTATTTTAGGCTTGTTTTACTTATGTACTAAGTACTACTAATACTTTTGTCTAATTAAATACTCGCTCGTTAACAATCTCATAACTGGTAAGTCTGTTTAGTATAAGTTGGTAAATAAAAAAGAGGTCATCTGTCAACCGATTGTTGCTATGGCAGCATCATATATAATATAGAAGTTTGGCTTGACCATAGAAGTTTGGTAAACCATAAAAGTTGTTCATACAGGAAGACAACTTTTGACCAATCGTTCCCTTGGCAGATATGTGATATAGAGCTCCGATTCGACAGACTGCAGCAAAAGTCGAATATATGTTCAAATATATAAAAAAAAACTGAGATAGACAGAGAGTTTGACAGGCCTTTAACAACTCAGCTAGTCATGCTGATCAATTATATATAGACCTTATGGAGTCGAAGAATTCTCCTTCAATGCGTTGCAAACAACACAACAAAATTACAATACCCTCTCTGAACACGTAAGAAATAAATCTCAGCCAAAGAAATATTCATATCATGATGTTGACGAATTTCTTAAACGTGCCACGAGAAGAATTACATACATTTATTCAAAGTTCCCTTTGTGTGTTGTTGTTGTTGTTGTTGTTGGCACTCCACGTTCAGAATGAGGCAGTAGCGAAGGAAGAAGCAGACGGCGCGAAAAAGGTGGCAACTTAAATAAGCTTTGACAAGGTAAATTATCCCAGCATCGCTGGAAGCTGTGAAACTTAACTGCCAGCTGCAGAAGACGACTGTACTAATTGACTGGGCCTTGAACTGACCCCCATGGTAGTTATACATATATATATAGATATATGCATGTATATGTATATATTTATAGTCGTACTATGTAGCAGTCCATGCGCTTTCGAGTCGATCTCTCGACACACGTATATAATAATATGATGGGAGCCTGTTGCAAGTTGCAATTTGCAATTGGCAATGGCATCGAGGCGTTGAAAGGCATATTAAAAGAAGTCTGCAATTGCAACGTTGAGGCTGCATTTTCAAATTACTGAGTGTGCTGCATGAAACTGAAGCTGTGCCGGAACCTGCATGAAGATGCAAGTGGCAAGATTTGCTGCAACGTCTACGTTTTTGAAGCCATTTATGTTATTTGCTGGTACGCCATTTTAGTCTTTCTGTTGCTGTTGCTGCTGTTACTTATAAGGTCTGCCAGCAGCAGCACAATGGGGCTGGCTGGAAAGAGGTCCACTTTTCGAAGGCACCTTATCTGGGCAACGGCATCATTATTTCACACCAGCAAGGCAGCCAGCCAGCCAGCAAAGGGCAGACCCAAGCCAGCGAGCCAGCGCACAAACGGCATAAATATTATGGCCAAGTTTTTGCTGGAACTTAACAGATCTCATATCGAAAACAGTACGTGGCTGCGCTACGGCAATGCCTGGAAATGCTTAAAACATAAATTCACAAGCCAAGCAAGCTGAATACGAATTCGAATACGAATACGAATACGAATACGAGGCAGAGGCAAGTCAGGCAGCGGTCTCCAGTCGCGACTCCAGTCAAAGCCGGTCCTGAATAGTCGATGTGCTGCAGCAGATTAGTACGCGACATAGAGCAGCAACAATAAATACGTGTGTCTGAATCTGAGCCCGACTCCCAGTCCCAGTCCCAGTCCCATTCCAAGTCCGAGTTGGTTTCCTCTGTCTGTGTTTGTTTCCTCTGCTTGTGCTGACTGACCCTGATCATCGGGCCAGAGAAGTCGAATTGTAAGCGTTTAGTGTTAGAGAGCTCGTATTTTTCTTTATGCGCAACTTTGAATGCAATTTCCTTTTGGCCAAGCAATAAATTATCGATCATTTGCTGGCAATTGCTGGTTCAACGAACTTAACGCTTATTATAGGTCAATTTACTTACAATTGACTATCAAAAATCGGGACCAGCCTTGTCCAAGCCAAGGTGTAAAATTTGATGCGTTGCGTTTATTCCCCAAAGGAGCGGGGAAAATGTTCTTCTTTTGCTTCTTCTTGGTTGAAGACACCCCTTTTAATTTAATTTAATGTCAAGTCAATTCGCCAGGCCGCAAAACATGTTTGCTGGCAACAGCAACATAACAAAAGGCAATAAATATTTAACTGGAAAGAACAGCTACACAAATACCCTAGGCAAATGGGATTTCAGCTTTGTACATTTGAAAGGAGTTGATTTATAATAATGGGTTTATATAAGGTAGATGACATATGATAGTTCGGCCCATAAAAACACTCGTCCAAAACTTGATAACTAAAAATGATTTTTCATGCCAGAAAGCATCTTTGAAACTACCTCGGATTTTATACTCCCTGATCTGAACAAACATTTTGTTAGTTTCCAGATATGCTGCCTAAATTTGGAGTTGTATTGAAATAGATTTTTGATTGATTTTCAAATCAAGAAAATATATTCTTAGAAGGAATCACAATCCACAAAAGCGTTACAAATTAAGTGAGAATGTAGCAATACCCGCTTCTGTCAAAATGTTCTCGACTATGCTATACACTGTTCGCAGCTCGGATGTACTAGTAAACATAATTCTTTGACATATTCCAAATCAATTTTAGTTTCAGTTATAAATATTTACTTGGAAATATGATTTGTGTTTAAAATTTTAATTTAATTATTTTTTATTATGTAGTATATTATTTATTTATATATTTTACTATATACTTTATTTTATATAGCTTTTATTTTACATTTCAATTGAATTATACACTTTTATCTTGCATGAATCTATTTTGAACCCAAATTTTAAATTTAATTTAATTTTAATATTCTTAAAACATTTTTAAAAAATGATCACAATAAATGAAATAAGAAAAATATTTGAAAGATCTTTTTGGAGGTTAAATTTCAGACACGTAACAAAATTCAAAATTATTTTAAGGTACAGAAATCGATATTATTAGTTTACATTGTTTCATAGCGGAAATGAAAATCGATACAAATCGAATAAAAAATCAAAAGCTTAAGAGGAACGATCATCGTTGATTTTTTGTTGTTGCATAAATGATCAGAATTTAAGTATACCCGTTAATTGTGTGTTACGGTTGCAGGGTGTATTTAACGCTAATACCGATGAACGTAAAGTGTGATTAACGCGTACCTGTGACTGCGTGTGGACCACAAGATCTGCTAGTTGCACCGTCCACTGTCCTTTCTGGGTTCTGCCTTTTTGGCACAATGTCTTACCAGCTGTCTGTCTGTCTGTCTTTCTGTCTGTCATCTGTGGTCCGTCTCTCGTCTGCTGGCTGTCGTGCTTCTATCCTCAACAACAACAACAACAACAACGCCATGAACGGCATCAACGTCGAAATGCGCGCAGAAGCTGCACAAAAAATCGCCCGAAACCTCAAACGATCCGTCCGTCTCTGTGTCTGCCTGTCTGTCTTTAAGTCTGTCCGTCTGTCTGCCTACCTGGAGCAGGCTGTTCGGAACCTTTTTGTGGCTAGCAGCTTAAATGCTTCGCTCGTTATGTTTACCACAGCGGCAGCCAGCCACAGATAAGCAGCACAGGCGACGTGCAGCTTGAGCTGCAACTGCCACACTGCCACAGACCCTGCCCCAAATCTCCCTCTCTCTCTCTCTTTCTCTCTTTCTATCACCACTCTTTCTCTGCCTGCGCACTTTGCATGCATGCGATCCAGCCGTGGGCTGTTTTGGGCTCTTTTTTTTTAATGAGTGGCTGTCTGAGCCGTGGCAAAGGTTCGCTGACTGCCTCTTTTTCAAAATATTATTTACGTGACACTTGATTTATTGTGAACTTTTTCTTTTGACAGATTATGTGGCAGCTTGATTCCACAGAAGATGCTACTGTTTCGCTTGATTATTGTTGCTGGCCGTTACCAGTTGCATATGCATGCATGCATGCATGTATATATGTGTGTTTGTGTGTGTGTGTGTGTGTGTGTGTGTGTGGCACGCCCTTATCATTTATTCTTTTTTTTGCCATTTTTTATGCAGCAACGGTTTTATACGTTGTCAAATCGCTTAACCTGACACAGATTTGAAAAAAACAGCTGAAACTTATTTTCAATCAGCAGCTAAATCAGAGCCTTGATTTATATTTCAGGTTCAGAAGACCGATTTGTGAGTGAAATCAGAGAAGTAATCAATAAATTGCAATGATTTTCAGCTTTGACAGAGGTACTCGATTGATGTTGTTCAGGAATATATATGCTGAACGGAAATACTTCCTTGGGTTACTTGCAGCACAAAGATTTATATTTCAGCAAAGCAATGCTGTATAGAAGCAGGCACAAAGTAACATTTTATGGACCGATCAAGAATATATATGCTGAATAGAAATGGTTTCGTAAATCCATTATACTTAAAATGTAGCTAAGACTATGCTTTATATATATTTCGCAAACTTTGAGCTAAAACCAAGATAATCTTTCCTAGATCAATTATGACTTTCTTCATAGATCTGATTAATGGATAATATTTCCATCAGAGCATCACTAAAATTTAGGCCCTGAACCGTATTGTGGCATAGGAAGACACGGATGAAGAAAGGCAGAGGCGAGAACGGAGCTGGGCAGAACCACCAGGACTCCGACAAGCCAAGAGTCTTTTAGGTGGCTATTATCAAAAACGATTTAAGCAAGTAATATCCAAGGGAAAGAACAGGCTCATGATACTCACCGGTCTATTGACAGGACACTGTAGACTGAGAAGTCACCCAACCAAATTAGGTATTTATAGTAGCGATGTATGCAGGTTTTGTGGAAATGAGGAGGAATCCTCAACGCACATCCTAGCAGAACGCGTCGCCTTGATCAGGAAAAGATGCAGCATCCTAGGGCAGCATGTCATGAGGCCCAAGGACATAGAAACCCTCAACCCAACAAAGACCCTGGCATGCGTGCAGGAGCTGGGACTTATGAAAGAGCTATAGGCTCAGTAAGGGGGCACAATGGACCTTATAGGTCGCAGTGCTAGCTTTTTCCCCCAATTATATCTCACAGTTTTACCAGGCGCAGTAAATCATGCTCGACTGCAATGTTTATTATTTGTTAGTTAATATTGTTTGTTGCGTTATGATTATTTATAGACTTCTCAGATAGAGGCTTTGACAATGTCGTTTTAATAAAAAACCAGTGTCGTTTTTTCTTTTATTTTTCTTTTATTTCTTATTATTTTGTTTCTCTTTAGTTTTTAAGGTTTTGCCCTTGCTATATTTATATACCGATTTACAATCTTTTATGTGTGACTAATTTCGACCTCTTTAAATGGTAACACCAAGTCGAGCGCTCTAGGCCATAATATTTTCAATTGTTTGATCGGACATTAACAAACTAAATATTGATAATCTGTCTTTTTATAACCTGAACCCATTACAATGGAATAAAACGGGTTTGAGTAAGATGGGTAAATGTAACAGGCAACAGCCAGAAGGAAGCAGCAGATCCCATACGGTATATATATATACTTGATCAGCATCAAAAGCCGAATCGTTTTCGCTAGAGACTATAAGTGATAGAGACCATAAAATTGAAATGTAAGTTCCTATATGCCAAATGCAGATCAAGTTTATTTCGTATTATCGAGAACTGTCCCCGTTTCGATAAAAAATCGATTTTCAACAGCAAAAAAACCCCAATTTTAAATATATATCTCTCTAAACGAGAATGCTTATAGCTTGACATAATATTGATAATCCGTGAAAATTCCATCAATATCGGTGGGTAAGCACAGAGGAAAATAATTAAATATTATTACAGCAGGTAATTGTTAAAGACTTGGCTCCAGGGTATCTCCCAGTCGACATCGCTCGACCAGCGGACTTTAACTAGCTTTTTAATGGACTCAGCATTACGTTTGCATTTGTTTGTGGGTGCTGTGCGTGTAAAATTTAACTGCATGCCCCATGCAACAGTTGCAGTTGCTGTTGCTGTTGTTGTGGTTGCATTTTATCGTCAAGAGTTTAATCTTTATGGGCTGTGGCAGCACTCGAGTCGTTGTGCTTGCTTTTAAATAACCAATTCCATGGCTGCGTTATTTATGTAGCCTGTCAAAAATAACAGTCTCAATAAACACAATTCAAGCTATATGGTATCCGTATGTATATAGCCCACTTCTCATCTGGTATAAGCGGCGAGGTGGCGATCATTTAATTATTGACATACTGATATTGTCATAAATGTGACAGCGATAAAAATCGCCACAGCTTTATTGTGCTTAACCCGGAGGGGAACTGAATCTATGTACTTAAGCTGCTTATACGACTGTATTATGGGTGCTGTGAGCTGTGCTGCGGTTTAATGGCTTATGGCTGGGGACACAGGTTACATATTGTTTACACTTTCCAACCACATCAAAAATTGTTTGGTCAAAAGCCCCCAACAACTATTGACATATTGATTAGGGCCCAAGGCAAATATTGCTTGGCATGCATGAAATGTCTTCTTTGATGACGAGCAACTTCATTCATTACAAAACTATTGTATGCAAACTCAGACCCAACAAGTTAGAATAGAGCTCGCCGAGCAAATACCCTGAAACCCAGCTGTTACATACTGAGTAGACTTGTTGATGGTAGTTTATGTAGTATGGAAATATTGAGAATTACAATGAAATTTGTACAGTTGAGCAGTACTATGTCTGGGTCTTTCCAATTGTGTATATTATTGCTATCGGAATTCGATTTCTATCCGTTCTCAGTTATCGTTAGGAATAAACTTGGGCTCATATTCTACATTTGAAGACTATAGCTCTCCGAAGTCGGTTTGTTCATACAGAGGGACATGGCTAAGTCTCAGGATCAGGAATATATATAAACTTAATGGGGTCGCACATGCTTCCTTCTGCCCTTTACATACTTTTGCAGAACTTCATTATAATGTATCCAATCATATATATAATGTATCCAAGGTATACAAATCAAAATGAAAATTGACTTTCCTTTACTGCAACAAATTATTATTTGTTCATAATGTTGAAAATTTGTTAATAATTAATAATTAGTTAAGAAAATTCGAATGGCTTTGTCGAATTTATTCACTGACAAACAAGATCGAAGCATGCAGGAAATGTGAGTCTAATTATTACAATAAATACTCCAATAGATTTCTGCACATCGATTGTGCAGAAGGTTGAAAATAATTAAAAATATAGTAAAAATAAAATTAAAAAAAGAAAACTTGTGCTTAAAGCATGAGCTACTAATATGGAAGCGACATGCTTAAAGTATCCATGCAGCTTTTCGTTCATTTCCAGAAAAGATGAAAGATTGTTTTACGTGCACGAAATATTTAGCAGCATTTTTTCGCATCAAGATGAAAACGTGATCGTATCGAAACCGATTTTACCCTTTGCTGGCATAACTCATTGCCCCAAGTCTCAGCCGAGGAGAAGCAAGAAACAAGCGCAACAAATCACTTGATTAGTTTTTCTTTTTTTTATGTACCTGGGCTAAAAAGCGTACGAAATGATGATGATAATGTAGCTAAATTCCTCCCATTCAAGCTATTTCTTATTCTAGTTATCTGATCGTTTCCAATTGTTGAACTTTTTCTGATCAATAAATGCAAATTAGTATTTCATGTCGCAGGAATCGCAGATATTATATATTTTTTTTTTTTCATATTTCGCATATTTCATATTCACCATATTCTGAATGTTTGGTATCGGTTAAGTACATAATGGACACTCACTCGGGGTGTCATAAGGAAATGTGTACAAAAATGTGTACTATGTGTGTTAGCTAAGAAATGTGATATTTACAATCGAATTTCGCTAAAAGTGATAACATTTTCTAGATTTTTGGGGTATTTTGGGGGATTTTTGCTATTTGCGATTGACGCGACCAGCGCGCTCTTGCGTGGGATCTGTCAGTTCCCAGGCGGGCTTGAAACTGCTGCTGCTGTTGTTCTTGCTGTTGCCGTTGTGCTGCTTCAAATGGGGATTGGGCAGCGTGTTCGATTTGTAGCCAATGGATGTGTAGCCCTCCGCATAGAGGCGACAATAAGGCACATTGTACATGTGTATATAATGCCAGATGTCGGGATAGGTCCACTCCAGCAGCGGATTCAATCGCATCATATCCGGCCAGCCGTTATCCGTTTTCTGCATAGGCTGTAGATGCTCGCAATAGGGATCCGTGTTGCGACTGCCGACAAAGACGGCCTTAATGCGCGGCAAATCCTCGGTCATGTGGGTGAGGGCCACTTTCAGCGAGTCCTTGTACTTGATCAGATTAACGTGATACAGTTGGACGCAGTGCTGCACGAACTCATCGATCTCGTGAAAGGAATCATCCGATTCAATATATAGCATTGGTATCTCACAGCTGGCGATGTTGTGCTCGCGACAATAGCGCATCAGCAGATCGAGCAAAACGGTGCAATCCTTGCCGCCGTTAAAGCAAAAGATCAACTCCGTGACGCCATACAGACGCAGTGTCTGATCGAAGAAATCGTTGGCGGTCTCCACCCGTCTCTCGATGTGGACGCGTGTCGCATCTGTGATTTCCACGGGGTGGCAACAAATATGATTGTTGAACATGCTCCGCTTAGCCATCAACTGTATATTTTATCAACAATTTGGGACGAGTTTGTTATCGTCGCCTGTTGTGATTTTTGTATGCAGCACTTATTCGTGTTGATCTTTGGGCTCTGCATTAAGAATCCGTCTCCGCTTCAGCTGCAAAATTTACTGCTATCAATCAATAATATGGCAATCCTCCAATCTGAGCATATGCGTGTGTGTTGCTTAAAGCGTTGCTTTTATATAACAAACTTAATAGTATTAACAAATTTTCAGAATTACGTTAACTGTTTGGCAAATTCATCATCATTACCTACTCCTCTAAGAATTGGAATGTTAGTGGTCTCAAATCGGTCCACACATTCGTTATTAACATACAAATAATTTTAACATATTGAATTGTTTAACTGACATAACTGTACCGAGCTGCATAACTGTACCGAGCAGTTTGCCTTGAA
This sequence comes from Drosophila nr. medialis 2 BK-2023a, assembly GCA_035044325.1. Taxonomy (NCBI): domain Eukaryota; kingdom Metazoa; phylum Arthropoda; class Insecta; order Diptera; family Drosophilidae; genus Drosophila; species Drosophila nr. medialis 2 BK-2023a. The sequence continues at coordinate 1,161,141 of JAWNMH010000394.1, forward strand.
TGCTAATATTTGGGGCAAAAGCTTAACAGTTGTAAAAAAAACACAGCATTTATCTTAACCCCTACACTTAAGACACCAAAATGCCCATGGCTAAAAAAAGACCGCTAACTCTGCTCAACTATGCCGAGGTGTGAAGAAATGTGTCGACTTGTTAAGCACAAATAAAAAAAAAAGGTAACTGAAAAGCTAAGCTGTGTCCAGTGCGAACCGGAGATTGGGCAGTGGGCAACTTGGGTTTAAGGCTTATGCATTTCTCAGAAAAAGCCAAAAGAAAAGAGAAATAAAAAACGAACGAGCGCTTTCTGGAAGCAATAAATAAAACAGCAAGTCGCACAAGCCACAGACTCCGGCGGCGGCTCTTTGTGTCCTTCATGAGTGCTTCGTGCTCTGACATGAAATAAGCTTTATTTATTTCTGCACAAAGGATATGCGAGGAGAAGAGCCACACTTTCCCACTTTTACCCCATGTCGCACTCAATTAGTGTGCGCGGCATGCCTTTGATGCCATACGCCCAACACCTGGCGGGACTGCTCAAAGTTGGCAGGCAATTGACAATCGGTTTACAATTATATAAATAAATATATGTATAAATAATATGAATAGTATAAGCCCAGGTGGTATTCTCGTTGAGGCACGGGGTAGATTACCCCGAGAATATGACTAACTCTACCCTGAACTCAACTAATGTTAGTTAGATCAATATCAAATTGATAAATTTATTTAACAAAATTTAAATTTGATCAACATTACATCTGGATATATTACATAACAATTGGAAGACTTAATATATCTAAAATCAATTTTAATCGATATTCACAGAATAAGAGCAGTTATCGATAAATGAAATAAGTTTGATCTGGAGTAGCAGGAACAGGGAGTACCACTAAGTCAAATTCAAGAACTTCAATCAGAAAACTTTGAGCTCTACTTTTGTAGGATAGTCACAGGTGTCTCTTGAGCACTTACAAACAATACTAGGTTTCGCATGAGGTCTCAATACTAAGTAAGTTGGTTAACAAGTAGTTATGTCATTCAGATTAGAGTGCACTCAATCAATCAGTTGCATGCATGCATAAGTGTAATTGGTTATCCACAATCCAGCACATAAAGCGTCCTCATCTAGTAAACCTGTTTTCGCATTATGACCACTCGGTTTGAAAACTTGGTCTAATCACCGCCAACTAATGATAGATGTGCTTGCAGGCGCCAAGACGACTTAATACCACCAAATGAATAAATTATGAAGCTGCCACTCGAATTAGTCGATAAATCTTTTGGCAAAAATCGTAACAAGGTTTTATTAGCGAAAGTCTCCAATAACATTTGGACTGTGGGATAGTTTTTTTTTTCTATCTATTTATTTGATAATTGCTGCAATTGCATTGGGAAAGTTTAACTGACAGTTGTCCATAGTTATTTGCCATATTGATGGATCTGTCGAACCAAACACGGACTGTGTGTGTGTAGAGTGTACATTTTTATCGGGCCCACCTTATATGGCAAATTTGAACGTAGACAACTTAATGATGAACGTTGCAGCTCTAAAGATTAAGGCTGCGAAAGATCAAAAATAAATATTGGTGGCGCCACATGAACGTGCAACCAACTGCAAAAGAAGCACCAGCCGTCACAATGATTATAGTGATTTAATTAAAGTTTACTAGGGCGTGAATCACTTGACAACAAGAGCAACAACAACAGCAACAACCACATCATCTCAACAGGAACCAAAACCAGTAAATACAACCGAGTCGAGAGTGAGCGACTTGCAAATAGCCTGCAAACTGAATTGCAATCGTCGCCAACTGAACTGAATCTAGAAATGTTTAACTTAAGTCGGGTAATAAAACTGAAACCGGAAACGAAATCGTTGGCCGAAATTACACTGAGAACCAAACCGGAATCGAAGTAAATTAGGCAAAGGAAAATTCTATTTAAAACTTATACGAAAAAACTGGTAAAATTTCTAATAATAAATATTATTCTACATTTTTATCTTAACTATCTTCAAAAAATGTTCCAAAATCCAATGTTTAAGAAATAAGTCAACAAATAGGAAAATATTTCTATTAATAACTTATTTTCTACAACCAGATTTAATAAATATTTACAATAATATTTTTCGCTTAAGTAATGTTAATAATTTGAATTTTCTATAATTTAAACAAATATTTATCCCTCTTAATATATTATATTATTTTATAAATGATATATACCTGCTTGTTCAGGAATATTATACTATTATGAATTATTTACTATATGTGGAGTCTGCAAGGTCCTTCCTGTTTGGCATATAATCATAAATAAAATAATTACAGGATATAGAGAAAGACTCAAGAGATGACTACAAAAGGTTGCTGAGGCAGAATGGCGTGCAACAAGTGTCATGCGATCAGGCAACATGGACGACAAGCGTCGCCAGCGATGTCTGCGTTGCTGTTGAGGTTGTTGTTGCGGTTGTTGTAGGTAAACCACGAAATTAACGAGGTGTTAAGGTAAATATGTAAACGCATGCTACAAATTTAACATGCTGCGGCAGTAATTGAAAAAGCATGTTGCCACAAGACGTGCAACATGTTGCCAGCGCCCACCAGCATGTTCTATGTTCGGACATGAGTTTGCACTGAGTTGGCATTTGCAACACTTAATGCATATTAAGTATGCTCTCACACTTTCGCAAATCCATTTAGAAATATTTCAAAATCTATTTGACTTCCAGCAAAGCCTTGCGACTTTTGATTGCTGCTTGCTGCTAATTTGGACTTATAAATAAATGCAGCTTGCAACATGTACCTGCTAAAGATTCCCAACTCAGCGGATGCTGTAGACAACAACAACAACAACAGCAACAATCCAAACAACAACAGCAACAATCCAAACAACAACATTCAGAGCAACAACAACAATAAACAGTGAAGCCGGTTCCCGGCTTTTTTATCCTTCAGAGGGAATTCTAATTTTGTTGTGATGGTTGCAACGCATTGAGGCAAGCGTCTAAGTTATATATATTCTTAATCAGCATCAAATCACGAGACGATTTAACCATGCCCTTCCATCTGTCTGAGAAGCAGATACTTCCAATTTGGAATATTAGTTCTGGTCTACCATAAGCAGATCAATTTTATTTCATTCTATCCGCGTTCCATAAATATCGATACAAATCTGTTTTCTATAGCAATCAAATATGCAGTTGTAAAGATATAGCCATGAAATTGATATATAATATACGCAGACATATTTTTGTTGAACTATAAGAATTTCATTCAGATCGGAAGAGAACACACATATTTGACCGATAAATGCGTCAAAAACTCAATTACAAAGATATACCTTAAAGATATACATATCATTAACAGTTGGGTTCAAAGCAATCTCCTCGTTGAGCGAAGAATTATGCTATCCTGTTAGACCAGACTATTTAATAACTGACTCCAGTTTTATCTCCCAGTCGAGCTCATACTATTAGAGCATCATAAGTTCTTTAATTATTAGTGATTGGCTGATTGACTCCACTCTGCGAAGAGCATGCAATCTTCGGATTGCCTCAATTAGACTTCCTTTCTTGCTTTTCTTTTATTTTTTTACTCGTGCAACCAGCGCTGCTGCAATTGCCACTGATCGCGTCGATTCAATTAGTAATTCTAAAAGGCAGCAAGCAACGCCTTTCGCATCTTAATGAGCTACATGAGCAACTGTTGTTGTTGTTGTTGTTGTTATTGCTGTTGTTACTACTTGTGTTACTGTTGTTGTTGTTGTTGTTGTTGCTGTTGTTGCTGTTGCTTTAGCATTATTATTTGTTCAATACCAAACAGCAATCACACACGACTCAGAGTCAGAGTCAGCAGTCTGATCTGCACGGGAATCATTTTTTTCTTTCATTTATTTCCAATTGTCGGCACCGCACTTTTCATGCCCAAATGCAGTTACACTCAATGCTGCTGTTGCAGTTGCAGTTGCATTCACATCGGTCACATTGGCTATTTTTGTCATTGCCAGTTGCAGTCGCAGTCGCAGTCACAGTCGCAGTCGCAGTCGTCGTCAACGTTGACGTCAACGCACTTGTCTGTCAGCATGCTTGCGCGTTCGTCTCTTTTCCACAGAAAATGTAATTGTGTTATTTCATAAATACCCTGTAATCACTAGAAAGTGGTTACGGTCTAGCAGAATACAACTGCTATCCACTTCTATATAGAATAAGTTCTTGAGTCTATCCATATGATTTTAATATAAACTTTAAGTAGTATTATAAATATTTTATTTCATATTTATATTTCTTTAATTATTCTTGCGCTTCCCAGTTGTCATGTTTGCAGGGTATCCTCCAGGTAGTGTACTCTCTTTTAGAGTATTTCTGATATTTTCTTCGTCTGCTTCAAATGCAATTGTAATTGCGACCGCTACCATTTCTGTACGCATTCTATATATTTACTCACTTGGATATAAACTGAATTCTCTTAGCCAAATTGCGAATTCTCGCAGACGGAGATAATCAATGCGGCATTTTAAATGCTGCTACTATTGAGGCCTTTGAGAACCTGAAATTGGTATTGCTTGTAAAAGGCATTTATATGTATCAACTCCCCTCAGATCTCATTTCAAATTGCAGCTAAGCTAAATCTACGAATGTTAGCAACCCATTTTCCGCAAAAGATAAAGATGACATATAATCAAAACTTTTTAATATTGTAATACCTAACTAAATTTAAGCCTTAAGCCCTCTTGTTAAGGTAACAGTATTTATATTTATAACACTTTTATTTGTGTTCTGATTATATTAAATTGATTCTGATTATTTAAACTATTAAACTATTTTTATAAGTTTGTAGACTGCTTTTTAGTATGTAAATAATTGTATAATGTAATAATTAATCAACTGTAAAAAGGTAAAATATATTTGTATATTAAGTAAACTACAGTCTTCTAGTCGAGCTCTCTCGACTGGAGCATTTTAACTTGATTTATATTTGGATAGATATATGTCGAAACAGCTAAGATGCAATTACCAAAAAATGTATTGCCTTCATCTCTGATTTTAAGAATATTTTAAACACATCAGAAACTTTGACTCACTATATACAAATTGTACCTTTATTTTCTTAAAATCTGTCAACTTAATGGTTCTTACAGGACACTGTTTATATAGAAACGTTGTAATCAACTGCATTCACAATAGCTAATAATCTGCCTTCGCGTAATCTATTAAACAAATGTTGCATAGAATATATATATTTATATATATATATATATACATTTATAAATAGAGAATGAAATGCTGATAAGCTTTATCAACACTCTTTATGAGTATTTAATATTGCTCAAACAATCGGTTCTAAAGGTTGACTTACTTGCGAAGTCGGCATCAGAATTAGTCGTTCAATTATGTTCATCACACTACTAACTTATGGGCTGCTAATTGTAGCACTTTGGATCCTACTTAGGCGCCTCAATCGGAAATACTTTATCCTGTCGCTGGTGAAGCGCGTACAGACCCAGGATGGCAGTCCCTTGGACAGCAAAGTGTTTGTGATTCCGGGCAAGACTATATTCGGTAATAATTTCGATTTGCTCAAAATGACGCCCGGTAAGTATGATCCCCGTTGTTCCAGATGCGATATCTTTTGTGATCAAAGTATTGTGTTGTCAAAGCGATGATTTTTCGATTTGTGCGCGGTGCTCATGAAAAGGCCAAGGGTCGCAATTATCTGTGGTATTTTCTATTCGCACCACTTTATAATGTGGTGAGCGCTGAGGAAGCTGACGAAATCTTCCAGAGTACCAAGTTGATAACCAAAAATATTATATACGATCTGCTAAAACCCTTCATGGGTGAAGGCCTGCTTGTCAGCACAGGTGAGAAATTTGAGGCGTTATCACAAAAAGAAACTTATCTCTGGTTGCACTCTGTTTTCTAGATCGTAAATGGCACTTTAGACGAAAGATGCTGACGCCCGCCTTCCATTTCAATGTGCTGGAATTGTTTTTAGATATATTCAAGTGCGTAGATGATACATATGTATATATAAATATATATAACACTAATTATGTGCACCATTTCAGGGAGGAATGCCACAAATTAGTAAATGTCTTACATCAAAATGTTGGCGCCGAATTGGATCTGAATCATGTGATTCCACAGTTTACACTGAACAATGTTTGCGGTAAGTTTGAATACTCTGACATCGAAGATAACCTTTCGTCACCCGTAAAGCTAGAGATATGAAATATATACTCGTTGGGGTGCTACTTCTACTAGGGGACAAGTAAATAGATAATGGCCAAGCGATATATCATTACCACATATCTCCCACAATTTTAAGGATAGAGTCACCAAAATAGGAGCATGGATTTCTGGTGACATCCTTCACAGATCGAAGAAAAAACTGCAAATTCATTTATGTCCCGCAATTTAAGAGATAAAATTAATTATTAATTACGAGCCAAAACCACTCTGATCTTTGCCATATATTATCAGCTGGTATCATTTGCTTAAATTATGTTTATGATTTATATTTGATGGACATGACTTTCTCAGACAAGTTGTCTTAATGTATTTACATATGAATATATATTTTTGATTAGTTATGAAAGCTGAGTAGATCTAATCCAGGACTTGATTACAAACAATTTCTATTTTTTTAAATTCCATTTCGATTATATTGCTTCAAGTGCCTCGCATTCTCGGCAAGTGCAGTTTATGGCGATAACCTTTCAACTGAACAGATTTGAGATGCAGCCAAATAGTTGAGTTGACCCATCTGAAACTGAGTTCACGAAAATACAATTTTTATTCTAAAACCTAGTACAGTTGCAAGTATATATATATATATACATATTTACAACATTTGTCGAATAGTTTCTTAAATGTTCCCAACTCAAATTAAATATAAAAATATTTTCGTCAGAAACCGCTCTGGGAGTAAAACTGGATGATATGGAAGAAGGTAGCCGATATCGTAAAGCCATACACGCCCTGGAGGATGTAATTATAGAGCGTTTATGTAATCCGCTGCTATACTATCAGCCTTATTTCTACCTGTGCGGCAGTTATAGAAAGCACATAAAGCATCTGAAGATAGCGCATGACTTCTCCAGCCGCATCATCGAGCAGAAGCGACAGCAGAGCAAACAGAAGCAGACTGAATCTGTGAATGAGTTTGGGAGGAAAAAGCGTTACGCGATGCTGGACACATTGCTGGAGGCGGAGAACAAGGGTCTCATCGATCATCAGGGCATCTGTGATGAGGTGAACACATTTATGTTCGAGGGCTACGACACCACCTCCACTTGCCTGATCTTCACGCTGCTCATGTTGGCGCTGCACGAGGATGTTCAGCAACGGTGCTTTGAGGAAGTGCAGCCGTTGAGCGACAAGAATAATGAGGAGCTGAGCGTGTTCGATTTCAATAAGCTCGTCTACATGGAGTGTGTGATTAAGGAGTCGCTGCGTCTTTTTCCTCCAGTGCCATTTGTGGGACGCTACTGCACGGAGGAGTGTGTGGTGAATGGTCTCATCCTGCCCAAGGACTCCCAAATCTGTTTGCATATCTACGATATAATGCGTGATCCAAAGCACTTTCCCAATCCCTCACAATTTCAGCCGGAACGTTTTCTGCCCGAAAATTCTGTGGATCGTCATCCGTTCTCATTTATTCCCTTCAGTGCCGGACAACGGAATTGTATCGGCCAAAAGTTTGCCATTTTGGAGATGAAAGTGCTGCTGGTCGCCATATTGCAGAATTTTCAACTTTTACCTGTGACCCGACTGGAAGACATTATTTTCGAATATGGCATTGTGCTACGTTCCCAGAAAAACGTTGCCATTAAATTGAAACGGCGGCAGCAGTAAAATAAGACAACTTGCCACAGTTTACCTCATACAAAGTTGACAAAAATATAATCGCAAATCTCTCACAAGAAATGTTTTCAAAACGTGCCTTTTTTAAATTTGTAGGTTTAAGCAACTTATGCATATGTTTTCAGAAAAAAGAAAAAATTCTTAATAGTGGTTTTATATGTTTTGCAGCTGTATAAAATATTTAATATATTTTTAATTTTGTGTATAAACAAGAAACCCCAATTTGAAGATAACATTCTTAACATTCCACAAACATAAACAGCTATTTGCAGCTAGAAAACGCAAATACTAAAAATTTAAAAATGCCAAATTCAAAAATGTGATGGCAACCCTACAACAAAAAAAAACAGGAGGCTTGTATACAAATATACATATATATATATATATACAATTTGTAAACATTGCAACTACTTGAAATATATCTTAAAAATGCTGATGTGCAATAGTCATGTTCATAATAATGCAATTAATGTTAAAAACATAACATTAATTGTTAACAATTTGTTGCTTCTTCGGCAGGGAACAGCTGCCACAATTCCAAGCAGGCTCATTGACTTTTCAACTGTGCATTTTCTATCATATATAATTGTCAACGAGAAGAACTTGCCACACTTATGTTAAAGCGCGCAAATGCCTAATTTAATTATAATTATATTTACGCATCGAATAACAAAACATACCGCGCACACACACATACACTCACACACAGGTACATGTGATCACGCAGCAAAACAAAACATAAAAGTGCAGCATTTCTGCACACGAAAAGGCAGAACAGTAATTTCACTCACCTCTGTCAATTTGCACAAGCAACACTAAAACAACATAAATCAATGAAACACTTTTGTCACGCATTATTTATGATATAACTTTCGCAGCAAAAGACGAATTGTTTTTTATTTGTAGTTACTTGCTGCAGTTGTTTCACTAAAAAAACGCACTAGTTTATACCTATGTTGGAACTTACCTTTAAAGAAAACACCGATGCAAAATGCCAACATAAAATACCAGCAAAAATACATTAAGTGTGGCCACACTGACTGTGGTGGGTTTTCTTTCAAAGTGTCGTTTAAAAATATTTAATATATAAAATCGAAGAATTAGAGAAAAGAACAGAGAATGCTAACATAAAATAGTTTTTAGGTGTGTCTGTCTTATTTTGTTCATAAAAAGCAGACTGCCTTATCCGCCTCAAGTGATTATGAGGAAGACAATTTATATGAATGTGTATGTATGTATGTATGTATTACAGATAACAGCTATAGACCGAATTCTAGAACATGTGTTTATTTATAGATAACAGGCCAAGGGCGATGGGAGCTATTGAACTCTAATAAATATATGTATATACATATTTTATTTTTTATGTATTATTTTTGAATCGTATATAAAAGGCAAGTTGCATACTTATTATTTTTAATATTCCAATTTCACTGTTAGAAAACACTTGTTTTAAATAAACTCTTCTGAACATTTATCGCATTTTATATATTATATTTTATTTTTTATTTGTATACAATATTATATTTGATTATTCTCATGTCTACTAATATCCTCCTTGTACTCTTTGTTCACTTTAAGTGAGTGATTTATCACACTCGAAGCTGGCGGCAGCTGCTGATAGGGATTATAGGGTGGCTGCTGCTGATTGGGATCATAAGGAGGCTGTTGTCCATATTGTGGTGCAGATGGAGCCGATGGTGGCATGTATGGCTGCTGCGGATGCTGATTGGGTGGATATCCAGTGGGTGGATATGGATTCATAGGCGGTTGGCTGGGATACTGATTCACTGGCTGTTGGCCGTACGGCGGAAGCGGGTATTGAGCATACGGTGGCTGGCCATATGGATACGGATAGGGATAAAGATATGGATATGGATTTGAAGGGTAACTCGGATACGCCGGATTATTGTATTTATGCTTCTGTTTGCGATGACGGTGTCCACTATCGCTGCTATCGCTATCACTATCGCTGTCTCCCAGGACGCCTCCCGCCTCCCAAAAGATCAACAGCACTGCGCAAATCAGCGCCACGTTTTTATTCATCTTGCGCTGCTGCAGTGAAACTCAAATTGAAATTGGGATGCTGCGATCTGGAACAAGACTGAATGAATGACGTGAGACTACGTAAATTAAATGCCTGAATAGAAGACGCAGTTCTATTATTCATTGATAAGAGGCAAATATATATATATATATATATAAATGTATATTTATGTACATTCATATTTCCATCCAAAAGTGACATGTGCGGTTGACAAATACACTTTCCGACTTACCCACTCACTTACATCACCTCATAAACAGTGCCTGCTGTAAGTCAGTGCCCATTATGATTTCGAAAATATTTCCATTATTTGTTTATTATTGAGTTATGCTTAATTTATTAACATGTTTTTGTGCATGGATTAATATTTGTTCACACATGTGTATACTAAGCAAGATCGACTCGACTCTTGATGCTGAAGAAGAATACTTATAGGGATCGCACAATGTGGAAAACATATTTATTTCTAAAATGAGTTCAACATAGTTCAACATCTCACAGATACATAAGTGGGGAATTGCAGCGGATTAGTTGAATTCCTTATCATAATTCATGAATCGCTTTAGTCGGGCGCCGTTGAACGGTTCTTCGCTGCCTGGTGGAAATTTACGCATCTAAATAGTTATAAAAAGAAAACACACAAATTACTTAACTGAAGTTTTAAATATTTTCTTTAGGTGCATATTCTTAAATTTATTTATACTTACACTCTTTCACATACTTAACGGATATATAAACTTGATCCGAATACCCCCAAACCAATTTTCCATTAAATATACATGGAAGACATGATACAAATAATAATAATAATTAAAAATTGGATTGTGTTTAATAGTTGAACAAATTAACGTAAATCATATTTCTATCATGTCAAGATATATATTTTATTTTTTATCGTAATTACTAACAACCCCATAAAAAATTAAATTGCACTTAGCTGAGTTCAAACGACGAAAGTATGTAAAAAAAATAATAAATCTTGTATAGCAAAATTAAATATAATAAAATAAAATATAGCAGTTAAGAAACAATAGTAAATAAATAAATCAAACCAAAATAAATAAATAATTTTTGGCGAAATTCATTTTTTGAAAACCAATTTTGAACATGTTTGAACTCAACTAAGCAAAATTTTAATATTTAAACTACTGGCAGTATTTATGTTTATATTACTTCAAATAAATATATGTAATAGTGGTAAGTATAATTTGATATATATGTATATATATGTATGTATTTGTATGTAGGTTAAGTACAGCAACAAATTGCGATATTTAGCTGTGTTATCCAGTTACTCAAAGCTGCCCGCATTTGGTGCAATGAAAAGGTACAAAAAGCTGTTAATTGTCAATTTTTGTTTTGTTGTGTTGTTTGTGAATATTTAATTAGGGTTCGTCTTTGGCGAATCGTTTCTGTAATTAAATAAAACTCAGTATTAGAATGTCTTGAGGGATATTACTTATTTTGTACGTATTTAGTGTATGAGTGCTACAAAAACAATGGGCTATAAAATATATATATATGTAGATACATACAAATATAATGGTGAATTATTTTTCAAAATCGAGGTGAAATTTACAAATCGAAGGTGTACTTAGATATAAGTAATGTGCGTTATGTAAATTGGGTTTAATGGGTGATACAAACGATACTTGTTGAGTTTGAACAAAGACCAGAGATTCCTCTATAGTCTTTGGTTTCCCATAATCATATTTGGATGTGGTTCGAACCGGTTCGTATCAGGACTTATAGCATAAATAACCGAACCAAAATTAACCAATTGAATTTTATAACCGGAAAAACAATCCAAAACGAAATTCAACATTTTTAAAGAACCAGTAAGCTGAACTGATATTATTATTAACCAAAACAATGTAGTAAATGATAAACCTTATTCCTACTCAATCTTTTGTCTTTACTGTAACGATTTGGAGATTATTCACGTTATTTTTCGGAGAATATTTATATTCATTTCTGAAACCTTTCCTCTTAATATTACACACTCGGGCACTAAATTCGATTTGGTTTGACACCCTGCCTTAAATAAATTCAATATTCAATATTGAACTGAGACATTGGTTCGAATCGTTTTGCTTTCGATTTGAGATATTTGGTTTTAAGATATTTCATTTAAGAGGAGTTTACCAACCAGTACAAGGTACTTCAACTTCATCAACCCGACCATTGCACTATGTTGCTTTTTCCTATATGTGCATCTGTGTGCAACCAATCGTGGCAATATGTAATACACTGTAACTGCTCGGGCGATCAGCAGAGAAACTGCATTCATATGAATGCACATACGTGAATGCGTGTCTGCGCATAATACATTTCTTCGCATTGCTTACCATAATTCTGTATTTCTCCTTGCATGCATAATCGGACTCATCGATATCCAGATAGCAGTCCGACTTATATTCGGCTGGCAATGTGTTTCCCTCATATTCACACAACTTGTGCAGGGGCCGTGCTCTAAACAAGTTTTAAATTTATATATATATATATATAATAACGGTATTTAAGATCAGTTACGTGACAATAATTTTGCTCATCGATGACGGCTTCTGTATGGGACAATAAAATACATCTGGTGTCTTCTTGTCGAACACAATTTTCCTCATCATATCCTTTTCCTTGAGAATGGCCTTGCCACTAAGGGTAGCCCATGTGCCACACAGTAGTGTTGCAAACACAAAGATCGCCAATTGACTTTGCCTCATAATGGATGAAATGACTGCAATTAAAATAAAACATAATTAAATAAATTCAAGGAAAAACCTTTCTATATGCATATTTATTTCCAGACATGAAACTGAAACTCGACATATGTAGCTTACAAATATATTTTTATAACTTGGATCAAGTTTCTGTAAAACTATTTATTTATTTTCTTTTTTACACGGTCTTTGAGTTGAGTCTTTCACCTTCACCTATGGTGCACACTTCACAGTGATCTCATCAACATTAAAAGCTGTGTCAGCACTTTAAACATCGCCCACACGTAAGCCAAAACCAAGTTTGTCTCATTTCCCTTATTAGGATGCACAAAATCGAAGGCTAAACAATCGTAACTCTCTTTCAAATGTGACATTTTCATAATTGCAATGATAGATGAAGAAGAGGAAAACTGGCTCAGACAACCTTGAAAGTTGTCGCCTTAGCACAAGTAGTAACTGTTTGAGACACAATTAGAAGGTGCAGACTAATGACTTACACTTACACAAATGTATTTATTACAAAACAGTTGCTTAGCTTAGGCACCGATTTTTAGCCAGATTTTAATTTTCAATATACCGATTGTACTTCATTCACCACTCAGCTAACTCAAACTGTTGATTTTTTAGCAAATTGAGCAAGACGAACAACCTTTAAGCACAGCAAAAGCTCTTTGAGTCTTAAGCGCACATTTAACGCAAAAACCGGTTTCTAAACCATTCAAAAGAAATAAAGAAACTGTTTGTGTGTTTGCATGTGTGTGTAAGGAAAAGTATTATGTTTAAGACTGATTTACGCCACTTAAATGGTCACAGTTAACTTTAAATCATATTACTTTCTATATTTCCAGTATTTTTACATTTATTATATTTTAAAACTTTACAAGCTTCAACTGCGCCGTTCACAGATATTTATGTTTTAAATAGTTGCTGTAAAAAGTAAACAAGAAATTGTTTTGGTATTTAATTGTGTGACCATAAAACGAAAATGAAATATGGAAAATGACGCTTATAAATTTAGTATTAAATATTTTGGTAATGAGCAGAGAAGATTAATTATGCGAAGACATTAATTATATTTTATACTATTTTGGAATCGGCAGTGTATTTTTCTGTATTTTTTAACAAAAACACACGAAACTCGATAAATTCACACTTACTCAAAATAACAGCCCTGTCCTCTAATGTATTTGGTATCGATACCTTGTACTCACGACCCATGTGTATATTTTTGAATAAGAACAAGAACTACGAATTTATATGCATCCATGAGGAGAATTTGTTGAAAATGTTACGACATTGCACCCAGTTCGGAATTCAAAATATAAAATTCATTTCAAATGAATGGACGATACGTGGCATGGCTGGCCATTCAAAATGGGCGAACATAAAGCACATCAAGGCGCAAAAAGATGGATTGCGAGCGGCGCTTTTCACAAAGATTTCCCGACAAATCCGGCTGGCCGTGCAAGAGGGCAAATCTGGGGATCCGGCTGTAAATTCCCTGCTCCGATCGGAAATTGATAATGCGCTAAAGAAGAATATGCCGATTGGAACGATACAGAATACGATCAAGAAATGTCAGCACAACAAGGCGCAGCTGAAGAAGCATCGAATGGACATACGATTCAGAAGGCATATATATATGATCTGTAGCATATATAGTGATAATCTGCCCGGTCTCAAAATGGATGCAACGCCAATGATTAAAAAAGCTGGGTAAGCTCAGTTGCCAGTTGCATTTCAAAATAATCAACCTCATAACTCAAACTCAAGTTGAAAATACTCATGCAGCGGTGTCCTTGTGGATGTTAGCCATATGTTTGAAGATTTTGGCCTAATCGAAACGCGTTACGATCCCACATCATTGGCCAAAGATGGCTGCAGTTTGGAGGAGAAGGCCACCGAAGATGCCATCCAATTTGGCGCCGAAGAAGTGGAAATTGTCGATGCCGAGAATGCGACTGTGAATGTAAGTTGAATTTGCAATGCGCATAATTATAAATTTCTGATAATTTGAGACTAATCTTTCTACTCTCAGTTTATTTGCAGTCCAATTGTTTTGAGTGGGCTCAGCAAGACACTGGCACAAAATGGTTACACGATCGAAAATAGCGAGCATATTTTCACACCAAATGTAAGCACTCTAAAAGCGAATTTGTGTATTCAAAAACGTAAGGTACTTTTTTGTTGTGTATCCTTACAGAATCTCATCCAGTTGAGTGAAGAGGATCACAAGGCTTACAATGTGTTTGTGCAGAAGCTACGAGACGTGCCTGGCATGGAGGACATCTATGACAATGTGGAATAAAGTTCTGTTTTTATATATAATTTTTATTGTACTTTCATACTTGTAAATATTCTATGATTCAAATGTGTCTGTGTTTGCATTTAAGATTGTGATGATGCCTGTATAATAAAGTTCAAAAGCTAAACTCTGTTTGATGGTCCTACTTCTAATGGAACAACATTTATGCTACAAAACTCGAAAACTCTTCAAATGCTCTTTACAAGGCGTTTACAGTTTAGATGTGCTGTATTTTATCATCGATGTTCTCCAAATGGGACTTTTGATGAGGTTTCCCTTGATGCGGATCCAGCCCATCTGTAAATGATATACATATATATGGATTATAATCTTTTTTAAAGTTTTTGTTGTACTTACAGTTTTTGGAGTTTACCATGGCTAATCCAGATTGTCTAGAAGAAATACGAAAATCTATTTCCACCTAATAGTTAAACAATTTTTATATTAGCCGACAATGTTTTAAGTATAATAATAACATTTTGCTTTTGTTTTACACATATTGCATAATTGAAACATGTTTAATGTTAAATAATTTAAGTGTACTTGAAATCATTAAACATCATAAAATAAATACTGCAATACTTTCTAAATAATATGTATACAAAAAAAAAAAACCGAATATTGTAATGGCTTCTTCTTTTTTTTTGTTTTTTAAAAATCCGTTACGTGTACGTAAAAGTGTTTTATTACAAAATTATAAATATGTATATACGTGTACGGGCAATAAAATTAGAACTTTGTTGTCCGGCGTCCAATTACAATTTGGCGTTGTCGAAGAGGGGACCGCGAGTGACGGTTATATCCGCATACGGCTCCGCCTGTGTAATGTTAAGCGCCTTAAATTTCTTCAACACCAGCAGCGAGTAGAATTTCTGTGCAGCTTGTTTCCTCGAGTTGCGCACGGTTAACTGGGAGAGGGTCAAGTGATCATTGTTATTGAAATGAAGTCTGACGTCGGCAAAGAGTTGTGCAGCTCGCTTGTTCAGCACACGCTCCTCGAACTGTTCGTCCGTCTCGTTTTCCATTTGTTCGTCAGCGGGGACATTGGGCAAGCCGCTCACCGATGGTGGAAAATCGTAATCATTCCAATCCGTTGATATTTCGCATGTCTTGTTAAAGTTATTCGCATTCGATTCCGTTTCGTTGAGTATCGAGCTGACCTGATCGGGTGGCAAATTGGGCATACAATCAATGTCGCCAATGCCGCTGCCATGTCGTGGCGTCATCTGTCCGTGCTCCAAGCCAGCCGGCGTTAGATCACCATGGTGGAAATCATCACCCATATCATGATGATGGCCATCGCGTGGCGTCAGTGGCAACTCATTGAGATTAGAGAAGTTATCCATGTCGTTGAACGATAACAGAGCCGGACTACGCATATTATCGAATATGGTTGCATCATTCTGTGCTGGTCCCATGCTTTCCTGCTGCTCCTTTGTCGTTATATCCAACGATACGGCTGACACACCCAACGATTTGTCCTGTTCTCGTATAATTTCCGGTGCCGCCAAACTCTGTGTGAGCGTATTATCTGCAGCCGGATCCGTTGTAGTTGCATTCGCAGACAAATCATTTTTACGCTTGCGTCCCTTCTTGTTCACAATGATAATGGAGCTTTCGCCCTCCTGGGCATAGAGTTCCAGGCCCAACACATCCATGGGTGCAATAATTGAGAAGTCCTCCAATTGTGTCGAACGTGAAACCAACTGACGATTATAATTATTTAAAAGGACTCGTGCAGGAATCGTACGCGAGGGCAGCGAGAATAGTTTCTCCACGCCACCCGTCTCCTTCCAGTACATTAGCCGTTTGGTTGGTGGTGCCAGATCCAGGGTAGTCAGTATATCGGATGTATCTGCGAGTTGCGCTTTCATCTCCTCACCGGATATATTCTTGACCTCATCAATGATGAGTTTTCGCTTCCGCTTCGCTTTCGTGGCACCCTTATAAGTGGTTGCATCGATGGGCGCCAGGGCGAATCCCTCGTCATCGTTTTGCACGAGAGTCATGTCATTTAGGGCAGCGTCAGCGCCACACGCATTGACGTCCTCACTGAAACTGTGATCTTTTTCCTGAAAGTCATCCTCCTTGTCACCAGTCGCCAAATCGGCACACGACGAAGCCGGCGATGGAGCATCATCGAACTTGCCCATGCCATCGTCATCCGAATAATCAGGTGGATTGTTTGCTTCATTGATCGCCGACTGTTCGTTGATGCCCACAGTTTGTGGCGGTTCGCCAAACAGATCGTCTTCGAATAGTGTTGGCTGGCCAAAGGAGTCACCGAAACCGTCGCCATCCAACCGATCACTGGGCATTTCGGATTGTGTTAACCTGATATTAGGATCATTGGGTTCCACAACATTGGCCAACACATCATCATCGAACAGTGTATCATTCATATTGCCCGACAAGGGATTACGCATCATTTCGGGCGTATCCGCCTCGAAGCCAATGTCGCCAAAGCCATCGTCCTGTAGCGACAGCGACAAACTGCCATAATCCTCACGCATTGTGATCTCATCGGCACGCGATTGATTCACAGAGAATTGGGCCTCAATATCAATATCATTTAACTCGGGCAACGCTGTATCAAAATCATGGAACACCTCGGGCAATGTAATCGCATTCACATTCGCCTCCCGGTGGCCCTCGGGCAAATCGACCATGCCCGGCCTGAATGCCATTTTAATTTTGACAAATGCCTCATTACAATCGGCAAGTAAATATTTTGCTTTTCTCGAATAGATTCGGACGACGCCAAGTAGCAAATGACCCGAAGTGCGTAGCGCCAATTTTACTTTTGGCTGTAAAATTCCCTCCACTGACTTTTCGATATTCGTCTCGAAGACGTGGGCTTTTGTTATTTTCTTGTCCCAGTGTGCTGCTAGCCAAATTCTGGCTAGCGGGCCTTTTTTGGCCAATATTATGTGTTCGTAGAACATTATTTACTTTTTTTCTTAGCAATTTTAGATTTTTTTAATACACAAACAAAACAGAGATGCACAATTTGCTAAACAACATGGCGACAACGATGCTTCGATCAATTTTCGATAGACACTTATCGATAATATCGCAAGCAGAAATTTTATTTTTACACATCAAACTGTATTGAGGTGTTATTTATTTCTAATAAAAAAAAACAATAAATAAATATATAAGTCGGAATTTATTTCATTTTCATGAATAAAAATAATTATAAGTGTACTGTAATTGGTGTGGCTTTTGCTGACAATACTCTATCGATATGTTAAGTTAACAGCGGCGCATTTTTATTTTGGTATATTTTGTAGTGTCTATCGTTGGTCACACTGTGCTTACATATGTTTCGATAATAGTTTCAATTATTGTTAAAACAAATATTTTAATCAAAAGACAACTAAAATGGCCCTTAACGGGTTTCTCGACTTCTTTCATAAGGGAAATGCGTGTGTACGTATGAGAGTAAAGGCCTAAGTATGCCACCAATGTGCATATTTGCATGCAATTTTTCGCACATTTCCAATCACCGCATAATGTTCTACATAAGTAAATAAACGCGTTGCGCTAATCCATAATTCATGTGCATATTTATTCATTTGTAGACTTTCAGGCCGAAAAAGAGATTCACGGCCGGCACCATTCGCTATTCGCTGCACAAACAGGCTCAGGCCAGCCTGCAGTCCGGCATCAATTTGCGGCAAGTGGTGCGGTTGCCGGAAGGCGAGAATATGAACGACTGGCTGGCGGTGCACGGTGTGTAACTATAAATAAATATGAATAATTTGATTAACTAAATGATGTGTATATTTATATAGTTGTTGACTTTTTCAACCGCATCAATCTGATTTACGGAACAGTTTCCGAGTACTGCAATGAAACAACATGTCCCACAATGTCAGGTGGCTCCCGATATGAGTATTTATGGGCAGATAGAGATCTGTGAGTATATATATATATATATGGAGTTATTAATAAAATATTCATCTTTGTGCAGGTACAAGAAACCCACTGCACTGCCTGCACAGAAATATATTGAGCTGCTCATGGACTGGATTGAGACGCAGATTAACGACGAAACCGTTTTTCCCTTTTCCACTGGTAGGAAATTCTTATAGCATTGCAGAGGGTGTTATAATTTGAATAGCGTATTCAAGGAGCCTAGTTCAATAATCGATTGGATATAGCAATATCTGCTTGCTTATATGTAAACTAGTCTGTCAGATGTAAGGCAATCTTGATGAAACACTTTGATTTGCAGTAGATTTGTCATCTTGTTTGATCAACTTTTTTGTTTTCCAAAATCTAAAACCAAAATACTAGTTACAAGTTTTATAATGCTCTCAACATGCAAATTGTCGGTTATTCGTAAGGCAATCTTGAATATATATGCATGTCTGCTGCCAGCAGATGATTTGTCATATCAACTATCGCTCGAAAGAAGTTTTATTGCTTTAAAATGAGCTCATCATGTAAATCAGTCGTTTTACAAACGACTTGTTTGAATAGTGATTAAAGTTAACACTCTGAGTGTCTGTCAGGCAGATAAATAAACAACTAATCTGAAATAATTATTTATTATTCCCGTTTGCAGATGTTCCTTTCCCAAAAACCTTTGTGTCACTCAGTCGCAAGATTTTAACAAGATTGTTTCGCGTCTTTGTCCATGTCTACATTCATCACTTTGATAGGATTGTCACTATCGGTGCCGTAAGTATTATTTAATTAAATACGCAACACAGATGGCTAAATTTAATATTTGTGATTGCAGGAAGCGCACGTGAATGCTTGCTATAAGCATTTTTATTATTTTGTGCAGGAATTTGAGCTGATATCGAGCAAGGAATTGGAGCCACTGCACGAAATGACATCAAGAATATGTAAAGATAAGGATTAAAAGTTCTGCAATTATAGCTGTCATAGCTTCGAATCTCAAGTCATAATTATATGTTGCTTTTAACTGTAGTATCACATATATGTATGTGCATGTATTGTATGTTAGTTATAAGTCTGTGATGTCAAAGCGTACACCATTAAACAGAAACACAAAATGCTCCAATGCCTTCAAAATGAACCGGATGTTGTTTTATATGGTTGAATGTGATTACTTTTAACCTTATGGCGATTATTTGTTGAGTTATACTTGAGCTCCATTACTTTTGTATTAAACTTTTTAATGACACCAGCTTCACTCATCAAAAGAAAATAATCTCAGTGTTTATGGAAGAGTTTATTTGTTTATTAAATTTGTTTTTAATTTTTACTGCGAGTCTTTAGGCCGACGGAGTTTTAATTGCAACAGTTGGCGTCGAATATGCCACTTCGTGTGCGTCTAAAATATTTCAAGTACTCACTTCTCTTGTTTTGAGTCATGAAAGTGATTTAATCAAAATAAACCGAGAGTAATTTGCTGCATAAAAATAAAGTGAGCCAAAGTGAGTGATTGCCAAACACATTTAGCAATGACATGTTAAATGTAGCTCAGTCTGATTAAGACTTGTACTTTAAATTCCAATATTGAATATATATATATAGAGTTCTTTGGGAAATTGCAGTAATTTGATGGAATTTATGCAGGGGTAAGCTAGTGGCAACATCAAATATGAAACTCCACCCACATAGGCGAATGCGATTGCACAGACAAATTATTAGGTGTTTTATACACGCTTAATGTGTGTATACTGAATAAAGCGGCCATATAACCAATAACAGTAAAGTAGGGTTGAGCCAGCAGACCTACAACCACTTGACAAGAACAACAACCAGCCCCGCAAAGACCAATGAGAATAAATTGAAAACACGTAGGCAGGGCGACACCTTATATTGTACGTACGGTTTTAGGGGTTGTTTCACTGCTCAGTGCCAAGAAGAGCGAGTTGCCGTGAATTGAGCAATTTATGCAAAGAGCACTATAAAAGTTCAAATAGACAACATAATAACACTTAATACAATTCATTAAATATATGTTTGGCAAGTGGGGAAATTGAGTCAAATGCGAATCAAATTCAAAAGTAGTGCTAAATTTTGGTTATGGTTGAAATTGTAGAATAATAATAAATCTTTTATTGATTCGAATGTAATCATAAAGATCCACTTAGTTGTTTGTTTAAACAAGTATGTGCTAATTGGAAAAGCATACTCATTCCATTTGCATTACGCTTGTTGATTTCACAATGTATAAAGTCTCTCTCCAGGAAGCAGCAGCAAAAAATAAATAAAAACCCAAACCGGAAACGGAGCTGAATGGCATGCGCAGCATTTCAAGAGCGAAATAGAAATTTTTCCCAACTGACTGAGGCAGTGGGTACTTTGTGTTAGTTTTTATTTGGTTTGGCGAAGGGCCTGTAATGCGATTGGCCTTGCCTGCGAAGTAGTCGAGCGTTTCGGTGTGTTAAAGCAACTATGCAACGGAGTAAAAGTGTACAGCTTCTGCCGTAATAATATTGGTAAAGTGTGAATCCGTTCATTGATAAACATGGAGCAATTAGCACAGTTTGTAAACAAGTCGTTTGAGTTCAATTTAACCAATAATCGCGTTAACCATTTGTTTAACTCGATGACAAGTGCCCGTATCCATAAGCTAACCGACGCAGCAACGGCAAAATCCATTTTAGTGAACACAAATCGTTTGGATCGGAATTCGGTGGATAATTGCGGCAATGAGGATGAATCCATGGATATTGATATAACCGATATTTCGGCGGCGGAGGACAGCAGCTATGAGGATGATCCGGTTGTGTCCAAACCAATATCGCTGGTCAAAATTCGTTCGCTTCAACAGAAGTCAATTGTGACCACTTTGCCCAGTGACCACTTTCGTAAGACTGAACCTGCGCCTAAGCCCAAAAACTGGTTAATATCGGATCTATTGGAGACGGACCCACATTCAGAAGGTATTCGGGGATCTAGTGTATATAAATTTGAAAAGTGCAATAATAATTATTCCATAAAACTTGCAATATTTATTTGACTTACTCCTCGGATGAACTTTAATTTGTAGCAAGAAGGAACAACATTTAAAAGCAACCCAGAAGAAATATCTTATAGTAGATCATTATTGTATATATTGTAAATTACATATATAACCCATTGATTGCTCCTGTCCATTTTATACTTATGGTAGTCTTAAATTGATGGGCCAATTAGGATTTTGAAAAAACTTGTAACTGCTGCGTAAGAACAGATAGTTCCTATGGCAGCCAAAGGTCAACTGATGCTGGCAAGGAATAATATATACTTTATAAGCTGAGATATCCCCTTTAAAAGGAAAAATTACAAAAGGACATTTGGGAGTATGAATTACTCAAGATGAAAGTTTAAAGACATAGATCCTCTGATTCATGTTGCTAAATGTATAAATATTTTTATTAATTTTGATTGCAATTTGTTCAATATGAAAATAAGTTTGGATTAACAAAAACTCAATGAAAATCCCCTTCTACTTTCATCCATTTATTTATTAATTTGTTTATTGACTTATTTAATTAATGAAGACTAAAAACCCTTCACATTTATTAAAAAGTTTTCAGAATGATAAATTGCAAATTAAATCTCAAGTGCTTGTGAAATCTCAACTGGAAACGAAGTCCAACGGTTAATGATACGAATTAACTTGATTGTTATACGGACTAGACTTATATAGTTCCAAGGAGCAAACGTTCCTTGAAGTCGACGTAATGCTAATGCAGTGCATAGATAGTGAATCACCTGTCGAACTTGTACGTTAATTCTGAAGTTAAGTTGTGATAGAATTGGGCTACTAAAAGTATATATATTCGTGATCAGCATCCAATAAATAGAATCATTGATTAAGCAATTCCGCTTGCATGTTTCTATGCTAACTAGTCCCTGAGTTTTTAAGCTCTAACCGTCAGTACATCATATATTTCATATAGCTGCCATAGGCAAAATCAGTGGGAACATAAGTTCTTGTTCACACCATTTTTTTGCATATGCGGATTTCTAATCCAAACTTACCCAATATGCGGATTACTATGAGTTCCACAGTTAGGATAAAAATCATTAAGATCGAACAACTATATCGTATATCGAAGAAATTATCGATTTATAGTGAATTTTAGACTTTGAGTATGCATTCTTTGGCAAGCCTAAGATAGCTGATATTTCTTGGTTTTTTTTCTTGTGTGTTGGGAGTTTCTCAAGCAACATATTCGGTTTTCGTCATTCCAGATGATAAATGTGAAAAGGATACTCCAACTCGATTAAATGATCCAAGTGCGAATAATCCAAATACGGCTAACAATAGTGCCAAAGGCGATGGCGATCTGGGCTCAACGTGCCAAGAATCAGATTGCAAGACTAGCAGCAAGTGTATCAAGGACATGCAACTCTTTGAAGTCGATGCAACGCCAAGTAAATATGCAAATTCAATATTTAAAATATTTATATATAATTTCATAAGTTTTAATTTTGTTCTCGTGATTTGTTTAAACACGTTTTGAAGAGGTGTTTTTTTTTACATTTTATTATTAGTTTTGACAGTCATTTTGCTTTTTTTCTTATACTGAAGGAGTGCAATAATACTATATAATAATAATAAAAAAATAATATGAATAATAATAATTATAGTAAAAATGGGAGTTTATTCTAGTTTGTGTCTTCTAATGTTCAATGTACACATTTTACAGAAATGAAAACTTCTGCAACAATTACAATAAACTTAAACGAATGTTCAAATGACAGCAATTCCCCAGAGCTATCGTTGCACAAATCGGCGGCGGCGAATGCATCTGAGAAATCAATATCGCCCGAGCCACAAGCCAACATCGGAGAGAATCTGTCCCGAATAGAAACATCCGGATTGAGCAGTAAACAGCGACGATCTCGAACAAATTTCACGCTCGAGCAGCTCAACGAACTGGAGAGACTCTTCGATGAGACCCACTATCCAGATGCCTTTATGCGAGAGGAGCTGAGTCAGCGACTGGGACTGAGTGAAGCGCGAGTGCAGGTAATTAATTATTGGGTGTCATAAGTTGTGACCATATCTCTCTGATGTGGTAACCAGATGAAGACAAATGCACCCAGCAGTCGACCAGACACACAGACAGCCAGCACAAATTGAAATTCAATTGTTATTCATTAGAATCGTAGTTGTGCTCGTTGTCCCCAAGTTCGAGTAACAAATTTGACTTTTCAACCACCAGCACAGACCCAGGGATATCGCTATACGTGTATGTATGGGGTGTTAAGTGGTTTACGCCGCCCTTGGTTACAATTATGCCCAAGTAAGAAAAATCGTTGGAACAACAGGGGGCCGATTACAACTTAAATGCTCAATCAGGGCGGTTCTTAATGGACCGCTCTGTGGTAATATATGAACAACCTACCGGCTTCTACAAGTGCTATAAATTACAAGGCCCTTCCACATGTCTTCTAAACTCAATTTATTCGATGAGCAATGCTTACACTTAGCGCTCGAAGTGTAATTTAGACCTCTGGTCAGTTAAAGAACAGATCAGCCAACTTGTAGTATTCGTCTATGATGTAAGAGGTTGAAGCAAGTACAAATTTAGTAGAGATAATGACTCTCTGAATGATTCCCTGAACCTGACCGTTTTTAACCAACTCAATAAGTGTCTCTGTACTCTTCGATAGTTTTTTGTTCAAACATCTTAATGAAATAATAATAGTTAATCAATTATGTATCACGGTTTATTATATATCAATTGCAAGACTTTACCTTTATTACTATCGGAAATCGATTTGTACCAATATTCGTGAACAGGGTTAGTTATCGACGAAATTAAATAAACTTGATCTGCGTATGGTATACAAGAATATATATTTCAAATTTAAAGTCTCTAGGTTTTACAGCCTCTGAGAATGACTGGCTCATTCGGACGGATATGGACATGGCTGAATCGACTTGTCTTTTGATGCTTATCAAGAATATATATATTCCCTTATGAACTCAGATATGCTTCCTACTGCCTGTTTGCAACTCAATTCAATCCATTTTCTCATTTTTGAAGGGATCAGGGAATAAAAATAAGTTCCGAGTCATAAAAGTTTTCCTTGTGCCACAAAATTTTCAACTATCCAAAATAGGAACTCCTTGGAGATTATTAAACGCAAGATGAACACGATGAAGATAATGGTGACCAACATTATTATTGTTATTATTACATTTATACCTCTAAGAATTCTTTCAAAACTCAATAAATACAATATATATACATATATATATATAACCAGCTTTAATTCTGAATCTAACTTTGCATATTTTCAGGTTTGGTTTCAAAATCGAAGAGCAAAATGTCGAAAACATGAAAATCAAATGCACAAAGGTGAGTGAAA
Source organism: Drosophila nr. medialis 2 BK-2023a (assembly GCA_035044325.1). Taxonomy (NCBI): domain Eukaryota; kingdom Metazoa; phylum Arthropoda; class Insecta; order Diptera; family Drosophilidae; genus Drosophila; species Drosophila nr. medialis 2 BK-2023a. Next base: position 1,186,365 of record JAWNMH010000394.1, read on the forward strand.
ACAATAAAAATCATATATGAAATCGCTTTTATGGGGCGGGTCTTACTTGGCTCACTCAGCTTCTAATTATGGCTAAAACATTTCCTTATGATGATAACAAGGCTGTTTCTATTAATTAACACAAAGGATATATGTTCAAAACAATAGCAAAGTTCTCCAGTTAATTTACAAAATTGTTTGCAGCAGCATTTGAACTTACTAATGGTTATTAATGTTGGAAAGGGTTTCTCAAAAAGTCAGAAGTAAAGGTGAAGTTGAAGGGGTTACTCTGACGACAAGGTGTTAACTCAAATGAAGCAGCCATAAATTTGCTTGTATATAGTCCATATATATACTCCCAAAATTTGTGTGTTATTAAAATTTAAATTATTGCTGAATTTTCAAATTCGCATCTGCTGTGATTTTGTTTATGTCGCTCCCCTTTGGATATATGTACATGGACACAAATCATTGCCAACTTAATCAAATTAAATATTCCAGCCGTAAAAGTGGAAAATAAAAATGTTATCGGCTGATAGTGGCGGGGGAAGGCGTTGATGAATCTACATTGGGGGGGGGAAGGAGGAAATAAACGCGAAGCGGGTGGTGGGTAGAGGGTAGAGGGTGGTTCAGCTTTCCGTATTTGATATATTGATGATGATACATTTGAATAAACTGTGAAACCATAACATATTCCGTCAACCAGTTGGTTAAGCGAGCAGGTCACAGGAAGGAAGGAAGCCGGCATTAAGACAACTGCGGCATTTTCAGTTAAGCTGTAAACTTTCAACGTTTACTTAACTAATTGCCCGGTTCTCTTTTAAATGTGCATAAATTAAAATCAACTCCATGTTCAATGTGGAGACAGTGCGACTGTGGCTTAGCCGGGGATTACCAAGGGTGCAGATACAATAAAGCTGCAAAGAAACGCTGATTATATACAAATTGAGACCAAACACAGCGCGGCGAAAGGGGTTTGAGTGGGGTTTGAGGAAGAATATTTTTATTTCCATAGAGTCAATGACTTTAGAATATTTATCCATTTCTTATGAAGTATCAGAAATAAAGACAAAACTTTGGATTTATCACATAAAAAGTGTCAATTGAAATTACTTCAGGTAACCCAGAAACAAATCCAAGTATTGAAAAACTTGATAGTAGCAGATTAAACTCACTTTTGGCTTAGGGCTACAAATCGTAGAATAGAGTTCTTTAATAGACAAAGGTTGAGAGAGTAAACCTAAATATTATTTGTTATACTCAGATACCCGGGGAACAGAGAGACCCCTAATAGGTCCTGAACCGTATTGTGGCAAAGGAAGACAACAATACGGCTGCAAATCAGGGACGAACAAAGGCAGAGGCGAGAACGGAGCTGGGCAAGGGCACCAGGACTCCGACAAGCCAGAAGTCTTTTAGGTGGCTATAATCAAATAGGTCGCAGTGCTGGTTTAATAATACTCAGATACCGAAGGTTTTCAATCGATAACATCGATAAATGCAAAATTTTAAGGGTGGGCAGCTGGTGTTGCCAATTATCGATTACAAAGATCGAATAGATCTTTTTGGCTGCAATTTGAGAACGAATCTGGTTAATTTTCGTATTTGTGATGCTATTGCAATATTTAATATGGAAACGCGGAAATTGTTGAGGTTAGTTTGCTTATTTTCCGGCACACTTCATTTATTACTTTAATTTTTGTTTTTAATTTAATCAAAAATTTGCAGACTACTTGGACACATGTCCAATGAAAGGTTATATATATTTAAATTTTAAGGAATATAAAGGAACGTCTGAAAGATGCTAAGTGCTCGAATCCCATAAGTCGATAACATCCGTAGAATGGGAAAATCTATTTGAATTGATTTGAGAGTTCTTAACTTGAGTCGAGAAGAGAGCTTTGCAGCATTCTACATCTCAAGTATTTCATAGCAGGAAGTCTGGCAAGATTGGAGATTACTATAACTTGAATAATCATATCTATGCCTATTTCCCCAGTTAATAGCAACCCATATTCTATATTTGTAGGTTTCGTTATATAAGTAGAGTAAAGTAAGTGACAGACCTAGCCACGGGGCGTCGGCAACAGCCAAAATAATGATAAAGAGTCTCTCATAATTCATATTCTATCAAGTTGTGTGTGCCTTACCAGAGCAGGTTTAATCCGTAAAGCATTGCTTGTGATGATTTAGTTTACTCCAGGTTAACTGCTAAAGTGCTCAAGTGCACATATGTATATAAATTGCTAGGGAAAATGTGCTCGAGGGGGCGGGCATCAGGAGCGTAAAGGGGGGCGGGGCCGGTGTGGAAACCAAAACGAAAGTAATCAAATTAAAATTCGAATAAAAAAAGAGCAACCTTCTCTTGGCTTTTTTTCATATGGCACAAGGTATCATTTTATGGACTTATATCAATTCTCAGACTTTTTATCGCCACGCAAGAGAAATAGCCCTGAAAGCAAAGCACTGCATAAGTGAAGAGAAACCAACCAGGTCCTGGTTCTGGTCCTGGCCTTGTGGTCCCTGGAGTGTCATTTTGATATGTGTCCGTCTGGCCTTGGCTTGTTGCAGCGGGAATGGGCGCGGGGAGTGCGAGCATCTCAACCTTGGGGGTGTTTTCATGGCAATAAATTAGAAAATGAATTCAATTACTTGTCACGAATTTTTGTACCGATTTGCCAAATTGGGATGTTCATTTGTATTTATGTACTATGGCATTAAAGGTATGTCCTTATGTAAATTATTTACACACACAAAAACATACGAACGAACTCAAGCGTGAGTCCGACAATTTGCCAAGGGCTGCGACGGGGTTTTAAATAAATAAAGCCAACAACATTGAGAGTTAAGTTGCTTGGGCGATAGATGAAATACCCTTGCGGACATATTTCCGATATTCAATCTAAATCTGCGAATTTTAACTGATTGTGTTAAGGAATCTCATAGCAGACAGCTATGCAACGTTAACAGGGATCGGTTAGAGTGACCAGAGTTGTGAAGAGTTTTTAGCAGAGTCAGTTGCAGACAGCTGTTACAGATTTGTTAAATCAGCTCAGCCGTTTTATTATTAAATTTAAGCAGAATATCAAAATGATTAGCTAATATCATAAAAGACGAGACGAGACGACATAAAAACGTTTATTTCGAATGGCATCGGCTGTAAATGGAATTGCAAAACCATAGACAGCGCTTAGAAAAATACTTTCTTTACAGATTGCAACGGATCGATTATGTTAGTTCTTAAATTTTAATTGTTTAAGTTGATGAATGTTGTTGGTTTTTTTTAAACTAGTTGTAAGAAATGTTAAAAAATAAAAATAAATTATAATTAAGACAATAATATAGCAGATTTGTTTGCCAACGATATAGAAAATGAAGACTATTTTTTCGATTATCAAAAAACATTCTTGATTGCATTGACTTGCACCTGTCAATACGGTTATATATATGTATGTGTACAGTTGATATGTATATGACAATATTGTCAGGTGCAAATAGAAGAAGCGCAAATACTTTTTTTAAGTAAGCTTAAACTGCCATATTAAAAGTACCGTTAATAATTCCTTCTAAATTCCCAAGATTCAAAATTTTGTATATATTTTCAAAAAAATTTAAATGCATTATTTTATTTAAATTTTTGTATATTTCCTTTTTTTTATTAAAAACTAAAAATAGTTGAAATATTTTTGGATGGTTGATTTACGACAGAGTTTCTACTTCGCCACAATATTTCTATAAGCCCAAAGGTGTTTCTGGTTCTTAGTCAGATTTTAGTAATAATTCGATTTTATAAATCCTGGCACATCCTTAAAGCATCACAAGCTTCAGTACGAAACTAAAATACCCTCTTTATATATATGTAAGTCGTAGCTTTTGCTGTGTGTATTTTCGAGATTATTTATGATTGTTTGTTTTGACCTGAGCAAAATGTTTGGAAATTTTTCAGGTATTTTACTCAGCAGCCGAAGTCCGCCGGTGGCAACGCCTCTCGAGCCGTGTCGTGTGGCACCCTATGTTAGCCTGGCCACCATCCGGAATACCAGCACATCGATAATGCCGGCAGGCAGCCTGCAACAGCAGCAGCAGCCGCCGAACGGCAAAAGTGCCATTAGCCTGGTTAACAGCAGCCGGGCTCCGTCGCCGTCCGCAGTTGCAGCTGCTGCCGCTGAACACTTTTCCGGCAGCGTTGCAGCCGCGGCAGCATTCTCGGCCTTCGATCCAGCAATTTTATCAGCCGCTGCTCATCAGGTAAGTGCCTCGAGTTGGTCTGTAGAAAAAAAAATAAAAACATTTGTAAGTTTACGGAACTTATGAATACATTTTTAGTAGCGGATGAGGACTCTAAAAAAAACGAGAAACCTATTTTAATTGAAGAAAAAAATCCAGGAGCAGAGCTAGCATTCATTTTAATGTATTACAAATTAATAGTTGAGAACATTGCGAAATTAATTGTTTGTTTTTTCATTCGGTTGTAGTGGTGCAAGTATTTTTATCGGATCTATAAATAAATTCCTTTACTTACTTTTTTCTCAATGGATTTCTTGCATTATTCCACAGTATGCGGCGGCGATTAGTAATAGAAGTAGACCCGCCGGACTTTTCACATTGCCACAGTATCCGCTGCATTTGGCCGCATTTGCCGCCGCGCACAAGAACTCCAGCATTGCGGATCTGCGGATGAAGGCCAAGAAGCACTCGGAGTCGTTGGGCCTGGAAGCGGATATAGTTATTTAGTACATACTTCAATTGATACTAAATTAGGACTAGGCTAGTCGGGTGTTGTCTATTTTAGGACAATTCACTATTGAAAAGAAAAAAAACACAAAGAAACTACAATAATTACATTTACCATACTATTAAATTATATTTACCGTCTATATGTTCCCGTAAATAAATACATAGTTGTCTTGTTTTTTAAATTTGCGCCTCAAGCTTATCAATTACTTATCGATTTAGGGAGGAAGCGAGCTAAAATCGAATATCGATGAACAAACAACATAAGGCGGAGGAGAAAACTTGCCAGACATAGAAATGTTAAATTGCTTAAATAATCTATATTAATTTTTGTTTTATATCATTAACAGTTTTTAAGAGACTTTTGTAATTACCTGATATCGTAATAACATGAAAGCTTATTATTAATTAGCGAAACAGAATCCACAAGCAAATGGCCGCCATTTGTAATAAATTGAAAGAAGAGAACTCTGGAATTCAGTGAGAGAGTAATAACAGAGGATCACAAGGGTCTCCAGCTACTCATGCCTGCAGTGGAATCTACGGTCACACTATTCACAAGGTTTGCATTCTTTCAGCAGTGTTAAAGTGACACTACAGGAGATACAATAAAGAAGCTCACATATTCTTGGAACTGTTCTCTTCCGCATGAGTCTGTATGCATTAGTGGCAAGTAACATTTACAATATTCTAATTATTTATTATGCACTACAGTTTGGGCACTTTTGCTCCAAGCGACATTTGTGAGTGTAAACTGACGCCACAGTACACACTGATTCTGACCACGACCAACAGATGGTGCTTTATCTGAAAATATCAAATATGCATTTGAGCACTTTTCTTTTTATAACGATATATTTGTGCGGGTAAATTGGCGCCACTATACGTTTTACCGACAGATGGCGCTATACATAAAACTAGAAATACATTTTAAACAAAGCGCCATCGCTTAAAAGAAAAAGTTTCTGGGTCAATTTGTGTCGGGATGTTTTTCGTTAACATATTCTGTTAAGGTAACCGTTCTCCATAAACCGTAAACTGAACATAACATTAACAATAATAAAGAAAAAAGGCTTTCGAGTTAAAAATATACCGCCAATTACATAAGAACTATGAAATAAATGTACTTATTTTTAATTCTGAGGTAATCACTTATGACATTTTGTATAATAATTATTGGGAATGAAACGTACAACTTGCAATATACTATTATTGGTATTTTTTTGTGCATGTATTTTATTTAGTGCGGCCGACGAACCAGTATTTCAGTGTCGGAGTTTGCGGTCACACTATAACTTTCGCAGCGAAAAATTTTTTATTTTTATTTAGTTTTTCATTTATTTTGTGTTGCAATCAAACTACTTTATTTATTAATTAATTATAATATATGCAAATAAACGCAATGTGCATAAGATTAACACGGCAAATAACGCTGGAAAAATTTTAAAATACGTGTTTACAAATTGCTGCGTCGGCAGCGAAGATCCGAAGATCACCATAAGTAATGAAACGAACCGAGTGAAAATTAAAGAAGTGACGTTTGCATTGTGTCTAAACTCTAAACTGAAACTCTGAAGGTTGACTGTGTTTCTTTATCTTTTCGTGATTTGTAATTTATTTTATTTAGAACAATTATTATTGTTGATTTCCTTTTTGCTTTGGAATTTGACCTTTCTCCTGGCTCTGCCTGCTTGCTGGTTGTTGTAATTGTTATTTGTTGCATTCAAACGGTAAAAGGCGTATTCACCAGTTGCGCATCCGCCTCTTAACGGTTGTCGGATGGGGGCAGGGGGCTGAAATTGGGGTGTTGTCGTCGTCGTTCATTGCTCATTTTCATTCATTTGTTGCGTGTGCTTCGCTTTGTCTGTGTGTGTTTGTGTGCACACATATGCATTTTACATATGTTTGTATGTATTGGGGTATGTCCATATGTTTTGTTCCATTACGTTTACTCCAATTGGTGCTGCTGCTTATAAGGCAAAAGAAAAAAATTTCCTGCTTTTTGTCCATCTCTCTCTCGCTCTCGCTCTGTCTCTCGCTCTTTTTACGTAAACTTATTTTGCTCTTGCGTCAAATTTACGCTTTCTGCTTGGCTGACTCAATTAATTCTTTTCGTGTTGTTTTTTTTACTATTGCCGCTCTCTTACGTTTGTGCTTAAATTGAAATTTTGCAACAATAACAACGACAGAAACAACAACAATAAGCAGCGTTAATGGAGTCATTAGCCCCTTTGAAAGCAAGCTTTATGCATACGTATTTTTGTGTTTAAGTTTTGCTCTGCCTCTATTCCCGTTTATTGTCCTCTCTCTCTTAATCTCTCTTTCTCTTTTTTTTTTTGGATTTTGCTGTTGTATTTAAATTTGAAATTCATTTGTTCAATGAATGAAAATGGCGATTTCACATTGTGAAAGTTTCATTTCCCATATTAAATGTGTGTGTGTTTTTTATATGTGATTTTAATTACAATTCACAATTATCTTTACTGTATTCATTTGAATACAATTAAAATATAAATGAACCGCCCTCTGCCCTTAATCCACTAGCACGTATTTGATCATCATATATATATTCACACACACATACATACATACATAACATGCTCCATTCGTCGTTGACATGTGAATGACATGCAAATTAAACAGCTGGTCGGTTTTGTTTTGATTTGTTTTTTCCGGTGTGCTGAGTTTGATGCAAGTGCCAAATAAAAGAACGCAAATTTGAATAACAATTTACATTCTGAGAGATACGAAAATAAATAGGTTGTATTTGAGTTATGGTTGGGATTTATAGATAACTTTATTTGGAATTAGTGATTTAAAGGATATTAGGTAGGATTTATTAGATAAAAATTGACTTTAATTTGATGTTCTTTTTTTAAAATTAAATTGAGCTATTTATTAAATATTCTCAATTATTTTATTTATTATATGTATTATTATTATTAACATTTACAGTCATACAATTTAGTATGAAACAAGTGAGAATGCTTATCTTTTGTATGCCGAAGATTAGATACCCTTGCAGACCTGAGTCAACTTGCCGTTATCTAAAATTCATTAAAAAAAAATAAATAAGAAAAGTTATATATAGTATAGTAGTCCGATTCAAGAATATATATTTTGTATGCTTGTAGATCTCGCATTCATCGTTTCATTCACCGTTCGATATATATGGTAAGGGTTATCTAAAGAATGGACAATAGGTTTAATAGGAATATGTAAAAAATACCTACTGATCTTGTACATATATCCACCTATACATATACTGTAATCATTGTATATATCACAAGTAAGCCTATCATTTATTATGATTATTTCTAACACTGGTTTTCTGTTCTTGCAGCTGAAAAGATGAAAAAGATGCTGTGATGGCAAAAATGGCATCTGGTGACCTCTCGCTGACCAGCACGAGCAGTCAAGAGGGTGAGTATAGAAAGAAAACTTTTCCGAAGGAGCATGCCTAATAATTGAATCCTTTTATGACGCCCTGCCAGAGGAAAGTTCCGAGTATGTGGGCTACGACAGCACATTGCGACCGCCTTCGAATTCCAGCGGCAGCACAACGGCCGCCAATATGGCCAACAACAATGGACCCACCAAGGTGGTCAGCAGCGGGGGAGGAGGCGGCGTCGGCGGTGGTGGAGGAGGCGTCGGAGGAGTTGGTGTGCCGACAAATGCCAAGAAATTTGAATTGTTGCAATCACAGTACGAATCAGCAATGTTGGAGCTGAGCACATTGAGGCATCAGCATTCGAATTCGGAGCGTCGTTGCGATGAGTTAGCCACCCAATTGAATATCTATCAGGAGCACTATATGGCCGATCGCAGCAAATTCACGGACATTGTGGCGGAGAGTAAGCGACTCAAGCACAAACTAATGCTGCTCGAGAGCCAAAACAATGGCAATCCTCCAGCTACACAGAGCACAACAACTGCCAACAACAATGCCTTCTACTATGGAAAAATGTCAACGCCCTGCGATGGCAGCTGCAGCAGCAGCGAAAAGCTAACCGAGCTGAAAAAGGAACGCAATCTGATTGCCATGGAACGCGAGAAATATAAGAAATCCTACATTGAGTTGGAAAAGGAGCGTAGCTTCTATCGTGATCGTGGCGATGAGAATCAAACGTTGAAAGTTCTCCTCTCCAAGGAGACTAAACATGTGGTCTCACTGACCGAGGAACTGAATCAGTTGTTGTCCGAGAAGGACAATGTGCTGCAGGAGCATCAAAAGATGTCCGATGATCTGGCGTTGGCCAACAAGGAAATCGAACGTCTCAAAAAGGATGAACTCGTCTACAAAACGGAACTGAAATCGTTGCAACTGGCAAATGCGGAGCACAAGAAACGTGATCTGCTCAAGTCAAGGGAGAGCAGCTGGTCCAAGGAGTTCAACAGCAGTGATACCAACAAAGAGGAGCTCGACAAGCTACGCAAAAGCCTGGACAAGGCCCAATCGGAGGTGGCGCGTGCTCAGCAAGATGCCGAGGAGGCGAAAAGTGTACGCGATTGGGCCATCTCACAGCGTGAGAAGATTGTCCAGGAGCGCGATTCGGTGAAGACGCTCTGTGATAATTTGCGCAAGGAGCGCGACAAGGCCATTTCGGATCTGTTGATGGCCATACGCGACAGCGAGAAAATCAAGAAGCAAAAGGACGAAGCCCAGCGCAAAATCGATGCGCTCAAAGAGCAGCTCGAGAATCAAACGGCAACAACAGCAACAACCACATCAACAATTGCCACGTCGGACACAGCATCGCGGCGCAGCTTTCGCCTGAGCTGCTTTGAGAGTGGCGCCGATCTCTTGGAAATTGAGTTGTGCAATTATCACGAGACTGCCGATCTGGGCATCATACTGGACGATAGCAACCGGCGCCAGTTGGTTTGTGGCGTCACCAATAGTTCGCCGGCGTGTGGCAAACTGAAAATCAACGATTTCATTTGCAAGGTGAACAATCTGGAGTGCGAGGGCGTCTCCAAGCGTATGGTGCTCGACGAGATTCGCGCGTGTGCGCCACGCTGCCAGCTCCTCGTCTCGCGCACTCGGCACAGCAAACGGCACTCGTATGCCGTCCAGCTGAAGAGTAATAGTCGGGATGCCATTGGACTCCAGCTGGATATGGGTGTGTTCATTGCGAAGATTGAGCCCAATTCGCTGGCCTTCTATGAGCCAGAGTTGGATGTGGGCGATCGTGTGCTGAGCATTAATAACAAGTCAATGGATTCGTTGCAATCCATTGATGAAGTGATGCAGTTGCTCAACAGCGACACCATCAGCATCTTTGCGCTGAAATATGTGCCCGAGTCGGATGGAGGAGGAGGGCAGCATTGTCGCATGACCAGCTCATCGGCTCAGACGGACAGCTCCATTGATTCCATGCAGCACTTGAATAGCAGCAGCGGTGTCGCCAGCTCCATTGGCACCACCTCCAACACTACAACGAGCAACAATAATAGTGGCGCCGCCAAGCATCCCTCGAAATTTACCGATTTTTTGCGCAAACTCAAGTTTAGTAAGCCGGGCACAGCCGATGATAGTTTTGAGCAGGAGCACGATGTGGCCATTGCTGCGCTGGATTCGGTTCTGAGCGAGAATAGCTCGGAGAAGAGCAAAGAGAATCTCTTCAAGCGTCACAAGCGTGGCAAAAAGGGCGAAAAGGAGGCCAAAACAATGGGTACCTGGCCACGCACCAATATCTCCCATGACAATCCCACTGGGACCATCGTTCAGCGTGGCGGCGAAAAGAAACGTGCTCTGATGTCCCTTTTCACCGCCGGACCCATCAATGTCGATAAGGATGACGATGTTGTCGATCCACTGGAATCGAAGCAACCACAATTGCAGCTCCAAGATTTGCCCCCGCCTCCGTTGCCACCGCAGTTGTCCAAGCCGCGCAATCTAAATGGTGGTGGTGGTGCTGCTACTATTGGAGGTGGTTCAGTTGGTGGTGGTGCAATTAAAACGCATCCGAATCGCAATTCGAATCCGGTTGGCAATGTGGTCGCCTCCACACTATTTCAGCCCGGGAATGTCACCTATCCGCGGCATTCGCTCTACGGCGGCGTCCTATCCACACCGGATGAGAGCAACAAGCGCACTGCACCACTGATGGGCGCCAATGCGCGTGTCAAGCTGCATGGTCAGCAGGAGCGCAACGTTGGCGGCACCGGGCGCAATCATAATCCGCATCGTTTCTCCCTGAATATTCCGGCGAGTGGCGGCGATTTCTATCAGCCGAAGACGACGGGTCAGCAGGCCCAGCAGCAGGTGGTGCCCGCCATTGCTGCCGGTGAATTTCCCGTTTCGCGCAAACAGCAAATGTTTGATATGTTTCAGCATCCGGCACAGACACCACTATCAGCAGCATCCGCAGTGACGCCATCAACAGCGACAGCAACATCTGGTGTAGCAGGAGGAGCAGGTGCAGCCCCACCTTTGCCACTGCCCAAAATGAATTCTATTTTTATGCCACTGCATCCGCCGCCACGTCTGTCAGGGGGCAGTGGTTCGGCTGGTTCGGGTTCGGGTTCCGGCAATCCGGTCGACATCATCTCACTGAAATCCCAAAACTCCATCGAGTCCATGCTGTCGACAAAGAGTCCGCCGCCCCACAACGATTGCAACCTGATTATGTATCCAAAGCGCAGTGTGATGCCGCCGATGCAGATGCCAATGCCGCCCAAGCATGTGCCCAAATATCCCAGCGATAGTGAGAGCATTGGTTCCATGACCATCATCGGCACGGGACACAACTATTTGCCGCCCACGCATCTCTCCCATTTGGTCAGTCATCCGGTGGGCAACAATCGGCATACGCAGCTCTTTCCCAGTTATCCGCCCAGCACGCATGGCATGCGCTATATGCGTCGCTCGAGTCCGCTCACTCTGCCCTCGCCTCCAACAACACAAGCGGTGGAGAGCAACAGCAATAGCAGCAGCATTGGCATACCAACCGATCTGGTCTACATGCCGACGAGCAGCAATCAGCAGCAGCAGCAGCATCCGTTGGCTCATCAACCGCTCAGTCATCATCAGCATCAGATGCAGCAACAGCATCAACTTCAGCATCAGCATCAACATCCGCCCTATATGGACTACAATCAGTCGCAGTCGCAGCAGTCCCAGCATTATCCTTACAGTCTGTCGGCTGCTGCTGCTGGCAATGGTGTCATCTATGAGGGCGGCACATTTCCGCGCAAGAAGGACAATCAGCGTTTGCGTATCCCATCCAATCCGAGCGTGGCCAGCAATCGACAGAACAGCAGCAGTCTGGTCAAGAATAGTTCCGGCTCCATTGATCATCATTATGGTGGCAATTCCGCACATAATCCCATGATGAGCACATCGCTGCACACCGCCAACTATGCCGGTGGCAATATGAGCAGCATTAATGGCAGTGGTAATGGTGGTTGCGTAGGTGGTGGTGGTGGTGGTGGTGGCAGTGGACGTGGCTCACCGATGCCGCAGGTGCATGTGGAAGTGCTGAGTCATGGCCAGGTGCCAAGTGGCAGCGGCAAACGAAATTCGAATGTGGCAACGGATTTTCTATGCCCTGGAGACCTTAGAAGAGTCACGATCGATAAGCGCGACAAGTCGCTGGGCATTACGATACAGTGCAACAAAAATGGCGGCGGCATCTTTGTGTCCACGGTGGCGGACAAGAGTACCGCGATGCGTGCCGGTCTCCAGGTGGGCGATCAACTCTTGGAAGTCTGCGGCATCAACATGCGTGCCGCCACCAATGAAATTGCCGCAAATGTGCTGCGCCAATGCGGCGATTCATTCACAATGCTCGTGCAGTACAATCCAGAAAGTAAGTTCAGAATACACAAATAATAATATATATCTAAGTTTGGATATATATAGAAACCAGTTTCGTTTCCAGATTGAAACAAAAGTTAACTAAATTGGTTCAGTCTATGATATGGCGTTAAAAATGAGGGAGTTCAATATTTTAAAAAATATGCGTTCAGATGGATAGACAAACCATGCCTATATTGATTCGGATTCCAATCATTTTTTATTTGAACTTTAATCTGCAATGCGATCAAGTTAGAAGATTTAGTTTATATAATCCTTAAGCTAATTTTCAACAATCTTAGATAGATTTCATTAAATCAAACAAATTAAGGCTTAACATTTGTTTTCAAATGAATTTATATAAATCAAAGTCGGAAACAAAGTGGAAAAGTTGATCAAAAATACTTTTCTTAATTTGTGCTAATTTTATTATTTATTTGATTTGTATTAATTTATTACTAATTTTGCTGCATTGATCTTGCAGAGTTTCACTCAACCGAGTACGAAGGCATCCACAACCTGGAACCAGAATCTCCCCTCAATCATTCGGGGTCGCCGACGCCCCGAAATTCGCCGCGACCGCCGTTGCGCAGTGTTCAGGCGACGCTGCCGATGCAACCGATGCAGACGCTCTCCTTGCTGCCATCAGCGGGAACTGTGACACGGGCGCCACTCTCACATCAGTCGATCAAGGATCAGAGCTTTACGGACAGCCTGGAGAATCAGTCGGACATTAGCAGTAGCCAGGACATGCCATCCTCGGCGGCGACAACTACCACAACAACCGCATCTGCCGCCTCAACGGTCTATGATGAGGATGCCAAACTGACGCTGCCCCCGGCGCCGGCAACGGTCGCCGCAGAGTGTAAGTGGAATCAGATTCAGACACCAGACAGGGTATATGATTAATCGTCTATTTTTTGCACAGCTCTGCGCTTTGTGACGCTGCACATGGATAAGTCCAAGAATCTGGGCATTAAGCTGTTTGGCGGCAACAAGGTCGGCATCTATGTGCACGATGTGGCGCCTGGTTCGCCATCGGATCATGCCGGCATACGCAAGGGTGATCTCATACTGGAGTACAATGGTGTCGATCTGAGCGGTGTTACCGCCGAGCAGGCGGCCAATGAGATCTCCAAGCTTACCGACACGGTTTCAATGCTCGTCCAGAACAAGTTACAAAGTGAGTGGCTGACTGTGAATAATACTGAGAATAATAACTAATATAATTTATTATATTTGCTTATAGCACTCAAGCAGATCAAGGATAAGCCTGGCGATTCGTTCTATGTGCGTGTGGGGTTTGATCGCTTTGGTGATCTGAACGAGGACGATTTGCGTTTCGTCAAGGATGAGGTGCTCTACGTGGACAACACGGTGTTTAATGGCACCTTTGGTCTGTGGCGTGCCTGGAAACTGGATTCGATGGGACATCGCAAGGAGTGCGGCATTATCCCAAGTCAAATGAAGTGAGTACTGAGAGGCTTAATGAAAGTTAATTGCTCAAGGAATCAAGTTAAATGTAATTAAAGGATTAAGTTTTATTGTTTTGTAATAAGTGTCAAGATCTTGAAGAAAGATGAGGAGCAGATCAGTTGAAGATAGGAATATAACATAGTGTTAGGAACGATCGGTCTATATATTTATGCTTGCAAGAAAAACTTTATGGTTTAACAAGGTATCCTAACCAAACTTACCTTACATGCATACTAAATAGTACTCAGTATAATTGGGTATTTCTATTGCCACTCAATTTGAAATAATTTAGTAATAAGTATGCATGTTAAGTTGGAACAATGTCACACTTATAATGTTATGCAACACTACTTGCAGAGTTGCATTTTACATATCTACACTTAACATTACACACAGCGTTGCTTTTAACATTTTTATTTTACATGTTGCTAACATAGAGCAACTTTGTATAAATACAGCAGACTGGCTTCCGACTGTCTCAGTTGTAGCTGAAGTGTGCAGACAATAATATCTTCAAGTTTATAGAAATATTTGTGAAATATAAGTGGATTCAAAGGAAGTCATTAATGTGCATGTTGTGCCTTCGACGAAGATGGCTTATTCGCGCTGGATGCTTGCCTGGATAAATGAAGAAATGGAGGTGAATTTCGCGAAAGTCGAGGATCTCTGCACCGGCGCTGCCTATTGCCAGTTTATGCACATGCTATTCCCGAATTCGATGCCAATTTTTCGCATCAAGTTTTGGGCCAATCAGTAGCATGAATTCGTGCACATTTACAATCTGCTGCAGAAGAGCTTCCAGAAAAAGTCGGTGGACAAGAAGGTCGCATTAAGGAGAACTTTGAGTTACTGAAGTGGTTGCGCGAACTTTTCATCGCCAATTACAATGATCAAGCCAAATTAATTGAACTGGAACTACCAAGTCATTGCCTGCATAAAAAAAACGGGACTAACACTTTGCAATGAGAATTTTTGAAATCCACGTACAGGCAAATATCTTCCACAAATATTGTATATAAATTAAATGTAATGTAATAATGCCTATAACAATAATAATAATTTAAGGCAGAAGTTTAAGTACACATTTATTTTTTTTCCTTTCTAATGAACTACTCTTTTTTTAATTTCTGCAGAGTGGAGGAGGAGATGCGTTCGGGCGAGGTAGTCGACTGTGATACGGGCACTGCGCGACGTGGCAGCACTTCGGCGCGACGTTCATTTTTTCGCCGGAAGAAGAACCAGCGCAGCTCATCGCGCGACTCCACGGAAATAGCGAGCTTCAGCAATACGCAGCTGAGTTTCTTTCCGGACTCGGGCATTCTCAACGATGATGGCGGCGTTTTGAGCTATCAGCGTGTAGAGCTCCTAGACTGTGAGTGCTCACTAAGCTCAATCTCTGTTCATTTGTATAATAAGTTTTATTCATTTATTATTTTTCAGCGCCAATACGTCGGCCTGTGCTAATCATTGGACCGCTGTCCGAGTGCTTAATAGATCGTTTAAAGATTGATTTCTCTAATTTGTTTAAGTTGTGCGAGGTAACAGCGATGGATTGCTCCCAAGAGGTCATGGAGGAGGGCCTTAAGGAGAACATATTTGTCGATTATCGGCGACGTGGTAACAAATTCGAATGCACCACCGTCGAAGCCATCAGCAATGCGTGCAAAACTGTGAGTATCAGTGTGAAATATGCTCACTACGCAATATGCTAACAAGTGCCCACCAATATCCTTGCAGGATCGACGCCACTGCATACTGGATGTGTCGATCTCAGCCGTAGAGCGATTGCAACGCTTGCAAATCTATCCGATTGTGCTGCTGCTACGCTTCAAGTCGGCCAAACAAATACGCGATATTCGCGACTTTGGCACAGACAAAATATCAGCCAAAGCTGCCAAGGAGATGTACGAGCGCGCTCTCAAACTGGAGTTCGACTACAAACAGTATATATCCGGTATGTGAAACCCAGCAGTCAACTATAATATATACTTAAGTATATATTATTAATATATTTAATCTGTTTTTGTATATAGCCGTTATACCTGGCGTCAGCATCAAGCATATGTGCACTCAGATCAAGGACGCCGTCGACAAGGAGCAGGATAAATTGCTTTGGGTGCCTGTTACGAGTGGTTAGCACAATTCGACGAGATTTACGACATTTTTTCTAGTTTTTAGTTGCAACTCTGTGCAGCTACGCATAATAATTGAATGCGTATTAATATTATTTAGGTTTTGTATTCGTTTCGCTTAACGCAGAGTATTCAATGTCGCCAATATGCTAAGCACAACACAGACTTACATATTATGTTGGCATATTTAGGACGGCGTATTTTCTGTATGTTTGTTTAATGTCTCTTCACATTTAATTTGTGTACAATATTTGTGGAAGGTATTTGCCTGTACGTGGATTTCGAAAATTCTCATTGTAAAGTGTTAGACCCGTTTTTTTATGCAGGCAATGACTTGATACTTCCAGTTCAATGAATTTGGCTTGACCATTGTAATTGGCGATGATGAGTTCGCGGAACCACTTCAGCAACTCAAGTTCTCCTTAATCGATACCTTCTTGTCCGCCGACTTTGTCTGGAAGCTCTTCTGCAGCAGCTTAAAGTTGTGCACGAATTCATGCTCCTGATTAGCCCAAAACTTGATGCGACAAATTGGCATCGAATTCAGGATAGCATGTGCATAAACTGGCAATAGGCAGCGCCGGTGCAGAGATCCTCGACTTTCGTGAAATTCGCCTCCATTTCTACATTTATCCAGGCTAGCATCCAGCGCGAAGGCACAACATGCACATTAATGACTTCCTTTGAATCCATTTTCAAATATTTCTCTAGACTTGAAAAAATTATCAATGCTTGTGTGCACACTTCATATATATATATATATATATATATATATGCATATTTATTACTAAATTATTTATACACTTCAACACATTTCATCAAATTGTGTGGCAATAGAAAATTTTGGCTTTACACGGTTTCAACTGTAATTGTGTTTACTTAATGGCAACATTTAAATAATTTGCTTATTATTCTTCAAAATTGTCGTTCTCAAACTGAAAAACATATCTCTAAAACAAAGTGTCTTTTATGAAAAGAAAACCACTAAAAAAAAGTCAAGGTATATTTATGCAATATACAAAAAAACTCTTTATTTGATGAACAAAGTGGGTATTGAGAAAAAATGCTATTACTATATATATGTATATGCTATATTAGCCTTAAAATATCTAAATGTTAAATCTGATACGAATGCCTTTAGCATTAATCAAATTATATAATGCAAACTTACACAACAGCAAAAAATGAATGAGTTAATTACGAACGTATTAAATACATTACAATCTATTTTATACAGTAATATATATATATATATATACTTACTCATGTAAGCATTTTATATACTTGCACGTATATATTTTTTGCAATAAATATTTTTTCCAGAATGTTTTTTTTTGTGTTTTGCTTTTGGCTTTATTTACAGTTCAAAATATATATATACATATATATATAGTTGGTTGTTAATATTTTATGGCCACACGTCCGTCATGCAATATTATGTCTAATCGAAATTAATGATAAAAGCAATACTATTAAACTCAGTTGAATATCGAATTCGTTTAATAAATATTTCAAGGTACATTCGCTCTGTAAAGTTTTCGCTGGGAAACACATTATGTTGATCTCTTTATATATACAATAACACAATGGCTGGCTTAGCTTAGAATCGTTTAACAATTAACTTAAATTGTAACTCAAACAACAATAATTACTTAAAGTTAACTTATTAAACTAATTTTTATTATTCGTAAGTTTCAAGTGAAACTTAATTTTAGCATAACTGAAATTTGGGCCAGTTGAAGGTTATTTTTATTACAGGGGATTAATTAGTTTTGTTTTTTTTTTTTTGTACATGGGAGGGACTAGGACTAGGTGAAGTTTCTCTCTGTGTGAGCTAACCCTCAAAGAAATCGAAGTCATCGCGTGGCCGATACCATTGATCTGTGGCATGCTCGTAGATGGCACGTTGCACCTCCGCTTCGGCTGCTTGAATGGGGTCCGGCTGTGGCACAGACTGTGCCACACCATCGAAGCTGCTGTCGGAGCGCGGACTGCGCGAAGTTGCCCGAAAATCCATGGGTATATTGTAGCACTTGCATATACAGCTGGAGGGGAAGCGAAACCAGTCGGAGAAGATGCCTCGGCACTCATTGTGCGGATCGTAGGCCAGCAATCGATGCAGTCGATATTGTTGCTCGCAACGGCAGCCGTCGCGACAGAACATCTGCTTGAACTCGTGCGTGCATTTCTCCCAGTGTACATACTGCTCAAAGGGATACAGATTGAGCAGGGCCAGCACCTCGCCACGTGTGTTGTTCGCCCAAAATGGAGCAACCACCTCATCCTTGACAGGACAAGCATTGCTGCAAAGAGAGCGGCAATAATCAATGTGTGAAAACAAATTATAAATTAAAAATATAAATAAAAGAGATAAAAAGAAGTTTCGAACTTGTCAACTATTTAAAAAAAATAATTAAACGAACCCGAAAATATTTGGAGATTTTCTAAAATGATGTCCATTGCGCCGAGTATCTCCCAGCTTAAACAAATGTATACATAAGAATTTGAAAGAATTTGAATATCCGGAGTAAAGGATTTTAGGAATAAAGCTCTTTATATATAAATATCGTATCATGTTCTTGAATATGAATCTTGTATATGTTCTCAGAATTACATAGCTTATGCGGATAGAATAGAATCTGTTCAACAATTTCTGATGGTTGCTCTTCGGGGCCCTACACTGGAATATTTAAATTGGATTACCTAAAAATAAATATATATATCACACTGAAAACTACATTGTTTTTCTTGTACATATATATAATATAATAATATATATATAATAATAATATACACTCTGTCAAATAAGGTGAGTTACCCTTGGAGATTTTCCAAGATTCTGTCTGATTTTTTTTCTGAGTGTACTTACCAAAGTGCACTTTTACCAATAAATCTTGCATCTCTTTCATACTTACACTCCACGCATGTTGCTGCTGACCGCCATCGGCTCCTGCTTCATGGCATCTTGGAAAAGCTGACCACCCTCACGCAATAGTCCTGATTTTGTGGTGCTGGTGGCTGGCGCGGCAGTGGTGCTGCTGCTGCTGCTGCTGGTGGTGGTGGTGGTGGTGGTGCTTACAGTTAGTGGCCGTCGCTGTTTCTCCGCATTCAAAGCCGCATTGAAGGTGGGCGAGAAGAGTGAGGCAAAGCTGAAGGGTGTTGTGGCTCCCAGCGTCGTCTTCGTCACATTTCTGCGTGGTGGCGAGGCACTGCTTGCCGCTGTGGTGCTGCTCAGTGCTGCAGCAGTGGTTGTTGTTGGTGTTTGTGGTGGTGCTGCTTTAACGTAGGCTGCTGCGGCTGCTGCTGCTACCACCTTGGTGGTTGCCGAGGTCTGCCTGCGCAGTGGCATTGCTGTGGTGCGTTTGGGTGCCGCCGTTGTGGTCCTTACCGCTGTGGCATGTGTTGCAGGTGCGGCTGCAATGCTCAGATTGCGAAGTCCCTGCCCCAGTTCTGGTGAATCAACAATATGTATATTTTCACCAGCAATCGGGCGCTGTGTGGTTGTGCTGCTGCTGGTGGAGGTGCTGCTGGGTGGTGCTTCATAAACACTATTTAAATCCACACTGGGCTGCTCGGGCTGCACAACAGCTGTTGTCGCAGTTGAGGAACTCGGTGTTGTTGTTGTTGACACGTCAGTAGTTGTCGTTGTTGCTTTTGTTGGTGTTGTTTTTGCTGTTGTTGTGGTCGTTGTTGGTGTTGCTGTTGTTGTTGTGGTGCTTAAAACTGACACTGGTCGAAAATGTGGTTCCATCAGGACATCGTTGCCCTTGTAGCTGCTATAATCATCGCGATCGCTGTCCCGACCATGCAACATATACTTGGCGCCGCGTGGCATCTTCGAGTAGCGTTCTGCCGTCTCCTCCATGTCCTCCGGGTCGACAACCTCATTGTTCTGGATCTCATCGCGAAGTATGGAAATGTGTCGCACATCGCCGTACATGCGCTTCATCAGTCCCTGGTTCTCGTGGACAAAGCGACGCACGGCATGCCACGGATATATTGAGCCGGGTAGATGACAATACGCCTGCTTGCCCAAATCGCAGGGTATCGCCGCCAGCATCTGGGCACGACCACGTCGAGACACTTTACCGTTGGGACTGCACGAGTTCGCCGAATCGAAACCGAAGCTCGGCGTGCCAACGGACTGCGCCACGGCGGACATGAACAGTAGCATGAACAGGGCGGAGCACTGAAAGAAAGAGAAAGAAAGATTTTAAGAAATCTTGATTATAATTGAGAAATTATGTCTTCAATTTTTAAAACAGTAGCTTGAAGAGGGCAGAGCACTGCAATTGGAAAAAGACTTTAAGTAATCTTGATTATAATTTAGAAATTGTTATTTAAAGCTTTAAAAAAATGTCTACTTGAAAGTATATTTCTTATACTTCTTTTGTTTTCTGTTGTCTTTTAAGTATTTTAAGAATTATACTAGATTTTTCATTAAGGAGCTATAAAAAAGTTCTTGTTTAAGATAACTTTCTTATGCCCAATTGCTGGAGAAGGAAACATTTACAATGTTTTCAAAAGCTGCTACCTTTTTTGAGTTCTTTATGAAATTAGATGAAAAATATAGAGTATATTTATAATATATCTAAATGATCAAGTATAATATAATAGCAATGGAATACTACTTCGTACTTTGAATGGAAGAATTTTTAAGTTTGTATAGGAGAAATACTTATTTTAGATCGATTAGTTTAAAAGTTGAATCTCATTTTGGAAAATTATTGAGCCATTGAAAAATCACTAAATCCAATAAATCCAATAAATTTGATTAATCCATAACTTTGTCAAAATTGATCAGATTTTCAATATTCAGGGAACTTTAGATAGTTTACAGTTGGAATCGCAATTCTGGTTCTATTTTCATGTTATTATCGGTAAAAACTTTCTGAGTAACTTTATCAAATATTACACAAATAAAAAAATATATATTTAGGGAAATTGTATGCCGATTTTACAATGATGTCACCAGCAACCTACTGTCCAAATCTAATAGATCTTTAAATTTTAAGAGATATATGGCTTAATCGACTTACACTTATCAATATTATCGATTTTTCAACCATTCAGCACCAGAATATATACGCCACGCCTTAAGTCTTTTCAGAGTAAAAGACGAATTCAATTAATGAATAAGAAACTCTTCTACCGTAATGCACATGCAACTTTTGAAAGGTAAAGAAAAAGTCATGGATATATTGATGACATTTGGAAAATGCATTTAAAAATCACGAAAGAATTCAATTTGTGGTTGCACTTTAGAGTCAAACATAAATGCAACGCATGCAGTCGGCTCTCACTCGGACAAACAGTTGGTGGACAGCGTGACGAGGTAAAAACCCAAAAGCGGAACGAACAAAATACGCCTATTACTCTGCCTCTACCTCTCCCTTGCCCCCACTGCATCTCTCCCTCTCTTAGTGTCTATCTGCCTGTCTGTGTGTGTCGCTGTCGCTCATCAAATTTTACTTTCACACAGTGGCACAAAATGCACACAATCACTTTACTTGCCACGAGCAGATGATCGATGTGCATTTGCATGGAGTGGGGCTGAGAGGGGTGGTCTCCAATGGAGAGAGACAGAGAGAGAGAGAGAGTGAGAGAGAGAGAATGGCCGCAATTACCTTGGATAAGTCGTGGGGGTCTCTGGTACCCGCTTTGGGGCCGTTCGTCAAGCCAAAAAGTGAAGTGTGGAGACAGAGACAAAGACAGAGACAGAGACACAGAGAAAGAGCAAAAGAGAGCAATTAAAAGCGAGTGGCTGGCTAGCTTAGTAAAAGTAAAGTGCCGCAAAAGGCATTGTGAAAAGCACCTTGGTCTTCATCTTGGCATTGGTATTGGTATTGGTCTACTCGAGTCAAGTCAAGTCAACTCAACTCAAGTCGACTCGATTCAATGGGGTCCCTTACTTAAACTTTCCCTTTCTGTTGCACAATCGACGGCTGGCCAAGGAGCTATACACACACAGCAGAAATCGGAGCCCAAGCCAGTCGCAGCCACAACCGCAGCAGCAGCAGCAGCAGCCTGTCTGTTTCTGTCTCTTTTTGAACTGGTTTGCTTTTTTTTTATTTATTTTTTTACACATGGATCTCAAATTTGATATCCATTCAGTTATCATTTTAGCTTGCATGCGGTTTTTTTTTAGTAAGTTGTTGTATGATTCACCTCACTATTGCGTGCGCTTAAAAAGAAAGTGCTGTGCCATGTGTGTGTGTGTGTGTGTGTGTAAGTGTGTAAGTGTGTGAGTGGGACCATTAGACTAGCTTGCTTTAGTCAGCGCGTTAGGTAACTATGCCATGTGCATTATCGATCTGCGTATCGGCAACTCTTTTTGGAAACTCCATATATAAAATCAGTCTGCTTTTTCCACGAAATTTGTTGCGCAACAAACTGGAAAATGAAAATGAATGCAAATGAACATAAATCGTAATCAAAAAACTTTAAACAAAAGGCCAAACTACATTTTCAGCTATTCACATTTCCTTTAATGTCACTTTTCATTCTACAAGCCAAACCTTGAAACTAAACCTCAAATCATAACTTAAACCGATCCCAAGCAGAACCAAACCTTTCACTAAATAAAAATGTGTAAATAGAAAAAATAAAAAAGTAAAAAAATAAGTAAATAAATAAATAAATAAATAAAAAAATAAATAAATAAATAAATAATGCTGACAACATCGAGGAGGGCTTGGAGTTTAGCACTGTTGCGCCTGATAAGCGGATCAAGCCACGTGTCGGAAATCAACTGGCAGCCGCCGCCGAGGCTGGGATACATCAAGCATATAACGGCGAACTTGAGGTCCTTGAGGAATGGCAGCCATGTCTCCAGGCCACTGGTTAGGAAGGATATCGCGTTGAAGAACCCAAAGATGCTCCAGTGTTTCATCCATGCCACCTGGTTGTCCGCAGATGCGTTCAAACTATAGTGGGACTCAAATGCCGGATATAGCCAGAACATTAGCGTTGTAATAAAAGCTTCAATCATATCTGAAGAAGTCTTACAAAATATATACCTATGAACAATTTCCAGATTTGTTTAATTTTTGTAATTTTCAGCACAGGCTTCCGTTAAAATTCAGAAATAATCCATGACTTCATGAAAATCAGTCTCACTAACCGAAGCGAAGGATGAGAAATTGGCTTGGACCAGCACAGCTAATAGAAAACCTTAAACCAAACCGTTCGCTAAGTGAATGTATTTATTTAATAACTGAATAGCGGAAATAATGTAGTGATTAAAGGTTTAACCAAAATCGGGGTTAATAAATGTGGAAAACCATTCTTCCAAAACGAACCTTAAGATGAGATATGTTTGCAAACTAAGTATGAGTTAAGATTGAAAAAATCAAATGATTTAAGCAACGAATATGCCTCATATATAATAATTATTAATTTATAGTTTCATTTAGCTTAATTAAATGTGGCTTAAATATTTATCTAATATTTTTTAAATTATCTTATTTTATACGCATGAAAATGCAAAAGTCTTAGGCAACTAAGTAGCTTTTAAATACGGTTAGAGATAATTCCGATAAATACGGATATCGAAACATAATTAATATTCACTTAAATATATTTGTTACTGTTATTTTTCTTTAATTTGTAGCAAGTAGCCGTAAAACTCATTTAATTAACATGAATAATCAAATGACTTATGCAACGAACCTGATCTCAGATTAATATTTATTTTAAAATAGTGTAAATATGCTGACTTAAGTGTTATATAATAATACTATATATCTGGGAAAGCATGCATCTATAATGATATAACAAATGACTCAGGCAACGAACTCGCTTTCAAACTTGAGTGTTTATTTACATTCTCTTTATTAGCATGAGAAGAGAATTCTGTTAATTTTATAAGCAACATTTACATATCTTCTTCTTCTTCTATCTTTTATTTTTACCAAACAGCTGCAAAAACCATCAAATTTAAATGAAACCACAAATGACTTATGTAATGAGTTTGCTCTCAAACTCGAGAAGATCATTTTGGTAATTGGTTAAGTAGCATTTACTTTAACTGTTATTTGATTATTATTATTTTCTTTTCAAGTTTACTCAACAACCGCAAAATGCACCAAATTGAGATGAAGCCACAAATGACTTAAGCGACGAACCTGCTCTCAAACTATTATTTTGTATACAGATTGAAATTGGGTCAAATAACACACAACCTGAAATGGAAAGCAAAATTGCTTTCGCTTCGTTCCACGCCAAAACTATATCCACACATATACACTATGTACATATAGCTGAATATGTATGTGTATATATATATATGTATATATATGTAGAGAGAGACAGACAATTATAAAAATAATATCATGGAACACAGCGAACGCGGGTGACTTGAAAGATTCAAGTGCATACAAACACACACACACACACACACACACACACACAGATACACATTGTCATATTTCTTGGTAAACCTAGAAAAAGCCATAAGGAAATTGGAGCAACAGTCTGGCCGGTCGTTCTGTCTGTCGTTCGGCTGTCAGCAGATGCACTAACAAATCAATATGTCGAAACGGGCGCTTTGAGTCAACTGGCATCGAGGAAGACATTTGTCACTTGTCCATGACGCGACTCGCTTTAATGTGTCAGTGCGATTAGGATTGCCGACTTTCTAAGAAGCCTCCTGTTGCCACTTGCACCACCACCAGCTGACTGACTGACTGACAGACTAGTCGGCCCATGTCTATGGCCTGCCCGTTTATGTCTTCATTTACTAACTGCCAGTCGATCGGCGAGAGATCTGCGAGATGGCCAATGAATTATTTATCAATTTAGAAGTCAACTGCAAATGAAGTTGATGTTACATTTAACCAAATTTGGCTTTTCGTTATGGCCATTTCTGTGCGCGGCTAATTGCCATTCCCAGGCGCAGCTGTTGCAGCTGTTGGTGAAACTTACAACAACAACAATAACAAAATAGAAAGACTCAGGCGACGAACTTGACGTGCAGCTCCATGCTAAGTAAAATGTGCATATTCATTTGATTGCTTCAATCGATGAATTGTTTTGTTTTGCTAATTATTAAGTTTCACTTATCGACCTACACACCGGAAAAGATGCCCAAAAAAATTGAACAAACATATAATCCAATTTGGCACACGATTTGTTGTTATTTATTTTTCATTTAAATTCAAATGACGGCCCAAAAAAAAAGTGGCAAAACCATCGCTTCAACGCACTCAAAGAAAGTGAAATTTTATTTATTTATTTTTTTTTTTTTTAATTTTGGTCTCTCTCCCAACCGGTAACGAAACAACAAAAGCAACAGCTGAGCTTGTGTGTGTGTGTTATACATATTTACATATGTGTGTAAACATGAGTGAATTTGATGTCTTATCGCTTATTTGATCAGCTGATATGAGGCATGGACTGAATACATGTTATGTGACAATGTTGTCTCAGTTAACACTTCTGTCACAAAATAAATATATAGATAAATATATTTATATATATATAGTATGTGTGTGTACCGTTATTAGCTTTGTGATTTGCAATCGCCTATCCATTTTCGTTAGCTCCATTGTTTACTTTCACTCTGTTTTGGCAATAGCACCCCAAAAAAATGAGGTGGCTTTTGGAAATTTCGTCAAAGGATTTCGCAATGTTTCACTTTGCTTTTCGATTTTGGGGACCCGGCCCCGTAACACCTTGTTTTTTGTTTCTTTTTGTTTTTGTATTTCACGGGCTTAACAATTTATTTGGGATTGGGTTGCAGACTTCGATGCGGCTTGAGATTTGCGTTTAGATAAGAGCAACGCATAGTATGCATAATAATTGTTAATATAGTATTTCGCATTTGTATTTATTTGCAAAAGTGTGTTAACGCTTTTCTGCACTGCACTCCGTTGATCTCAGCTGTCTGTCCCGTTGTTGGCTGAAACAGGCGCACATAAACCACAACAACAGTCGATCCCAAAGCTTAAAGCCGAAATTCAAAAATCACGTTTACACGCTTCGCACTCACGTTTGCAACTGCGGCGAGAGTTGCGCCACAGACTGGCAGCAAGCAGAGTCGTCAGCGCAAATGACAACGACGACGACGACGATGGCGACGGCGTCGACAGCGCCGATTGAAGCGAGTGTTGTGACGACCCCGCTGCCACCCCGCAAAATCGGAACCCGACTCACGACAGAGCCAGAAAGACGGCCAAAGCAAGCGACGCAAGCGAAAACGCTTTTCATACCCTGTATGCAGGTACTGCAAAATAGGGGTATACAAAGCAGAATATGGCCATGTCATAATACATCAATTTACAATTTATTTGCGAATTTATATAAATAACTATATAGTTATGTTTAAATCATGTAATTTGCACTTTATTTCATAATGTCCGAATTTATTTTTAATTATTTACACTGGAAAAATTTCCAATGAAAAAAATGGTGCATTTTCGTTTTTAAAAATGTATTACATTCATATTATTCAGTTGAAACGCACAAATTAAATATTGCATTAATTAATTTTATTAAATTACACTGTAGAAATTATTCTTCAGACTAAAGAGCATCATTTTTGCGATTGTCGAAACTAATTTGAGCCTTTTATGCTTGGGCTGATGTTATTTCTCATCAATGGAATATTTCCATCCAGTACTTTTATATCCAACAGTTTTTCAGTTTTTTTTTGCTGCCT
Organism: Drosophila nr. medialis 2 BK-2023a; assembly: GCA_035044325.1. Classification (NCBI taxonomy): domain Eukaryota; kingdom Metazoa; phylum Arthropoda; class Insecta; order Diptera; family Drosophilidae; genus Drosophila; species Drosophila nr. medialis 2 BK-2023a. The sequence continues at coordinate 1,213,147 of JAWNMH010000394.1, forward strand.
TTACATAAAGATTCGTGTGTAGACTCTGTGGTGAATATAACAAGCAAATTAAACATTCTCACCATAGTAAATCGATGATTTAATTATTTTTAATTTAATTTAATTAATCAAATTAAAAGATACTGTCGGTAATTGTGGCATATTACAGGGTATACATCTGTTGGTATTTTCTTCTCAACTCGAACATTGTTACTTGTTATTTTTACGGCTCTGCCAGGTTTTGTTGTTGTTTTTTTCGCTGTTGTTTTTTTGCGATTGCAGGAAAACTTTTTCTTATTTATTATTCGAAACGTTAGCAACGGGCGGGCGCAGCAAAACAAACAACATTGAAAAACGAGCGAGCGCAGCAGCAGCAGCAGTGCAAAAAAATAATACAAGAACAACAACAACAACAGCAACAACAAGAAAAAGAGTCACACGAGTGCGAGAGAGCAAAGCACCAAAGACCCGAAGACGAAGATGTTGCCCGAGACGAAACGAAGGCACGACTTCGCTACCGTTGTTGTTGTTTTTGTTGTTGTTGTCTCTGATTGCGGCTGCTGGTGGGAAGCAGCGAAGACGATGACGCCTGTTTAGTAGGTCAGTAGTGGTGGCCTTTGTTGTTGTTATTGTTGCTGCTGCGCCTGCTGCGGCTGCTGCTGCTGCGTTTCGTGTTTGAAATAAAGTGCGTTTTTGCCAAGCATAATTTACACAGCTTGCCAGCTGTTTCCGACGCGAATCGAAAATCAAATTAATTGTGTAAATTATCTAACTCAAAATTATGGTTTATGGATTAACTTAAACAGCGCTTGCTGCAACAACAAAATGCATTTTAAGTTAATTGAGTGAGGCCTATGAAAATTTTTTTTGGTTTTGTATGAACCCATAACAACTACACAAATACTTATGCATGCATACACATGCACAGCTCATTGACTAAATCTCTCTCTCTCTTCTTGCATGTCAATGACTTTCGTACAGACAACGAGAGAGAGATTAAGAGGAAGAAGTGGAGCCCAATATCGCCTGCAGTTAAAGTCAAAGTTTAGCCACACAAAATGCATGTTGGAATACACATAAATGAGTGACAGCTTCGAGATGCACTCAACGCTTGTGGGTGTCGGTATAGGTGCTGGGTGGTTGTTGGACTATTCTTCGCATTTCTTCGCTATTTTAATTATGTTTCCTTTCGACATTTCTTTCGCCACTTGTCGAATTTTTTGACAAATTTATAGCTCTTTTTATTATTGCTAATTACTCTTTTATGCAACAGAAATATACATTTGTAAAAAACTAATAAGTAGCATAAATATATAAGAAAAAAGACAATTATTATTTATTTATCTACTTATTTAATATACGCTTGAAAAAAATTAAAAGAGAAAAAGATATGTATGTACACACCTGTACAGTAAAATACATGTGAAGACTATAACATCTGAATATATAAAATAAATAAAATTAAATAAATAAAATATCTAAAATAGTATATACTAATTTTCTTTTCTTTTTAAAAGTTCATATTGAGCTGGACAGTGAAATAGGTGCGAGTTGCATCAAATTAAGAAAACTTTAAGTTCTCGATTGAATATATTCAATATATGTGGAATTTTTACTCAAAGGATGATGATTTATAGTTGTTGATTAAAAAAATTTGAATAATAAAGGGTATCTTATTGTGAGCTTATAATTAAATGAATGTTTAGCAAACACACTGGTTTCAAATATATGTATATGTGTGTGTGTTTTGGTGTGTGAATCCACACTCCATTATATATTTGGGTTAAAGTGAAAGTGCAGAAATAATAACACACAGCTGAGCTACCTTGGAATTCTGAAGCATACTCAAGAAGCTTGATAAATGCAATTTAATTTTTACTTGTCAGTTGCAAAAAATTGTGTTCCAATCCAGCAATCAGCTAAATTACTGTAATTATGAATTAAAAATATTTTTGAATGTGGAACACTTGAAGGCATTTGATGGCATTTGAGATTAAGGTATATTTTCTCGAGGTCTTGCTCAAAAGAAACAATTTTCTTGATTGTTAAATTTAAATGTATAAAAATGAAAACACAGTTTTTTTTTTATTTAATTTGGGTAAGCATTTTACAAGCCTTTGTTTTTTTTTTTTAATTTACTTATGATTTTTGTGTATAGTATTTAAGTCACTTTCTGGCCAATAAATGTGATTAAAGATGAGATATGAAGTTACACATATGATCAATTCGCATAAAACTGACCACAACTCGTTTTCCAATCGCTAAACAGGTGGAGTGGTTTTTAATGCAGCATTACAACGACAACAACAAAAGCAGCAACAACGACAACATTGTCTCGACGACGCCAAAATGTCTAGAGCTAAAAGCACAGCGAAGATTCTTGCTTTGGAGCCTGAACGAGATGAAAGTGCGCGACTGGTGTATTGGATTGCTTCCCATGCAACCCATGCGACTGCAACTCAACTCAAGTTCATTAGCGTCATCGTTGTGTGGTGGACGGACAGACTGACTGACATACAGATAATATGTTATAAATTTTAGCAAATAGACAAATAAATGTTCTACTTTCACCAGTGCAGTCGGCAAAACAAGACGCATGATTAGCAACCACAAAGAGAAACTGTTCGAGCATGGAAAGTACAACTGTTTAATAATTGTATTATTAATGCAATATAAATATGACTATTTTTGATTTCTTGATTTTGACAAAGTTGAAATTCAAATTATAACCGAAATTATAACTTGAATCGCTAACAAATCACTGAGTGTTATGCTCGTATCAGTTAGCTTTTTGTTGTGTTGCCACACATATCGATCGATATTTTTGAAATGTATTGTTACATCGATGTAAAATTGTTCGCAAACCAACAAATCGTTGTTTTTGAATGGTAGAAAATTTGCTTGGCAACCCGAAACTCGATCATTTTTTTTATTTTAGAAATTGGACACCTGCAAGGTGGACATTTGTAGAATCAATGTAATACAATAATGAGAAATTTTTTTATGACTAATTTTGATTTTGATCAAATTCAAATTATAACCGAAAGCGTATGAATGGCTAACAAATCACTTAGTGCTATGCTCGTATCAGTTAGCTTTTTGTTGTATTGCTACACATATCTATCGATAGTTTGGCTTTTTAAATGTATCGTATTATCGATGTAAAATTGTTCGCAAAGCATCAAAAACATTTTTATTATTTTTAAACTAAATGGAGTTATTTGAGCAAATGGATATGGAAAACGAACGTGTACTGAAATTGATATTCCCGAATGGCATACCAGGTTAGTACTGACAGCAATACGGGACATTTTCAACTGTCAATAACATTGTTGTTTTTTGTTTGGTAGAAAATTTGCGTGGCAATCCGGAACTCGATAATTATTTGTCCAAATTGGGTACCTGCAAAGTGGATCAGCTGAAGAAGGAGCAAACTCGCCTAGCCGACGAGACGAAGCGCATATTGGAGCAGACCCAAGAGCTGGCCATTTCCAACTACAAGACGTTTATCACAACCGCCGAGAATTCGCGTTCGATTTTCACCGAGTTCCAGAAGGCTGAGGAGCAGGTGGACACGCTGATTGGCAAACTGCCAGCGTTCAGTGGTAAATGCGAGAAGTTTTTGCAACATTCGGCCGAGTTGAACGAACAGCGACGCCTGAACAGCACAACACTCCATAAAAATGCCCAGTTGCTGGAGATTCTGGAGTTGCCGCAGTTGATGGAGCGCTGCATACGCGAGGCACGCTACGAGGAAGCACTCGAGCTGGCCGGCTATGTGCAGCGACTGGGCCAGCATCAGGGACACCTCATACCCGTCGTGAATGTGGGTGGTAATCTTTTATTTTTCTCATTTCATGCTAATTCCTCGCCCAATTGCAGAGCATTGTGCGCTCCGTGGAGGCCTTGTGGCATACGATGCTTGTGCAGCTTGTGGCGCAGTTGCGCATGGATCTGCAGCTGCCCAAGTGCTTGCAGATTGTCGGCTATCTGCGTCGCATGCAGGCCTTTGGCGACAACGAGCTAAAATTGAAGTTTTTGCAGGCGCGCGACGCTTGGCTAACAACCTGCCTGGAGGGGATTCCCACAGCTGATGGTAGGCTTATACAAAGACAAAGACATAATTATAGATATTGGTATTTATATAGTTTATCCCCTGTATAGCTCAGCAGCATCTGACCAAAACGATTGAAATAACGCGCATCAATCTGTTCAACATCATAACACAATATCGAGCCATATTTCCGGATAGCGAACAAACTGTTGGCAAATCGAGCATGTTGAAGTCGCTGCAGGGCGTCAGTTGCAATGGTGATCGCCTTTTTCAAGCCTGGCTGCATAACAAGGTAAAATGAACGCTTAGTCCATGATTATGCATTAAAATTGTATTCCTTTTGCCTTGCAGATTAATGCCTTTCTGTTAACGTTGGAGGCGGATCTGCTGCGTGGCGTGAGCTCCATTGAAACGGTGCTGGGCCAGTGCATGTACTTTGGCCTCTCTTTTAGTCGTGTCGGTGCCGATTTTCGTGCCCTGATTGCGCCCATCTTTGTTCGTGTGGTGAGCCAGAAATTCGAGACGAGCATTACCCAGGTGAATCAAAACTTTGGGCAGGAGTTGGATAAATTTACGCTTATCAATAAGGTCAGCTTGCATTCGCGCAAACATCTCGATGCAGCAGCGATGAGCACAGATCCCGAGTCGGAATCATATGCGCCGCCAGAAACATTGCTGGATTTTTATCCACTTGCCGTGCTCTGCAATGGCTATCTGAATGCTTTGAATGAGTTGCGTTTGTGTGCCCCGTTTGCTGTGGCCACCGATGTGACGGGCTGCCTGCAGAAGTCACTGCAGCTGGTGGCCCAAAGGGTCCTCGCCTTCTATCGCCAGGAGCAGCAGGCTTTCACGGGCAATGAACGGGAGACGTTTGTCAAATTGTGCTCTTGCCTAGCGTACGATCTGGTGCCGTATGTCCAGCGTTGCATTCACGCCATCTTTCCGCCCCAGTCGATTACCGTGCATCTCGGCATCAGTTTGCTTCAGCTGGAGCAACAGCAGCTCACCTTCTTGCAGCAGACGCAGATCTTGGAGCCACTGAAGCATCTGCTGCCAACCAAAGTTCTCATTCATACGACGATGCCAGCTGTGTCCACAACAGATCCAACTAATGCGCCGATTACAGCTGAAGGTTAACCCGGATTCCAGTTAATTCAAATTTTTTTTGTTCATGGTTAATTTTGTATAATACCAAAGACTTTAGAGATACCCTTGCCTTGAATCCTTTATATCTCTAGTCTTTGACACAGCTTAACTAGGTGCCAGTTGCCAAAGAACGGCATTTCTGATTCCATGATGTATAAATATATGTTTCAAAAGTGCTGATAACCACTTGTCGAGTATTCCCGACTAGGGCACCATCGTAATTTTTTCGTTTCCAAAACATGTTAATAACAGTTTCATTACCTTTCTATATAATCTTCGAGACTTGATTGCCTGATCAGAAGAATATATTTTGTTTACCTTAAATTTTATTATATAGATTTAATAAATGTAAAATGAATATAACATTAAAAAATGGCGCTAAATAATTCGTATCTGGTGTCGGAACTGCAGTTATCACTGATGACAAGATGTATCTCGAGAAGGAAAATCGGCTTACGATGAGATATAATTTTATTCAAGGAATTGAACTTACTCAACTAATAGCGAGAATAGGTCGAAAGATGTGTTTCTGTATGATCAACTTTTTTGCATGCCAACATATGCGGACCAACGTCCCTATTTATTCATAATACGAGTATATACATATATAAATAATCGGTTGGTATTTGAGATTTATGCAGAAATTTTGATAACGGCAGGATAAATCCCAGTCAACAAACCACTGTTAATTCGTACCTCGATAATTTTATTATCCCTTTTGTTATATCACAATATATATATTTATATTGTATATATATCATATAATATATATGCAAAGTTTTCATTAATAATGGGAAATTGAGAAAAATTAGAAAAATGCACTATGTTATCTTCAGCTAAATGGCTAACTTTGATGTGATAACATTTTTATTAAAAATCAACTGTGAGGTGATTAAACTCAATTTCCTTTCCTTTTTATCAGTTAAGTTACTACACCCAAAAGCATATATATTATTTCTGTAGAAATTTGTGAGTGTGTTGGTATTTTGTTGAGGATACTGCCCAGTTTACAAGCGACTAAGCATGCAATTGGGCACAAAGGCCAGCCAAAGTGAATGTTTTTTCCTCCTATTCCGTAGGACCACGTGGAGAAGGTTTACGGGAGTGCAATAATATTTTTACGCCAATGCCCGAACAATCAAAAACGCGGCCCAACTTTGGTTGTGCAACCGCCAAAGCTGAAATGGGGCTATGGGAGGGGCACGGGAGTTTAGTGTGCGTAGCTAGTTGGTGCACGTCGACACATGGCAGGTCAGTATTGAGTGTGGTTTTTAGAGAACGTTGAATGCAATTTGGGTGCCTCGTTGCCTCGCATAGGATGACTAAATTTTGAAGAGAAAAAGCCGTGAGTATTTTTCTTTGTTGTTGCGTTCTCGCCCGAATCGCGAGTGCAGTGTGCTGAAAATTGGAAAACATGGCAACTGATGAATGCAAGGACATGGACATCGCGACGCAACTGTGGATGCGTGTGTGGAGGATGTGAATGCGACTGCGGCTTAGCGTTGAATGCGTTAGGATGACCGGGCATCGGGCCGGGCCAGCAGCCGGATTCATCGACCACGGCCTTTGTGGGTGCGGACGTTTTCTGTATTTTTAAGTCCACCACTAAATACAAACGAAAGCACTCAAGCACAAGCTGGTCACGATTGCCAGCTAACCGCTTGGGCAACGGACAGCCGGACAGCCGGGCAACTGGGCAACGTGTAACGCTAACAGACAACAGGACCACCTTTTTTCTTGTTTGGGAGGTCTGCAGCAAAAGCAAAAACAAAATGCGGCCTACTGTAGCCCAGAATGGAAGTTTGGGCATTTTGATTGCGAATCGAAATAGATTTCGCGGTATTTTGCGAAAAGCAGTGCGAAACGAGACGTGTGTGTGTGTGTCTGTGTGTGTGTGTGTGTCTGTGTGTATGTGTGTGTGTGTGCTCATTTGTTACTTTGACGCATTGTGTACAACATTGCGTATACGCGTTTTGTTTTCTTTTATTGATTAATTGAACTGGAAGGCATTTTACATGATGGGGCTTCGTTTTTTAAAAGCATTCCTTTATTGGGCATTTACTATTGCCTCTCCCGCCCCCCTCAGTCCCTCTCCATTTTCCATATTTAAAAAAAAAAAAAAAAATGTTTGTTTTTATGATCAGTCGTACAAATCCCATTTCGGAAACATCAGCCTTCGCATTTCATTTACTTGAGTTTTTTCTCGGCATTGGGGGCAAAACTCTTGCTGCTTCAGCCAATGGACAATGCAACTCTCGCCAAAGATGTGGCCACACGGCAGACACACGAGCCGGTGCTCTCCAAACTCGCTCGTCTCGGAAATGCACACTGTACAGGTATGACAATGCGAGTTCCCGCGCTGCTTCTCCAATTCGTTGTGCAGGGCACGTAAGGTACCATTCTGTCTTCCAAAATCTGAAATGATGTCTTCGGGCAGCTGTGAGCTTATCGCTTTGCCCGTCTCTATTATGTTATTGATTGTTGCCGCGCACAAATCCGCTGAGTCTTGTTTACCAGCTGTCTGCTTAACTGAATTGGCCAATTTCTCGGAGAGTTCATCTTTTTCCTTAATTAGTTCTTCCAATTTAGCCTTCAGATCCATATTTTGCCGAGCCAGAGTTACTCGCTTACATCTCTGTTTGGAAGTTCCCTTTTTGTCCATTTTTTACAATGCTAATATCCTGCAAATATATATTTTATATATATTAAATATATTTTATATTTTATTTGAATATAAATATTTTGAAATATTTGCAAGAGTCAGACGTACTTAGAGCTGTGAATGTCATGAACTGAAATATTAGTAGGTTGTCGTACAAAAGCCTACTACATCTTTACTTATGACAGTATTTTATTTGAAACTATTAAACAACTTCTGAAAATGTGATTGGTAAAAAGTAGGCGATATACGATATACGATAAGTCACAGACCATTAAATTTGTACACAAGTCAGTCTAAATACGTGAAATATCTTATAGTAAGAATGCTATAGTCGAGTGAGATCGACTACGATATACCCCGAACCAAGTTGTTATTCCAGCTTTATTGGCAAATTTCCCTTTAAAAAGTCTTGCACCCAAATGTGAGAAGGTCTTCAGGTGCACTCTTTTTTTAGGGCAGGCACTGGGACTGCAGACTGCAGAGTGAAAAACTGAGCCGCGCATATTTTTATGCAAATGCCATCTCTTTCTCACACATGCGCTCGCATATTTATTAAGTAGAGGATTCTGCCTTTAAAGTTGTGGCGTTGATTGCTATCGGAAATCGAAATGTATCGATATTCCAGAAACGGAGGCAGTTATCTTCAAAATAATCAAACTTGATCTGCGCCGGGTATACGAGAACCAATATTTCAAATTTGAAGTCTCTAGCTCTTATAGTCTCTGCAATCCGCGTGTTCACACAGACAGACGGACAGACGGACATAGTTATATCGACTCGCCCATTTACCCTGATCAAGAATATACATATGTACTTAAGGGGTCGGAGATGCTGCCTTCCGCCTAATACACACATTTGCACAAAACCAATATACCCCTTTTACCCATTTCTAATGGGTGCAGGGTATAATCACATAACTAGAAAGCCAAACGCAAAGTACATTTAATTTCGCAGTATTTTTGTCGTTGTTTGCAATTTAATAAATAATTTTCCATTTTCTGCGAATTAGAAATCTTCAAAAGAGGCTGTGTAACTTCAGCTCACATAGTATTCAATTTGTACACCCAACAGAAAAGGGCGTTATGCGAACACGCCCCTTTCCATAGCCCAAATCTCCTTCGTTATAAATACATTTGATGACAGGGCTGTTTGATATTATATAGGATAAGAAATCTTTCTTTTTACAGATGTAAAACAAATTTAAATATTCAAATTGTGCTAGCACTAAACATAAAATTTAATCCGTTTAATAAATCTATAATAAAACTTATTTGGGGATATTAGTCTTCGCCAAGTTTTACAACAATATTCAGCAATTCGACGATATTCTTGCGTACCTCAATTAATTGGTCCATCAAGGATTTTATGGCTTGCTGCTGCTGCCGTACCATTTCCAACTCTACCGTGGGTTCATAATTGTTGAACTTCTTAACAATCTCTATAAAATAGAGCAAGGTTGGCTCATTATCAGCAGCGCCTGTGATTGTTGGCTCCTCGTCCAAGGCTTCATCTCTCTCTTCGAGGACAACCTCCACTTCATGCACAATGTTTTGCTCAGCCAGAGTTGGTTGCTTGCAACTATCAGTGGCAGATCCAGTTCGCATTTTGTCCATTTTCTATAACGATATAACTATATTTATATTTTTATTTTGCTTAATAAATATTTTAAAAATGTTTTAAAAATGCCTACTCTGAGCTGTAGCTGTGAACGTCACAAGAAATGGATTATTTTGTTTCAGCATCTTACCAACTGAAAGTACAAATTCCAATGCCTACTAGAAACATATTCTGAGTACTTAATGGAGAAACATTTTGGAAATTGTATGTATATTAATCGATTTGCTAACCCCAAAAATGTTCTAGTATTATATTAAGATGACAAGAGTTTTTAAACTGATAAATAATATAAACTTTCGCTCATTCCCCTTGTGCGATTTGGCTGCTAACTTATCGGGATAATTGCCAAATGAGCAAATGGGCAGTTTTATTGTACACACGGCTCAGCAGTGATGACGCAAAGGGCGCAGACAACTGTCTGTCTAGGCCGGACATTGAGCCACAGCCAACCCCTGCTGAGGGGAAATATATCTATATATATATGTATATCACATATGTACATACATTTTGCTGCTAATCTTACATTTTAATTGTAATTTAGAAATTGAATTACAGATTTGCTCCCTTTTATGTTTATTTTGGTCAGTGGTGTCTTTGTGGCGTCTCAGAGATGAATTGAATTTAGTACTTAGCGCCGTTAAGTGCGGCAAGCGCTTCTGGGCTTTGAAAGGGAAAACCAACACCTTGCTTCCCATTTTCAGGCAGATCGATTTTGCAGATTCAATTTGGATACATTTACTTATACGCTACAATATGCAAAATTATTGCCACAACGCATTGAATTCGGGCAGCGATGAGAACTGATTTTCTTCTTCTTTTTTCTGTGCTGCTCAACGAGTTGGAAAATACCCAGGGAGTTGGATTTCAATAAATGGGGGAATGGCATGTGTGTTGGGGGGGGTGTGGGTTGTGTGTGGAACCTCGCCGTATATGTAAATTCGCATACAAATCACTTGCGTGCTCGCCAAATGCCCTTAGGGGAATCCTTTAGTTATCCTTTAGCGATTTTTCAAATAAACACGCAACAATTTTTTGTTGTTCTGTTGTGCTTTTTTTGTGTTTTGTTACTTTGCCTGCGGCTGGAAAGTTTGACGCGCATCTTGTCAGGCAAAGTAACCAAAGTATCTGATTTCCTCAAACTCTTTCACTCGTTTTTTTCCCAGCTGTCTGGGGATATTGATAAATTCTATTTTACTTTTGTTATATATATATATATATTTTTTTTTTTGGGCTTTTGTGCCTTTGATTTGGGGTTTATTGTCGATGCCGGTGATATGTATATGCAGGGCGACAATGCCAATGCCAATGCGCGCCTCCAGGACATTCAAAGTGACATGTGCGAGCCTCGTCTGTCAGTTCTCGTTATGGCCTGGCTAATGTTGTATGCCCCAGTAACGGTCGTTCCCATGCCGCGGGCTAAATGCGCGTGACTTTGACAGGATTTGTCAAAAATGTTTGCGAGTTTTGCCTGATTAGCTTTTAGCGGACTAACTACATAAAATGCTGACACTTTGCATCCCATGAGATGGCCAGATCTATGCAATATATACAGTTAAATAATACATATGCATAGTAAGTGTATGGTATAAATACATTTCTGACTAAATATACTTGAAAGTTCAGTTTAAAATAATAAAAACAAAAATAATTTATTAGTTCTTAACATTAGCTAGTACTTAAGATCGAAAATACATCATCCATCATCCATTTGCTATAATTACAGCTCAGAAAATTTAAATTAATATAAAAATAAAACCGAGATATTTTCTTGTATGGATAAGGATTCAAAACTTTTCCAGAAGCCAGCTAAATTCCTATTTAGATTATAAGAAAATGATCTTAAAACAAGTCTATATGCTTAGATTTAGATCGTTCAATTTGAACTGTTGAATCTTGAATCAATTTTGTGACTTCTTTAAATAAACAAAATAAATAAATAATGAATTAAATAAAGTTTCGTGTTGGTTTTTGAAATTACTTGTGTTTTTTTTTGTTGTTGTTTTAACCATTTTTAAGCAATAATTTCAATCTTAAAGCTAAATTTTTTTGCTGCATTTCAGTTGGCGACTTAATTAGCGAATTTTCAGGTATCAGGTGTGTCCTGTGCTATGCCTTGGGCAAAATGCAGACGCAAAAGGAACTGCAATCAATATCCAAGCGCAACGTTCAGGAATGCCCGTCGTTATGACAATGTCAACTGGTGCCGGGGGGAAGCGGGGGGCAATGCACGCCCCCGCTTAAAAGGGCTGCTACAAAGTTGAGGAAAATTTTGCTACCCAGTTGAATGATTCCCTTTCCTTATTTATTTGACCATTTTTTTTCGCACAGCAGAGTTTTCTATTCCTGCCCCCGACATACCCTGTAACCAATACAAATGGGTGGGGGGATTATAATCAAGCTGTGCATATGTATGTGGTTTCGAAATCAACATATACAGAATCGCTGAAATTTTCTGAGAAATCTATAGCTGCCTAATAACTGAAACTTGGAAACCTGGGTGTATTCGCATCGAGCATTCTTACTTATATTTTTCCCCTGTGTTATTTTTTATTTCTCAATTTTTATATTCTATATAAGTAAGTGTATGACTGTGTGTGTGTGAGTGTGTGTGTGTGCTTGCAACTGTGTGTGTATATTATATTATTGCAACGCGAACCAATAACCATCGAGCGGACAGTGTGTTTCAGCTCGCCATTGGCTTGTCCTGGTCCTCATTCTGTGGCAACGGCTCAAATCCAGACTCTAAGCTCCATCTCCAGTCTCAGTTGCAGTCTCAACCTTTTTTTTTTCATTCTTCTTTTTTTTCTTTTTGTTTGCTGCCACTCTGTGTGTATGGGCAGCAAGTGTGAGAATCTGTGTGTGGTGTGTGTGTGTGTGTGTGTGTGTGTGTGAGTGTGTGTACAATAGCTGACCGTAGCTTGCTGCTCTCTTTTGCTGACCCGATTCACCTGTCCGCCATGTTATTCTGTGAATTTTATATATCCCCACTGCGAACTTCTTCTACGTCTTCTTTGTATTGTTGTTATGATAGTGAAGGTGCCAGCAAGTCGAGCCACAAACTTGGCCGTGGCCCCACCCCACTTGCCACACGCTTGCCACCCAACCGTTCCGCTGAGGTCACCTGCCAGCGAAACCATTTTTTTACGATGCGCTTGGGTTTTTTCTCTTTTTTTTGTGTGTTGCTGGCCAAGCAATATAATTTATTGAAGTTCTAGCATTTTTCAAAATGAAATTTTTTTGTAACGATGATTGAACGAACAGTGTGTGTGTGTGAGTGTGAGTGTGAGTGTGAGTGTGTGGGTGTGTACGTGGGCCAGCTTGTAGCTGTAGCTGTAGCTGTAGCTGTATCTGTATCGCATATCCTGTATCTGTTCGTGCTGGTCATTGTTACGAGTTGTGGGTTGCGCACGTTTTGGCCTGTCCATTGAACGCCATATTATTGGTCGATTGAAAAGTAAAACATTTTTTATTATTCGCACGTGTGCAGCCTCCCAGTTACACACCCACACCCACACCCACACACACACACACCCACACACACAGCATTTTATGACTACAAAAAAATAAAAGAATACATTCGCTTGTAAGTTACATTGGCGTGGGTCGCTCTTTGGGTGGTTAAGTTGGGTCAGTTGACCCACCCAACGCTCAACCACCCAATCGCCCAACCGCCCACCTGTCGTTGTCCATAAAACTTTGGACTTAACTACCCTTAGGTGCGGTCTGCTCAGCCTTATGCTAGGTGAGCTCATGGCTTTTATGATACCCCTCACACACACACACATTCGCACACACACACACACATTTATCGAGGAGGAGCGACTCACTTTTGTGCGCTCCTTCATATTTGATAAGCAAGTTTTTCTTTCTTCCTTTTTTTCTTTTTTTGCTCTGTTCTTGCTTTTACTGTTGCACGCCATCAATATCCGTTGCTGCCTTGCTCTATCTCTCTCTCTCACACTCTCTTTTTGTCTGTTTCTTCTTTCCACTCCTCTCGCTTGCACTCGCTGGCCATTCACTCTATCTCTCTCTCCTTTTCGCTCTCTTTGTCTTTGTCTGTGCCTTTTCTTTTGGTTATAAAAATATTTCATTCAATTTTTTATTTGTGCCGACGGTGCTCGTTCTCTCGCTCTCGCTCTGTTCCACATGGGGCAACGGTGGGGCGGGGGCCTTGGCTCCCTTTTAGCTGATTTTCTGTTTCGCTTGCGCTCGGTTTTTATGTCCAGCGATTTATTTGCCCAGCCAGCGGACCACCACATGGTTTCTCATTTTTTTCTCTGTATTTTTCTTATTTTTTGTTGTCTTTTATTTTATTTTATTTTATTTTTCTCCTTTTTGCCAGCGGCCACAGGTCGGCAACATTCCCATTCCCATTTCCATTCCCATTTTCTTTCCCATCCTCAATGCGGCACATCACCGTCGTCGTCATCCGCTTTCTTCGTCGGCTTCAGCTTCATAATTTCTCGCCGTTACTCTCACTCTCTCTTCCTCTCTCAATCTCTCGCCCTCTCTCGGTTTCTCTCTGTCTCGCTGCTGCATCTCATGCTCCATCTCAAGTCTGGCCCAAGTCATGGGTTGAGTGCCATGGGTCAAGCTCGACCGAAGTTAATTTCGTTTCTTCTTCTTCTACTTCTTCTGCTTCTCCTATTTATTTTTTTTCCTTTCGCTCTTCGCCTGTTGGCCATGTATTTGTTTGCACTTTTATAACAATGTTAGCGGATTGGGTGGCGTCCAGGCCGGTACAACGACCCACAGGGTGCCCCCCTGCTCTCTGCACCACCACCACCACCTTCAACCTGCACACCCGCTGTTACCATTTCTGGTGGGGCACAGAGTTTGTGGTGTGCTGCTAAAATATGATGTCATGTTTTTTATAGTTCTCTGCATTGCTCCTAATATGGCAAGTACGACGTGGACTCAATGTAAGTTCATCCATCCATATGTGTGTGTGTGTGTATTAGCTTAAACTTAATTATATGTATGTATAATAGCCGGTTTACACACGCTGCCAATGCTGCCATATATTTTATTGCGTATTTAATTTTTAGCGACCAATCTGCCAATAAGTGCTTACACACGCTGGCTGGGGTGTTTACCCCATCTGGCAACTCAAAACTGCTCTTAAATTATTTCTATTAAAAAGTCGACAAATTACACATTATGGATAAGATATATATATATATATATATTATAATTATAATCAAATTTGAATAGAACTGAGCCACCTGCACTCAACCTGTAGTCAATCTTCGCACAGGCTCACCTTCCAGCAAACTGCTGCCTTTATTGCCAATATGAATATGTACAATAAAAATATATATATTAATTAATACATAAATTATTTATTTAATTATTTACTTATTAAATCAGCTAACATAATACAGATTATATTTATACATCAAAAGAATAGTTGCAAATTGACAAAGTCTGTTTTTCGGTTGCCGTCTCTGGCTTGCAACATGATATTCAAATTTATTTGCTGCGATGTTGCCAAATATTTCTCTTAAGTATTTACCCAAAAGCACATTGCCAGGTGTTTAGATGTCTTCGCCAATGTTGTCAGCTTGTTTAAGTCCAGTTTAACTTAAAAATCCATTCTTAACCATTTCTGTGTTGCATACTCTAAGGAGAATTGAGACTTTTCTTTATAAGGATTTTAGAGTAATTTTCGATGCTGTGTCGATCTTAGTACTTAACTTGATATTTGATATAATAATTAGTAAATTTACTTAAGTATTTACTGTTTTGGTGACCTCTTTTTATAGTAAAAATATGCGTTTTCGAGTTTTATCTGTAGCCAGCAAAAACATGTTTTTCTTAGTTTATGAATTGGTCGAACTGAACTGCTTACACAAGATTTCATATTCTAAATTTGAAGTGTCTTCTTCTTATAGTCTCTGAGAATACTGATCAAAAATGTATATACCTAATAAGGTCGGACATACTTTCAACTGTTGCATACTGTTGTACAGCTTCATTCTACCCTTTTGACAATTTTTAAAAGAGTTTGAAAAATCCATCTTTACTCTTAGGCTACAGATAAGTTTAAGAATCGATGCGAGTCTGGCAATTGCACAACAACAAAAATGAAGGAAAACAAGTCCATCTGGTAACACATAAACATTTATATCATTGCCATTAAAAATGCTATTGTTAATGTCCATGTGTGTCTGGGTTTGAGCCTGTGCCTGTAATTGGTGCTGTAGAAGCATATTTGGCAATTTTGCCCTTGGCTAGTTTTGTTCAATTTATTTGAGCCATTAAAATTGTATGATAAACCGAGACCCATTAATTGTGTTGCTTAATTTTCGTTTTAACGCATTTTATCAAACTGGGGCGGCCACAAGGAGCTTCCAAATGTGGATTACCTTGGTGCCTAGCCTTGTGTTACTTTTGTGAGGGCGCATTTCAAGTTGCCTTCGCAGCCATCCTCAGTAGTGGATGAGGTTTAGTTCCTCTAATGTGTTTTTGTTCGCAGCAAATGCGCAAAAAAATCGATAGATATATATGAGAGCTGAGAACACTGGCCACTGGACACTGGTGACTGGTCACTGGTCGCTGGTCATTGGTGACTGTTCACTGGCCAGGGAGGCGCTACAATACATTGCCCATTATTTGTTGCTATAATTGCGATGGTCAACTTAACGAGGGTCATTCAATATGTAAAAATTACTCCAAATTAACTGAATATAATCGAAGATATCGATTTTTAAGCGACTCGTGTGTCGAAATTCGAATTTCTTTTAATTTGTTTTGAGTTAAGTCTTACTATTTTTATTTTATTTAGCATTAATATAGAAGTTAGATTTGAATTGCATTAAAATCGGAGATTTAATAATTGTGAATTGAACTTCGATTTATAAAACACAAATAATATTTGGATCTTTAGAATTGGGTTTAATTTGGTTTAAATAAGTTTCAATATTAGTCTGATCAGAAACGCGTGTTTCAATCTACTTATACTCTAGAAGAGGGTATTATAGACTGTCGTGTAAGAAGGACTTTTAAGGAGTTATCTCAGAGCCCATCAAGTACAAATATATACATTTTTGTTCTGCATCACTAGCCGATTCGATATAGCCATGTCAGTCTGATTCTATGAAAATTATTCGCTCACTTCGAAAGCTTGGAATATCTTCAACTTCATCTGCTTGCTGTTGAAGTCAGCCGGATCTGATAACTATATTCTATAGCTGTCATAGGCAAAAAGAGTTGGCGCAATTTAACTGCGTGTTTAATGATCGACGTGTCCAAGACAGTTAATCTTTTGCGTTAACTATTGTGTCAACCCTCGCTTTTAATAAGGTATAAGGCGAAATGAGCTCAGCTATCTAACATAAATTTAATTTCATAAAGGATACTTTTCTGGCCATTATGTACACACATACGCATGCAGATATAATGTGGCATTTGGCCATTGATGGGTGGGAAATAATGCCCAGCACACACACACACATAAATACACATACATGTACATAGACAGAAAGAGCAGTTAGTCGATGTATGTATTCCTTTAGGGCGCTCATATCTTAACATCCTGCATTCATATCAGTATATACATATATATCGTAGTGGAAAAAATAACAAAAATATGTGTGTGTATGTGTGTGTGTGGGTGTGTGTGTGTGTGTGCACGTGCGCTTAGTGTTATATGTGGATGTGGGTTTTGGGTTTTGGATATCAAAGTTGGCTGTTTGGTTGGGGAGCATGAGTATGTATGATTTTTATTGTTATTGTTTTGTCCCTTTTATATATAGATTTATATATGTAGACACATACGAAAATTGGTAGAAAGATTGAAGAAAAAATGAAACAATAATAAAAGGACGAAAGCGATATACAGACAGACAGACAGACAGACAGACAGATAGACAGAACGCAGTTGGAGTTGAAATCGTTTCTCAAATGAGCTCTTCATGCTGCCACCCACACTCAAATACACACACACACACGCACATCATGCATGTGTGTGTGTGTGCACAAATATACGGTTATAATTGGGTGGCATTGACGTGGCAAGGGTGCTGTTAGGGATGGCACTCGACGTGCTGCGCCACGGCGTCGAATTTCACCCCCAAAGCGCATTGCATTTATCATTGCCTTCTTTTGTTGATTTAAGCGCCCCCATATCTAAGTTGTGTGTGTGTGCGTGTGTGTGTGTTGTGCTTGCGTGTATTTTTAAGGGCTGCTCTCGTTTCTGACTATGTTTTCCCACACCCTCAGTGCCCCCTTGGCCAGGCTGCCACAACTGCTTGCGTTTCCTTTATGTATGCGGTTGTAATTTGAAGCCAGCAACAACAACAACAACAAGCAAAAAGTTTGTTTTGCTGTTTGTATATAGAACTTTATGGATTATGATATACATAACTTTATGTAATAAGCGACCACCACAATATCCGTTTGTTTGCAGCTCTGGCATTGGTTGGTTGGCAGCCACAGCCCCCGACTCCATGCAACTTCATAATTTTTGTGGTTACTTTCATAACTGGCATTGCATAAAAAAGATGTCGATTAAAAATGGCGCACTTCACTGCGTATGCGCAATATACATATGTGCAAAGACGCAGGCAGCAAATCACATTTGTTTATTATTAATAATCACTAATCGAATTCAACGATGAGGATAAAAACAACTAAAAAATACTAACATTAATTTATTTATTATTTTTTTTCATTAGTTGTGTGGCACAAGAATTTGTATTCCTTTTTCCACGCTCACATTGCAAATGTTTGTGGGGGCGGGCAAAGTGTTGCATCTACTCAACAGTGATTGTGGCGCCTCCAGCACATATCTGAAATGAGAAACACCCACTGGCTGAGGTGAAAATGGAAAACGCGACGAAATAAACGTAAAAGTAACTGAAAAAAGAGAAATTAAAATGAATTTTCTTCTTTTCAATTGCAACGTTCTTTCTCTTCAGCGCTGTGTGTGTGTGTGTGTATTTGTGTGTGTATATAAAATTCTTTTTTTTTTGTTATTATTGCTGTTTGTGGCTATTAGGGGTCTTCTTCTCTTCCCCACACAACTTGTCTTGTTCTATGCTTTTCCTTTTGCGTTGCACTTTTCTCATTTTTCACATTTTCCACGAATCTTGAGATGGAGCACACTACGGTCGCCATTTTTTATTTTTCCACGTTCAGGACGTCCTGGACGTTCAGTCCTTCTGCCTTGCCCAACTAAAACACTTAACCACGAAGAAGCGCATTTTTCCACAATCCAATTTTTGCCTTGGTCAGTCATACACATTGCAAGAGTGGACAACGGACACAGCCAAACCTGGAAGAGGATTGGCTTTGCGGATTATTCAAATGAGATTCATATAGATATTCATGAAAGATGGTAAAAATCGAACAACTACATCTAACAGGGGTTTTGTAAGTCCACTGCGATCAAGAATGACTAATTATTTTGGATACGCCAAAGATTGAAGAAGACGATTACATCGAGCTTTGATTGTATTTGTATTTTTGGCAAATTATATTGGAAATAATTTTGTAGTCGATTGCTCTGAGCAAATCTATAAAAACTCTGAAGAATTGTACAATATAGAACGAATTGCAAGAATATATATTTGGTTTAAGTGGCTGTAACCCAGAGTTCAAATTCAAACTTAAGGTAAATCAATTATGTTTGGGGACTTGAATCCAGCACTCTTCTTGCAAGAGTGACACCAAAGCCTGTAGAGATACCTATAAATAAATACACATTAGAACATTTTCAATAGACATATACGGCAACAGTTTAGGTACAGTCTACCAACTGTGGTTTTATGCTATCGTGTTTGCTGTGAGTCCGTTGGAAGGCATGGGCAAGTCAGTCAACATTTACCCTTAGCAACTTGGCGACATCATCTTCATTAACGGCATTTTGCGGCGCAAAAGTTTGCTTCGTGTCGCATCTTCATTTGTTTGAATGTCAGCCTGAAACAACTCCGTCGTCTCAGTCATTAATCCGACCCATTCCCAGAAATTTTGAAACTGGCAACTTTCCTTTGTACATCTATATAAGTGGTATGGAATTATGTGCGCAATGCTAAAATTTTAATTTCAGATTTGAATCGAGCAGCATTTTGCTCATTTCATTTCCAGGCAGACAGCATTTTCTTAATTTACCGCCACTTTTTCCATTTACCTAAGCGTGTCTCATTCGGAAACCGCTTGCGTGCGCTTCGTCGCCATTTGACGCCTACCACTTGAACCCCTTTTTAGATTGATAAACCCAAGGCTCAACAGCACAGGGGAGGTAGGGTTTCCATACAACACTTGGCGACAACCTTATCGCGTCTTAGACATCTACGGCAAAGGCAGGAGACTATTTTTTCTTTCCTGTTTGGGCAAATGCCAAAATTACATCAAAAAGAGATGAAGGAATGCGATGGAGACAAGGACAAGTCAGGCAGTCAGTCTAAAATGAAGGAGTGAAGAAGCCAAGCCAACAGTTGAGATGGATGAGCAACATGGCCAAGCGGATGTGGGGGGAAAATTGAAATGGAGGAAATGCCAGCGCGTCTATCCTCTACGACCTGGGTGCATAAATGTCTAGATTCCAGTTTAATTGCCGGCACATCTTGGATTTTGTTAGACGGGGATCTTGGGTAGCAACTCAGCTCAAGCGCTTGCTATCTTCATAATGACTTTGAAGTGTTAAACAATTTTCGAAAATTATCTGTAAGATGAAATTAAAATTTTACTTGCCATTTTCAGTTGAGAAAGGGTTTGGCATAATCTATAATTAAATTTAAATAATATTGCTGAGCGAGAGGCGGTCCAGAAGAGGTCACTCTTTGGATTGTCAACAAGCGAAAAGCTTTCAATAAATAAGTCAACCTAAGTAGAAAGTGAAAAACAAACACGACTTTACTCAGGGCTGCCCTCAGCATAAAGTATGAAAAGGCAATTTGTGCCAAGCCAAAAACTTTTTCAATGTCCAAGCAAAATCAATTTAATTTTTACTCATGTTCATGGCGAACTCGAGCACATTAGCCCCTTCAGTTTGCTGCTGCTTCCGGCGCATGCTGCAAAATTTCACTTAAGTCACTTTGAACTTTTGCACAAGATGCGAGAGAAGTTCGCCTCGGAGTTATTGGCTAGTTTCTGGCCTTGTGGGCTGCCCCATCTTGTTCTCCTGGGAGTGACCATTAGAAAGGCTGTATTTACATTTTGCCTCAACTGTGTGTGATGTGGCAGCAACGACAGAACGACTTGAAGTAGAAACCCAACCCGCTGTTTTGCTTGGGATTGCTTGAGTGCTTAAATACCTCTTTGTCGTGGGCATAGTTTTGAAATTGCGGTGCTCAAAATTAGTTGTCTGTCCGTAAGCTGCACACCGACTCATGATGTTTAATTATGGGTTCGAATAAATTGCAGATGGTTTGTCCATTTTTCAGCTCAACTCGCATATAATTTACGTTTGTCAATTTGCAACGGCAATTCAGCTGTTCTGCGCAATAATATAAGACACTGCCAAGCTGCGATACACAACAAAAAAAAAGATTCATTTATATTAAAAAATGACAGACTTACTTAACTGTTTCCTAAACTCTGTAAAAGTATTTATTCAGGTATTTGGTTCTTACGACAGATTTTCAATTTCTATATTCTTGTCTTAGAAGGAAGCAAAATAGATCTAACTAGGCTGTAGTCAATGAAGCAATCTAATAATAAATAAATAAAGTAAGCCCAAATCGGTTTGTCTTAAGTCAAAAAGAACTGAACAAAATTTAAACAGCCTAAAAAAAAAAATGGAAAACAATTTCACCACTTTAAACTGATTTTTCGAAATCGAATCTAGAACGCATAATTTTTTCTGAAAATTGAAAATCTTTAGAATGACTTTGCCGAAATTTACTTTTAAAAAAACTTCATTTATCTAAGTCAAAATTTTTGCTCTGTGTACTTGTACTGAATGGCATTTTGAGGGAAATTGAAAATGCCGAACAATGCAATTGGTTTGTGCCTGTGGGGCAACTGGTGGACACTTACACATACATGACATGTCAATAACCATGACTTGACCATTGGACCATTGGACCATTGGAGCATTGCTCATATCTGACCATATGCACTATTCTGGGCTCTTGTCAGTCTCTGCTTTCTGGCTGGTTGTTTGTTTGTGTTGGGGCCTTGTCAGCTGCCAGTTCTGAGCTAAGTTTTCCCCTTTTGCAGGTATATCGACAGCATTGTGTGTGTGTGCGTGTGCGTGTTTGTGTGTATAATCTTTTTCTTTTAGTTCAGCCAGTGCTGAACAAAGAGAAATATTTATGCGTTGACCAGTTCCATCTAGACAGACGCCTGCAGGCTGCTGCTTGAAAGCCAAAAATTCCAAATTCAAATCCAATTTGAAATCAAAGCCAGCCACCACTTTATGATGAAAAATGTCCAAGATTCCAGGTCCAGTCAGTGAGTGTCCAATTGGCATTGCTGGAGTGCCCATAAGTGTGTTTGTGTGTGTGTGTGTGTGTGTGTGCAGACACATGTTGACCTTTTTGGACCAGAACGAGACAGGTCGACTTGAGTTCTGCATTAATATTTAATAATACGAATTGTTGATTGAAGCATTTAGAATTTTCTATAGCTAACAGCAAACAACAACAACAATTTGTTCAGTTTACTTTACCATTTGCTCATGTCTCATATACCATTCACAATACATGGGTTGCTTCATGTCCCAATTCACCATTTAGATGGAGCTTTGATTTTATTTGTTGTTCTTGGCAAATATATTGGAAATAATTTAGTAGTCGATTGCTCTGAGCAGATCTATAAAAACTCTCAACAATTGTACAATATATTTAATAGAGTAAAAATAGCACCCCTAAGTCAAGAATATGATATTGATTCTCGACAAAGGATTGCTATCTTTTCTCTGTTAAAAATATTGGCTTAACTACTGATTATTTTCTTGGTTTAAATCCGCTCGTTTTGAAACCAACAACACTTAAAAAAGATCTGGATTTGAGCTTCAAATTCTTAACATAACATTTACGAGAATCAATCTTCAGTGATTTTGGAAAATTATCCACAATCCTTTTGTTACTGTCCGATTTTCTCAGACCTATGCAAACTGTTCTTAACGTGCCAATTTATTTTGAGCGCTTGTCCAATTAACATCGACCTGCGAATTGAATGAAAACCGATAGACGATTTGGTTGCTGCATTTATAGTGCTTTTCCATGCAAATGATTCACCTGAAATATGGTCATGTAATTATTGGCGACTAATTCAAATAGACGGGCCCCAGACCACAAATTCGAATTAGGTGCACGGGCAGCACCAGCTCTCCAAATGCGGAACAAAAGAGCACAAATGTTACTTCATGTTTATGGAAATGGCGAAATAGGGAACGAGATTGGCAAGTGCACCAATTAGTGGCAGTTTGTTTTGGGCTTTGCTGGACGTTTTACATCAACAACAATGAACAGGAGCAGAAACAACACAATAACTGGAAAACCCAGATATAGGAACAAAAATTAATTTGAAGTTTAAAGAGTGGATACCGCAAATTCAACTTGATTAGCAGTCGGGTTAAAGAACTCCAAATTAATACAAAATAAATCAAATATTTTTACATTCTCCTAATTTAGTTTTGTATTAATTCTAGCCTGCTCCGAAAAGTATGCTATACTTGTTATAAATGGAAAAGTTATTATTTAAAATCGTTGAATTTTGTTAATAAATTATGTTTGTAACAAATAAATATAGTAAATAAAAAATATAATAAATACTGTTGTTTAAATATTGGTTTTTGTCCAATTTGATTGCGTATGCGTCGAGAAGCCTGATTAATTAATATTGTCATTGGCATTTTTGTGATTGAACGAACGTCGATTATATAGATTTTCATTAGACAGGCAAGAGTAAGAGACCATGGGATGCTGCCATAATTGGCGCTACGTGCGCTCCCAAGGACATCGAGAGAGGCAGACAGAGATAGTGTGAGAGAGAGAAAGAGCTTGTGGCCAGGACCCGAAACAGGCGACGTGCGTTATTTTTTCATTTGTTAACTTCCGGCCTTCTCCTGGGCATTTAATTCCAGGACCCAGGCGTTGCCTGACGTTATTTTAATAACGTGCATGCTGCGCATTTAGGATAACATCTGAATTTATGTAACGGCGCACAAGCAAAGATGGCAGGCACGTTGCAAAACGGGACGAGGATGAGAATGTGGACGAGGATGAGGACGAAGACGAGAAAGAACAGATGAAGACTGGCAGTAGCAGAAGCACACACAGAGAGGCTACGAAGTCGATGTCCTGGGGTTGCTGACAGGCCAGGCTCGTACCGCCCCAGGCCGCTCAGCTGCCGCGTACCCCAAACACTAAGATTCAAATGAAAACTGATGCGGATTAGTATTTAAAATAATGTCCTGCAGGGATATAATTTTTTCCTGGAGAACATTTCTGTCGCAGTCACTTGGCTTTATTTTGTTTGTTTTTTCCTTTTTTTTTCTTCTCACTTTATTTATTTATTTTGAATTTTTTCATTGTCGCGTTGTTTTAATTCCTACGCTCTTTTGGGGAATGCTTCATAAAATTTATATTTGCAGATACGCGCTGTTGTTAGCAAAAGGACTGGACATTTTTATTACGAGACAATTTACATATTTTTCTTGTAAAAATTCCAGGCCAAGGCGTCGAAGTGTCATATGAATGTTGTTTTTTTTTGTATTTGGTTCCCCCATTTTCTTGTTTCTAAATTAATGTTAATTTTCATTATATTAACATTGTCTCAATCACCACCCAACGCAGCTCATTTGAATTCCAGTTTGAAAATGTTTGCAATAGAAGAGCAAAATTTAAATTAATTCACTGCCAATCGGAAAATAATAAAAATAGAAACATGTCGTCCACGTACCAACTTGCCACCTGCGTTGAAAAGAGGGACCCATGTCCTCATTATGTATTCCTTAAGCAAATGCCATTAATTATTATTATGTCCTTTTGATGGGTGATTGGAATGCTTCCTGCTGTTTGCACAGCGTTCAAGTATACAAACTTTTCTATTAATACAATTTGCATGGGGCCAGTTAAATTCATTGCCTTTCGTACTGGACATATACATATATATAAGCAAGTTAGAATGCTCCACGAGGAGATACCCTGAGGCCAGCTGTTAAATATTTAGTAGATTATCAGCAGATAGTAGTCTGTTCAATGTGAAATATGTTTTGAACAAATCTGTGCTTGTTATTCGATCTTAATTACATTTACAGTTAATCAATAATATATATATATATACTTATAATTGTGTTTTTTATTGACTTTTTACATTTTGTTGCAGGTCTCTTGTAGGGTAGATAACAGACCCCTAGTGATGTAGTACTAAGACTGTAACATAACACCTGTAATCTAAAATGCAACTATGTGCTTAACATTGATATCGATGACGATCGATATCAATTGTGTGATTACCAATTTGAAGAAGAAGAAGAAGAGTTCGCCGTTGTGAACCGTTTTAAAGAGAAAGATAATTTAGTTTTGTCTGCCACAATTTCAAAGGTTCTGACAAACTTCCCTCCCACTTTCTTCTTCACACGTTTAGAAATATAATTTAAAAAATATCTAGAATATATTTACATCTATATGCTGAACACACGCTGTATGAAATTGACTGCAGCTGAAGGCTGACAAATTTATTTTGTGCATAACTTTCAAATACCAAATTAAAATCCTTCAACAAAAGTTATTACATTTAATTTAAAACTCATTGCACAATTTAGGCACATCATAATTAATCCCTATCCGCTTCAATTGCTCCATTTTGTGGGTAGGTGTGGGTGTGTGTGTGAGTGTGAGTGTGTGTGTGTGTGTGCGTGTGTGTGTGTTTGCTGGGTATGTGCTGTCTGCCATTGTCATATAAATTCCATAATACGACGTAATTAAATTTGCCTCAAACTAACGTCATGCGACGTAAACGTAACGATGTAAAGCTCTCCATAATTGAGCCACGCATATGAGCAAATGAGCGAGAGAGAGAGAGAGAGAGAGGGGGAGGGAGCTTTTTGGGGCTTTCATGTCGTATTCCACTATGTTTAGAATGCTATATTAAGTCATAAACCAAGAGCGTAATTAAGCCGGATACGTTCCATATGCATATGTATGAAATAACTGGCAGTATACTTGCCTTAGACAGCCGGACGTAACAAATGTAATTTATCGCAGACTCTTTTTAAGGGTTATTAAAATTTTATTGGTTATACTTTGTTGCCCCTCACGTCAGAGGTGGACTTCAAGTTTGGGTTTGGGGTTACCTTTTTTTTTGTGTACATACCCCCATGTCGAGAGATTGACCGGAGCTCGTTGAGACAGATCTCATTACAAAATGTTACGGGCAATGGAGGCTGTCAGTTGCACATGAAAATTGCACAACTTTTTTCTTATTACTGTAAATTTACAGCAGAATTCTTTGGACAATACTAAGCCTTGCTATTGCTGCTGCCTTGTTCAGTTTATTTTCTTTTTTCTTTTTGCATTGGTCGTTTCATTTTAATTTTGTGCTTCGCTTTCCTCATTTTCTTTATTCTAATTAAATTTTTTGGGCGTGAAAGGCCGCTTAAACACAGACGACTTGGCGACTTGGAGGGTTTTTTTTATTGTTTTTTTTTTGGTTGCCAGCGGAAAACAAGGCAAATTTATTCTTTTGTAAAAACAAGAAAAATTACGCAAAATAAATAAATTTACATAAGCTCTCTGAAAAAAGCTACATAACAATAAATAAAATTGCATTTTCATTTTCAGCTTCTTTTTTCATGCTTCCTTTGGGTTTACCTTGTAAACATTTCGGTTTGCTTCTGCCCTTTTGAACACAAATAAAAAAGAAAAGATATATATATACCTATACATATATATATATATACATATATATATATAGCGAGTAGAAGGCTTAAAAATAAGATCGTTTGGTATTTGTTTGCTATTTGAAAGTAATTACAAAAAGTAAGCCCCTTGCCAGAAAAAATATGCACATTTTTGTATACTTAGCTAAGCCTGTGGAGTTGGGTATTTAACTATGTTGTCAGTCATGGGCATTTCGACAATTAACTTGGAATGTAATCAACTCTATATATGACAAAAATAATCAGTTGTATATACTAAGGAATGATAAGGAGCTAGTTCGAAGGACTAAGAGTATACTTGAAATTAACAAGTGCATTTTAAGTAAGTTTTGCATGCTTCATTTATATATGATAACGGACTAGTCCGAAGGATTATAAGCTATAGTTTGACGATTGAATCTGATTTCTGGTACTGGTAGTACTAGTAAGTTTTGCATACTTAATTTAGCTCCTATGGTATATTCGTCGTGGTTATATAATTAGCTTTTGTTTAGGACTTTGGCAAATTAATTACTTACTCCGCTTTATTGAGTTGGTCAAATTCATTGTACATGCTGCACTTGTGCTCACAGCTAATGGCCGAGAGATAGAACTGGCGGAGGCACATTTCTAGCAAATTCTGCAATAAATGACATAATGAAGGAATTAATGAGCAGCTGGTAAAACTTATGCAAATGCAAATGAAAATTAATTTAATCCGTAGTTCGACTAAATTTTCCATTTTAATTTAATTACATGGACGCTGCCTACGTGAGCGACAGCTAAAAAAATAACAAAAAACAAAAAAAAAGAGACGGACACTTCCGAGTGACCATTTTTTTCTTTTGCTCCTGTGTGTTATTTTTTTATTTATTTTTTTTGGTTATTTTTTGCTCCTCCTTTTGGTTGGGGGCATTGGCATTGTTGTGTCGCCAGCGGCACTTACTGCGTGATACTCTTTAAGAGCATTTTAAGCCAGCTTGGCAATTATTTTTAGCCGCATTGGTAATTTCCCTTACAAATTATGAAGGTTCTCTGTGGTTTCTTCTTATTGCTCTGGCTTCTTCTAATAATGGGTCACATTTCGGCAAATGGCTCGAAGGTGGTAATTAGTTTAAACAGCTTAGAGCTCCCAGTGTTTTAGCCCTCTATAACTGTCCTTTATGAAATTAAAATGCAATTTTCATTTAACAGGGGATTTACATTCCCTTTTTTTTTTGTTATTTTTTTGCCTGCTGTGCCATTCATTTCGCTGCCTTATTTAATTATACATCTTGTGCCTACAAAAGTACAAAAAAATCAGACTCAAGACTAAGTCAAAACAGCAAATTAATTAGCAAAAAGCAATTATTTGCCCTACGCTTTGTCTCAGCACTGGATTCACTACAATTGAATGACCAACCAATGGAAATTTACGTTTCTAATGAAACACACCAATTTATTGCCCATCTTCAGGTTAATGCAATTTGGGGATTAACTTTATGTATACTCGAGTTCCCAAAAGCGAAAACTTGCATAACCTAATCGGGTGGGTCTATCCACATAGTTCAAGTTGAAAAGCTTTTCAAAAAATGATCTAACAATTACAACAATCTTGCTTGACAAATAAATTTTCTTGTAGTTTCTTTTTTTCCTTGTGTTTTAAGATATATTTAATCAATGTCGAGAGAGCAAATTTCAGAAATATTTTATGAAATTGTATATATAAATTTTCTCTAAAAACTTTCTAGTCTTCATAGCAAATCAAATTTTAGGGTGATTTTTGGGAATTCAGTGCGTTTTTTTCTGAGTGTGAGCTGTATCCTATTTTATGCCAATAAATCCATATATATATATAAATATAGTATACAGATAAAGGTACACATATGAGTTTTTAGAGCTGTTAAATGCTCGACAACTTTGTCCATTTGAACAACCCTTTGCTGCCTGCTACAAGCAGGAAATTTGCTCGTGCATTTTGCCCATCTCAAGGAGGTTGGACAGCGGGGCTGGGTGGGAATTGATGGTCCCACCAATTGCAAAGTGGTAGCGACCCAACATTATATAAGAAAAATGCTAAATAAGCGCTTAATGCATAATCTGTTCGAGGCATTACACATAAAATGTGGGGAGGTTTGGGTCACATTTGTCGCCGGGCTACCCATTCTGGCTGCAGCCCCAGCGGACAAACGGAGAATGGACAACGAGCGACGAGCAATGGACACAGGAT
Source organism: Drosophila nr. medialis 2 BK-2023a (assembly GCA_035044325.1). Lineage (NCBI taxonomy): Eukaryota > Metazoa > Arthropoda > Insecta > Diptera > Drosophilidae > Drosophila > Drosophila nr. medialis 2 BK-2023a. The sequence continues at coordinate 1,241,627 of JAWNMH010000394.1, forward strand.
AAGGGGACAAGGGGACAGCGGACAATGGACAACGGCCGGCGGGCAGATATGGACATAATGTATGACTGCCATTTTATATGCTCCTTTGAAAAATGTGCTGACACTTCGAGGCCGGAGCAGAGGCATGGAGCAGCGGGTGGGGCAGGCGCCGGTGCAGAATGATGGCGTTCGTGCGAAAGGGTTGACCCCAAACGCAATTGACCACGTGTTCTCTACCATTTTTTTTGTTTTTGTTTTGGGGTGGTCAGCGTGCTCTGAGTGAGTGTGTGAGTGTGTGTGTGTGTGTGTGTGTTACGTTGAAATCCTTTTATCATTTAAATGGCATATGGCAAAAGGCAGGTTTTATTTTTATAACCCACCCAACCACCTCCTTCCCACCGTCTGACGAGCGAATAACGAAGACGCCACACAAGTTGCGGCAGATCCACGAACTCAACGAACAACATATTGCATGAAATTTGTAAATGTCAATTGTCAAGCGGTTTTTGTAGCTGTTTCCTGTCCAGTTTCCCCCGTCGGCCCATTTCACTTTATTTATTAATTTGCCTAGCATTGTTTCTAGCAAATCCTGCACGCCTGCACTCCGATATTCCTGTCTTCCCGTCTTCCCGACTTCCCGTCGTCCTGTTCCTGTTTGGCGAGAACGCATTGTCATGTTCAACTCGACCGTACTCGTAATCCACTATAACCGAATCAAGTCTACTCATTGCCCCAAACTAAGTCCTGGTCAGTGAATTTTGCGTTTATCAACACGACAGAAATACAATTTGCCGCACAGCAGGTGGTAAACGGACAGGGGGGGCGGTGCAGCGGAACTGAATTAACAAAAAAGGAAAGGGGGGAGGCGGGCAGAGTCAGGCAGAGGCTGGGGTTAGGGTGCTGGTCACAGTGACATGTCGTAATTTTTTGGCCTCACATTGATTGGCGGCCATTAAAAATTTTTGTAAAGTGCCCCGCCGGCCATGTGATTGATGATCCGCACGTGATCCGATTGCCATATTTGAGTAAAGTTCCATGCGGCCGGCAAAAGAGATTAAAGGCTTACACATAAATTCAAATTTATTTATTGGAGTTGAACTCACCTAAAAATAGCAGAATAATATGCTTCATATATAGAGCTGATCAATAAGGAAAAATATATTTTGTCATATTGGTTTTTTTTTTCTATTGCCAAGTTTTATGAGACCAGCAAAAAATATCAAAGGTCTCCACATAAATGCAATTATTTTCTAATTTAAATCAATAATTTTAATATTTAATTATTATAAATTAGTTTAATAATTTAAATATTTGATTTTATTATAAAAAATATAGAAATAAGCTTATTAAATAAAAATGACAAAAAATTAAAATATGTTTTTACTGATATTTATTCACATTTTTCTTACTCTGTCATATGAATAATCAGTTTCATAAAAGTTAAATACATTATGTTAATAATATATATAATATAATATTAAAATATAAATTTAATTTCTAAAGTTTTCCTATTTTATTGTATTAAATTGTAATTATTTAATTCGAAGTCGCTCAGGGTTTCTGCACTTCCTTTATATAGCTAGTTATCGGATCGTAGATGCAGACGTCATCAATCAAAAAGTTAAATTATAGTTCGTTGTCAGACACTCAATGCTTAAAGTCATAAATAAAAAAAAATAAAAGCTTTACATAGATCGGCTCAAATTTAGTTAACCAAACAGACAATAAACTCAACAAATTTGTCAATTGTTTGCGGCATATTGCAAACCCTTCAACCGATTCGCAAAGCTAAAACGAGGGAGTATGTTGCAGTCCGGCTTAACCGACTGCGCCATACCCTGTTACCAGTATTATTCCAACTGATCACAGCTGGTGAAGAACCACAAAATTGGTAACTCAATTAAAAGAAATATTCGTATCAATCGTAAGAGTAGGTTCTTCAAATAAATCCCTTCCATTCTATGTAAATCTAGTTACAAAATTTAGATTTTTGTGGACGGAGTAGACGTGGCCATGAAATTTTATTTTCCAATCTGAGAAAAAGGTTTCTAATAATCCAGCTTCCAAGTTTCTTAAGTCCTGCTCTAAAACTGCGGGCATTGCCGTTGCCTACCTTTGAATCACATTGCAAACAAGATATTAGCCAAATTAGGCGAAAACAGTCCTTTTACGACTGTATTTGACTTTTATCAATCGGCGATTATCGATTATAACGATTTTCTTGCCAATTGAAGGAATATCCTAATTTTAACAGACGAGTATATCTAAAGCAATATACCTATATACCTTCATTAACAGAGTACAACAAAGTCCAACCAGCAAAAATAGGACAGATGCGTCAATGGACGCCCATGCACCTTGCCATGGCCAAAACGCCATGACTAATGATGTGCCAACAAATTGAACACAACCGGCTTGACTTTACCCGTATTGTCGCATGCCCCTTGGATGGAAGAGTTGACTTTGGCTCAATAAAATAATTCACTTAAAAGCAAAAGCAACAACAAGAACAACATCAGCAGAATAACTACAACAACGACAAATTTGACAATGAAAATCATATGTCATCATTATTAACAGTGAAATGATTTCATTTTCCACACAATGGCACGCACATATGTCCTGCTTCCACTCCGTGAAACTAAGCGGATAATTTCGAAATAATATCATAATCATAAGCATAGCATTCTACGGTATTTCAACCCTCCAAGGGTTGCTTAAACCACCACGCACCCCCTTCCTGGCCTAAGACAAAAGTCAACCTGCCGACTGCGTTTGAAATTGCGCACTTGCCACGAGGAATTTGTGGCACCCTTCGGGCGGGTTTTAAAATCTCCACAACGAAAGGGGAAATTATGGTAAGCGACGAAATGGAAATGGAAATGAAAATGAAAATATGTCAAAATGTCTGTTAACCCTCGTGATATCCCTCTCCAACCTTTTTCGTTTTTTTTTTTTTTGCATATTAAATTAATATAATACAGTTTTGAAACGCTTCTGAGTAATCTTACGGCAATGATGTTGATGTTTACATTGTTCGGCCATAAAGCAGCGGATGCCCGTTTGTGCAACATCCCCTCCACAGGACAACAAGAAGTCGCAAATAAAACAAAACAATGGGAATATTATGCACTTGTTCGCCCTGGAGTATGCTTTTAATAATACCAAAGTGTTGAACATGTATATGGGGTGCTTGTGGGCGTGGCCGCATTACGCCCCTTTCTCTTTGGGGGTAGATATTCCAAATATAACTAAGGACTATATGAGCTGGAATCAGACTGAGCATATTTTGAGATGTGTTTGGGTTTTTTAAGAGTTATCAGCGAATGGAATTTGAAATTTTACTAATGTGATTTCTTATATATGTATTTTTTTATATTATATATATATATATATATATATATATATATTATATTATTTGGAATTGCTTTTGTATATTTTTAAACTGAAAATTATTAGAGGTATCCCAGTTTCGCATATCTTGAGCTGTTCCCCCACCCTCTATATATATCCCTTCCTTCCTCTCTTTCGCTGTCTCTCTCCCTCTCTCTCTCTCTCTCTCTCTCATTTGATTAACTTAAAACCCAAATTATTCCATTAGGGCCAAGGCCTGCGGGCTAGACATGATCTAGAAATTGGTCCCGTAATAAAAACCGCCCCCAGATGATGGCAAAAAGTGTTCAAAACTGCACTTGTCGAAATTCCCAAATGTCTACTTTTCAACGCGCTTACGATTTTTAAGCTGCTTTTAATAAATTCGACACAAAATTGAATTTTCATAACGGTTCGTCCCAACACCAACACTTGTCCTTTTGACACCACCACCCTGACAGTTGGACAGCCGGGCAGCATCTACGGCTCCGGGGTGTGGGCAACTTATGCGGCACTCACTTAAAAAGTGATTCATGGACAAAGTCACCCCTGGTAAACGGCGCCTTTAAGTAGACCCGGCTTTTTCAGTTCCAGCTGTTTGTTTGTTTTGCTAGCATGTGTGATGACGAGGGATGTGAATTAAGATCTGTACAGCTAGTCTATACATAACTCGGCAACAAAACCGTTCCTCTCAACGAATTTTCAAAATTCGATTATTATACTAACGAATTTTTAAAATTCTATTGTATTATTACGATTATTTATGGATAGTTTCGCATTTTTTTTAAACAAGGCGTTGTTTTTTTCGTCTCTTATTTAAATATTGGCAAATTAAAAAGTATTTGGACTCGGACAATAGTTTCGGAACTGAAATCAATCTTGGATTCCAGCTATATCGAATTAATTATTTTGAAATATGTTTTTTTGATGGATCCATTTCGTGTTTAAATTTTATAAAAAATTGTAATTTCTGTAGAGGATTCAAATTATCTTAAGTATAAAGTCAAAGTCAAAGGATCGGGGAATGGGGTGGTATCAACAACTGATCTTGTTATGTTTATGCAATGATTATAATATTTTTGTGCCCCTCTTTTAACCTTCAACATTTGTAGGCACAAATTTAATAATAGTTTCGAACAAAATATTCTCAAAACTAAAGATGTAGTAGGCTGCGAAGTTTTTCGTAGTTACTTTGCTTAACAGTTTGCAAATGCTGACAACGAAATTCATTTCAATATATATTTCACTGAGTGAGGTACGTTTTTTGTAAATATTTGTATAATTCATTTATATTAATATATTCGTAGAGAATTGAAAGTTCCCATTGTAGTTGAAAATGAGCATAAGGCAAGGTCGACTTGTCAAACAGTCTCCAAAGAGACTGACTCTGGCTCAGAGAGTCGTATCCTTGATTAATACGAAATCAGCCAGGAATGTATTCTTGAAACTGGAAGAGCAGGAGAAAAACTTAAAAATCTTGACGGACAAATTGGATGAGGAACGCAAGAAGAATGTCGACTTAAGAAACATTATTGACAATCTTCGCCAGAACCAAGATCGGCAATACTATCAGTGTATTCTGTGTTCGTCCAAAACGACCCGCGTTGGGGGTCATTTCGTCGGCACTTTGCAGTGTGGCCACGAAGTCATTTATAAATAAGTTTTCATTATAAATATACATATGTCGTTATAGACTTATTAAACGGATAACATTTTCTTTTTAAGGCTAGCACAATTTGAATATGTTTTATATTTTTTTTGAATATAATAAGACTTCTGTGGTTCGATTCGATTGCCATTTATTTAAAAAGAAAGATTTTGATTACCCACCAAATAATATTAAAGAGCCCTATCATCAGATGCATTAATAACGACACTTCTAATATTCAGATTGTGTTTACCAATATATGAAAATATATATAATTTAAGTAGAAAGAAACATCAAACACATTGAATGCCATCAATTTTGTTGTGTAAGTTTTAAAAGAAGAAACCTTTTCGAAAACTCGCACATCCTTTATATTTTATTGTGTTCCATCCGATATGCCTGTTTGGCTATGAATCACATTGCAAACAAGATTTTAGCCAAATTAGGCGAAAACAGCCCTTTTACGACTGTATTTGACTTTTATCGATCGGCGATTATCGATTATATCGATTTTCTTGCCAATTGAAGGAATATCCAAATTTTAGCAGACGAGTATATCTAAAGCAATATACCTACAGTGGCGGACACCTTATTTGGAACAATGTCAAAGAAAAAAAGTAATTGCGTGCCATAAGCTAACCATTCATTATTTTTCAAAAATTCCAAAGGCCGATGGTAGGTATATTTATTAACCACCAAAATTAATATATGACCCCAATAAACTGGGGTTTCCCCACCCACTAGGTATAGTTATGTAAAAAAGTACCCTAATTTAAGGGGAAATTTTATTTGGAACAGTATAAATAAAATAATATATTTGCATTATAAAAACTTAAATAAGGATGTTAATACTTAGTATGATATCCTTTAGCCTTAACAACTTCCCTTAACCTATTATTCATGGAAAATACCATCTTCCTGGTAGCTTCTGGGCTGATTTTGCTCCACTCATCCCGCAGAGCATTTTTGAGGTCTTCTTTGTTGGATATGCTGTGCTTCCGGATGTTATTTTCCAGCAGAGCCCACAAATTCTCAATGACATTTAAATCTGGAGACTGGGCCGGCGGAATTATCATGTGGGGGCAGTTCCTCATGATCCAGGACTGTACTATCTTGGCCTTATGCATGGGATCGTTGTCCTGGTTGAACCGGAAAGTACGTCGGATTCCTACCTTCTCGGCACTTTGGAGTAAATTTTCCTTTAGTATGTTGAAGTATACATTCTTGTCCATTGTTGTTTCAAAAATCACAAAATTCCCGAATCCGGCTGACGAGATACATACCCAGCCATGTAACTTCCTCCACCATGCTTGACTGTTGCCTTTACGTGTTTGGGATTCAGGCCAGTATTGGACTGTCGCCACACATAATTCCGCCCGTCCGAGTCAAAAATGGTGAATTTGGAGTCGTCTGCAAATATAACTGTGTTCCAGAACTCCAAATCCTTGTCCAAGTGGGTTTTGACGAACGTCATCCAAGTCCCTATATTTTTCACGCTTATAAAGGCCTTCTTCCGTGGTACTCGGCCATTTAAGTCATGTTGGCGCAGAAACCTGCACACAGTTTCCACACAGTACTTTTTCCCCATTTCATCCTGCACCTGTTGAGTCAGGTTTGGAGCCGACAGCTTGGGAGATCCCCTTTTTTTCCTGATGATCCTTCGCTCTTCCTCTTCGGTGAAAATCTTGTTTGGTGCCATTCTGCCCTTGTTCTCAATCCGATTTGCGCCGAATGATGTTATACGCATTTGAGTTGCTCAGACTGACCATTTCAGCTATTTGGCGATGTGAATATTCTTTTTGGAAGTGTTCCAGGATGAGTTTCCGTTGTGCAATGGTAGTCTGTTTGTCCATAGTCCTTTTTGGCTTATTGCACCCGAGATGCAGGATAAAACTAAACAGACTACAAAGGATTGGTCTATTTATACCGAAAATACTCAACTTTTGGTAAAAAATCCGGGTTTTATGGCGTCCAGGTGCCCACAATGTACCAGCTCCAAATGAACTACGCCTGGAAGTAGGCAACATTTATTTATAATTCTTCCTAGCAGGTGGCGAAACCCCAGTGTATTGGGGTCATATATTAATTTTGGTGGGTAATATATATACCTACCATCGGTCTTTGGAATTTTTGAAAAATAATGAATGGTTAGCTTATGGCAGGCAATTACTTTTTTTCTTTGACATTGTTCCAAATAAGGTGTCCGCCACTGTATATACCTTCATTAACAGAGTACTAAAAAGTCCAACCAGCAAAAATAGGACAGATGCGTCAATGGGCGCCCATGCACCATGCCATGCCCAAAACGTCATGACTATTGATGTGGACATAGGCAATATTTTCGGAACTCAAGTCAATCTCGGAATCCAGCTATATCGAATTAATTATTTTGAAATATGTTTTTTTGATGGATCCAGTTCGTGTTTCAATTTTATACAAAATTTTGATTCTTTCATAATTTCTGTAGAGGATTCAAATTATCTTAAGTAATACCTCAAAGGATCGGAGAATGGGGTGGTAACAAAAACTGATCTTGTTATGTTTATGCAATGATTACTTATACATTTATAGGCACAAATTTAATAATAGTTTCGAACCAAATATTCTCAAAACTAAAGATGTAGTAGGCTGCGAAGTTTTTCGTAGTTACTTTGCTTAACAGTTTGCAAATGCTGACAACGAAATTCATTTCAATATATATTTCACTGAGTGAGGTACGTTTTTTGTAAATATTTGTATAATTCATTTATATTAATATATTCGTATGAATTGAAAGTTCCCATTGTAGTTGAAAATGAGCATAAGGCAAGGTCGAGTTGTCAAACAGTCTCTAAAGAGACTGACTATGGCTGGGAGAATCTTATCCTTGATTAATACGGACTCAGCCAGGAATGTATTCTTGAAACTGGAAGAGCAGGAGAAAAACTTAAAAATCTTGACGGACAAATTGGATGAGGAACGCAAGAAGAATGTCGACTTAAGAAACATTATTGACAATCTTCGCCAAGACCAGGATCGGCAATGCTATGTGTGTATTCTGTGTTCGTCCAAAACGACCCGCGTTGGGGGTCATTTCGTCGGCACTTTGCAGTGTGGCCACGAAGTCATTCATAAATAAGTTTTCATTATAAATATACATATGTCGTTATAGACTTATTAAACGGATAACATTTTCTTTTCAAGGCTAGACCAATTTGAATATGTTTTAGGCTTTTAATGAATATAGTAAGACAATTGTGGTTCGACTCGATTGACATTTCTTTAAAAAGAAATACATACCATATAATATTAAAGACACTCCCAATATTCAGATTGTGTTTACCAATATATGAAAATATATATAAAATAAGTAGAAAGAAACATCAAACACATTGAATGCCATCAATTTTGTTGTGTAAGTTTCAAAAGACGAAACCTTTTCGAAAACTCGCACATCCTTTATATTTTATTGTGTTCCATCCGATATGCCTGTTTGGCAATCGCACAAAAAATTAATGGCTATGAGTAACAGTAACGCTTATAATGATTTCGACCCCAATTTATCAAGCGATTTTCCAAGGAAACTCGTCGAAAGTGAAAAGTCGCTGCGAGTCGCCCTGCGAGGGAGATGGAAACAAAGTTTGTAATAAATAAGTATAAAGCACGAGTAATCAAACAATGATGATGCGCAAGAATTCACATTTTCAAAATGGATGGATAGCAGGCAAATGAATGAATTATATGCAAATATGTAAGCGTCAAATGCCCCAAGTTTTTTAGGGGGGGAAGGGATGGCTGGGGACTGTAGCGGTGCGCGGCATGTCAAAAACTTTCTGACTTCAGGACTTGAGAGGCCTGTTTGTTATCATTATCATTAGCCCCATCGAGGCAGCACATTTTTCACAAAAGTCTGCGCCGGGACGACGAGGCGTCGGGGCGGGGCCCAAAGGAAGTGGTTCTTTTTTTATTTCCTGCTTTTACTTTTGCTTTGCATAGCTGTCTGGGGGCGGCCTCCCAGACGATGGCCATGAATTATGGCTTACAGTATTTCTTAAGGTGGTCTCTGGCAGCACTTTCATTAGCTTAAATTTTCTGGAAATATTTTGCAGCCATGAGTCTCCCTTTTTGTTGTTGCTGTTTGTTTGTTGTTGTTGTTGGGTTTGTGTGTTTTTGTATGTGTTTTCTCATGAACGCGTCCAAAGTTCTTTTTAATTTGGTTTACAGATTATTAGCTGCTCATCGCTTAATGCAAATTCGATTAAGCAAGCTGCCGAGGTGTTTGTTGTGTTTGCTGTGTTTGCGTTGTGTAAACGCATTCCAATTAATGCTTTATGCTTTTTCCTTTCCTTCTCAATTTATTGGATTTCATTTTAATTTTCTCCGACATCAACGACATTTTAATGCCCGGCCAACTCACCTACGTGTGATTTGGAAGGCACGATAGGCGAGAGCAGCTTGCCCCGTCATATTCCTATGACAAGCCGAGTGCCGCGCGTGCTGGCCAATTATTCTTGGAACAACAACAGCAGCGACGTGGAACGTGTTCGGCTCCTACACTTACAAAAAATATATACAGCATTTTTGAAAATTGCCAGAAAAATTCCCAGCCAAAATTCTATTTTCAACTATAATAAGTAAAAGCTTGTCAATCGGCATTTTTAAAATTATAAATATTTTCTATTTTAAGAAAAATGTATGTCTTTTGAATTAATTTATGAAAATAAAACCATTAAGATACACAACATTCAATACAGGGTCCTCTATTTCTACCACTAAGACCTCAATTTTAAGCTTCTTGTTTCAGAAACAGCATTTTTACAGGCGCTTGGTCATCTCAACTAACTGATATATGTCGAACATGAATAATTAAATAAATTAAGTAATCTTTAGATTTCGTTTTTCTGAGTGTACTCAAAGTCGAGTTTGAGCTGTCGGCAAACGAGGCACTGAATAAGTTGCGCTTATGACAAGTTACATGTACATTTAGCGCGCTCCACATAAACGACATACACTTGCCCATATATGGAAGTCCATGTGCTGCTTAAGAGGTGTGTGAGTGTGTGTGTGTGTGTGGGGGGAGCACACACGCACAATCTTGTTGAACAAAATTTTCATAATTTTATCGTTTTTCTTGTAAATGTCGTTTGGGTTTCTTGTTTTTTATATGGCGTACGTTCACCCGCGCGTCCACTGAAATTATTATGTGAAATACCTATAAAAAAAATAAAAAACAAAACAAAAAACAAATGAAAGCCTTATCTGCCACTCTTGATTTCTGTTTTTATGACTTGAATGCATAAATTGACTGGCTAAGTACGAGCATTTTGACCCGACAACTCGACCGTGTTGATAAGTGCGCAAGGTGAAACCAGGCAGAAGTTTTTACTAAGAGTGACATAAGTACATATATGTAAGCTATTTCTACAGTGTATACATTATAGTATCAAGGCGAGCCTACATTAATTATTTAACATTTTACTATCAGACATACTTAGGCTGTGGACATGGACTATGGATATAGATATGGTTCGGGTATAACCCACATTATGTGCAGCTGAAAGTAAGTTTGCTACTAATGAGAAACGGGGTTAGCTCTGATTATTACTTATTAAAATTCACACATGCAACATCAAATCGGAATAGAATTTTCTACGTTTTCTTATTTAGATTTGAAGTAAGAGTACAAAATACTTATTGCGAGAATTAGAAAACTTCTGCAGTGTTCCATTTGTAGTGAAGTTTGAATCGTTGCTCAGCATCAGTGAACGAGTCTATTTAGCTTAGGTCGTCTGTCTGTCTGTCTGTCTGTCTGTTTCTTGATTAAACTCGACCTTTATCCATTTAGGCAGCACATATGTCGCAGCAAGCCGGATCGAAATACTATATCACATATCTGTCATAGCAACGATCGGTCCAATTTTGAGTTCTTATTATCCAGAATTTAGTTACTGGATATGCATATTATTGGCAATTCATATTTGTATTACAAATCATCAGCCCCGATTTCCACAGTTTATAGTAAAATTCAGATGTCAGCAGCTTGACTTCGGTTGGTAAGTGTATTTAACATTCGGCGTGCCTCAGAAACCGTTTTAACTTGTTGTTTTGTGTGGTTAGTCTAAGTGTCAACTCTTGAGTCGACCTGAGTTCAAATTCTTATTCACCTTCCCATTCAAACATTTTTAACAAAAATTATTCAATTCTTCAAAAATATCACATTATATTGTTGGAATTAGTCGTTATTAATTTCTGAAATAATCAGGCATGTTTTATTACTTCAAAACAAGCAAAAGCATAAATGAAAAAAATACTAAAATATTTGGAGAACGCTTGTGCTGAATTCGAGTTAAAAATTCTCGATTTTAAAGAGGCATTAGAGCCAAGAAAGACTTACGGTTGCTGGCTGCTAATGTTGCCGAATATTCAATATACATTGTTGTTGTTGTTGTTGTTGTTGTTGTTGTTGGGTATATTCAATATTCGATGGCCACACGCAGCAGTAAAAGTGACAGGCTCCGATTGAGAAGGTGACGCAATGATGCACTTGCGCATTTCATTGCCCGTGGGGACATGGCAGCTATACCCAAATTATATCTCAACTGGCCGGCAATCAGTCAGTCAGTCAGTCAGTTGGTCAGCAGAATGAAGCATCGTTTGATTAGCCAATTTATGACACGTTCCTCTGCTCTGCTGCAACAGCAACAGCAGCAGCAGCAACAACTGCTGCTTGCCACGAAGAATTTGGAGCGAGTCGGCTGCGCAGCGCATGACCATAAAGTGCCAGCGGTGGCAACTGGTGGCAACTGGCGGCAAATTGTCGCAAAAATGCCGCTGCAGGCCAAAAGCAGCGACGCCGTCAGAAATTATTTCATACGCATTGTAACTGCAACACCAGCTGCCCCCGACCACCTTCCCCATGTGTTGCAGTGGCAAGCCGCCTGTGCCCGGCGCATGTCAACATGAGTTTCATAAATGGCAGGCAGCATTTTGTTAACGCGTTATGTTCTCATATTGTTGTTGCTGTGTGTGTGTGTGTGTGTGTGTGCATCTGTGTGTGTGTGTGTATGTGTGTGCTTGTCTGTTGTTGCTTTTGTCGCTTTTGCCTTTTTGTGTCGTTTTGGTATTCAGTTCAATTTTTTTGCTGAATTTTATTTATTTAATTTCTGTTGTTGGCTTTTTCCACCGTTTTTGGCAACTGGTTATGAAGTCTCATTTTCGTATTTCTCTTAATTAAATACTGCACTAATTTTTAATTAGACGCATTTATGCAATGAAAAGCCGTTTGGCTAAATCACGTTCACCAAACTGTCAGCCAGTCGACCCATCGAGCATTATGACTGTTATTGATTATTTGTAATAACTAACGTTTATTTGGACTCGACTTCACTCCACAAATGGACAAATTAAAATGCTAAAATGTTTGAATTACAATTTTAAATGCTCGCTTGGCTAATAGTAAATGATTAACATTTATATTTGATTTGATGCACAGCATAAAAGGTGCTCTAACTAATGAAAATTAATACACAATTATAACTAGTTAGAATGATGTAGTCGCGGCAGCTCGACTAGGAGACATCCTGAAAACAGCTTTTTAGATTTGAAAATATGTTTTCGTTATCCGATCTTAATGGAGTTTTTACTGTTGATCATTATTTTGTCAGGCGATATACCAAATATAGGTCTTTAGTCTTATAATTGCGTACTTTATTGCCATCGGGAATATATTTCTAGATATTCAATTAACCTTGATCTTCGTTTCAAGTCTCTGAAATTTGCTTGATCGGACATCGCTGACTAAACTTGGCTGTTAGTGCTGATAAATAATATATATACTTTATGAAGTCGGGAGTGTTTCCCTCTGCCGATTGAGTACTTTACCACAACTTCATTTTACACTTTTCCCATTTGATTGGGTTCAGGGCATAAAAAGTGTTCTAATATATTATATTATATTATTAATATTATATAAATATATTATATTAAATAAATAGTCTGCTTCATAGTCATCATAATCAAAATGCTTTGTGCTCATTTTATTGATTTTTATTTGTGTTTCTGATTTTGATTTAGTTTTATTTTTAGTGTTTGCCAAATTGGTAGCCTCACGGCGTATGCGTAATGTTGTTGGGGCGACGATATAAATCATGTTTCCATAAATACCGAAACTGCAATGCGATTTCCCTAATAATAGTCAAATGTGCTCAATAAAATAATCACGTACAAAGCGCCTCGCCAATTTTCGAGCCGATCGATTGCCGATCGATCGTTGGATCGATCGATTGATCGGAGGTGACACAAATTTCTTAACTCGTTTTTGATTTACTGCCAAGCTGGCCGGGGCAAATTTGGGGCTCGTTTACAGCGGCCGTCTAATTTATATTAAAGTCAAATCGGTGCACAAAACTTTGCAACAGATACACAGATCGCGATGCCCAGATTCCCACTTCTCCCCCAGTAATCCCAGCTTTGCATCCACGTCAGTATTGTCACGCCGGCCGCACCCAATCAGTGAGTGTTGCTTTTGTTGTTGCTGCTGTTGTTGCTGTTGTGGTTGCTGTTGTTGTTGCTGTTGCAGTTGCAGTTGCTGCACTTGCCGTGGCATTTCCATTTGTGAGCGACAGCCGTCAATCAATTTGTAAGCCCCGTCATCAGAAAGCGCGTTGTTGCCTGTCATTAAACAAATGACGGCTGATTTCCAAATTTGTTGTGAGTAATTTTTGTTGTTGTTGCAATTCGTAGTGTCACGAAAACAGTGCTAAATGCACGCCAAATTATTTTTATTTAAATGGAATTATATAGCTTATAATCTGACAAATATTATTATGCCTATCCTCACACTCAAGAGTAATCTGAAGAGCTCAACTTGCCATGCCTAAATACCATACAATAAATACCAATCAATACCTATAAAAATCAAACATCTCATAAGAAAATAATAATAAAACTTAATTTAAAAAAAATTATGACATTAATAAAACTTATTTAAAAAAATAATACTTTTTGCTGTTAACTGTAAATATTTACATCTTCTACAAAGACATTAATAAACGTTTTAAAATCAGAAGCGCAATTCAGGAATTTTACAATAAATATGAAAATGATCAATGGAATTGTTTTGATATATAAAACTCGATTCTTAACTTTGAAAATTAACTTTTAAAAATACATGACTATAACTAACAACTTAAATAAAGAAATTTAAACCAAGAAACTTTTAACTTTCAGGGCAAGAATTTCAATTCTGAATAATACTTATATAGAATGTTTTTAATCTCGTACTTATATAGACTGTTTTAAGGAAAACTTTATTCGAGCTGAAAACAAATAAAAACTATCAAATTTCTTCATGTTAAATTGTAAATTCGCTACTCATTTTTTTGTCCCATCTGATTATAAATTGTAATGTCCTTTGTCTGCAGCTCGTTCGCCCGAAAATGGTGTCTGCGAGGGAAAATTAATTTGCAATTTGAGGAGGTGCGCGAAAGCGTTGAATAATAATTGTCAAAGGACAGGAGCGAAGGGCACTCGCAGGACAATTGCCTGAGACAAAGAAAGATGACACTTGAGACGGCGCACATAATTCACGAGAACTTTTGTTAAATGATTTGCAGAAGTTTTCTGCAGTCGCTGCAAGGCGTCAGCGATTCAATTAAGATGCAGCCATGGATGGCTGAACACATCAAAACAAGTGTCAAAGCGGAAACGGAAGCGGTGACGAGTGCTGATGATGATGGGGATGGGGATGGAGATAGTGATGGAGGTGAAGGTGAAGGGGGGCTCAAATGGGAAAAGGAGCACAAAAGGATTTCTATAAGAATTTGATTTGGCTAAAGTCGGGCCGCAGCAAAGGATTTGAACTGGATTCGAGAAAGCTGGTAAGTGGCGGCGGCTTCAGCAGCCACAAGGTTTTTCAAACTTTACTCATTTTCAAAATTACAATGTTGCCACAAGCATGCGCTTACCACAGCAGCAGCAGCAGCGGCAACAGCAGAAGAAGCTGGAAAAATCTGAACGTAAGCAAAGTCAATCGGAAAAGTTGTCGACGCCACCAACATCAGCGGCAGCAGTAGCCAACGGCATCAGCTATGTGATAAAGGCCAAGTACGAAAAGGGATGGGTAGTGGGGAAGGAGGAGAGGGTTGGCAAGAGGTGAGCAGGAAGGCAGCTAAGAAGGATGGCAACGGATGCCTTGCCCGCAATACGTCTTTGCAGCTGCTCTCGTCCTCAGCAGACATTTTTCTGCTTGGCAAAAGTTTTTGCTGGAGCAACCGCTTGACGCTCGGTTATCTACTTCTTGCACCTCCCCTTAAAAACCCACCTCCCCCCTGGCTTTAGAAAAATATTGCACGCATCTGCCAGGCACGCAGCGAAACTTGAGCAGTAGAAGTCGCTGCGGCTTTGGCGGTAAATCAATTTCTGCAAATGAGATTTTTCAATTATAAATCAATTTTCGATTAAAATTACTTTTACGCACTTCTGGCTTCTGCCCGGTTAGACAACACCTTCTTCTTATTCTTCTTCTTCGTTTATGTGTGTGTGTGTGTGTGGTGTAAAGTTTTATGTGTGTAAAATTAAGAGCAGCCAAAATAAAAGTTGAACTGAAAGGATCAACTAAGTTTGAGCTTAGAAAACCACACGAGCTGAGCAGTTAATAATTACATTCTTAAGCTACCAAAATTAGCAATTGCTTAACTTGGCCTAACTGATGGATGCCAACTTATTTCATATTTGTTGTGAGAATGGAAAACTGCAGGTCGCCATATGTGCGACTCTTAATTAAATTGTGAATTATGGCCAACGATTTGGCAAACGCCATAAAGGCCACAAAAATATGAGTCGCTATTGCCCGAGAGAGTTGAGATTTCAACTTGGCTCATAAACTTGGCAACGAGGCAAGCATAAAGTTTTACGATCGCCCAGTTGCCCCAGTGCAACATCGAATGCTCCACAGCCATCCATCCATGCAGCTATCCATCCAGCCATCCATCTGAGGCGAGCGATATCGACACTGGCCGTTATTAAATTATAAATGAATGAATGCAGTATGAATGTGAATGTGAATGCGAATGTGGATGTGAATGTGGATGCGTTGTCGTCAAGGCAATTTCCATTCGTGCTCCACATGCCGTGTGAGCAGCAGGTAGATATGGACAGGGAATCGCAATTAAACCGCTCTGGCCTCTGTGTGAGTTATCTGTGCATTGAGTAATGCCCATGTCACAAAATATGATGCGAAAGACAAAAGTCGGACAAAAGCTGAGCACATAAATCGCTAGAGAGAACGAGACAAGCAGGCACAAAAAATACACACCGTAGGTCATAAAGCGGAGCTTCGAGTATTTATGGGACTTGGCAATTAATAAATTCGTGGCTAGTTGAGAATAAATCGCAACAAAAAAGAGGGCAATCAAATTATTTATGGCTCACGGGCAGTTGGAGACGAACGGCCAGGTTTTATGGTAACACCAATCAGCCAATCGTTTTAAATTGGCAACAAGAATTCGCGCTTGTGTTCTAGGCAGCGTTTCGACCAAATGATTGATTTCCCTCAATAAAATTGTTCGCAATGCAACCAACAACTAAAAAAGGGTTCTTTGCAGGCCATTAAATGTGCACGTGGGCACAGTTCGAACGGATCAGAGTGCAAAGGTCAGGCCACATACATATATATTATTCATTATTATTATACAGGGCTCCACTCTCAAACTCTCTAACCGAAACACTCGCCTTCCAATCAATCACAATTCCCGTTTTTGATTGTTCATTTTTTCCAGCTTTCTTTACTATTTCTTTTTTTGACGATTTTCCTTCCTTGCTTTCTTTATATACATACATACATATGTATATATATAAATATATGTATATATATATATATAAATTTTCTTTTTTTTTTTGATAAATGTCACACGCCGCGTGTCGCTTGATTTTCTTTTCGTCAGTTTCCCCCCTACAAAAGTGGGAACTGTCGCATTTTCTTGGAAATTGTAGGGTGCAGGAGCAGCCGCAGCCGCAGCAGGAGCAGGAACAGAAGCAGGAGCAGCAGCCAGAGTCTCTCCAAAGGATACGAAATTACACTTACAGCAAAGTGTGCTGTCTGCGTTTGAGGCTGTCATTGCCCCAGAGCGACTTTTTGTTACACTCGTTTTTTCTTTCTTTTTTTTTCTGTCTCCGTTTCTTTTTTTATTGGAGCACGTGGATGGAAAAATCCAGGAGACGAAAGCAGCCTGCCAGTCAAGCCTTTAATTTATGCAGCCCTGGGGAGATTTTGATTTTTTACGATTTGTCGCGACGAGGGGGGGAGTGGAAAATGCTTAACCTTTGTCTGTAATTAGTAATTTGAATAGGATAGCATGTAAGCGAGACCTGTGAGAGTTGTAGTGCATGCATTAAGTTAAAATACTCCACATTGCTGACTCAAAAGCCAATTTTATATATATTTTATGTATAATTGTATATTATATATATTCATTTATATATTTAGTCATTTTATGTAGACTAAATAGACAAATGTAGGCAAACTAAGTCAGAGTGCTTAAATCGAGTGTTTTGCTTAATATCAGAATCATTATTTGTTATGCGATCGCAACAAAGTCCTTACAGTTGCTCAATAACATGTTTGGATATATTGGAAGGCTAATCTGTACAATCGAGAGTCTTTTATAGCCAATAGAAACATAAAAAATAAAATGATTAAAGTTAGATCTGTGATTGGCATCAGATAACTTAAAGTAGCTAGCTCTTATGGTCTCGGAGATCGATTTGTGCTTAAGACGGAGATGCTGATCAAGAATATATATGCTTCATAGAGTCTGACATGCTTTGCACACTTCTTCACATTTTTAGTGGGTTACAAACAGCTCGAGATCGATATTAAACAGGTGCAGAATAAAATGGCAGGCTCTGGGACAGGCTCAGCTACTTGGATACACTGTGGAATCTCATGTGAAGAGCGCTGTCAATTTCAAACTCACACACGTTCAGAGTTTGGTTCGTCAGCGGCTGTCACATTAACACATCATTCATAAGGACATGTGCCAATGGCTTTTGAAATATTTGCCAGCAAACTGAGTACAGGGATAATACCAATGAGCGAACTCCCCAGCGATTTGGCGTCCTCCTGTCGCTGTTTCAGATTTGAATTTGCGTTTGCCAAAATGTCAATAAACTCGGACGAAATTTATTTTTGTTATTTTATTTATTTCGGTTTCTGTGCCGTGCTCAGTGTGTGTGTGTGTGTGTGAGTGTGTGCGTGAGTGTGTGTACATGGTACTCAATGCAAAAAGAAAGGAAAAAAACTTTCTTATTTTATTTTGTATGCTATATGCTGAATTTGCTTTTATTTCATGTTGACACATGCCGCTGACAAAATTTTATGCGAATTGGTTTCGCATTTTGAAATAGTTTCATAAAAAACACAAACACACACACAGCAGCCAAATGCCAGTTTCAGCACCCCCCCCTGCCGAGCACTGCTTGTTCCGGAGGGTGATTTCCATTTGACATTGATGATGTTTGCTTATTTCGGTGAAAATGGAAAATATACAAAATGTACATTGATGTACACATATTTATACATGCGCTGCATATGTATGTGTGTGTGTGTGTGTTCACATATATTGGTACTTGGTAATTTTTCTTTGGCATGCTCGATTTTCTGGCCATTGTTTTTGTTGTTGTCTTTTGTATTGTTTTGCTTTTTTAGCACAACACACTATTTGTTGGTGGGGAGACATTGGGGGAGCTTATCGAGGAGGATCTGGGTGGTGGCATGGTTGGGTGGTTGATTGGGTGACTGGGTGACTGCTGCCGTTGGTTGGCCTCATCTTTATATGGTTTCACCGACTGCCAACGTTTTCCACTTCATTTTTTGCGCTCGGAACGCACGACAAAGTTTGACTTTGTTGCAAAAAGAGAGATTGATTACCCACAGAGCCCATCGAGCTGTGAGTGGTTTTGCATGTTCAAATGAAATATTTTTTGGGTATTTGTATTTGCATTTGTATTTGCATTTGACTGTTGTGTGTGTGCGTGTGTGTAAAGCCAACAACATGCGAGAGTTTGTAGGCGCCTTTGTGGGCTTGTGAAAATATTTAAATTTGAAATTGCAACCAATCAAACAATTTTCCAATCAAAAGCTTCTATTTTGCCAATTTTGAGTCGACGTGTGCAACTTTTAAGTTGCATAATTCAACAAAGAACGTCAAACACAGCCCAATCCCCAATACCCAATACCCAATCCTCCAACTCCTACAATGGACTCTTTTGCAGTTTTACCTGTGTGCAAACATTCGGACGAGTCAAAAGGCCTCCTCCGCCCCCAAATCCTGGCGAGGCTACGCAATTACCATGAACAACAAACGCTCAACGTGGAACTATGTTCGAGGTTAGTATCCTGGCGTTGTCTGTGCGTGTGCGTGTGTGTCTCCGTTGGAAAAGTCGTAAATATTCCAAATGTCATTTTCGAAATCCTAATTTACGCTTCGTCGTCGCTCCAAAATGCACATTGCATTCAGCGTCCGAGTTGCCGAGTTGCCGAGCATATTCGAGGCGCCCCAAAAGACCAGAGCACAACACACGCACAGCAATTTAGAAACGGCCCCTTTTTACCACACTCCCCCCACACTCTCTGTGGGGGCAATTTTCAACGGAGCGCTCACTCGTCGTCAACGGGATTGGCATGCCTCATCATCATCATCATCATCATCATCAGCATCATCATCATTATCATCATGAGGAGCTGCATTCGCTTTGCATTTGCCATTTTGTATCGAAACATGCAATCAAAATTTTCAATTTTTCTCTCTCTCTGTGTGGGATTGGGTACTTAATGTGTGCACAGCTCAAACAGACAGACAGACACACACACACACACACACGCACACACACACTCGCACAGACACGCACCGAATGAATTACAATCAGCACACAATTCAACGAAAAATGCCGTCCAATTTCTAAATTGTGTGCGTCGGCTGAGGGTGGTGCATATATATATATCTGTATGTGTGTGTGTGTGTGTGTGTGTATCTTCTGTATGTCCAGCTCCAAATTGTCCAAGCCCAAAGCCAAGCCTAATGCACAAAATCCATCCCATGGGGCGCGTTAGGAAAATGAGTGCATTTTGGAGCACAAAAACAATATGTTTTCGAAACGGGCATTTCCATTTATGTTGCATGTTGTGCACACATTTCCGCAAATGCACCACCTTATTTAGAGCCTCCCTCCATCCCTCCATCCCTCCATCCCTCCCTCCCACTCTTTCTCCAGTACTGTCTGTACTGGTCGCCTACAGCTAAACATTCACTGGTTACACTGGGTACATATTGGAATTGCACTGGGATTTGGCTGCAGTCGCGCAGTTCCCCTCATTACCTATTCCGTTTCTGTGTGCGGCCCCAGATTGGAACAATTCGTTCCTTGATGGCTGCTCAAACCGTGCAAAACTGATCGAGTCCAAAGCTTATCGGAATTTTGCTTGTTGTTGTTTTTGCTGCTGCTAGCAAGTGATTTATGCAATTAAATTTTGTTTGAGCCTGGGCCTTTTTAGGACCAAGTTGTTCAGTTGAGGGAAGCTCAGTCAACAATCCAGATTGGAATTGAAAATACTTCGTCTTGAATCCCAGTTCTAAGCTATAAGATTCTCCTTTTAAAAGATTAAGATTATCTCTATAAAAGTATTCAGTTCTTAAAGTAATACTTGTTCGTCTTGAATCTCCAAATATATAAACAAAATCCAAAATAAATGATTTTAAATTAGGCTGAGCTGGGCATCTTAAGACAAAGTTTATTTCATTTCAAAATCCATATTGGGATTGAAGATTTGAATATATTTTGAAAATAATATTTGTTTGCCTTGAATCTCCATATATATAAATGAACACCCAAATTAATTAAATTAAATTGTATTAGTTAAGGGATTTTTATTTAAAAATTCAAATTGGGATTCAAATATATAAGTAAATAATATTTTTTGTAAGTAATTCCAATAAATATTATTTTTTGTGGTAAAGTAAATGAAATTTATTTAATTTTATTTAGTTAAAGTGGGCCTTTTAAAATAAAGTTCGGATTCAATTGGTCTTTTCAAAGCATTCATACTGTGAATAATATATTTGAAAGTCATAACTTTTTAATGATATGTTTTGTATTGAATTTCCATTTATATTAAACAAGTCACAATTAAATGTTATCTATTTTGTTTAATTTGTAATTTGAAGAGCATCAAACTTACAAATCCATAAAAGAAAACAAATGTTTTCAATTTGCTGAGATGTGTCAAATATTACAATTCCACTATCTCAATAGCCAGCCGATCAAGAAAACACATAAACCATATTCAAAAGCTCTCTCAACTCAACTCAACTCATCTCAACTCAACTCATCTTAACTCATTTCATTTGAATGGTATTCTGTTTGAAAAATGCCTTTACATCAACGCGTCCGATACGAGCCTAGCTAACACCATTTTGGGTAAATAATTACCAAGGGCAATAAAATTAAAAATACATTTACCAAATATTGAATTTCAAAGTAAATAAATTCAAATTAAACAAAAACCTCAACCCAAAAACACACAAACGAAAATTCGCTTGAAATCATAAAAAAAATTTTGATGGCTTCGTTTCTGATGGTTGACGATGAATCAAAGATGTGGCATCTTCGAGGTGAGTGCTGTTTTTTTTGGAGCCTCAGCTGAGGCAGACAAAATGGAAAGAAAAACTCGAATAATGATGAATTAATTGAGTATAAAATGTTGAAAGCAAAAGGCACGACTAATAAAAAAATAAAATACCACTCACACAATATCATAAAAATTATACAGTAAGCGATTGAGATACTCCGCCGGAGATACACGCACAGCTTTCACAATCTGTAAGCTGTAAATTTGTTGAGCACAGCGAGAAAAGTGTCGATGTTGCCGTGGTTTCCAAGAATGTTGATAAAAAAACGTTCTTATTTCTTGCCTTCTTTCCTTTGCTTTAATGCTAATGAAGCATCATCGCTGGGCCCGCTTTAAATCATACTAATGACTAATGCCCAACTCGATCGGCGCAGTTGCAACCCTCGATTGAGACTTGCCTTTCGTTTAACAGATTAAATTGATTAATTCCATGTTGGCGGGTCGTGAGCATATTTTGCTTAATTTCATTTCCGCTTCACAGAATTCCCCACACACACACACACACACACAGTCGCACACCCCTCTCCTGCCCGCCAAGCACTTGTTTGTTCCGCTCGCCCTCGAGTGACGCAATTTTTTACGCCGCTTCAATTTTTTTTGGCCGAAAGGGTTGCAAAAATAAACTTGTACGCATTATTTCGCATATCTATTTTATTTTTTTTACTTTTTGCCAGAACTGTCACCAATTTCACTTTTGGGGGTTGTACTCGCAGACCAAGTTATTGATCTGAATAATGCGTTGTCAATCTTGTTTGATGCATCACCGTGAAAATCACACGAGATTAATATTACTCGGCCTGTTGTTGCTTTCGACTCGTACAAGAATTTCGCTAAAGGGTTTTCCAACCATTTCCAACTCACATGCTTAAGCATGATATCTGTTACGATACACAGAAATGTTAAGTCATCCCGTGCTAAAAGCGAGTTTTCATGTCAACTGTCAAAGGATTTGTTGCACGTTTCATTTTTGTATTCGACTTGCCACAGGCGCTTTTATTTTGAGTGCATACTCCTCGCCTTATTTGGGCTGTTATTCAATCTGAAGTCTAATAATATAACCAGAAATAACAAGAAACTTGACTAAATTTAAAAAAGTAAAATGGTATTTGTAAAGGCATTCAACAATTGAAATAATAAGTAATGAGTAAATCTGCATTTCAATTGCTAACTGGCAGTTATTTGGAATATGCTTCAGCTCAGAGAAAAAGAATTCTTTCAGGATTTTTTAAAAAAATTTAAATAAATATTTGTACAATAAATCTTTGACTTTTGACCATGAACTAGATTATTATTATTATAATTGGGGAACCAGCACTGCGACCTATAAGGCCTATTGTGCCCCCTTCAGAGCCTACAGCTCTTCCTTCAACCCCAGCTCCTGCACGAATGCTAGAATCTTTGTTGGGTTCATGACATGCTTCCCTAGGATGCTGCTTCTTTTCCTAGTTAAGGCAACGCATTCTGCTAGGATGTGCATTGAGGATTCCTCCTCGCTTCCACAAAACCTGCATACATCGCTACTATAAATGCCTAACTTGGTTAGGTGGCTTCTCAGTCTACAGTGTCCTGTCACGAACTAGATACAAATATATGACACAAAATTTGAGTAGAAATCGTGTTTTAAATTCCTATATATATATATATATATGTATATGTATAGTTCTGACAATTGGCATAGGTTCTGTTTGGTAAGTAATGTGTTTTGTGATATGTATTTGTGTATTGAAGTGATTTAGTTTGCAGTTTAATTGACTGCATTCGTTGGCTGCACCCTCGTCTTTCATAAAATGCATAAATTGCTGGCATCCACTTGAGGCAGATCTGCGGGGCAGCATCATTAGTTTCCAGTTGTTTAGAATCAACACATTTGTAACAATATTTGATAACTAATTTTAGAAACGAAGTCGACAAAAATTGGTCGCTGTTTTTGGGGGTCTCTTGTCCATACATAGATGTGAGTGGAAGCAAATTGACAGCTCAAATATTTCAGGACAGATTTTTGACGTGCGTCCGTGATTTGTCATTGACATCGTTATGAGGGGGTGGGATGCAGCCGAGGGACAGAGGGGGAGAGTCAGACAGACTGGGCCTTTCCCCGATTTGATGCAGACAATCAGGCTGCAACACTTCAACCCGGAGACCCGAGATGCGTCGAGCACTTCATTTGTGCCGCTTGGATAAACAAAGTGGCAACCAGAAGGAGCAGGCAGCAGCCTGAGGCAGAGTCTGAGGATGACTCCTCCCGTCCTCCCGTCCACAAGATTGGAATAGTCATGCGCCATGCGTCGCCACATTTTCTAATTGATTCTCAAATGTTTCAGTTTGTATAAATAATTGCGTTTTTGACATTCCTCATTCCATATTTCCAGAATAGATACGCCATGGGGGCAGACAAATTGTATTTTTTTGGTGGCAAAGTCTTTGGGGAACGGCACAAGATTTTCGTTAATTGTGCACTGGGCGCAGTTGACAGTTTGGTTAATTTAGGCGGCTCATTTGAAAGCTTACACAAAATTCAATATTACAATAATTTAATTTATGCTTGCCATTTATTATTTTCTAAATTGTTTTGGAACGTGCCGCGGCAGTTGCCGCTGTTTCTGGTGTCTCGCCTTGGCTGCCTCTCATAAATTTCATCAACTAATGATGACTTCTATTTTTAAAGTGCATCTCAGATGCAGCGCATCCGCAGTGTAATCCACGCTAATGTCGCTCGGCTACCCAAAAAGCACTCTAAAACTAATCCTTTCCCTCAGTCTACGTGATGGACTCATAATGCTGCCCAATTAATTCAACTCTCGCTTAGCTAAACACCAGTTCGTGGCTTCACATTTAATAATGACTAATTGACACACAGATGAATATAGAAATGCTTTCCATTCTGATTTATAGCGCATTTTCAAATAATCTGGAAGAAGCTGAATACATCCACAAAGTGCCCTTAGTTTGAGGAAACCTCTTATATGGGGAGAGATGGTATTGGAAAAAATAATATATAATAATTTAATATAAATAATATAAAGTTCGATTGTCATCAGAGTCGATAATGCAGTGTTTATTTATATTTATTTATTTATTATTTATATTTATTTACATTTTTTTATTTATTTTTTATTCATATTTCGAAATTATTTTTGTTCAAAATAAACTATTTTTCACAAATATTACAATCCTAATGAAATTTTAATTATTTTTATTCAGCCTTTGTTATATTTTTTTATAATTATTTTATGTATTTAAGAAAAAAGTTATATTTTTAACTCATTAATAAATAAGATACATGTTTTTAAGTAGCAGATATGTAATTATTTTTAATTTTTAAAAACTTGCTTAATTAAGCAAAAATAATCATTGTTTTTAGCAAGCATAAAAAAATTAAAATTAAATTAAAAAATTTAAATTCTTCAACTCAAATGCGGTGTTTGAAAGTACTTACAATTATCTTGTCTTATAAAAAAACATAAATAAAATAATTATAATAATTTTTTACGTTCATTTAAAAACAATTTGCTTAAATGATAAAAATATTAAAGCCTAAAAAGTAAAAGCAAGGAATAAAATATACATAAATAAGTATTTACCCGCTTTCGCTCTCTTTCTTCTTAAATACAAATAAGTTGCGATGCATTTGGCATATATCCTTAACACACACATACAGACACAGACACACACATACACTCACACACACGCACACACACACAGAGAGAGGCAGAGACACACGCTATTTAAACATTGGCATGTTTTCATGGGCAGGGCAAACATGGAAAAGCATCGATTTGACTTGAAGTTAGTTTTTGGGGGAGCAAACAGCGAGTGAGAGTCGCAGCACAGTTTGTTGACCCAGCTCCAGCTCCAGCTCCAGCTTCAGTTTCAGATTCAGTTCCAGCAAGAGCAACAGCAACAGCTCCAGCTCGAGTTAAGGCATTTGAGAAGGTTCAATTGGCACCAGCGACATTTTACACCACGCTTCCTTGTTTACATGCCACCAACCTGAGCAGACTGGGCTAGGGGGTTGTTTGTGAGATGTGGCAAACAGGGTGAGGAGGATGAGGAGCGGAGAGGGGGAAGCAAGGCTAGTCCAGAGTTTGCTGCAGTCGTAGTGAAAGTGAAAATGAAAGCACTTGAATAAAATGAATTCGAAATGAAAATGAAACGGCAACAGATGCGTTGCCACATTAGAACAAGATACTGCTCGGCCAGCAAGAGGAGGGGTGTGTGGCGGGGTTGGAGGGGCACGAGACTCGCATTTCACTTACACTCAACAATTTAGGGAGCGAATGTTTGTTATTGAGTTCATCTTAAAGTTGTGCATTATTCCTCTTCAGCCTTGAAGATGTTTGGTTTTTGCAGTCAATTTGATTTGTCGCCGGCAACTGAGATTTTTTATTGCTTCCTTTTCGGATCTATAAATCAGTGAGGAACGCTGACTGCCCCCATTTAATAACTGTGCATGTGGGCGTGAGCGTGAATCCTTTCGAGCAGCCCAAAAACCAATATTTACATTAGCCACGAAATCATTTCATTAAATCGCAGTGCGCCCAGTGGCAAGTGGCAAGTGGTGGGCAAGTGACTGAATGTAAACATAACGCCTTCCTGTCTGCCACGTGCCACGTGCCGTTGCGACGCCAAGGCTGTCGACTGTTGCCCCTTTTTAGACTTACGTAACATATTAATAATGAAATCGCTCATAAAATTATAGCCACACCAGCAGAGGCGCAAACCGTTTGCGTGTTGCATGTCGCATGTTGCATGTCGTCCGTTCGCACATTGTTCAACATTGAGCGAAGGGTGGCAACTCGGCTCCCCGCGAGTTATGAAATTATTTTCCATAATGAGTGTGTGCATTGTCCTCTTATCCGTCATCACCCCTCGTCCTTTTGTTTGCTGTTAACAAGAAGTCAACATTTATTTTTCCTCTTCGATTTCGATCTGGATTTCCTCATTTCAAATTCCATATTCATATGCCCGACTTGCTGCCGGAAAATGTGCGACGCGTGCCGCTATTTAGCGTCTATTATCGTGCGAACATATTTTCCATGTCCTTTCAGGCCGGAGCTTGGGCTGGGGCAGCCAGCCATGACTTGTCTGTTATCCTGTCATCGCCAGACTGACAGCGATCCCTGCTAACTGCCTGCAAAGATGATTTGTATTTTCCGGAACGTTGTCAAAAAAATGGAACAAACTGAAAACGAAGGGAATATTTATCGGTATATATTATGTATTTATAAGTATTTCAAATATCATAATGACAAAGCCCAGCGAGTGAGTAAACAACTCGAGCAGTAAAAATAAGCTGTGAATATTATAGAATATTAATCAAAAGATTGAATGCAACTTGTAGATTATAATTTAGGGTTAACATTGATTGCATGAGTAAAAACTGAAAAGAAAACTCTTAAAGTAATTTAATAAATAAATTTAACTGTTTGGTCTTTTTACGATTTTTGTTGCAATACACAGCATTATTCAGTCATCGCTAAAAAGCGAGATTTGATGTCAACTGTCAAAGGATTTGTTGCACGTTTCATTTTTGTATACTAGATGCAAATCCGGTTTTATTTCGAGAACATGCCTCTGATCAGCTGTGTTGCCAAAAATATAAAAATAAATTAAAATACATTCAACAGCAGAACAATGAGCAGATGACTGTGCTCAGATCCATTGCACCCTGAACACACTTAAAAAGTATTAAAAACAGTTTTGATTGAAGTTTGTTGCTTCTTTTCCTCGCTTTTCAATTGCAGTTTAAATGTTTGACTAAAAACCATGTAAATTCTTGAATCAAGTCTCTCAAACTTGCATTGAACATGTAAACAAATAAAGAAATTAAATTAGGAAAATTAATATCTAATACATATATATCCATAATATCCATTCGAAAATTTAGGATCGAAAGCTATCAATGTGTACCATTAATACCATAATATCCAAATTGTTGGATTGAATATGAACATTATTTGTCATCTAATAATAATAAGTTCAAGTATTTTTAACACTTTTAAAATACTTTTTAATACTTTACTTGTTAATTTTAAATATTTTATATATATATATATATATATATATATATATATATATATTCTTAATTTACCTCGCTCGAGAGATGCACGCTTGCAATGACCTCGAACATTTTCTCAATTTGGTTCGTCTTGGCCTTGAATAGTATTTGGACTCCTTTGCTTAACCCGGCCACGTAGAAAATTTCATGCTCAAATATTGAAAAATGATGTCTGTCAATATTTGCATATCATTTACACAGACATATTGCGAGTGAAGCGTGACGACTGTGATATGTGTTTGTATACACAATATATATTACGGGTTGTCCTTCAGTTCCGGGAAATGTTCGAGAAATGTTTCTACTTGCAACGCCCACTGCCAAATCCTTTTTGGCAAAAACAAAAAGGGTAATTGGCTGCAAATCCGATGCGCAGTATGCAAATGCTGCCTGAGTTTGAGTTTGGATTTGAGCCATGCTTAATTAACACGCAAAATATTTGCCTTAATTGTCGCACACAGACAATGGGCGGAAGGATAAGAATTATAATCCCTTCGATCGGATTTTCCGGTCAGCGAGCGGTCATACTTGGAGGTACTACCTGCAGTCGGTACTGCCTGTATTCCTGCATTCCAGTACCTTAAAATTTGCACTAATTTTCGCGCATGATCCTCAGGATCAGCGCTGTTGTTGCTGATTGATCCTGTTTGTGTGGAATCTTTGGCAAGATGCGGTGAGGCGGACACTGGACAACAAACAAAGACCCATTTTGTTGCAGAGTCCGGGCTAGATCCAGCTGTGCCTGGGTACAAGGGATTAGAAGGAGTACCGGTACCGTTCCCATTGTGGGCGTTACTATTGAGACAGTTTACCGAGCATTTAGCTCGGCTTTAGTCTCTCTTCTCTGCTCTGCTCCTGTCCCGTTTCTCGTCTCTGCTCGACAATGCGAAATTGATTTGTCAAAAGCCGCACTAAATGCCAAAGTTTTTCATTGACCACCTACCTGCCTGAACTACCGCAGTGCTCGGGACTCGAGACCCGGGGCCAGAAGCCAAAGATCTCTGACAAACTGTCGCTTGACAACTGTCTCTGCAAAATAAATCAATCAATTAAATTTTTATAAAGCGCATGGAAAATATGCGAAAACCAAACCAAAAAAAAACAAGAAAAAATAAGAAAAAAACTCCAGCCGGTAATTAAAATTTCAGCTAATATATCTGCAGGCCAGCAGCAGCCTCGTCCACTTTTTGTGCCCACATTGGCCAGCGTGCGACAAGCATATGACAGTTTGACAAACGGCCAAAAGGGTTTGACAAGTGGCCCCAAAGCCCCCCAGCAATAGTTGGCAGGATCCGAGAAGCCGGCGACTGCCGAATTAAATGCTGCATTTTGGAATTTGCGGTATGTCCGCTGCTTTGGAGACAAAAATCATATTAAGACGGGCACATTATAAAACGACATCGACCATGGGGCAACTTGGCCAGAAGTACGCAGCACGCCGCATAACTTATTAAAAAGCAGCAGCAACAAGAAAACACAAACCAAACTCAAAACGACGCCAAAATTGTGGCTGAGAAATGCCCGAATTCGTTTGCGGGAAACGTCAACAAAACCGTCTAAGCGCCACTTAAACAACGGGTTTTCAGAATGTCATTGGGACAAACGCACAGAGGGGGGGAGGGAGGCGAGGGGCAACTGTCCACGGCGCCATTCATCGTCAATGTCAAGTTGCAAGTTGCTCGTGGTGCACATATATAATTGTCATTGAACTTTTGCTCAAATTCTTCGCAATTTTGTTGTTGATGTTCAAAAGTTCCATTTAAATTTGCAGTTGATATTTCAGCGATTATCGTGCGAAATGAGAGCAGATCGTTGTAAGATTAGGCTGAGGGATCTGACCTGCAAAATACAAACATAATGAAAACTAAGTCGAGAGTGCTCGACACAGGGATACCCTCAACAGAATAGCTTAAAGCAAAGTGAAAATAAGTTTTGATTTGCCAAATATGCGATGAATTTTCATTTCCAGTTACGGCATCATATATTAGTGTTATCGGAAATCGATTTCTATCGATACTTGTGAAACGAGGGCAGTTATCTATGAAATGGAGCTGACTTTATTTGGGCATGCAAAAGCTTTATTCCAAATCTGAGTCTCTAGCTCTTTTAGTTGCTGAACTAGACTTGTTCATAAAGACGGACAGAATATTTTAAATCTTAAATATTCCATATATGTATTATTCTTATATATTTATATATTTATATAGGCGTGGCTTAAATATTAAGATGCATATTTTTCTTGTAAGATTTTGTTTAATAAATGAAATGAAAATAAAATCAATTTCCACAAACACATTTCCATCTGCAATCTAATCAAAACTTTAAGTGCCGAAAATGTGAGAACCTGAGAGTATTTGTTGGTTTTAAATGCATGTCTGCTGGCAGTTGAATATCTGTTGACTTATATATAAATATATATTTATATATATTTATGGATGTATGCGATCACCCCATTGAAATGATGACACCCAAAATTGGAAATGCGAGTGTTTCCACACAAATGCCATAAATATTGCGGCCGATCGGGCCAATGAAGATGGGAGAGGGATGGGGATGGGGATGGGGATAGGGATAGGAATAGGGATGGGCACAGGGATATGAGCATATTCTGTGGTCCCGCAGGCGCTGGTCATAAAAATTTTTAAAAATATCATAATTTTTGATTCCGACGAATAGCTGGCCACGTTTGGGCCATTAAAAGGGTTCAAATGAAGCCGTAAAATGCATCAATAAATTATGCTAAAACTAACATCAATTACAAGTCGTAAAGGCTGTCGACTGTTGACTGTGTGGCTGCCACAGATCGACGGGGCAAGGTGAACTGCAACTGCAACTGCAACGCCAACTGCAACTGCAACTTCAGCATCTGCATCTGCATCTGCATCTGGAATTGGAGGGGGCGATAATGAACCGCAATCGTTGCATAATAAAACCAATAATGTGGCACGAAGATACATAAATAATTCGATCGGTGGAACTCACACGGAAACAAGTTTCCCAACTCTCATCATCACTGTCTCATTGTTTCAATAGAAAACGCATTAAACTCGAGAGAAAATTGAAACACATTTTACACAAGAAATACAAAATGCACGCGTGCAACTCGAAAATCATGAAAATCATGAAAATCTTGAATAATCTTGAAATCTGGAAATCTTGATGATGAAAAGCGTACGATTTTATGGATATTTGTTTTTCGCTGGTAATAATGCCACCAGTTTTAGGTGTATGGACACACACTGATAAATAAATGTGTGTGTGTGTGTGTGTGTGTGTGGTGTGTGTGTGGTGTGTGTGTGTGTGTGTGGTGTGTGTGTGTGCATTATGGGGTTGCATTTTTATTGCTTTTCAAATGTTTCCGCAACTCGTAGGAGACCCGTAGAAATTTCTGTTACATGATCATAAAATTTTGATTTTTCCACTGAGAGACGCGAGCTCATCCTTGGCCTTGGGACAGAGGGACAGAGGGACAGACGGACAGGCGGACGGGTGGGCATGTTTACCAATAATAGAACATAAATTGTCTGGTTTACATTTAGAGCAGACATCACAATGCGCGATCAGCGACCCTTTTGGCCTTTTGGCCATAAACATTACTCAGTTTATAGCCTTCTGGTTCCTTTTATCCTTTCGTCGAATGCAGCGAACAGGATGCAATATACACATATATCTGCATCTCTATATGTATATATATATATATATATGTATAGCTGTTGGCGTTACCTGGTTGCGCCCATCAAGTGTCTGTTTGCCTCGAGGCTGCATTATCCTTCACACATCTCGTGCTCGTAAAACTTTCGTAATATACTTTTGTTTATACGCGAACTTATCGATGCAACAATTAAAAATTATTATTGCCTCGAAACTGGAAATAACGAGTAGGTTTTGTTATCTCGAAACTCCCAAAACTGTTTCTAATTGCGACTAATTGCGTTAATCTAATTGTGAGTTTAATTACTTTCACGAAACCGTTCAACCTTTTTGAGCCTCTGTTCAACTCAGCACACATTGATAAAACATATATATATATATATGAATATACATATATGTATATATATATATATGTATATATATATAAGAGCTATCTTATAAAACTTGGTGCATATTCGTCCTATCACATATGCACATAATTCGTCCTATCACATATGCACATATATCGGAGTTATCCCAATCGGTCCACTATATCATATATTTGCCATACAGACAATCTGTGGAAAGATGTATAAAAAACTGTTTTGTTTATCAAATTATCCGTTCCAAAATAACTTAATATAATTGCTATTATGCTGCCAACATTTGTGTTAGATCAGATTACTATATAGGAAAAATCAGTTGATTTTTGGAATTTATTTAAATGAAAGGTTTTCATTCATTTCATTTATTTTTGTATATCTACTTCGACAAATCCTTAGAATAGATTTATATCATATTTAAGTGGATCCTTCTCCGTCCATCTATAGGGGACTTAAGGAGTAACGTTTAGTCAAGCACTCTCAATTGTGTTGATTGAGTTTGACTTTTTCACGCTGTCAAAATTATGTTTGCCTAATGAAAAGCGCTTAACTTGAATTTTATTTCTTTTGTGAATTGCTCAAATTGCGCAAATACAAAAGGGCGGGGTGGGTGTGCCTCAGCCTGTGCCCTGTCCACGCTTAACGGCTGACTGTCAACATTATTATTTTTTTTTATTTTGTGCGGTTTGCCACAACAGAAGAAGAAGAAGCACGAGCAGCAGGAGTAGCAGCAGCAGCAGCAGCAGACGGAATCGCAATCAAAACGAACAACACTCGAGTTGAACAGCCGCCTGTTGAAAATTGTGCAAATATAATTTGCACAGCAATGAATAAATGCAACAAATGACTGGGTGAGAGCGAAAGAGAGAGACAGAGTGTGTGTGAGAGAGAGAGGGGGAGAGAAATCGCGTTAAGTGAGTGCAATTGACAAAGGAAGCGAGCATTGGAGGAGTTGATGAATTGATGAGTTGAGTTCCGTTGAGGAGCACTTCACAAATTATGCGTGCACGTAAAAGAGAAGGGAGGGGAGTTGCCCCGGCAACTTGGTGGCAAGTTGCGGTCGCAAATATTTGATTGCCTCAAATGATGTGATTCGATTTTTGGGTCAATTGAGCGCAAAAGGCAGCCAAGCAGCAGTTAGTCAGTGAGTCAGTCAGTCAGTCAGTTGGGCAGACAGGACATCCGCAGGACTCGAGTGGCGCCACACACACACACACACACAGAGAGCAGCAAAACAGTTATGAACGCTCCCATTTGTGGCACTGCCTGCTTATCGCAATTGTGAATTGTGAATTGTGAGCTGAGCGGCGCCTCACGATTCTCCGACTTGTTTTTATTTATATGTGTCGTACCTGCAGCGATTGCGCAATTGAAGGACCCGCTCTCACCCTCGTTCTTGCACTCGTCCTCGTCCTCGTCCCTAAAACACTCAAAGACACACACACACACATCTCATGGTGCGTTGTCAAGTTGTCGCCAATTGTCTGCATTTCATTGAGAGCCGCAAGTGTGGCAGGTAAAAAATAGCCAGAGTTCAGTTTTTCTCCTTTTTTATATACCCTAAAATATGTCACAGGCAAAAGGATATATATATATATATAGCCTTGGTCAGCATTAGCAGTCGTTGTGATTTGGACATGTCTGAGACTATAAAGTTTGGCATATAACTTCTTGTTGAACCCAAGCAGATCAAATTGATTCAGTCTATCGAAAACAGACAGAAAACAAACACAAATCGATATAAATCGATTTTTGTTAGCACTCAAATACACAGTTGTGCAGTTATAGTCTTAAAATGTATGTATATATATATATATATATATACTATTGATTAACTTTTAAATTTGATCAACATCGCACAAGAAACACAGATTTTATTTATTTAGGGTATTTAATAGTCGCGCTTCTTTTTTTTTTGGTGATCAGTTTTTGTTTTTCTCGATTTTATTTTTTAATTATTATTGGCCGGCGTTTAGACCAAGGCGAAACAAAAGGAAATCCTTTTTTAATATCGTTTAAACTGCCTGGCCTGGCAAAGGGCAGCTGTGGGTTTTCTCAAATTTATGGCCCAGCCTCGAAAAGTTGTTGACATTTTTTATTTTTTTTATTTGTATTTTCGTTATCTCTTCCTCCTTTGAGTCCTACGCTCGTATCAATGAAATATTGATCGGCTCATGTATGTGTGTGTGAGTGTGTCTGTGTGTGTGTGTGTCTCTATGAAGATATCAGTATGCATTTTCAGCGCTTGACCCTCGACTCGACTCCAGTCACTGATTTATGCGTAATTACTCGGTCCGAGTTTCAGTTTCAGTTTCAGTTTCTGTTTCGGTTTCGTTTACCTGGCGACAATATTTAAATGTCGCTCTATAAAAATGTTTATGTCTCTCGCATCGGGAATTGAGCATCGAGAATTGAGCAACGAGCAGCGAGTCTCCAAAGTGTTGTTCAAATTGCAGTTTCAGTTTATTAAAGGACACTCGGCTAGTCCATAAATGTTTTAGATTGACAGCTTTATGTTTTTGAGGTTTGATTTTAGTTTTTTTTTGGTTTTTTAATCATTTGAAGGTTTTCGGTATTTGGCTACTGATGAAGTCCACTGATTAATTACACATTTTAAAAGGGGCAATTTCATTTGATGAACTGTACACAAAACAATCATGTGAACAAAAGATATAAAAGTTGGTGTATGCCCAATACATACATGTAGTATATATATATACATAAGTATGTGTATACATATGTATAACAAACGTAGATACTTAGATCTATCTAAGGTCAAAAACATATTTAGAATATATAATAACTTGACTTTAATGCAGAGCAATTATTAGTAAGAAAAAACTTGACAAGTCAAGCATAAAAATATTACAAAAATTCTTCTTTTTGTTTGCCGAATTCTTTTAATAATAAAAAAAAAAATTATTTTATTGGATCTGTAGCCAGCAAAATAAATATTTTAATATCCAAACAATCTAATTATTGATTTTTTTATTGCTTGTCATATTAAATAATTATTTAAGTCAGTTAATCACTTTGGTAATTCTCTTAAAACTAGTTCCAAGCACCAAAAATAGTTGGAGAAGTGTAAAAAAAAAGATTATAAAACCTTAATTTATTTATTTAAATATTTTTCTATAACAATTTCTTTTTCTAACTTTACTTAGGCAAACGAAATGGCAAAATATAAATATTTTTGGCCAAGCAATTTTTAGGCTAACAGAAATCAAATAATATAATTTGTAATATAAAAATGAAATATAAAATAAATACATTAAATATAAATATAAATTAACTATTTGTAAGATCTGTTTTTTGGTTTTTTAAAGCTTAATAAAACTATTGAAAACGATGCACTTTATTTATGATCTTTGTTAATTTATTTTCAGCAAAATAAAGTTTCCGTTCTCAAATTTTGCGAAAGTTATTTTTTTATTTAAAATTGTGTTTATTTTTTAACTGGTTGACGATGAGTTCTGGCCTTGATTGATTAATCTGTAAGTGCTTAAGGAGCATTTTGATATTTTGTACTTAAAACATTTTAAAATAAGAGATTTTTTTTAATATAACTGTAGTCTAGTTTAACGAATTTTCCTGATTGAAATTGACATTAAGTTAAATTTTAAACACAAAATATTTATCACATATTATTATTAAATTACTTGTTAATAAAAAAATAAATAAAATATCAAGACTAAATTTCGTAAAGAACAAACCAAAATAAGCAAATTTGAAATGTATTTGTAAGTTGTCGAGCACTCTCGACTAGAGCATTCTAACTTGCTGTAATTATATCTGGACTGATCTTTTACACTATTTACATATTATTTAATTTATATTAAAATAAAAATAATATTTATTTAATAATGATAAACAAAAGTAATTTATCTTTAAAGCACGACGGAATTCTTAAGTTGCAATCTACTTGACATGCAGATCGGCTTATAGAGCTGCTCCCCCTCCCCTTCTCGTGCCCTTGCCCCCAAACTGAATCATGGAATATAAAAAAGATCAGAGAGCGGTGAAATGGATCCAGAGTCTCATAAAGCAAACAAGAAGCGCGACACTCGCGTCTCGATTGAAATGAGTGCGTTTTGATAGAAATTTGTGGGGCACATGCAACGAATACTAATTACAATGGGTGTAGTGGGGAGTGGGTGAGGGAGTGGGGCAAGAGACATAACCCATTGGACTCAATAGACGAAATAAAGGCGGCAAAAATGGTCAACATTAATATCGAATAAAACTTGTTAAATTGTTAAAATTCCAACGTAAGCAAAGACGGCAAAAAGACGTGGCCATAAAAGCAAATTTATATGTTGAGACCCACTGTTTAGCCTGCCCCTGCCCCTGCCCCTGTCCCTTACCTGGCTGTGTGGCACGTCTCGAGAACTGAGGCAAAGGCGTTCGTGCGGCTTTTTCCTTTAGCCAAATAACTGGCATAATTTTTATGAGAGACAAGTGTGAAGAAAACCGCTCAAAGCAAAAGGAAAAAAGCGGTTGCAACAAACGAAAATGGAAAACAAGAAAATCCTTTGGAGAGAAAAACCAAATTTCAAAATGCACAACACACAAATTGTGTTTATTTTATTTTATAGGGTAGTCGAGTCAGGTACGCCCGACTTGAAAGTGTTTCTGCTCATTTCTTTTTATTATTTCTTAGATCACCTGCACTCTCAACTCTCTCCCTCTCACCCTCTCTCTCTCTCTCTCTCTCTCTCTGTGTCGCTGTCCTTTAAGGACTTCTTTGAGCCAAGACCGCCGCTTGCATAAATTTAAATCGAGCGGAAGCAATTCCGTTTTTTTTTTGTCTTTTCGAATTTTTAGTTTACTTTCGTTTGCATTTTGTGCATAGTTTTATTTAATTTCTGCTTCTTTTCATTTTCCTTGAGTTCGATTTTTAATTAGGGCCACAAAGAGACCGCAAGAGAGAGAGAGAGAGAGGTAGTGTATTTGGGTATTTGATTGATCTCGCTTTAAGAAGATCACATTTTATTCCGTTCACATTTTATAATCAAATTATTTTTTTAATAGATTCTTATTCCAATTAACAACTTTAATGACTTTTTTACTGTCGCCATTTTTGTCGCTTGTTGCCACATAAAAAATCGCGCTATTGTTTATGATTATGAGCTAATGGATTTTTAAAAAATGCCAAAAACAAACAAATCTGTCTATTCACACACACACACACACAAACACATGAACACACACACACACATACACATGTACGCTTAGCATGCATCTGTTAAGTGTAACAGTTGGCGGGGTATGCTTAACATTAACATTTTCGATAAGCGCGCGCATACGCAAACACAGTTAACAGCGTATAAGACTGAGTGCGCTAACAGCGCATGTTCGCTGAGCGGGCGACTGCGACAGAAATAGGCAGACACAATTCGAAATTGAGAGCAAAAAGAGAGCGAGAGAGAGAGCGAGAGCGCGGCAACCTGTAAGAATTCAATGAGCGGTGCTTGTTGTTGTTTTCGTTATGATTATGAGAGTCTATCAAAAACTTGACGTCGCGCGTTTGTGTGTGTGTGTGTGCGCTGTATTGGCGTATTGGTTGGAGTATAATGGCAGATATGAAAAGGGCAGCTACATAAACGACGACGGTTGGCTGTCGGCAGCAGCGACGCAAAATGAGCGAATATGAGCGTTATGAATTATGTATTGGCCCTCACACACAAACACACACCCAACACACACACGCAGAGACGCGTGCGTGCGAGCAGAGAGATATGAGTGGGTAGGAGGCGTACATTTCTTGCTGTTGTTGTTGTTGTTGCTGTTGTTGTTGGTTTATGAGTGCGCCGTTTTCTGTTTTCTGTTTTCTTACTGGTGCGCAAGGTGGCGATTGGATTTGGGTTCGCTTTTTTTTTTCTTCTCTGCTTCTTCTTTCGCCGCTGCTCGTCTCGCTTTGGTTTTCTTCTGCTTCTTTTTTGAAATGCGTTTAATTTTCGCTACTCTTTCAGCTTTATGCATTTTCTTCGCCCCGCATTCTGCTTTATATTTCTTTTAGCATTTCCTGGCCATATTTATGACACTCACTCGGCAAAAATGCTCGCCACCACCCCTTTCAAACCCTTTCAACGCCTCCTCAACTCCATCCATTTTGACGAATTTTGCTTTTTGCAGCAATTTCTTGAACAGAAACAGAAATAGTTTTATTATTTCTTTTCTTCTTTAAATATCGATTATTATATATTTGTTGATGATCGGGCTTGATTATGATTCTCAGCATGATTCTCAAGTAGAGAAATAAGTCAACTTATTTTTAACATGATTTAATCCATTTATTTCTATACGTATTTTTTTGTTCGATTTATTTTTTGTGTAGACTGATAATAGTTGGCATTAAGCTAATAAATTAATGTTAATCTTCTTAATATATTTTTTATATATTTACATTATACACTTATATATTTTATTAAGATTCCTTATAGAAAGTGGAACTATTTTATATGTATTTTTATTGTTATATTAGTTTTATGCTTATATGTTTATTCATGTGTGCTCATATTCTTGCCATAGACTAACTTTTAATCTGAATAGTCATTAAAAACATTTTTAACTAAAAACTTAACTCACTAATAGCTTTCAAAACTCGCATGAGGTCATCCATTAAAGCTGCCTTCGTTCGGTTTATAACTGTTTATTTGACTCAATAATAATAAATACAAATTTTGAATCAATTATTTCGTTCACCAATTCAACAAAACTTAAGCTAGTAATTTGAAAGTAATTTGACAACTGCTCAAAACTCTTTTAAACAAAACAAAACAATTAATTATTATGGCAAAACAGAACTCACAACAAATGAACAAAAAAAACTTATCGCCAGATGTGTGTTGAAATTAAATTGAGTCACAATTGAAAACATTCCAATGAATATTTGAACAATTTTTGTATGTTATGGGGAAACAGTTGTGAGCAGAGTGGGGGGAGAGGGGGGTGGAGAGGGGGTCTTTAAGTTTTAACTTTGAAATTGGGCTTGAGTTTAAAATAAATCGATAAAGCCGTCGAAACAATGAAAAATGGGCGAATGACAATTCTAAACATGAAATTAAATACATAATAAAAAAAATAAGTGGGAGTTGCCAAAAGTCAAAAAAAGAAAAAAAACAAACAATAAAAACAACAAAGAATGAAACAGGAAACCAAACATTTTGATGAATGGCTCATAAAACTCAACACATACACACACACACACTCACACACGCACTCACACACAAATCGAATTGACGAATAAGCGAAGCACCCAAAGCAGACAGACGGACGGACAGACAGACAGACGGACGAATGGGTGAGAGTCGGGGGCGAACAATAGCAAAGAACCGAAAATCTTATAAAGCCGAAATTAAAAAACAACAACAACAACAACAAAAGCAATCGGCGCTCATAACTGCGCGAAAGACAGAGAGAGGGAGAGCGCACGAGGCAGAGCGAGAGCGATAGATGGGGAGCGAGAGAGTGTGTGAGAGGGAGAGAGAGAGCGAGAGAGGTGGGCAGAAGAGCGAGCGCAACACATGGTCGGGGCGCAGGCGTGCGTGCAAGCGAGATGGCATCAATAAAAGGGCCGAACATTTATAAGCAGCATGAACGAAGAGATGGGGTAGGGTTGGTAGGGTGTGGGGGGTAGAGGTGCTGTATGAATTATGATAAATTATTAACAAAGAGAGCGAGAGAGAGAGCGCGCAAGTGCGGCAGCAAGAGAGAGCGAGAGAGAAGAAGCTGTTAAAAACGCCAAGAAAAATTCACAAAAAAAAAGAACGAAAAAAAAAACAATGGCGAAAAGGTGAGAGAGCCAACAGAAAACGGAAGGAAGCAAAAGCAGCAGCAGAAGCAGCAGCAGGAGCAGAAGCAGCGACAACAGCAGCAGCGACAGCAGCAGAGACAGCGCAGTCAGCACAAGCAGCACTGCCTCTCTGTATGTGTATGTGTGTCTGTGTGAGTGTCTCATAATTTTTCGAACAAGTTTCATAAATGTCCGTTGAGCAAACAGGTAAAAGCAGCAGCAGCAGCAGCAGAGCATCCTGCGCTCTCCACACGTCAGCTAGTCAGAGCGAGAGAGAGAGCGAGAGTGAGTGTGCGAGAGAGCGAGCGAGCGAGAAAGAGCGAGAGTGAGTTGAGCACGCTGCGGTGTGAGGTTGATGGCAACAGTAACAGTAACAGTAACAGCAACAAATGCGCGCTAGTAGTGCAAGCGAGACACACAACTAAAATTTAATAAAAGTTATGATGAGAGGGAATATGCGTCTGTGTGTGTGTGTGTGTGGAGAGGGGGTTGTGTGTGTGCAAGTGGGAGCGAGAGCGTTTATGTATGAAAAATTATATGAAATGTGAGCGAGTGCGCGTCACACAGATATGAGTGTGTGTGTGTGTGGAAGGTGGGTAGGTTGAATGAATGTCAGGATAAGCCAGTTGGTGGCAGTAATAATAAAAATGTTGCACACACACACACACGCACACTTGCACACAGAGACGCATGCATGTAAAAATATTGATAGTAAACCGGTCGCGTCGTCGTCGCTGCCCGAAGCAGAAAACGACGACAGCGACTCGTGTGTGTCTGCTTCTGCGTGTGTGTGTGTGTGTCTGCGTGTGTGTGTGTGTGTTGTGTGTGGCTGAAAGTATCTCAGCGATATTGTTTGTGTTTTGTGTCAGTGTTATTTTGACGCGCGTGCTGAACGTTCGTGCCGCAGACAGAGAGCAGCGAGTATCAGCCAAAAACTGAGTTGTTGCCACACACATAAATAAATACATATGTATTATAAATCCCGTTGCGAACCACAATATTTTTAGCGAGTGCGCCAAGTTTCCAATCAGATTGCGTCAAAGTGTTCATAACAATATATACCCACACCTATACCAACATATATATATATATATATATATAAATATATATATATATATATCCGCATCGGCAACCGAGTTTGATCAATGTGCTGAAGATGAAAGTCAACGTGATTTGTTATCGATAAGCGCTGCAAAAGCCGTCGGCAAAAACACAAGCGCCAATAAATCTAAATATTATCGGTTTCTCAACAAAAACAAAAGAATAAAATATTGAAAAAAGTCAAAACAGATATTTAAGTTAAAGTCGTGTGTTGCAAGAACAGAGACAGGCACAAGGACAGTGGGCAACATGGATCGGGTGCTGGGCGCATGACAAATGTTCAAATTTCTTTGGCCAACTGGCGCCAAAAACAACAAACACAAATTTTACTACTACTACTACTACACACACACACACACACACACCCCCCACACACACACACGCACACACACATAAATGATGTTCAGTTTGTGCTAAATGAAAAATCGTAAAATCGAAATACAAAAAAAAGTTCTCAATTCTTGATGAAAAATCACTTGCAAAACGTTCTGTGTGCAATGCGTAGTGACTTCAAGGATAATCACCAGGAGACCATAAATAAAATGATACAATTTGGTACCGTTAAATATGGCATTGTCAAACAGCTGAAGGATCGCGCCAGAAGCGCCGAAAAAGGTGAGTTTTCCCAGCTTTCTTCATTCATTTTTATGGTCAAATTTGAAAATTTCATTATTAGTCATTTAGTCATTTATGGCCTCAACTCCAAGCTTTTAGGAACTACTGTTTTTTTGACTATTTAATTTTCTTAAATCGAGATATTTGCCAATTAGTTATTCATTATCTAAACTTACAAGCTTTTGGGAACTACTGTTTCTTGTTTTTTTTTTTAATTACTTTATTGGAACCTTAAGCGACAAGCCGTAAAATGTAAATATTATTTTTGGAGCTGATTTGTTTTTAATGTCATAATTTTGTGTGGCCGATTTCGAAAGTAAAACCGTTAAATCATAAACAAAGAGACAAACAACCGTTTTTGTATATTCTGTATTTAATTAATTAATGTGGTGTTAAATTGTGCCCGCCAGAAGACGAATCGAATCTGAAGCTGAATCGTTTGAATGCGTTTCGAATGGATTCATTTGCCATATGCAAATGCAAATGGCCGCAGCTTTCAAAACCTTAAAAGGTCTCAAAAATTAACAACAAAAAAAAAGCTCTCAAATAATTTTCAAGTTTACGACTCTCCATATATATATATATATATATATGTATATGTACATATGCAATCATATACTTAAATCATATCGAGCAGCAATTCCAAATCAATTTTTGATTTGTCATAAAAAACCAAAATCACAAAAAATGACCAAAGACAATAAAAGGTGGCACATTGGAATAATCAAAAAAAAAAAAAGAAGAGAGAGGGAGACTGAGAGAGAGAGGGAGGAAGATAGAGGGAGTCAGATGTGAAAACAAAAGGAGACAGAGAGGCACTTAAAAACTTTTTATCGCTAACCAAAAAAAACTGGAAACACAAAATTCAACAAAATGCAATTTATAAATTTGGTTTTTCGTATAATCAAAGTGTTGCATATATTAAAGCATATCTTCAAACGCCACACTAATAATTATTAATTATGTTGAATGCATTTTCCATCTAACGAGAAAAACAAGAACCGATTTCTAAATGCCCAATGCTCAAAGTTACACTTTTAATATTCGACATAAATTTTTTTTTTTCGTGTTTTTTTTTTTCTTTTTGGGCAAAAATGACAAATTCGTTGATTAAGCGAAACTGGTTCAGTAATTCGATTATTCAAAGCGCAAACATTCATTCTGTGTGCTCAACTAGTAAATCGACTTTCTAACCTGAGTTATATAATTTTCATATATTGACAACTGCAGAGAAGAAAAGCTTCTTGCACCTAAACGGAAAAGGAATGGAAAAGAATGGAAATGTTGTATATAAATTGAAGTCAATTTTCGAGCTATTAAAATTTGTATTTTTATTGCCAAATACTAATTTTGTACAATTTAAATACGAATGCATAACTGAAACATTAACTCAAAATGTTTGTTTTTGATTTGTTGTTGTTGTTGTTGCCTTTGCTGCTGCTGCTGCTCAGAATTAATAAATGTTTAGTCATTAGTGTTGCACAATAAATCTCAGATATATCGCGAAATTGGCAGTCGAACAGCAAAAAATAAATCTGCTGCTAATTTCCATATAGTTTATATGGATTATGTACGCACGCACACACACACACACACATGCACACATGCACACACACATGCATATGTGTACTTGGTGTGTATATGAATTTTATTTGGATTTTTTATTGCTGGCATTTGTATTTTGTTAACCCGAACGCAGAAAAGTCAATGCGCATAACTTAATGACATTAATTATTTAATTATTTTTATTTATGCGTTACTTTTGTGTTTTCTTTTTGTTGTTGTTGTTGTGTTTGTTGTGTTTTTTGTGTTTTTTGTGTTTTTTTGCCTTAATTTCTGTATTCTTTCTCTTTGTATTACTTTGTTGCGTATGTTTATTTATGCT
This sequence comes from Drosophila nr. medialis 2 BK-2023a, assembly GCA_035044325.1. Taxonomy (NCBI): domain Eukaryota; kingdom Metazoa; phylum Arthropoda; class Insecta; order Diptera; family Drosophilidae; genus Drosophila; species Drosophila nr. medialis 2 BK-2023a. Next base: position 1,284,756 of record JAWNMH010000394.1, read on the forward strand.
TGAATTTCATAGACATGAAATCCAATTTGCCCCGTGGTGTCAATTTATGCCCAACTCGTGCAATCCGCACCGATTAGAAAATAATGCGAATTCCCGTCCGTCTGTCTGTCCCCCTGCTGGTTGCTTCTTGTTATAATTGTTGCCTTTACTTTTTTCACAACGCGGAAAATCGTTGACTTATTGGGTCAGCGCTAGACCCCATATGTTTGCCCGCCTGATTTGCATATTGAATATGAAAGCCAAAGCAAAGCTCAATTTGCTTGCGACTTTGTTGCAGTCTTTTTTAATTGTGTTAATATATTTTTATATAAGTATTTTTATATCAAAATGTCTTCTTGATACTAATAATGAATTTAAAAATTACGAAGCTGAACAACTTATTTAAGTTTGCTATCTTTTCTCGCTGTGCATTCAGCACTCCACGGCTAGTTGCGTTAAATTTGGAGTTCAATTTATTACGATTATGCAGCTTGTGGCATAAACAAAGTGAAACCAATCAAAATTAATGACGGCTTACATTTGCACACTATTTAAATATTAATTGATTCAACAACTAAACTAATTAATTTAATTCTACTCAGTGGTCCACATGGACTTCGCTCTTTATTGGTTTCCACATTTCAAAAGCAAAACGAACTAAATTTAGAGCTGGAAGAAAAATTTCGTGGCGAGAACATCCGTCAGATATAAAAAAAAAACGAGGCGTGAAATGTTTGTTGTTGTTGCAACAACATATTTTGATGGGTGTGCGGTTGAAACGACAATTTAAAATGCGAACAACAAGTATTATAAATTGTTGCAAACATAATTTGACAATGGCAAATGGGAAGCTGCATCATTTTTCATGATCTCGGCTAATCTTTAAGTCTGCCAACTGTGCGGATTTATGGAGAATACTTATATATACATGTATATATATGTGTATGTGTGTGTGTGTGTCATTTGAATTTAGTGCTCGGGGCAGAAATCAATTTATGGCTTGACTTAATCCACCTTGAATCGTACACAATTCAATTCATTGTCCCTTGTGTATATTGAGCTAAATTCGTTTCTATATTTATTTTTTAGTCTGCTCCATAAATAAAAGGAAATCTAATTTCCTGTCCACACATCTTACACATATTTAAATATATATCTATATATATCTACATATATATAGATGTGTATTTTTCTATGTGTGATTTTCATAACAATATTTGAAAAAACAGTACAAAACCATTTTTGGTGTATTTTTCTTGCAAAATAGAAGCTTGCCAAAATATCAGGGGCTGATTAGGGAGGACAACAAAGGCGCTGGGAATTGAGTTGGGCCCAAACACAAAATGCCGTTTATGCATATTGCAAATGTGGCCAATGAATTTATGGGCAGTTGTCAAATGACTTTGCAATTGCTCGATTGCCAGGCAATTTAATGGGCATCATAATTCCGATTTGATGTTACTTTTTATGGTCGGCTGTCGGGCGAAAACAAAGCGATCGCTAAAAAACTTTATGGGGCACTGAATACTCAATGCTAATTAATTGAAATAACGTTCGTTTATCAGCTATAATTATAATAATTCTGATCAGAATTTCGCATTGAACCCACAACTTATTCAAGTTAAACAAATGCTGACCAAAAAAAGCCAAATCGAATACCAAATTCGATTTAAAAATAATAATAATTATTTATTATTATAATTATAGTGATGCGATCGATATGCAAATGGCGCTGATAGCAGCCAGCCACAGAAAACGTAGCTGCTCAAAAGTATCTGACTGCCTCCAGTTGTGTTGCTGTGTGTCTGTATCTGTGTCTGTGTCTGTGTATCTGGTGCAAAACTCGCTCGACTCGTTTTGATTTGTGCAGAAATATGCTTTATTATAGCATCGAGCTGAGCAAGGCAATCGGGCCATGTCTGGAGATTTATCTCGTTTGTTGGCCTGGCCGGGCCTGACCTGGCCTGGCCTGGCCCAGCGCTTACTTATCGTAAATTATGTTTTATGGCCGCTGCGCATGCGAACCAAATTGGCCGCTTTTTACATACTACTTATAGATAAATTTTTTATTCTTAATTATTTATCTTTGATTTTCCGTCGGCAATTGTCAGATTTTGTATTTCTTTGTTGACGCTGCTTGCAACAGGTGAGCAGCATCAGCTGCTGGTCAACAACAATTGCTAATTGGTAGAGCAGCAGCTTGTTGACAGGAGGGAGAAGTGTGCAACTGGTTCGATTGTGGCACAAGAAATGTAATTGCATTCAGTTAGCTGCCACAGCAGCAACAACTGCAACAGCAGCCAGCAACATTGCTGCATTGCAATCAACAATTGCTGGCGATTAAGTCATATATGCGACAAGGCAATGGTCAGCAGCAGCAGCAGCAGCGGCAGCAGCAGCAGCAGCAGCAGCCACAGCATCTAAACTGAAGATCAAAAGGAACACACTCCGTGTGTGTGTGTGTGTGTGTGGGGCAGGCTAGTGGGTTGTGGAGAGGAATTGCGGGCGTCTCTTGCCGGTAAACCAGGCAGGCAGCAAGCTGCCAACAGTCGCGTTGTCTATTTTGGTTGTTGCCACTGCCAAGCACAACAAGTTGTTGTTGCAGTTGCAGCCTTTGTTGTTTTTATCATTGTCAAGTGTGCACAGTGGGGCAAGCGTATTAGAAATGTATCACAAACATATTCTATTGCGAGTAGTATGATTAATCTTTTAATGCTGCGAAGTAGATATTTATATATTATGTATCCCCGCAGCACATCTGCAGAAAAGAAAAGATTTTCGCGTAAATTTGATTTATTTTTTATATTTTGATGTTTACAATAATATTTTGAGTAGCTTAAAGTTAACATTTACTTACATATTTATTAATAATATAAATTGATTTTTACACTATTCAAAATTCAAAACCCCCTTAAATATATATATATTCTTGATCAGCGGAGTCATATTTTGTGGATTCAGTGTATAAACAAATAGGCTAATTCCCAGAAATGTTATTAAATGGTAAATCGAACTCAATTGCGATGCGATGACTACTTCTGTATTTTTTCCAGCTATTATATTTGAAATTATAAATCAAACTGCTCCAATTCAAATCACCAAGAATATTTTTAGAAATATTCTGTATTTATTTATTTCTATATTATTATATTTGTTGTGTCAACAAATCTCGATAAATTGGGATATATTTGACTGAAATTCATGTTGTCAATTTATATTCAAAACTATGACTTGTGGCAGACATGACTAAATATTTGATTGGCAAAATATTGTAGAATTGGTTTGTTGTGTTTCTAAACGAATAAATTGCAGAAATATTCGATTCTATGCTAATCTATATATATGTGTGTATATGTAATTTCATGTCGATTATATTGACAGACATCGCAAGTGATCAGGAAGATAATGGCGCCTGCTCGCCGCTGACAACGGCGACACCGGCCAGCGCCAGTGCTGGGAACAGCCCCTGCCCCAGCCGCAGTCCGCGGCGCCACAGCGACGACGACGACGAGTTGGCTGGCGAAAGGGATTTACTGCAAGTTGCCGATAATAAGGAGGATACAAAGGATAAACAGGATAAGCCTGATAAGCTGAAGGAGAGCTTGGAGAGTGTGGAGCAAGTCGATAGCCGAACCGATGCGACTATCGAGGATCACAATCACAACAACAGCAGCAGCAACAACCACAATAATAACAACAATAGCGATAACGATAACGATAACAACAAAGTCAAGGTCATGACAAAACCGCCCGAGGAACACGAGACAAACGCGAACGCGAACTCAAACTCATCGTTGCCCAATTCACCCACCGCCGCCACATCCAGCATGGAGGCGCCAGCAAAGGAACTGGATGTGGATGTGGAGATGCCGCAGGCGGAGAACGAGAAGAGTTCAGCGACGCCGCCGCCGGTCAGCAATGCAACAGCAGCAGCAGCCGCTGCAGCCGCCCAACAATTTGGGGCAACTCCCGTCACCCTGGAGGCGATTCAAAACATGCAGATGGCAATCGCCCAGTTTGCGGCCAAGACCATTGCGAATGGCGCCTCTGGTGCGGACAACGAGGCAGCCATGAAGCAGCTGGCCTTCCTCCAGCAAACGCTCTTCAATCTGCAGCAGCAGCAACTCTTTCAGATTCAGCTCATCCAGCAGCTGCAATCGCAGCTGGCGCTCAACCAGGTTAAGCAGAACAACGAGGACGACGCTGACGAGGATGCGGAGCCCGAGGAGCGGGAGGATGGCGAAACGGACACCTACGAGGAGGAGGAGCGCATTGCCGACATGGAGTTGCGACTGAAGGCCGAGGCTCGCATGGCCGAGTCCAAGGCGCGCCAGCATCTCATTAATGCGGGAGTTCCGCTGCGCGAACGTTCCCATTCCCATTCCCGTTCCCGTTCCGCCTCCCCATCGCCCAGCCCCTCGTCGCCAGCTGTCTCTTTGAAGCGCAAGCGGGACGAAGATGCCGGCGCCAAGTCTGCTGGTGGTGCTAGGAGCTTTGGCCAGCCGGTGGAGAGCGCACAGGATGCGCTGTCCAAGCTGAAGGAGATGGAGAATATGCCGCTGCCCTTTGGCAACGATTTGGCATCCAGCATCATAACGCATCATGATGATCTGCCCGAGCCGAACTCCCTGGATCTGCTGCAGAAACGTGCGCAGGAGGTGCTCGATTCGGCCTCGCAGGGGATCCTGGCCAACAACATGGCCGATGACTTTGCGTTTGGGGACAAGTGCGGCGAGGGCAAGGGACGCAACGAGCCCTTCTTCAAGCATCGCTGCCGGTATTGCGGTAAGGTCTTTGGCTCCGACTCGGCGCTGCAGATCCACATACGATCTCATACTGGGGAGCGACCCTTCAAGTGCAACGTCTGCGGTAGTCGGTTCACCACCAAGGGCAACCTGAAGGTACACTTCCAGCGACACGCCCAGAAGTTTCCACATGTGCCGATGAATGCGACACCGATACCCGAGCACATGGACAAGTTTCATCCGCCGCTGTTGGATCAAATGTCGCCTGATAGTTCGCCCACCCAATCGCCAGCGCCGGCATCCGGCCAGGCGCCGACCAGCTCAACTTCCGCTCATCCGCCAGCGATGTCCTTCCCCGGCCTGCAGGGGCTCTATCGTCCGCCCATGGAGCTGCTGAAGTCCCTGGGAGCAGCGGCTGGCAGCACGGCCGGACTGCCGCATCCCTTTTTCCCTCAGATGCCGGGACTGGGCGCGGCTCTCAAACACAGCCAGCAACAGCAGCAACAGCAACAGCAGCAGCAGCAGGTTAGTCAGGATTTGCCGACAGATTTGCGCAAGTCTTCTGGACCCAGTTCACCACACGACGAGGAGGAAGATGATGATGACGATATGGCTGCTGTGCGGCTGCCCGTCAAAGCGGAACTGCTCGAGGAGGAGAAGGCGGAGCCGGAAACGACAGCGACGTCTGCCGAATGCGCTGACTTGGAGCCAGATCCAGAGCCGCTGCCGCTGGAGGTGCGCATCAAGGAGGAACGCGTCGATGAGGAGCAGGAGGAGGAGCAGCAGCGAGAGCAGCAGCGGGAACAACAGGAAACATCCTCCAATCGCCACACACCAACAGCCTCGCCCACGAACACAGTGCCAGCGACTCCGCCACTAATGCAGCGACACCACCATCATCATCAGCACCATCAGCACCATCATCATCATCAGCAGCATCATCAGCATCATCATCAGCATCATCACCATGCCTCCCACATGCCCGGCTATCCGCCAGTGGTGCAACCGATTCAACCACCAGCCATAATGCACGCCCAGTGCTCGCCCGGCTCCCACTCGCATCTGGATCAGCTGCCGACTCCTGGCCAATTGCCGCCAACGATGCCGCATCGCGAAGACTTCTTTGCTGAGCGATTCCCCCTCAACTTCACCACAAAGACACTCTCCCCCGAGCACCATTCGCCGATCCGTTCGCCAGCTGGCCATGCTCACGCCCACATTCCGCGCTCGCCCTTCTTCAATCCGATCAAGCATGAAATGGCGGCGCTGCTGCCACGTCCCCACAGCAACGACAACTCGTGGGAGAACTTCATCGAGGTTTCGAACACATCGGAGACGATGAAGCTCAAGGAGCTGATGAAGAACAAGAAGATCAGCGATCCCAATCAGTGCGTCGTCTGCGATCGCGTCCTCTCCTGCAAGAGCGCCCTCCAGATGCACTATCGCACCCATACGGGCGAGCGGCCCTTCAAGTGTCGCATCTGCGGACGCGCCTTCACCACCAAAGGCAACCTGAAGACGCACATGGCTGTGCACAAGATTCGTCCGCCAATGCGCAACTTCCATCAGTGTCCCGTCTGTCACAAGAAGTACTCCAATGCGCTGGTGCTCCAGCAGCACATCCGACTGCACACGGGCGAGCCAACTGATCTGACGCCCGAGCAGATTCAGGCGGCCGAGATACGTGATCCGCCGCCCTCCATGATGCCTGGACACTTTATGAATCCTTTCGCGGCTGCTGCTTTCCATTTTGGTGCCATGCCTGGCGGGGGTCCGGGCAGCCATAATCCGGGCGCGGCAGCTGCTGGCATGTCGGGTGTGGCACACAATGGCGCCTTGGGCTCGGAGTCGTCGCAGGGTGATCTCGACGACAACATGGACTGTGGCGATGGCGATGATTTCGATGACGCCTCCTCCGATCATCTCTCCAATGATCCAGCGTTGGGCGACGAACGTCCGCGTTCCGGCGACGACTTCAAGTCGCTGCTCTTCGAGCAGAAGCTGCGCATCGATGCCACCGGCGTGGTCAACATCAATAGTCATCATCCGCATCCACATTCGCATTCGCATCCACTTCATCAGCATGCGCGTCCTCGTTCCGCGGCCAGCAATCCCAATTCGATTGGCTCCGCTTCCGCCTCGCCCTCCGCGCCTGCCAGTCCCAGCTCTCAGCCCAAGCCGAGCTGCTCGCCGGTGCGATCCGTCTCGGAGGCATCGCAGGGTGCGCTCGACTTGACGCCACGTGCCGTCGCTGCTGCCCCGTCGCAGCCGATTGCCTCCCCGCCCAAGGAGAAGACGGTGAGTCCGCTCAGCCAGCAGTCGACGCCTGCACGCAGTCCCAATGCCTCCGCCTCTGTCTCCGCCTCTGCCTCCGTCGCTGCCTCGCAACTGCTCTCCTCGCAGCTGGCACCGTCTGTGGGCATTGATTGCCTGCCGCCCGGTTTGCAGCATCATCTGCAGCAGCAGCATCAGCATCTGATGCAGCAACAGGCGGCGGTGGCAGCTGCAGCGGCTGCCCAACACCATCACCATCAGATGCAGCAGCATGCGGCCGCACTGCATCAGCATCAGGAGCAACTGCGTCGCGAGGCACAGGAAGTGCAACAGAAAGCGGCAGCTGCTGCAGCAGCGGCTGCTGCCCAGCGTCAGACATCGCCACAGCCACCGACACGTGTCGGCGAATCACCTGGCGGTCCACCCGTTGGTGGGCAGCCCAATCCGTTGATCGGCGCCCGGCCACCCTTCGGCATGTTCCCCAATCTGCCCATCTTCCCGCCGGCCACCACGCAGAACATGTGCAATGCCATGAATCAGATTGCCCAATCGGTAATGCCAGCGGCACCATTCAATCCGCTGGCATTGAGCGGGGTGCGAGGCAGCACCACCTGCGGCATCTGCTACAAGACATTCCCCTGCCACTCGGCGCTCGAGATTCACTACAGGAGCCACACCAAGGAGCGCCCCTTCAAGTGCAACATCTGCGATCGCGGCTTCACAACTAAGGTAAGTCCGACACACAATTTTTGCAGTAAGAATATAAAATAAATATCGGTAGAATTTAATATATAAGTAGTATAGTAAAGTATAATATAATATATATATATATATATAGTACAAAGTTTTTAGGTTTTTTGTTCAGAATTTTAGAATTAGTTGAAGATGAAGAAACATGCAAAACATTATCTAAATATATTCGGAAAAATACAAACTAATTTTGAAAAGAACAAATAAATCATGTTTAGGATTAACAAGTGTTTCCACAGCTAAGAAATTTGAAATATTTACAAAAACGAAAATCAACACAAAAATTATAAAATATAAAAATAAATCATGATCTACAATTTAGCAAATCGTCAGAAAGTTAAATAATCAATATAATATTTGCAGGTAGAATATTTTCTGATTTTTCTGAAGGAATTTCGAATAGTAAAATATAAACATTATAATCCAAATACTTTCACATTTTATAAGATTGTTTATTCAAGTCAAGCGGTTTTTTTCTTAAAAAATTTTAAATATTATAATAATAATAATTAAATAATAGATGACCTAAAATATGGCAAAAAGACGAAATAAGATATTTATTAGGATATGTGATTAAAGCCAGGCGTTTCTACTGCACACAAGTTTAAAATATTTACAGAAAAATGTATCGAATGAACTTAATTTAAGAGCTATGTTCTTAATATCGATTAAAACCGATAACCTAACGCCTTTCTTTCTGCTCTCTCATTTAATTTTGTTGCAGGGCAACCTCAAGCAGCACATGCTGACACACAAGATCCGCGACATGGAGCAGGAGACCTTCAGGAATCGAGCTGTAAAGTATGTAAGTCTTCCAATGCAACACAAACACAACACAAAACAATATTCCCTGCTCAGTTTATGAATATATGATTGTTATTGAAAAGCACACAACAAATGCAGTGAAATGAATGTAGAAATTGCTAATATAGAAATTGCCAAAATTTGAACCCTTTACTTGCAGATGAACGAGTGGAGCGATGAACGCGAGTAATTAACTTAGTTATCGATGATATAGAGAAGAACAATCCAAATATGAATCAGCCATTGGCCGTGACAATAGACTCTCGCAACAACCAATATGATCTCATGCAGAGTTGTGATGAGGAGCAAAAAGAGTGTCGACAACGCTGCGCTGGAAGCCGGAGCCGAAGCCGAAGCAGAGGCAGAAGCAGAAGCAGAAGCCTCACACACAAGGTAGTTCAAGAGCAAAAGTACGAAAAACCCATAAAAAAAAGAAACCATAAAAAACATTAAAAAACTAAACAGCGCATATACAATACTTAAAATTTATAAATTGTTGCCCACAAAATTATTATTTGATTTTGTTGTGTGGGTGGGGAGCAGGCGCGATGCTTGATTGCCTGTGAGTTCTTTCATCATTTCTCTCCCATAAAGAAATGCTAAAGAAATTGAAAGCAGGCAACAGACAGACAGACGGACGGACAGAGGGAGAGACGGACACACACTAAATAAAAAATAAAACTAAACTAAACTGGCATGAAACGTATCCAAAGATGCATCAAAAGCAATTTTCCAGTTTAACAGAGGCCGTTGAAAAGCCGCTGGAGTGCTTTGAAATGAGACTGATAGCGTTTCAGGCTAATTACCTAATAAAAGAATAATTATATATATATATATATATATATATATATATATATATATATATATGTAATTACAATATTTGCAAAAAGAATCAGAAACACAAAACATGAAATGAAATCCAAATCGAAATCAGCTGAAATCTAAGGCGTAGTAAAATCAAAATTCGAATTTAAATTAATCTTAAGCTATGTTTAATACTAAACACTAAACAATAGGCGATAAATACTGGATAAAGTATATATATATATATATATGTATATATATATGCATTTATGTGTATATGATATATGATAACTAAGTCCACACATATTCAAGTATATATATATTTCAGATGTGCAATAATAATATGACACGCTATCAATTTAGTCTGGCTTTTGTTTCCTACGTTCTTATTTTTAATCTCTTGTACATACAACTACACGCAATAAATCCAATCAATTTGCTTTGCTTCGAATATATAGTTGTAATAATAATGATGCATAAATGAAAAACAAAAAAAAAACGAGAAATTGTGATACTAAATGTTAAATTGTTGGCCGAGGCAGCTGGAGGAGCCAAGTTGATGCAAAATGCTTTCCATATCACTGATAACAACTGGCAAAACTATTGTAAAAAAAAAGCAAAAAACAAATACAAAAAATTCAAAACTAAAAAAAAGTATAAAGATATATTTAACATTCATAGTTAATTTAGTTGGTAGTGCAACTTAAGGCGATTGTCAAACAAAAAAAAGAGGATTTATGTATATACACATATATATAAATTGTAATCTAATAATTTCGCAAAACCATTTAATTAATTAGCTTAGTATGTTAGTTAAGTTGACGACAGGCAAACATAAATTACCATATACACATAAATCATACGGATACAAATGTATCTCAATCTGTTTGTAAGCATAGTCTCATAATTTATTACACAAAAGATGATAAAAACAAAAAAAATGAAGAAAAGAAAAACAAAAACAAGAAAGAAAACCATAAAGCGAACGAAATACAAATAAAAAGTATACAAAGTAACAAATATATGTATTTAAGTTATGAAAAATTAATAAACAAACTTGACTTTTTATTTCGGCCACCCCGACCCCGACCCCGACCCATGTGTTGACTTCAACGTTCAACGCTTATCATGATCGGCACGGATATGTTCTGGGAATAAAATGAAATCCAAAGAAACCAAAGAAAAAAAAAAGAAGCGTTGAAATTTCGTGGCAAAAGGCCATGGACCCCTCAGTTTCGATCACCAAATTACGAATACAGCGTTGCAAGTGTGGGCCACGTTAAGATATTGTAATAAAAATGATTAGTCAAGTTTATTATCGTCATAATCTTTTAATTCGAAATCGAAACGGAATATTGATAGCCTATCCAACAGCTGGAAAGTGAGCTGGCTCAGAGCTGACTGGATCTGGATACAGATGCGAAGCAGCAGGGAAATATTTTTATTACCTTTTAACATTCAACATTTTTGCTGCCTAGTTTTTTTTTGTTGTTTTTTGTTGTATTCCCATCGTTTTTTGTCGTGTTCTTAAAAATTATTTTGCTTTAATTTATTTGCTTTTGCTGTGACTCGCTGCCAGTCGCTATCTAGCCGGCTATCCGGTCACTTTTGGCTTGCTGGCTGTTTTTTAGTCGTTAATCAAATATTTCTTGTTGACAATGCTGTGTCATATTTTTAAAGACCCACTGTGTGTGTGTGTGTGTGTGTGTGTGTGTGTGTGTGTGCATTGAAGTGAATGTTTTGTCTTTGACTAAAATTGTGTGATGGATTCTTAACTGGTTTCATTGAGTTTGAAAGCAAAAGGTTGACAAAATTTTAAATATTTATTTTTTATATTTATGGGCAAAGCTAAAAGTCAAGGTTAGCGCTCGTTTTCTATAAATACCTAGAATATATTTTTCAAATTAATTTAAATATATATAATAAATTTAGTTGGCCTTTCAACAGTATTTTCCTTGTTGACAGATATGTCTGAGTAATTTCTGAAATATGCTGACAATAGCTAATTACTCAAGATATTTCTCGACTGTTCACAAGCTGTCATCATCACGACTAATATGCATGCATGAAGATGTCTTTTCCGGCTCCTGCGATCCGTCGTCGATCCCTTATGTGTTGCCCTGACAACCCTTTGGCTTGGGGTGTCTTTGTGGCAGAGTCCAAGGGCTGTCAGAGTTTGAGTTGAATTATTGCTGGTATCTGACAGACGGTGTTCATGTTAATTTGCTGCGTATAATTGCCGATTACAGTTTTTAAGTTGTTTATTTATAAGTTTCAAATAGTTTCACCGCATTGCGTGTATTTTATTTTTATTTATTTTTCTTCCTCTGTCAAGTTGTGTGTTCGCCTTTACCTTAACGCGTCGCTCGTTAATGGATTTACAGCACGAGACTAACCGAAACACCCGGTTAAATGGTAAATGTCTCATTTATATTGCTTATAAAATGGCATAAAAATTTACTGGCCAAATAAAGTTGGCCGTTACTGGCTTAGATTTTCAAACTAACTGCGCTCAGAAGCAGCAATGGCAACAGCAACAGCAACGGCAACAACAATAATAACAACAACAACTACAACAACAACAACGACTACAACAAGAATAGCCTGATAACTATTAAGATACTACTACAACATACAATTGCTGCCTCGTTCGGATTGGGGACTCGCTCTCTGCTAAATCCTTGGAAAACGTTGGCAATAAATGCAAAAATCCTTACAAATAATATGAGAATGGTTATGGTCGCTGTTTCGGCTTATCGCCGGCATAAAAATACACACCCACACCAACACACACACACATACACACACACAGCACAACAATCTAAACAAGGAAAAATTTCACAAATTGCGCGGCTTGGTTTTCGCTTCTAAACAGCAGCAGTAAATGGGCCCCACAATCCGACAGATAGTCGACATCATCGTGGCTGATTCACAGTGAGCTCAAAAGTATATGCACGCTTGTAAAATACAGATTGCTTTATTGTGGCACTGCTACACAATTCTGCATGCCATCTATTTATATATATATACATTTTGGCTTCAATTCAATTTGTCTTTTAAAGCAGTTGATGATTTATGTTTATTAGTTTATATTAAAATTTATATATTATATTAAAAAAAATGTATCTTCGTATTACCGAAATCTAAGGTTTATTTATGAAGATAATTAATTAATTAAAAATATAATATTAGAAATAATTATTTTAAAATTTGTAAGTTTTGACAATTTATTAATTATCATTATCACATTCAATTCAGATTTAGATCAAAGACTTTTCTCATGCCTCATATAGATTATTTTTCAAGATAATAGTTAGTTAATTTATTAAATAACCTAAATAAAATAAAATATTAAAAATAAATATTGAAAATTTGTTAAGATTTGACAAGTTCATAATTTTCATTCTTCACATTAAATTCAGATTTGGCGCTCTACAATTTGTTTTCCTATCTTTCATATGCATTCTATAAAATCCTTTAGTAAATCCTAGTCATTTATGCATGACAACTGTGTTTAGCCATTTATGCGTTTGTTTTGCGACCTTTGTGCCACTGTGCCACTAGACAAAATGCCGAACAACAACAATAACAAACATAGCCAACACTTCAATACGGAAAATCTAACGATTTGTTTGCACTTTTATTATTTCCTGCTGCTGCTGCTGCTGCTGCTGGTGCTGCTGCTGAAATTGTCACAAAATAAAAATAACAACAGTCGAATCCATTCCATTCCATTCCATTCGGATTCATTGGCATTGGGCACACACAGAAACCAAAAATCAAGCGGAATATGCGATGCATTTGGTGGGTTACCTTCCACTCCATCTCCGTCTCCGTTCCCGTCCCCGGCTGGTTAAGCTCCTTAATGGTGTTTGGGGGTATCCGTATCTATCTATCTGGCAGTGTCAGTTTGGCACATCATTTGGCCGACACACAATGGCAGCGGCTGCCTGCCACCGTTTGAGTCGCCGCCAAGTTGCGCTTGCATTTTGACGGCGGCAGATTCGGACGCTACTGGATGGATATGGATATGGTCACTTATCAGCCCGACTGCCTTGGCTGGGCGCGACATTTGAGTCTGAGTCGAAGTCGAAGTTGGAGTTGGAGTCCGAGTCTGAAACTTGACATGCGCTCGTATTTATGCAACATTATGCACGGGATTAGTTGACAGAGCTGAGTAGCTGCTGTGTCCGCCTTAAGCCAACATACTCATTGTCTTGAATGAGGCACGTGTTGCCCGTGCGCTGGGTGGGCGTGTCATTTGCAACTGTTTGTGTTTTGGGTAATCGATACGATCATAATATTGCCCAGCCAGATTAATTGGGCTTGCTTACTTCTTCGTGTGGCATATTGCATTTAGTTCTTATTTGCGGTCGCTCATGCAACGTATTTACTTCTGTTTGTGTTTGCGTGCTTAGCCGCGGCACACTTTCGTCTGGTATTAACCATATTCCATGTTAAATAAAACAAATGTCTTTGATAAGAAATAATCCACAGCTCTTATTTTATACAAATTTAAGTTATTGCCAGATTTATTGCCTCTGTCAAATTGCAGTATTTTCTTTTTAAGTTTAACACCATAAAAGTCCAAGTTCGTACTTAAAGCAGAACAATGGCTTGTTAGCCATTTACTGAAATCACTTAATGATTCTATCGGATATATACGTATATGATATATGAAAGTTTTTAGCTTAAGATGTGAGTCAAAGTTATAACTTGGCTGGCAACTTTGCGTTTGCCAATGGAAAATGATGAAGCATAATTCGGAACGCCCCCGAGGGCGTTGACCAAACGAGCAAACAGATTACTCTGCCCAAGACGGAGAGAGAGGGTGGGGGGAGTGGTTGCCACTCTGTTGAGGCAACTAGCTTTGATTGTGGAACCGTGTGGCAGTCAACGCGATTTGTTGCTTGGCTGCATCGCTTTGCCGCCCACACATCCAAAAGAGCAGAAAGAAAAACGCTCAAGCAATTTTTGCCAGGCAGAAAATTACTTTACTCTATGCCAGTAGAAAGAGACAGATAGCGAGAGAGAGAGAGAGTAAGAGAGAGAGCAGGAGAGTTGCAAAGCAGCGTTTACAGTTTTAGATGGAGTACAGTTTTGTACAGCTTCAATAATACCCGCAATCCCAGCAGCAATTTTCAAAATTTCAATCCCAATTCTCAGTCTCCACACGATACTCAGTTGCCTTCTCAATTACATTTGCAGTGATTTGTTTGCTGCAGTCCGCTGCGTTGCCGTTGTATTTGGTTGCCACTGCTGCAATGCTGATGATGGGCTTCCCATTGAGTCGATCTAATTTCTCATGCTGGAATCATCGATTCATCGTTTTGCGTTGTGCTGTAAATAACTGCAGCGACCAAAGCAGTGGAGAACAACAACTGATAAATCCAAATAGCCATTCAGTCAGATAGTCAGTCAGTCAGTCAGTCAGTTAGCCAGTCAGTCAGTCAGTTGTTGACGTGTCTACTAGCAGCAGGCGGGTCCCCGCTCTCTTTTGGCAGACCCAGCAGCCCAATCAATCCATTTCCAAACCACTTTGCTCCACAGCCATTCAACCACCCAACAATCCCCATCCACCGGTCGTGTTTTAATGCCAAATCTAAGCGGTTCAAATATATTTTCGCCTGATTTGGGAGCAAAAACGCGGCATAATTGCCGTTTTGTTTGTTGCCAGTGCAGGAAGAGTGAGACAGAGACAGCCTGATAGAGAGAGAGAGAGAAAGAGAGAGTGCGGAGCAGGGGACGCTAAACGGAGACGGAGAATTACCAAAAGGGGGAGCACCAAACAGAAATTGCACAATTTAAATAGCCAATATATGTATATGCATTAATCTGTGTATGTGTGTGTGTGTGTGTGTGAGTGTGTGTGTTTGTGTGTGTGGTTGTGCCTGTGTGTGTGTGTTGTCGTTTTTTTCTTTGTAAAGGCGAGTGTTGGGTCAAATCAAAAAATCACAACAAAATTACTCGCTTGTCATGAAAGTTGCCTCGAATTTTTCTTTTTATGCCCTGTACACATTAAAACGCTTGAAGAGGGTATATTAGTGTGTATATATAATAAAATTTATCACTTCAAATCACCTATAAACAGCTAAGAATATAGAAAGGTTTTTTGTTGCACATTGCATATTATTTATTTTTATTTACATATTTAATTTTAATTAATGTGGACTAAAAACAGTTCTCGGTTTCTGTTGCATATTTCTTAAAACTCGATTACAGGGTATCTGGCAGTTGTGCCCGTCTGAGTGCAGGTCTCTGCTGTTGCTGCGGATGCAAAACGTTTTGCCATTTTGTCTTTGTCTTCCCTGCGTCTCCCCCTCAAACAAGATGAGTGCAAAGTGGAATTGTTTTTCTTTCTTTTTTGTATTTTTGTATTTTGGAAATTTTTTATGTGTGAGTATAATTTGAATTTACAACCAGTGGAACGCTTACCGTTATGTGAAATCATTCAAGCACATTTTTTAATTAATCTTATTTTATTTTGTTATTATTTGTTTGATAGATTTTTAACATTAGAATCAATGTAAAATATGTTTTCAATTATAGTTTATTTAAATGCAAACAAAAGCAATTTAAAAATATTGTATTTATTATTGAGTTAGTTTTTCATTAGTCTTGCTCCACTGTGCGCCGCCTGCAATCAACGTGACGTATGAGTGTTTGGTTGTTTGTCAGCTACGAGTTTGCTGTCCGTCCGTTCGTCGTGTCCGTCCAAACTTGAACTGGGGACCGAGTTGAGTTTTGCTTTTAAGCCAGTGAAATCTGGGTGAGTGCGGCCCCAAAACGATTCCGGGCGGAATATGCAATTATGTATTTTTAAGTTCATGTTTTAACAATTGCAAACTTTTCTCTCCAGCTCTGTCTCTCTCTATCTCTCTCTCTCTCTCTCTCTCTCTCTCTTTGGCGTTGCGGTTGTTGTTTTGTGGCTGTTCGCATTTGCGCCCAATTGCTGTAAATATAAAATTGCAGCAATTTTCTATGGCTTGGCTCGATTGGAGCTCGGCGACGCGGATACCGCTGCCTGCTGCATGCCACACAAGTCTAGACTCGAGAGTCGAGACAGCAACTCGGGTGGTTTGAGTTGTAGGCCTGTGTAGCCTGTTGTAGTACCCGGCTAACAACCGCCCTGTGGGTGGTAGCGGGCCCAGTTATTATGAATAGCAGCAAATTGCAGCGCAACGGCAAAATGGCGACGGCTTAAATTGAACTTCAATTTCAAGCCAAAGTTCTACAGCGATTATGGCCAATTGCACAATGGCGATTTGTGCGGCCTTATGGAAGATGTGTAAGCAGCAACATTAACTTAAACTGTCAAACGGCGGCACGAGTGTGTGAGTGCCGCTAACTTAATTGAGTTGGCCCGGACACACCTCTTAATTGATGTGAGCCAACACAGCCGTGCATACAAATAGCCACAAAATCAACAGTTAGCCGAAAAAAAAAACTCATTGAAAGCAAACCGGCAACAAATACACATCGAGCAGCCTCCACACAGCCACTGCTGACTCTGTCCCAGACTGAGACACTGCATTGAGACCCGGGCACAGCTGAGAGTGTTGCCTATCCCAGCCAAACAAACAAAAGACATCTGCTCACTAGCTGTGCGCGATTTTATTTGGTGTCAACTACAAAATAACAACAAAATGTTTTGCACTCTCATGAGTGTGTTTATTTCTTAGCTCCTATCGGAAAACGTGATTGGTGCTATTTCTGTTGAGTTGATTGTTGTTGTTGTTGTGTTGTAAAGTTACAGCTGTTGTTGTAAAGTAGTCTCTATCTTAACAAATTATTAACTAAAGCTGTATGTTAACACAATTATTAGGTTTTTATCAGTGAATTCTTCAAATATTTATCAATTTAACTGCTATCTATCCACCAACATCGAAAGATATGTAACTTTATTCAAATCTGTAATTTACTAGATGCGAAATCAATATTATTATTTATGGAGCTGAGGGCCTAGTTGCTACTGCTCTTACTTGTATTATTAATTGTTAAATATACTTTAGTTAATATCAATTAATAAATAAATTTAAGTATTCATTTATTGTTTTGCAAACTCTTTTAATAATTTAAATATGTTTTTTGCTGGCTGTTACTAAGGTTTTTATATATATATTTTATATATATATTTTTTATATATATGCTCCAATATATTGCGAAGCTCAAACTCCACAGCTGACTAGAATACCAAACCCAGCGGGATTTGAAATAAATAGTAGAGAAAAGTATGTTTTCAAGTTAATTCCAATTATAACAGAATGGATTTTGATAAAGGTTTCTTTTGGGAAGCTAACTCGCATGTTCATTAATTCTCATAGACAACTTCTTGAGTAGAGAATGAAGGCGTTCAACGGTCTAAATCTCAAGTCAACATCTATAATTTCGTTTTTGGAATTCACACGGATAAACAAGGACTTCAAATTAGCAGAAGACGCAACATTGATTTTCTGATTTCTCAGCATAATAAAAAAGCATTGGAAATGCATTTGGCTTGCGAATGAATGCGTTGCTCAATGAAAGCGCAAGTCCATTGTTTAGTAGGATAATATTTACTTGCAATAAAAAGTCGTAAATACATGTACATACGTATGTATGTGCAACATACTTGTGCATGCCCATTGCAAACTGAATCGATTAATGATTATTGCAAGTAGCTGAATGGCAAACGGGAATGAGACGAATTCGATGAAAAACGCGAATTACTGCAGCAGCCAATAATAAAAACAAACAACAAATCGCAAATCGCACGTTGCAATAAAAATCGGTTCACAGATCAATATCAATGTGTGTGTGTGTGTGTGTGTGTACACACATATGTGTATAGTAGAAGATTTCTGCAAACAGCAGACATGTAATTTAAATTGTATATTGTGAGTTTTTTGTGGGGAACAACATATTCGTAATCGATTCAAAATGGAATGCGCCCAGAGTTTGAAGTTGATTGTTTTGCAGCAATTGAAGGTTTAGTTTAGCTCGCCGGAGATGATTTTGCGTTTTTTTGTGAATGAAACAATTTACTGAATAAAATTCCTGCCAGATTTGCATGCCAAATTCCTAGCACTTGTCGATTTCGAATGCAAATGCAACTTGTTTTTTTCTCTTTTCTGACGAATTTCAAATTAGGCTCAAATTAAAAAACTTAAATGCCGAGCTTTAGTTTTTCATAGATTTCATTATGTGCTTGAGATCCTTTTCTGAATATAAAAAATATTGGGAATACATAATCAATGAGCTGAAGGCAATAAGTTTCCGACCTCCTCCTTCACCACTGAGTTGGCAAATGAATTGCATTTTGTAGACATTTTGTTGTCTGAGTCAATGTCCGGCATTTGCAAGGTTTGTTTTGAAGGCAACTGGACGAGTTGTGTTTTTTGTTTTTAGTTTTTTATGGACGATAGAGCTGAGGCTGCAACTGCGACTGTAACTGCAACTGCAACTGCCGCCGGCACCGATAACAAATCGCAGATACATAATTAAATTACAGCGTTTTAATTTCTGTAATTAGTCACGACTTTTGTCGCAGCGCACTCTGTAACTGGCTGGGGCATGCGGGGCTGCTGGAGAGGGTCTGAAACTAACCCATGGCGGCGCCAAGAAGCTCCGAACCAATGAATTCAAATTAAAGCACATTTGCATCTAAGCAATCGTATCTGTATCGACTACCAGCTACAAGACTCGACGCCAGGCAACAACATTTATTCGATCTCAGTGCGTTGATATACATACATATATATACAAATATATATGTGCACCAGGAAACCGGATTTCTATCCATAGACCTTAGTTAGCAATCGAATCACCAAAATGATCTATTTAATACGAGCGTGGGCCATAAATTGTTGCCTCTGAAACAAAAATATGCAATGTATTTTGACTTTTGCCTTGCGTGTTGTGCGATTGCTCGAAGAAGACATAATGAGGAATGAGGGATGTGGGATGGGGTTGGCCAGTTAGCGGAGTTAGGGGTTGGGTTGGAGCTGGTGGGACTTGGACTTGGTGCTTTGGCGACTGCGCGTGCGCATTCACATATAAATTAAAGAAATGTCACACATTTCGCACACACAGTCGACACTCGCTCGCCACTTGATTCATGAAATATGCGAATTCGAATGCAGCAACAAGTCACAAACAGCTAAAAGCGGCTCAAAGCCGGCCACCACAGCACCACTAAGCCACAGTAACCCACCGGTAGTCACATGCTCCTCTTAATCATCATCATCGTCATCATCATCACGATCATCATCATAGTTGCCATGTAAACTCATTTAGGCTCATTTGAATACAAAAAAAAGAGGGGAAAAAGAGGCGACGTTTGCTAGTTCCATTTATTCAAATACGCTTACATATATTTCATGACTCGAACTTGTTGTCCAGTGTGTCCAGTGGCAGTTCCCATCCAAAGATTGAATTGGCGGAGTATATCCAGGCAGTTGCTCTCATTGCTACCTATCTGTCAGTATATATAGATTTCCTTTTTTAACAGCGATTTTTCTATTTACTTACTTAATATAAATACTTTATTATCTCAACTCTACTTCAAAAGAGCTTAACCATCTTTGCTTTATATTCACATACATATTTGGAGGATATACATACATACATATAAATATATGTATAGTTACTCACACGTATATATTTACTCAAGTATTTATAAGTTCATAGGGCCAAGACTGAACAATTTCGCATTTCACTTTGAGTCTACTTCTAAGTAGCTACAATCTGCGTTAACTTAATGTAGAAGCTCGTACGTGTTCACATCTGTACATAGTCTGCACATATGTATATATATATATATATATGTAGTTATATGTTTATATATGTATGTGCACATCTGTATGAGCTGTTAAAGTTTTTAAATAACAATATGTGAACGCAGCAAATTCACATCAGGATATATAGAAAGTACTTCCTATATACACAAGTATGTTTTATATAGATTTTTTATGTATATTTTATATATTTATATGTACATATGTGCAGATATATTTGTGTTCAGCGTTGAAGGTGGAGAGCATAAAGGTCAAAAGTTTCTCGATTGCAGTTGAAACTTTTATATGCATTTTTTCCTTTCTTTATCAAGCGTGTTACTGCACACAACACGGAACGGTAGACACACACACAAGTACACACATACACACACACATGCATAGCAAGAGCCTTGGTCCTGGCTGTGCCGTGAGTGCGCCATATCCTTTAACTCGCGTTAGCTTCGAAATTTCTACCCATACGAAAAAAAAAAAGAAAAGTAGTTTTCATATTTTTGGCGATATGCGATGTTTGTGTGTGTTTGCTGTGTGTGTGTGTGTGTGTGTGTGTGTGTCCTGCACTTAGCCACCACTAGTCCAGGTGGAAACAAGCAAAAGGAATATAAACGAAAAAGGCGAAAGGAGCCAGATTCGCTTTAGCAAATGGCAAAGCACAAATTTATGTAAAAAGATCTGTGATTTATATCAGCAACTGGGGGCAAAACTTTTATTTTGCCCCACGATTGAGACGACTGCGATTCGCTGCTTTCGCCAAATACACACTGAGAAAAATACAATGGAACTTAAAAATATTTTAATCAAAAGCGAACGATAAACTTAATAGCTGTCTGTTTAACTGTGGACTCTTTTTGGTAAGCACAAATAAATATTATCATCAAAAATAAAATAAAATATTAAATAAATTAATAAAGAAAACTTTGAAGCTGTAAAATATTAAATTAAATATTACACACATATTCTTAAGTATTATTTAAGTATTGGGTCTGATGTGTATTTTTAGATTTTTGTAATCATTTATTTTGCTTTGGATTATTTCAGCTAAGTGCAGGTTTAATTTATGGAATTTTAGTTTTACCGCCGCTTCAACTTTTGGCTTCCAATGCTTTACGTGCCATTGTTGTTGTAGTCTCCGTTGTTCCCATTGTTGTTGTTGTTATTGTTGTTTTCCCACCGCATGTGCCAGTCAGACGTGTGTGTGTGTGTGTGTTTGGCTGTGAAACTTCTAACGCACATAAATCAGATGCACTTTCAGCTTTTTCGGGCAATGAATAAAAATAAAATCAAATGGAATAAGAATAAAACGCAGCCGGACAAGGAACCTTTGCAACCGAAAATTAACCAGACTATTTTGCTCAGCTATATGTGTGAGCATGTTGGCCATGGCCTCAAACTGCATCGATTGCAGTTATTTGAGTCGTTGGTGGATCTGCAGAAGGATGCGAGCCTGACAAATTGGAGTCATTTGCGTTAAGCATCCCTTTTACATGCGTGTCTGAGCGAGCCTTGCCCTTGCTTAATGAAATACGGCCAACGTCAAAATTCAATTAGCCTTCAGCTTCGCAAAGATGTGAAATGAAAACACACACACACACAGTCGCACACACACACGCACACTCGCTGGCGCTCATAAATGATGATGACGCCGATGGGCGCATGAAATATAAAGCAATTTTGCTAATTGCCATTAGGAATTTTAGCTCGACTCTGTTACTTACACCGCACCTCGCTACAGCAGGCAACCACCCAACCACCCAAGCAGCCACCCACTCTGCCACCCATTTTACCCACAGCGTGCTCAGTTAATTGAACGACTTGCTCATTAGAGAAGTACGCGGAGCTAGAGAAGATTGGGGGATGAGTTGGGGGCTGCTAAGGTGGGCAGAGGCAGCCAACCGATGCTATAAATTAGGCACATAAGCCAGTGTCAGTGTCAGCGTCAGTGTCTGTATCTGTATCAGTATCGGTGTCAGTGTCAGATACAGTGTATCTGAAAGATACATTCGCTCATATTTCCTAGGGTTAAGCCGAATGAACGATTTGCGATAGCATCGTGCAGAGCTACCAATTCCCCAGCACATCGAACTTTGCAAATCCGCTTTGATCCCCATATGAATGTCATAAAAAATGAAGCGAGAATCAGCTCAGAATTTCAGACTGGAGCCGCAGGAGTGCCGCATCTGGTCAAATATTATCACAGACTTCAGAAATCCACTTGGATTTGCTTCTATTCTCCATAAGTGTGCATTTAATTTGGTTCAAGTATTCTTTTTTTCTGTTTTTCTTTTTTTAAAAACTGAGGCAAGTGGAGGACTTGCTGACAGCTTTTTGTTTGCCTTTGTCTCTCAGCGACACGCGACAAGTGAAGCTCTGAAGTTGCCCTGAAGTTCGCAGCCCTCGCAGTCATCGAGGGGTTGCGGTCAGGGTGGGTATTGCCAGTTTGGGGTGTGGCAGTAGCTTATGTTGTTGCAAATCACAGTGACAAGATAATAAATAAATATCAAAATATGTCATAAAGAGATTTTCAACAACGCCCAACTGACAATGAAGTGGCACAAGCTGGTGGAGTGTTGGTGTTGCTGTTGCTGCTGGTTGCTGGTTGCTGGTTGCTTGTTGGGTGTTTTGCTGGTGTTTGGAAATTGAACATAAGGTGTCGCTTAAAGAGTGAGAGTGAGTGGATTTGCTGTGAATATGTGAAACCGGATTTCTGCTTACTGGTGTGAACTGAGCGAATTAATGATTCAAACTGTTTACAACAGTTTGCGATTTTAGTAAAACATGCATTTAAATTATGGTCGGGAGCAGGTTATTTATTTTCGGCTCTCGCCCAACAATTTTTTAGCTGCTTACCTGTGAGTTACACAATGTGTTTTTATAACATTCCAAATTGTAGTTACTAGCTGCAATTGATTTATGATCTATAATCTATATTGACTGAAAAACTAGACTAAAGTAAGGCTTACCAATTTGGTTACAATTAACTGGATGTGTGTACAAAAAAGTATACAGATTGTTATATAGAAAAGTGCAGACCTAACAAAGCAAATATATTAACAAATGCAGACTTAGCATATATCCAAATCGACCAACTTACAATTACTATTTTTTTGAGAGTATTTGATGAATATGCTTAAATTATAATCAACTAAACGTAGTCAGTAGTTGCAAACGATTTATGATCTACGTATATTCCAAGAATCTGACTCTTTTCGCCATCTGCTTGCATGTCTTAAAGTAAGTGTAATATTTCAAGAATACATACTGGAATGCAGACCAAAGATACATAACTTCATTATTACCATTATTTTAAGAGACTTTCCTAAACATCTTTAAAATATTATTCATCTGGCTATAAAATATTATTATCCATGTGTTACGATTACTAAATGCCAATTATTTTGTATATTGAATACAGAAATCAGTTAATTGACTAATTTCAATGATTGACCGTGAAGTTAAAGATCTGCCGATATATGAATTCGATATGGAATTCCAGATCAAATTTCAAGCCCAACAAAGTGTTGCATGTCAACGTTTTTTGGCTGGTTGCTGACTGGGTGACAAATGAAATCCCAATCCCAGTGTGACAGCCAACGAAGTGCGAAACAAGCTCAAATGCCACTCAGCCATTTCGGGCTGACTAAAACTGTGGTTCTCAGCCCTCAAAAGGGGTTAAGCGATGGCTCGAGCGGGGCTTGGGGAGGGATGGTTGGCAGAGCAGAGCAGACACATAACTAGTTAGCCACCCCAAAGGACTGCATATCAGCATCAAATTGGAAATGCTTGTCATATTCCTCATATATCCGCCTTGATACATGGATTATTCATTTTTATATATATGTGGATGCACATGCGTAAGGCATTTCATAAATTATTTGTCACAATTAATTGAATTGTGTGTGTGCAAAAGGAAGCAGCAGGTTCCTCTTCAAAAGGTTTATGTGCACATCCTGCCCCATCCCCCGCAGAACTTTTCCAGATGCATTTACACATTTTCAGCAGTTTTTGTAAAACTTTGTCACCACTAAATGTGCCCCGTTTGGGTGGGTGGACACTTTGTGTGTATGGGTGTGTGTGTGCACAATTGTCTGTTGCAGACTAAGGGGGACAAAAGGATAAGGGCCGCACATCCTTCTGTGCTGACAAATAATATGATGAGATACGACATATGTGCAAACAAGTTTTCTAGCATTGCTTCATATAATTGAAAATCATACTTGTATACAATACAGACGTCTATCTTATATATATATATATATATATATATATATGTTTGTACGCTCTGACAATATTTTTGGGCAATTCGAGAGCCCCTTCCGCCAGCCCTTTATATATATTTGCGGGGTAATTTAGAGGCCAATATCCTGCTGTGAAATATACGCTGCTTTGGTTTCCGCCCAGACTTGGACTGATGTTCACTTGGCCATTGTTCATCGTCCTTGGGTTGCATTAGGCGTTGGATTTAGCGCTCAGAAATGATTTATGATTATGACAAATTGTTGGCGGCAACTGAAATCAGTGCGTACATCGAACGTGGAACATGGAACATGGCACTGGGAGTGGATAACCAAAGCTTTTCGATTGAAGGGGAGGCGGTGCTTGGCCTGGGCCATTATAATCCCCGGGCAGGGTGAGCTTTAAGAGTAAGTTAAATTTGTGGAGCTTGAACTGAATGTGGTGTGGCCCTTAAAGAGACAAAGGTGCTTGGATGAGTGCAGTTTAACACGCCAGAACTATAAACTTGGTTTATTTTGTTACCTTGCAGTAAAGTCGTTTTTTGAGAAATAAGAAATAACAAAGTCATTCAACAATTCCTATTCCATAGACAAACTATTTTCCTGTTTTTCCATTTTATTTAATACCTTAGATCATCTGCATCATTGTTGCCTTTGTCATATGGCCGATTTCCATGAAAAAGCCGTATATCAAGAGCATAGAAATCAATGCAACAATAGTTTAACTGGCCATTTAAATATATAATTTTCGTTTTAAGTTCGGTTTTTTCTTTATTTTTGGGTGTCAGTCGATCTGAAGATGGAAAACAGAAAGTAATCAGTATATACTCATTAGACACTGAAATCTGAATACTGAAATGAGAAATGAGAAATACGACGGAGCGCATGCAATTAATGCTGATAATAATCAAATAATTAACTTTCTTAATTGAAAACAATGAAAATGGTTTTAATGTCTTTGTGTTTGGGCTTGTTAGAAATGTGGCCAAGTTCCAAATGCGCTAGCTACGATGTGTTTTGGTAACATTAACACTTCAACTATGGGGCGCAACGTTGACGGTGACGACGATGATGATGATGGTTTCTAATACATACCTGAATGGAGTCTATTAAATTTTGAGGTTCTTTAAAAATACATTAAACAGACGGAGAGAAACAATGGCTCAAACAAAAGGCAAAGCAAGGCCAGGCAAGGCAAGGCGCAAGCCCCTAGATGAGCTGCTGTTTATCGCACAGGGTATCGGATCGGAATACTTTTTGACTCGATGCAATAATAAAATGAAAGAATATATAATTTTAACCGAGAAAAAAATAAAAATCGATGCCATAAGGCGGCTATACCCATAAAAATGTGACAAGGCCTAAGACAAACGTTCAAACAAACACACTCAAACACACACACAGGCAAAGAGAGATTGAACGACACATGCAGCACAGGTTGGCAATGGTTAATGTGGCAGGGGCACGTTGGCATGTTGCAAGCGGTCCACAAGGAAGCAGCACAGACACAAGCAGAAACACAATAAATTACTCGACGGAAAATATTGATAAGGTGACACACACAGAAAACGGGACGAGAGCAGAGTCAAACCTGGACTCAGACTCGGACTCCGATTGAGAGCCAGACATGAGATGACACCCAGCTGATCGCTGTCCATCCGAGCCAGTCGGTGCATAGAATTCCTGTGGCCTTGCTGCTTTTTATAGCCAACGTCTCGCCAGTGTCGCCAAGGATGACGCATGTGCCCCTAACGGTGGCCAATGTCGCAACCAAAATGAAATGAGTTAAACGAAGCAGGTAACTCTGGCCACATTTGCTGATAAGACAGTAAGCACGGCAAACGAGTTCCAGTTGCACTGAATAAGGTTGAATTAGTTGCATAAAATAGTTCATCTTACTAGCTGACTATATAGAATTATAATTCTATAAATTTGGTTTTCAAGAAGAAGAAAAGTATTTGAGAACTTCTTTTTGGAAAAAATACTTCTTACCAGCAAAAATGAGTATTATGAAAAATATAATAATATTTTACACTACAAACAAAATATATCTGTATATGTCAAGAAGGGTATGTAGTGTTCGGCGTGCTCTTTCTAGTTTTAATTTTATTTTACACATTTTCTACTTTACAAAATAACATTCCAAAATAACGGTCCAATTAGCATCGAACTGAAATTCGTTTGGTCAGCAGACAGCTGAACGAGTTGTAATAAGCTAATAATTTATAAATTCAAATTGATATTCAGCTGGCATAGTGTGGCAAAAATAATTCCCATGATCGGGCCCAGGCACAAATCACTTCGCTTTCGAGCCGTGCATAGCTGCCAACTTTTTCAAACGCCTCGAATAGTAGGAGCCCAAAAACCAACTTCGAAACCGAAACCGAAGCCTAAAAATGCAAATATATTGACAATTTCCCAGCACGTTCGCACCGACACAAACTCATTAATTAAGTTGAGTTAAGGTATTTGTTAGCGAGCAAAACTGACATACAAATTTGCCTTATGGGCCTAGAAAGAAGTACTACCATCCAAGAAGAAGAAGGAACCAAGCAGGCGACAACTCTGGCAATTAAGAAATTTATAATTCCCGAACGTTTGCAGTGCGAAGCCAATTGGCGACAGCAACAAATTAAAATTACAGACAACACAATGAATGTATGAATACACAGCTAGACAGATAGAAAGATGGTCGCTTGGATGGTTGAATGGTTGGATGGTTGGATGGATATACCTCCAGAAGAGCGCTGCGGCCCACAAATAAATAAAGGTTCAGTTTTACATCATAAAAATCGTTAGAAACGTGATTGAAATCTGAGAAATGCTCTAAAGGCAACCAACCGGAGGCGCCTCGAGGCGACACATATCGCACCACGAACGTGTCCACGTTGCGCATGCGCATCTACAACAACAACAACAACAACAACAGCCAACAGTCAACAGTCAAGAAACAACAACAACAAATACAGGCAGCGTTTGTATCTCGTATCTCATACACCATTTAAGCTAATTGCCGCTGAAAGAAAAAAACAGACATCGCTGCCTGACTTGGCTTGTTGTGTGTTGTGTGTTGTATATGAATATTGTGTTGTTGTTGTTGTGTTTGTTGAGCTGACAGTTGAGCAATAATAATTGTCAAAGCTCTGACTTACGTTGACTTATCGCTGCTGACTGCTTAAGGTGCTTCCTCGACCATTCGAACTCAATTAAATTGTCAAAAGTTTTGCCGCCCCTTCATGTTTCATGTTTATAGGCGTCGGGCTCCAATGTTCCCAGCGCATCGACTTCAATGGCAATTAGCGCCACTTGGTAAGCATATTTCCAATGCATGTAGCCAACAATATTTATGCAGTCATAAACAATTTCCCAACACTTTCTTCTCATTTAACTTGTCGCCCTTTTTGATGTTTGCTTTATGTGCATTTAATGTGTTTTTCGTATATGCATTGGAATGTGAAACTAAACTATTTGAATGCGTATTAACTGCAAAACTAATGATTGTATTTGTTAAATATAATCATGTTTGTATCAATTGTATTCCTTTAATTAAGTTTTTAATACCTCTGAGTTTGCTTACCTTTGCTAAACTTATCTTATTCATTTTTCCTATCTTTTTACTTTTACTTATTTGATTTACTTATTTAAATTGTTACATTTTTCGCTTTACACCTTATACAATTTAATTTAAATTTTGTATTTAGTGAAATTGAGGAATGGAGTTGAAACTGTTCAACTACAGATAAAGTATCTAGTGCCATTGACTCATATTTAAAGTACACTTTATTTATGATGGCATGAAAATGCAGTAATTCAGTTAAAGTTATTATTAGGAGATAAAGCAATGTAGTTGCAGTTGAATGGAATATTGCCTAAGCGTATTGTATACAAATCTAAAACGAAAGCAAACCGAGGCAAAGATACTTAAAAGTAGAAATATGCAGCCAGACAGAGCAGGGCAGACCAGACCAGACCAGAGCAGAGCAGACCAGGCCAGAGCAGACCCAAACCAATCCGACCAGATGGACCGTGAACTGTCGAAGTGACGTGCTACTGAAGCCCTTGGCACTGAAGTTGGCCAACAATTTGTTATCATCCATCGCTGGCCGTCTGTGGGTGGGAAACAGCAGGAACAGAAGCCGTTGTAGCTGCAGCTTTAACTGAGCGCTGGCTGATGTGGCGCAAATGAATTGTATTGGCAGCTGGCAGACGACGATGAGCAGCAAAAAAAAAAATGTATTTATTATAAATTTATGCGGCTGTGAATGTGCAGCGACATTAATTAATTGGGCTTTTCATAAAATCTCGAACAGACGATGTGGACGAGCACAACGTCACACTGCCTGCTTTCCAATCCAATCCAAGAGTTAACACATACACAACTGTATCTGTATCTGTAGCTGTATCTGTATCTGCAGCTGTATCTACAGCTGCGTCAGCTACCGAGCTGCTCATGTTTGCTGTTAGCTGCTGTTGCTGCTGTATCTGCCAGTGCGCCAATGTCTTACTCTGGGCTTGCCTGGTTAGAGCTGTTCGAGCCGTCGATGCTTGATTGCTAATTGCAATCCACGTTGTCACCCGTCCAGCACTGTCCAGCTGATTGCCAGCGACATGGGCACTGGCACTGGCACAGCTCCAGGATCACAGTCGCAGCTTTGAGCGGCGAGCCAGTTTTCAATTTTCATTTTTTTCCCTCTTTTTCACTTTTCTCACTAATGTGGTTCAGCTTCAGGTCTAGGTAGCAGCAGCAGCATCAGCAGCAGCAGCAGCAAAAAAAACTCTATGTAACAACTACAAGTAGATTTACAATTTGTGATACTTCCCGTACTTCAACAACTTAATAAATATCCATCTATCGCTTCTATCTCTGTGTGTGTGTGTGTGTGCGAGAGTGTGTGTGTGTGCTGGAGTTCGGCAGCGTAGAAAAAATCATGTCAGGCGTCAATTTGAAAATGTTTAAGTGATTTGTTTACACGCGGCAGCGTCTATTAACGAATTTATGGTAAACAAAGGGAAGTCGTTTGTTCAGCCAGCCTTACGCCCACCCCCCGCCCCCTGCATACTTCACCTACCACCCAACCCCTCAGCACTGGGCAGCTCGAGAGTGTATCTGCAGCTCGAGTATCTCATGCGCCAGCAGACCCGACAACCAGAGCAGTCAGGTACACAGCGAAAGATACACTTCATAAAATATTAATCGGCTGATTTATGTTTCTATTTTCCTATTTTATTGGATCGCATGTGCTGCCGGCAACTACAACATACAACATACAACACACAACACACAACATACAACACACTCGACTACTGCTTTCTTTTCTGTTTATGTTGCAGTGTGGAAAGTGGCGATGCATCTAAACACGTGTAAACATCTTCAGCTGCAGAGTTGAGCGTAAAAATGTGCAGCTAGTTTCAGCTCTTTTTTGTTGGATATTCAAATTAAAAGTGGAAAATGTATTTGAAATATTGTGCCTACTTCCCCGGTGCAAATGCAAATTGATTCTCACATAAATCGAGTCGAGTTAATATTGAATGGGCGTGCTTAATACCCTATAAATGCCGATAATAATTCAACTGCTAAATTGCCAGCGAATTACAAATTAATTTGCCAGCTTCGCATGAAATTTCGGATTGCGCCGCGCAAATCGAGCGAAATGAAATATTCAAAATTCGAAAACAGAAATAATAAATATCGTGCAACGAATTTAACTGCCTCAGTTCCGCATCTCAGGCTGACTCAATATTTGCATAAATTAGCGACGCTTCGCCTGATTCACGTGCACAAAGCGACGGAGCGTCAAATGCAGCCAATGACAATTTCAATAGGTTGCCACAACCCTCACCCCGCACCCCTCACACCACACCCCTAACCCCATTCGCCTGCGCAGGAGGCAACATCATATCTTGACGGGATGCATCCCTTAGCACCCAGTTCTCGGACTTGTTTGTTTGTTTAAGCCATTCGTTGTCGCAGTCGCTGTCCTTGCCGGGTTGTAATCCTGCGGCAGCGTGACCAATTAATTTGATTGTAAAATGTGAAATTCGTATTAAAATCAAATACAACAAAAATGACAATGCGTATGACGGGAATATTAAAAAGATGCCAGCAGCCACCACCAGCACCACAGACAGCAAGCCACCCTGCAGCCACCTAAACCAACACAAACACCAGAACATCCTCTCCGGCTCATCATCGTCCTTGTCCTGGTCGTTGTCGTTGTCGTCTTTTGCCGAGTTTTAAAGTCACGCACGGAGTTTGCGCAATTTTTATGATAATTTCTAGCTACGATTGGGCTGCTGCCGCCATTGCTCTGCTTGGATCCCATTCCCAGACACACAAAGAGTGGATATTTTCCGTTTGCCTTTCGCTTTTTAATAATCTTCTCAATGAGCAGATTTTTCGCTTTTCGATCAAATCGCTCAAATGTGAAAAAAGGTCATTGTTCATTTTGTTTTTTTTTTGTTTGTTTATTATTTGTAGCTTCCCCCTTTTATGCGTTGTCATCGCGTGCAGATTTCTTGTCAGTGCAAAGAGTTTACACTTGAATAACTTATTTGCATATTTCGGGAAATTAACGATTTGAAAAATTGTCATAATGTTCAAAGGGCTTGGCCTTAGTCAAGCCCACTGCGATAAAAAGAATCGTTTAAGTTTAGCTTAAGATACATTTTTTACAGATAGAAAAATGTTTGAATAAATTATAAAATGTGAGAAATGTTAATAAAGCGAATGTTAATTAAGCCAAAAATAGATTATTAAATTAAGTCCGTTGTTCTGAGAATGAAGAACACTGAATCAGGTTTGTTGATTTTTGACATATTCATTCTCATTTCTCAGAAGTTAGGTTTGATGCTCTTAATCAATTAAAAACGTTTATCCAAAAAGCATAATTAAATTTTAAAAAGAGTAGTGACCTCTAAAAAATAAACAATATAAAAAAAATCATATCAGAAAGATCCAAAATCAAATGTTCCCTGAAATTATTAGTGTAATTGAATACCCTGGAATATGCATGCACTCATTATTATATACAATAAACTATTCATTTTTTATACACTCATATACAATAAACTATAAATTTTTTATTAAACCTGAAAACACACCCAGCCATAAATGTTATGCATATGCTTAGAATATATCTAAACAATTTATTTTGTCCACATAAAAAAAGCACGAGAACGAGACGTGTCTATTACTTATGTAGCCCAAGTCGGAGGCCATCTGCTGGTATTACTAGACTTACTGCTGAGGCCAACACGAACGGGCCACAAATAAAATTCCGTTTATATGCAGTCCAATAATATTTCCATTTGGCGAATTGCCATCAAAGTCGGTGCCACGCCTCGCCGCCCACTTCACACATGCAGCGTAAGACAACAGTTTGATTGTGATAACTCCCCAAGGGAGGGACGAGACTGAGCTAGAAGCGATGTGTGTACTAAATCGCAAAAGGGACTTGGACTGCATTTGTGCTTATATGTTTGTTTGTGGCTTGTTTGTTGTTTTGGTGTATGATTTTATGAATGTGGACAAACGGACAAAAGGACTGCGTTCCACTGCTGGTGTGAAGAAATCCTTTTTGGCACTTTTCATGAAAATTGCTCGAGAATTGTTATGGACTAGACGTGACTTTAGTACTTACCTGAACTACAATAAACTGCAGACGGTCCTTAAGTAGTCCTGGGCTGGGCAGGAGCACAGTTGCGTCACTCAAACCCCTTTCGCCATCGAACCCTTCTCTGGCGGCAGCAATTATGTATAAATGTGGCATGGTCATTAAATCATTCATTCCGACCCATTTAATAATTTTCGCAATGAATAGCGCGGGCGTGCGGGCTCTGGCATAATAATTCATTAGGACTCCGGACTCATAAATGCTGTGCATGGAAACAATAACTTAAATAGAAGCAGCCACCATCCCCCTCTGACCCACCACACCACCAAAAGCTGACCCACAATGTGGGCACTCGACGAGGTGTATTTCATTCATTCATCGAGGGTCTGGCAAAGAGTTCGCCTCAATCGATTGTTATGAACGACGAAACTGTGCAGAAGGTCAAAAATGATAAACGGATATGAGAAAAGGATATTTTTTTTTTGCCGTATTTCGAGTCCTTTTGCTCGATTGTTGGGCACGCTAAATAATTGCAAGTCGCATTGAGCCGAAGGAAATGTGACTCCGGTCCGGACTCTTTCTGATTGCCTTTTTAGAAAAGGCATCGGGAGGAACACAACAATTGCAGGCAAAATCGGAGGAAGTAGAAAAAAAAAATAAGTTTAAGCTGTCAATATTTTGACTTTTTCTGCCTTCCTTTGTGAAGTGGGCGTATAATTAATGGATCGGGCGTTTGCCAACCATCAATGGCAAAATATTGCGAACGATGAACATGCGTTTGTGGGGTAAAAAGGGTTCAATGACGACCGTCTCCGAATCGGACTTTATTTATGGCGAACTGAATTGAAATGTCAACCGGGTGGGTCGAATATCATATTCCGGGCAGCCATACATAAAAGTATAAAAGTATGAAAGCACCGCATTGTGTCAGATGGTAATTGCGAACTGGAGTGGATGTGAGCGAAGTGGGCTCAGTGCCTGCCATCAAATATGTTTATAGGCAGCAGTCCCGACCAAACTACACAAGTTGAGGCCAACACGAATGCTGGTCAATGGGGTTCAATTACACTTTGCAACTGGCCGCCCATAAAAGTTTCAACAATAAGCCAAAAGGGCGCATTGTTTGCAATCGAAAAGTATTCTGACATTTGTCTAATGTAATCGAAACTGATTGTGATTGTGACAGACACAGAGAAGAAAAGCTCTCAGCAAGATTGTCAGCGAAAAGTAACTTAACAGTTAAGTGGTATGCCAAAGATTATAAAATTAAAATTGAGTTTGACTTAAAAGTGGAGCTCCGATAGATGTATAAGTTTTAAATAATGCCAAAAACTCAATTTGGACAAAAAATTTCCAATGCTTCATGCATATTGATTGCGATATACATATAGATACATATTTATACACTCGGATAAAATAATCACACTAACATTAAATTAAACTATAGAAATAAATTCCAATAATACGAAAAACAAATTCTTAAATTTAGGCAGACATTAATGATAGTTAATGATAGAAAATATTTCTAAAAAATTAAAAATGCAAGCAAAAAATTCCATTTTTAAATTTAGGTAATACTAAGCGAATTTGCTCCGCTGTCCACTTTTCTTAAGTTTAGAATATTTATGCCTGGAATAAGGAAACGAAAAATGAAAGAAACTTCCGTCTTAGAAATAGACTCTCTAAATAATAGTCAGAGTTTAGATTGTTGCCAATTCAGAGCGATAATTTCTCGTAGTGTATGCTTATACATTTTGGACATAACATTAATTTATGGCTTCATAAATTATAGCCTGATTACATGTGCCTTACATGTGCGCGCTGTCGTGTATTTGTGCACTCATAACACGACATACATGTACACATGATATCTTGTATATATGAAGACATCAAATTGAATTTCATATTTCATATTGATCGGCATCAGGCTTTCGCATCACGTCGTTCGTCGCGCCCACATAAAGTAGTCGCACCATTCCAAATGGAGGGTGTATGGTAATTATAATCACGCACTTAAATCATAAATTCATGATTACTGGCCACACTACACTATACGAATTCCGGGCAGGGTCGAGCCACCGCTCCCAGCAGACACACAAATCGTACTCGAACTGGGCCGGCCCAAAGCACAATCATAACAATTTGATATATTATGCGACAAATAAAACGATTCGTCTTGCATGGCAAGCAGCGTTGGCGGCTTTCCCTCTAAAACTGGCTGAAAGTAAAAAACAATATCAACTTAATGACGTACACTTATAATTTATAACCCATTTAATCAGAAACAAGTACATTCCAAGACGAAGAACCCTCTTAGAATACATGTTTTAAGCTCGGCAGACGTAGAAACCATTGACTAGGAATTATGGTTCATCAAGGAGCTGTAAGTTCAGATAGATCTAACTAGGTCGGAGTGCCTGAAGTCTACTTGACTTAAGTTGTGCTTTACTCGTATTTGCATAATTGCTCAATGTGTTATAGATAAAATATTTAATTTTAAAAAATAATTATTTATCTTTTTAAAATTATAGTAGTTATTAGGTTAATCAATCTTCGCACTTATTAGATCAAATATATAAAGAATAAATGCCTTCGATTCCTAACAGAATCTGCTTGAGTATTCTACAAGATTAGGTCAAGTGCAATTCCCATTTATAGTTTCAATAATATTCTACACTTAGGTAAAAAAAATAGTTCATTTGCTTTTTAAATAATTCATTTGTTGCACTCAATGTGTATTCCTTTTTATGGCTTTCTCTCCCAGTCATGCCTCAATATTCCAGTTATTGTCAACTGTTTTGCATTATAATAGGGATAGTTAACAGTGCGGAATATTCTTTGCAAAGTATGCGCAGAAATGATAATTGCATTTTCACTGTGTCGAGTTATTATGGCCAGCATTATTTGGCTTTAATAAGCGGCATGCAACAGTTGAGTCGCCTCAGCGATGCATATTTATGAGCAGGGTGCATTGTGTGTGTGCGGGTGTTTGTATGTGTGTGTATGTGTGTGTGTTTGCGGTATAACAATTTGCACTTTGACCAAGCACTTGGCATAGTCACAATTCTTCATAATTCCGCAATATTCACGATGCAGCCAACCTGTTGAGCTCTGCCTTTTTTTCCAGCATACCCTGCATTCGTTAAGTAGATGATAGGGTATAAGTAGGCTGGGTAGGCGTGAAACATATGTTAATGAAAATGTGTTAATTTGTGAAAAATATAAGCAAATATCAAAAATAAATTTGTAAATATAAATATAAATATAGAAACAAAGTCTGTGCTTCAGTAAATGCTAATGAGTGTGAGGGTAAATCAGAGGGTATGGCTATGCACTTATTTGGTTTATAGCACAGCAGTGTTTGTGGCAATATGGCTATTGTTGTTGCAGCCACATGTTGCAGCACGTACTTGACGCTTTTGCATAAAATGAAAAACACAGAATTTGAATTGAATATGAAGCTGAAATGAATGCAAAACTTTTATCATAAAGTGAAATCTATAAGCCGCACAAGCACGAACACATATCTCTCCATTTCTCTCTCTCTCTCTCTGTCTCTCTCTCTCTCTCTTTCTCTGCACATATCTCTCTTTCTCTTATTTGTTTGTGGAGTGTTGACAACACAAGTTCGTTTGTAAGGCAACTAACTAAATTGTTCTATCAATCAGTTCAGTTGAAAATTGCTCGGTTTTTATTCACAACTCGACTCTGATGATTTTGATCGAATATTCACTTCAACTGCACATTCAATGGTCGAATATTATTTGACTGAAATCCATCTAGAGCGATAGACAAAAAGTCCTTTCTGCATTTAACTGCTTCTTTTCATTTTGTGGTCTCTTTTCTCTGATTCTGTAATGAGCAAATAAATTTACCGCATACAAGAATTTATAACGCCAACTTTTCTCATTAAATTTCACAAAAGGCGGCATATTTTAAACTTTTTCGACAATAATGGTATTTTCTCACCTGCCACCTGCCTGTGGGGGGAGGGGGCTTGAAACGGAGGCTGGGAGGCTCAGCCGAAGGCATTGCAGTAGTTTTGAGAGGCGCTCAAGCGGCAACGAAACTTAATTTCTATTCATTTGCTAAAATTCATTCACATACACCTAGACAATTGTGGTATACACAAATAGGGAGAGGGATTGGGGCCTTGTTGGAGAGACGGGAAGCGGAGGATACGTCTCCGCTGGCTGCAGTCATATTGGCAGCGGAAATTGAAGCGAAACTTTTGTCTTCACACACACGGGAATATAATGCGACGACAGAATGCATAAAATTAAGAAAACTAAAGGTAAGCAGATTAAAGAACCTGCCCATGGAGAAATGGTTGACTGCAGAAGGAGTGTGTGGGGCGAGGGGCTGGGCAAAAAATAGTTTTCCAATTAAACTTTATCCTTTTGCTTTAATTTACTGGTTTCATGCTTTGTCGCCTCTTTCAACCGCAGCAGCAGTCAGCAGCAGCAATAAAATCAAAAAAAAAAAATGAAAAAAAATATCTGCTTGCAAAATCCCAATTTTAAAGTTTTCCATTTTAGATTTGGCCTTTTAATTTTTTTTTTCTGCAGCCCGGCACCGATTTCTTCTACATTTTCCAAAGTTTTGGGCGCAGCCTCTTGACAGGCTCGTCGAGGTCGGAGGGCGGCAGTTTGTAGATATAGTCTCACTCACAGTCTTTGATTTTGAATGCAGCCAGGGATAAGCAAGCTAAGCAATTCGAGTAACCAAAACCAGCAACTGGCCAAATTGCATTAAGTGGCGGATGCGATAAATACAAAAGAAATAAATAAATTTCGAAAAGAAGATGAGAGAAAAAGTCAAAACGTCTTCACGAGGACAGCGATGTCAACGACGGCAACGACGACAAAAATGTGAAGATTTTTCTCTCAGAATTGTACCATGTATTCCAATATTAATTTGGTCAATTTATATTTTATTTGGAATTTTTAAATTGGTAACGTTTTTAGCCCAAAAACATATCTCGCTTACCCATCGAAAGCAGACTGGCTTTGTCTCTGCAGCTGCATGTGTGTGTGTGTGTGTGTGTATGTGTAAGCCTGAGTGTGTCCGTTAAGTGGCTTTAATGCTTGCCAACGAAGATCGTCATAAGGATGAGACGGGCATGTTTAAATCGCACAACATCTTTCTACACTCAAAAAATTCATTCTCATAATATATATATAAAAAATATGTAGATTAATAAAAAATATTAGAAATATGTTTTAAGCAATTATCTACATAAGAAATTTACAAATTTTTTTTTAAGATATTATGGTTGTTTCCAAATGTTTGTAGAAGTGTTTATTGTTGGTATTCTCCCACACTGTCCTGGCCTTTGTCTCGCATATGGTTATGATATTGTTGGCTGACTCTCGGTTCGAAGCTGTTCTCCCAAATGTTGCCAGCCACATTCGCATATGAATCCATCCATCTAAAATAGCCACCGTTTACTCTTCACCAACCAACCGATCGGAGAGCAGGCATCAAGCCTGAGCCTGGAGCGAGCATTGGAGCCTGAGAGGTCTCATCTGTGCTGCGTACAGTAGCATGCCAGATAAATCAATGTGTCAACACCTCTTTTTGTGCTGTCAGTTTTTTATGGTTTTCGATGATATTTCGCCTATTGTCAGGCCGACACACGCGGCCAGTTACCACTGTCCACTGTCCACTGTCCGCTTGGCCAACTGTCCGACAGTCCAGTTGCTGACCAGTTTTGGGGCCGTGTTTGTACCCATTTGGTTAAATCGCACTTGTGCAGAGTGGTTGCTAGCTTCTGGCCACAGCTGCTGACATGGTCATCGCTCAGTGCGCTTTTTTTTGCCAAACGGTTTGCCAGCGCTGCTGTTTGGCTTTTTACCACAAGAATTATGGCTCTCCCCGGCCGCCCGACTGCCCGTCTCCATTGTTTTCGAATGATGAAACATTTCGAGCGATGCGAAACATTCGCAGTCGAGCTGCAAAACTGCTGCAACTGGATCAATTTCAGTGGCAAACGCGTCGTCATCAACGTCGCAAGCGGCTGCCGAGGGGAGAGAGCCGGTCAGAGAACGGCCAAAGAACAGAGCCACAAAGACCCAGTGCATCCGAATCCGGCATGTTGTTCGTTTTGTGCTTTTTTTTTACTTTTTGCTTGGGGTTTGTGAAATTTGAATTGCCTGCTTTTTAGTTAAGATTTATGGTAGCCTCGTTAAATTTTAATATATATAAAATAAAACGTTTAGAAATCTAAGAGTCAGGCGCAGAATCAAGCTGTGCCTCAACTCATCGCAGTTCAATTGACATGCAAAGCGAATTAGCTGCTCATAAATCTGTTGCAAGCCCCCAAATACAGCCAAACAATTATTACAGATACTCAAGTGCCCAGCAATATAAACTCATAAACGGCTTTTTGGCGATGCCACTGAATATGCCAAAGCCTACCTAGAAAAATACTGAAAGAGTTACTAAACTTGTCTCTAGTATTAATAGGAAATGTTTTCATGCAGAGAACATTTAATTCCCGTTGATAATATCTTCAACTTCAATTAATTCCCAACTAATCTTGTCAAATTTGCGCAATGAAAGACAAGCTAAAAATAATTGACTATGAAAACTTGAGAGGTGTTTTCTCCGGGAGAAATACAATTTTACAATTTTTACATATTTAAATGTTTCTTTTAATTATATTAAAGTAAGAAATATAAATTTTAATTTTTTCCTATTATTTTATTATTGCTCATCATAAATGTTTCTCCTAATAAATATTATTGCACGTATATCATCTTAAGAAATTTGCATTTTTTATGTTTATTTTTTTGTATATATATTTTATACATTTTAAATTCCACATTTACTCATATTTAAGTGTTTATTAAAAATAGTGAAAACATTTGTGAAGCAGCATCAATTAAAGTCTCTTGCAGCCAATTTCTACATTCATAAGAAGAGTCCCAAAATTGTATAAGCATGGCTAGGGAGGGGTGAGTCGCCAGTGGCACTGCGGTGACTTCCGTTTGTAGTTGGAAATTGCCGCAAGATATGCGATGTGGCGATTAGCGAGCTGAGCAGCAGTTGGCTTATAATAATTTCAAATATGTTAACCAAAATAAGAAAGGGAGTGAGAGAGAGAAAAACATTAAAAACGAACATGGAAATTATTGTTGGCTCGGGCCATTTGAGGCTGATAAAAGTTGTTCGATAGTGGCAGTGAAAATGCCACAAACAGCTCATTACAAGCGTCAAAACAAATTTATGCAAATAGCTGGCCAGCAGTAAGCATAGACCAAGATCTGACAAAGACCAGGGCACAAGAGGGGGCTGTGGAGCTGCCTGGTGCCTGTTTGGAGGCTGTGGCTGAAGCTGTGGCAATTAACATTGCGCCGTGCGTTGAGCATTAATCATTTTAATCGCAATTTATGTGTCGTCGACATCGTCAACACCACTCGACACGATAACGGCGGCAAGCAGCAACAGCAGCAGCAGCGGCAACAACAAGACAACCTTGCCTCGCCATTTTGGCCACAAATGAGCGCTAAACGAGTAACGGCCTCGAGATTGGCATCGAAGTCGGCAACGGGCAGAAGAAAGCCAATTTTTGAGTTGAGTTTTTTGGGCCACACTCTCGGGCGGCCTTCAAAAGCCAACGCACTTTTTATCCCTCACTCTCAGACCCTGCCCCCCTCCACTCCACACCCCCTGCACGCTATGGAGGGCTTCCTTGCCATTTATCTGGCGATCTCGTCAACGTCAATGCCCGTCAACTGAGGCATTTGCTCCGATCAAATTATGTTTCATAAACGCTCGCATTTATGGTGTCGACAACAGCAACAGCAACAGCATCAACAGCAACAACAACAACAACAATGGCAATGATTTGTTACATTTCTCAAGATATTTGAACTTTTTTGAGGTGGCACTGAATGATTGCGCTGCGTTTAAGCCTTGATGGCATTTGGCCTTGATTGCCTTTCGCGCTAAATAGCCAATAATTAGCAAACGGCCTAAAGGTAAATACCGCTCGATTTATTGCAATAGAATTGCTGTTGGATATAAATTAAAATCGTTTTGCTGGTTACTTTATAATCGTGTGCTTAAAATAGTGTTTCCGATATGGAATAAGGGAAATAATTACACATTTCAAATTCACCTGCACAATAACTTAAAAGCTGCACCTTAAATTGATGCGATTGCTGCTGCTGTTGCTGCTGCTGCTGCTGCTTATGTTATTATTGTTGCTGTTTGTTGTCGCTGTTTACCCAAGCAAAATATACGAAAATTTATTATCACAATAACAACAAAATTGAACAATAATATTTGTTAACGCTTGAATAGCGACGCACCCAATAATTTTATTGAATCTGAAATGCAAACACTCGCATATACAGACATCTATATACACACATATGTATGTATATACACATGGATAGGAAAGCCAACCCTAATTTGAAAAACACAAAAACTAAGCAAAACAAAACAAAATCGAAAAACAATACTGGCTGCAGCAACTAGTTGGATAGAGATACAAATACAGTAGCGATGAGAGAGCGAGAAATTGCTCAGATTTGCTTAGCACGAATTTCGATTTATATAAAATTAATGAATATTTAAATTGTGCGGCACTGTTTCATGCAAAACAGCCGCCGGAAACGCGCTTTGGTGGAGCCACCTGTAGTAGTTGTTTAGTTGTATTTCGTATTTGTATCTATAGTTGGTACATACAGAGTTGTAGCTGTATATGTATATGTATCCATAGTTTGTATCTATTTGGCCGGATGCCTAAGCACTTCCACACCCCGTTTCAGATACGTTCTGATTTGCCATATAAGTATTTTGACCATGGTATTCATTCAGTAATATCTTGTTGGCTACTACCTATGCCAGACTGTGATTGGAATCAGTTTCGATTGCAATAAACAAACAACTTCACTGTTAATAATTTGAGATTTTACAGTTACACATCCTACAAAACCCCCCCAAACAACTACACCTTGCCCACCAGCGGATATTTCATTCAGTTGCGTGCAGCCCACCCAGATATGCTGAACGTGCCCCTGCCACCCCCGTGTGTGACGTCAGATCGAAGCAGCAGCTGCGTAGCATCCGGAGAGCAATGGTTATGGATCTGACTATGGAAGTGACTATGCGATTGTATAATGGCATAGATCAATTGTTGTTGTCAGTTGTTGGCCGGGCTTCGATTTGTTTGTTTACATATTGGCCGTATTGCCGATCTCTTTATGAATGAATGAATAATTGCCGACGGGGCCCAGTCTGCTTTGTTTTTTTTTCTTAACCAATTTGATGAATTAGTGCCGAGCCATGCTAGCTGCTACACTAAATGCCTGCTAAATGCTACAAATTTGTTTTTTTATCATCCCGAAGAAATCGTATTTAGTCATAGGAATATGCCAATCGTTAAACAGTTCTCTTTGTACATTGCTGCATTCCATTCAACACGGCCAATTGCCAGATTTCTTTGAAAGATTTTACTATTAATATCTTGAAAATGACTTTGTTATATGAAATTTAATTTTTGAATCATTTTTGTAAAAATATTTGGATTATTTAATTTTCTAAAAAGATTTTTATTTTTTTTTAATCAAATCTATTTTATTTATTTATTTATTTAGTGTGAGCTATAACTGTGTCCACAATTTTTAATAAGAATTGAAATTTTAAATGTAAGCTGAAGTAATGAATAATTTCATAAGTCTTAAAAAGTAAATAGGTTCTACAATTATTTTAAGCATTGAGGAACCCTAGATAAACCCCAATCAGTTTGTGTTTTTCTACAGGGTATTTAGCAAGCAAGCGTTTGAGTCATCGCAAATTTTGTATTTCTTTTAATTGCCAGATGGTTTTTATACTGTAATAAATTTAAATTTTTTAATGCTTACCTGGAAATTTTTTTTTTTTTTTTTGGATCTACTCACGACATACCGTTGATTAAATTCTTTTGAATATTTATTCATTGCACACATTCATTCCTAACAAATGTGATAAACTGTGTAGGAATATTCAGTTTATACATTATGAATAATTTCAGTTCTAAGGATTATTTATTTGCAACTGTTTGAGGAAAAATAACCTTTGAAGACATATTCATTAAATGGCTGATAAGGATTCTGATTTGATTAATTATGTATAATTGAAGCTCTAAAGTTTATTTATGTAGTTTGTAACTCTGTTAAAATGGGCTACACATTATTGCTTGTGTAGCTCGTCGATGCTCGATTGGTCGTGTTGCAACAATAATTGCTAAGCTGCAATTGTCCCATTGGCAATCCCCTCCCACTCATCCTCTCTGCTCTTAGACAGGCCACTTTTTACTGCCGGCCAGCAGATATTGAGGATAGAAGTGCTGCTGAGCCAGGTCGACTGTTGTTGTTGTCGTTGTTGTTGTTGTTGCTATTGTTGCTGTAGTCGCTCCAAAAATTTAAGCTTTAGCTCGGGCGACGTTGTCCGTGTCGCCAATGTCGCCAGAGTCGTCTTGTAGACGATGTTGTTCGAATGCAATTCACGGCTTGTATTTTGTTACGTTTCGTTTTCTGGCAACTTTTTTTTGCTTTAAGCAACAGTTGGCTGTTTGTTGTTGTTATTGTTATTGTTGGTTGGTATTGTTCTGTGGGTCTGGGGAAATGCCGTCTGATAATGGTCGGCTACTAATGACAATCTCATAGACGTTTCCACAGTTTGTCCAAACTGTTTGTCGCCTGTCCAAACTAACATGATTTGAAACACAATTTCTTTGTTTTTTTTTTACCTTGTTTATTTATTTCGCGTAGCTGGCTGTAACAGTAGCTCCTCAACCTTTTAACCCACTCTCTTCGGCAGTGCGGGGAGTAGC
Source organism: Drosophila nr. medialis 2 BK-2023a (assembly GCA_035044325.1). Classification (NCBI taxonomy): domain Eukaryota; kingdom Metazoa; phylum Arthropoda; class Insecta; order Diptera; family Drosophilidae; genus Drosophila; species Drosophila nr. medialis 2 BK-2023a. Next base: position 1,327,554 of record JAWNMH010000394.1, read on the forward strand.
AGCGATAGCACTTGATCATGTCCTAGAGAGTGCTAAGCAGCCAACTTGGCCAAGCTGTAAAGTTGTTGCCGAGCATTTAAGGAATTTGCACAAGCTGTTTAGCTGCTGACTGCAAACCTTGCAGCAACAGTTGCAACAGCAACTGTCAGTAGCATCTTTAACGGCAACCTGCTGACCTGCGGCTACAGCAGCGCCATTGGTCAACTTCAAAGCCTCCGAGTCGTAGATCGGAGTAGTCTCTAAGACAAAGACAAAGATTCTGCCCTTGCCTTGACCACGCACGCTGGGATCAAATCGATTGGCAAACAGTAGCCAAAGTTGTTGTTGTCGTCGTTGTTGTTGCATGTTCAACTTTGATTTGTTCCTATTCACAAAGTATTTGTCTCTAATTACACATAAAGTATACCCTGCACACAGCGAAATGGTTACAATGAGTGGAAAAAGTAGAAGTTGGCATTTATCGTGCCTTCCATTTTTCATTTATTTTTATTGTTCTTTTATTTTAGTAATTAAATATTAAATATTAAAAAAGCAATAAGAGTAATAGTGAAGTACTCCTTCAAAAATATAGAAAAACAAATTTATTTAAATATCAAATATTGAAAAATTTAAATGTGTATAAAATGTTGACTACAACAAATTATTAAAAGTAACAAAAAATTGATTGCCAATGATTTATATAAGAAATTAAATATTCAAAATAAAATAAAAATGTAAAAATATATGAAAATATAAAATCTAAAATGTATGTTAAAAAATGTAAGTGTGAAAATCAATTTGAAGCAGTTCTTAAACGATCAACTGGATTCGATACTATTTCTATCTCATTCTGTTTATATGTCTTTCGCTTGGCATGCTTGACAACATCTCAGAGTATTGCCTGCTTACGCTGTTGGCCATTTAATGGGAGTCGTGGCCAATACCAATGTAAAATTTCAACCATATTTAAATTATGGAAAACATAAGCGAACATTTCTGAAGCGACAAACATGAACAAAATCAAAAATTCCAACAAGTTACAGAAATAACTCGTTGCAGTGCCCACTTAAAGCCAAAGGAGCAGCCACAGAATGCAATGCGACAACAACACTAACAAAAACAACAGCAACAACAACAACAATAACAACAACCAGTTAGTTGGTTGTGGAGTGAATCTACAGATTTAGCGGGCAGGCAGACGCAGAAACGCAGAAGAATTCGCGCTCATTGGACAACCAAATGGACAATGGACAACCGTCCAAAGAGAGTAGAATGAGGCATAGGATGAGACTGAGGCTGAGACTGAGACTTCCACTTCCACTTCGACTGAGTCTTGTGTATCCTTGTGGCTGACTGGCTGCGACAAATGAAGCTAACAACTCGGACGGCGTCTGGCAGTCGTCGTCGGAGTCGGCTCTGCGATTGGCTTTGGTTCGCAACAACAATTGCACATAGCACAGCGACCACGACAACATCGAGCCAACAACAACAACAACTATGGCAAACAGCTTACAACGACAATTATAAAATGATGACAATAAGAACAACATGCGATGATGCTGGGGTAAGCATCGAATGGGGGACGCAACGAGCCCAAATGCAATTGCGACTCACTAAGCTTGTGTTTCAGTCTCAGACTCAGACTGAGTCTCAGTCTGAACCTGAACCTGAACCTGAGTCTCAGTCTCAGTCTGAGATCGTCCGAGCTCCCCACTGCGCTCGATACTCTCACGATCTAGGCGATTGCAGTGTCGGTCCAAGGTCCCCGGCAATGCCGAGAATTTGCCGAAACAGCCCACGAAGTGATCCCAGTCGCCGGAGACGACGCCGTCGTAGTTGTAGTTTCTGCTGCTGCTGTTGCTGTTGTTGTTGCTGCTGTTGTTGTCTGCCAGGCAGCGACAAATGTGTTTTCGATTGGTGGCCCTGGGTACGCGCACCGGCGCCAGAGTCGGCAAGATTGTTCACAGCAGCCGGTCACATCGCAGAGCCCTCAGGCCCGAAATTAAAATTGTTCCAGTCAACCAACAAGCCAAGCCAAGCCAAGCCAGCAACGCCTCTCATCTCATCCCCCAGGCATCCCAGCGACATCGGCATTGGCTGCGCAACATTCACTTGTCGCGATTTATCGCCCAGATCGACGCTTTAGTTAATTTCTGTGTGTGGGTGGCTCTGTTGCACACTGTTTGTGCCCCATTGCGATAGACTCTCAGCCTGCCTGCAGCTTGATCTAGTTCTTGTTAATTGACGCAACTTTTATGAGTCCGTCATTGGGTGAGGCTACTGTATTTTACATGAGCACCAGAATTGAGTAAGAGCTGTTGGTTTTATAATTGGATAGTTTGTTACTTGGCAGTGATCAGTTTAGTCCTAACTTGGCAAAAGTTTATTTATGCCTTGGAAAATTTCCATTTTTATTATTTCATTTTATATATTTGGAAAGGATATCTAATTAGTTTACTTCAAAATTCATTAGAATTTGATACTTTGTATCTCGGGAGTGGTCAGTGTAATCCTCCTAACTTGGGAAAAGTCTATTTATGCCTTAGAAGCATTTATTTTTTATTATTTTTTATATTTGAAAATGATATTGAAATAGTTTACTTTAAGATTCATTACAATTGGATTGTTTGTTACTTGGGAGTGGTCAGGGTAATCCTAACATGACAAAAGTTTATTTATGCTTTGGCAAATTTAATTTTTATTAATTCATTTTATATATTTGATGGATATCTAACCAGTTTACTCTAAGATTCATTTAAATTTTAATTTACGTATTATTTTTTATTTATTTCTGATTACTCCCCAATTTAAGAAGGAATTGTTGTGGAAGACCTGTAATAAATAAGCCGGGAGAGGGAAGAGACTCCTCTTCAGTATTGGTGGATATCCTTAGCTGTACAGTGTCTCATCTCAGCCCGTTCGCAATGGTTGTGTTGTATAATAATTTTGTTTTATTTTGCTTTGTTTTGTTTTTAAGCAGCGATCCCGACAGCGATGATCAGTGGGGGGGCCCGGTGAGGCTGGTTGGGCAACGTCCGACGACGTTGTTCGAATGTTATGTTGTCACGATATCAAAGCATTTTAATTGGCCGATTTATAGATTTAATTACGTATTCATGCGAAACATCGAATCCGTGATTCGTAAAAACACACACCGCGCAAAGCCACAGAAAGAGCGAGAGAGAGCGAAAGACTGTTGGATAGAGATAGATAGATAGAGAGAGTGAGAGTGGAGGAGAAGATGCCAGATCTCATAGGCTGATCTCGGCGTCGCACAACGATCTTGGAATCTCCTGGCCTGCTGACTACCGCCGAAAGATACAAGCCAACCGGGAGACATCAACAAATTCTTCTTCTGACCACGATCATTAGCTGTGCTCCTAGTTGCAGACCGGTCGCAGCTGCTGCTGCTGTCGAACTGAGCGCCACACGCCGCCAAAAAACACACAAAAAAATACCCAAATAAAAAGGGCCACCGAATACTCAGATACTCAGATATACATATGTGTATATATACACATACATATTCATTTGGTTTTGGCAGCACACATTACGTATTCGAGGCATATGCGGGGGAAAGCCCAAAGTCCATCTTCTGTGGCTGGCAGGCAGTGTGCCATTTGTTGAAGCATTTTGAGGCACATTTCGTGCACCGTTTTAATATCTTTATTGGTCATCATCGTTGTCATTAAAACTGCGAATAATAAAATCATAAAGTCCACTCCAACCGCTGCTTTTCGATGTTGTGCAAAAAGCGAAATTATTAAATTTTTGTATTTGTGCGCCTGCCTCGCATTTTAAATGTGCTTAAGAGCATTTTAATTTCGCAAACTCGACTCACGTAGCCACAGCTGGGTTGGTTTGGTTTTGGCTGTGGACTGTGGGCCTTCTCAAGACCGGTCGCTTCAGGTCCGCACTTAATTAGAATGAGTTCACCGAATGAGTAGCAGCAGCAACAGTTGCCATAAAGACCCCATAAATTATGCATAGCAAGTGCGATCCCCCCCACCGAACTACCCCCCTAGGGCAACTCAATGCCCGAAATTATTCAATATGACAGCCGTACATGACAGTTGCTTTCAGAAATTTCATCATAAATGTCAAAAGCGAATTGTTTTGCTCGTAGATCTTATCCATGTTTTGTTTGTGCGTCTCGACAATTCCTGACCGTTTCTGGGACAGAGCAATTGGCAATTGGCAAATGGCAAATGGCAGCTATACATCTGCAATACATATGGACAGATAAGTATATATATCTTTTTGGTCGTGCCCAATTACAATATGAAAGCCATTGGCATTAAGAAGTGTCAACCAGGTGATGGTCATAATACTTTTTCCATGTTTCTGCCCCGAATTCGCAAAGCGATCGTGAGTTAAGAAATTATCAATTTTGACGTCATTGTGAATTGAATAAAAACCTATTTATTTTCGACAAATATTTGGCATGATTTTCAGCATAATTTATTTGGGTTCTTAAATAGAAAGTTTCGTCAATATCGAATTTCTTCAGATCACGCCTGATTCACAAAATCAAAGCCAGAACAAAACCGACTTTATTAACCCCTTTTTAATAAAAGTGATACTTCCGTGGCAGCATTCTCAAAGGAGTCAGGAATCTGTCCGCAGCTTTGAGTGCATTTTGCGTATCGGATGACAGCCAAGGGAGAGTCGCTCTCAAAGTTGTCTTTTCATAGCCGCAAGTTGCCATCCGAGGCGCTGGGAATTTTGGCAAGTTGTGGCTTCATGAGTTAAGCAGCGTTTAAGCAAATTGACCGCAGAGGGGAAGCGAGTTTTGCGAGGTGTTCACTCCGTCATATATATATTAATAATGTTATTGAAATGTTTTGAGAGTGACGAATTGATTACAGTATATATCCATATATATATATATATACATATATGTGTGTGCATATGTCGACAGTCAATTCTCACCGTTGCGATCGATTTCAGGTACATCCGGTGCCCCGATGGCACCCCTTCCGACCACATCGAGTTCAAAGCCGGTCAGCGGTCAGCTATATTTACAATATGCGAGTGTTGTTTGTATTTTGTATTTTGTATTCTTTTACGGTGCGGATATGAATGCAATTGTTGCACTGTTGCCCTTTTGTTGTCGCAGTAGTTGCTCCCGTTGCCTCTGTCAATGCCACTGCCACTGCTTCCACATGTGGCAGTAGTAGTTGTTGACTCTGGCTGTTGTAATTGTGCTTGTCGTGTTCTTAATGCTATTGTGTATAAATGTATATCATACAGATTGCTGGGTGCGGCTTTGCTCTTTAATGTAAATCAGAGCGCACATTAATTTCAGAAGGAAGTCGAATGCCTGAGAAGCCTGAAATTGAATATGACTTTGTAATGGACTCTTGGACATTACGTACACACACAAACACAAATACACACACATGTATGTGGATATATTAAAGGTCAACTGCCTGCAGACAATTGGACTTGGGGCTTCGTCGAATGGGTTAAGTATATATGGTTAAGCAGGGCGCGACAATTCCCAACGGAAATCAACGTGTTTGAATTCGGCATATCAATTTCGTATTGTAACCATTTGTGAATTACACACTATACATGCCAAATGGCAAGGGGCGTGTCACAAATATACACACACACACACACACACGCCAAGAGAAAGACAATGTTTGCTTTGCGGAATGCCTTACGTTATTTGTCAGCTACGCCGGACTGGCTTTATGTCTGCTTAATCAACAACGTAAACTGTAAACAACGGTCAACAACTAAGAAGAGGCCTCTACCGACAGACTGGGGAAGATGATTACATATTGTCTATATATGTGTATATCTATATGCACATAGTCTTGTCTGCAGTTGCAGCTCAGCATGATATTTGCGTTGACAAATGTCTTGGCTTTTTGCGGTTTAGTGAACACAAATATTTGCACTCAAATACTGCATGCAGAAAACCAGCAAATTTTTACATGTGTGTTTCTATATAATATAACATTTCGTATTTATTTTCATATAATTTTTATATATTTTTATTAGTATTAAAAAGCAAATGAATCAAGCAAAAAAGCTTGAAAAATAATCACTAACTGCACAGCAATTAAATATATTTTCAATATAAAATTTATTAACTATTGCGGTTGAAGTTTGTCAAGTGTCACAAATTGATTTTTTACCACTGCAATTTCAAAAGAAATGCACAATAAATTATGGCGATGATATCATCGGCATTGACCATTGTGAGTATCAGTCATAAATACGAACTGAAATATAAGATTTGCACTTGTCCGCAATTGCAACAATTGTTGATTGTGTCCATTGTGGTCTGTCTTGCTGTGTGCGTACACAACAGCAACAGCATCAGACAGCATCAGCAATAACAATAACAACACATATGTATATGTATGTGGCAAACAAGAAGGGGAATATTATTTGCTGGCAATAACTAATAGACACATGCATTGTGACAGGCATCTATGTCAGTGTCCAGTGCAGACTGCAACAATCTAGTCTAACATGAATTTAATGATAAACATCACAAAGGCCAATTTCAATTGATGCCAGGTGCCAGGCTGGTTGGTTGGCTGGTTGGCTGGTTTCTGTCCTTTTGCTTGCTGACCACCCAGCCAGGATAATTTGGTGACATTTGCATTCGGAGGCATCAGCAAATACGATACTCACTAATTTGCCTGTGCGTTGGAGTGCTAGTTTGTGGCACCCGATATGCACATGTTGTATATTGACGCATTGATATAACAATCAATATTTAATTTGTCGACCTTAGACTGCAATCTAGCCTTTGACTGGTCTGCCCAAGTGCAGAAGTGACCAGCATGCACAGCTTTCTTTTATAGAATGTGAGTAAGTTAATGAAATAAATTATTCAAGTCATTAACAGCTTAAAGAAAAAAAGGAGAAATTTAATGAAGTTATAATAAAAGATAAAGCTATATTAAGTTATGATTAAAGAACTTATTAAAATCATAAATAAATTGCAACTTTCTATATTATTTCCATTAAATAATTCGAGTTTTGGTCAACGTTCGCATATTTGAGCGAAAAAATGGTCAGTGTCATCGATATGTGTGCATAAGCATGAATATAGGATAATTCCAAGGGCAACTGACAACTGTCAACAGGCAACTGGGAAATGGAAACTGGGAATTGGCAAGTTGGCAACTGAGCACGGCGTGTAACAGGCTAATTATGAGAGTTTGTCTAATAGGCTTAAAAACGGCAAAGGCCAAGAGCAGCCAAGCAGCCAAGTTAGGGTCATGCTCGAGGAAGCGTTGTAGCTGAAAGTCCCCTAGGCAAGAAAACAGAAAGAAAACAGACTCGGCAGACAGAAGGGTTAATTAGAAGGATAATTAGTGCGTAATCCGATATGTCAACATTGAGCAGGGATGGGGCATTTGGCGGTAAGACGAAGCGACGCCTAATGAAATTTCGCTACGAAGTAAAAAGTTGTAACAGAGTCGACAACAAAAGGTCTCAGATTGAAGGTGGGGCAACCAGGGGGTGGAACCAAGTTACCAACAACCGAGTGCAAATGCCTAGAAAATTATGATGTAAATTCCTGGAGAATTATCGCCTTGGGGCTTCCAAATGTCGTGCTGGAGCCCTTCATTTAAAGCGCATATCAAATTTCAAAAAGTATTTTCGTTAAGCTCGTTTTTAGTGTCGCCTCCAATGATGCACAAAAAATATGAATAACCTTCCGCTGCAGGTGGAAGTCGGAGTTGGAGTCGGAGTCGAAGTTGGAGTGGAAGTCGGAGCACCATTTCGCAGCGTTTCGTTCCGATTCGTTTATGGCAATGGGCGCCACCCAATTAAAAGACACACGACAGTCATTAAATGCTTCGCCCTGCAACATTTCGCTGTTGCATGTATTTTTCTCTCTTTTTTTTGCAATTAGAGAATTATTAAAGTGTCATTAAACTGCAGGAGTTCTGCGCATGAATCATGGCATTTTTTATGACGGCTGCCAGTGCTCGTGAGTATTTATGTCTTGGCACATAACATGGGCAAAGCAAAGGGTTCCTCAGCGAGGGTGGAGGTCCTCTCTGCCTCTCTGCTGCATCAATTTACACATTTTTATTATACAAATATTGCTAGGCCAACGGCTGGAAAAAGAATAGGGTTCAATAACCCAAGTCTAAAGATAATATTTAAAGTGCGACTATCTAAGCCATCTGAAAGCCACTCTAAGCCCACAGATCGGCCACGTCGAGCAAAAGTTATTTGCCCAAATCGTGATTTACGTTCATTTTCATCAAATATTGAAATATTATATCCATATTTATTGAAGCAGAGGCAAAGCTGGCGAGGAAATTGAATCAATGAATTTAGTGCGGACATCAGCAAAAATTACTTTTATGAAGGAAAAGAAAAGGAAAAGAAGAAGCAAAGTAAGAATGATACTAAATCCAAGGCAAGAAGCGAGCAGCAAGCAGCAAGCAGCAGATAAAAAGTGGCTGTGACCCAAACCAACCCCCAAGGACAACGGCAGGACGAAGCTGATGGTCAGTCCAGTGTGGCTATCTCATATCATAATAAGCGCTCATCAATTTCCATTAAATTTAATATGTCACTTTTGGCTCAATGGGACGTGGAACAAAGGCAAGGACATTTGGCAAACAAAGTCGGACGTATCCTTCGACTACGTCTTCTTGCTGCTCCCTGCTCATCATCATAAAAAAAGCGTATGTGGCCATAAAAAAGCTTTTTCATAATTTCACTGGTGGTACTCACGAAAAGTGGAAGTTCGCAAAAGCGGAAATAAAATATGATATGAGCTTGTAATAGATTTCTATCACATTTTAAGTGCACACAACACACACACACACAGACAATCTGAAGGACGGACACTGACCAGGCTAGGGGGTGGTCTTGGTTGTGTGTGTGTGTGTGCTTGTCTGGGTGTGGTTCGGGTCATTGAAACAAATGAACGTGCTAAGTGAAAGTTTTGATTTATGCTGATATAATATACGCCTGGGACGACGATTTGCAACTTTGACTGCCGCTGAATTCAAGGAATTTTTCACAAATTTGTCCAAAACATGCAACGTTGGCTTAAATGTGTGGAAAATGTGCTGCAAAAACTACAATTCCCAAAATCACAACTAAATGCCAAGCTGCATAGTTTGAGCTTGGTTGATTTCAGCAGTGGGCATGACTCAGAGGCTGATCGGTTGGGTTGCCGGCCCAGGATCAGTTTATAAATCAAAATTAATTAGGCGCGCTCGAGGTGAAGAGACAGAGAGAGAGAGAGAGAGAGAGAGAGAGAGAGATAGGGAGAGAGAGGGAGAGAGAGGGAGAGAGAGACATCCAGCTGTGTTCAACTTTTGTCCCCATATTCACTTTTTTGATTTGCATACATCAAAAATTGAAGGGATATCGTGGATCGCCTGGCTTTCTTTGGTAACCGGCTTGCAATGAAATTTTTATTACACACCAGCAACAACAACTTCAGCACATAAACACTGCAGATTTCCAAGGAATCGTGGGGCCCTGATGGCAACAGGGAAAGGGGCTTCCCGGTGCCTGTGGGCTATTTGAGTACCTGCTACGCATGCAGGTGGCCTCAGTGCTGAATGTGTTTTCCATAATTGATTAATTCATTAATTTACGGCCCAATTTGCGAAATGTTTCGCATGCAGTTAAAAAAAAGGCGCATACAGTTCTTAAAATCAGTATCTTTTACATAGTTTATTGATTAATTTGAATATTACATTGATTAATACGAAGGATGGTAGAATGGATAGCAGATAAGCTGGATAGATGGATAGAACTGATGCTCAGGAGTCCAAATAGATATGGCACCCGAATAGGGTTTTCAAAGTTATAAGTTTTCAATGAGTTTTTTTGGAAATCATATTATATTCTGCAATATCTATTTTAATCTATTGAAAATATAATCGATCCGGAAAATAGAGTTTTCAAAAGTTATATGTTTGCAGTGAGATCTTTTGTGGCAATGTTGCTCTGCTTGCGTTAGAAGCGTCGCTCACATAACTAACTAGATTTCTCCATGTGAAAACCAAGTGGCAGCCAGTTCTATACTTCTATTCGGTTGCTGGGAGTGTGGGGACAATGGGGGTGACATAGATGAATCTACGTGGCAGAAATTGTGGCAGTTGATATCCATAAATACGTCACAATGTGAAAGTTCGATGTGAGATGCAAAGCAGCAGCTCAGTTTTTGCCAACTATGCGGAGAAGTCGAGTCTGCGGCTGCAGCAACTGCGGCATCTGCAAGTGTTGCCGGTTGCAAGTTGGCTGTCGGCAGCTGATGCCACATGCAACGGATGCAACCACAGCAGCGGCATTTTATGCTCTTATGAAATGGATTTTGTCATTTATTTATCGCTTTTCCACGTACAAATGAAATCTGATTGAAATGTGTCCCAGTCTAAGTCTCAGCTCCAGTCCCGGGCCCAGTTCCAAGCCCAGCTCCTGTCTCACTGTGGGTGAGTGAATGCCACTGACCGGAGCTGCAGCTCTCAGCTCTCGGCTTTAAATGTAGATTTGAATGTTCATAGAAAACGAATGACATGCAAACTGACCAAAACTGGCTATGGATGGAAAAAAAATAAGTAAAATGCCTAATTTGGAGGCGAGAGCAGCAACATCAATTTGGCCAATTATATTGACACTTTCGCTCGGCCATTGGATATGGCTGGAGAAGGACATCTTGACCAGGAGGCAGAGCGCATCAATTGACGGCCGCCTTTTATTCTGTGCACACTCTCCACACTCATGGTCAGAACAATGTCCGACAAGCTGTGAGCTGCCAAGGCCCAAATGGCGACAGAGAAATTGGCATATCTCCGCTTGACAATCAAATCTCGGCCTTAAATAGACGCAGCTGGCGGCTCACTCACTCACACAGTTGCAGTTGCAGTTGCACTCAGACTCGTAGTCCGCATCTCGCCCTCCGACCCCGCCGACGACACCTTCAATGGTCATCAATTCGGTCGTTTGGCTGATGATGTTGCTATGATCGCAGCAGCTCTCTTGGCCAGTCCCAAAAGTGCCGCGGCACAGACGCAATCTCTGTGAGATCAACCGCAGCTTTAGTTGCAACAATGGCTGCGATGCGATGCGAGGCGAGGCGACGTCGATCGTGACACAAGTGCGACGCTGTAAGCGTTGCAACCTCACCCTGCCACGGGGAGACGACCGGCGGCATGTCAGAGGTGCCGGCAATTTTTCAACACCATGCAACACGCGGCTGCCTCAACGGAGTCGCCTTCTAGTACAGGCGCGAGATATCAACAGATATTGTTGCAATTCGGTTATAAAAATTCTAACTGGAGCAATTGCGACTCGGGACCATCTCAGCATCGACTGCTAACAAATTTGTTGCAAGTGACAGTTACTCTGTTTCTGTTTGTCGCCTAACATCGACTATTCCCCTCTCTTCCCTCTCTCCTCTCCTAACTGCCCTCAGCCGCTTCTTGCAGCCGCCAAATAGCTTCGCTCCAGTTAGCCGGATAATGATCGTGAGAGAATTCTTGGTGCTGATTATTCAACTGGTCTGGAATTTTAATGCAATCAAAGTGCTAATTTGTGTTTCTTGCTAATTATTGTCAAGCTGAACCCACAAATAGAACGTTCTTAAACTAACAATAAAGTCATTTGCTGCTTAAAAGAATGTGCTTTTTTTTTAAATATATCTAATATATATTATATCAATTAACAACTTATCAAAAATATTATTCTAATTAAGTGCTTTGCTTCCTAGAAGAATATGGCCTCGATTGCCTTGCTGTCCATATTAATTATATAAAAAGGTAAAAAATAGTTTTTATTTATTTAAACTTTACTATATTATTTACTTAACCACAAAGTGCGTTGGATTAATTCAGAAATTCCATGGTCTGAATTGGTTTGTTTTAAATATATTTTATATAACAATTCGCAATTAACAAAAATAAGATTTTAGTAAAATACTTTGCTGCTTAGAATAATGTACCTTCGATCAATTAAATGTCTATTCCTGTCTATATTAATTATAATTAAATAATATTATTATTTTCTTAATCTTTACTGTATTTTGTATTTTACTATAATGTGCATTGGATTTGTTATATATCATTTCACAACTTTGTTGTGTTTTTTTTTCAAATACTTTGCATCTTAGAAGTGCCTTTGATTAATAAAAAGTTGCTTGGTTTGATTGTCTTACTTTAAATAAATTATGTTTTTTTTAACTAACAACTACAATAATATTATTGTAATAAAAAGTGAAAATGTAGGGGGGCAGATCTTCCTTCCTTCCGTCACCAGAAAAAGGCACTTGATGATTTAATTCACTTTGTATATATTTTTACTGATCTTTTTACAATCTCTGCTTCTGTATATGTTTGGGGTTATAATTCAATTGATTTAATGTTAATGTTCTAACAAGTACGTTACTAATAACAGCGCTGAGTGCGCTGAGAGGGGTTGCATTGCAAAGTGAGAGGTTGTGGATCGTAGGTTAGTTATGCCAAAATGACACCAGCTGATAAAGCCTGGCTTAATATAACCAACCTAAACAAAGTGTTTTACTTCTTAGAGGAATTTTTCTTGCATTAATTAAAAGCTTTACATTCTGATTGGATTTAAGTTAATGCCAGATTAATTCGGAATTTATCTTCACAAATTATTTTATTTAATACTTTGATTTTATTTGTTTATGTATACATTGTAAATCTTTTTTCTGTACTGTATAAGTTATTATAACATTTAACAAATACTTGAAAATATTTCATGTATTGCTTTCCTAAAATATATTAGCCAAATTCTACACCAATGTTGCCAATTGCACATGTTGGCTATCAGCGAACGTTGTTGTGACATTTGAGCTGATAAGTGCGATTTGTTTCCTGTGCAACACCCTCTGTTCTGTGGCAAGCATGACTTGCAAATGCCTTTGACTGTCGTCTTGGGGCGCGGGGAGTCATTTTGCGCAAAGTGCGCATAATAAAAGTTTGAAGTCGCGCTAAATTGGGTGATAAAGTTGATCCGGGCACGATAAGCCCATTATAAATGCATTTAATGGCTAAATATTAAATGTATCTTCGTTCGCTTGTCGTGCTCGTGGGCTGCCTTCTGCGCACGCTAGAAGAAGTGGAGAGGCGTCCAGGTCGAGATCCCAGAGATGCCAGGTTTCGGTGTCAGGTGACTGCCAGCGATCTTTTTATATTTTTTCGCGGTGTCTTTGGACGGACTTTTGTGCCGTCTGAATTTATGAAGTTGTTTGCGCTTATTAAATTTTAAGTTGAACACTTTTCGCGCCTAGGGGCAGACATGCAACTGCGCCGGTGCCACGGCGGCCACTTGCGACTTGCCACTTGGCACTTGGCGACAACCTGGCGTTGCCACGAGATGCACAGATAAGATTCTGGTGACTGGCAACTGGTGACTGGTTCCCAAACGGGGCACTGGACTCGCAATTAGCGCAGGCGCTTCAAATGTGTTGAAAGATATTTGATGAATGGATAGCGTGCGAAGTGTCTCTGGTAATTGAGCTACCCGAATATTAAACGCAAATTAAGGCTTGTGTAGCAGTTGTGTAAGCTATGCCAAATAAATAACTTTAATCTCCATAGCAGCTGGCACATCAAAACATATTTACACATAAATAAACAAGTGAGAAAGTGTGAAATGTGTTCAATTAAAAATTCCTGCTTAACAACAATAAAGTTTAATTTACTTAATAAAATTATTTATTCCAGTGAGTCAATCAATTCTTCGTTTTCTTAACTAAAATAATGAAGTTTTCTTTTATTGTAGTAAATAAATTTATATAAAATATATTATTTTTTAGCTGAGAAAAGCATTTTCCTCTAACCCGAAAATAACCATTTTATTTTATGAAAATACTTGTTTTGTAGCCGCTTGACTGGGATTGCAGCTCAACTATGATCTTTACCTATACAAGAGCTATAGGCTAATCTAATACATACTTCCATTGAGTCTATTCGACTTCAAATTCAAATAAAGATGTCACTTTGAATGAATTATGAATTATATCACACGGTCGCCTCCAAATTTGGGCAAACCAAATACGTACAAGAACCAAAGTAGAGACTCTGATTCACAGTCCGAGTTGGAGTCGGAGTTGGAGTCGGAGTCGGAGACAGAGTACAACGAGTACAGGCGAACGGGAAGACAATGCATCGTGTTAGCCTGGCGCTGGCCCCCAAAACAATGACAATGGCGCAGATACCAGAAATACTATGTTGAGACACAAAAACCCAGTGGAGCCAGGGGGTGGAGACCAAGTGGCGACGATATGCCAAAGGCAACTGTGGCATTGTGTCGTCGTTTTGGATATCTTCATATGGCTATGGCTATGGCTGTGGTGGCCAGACCAGGCCAGCCCAGGCCAGTCCAGGCCAGTCCAGGCAATGCTGAGCATTTAGTTACATTTATTTGTTGCTATTAACTGGCGCGCTGACGCTTATCGAACGAACGCCAACTGGGCCGGACTCAAAGCCTTGGCTCGCTAGTCCACCTTCAGTCGATAGACACACGGAAAAGAAAAGCGCACGCGGCGAGAACAATTGCTTGGAGCAAATGTGCGGGAAGCATCCGCCCCCGCCCTCGGATATGGGCATGCCCAGTTGCAGGCTGCATCCACTTGGTCGTGGCGCACGTAGCATTGTTATCTCGGCAAGAGCCAGGCCCAGACTCAGACCCAGAGCCATGCTCTGGCCGAGTGCATTCTTATGGTATATAGTATTTGTGATTCGATTCTAAGCCTGGTCTCTACACTCAAAAAAAAAATCATACTCATATTTAAAAATCATCATACTAATGTTGAAGAGAGTAGCTTACTTTATTTTCAAAAAAGTCAATTTCGAAATCGCAAATTTAGATCTGCCAAAACCAGAAAAAAATAATCTGAAACTTAATATTTTTTAAATTGAGTTTTTGAACTTTTACTTTTCAGAAGAAAAATTCCTTAAAATATACAAAATATGTTCAAATATATATATCTCATAAACATATAGATATATAGTTCTGCTGCATATAGAAGATTTTATATTAAAATTATGAAATAGTCAACATATTTTGAGGAATACGGATCTTAGAAAACATGTCGCGGATTTAGATATTATGTCTATAAGTCAGACAAAGTTTTTGATTTTCAGGGCGATTTTCATTCTAGGACAAATTTTAAATCGAGGTTTTTTTCTGAGTGTAGCTACTGCGCTTTTCATAAGCCCTCTCACAAAATGCAACAAAAAATCAGCATGTTCATATCTCAGAATTGGTTTGCGGCAGAGGTGGCTCCCAGCTGCAAGTTTGCCAGTTGCCAGTTGCCAGTTGCTAGTTGCTACTAGTTGCTACAGTAGCCCATGCCCATTGTGACCTGGCCCTAGGTTAGCCAGTCAACCAGCCAACCAACCAGCCAACCAGCCAGCCAGCCAGCCAGCCTGCCAGCCATGCAGTCAGCTTGTGGTTACCTTATAATGTGCCTGGTAATGCTCATCGTAATTTTTCCACATTGACGCTGTGCTTTTTTTTTTGTTTTTGTTTGCAGCGGTTTTGGCCATCTCGCTGCTTTAATCTGCATATCTTCATTTGAGTCTACCGCTTTTGCTCTTAAATGCTCTGCGGTATCCCTGCATCCCAGTTGCAGTCCTCGCATCCAGCTTATTCCTGTTGCCTCGGCCCGTTCCCGTTCCCGTTCTCTGCTAGAGTGGCGTTTTTAGCAAAATAATGAGAATCATGATTTCTGCCTTCGGTTCGGGTTCTGTAGCACCAATGTTGTTTTCAGTTTTTTACGCCATTTTATTTTTGTTTTCGTTTTTTTTTTTTTACTTTTTTTTCGTTTTGGTTCCTTTTGTGTGTACAAATTGATATGCAAATTTTTGAGTAGCGCTACCGCGACTAAATGCTGAGAAACTCCTCCGATCGAGGCTCCAGTGCCCACATCGTACATTTATCGTAGCTAAAATGCTTCTGCAAACGAACGTTAATTAGTTCCAAAGTGTTGGAAGCCACAGCGGACAATGATGTCACCGAGCTACCATTTTCGGTTTAAACTTGGTCTATCATATAGAGGTCTAGTATAGAGTATGGGTATAGGTATATGTATTGAGGTCTAGAATAGTGTATAGGTATAGGTGTACATATAGATATATATATATATATATATACATATATATAGGTTAAATAAAGCTAACGAGAATTCAAGCGGCTTAATAATAATAATAATATTAATTATCAGAATATTAATAATAATTATAATAATAAAAATATAAATAACAATAATAATAATATATAATAATTTAAAGATATATTCTTCATATAGAATATTGCTTAAGTAATAAAATAATAATAATAATAAAATAATATAATGAACAATATTCAAGACTGATAAATAATGTTTATTTATTTAAACTTATTGATTAATTTTATTATTCAACGGATATGTTTGAAATATTAAAGTTTGTAATTTTTTTGGTTGTTTATTTAATTTTCATATAAAGATCTATACTAATGTTAAAAATGTAATATCCTTTTTTTATTTAACTTGTATTCAAATTAGCTAACTACAAATTATATTTGGCGTTTTTTAAATGGAACTAAACATGTGCCTTTAATTGAAGCTGGCAGAGTGTATATATAAATATCTGTAGTCGGTTTATGATGACATATTTCGTCATTTAAACGGCACTAAATTTGTAAAGAATTCCTTCTAATTTTACTTATATAATTTTACTCCATAAGAGAGTTCTAGTGCAGTAATCACCCTTCTTCACTGTGTATTAACAATTGAATACTCAATCTGCTGTTTGCCATTTAATCCGAGTTGTTTAGCATCAAATGCGACCTTTCTTAATATGCAGCATTCACTCCATTTTGATAAGTCCAGTTTAGATGCAGCTGGCTGGCATATTCATTGACCCAACCCTAGTCTTTGGCTCTCATCCGCTTAACCGCTCACAACATGGCTACAATAATCTTTCCTCCTCACCCGGCTTGCCCCTTGCCCTGCTTGGCATTGCATTGGTTGGGCAAACAAGTTTCTGCACTCGAATAATCTGCATGAACCATAATTTTATTGAGAGCACGCCTGCCAATAAATAACTCCATCCCGCTCAGCGCCCCAACCCCCCTGCTCCAATCCCCTATAGAAGCAGCAGCAGCAGCAGCCGTTGGCCATTTATTAATATGGAAATCTACAGAGAAGCCGCTGGATGCTGAAAGTGCTTCTGCTTCTGTGTTCAGTTGCCGGTTGGCCGGTTGGCAGAGTCACCACTCGCAGCCTAAACACATTACACGATAGCGTCAAATGGAAGCCGATGGAGCACGCCACTTGGCGCTGGCCTCTATCGCCTCCTTGCTGCCAACCCCCTCTCTTTGCAACATTTGCTGCGCCCGGCACAAGTCTCTGTTGTTGGCCGTTGTTGCCGCCATCGTCATCATCATCATCATCAACAACAACGTGGTCGTCATCCGCCTGGTTCTCATTGTTATCGGTATTCTGCTGCGCCATAAGCAACAGCCCTGAAGCTGAGCATGAGGTGGACGATGAAGCTGCAGATGGAGTTGGAGTTGAAGTTGGAGTTGGCGGCGATCATCAGAAAAGGCAGAGCGACGTTGTCGAACGCAATTTCAATTTCATGTTATCCGCAAAATATTCATTTTAATATCTACTCAATCCAACGAGGGACCAAAGATACACAGCGACACACTCACACACACGCACTCACACATGCACACGCACACATACACATAAATATTGATATTCATAAGTTTAGCCTTAAAGCGCTCCAATCAGAATCTCTCCATCCTTATGCTCAATATGCAAATGCTTAAACTCGCTCCACGCGCATAACTCATTGCCTGTGGCCAAGCTCTGTGGTTGGCTATATTGGTGGTTGTCCAAGCGGCACACGCACCCTCCCCACTGCCCACTCCCCACTGCCCCTTCTTCATTGGCAGCTTAGCATATGACATGTTGTGCACAGCTCCAACTCACCATAATCCTCAGTCTGCCAGACAGACTCCCTGCAGAGGTAACAACGACTGTACATATGTGTATCTGTGTATCTGTATCTGTATCTGTATCTGTGCACATACGTGCAACCAGCAGTTGCAGCTGGTTTGGGGCACTGCCTGCTGCTGCTGGTTCCTTTTGGCACATTCTGGCATAATTATAATGCACCCTGTTGCTCTGTCTGACTCCCCTTTGCTGATATGCCAATTGCTGTTTCTGCTGCTTACTGCAAACAGCAATAGTAATTTTGCTAGTCAACCATCCCTTGGACACTCAGCACCTTAACCCATCCCCACATGGGTTGCAAAGTGACCGTTGCGGCACTAGCGGTTTTCATTTTAATTCAGCCCACGCATATGCACGACCAGACCATGTCCAACCCCCAACATTGATGGACATAATCTCGCTGCAGCATTCGCAGCTGCATCCATTAACGGCCAAACACAGACACTGGCTCCACTCCCAGTGCAACTCATCTGGTTGCAGATATGTGCTTTAAAACGCCAAAGAGGCAAGCATAGATATTTAATATTCTGAAGGCTTTCATTTCTCAGAGTGTAGGTTTTTTATAATAATTAAAGTTTATTACTCAAGTCAAAACCATATTTCACTTAAACAGCTTTTAATTTATTATTTAAACATATTTGTTTTATAGTTTTCATGCTTCAGTTTGTAATTCAAATGCTTTGGGCTTGTTCTTGTCAAGGCAGTAGAGTTTTTAACGTTTTTAACGAAACACAATTAGACATAAATTATTAAGAATTTAAAAATTATTAAAGTTATAGCAACTAAGTTTTTCACAGAATTTAACTAAAATTAGTAATTTTGCCAAAACTGGTAAATTTTAGCTAAGCAGTAAAGTCTTAAGACAAATCTGACAACTGCATATTTAGATTTCATCATCAATCTTTTACTTCTCTGATGCAATAAAATAGATGTTTGTGATTGGCTAAAACCAATTGAAACTTTAAGTTAGTTAAGCATTAATGCAACTAACTGCTAAAGTGAACAGCCAACAATTTATTAAAACGGCCGTTTACTTTGTCAAATTAGAATATTATTTATTTAGAGTGTAAATATGAACAGTTGACCACAGACAGCAAATTGTAGCCACAACTTATTTTCTATCTGTGACCATGTGTGTGTATGTGTGTGTGAGTAAAATGCAAACATTTAGCGACACGCACATTAGTTTCCTTTTTGGGGCCCTGCCCCAAACGCCTCAGTCAACCCCGCCCCAACTTGCATCAACTATACCCAATGTAGATGCGGGTTCAACGACGTCATTAATATTTATGCAATTCTACAGATGGGGCTGGGCTGGTGTCACTTTTTGCACTCCACACACACACACACACTCCCACACACACACACACACACACAGAGAGAGAGACACGCATTGCAGTTGCGAGTACATTAGAAATGTAATTATTATTTTAATTGGACTGCAGTGCACATTTTGTCAACTGAGTAAATTTTGCCCCAGCCACAAATAATAAATGTCCGAAAATTTGGTTGGCTTTGTCCATTTGCTTGTCGGTTAACCGACTCACTGTAAATATGAAAAGTTGCCAATTGCCCGCCATCAAATTAGTCCGAATTCATCATCATAAGAATGTCGCCAATTTATAGCCAGCCGTGTTGCTTTAGTTATGTTAACATAAAATATAAATATGAACACTTAATATAATTAAGTATGTTTAAATATATGCAATATTTACTTAAGTTATTCATAAAATATAATTTAATTTAATTAGTTTGTTTATTTAGGTTATTCAGATTGATATATCAAAAGGAATCTTGTTGTTATCTCAGTATTTTTATCTCTGATAAATAATTTGTTTGAATATGTATATAATAATCATTTAAGTTATTCAGATTGATATCTGAAGGAACTTGTTTTGATCTCAGCTTGTGAGGATTTCAGTTTAGTTCATAGCCCAAGAAGGTCGTTCAAATGCGACATGTGCACCAATTTGCGACCGAAATGTACAGCTCAATTGGACTGGCAACTGCAATTGGAAGCCAGAGAAGCGTCGCCATCTATAAATGGAAAGCACACACAAACAAACACACACACTTACATAAATATATATATGTATATATAGATATATACATGTGCGGTTGGAGAGTGAGGAGCGGACATGCGAACAACGAAAAAAATGAAACAAGAAACATAAATTCAATATGAACTTGTGAGAAGAGGAAACCAAATCGGAGTCCAGCTCAAAGTTGGAGACTTGTAGTCCGGTTCGCTCCACTTGTCGCCATTGCTGCTGAGCTGAGGCTGAGGCTGAGTCGGGAGCTGTTTGCTGCTCGCTGCTTATTCGCCGTTTGCCATTCCTTTTAATTTCATTTATTTTGCAAAATACAATTTAATTTGATGGGAATGCAACTGACAACTGGCAACGGCAACAGATCCCAGCAAAAACATACAAAAAACTAAAGAAAAGAAAAAATAACGTTGAACGACAAAAACGGCTAAGAAGAAGTCGCTTCCTCTCTATTGGCCTCTCAGCTGAGGCCTCCTTCCATAAGGCAAATATTGAACTACAATAATCATCAACATCGATATCGACAACTGCATAGCAGCCATATCAGTGAAGTCCCCGTCATCGGTCGCCATTTCGTGCAGCCATCCTCATCATCATCAGCCTCCTCATCCTCATCCTCATCCTCATCATCATCGTTGTCGTCGACGCTTAACCGTGGGTTGCGCTGCGATGATGATGTTGTTGCGGGGCAGATGGTGGGGACACAGCTGAAGACAATCAAGCGCAAAACGAACGAGCAATTGTGGCACACGGATGAGCCAGGCCAATGATTGTCATGAAGATAACAAAAGTTGCCTTTTTGCATACCAAACATCGCCAGCAACAACAGCAACAACAACAACAACTGCAGTCGAGAAACAGCCACAAAAAACAGCAACAACAGCAACATGCACCGCAGCAACATGTTGCTCAAAACTAACAAAGTATTGATTGCGCCGATTGCTTGCTGGATGTGGATCACTCGTCGTTGTCGTCGACAGCAACATGGATTGTCATCCAACTTTAGCAGCAGCAGCAGCAGCCGCAGCAACAACAACAACAGTAACAACAACACACAGCAGCAACCATCTGTTAAAGCTTCAGCTTCAACTTCAATTTCAGCTGCATCCTCAAACTTTGCTTGGAGCAAGACTCATTTAGTTATTGTTGTTGCTGCTGTTGCTGTTGCTGCTGCTGCTTTCGATGCTCAGATGTCGAGATACCCAGCTGAAGCCGACGACATTCTCATCCGCTTATCAAACTTCAAACAAATCATTTTGTTCGGCGGCCTTGCAGACCTTGAATATTTCGAGTTGTCGCCGTTTGTCAGGGAAGCCAGCTTAAGCGCAACTAAATAAAAGTTATGTTGTTAACTGGATATGCGAAATCGATATTATTATCACAATGGGGTTGAACATTTTTGTAAAAAATTAAATTAAATTAAAAAAAAATACCAAATGAATTTGAAAAGATGAAAATTGATTAAATTTAAAATAAAAAGCTTTCTCTCCTTGCAGAAGTTTGTTAAACAGCAGATTGATTTTGTATCTGATACAAAATAAAAATTAAAACGGTAAAAATAATGTACGATTTATTTTTAGCATGCTGCAAATGTTATTTTTTTCATGAAACATAAACTCGAAAAAACATAATCTAATTCAAGTTTAGACTATTTTCGTGACAAAACACTCAAAATAAATAACGTATTCAAGAATTTTCATAACAAAACATTTAAAATAAATACAAAAAAAAATCACTTCAATAAAATAAATGCTCTTAAGAGATCGTCTTTCAAAATAATAGTTCTAGTTTTTTTTTTATCATACTTAAAATTAACGAAAATATTTTTCTGGCTTCTTATTATTATTAGTAATTTTTTTTTAAATTATTTTTATTTATTACTAGTTATACTTGACGTTTGAGATGCAGTTTTCATAAGCGATTATTGAAAATGAACTGTGAAAGTTGTTGGCCCAAAAGAAATAAACAAAACACTTATAGAATAACCAGAAAAAAACACACTTTAAACTCCCGATATGGAAGCATTAATTTTGAAAAGAAGCAAAGCAGCCAGCGTTGGCCATAAACAATTGCCAGATATATTTATAGCAACTGCATTTCTTATCTCTTGGCTCAATAAATAAGGTGAATGTGTGTGTGTGCGTGTGTGTGTGTGTGAGTATTGAGTAAAATCGTTTGTAATAATGATGATTCCCTTGGCATAGCAGTGAGTGAATTTTTTGGTTGCCAGTCAAGAAATCAATTTACATAATTTGGTGGAAAATGATGATGGGTACCAAAAGGTGTGAAAATACCTACAACAAAGCGACGAATTGATGATAGCGCTGAAATCTCTCTCGACTACTCGACTACTCGACTCGGGCTACAAATTTAGCCCTAGATTCGTTGGTTGCATCTGCCTCTAAGTGTTGCCCGCCAGCCAGCCTGCCTGCCTGCCTGCCTGCCTGCCTGCCTGACTGGGTTGTGCCACCCAAAATGTGGCTGGCAGGCTGTCATTAGCGGCATTCAAATCATAACATAAATATACTTGTCGTCTGCCGGCTGCAGACTGCTGCAGCCAAGAACTACAGATACTCGGTCATATTATGACAGTCTGCTTCGAGTCGGTTGGAGTTTGAAACTGAAGCGATTGTTGTTGTTGTTGTTGTTGCCGGTTGATGTTGTCTGTCTGACTTGGCAACTTGTTGGCTGCATTTCAATGTTGATAACTTGTCAAAATAGTCTGTCGCTGGGGCGTATGATAAATGCGGGCAGACGGCAAGGAAAGCCACTGACTGAGTGTTGAATGTTATGCCACTTTATTATTGCCATTAAATGTTGAGCACACACACACACACACACACTCAGACACAGAGAGCAAGCACCTTGAAGTAGTCGCTGGATTTGTGGCAGGTTGTCTTTATGACTCAGCTGGGGTTCTATGCATAAAGCAGCGCAACTCGGGTCGCATAAACTTGTCAGGCATTGTCATAAAACTCATCCCTTTTTTTTTTGCCCAATGTTGCAAATGTTGAACATTGAATTTGGAAACACATCGGGGGCGACTCCAGGTTGCCTTGACCCTCGCACTCAAATCCCAAACGTGTATCGAAACGAGAATATATTTTTGCTTGTAATATTTTTGTTGGATAAAAACGCTTACTGGACAAGCCCCAATTCCACACACCCCACCCACCCCCAAGCAACTTTGACCTTTATTGATGCCAGTTGGCTTTATGTGCACGTCTGATTGGAATATAATAACGAAATTGAGTATTATGCCCGGCTCAGCATTTATTTATTTATACAAGTCGAAAGCAACTTCATCTTCGACTGCAACTAATAAAGTCTTTCTGCCTGCCTTGGCCTTGCCACGGACATGGCTTAATTTGTTAGACGTTATCGCTTCCGCTTTAAGCCAACTGCTGCCTGTTTGGTGGGTCCAGCACAGAAAACAAAAAATGCATTTGGCATCCACAGCAGGCAACTGGCAACTAGCAACTAGTTTGGACCACTCTCTGAGCGGGGCGTGGCTGGGGTGGAGGGTTAGTGGAATATGTTGTAGTCACGTGCATTGTGCAATAAGCCAAAACTTATTCGCATGCGGCGCGATCGCAACATGCCTTATCGATGCTTGCGTGACCTTGCAACAAACCGGGCATCAGTTGCAACTGTGAATGATGTTGTAAATACTGTTGAGTGTTGAGTGTTGAATGTGCGCTTTGCAATTTAAATTTCATTTATGAATATATTTGTTATAAATTTCACTTATTTCGCTTAGTTACATTTAGTAACTTTGACTTGTTATTGGACATTAACTATCGCAATTTAAATTGTTTAATCGAAAATGTAGCCAACTGGATTTGTGGCAAGGACACTGCAAGATGAATAATCCATTTTTTTCGCAACACTCGTCGAGTGCAATGATCATAGATATAAAGACGGCCGCTGCTGTGTCCTCAATTCTCATGCCTCAGGGCGTTGTCTAGATCGTGGCCACGCATGCGGCAACTGCAGAAGCTGAGCTGGGCTCTGTTGAAGCTTGCCGCAACTTGGACGTCGACGTCGACGTCAAGGTTGTCAGCGACACTAGGCAGCAAGATTAAAGATTCCACCATAAACAAACAAGCGAAATAATTGAGGCAAAATTGAAGCAAACTACTCGAGCTGCGCCGCATGGGGCAATGCGGCCAGCAACCGGCAGCCAGCAACACTGGCAACGTTTGGTGATCTTGGAATATGGATATGGCCATGGCAATGGGTGCTGGGTCCTGGGCGCTGGTTGCTGGTTGCTTGATGCTGGCTGCAAACTCGTTCTTGGTGCAACAATTAGCACGGAATTTGTGGGTGCCATTAAATGCGCTACACGATGGCCGCATGTTGCGTTTGCTCCCATTTCCATTTTTATTTCCATTGCGATGGCCATTGCCAAAAGGTGGGCGATAAAACCGCAGAGTCTATAGTGGCAGCCAGGTTAGCGCCTAACGGCTCCAAGTACTTTAAATAGTTGTTGTTAGCGCCGGCAACAACACTCCACACTCCACCCGCCTCTCGCCACCCTCCAGTCTCAATTCACTCAATTAGAAACACTTCAAAGTTGCCTCGCATTTGGATGCACTCGTCTCTCATATTTTTCGCATATGCAGACAAAATTTAATTACTCGTTGAGATCAAACAAATTGCATGCCACATAAATATGAATCGTACATAGAGCAAAACGGCGGGGCCCAGTTCTTACAACTGGGGTAAACTGCCCAAAATGAGGTTATGAAGTATAGTACATATATATACACTGAGAAAAACATTTTTTTTTTTCAAATTTATGAATAATCTTCGCTGGAATAGTGAAAGGAAATTTCCCAAATTTTAGAAGGACGCCACAATCCCTTTTCGAAATATACTCTCTGAATAATAATTATATTTTTCTGAGTGTGCACAATACAAACTAGCTTCATGGTATTCATATTTTGAGGCCTGCTGCAGAATTGTTGATCTTGAAATCCCCGCCGGCCTGCGCTCCAGACATGGCATAATTTCTCATCGCTCATTTCGATGCAGGAGGCAATTCGTTAGCAAGCGTAAGCATCTCCTTGTGGCATGCAACCATCCCGCTCCCCTTCCGCAAGCACATTTAATGGCAAACATTTGGCCGGGGATACTCTGATAATAGTTTGGCTCCCTCGTCTAGCATAGTCTCTAGACACTTTACGGCCGGTTTTCTGTTGGCGGTGTCCGTGCAGAAAGCCGCATATGAAATATGTGCGCCCATGAAATGAGCACAATTTCCATGGAAAAGCGCAACATTGTGGAAAATGGAAAAATTGAAAGCAATATGAGCCAGGCGAGGGCAACATTTGAAAGGACTGTGAGCGGTGTTGTAGCTGCAACTAAATGCTTCTGCGAGCAATGTTTATACAAGTGGAAATTATATTTTTGTGGCAAGGGCAGCATTTGAAAGGACGCTAAAGTTGAAACTAAATGCTGCTGTTCCAACTAATGGAAACTATTAGGCTAACTCGAATTTGTTAACAGTGAAAAATAAGCTTTTTATTTTGAAACGTGTGTACAACATATTTATGACATATTTTATACTATTCATAATTTTGCTTTGTTTATTTTGTTTTTTTATAATCATCCGAAATCATTCTTGATATTTATAAACCCATCTTTTCACACTTGCCCGGTTGTCATATTCGGCACACAATTATAACGCGCTGCGACATTAACTTGTTGCGGTCTAGCAATTATAATTTGTTGCAGAGGCGCTGCCAAAATGGCAACAGTCTAATTGGCAAGATTTGAGTAGCATTGTTAATTCAACATGACAGCAAAAGTAAATATTGTTGCAAGCTCTTTTTACTGTCAAATTGAGTTTTTCATCACGGGTTGCATGAATTTCCTTGTTGCGATATATCTGTTTAAAACAGAAAACAATTATTCCCGCTGCAAACAAATGAAAATATTTTTAGAAATGAGCCCATTTCCCAAAAGTGAAAATAGTCGTCAGTCGATATTTTGCAATTTGCACGCTGGTTTTTATTTTTGATCATTCGATTTTCGATTTGGGTTTCGCTTTTTATATGCAACTACCACAGTTTACATTACGTGTATCTACTTTATTATTATTATTATTATAATTATCTGTTAAGTATGTATTATGTGTAGCCATAAAATTAGTTAATTGTGTGAGTGCTGCGGATTCGGTCCTATTTGTTCTCATTCTCAATCTCGTTTACTTTTTGCGATTTATACAACTTATTGCTATACTTAATGCATTTAAATGCCTCAAGATTGCTATCAATTACTCATACTCAAACTATGTATATATATATAAATATATATATATAGACACAGAGGATATATATTCGTATATATGTGTGCTGGATCAAGCTTAGCGTAGTGTAATGCTCAAGATATGTACTCCACAAAAACCATGTGTATTCTCTCCCTCTCCCCCTCTCTCTGTCTCCATCAAGCTACTTCTCAGCTGAATCCTCAGCGTCCGCCTCAGGCTCGCCATCGGCATCGATGCCCACGCTCTTATTATCCTCGTGATCCTGCTCCAGTTCCGGTTCCTGATCCTGCTCGCTCTGATTGCCAGCGCCCTCATTTTGATTGCTCTCCATCTTAATGCTGCTCAGCGGATGCCAGATGTTATTGCTGAGACCCGAGTCGTCCTCACGCGAAGCAGGACTCTGCGCCGGCTCCGATGTGGGTGACTTGCTGTTGCACCGCTCCACGCCGCCATAGGGATGCTGGTGATGACCACCAGCACCACCTAGAAAGCCGGGAAAGCTGAGCAAACCCGGTGGATATGGATACTTGGCTCCGTTTGCAAAATGCGGTGGAGGTATGTTGGCAAAAGCACCAGGACTCAATTCGCCGGGCTATTAAGGATTGCAATTAAAAGAAATTGTTGAACACACAGTTGAGGTGTATCAATGAGATAAATGGAAAGTTCTTTTGGGTGACTTGCTCAATTATATAAATGAAGGACTCTGAATTGATTACATGATAGAGTCTGCTATAATCTTTGCAGAGTGCTCAAAATAGTTCATGCAAGGAATAATTAATAATAAAGAAGTAAAGCGACGGTCTGCAGGCAACACGAAAATGTATTTAATAATTGAACTACAAAACTAACACTTGGCTTAACAGGACGATTAGTTAAGGATACATGAAATAAGTAGAAACTTACCTTGGGTGGCATTCCGTTGAAGAAGGGAGGCAAATAGGGGAAGAAGAGTTCTGGGCGTCGCTGCATGAACTCCTGCTCAGCGGTTGGCACACCATGTGGGGCACCGGGGCCCGGGCCCGGGCCAGGTCCAGGCCGCATCGGCAACTCCAGGGACATGCGACGGCCGCGACGCGATGTCGGATTCGTCCACATATGGGTGCCCATGTGAACCTGCAAGAAATCAGTGGAGTGGCCCAGTGGCATTGGGAAATGGCGATCAGTTTTGAGCACTGGCCTCTGCGAGCAGTAACGGAAATGCACCTTAAGGTTACCCTTCGTGGTGAAGGCCTTCTGACACACATTGCACTGAAACGGCTTATCTCCGGTGTGGGTGCGCATATGAATCTGGAGTGCCGAACTCGAGCTGAAATTGCGGCGACAGACATGGCAGAAGTGCTTGTTATTCACCGGCGGATCCAGGCTAGAGCTGGGCGGGCCGGCCGACATCAGGGCCTGCTGAAAGTCGAGCGGACCGGCCGGAAAACGATGTGCATCTGTGGAGCAACATAGATGAAGGCTGGCGCTACACACGACGGGTGCTGAGGGAGACCCAAGACTTACGCAACTGCATCTTCATTAGCGATTGCTCCGCATCAGCGGCAGCCTCCTGCTGATGCTGATAGCCAGCTGGAGCAGCTGGAGCCGGGGCAGCAGCAGAAGTGGCACTACTTGTGCCACTGTCGCAGCCAGCTTCATCAAGCAGCTGCAGCTGCTCGGATTCGGGCTCCTCTTTAATGGGTGCCGACAATGGCATGACTGCATCCGCAGGCGCCATCTCCAGCGTTGAGCATGACTTCGGCTTCTTGGCAAACAGATTCGGATTGAGAGTGAGCTGAAACAACACAGAAAATAGCGCTAATTTCTCTGCATTTGCCAGTTAATGTGGCGTTCAAGGAGCACTCCTCGACAGCATCGGGCCAGACGCGACTCTTAATTATCTTATGTTTGAGAGTATCTTTTCTCTATGCAATTTTTCTATGCCATCGCGCATAATAATGCCAGCTAATTATCTTGCACAGACAGAAGCCGGCGGGTCTATCTCATATTTTTTTATGGCAAAACAATTGTTTGTGCATCTCGAAACATCATTTGGGTGTTGCATGTTGACTGTGGCAGCAGGCCGTAGCCCGTGGCCCGTGGCCCGTGGCCCGCGTGTCTGCTTGCCCCACAGAGAGAGATGGCGAGGCGCGACAAACAAAAGATTAAATAATTTTGCATAAAGCGTAACATAATTTATTTGCATTGAATGCATCGCACACACCGCCACCGATCCGGCACCCAGACGCCTCGTTCCCCCCTCTGTTCGGCACACCCCGTGGCACGCGAGGCACGATCATTTATCTCGGCCGGGGGGGTGGGCTGGGGTGGGGGCAAACCAGACAACAGCATGCCAACTCGCATCATTTCGCATCATCATAATGCACTCTCGTAATTACTTACAGTTTTCAAAATATTTAGAAACTTCAGGCCCAAAAATGACGATGACGATGACGATGACGACGCTCGTCTCTCGTGCCCCATGTGGCTCATCAACAATGCGTTAAGCTAGCAAATCGGAATGGAGCGGGCTGCAACGATATATTTGGAGTGCACTCCAGCGTCCGTCGCAACGAGACGAGGCGTGGCAGGCTAACAGGGCTGATTACAGCCTGAAAATGTTATGACATTTACACTGCAAACGCATTCGAGCCAAAAAACAAATATCAAATGCAACAGGAGCGGTTCAGGGTTGGCAAAACGCCCAAAACACACAGACGGACACATTTGAAATTGGAACTGTTTGAATTTTGTAGGGAAATTCAAATTATTGTAAAAATATTACATTTTTTAAATAAGTGTGAGAATATTTATTTTTATTATGTTTTATTTATTTAATGTTTTATTTTTTAATTTGATGCAAAATTTCTACCTCTTTATGATTTTCATTATTAGTTTTTTATTTTTATTATTATAATTTTTATTGTTATTATTATTTTTATGAATATTATTATTATAGTTATTAATATTATTATTATAATTGTTATTATTATTATTAGTATTTTTATTATTATTTTTAATATTATTATTATTATGTTTATTATTATTATTACTAATATTATTATTATTATCATTATTATTATTATTATTATTTTTATAAAAGTTGATATTTATTTATTTTATATTTTATGATAATTATTTTGTTTTCGATTCCAGTCTATTTGTTTTACTTCTCAAAATTATCCCCTGGGCCCATAACTCATTGAGTTTTGAATGCGCCACTTTTTGGACATATTCACATAGTTTCATTTTGGAGTTACTCCAAGAATTTAAAATATAATGAACGATGTCATTAGTCATATGGAGGCAATGCCGCACAACCAGAAGCACAAGATGAAACTGTGGACAAACATTCTCAAATATTAATTCACGCATTTGTGCTTAAGTTATGGGCAGCCACATGTCTGCTCCAAGGCATAGACACACACACAACACACACGCACACACACAACACACACACGCACAACTAGTTGCTGCCCTCGACTGTGATACGATTCCAACTCGCAGACGAACGCACTTTAATAAATAATTGGCATTGTTGAGCAGTGTAATCCCAGCGCTTTAAGACGGAAGCATTTGGCCAAGACCAAGTCTTCTTCGTTAGAAGCCAGACCGCTAAGCGGAACGTTAACAATTAAGGCCAAAGTATGCGCTCTTGGCCACAACTTCTTCATAATAATGCCAGAGTCGTGAACAGCAGCGAGATGAGCAATTAATAATAAGCTCATAATTTGTTTGGACCTGCCTAAACGGGAGTTTCTCTCTATTGCCAGCTCCAGCTCCAGCTCCATATTTGGCTAACCACTCTGCGGAGCACTTGTGGCCATAACAATTTAATTAATGATGCTGTGGCAAGGCTATGTGGCAAGTATGTTTATGGATAATGTGATATAATGTGGGGAAAGGGGCACAGAACAGCAGCTGGACTCACAGCTGGCAATAATTCTCGTCATTAGAAGCTGGTTTACCAGACACAATGCTCTACTTTGAATTCTTTTTTTCAACTCTAGCAGATTCTGATATATATATACATAAAGTGTGGCATAAATATGCCCGTCTTTCTATGCGTGCAACATTCACAAAATAAATGTGCCTAGCAACTAAAAAATGAACTACAACTTTAATCTAAAATAAGCCTAAAAAATTGTATCCAAATTGTATCAAATAAAAATCGAAAACAAATTTATTTAATTTGCAACACATTTAAATCTCATCAGTTTAATTAAAAAATATATACATATATATATATATATATATATATTCTCGATTCTATTTATAGGAATATATATTTAGAATCGAGTTAAAAACGCTAAATTTTCGAAGTTCTGAGAAATAATTGTTTTTTAGGCTGTTGCTTCTCGTTTTTAAGCCCAGGTCATAAATCGGTTTGTATATCTTTCCATATCAGATGTGTATATATGTATATATGTAAATCGGAATAGAGAACTTACCTTTGCACCGTAGGATGATAACGCATCGTTGCAGTGGGCTCGAACGGAAGGAGCCGTCACTTCTTTGGCATGTTCGCTCTGCAGATGGCTCTCGAGGGCGGCCAGGCTGGGCAGCATCTTGAAGCACAGATTGCACACATTTGGGGGCGGCTGCAGTCCTACAGATATGCCCGACAGGCCGACAAGGAAGCAACAAATTAAAATATGTGGATGCGACATAACTCGGAGACGCGTGCCGCGAGACCAAAATTCAATACAATAAATTTAAATCAGACTAAAGTGCTGTGACATAATGACGCCACGATCATGAAAACGAAACGCGTAATTCATTCAGACCGATCAAGCTATATATCCATATATATATATATGTATGTATATATATATGTATATATATATGTATACATATGTGCATGTGCGCGAAAAGTTTATAAATAAATGTTTTTGGAATTTGGCATAGGCAGAGCTGGCATGGAATTGGAAATGGGAATGGGAATGGGTGTGGATTGTTGGATGCCTGCTTTGTCTTGGTCCAATTGAGTTATGTCGCAGCCGGAATGAAGGCAGATTTATGGCGAGACTGGATGGCAAACAGCGTTCGGGTCAAAGGTGACAGACAAAGGGGCTTTGTCATCTTGGCAACAACAACAACAGCTACAACTCTTGCTTACCCATTAATCCGAGCGGTCCGAAGGGCAACAGCGGAAACTTGGCATGCGTCTGGCCCAGCGCATGCATCTCCTCCCTGGCGGCGGCCATCAGCAGCAGATTCGGTGGCATCGGCATGCCATGCAACATGGGCAAGCCGCCTGAACCGGCAGCAGCAGCAGCAGCAACTCCGGCTGATCCACTGTTGCCGCCAAAGAGACGCGCCAGCGATGGCGATGATAGATCCATGGCAGGCATCTCGCCGTTGGCACTTTCGCGTCCGCTGCCCTCCACATCATCAGAACGGGAGCGCTCATCATCGTGCCCAGGCAGGCGTCTATCTCGTTCTCGATCTCTATCTCGATCTCGTTCCCTATCGATCACTGCGCTGGAATTGTCACGGGAATCATCGGTGCTGTCCATGGTCATGAACTCATCGAAGTCGCCACCCTGCGACGACTCCGATCGCTGACCCGAATGATCCGAGACGGTCGTCGAGAAGTCCAGCGTGTCCGAGGTGCCCAGCGACTTGTTCGAGTTCTGATCCTCGATACCCAAGCGTTCCACATCCCCACTTTGACCCGCCAGCTGAGCATGGCCAGCGCTGCCATCGTCCATAGTATGGATGCGTATGTGCTGCTGCAGAATTATGCCGTTGGAGAACTTCTGATGGCACACGGGACACTTGAACTGGCTGCGCATCGGTGGCTTGATCTTGTGGATGCTCATGTGCGCCTTCAGGTTGCCCTTGGTAGCAAAGGCGCGTCCGCAGATCTTGCAGCGAAAGGGTCGCTCTCCGGTATGGGTGCGTATGTGCATCTGCAGGGAGCTGCGACAGGACATGACCTTCTGGCAGAAGATGCACTGATTGGGATCGGTCAGCTTGTTCTCGATATTGTCGACCAGCTGCTGCAGCTTCGAAGTCTCCGATGTCTTGTCGATCTCAATCAGATCCTCCCACGACTTGTCAATAATCCGCTCCATCTGCGCCAGCGAATACTCGCCGGGCATCGCCGTCAACCCATCCCGGCTCGCCGAGGAGCGACGCACCAACTTGACCAGGTGCGAGTGGTGCTCGGCATGCGGATGCTCCTCGCCAGGCGGACTGCCCGCCTGACTGGTCTGCCGCTTGCGAACACTGCCATTGCGACGATTGCTTGTGGTTGGCGAGGGCGCTGCTGGCGTTGGCGGCGTCGTTGGCTTTGGACTGTTCTTCGTCTGCTCCTGCTCCTTGTCCTGTTTCTCGGGCGACACCAAAGCGATTGGCTCCATAAGCGACTTGGGTTGGCTGACTTGCTCTGGCGACTGCGACAGTTCTCTGGCTAGCGGCTTGCTCAGATCCTCGGCCTGCTGCAGTCGACTCACAACTGCCGGCTCCTGCAGCTCCTGTTCGTTGCTGGGCGGCGGCGGCGGCGGGGGTGGTGGTGGTGGTGGTGGTAGGGTTGCTACCAGTGGTGCAGCTGATGCTGCTGCTGCTGGTGTCACAAACGGCAGTCGAATGGCGGCAAATTGCTCCGGTGCAGTGACTCCATTGGGCACTGCTGGCATCAGCATGGGCGGAAAGATCTGGGTATGCCGCTGATAGTGCACCTTGAGATTGCCCTTGGTGGTGAACTTGCTGCCGCAAACGTTGCAGTGGAAGGGTCGCTCGCCGGTGTGCGAACGCAAATGGATTTGGAGCGCCGAATAGCTGCCAAAGATTTTGCCACAATATTTGCAGCGATGCTTGAAGATCTCGCCGCGACTCTGCGCCTCCTTGGAGGCATACTCCGAGTACTCCTCCTGCATCTGGGCGGCATGCAGGCTCTGCGATGCCGAGTCCAGCACCTCCTCGGTGCGACGCTGCAGCATCTCGAGGCAGTTGGGTTCATTGGGCGCCGGCGGCGGATCATGATTGGTGATTATGCTGGCCGCCAGACTGGAGCTAATGTCGCACATCAGCGGCTTGTACTCGCTCTCAGCCAGCTCGTGCTCAAGTTCGCCTGCAGCCTCCCCCTCTGCCTCCGCCGCCGTCTTGGTCGTCTCCCGGACTCTTTCCCTGGCCAAGTCTCGGCTTGGTCTCTCTACCAGCCTATTGCACTCGTCATCAGTCTTTGAACTCTCCTCCAGCCTTGCATGATCCAGTTCGGTTCGCTCCCCGTTCACTCGCGACGTCTCTTTGGATGGCATCGACAGTTGCTGCTCCTCCTCCAAGTCTTCTACATCTTCTGCCTCCTCGCCCGCTTCATCCTCATCCTGCTCGGCATAGTTTTGGCCCTGCCGGCTGAGGGCGGCGACCACGCCCCCCGCCCGCTTCAATTGACTTTGTAGATGCTGGATGAGCTGCAGCTGCATCAGATGCTGTCGCTGCACATTGAAGATGGTCGACTGGACCATGGCCAGATCACTGGGATCCGTGGACGCCGCCGCCAGCGCCGTGGCCGCAAACTGAGCCACAGCCACTTTGGTATGTTGTAAAGCTTCTAGTGCCACATGCCCACTGCTGGGCAACCGATTGCCCGGGATGACAGACAGATCCAATGCCTCGTTGCTGTTCTCTGGCTGATCGGAGCTGGGCACTGATGTCTCCGACTGCTTCTCCTTCTCCCTCTCCCTCTCCTTCTCCAGCTGCAGCTCCATCTCCATCTCCATTTGAGGCTCGATTGTCTCATCCGCCGCATTGTTATTGCTGTCCGCATTCAGTTCCTTGGCCAGGAGACTCTCTCGTTCGCCGGTGGGATCTGTGCTGCTGCCTCCGCCTCCTCCACCTCCTCCGCCATTTGAGGCGCCACTGCGTGTTCCTGTGCCCCGATAATTGATGCGATTGCGAAATATGGAACACATGCTCAACCAGGAGCGGACGATCGCAACGATCGCTCCACTTGCTCCAGTTCACAATCTGAATCCGGCTTGGTTGCTGTTCATGGAACGCTGTGGATGAAACGAGAAGATTGCAAACTGAGTCAAGAGTGGCGAGTGGAGAGTCGCGAGGCGTGCAACAAATTTACGCACATATTCCCGATCGAATTATTATAATAGATTTTGGCGAGATGTCGAGAACTCGATTCGGCTGCCTGATTCTCCAGTCACGTAAGGAGTTCTCGACCCGGTCAGACTCCATCTATACATTTTTGAATATATGAATAGCGCGACGTGTCGCAACTTTGGCGGGTGATGCATAAATGATCACATTGCATTTTATTAGGGGCGTATAACTTAATTGTAGCCTGTGGCCAAGCCCAGTCGCACTTGGGCAATCGATCGATCGATCGATGGATCGATCGATAGATCGGTCTATCTACATATATCTATCTATCCATCTATATGAGAATACTGTTTTTAATTTGGACTTTCCGTAACTTGTGGATTATTGAACTGGCTGGTTTTGCATGAGCCATTGCCTCTGAGTAATTTATTGATATATTTTTTTAGCTTGGAATCACTCAGCATAACTTTGCTTTGGTCCCATTCAATATATATATTCCGGCTATAGCTAATATAATTTCCCCCACATCCCCCAAAACCACTCTTGGTTACCTATTGCGTTATTATATGGAAATGCTGAGGTAACTCTATTCCTTCATCCCTCACCTCCCCCCTGCCAGTTGGCGATTAGGTCAAAACTTTGCAAAGATTCAGATTCAAAGATTGTTATATGAGTATGTGTAATATGAGTAAAAGTCGGTTATATAGCTACACCATTGATATACTCTATACCTTAAGTCGACCGAGCATTGAGTAAGGACAAAATAATATGCACTTTTGGTGGAATGTCAGGATTTGTGATTATAATAGGCTTCTCGACAGAGCTCTTAATTTATTTAATTAATGACGACTAAATTAAAAAATTAAATATTCTTTATAATTACAAATAAATTCCTTATAAATAAAATAAATTAAACACAAAATCAAATATTAAAATCCTAATTAAGCAAAGAAAATAAATATTTGGAGAAACTTGTATTTCAGACATGAAGCTACTAAATCGAATCGACTACTGATGCTGATCAAGAATATATGCAATAATAATTTATATATAGTTACATATAATATATATGTATTTTATATATATTTTTGCACAACTTCATTAAACCCTTTTCAAACATTTTCAAAGTGCATTACGAAATCGGCATTCGTTCAAGA
Source organism: Drosophila nr. medialis 2 BK-2023a (assembly GCA_035044325.1). NCBI lineage: Eukaryota > Metazoa > Arthropoda > Insecta > Diptera > Drosophilidae > Drosophila > Drosophila nr. medialis 2 BK-2023a. The sequence continues at coordinate 1,363,035 of JAWNMH010000394.1, forward strand.
ATATTACAATAATTATTAAATAAAAGTTTAAATAAAATTAAAAATATTTTTAAATCGTTTTGGCTGATTCTCAGCTTTCTTTAATGTATCGAATATTATATATCACAAATTCAAATAAATAATATTTATAAAATTAATTGAAAATTGATTAATTTTTCAACAGTTGTTCTGCACTACAGCTGAAGCTCAACCCAATTTGGCAACTAGCTAATCTGGGACCCTAACGACAACTTGCCACAAACTGAACTACTTTCAACGCTTGAACTTTAACTGGGCTTAGTTAATAAAGCAGAATACTTGGCTAACAAGTATTTATAACAGTTTTGGCAGCTCATCGATTTCAACATGATTGCCCCAAAACAATTTGTGAGTTAGATTTTCAGCAGTCTGCCAATGCTACTAAATTGGGAAAAATATTTCACAATTGTGGAAGTTGATTTTTGGTTTTGGATTTTGGATTTGGATTTGGTGTTCGCATTACGAACGATTGCTTTATGATTATTTCCCGGCAATTAAGTGAATTTATTGGCAAAGGTAAACACAAGGTGCGCCCTTCCCCAAAGCACCACAGTTCGATAGAAGCCATAGCCGTAGCCATATCCATAGCCAGAGATTGTTGGCTATTCACATTTCGTATGCGAACTCATGTATCTCCACACAAACACCCACATACACACGCACTCACATACACACATATTTATATCGATTGGACGCTCTCGAAATCGTCGAGGCGAACACATCGTATAGTATTTCTATCAATGCCGACGACGGCAATGGGCTCATCCGAAATCAATTTGTTTAATGCAACAGCAACAGCAGCTGCCCCCTCCTGTTCCCCCTTCACACCCCTGGCAGCACTTTTCCCACAGTGGAAAACTGGCTTGTGGTGTTTGGGTGGTGTTTCTTAGGCGCCCGGCGCATCGTCGAAAGTGTTGACCGAAGGAGTCAGTCGGGCTCTTGAATGTGGCCAGCCACAACTTATTCCACTTGAGCTGATTTCTTGAGCGATTTACGCACAGCCAAAAACATAAAACTTCCGCAATTGCCTACAGCTTGAAGTTGGCTACCGAGTTGCAATCATCATCATCGTCATCATGTGGCATGATGCCTTCGCACAAGTCCCATTCCCATTCAGTTTGTCATTCATTGTGGATGCTACCAAAAAATTCCGGTTTCTTTTGGGATACTTGTTCGAAAGTTTCCTGTCAGCAGGTGGTCCGCGGAGCGCCCAACTTGAAAGGAACTCTAAATCTTTTTCAGGCAATGCAAATACTCGCTACACTCAAAAAAAAAAACAGCTTCAAATATCTGGTCATCAGCTAAAAGCAAACTCGTTGTCAACCATTTTATGCAAAACAAATGTTTGTATAAAAATGTATAAAAATACTATTTTATTATATAGAATTTAAGTGTATGATTTTTTACAGCTCCAACTTTTTGTTGGAATTAAAAAAAAAATCAAATTTTTATATATACACCTTAATATAATAATACAATTTCTAGTGGCACAAATTTGAATTTGAATGTATTCTTAGATATATTATTTTTGAGCAAAGTTTTATTAACTTTAAGTATATTAATTTGAGATGGTTTCCGAACTTTTTCTGATTTTATTTAGATATTATTCTTAATTTAGAAATTATATACATGAGATTTTTTAAATTCTACAGAACATTTTGTTTGAGTGTATTTCGATTAGCAGCAGGGCTAGCGGGTATTGGGCGGTGGGGCATGCGTAAATATTGTATCTGTGAGATACAACAAACCGTCAATCATTTGCCTCAGTCTGCCGTTAATTATGGATGTGCGAGCAGTCGTACATTTGTTTTATTCGAAGCCTCATCCGCTGCGGATATGGATCAAAATTCGATGCAATTTGCTTGACTGATTGATGGCACACGCACAATGTGGAGTGTGGTGTGTGTGGTGTGTGGTGTGCGTTGTGTGTTGTGTGTTGTGCACACACAGACTTAGTTGGAGAGCATCTGAGCATCTCAGGTGCTGCTCATACACACACATCCGGATTGCTGGCTGCCGGATTGGCAACGCGGCGGTAAAGTAAACAATTCATTGAGTGAATGCTATTGAGATATTGATTAAGTTTTGTTATTCCACAAGTCGATCAAAGCAATCGAGCATTGAATGCAATTCACAAACTGTAATTTCTGCTAAGATAAAATTAACAAAAATTATGATAGCAAAAACTGGCAGATACTCTGTAAAATGTGCAAATTAAATTTAATGTTTATTTTGCAGAACATAAAGATTTCCTCTTTGGCACAACGATAAGAAAGTATATGGGAAAATCGAAGGAAGAAGAGGAAGCAGAAGCAGACATAAGAATTTTATGAGTTTCGTTTAACATATGTATGAATGTGTTTGAGTGTGTGTGTGCGAGTGTGTGTGTGTGTACATACACATATGCTAAAAGCAGGGAAGCAGACAAACTGCGCCTGTGTTCAAAAGCCAACTGAGGCTGAAAAGTGGTCGTGGTTAAAATAGCTGGCCGTATTTAAAAGTCCAAAAAGGGGCGGGCATCTGGGCAATAAGGATGGAGCTGCGACTGGTCACAGACCGAACAACGAGCAACGAACAAACGAACAAACGAACAGGCCGAATACAAAATGTCTGCACAATTTATTAAGCTGAAAAAATTTTATGAGTTGAATTGGTATAATTTTCATATAATTTTTGTGAAAGAAACCAAATGGAACGGCAAAGCGAGGAAGAAGAAGAGGAAGAAGAAGAAGCAGACGACGACGACAGAGACGACGACGCAGCGACGACGACGAGTTTGAGTCCAGACGCAGTCGGAAAGGGACAACGAAGACAAGCATCGAACGAGGGAGGGGTGGGGGGTGTAGTGGTCAACCAGTTGAGCAGCAGACGTGAAAGAAGAGAAGGGAGAAGTAAAGAGCAGAGGGAATAGCGGAATAAGCGCCACACACACCGTTCGACAATGTAAGCCTGAGTGTGTGTGTGTGTTTGCTTGTGAGAAATGCAAATGTGTGCGTGTCTGCAGACGAAGGCGTAGGTAAAAGTTAAGTTCGAATTGGAGGGAGGTGGGGGTGGCTGGGAAGCAGCAAGGGAAAAGGAAGAAGAAGCAGCCCAAAGCAGACCAATGCCAAGTGCTCAGAGCGTGTCATGCAGGGGGGGAGCTGAACAACACACACACAGGCACACACACACACACACATGCACAGTTGCTCTGTGTGCCTTGTAGATGAATTTGTATTGTTTTGCATTTGCTTTTGGGGCGCTACTTTGTTTTTGCCTCGGCTTTCGTTTTTATGTATTTTGTTTTTTTATATTTCTTCTTCTTTTTTTTTGTCGAAAGGAATAATAAAGGCCAGTGAGAGGTGGAGAGTGGGGCAGCCCAGGGCGGTGGAGGGAATGGGGTGGGGAAGGAAGAGTTGTTAAGCTGCCATTGCAAACAATTAAAATCATAAGAGACGCACATAAATTATTCATGGCTTAATCTAAAGTGGACAATCTATGCAAAGTAACCAACACACACACACACACACACACACACACTGTCAACCCCGCCTGCTTATTGCCCACCCTTCTTTCTTATTGCAAGCACACACACACACATATATACATATGTGTTTGTGTTTTGCTTGTGCTCAAAACTCAAACTTGCTCTAATTCTCTAATTCTCCCCACTCTTGCTCCCCATTCCTCATGCTTACTTTTTACACACACAATTTTAAGTCACGTTTTATACATATAAAAAATGAACAAGCTAATTTAAGGACTTTTACTTAGAATTTAAAGTTATTGTAATGTCTACAATGAAAATAATAAATAAAATAATTAAAAATCAAGTTTACATTTCTTCATGAAACATTAAAGAATAAAATAAACAATTGTAAAGTGTATAAATATCAAGTGAAAATGCTCTCGTCGAGAGAGATCGACTTGGAGATACCCTAAGCTCAACACTAAATCGATTAAGCCGAATTTGCTTGTTCAATATGCAAATGCGGTTTGGCTAATAACTTGGTTGATTCTCATCTGAATTTAATTAAAATCCTACAGTTTATCCATAATAGGTCAAGGCTTATACTGCATCAGGGATATATTTACAATTGTGTCTTTAATTGCTATCGGTGATCGATTTGTATCGATATTCGTGAAACGGAAAGTTATGAAGGTTATCCATAAAACGGAATAAACTTAATCTGCGTGTGGTAAACGAGAACATATATTTTATTATTTATATTCTATTATATATTTATTTATATATATATATTTTATGATATATATTATATATACAAATTAATTTGTTTTCTCCAGGTTTTATAGTCACTAATCGACTTGGCTATTAAGGCTGTTCAAGAATATATAATTAATGTTAGCACTACTTCTGCCTGTCACATGCTTTTGCACAAAGTCAAAATACCCTTTCTATCCATTTAAATATATATATATATTTTAATATATTCTTAAGTAAGACATTGAACTTTTAATTTGTTATATATGCCTATATAATATATATAGGAAAAAGACAAAAGATGCTTTTAATGAGTTTCTAAATTCTGGGGAATATTTGTTGCCCGATGTGGCTACAAATTATAAGTCTGGCATGTGTCAATGGTATTTGGTCGACTTAATCAAACTGATATGTGTGCACCAGATATATATATAAATAGCACAATCGAATATATTTATTGCATTTGTTGCAGTTGCAAACTGAATTTCAGAATTTCAAATATGTGATAAAAACGGCTGGTTTTAGCGGTTTATTGAATTAGTGTGCGTTTATTAAAAGCGCCAGCCGCAAAACTGAAAAGCGAAAATCATCGACAGATTGAAATGTATCTCGAATGTGCATATATATATTTATATACATATTAATTTATAGTTATCTATGCACATCTGCGTGTATGCGCAGATTTGTTGGCATATTTCTTTGTGGCGTGCAACAAAAAGATTCAACGATTTGCCAACATTACAAAATATATCGCACAAAATAATAAAATTTTGTGGCTTTTCGGCAAATATTTGGACAGCGCCCGAGGGAGGGGAAGGGGGGTGGCAGGGAGACGCTGCTCGAAATGAAAATGATCCACATTTTTCGCGAGTCAAGAAAACTGAACAATCGGCTGGCAAAATAATTCAGATATAGATAGATAGATAGATAGATAGAGAGTGTAGACAGTTTTGCCTTTGCCTGTGCACATTTCTGTCATAACAAAACAAAAAATATGTTTAAGCCCCCCCTCAGACAGCCCTAACCCCCTCCGAACCCACTCAGTTTGACGTTGATATATATATATATATATATATTATATATATATATTAAAATGAGAGTAAATAAATAATAAAAAAAGGCCAGCAAATAGCTTGCAAATAAATACAAATAAATATGCTGACAAAAGGGGGGGGGGGGGGACGCAGCTAGGCTGTGAAGGGGAGGCGGCTGAGGTGGTACGGGGGGCGTGGCAAGTGGCGAGTGGCCAGAAAAATGAGAAATAGACTGGTTTGTGTGTCAGTTTGTTGTAAATTTTATAAATGAACAGAGCGCAAAAATTAAATGAATTTATTGTCGACAGCGTCAGATATAAAGATGAAATTTACGCCGATGATAATGATGATGCCGATGATGATAAACAGCATGATGATGATGATGTGGGCACACACACACACACACACAAATAGCTTTGTTATAGATGGATTTGCTTGTCCGTTGAAATGAAATCGCGCGACTCATAAATTAATTAAGGCAATAAATGCATTAAGGCGGACACACATAGATATGTATATATATATATACATATATGTGTGAGTGTGTGTGTGTGTGTGTGTGTGTCTTAAGTATCTGTATCTTTAACTGTATCTGTGTGCAACTGCAACAATGCCACTGCTGGCTATCAGCTTAGCTGTTCTTCTCGGCACGGTTGATTGCTCATCATTTAAATCTTAAGCGCCCACCTCCCCCGCCCCCTATACCTCCCCCTCCTCCCTCCCCTGCCACCTCTTGTTGACATTTGACTGTATGTGTGTTCGGCATCTGACACCTGTCATCTTTTCGTTTAACCTACGGCCCCCAAACTTGCCCCAAAAATCACACACCCGCATCCAGCAGCCCACCACACGCCCCCCTTTTGCCACGCCTTGCTGCTGTGCTAATTTCCCCCTCCCCCTCCTTGCTGTCACCCGCTCTCTGGAGACATGCGTGTGTGTGTTGTGAGTTGTAGCTGGCATAGCATGCTTCCAGTGTTATATACACTAAGAGAAAACTATGGGAACACTTTGTTTGGCTTAGTTCATGTTAAGAAGTTTTAATTTAATAAATTCTTAAATGAATGAAAAGATTTTATTAACTTATTTGAGATTGTTCTCATTTTAAAATACAAATTGCATTAATTATGAACTTTTTATTAAACTTAATTAAACAAATATTCTTTGATTTCAAGTAGTGTTTTTCTCCAAGTGTATATATCTAAATATACATACATATGTGTGCATATATACGTGTGTGTTAGCTGTCATTTGGATATGTATCTCGTGCTCACACCCAGACATCAATAATCTTCACAGTTTCGTGTCACCTTCGAGTCGTCTTGTTGCACTTCTTGTTGCTCTTGTTGCAGTTGCTGTTGTTGCTCGTTTGTTGCAGGCACAAAGTAGTTGTATTTATGTTAACTTTGACATAAGCCCGACATGCAACTTTCTGTTGCTGTGCTTGTTTTGTTATTTCGGTTGCATGTCCTCGCATAAAGTGTCAAAGTTAAATAATCGACACTCGTGCAACAAACGGAGGCCTTCGACTTGCTCAGAATTACTCAAAATTGCTCAGCTCCCAAAAATTTGCCATTGCTAAACTTTTTTTGTGTCAACTTTAGAAACTTCAAACATGACAAGAATTGAAAATGTGGCTTTCAAATTTGTGGTTTTATTTTGAAAGTTGGCAAAGCCAAAGCAAAAAAGATTTTGAATAATAAATTAACCGAATAAAATAATAAGTTTAAAAAGAAAAATTAAGTTGAGTCTTCAAAATATGCATTTTATATTATGCATTAAATATTTTCATTAACTACATTATAAATTAATAATGGATATTTAGTATATAAACTGATATTAAGATAAAATAAGAGTAAAGATTGACACCGATTACGAGCGAAGGATGATTGCAGTTATATCATTCAACAACAATACTTGAGGAAACCTTTACTCATTCACTATTTAAGCTATTTTTTATATATACTTTAAATTTGTTTATATATATTTTATATATATTAATTAATCATGAGCAAAGCACAGCTGACTGGCTTTTAGCTTAAATTGTTTTCTTGTCTTGCTTGTGTGAAACTGTATTTGAACTAGAACAAAAATCAATAATCTGCCTCCCTTTAATTTATCTGATTGTTAGTTAAACTTGACATTGAGATAAAGATTATGTTATAAGGATCTATATCCTGTATATATTATATATATTATACATAATCCAAACATGAAAACTTAAATAAAAAAGGATTAGGGAATTAAATTAGTTATAAAAGGGAATTAATATCTAAACATAAATTGTATTAACATAAAGAGTTGGAAAAATGATGCAAAATATATCTGCACATAAATTAGCTAAGCAATTAACTGAAAGTAAAGTTAATATTAATGTTAAACTAAGCTTTATCTGAAGATATAACAGCCGACATCCAAAGAAGTTTCTGCTTGAATTTAGTTTTATTTTGATTGTTCTTGCAATGACAAAGTCAGCTGACAGTTGTGACTATAGGTATCTTTGGTTGTAGAGGGTATTACAATTTTGATCTGAAGTCAGCAAACAGCTCTTCGATCTTATAAAGTATATATATTCTTGATAAGCATATCTAACATATTCATCTGTCTGTTTCCAGCAGTTATAAAGCTATCTTAGTGAAACTTGGCATATATCCGACTGTTTGCTGCAGAGGGTGCATATGTCCGAGTTGAACAAAAGGGAGCACTATATCATATAGCTGTCTTATAGGAGCAATCGGTCGAAAGTTGAGTTCTTGTGTGACAGAAGTTGTTGTGTTCCTAACATTTGAGTAGGAAATTATCAATATCTGTTTACTATATCATCTAGCAGATACAGGAACAATCGGTCGAAAGATGAGTTCTTCAATGAACCACTTTTTGTTTATCCAGTTTTCTTAAAGAAACTCCCAAAACATGCACCTCAAAATGCTGCTCACATTTCAACCAAAATGCGTACTATTATAATAAATAGTTTAGTGTAAATATAGTATTACTAAGAGTTCAAATAATTAGACAATATTTTTAGCAAACTTTTTACTCACTTGAATATCGACTCCAGTTTGCAGTTTCGTGTTTAATTTGTAGTTTTTTGCAGTTTATCCGTTTTTTGTGTACATTTTGGCAAGCACTTTAATTGAATTATCGATTTCGCCGACGGCAGTTTGACAGTTTTCGGTTTATTGCTGCGAATCCCGTTGCAGAGTGCCAGATAATAGATAATAGATAACAGAGATAACAGTTCTGTTGTGGGCGAATTTCAAATTTTACTTTGTTTTTGGCTGTCTTTTTTCCTCTCTTTTGCACTGCACTTTAACATTTATTGCACATTTTGTTTAACTTTGTTTTAGTTGTTGCTGTTGTTGTTGTTGTTGTTGCTGCTGCTGTTGTTGTTGTCGTCGGTGTTGTTGTTGCTGCTGCTGCGTTGGCCATTTGCATTTTTGTATTTTTATTTTATGATTAATTAAACACACGCGACCACAAAAACTTCGACAGCATTGTTCACCCCTCGCCCCCGCGCACGCATAACACATGCTCACACACACACGCACACAATGAGAGAGAGAGAGATACACACAGGCACACACACACACACGCACACACACAGGGACAGACGCACACACGCACTTTATGACTGGAGAAGCGGGGCGACGTAACGTAACAAATATAAAATACGTAATGTGCGTGAGCGTAATAAAAACCGTTAAGCTGGCTATGCTGCTGCTGCTGCTGCTTCCTCTTCCTCTTCCTCCTTCTTCTCCTCCTCCACCACCTCCTCCGCCTCTTCTTCTTCTTGTTGTGCCTGTCAAATTTTTGACGTGTTTTTTTTTTGTCTGCTGATGGCAACAATAATTTTGATTGCGAATGGCAAATTAGCTGTAAAAACTGGCCACTGGCAACTGTCCGCTTTTGTGGCAAGAGCCCAAAAAATATTTTGTGTTGCCTGGCTGAACGTTGAACGTGGAACGTTGAACGCTGCGCTGCCGTTGGCCGTGACTGGAGCCGAGGCAGCGAATGTCCTTTATGGATTTAAACGTGCTGCAAGCAGCAAGCAGCAAAGCCAGCAAGAAACGGCAACGAGACCAAAACGACGAAAAAAACAACAGCAAACCAAAAAAAAAATATGTGAGGCGCAGCAGCAGAAGCGTTGGCAGCGGCAGCAGCAGCGAATCGAAGTGTCGCTTCTCGTTGGGGGCAGCAATGCAAAAAGCTTTGCCCGCAGCGAGAGAGCGAGCGAGCGAGCGAGCGGGAGAGCGACAGAGAGACAGAGAGAGAGAGTGCGTGCAACATTTTCGAAATGGCGGGGAAAGTGGCGCGTATAAGACTGTTAAACAGCTTGCTTAACAGTGAGTGCCGCTGTTAAGCATTGCCCGCACACACACACACTAGCTGTGCTCCTCTAACACAAGCTGCATGCGCATTTATGAAAGGTCTCAAGTGTGCGTGTGTGTGTGTGCCATAAATCAAAAAGAGAGAGAGCTGTGTGTGTGCGTGTGTGTGTGTTGGAATTGGTGCTGCTCTCTTGCCGGCTGGCCGAGCGCACTCGAAAAGCGCCGACGGCATACAAATCGATACACCCAAGAAACAGCAGCAGCATCAGCAGCAGCGGCAGAAGCGTCGGCTGCGGCAGCAAACGAATAACTGTTCGAGAACAGAGAACGTCATCTTCGGCGCAGCGCAGCAAAATGCCGTTTTTTTTTGCCGCTGCTTCTTCTTCTTTATGGAGCAAAAACAAATTATGACAACTTTAGGCGGAGCATATCGGCAGCAGCAGCGGCGTCGGCAGCAGCAGTGCTGCTCTCATTTTTATTTTCTTATGTTTTGCTCCTCGTTGGCCACGCTCAATCATATTTTTTTACGACATGCGTTGCGCGTGTGTGTGTGCGTGTGTGTGTCTGTGTGCGTGTGTTTGTGTGTTTTCTTTATTTACTTACGTATATATTCTTGAGCTGCTGCTTCTTCCTTGCCGTTGGTCCTTTGGCGGCCATCGTGCGAAGGCAAAATGCCGTCGGTGAAAAAGTTGTTGCTCAAATAACTGTTGTTTCCCAATAAGCGAATACGAATATAAACCGAAAATGAATCGGAAATTGGACTTGCTTCTGAATTTACGATACATATTTTCATATTTCTTCAATCTTATAAATCTGGATAAATCGTAGTTTACTAATCTAATGCTCAAATTATGATTTACAATCTTAAATCAAAAATGCTTGAAAAGAATAGTCTAAAATAAGGCAACCAATTTGGTTTGGGCTTATTTACTCTAGATTGCATGGACTTAATTTATGAATTATTCTTGTCTTAAATTAAATATATTAAATTTATTCCTAGCTTTAGACTTTTTTAACGATTTGTTTTTTATTGAAGAATATTTTGCTTACCAGTCGAAAGACGGATTTGAGATATTCTGGACGAAACAAAGATGTGTATCATAATCATATCATATTGTTGCTGATATTCAGTTTTTTTAAATCATATGTTAGTTTAGTCAATTTTAGTATATTAGGGACTCTAATCTGTACAATAATATATTACAAATAGCATTAACACATTTTTGAATGCATGACTGCATTAAAGTTGCTCTTCTTAAACTCAATTTTGAAGGCATCCTTATCGGCTCAAGCCCCGAAATGCTGTTTAATGCAGTTGTGTGGCATGAATTATGCATGCAACTGCGGCCACCAATTGCATTTCATTTGTAGATAAATGTACATGCATATACCAGTTACCATTTTTAGATAGATGCCACAGTTTGCTGCAACCCTCTCCCCGTCTGCCCCTCTGCCCATATAATCGAAAAGTATTCGTGCGGAACATCTGCCCGCTGTTTGAGTTTATGAATTAGTAGAGAGGAAACAAAACTTTATAACAACAATTACACATGAGTGGCAAACAGATTCAAAATGGTTTCATGTTGAATAAAAAATGAAATGAAATGATAACAAACAACAAACAGCTAGGATACAAGGCAAACAATACACCACCCCAAAAAAATATGTATTTATTCCGACATCTCTCGAGAACCCTTCACAGTTCTCAAATATTAAACTAACCCTCTCTTCCCCTCTCCTCAAACCTCCTCAACCCTCCTGTTTTGCGCTGTGCTCGTTGGCAAATTAGCAGCGTGTGGAAAAATGCTTTATTCTGTCAAAAATCATCTCGAGTGCATTTCTCTGTTGAATGTCAAAAAAGCCATAAGCAGCAAGCGAAACAACAACGTTTAAGGATAAGCGACAGAAAGAGAGGCAGATAGTGAAATTATAGTTAATGTAGAGACACCGGGTCTAAGGCCAAACTTAAACTTCCCAGACTCAATGTCGTTTATCATTATGAACCAAATATAAAATAAAACCAGAAAAAGACGTGGGAGATAGAAAAGAAAGAGAAAGAGAGAGAGAAAGAGAGAGAGAGAGAACTGTTGAAATTTGTATGCAAATCGAGACCCGTTTTTGAAAATTTTGATGACGCCGATTTGTCTCTACATTCATAAAAACCGTTCAAGAAAAACCTACAACAACAAAAATATCAAACACAACCTCCACAAATTTTCTCAGTTCTCTTTTTTTTGGTGGGGAAAAATCAAAGTCAAAGCGAAGCCGACCTCAGAACACGACCAACCAAGCATAATTAAAGTCGGAATAAATTATTACACACATTTTAAGGTACACACACACACTCGAATACGACAAATGTTTAAATCCAAACCCCTCAAAGAACCAAAATCTGAACCAATCCAATGGAGAACAAAGTTTTTAATCATCATGGAAAACGTGAGTTGGTTCAACATGCCACAAACGTGGCACGAAAAAAAGAAGAACAACTCTTCAAGCAAACGTTTTACATAATAAGCATTACTAGTTGGGGGAAATGCATTTAACCTGATAACGTAGATCGCATTTTAAAAATGCATTTCTTTTTAGGTTAATAAATTATAAAACTATTCAAAATATTGTAAATTGTAAATATATTCACGTTAATTTTCTAGTATTTTATGTCCTGCTAGCTTTATTTCAATTCGATTTTGTTGATGGTGTCCTTTTTTCTATTTCTTTTTTTCAACAGGAAGAAAAAAACTTTTTAAACTATTCAGCATTTATTTCTTCTAGCTTTGTATTTACTACATTTTTGTTTAGTTTTTTAGAGTGCAACAGCAAAAGACATATTTATATAAATATTTTTGAAACTTCTAGCATTAACTTCCGCAATTCTTCTTTGATACATAAATTAATATTATATAAACCATTTATTTGATTTCTCGCTTCTTCACTTCTTCTTTGAGTAGTTCCCCTGAACGATTTTGTCCCGCTGCAGATTCCTCAATTTTGCTTTGTGTCGCATCCTTAAGCGTTCTTAACACGAACTGCAACTGCATTAGTTGTGTTTGTGGCAAGTTCCCATCGTCGCATTGACATTAAATCACTCAGTTAAGCAGTATTTCGAATTTGTTGACAGCTGATGCATTAAACAGCACTTTAATTTAATGCCTAATTCAAACAAATGTGCTTATTTAAATGACACAGATAGTTAACAAAAAAAAACAAAAAAGAGTACCCCACGCATTAAAGTGACTCTTTTTTACATAAAAAACGAAATGCACGTTGCTCATTTGATCAAAAACGATCGCAAAGGGTTTCCATTTTAATATCACGTGTGTGTGTTTGCTATGAACCCTGGCAGTGAATTAAATAAAACTAAATAAAACAAAAAACCCGAAAGAAGCCGAAACAAGTCGAGTTCAACTTGACTTTTGGGCACATCATAAAAATTAAGTACTTCAAACGTACGTCGGGCATAGTTATTTAGTATAAAAAAATAAAAAATAAACCGAAAAAAAACGAAAAAAACGAACCCATTTCACTGGCAGCGAATGTGTTTTTGATTTGTCTGCCCAGTGATTTATGTGAACGCAAACGAATCTATGCATATGTATACATATATATATATATATTTATATATTGAAGAGCAAACTATGCTGGGAATTAAACTTAATGTTGTAACCAAAAGTGGTGCTTGCTTTCAAGAATTGACCTTGTGCCGTTTGCAAGGACTGCTCTCAGTTTGGGTCATTTACTCGATTGCGCCTAATCGATTTCTTTGTAAACTCGAAACCAATGTCAACAGCCCCACAACACACAGCTACACACTGCTACACACAGCTACAGATACTCAGATACAAATACATATACACAAATAAGCAATTTCAAGTGGCTGCTAACTAAAAAGGAAGCTGCAAGAAATTTGCTTCTCTTTCGGTCTCTCGCAGCGAGAAAACATTTACACACTTTAACGAAGCAAAAACATTTGAGCAAAAAAAAAAAGAAGAATGCTCTGAGAGAGCTCGACTAGCAGATACCCTGCACTTAAGTGTTTACCCATTAAAAGGCGTTTAGAAAAAGGAGCAAACTTATTTCTTTATAGAGTTTTTAAATAATATAACCAGTTATAAATAATTATAAACAATTCAATTGGAAGATCTAACTCGATTTATATCGATATTCGATAAATGGGTGCATTTATCGATGGAGTCAAATAATTTGTATAATTTGTGTATAATTTAAAGTTCAACTTTAAAGCCTCTTCTCTGAGACAGGCTTGTTCATGCAGCTGGCGAAATCAACTCGTCTTTGATGCTGATAAATATATATATATATTCCTTAGATATATTTTGATAAGATTATATATACTATTTGATTTCGCAGAACTTTAGCTGAGGGTATGAAAATAAGAGAGAACGCTTAAGCGAAAGGATACACAGACTGAGGATGTTGGCAGCCTGTCGCATAGGTAAATAAGCAAGAGTTCTACACACACAGACATGTGGCAAGTTGTATACAAATGTATCTGCAGGCAGGCTCAGACACACAGATGTATCCACAGACAACATTTGTGCGACTGTTGTCCTTGTTGTCCTCGTTGTCCTTGATGCCTGATGCGACAAACAAAAACTATGTCTAAGTCTCTGTTAGCCTTGCTCCTCTCCCATCAATCCCCCGCCCGCCCCCTTTAAAGTGCTGCTATTGATTTTTCTCTGTCGAATCTGTGCCTTACGCATTATTCAACTTTTTCCTGCTATAGTTCTCATTAACACGCCCATTTTTTGGGGCGTCACTGCTGCTCCTCCAAATGAGCTGTGCGTGTAAATTTATGTGGCATTGCTTTTTGTAATCAACAATTTCATAAACCAAGAAAACATAAATTCTCAAAATGCGTCTTCAATTCAATTCCCGAATTCCGACGCGTGCCAAACATGTGTTCAAAAAACATTTAGTTTTTGAAAACAGATAAAACATGTGCACAGTTTCGAAGGCGTTTACTTGATTACATATCTGCTCATTTGATTTATGCGATTTTAAGCAATATTTACAAATTATTTATGATTATGGGCACATAATTAATTAAGTCGTGTTTCGATTTTAATTTGACATTGAACAAGATTAAAAAAAGGGGAAAAAAACTCGTTTTAATTAATACATTCATTAGATGATTTATGCATGTTTTTTACATCAGTAATGATAAAAAATATTACGCTTAAATATTTTCTAAAAATTGTGCCATAATTTAAATTAATTTATGCATATTATTTTTATGATTTTTAAAGCTTTTTTTTATTTAAACAATATAATTAATTACATTTATTGAGATAATACTCTATGTCTTCAAGTAAATTAAATATTTAAATTAATTAAGTTCCTTTCTTGCTAAGAATATTTCCACAATTATATTTCTAGGATCATAAGTGCCACTAATTAAATGCTGCAACTCGCCGATCTTAGTTGGCAGTTTAAGATCCGGCTTTAAGTGTAGTAGTTTAACTTGAATGCCAATTGTTGCATTTAAATGCTGCCCCATTTCGGAGACGCCGCTTCTCGGCGAGCCCAATTCCGTATCCGGCTGGGACTATATACTACGTACGGGTTCCCGACAAAATCGATAAGGTCCCCCAAATAGACATGTCTGCTGCTTGTCCCATCTGTGCTCTGCTCTGCTTCTGCTTCTGCACCCGCAACAACAGCAACAAGATGTGTTAACCGACTTCATTATTAGGCAGCCAGGCAGGCAGGCGCGAGGGACGTGGCTGGGGGGTGGGGGGTTGTTCCTCTTCTCAGCCCTGGCGAAAGTGTTGCCACCAAACTTTGTCCGTTTGTCGCCAGCCCATCAATGGCCCAAAAGTCGCTGTTGCCTCGCCTCCCAACCAGCATAAGTATATAGCAACTGTATATAAACGTATATCGCTTGTCTTTATATATATATAATATATATATATATATATATATATATATAACTGAGCGACAGTATGTGTGCCTCTGTTTGACGCTCGCTTTAAACGGCATCGTCCTTGCCAATTGCTGTTGCTGCTTGCTGCTCTGTTCCTACCCCCCTCCCCTTTCCACCCCTACAAACTAACTTTGTTGTAGCAAGCTGCTGCCAGCTCCGCCGCCCCCTTTTTGTCTGGCTTTTTTGTCACCATCGTTTCGCAGTTTCACTTTTTCTATGTGGGCGACAAAATTTTCATCTCTCTTTTTGCTACTCAAATTTTGCACTGCGTTTGTAGGCGAATCGGAGACGCTGTTTTATATACCAACTGTCTCCACTTTCCATTGTATCTGTGTGTGTGTGTGAGTGTGTGTGTGTGTGTGTGCGTGGGTGTGTGTGTCTGTCTGTGTGTATCTGTGTGTTTGGGTCACATATGTGTGCTTGCTAAAGCTTAAATATTCAAAAATTAGCAGCCAAACTTCAACTGAAACAATTTGCACAAAAAAACCAACAAAAAAAACAACAAGTAGCTGGGCGTAATCGACTGCGGAATACTCTGTTATGAGTCTGGTAACAGCTGAGTTGATAAAGACACTTCTTGCATTAGGAAAGCGAGGTTTCATTTGCTGAACCATTATTCTTTTAAGTTTGATGACATTAGTTCTCAAACTATGGGCTAAAGTAATTTCTGGGGAGTAATTGGAAACTGTATTCCAAATTTAATAACTACAGCTCAAAAATTGTGAAAGGTACAACATCGGAGCAACTTCTTGAACCGAGGGGGCGTGGCCAATTTTCCTACCAATCAAAGCGGAGGTTTCTACTAGGAATACTATCTCCCAAGTTTAATAAGACTTGCTTTCACAATCTGAATATCTAACAAATGATTTCTTCTTTTCTTTTCTGTTTTCCCTCTCTATCTCTGTCTCTCTCTCTCTCTTTTTGTCTCTTTCCTTCTCCCTCTTTTAGATCAGATCAATATACTCCTCTACCTGAAGTAACAGCGTAGTGAAAAAATGAACTAAAAAAGCGAAAAAACTGCGGGCAGTTTGGTTTTATGTTAATTAGGTCAGTGGCACGCCCCCATCTAACATATGTATACATATGTACATGCCTCTGTGGCGTCCTCTAGCGTGTGGAACTGAAATGCATTAGTTTCTTGATGTTGAACAAGGTTTTTATTGATTTCAGTTACTGTTTGCAGCACTTATTCGTATTTGTTGCAGTTTAGAGTTCCAATTTTTTGTTTGTTTTTGGAAACTGGAAAAACTGGAAATCGAAAGGGTGCGAGCGAGAGCAATAGATAGAGATGGAAAGTGCCCATTGATCCAGCGAATTATTTGTTTAGGTGAGGCGACATTTGTAGACATCAACACACGCCACACACACACAAGCCAAACACAAGCAAAAACTCATCTGTGTCTGTGTGTGTGTCATGGCGAATATCCTTTTATGATCCCAATGCGAATTTCATATCCTGCTGTGCTGCGATCGACCGCCTCTGCTCCTGCGGCTGTTTGTTTTTGTTGGGACTTAATTTAGTTGTCTTCCTTTGTCTGGCTCAGCCATGATTCGTATTCGGTTTCGTTGCTCTGACAATTTGAAAGATATTCGCATTTTTAGATCGTGTTTTCATTATGGCTTATCAAGAGATTAGATCTGCGGTCATATGGAAGAAAACAACATGGCATATGGGTAATAATTTTATTAAAAACACTGCTAGAGAAAGACGCAAGTAAAAACATGTCGAAGATTTGAAAAAAAAAACTGATAGATTGTTTTCATTGATGTAAAGAAATTTGAATTTGTCCAAATGTGAGGAACAGAATTATATAGAATATATATATCAGATCAATTAACTCCTCTACCATAAGTAACAGAGAAGTGAAAAAATAAACTATATATATATACATATATATTGATTAAGATTGTTTCGGCTATTTTGTTAAGCAAAAAAGTTATTCATATAAGAACTTATCTTTTGGCATATCGTTTACATGGTATCTTTATAATATATAATGTATAATATATAACATATATAATATATAATATACCTATATAATATTAAATAATAAAAGTAGGAAATGATTGAATTTTAATATTTTCCAAAACACTTTGCACCCCTGCTTGGAAAATATTCAGCACCTCAGCACAAAATGACAACAGCGCACAGCCAAACACCCAAATCACCCCCACACCCACCTACACACACCCACACACACACACACACACACACACCCGCAGTTCTTTGCGCAGGCTATAATTATGTATTTATGCAAATTGTGCCGGGTGCCACATTGCTGCCGTGTCGAATGTTGAATGCTGAAGTTGCAAAGCGTCGCCTCCATATTGTCGCATCATTTACCATTTACGAAATTGTTTAATTCAATTAAATAATTATATGCATATGTTTATGTAACGTGCATGACACCCTAGCTGACTGCCAGACACACATCGATGGGTACATTAAAAAAGTCGCCCTCTCAAGTTGCAGCAACCGCCGCACCACCCTCGCCACCCACTGCCAAATTACGAGCAACAATAAACTTTTGTCAACATTGAGGTGGCAGTGGCGGGTGTCTTTACGGGGTGTGCGTGTGTGTGTGTAACAAAAGTCTTAAGCCTGCTCAGGGTGTGTGCCGTCAGCTAATTCATAAGGATGTGTGTGAGTGTGTGCGTGTGTATTATATAACGCGAAATTCATTTGCGTAATGCGCGAGCTGAGTGGCAATCTCTAAGAAGGCAGAGGGCGTGGCTGCGCGGGCTGCGGGTTGGCAAGATTTGACAAGCTCATATCGAACTTTATGCACGGATTTTCTCAGCATTTTTATCGAGCAATTTTTAAAGGCATAACCGGGACTCGATTCCGAATGCAAATCCTTTTATGGGGTTCGTTTTTTTCTTCTGGCTCCCACTTCGTCAAAGGCACCTTAAAAGATTTGCCGCCGTATTTATGACCTCTCATTCCTAAATGAAAAGGAGGGGGGAAAGAAAAACAAAATGTACTTAAATGTGAAACAGTTGATGTGCTGTTTCACACACGCACACACACACGCACACACACCCGCACACACACACCATTAACCCCCCACTCAGCCAGCATTTAAATGCAGCGCAAGCAAGTTTTTTTCCACATTTTTATTTTGATTTGATTTTCATATAATTTGGATTTTGATTGGAATTAAAGTCGAGTCGAGTCATGCTTTGCATTTCTAATGAAAGAAAAATGAAGTAGGACAGCAGTCGAGTGAGACCCACACGCACTTCAAAACCCATCAAATTTCCCATTTCCCATTTCCCAGCTGTGATTTTTGACGAGCATTTTAAAGGTTTTTCCTTTTAATTTGCTCATTATCATTAATGTTGATTATGCGATCAGTGTCTGATATTTAACGGGAAATAAGTTAGACATTCATTTCAGATTCAGCTAATGAAATTAACTAATTGCGTTAAAAATTAAAGAATATAAAAAAAATTACAGATATATTTATATAATTGTTCCCAAAATGAATAATTTCTTACTTAAAAAAACATAATTTTTGGAATTTATAAAATTTCCTGTTAAGGAAAAATGTTTTTAGACTAACTCAAATAAATATTAAAAATTGATTTATAAAACTGAGAAAATATTAATTATATTTTTGCCTGGCATATATAACTCAAATTAAATAATATTTCGAGTTTGAACATAACTTGCCTGTGGACATATCTTCGCTCTTATCCTGTTTATTTATCATTGGAAAAGGACGAAATGTAATCGATAGCTGCACAAGTGAGTTAAACTATTGGTTGACAATTTGGAAAACCATTTTCCCGCACAACTGACAGACAGCCAGATATATGTAATTGTCGGAAAACTATCAAATTTCGCTGGTTGCAAATCAAACAACCACAAAAACAATTATTGTAATTTGGCCCGAATTATGCCGATTTAAGTGTGTAATGCAATTTTCCAGCAGACAGCAGACAGCAGATAGATGGATAAGACTAAGACGACAACTGACAAGCCCAAAAAACGAAGGACAATTTTCGAGCAAAAAATTGAGAAGAAAAGAAAAGAAATGAAATGTTTGTGGGAACAATGAAATAATTGATATGTAAAATAATATTTCATCAGCGAGCGACAAATCTCTAATGATCCTCCTTGGTCTGCTTCTGGCTCCATTGTGATGGGCTGTTGATTCTGGCATTGTGAGCTGCTGCTGCTGCTGCTGCTGCTGCTGGCTCACATGCTGTGCTCTTAATATAATATAATAATAATAAATCCTTAATAATTTCACAATCATCAAAAGAAAGCGACGGCAGGGACAGATTGGCATTTAATGGAGGGACTCAAATGGTGACCGGGCTTAATGAACTCGAGCCCAACAAAGCAGCGGTTGACAAATTTCTTGCTGCCAGCGATCCTTGCTGATCCTCCGCCAAACACACACACACAAATATACACACACATATATGTATATATATATATATAAAATTTCATTAGGTTGCACAAACAACTCATCCGTCAGACTGCCTGACTACATGTCACCCTGCCTCTCTGCCTCTCTGCTGCCTGCTTTGTTTAAGATATTGCGGTTGATTGCACACGATTTGAGACTGAGACTGAGATTGAGACTGAGTCAGGGATCTTAGACCCGGGCCTGAGCCTGAGCCTGAGCCTCCAGCAACTAAGTCCCCGTGCACGTTTAGCTAACATTGCCAGGAGTGGCTATCCAATTGTGTTTCTCTGGGCCCAGCTACTGTAACCATTGTCTGCATTTGTTGCGCAGCAAAGGGGAAAATTTGTCAACACCGTTGCAGGGGCACAAAATCAATTTTCGGGATCTTCTTAGATCTCGCCATCATCTGCACACTGGTTGTGCCACATTGCGCCATATGCGACTCTTCTCTTTTGGATGCGAGCTCGGCTTTTGGGATCGACCGCGTTTTTCTTTTCTCTCTTTTTTTATTGATATTTAATTTATGTTCTATTTGCTTTCGAATTGACGACACAAATTACATATTGACACGCTGATGGTTTTTTAATATGCACACACACACACACCACCTACACAGAGGGGGAGGGGGTGGGGTGTAGTCATCTGCCGGGGCTTGAAACAATAAAAATGAAATTCATTAAATGAATTTATACATTTAATTTATTGGCGCGGCTTTTTATCAAAAATTTGATAAAGCAGACAACGAGGGTAGAGAATAACATATATATATATTTATATAGAATTCGACTCCGGACCTGGCCACGGTTACGGTTCCGGCTGTGGCAAATAGCTCTAGCTTCACTGCACACAGTCGACGTCGACGTCGGCGCTCCCTTTCTGCAGACATTAACAGATGCGGTTATGTTGGTTAACAAACATTTTATTGGCAGTTCAATTTCGATTTTTAATTAAAGCGTCAAACATATACACACATATATGTATATATATATATATATATATATATATATATATGTATATATATATATATTTCGAATATCTTTTCGGTTCGTTTTCGCTTGCCCCAAAGTCAGCTTATTGCACATCTTTTCTAAGTAACTGAAGAAATTTGTTAAGCTTAAGCAAGTTACAATGTTCTGGTTTAAAAAATAAAATAATAACTTGATCAATATAATATTATATTAAGATTAAAGAAAATTATATTTCTTAGTTCTATATGTTTAAATGGGGTTTTTGGTATTTTAATTAACATATTATATATAATAGTTCCAGTGAATTCATATCAATAAATATCTGGCTTGCTGATGATAGTTCAACATGAAAATAGTAACAAGTTCCAAGTTTTTTTTAATCCTAAGGAAATCTGTACAGATCAGTAATATATATAGTTATTTCTTATATCAATTTAAAGGCTATATCTTTGCAATGGTTGCATTATTCTCCAAATTGGAAACGGCTTGTCCAAGCAGACAGATAAGCGCTCATGACAACATCGACTCGCTGTTGATGGTGATCAAGAATGTATATACCTTATGGAGTCTGAGATTCCTTCTTCCGTCTGCTACATACTTTTGCAAAGAATAATGGAACTGAAAACATAAAAGTCTCTCAAAGTTGCCTTCAGACTTATCTCAATACTCACAGCTATTAATTTATATTAAAAAATAAGTAAAATTGAATATTCAGTTGTTCGACTTTGTCATCTGCTTAAGTTGCTAAGTTTTCTTTCCAACAAATCCAATTAGCCAAACGTTATTTGTTTTTTTTTGATATGGCCAACTGGCTGTAGACACAAAGTTGCAACAGCATAGAGAAAATATTGGACAACAACCGCAACAATATCGATAACAAGAACGAAAACGAATGTAAATGAAATGCCTCGGGTTGCATCTTTGGGGCTTCCATGGAGGATGGAGGTTGGTGCTCCACATAAACGCATTCATTCTAATGTACACACAAATAACCATTTTTGCCATGCCTTGGAATTAAATTCGATATAAAGGGGGAATTACAGACAAAAAATGCACTCAAATAAGCCAGCGATACATGAAAAAGTAAAAACAAAGGCGTCGCTGCAAATACGATTAAATTACAGGCTTTAACTATGTGTGGCAGGCCGAGAGAGAGAGAGAGAGAGAGAGAGGAATAGAGAGAGAGAGAGAGAGAGGGCAGTAGAGAAAGCGATAGAGAGACCATAAAACACATACAATTTTCAAAGTCTGCACAAAAAGCAAAATGCTCAAATGGCAAAATTAAAGATCAATAATATTAAATTGAGCCGACGCAGGGGGCGTGGCATTCACAATATACACTGCAATTTTCTTTCTTTTTTTTTGCTACTTCTTCTTTTTCTTATTGTTTATGTGCTTTTTCAAATGATACAAAGAAAAACAAAATGTAAGAGCTTAAGCGTATTAAATTGGATTTGCCGTCAAAGCTGCAACCAAACAGGCAACAAAAACACACACAAGTATTAGTGTGTGTGTGTGTGTGTGTTTTGCATTTGTGTATAGTATTCACATCTAAAATTACACACTGGCATTAAATATTGTGGAGCGCTGCCTTTGCATTGGTTAAAATTTAATTCGATTGCACTTTCAATGCGAAATGGCACAACAAACAAAAAGTAAGCGCCTGCTGAAAAGTGCATGACTAACTAGAATTGTAAGGCCACCCCCTAGCCAAAAACACAAAACAAAAAAGTCGATGGTGCCATCAATTTGTTGTTGACATTAGCCAAGAAAGAATAAATGGAAATGCATTAAAAATTGATTTACGATGCTATTTACGCTCATAAATTTGTAGCTATTTAGCGGTAACACACACACACACACACACACACCACACAAAAAACCAACAAATTGTCAACACAAACAAAAACAACAGACGCTCCTCCTCAACAACACAAAGGAGAAGAAAAAAAACTGAAATATTACACTCGAATATTAAACAAAACCGAAGAAATGAAATGAAACGAAGCGAAGCGGAAGCCAAGCAAAACATTTTCCGACACAAAATGAAATGAAAAGAAAAGAAAAGACAAGAAAAAAAAAACATAAGTGAAAATAAAACATAAAAATAGAATTGACGATGCGTTGACAGTTGAAGGTATCTCGAGGCATCGGAAAAGGGAGCGACGACGATGACGATGACGAAGAGTCGCCCGCAGGATACGTGCCCCATATTTATGTATGTATGTGATATCTATGTGTGTCTGCATTTGGAGATATTTATGTGCGACAGGCAGCAGGAACAGGAACATGCCGTAAATATTACTTTGGGTCAACAATGGAATTTCAATGAGAGTGCTTCAGATATGACTCGTATCTGTCATAACTAATGCAAGTCGGGAAAAGCAACAATTGAGTTTAGGTAAAACTTGAAATTGAACTTGAAAGCAAGCTGATATCAAAAAGTATCTTTATCAGAATTGACTAGTTCAACTATTTATTTATTTGATGTGAAAAATTAAAAAATTAAAGTAAATTTAAAATGTGAAATATTTATTCGATTTCTGGTGGTATTTGTATGCAAAATGGTTCAACATTTGTTGCACAAATAAACCCAATCAGAAAAAGATAATCTATGACTTAAGATCTCAACTATTTAAAAAAATTAGAATTGGAAAATTGTTCTTGAATTTTTAAGTACGATCCACACTGAAATCAATGCTGTTTTGGGGAAGTGTATATTTATTTTTATATGACAATAAGTAACGAGAGATCAGCTTGATATTATATATAGAAACAAGATGGAACAGCTTTTCTTAATACATATGACAAACAAGGAATAAGTCGAATTTAAATTAAAGAAAGTCAAGTAAGTAACTCAAGTAATAAGAGTGCTTAGAGTCACAAAAAAGATTGAATCTAATTTACATGGATTTGTATAAAAATAAAGCTACAATTATTTATACAGGTAAGAGAAGTAGTCAGCTCTATTTAATTTGTACAAGTAGGGTATATATATAGAGTCTTATGCTGTCAGAGTTACAGATGTCTAAATATGACGCAGTGAATTTCGTTTGGCGATTACAATAAGGAAGCTGACCAAATCCGAGGGTTGCTTGATAGTGCGCTGTAGATATCATTGTAAAACCGAAACAAACAAAAGAATTTTTGAATCAAAAGCAATAAATTTGATGACATTTATTGGTTTTTGCTGGGTGTCATGAGGCGACAACAACAGCAACAACGGCAACAACAACAGCAGCGGCAACTGGAACATCAACGGGCATTCCTTGCATCATTTAGCCCCGGCCTTATGATAGCTGACCCCATCAAATCGGGGGATGACTCTGCCTGTCTGTCTGTCTGTCTGTCTGTGTTTCTGTTCGGGTTTCAGGCTCGTGCGGGTGTCATTTTCGGACGGACGGACGGACTCTGTGGCACAGTTTAAAGAGGCACTTGAAGCGGGCTTCCGTTTGCGTCGCTCCTCGTCATTAGCCCAAGGCAGAAGGCGGCGCGTGCCGTCGTTCATCGCCCACCCCCCTAAAGGACCATAGAAGTGCACCCAGGAACATAAAGCCAAATGGTTCCGTTTGACAGTTGCAAGAAACACACACTCACTCTCTCTCTTTCTCTCTCTCTCTCTTGCTCTCTTTCAAATAATAACAATAACAATAAACCCAACAATGCACAATGCCTGTGGTGGCTAAAGGGAGGAGTTGGAGGAGGACCTTTGGCACCCCAACTAATGAATCGGGTTCTGGCACTGGACAAAGGTCAGCAGTTTTAAATTGTGTCATGTTCGCATTTCTGACAACTCTCTTCTTCTCCCCTGCAGCCGGCCCAGCATCCCGTTGTCCTTTCGTCCTGTGCGCATTCAAAAACTGAAATATTACACATTTTATTTGAAAACAGCAGCAATTGCTATGAAATACAGACAATGACCTTTGCCAACATTTTGCCACATTGACAGATGACCCGAAAAGTTCAGCTCCTTGCCAGAGGACATTAGCCAGCTCTGCAGCAATTAAAACGCAAGATGTTCGCCATTTTCCAGCTACTAATGTGCTGGCCATGAGTGGCTTCCCTCACGCGACCAATTCTAATGACATCACTTCCATTTCCACGCTCAAATCTGTCATTAACGCAAAATGAAAATTGCATTTTTCAATCATTCCCAAAATTTATTGCATTTAAAATGATATCGAGAATTCACTTTGATGCAATGATGCGAAAGGAATTCATATATTTGATACTATTTAAGGATCTTAATCAATATAAATTTCAATTATTTATATAATTATATATATTATATTAAGCATAATACAGCCATCTACTTACTGTAGACAGATATTTATTCACTCGAATATTTTATTCGATTATGTAAAATTTAAAAAATCTCTATTTATAAAAATGAAGAAATTTGTGTTGATCTTGAAAATGTGAGCAAAACTGAGCTAAAACTATGACCTAATTGAATATAGTCATTCATTTGATAAATATATATTCACACAAATATATATATTTATATAGTATAGGTCTTTATGGCAATACTTATTTATAGCTTCATGCTTGAGCAGCTGTTGTCTTCCAAATAGAGAACAACTTTCTCGAGTCCACATTAAATGGCAAACGATTTATGAAGCTGATTAAACTGAATAGCAATTCATATTTTAGCCAATTAGTGGAACGATCTCTCAATGGAGCTCAACGAGCAGGCAGCACTAATTGGCAGGCATTTAACACTTTCCCCCAGCAGCAGGCCCGCCGTCCCGCCCCATCTAATAAAATAGAGGCCCTTAGAATGCTTGCCGAGTGGAAAATGGAAGGCACTCCGCCTAATCGCTGGCTGCCAGATGATGTCGGCTACTTGGCTGCCATGGAGATCATCATCAGCATCAACTCAACATCGGTTGTGAGGGGAAGGGGCAGAGGCAGGGGCAGGGGGGCTTAGAGAGGCAATGCCATTTCCCCCACGCGCCAAGCAATGCCGATGATTAATCGCTGTGAAAATGTTTGTTTTCATAAACAATTTTTTAATAGGCCCCCGAGCATGTCTCAGCTGCAGCCTCCTCGTGTTTGGGGTCAAAACGGTTGTGGGCGGGGTTAAAGAGTTAAATCGTTTCGAGTGTATCTATACGGTTCGGTTCGGTTCGGTTGTTGTTGTTGTACCTAATGCGTATGACTTTGCTGACACGGCTGATGTTGCATTTGTGCTGTGAAAGATGGTTCCATGTTTGGAATTTAAAAAGAGTTGATAAATCAAAATGTTTTTAGGAAACCCAATGTTTTCGAACGCCCCCAAACCGAAATTGGTGTGCCTGACAAATGCGCATTGTTTCTGGTTGTTCGACTGAAAGGTGTTAATTGTCAGCAATTAGAATGGACTTTTCTCTTTTTCCATCCAGCCGATAATCATATTTCTATGCGCTCCCAACTAGCTGAAAATCAAGCAGTTCACTGAACGCTATCACTAAAAAAATAACAAATGAAACTATAAATAAATGCAACAAAAGGAAAATAACATTTCGGGGCACGAAACAATTTTCCTTGTGAGGGGCGAGTTTTCCGGCACTGTGACAGTGACACTGAACTGGCACGTGGCATGGATGGGAAATTTATGAAATTTTCTGCTGCTTGACACACATATGAGAAAAACAGTGCATAAAAAATGCTCTCAACAGGTGAACAAACAATTTGATGACCAAGATGTATTCAAAACGTTTCTCTGCATTTTTCAGCAACCAAATACAAATAGATATATATACGTATATATACATACATACCTATATATGTATATATACTTTCTTGGTGTACTAATTATATCCATCATTTTATGGCGTTTAAATTGCTGTCTAAAAAGCAGAGCACAAACTCAGTCGACCACTGTTTGGGCCATAAATTATTAGCTTAGCAGAGCTGTTCAAACATTGTCGACCATAAAAAACTAAGAACTCTAAATATATGTATACATAGATATATATATAAGGGTGCAGGTAGAAGTAGATAAGTGCAGCTCGATATGGTTTGCACAGCGGTCGCAATTTCTTCAAGGACAACAATGCATTGTCCTTTCGAGCTGAGCGATTAGCGTTATGAATATGAAGCAATTATATATTTATGAAGATCATAACGATGCGATTTATGAGGTCATCTTCTTTATCTGTTGTGTGTGTGTGGAAGACGGCACCTCGTCCCTAGCCGGACATTGCTATTGTCTGGGTATGTTTGGGAATGTGTCCTTAAGTATCCAATTGTTCCAAGCACTCTAAAAATAACCTGTTTTTCAGGCAACTGCAAGAGAAAAGACAGCTGTGCTTAACAGGTGGACATTTAGTATAGATTCTTACAATATATGAGCCTTTGAATTTTATAGAACACAAATTAATTATTAAGCAATCAATATATCAATATTTGGTCAATATAATTTACCTTTATAAAAGACAATAATATGTGAAAAATAAATCTGAAAAATGCGGTCAATAAAATAAGCAATATGAAATAGAAATTTTGATCAATTCTGATTTTGGCTTATTATTTAATATTTATTATTGATCCATATAATAATCTGGGATATATATATATAGTAATTTAAAAAATCTGTAATATTTGATATCAAGTAGTCAATGATTTTAATGCTAGAAAGAAAATGTGTTTTAGTAGAAAAAGTTTAGATTTCATTCGAATTTCAACTTTCTAGCATCAAAACGTCTGGTTAAAATACAAAATTAAAATAAACACAAAAATTTGTTAAGAAATTCAGATTTTTAAATAAATTTTTGGTTTAATTTTATAGTCAAAATGGATTACGGCAACAATGGAACAGAATTCAACTGGGGCTACACGGGAGGCCAAGGTTGTGGTCAGGGCGGGCAAGCTGGCCATTCCATGTCCGTCTATCCACAGGTAAGGCTCTACTGGGATTACTACTTGAATTACTGTTAAGCTAGCCATGTTCCTAGATGGGTCAGATGAATCCTGGTGACTATGCCAACACTATCAATGGTGGTGGACGTCAGTGGCTGCACTCAAATCAAGCAAACCACTTCCAACCGGCCATGCCTCCGAATGCGTCTCAGCAGGCTCCATATGAGGCATACAACCAGTCAATGATGCGCTACGCAAACCCACTTAAAACTGGAGGTGACGCAACGGGCATGGGCCAGATGGGCATGAGCCAAATGAGTGGTGACCATTATGGAGGCTATGGCGGGGGCATGTCTCGCAATGGTGAGTAAAATGAGAATAACATGGAATAGCTTTGATTATCCTTGAGATATGGTCCTGCAGGACTCACTGGTGGCATGGGACATGGTGGCCGAAACGGAAATGGCAATTGGTGAAAGTTAAGCTCCCTCTTTATTCACATCCCAAAGAAATTCAAATCTTATGTTAGCCAAGTTAAACAATGATAAATGTACAAATCCAATTAAAGTTCAAATTCGCAAGTGCAAATGTACGATCGGTAATCGGTAATCGATATTTAAATGCTGCCCTGGCCGGGGTCAGAGTGGGCTATTAACCCACGAATTGACGGGTGTTGTGACCTCTGTCAGCAGCGGATCCTCCACGCCAGAGGGGTGGTGGTGGTGGTGGTGGGGTGGGTTTTTGGGCAAGGAATAAATTACATAAGCAATGCATTTGTATAAATTATGATGATACTATTAGTTAGCATGTCATTTGGCGGCGCTGCTATAAATTACAACAAAGCAGCAACTGCAACAGCCACTTCCCGGGGCACATGCAACTAGATGGATAGTTTGGAATGATGGTATGGGGTGCGCTGTGGCATATCGGATGTATATTATGTACATGGACACGTGTACATCTCTCCACATTCACGTTTTGTATGCTTTCTTCTCTCGGTTTTTTTTTGTCAGTTTTTATTAATAAATTTCCATAGAGAATTTCGTGTCTTGGGGGGACTGGGGACTGCTTTGGTGCGCGCGTGTGTAATGATCTGTCGCTGTGGATCATGGTTGTGGATTAATGGTAAACCGAACGCATTTTTCATTGAACACAGTTTTCAGTTTTCAGTTTTTTAAGCGACCCAATACTTGGTTTTTTTTGGGCTGTAAATTTATGTCGCCGCCATTTGCCATGCGCCGGGTTCAGTCAACTAGCTCTGCGACTGGGCGACTCTGCTCCAATTATGAGACACCATTCGTTGTGCTCTAAATATTTTGGACACCGTTTCCGCAAAACGTGCGAACCAACTGTAAACAAATAATGCTGGTCACGTCCACAACATTGACATCGGCTAGATATGCAACAGAATTAAACGACTGGACTGTTGTTCAGCTGGAAGAGTTAGGCGAATTCCTTACTTATCTACTTGTATACTGAGTATATCTCTCTCTCTCTCTATATATGTAAATATATAATGTTTATATATAATGTAAAATAATATCAATATAAATAGTATAGATTTTTTAATTAATTAAATTATTTAAAACACAAATATAATGGATCAATTTGTTCAAAAGTACCTTAGATGCAGAATTAGGTACCTTCGACCTTATAAAGTATATCTATATATATGTATATTCCTGATTAGCAACAGCAGCCGCGTTGATTCAGCCGATCTCCTCTCTGAGATCTCTATAAGAGCTAGAGACTTCCTCTGTGAAAGAGAAGTTCTCATATAATACAAAATTCTAAAGATATAGATAACCAACTGTCTGAAGTTAAAGCTAAATGAAAATCGCATAAAAAACAGTCAACGTATTTTCATAATGAACTAACTACTATCAACAAACTCTATTTAACAGTTTGTTACAGGATATCTTCTAGTCTAACTTGTTTTTTGTTCGGGCTCTTCGAAAATTGAGTCTTTTAGATGCTAAAGAGCAGAACAACTAAAAACTGATTACCTTAAGGAAGGACTTTGACTTTACCTGTATTTTTAACAATCTTAAGCTTATTTATTATTATTAAAAAAATAACAAGCTCCAAAATTCCTTCAGTCTATTATTATATATAATTTTATATTTCATATATATAAATATTCTTTAGTTGCAGAGTGAAGCACACAAATATTCGCTTGGACCCTCTGAATTGGTAGGGCATTTCTGCTGCTTATTTCCATGTCTTTAAACATAAAGTTAGTTGTGAATAGATGAAGGGGGAAGGGAAAGGGAAAGGTTGAGGGGAAGAGGAAGGGGTACGGGAAGGGGAAGGGAAAGGCAGTTGACTGTGTTGATCGTGGTTCGTGTTGCCCTTTCACGTTGAGTACTTGAAATTTTCTTGGTGTTATTTTAATTTGTGTTTTTATTTGTGTATTTTTGTTGTTGTTGTTGTTGTTTCTTTTTGTGGTTGTTGTGTGTGTTTCTTGCTTTGTTTTCTATGCACTTATTTAATTGTGTTTTTATATTTATTATGTGATTTTCTCAAGTTGCCTTTAAAGTGCCACATTTACCTCAAAAAATGTATTTTTAATTTATTTTGTGAACGCTTTATCGAGCTTATCGGGTTCAAAAAGCGGCATCGGCGATAAGCACGCACCATTTTTGGTGGCTTTTGGCCTTTTGAATTTAAATTGAGTTTGCTCATATATATATATATATATATATATATATATATATTGTATATATATTTTATTCGGTTTTAGTTTTAGTTGACTTCATTGCGGCGATTTTTAGTGCCGTGTAATGAAGTTTGTTTTATAGTTGGGCACATTAACATTTTGTGTAAGTCAGCGATTAAACTACATTGTGGTCTTTATACTGCTGTACCCTAACTGTGTTCGGGCACTATCGTTCACAGATGTAAATCGATATCGACAGAAATTTAGCTACTCCTTCAAATTGAGTGTCTTTTAAATAGCCGTGTAGATGATCCCATTACACTTGACTGCTTGAAATTCGCTGTGAAATGCACAAAAAACGGCGGTTGGCCATAAAATCAACACTTTGGTTAGCAAAAACAAACCGTTTAATGCAAAACAAACAGTCAACAACAGTCAGCTACACCTGGCCAACAAGCAACAACAACAACAACAGTTACAAAACCAATGCTTGTGAATAGATATAGTGTTGAAAGGGGCGTAGCACTTGTAGCACCTACACCCATGCAAAAAAGTCAGCTGCAAAAAAGTGCACAATTTGTGCAACTATTTTGTTGCAAACCACAAAAATCAATTGACAATTGAGGTGTGCGTGTGTGTGTGTGTGTTGTGTGTGTCTGAAATTAATATGCAACACTTTTTAGTGACTTTTCTATTGAACGTAATTGAATCATAAAACATTCGACGAGTGGCATTTTGTTATTTGCTGAATCAACGTTCGAATGAAATATTATTGACAACTCTTGCATGCAGCGCAGTTGACGTTGACAACTCTATTTGGGTTGCTGGTCACCCGCGGCGTTTTCACTGCATTTATCACCCGGTGGCACAGGGCGGTTCCCGACTAATCCAGCTGATAGCAGCGGGTGGCGATTAACCTACAACCACCGCCACCGGGTCAGCGGGCTGGTGTCATTTTAAAGTAGCCATTACCACGCCATTGTTTGGCTTTTATGGCCAGTCAGCCGGACAGTTCCACACACTCCCAGTCCGATCCAATTTCTTGCCGTCTGATTGATATGTCCGGTGGCGTTTTTCCAGTTCCCAAAACTAGAGCCTACACTCGGTGCGGAAGGGGGTTGGTGTTAGTTGGGAGTGCTGCTCAAGGCTAAATGCGATTCGATTCAGTTTTCCTGGACTCTGAACTGTGCAACACTTGTAAAATGTTCGACTACTTTTATTTAATAATGAAAAAAAATATATTTATAGATTATAAGAAAGAATAATGTTTATTTATTAAATGATGAAAAAATGATATCCATTGATGCTAAGCAAAAATAATGTTTAACTATTTATTAATGGAATGAAATATTCATTAGCAATAATTGGGTTGGCCAATCATCACAATCAATCGTCATCAATCCACTCCACTAAAGCTTAAATATAATATTAGTTCAACTCAAATTTGTTGCATAACTTAATATTTCATAATTTCAAAATGAAAGAGAGTAAAAAATTTATCATTGCTCGTTAAATGTTTATTTACTTAACTTTCATTTTATTTATTTATTTTTGACTCTTTTAGTTACACTTTGAAATATTTTTTTTACTCTATTTATTTATTTTTTTATTCACTTTTAAATCAAACTTAAATATATATTAAATATTAAATTCTAAATACGTTAGCATTGTTAATTTGTAAACTTCTAAATTAAAGCGAGTATTCAGCGGAAGGCCTTGGATGCTTTTGCTCTTCAGATATAGACCTTAAAGTTATAGACCTTAAGTTAGCTTTATATAAAATAAATCGATATCTGCAGATGTTATATACAGCTGTATTTGCCATTCCAATTGCTTGTTGGTATTTTCAATGAATTATTTTTAATTTTAATTATTTATTATTTTATATATAAATTCAAGTGCTATAAATAGTTTTTAAGCTTTTTGTAGTCGACAGCATTAAGTAAAAAATGAATATTACGAAAGTTAAAAGCCCCGTAGAACACACAACTATATTCCACTCTACCATTTGAAAATCAAAATCCAACAAATATGTTTTTGTATTGAATTCAATTCCACAACTTCTGACCGGAGCAAGGGAAACACCCCAAAATTGGTTTTAATCAGCAAATCCATTGGCACTGCAAAGAAGTATTAAAAGCAACATTCTTTGATATCTATGAAATGCATTTCGGACACGCGAATTCGTAGAAAACAATCAAGAAATATTTTCAATCATTTGCGAAGGCGATGGACAGCCAAACAGACAGACAGACAGACAGACAGACAGACATCAATTTTATTTGTATTTTATATTTGTATTGTTTTCCCTTTTTCCTCGTTGTCAGCCATGAGCTGCGTATGTGTAAAAGCAAAAAGGGAGCAAAAATGCCAACAATTGCGCTAATTTCGAAATAAATTTTTAATCTCAACCGATGGACAATTGCAATCAGCACACGCACTTTCCCATTCACATCCACCCACATGTCTTGACGCTGATGACACCCTGTCTGCGGGTCAGAGATCAGGGGTCAGCTGACCGTTGGTCAGCAGCAGCAGCAGCAGCAGCAGTCGGAGTTGGCCCCTTGCCACCCCCATCAGCACATTGCAACAAAGGGAAAACGTCAAAATTAACGAATGATTTTGGCGATTTAACGCTTAAAAATTCGAATCAAAGATGGAATTCGATACTCTGCAGTGCAGAAATTGGAATTGTTTGTATTTGCCTGAGTGTGTGTCAATGCACTCAAAAAAAAAGTGATTTGTTAATTCTTTAATTTGATATTTTAATTGTTGACTGTTTGCAGACTTATTTTCGTAATTTAGTAAACAGCGAAAAACAGAAAAAATCAATTTTCTTTTAAAAAAAAAACCCGACTTAAAACTAAATTTAAGATTACTTAGCAGGAATTTCCAACACTGTTTCAAACAGAACAAAAGGCGAATTCCGATAAGATCTATTTAAGATCAAATAAAAAATAAAATATAAAAAACATTACTTTTTGAAATTGTGTAAGTCTTTTCATTTGGATATTATATTTTATATATAAAATATTTTTACACAGATACAAATTTAATTTTAATTAAAACTGTAATATCAAAAAATCAGTCATTGTAAAATACAAAATGTTTGGCTATTTTTAAAAATTGTATTTTATTTCGGACAGTGTAGAGAAAGGCAAGTCGAGGTCGAGTCGTAAGCGGATTTGTAACGCCCACAACAATTTGTAACGGGCCAGACAATGCGTGTGTCAGATTCCTTTTTGGACTGTGTTAGGTGCCAGGACAAGGCACCGAAAAACCAACAACAACAACCACAACATCAATACCTACAACAACAACAACACAACAAGAGCAGTAGCAGCAGGCGGTCAGCGAAGGGTTCACAGAGAGGCTGGCAGTAATTCATGTTGGCAGTTGGGCAGTGCGCCACTTTAGAGTCTTTTTCGCTTTGTTGGCCACTTTTATTGGTGGCTGCTTTGACGCCCAAATCCAGTCGAAAGTCAGCAGTGGCCAAGGTGTTGCCTTTGTTTGGCACCAAATCATTAGTTGAGCCGTAGCACCTACGCTCAGGCACGAAGGGATCACAGCGCCGGCACATGTCACGCGCCAGACCCATCAGCCCGGACTCCGGATACAATTGGCCATTGTCCTCTCGGTTTTACAGTTGAGCATCAATTGTGAATTGTTTTAATTACTGCTGATTGAGTTTTATTTGGGCTTAGACGGTTGAAAAACGACACTGCACCGAATAGGATACGAAATAGTGTTGATTATTTTTGTATTTTTGGTGAATGGCTTAAAAATGCGTCAGTTCAGTTTTCCATCTCTTGCAATCAGCAAAAACCATGTTGGCCCAATCCCACAACTAATGTACACATGCCATTCAAAGGGCAAACCTCCCACAAATTGGATCTACGTCTGATGGCCTGATGGGATTCCGTTTCGTCGTTTGGGCCAACCCTTTTTGGCCATAAAGCAGAAAAGTGCATAAAAATGTCAGGCAATCTCATAAACAGAAAATAAAATCGAATCGAAAAAAATATCTCAATGGTTTGCGATATATCTATGCATAAATCGTGCCAAAATTGTGGCAGACTGTGGGCGGGGGGCGGTCGGGAAACACGAACTGAACCGCAGACGTCGCGCCAGCTTGGAATATCTTATTTCATAAGCAAATAAGACATAAAGTAAACTCCAAAGCGAACCCTCCCAGCACGCACGAGCATATTCCCCCAAAAGCAAATATAAACAGTCATACACACAAATAAACCTGGATATACAAGCTGAGTGTATATATACAGATATATATGTATATATATACGCAAAGTTTACGCAGATTTTGCCACAACATCCTTTGGCAGCGAAAAGCCAACGCAGACTCCATCAAAATTCTGGCCACAGAGCAAGCCGCACGCAGCCCCTCCGCCTCCGACTTCACCTTCCACATCCACCTCCGGCTCACGTTCAGCTCTGCCCCCGGGGGAGTTGCCGCAGCTAAAAGGGTTGCGGCTGCACCTTTACAAGTTGGGTAGCAAGCGACAGGACATGGCCGGGTCTGGGCTGGGCAGGGCAGGGATGGGCTGGGGAATGGGCTTGGGCGCGAGTTGACAAAAGATTTTGACTTTCGCCTTGGCGCAAGTCGCGCTCAAACTTAGACCAAAAATATTTCGACGGCGAACCGCCAAAACAAAGGGTTGGGAGTGCGTGACGGCCCCAAGACATTTGGGGTTCGCTTTCCTATTAATAAATGCACTGAGCGAAAGTATGCAATAACAATTAAATAATATAATTAATTCATAAGTGAAATCAGCTAACGATACAAGACAAGAAATGTAAGCGATTTTCTGCAAAGAATCTCTCACAATGAATTTTGCAGTCAAATCATTTTTAAAGGTCCTTAAAATCCGGTGAAGACCTCAAATCCAATGACAAATAATAAAATATAAATTTTATTTAAAATTTAATGTTTAATTTATAAATTAAAATACAAATTGTCAAAAATTAGTTTCCTGAAAAAGAACCCAATTAGCCAACTAAATGCCAGTTATTTAGTAAGTAAGCCACAAATCCAAAATTGAGAGAATGAAAATTGAAAGATACTAGAAAGTTAACTTGAATTATTAGAACGGATTTCTCTCATTTGGCAAACCTGAATCTAAAAACATATCTTAAATAATATAATATAGAGTAAAGTCTATCAAATGTTCGTAATACTAATTTTACTCATTTTGCAGGAGTTGCATTCTCAAAATATATCTAAGTAAAAATGCTTGTTTAAAAACTTAACAAGTTAAAGTACCGCTGATTGCACACATTTTAAAAATAAATAAATAAAATATATGTATGTTTATATATATACATATAAATCACACAATTGAACAGTTAAAGTAAATTCCAGCAGGATTTTTTTTTTAATTTAGCATTTGTATTTTAAACATTAATCAACAAACATTAATTTGTCAAGGAACCAATAATGACAGAAGTTTAAAGTCCATATTCGCAAAAAAATAACTGCATGTAAGTTATAAAAGCAAGTTTTGATTATAGCAGCTTTATTCTCAGTGTATGTGGCAGTGGATTTTGTCGAGTGGGGTTGTGGGTTTTGTAGGGTGGGTGATGCTTCTGCTGCTGGGTGAATTTGTCAGTGCGTGCAATCCACAAGTTAATAAACTTGTCAAAATCCACGAGGTCACCAGGCAGCGAAGCGTGAGCAACTGCTGCAACGTATATACATATATATAAATACATATACATACTGTTATACTGGCTACTTATGTGGGTTTTGGTTGTGTCCTGTCCTGGGCACGTAGTGTGTACCTTTTGTGACCTGGCCAGGCTGCAAATCGATTTCCATGACCAGGGGCCGTCACCTGCGCAGTCAACAAAGGATTACACAGACGCCGGCGATTGTCGGATCGGTGGATCGCTGGATCGCTGCTGCATCTGCGCAAAGGGGGAACTGACCTTTGCCAGCGGCGTTGCCTGTGAGATAGAGAGTGAGAGAGAGCGAGAGAGAGAGAGAGCGAGAGCGAGGGAGTCGCATAAAATTCAAATAAATTATCAACTCGTTCGCCTGCATGGTGCGAGTTCCATTTTTCATTTGTTTTGTTACTTGGACAGGGGCTAAGGTAGGAGTTGTTGTAGGAGGGGTGACTGAGCATTGCCTTTCACATTCAGAGTCTGTTGCAGTTGCCGTTGCAGTTGCAGCCGAGGGCTGTGGCTTCCTCTTCCTCTTTGCATTCGCTGTTTGCAATTCACAATTTTATTTTCATTTGATTACACGAAAACAAAGACAAATTACATAAAATATGTATGTGCGCCCCGCCGACTTGTGTCTGTATCTGTATCTGTATCTTTTAGACATGCACAAGTATGCATCTTGTGGATACCTCAGCCAGTTGGCCCACACCTTGAGCGGCATCTGCATTTTTATGTAAATTGTGCTGCCAACAGGCAAGCAGCAGGCAAGAAGAAAAAAAACCACCCATTAACCAAAAAGCCAGTCGAGTTCATCGCGCTTGAAATTGCTAAAGGAAGTTGTTACTTTGTAATTAAAATTTGAGATTGATTAACTTATTGTTCGTGTGAGTTTTACAGCCCGAAACTATTACCGACAATTTGATGGTTTGATTTGGCTTCAACTCTTGATGGCCGCCCTGCGCCCAGCACCTCACTCGTCCGCTCGTTTTAACGGATACTAAATGTCTTCGGTTTGGGTTATTGAACTCGTTTTAATGAGACCAGAAATCTTAGTCGTCTGCCCGTCTTAGGTGTTGCTTTTAATTGTGCACAATTTATTGCTCGACATTTTAATTTGAATTTGAATTTGTTTTTACTCTCACGGCAGGGGCACTTTAACACCTGGTCCGAGCTGCAAGCATTGCTTAACTATCGACAGCAAATAACTGGGAAGCCCATTCATAGAAGGTGCTATTCAGAATAAAAGTATTTATTGCACAGAATTTATCTATTTTTATTTATATTACCCCAAAGAGTTGAGTCCTGAAATTGAGTACATTTTTTTCTGGGCTACACAAAGTTTTCATTGATTACTCAAATATTGAAGAATTTCCGAAAACTCCAGTTTTGACCTTCATGTGAATTTATTTTACAAAATAAATAAAATCACTTAACTTAAAAGCTGGAAGTGTGGCACATAAATCTCCTCGATTTATTATTCATATGTAGTCATTTTTTTGGCCAATATGTGGCAAGTGGCATGTGGCATGTATTATGTATATAAGCATTTGCGCTTTTTGATGCTGGCCGACCCGGAGACCGGGAGATGGGCAACCGGAAAACATTCAACTTAAAATTGTACTTCAATTCAATATTTCCTCACGGCTGGTCGTGGGGAGTGGGGAGGGGTGTTCCCTGTGTCACGTACTGGCCATATTATGGCAAATAAATGTGCTCAAGAATAAACACGACTGCCCCGGCTTGGCCCTGGCGCATTATTGCAAAAAGTTTAAAAATTGATTTTCATGTGGCGAATGTTGCAACAGCAGAAGCATAAAAGGATTCCTCATATGCCAAGCCAAGCGATTTCAATTGGAATTGATTTTTCTACGTAAACATAAATAAAATATGAACACAGCAGCAGCAAAAATAGATACTCGATGGGGTGCACTATGCAGCAAGGTGGTAAGGGTGTGTGGGTGGGTGTGTGTGTGGGGGACACTACTCGACCTGTTTGCACGGCAAATATTTTCAAAGCGTTTGCCATGGACTGGTGCCTGGCCTGTGTTTGGTGCCTGGTGCCTGGTGCCTCATCAGCAGTCCAGTGGCGAGCTGGTCAAATAAAGCCGTTAGTAAGTATTTCATAAGTCGCTGACCGAATGGGGCCAGCAAAACTAGTAAGAGAGAGTGAGAGAGAGGGGAAAAGAGGGAGAGAGGACGTTCATCCTGGCAGATAAGCAATAAGCCCTGAGCTGATGGACAGCGCGCAAGTTTCTGTCTCGAGGCGATGGCTGTGGCATCCACAGTGGCATAGCCCAAATTCATTGGCACACGTACGTACGCCTAATACAAACAAGGACATGAGCTCGGTTCGTGACTGAAAAGTTTTCTGCACTCGATCCGGATGAACTCCTCCTCGTCCCCGTTCTCGTCCTCATCCTCGTCCTCATCGTCTTTCTCGTACTTTTCGTATTTTATTTCCATCATTTTTATTTTAACTGAATCGCTCGAACGAGCAGCGTCCGAAACTTTGGCCGCTTGCGAATGTTTCAGATAAAAATTTCTTATTTATGGCTGCAAGGATTTACAAGTGGAGCGCTCCTTTTGGCTAAAATTTGTTAACTCAAGACCTTTAAAACCAGTCTAAGAAAAAACCCCAACTCTTCATACTTTTATATTAAAAAACAGAATTTATTTATTTTTATTTTTGCTTTTTCTTCCTTAAGCTAGAAGTATATCCAATCAAAGTTTACTGAGCAAGTCTCAAAGTCGCAAACTTAAAATTATAATTACAAGTTTTTTTTTAGTGCTAATTAGTAACAATTTATTATTAGTTTTTCGTATAGCAAACAATTATTTGTTGCTCAATGTGACTTTTTATATGCATATGTATTTTTGGTAAGCGACTGTAAAATGCTTTCTTATAATTGGTTTTCGCTTGCACTATTGAATAAATTCTTGGGCGCTTTTTTAAGTTTTATTATAATTGAAATTCCCGAGCAGCGATTAATGCCAACAAAAAAAGAACAAAATAAATAATTCAAATAAATTAAAATGCAATTAAATAAATCGATCGAATTGAAACGCAACGAATTGAAACGAAAAGGGTGAAAATCGCAAAATTGTAGACGTGCAATATTTTTTATGTGCTGATTAAAAAACATTCCTTGGACATTGGCCAAAATATGCAGCAACAGCAGCAGCAGCAGTTGCAGTTGCAGTTGCAACAGTTGCAGCAACAGCCGCCGCCGCCGCCGCCGCCGAGAACGAATCATTTCATTTGCATTTACAATGCATTTTTTTGGTATCTGTATCTGTAGCTGTGCCTGGCGAATGTATCTGTATCTGTATCTGTAGCTGTATCATCGATTGGGATTGATGGCTCGGCAATTGTTCTTGTTGTTTTGCTGTTTTTATTTAATGACAGCTCATTGGTCTCTTTGAAAATCAGCAGTGACACAGTCGCTGGCTGGGGGGACACAACAAGGCGGCTGTTTTTCCGTTTTCCTTTTTTCTTTTTTCTTTTTTTGCTAGTGAGTCCGCAATTAAGAGTTAAAAATATAATTATTGCAAGTGCAGATTCGAGCGAAGAAATCGAATGAGTGAATTGTGGCTGCCTTTGCCATTTGGAAACTGGCGAAAAATTCTGAGTTCGTAAATCATCTTAAAGTGTGAATGGAACGATGCTGTTGACGCCACTGACTCTGCCATATCCCTACAAAAAATGCTGACCCGCCCCTCTCGTTGCGCCCCAGACTCGGCCATAAGGCACTTAGCATTTGCTTTGCTTTCTATCTGCTGCATGCCTTTAAATGCCAATCGTCAACTGCAAACTGCAAAAATAGTGCAAGTATCTGCTATGAACACCGATTATATCGATTTGCTCACTTTATATCTGTCTGCATGTTTCTGTGACTGTTTCGCTTTTTTCTTAACATGTCAATTCAAGTCACACATTCTTTTTGGCACTGAGTTGGCCATTCGACATTTCGCATCTCGACAAGGTTCGTCTCTCTGCGGCATATTTTTCTGTCTTATAAAATAAATGCAATTTTCAGATTTACATTTTACATTATTATAGAATAAAGCAGATACGGTAGAAGTGTCTTCATCCCCAGTAGATTATATATATTCTTAATCAGTAAAAACTGCCGCTTCGATTTAGTCATCGAAGTTTGTCCGTTTGTCTGAAAACGCCATTCTCTGAGACTTTAAGAGCTACAGACTTCTTCTGCAGACTTGGTATATAAGTTCTAGAATACCAAACGCAGATCAAGTTTATTCAAAATTTATCAAAAGAATAAATGACGTCATTTCGGCATTGAGAATATCAAAATATCGAGATAAGATTGTGAACTTATCTCATAAGCCTGTCTGGGTAGACATTTGATAAGCTCCCAATTCCCTCAAAGTCATTCATTTGATTCATTCATTCATTCATTCTAATTTCATTTAGTTTGCCAAGCAACAAGTTTTAATTTGAAAGTTGTAAGCTAATTGGTAACCTTTACACAAGTATTCCAAATAGCCAGCACAGTTTCCGAGATTCATATTATTCAATTAATTTTAAAAATGTTATTAAGATCGCATTAAGATAATATTGAACAAACAGACTGTATTCATATTGAAGAATATACTTACTTACTTACTTATTTTAAAGCTGATTTCAGTGTGATAGTCGAGCTCTCTCGACCGTAGCCTTCTTGCCTACTGCAGTTTTCATTGGTCAATATTCGTTATTCGGCTTGTAAGCGGCCGCTATTAATTATAAGTAAATAAATGATTTGTTCTTGGTAAGTTGGTACTTAAGAACACTTCCTGAATGCCTCAATAAACCTACATAAATACTATAAATGCATTTTGTTGTGGCTATTATTTTATACGGGCATTTTATGTTTTATGAACTTGTCGAAAGAAATTTGCAAAAACTGTGGGAAATTTGCATAAGTTCGCTTGCATGTTAATAGTCCAATGACGGATTGTGTTGCCGCCACACGTGTGTGAGTGTGTGTGAGTGTGTGTGAGTGTGTGAATGAGTGTGTGTAGATCTGTATTTCTATTCATAGAGGAGGAGGGGGGGTGGGAGAGGCTATGTAAGTGAGTGCGTAAGTGTTTTGAAAGCCATTTAGTTCAGAGCTTCACTAAGTTGCGGCGTATTGAAGTGGCTTTTAGGTTTTTATTACATGTACATGTATATGTGTGTGTGTGTGTGTGTCTATGTGTGTGTGTGTGTGCATGTGCACACATACATATTTTAATTTTGTTTTTTATTTCATTTTAGTTGGCAATAATCAACGAAGGCGCGTTTTGCATAACAATTACGGCCAGCAATGAAAATCCCCTCCTCCTTTCGCCTTTAGCCACATTCCCTGCCATAATTCTAATTCTGACTTTGCCCCACACAAACACACACACACATACACGCATACATGTGCCAGACGCACGTTCGAATTAGCCCAATTTCGTGCGGGCAGCGCTAAACAAAAAAATAAAATAAATATGTAAAAATGTTCATAAACAAAATGTGCGACAAGTTTTGCTGTCGACCCGAGTCTGGCTATGACTTTGGCTATGGCTGTGTGTCTGGCTCTGGGTCTGGGTCTGGGTCTGTCCATGTGGGAATTGTGGCCACTAAGCGGGCTCGATTAGCTACTCGAATTCGCGCACACGTACCGGCCATAAAAAGGCGTTTCTAATCTACTATCGAAATGTATTTCGTCTGTTTTTTTTTCTCTCTTTGACGAACATTTAATTAATCGCCATTTGCTGAGCTAACCCTAAATAAAAAACAAGTCATATCTGTAAGTGAATATCGTGTGAAAAATGTATTTGAGTGCTCACTCGTGATTACGATGCATCACTTGAAATTCGACAGTGTGTCCGAGTGTACAAGTATCCAAGTATCCGAGTATCCAAGCTGATGCCAACTGGGCGAACTTTAACTTTCTTTTGTGGTACGTATGAATATGTTAACACTGCCGTCGAGTCATTTCCGCTCTCCGCTTACGATGCGACTCAAATGAGGGCCGTTTTCATCACCTGCAATCGGTCATGGGATATAAAACTGCAGCTCATAAAAAACAAAACTAAAAAAATGTCAGAAGAACAAAGCTTGAAGGCTTCTTCTGCAGGCTGCATATAAATAAAGGGATCTATGCCTTAACACCTTTGATAAGTAATAATAACCAGCCCAGGCAACATTTGAGTGGGTGACGCTGGTTCAGTGGAAGGTGTGGGGGTCAACTACTGTCCATAGTTTGCAAGAAGTGAAGCTAATTGCTGGCAAGGTGGCAAACTCAATCCCCACAAGAACAGCAACAACAACAACAAGAAGAAGAACAGGGAAAGACATTGACGAGCACTAAAAGTGGCAAGCGGGCACTTAACCGATTTTAAAATATGTTTGGCTCACTTTTTTATGGCTTGGCAACAGCTGCCCAGGACAAGGACAGTAGGCTATTAACTGCAGCCCAGGGGCTAAAGTTAAGCATTTTTTCTTTTTGTTTTATGCCCTTGTGGCGGGTATTATTACTTTGTCTATAAGTTCACAATGTGTTGCAGGAAATCGCATAAGGCATATAATTGAAACATTATGTTTGATAAAACGAAAAAGAAATGAGAAAAGTTATTTTAAAATATTTCTTTAAGACGAGCCATTATATAGCGTCATATATAGAGCCATATATAGAAAAAAGAAAACTAAAATTCAACTAATCTTGAAGTCAGCAGATAAACTCCAGCCTGCAAGGGTATGTCAACTTCGATGTTCATAAAAAAGCACTGCTTGTTTTTTTTCTGTTTCGTTTTTTGTTTTTGAGTGAGCTCTGTGAATGCAATTTATTTCGATTATGGCCATTCGGCTGATTTGGAACTAATAAGATGCCACGTTGCCACGTTGCCACGTCTTTGAGCAGGCAGTATTTATGGTTTATGTTCTCACTGCTAAAATGCAAAAAATTTAAAAGCTTTTACATGTAACAGTAACAGTAATAACAATCACCTCTATCTGTCTATGCATATGAATATGCATTTTGCATGTTCTTCATACGATAGGTGTGTGTGTGTGAATTTGTTGTGCGCAATTAGCTGCCCCTATGTAATTAATTTGACTTGTGGAAAACATGGATGCAAAAACACATTTAAGTAAAAATATGTGTAACTGGAGATATAGATATGAGTATAATACACTGATTTATAAATCAGATATGCATATATATAAATAGACAATTATTCCTAATATTCCTAAAAGACCAATAATTTTGCAATGCATCAAAAGGTTTTTATCAACTGTTTTGTAGAAATAAATTTATACCGTCTGAAGTCGTTCTTGGTCAATAGATGATTAAGTTGTCCAGCTCCTAAAGTCTTTATGCGAACCTGGCAAATCGAACTATATATATACATATATATAATTTTTCTTGTTTACTGTTTTTCTTCTTTTAATCTTTAATCATTTTTTTTAAGGTACATCATAAAAATTCTTAAAAAAAATGCTTAAATTGAATCTAAAGCTGTTCCAAAAACAATGCGCGCTTATCAATCGCGTCTTATAAATATGTAGTTAATACTTGGCTACTGAATTTATTACAATAACTACGCGCTTGGCATTTATGCATTTGAAATGTTTACGAGCGACAGGAGAATAGCTGGAAATCTACTCGTACATGCGGAATACATATATACATGTATGTACTCATACGGATTGTCATAACTCGCGATGTCGGCGCAAGCGATATCTGTCGAGGGGTCGTGTGCGGTTCGAGGAGAAGATGGAGGGAGGGGCAGGCAGGGGGGCGGGGTGTTTCAAGGCGTTCTCTCACATATGCACTTGGTTGCCAATTTATTGGCGAGCTGCATCGATTGCCGCTCGATAAACGAAACTCGGTGGCTAGCAGCGACAAGTTATGAATATAAAATATGCACAAATATGCAAACGTGTTCGACAAAGCAACAACAACAACAACAACAACAACAAACAACGAATAAAGCATGTCAATGTAATAACAAAATATAATAAAGAAAATTATTAAACAAATGCAAAATGCAAATGCCTTTTTCTATGCGCACATGGCTCAAACATACTGACACAAACCCATTTAGACCGCTGACCGTGCACTTATCTACAATCAAAGACTAGAAGTAAACGCTCTAAAAGCTCCCGTCCCAATCTCAGACTCAGACTCAGTTCCAGTCTCAGTCTGAGTCTGAGTCTGAGTCTCTTTCCCGGTCCTCAACAACAACCGGCAAG
The DNA here is from genome assembly GCA_035044325.1 of Drosophila nr. medialis 2 BK-2023a. NCBI lineage: Eukaryota > Metazoa > Arthropoda > Insecta > Diptera > Drosophilidae > Drosophila > Drosophila nr. medialis 2 BK-2023a. The sequence continues at coordinate 1,407,357 of JAWNMH010000394.1, forward strand.
CAGCAGCCCACATAAACATTTTGTCGTCGCGTGCGATACGATTCCAATTTCGATTCCAGTCTTTCTCAGCTCGATCCACTTTTTATTTCTGTTGCCTGGGCCGACGCATAATTTGTATTTGCTACAAATCGTCGATCGATGCTGCAACTCCGATAGACCAGCAGAACTGTGTCTGTGTTTGCTGCTCAATATGGAGTCTTTGATTTCATAACTCTCCAGAGTGGGTGGAGCAATATCAGCTCCACAATCTTCAAGCTTTTATTTTACTACTAATATGAGTCGGCCCACAAATAAACAAAAACCACAAAATAAATCAAATTCAATTGAAAATAAAATTTAAAATAAAACTGTCAATTATAAAACAATAAATTTTCTTCTTTTGGTATTTAGCTGCAAAATTGGACAAACATTAGGTTGAATGGATTTTGGAAAACCCCGAACTAATACTAAATAAAACAGTTAGTAGGAATTAAGATTAAGTTCTTAATGATTGAAATAGCGGACTGTAAATTGAAATGGAGTACAAAAATAAATTATTAATTATTTAAATAGAGAACTTTTAATTGGTAACATGTTACATTGAGTTAAGAGTTCTCGAAAAGATTGAGTAGTTGTACAACGAATAAAAGATACATTTAATTTATTGCTGTAATTTTATTTTGTTTATAAATATATCATCACTTAATTATAATTAATAAATAAAAGCATATTTCAGTTATACAAAGAGCTCTCGAAACAAAAATCAATAAATAATCTTCGGCATTGCTTAAATAAAATTATTTTCTTTTACAATTATTTTATTATATGTATTTTCAATTACTTTATTAAAACTGAAATTTATTACTTCTAGCGAAAGTTAAGTTCTTGTATTATTAATTTTAATATTATATTATATATAAAAAGTGTAAATTATAGTTAATTTAAATGAATAAATAAATATACTGCATTTTTTTGTTTATTGTTATTTATTTTTAAGTGTTTTGCTTTGATTTCGAAGCAAAAATCTCTTTTCCGATTCGGCAGCCAATTTCAGTTTATTTTACTTTTGTTTTTTCTTTATTTTGGGTAACCTGCACAGCGAAAATCATATTTGAAATTCGCATTTTTAATTCGGACACGGAATTCCATTGATGAAATGATGTTTTTGCTGTTGACTTGTTTTATTTGTTTTTTGGGACTTGAAAATGGTTTTGCTGGCGCCTCTGCTTATGGCCCGATTGATGTGGAAAGCAGGCAAGCTTTCAGTCTGCCTGCTTTTTTTGTTTGTAGCTCACTCGCATTCCACAAAATTCCGCGTCCAAATTGATGGCGCCAAAATTTCAGAAGCCAGCGTTCAGTCTTTCTTTTTATTTTTCTTTATTTTGCTTTATTTGTTCAATGTTTGTTTGTTGGGCAAATCGAGCAAGTCGTTGCTCATTCATACGCATACTGAAAGGAGTGGAGCATTTGTCCCATAAATGTCATTGGCGACGCATTCGCATACGCATTCTGTCTCGACTTTTGCACGTCGCCAACGGACTTTGGGGCATGGAGAATGCTGCCTTAATTTATTCTAAACACAGCCACAGCCACAGCCACATGCACATTATATGAATTTTTGAATAATTTATTGAAAAAGTGTCGCAAACACAAATAGAAAATTCTGCAAAGGTTCGATTTGTCGGTCACTGGGTTCCCGAGATCAGCGACTGTCTGCCAGTCTAGCGATTCATTAATAAATATTATGTCACAATAATCACGCCACCCGAACCAAATCCTACAACTGTGATAAATTAAACTTTCTCCGGGGTGTACTCAAAACCCCTTTGGGCAACTTAATTACTCGCACATGTGCAAATGTTTGCCAAGGTGTCAGCCCTGGATGTGATTCGGGCTCAGTTATGTGCATGTCTTCATTAGGCGCCCTCAGCCTGCCCCTCAGCTAGCCCCTCATCCAGCCCCTGACACTGATCCGTTTCCGATGTACGCTGAACGGGATCATTAATTATTTTATTACGGAAACCGAAATGTCAGTTGCTTTTCAACGCTATTCAAAATGTTTGTCTGCCTGGCTGTGTTTACATAATGTGGAAAATTAATGATGAATTTGTCGCCTATCTGACGGCAAATTGAATTTGAATTTGTTTTGCGCAAAGTTTCTAAAATGAAAAATTGTTTCGATATTGTTTTGAGACATGTGCGTTGCCTAACTCGAAAGGGTAATTTGAGCTGAAAGGCAGCATTTTTAATTATAATGATAACGTCAACTTATTTGGAACTTTAATAAATAACGTGTGGAAAAGCAGGTGCTGACAGAATATAGTCGGAATTCACTATTACAAATTAGATATATAGACATAGATATACTTGTAGATATAACTATGTTCAAGAGAAAACTAAAACATTAAAAATATATTATATGGTGTACTTAACTAAAACATAATGAATTTCTTAAGATGTGAGTCGTTAGTAGATGTTTATTTCACTCCTTAGTATATTTTCAAGTATTCCAGACAGAATATAGTCTAAATTAATTATTAAAAAAAGAAAAGATAATACTTGTGGATAGAACTATTTTAAAGGGAAAACTGAAATATTGAAAATATATACATGTGTATATATAATGTAAAGAAATCCAAGCTTACCTCTTTTGTGCTGTTAGATAAGAATACAGTGAAAACTTAACTTGAATATTATGCACATCTCGAGATGTGACTCTTTAGTAGATGCAGGTTTATATATAGTAACCAGTATTTAAGAATACAATTGTTTAGACTATGGTAAAAACTTAACTTAAATATTATGCATTTCTTGAGAAGTGAATCTTTAGTATATATGTATGCACATATTTCACTGCTTATATTATAAGTATTCAAAAAAACTTAACTGAAATATTATGCATTTCTTTAGTAGATGTATATTCCACTCCTTATATAGTATATAGTAAGAATATGCATTGAATTTTGGCCATTAAAACTAAGTTAATGGAATTTATCTGAACTGCATTCAAAGCTGTCTTCTGAGTGTATTTCGTAGATTCTGCAGCTTGTCTTCTGCTTATGAACGAATCATCTTAATTTGCATAAGCGCCGCGCACAAAACCGCGCTCCAAATTCAACACGCGATTGTTGTTGTTGTTGTTTTGATCCCGAGAAGTCTGAGTGTGTGAGTGTGTGTGTGAGTGAGTGTGTGAGTGTGAGTGATTGTTGTAGTTGTCAGCTTGGACGATATCTCGTGTTGCGGACATTCAATGTGCAGGCATAACAAATGAATTATTGACGTTTTTAAGCAATATTCGCCAATATTCAGCGGGGCAAATGAATGAGCGAATGAATGCGAATGAGTGCATGAGTGCGCGAGTGAGTGTGCAAGAGCGAGAGAGATATGAATATTGTCAACGTGGGCTTTCATTTGCTTAATTTAATTTCGCATTTCGTTCATCGCCTTTTTGTATATGTCGCATCTCTCATTTGTTTTAACGAGGATGTGTCCAGGGCCAGGTCGCTGGACAGCCAGACAGACAGTCAGACAGTGAGACAGACAGACAGGCAGACCTCCAGACAGCCTCCCGATCTTTGGGTCGTTGTTCATTTTTCGAGATGCCAGTCTCGAGTTGCGAGCTCCATTCGCTCTGCTGTCGTATGGGGAGCGTTGCTCGTAAAGCGACTCTCAGGTAAACATCGAAATATCTTCCATATGTAAATTTAAAACCCTCTTCGATGTTGTTGTTGTTGTTGCTGTTGTTGTTGTTGTTGCTGTTTGATGGGCCAAAAGAGTTTGGCTCATTAATGAATTTAAATGGTCTCCTTAATAATATTTAACGGCTTCTTTGCAGCGCTTTATGATGACAATATTTTTTGGATACCCCCTTCACCCTTCACCCCTCTCTCTCTCTCTCTCTCTCTCTTTCTCTCCTCGTGGCATGTAGGCAGTTACTTATATGGGTTTCTCTTTTTTAATGGCTCCGCATCAGCATTTGACAGTTGACAAGTTCTTTTTGTGTTGGCTCGTTTGCTGCATCCCATTCTGAACTTATGACAAACACTCCACACACATCCTGTACTCGCTCTATTAATAATTCCCTTTGGCAGCTTGGTCAATAAGCAGGCAAATCTGTTGGGCAATTTATCTCATAAATTCCATTTGATGTATACAACTCCCACCCGTACCAGTTCCACTCCTCAATCACATAGTTGTTGTACAAATCGATTTTTGATTGAGTTCATTAGAGGCCAAGTCGCAGAGCAGCAGTAGCAGCAGCAGCAGCAGCAGCAGCAGATATTATCGCCATGTGGCATAGTCTTAGATATATCGAGACTACATCTCACATACGTTAATGCCTCCCAGGAGCATTTGACTGACTCGCTGGGCACTTGGCAAAATCATTTTTGTTATTAGCGAAAATCGCGCTGAGTGATTTACTTTTACTTTTGTCTTACGTGCCGGACACATTGATGGCACTTTGCTCTGTGCTTTGATTTCGGGGGTGGTTGGTGTACAATATATGTTATCTTGTCTCGGCCAGGCATTGGCATCCAAGTGCCAAGTATTTGAGCAAATCCTAATTGGATTTATGTGTAGAAATGGATTACAGCTTATGTTTTCCAAGTTGCTCTTCGCCTCTCTCTTTTTTTGCTGATTTTAATTGCAGCTAATGTTGCCTTGGGGGTTGAACTTCACTTTTTGCAAAAATCACTGGAGACTGGCTTTAATCAGCCATCGGATATGTTGCCTTATAAGCAACAAAGAATAAAATCATAATAGTTTCTTTTATGATGCATTTATTTTCCATAGCTTCTGAATTTCATTTAAGACCATCATAAATAGATATCTAATTTACTGCTGCCTTCTTTTCCTATCGGAGACGCATAAACTTGTTTTGTTGCATTCAATTAATGTGTTCTCCATCTAAAATGAAAACCTCAGAAGTGTTCTTCTTACTCAAAAAAAAAGGAAAAGAATTTAATGTTATTTCAACTTCTACGGGTCCTAATAAAAAAAATGTGATGATTATTAGCATGTATCAATGGAAAAGAGTCAACGTGGTCCCAACTAATAAGAGTGCTCAGATATTTATGACATGATATCATCTAAGGCCACTCGACGCTGAAGTCCAGTGTGTGTTTCCCAGAGACCAAATGTCTGCCACAGAACACAGAACAGAGAACACGAAACGATCCAAACGATTGAGAAAAATGCGACCCTATTAAAAACGAGAGATATTTTCTGGTACCACAGAGCCAAGAGTTATGCCATGCATGAAACGAGAATATAAATATTTTATCAGCGACCAGAAATCAGATATCTCTTTGATTCATAGATCTAATTTATGGCTTCCTTTTGTTTTCCATGCGAACGCTAGTCGAACGCGCCCAGACCAACCGACACCAGTCGCATCCCTAGAAGAGGCCCCTACATCTTGACACTGCTCATTATGAACACACAAAAATCAATAAAAATATATATGTATATGTATGTGCCACAAAATTTGAGTGGCCGAATCCAAAGAGCCAAGTCCAAAACTAAACGAAACACATTCATCGGCAGTCTCAGCATAAACCACATTAGATGATCTACAAATCGTTGTGCAAGAGTCTATTTATATTAATGAGTTACCCAGAACTGAATATTATGCATCGAATTATGATTTTCATACACTCAGCGAAAAATAAAGAGCTGCTCTTGTTAATTTAAAAACTAATTTGTAAACATAAAGAAAATATAGAATTCTGTAAATTAAATTTCGAAAGAATTTTTAATTCATTTTTCTAATTTATAAATATATATAAGAACTAATTGGAAAGATAGCATCAATGAAATTCTGAAATTGTAGGGTATAAAGTAAAATATAGAGTATATATATCTCTGCTTAATTTAGAAACAATATTTTGCATATCGTATATTTAACTGAAGAAGAGTAAATAAATATGATTAAATTATTTTTGGAATGGTTTTTCTATTTTAAGAAAATTTAAATTTTAAACTTAAAAATTCTTAGAAAAAAAGAATAAATTTAATATTGATGGTGACTTTTTAAATGTCAAAAAAAACATAATTTTTGCGAGTGTACAGCTGCAAGTTATTTTATCTAGAACTTGTTGCTACTACCAGCTTACGGCCAGACCGGATGGCGCACATTAATGAATGAAATCAGCTGGCGAATATTCAAATTAGCCACAAATTTTTGTTGCCCACCTTGCTGTTGGCCATCTTTCTATGATGCAGGAGTAGCATGCGCATCTCATTGATTTGTAATTCTCATGCGCAGCATAAATTTAACATGTGAAATCTGATAGTGGGGCCAAGTTGCAAGGTTCAACTCGAGGCGCAACTGAGGGAGGCAGAGAGGGGCATGTGGACTGTGGACTGTGGATGATCATTTGCACCTCGGCATGGAACAGGCAACAAATCTTTTGGCTTTATTCAATGTGTCCATGCGTAGGATTCGGACGCTGATTTGCATAAGGCTGCGTTGTTTGTAGCAAGACGCGTTTGGGTCTGGGCCACATTTATGAATCAACGCCAGACTCGCCAGTTCATTCAATAAAACACGTTGCACCGCCTTGCCCCGACCTCTCCTTCATTTTTGTTGCACGACAACTCGTTGATGTAGTTCTTGTTGTTGCTGTTGTTGTTGTTGCTAATTCTCTGTGGCACATAAATATTTCGACACTTTTGCATGCGCGACGAACATGTGCGAAAATGGCATAAAAATATGGCAGCTTTGGACTCTCTCTGGACTCGGCCCTGGAGATCTGTGGCTGATGGCCATTTAGCCGTTGCAGCCTACAGCAATCGGGAATTTGTCGCCCCGAATATGCTCATAACTCATGCAACAAATAAATGCACAACTTGAAGCTGAAGCTGTAGCTGTGGCTGCAGCTAAAGACTGCCGTAGCCGTGCCCCAAGCCCACGCAAACGATGCAAGCAACCAACCGGATACACATGCAACCAAACGCAACTCTCCACATACATGTCTCTCTGTCCGTCTGTCTGTCTGTCTGTCCGTCTGTCTCTTGGAGTGTTGAGTGTGTGTTTGATTTGTAAGTGCGTTGAAATTTGCATCGCTTATGCATGTTTATCGCCCAATGATCAAGGATTGTCAAAGCATTGTTTTTTAGCCTTTCGAAACTAGACAAAAATATTTTAAGATTGAATTTAATTTTGCCTAACTAAAAATCAGAAAAATCCCTATTTGAAGTACTACTATCTATAAGGTTGTTTGGATTTAAGTGGCTTATAATTCCTTAAAATAAAATCTATTTTTTTCATTTATTTTTCAGTTGCATTAAACGTTTATATGAGAATTGTTTGGTCAACCCATCGAAAGACTGTTAAACATTGATTTGCCATAAATTTAATCTTAATAAAAAACCTAATTAAAAAACAACTGTCGTTAACATTGAGAACAAACGTTAACTGATCGATGGCTACACAATATTGTGATCTGTGGCTTCCCATGTGAAGGGTACTTAACTCTTCAGTTGGCAAACAGGTAGCGAGTGGCTGCCACCACAGGTTGCTGCGGCTAACAAATGTAATAACCGATTAAAACATCTTTAAGCCGATGATTATCACAGCAGGAGGCACTTAAGCCCAGTCTACACAAACAGACCCAGATCCAGTAGCAGAATGTGTCTGTCTTTGGGCCTTAGCAGCGATTCCGGTAGTGCTAGTCGCCGCCTCGGGGCAACCTTTACACCTTTAGCTTTACCACTGCACCACATGCGGTCTACTTCCACTTCGCTTCCAGCCAGCTTCAGTTGTAGCTCCGTTCCCATTCCGGATCCCATTCCCCCTTCACCCTTCCGCTTTGGCGATTATTTCATAATTCACTCGAGCGGCGCATGGCTTATAAATCTTGTTAATATTATTTTGATAGGCCGCCTAATTGTTGTAAATATTATTTCTGGTGCGTCTTAATGGGCTTTTCGGAAATGGGCAAGCACCTTGAAATTATAAGGCAAGTATTTATGGGGCAAACGGATGGCGCCCACAATCGATTGTTTATTGTTCAAGCTGTTGCCTTGTTTATTTGAAAAGCAATTAGAAATATTATGAAGCGTATATTTATTGCAGTGCCCAAGCACTTTATTGTTTTTCTACCGTAAAATAAACGGACCGCGAACAAATATCGACAAAATGCCGCATTGGAAGTTCAACAATAAACAGGCGCACAAATTTCGAAAAGTGATTCCAAAAACAACTCAAAACTCAACCGCCACAAACTTGAAGATACTCTGACTAACTGAATATAATTCGCTAAATCTGAAATTACCATCGCAAGGTGCTCTGATCTCTGATTCTTTGTTCCCATAATTTAAATGTCAAGTTTTGTCTATAATAAAATTATTTGCTGTTGCAGTTGCACGATCCTCACCATATTTCGCCTTCGTCTTTGTCTTTCCACTCACACGCCCTGTCTGCAAAGATTCTTCTCTCTGAGTCATTTAAGTTTGGTATGAAACGAAAATTGGCCTAATTTCAAACATGGCAATTCGCAGCATAATGACATGCTGAAAATTATACGAATAGTGAATTTCTTGAGTATTATGTTATTAAACATATTTTGTATAAGTTGTAGTCAAGCTGGCATTTAAAGTGATTTCAATTTGTGTTTCCTGAGTTAGGCAAAAAGTGTGCAGCATGCAGAGGAATGCCGCTCCAATCATAAAAGGTATATATATTCCTGATCAGCACAAACAGAGTCGATACAGTCCAACTGCACACCTTTTTGTTGCCATTTACAATTTTTTCATTAACCAATATCGATAAATATCGATAAATATTCAGTTATATAAGACACCATCTTAAATATGTATCTTTGTATATACCTGGAACTAACATTGCTTTTCTGTTTTTATATTTGAGCAAATTGTAAAATTGTTGCTCATCATATAAGAGACTCTAACAACATCTATTTAGATATATGTGCTATAACTATTATCATACAGGTACAGTCGGATCGTGTTGCTGCAATTTGCACAATGCAATTGGGCTGCCATGCGGCAAAGTTGATGGCAACCCACGACTGAACGGCAATCAACTGCAGTAAATGCGACGACCCTGTAAAATTTACAAGTCGGTTATTACCGATATATTCGCGGGCTGCGAACCATTGTAATTTTCATGTTGCATGTGGAGTGGAGTGGAGAGGAGGGGCACGAGGCAAGCTGACACGAAATGTACACCAGACCGCGATGAAGATGATGATGATGATGATAATGGCAAATCAAACGATGACACACAAAACGATCGTCTTGGAAAATTAGCGACGGGGCAACGCGAAACGGATGATTGTCGGTTGATTGGCCATTTGGAAGAGAGGGACAGACAGAGCGAGAGAGAGAGAGAGAGAGCGGAAGACATGATCATGACAATGTGCTAGGGGGAAACCTGTGACGGGCTTCACACACAGCGAGTGAGAGGGAAGAGGGCAGCGGGTGGGCGTGTGTGCCCCCCACAAAAGGAAGTGCAACATTTGTTTGAATTGTTTGCAGACATGCCAAAAAAAAAATACAAAATATATTTCAACTCAAGGGTTGGCCAAATAATTATGTAGTTATAAGTTGTACAAGCTCACGGAATTCTTGAGAGATCGCCACAAAGAGAGGAACAACATCAACAACAACTGTTCGAACCGAGCCTGGGAACCATATTCATATCGCTCATCATCTACAGAATGAAGCGAACATTCCATTTTGCGACATTTTCAAGCTTAAGGAGGATCGCAGAGGATCGCGTATGGATGCGAGGTCCTCACGCTTAACGATATTCAAAATTCATTACAATTGATATTGTTCCGAATGCATAAATACAAACAAATGGGCATGCCAACCAAATCGAACCGAACCGAACCGAACTGAACTGAACCGAATCCTCGTCCATTGAATTTTGTCTGCAGGCTGCTCCAGCTGCCAGCTTGCAGCTCCCAGCTAGCAGCTATCAGCGATGGAGCATCTGTGAGCTTTACAAGAAATAACAATCTTACTAATTGGGCGACTTTAGCATAAACAAATGTATTTTAGCTCTAACTAAAGCCAGGCACAACCAAAGACCTGCCAGACCAGGCCAGACCAGACCAGAGCAAACCAAAGCAGACCACAGCCAATGGTTTTGTACTCCTCCTTGGATGTTTTGCATACTAAGGCTGAGTATCTTCTCAAGTTGTTCTTGTTGTTGTTGTTGTTTCTGTTGTTGTTGTTGATGTTGTTGTTGTTGTTGTTGCTGTTGCTATCGTGCCCAGTAAGGCAAATGGCATACAGAACAAATAGCACAGAATATTTCTGAATTGCTGGGAATAAGTACATTCATTTAAATATTAAAAGGTAAGCAGAGAACTAACTTTATTTTCTACTCACTTTATTTTAACGATCTATCTTTTCTAAAATAAAATAAAAATGAAAGAATGGTTGTTAGAACAATATTAAATATATTTAAATCTTTAAAAATACAATTAAATAACTTTTAGGTATAAATAAAATCATAATATACTGAAGCAGATAAGTATTTTTTTTTTAAATAAATACACTTTTATGTTGGACTTAAGAAATCACATATAGATCTATTAGTGATTGAACTAAAAAATATTATGAAGCAAAGAAAATAAGTATATACAATTAAATAGAATAATGGTAAGAATAAATATAGCAATTATATAACTGGCTAGTCAACATAAGATTAATACATTAAAAATATAGCTGACATGCGAATATTCATAACATAAATAATAAATTCCAAAAGATCACATTTAGAATCTGTAAGCAATTATTTTTAGATTTTAAAAAGTATAAATTATTATTATCAAGCACACACGCGTATATTCATGAAATAAATAAATAAATTAACGATCACATTCAGAATCCACAAGCAGTTAAATCGCATGAATATTAATAAAGAACGGAAAAGTAGTTACGTATAAATAAAAAAAATAATGTTAATAGTTACATCAATTATTTTTAAATCATAACAAATAAATATTACATAATAGTCAAGACTGCATAGAATTAGAATAAAATGCTATGGACAAATCTTTGATCACAATTTGTTACTTGGTATCATCGATTTCGAATGCGAGCATTCATAAAGCACAACTGATGGCTATCTGTTGGAGTGTAGAGTCGGATGCTGCTGCTGCTGTTCTTCGAGTCTGCTTCTTCATAATGAACTCTTCTCTATTTTCTCTCATAAATATTTATAGGACCATGTAAATGCAGACGCAGACGAGCTAGCGCCACAACTTGTGGGGCCAGGTGAATTACAAATTCTGAAAGAGACCAAACAGAAAAGAACAACAACAAAAAAGACAGTCAGTCTCCTCATTTGGTAAGCCACCAACTAGGCGCACCATTAACCGCAGCGCTGCACAAATCACAGCCACAGTCACACAGCAACCACACAACCACTGAACCACTGAACCAAGATCTTGTCACTGCAAGCGGTGGAGAAGTGGAATCGATAGCTTATGACGGCTTCAAACGGCAGCCGAACGCAAAAGCGTCGCATAAATTGCAAAACGCTTTAATAATTCACCTCGGGTCGCCAATATGGTCAAGCGGCGGCTCCACTGTTGGGGCCATGCCGCACATGAGCAGCAAGCAGCGGGCATCGGGCAGCGGGCAGCACATGAACAGAGTCATACAAATCACAGTTATGATTATTGCCACGATTAAAAACTGTCGCCCGCGTCGACATCGACATTGCCCGCGCGCCAGCTCACCAGCTGCAGCAGCTGCACTAAAAAAAATAACAAGTAAATTAATTATAATAACAAATTATAATAATAACAAATCCAGAATAACAAATATTTAATTTAATATAATTTTATATTTAATTTTAATATTTAATATTAAATATTTAATAAGTCCAACTTTATTATATTTTTTTTTTTTTGATTTTAATTTATAAACATGATATCTACTAAAAATTATTACTCAAATGTCAAGTTCGAAAATATCAGATATTTAAAAATAAAACTTTATAAATTTTGCCAAATATCAATTATATTCAATTAACTAAAATATTTTATTTTGGAAATACCTTTTTTTACTTTTGTTATTTAAAATTTTATCAAATATTCATCAAGTTTGTAAAACAATTCATAATTAGAAAAATATGTTTATAAAACGAAATCACAATTGGTATTTTTGACAATTGTTTTTCTGTGTGCAACTTGAACCGCTGGTGGTCAGAGCGCGTGCGGCACTCAAGCGGAGGCAAGACTGTGGGGCACTGGCAATGAGTCTATTCGACATTGATGTTGCCGCTGTCAAACTTGCCATAAATATCATCTTTTTCGCAAATCTCCAGCTGAGGCACTTGCAGTTGTTGCTGCTGCTGTTGCCGTTGCAGTTGCGGTTGCAATTGCTCAGTTTTTTGCTGAGCAAAACAAAAGTCGCAGCGCCCCAGCGGTGATTAATTAAACAGTTGCTGCTCATGATTTATAATGACGAATTTATTTAGGCCTTGTTTCAGACTCAAAACGGTAGCGATTCGCTTATTGCCATCGCCATCGACGTCGGCGCCTTTTAGTCGACTTATTCAGCATTTAATTCAATCAGCGATGCTGCCAACGACAGCGAATGCCAAACGGGAGCACAACTATTGAGTCTATCTCATGTGTGTGAGTTGTCGATCCTCTTATGTAATTGAAATTAAGAGTCTAAGATCTATATTGGCCATAGTCGACTCCAGTCCAAATTGAAATCGCAGACCATCAGCAATGGAGCTGCGAATAGATATTTGTTTTTAAACAGAACCTGTTCAAATTGGCTAAAACGGGTTTGGGTATTTGTGCAAAAAGTATGTAAGAGACAGAAGAAAGCATCTTCGACCCCATAAAGTATATATATTCTTGATCAGCTTTAACAGCAAATCTCACAGACTAAAAGAGACTTGAAATTTGGACTCCAAGTTCTCGTTTACCATAAGCAGATCAAAATTGTTTCACTTTATTGATAACTGCGCCCATTTCATGTATATCGATACATATCAATTTCCGATAACAATAAAAGTCACAATTTGAATGAAATCTATTTTTTATTGGGTATGTTATACCTCAACATAATATTGATCATCTATAAAAGTGTCATCAAGATAGAAAAGGAAATCGTAATTTCATATTTGGCAAATTGCACAGCAGAATTCGCAAACATTTATACACATAATTTTTCAGTGTATTTGCTTGAATATTTATGAGGATTGCGACTTAATTTAGATAAAGACTTGGGTTCAGGGTCTCTCCTAGTAAAGCTCCCTTGACTTAAACATTCTGAATTATATTTGTCAATTTTACTTAAAGTTTTAATAACAAAAATAAATTAAAACTAAATGCACAAGTTCAAAGTTTTAGAATTGAAAAATTAAAACTTAAATTGATATTTCAATTGTAAAATATATATATATATAAAATATATATATATAAATATATTTCTTAAATATAAGAAAAAATTCAAATTTGGCCTGTCTCAGCAGCTGAAGAGTCCAAGCTTAAAAAATAAGCGCACAAGTCGGGTCAGACGGGAAGGGGCTGGTGGGGAAGGTGGGGGTGGCTAAGTATGTCATATTGAGTGCACACGAACAAAGAGCGGTAAATAAAGTTTTATTTTGTATTTTTATTTTATTTTTTTAATGGCTTAACAACAAATTGCATGGCCACTGAGACGTTTGGACTAAACCTTAACTGACAACTTACATAAGGAAAATTATACTACACACTACGAAATGGGCACACACACACACACATACACCCAGAGAGAGACCATTTTAATGCGATCAGGCGAGGGGGTTGGGCGACCCGCTGAGCAGCCCCGTTCGAAGGCCCCGAAAAGAGTTAATTTGCATAATTACGTTGGCAGAGGGCGGGACGTAGCGGTGCTGTTGGTGTTGGTGGCCTGCGGGGGCTGAGAGTCCATGGTGCATGGCCAGAAAGTGTGTATGTGTGTGTGTGTGTGTGGGAGGAGAAAAGCTGGCATACAAGTGCTAGAGAGAGGGAGGCAGCGAGAGGTGGGGTAGGAAATGTGCAAGGCACGAAACGAGCCACGAAATGGGAAACAAAAAAAAAACAAAAAATAAAAAAATTGAAGTCGCTTTATCATTTTTAGCTCGCGGCGCTGTTTGCCCAAAGTGTGGAAAATAAATGTATGAAAATTTGCATACGAATTTCGAATTTCAAATGGCGTTGTGCTTCCCCCCTTCCACCCACCATCTCTCCCCCAGCAGCCCCTCTGCCGTGCAGCGTTGCCTATCCATCCAATGGTGGTGCTGCTTTAGGTGGTGTTGCTGTTGGTGGTGTTGGCACCCAGGTGCCAGTGGCCCAGGCCACTTAAATTCCACGGCCACGCCCCCTCGCTCACACACACACACACAGACACACGCAGAGTGTGCGAGCCATTGACGTCATTAAAATATTTATTATTGTTATTATTCGGCAAAGGAATGAAGATGGATTGGAAAGAGCCGAGTGGGAATGGGAATGGAAATGGGAATTGGGACTGGAATGTGGGCATATTCGTTGATTGTTGTTGGTGTTGGATTATTGCGGTCTTTGTTGATTTAATTAATTAAATCGCCGTTGTTTTTTTAATTGATTGACAGATTAAAAACAAAACCAATTAACAATTTTAATACAAAATGACAACCGCATAATATGCTGTAATAAAAACAAGAAATGGACTGCAGTCGCATGTAGCAGGTGGCAAGTGGCAAGTGGCAAGTGGCATCAATGGGATGTCATAATCCGTAACACGAGCACATAAAAAAAACAATTTTAATTACTGAAGCTTCCCCAAGTGGGAAGAGAAACGGCCAACGGGCAGATAAAATAATTTAATTTTACGGCCACTACGAATCAAATTAATAAACATTAAGCTTAAAGCGTAACACATTTATATAATATATCATATACATATATATCTATTGTGATAAATAAAAAAACAACTAGTACAATTTGCATATCTATAATACACACATTTAATATGCATTTACATAATAATAAAAACAATTAATTAATGTTTCATCAAATATATTTAATATATACACCAAATTTGAATGCAGCAAAAATATAATAACAAGTTAAATAAATTAAGTATTTGAATATTTATTTCGCGCCAAATCATTTGTCAAATTGACAGCGATTCGGAAACTTCACAATTTGAGTTTCTCACAGCGCGCATCTGCCAATAAATGTGGACCAAGTGACTTTTGGCTAATTAAAATCGATAAATTGTATATTTCGAGCATGGCATGGGAATGGTGAATGCTGCAGAAGCAGAAGCAGAAGCCAACTTTAAATTTAGCTGTGCAATAAAAATTCATATTGATGTTAACATATAAATAACTACTTTCAATTAAACGGACTAACAAAAGCGAATCGCCGCTAACAAAAAGAGTTATGCATAACAAATGTTGCCAACGATTTGAATAAACAAATTCCCACGAATAGAGTGGAACACACAACACAAGACAACACAAAACAATACAAAATAACACAAAACAACAGGTTCAATTCGCACGACATAATTTGTATCTGCTTCTGCTGCTTCTTCTTCTCATTCATTTGGCATTCATAATTTCTAGTTGGATACAAGATGAGTGTGAGTCAGAAAGGCTTCTTCTTCTTCTAGCTAGTGCTGCGCAGCTAGCAAAAATGTCGCTTCGGCTTGAAGCGTTTCGATAACTCATTTGGTGATACATTCTCATGGATATATATTTAGTACTGCTTTGCATCTCATATGCAAAGCAGTCGCAGTGGCAGTGGCAGTGGCAGCAGGCATCCGTAGACGAGAACAGCCGAACGAAGATGTCAATAAATCTGCCGCATTGGCCTTGTTCTGCATTTCCGCTAACAGAGAACAGAAAAACGCAGTTCCAGTTTCAGCCAGAGAAGCACGCAAGCCAAAGAAGAACTAAGAACGAGGAACGAAGAACAGGTAAGAACAGATACAGATACAGTAGCCCCACGTCAAAATGAGGTGATTTAGAATTGTCGAATTTTATTTAAATTGGATGCAAACATGCGAAATTTATTGTTGAAAATCAATAAATAAGAAAATCACAAGCCAAACGACAACAACAACGACGGCGACGACGAAACTGGATCGATCGCCAATGGGATCTGTCTGCACTGGCAAAGGGGGAACGCATGCGTGTACACACACACACACACACATACACATACATATATGCATATACAGTATGTCAATAAAGTGTTTGAACTTTCTTAGTTTTCTACTATTAAGTGAACTGTTTAACAAAAAATAAAGATTCACTCATTTAAACAATTGTGAAATTTTAAAACCAACGGCTGTTTACGATTTTGCAATTCTCTTTTTGGCCGATACCGTTAGAAATTACCGATTTTTTTTACTTGCATTCTGTCTTTGACCTTGGTACGCATATTCTGTTGAAATTTGTCGGTGTAAGAAAACTTTTGTATACAAATGTCATAATATGAAAAAATCAAATTAATTTCATTATTTTCACAATTGTTTAAATTAATAAATCTTGCTAAATAGTTTTAAGAAGTTCACTTAATAGAAAAATCAATAATTAAATACTTTTTTCTTGCAAAAGAAGTAAGAACATTCAATTGTTTTCCTGTGTCCACATACTTAATTGACACACTGTATATATGTACATGCCTTCTTCGCCTCTGCATTCACAATTTGCATGCGACATCCAAAAGCAAGCAAAGGGACTAAAACGAAGGGCAGTTGAGGAGTGCAGTTAGCTGGGCTAACAGGAGCGGGGCGGGGGGAATGCGTTACCTGAGCACGAACTTTGTTTTGATAATTTTTTTATTTGTATTTTTTGTGGTTTTTTTTTTTGTTGTTGTGTGCTCTTCATTATTTTATTTCTTCTCTTTACATTTTATTTTTTATATCGATTTTATTTTTATTGAATCTTTGCAGTTCATTAAAATTTCGTTTTCAGCTAATAAATATCGGCTGGGCATTCAAAACGTTTCGCTGCCCTTTCCCAGTGGCACGATCCCAGTGGCAATACTTCCAAGCACTTTTATCAATTGGCTTAAAGAAGATCCTTTAATGAGAAGAGCATTTGCTATTCGTCAGTTGACAGTTGATTTTTCTTTCATTTTGGTTTTTGGGTAAAAAACAAAATAAGAATAAGTAACGACAACATTCGACATACTCAAAATCGATGGCAGCGATAGGATAAACCTGTCTGGGTTGCTCCTTAAAGTTTTCAGTTCGTGTCTTGTATCTGATTGTCTCTGACTTTTGAGCCACACTGTTAATTAACTCGAATTAGAATTTGTGCAGGCCGCTTGACCAGAAAGAAAGTCAAAGATATTTAATAATACCAATAATATCTTACAAGCATGCATTCACAAGGTAATCAACATCCTTTCCAGCAACGACTTCCACTTTCCAATACATGTTACTTATGCATGCATTGTATTTATTATATATTGAATTGTTATATTTATAAAAAAAATCGACCTATATTGTACTTTTGCCAACAGTGATTAGTACCCCTATTTAGAATATGAACTTTTAAAATTTATTGTTGTGGGTTTCTGAAAACTAGAGTTTATATTTCTAAATTTCAGGGTAGATTTTTCTAAAGTTGTGAAAAAATATGTAAATTTTCCAGGGAGGTTTTCTATGTATTGTATTAGCTTTTTTCTTACTTATGTTTTTATTTTTAGACTTGACATATACACAAACTTGGTTTTTAAATTCATATACTTAAACTTGAAAGAACTTACGATCCATGTTAATCACCAACCCGTTGATGACACTGAGCTAGTCGGTCTCTAAGGCAGATGACAGTTAAATTTTAAGATACCTTTCGAGTCAGTAAATTTCAGTACTTGCTGCGGAATTTTAGAAAGGATTTTTCTTTTGAACTTCTACTTTTAAGAAATGTTTTTCTTAATAATAGAGATAATTCTAAGAAATGGAAAAGCTCGTCATATTTTTTTGGATTGTAAATTTATGGCAAACCTTTCAATTATTTAAGGCGATTTTCATTTTAGTCAATTTTATTGAAATTTGGGTCGATTTCTGTCGGAATATAGCGACAAAATAAGCCCATACATATATGCATAGTGACATTAGCATTAGTTATTATCATATTGGGGGCATCTGCAACTCACAGCTGGAATTTTTTGAGGGAGGGCTGGCGAGGGGGTGTGGTAGTTCCTTGCTGTTCGGGAATGTTGAGCGGGTTCGTTGCATTCGTAATTAATGTGCGCAACTTAAAAGGTGTTAAATGACAAACAAACCATAAAAACTCTGATAGCGCAGTTGACACCATAACAATGAGCTGTGTATGAATGTGTGTAACATGGCTAAAACAGCAGGCAGGCAATAGCCCTAAAAATGATATACGTATCACCCACGTCAGACAGAGAGAGAGAGAGAGAGAGAGAGGGAGAGGGAGAGCAAGGAACAACTGAAAGCGAACAGGTGCATGATATGGAAAGGGATCGCGATCGCTTGGAACGCGCGCAATGTGCGTTGATGTGTGCTTATCGAGTTGTCATTGTCCTGTGCGGGGCAACCAATTAATACGAAAGGATCAAGTCAGCAGAGAAAAAAGCAGGCATGAGAAATGCGCAAACATGCACTTAATTAATATGTGCCAACGGGCACAGTTCGAGCGACCCTCGCCGTTGTCCTGCCAGCTCAACTTGAACTTCCGCCTTGAAGCTGCGGGCGCTGCGCAAGGATCTCGATAGATATTTATCGTTGAGTGTTTTTTTATTTTGCTTTTTGCAGTTTGTTGTTTTGCAATTCGCGCGCTTGTTTTAAGCTGGCAGAAACACGTGGTGCTGGCTACCGGCATTTAAGCCGTTTAAGCCCCAACTGATTTATGGCTCTTTGCGGCTAGCAGCAAGCAGCAAGTTCAGTTAGTGGCAGGTGCTTCGGCGAGCTGCAATTTTATATTATTGACTATACATTTACCCAGTTGCAGGGAATATCAACAGCTTGAGCCACCAACGCCAGGCGAGGCGACAATTACAAAAATGTGTGGCACTCGGGTTGCATCCAGCTGGGGATCTGCCTCTAATCGGAATCAGTGCATTCATAAATCAAGCGCCTAATTAATGTGGCAAGTGCGCGGAGTGATAAGGCGCCTGAATTAGAACTCACTCGTGTTTATCAATTATATTTGCTCTCTACTTAATTTGTGTGGCATTCATTTGTCGGCCGCTTTGCTCTCAGACTCTCAGAATCTCAGCTTCTCGGCTCTCCGGCTCTAATCTGCATGAGTTATTCCCGCAACTATTTTCATATCTGCATCGCCGCTGCATTGCCTCTTGTTGCATGTGGCACACAAGTTGCGCTCTGAAATTCCACACTTGAGGCACGATTAAAGGCAGCCGGAGAATGAGATTGAGCGACACATTTGAATGTAAATGCATTGCTCGACTGAGCTAATGAATTGAGGTGAGTAATATTCAGTGATTTCGCTAATAAATAGTGCAATTAATGCCAAAGAATGAACAGCAGATGGGAGTACAATAAAAGATATATGACAAAAAATAAAAGGTATATATTTAGAAAGGAAAGTTGTGTCCTTCTAAAAACCGGGGCTCTTTTTACGTGATTGCAATATTGATGTTTCTATTCCTATTATTCCACGCCCATTTTGTATCACTTTGTACAGAATTATTACGATATATTTACACATATTATTAATTACATTTGAAGCACAGTTTATTACTTCTGATTACATTTTAGAAAATATTTATTCTAAAAGTGATGTTTGTCATCTTAACTTTGTTGAAATATTTGCAATTATTGTCTATTTCCTATTATAACATAATGGAAAATGATTAAAATAAGATTGCTTTGAGGCAAACGATTATATTATTTAAGTAATTAGAACTAAATATTAAAGGTTTATATTTCTTATAAGGAAACTCTGAATTCTTTCAGATTTATTTCAGATTAAATAAAAGGGGATACTTTTTGGGGCTTTTTTGATAATCAGTATGAGAATAAATAACTTGGCTCAATTGGTAAAACATTAAAATTTTCCATTTGAACTTGGACTTCAGATTTGGAATACAACAAACTCTTTTTGAATGCCTTCTAGCAATACATACATTGAAAATCATTTATAATTATGAACTTCATTAGATATATAAGTAGATAAATATTATATATGCTTATGCACATAATCACAAATAACACAATTAACCACTTCGAATCGAATCAGTTACTATTTACTTATCAATTGTTAAACACTCATCCATAAACACAATCGCTTTACAACTTCAAATACTAAAATATGTGTGTAGCTATATACATATATATATATATATATATATTATATGTAAGTCTGAGCATTTGGCTGATTAATGTGCAAGACGTGATCCGCTCAAAGGCGTTGCCATAATTTGTCAACACCCCAAATATTTTACGAGCACTCATTCCAATATAATTGGGCACCTACAAGCGTACTCAAAGTCTTTTGTTTCACATTTTCACATTTCGCATTATTGCGCTTTATAATGGCCGCCATATGTCTGGGCCCGACTTACGGTTATAGGTCCACCTCTGTTCCCTCAGCCCCCTCGTCAAACCAAGTCAATCCCCGCCTTGGGCAGGCTTATGTTTTATGTATCAGAGCGAGTGACTGACAAAAAGAGCTACGAGTGGTGTGTGTGTGTTGGTGTGTGTGTGTGTGCGTGTGTGTGTAAAAGATACAAATGTATGTTTATTTTAACACGCAGCCAAGCCAACCCATTGTGTCAAATATAAATCAGATCATTTTTTCCACATGAAAACAATAACAAAAAGCTCGAATTGCTTTGAGGGCAGTAATTTTTTATGGCAGAATTGGCATAAATTTATTGGCGGAGGCAAAGTCGCTTCAAAATTTTGACAATCATTTTGGTGCGCCATAATACTCGTGTGTGTGTGAGTGTATGTGTGTATGGGTGTGGTGTGTGTGTGGGTATTTTTGAAAGTGTTTTGATTTCGTGGCTGTTGCTGGCTGGCTGACGGCTTTTATGTACAAAATTAAAATTCAATGCACATTAAAATGACAAAATCGAATCAAAAACACTGTCGAGTACATTAAAAAGTCATGCCGTATCCGAGTTGTGTCCAACAAAATGACCGGCACAAAGACGCCAACAAAAAGAAGCAACACATCAAAATGTAGATCATACTATGACACTGAAGGCATCCGATTCCCATCGTTTTGATGGCAATAAATAAATTTAACACGCTGCTGTCAACAAATTTTTACATACGAGCAATACAAAATGAACTCAAGCTATTCGCAAGAGGTTTTCAGATTCTTCTGTTATTTGAATTTGAAATAATAGAAGCTATGATAAAGAAATTGAATACCTAAACAGCACACAAATATTTTAATTTAACGCATATTAATAGTTATAAATACTTATAAAGAATATTGGAACACCTTAAGTTAGATTTCCTTTACAACAATCAAATAGGATGTAAATGTAATGAGAAAAGTACAAATTCTATGGGGGAAATAAAATAAATAAAATGAAATAAAGTTAAATTTAAAATATTATTATATAAAATAGATTTTCAAATAAATGTATAACAAAATTAAATACCTAAGCGATTTTAAAGTTTTATTAATTTATCATTATTTTCATTATATTATATTATATTTTATTACAAAAAAAATACGAAAATTGTGGAGTACAAATTAAATATACAAAAATATATAATTTAAATGTTTATTAATTATTTCAAATAAATTTGGAATACCTTAAGATACAAGATAGATACAAAAGTAAAAATACTGTAATTGTATTGTCTTGGTACTAAGGAATAAATCTGAAAACAAATATCGTGATTGAAAACTTAAAATAAAGAAAACCCTAAAGAAAATCAATATATATTAAGTAAGGAAGAAAAGCAAATGAATATATTTAGAAAATAAAAAATGCTCTAAATATATTGGTATACATAAGATATATACATATGTATATGAAAGAGTGCAACATGTGTTGCACCTTCAATTTCACACACATTTTGATTAATTTTACAGCAGTGGAAAAGTGTAAAAGGAAATCCTTTAGCCCACAAAGGGCATACAAATTAAGAGGAGCCTTTTCCGAAATGTATTGCCAACACAGACAGAGACACAGACAGAGATGAAGTGGAAGAGGGAAAGAGAGAGGGCAGCCGTATTTTAAGTTATACCCGTAGTCTGAGCCCATTGACTATGAATGGGCGGTGCGGCGGATCCTTTGACCAAATATCCGACGCGTTGCGACAGCGGAAAGGTGATGGCGTTGGGGATGGAGATGGCGAGGGGAGACTGATGGAAATTTTCCACGTTGCCTTTTTATGTATTGCGCAAAAGCAGAATCAATGCTTTGCCCGTGGGTTACGTAATCCGGATTTTACCATTCAGAAAGTGTAAATGAAAAATCTGTTTTTGGAAGCATTTTAGCGTGAAAATGCAATATTGAATTCATTTAAATTCAACAGTGCCGGGAATGGGCCTGAATGCTCCTGAATGGGCCTGAATGGGCCTGACTGGGCCTGAATGGGCCTGAATATGCCTGGATGCTAGCTAAAAGCAATTACATGACAGCCAGCTCCGACTGGGAAACCAACATGCCTCCAGTACTCAAATTTGCAGTCGTTGCTTATTGGATCGCTCGATGATGTCGTGTCAAAGGATGCCGATATAATAAAATAAAAAATTGTCACAATTCAACGAGAACGAGAACGCGAGAGAGATAGATAGAGGGAGAGGGGGAGAAGGTGAGGCAAGTTGAAAGGGGCATCGTTTTGCTGGGCCATTAATAATAAACTGAAAACTGAAATGTAAATGGGCCCCTGGCAGGAAATCTCAGCAGCGACAACTCATAAATTGTGTGCACAAATCGGCGAGTGCGAGTGCACAAAATCTGTCACCTATCAAAAATGCCCTAAAAGGGCATAAGTCTGCCCCCGGTGCCTGCTTGTCTCTCCTTGTGGCCAGTCGAGTTGCACGTTGAGTTTTGTTGCGCGTGCGCAGCCGTCGCGTTGAGGCAGCCACCGATGCTGACAATCGATGACAATCAATGTTTGCATTGCATTATTATTATTGGAATAAATGAATAAAGTATCATGCCTCAGTGGCATGCAGTGACAATGGCTCGGAGACTTTCGACAGCGAGCTCCAAGCTCCAAGACACATTCTGTTCCTGTTCCCCATGTTTTTCTGTATTTCTCGTTGCTGTTGCTGTTGTTGTTGTCGCGTTTATGGGATTTATGTATGCCTCCGTCCAACAAGCAACAGCAGCAGCAGCAGTTCAAGGGAATTGTCAACGCGTCGCGCAGCAGTCAAAATCGGCATCAAAAATCCAGATCGGTAACAAGATCAGCAGAAGCCGCATCCGAATACGGTACGTAAGATGCGGCGGCTTAACCAGACGAAACCAAATCGTTCGACATTCCGTTCCTTGCCCCCAATCACAACAACAACAGTGAAGAGATGATTCCTCCACTTCCTCTGTCCAAGAGAAACAACAATCATATTTTCTGGCTATCCACTAGATTCACAGTGTGACGAAAATAATCAATTTTAATTTAATTTTGAAACAATTCTAGACTTTATTTTGAGTTGGCGTTTTTGAATTGATTTTGAATTAAAATTAAATTCATGGTTGAAAACTGGTTTTTGGGCTTTTCCAAATCCGAAGGCTAAGATTGGGAATTTATTATTTTATTCCAAATAGAATTGCATATTTAAGTATCGCATTTTATTGTTAACCGGAAAAACCGAACCATGTCAACAATGTTAAGACAAACAAATATTACACAACAATCAAAGTATTTCTATTTACAATTTTATTTTTGAACAGCTTTATTTTGACTTTTTCTTCATTTAATATTTTTACCTTATTTTAAGAATACAATAATATTGTTGACATTAGATTAATATGTGTATTTAGATTGAAATGAATATGATAAATAAAATAATGTGCGAGATTTTGAAAGTGTAAATATATTTCATGAATTTTGGTTATTTTTAAATGTGAAATGAATTTAAGAATCAAGGAATCTTCGCATTGATAAAAATCGTTTGGGTTTCTCTCGCATTTCAATCAGTTAAAAACCACTGTGGCTCAGCAATTTATGTTTATAAGTAAGACAAAAATCGAACAGAAGGCGAGGCAAACAAACTGCATATGATTTGAGATTCTTCACGCTGAATTCCAATAAGCAGCAGCAACGGGCAACGATAATGGTAATGCCATTTTCAGTTCTCAGTCCGTCAGAGATTTCTATCATATTTTGCATAGAATGGTCCGATTAGGCAGTGTGTGTAAGGGTGTGTGTGTTTATCTGTGTGTGTGTGTGTGTGTGTGAGTGTGTGTTAATGTCATACATATGTAGGCACACGAAACGAATGAATGCACAACACGCTTAGCAGCTCAGATGGCATCTCATCTCTCTCTCGGTTTAGAAGAACGAACTATTTTAATATTTCACTTGGCTGCACAGAGAAATTCAAATCTGCTGCTGTTGCTGCTGCTGCTGCTGTTGCTGCTGCTGCTGATGCTGCTGCTGTTGGTGTTTTAACAAACACGTAAGCTAATAATGCGAGCGAAGACAATGCGACGCCTGCGAGAGATCTGTGCACCAGGCCCAGCCAATGGCCCCCTGGTAGTGCTCCACACACACAGGGCTCCCCAGACGATGCGGCCTTTTGTCTTTGGGCCTCGGCCTGTGCCTTAGCCTGGGCAACAGACACTCCAGCCGCATTGCCAGACAGCGTGTCTGTGCCAGAGCCCTGAGCATCGCGGAGGCTGAGATGCTCTCCGACTCTGAGACGAAGGAGGCCGAGAATGATGTCGCTTCATTTATGCAGCCGTTTGTGTCTTTTTGCGCGTTTGCTTGGCTTTTGTTGTTGAACAATTTCTTCGACACCTTTTTGCCGTCACTTGACGAGCTGCAGCGGAGCAGAGACGGCTGGGATCGAGCATTGCGCATACATGTACATATATATATATATATATTCATGCATCTGTGTGAAAAATGGAAATCCATTTTTGGCAATTTTTGTCGCTTTTAGGAAACGCGCTAAGACCAGTTCCAGCCGACAATCTCTCCCAAGGCATTGATGAAGAGTCCGGCAAGCCGGCCAGATCGCCTTGCATATTTCCACTTACAAGCCACGTTGCTTTTGTAGAACGGCTAGCCCCAAAGACATCAAAAACTGAGTAATATTTATGATCATTGCGATATTTTTGTGTTTTGTGGCTCTCTGTCCATCTGTCAAGTTGGCTTGAAGCCGTGTTTTGTTTTGCGTTGCTCGTCGCTGACTTTGGCTTGTTTCGGCGCTTTTTGCAGTTTTGCAGTTGCCAGTTGGCTGGAATGCGGTTCCTGGCCGCACTGTCGCACTGATTTACAGATATGTCATTGAGCGATTCAATGCAACTCGCACAAACACAGAAACACAGAAACACAACCGATTTTTTGTTCTGCTTCTGCGAGCATTGCATTCTATATAAAGTGTTTCGATTGTGGCATTGGCGGCCAGCAATTTGAATGATTTTTTGCATAAGCCGCTTAAGATGAGACAACCATTTATGTTTCTAGGAATATCACCATAATTGGATATGGTTATCTATAAAAGCAAAGGTGTCGATTCCCACTGACTGACAGAGTGATTGGTGACCATTGAACATGGACCAGCTAAAGCTTTGCAAATAATTTATAAGCTTTAACTTTTATCGATACGATAAATAAATGAATAATATTAATTGAAGAAAGTAAAAGTCTGTAAATAGTAATAATAGTAATAATAGGACTCCGACAAGCCTGAAGTCTTTTAGGTGGCTATAATCAAAAAGGATTTCAGCAAGTAATATCCATGGGGAAGAACAGGCTCAGGATACTCACCGGTCTATTGACAGGACACTGAGAAGTCACCTAACCAAATTAGGTATTTATAGTAGCGATATGTGCAGGATTTGAGGAAGCGAGGAGGAATCCTCAATGCACATCCTAGCAGAATGCGTCGCCTTAGCTAGGAAAAGATGCAGCAACCTAGGGAAGCATGGCATGAAGCCCAAGGACATAGACCCTCAACCCAACAAAGGTTCTAGCATTCGTGCAGAAGCTGGGGTTGATGGAGGAGCTGTAGGCTCAGAAAAGGGCACAATAGGCCTTATAGGTCGCAGTGCTGGTTCCCCAATTATATTAATAAAAAGGTATAATCGAAGTATTACATGGGCATAAATTACATATTAAAATAATATTTATATTATTTAATACATGATTTTTATAATGGTTACTTTTTTGCTCATTTTTTATTATATGTTTTTTAAATATGATAAATACATTTGAATTATTGTTAATGGTTTGGTCTCCAGACAAACACAATATTAAAAAAAAAAAACTCAATTGGAAGTTAAAATTCAGGTTAAAATGCAAAGTTCTTCTGCCAGCTGGAGAGCAGCAAAGTAATGCCTTACAAATGGATTTATATACTTACATCTTTACGTTAACATTGACTTTAATCACGAATGTGGCCCGCAGTTATTCAATTGACTTTCTGGAGACAAAACTGTCATTTACAGTAGCAAATTTCACCCGGGGCTAAATGATGTAGATTTTCGACAGCCCACCCACTTTACACACAAACACACAAAGTGACACACTGGAGTGCAGGCCACGCCTTCATTCTATTAAGTTTCGTCCCCTTTTTTTCATTTTTTGCATGCATGTCGAGGACGAATGTCAAAAACAATAAAAAGACGGCGCAATGCGAGTGGGAAAATTTTTATTGAAAATTTATAATTGAATGGCACAACACACCTGACGCCCCGGGCTATGTGCCGCCCTGTCCTGCAACGCCCCGCCCGCATGCCACCCAACCACCCAATGCCCCCTTTGCAACGCAGCCACTGCTGCATCGTAATTGAATTTGACATTCGATTGTCGCATGAAATGGCAAACTGGCAAACGGGCAAAATGACGAAATGGATAACGCATTTTGGTGCCTATATAGAATACAAATAAATATGTATGTATATATACATATATATATATATATATAGATACATATATGTCAATATCTGTGGATCTACAAGTATGTTTTTTGTGGCTGTCGCCTTCGAGGCTAATATTCTGTTGGATAGTCGGAATTAAGAAGACAGCATTCGACGGCGGCATATTAAGATGGTAAATGGGGGTGTTGGGGGTTGGTTAAGAGGGGGAGTCATGGAGGAACTACGCACAATCCCTGGCAATAAGTAACAAAATAATTGAACAATTATGTCCAAATGTCCGCCTGCCACTCATTATGATAGACAAAACACGGCGTCCAACTGACGCGGGGCCCAAGACGCGGCTGAAGCTGGAAGGACATTTATAATTACCTCGGGGTATTTGGGGAATAATTTGCTCGTCTGTCCCTTCCGTCCTTTGCTCACTCCACCTAGTTTCTGGCTAATGGCAGCATGGGCAACGGAACAAAAAAAAATAAGGCAAGGAAAGAAAATTTTCGGGCAAAGTGTCGTCGCGGCCAGATTCCCCCTCAACCCGATTAGCCGACCGCAGGCCCAAACACGAACACCCAAGCTGACCAGTCCGTCCGCCCGTTCGTCCGTGCCTTAATGAGCCAGATTCTGGACCCAGGTCCCCCGTCCAAACAAGAAGAAGATGAAAAAGAAGAAGCCATCATCAGCAGCTTTTGTCCATGTTTTTTTTCTTGCTTTCTGTGCTGTTCTCTGCTTTCGCTTTGTGCGCGTTTTTCTTGCCTTGCCAACTGAAAAATGTTATTGGCCGCAATTTATATGAAAACTGCGAACACGTACCACATTTCCACACCAGTCCTGCCCTGCAGCCGGCTCTCTTAGTCTTAGTCAGCCAACAATAATTTGGTATCCGCCCCGCAAAACGAAAATGAGCAAATTTTCTAAATGAATAAACTTTGCCCACTACCAGCAGCAGCAGCTGGAAAACAAAGGGCGCATCTCGATGTCGCCTCGCATCTCATTGTCAGCATCTCGGATGAAGCCGGAGCAGCAGATGAAGCTGGGAGCAGGAAGCGGGAGCAGTAGCAGAAGCAGCCAAAGCTGAAGATAAAGAAATATTACCGGCGACGGTGGTGGACAGCGCCACTGTGGCTAGCTACGTGAGATGTGAGCCAGAGAAAGCGAGAGAAAATATATAAATATATTTAGAGAGAGAGAGAGAGAGAGAGAGAGAGAGAGATTGAGATTCGGGCAAGCGGCTAATTCTCATGACCTCGCAAAAATTAAGAAATTAAAAAATTGCTTTTGCCATTTGCTGACGATGCGGAAAATGCACAGGGTGTTTTTGGCATTTCACAATTGGCTGGCAGGCAGTTGAATAATTGCATTCCATTGACGAGAGAAGTTTTCAGCTGCAGACAATAAGCAGATAAATCTGCACTAAAACTGTGTAAGTACGTGGCCAAATAAATATACGTATGTGTTTTGATATAAAAGCTAATTAACTTAAGACATTTTGTTTTTATACCTAGCATACTTTTTATAACAGAGGAAAATAAGTTTCAGGTAACATTTGAAACGTTTGCAGCTTTGTGCAATTGATAAAAGAAATATATTTATTATGGGAAAGAACAGACGAAGACGACTGAGTTGTTTCCTGAAAGCACATTCTAGACTAAGAATTCATTTAGCTAAACTAATCGAAGTCATTAGCAAACTCTGCCGGTTTTGTGACAATGAAGAGGAGTACTCAAAGAAGAATATGTCGCCTTAGGAAAAGATGTAATTCCTGAGGCAAAGATTTTTGTGTTCGTCAAATAATTAGGCTCTAAACTTTAAAGGGGATAGACTACGTCTTATGGATCGAAAAGCATCTGATTGCACAAACAGTCAAAGTCTTTCGATAAAAATGGCTCTTCAAATAAAGTCTGCCAGCGACCCTTGTAAATTATAGCATACTTTTGGGTGCTTGAGCAATTATACAAAGATTCAGCATTATAAATAAATACTGGACTAAAGTTAACATAAAGTACAACTACTTTACCATCAAGCCCTTTTTAGGCTAACTGCACTTAACTAACAACAAAACCCCGCAACTTGGGTTATTCAAAGGCATTCAAAGATTTTTGCCCGCTGACAAGCGCAACTAAAAAATATTGTAAACTTCAACTCAATTTAAAGTTTATCCATTAGATCAGACAAAGTGGGTGAATGAACCAGAACAAGCTGAAATTTGTTGGCATTATGCAGAACGCTTGCCACTAACTGTTATGAGTAAGTGGCATGTATGCGTTGTATGCATGTAATTATTTCACTGATCGGGACAATCTGCCCGGGCTCATCATTAAATAATAATCAGCGAGTAAAGCAACCCGCCGCCCTTACACCAGGGCAGTTTAAAGGTAATTTGTTACGCCTAAACGTGAGCACGCGTCCCTAATCTGCTGTTCACCCCCACTCCCCTCCCCCAACCCACCCCCTCGAGTCCTTGTCTCATGCCAGCTGGCAAAGAAACTAACTTTGCAACTAACCGCAGGTTGCACGCAATGGCCAAGGACGAAGTGTTTCGTGACTTTATGGCTGACGTGTCGCGGTTGTGTCGGCCAAAGGGGGAAGTGGATGTGGTAGGGGAAACTGCTGTTTTAGAGCTGACAGGTCCTTGATTGACTCGGGCTTGTCTCGGCTCCCCTGACGTGGTGGCAGTCATCCCTTGTTTGCATATTACTTAATGGGGTTTGCATTTGAAGTGTGCCAGAAATTACCTGTCCGCCGGCAATTAACTTTTTAACTCATTTCTGAAATTGGTTGCGGATCGCTATTCGACAGCTCTACACTGCACACAATTTAATGCTACGAATACAAATCGATCAAAAATTCAAATCGATTTCCTCTTCACCGAAATCTGAGGTTAATTTGTCTAATCCACAAGCTCAGATAGTTTCCTACTCTTCTACCTCCCTCTCTGATTCTCTCGGGCTTCTCATATTTTCTAACAGCTTCTCTCTCCCTCTCTGTTTCTCTCCATTTTCTCCTACCCTTTCTTTTTTTTTCTTAAAATAATTTTTTTCTGTAAATTACGATTTTGCAATCATTAACATGATTTTTTCTATTTGAAATAAATGTTTTACCATTTAATTTTAATAAAAAATATATAAAATATTTTGTACATTTTAAATTATTTATTCAAATGTTTTTTTTGTATTATTTGATACGTTTTAATTTACCGGTTTCAATTAATTTTCGTGCAACTATTTTTAATTTATTTAATTTTATTTTTATGTTTACCAAATATATTAATTTTATTTTTTTCAAGTTTGCAGACTGCATTTAAATGAATAAATCAAACAAACCAAAATTTTGATTTTTTTTTTTACAAAAAATCAAAACAAATAAATATATATATATATACTCAATAATCAAATGTACTTTCCAAATGGGCTTAAAAACTTGAAGGTGTCACTCAATTTTCTCTGAGTGTACGCGCTCTAGCACCGGGGCAATGTAACACCACTCAAAAGTTTTGGCTCATAAACGCGAATCAGCTTTTAGGCCGCATTTTTGGCGATAGGTTGAGGTTGAGGTTGGGGTTGAGGCTTTCCAAAGGCGACGAGACAACAGGACGATCAATCAGCAAACAGAAAAGTCTAAGCAACCCCCTCCAGCCCGCAACCATGGGCTACTCAACACTTTTCAAATGGTGGGAGTCGTGATTTGCTTGTTGGCCCAGCCGA
This sequence comes from Drosophila nr. medialis 2 BK-2023a, assembly GCA_035044325.1. Lineage (NCBI taxonomy): Eukaryota > Metazoa > Arthropoda > Insecta > Diptera > Drosophilidae > Drosophila > Drosophila nr. medialis 2 BK-2023a. The sequence goes on from JAWNMH010000394.1 coordinate 1,438,012, forward strand.
GTGCCCCCCTTGATCCCCTCGCTCCCCTTGCGCCCTTTGAGGCAATCAGAGCATATGTTAATTCAAGTGGAATTAATTGTTTCCGGTGTTTAAGTTTTTCCGCAAAGCAAATTTCCATTCATTGCTGGCGCTGAGTGGCTCCGTTGTAGCAGCTCCTTGGTGCCTGCTGTTGTGGTTAACCGCTCCCGCACACAAGGAGCCAACTAAACGCGTCACGAATACCACTCACCCACACACACACACACACACACACACATACACACACTTACACACACACACTCATTCACCCCCTGCCACTTGTCCGGTTCATGGGCCAGTTTTCCTTGTCGGGCTTCGATGAATTTTTGACTTTTATATTTGATTTGAATTGTTGTGGTCGACTTTGTTTGCCTTTAATGAGGTCAACCGTGTGGAAGCAATTTCCTTGGCGCAACTTTTATACATCTCCACACATACATATGCATATATATAGAAAATTTTGATTACAAAAGCAAAGTCGTAAATGGGGGACTCAAATATACACATGTTATTTGAAATTGAGGTGAAACTCTTGGGCCTTGCCAAAGTACTAAATAATAAATAAAATAATGTACTACAATGCTTGAGCATAAACAGCGAGAAATCCATTTTGGGAGGAATGTATATAATTCAATTCAATCGAGAATATATCCTCCATTATATAGTCTTTATTCATTTTATTAATGTTATTGAAATTTCATTAGAATATTTCTACACATTTTTAAGTTTATCTCTTACAGTACTTATCTGAGTTGGATTTGTATCTTAAAAATCCACAGAGCTAGCTGGAATTTTCTATATATATATCCTGCACATCTGTATCTGTACATTCATTTCATTCAGATTCATTAGGAAACACAAACTGAAATCGTCTTTTCATATTTCAGTTACCAGTTTTTAGATAGTATAGTTAATTGCATATTCATTTTTACTTATTCATTCCTACTTGTTAGCACATTTATATGTTATTAACTTTTGTAAAGGAAAAGCTTAATAAAATTAAGGAACACATGTAGCAATAATTCAGTAGCTGCTTCTCTGCGAAATTATATGTCGAATTAAAAGCTCGATTGCCAGCTGCGATTAATATGTTTGCAGTACACTTAATTGGAATTTTAATTAGTGCAAATTTATAAAAGGTTTTTAACCGTTACTCGCACTCCTTGTGCCTTGTGGTGCATTCCTTTTATCCTTCTCCGATTTTTACATATCGCCAATTTGATTTTAAATACTTGCAGTATGTGAAAACGAATATTGGGTCTGAGCAAGGCAATCGAATCGAATCGAATCGAATCGGCTGCTGGGTAATTGTGATTGATTTCGGTGTCTGCAGTTTGATGTGCTTTTAATTAAACTTTTAGTGATATGCATAAATACGGCAAAGAGACCACGGCTACAGCTGGCCAATTGATTGTATCCATATCCAGACTGATTGCAGACCCCAACTCTGTCTGCCTTCTATTGGGCTACATTTTAAATTTCTCATTTTATTTACGCAGAGCCCAGTAAAAATGGCAAAAAGGTTTTAATGAAGTACCGTTAAGGCATCTAGGCGGAAGAAAGTACAACGACACTATAAGTATATATATTCTTGATCCGTCTGTCCGTCTGCCCGTGTCTACAATCAAGTCGATATCAGAGACTATAACCGCTAGTGACTTCAAATTTGGAACACAAGTTCTCTCGTTTGTTTAATTAAATCGATAGGTTGCGAATATCGGTACAAATCGATAAATGATGTAAAGATATAACTAATTGATATATAATATACCCAATTTAATTGATTTAATTGGTCAAATGTTAAAAAATTGCATTAATGTCTGTTTAGATTTGGGTTTGAGAATCGAAGATTCAAATAATGGAAGTAATAATAAATAAATAATAAATACTTAATTTAAATAGAATAATATTCAAGGTATCTCCTTGTCGAGCTCTCTCGACTGAAGCATTCTAACTTGTTTTTATACATTTGATGTGTATTTTATTTGTCATTAAGCGAAACGCTTCAGTTGTGAAAACCGATGGAAATCTCGAATAAAATTGAAGTTCTCAAATGAAAAATAAACAAATTTCTGTTCAGCGCGCATCGCTGGCTGGCTGGCTGACTGTCATCAGCGGAGTGGAAGTGGATCACATTTTGCAACCCTTCCCGCACACACACACACACACACACAGACCGACACACACACAGAACAACAACCCTAGGAACCTTTCCCAGCCTGTATGCGATGATCGTTGGCATTGTTTCGTCCTTGTTTGCACACATGTCAAACGGGGAATTTTGACAAATCACTACAAGCGTGTTAATAACTGCAGCAACACGAACCCAACAAGCAAAACAACATCCTAAAAAACACCCCAGTCCAAGAAGGATGCGCACAAAACAGTTACAAATGGGCATACTGCAGATGGATGATAATGTCAAGGGATAGTTGGCATAGTTCGTCCTTAATGTTTAACTAAATGCGTACATTGACACGGCAATCGATCATCGCAGATGTCGGCTCGAGATTATTTCAAATTACATCACAAATTATATATTTATTTTATGTGGATAGTTTATTTAATAAGAATTTAAAATTAATTTTAAAATGTTAAAAATTGGAAATTAAATTTAGGGAAACAAATAAATGTGATTTATAAATCTGGTGATAAATAAAATGTAAAACTGTCAAAAATTGATTGCTAGGTTTGGAGAAGCCCAGAAAAAAAATACAAGCACAAGTTATAAGGAAAGTAAAAAACATTAAGAGAGAAAGACAGAGATAAAGAGCAAGACGTAAAAAATAGAGAAATATAGTCAGATCTCAAAAAATGTGAAGTAGAAGTAGTAACGATTGTGCGTAGCATTATCTACTAGGCATAGAATACTTATATAGCTATATCTACCAAATTGCAACATAACAGATGTAAAGTGCAGCAAAAGATACACCAACAATTTTGAATGCACAAAACTGTTAATAATAATTGAATTCTGTCAAGCTTGACACTCAAATCGCATACACTAAAAATTCTATTAAATCGAACTGCAAAATCTGCTCCTAGTTTAATTTAATTACATACACAAAAATGGCTTTGCAAATGGCAAAACATTTATTTTAATATTCCCAAAAAAACACAAAATAAATAAAAATAAAAGTCACCTAGCTCGCAAGGACTTCAACGAGCTGAGTTGCCTGATGGGCTGGGAAGGGGAGGGAGTGTTGCACAGTTTTGCGCAATTTCACAATTGAAATGCAACATTGATTTGAGCTGCAGACGAGAGTTATTGAGGTGCAGCTTGGCTGCTGTTTCGCACAGTGCATCGAGTTGCGTTGCTCGTCTTTTTGTAGCAGTTATTGACACGTATCAATTGCCTCGGCCCCCCTCAACCTCCCTCAACCCTCTCATCACCAAACACTAACGTGGCCATAAAATAGAAACCAACCAATTGCCTGCAACTGGTCTACGCTTGGCCATAGTTTTACACTAAAAAAAATGGCTTCTTGACTAATAATTTGTATACGAAAATAAGCAAAATTCAAATATGAATTTTTCGTTTTGCCTAACTTTCAGCAACGAATCAGAGTCGATTGCAAGTTTTATGAATATGGTTTCTGACATTTTTTTTTTACCAGTGTACATTTGTATGGTATCACATTTTTTTATATCAAATTGCATTCTCTGCAACTGCTGTTTGTTCTGCATGTCGATTTTTTGGCGATATTCAATTTTGTTTGATTGCTGTTACTGTTGTTGCTGCTGTTGTTATTGTTTTTGTTGTTGTTGCGACCCGTTGAACAATTTGTCCAGTTTTTCGCGCGATGTTTACATTGAAAAGTCGAAAGCACGGCAATATTTCAAAACGATTTTACGGCTCAGCCCCAGAGCCAACTGCCCAACTAACTGCTGTCCGTCCGTCCGTCTGCCTGTCTGTCTGTCAGTCAATCACATCTGCAGCGATGACTCTTCAAACTATTAGAATAATTGGAAACTGGCAAAGTCGCATGACTTGTCAACCTCTCTCTTTCGCTCTCTCTCTTTTTCTTTCGCTCTTTCTCTCTCTTTCGCTCCCTCAGCTTATTAGCCAAATAATTATGAATGAAAAAGAGTTTAGTCGACTGTTAAGCGGATTATCATTAGCACGTTTTTGTGTTCACGGCACGAGTTGTTGCACGTTGTTCTCCTCATCCTCTGCCGCTGCTGGTGTCGCATTCCATTTTTGTAATCCGAGGCAAAACGTGCCACGGCTCAGCTCTAATTATGAAATTAAATACAAATTAAAATGGGAATTAAAATGAAATCCTTGCCATGATTCACATGCCAACCGAAACTGAAGTAGTCTTCAAGTGATATTCATGTTGCCAGGTCTGCGAGGCAGCTGCTTGAACAGCCAACTCCCTCCCCCACCCACCCCGAACACTCCCATCTTTACATTAGCCAAATAGCTTTGTCATTGTCCTTATCAGAGCAGTTGATCGTTTCAATAATCGACGGGAAAAGGACTCCAGCATATTTGGTCTCTCCTCAAATCTGAGAAACAGCAAAAACATTATTCAATATTTAAAGTTGCGCTCACTTCCTGTGTGGCACTGTGCAACTGCCTCACGCTCCAGTTGATCGATGACTCTGGTTCTGGTCTCGGGTGGCTGCTGGTTTACTGGTTTTGCCATTCAACCCTCAGTTTTGGGTGGCTGTGGAAGCCCACGCCACCACTTTGCATGATAAATTTAATTCCGCTTCTATTTTGATGGCACTTGTCAATTCAAATACTTTTGTCATTTTTTTTCTACTGTTTTCTGTTTTCTGTTTTCGTTGTTGGCAAAGTGCTCTCGAGGCAGCCACGCCTCTCTGTGTGCGAAAAGTTGAAGGATTTTAACGCTTTAGAGTGCCACCCTTGGTGAGGGGGGAGAGAGGGGGGAGTCTCAGTCTCAATGATGACACCCATTAGACTCGCCGAGACACCTGCAAGCAAATTAAGGCTTTTGTTGTCGCAAGTCGCAGTTTGAATTTGATAAAATGCGATGAAAACACGGAGTCCTGTCTCAGTTGAGGAAACGGAAGTTTGCTTATGAATGCATAATTTATGTGTTTACTCAACTGCCACATCAGCTTTTATATAGATTTGTTAAACGGCTTCTCTAGTTGCCACTCACTCCTACTGTTGCATACTTCTGGGCAAACTGGGGCATAGAAAATAAAATCAACTTGCTACTCGCTGTTACATCTTGTAAGCCGACTTGGCTTCAATTTTAATAACGGACAATTGGCCAAAGTCCGTTTTAATTCCCAGTGGGCATACGGCTAAGCGAGGGTGGCCCATAAAAATGATGACTTAATATACAAAATCACAAAAACTGATGGCTTCCTCTGGGGTGCTGTTTGTGTGACAAAGAGACGCGAAACGCTCGAGATTGTTTCACGCTTTTCTCTATGCATGGCGGGTCAAAGTGACAGCTGCCACTTGAGTGGAGGCCGACAATAGCCCAAAGGACCAAAAGAGACCCTGGAGCGAACCTCAGCGTTTATTAGTTATTAAGCGGCGTGATTTATGCCATGACGAAAGAGCCCGAATTGGAGCCAAGCTGACACTGCAATTGGACTGTAATTGTGCGTCTTAATGAGGTCGACTACAGCACTCTCTCTCTCTCTCTCTCACACAAACTCGCTCTCTCTCTGGCTCCGGTACAGGACATCTGTGGTTTGTGGCACTCACTTCATTAAAACGAGCGTGTAAAACAGAGAAATAAAAATTAAATGCAACGACAACAAGACAGAAGACATGTTGTCCAAGAGTACGAAGCGGGTTGTGGCTGGGGTAGGTCCTTGACAACGCCAACTGTCACGTCCTGTCGCGTCGTCTGTCGCCTGTCGTCTGTCGTAGTCGAGTCGAGTCAATGTCATGCAACACTTGCTCTGATTTTGTTTCAATTTATATGTGTATTGTGCTCGGTCTCCATTCAACTCCAACTCCAAACCGACTGCAACAATATGTTTTGCTGTCCTCGCAAATATGAGTGAAAACTGTAAAAAATGCATAAGCAACCACCCTGAGAAATAAGTTACGACACTCAGAAAATGAAAACCCCCACAAAGAAAATCGACTTGAAAACTAGAAGTCTTTCATGTGTTTTTTAATAAAATATCTCAAAATTAGAAAAGCTCGCAAAAAGTGTAGTGGTTTTATAAAATTAAGTTTAATTTTTTTTCTGAGTGTACGCCACCCCCTTTAGTGCATTTGACTTTGTTCAAAATTGAGCTGCAACTGCTGCCAAGCGCTTCTATTTGTTTATACTTATTTCATTTTCACACTCCCAACCCTTAAGCTTACTCAAATAGCTGGCAGCAGCTTCAGCTTCAGTTAATGATCATCAACAACAGCATCTTCGTCAACATTATCATCATCATCATCATCGTTCCCATCAGGGGCAAACATTTTTCGTTTGAACTTCGCCCAGTCACTCGGTCTGCCTTCTCAGGTTACTTTGTTTTCCTTGGCTCTATTGTTTGTTTTCATTTCCGTTTCACTTTTCGTTTTCGTTTTTTATTTGAAAAATGTACTTTGCAGTTCGTTTTTTTTAATTCAATTGCGGACTGCCACAACCCCACACAACCCACACCCCTGGCAGAGTCACCCCTTTTGAGGCGACGCTCAGCCACAGCCAAACTCCCCCTGCGGCTAATAACTGTTTTCACTGTTCCGCCACCGATTCTCTTGGCCTTTTCCGTGTCGACAAATTATGGTTTAAAATTTAAACACAAATTTGTCAGCAGCAACTGGCAATCTCCCTGCATGCGTCCCGAGTCCGACTCGGGGGTGATAACTTCAAATTCCTCATATTCCAATAGCAATATCAGTGAGAAAATGATAGATTAGCAACGCCCGGCTTGACAGCAAAGTCAATAAACACTCATTTGCAAGTTATTTGATTTTCTTGATAAAGTGCAGTCATAATTACAATATTTTAAAAGATGGATTTTCTTTCCATTCTTCTTCTATTTGATATTTTCAAATTATTTGATGGTCAGATGGAATCAGCTGATTTCTAACAAAGTTGTTGAAAATATTTCATTCTAACAGTTTTACAACTCAATTTGTATACCCTTGCAGATGATGTTGATGAGCACCACTAACCGAATCGATATAGTCAAGTCTATCTATCTTCCTGACTATTTATATTTCTCAGTTTCAAAGTTATTCTATGAAATCCTATGAAATCCTATGTTGAAACCTGCCATATCGGAAAAACTCAAGAAAACTTAAGGTTTGCTTAAAGGTTTTTGGTGCTTATCAAAATTGTGAATAACATAATGAATAATATTATGAATAACATTTGATAATAGTTTAAAATAATTCTGCTATATGCTTATATTGACGCTTAATGTCATTAAAAACTTATCAAATCAGTCGAAGAATTAAATTTTAGATACAGAATCGATAATCAAGAGACTAAACAATTAATAGAATAGTTCAGTTTTGACAAAGTTATCAGCATGTTGAATCTTTAATAAATGTAAAATATTGCCTGCTAAGCTGGAGTAGAAACAAAATCCGTAAAAATGGGTAAATTTTTTAAGGCATTCGCGTGTTCGCGTCACAATTTAATCCTTTTCGATCTAATCCCGCACGTGCGCGCAGATTGCAGGCAGTGTTAAGACGCCAACTGCACCCCAACCCCTAAGAAGTGCAGCGGAAACCATAAACGACGCCAGACGATTACCTCATTCAAGGGGAGGGACAGTTGCGCTCCATTTGTCATTTTCATAATGGTCGGAAAGTCAGCTCGAGCACCCGATCCCGATCCCGTTCCCGGAGCGTGTCTGCGATGTGATATCTCACGGATTACCACACGGAAAACAGAAGCGTTGCACGTGCCCCGTTAAAGGGGGGTGTTTGTAGATCGCAATCAGTTGAGGCACGTATATTTATGTTAATTTAAGACGACGCATTAACGGCACACAACAAACACGCCCTAAGCCCAGAGACAGACTCTGGCAAATGGCACGTGAACCAAGGAGACTTAATGGAGGCCCAGTTTAATGGTGATTATTATTAAAAATCATCGCTAGACGGTGGATCCGCTGTGCGTAATTTATGTGTGGCACCTACGATGAGCACTGTACAGTGAACTCTGGGTTGGAGGGCGGCTGTGAGTTGTGACTCTTGTTGGCTGTCACTTCTAATTTGGGGCCATCCAAGCTAAATTGATTGATTTATTTTGGCAATTATGTGCATTTGATTAAAAGTTTAACTCGGAAGCCACGCGGTGTTCGCTAATAATATGCAGAGGATGCCCATCCACAGACATCCACAGCCATCCGAGTGTTCACCCCTGGCCCCCCAGTCCACTCACAGCTCTAGGAATAAAAGAAAGAAATGAAAGCTAAATAAAAAACAACATAAATCCCTGAAATATCCCACGGAGCTGCGGATTACATGGCCATGAATTGAAAAGCAATTGTGCTTGGAATGAAAAATCACGCTAACAAACACACAACAGCAGGGGGTACTGGGGGAGGGGGAGTTGTCTCGGTAAAGTGGGGCGGGGCACTGTGCGCCTACGTCGCGATTTGGACAAGGGGATTTCTGTGTTTGGCTAGGTTTTAATTTTGAGCAACGAATAAATTAAATCGACCGACAGTCAAAATAATTGCCGGAAATTGGAGACATTGTTGATTTTATTTTGAACAGTCGACAAAAAGAAACCCCTAAGCTGCTGGCCTAATAAGCTTAAGATAATCAACGAACTAAGGGTGCAAACTAAAGCACTTCGAGGAGATACATATGCACATGTATTTATTGCTTATTACTCTGAGGAGCACCAACTCAGGCACCAACTTGCAATTCTCCCGTCCATTTATAACCTGAATCAGTCGGACATACGCACAAATCAAAATTGTCTAGTAATAAATTAAACAAGTGGTAATTATTACTTGCTCGACTCGTGTTTGCCTTGCCAGCAATCAAAATATTTCACCAGCCAGCAGCAGGAGCAGCATCCCCTCCAGAACTAACTTGGGCTGGCTTCTATGGGATCTCCACAAGAAAAATGTAAATGAGTCTCCAGCGACTAATAAATTCGCAATTACACGTCGACTTGACCAGCACACACACACACACACACACACACACACACAACACGAGGTCCCCCGGTCAACTCATAAAACTGTGCAACAGTACAATGCCATCCCCTCTCCCTGCACCCCCGCCCCCACTCATCCCCTGGCTGGCTGTGCTGATGGCCAGGCAATAAACTAAAAAGCATACATTTTTGACGCACACAAAACGAAGGAATAATCAGCACTACCATGTGCAACCAGCACCCAACTAGAGGGTAGCTATTTTCATTCCAATATTTTCACGCAATTTCGTTGAGCAATCAACGAGTCAAGAAATGGAAAATCAAATGGAAAACACGGAAAATCACAATTATTTCAATAGTAGAGAGTGCATTTTAAGGGTCGTCGTCGCCCACATGAACCGATGTCCAATTATTGGTAGCGCTGATGGCACAAATACAAACATCTGTGACCCCGGCAGGGTAGCGTGACATACGACCTCTGACCTCTGGCACTCGCATTTGTTCCGTCAGCTCCGTCAAGTGTGGAAGATTGATATCCACTGTTATCAGATAGTCTCTCCACGCAGCTCACATGCTCTTAACGCCTCAAATAATTGTATTTTTCGGTATTTCATAAGTACATTTCAAATTGAAATAGGTATTTAAAAACCGAAAAACAATTTTCAAAGTTCTAAAAATATAAAATAAAATAACGCTGAATAATTTCACATTTCAATATAGGGAAATTAATTAAATCCTTAATTTTTTTTCTTTGCCATTTTCAATTTTTAATTTACCATTAATTACCCATTTAGCATTTTATAATTTGTTTAAAAACTTTATATTTATATTCAAAACATTTTTTTTTCAATTATTGGTTAGTTTTTAGTCTGAACAAATTAAATATTAATTATACTCAACTTACTAAAAAATTGATGATAAATTTCAAATATAGTTTACATTACAAATTAAATAAAAAGTAGACTATAATTAATCGATATAATTAGTAATCGATATCGATGATTATTAAATTTACTCAGCTTATGAACAAATTGACAATCGATTTCGCATGTATTACTTACATCAAAATTAAAGTCTTATCCTAAAATTTCTAATTTAAGATACTCCATTCTAGAACCATAAATTACGTCAGTAGAGTTAAATAATTGTAATTAATTTTTTAACAAGTTAAGTTTTTGTAAAATGTGTTAAGATGTGGGAAATTCAGCTTTGAGTAAAAATTGTTAGTTTTATCAAGAAAAATATCACGTGTCTCATTATAGATATGCTTGTATGCTGAAATACTGCAGAGCCCTTGTGAAAATAAGCACGAGTATACACACACACACACACACACACACACGCACTGCACACACTGCTTGTTGTGCCTCGTTAAAATTCCATCGAAATCACTGCGGAAAAAAAGAAGCAAAAATTGTTACGACTTTTCAGACTCTTCCTCATGTTTTACGATTATTCGCTACAATTTTTGGGTGAGAGTGCATGTGTGTGTGTGTGTGTGTTAGAGTTTGCCAGCTCATTTCTGTGTGAGTGTGTGAGTGTGTGTGTGTGTGTGCAACACACCAAGCCCCACAACATTGCTGACTTCTTTGTACGTTTTATGCCTTTTTTGCATACTTTATATAATCACATACAATACATACTTTCATGCATATGTACATTTATTTGCGCCGAATTTATGTGCGCTATTGTTTTTATGGCATGCACCCATTTTTCCATATGCCACCCAGCTCCATACCCATTGCCATTTCCATTCCCATTCCCAATCCCAATCTTCATTCCCCATTTCGAAACGAGCAAAATCCAAGGTTGGAAAGGCAGCCAAAAAATGTTATCCTTGTTGTGTATCCTCTGCGTGCCGATGGCTGTTTGGGGTGTGCAGCAAGTGTGTGTGTAGGTGTGTGGGTGTGTGTGGTGCCTTTGCCGGCACTTTTCTGCAAATTATGGCACATGAGGCAACAACAAGAGCAGCAGCAGCAGCAGCAGCAGCAGCAACAAGGGCTTGCCTCGTCGTCAGCATTATGCATGATCCTTTCGTTATATATACAATATATGCCAATCTCTATATCTGCCTCACTCTCTCTCGCACAAACACATGTATTTATCTCTGTGTGTGTGTGTGTTGCCACTTAAGCTGCTTATGTGGAGAAATACATAAAATAAAAGAAAATCCTCGCATAACGAGCATTTCCTTCTGCCATATTTGCGTTATTTTATTATCATTTTTGCTGCTGTCGTCCTCATTCGCTTACAAGCTAACACAAAATGGCGTCGTCGTTCTATGTGTGTGTGTGTGTGAGTGTGTGTGGGTGTCTGTGTGTGTGATTTTATATCTGTCAGATATGAGTTGCCATAAACTGGGACCAACATTCACGCAAGTATATATGTCTAACTGAGCTCAGAATGTGCGCCTTTGATACAAATCCAATTTCTGTGCGCCACAATAAAATTCAGCCCCGTTTCTGTTTCTGTTTCTATTTTTTTTTTGGTTTTTTGTGGGCGGGGCAGCTGGCACTGCTGCCGCCGATAAGCGGGCAAAATGGCGCAGTGCCTTATGAGCCGATTTAACGGGATTCCATGTGCTGATTATAGGCATAAATACGAATCCCCCAAACCAACAAAAATTTAAATAAACCGATAAACGAATCTCCCCCCTTGGAAAAAAAGAGCTTTGGTTGTTTGCTACTTTGTTGCTTTGCCAGCAAAGATACAAAGACAAGCAAACTGCTTTAATTAAATTTGCGCAAGGAAAAGAGGCAAAAATAACACGAGAGAGAGAGAGAGAGAAGAAGAAGACGTCGTTGTCCAGGATCGCGCTCCACATCCACGCATCGCTTGTTTATGGCCCGCAGCGGGCGCAACGATCAGATACAATATCTTCACCTGACACGGTCGCCAGCCCGGTTTTTCAGGCCCGAGTCTTGCGTTTGTTTGCCACTCGCCACTCGCGGTGACAATTTATGACGTACAACAAGAACCAGAACACTGGCAACAAGCAACATGCAACAACAACAACAAACTCACGATGTTGGTAGCCAGCAGAGATGCAAATGCAAGCGAGATGGCGATGCAGATGCTGATGCAGATGGAGCTGGAGCTGGAGTTGGATGTGGCCAATGGCCAATGGGGCAGCGTTTATGAAAATCATAAACATTCGCCGACGGCTGCAAATGACAACGGAGCAACGAATATGCATTTTAATAAAATATCCTAAAAGCCACATAAATCACACAACAAGCCAAACAGTCGCCTCCGACTTCCAATCGGGAGTTCCTCTTCTTATATATCTGGTCGTCTCTCGTCTGTCGGCTGTCTGCATTTTTGTCACAGCTTCAGCATATAACTGAGCAGCAGAAACCTTTTAAGCTCTGGTTCTGCTTTTGTCGCTAATTGAGTTTTTATCGCGCAATAACGGTTTGTTTGTGGCAGCTTCCTGTCTTGCATATCTTGCCACAATATTTTCATTATTTTAATTTTTAACTCTTTTTTTTGTCTTGTGTTTTGCCAATAAATGCAAACATCCGCTGCGTTTGGCTAAGCGTGCAGTTTATCCAAATTAGTGCACAAAACTTGGCCAACTTTATGCGTCAAGTGTCAAATTTGATTTTTTAGTCTAGACTTGAGCAGCCGCCGGCAAAGTTGATCATACTTATCCCATTTCGGGGCCAATTATGAAGCGGCCGGCTGGCGGCAGGTTCTGCACCAGCTATAATTATGACAGTTGACGGGCAGCACAAGAACCCTTCTCAAAAAAAAGAAGCAAGGAAGCTACATGATGTGTAGGTACTCACATAAACCTTTTTGGCTGCGAACTACCCGAGTCAAAGTTTTAGTTTCGTGGAATATAATGATCTTGACACATTTGAGTGCCAATTTAAAAGTAACACACACTCAAACACACTCATGAGCCCAAGCTGACTGCGATTATTTATGCAGCAGCATTTAAGTTTGAGCAAGTGTCAAAAGGAGCAGGAGAGGTACACATACAGATACAGATACAGATACAGATACAGACACAGATACAGATACAGATACAGATACAGATACAGATACAGATACAGATACAGATACAGACACAGATACAGACACAGATACAGATACAGATACAGATACAGATACAGATACAGATACAGATACAAATACAGATACATATGCAGATACAGTAACAGATACAGATACAGATACAGATACAGATACAGATACAGACACAGATACAGATACAGATACAGATACAGATACAGATACAGATACAGATACAGATACAGATACAGTACAGATACAGATACAGATACAGATACAGATACAGACACAGATACAGATACAGATACAGATACAGATACAGACACAGATACAGATACAGATACAGATACAGACACAGATATAGATACAGATACAGATACAGATACAGATACGGAGACAGATACAGATACAGATACAGATACAGGTACACATACAGATGCAGATACAGATACAGATACAGATACAGATACAGATACAGATACAGATACAGATACAGATACAGATACAGATACATATGCAGATACAGATACAGATACAGATACAGATACAGATACAGATACAGTCTTTTCTCTTTTATGGGTGCAAAAATAAAATTAAAAGTAAATATAAAAAAATAAATGCAGCCATAATCAAGGAGCGTTTCTCGCCCCCCTTCGCAGCAAACATTTAACGATAACACCCAAAAGATATCAAAATCGAAATATCCTTAGACGACCCTCCTCCCTCCTCCCCCTCCAGTGGCATGCGTAAACTGCTTGACAAGCATAACAAACACAAAGTACACAAAAGGCCGCAACTTGACTGGGTGTCTGGGTTGTCTGGGATGTATTGGGGGTGTTGGGGGTGTCTGGATGGGTGTCCTGCAACATTTTTATGGCGTTGAAAACCAACCCCCTCTGTCTTCTGTCCCCACATCAGCAAGTAAACCCACAAGCCCAAGAACCAGAAAACCATTCAACATGGCGTCGTGTTCTGTGCTCTGTTTTCCTTTTGCTGCTTTTGCGATATAAACGAAGTTTAGCAAATAAATAAAACCGTTGCGAGACCTCAACGCCCAACACCTCCTCCCCCTCTCCCAGCCCCTTCCCCACGATTGGATTGCAATATATCGCGTACGTGCCGGCATGCCATAAATATGTGTGCGTCCGCATGGCAGCCAACAGAAATTATATTTCTGTTTGCATTTGCAACAATTTATTTTGCCCGCCCACAGTTGCCAACCACTCCGCCCCGCTCCAACCCCACCCACCCACTGCCGGGCAGGCAGAGTAAGGCACATGTTGAATCTGCCCCTATTTCCATAATGGCTTATGGTACGCTCTCAGATATAAAGCACCCAAAATGTGGCACCTGTCCTCTGTTCCTTTGTTCCTCTGTTCCGCCAAGGCAACCGCAGTTACATTTCACAAGTCCTTCAACTGCAAGCAACTTCAAATGGCTGCCCATATTTGAGCTGCAGCATGTGGACACAGTTGCTCAAGGCTGCTCAAAAATAAAACTTTATAAAAATGCACAACTATCTTTGAAGTGCTACACACACACACACACACACACACACACACACACACATTGGAGTATGCATTATTGCGGTATTTAAGCATTTAATTGCCAAAAGTAAAACTTGGACTTTCGGATCATAGCACTCTTGTTGCACACCCTTAAAAAAATAATTAAATCAATTTAGTTTCTACTTCGAAAAATATTTTCATAAATTTATATTATTTAAAAATGTATTTAAAAAAACACTTCAAAATATGCACCAAATATAAATTATATTTAATATTAATTTAACTATAGCTACTAAGCAAAACTGTGAATTATGTTTATAATATCTAAGTTTTAAAACAAATATTTTACTTAAAAATTATATTGAAAGACGGCCAAAAATCACATTATAATAATCCTATACAAATTTAGTTTCTTGTAGAAAGTTAAAAGCTGAAATTTCTGAGAAATTTGTTTATTAATTTTAAAAATGATGGCAGCAAAAAGTACTAAGCAAATGTATTATGTATTAGTATTAATGTATTAACTAACCTTAAAACTTTGATCTGATTTCAGAGCGGAATATTCTATATCTATCAATATCTAAATCTATATGTACATCAAAATCTATATCTAAGTCTATATCGATGTCTACATCTAAACAACATTTAATTATATGTTTCAAATTCTCTTCTATATGATATGTGAATTATCCATGCTGATCAGCAGCTTGTACAAAAAATATGGTCTTATCTAGAGTAGAGAATTGGAAAATGTAACAAGGCCAAAACTAAACTGCAGAATAAGAAAAACAGGGCCAGCTCCAAGCACAAGAAAAGGGAAAATGAGTAGCAGCAGCAGAAGAAAAAAACGTAGCACAAGAAACAAGTCAACAAATTTAAAATGTGAAAACTTTTCCAAGAAGTATTTGTTGAAAATGGGAAAATTCAAAAAGAGAGAGAGAGAGCGAACCGCAGCCAGCAGAGCCAAAGAGCTAAAGAGATAGAACAAAGTCGTCTGCGGCATTCAACGTTGCCAGTTGCCAGTTGCCAGTTGCCAGTTGTCTTTGCCTTTGTCTGCAGAGTGCGGAGTGGAAGAAAAGGTGCAAACATGGCACGCAGTTAGAAAGAGATACGGGCACACGCAGGACTTGATGATTTGATGTAAGAATCTGTGTATGTGTGTGTAAGCCAGCGCTGAGATTTTCTTTGTGGTTTCGACTTCTTTTGATAAACCATTTTAATTTTCCCACATTGTGCACACTGAAGTGCGCTGCAGCTGAAGGCCAACACCCATCACTCATCACCTTGCCACGACCAACTTCAAAGAGCTGAAACCCGAAGCTTTCCCAAAGGCAGCGGCGCCATTTTAGATTTGCGGCAAGTTTGGTTTACGCCCAGCGCTATTATGAAATATGATGAAATATGAATATAATATTCCACCCTCAACCTAGGCAGGTCTTTTGCGCAATCGCATTGTGGTGTTGCTGCACCCAAGCACACCACCCACTCTGAGTTAGAGTTGAGTATTTCCCCTCTCTCTCTCTCTCGCTGGGCATGCCAATCAAATTGCGGCATAACAAATATTATCACAACAATGCCACAAATTGATGTGCGTTCAGCAGGTTCTGGCCAAAAGCAACAACTGACTAAGATGGAGACGGAGACAAAGACGGAGACGGAGACGGAGTCTGAGACGGGGACTCATCAATCAAACGCACTCAGCAGCTCAACCAATCATCCAATCATCCAGCCATCCAATCACCCAATCGCTCAGGCGTAATGCTCAATGCTCGACGCAGCCACAACGCAGAAACAACAACAATTTTCCAATTAAGCGACCAAAAATTTGAGCATATGATGATTATTGACGATAAGAGCTCGAGAAAAATAGCAGCTCCAACCACACACACGAGCAGACACACACACGTATGTACACACACGGGCAGACACACACTCGTAAAATGTACAAATAAATCGCACAATTGTTTTTGCTGCCCCCTCTTGCCACTCGCCCCTCTCCATCTACGAACATTGAAACTAAAAGTTATCTGCGGCCAAGCGGCCAAAACAAAGAAACTTTCATTTCCAATTTTCTTGATGTATTAAATTATTTACGCCCTCTTGAGCACAGGATTTCGTGTGCGTGGGTGACCAAAAGACCGTGAGATGATTATATATATCTATTTATATATATATATATATATATACATATATGTATTATGTCTGTGAAGCTTTGATTTTATTATTATGCTTTGCGATAAATGCAAAAAGAAAACTGAAAATAGATGCAGAAATAGATGATTTTTACTGGAATTTAAGATTTTCTTGTTTTCATCTTTTGCTATAGCATTTTAGTATCTGTAATGATCGGGCTTGAAGGGTCCCGTTTTTGGGACACCAAGATAGGTGGCCTGTTGGTCCGTTAACTTGGTGAGCTTAACGCCCAGCTTGTCCATATGGAGGCTGGCCACCTCCTCGTCGAGCAGCTTGGGCAGCATATGCACCCCAATTGGATACTGATCCGATTTTGTCCACAGCTCAATTTGGGCCAACACCTGATTGGTAAACGAATTGGACATGACGAAACTGGGATGGCCATGGGCACAGCCCAAATTGACGAGTCGCCCCTCGGCAAGCAGTATGATGTGGCGTCCATTTGGCAACGTATAGCGATCCACTTGTGGCTTCACATTCACCTTGGATTTGGCCTTGTTGTTTAGCCAATCGACATCGATCTCGCAATCGAAATGGCCGATATTGCAGACGATGGCATCGTCGGGCATGTTGAGTAGGTGCATCGATGTGATGATGTGTAGACAGCCTGTCGTTGTCACATAGATGTTCGCCTCCTTGCTGGCCTCCTCCATGGTGGTCACCTCGTAGCCCTCCATTGCCGCCTGCAATGCATTGATCGGATCGATTTCGGTGACGATGACACGACCACCGAATCCCTTCAATGCCTGGGCGCAACCCTTGCCCACATCCCCATAGCCAGCGACGCAGCAAACCTTGCCGGCAATCATCACATCCGTTGCCCGCTTAATGCCATCGATCAGCGACTCCCGGCAACCATATAAATTATCAAACTTACTCTTGGTCACCGAATCGTTGACATTGATCGCTGGCACACCGAGTCTGCCAGCCTTGAACATCTTGTAGAGATTGTGGACACCAGTCGTTGTCTCCTCGCTAAGACCCCTGATGCCCTTCAAATAGTTGGGGAAACGTTCGTGCACCAAATTAGTCAGATCCCCACCATCATCCAGTATCATGTTCAGGGGCTGACAATCGGGAAAGACGAGCGTTTGTTCAATGCACCACGTGTATTCCTCATCGGTTTCCCCTTTCCACGCATAGACGGGGACACCAGTTGCCGCAATTGCCGCCGCTGCATTATCCTGTGTGCTGAATATGTTGCAGCTGGACCACTGCACTTGGGCGCCCAGCTCGACGAGGGTCTCGATGAGTACGGCCGTTTGGACGGTCATGTGAAGGCAGCCGGCGATGCGGGCACCCTTAAGGATCTTGTCCGGGCCGTATTTCTCGCGGCACGCCATCAAGCCGGGCATCTCGTTCTCCGCAATGATGATCGCCTTGCGGCCCCACTCGGCCAGACCGATATCGGCTACTTTGTATGCAAGCTTCGAATTGGACATCTTGCCGACTTACTTTTATTTCGTATTATTACTGAAGAAGATGAGGAGCTGGACGACAACCGACGGCCAAATCTGTTGAAAATTATGTTAATCAATTAATCCTGACGCTAGGAAACTTCGCTCCAACAAAATCAAATACTTGCTGTGATTTGGAGTAAAACTTGACACCTGACAGTATTAAAAGTGGGAGCACTGTTGAAAATTTTGTTAATTTACATTCAATGCAACCGTACATCTCTACATATGTTAAGTCCCTCATTAATGCGTACCAATTATGTTAAGCAACAGAATTATGTTAAGCAACTGAATCTAGTCCCGAACAAACTCTGCTTGAGTACACAGCGGCGGTGCTACTTGGGTTTTATTACCTTATCCAGGCATTCCCTGACGCGGGGAAACTTCGCTCCAACAAACACAATGGAATCAATGCTTTTACTTACGTTTGGAAACTTTTTCGAAATAGTTTTCGAAATCTACTTGCAAAGAAATATATTTTTGGATAGTAGCAGCATCGTACCTCTGTGTGAAACACGACGTTTGGAATCGAACTGCCTGCTCTGACGAGCCTTGAGGCAGTTATTTTATTCTTAAACCTAAACACAATTTTTTCATAATTAAAAGCTACGCAGACAAATTATACGCACAACAAATGAAATTGACATTCTTTGTAGTTTCCACTCTACAAAGGATAATATTAAATTTAGGTTATTTATATGCAAAAATATTATGCCTATTTTTAACTATATTTCGAGGGGATTGCTTCATTATAGAGATAGAGATAGACATAGAGATAGAGATAGAGATAGAGATTGAGATAGATACATATAAAGACAAATATATATATAATGATATGATTCAGATTACATATATTTAAGTAATTTATTTATCTGTCATATAATTCTCTGTTTTTGAAGTCAGAAATTTAATAAAATAAATAGGCGAATTCAGGGAAATATACGTAAGAAGCAGCAGAGGTGGTCAAGGGAGCGATTCATTCTTCAGAACCAAAAAATCAAGGGAATTATGGTTATTAACATAAGAATTAGATCTTCAAGCCCGAATTAATATTATGTTATTACAAAACGAATAAAAATGAGTAGTACGAAGACAACAAACTGGAAATGGAGCTGTTAATGCTGGAAAAATACACTTTTTATATTTCCTCAAATTTCAGACCCCATTTTAAAAATCCATTCCAAATTGTATTCTTCTTCTTTAAAATAAACACATAAAGCACTTTTCATGTATAAAAAAATTAAATTGTTTAGTTTCTTTGGCATTTAATAAAATGTAGCGAAAACAATTAGTTTGTGCATCGAATCCGATCGAATCAGCTGAGACGCAGTCGAAAGTGTCTCTTACGCTAGTTTGTTGTTTCACTGCAATCAGAATAAGATTTACAACTGTCACAATTTAAAGATACTCTGATACTGATACTCTTGCCCCCCCCCCCCCCCCCCTTCGCAGCGACTGCATTGGATATCGCACATGCGATATTTATCGTGCATGATTTTTACAGTCGCTGCGCAAGCTGTCAGCGAAAAGAAAATTTTCTTAACTGTATTCAACTCAATTTCACCCACTGGGCCACTGCACCAAATGTGCAGCCAGCTCACATCACAGATCCACGACGCCATCGGCCTCCATCCATCCATCCACCCATCCTCTCATTGTGCTCCACAGTTTTGCCATGGCAACGATCCAAGCAGGGAGCACACCCAGCTCCATGCGAACTTAATTACTTTTTAGCACGCATCATAAAAATGCATTAGATTATGTTCAAGGCTGTTGTTGTTGTCGATGTTGCTGTTGTTGTTGTTGTTGTTGTTGCTGTTGTTGTTGTTGTTGTCTCTATGGAGATTTGCAATATACGTTTATTTTTAATTATTAATTACCGTTTTGATTAATGGCTTGCAGAGCTGCAGTGTTGGCCTTGTCTGTCCATTTCATTGGCTTATACATTAAATCCTATCCTATTCACCTGATTTCGGACTTATTATATATTTATTTTTTGATTTCTAATACCAAAAAAATAACAATGTCAATTGAAACCTCATATTTTTGCAAGTTTTTAGCTTTATAAATAAATGCAGAATTACAGAAAATTTAAAAGTTGTGATGGAACCATGCTGCATGCAAGTTTTGGAATTTTTAATTCTATTGTGTGTACATTTATTTCAGAAAACGATGTGAAAATGTAGGGAGAAATTTTAGGAATTGTGCATTATTTTTTGATTTTAGAAAATTTTAAATTTTTACAGTTACAAATAATACATTATATTTGTGTGCCATTTAAACAGACGCCCAGTTTCCACAAGAGATCAAGTTAAGTACATTTTAAACATAGGTGATGCCCAGCTGAGTCAGTGCAGCAGCAGCACGAATGCGATCCAAGGCATGAATGATCATCTCCACAAACAACAACCATGGCTGAGCAAATAACGAATCCATGTCAGAGTTATAAACTCGATTCAAGAAAAGGCGAATCTTCTGCTTTAGCAAAAAATAAAATAAAAAATAAATCAAAACGCTTACACAAAATGATGGCTAAAAATTGTTAATTGGCCAAGACCAGTGGCAGCCTCCCCATCCCTCGTCCCATTGACGCGCACGCCAATTCTTTCCATCTGAGTGCTCCCCGATGGTGGTATCTCTGGCCATGTACCGCAATTTATAAAAGCAACGGGCGAGCAGCGATTTCGCTGGAGTAGCATTCAAAGACCGCTAGCGTTTGGCAGCAACTACTTTGCCACTGGACTTGCACCGGAATATTAATATACATATATAAATAGAGCATCAGTTTGATAAGCGGAATGGTGCGTCTCGAGTGGTTGCTGCTCCTGGCAACGTGTGCCGCCAGCATTGGTGCCAGCGTTGAGGCGGCTGCTGCCCAACTGCAGCAGCGACGTCGCCACAGCCTTGCCGAGGCGACACCGACACCAACATCTGCAGCCGCTGGTGGAGATTGGGGTGGACTGGGACCAGAGCTGGCACTGGTGCGACGTGTCTACGATGATTGCCAGGGCAAGAGTGATTTCCTCAGTTGTCTCAAACAGAAGGCGCTGCATGCCTTGACACGTGCCTTGGACCAGGACTCGATTAAGATCGTCGATGGTCTCGTGCTGGAGAAGCAGAATCAGAGCGATACAGAAAGCGTTCTTGGTGCCCTGACCGATGCCCGGCAATTTGGCAGCCTGACGCCACTCGATCGTGCCCTGCTCTCCAAGGTGGACAAACTGATGCGCACGCATGCCATGAAGATTGACATGGATTTGGATTTGGATACGGGCGCAGGAGTGGGTGGGGTTGGTGTCGGGCGCGAGAAAAAGAAAAAGAAGAAGGACGATGGCCACATCAAGTATGTGATTGCGGCGCTACTAACGGCAATGGGCATCGCCGGACCGTTGGGCCTGAAGGCACTGGCGGCTATAGCTGGCAAGGCACTGGTCATCAGCAAAGTGGCGTTAACCATTGCCGGGATAATAGCGCTGAAGAAGCTCTTTTCGCACGATCACAGCGAGGAGACCAGTTTTCAGGTGCATGCCGGCGAGCACAACAGGTAAATATCTCCGCCACAATATCACCCCTTTCTCTCTCCACTCAGATCTACTTTAAACCCCATCGAAACATCTTTCAGGCGAAACACGTATGTCATCAGGCCCGTCTCGAAAACAAATCCTGGCGCGGGCGCGGGCGTGGGCTTAACAGCCGCCGGCGGCAGTCCATCGGTGGATCCATATCGCTACTACTACGAGTACCATCAGCAGTAAGAGCGGGCGAGCTCAAGTTCAAGTTGTTCGCTTGTTGTTGTGCGTGTGTGTGTGTGTATTGAATTGTGTGCATTGGAGGATTTCATTGCTTATGTATATGTACATGTGCTTATGTATATGTATGCACAGTTGCAGCTAAACTACCAAAGAATCCAAGCCGAACCGAACGCAACGAGGTAACAATCCTTGGCGACCAACAGGCGCTAACTTATATCGTAGCTATTAAGTTCTAGTTAAATATATGCTTAAGGAAAAGTTATTTTCAAGTGCAATTTGCATCCAATAAACAAGTAGTAATTGTTAAAAACAAATCGAAGACTATTTTATTAAAGGCAAAGCCAAATTTTCTGCATGCATGAAAAATTCAATCGCCACTCACCCAGTTTCAGTATCATACATTTTAAAGCATACTTCTGGGCTGATAGTTTAAAGGCCTGTTTGTGGAATCAACATTTTTAAAACATACTTTTAGGCTGGAAAAAAAACAAAAGGGCAACTGCTTTTAACACAATATCTCTAACTTTGGCTATGTTCTTGCACATTTTTAAAAGACAGGGTGTGTTGGAATCGCAAGTATTATGGTGTCATCTAAGATGGAATGGCTGAAAACACTGATTCGAAATCACAAAATCCTTATTTTCTCGACGATTATAAGCACAATTTAAAAGTCCTTTGTCCAGTTGGTAGCCCTGGTCAAAGCAAAATTTTTGATACAGGGCTTAATGGACTCGACCTTTTTCTAGCTTCACTTGAATCGGGATGCTAAGGACAATTTGTGGTCTTTAAGTGGTCAAAAAGTTTTCTTATATAGCTGAGTAATACCTAAAAAGCGAATGTAATTTGGCCCTTTTTTTAAGTTTAGCCAAATTCTTAAGGATTTTTTAAGGATATGATTCGTTGGAATCGCGAGGAACAGAGCTATCAATCAGGGTTAGCAAATAGACGATTGAGTTTGAAAAGCAACATCTGTTTATTAGTAGCAAATATATAAATAAAATAATATCTAATGTTAATGGAATGATAATAAGGTAAATAATAAATTGCCAGTTAATCGGAATCATCAGACACAGTGTAGGTGACTGGGCCTCTTGTTCTGCGCCCGATTTTGGAGGCATCGAAAAGTCCATGTGGCCCGGCCGACGGACCCTGTGAAGAAATTGTAAATGGATTTATGAGTTTATATAAAATAAGAAGGAAAAGCTTTAAGGATGCTCACGGTTGTGGCAACAGATACATCCAAATGCGGTTTAGCACGAGTGCTTGGTGCACTGGCTGCCGATGCACCGCCTCTGCCTCGGCCACGCGCACCACGTCCTCGACCGGCACCTCGTGCGGGTTTGAAAGTCATCGCAGGCGCCGCAGACAAATTCACATCAGTTGTGATGGCACTTGCAGTAGAGCCATTTGGCTCCGATTTGAAGGTATAGGCATCTAATGTCTTGAGCAGATCATCAACCTTGTTGCGCAGCCGGAAATTGCTCAGCTCATCATCGATATTCTCCAGAGCTGGCAGCGTGTCCATTAAATGCTCTACAGCCTTTTCATTGTAAAATCTGCAAGAGGATTAAAAATGAAATTTAACTTGCTCATTGTTTGTTTCATGTAATCGTACCTCAAAACGGATTCAGCTGCATCAAGGTCGGAACGCTCGACCATTCGATAGGTGACCTCGGACAATGCCTTCGCGTGCACCAGCTTGAGCGGATTTTTATCCTTGACTTCGTCGAAGTAGCGATCAAGCAATTCCTCCACACGAGCCACATTATTCACCTAAAAGTGAGTTGAATATTAATTAGTATTCATTGATTGGATGAGGTGAACTTGCTTACCATGGCGCGCTGCATAGCATCCTTGTCCACATTAATCTTGCCGGTCTTCATGCGCTTGATCAGCTTCTCAAACTTAACCACATCGGCGACATTGGCCACACGTGTGTCAAACAGTTGACCAAACCGAATCGTGTTGAACATGTGCAGCTCGTCGGTGTAGCGCAGACGCAGTCGGATTAGCGGCAGCGTCGGTTGCTTTGGGTGCCCCGTGAGCATCGTTTTGGCCTCCTCAAGCATGGCTTCCACTCGTTTTTGAGCGAAGTCATGCACCTTGGTGGACGCATCGCCAGATGCTAAATCCAGCTCATCGACATAATCATCCAAATCAATGGAATTGAATATGAATGGACGCACCGTTTGCAGCGGTATTGGTTTAAGGTGAAACTTTGTCTTGTATATCTCCAGGAGGCCGACGTGCTTCTTGATGGACTCGCCCTTGGCCAGCGAGGTGGCCACCGACGAGCCCGGCTGCGAAACGTAAAAATCGCGCACCGCATTCACCTCCGGTTCAATGCGGCAATCGTGCTCGTGTCCCCAAATAACCAAATGAAGAAACGCCGGCAGCAGCTCTTCAGGCAGATAGTTTTTGGGGCCACGATCGGCTCGATTCTGATGCACGACCATCAGATGGAACCAATCATCCTCCGACTCCTTGGGGCAATTGATGGTCACCTGGAAGTCCTTGAAAATGCGCACCAAACGCGCATCGTGAATATGGCTTAGTCCATACAACGCCAATTGAGTTTCGCCCTTGCGGATCAGTATCGGACTAATCTCCAGCTTCGTTAGATCTGTCCACCGGCCAAAGTAGTTCACCAGACCCATTGTGCTTAGCAGATCCAAGGTGCTCAAGCGTCCAAAGCCACTTGGGTCATCGTGATTTCCGTGTATGGAGAACACCGGTATGGCAATGTTTAAATTGGGATCCTCGTAGTTTACCGACTGATTAACGGTGTTGTGAAAACAAGCCGACTGATCGCTCAATATCTCCAAGGACACCGGCTTGTCCCCAAACGTATACCGCCTCAGTAATTCGATGCACCTGGACAAAAATAATTGAATACACGTTTTCAAATTGATATTCTATTATACTCACTTGTGCGTAGCACTCTGGCTAGGCTCAGAGTCATGAAAGAGATCACCGCCCAGCAATATCATATCCACATCCTCGGACACGGCCAGTTCTAATATTTCCTCGAATGCCCTGAAACTGTCCTCGCCACGAATTGCGTCCTTCTCAGCATAGCCCAAATGATTGTCGGTGGCCACCATGATGCGCATGATGTTATCAGCATCCTTTTCACCATTATCTGCCATGTCTGCCATTTATGCTACGCATAAAAATTTCACAATATATTGCGCGGGCACATTACATTAAAGATTCTTATCGATTTATAAGAAATCAGCTGTTGTTTATGTGTCGATAGCTGCAAAAAGTCTGGCAACACTACTGGCCCCGGGTCAGTGAAATATTTAAATTGTTTTTATTTGCGATAACATCAGATAACAAAGAAACCTCATAAACATATAATCGGTTATTGTACAGTTTATTTAAGTAATAATCTCAATTGTAGAAACATGTACCGTTGTCTAAAATTAAAAATATATAACCAAAAACAATGAAAATGATGTTTTATTGTTTATACTATCTTTGCTAAAGGGGAAAAAAGTAAATACTTGAACTTATCCAGACCATTTGTTTTGCATCGCTGCACACAGTTTATATATACATATATGACTTATCAGTTCTATATATTGAATGTGTCACCATTCCAATCACAGCCTATTAAATCGCTATATTTAATCGGTTTCAATCCAAATAAGGCATTATTACTTCGTTAATTACTTTCTTGTTCCTATGCCACGATAAATGGTGTACAGATGGCTTAACAATTATTGTTAATTTGTTCGCCTCCAATAAGGTTTTCAAACCAATCGAGTCATTTATGTAAATCCCCCGCTCATAAAAAGGGATCACGTCCAAAGACTCATCAAAATAACTAAAATGACTAGGAGAGAAAATAACATTTACAATGATTGTAATTTCTGTGAGTTATACTACAAACCTGGACTGCCAGGGCGTAATTACACCATCATTCGGACCACCAATGAGGATTACTTTATCAAGTCGCACCATTCCCATTTTGAATGATGTTGAATTGGAACTAATCTTTTCATTGTTAATTAGCGGCAAGAATTCACTATAATTCATATATAAAGACTGTTTATGCGGATCATTCCAATAGCCACCGACAGATGTGTATTGACCCACCCGCGAGTAGAATAGCTCAAAGGCCGTCTTTGCTGCCAGATCCGGAAATATTAAATGCAGGAAACTAGCTGCAAAATACAGATAAATTATGTAGAACTTGTGCCCGATTTATATATTCATATATTTCTATATGGCATACTTCCGTATTGACCCGCTTGGGGTGATGATAGTGAAATAAAGGTCTTGACCTTGTGATCGGGTAAACTTTGTATAGCCGCTCTCGCCAGAAGTCCGCCCTGCGAGTAGCCCAACACAATAAATCCATCCGGATGTAGTTTCCCAATTCGATCTAAAGCATAACAATAAAAAATAATGTCAGCGATATTTACCCCTTGGTGAAATAATGACACTTAAAAATAACTCACCAATATAGTCCCTGATTTGCGCAACTTGCCGCCAGGCATTTTCTAGGCTGTACCAGCCGCTGAACTCATCGCAATTGTACACGACTGTACCCGGATGCAGCTGAAACCGTAATACAGATGCAGGATTCAATTTATTGCGTTGTCGGAATTCGACTTTGAACTTGTCAAACAATAACAAAGAAGAATTTTTTGCACTTTTACCTTTTCGATGTGTCGCACCAAAATTGTCATAGATTCAGCACCCGACAGTATGCCATGGAGTATCACAACGGGCTTGTACGCCAGCGTTCCCATAAAGTACATGCATAATATTAGCCAGCATCCTATTCTCATTTTTTCCCGTTGTTTTCGTAATGCTTCAGAAGACTTTCTGCGATTTGTTTGCAATACTTGCCATTTGCGTAGGTCTGTAAACACTTTAACAGTCAACTTACACTGTGAAGCAGCTCTGTTAACAAGAGGAGCAGAGCTGTTACAATTATGTAAAGTCTGGTATGCAGCTTCTAATAGCAAGCAAAATTTTGTTTAGAATATGAATTTAAAATTATTTTGTTTATTCTATAATTAAACAAATTTAAATATATAAATTTATAATTAGGTTCGTTTATTCACTTGTCAACTTACACGAGTTTTGTAATGTACTTTGCACTATTGAATCTCTTCTTAAAATTT
Organism: Drosophila nr. medialis 2 BK-2023a; assembly: GCA_035044325.1. Classification (NCBI taxonomy): domain Eukaryota; kingdom Metazoa; phylum Arthropoda; class Insecta; order Diptera; family Drosophilidae; genus Drosophila; species Drosophila nr. medialis 2 BK-2023a. The sequence goes on from JAWNMH010000394.1 coordinate 1,465,163, forward strand.
AGAACTAGTCGCGGCAAAACATTTTAAATACATATGTACATATGTATTTGTTTATATATATATATATATATATATATATTATTACAACTTTCTCTATTTAAGTAAAACAAACCTGACCTGGATACGCGGCAGTATTTTCTTTCACTTTCATCTCTTATACAAATTACAAATGTTGGGGATCTTTACTCTTATCAGGATTAACAGGCCAGTCTGTGTTTGCCATGTCTATAAAATACGTGTGATTCTGCATATATATTATAACTAATAATATAAATCCTCGATCAGCAGACTTCATCCAGCCACCTCCTCGCTGACAAAATCGAGTTTAACAACCTCAGCGGGTAAACATTCCTCGACATCCACTTCGTTCTCCTGGACATTGATGCGATTTAGGGTCATTGAGACATCCGGACCACATTTCAATTGCGCCGTCGATGTGGTGCTAACAACATCCTCGCCACCAACAACAACAGCAACAGTTGCCGGCACCAAAATCTGTGGTAATTGTTGTTGTTGCTGTGTCGCCGAAGTTGCCGCCACAATTTGTTGCTGCTGCTGCTGTGCCGTCGTCGATGTTGGCTGCTGTATGATTATATTCTCTGTGATGGTGGGCGTATTGGAAACGGCGGCAGCAGCTGCCGCTGCTTGTGCTGCGGCCAATGCAACTGCTTTCTGTTGTTGCATTTGTTGAAACTGTTTGATTGTCACCGTTGTTGTTGTTGTCGTTGTCGTCGTTGTCTGTGGCTGTAAAATGATTTGCTTTGCTTGCTGCTGCTGCTGTGGTTGTTGTTGGATGATGTGCGATTTGAAGACTTGTTGTTGTTGTATGTTTGGCTGCACGGTTTGTATGACATGCTGGACCTGCTGCACAGGCAACTGTTTAGCCGGAATGCCCGCATCCTCAAATGCCTTCTTCTTAAGCGCCTGTCGTATTTGCGAGCTGCAAAAGTGGTAAAAAGAGTGAATTTTAAATATAGTAATATTAACTGTCATGTTCTCTCGCTATGTTTTTGTTCTTCTCTCTTTTTTTTGTCAGACTTACACGGTGCGACTCTTGATGCTCAGACTGATTTTGCTCAGATCGTCGGAGAAGCGCATTATGGACGAGTGCAACATGTCGATTTCCTCGTCTGTCCATTTACTGTGCCGTGCATAGCGAGGGAACATGCAAAATTAACAATTAAGCACTATATATGCATATGTACAAAATCTAACATCAGTCCAGCTTACTTACCCGGACGGAGCTTCGGCATTTGGATGCAATTGCATTGTTAGATCACCGAGTCGGCTGAACGCTTGACCCGCTGCCGTAAATATTTCCCCAACCTGCAAGTACAATAATTTGTGTTTTATTTTCAGCTGTTTTGTTTTGAGTTGTTGTTGCTGTTGTTTGGCATGCGGTGCAAATTCAAAACAAACGCGCCCTCTCGCCGCCCCCAAAATGAAGCACAAACACAAAATTTCGCTACCATTCGCACCCGAAGGAGTGAGGCGATATGACAGAGACGCACACAGCCGCAAAGTTTTCCCGCACAAATCTCGATTGGGGCATTGTTTGCCAACCCGTGGCGGGTCCGAGTTGCACTGTTAAATGCGTTTTGCTTTTAACATACCTTTGTTGCCGAATTCATGGCCCACTCAAGCTGAATTACTTTTTTTTAATACAAGGTTTAATATGAACGTGGTGGTTGGGCGATTGTCGCCCGATATGTTGGCACTGCAATGCTTTCGCTTCCAATTGATTTCATCGCGTTGTCGCATTTATCGAACCAATTCGATAACAGTGTTTCCATCGGTCACGTCTGCATTTTGGCAACAAAAAGAAAAAACCAATGTTCGATATATTTGAATTTAAATTTATTAATGACTAAGGTTGTAAACTATCGAAAACTTTTATTACATATAAAACAATAAATTATGAAAACATATTTTATGCAAGCCTTTCGTTGACTCAATCTTTCGACAACATCTTCGGCGTTTTCAATGCCCCACAATAGTTAATTGGGCTGCTCTTTAATTACAACTTAACATATACATATAAAAGATCACTCAACAATTGTAATACTATCATATTATGACTTATTTAGAGGGTTCCGCCAGGTTGGCGTCAGCGGCTTTCCGAAATTTCTCGAGCTCATCTCCGCGCAGTTTGAGGGCCCGTTTAGCGTACTCATACTTTTGGTTTAGGAGAGCATAGTCTTTTTTCTGTACGTCCAATTGGGACTGGAAAAGAGAAAGTGAATTGTGATGATTCTGCGAGAATGTGTACATTAATATTCCACACAGACCTTAAGTGCATTAATTTGGCCGGCTGTTTGGAAGGAAATGTTGGAGCCATCGGCATTTTCATTTTGCTTTAATTTCTCCTCTAAATCCTTAATTTTGAGATAACGAATGCGACACAGTTTCATGCTATCTTCGAACTTATCAGACATTTTCTGTAAAGCAGTCTCCACATCGGACTCCGTTTGCGTCTCTGTGGTTGACAGCATCTTGACGGCTTCAGCCGTCGTCGTTGCCACTTGGTTGCTGCTGGCCGAGATGGCTGCAGATGCTGCCTGAACGTTAACCCTGCTCATCAGATCTACGTTCTTTTGTCGTAAGCGTTTGATCTCATCGCGTGCCTTCGCCTGCTCCTCCTGCAGACGTTTCTTCAGTGTGGCTGTCTCCTCCTTTAGAGGATGATTCTTTAACTCCAAATTCTGCGTGGTCACGATACTTTCCGCTATGAAAAGCTGGCGTTGACAATCCTTGAGCTTAGTATCAAGCTCCTTACAGTTGCAGTTTTGATCTTCAATTGGATATATACACATTTGTCATGTCAGCTTGGGTGCTTTTGAGTTTCTAAACTTACCAACGGGGTCCGTCATGCAGGCCACATGCCTCGAATCATTCCAATACGACTGACGACGCCATTCATCGTGTGTGCTAATCCGTCTATTTTTGCGCAACTCAGTCTCCAAGCATACGGATTTCTGTTAAATGTTTACATATATTATGTTTAAACTCGATCTTTTGGTTGGTTTTACTGCCTTGTTACTCACCCTCGGTTGCTTCGTCTCACGATCCAAACTCTTTCGGGGTGCAGATGATGTGCTCGACGTACTGGAGTCAAATGATATTCTGCTGCCATTGGCCATAGATCTCAAGTCCGACTCCAGCTTCTTGGCAATCTCATCGGTCGTGCAGAGTTTCTCCTCCAAGTTGCGCTTGTCCTCCATTAGACTAGAAATTGTGCCATCCAAGCGTAATCGCTCAGCATCAAAGTTGGTCTTATTCGTTCTCTGCAAATTATAAATAGATGTACATATAAAAATATATTAAATATATCAAGCACTTTGTCCTGTTCTAACTGACTAATTTCATAGAAGCAGCTTTTCATGTAAGAGAGAAGCATTGAATCCTAAAAATATATTTTAGGCAACTTGTTTTCTTTTTTCATTTTAAATCTGAAAGTGTTCCTCAAAGCACTTTTTGAATATATCAGTGGACACAATTCAGTTCAAGCCACGTTGGTTATAAATAAATGTAATATAAGTGCTATATTTATTTATATATATCTATATATATATACATACGACACTTACCAGCAAAGAGCGCGATTTATCAATTTCCTTTTGCAACATTTCAATTCGGTTGCCCAGTTCGGAACTCTTTTTTCTGGCTTCCGTAGTAACTGAAGTCAGTCGTTCCTCAAGCTGAGCATTTTCGAGTTTCAGCTGCTGCAAGATCTTCTTGTTGGAGTCCATCTTAGACTGCAGCTGCTCATTGCACAGCTGCAACATTGCATTGCTTTCGCGCTCCTTGTCCAAATCACTCTGCACGTTCAGGACATTTTTCAGTTTCACCGTCAGCTGCTGATTCGCTGTCTCCAGTTCCAGTTTCTTGGTGAGCAATGAGTCCAGCTTGAGCTGCAGTTCATTCTTTGAGCTCTGCACCTCCTTCAATTTGTGCTCAAATTGATTGGATTGTTCAATTAGGGTTGCCTCCAGCGCCTGCAGCTTGTTCGACAAGCTGGATTGCTCGGAGCAGGCGGTGCTGTGCAAACGCAACGTTGCCTCCAATTCGGATTGCAGTTGATCGACTTTGGCACTGTGCGTTGCAGCCTCAATGCGAGTCAGCTCCAATTCTTTTTCGAGATTCTTCACTTTCACCGCCAGATTCTCGCTGCGATTGTTCGCTGCGTTTAGAAGGCATTTGCTTTCTTCGTGCTCGCTGAGTAGCTTATCAAAATCGATTGCCTTCCGTTCGGCCTGCTTAACCTCTTCGACCAGATCAGCAATTTTGCTATTTAAAGTTTCCACCTGCTCCAAAAATGTAGCCTTCTCTGCAGCATTGGCTACCAGCTCAGCCTCCAACTGTTCCAACCTACTCGTCAGCTGTTGCTGTTCGTTGTGCTCCGATTGGAGTTCGTTGTTCAAGCGTTTTATTATCGATTTGCTCTCATCCACCTCAAATTGTAATGAGCTCTTCTCCACCTTGAGGTTATCCAGGCTAAGTGTATACTCAGCCTTGAGCTGTTCGTAGTTATGCAACTGCTGCTCGTATTTGTCGAGCATCTCTTGCAACTTTTCATCCCGATTTTGCTTCTCCTCCAGATTCTTACTGCTCAATTCACTTCGTAACTTCTGCACTAGCTTCTGGCTTTCATCGTACATTGATTCCAGCTCGTGTTTCTCTCTAACCAACTGATCCACTGCCAGCTCATTGGCCGCCTTAATATCGAAGAGTTTAGTGCCGCTTTCAGCGCTGAGCATCTGCAATTGGTCCTTGCTCTGCGACAATTGCTTTTGCAATCGCTCCAAACTGGCCTCGTAGCGAGCCTTGTCCTCCTCCCATTCCGTGTTGTATTTGCGCAGATTCGTACGGTAACAAGTCTCGCTGGCCTGGATCTTCTGCAAATACTCCAGCACAACCGCATCCTTCTGCTGCTTTTGCTTCACCTCAAATGAAGTTTTCATATCACTCAACTGGTTCTCGTATTTCTCTTTGGTGCATTTCATCGTTTCTTCATTCTGTTGCCACTTCAGTTTGAACTCCTTTTGCGATGTCTCCAGAGCAGCTTGCATTTCATTCAGACGCTTCTCGTATTCCTCCCTGGATGACTCCAGTTTTTCTCTATTCTGTTGCTCCCGCAAATCGAACTCCTTTTGGGACGTCTCCGATGCGATTTGCATTTCGTGAAGACGCTTCTCGAATTGGTCTGCGGAGCATACATCTTTTGCTGCAGTTTCGAGACGCTGTTTCAGTGCATCCACAGACTCTTCAGCCTTGATGCTACGCTCCAGCAGTTGTGCATTCGTTTCCTGCAGTTTGTCAATGCGATCGGCATCGTCCGACAATTTAGCGGACTGTCGCTCGAGCAACTGTTGATCTTGAAGAGCGTTCGCTCGAAGTTTCACCTGCAACACATCCATATTTATGCAGCGTTCGTTAAGCTCCTGCAGCTCTGACTGCATTCTCTCGATCAGTTCGTCCTTGGTGCTCAGCTGCACCTGCAGCTGATAAGATTCGGTTTTCAGAGCAGACAATTCGGCCTTGAGCAGACCGAGCTCGGTCTCCATTGCTGATCCGCTGCTGTCGTTGTTGAACAGCGTTCGTGCGGTGCTGGACATGAGTTGGCCATCGCTCTCGTTGAGGGTGTTCTCCTTGACCTTCTCCTGCAGCTCCTCACAGACCATGGTCATTTCGGCATGCTGTTTCGCGAGAGATTCGATTTGTCGCTGATAGTCCTCCACTTTGTTGACGATCACCGATTTTTCCAGCAGCGCCGATTCCAGATTTGTCATCTGATCGCGCATGTCTTTGATGGTGCCCTCGGTGGCATCAATCAGCATATTCTTCTCGGCCACCTCACTCTCTAGCCGAGCGATGTGCGCCCGCAATTGTTCCGTTTTCTGCTCAGCACTCATCAGCGCAGCCTCGGCACCAGCAGCAGTTGCATTTGCAGCCGACATTTGCCGTTGCTGCTTGAGCTCCTCTTGCAGGGCATCGCACTGATCTCGCAGACAGTCGCCATCCTGAACGCTCTCCATCAGCTGATTGGACAGATCATCGTATTCGCGTTGGATTTCACCAAATTTAGCCTCCATGTTGGCCAGGCTCTCGACGAGCTCCTCGTTGCGTGACCACAACTCCAGCTCAAGTGCATTGTTGATCCCTGCTGTGCTCGCTGTTGCCGTTGCTGTCTGCATGAGTTCCGCTTGGATCTGCTGCATGGATGCCTTCAGCGTTCGGATTTCCTCTTGCAAACTTTCGTTTTGGCTTTCGAGCTGTGCATAATCCTGCTGTAGTTTCACATACTTTTCTTGCGCGGCTTCACGCAGCCCGTAATCCTGCTGCAATTGCACATACTTCTCCTGCATTGATTCGAGCCGTTCATAATCCTGCTGCAGTTTCACATACTTTTCCTGCATAGCCTCATATTTGGCCTGCATCGATTGTAGGATCTGATTGTGCTGCTGTTGCGCCACCTCGAGAATATTGTATTTACCCTGCAGCAGTTCCTTGGCCTCCTCGGCAGCCACAAAGTCTTGGCCCAGACGATCACAGAGCTGCGACTTTTCAGCGGCATGGCTGGTCACCTGTTTGTGTGCCAGTTGAACGCTCTCCAGCTGAGCCCGTGTCTTGGCGATTTCCACGCGCAACTGCTCGCATTCACACTCAATCAACTTAGCTCCTTCCACATTGGTTGTCGTCTGTTTGTGCTCCTCCAGCACGCGCTCGAGATCAGCACACTTGATGCAAATGCTCTCGCAGGTGGCTTCAATCTCGGGGCAGATGGATAGCATCTGATCTTCTTTGCTGTTGCGTAGCACATCCCTAGACAACTCATCGAGCTTGTGTTGCAGGCCGCCGATGGCGCCATCTTTCTCTGAGATGGCCGCCAAGAGTTCCTCCTCACGCCGCTTTGACTTCGATTTGTGGTTTTCAAACTGAAATTCCAAGTCGACAGCCAAACGATTTTCCATTTCCAGTCGCTGAACGGTTTGCTTCAACGTTTGCAGCTGTTCCTCGTATGCCTCGATTTTGGAATCAGCAGCCTGCTTTGAATTGGTCAGGCTATCAAAATCTGTGCAGCTACAAGTAGTAAGCGTAAAAAGAGACAGTTATTTAATGCTTTAATTCTGACTAATAACTATTTTCTAACTATTGTAGACAGGTAGATGCATTACTCTTGAAGCGATATTGATATTGAATTTAATTGAGCTTCATTTTATCTTCAATCTAGTGCCTAATTGAATGCAGATGGGCACCGCTGAAAATGCAGTTGCAAGTTGGCGTTTGGAGTTCCAAATTTTTCACCGCACGACCATTTTGACAATTAATTATGGCAAGCGAGACTCCCTAAAAATAGCGACTGCAGCTGCTAACCGCCTGCAGATGGTGGCAGCGCCTGTAGACAGCATTCCAGTTGAGGTTGAAACTACAACAACTACACACAACACACACACTCTCACGTGCACAAACACAACCACACACAAGAAATGCACTTTTATTGTTGCATTCGCTTTGAACTTATGCGTTATATTTTTACTCACAAGCGTATTTATTTTTTGCTTGATGCGGGGCCTCGATTGCGTTATGAGTTACATCAGAGTCACGTCTCTGGGCATTGGGAGTAGATAGCTAACCGAAGACGATATCGAACATTTAATGTGTGCGGCGGAGCGGAGCGAAACGGAGTGCGTTGAACAGCAAAGTTAAGTTAAATTAGGCAGCAACCTTAGGGTCACAACATTAACGGTATCAACATTTTATCTACGACAACGATTGAAGATCGATTATCGCTTATCACATTTGTTAGTTGGCATTGTCGTCAGACGTCTTCGAGCCGTCGAGCGTCAGGTGCCAAATTTATTCGCAATATGGTTTAGGTGTATTTGTACTCCGGTGCTATCATAACGACGCACAAAACCACACAACCATATTGCGTATGTGAGTGGGTCTTATTATTCAGCTCTCGGCTCGGCCGACTTTGCTCTTGCTTACTCACGCCGTGCTCAGCAACTGATTCCAAAAGACGAAAGCGAAACAATCGCTGTGTGATAAAATAGAAGAGATTTCCACAAAAGTTTACCACGTGTTGACTTTGTGCACAGCGAGCCGCAACTGAAGTGGTGAACACAATTTTAAATTTCCAACTGGCGCTGCCAATTGTTAGATAGAAGCAAAAGATATTAATTAATATAAGCAAATGTTTTTATAGATTGTCGAGCGATGATTTGGACAGACAATTTTGCTTGACCTGCACAGCAGATTATAAACGGCATTTCTAGTTTAAAGAGCAACATTTTTCGATTGGGCCGTGGCAAAAATGCCTCTGATGCGAATAATATTTACATTTCTAGTTTCAGCTTAGCTGTCCTAAACTCACCGCTGCATTAGATTTAGTCGCTCGGACTGTAGCTCATTAATTTGAGCTGTTGCCGCAGCAAATCTTTCGTTTAAATCTTCCCACTCGCAGGCAATGTCCTGCTCTAGATTGATGAAGGTATTCAGCTCCGTAGCGTCGCGTACTTGCATTGCTTTACTATGTATATATGGTTGTCCATATATGGGATGAGATGAGATGAGATGAGATGTGAGATCAGCGATGAACAGTGCAATGAAAATGATTTGTGAAACGGCAGTTATCACTGTACTTGATAACTTACCCTTCAATTTCGGCCAATTTTGGCGTTAAACATAGTGGTGGCAGGATTCGTTGGGTAACTAACGGGCTTGGACCAAGTCCAAAATCGTACTCAAGGGCTGGCTTAAATTCCTCATCTTCCTCGGCGATTTCCAGAGATTTCATAATGTTTATGGTCTTGGGTGCATTAACAGGACGGTGTCTTATATGCGAACCCGGTGGATAGAAACTTGGTTTCGGTAGACCCGAATGCTTGGGCTGGTCAGCAGTTGAACCATCTGACCCAGCCTCCGGTTGCGACGTTGCCGAAGACCAAGTGCGTCGGCGAATTTTATCGAGCTTAGCAGCAATTGTATTGCCAGTTATGATTTTCAGAGTATCAATCTTGATTCTCTGTTCCAACAATTTTACTTTGATTGCGCTTTCATTACGGCGCTGCTCCTCCGCCAAGCGATCTTTCAGCTCCTTAATTTCACGCTCGAGACGCTTCATCATCGTTGCATCCGACACGATCTCATTCATTTGTGGCTTCACGCGTATCTTTTTCGCACGCATCGCAAAGTTTAGCGTCGACTGCGATTCCTCCAAAATCGATGGTTTGATGCTGCATATAATTGAGGTGAACGTGTTCCCACCCAACGATGCCTGCAGTATACGCGTCAGTTTGGTTTCACGAAAACAGACGTACTTGTTGTCCTCGTTCTCGGACAAGCTCTTGATCACGTTGCTCAGAAAGTGCAAGCTCTTGTTAATGTGACCGCCCTCCTTAAGACGTGCACCCCGCGCACCCGTCTGATCGGCTCGCTCCGAACCGGCCAAATCCACCAGATTCAGCAGACTCTGAATGACGGCATCATCGGCATTATGATCAGTTTTACGTGACTCAATAATCTGCGGATGTAGTACAATTGTCAAATATATATAGAATATGTATTACAATTAGCTTACAATGCGAAATATGGCATGTGATCGACTGGAATGTTCGTTCATATTTGTTTCGCCCACGGTGCGCTCCTTGTTGCCCATGCAAAGGAACTGCAGCAGATCTTGCTCGCTGGTAATAATGCACTCTTTACAATTCACATGCACCATCCCATTGCTCTCGTGAATCTTCAGATCCGGCTTCTTCTCGTTCAGCAAATCGTAGATTTTCTCATTGTAAATCTCAATGTAGCCGACACGTAGCAGAAATTCGCGATCATTGTACAGGGCAATCTGATTAAATATCTCCTTGGCTGCCAGCACCATGACGCCCGGATTGCTCTTATCGCCCATCATGGTGTATGTTTTACCCGATGATGTCTGCCCATAGGCGAATATGGTGCCATTGAAGCCCTTCATGCACGCCTCCACAATGTGTTTGGCCATGCCATCAAAAACCATTTGATTGTTCGAATCCTGATCGAACACATAATCTGCAAAAACAATTGATTGATTGATTGGCGGCCATCTTGGCTTATTGTTGTTGCTTACCAAAAACACAGGGATCAGCTTGGCTGTCTATTAGCTGTATTGCGCGCTTGTCCTTCACCTGCCACAGTGTGGTAATTCCTGGTTCGCTGGGACGCACCTTGATGCACACTTGGATGGCGCTCTTTGCAGACATGATGTGGCCAGCACGCAGACACACACAAGCACAAACACAGTAAGACAAAATTATGAATACAATACGACTAAACGACACTTTGCTCCAGGAAATATTGATTACACATAACAATTCTTTACAGTTAATTCGAACGAATACCGCTTTGGTGTGCTTCTTCTTATAAGTGTGCCGGTCAGACGCTAATCTAGCGGGCGTCTTTCGCGCAACCAATCACGATAAACTTCTGGCGTATGTTATCGAACTGTTGCATTTGCATGCGATCGTCAGCAGGGATGGCACGCTATACGAGCCGATAAGCTTCAGCAGCCCGTTAAATTTTGAATGTATTATTTGAATATCGATAAAAACGTTTCTTTAGTATTAAAACACACTCTTTGGTTGTTCTTCATAACGCAGTTTTATTTGTAATTTTAATAAATATTAATAACTTTCTAAGCACATGGATCTCTACTTAAATTGCTTATGTAACTTGTATTTAACTAACTCATTTTATTCTAGCGACTTAACTGCATTATGTGTTGGTGTTGGTGTGTGTGGGTGTGCATGTATTGTGTGTGTAGTGTGTATGTGTGTGTGTAGTCACAATTGCATTTTGTATATTAAAATCAAAAATGCAACAATTGCACTCGGCATTAAGTTACAAATAAAATACAAATAGCTAAAGTAATTAGACGTTTGCAAAAGAAACGTAGCCAGAGGCAATGTGGAACAGGGAGATAATAAACAAATTTAACATACTTGTCTTTACTTATTATCTTGCTTTATTTATGAGTATATAATTTATTACTATGCATTTCCATAATCATTAAATTTATACTATATTAGAGATGACTTGTGATGAAATTGTCCAATTAACATAATTACTATACGAAAAGAAATACGTAAGTATATCAAAAATTGCGCGCTTAAATAATATAATAATATGCAAGTAAATTACATTTAAATTAATTGAGGTAGAAAATTACTAAAGTAACACATATATTCATGTTGTAATAAGGCAAGTGGGGATTTCAACTCTTTTAGAGTCTCTGTGCACATCATCAATATTGAAACTAACAAACTAAACCTACAATAATAAAAACGAACTAAATTTACATTGAATAACTTGCGAAATCGGAGAGAAACCTTTTTGTTAAGTTTAAGTTTAAGTGTGTGTGTGTGTGAGTGAGTGTGAGTGTGTGTGATCTAAAAATATATATATATATATATATATATTGAGGTATATCTGATTCTATTACATTAACCCCAGTATTTTTTTATTTGCGTGTAATTATAGCTAAGCATACAATATACATATGTAGTTATGTATGTGTGTGCTGGTGCCTATTAATTGTATGTATTTAATATATATATATATTTATATATATATATATTAGTATATCTCACTTTATTGTACATAAACGCATAAATAATAATGAAATGTACACATTGCCTGGCTAATTGAAGGGGAAATCCTTAGATTCACATTTACAGACTATGTACTCATTGGCGCACCCAACCAATGCAGATAGATCCTTAAGCTACACTGAACGCAATCTGTATGTATAAGCAAGTACGGCCATAACGAATATATTTGCATGTATGTATATTTATGTAGGTAGTTATGTTTTTCTTTCATTTCATTTTTAACTGAATGTAATTACGAGTAATGCGTACGAGTGGATTACACAATTCTTTTTGCTGAGGTAGTTTTGGTTGTTTGCGGCGGTGGTTATCCGTGTATTCCTGAGATATGGTTATGTAACATTATAAATACAATACAACTTGAGTGGTCGGCTAGCAAGTATATATATATACATATATATATATATATACTCGTCTTCATAAAAAGAAAGTCATGTGTAAGCTCTAATAAATTGTGACATGGCACATCTGAATTTGTCTTTGTTACTCTCAAAACTGAGACGGATAAAAAATATATATATATATATATAAACGCCTTTTTAAAGAGTATTCGTCCTGTCCGTTTAAATGCTTCTTGTTTTTTTTTTAGTTTTAGTTTTTTTTTTTTTGTTTTGTGGGTGCGTATCTGCTACAACAATTTATATACTATTTACAGAGAATTGTTGACTCATTTGCAAAAATGTTTGTTAACACTAACTTACGTGGTCTAGTTCTAGGTTTAGGTTTAGCTTTAGGTATTTTGGAGTATGAGTTCTTCAATGATTTTTGAATTTGTCTTGGTTCGGCAACATCCTCAACTGCATGTATACACACAACAGGTACATGTGTATATAAGTAGTACATATGTATATAGGATAAGTATGTAAGTGTTTGTGTGTTTGTGTGTGTGTGTAAGTATCTAGGCATCTAACTCACATACGAGTATCTGTTTAGGTAAGTTGATTATTTACTCTCATTTTGTATTGGTTTTTGATTTGTTTTTGTTTTTTGTTTGAAAAGCACAACATAAATTCTACAATAATTGTTGCAAACGCAGCACATGATATTAGTTCATGATTCGGTTTCTAGATACCTATATAACTATCGTATTTATCGTATTTATCGTATGCATTTAGTGTATATACTATATGTATGTTGTACACGTAAACTGGTATACATGAGGATAAGGCTACTCGTTACAAATGTTCCATTTTTTTGGGGGGTATACAACGGTGACGACTCTTCAAAAACGATCGAGTTGCACATACATATTTATGTATATATATATGTATATATATATATGTGCTTAGTATATCTTTTGCTCTCTCTTCCAGCTGCTCTTTATGTGTGATGAACACCCTCATCCTCGGAGTAATTGTCCTCGGCATCCGAATTAGCTGCCTCATTGTTGCTACCCGACTGATTGTTGTCCAGACTCAGGCCCAAATCCATCGGCTCCGAACCGTCGCGCCTAATCTCCGCCTCCACATCCGCATCGGCATCCACATCGACTTCATCGGCCGCCTCCTCGCCAATGCCAATGCCAGCGCCAACGCCACCCACCAGATTCGCATGGAGGTGACCCACCGTGCTGAGCGCCAGCGCCCCATTTGCATTCGGCGATAAGCTGCCTCCCTGCTGCTGCTGTTGCTGGTCACGCCTCAGTATCGGTTCGATGGAGAGTCCACCGCTGACCTGGCCATAGCCACCGGCTGCCGATGCGCCCGTCAGCTTGCTCAGATCGAACTGGGCGGGCAGCAGCCCAGCCGGCAACTTGTCCAGACTGTGACCCATCGCATTCAACTGCGCCATTTTGGCGGCATGCAACGCGGCTGCAGCGGCATGCTCCTGCGACATGCCCATGCCTAGAAAAAAGAACAGGGACAGGGATTAGTATTGAAGAAATGAATTCCCTTTCGAGAATCTATATTTATATAAAGACTGCAAGCCGAAAAAAATCTGCAAATGTGGCTGATATTTAATATTAATAAATTATAAATATATTTTTTTAATTTCTGCTGATATTTAATATTCCCCATTATTTTATTTTACAATTATTCTTTTATAGAAATGTGGGTTCCGAATTTAGGTAAAGTAATTGTGATTTTGGTAATTCAAAAATCATATTTTTAATTTATTCTACTCGATTTTAGAGGAAATTGTCCGACTATTTATACTTTTTCTTAAAATAATATTTCAATTTTGTTCTATTCGATTTTAAAATCGATTATTCAGATATACCCCTATAACTCTATATATAAGAAGTTGGAGTCAAAATCGAGAGACTAGAAGAAGGCAGACTGTTCAGATAAGGCTAACCAAGAATTAACCAAGAATGCACACTAAGGAACCCACTGATAACTAGGGTATACAACAAGTGGGTTGGTTTGTCACTCACCGAACGTGTTCTCCGTGATGAACTGCAGATAGGTGTCCAGCAGCGATTGTCCAGCGCTGCTGCTGTTGCCCAGCTGCACGCCGCCGGCGACAGCGCTCAGATCCTTCTGCTGGCCCATGGCTGCCGCGGCAGCAGCGGCAGCTGCCTCGTTTCGCATCCGCGAAATGGTTGTGTTCGCATGCCCGAAATTGCTTAGGAGACTCTCGTGGTAGCGACTTAGGTCGCTGGCATTGCCGCCGACGCCATAGAGCATGCTGCCGGTGGTCAGATCCTCGGGATCATCATCGGAATCCTCGCCATCGTCTAATGGGCCGCCGCTGGCATTGCTGAGGTCCAGCTTATGGGAGCCATTTCCACCGTTGCCGCCGCCACCGCCGCCGCCGCCGCTGCTGCCGCTACCGCCGGTGGGGGATGCGCGGGCACGCAGCTCAGCTGGTGAAATCTTGACGCCGGCCTTGGCCAGCAGCCGCGAGGCGAGATCCGGATCAAAGGCGCTGGGCATGGGCAGCACGGGCAGATCCTTGGTGGAGATGCCGCGATGCTGGCGCGACATGTGCGAGTGCAGCGAATTCCGCGACTTGGCCACCGTGCCGCACAGGACACAACGATAGCCCGGACAGACAGTGTGCTTGTCCTCCAGATGGGTGCGCAGCGTGTGTGCCGACCTATAGATCTTGCCACATTTGGGGCACGGTCGCGGATCGGTGGCACGCACACGCATTTCCAGAGTGCGACGCGAAACTGTGAAAAGAATTGCACAAATAATTGAAATTATTAACCAATTCAAGCAAATATTTTCAATACCCGAAAACGAGAGCTGAAAAACCCATAGAACAATGCAAAATTGTTCGCAAGGATTTAAAGTTGAAATTGGATTTAATTTTCAAATAAATACAAACTAATAAATTAATAAAATTAATAAAATAATTAAATAATAATTTTGCCTTTATTAGTTTTTCAGCTCTCATTGTTTCAATTGAGAAAAAAATCCAATCGCTCGACTTTTCTTCGTTTGCTCTTTATTATTAACCAAAATAGATGTATATATATATATATATATATATATATATATATATATATATATATATATATATATATATATGTATATAATTAATTGCCTCATCGAGTCGAGTACATAAATTGAAGATACATTATTATGAGCTACGTATTCCCCAAAAACAATTGGCCAACTAAAAGAATGTTTTGTCGTAAATGATACATAATGTTTATTACGAGTTAAGTTATTTAATATTTTGTTTGTTTTGTTTATGGGCTACACAACTGCAAAAATTGTCCGTCTCGAAATTGAATACAATATTCACTAAATTGCAATGATCTGTGGATCGTCTATATTTCAATTAAACTCGCAGTTTAGTCAAGAGTTTTTTTTTTTTTTGGTGTTTTTTTTTTTTGTATTTTAGTTTTAGATTTTTAGTTTTTGGTTTTCGCTTTTTTTGATTAACATTATAGGAACCATTTTACGTATGTTTTTTCGCTCTCTCTCTCTCTCTCTCTCTCTCTCTCTCGCTATGTATTTCTTGCTATCCCTTTCCATAGCTCTTCACATAAACAGAAAATAAATTATAATCGACAATTTTGAGCTTTTCATTTTTTTGTTTTTTGAATTTTCTCTAATAAAATTGCAACTTCTTCCCTTCTATCTGTGTATTTGTGTGTGTGTGTATGTGTGTGTGTGAGTTTTCAACTTTGTGTTGGTTTTTTATTTAGTTATTTCTGTTTTTCTTTTCGTTTTTTTGGTTTTTTGGCTAAAAATATATTACGCAGGCACATTCTATTTTGTAGTATCATTACAATTATGTTTTGTTTAACTATTAATAATTGTTTCTGCTTGGTATTCAGCTCATTATCTACACATACATATATCCAAATTCATACTTTGGATTATGCTTATACTATATAAATTGTGTGTTGGTGTGTGTGTTGTCTGTGTTCTGTATGCTTTTCCTATGTAGTAGTACGTATAATACTGTAGTTACGAGTTTACTAGTTTACTAGTGCCAACTAGTTAGTTAGTTGTAGGGTAGTATATGGGGTATACTTAGTCCTGGCCATACCCTCTCCAAGCACACCTCTCTCACTAAATTACAGTTAACTTGCAGCTCTGCTACGCCTCATAAGTAGCACATTCCTATGGCTTTAGTAGTAGTATTTTTGCGTGTGTATTTATGTATTTTTGGTTTTATATTATTCTATGCAAACATTATCGTAATCATTTTGGTTTTTTTTTACAGTGTAGTATCTCTAGCCTAGCACATACACAGTAGTAGTGGAAGTACGATTTGTACTCCCTAATATAGTATATGTGTATATGTACTATATTGAATATATTTAGGAACGTAATAATTGTTGTGTGCCAGCTTATCTTTTCCCTTAACAGCAGACCCCATTCTCAAAACCGCTGTCCAAGTCCCAAGCAAGAAAATATCAAATTAAATATTAAAAAATTCAATTATTCGGAATGTGTATAAAGTGTACTCAGCGATAGTTTTTTCAAGCTTACGAAATCTAGCTAAAAACAAAGTGATTTAAAATGGAAAACCAGAAATTCTTTTGTCCTGCCTAACTTAACTATAAAATCTGTTTGTGTTGAAAGTTCTCCACACGAAATGAAACCTTTAACTGGCAAACAATACTTGGAAATTAATGCTAGCTGGAAGATTTTTGGGCTTCAATTATATTTTTTGGTTTTGTTTTTTCAATGATTTTTTTGTCTTGTTTTGGCTATCTAGGATAGACGCGAGTGTCTCGAGCTTAGGCTTCGGAATTATTGTCGCAGCAGCTTGCAGAACTAGAAAGCTTTTTGAGTTTTACGAGTGCGAATATCTGCGGACGCAGTGCACCAGCTGATGTTTCCTGGGCAGCAACTAGTTGGCCGTCTCGCTTTTGAACTTGAAGTCGGGTCCGCCGGCAAAGGGGCCGCCCGAGCTGCGCATCGCCTTCATCTTGGCCCACTGCAGCGTATGCTTGATCCGCATATGATTGCGCACCGAATTGGGATGGGCGAAGCGACGACCACATTCGATCACCGGACAGACGGGACTGTCCCGCGGATAATGCCGATCCAGATGCTGGCGGAAGACACGCTGCTCCAGCGGCGTCTCGCAAAGCGGACAGGGTAACATATAATTGCTGCTGTTGCTGCTGCTGCAGTTGTTGTTGTTGTTGTTGTTGTTATTGTTGTGACAGCTGTTGCTGCTACTGATGTTGTTGTTATTGTTATTGTTGTTGTTGTTGCTGCTGCTGTTGCAGTTGCTGCTGCTGCCAACGACAACGGCTGTGGCCGTGGCACTGGCCGTGGCTGCGGCCGCTGCTGCTGCTGCCACAGCGGCAGCCGAAGTGTTCTGAAATAGCTCCGGAAAATCGCGAGAACGACTCAAAGCAATGGTGCGGGCCATAAAAAGATTGGCAGTCAACTGTTGCTGATGCGACACCGAAACCGATTGCTGCAGTTCATCCAAATATTGCTGTTGCTGCTGCTGCTGGTTGAGCTGCTGCGGGCGATGTTCGCTTTGTTGCTGCTGCTGTTGTTGCTGTTTGTGTTGCTGCTGCTGCTGATGTTGCTGCAGCGTTTGGTAGAGCTGCGACTCGCTGGCCTGGCACGAACGCTTCATGGTCAATGAAATGGCCGATGAGGCCGAGCTGGAGCGTTCATCCTGCTGGTAGTCAGCCGTCATCGGCTCATCCTCGCTGTCGTTCCAGCTGCGCGCCGAGGGCGTTGGCGATGAGTTCGAGGAGCGATTCTTTTTGAACATGCTGCGCAGATGGTTGCTGCCGCTGCTGCTATTGTTATTGTTGTTGTTGTTATTGTTGTGTCTAATATTGTTGTTGTTGTTGCGTCGCTCGAACAGCTGCGCCAGCTGCGGTCGCTGCATCAACTTGGCCAATTTGCTGGCACTTGGCTGGCGATCTGCGGCATGTGCCTCATGCGGCTGCTCCTCGCCGGCCACATCCATCGCCTCCTGCTTGATGACAACTGCCGACTGCTGCGTGCTCAGGAATGTGCCTGTTTCAGTTGGCAGTTGGCAGGTTAACAGCGATTGTTTTGGGTTTGGGGAAGGAATTCAATTGGAAATCAGAAATCAGTGTAGAAAGATAATAATATTTCTAGATCCAATTTTGCTGTGGGTGTGTGCTGGTGTATGTGTCTATGTGTGTGTATGTCTATGTGTGTGTATGTCTATGTGTGTGTGTGTGTGCCTGTGTGTATTTCTTCAAACACTTACAAACGCTGTGAGTTATTTTGGCAGCAGCAACAACAACAAGAACAGCAGAACTGAATTTAAGTCCCCCAACTGCCAATTGCCAATTGCCAATTCCAATTTTGTATTTGTATATATATAATTTGTTTTTTTTTTCATTTTTCATAACATATTTATAGATTGCTTAATTGATTATTTATATAAAGTGCCAATTATATTGGGGTTTTTCTTCTTCTTTTTTTGCGAGGGTAACATTCAGTTCTAACAGTTGAAATTGCTTTTACTAACCGGACACAGAATAAATATAATTTGTTGCCAATTGGGTTTGTCTTAAGGAACTTGATTAAATACATAGTTACACATATAGATTATAGTTATATATAAATACATATATATATATATATTGATATGAGTAGGACAGGCAGGCAAGCATTAATAAATAATTACACTAAACAACTGAAAATATGCAAAAACTAATGCTAAAACAGTGAAACTCACAAACAGTCGAAAATAGTTGCGAAAAGTAGTTGATTTATTTTCAATCGCATCTAAGCAGTTCGACACTTAATCCTAGCACACCCGTACGGATTGGAGACGCAGATTTCTTTTCGTAATCCGTGACGAAAGCCATTGCCAGAAGGCGGTGCAGGAGGCGAAGGAGAATGGGGTTGAAAGTGTAAAAGGTTTAAAGGCACGGCACATCGCGTGTCATGGCAACATTGTCGGATCAAACTCGATATATATATATTATATATAATATATATAGTTCTTGCATGTCGTGCACAAACACACACACACACAGAGAGGGTGTGTGTGTGTCTGCATTCGCATTTGGATATCGTTTCAATATTCGGTAATAATAATAAATATTTGAAAAATAAAACGCAATTAAATGTGTGGCAAATTGACGAGGGCGGCGCATATTGAGTCATTTGATGGCCAGAGAATTGCAGTGCACACACACACAAACACAACTATGGCTATTAGGGGCGTGTCAGCCACACAAACACACACACACACACACACACACACACAGATATGTAAAAAGCCATTTAGAGTGCATGACGCAAGAGCTCACAAAATGAAATCAAATTAAACAATTTACTTCTGCCTTTGTGCGTGACAACTCAAGGGAGAATGCAAACAAATTTTGTTGCATACATAAATATATCAAGTGAAAAATATAATAAAATGCCACAGAATAAAATTGAAAATACAATATGCATACGTCGCTTATATACCAATATGCACATATATATAAATAGATACACATAGAAAATGCCACATGCCCCAAAGGGGCGGCCGCATGCGAGTCTTACTTGAGAGCTACTCGATTGGCTGCCGCTGAAGATGGCTCCAGAGAGCACTATGAAAGGGGGTCGGCGGGCGGTAACGGATAACAGAGAGGTGCGGCTGGAGGAGGCACCTGGCCCAACTCCTTTGACTAGCCATGCAGATTTTCAAATGTGTCGCATTTCAAAATATCCAAGTGCAACTAAGTGTGTGTGTGTGGCCTGGCTGCAAATGACAGCAAAAGAAGACAGCTTTGTGTGTGTCTGTGTGTGCGTATTTGTGTGTGAGTTGGGGGGACTACAGGTCAAATCAGGCGTAAGATTTCTCCCCTTGCCCCTTGACAGCCACTGCTGCAATTTTTGTTGCGGTTGCCCACTCAAAAGATTCATTGTCTATGCTCGACCAGGTGCTCGGCATCTTTTGGGATGTATTCAAGTGTATTCAAGTTGCACTGTGCGTTGGCCTGTGCGTAATCCAAGTATCTATATGCCGCTCTCCCCTCCCCCTTGCCTCGCTGTGCATAATTAATCAATTATAAAATGCATATTCAATTTTCTCAATAATTGTGCACATTTCCCCGTCTATTTTTGCCAGCGCCTCAAATTACTTGTTTCACATGCTTGAGCTGAGCTACATCCTAGCTGCAGCAGCAGCGGAAGCTTAGCAACAAATAACTGTACTTTAAATATTGCATTTTAATAATTTAAACTAATTCCAAAACATATTTATAACTAATTATATTTTAGAAAATGCGAAAAAGTGAATAACTGTGTTCATTTTCTAAAAGAAAAAGAAGGGACGAAGAAAGGCAGAGGCGAGAACGGAACTGGACAGAGGCACCAGGACTCCGACAAGCCAGAAGTCTTTAAGGTGGCTATAATCAAAAACGATTTAAGCACGTAATATACATGGTGCAGAACTGGCTCAGGATACTCACCGGTCTATTGACAGGACACTGCAGTCTGAGAAGTCACCTAACCAAATTAGGTATTTATAGTAGCGATGTATGCAGGTTTTGTGGAAGCGAGGAGGAATCCTCAATGCACATCCTAGCAGAATGCGTCGCCTTAGCTAGGAAAAGATGCAGCAACCTAGGGAAGCATGTCATGAATCCCAAGGACATAGACCCTCAACCCAACAAAGGTTATAGCATTCGTGCAGGAGCTGGGGTTGATGGAGGAGCTGTAGGCTCAGAAGGGGGCACAATAGACCTTATAGGTCGCAGTGCTGGTTCCCCAGTTATAATAATAATAAAAAAAAGTCGAATTAATAAGTTTTTGTAATATTTAACTGAGCGTGTTGTCTATAAGAAAAAGTCGAATTAATATGTTTCTCTAAGTTCATTCTTAGCCAAGGACCAGCCAAATGTTGAATTTTAATTTTGTTCTTAGTCGGCCCTTTTTGGTTCATCAATTTATGCGACCCAAATTATTCAGTTATGCGTTTTATTGCTCCTAAAATCATCAATCGACAATGTTGCTCCAAATGTAAATAAACCAAAAAATGATTCACAATATTTTTTTATGCTTTATATTTTTACTATTCAAAAACATTTTCTAATTATTTAAAAAAAAAATAAATCTTTTTAAATGCGCGAATTTGTTCAAAAAAGACTTGTTCAAAGTGACCGATTTGTATATGGAGTGTATATGCAAGCTAAACACGTTGCAAAGATTGACATAAGGTTTGCATTCGAAGTGTCTAGTGTGTGTAGTGTGTCTAGTGTATGTGTAAGTGTGTGTGAGTGTGTGTATATATGCCATGGGTAAATGTTTGTAGTTGTGCTGGGCCTAAATGACTTGGGCTTGGTGCCCCGAACTCATCAATTATGGCCGCATGCGAAGGCGCCGCTAGCCGCTTTGCTTAAGGTGTCCCATTTGTATAAGACATTACACACACACACACACACACACAGAGAGAGTGAAATGTGGAACAATTGCATGCGGCACCCCCTATTGCGAGTCTTAATGGTTATTTAAAGTCACTTTGCTTCGATTCAGTTACAGATTTGAATACGGATTTGAATACGGATTCGTATTCGTATTCAGACTCGCATGTCTCGTCGCTGTTAGCGGCAATAGAAATTAGCTTTATTAAAGATAAAGTCGAGGCGCGAGTTATACTTCGCCCTGGCCATTAGATACAGATATAGGTATTTATATATATACATACATATATATATGTGCATGTATTTCAACCCCGCATTTTGCATTTCGCTGGCAAATAATGAATTCTTTCATATAAATCACTCGCGTCAATGGGCCAGGCCCATTGATATTATAGACTGAAAGATGAAGAGGGAAGGGGGGTGTACGCATTTTATCTTTGTCCAAGTGAAAGGGTTGCCCGTTAAACAATATTAAGGGCGGTGGGGGTGTGGCATTCCTGTGTAGGTGTGTTTAATGGTCATTTGTCGATGTCTTGCGATCGTTATCACCTCAACTTATTATTATTATTATTATGCATATTTTTTGTTGGTTGGTGGTTGGAGTGGAAAATGGCTTTTCCGGCTGTGGTAATTTGCTGGCTGTTGTTCTTATTGGAATTTATTACTTAATAAGTTGAAATGCTTCTTGACATTTTATGTTGGTTTCCGCTTTTCCTCTTTTTGTGTGGGCGATTTTTACGAGCGCAGGCTCAGCAAAATTTGTCATTTCTTTTCAGTTTTCAACCGAAACTTAATTCCACAAAATCTATGCAGATAATAAAACTATAAAACGATGTCGGAGACTAGTTGACCGGGGCGGAGGGTAGGTTATAGTGTAACGCTTTTATTATTAATTTTTATGTGCCATTTTATATTTGTGCACACAAAGTTTATCAACGGAATTCGCAATAAAACACGTAACACATACATAGATAGATGGAGTGGCAGGCATACACAGTTGCTGTCTGAAGTATTCGGACAACGGATTTTGTGACAAATTGGCGACGCAGTTTTACGAGCGTCTACTTTACCCCGTCGTCAACCTCAAGACGTCTCGCCGCAGTTGTGATTGAATTATTGATAAAGTGATTACAGTCCAGCTTCGACTGTAAGTCGAGCGTTTTCATAAACCGGACAGGCCGTAAAAACCGTTGACTGAATTCATTAGAGCAGCCATCAGCCAGCAGCGAGCAGCGAGCACCGACTTAATTAGCTGCAGTCCACGCGAGCGGAGCAGTCGCCTCAAGATTTATCGAATACCCATTTTAGATTGCGACACACACACACCCGCACACACACGCGCACACACGCCCATCCCCACACACACACGTTGTCCAGATGTCAGGCGACACACAATCCATCTCTGTATTTGTTTATCTTATGCCACATACGCAACAGCAGCAAAAAAAAAGAAGGACGCTGCAAACTTTACTGCTGCGGCTGCCAGGGGGTTGTAAATGGAAATTTTAGTATTAGGGGGGTGTGTGGGGGGAAACGTACAGCTCTTAAGGCTGTACATAGCCGGGCACGTCCAAGCAAAGCCCAAAAGAAGAAGACAACAAAAAAAAACAAACGAAATGTTGTTTAAACTTTGCAAACAAGTTTGCTTGTTTTTCTTTTGTGTTGCTTTTTCCTGCTTTTTTTGTGCTGCCTCCTGTGTGTGTGTGTGTGTGTGTGTGTATGTTCGGGATTCACATTCTCATGGATAGCATTCGAAATTGAAAGCGAAATTGCTGTTGAGCATATGTGACAACACACAGAAGGACAGCAGCAGCAGCAGCAGCAGCAGCAGCAGCAGCAGAAGTGTGAGCCTCAGCCTCAGCCTCAGCCTGAGCAGCAGCAGCAGCCGCATCAACTGTGATATATTAACTGACATCGCAACTAACTTGAAGGCGACGCGGCAAGTTGTGTCCAACATTGGCAGTGACGACAAATGCATATCCCAGACACAAAGACAAACACCAATACTGCTAATCCACACACACACACCTCATACACCCACACACACCGCATACACTCAAAGTCAAAGCTATAACTTATTTCTACACTTCATTTCTGTGAAATTATTGCTGATTGGAAAAATTGCACTTTAGCTTTGATTAATTCAATTTTGATTATATTAATATTAATATTATAAAAAATTAAAAAAAATAAAAACATCTCAAAAGTAAAATTAAAATTCTGAATGCGAAAAAAATAATGTTTGATTTTTTATTTTTGTAAAAATAATAGTTGCTTGAGATGAGTGCTCATTGCAATATATAATAATAATAAATAATTAAATAGTGTTTTTAATTTTCTTGGTATTTGCATTTTATGTGCAGCTTGCATAAAGTACACTGCAAACTATAAATGGAGCCTTACATTGTTGCCAGCAAGAATTAATTTAAATTATGATTTAATTTGTTAGAGGAGTGAACATGAATTGCTTAAAATTTAAATATATATTTGATATGTGCCAAGAGAAGAAACCAGGGTGAGATGCAGCATCCTAGGGATGCATGTGATGGGATTCAAGGACAACCCAACAAAGATTCTGGCATGCTTGCAGCAGGTGGGGTTGATGGAGGCAGGGGCACAATAGATCTAATAGGTCGCATTGCAGGCACCCCAATTTATAATAATATGCCAAGAAATAAATAAACTTCACTGACTTTGAACACATCTTTGTTGATAAGCTGATTATCTTAATAGGCTTATGGGATTGATCAAATTAATTGGTTAATAATTATAAAGAACTGAAAATCTTCGCTGCTTCACTAATTTTGTACCAAAAACATTGAATTAGGCATCATTTTACAATTTAAAATTGTGGCAACTTAAATATTAATTTTTAAATTTGAACAAAAACCAAGTGCTTAAAATATTTGTAGTACTTTCTGTTGGTTGGCAATCGAAAGCGTATTCAGGCATCGGCTTGTCAAGCTTGTGTTTGCCTTGGCCACTTGGAGATTTGGCGCAGCGTTTTCATATTTGCTGCTTTTGGCTTTTTTTTGGTTTTTTTTTTGGGTGACGAATGGCGATAATGCTGTTTGTTGTTTTAACTTTCGAAATGAGAAAAGTTTGAGACGGGTCGACGCGAAGTCATAAGCCAAGCCAAAGCAAACGATTGAAAAATTGCATATGTTGTTTGGCTGCTGCCGATGGAGAAGAAGAAGTAGAAGAAGGGCGGACGTGGCCAAAAGGCTGACTTGGAGCAACTGGCAAGTGTTGCATAGTTTTGGAGAGGGCGGTATAAATATGACGGCATGCTTGCCAGCAAACGAAATTAGCCTGCTGCACACACGCACACACACACTCGCACACACAGACTAGCACACACACAAACTAGCGCTTAGTTTAAACCCTGCTTAGATGATGCCCTCTTGCGGTAATAAATTAGTTACGGCAGAGATGTGGGACGAGCAACAACAACAATACAACTAGACACACACACACACATGTGTGTGCGTGTGTGTGTAGATAGATAGACAAACAAAACGGGAGCCCACAACATAAAATGGGTGGACAGCTGCAGAGGACCAAAGGAAAAAGTTAAAAAGGATAAATCGCTTGTGTTCATCGCTCTTCGCACATAATAAATGTATCTTTTACTTGCGCAGCTCGAGAAGAAGTTGCCCTGGCGCTGGCGTAAGTAACTCTTGGCCCCCGACCACCCAACAGCCCAACAACAGCAGTCACAGATAGAGCGAACGAGATGGAAGACCAGCAAGAGAGAGCGAGAGAGAGTGGGAGTGGGAATGGGAGAGTGAGAGAGAGGTGCCCATATGTATGTGTAGTATATAAACTTAACAGCATTTGGCTATCTTTTTGCAATTGATGTATTACACATAAAAGTTTTCAGACCCCCCCCCAACACACACACACACACACACACACACACACAGATACATATACTTGCCATGTACTCGAATTGCTATTCCTATTTCTATTACACACACACATACACACATGTGTGTATGTACAAAAACGTCGACGTCCAAGACATTCAGAATGGCCACGTCCGCAAACAAAACGCACGCATACAATTACAAAACAGTTACACGTATGTGAGCCAGAAGCCAAGAAGAACTACGCGAGCACTGTGTAACGAAGAAGATATCCTGCGGGGGGGTGGGGGATTGGGCGGAGAGTGGTCGGGTTGGGTTGGGTTTGGTGTGCAAAAGGAATATTGTTAACCGACTGCAAAATAAATACAAAAACTTTTAATGCCCTCGGCTGGCGTCGCAAGCGTTGAAAAATGCTCTCTGCTCCTTACACACACACACACACTCACACATACAGGCGCACTTGGAGTGGGTGGCGGTAAGTCGGTGAGGAAGGGGAGGGGGCACGGACAGACATTGAACGTCTTCGGACTCATTGCCACTTGCAGAAAGGAACTACACACAAGCATTGGCAAACACACACAGCGCAGACAAGAAGATGTATGTGTATATATATAAATATATATATATATAAATACATCCATATATATATATATATATCTGTGTGTGCTTGTGTGAGTGTTCATATAAGGACATATGCATGCGAATCCTCGCCCTCGCTTTGCGTTCTCGCCCATAACTCATCTATCAATTTTCACGTACTTGGACCGCAGTTGCTGTGCCTTTTTGTACGGGGTTTTTGGGTGTTTGGGCTTGGGCTTGGGCTTGGGTTTGGGCTTGGGTTTGGGATCGGGTTTGGGTTTGGGATTGGGTTCTGGGTCTTAAGCTTGGACCTTAGATCTTGAAATGGGGCGTCCTATTGCCCAAATTGTAGCCTTTTGCTCTTACTCGCACAGTGGTTCATAATCAAATTTATTTAAATATTATATTTTAATTTTAAATTAATTTAATTCATTGCATACTTTAAAATTAAGTAACCAAATAAAAAATATATACACCTATTTAAGGCAGATATATACATATATCTATACACATAACTCGAAATATATTTTCTGAAGAGTCTGAAGAAAATTTATTTCAATTGACCACACATAAAACTAGAAAATACTTTTTGGTTTTTTTTTCAAATGTTATTTGTCGAGTTTTTCATATATTTCACTATTTTTCTGTTCATGGATGTATTTTTGAAAATTATTTATTTTAGTTGTTTTTTTTAACTGAGCAAAAAAATATATTTAAAATTTCCATTTTTTTTAATTAAATTTATTTTTAACTTTATGTTTTTTCTGTTTTAATTGATAGTAGTAATAGTAATAAATAAAAAATTAATAAGTTTTGTCCAACAAATAATATATAAATAAAATAAAAGCATTCTACACTTTTCTCTATGAATCAAGCAGTCAATCAGATCACAGACTTTTATATATCGAATATATAATTATTAAAATGTAGAACTTGTGGCTATTAAATGACTGAAAAGTAGTTTCAACTATTAATTTGCCACTGTGCTTGTTGGGTTGAAAAAGCCGACGACTCCTTGGGGCACTGTGTGTGTACTTAAAGTTTTCTCCTTTACACACGCACACACACACACGCAAACACACACACATATACACACGCATGCAAACCCAAATACACAACATACACAACAATGAGAGCTGACAGCCCCCGAAATGTCATTCTATCTTGGCGGTCATTAGAAGGGAGTTCTGTCTCGACAGACCTTGGTTTCTTGCCAGTTTGTCGGCAACACCCAACCCACAGCCCCCTCTCTCTCTCTCTCTCTCTCACTCTATCTTGCTCTCTCTCTCTCTCTCGCACACACACACACACGCAGACTGCGTCTAAGGATGTTGGTTCCTGGCAAGCAGTTGGCTCTTCTTCATCTTATGGCCAAGATTATCTCCTTTACTTTTGGTGGCAACAACTTTTTGTGTTGTCCTTCGCCGAATTGTCTGCTGCTCTTCAGTTCTATCTATTCGATTTTTGGCTCGGTTCTGCATGAAGTATTTTACTCTTTTTCCATATACTCACTCACACACACACACACTCAGACACACACGCACACACAAGGGACCCATGGATATATTAACTTGGCTATTGTTTTTGTAGTCGTCGTTGTTGGTTTTATTTTAACACGCCGCATGCAGCCCAACTAGACACACACAGATACAAATGTATATAAATATACCCTTGTATGTGTGAGTGTATGTGTGTATGTTTGTGTGTGTGCTATTGATGCGGCTAGTTTGATGTATTACCCCAAAAAACGAAATGTCTGTATCGCTTATGCGGGGCCAACACAAAATAGAAATGGGCATTTTGGCATTTCGATTTAGTGGCTCACACACACACAACAACACACACAGACTAACACACACACATAGCCATAGACATGTACGAATATGTAGAGAGACAAACGATGATTACGCCATCGGATGCTCTCATTCTCGCACACGCACACACACTCAGACTCACACACACATACATATATAAATATCCCGGGCTTTGGCTGAATTTCCTTCTCTAGTCCCCGTCACCTTTTTGTGCCTTGCCATCTCGCTCATGCGGGCCTTTTTATGGGCATTTTGTATAATACATCATCGACAAACATGTTTGCAAAGTGTGTACGAATATTATATGGGAATATAACTGTTATTGTTGTTTTTGTTGTTGCTGCTTTTTGCGCACGCTTTTGCTTTCGTGTTTTGCCTGTGCCTGCCACCCCAACCCCCACCCCTTTTCAACTGGCCAAAGCAAGAACAATTGCAGGGACATGTGCGATGGATGCTGACGTTGACGCCAATGGTGTCGCTAATGGAATGGCGAATGAAGCAGCAAAAGGGAAGTTGCCAAACTATAACGGTATACGGCTATACAATACGGGGCCAGGCCAGGCGAGGCCAGGCCATCTGCTGATGGGGTTGGATGGTTGGATGGATGGATGGATGGTTGGTTGGTTGGATAGATGGACGCTGCATGGCCCAAAAATGTATTCGCTTTGAATTATTCCCAAAAATATATACGGCATCGACTGCGCTGTTGACGTCGACGCTGATGCTGACGCAGGCAGCAAAAAAGTTTGCCCAAAAACTTGTGCTTGTTGTTTTTGCTTTTGTTGTTGTTGTAGGGTCGCCCATGTTGGGTGTGTGCGTGTGTGTGTGTGCGTTGTTGGTTAGTTTGGCGCACAGTTTTGTGAATTTGAATTAAATGTACATAGTTTTAGATTGCGTAATTCATTAGTACAGTCAGAGCAATGCTAGACCTAAGCAGCACCCCCCACCCCCCAGCTCCACCCCTAACCAACTGGCAAACAAGCCCCACAACCTGACACACACACTAACATACAGCTTCCCATCAGCACGCACACACACACACACGGGCGCAATGATGAACGATGTGGTCGTGTGTGGTTAGCATTGTGAGTTGGGGGTAATTTAGGACGAGCAAAGGGTGCCAGCGGCTGCTGCGCGGGGGTCAGGGGCTTGCGGGCGTGACAAAAGCAAATAAGCATAGTTTTAGCTCCACACTGATCCCTTCCGATGCGGGGAGTGGGGGGGTCGAGGTGTGTCTTAGCCAGCTGCACTTCAGCGCAAAGTGAACAGAAATAGCTAAAGATGAATTGCTCAGCGGCAGCTTGAGGCAGTTACTCTCTCAAAGAGCAGCAGCTGGGAGGCCAGTTGGAGTCAGCTCGTCCAACCAGCTCACCTAAGCCGAGCGCACAAACATCTTCTGTCCAAGTCGAACCACTATTTATGCTACAATTTATTACTTTATGAGCAGCAGAGTTAAGCAGAAGCGAGCAGGGGCTGAGGGGAGGCGTCTGCGATTTGCCGGTTGGCGCTTTGTTTACGGGCCAGCGATTGTATTTAACTTTTGTGTGAGTTGAGAGGGGGCTGCTGAGGGTTGAGGGGGGTGGTGGGGGGGGGGGGGTGTTGAATGAAATGCGATGGTAATGAATGTATGAATTTTAGAGCGCAACTGAAAACTGGCAACGAGAGACAGTCAGCTACTGTTTTTTGCCCACTATCAGCAGACAGGATGATGCAGGGGGAAGGGGGGGGGGGGGGACAGGAAATGAGTAGAGGAAGTTTTAGTTTCATATTCATTTTGGGGTGGAGGATTGCGGCTTGGGTTGTGCTGGTGTTTTTTTGGTTAGGTGGATGTGAGGGGGGAGGTGGTGGCACAGTCATTGCGATAGCGTTGTTGCCACTGCGGTTGGCACCCAAGCAGCACAGTGTAGTGTGTAGTGCTAGCTCGCTCTAACATGCGTGTAGCTGTATGTGTGTGTGTGTGTGTGTGTGTGTGTGTGTGTGTGTGAATCTGTTAGAAAGTTTGAATTGTATTGAAATTGTATTTTGTTAAAATTCATGTTTGTTATTGCTGCGCGTGTTGTTGTTGCAGTTGTTGTTGTTGTTGTTGTTGTTTAGACGTCGTTGGCCAACCATTTTGTCGGCCTGTCGCTTTGTGTGTGTGTGTGTGCTTTGTACACGTGTGTGTGTTCGACTGAGCGTATGAGTAATTTTATTTTACTGCTCTCTTTGTGTGTATGTTTTTGCGCCTGTGTGTGTGCGAATGCGTGTGTGTGCGTGTGTGTTGCTGTGCGTGTTATTTGCTGGTAACACAACTAAAAACTCTTTTCCACATATTTTTCGTACATTGAAGACCCATTGCTGCTACTGTGTGTGTGTGTGTGTTTCTGTATGGCTGCTGTTTAGAATTGTGTGTGCTGGTGTGTGTGTGTGTGTGTGTGTCGAGTGTCCAGGCAAATAAATCGCAGAGCAAAATAAATACGGCAACAATAAATCAATAAGTACACTGTGCGACTTGTTTAATAGAGCACTTAAATGTAAATCGCTGGACTAGATCGAAACTAAGCTCAATTTAATACAAGATTTAGCCCAGACAACGAATATATATCTTTAGATATCTATATATATATATATGTATTGGACTAGTTGTATTGGAAGCGTATGCAACAAAAAATTATAGCACATTGTTTCACTGATTTTCATTGGCGGTCAACTTTGGCTTTGGGTTTCGGGGGATTTCGGGCAGCTTCATGAATCGTTGCCACAAATATATATCATCGACACGTTAGGCACACACACACACACACACTCGCACACACACTGGCACACACTTGTGTGTATTTGTATTGAGGTCCACAGGATTCGATCGCACAAATTGCTCATTGCTGAGGAAATATTTGCAATAAATTTAGTTTATGGCTTTGCCTGTTGGCAGGCGCCTGACACAAACACATACCAAATCTCGCATATATGACCCCACCCAAACCAACACCACCCCCTACCCCCTTCCTCACATCAGTTCACACCCTGTGTGTGTGTGTGTGTGTGTGTGGCGCTTTCAATGCTGTCAATGCCTGAATTATATGCGAGTGTGCGTCGATACTTAGAAATATTAAAATGCAGCTCTCATCCTGTCAGATATTGACACCCCACCTCCCCCTCCCAGCACGACCCCCTTTCAGCGCTCTGCGGTCAGTGCGCACATAAACAGGAGATATATCCGCAATACTGTTTGAGGTTGTGGGTGGGTGTGGGGGGTGTGGCAACCATTCGGTTTATTGATGTAATATCCTTCAATTATTATGGATATTTGGCGCATTTCTGCGTATCCGGGCATATCCGGCGCAAGTGTGTTTTGCTAATGCGAAAGGGGTTGCGGGGCTGCCAGAGAGGGGGGTGGAGGGGGTGCAAGACCGCCCCAACGAAGCGTATGAGGCTTCTTAATTAACTGACCCCAAACAGAAACCAACGCAAAATACGCTGTCAACTCGCAAGAGGATGAAGACTAGAGAAGGGAGGGGGCAGGACTTAGCTGAAGGAAATGAAATGCAAACAAACCATATCTGTGTGTGTATGTGTGTTTGTGTGTATGAGTGTGTGTACGCAAAAGGATAAAGAGAACTTGCTCAAGTCGCTCGTCCAGAAAGAAAGAGCCAAAAGCTTCAGCTGAAGGTGAAGCAGCAACTCAGGGCGGGGCAGCGGGGCAGTGTGGCAGAGTCGAGCAACTACTCTAGCATGTGCGGCAATAATTCATCCATTAAAAGGGATATCAATGCGTCAGTGATGAAGCGGAGCGGGATGAAGTGGGGGTATGTGTGTGGGGGTGGGAAGGGTTGCTGAAGATGAAGACGAAGTAGCAACGGGGTCAAATGGAAAAGGCCGAAATAAAGGCAGCCGTCGCTTGCTTTACCGTACAACTTCCGTTTGAAAACCGCACGCACATACACCACACACACACACCCACACACACACACACACACACACATAGCAGCTGGTAATACAATCGCCGGAATTTGAAAGCTGAACATTTGTGGGGAGGGGTGGCTGCTCTCGACTCTCGGCTATCAATGGGTTCGAAAGCGAGGCAAATAGCACTCAGTCAGTCAGCGACACATGTATCCATAGATACACACACACACACAGCAGCAGCAGCAGCTTTGTGTGATAAGCAAAAATACCAAAAAGGTTGCAGGCGAGAGTTCGTTTCAATGCTTCGGCTCTGTCAACGGCACGTGGCCCAAAAGAAGACGCTGGCTAAAGACGAGCTGCAAGGAGGTGGAGCTGTAGCTGAAGCAGGACTTCAAATGGACTCAGTTGCACACACACACACACACATGCACACACACACACACTAACACTTACACTTGGACATGGCGGCATCCATATGGATTTATGTAAATTCCATGGCCCAAAAATGACCTTTTTCCATGCGGCTGACGCTGCCGTCGCATGAAGTACGTATGTATGTGTATGTGTTTGTGTATGTGGAATGGTTTGTGTCTTTGACTTTTGTAATATTTTGTCGAAATAAATTCGCATTTGAAACGGATTCGGATACGGATTCGTAGGCGAAATCCTTAAGCATAACACCGACGTAACCAACACGTACATTTCTCTATTTATATACAAATATAAATATATATACATATATATATATATATATATACCTATGTGGTTGTGTGTGTGAAAGACCACTTGAATTTAAAATACGACGTGGCAGCAGAAGGGCTGCCAAAACCCAAAAAAGCCGGGCGAAAAAGGCACCCACCCCTGGGGGTCGAAACCGAATAGTTTTGAAAAGTTTTACATTTGCGCCTGGGCTTTGTGTCTATATAACTAAAAAGAGACAGAGCGACAGTTTAAGTGTGTGTGTGTGTGTTAAGCTCAAGTAGCATAAAAACAACAACAACAAAAGCAACAACTACAACACAAAACAAGCAAACAGCCAGCCACTACAAATTTTGTTTAAATTTAATGTATTTTCTATGACAAACATTGCCTTTGCCCCAAAAACTTGTTGTCCCTTTTTCAATTCGTGAAAAATAATAAGAAAAACATAAGGCGAACAATAACAATAATAAATAATAAAATATATTAGAAATAAGCAAATAATAAATATAAATTAAAATTGTAATTAAAATTTTCATGCACTGCTTGCCAAATAAATATTAAATCAAAATCAAAATAAATTTGATCAAAAAAAGATGAAGCAGAAAAATGTCTTTTATATTTGAAATTCAAATTTCAAAATCTTTTCAATTCGTTTATTATTTTTAGCAATTTTAATTCTTTTTAATACCATGCACTGCTTATGAAATCAATATAAAGAAAATTTGTAGTTTTTCTTTGCTTTTTTTCCAAATTAAAAATCTATTCGTAAATTAATTTTTCAATTTGTAATATTTATATAGATATAAATTTGTAATTTGTGCACAGCTTATAGAATATATATAAATAATCAGTAGACTATTTTGCCAAGTGTAGGCTAAACTATTTTCAAATGAAGTTTAAGCAGAAAATTAGAATTTTCAAGTGATGCAATGGGCTTTCCAGCTCTGGACTTTCTAAGCCACTACCACTGACATCTACCCCAGCCACGTCTCCCTTTCTCTGTGTGTGCGTGTGTGTGTGTGTGTATGCTTGGGGTTTTCCTTTAGCTGGCTCACACACAATGACATAATCCCTCATCTACATAAACATTAGGGCGAGAATTTAACTCAAAAGTTTTTAGTTTCGGTTTCGTTTTCGGTCCAGCAACTCACACCCTCAATACACACACCCGCCTCTGCGTGTGTGTGGGTGTGTGTCCGAAAGTGTCCCAGCCAGTTTGTTACTGTACATATAATATATATCATATATATGTGTGTATACACACACACACACACACACACATCTATGTAAGTCTCTGGCGAACAGGCTGTGCGTTTATGTGTGACGTGCAGCAGATGCGAGTTTTTCAAATTAATTTGATAACGTTTTTTCTGCTTTTTTGTTGTTATTTGTGTTGTTTTTTTGCTCTATTGTTGGCACTTTGCTTTTGTGTCTATTGCGTGAAACTATAACTCTATTAAACTATTTCAAATGCAATCAGGCTTTTTGCATACTTGCAGTTGCCGCTTTTAGTTACGCAAATAGCTAAAGCAAAAGCAAACTAAATTCTTGTGGCAAGTAGGAAAAAATGCTTGAAAATAGCAATTTTAATTTAAAACATGCTCAATTTATGCTCAAAAGAATGTTAAGAGCATTAACTTAAAACATACTCGACTTGCTTTGCTTTTTGGCTATCAATTGTGGCTTGTTTGTGGAGGATTTCAAATTTTCGAACGCTTAAATTTCACGAGATGATTTTTAAATTGATAAAAAAAGTGATAAAAAATAGTTTTTAGTTAAATAATTAGAGTTAAACAATTAAAGACTTACAAATTAGGATTTGATTTATTAAATATCTCTTTTAACTCTAGCAAACTATTTACATAAATAAAAAATGAATGTGCATTCAAAAAGTCTTTTCATCAATAAAAATTGATTGGAAATTCAAAAAACTCTTTTAATTATTGCAGTTGAAAAATAAAATAAATATATTTAATAGGTTTGGTTAAATAAATCAATTTAAATATATACATATAATATATTTATTTTAGTTGAGGTTTGGTATTATTTATAAATAATATTTTAGCTAGCTGCCTTAACTCCTTCGATAAAAAACGAATGTAATTAAAAACCTGTCACAGCTTTTACCAAATATCTGATGACATTTTAGGTGGTGTAGCAAATCAAGCGAGGACACCTCTAAAGATGAGGACGACATACATGTACATGGGATACACATATGGATGCTGAGGCAAACTGAAAGCGTATTTCCAATCATTTTACTCATTATCCGGGCAAAAGTTTGTGCGGCTTGGCTGTCTGCATATTCATGTCCTGGCCGGAGTGGCAGGAGTGGGGCAAGTCAAGCTGGCCAAGTGGTTGCCACAAGGCGCGGTGAGTGTGTGTGTGTGTGCGATTGTGTGTGTGTAGTGTGGTTGGCTGTGGCAGTGGGTGGGGCAAATGTTGTTGGGAGGTGGCTTGCAAGCGTGTTGGCGTTAATGGTTCTTGATGAAATGAAATAATGGGTGCGTTTATTCACGTAATGTATTTGTATTTGTTACAGCAGCAACAACAGCAACAAAAGCAACAACAACATATTTACAATAATAACACAGCTCGTAAAACGAATGAATAACTGAATGGAATGATTGAATGCCGTATGGAATGAAAGCGGCGCCCAAGCGACGTCAACGTCGACGTCGACGTCTAACAAAACGCTTTTCGTTAGTTTTCATTATTTTCCGCATTTAAGCGTATTTATTCCGTTGTTA
The DNA here is from genome assembly GCA_035044325.1 of Drosophila nr. medialis 2 BK-2023a. Lineage (NCBI taxonomy): Eukaryota > Metazoa > Arthropoda > Insecta > Diptera > Drosophilidae > Drosophila > Drosophila nr. medialis 2 BK-2023a. Next base: position 1,500,185 of record JAWNMH010000394.1, read on the forward strand.
ATCGAATTTATTAAATGCAAACACGCCAACACATATACATATATATACATATATATAAAAGACTGCCATCATCCAACCCCACACAATCGCACACACACACACGCATAACATAGAGTTGGCCAACACGCACACTCACACTATGCCGAAATTGGGCGCGTTTTGTTTGGCTTGAGAAATGTTCCTCGCATGATTATTGCCGGCTGCTAATTTTATTCTACACCCTCTCTCCTTCACCCTCCCCTCTCTCTCTGTCTCCCTCTGTCTACTTAATATCTCTATTGCCCTTTTCTACACATATTTCGTATTCTTAGTTTTAGTTTTGCCAAAAACTCCTACTGAAAATTGCTTGCATTTTATTCAAATTTTATGTTGCCTACTTTTAGGCGTCTCAATTTCTTCAAACTTTAATATTATTGCAATAAATCATTAAAATCAGTCAAGAAATATAAATTTGGTTAGCTAACAATTATTTTCAAATTGAACAAACTAATTTCATTATGAATACAATATTGAATTTCATTTCGGGTTTTTGAATCTGTGCTGAAAATCATTAATATATTTAACTTTAAGTTTTTAAAACTTAAAGCGATTGAAGAAGTACTGATTCTTGCTAATCCCCAATCACCTTACACTGTTTGTTGGCTCATCTAAAAGGCAAGTCTCACATTGTATACTCGCTTGCCCCCCCGTTCGCCCACTGCTGGCCACACATCTGTGTGGCAGTGCTGACTGTAATCTCAACGAATGTGGCACAACATAATGCATTTGGCCGCAGCATGTGAGGGAGCGCAGCTGGCAAATAGAACTGAAAAGAAACTTTGCGCATTAGCTTCGGCCAGCGCCACTTAGTCCGGCCAAGACCAAGTCCAAGTCGCATCTCCCCTGTTCCGGAACTTTTGCATTTCGCTTTTTGTGCACAAGAAATGAGCAAATGGCCTTTTATGTCAATGATTTTTCTACACCCACGTCTTTTGAGGCGCCAACTGCCAACTGCCAACAGCCAACTGCATTGGCCAAGAGATAGATAACATGGACCAGGCCACAACTTTCTTGACGCCTGGCAAAGCGACTACTGCTACTACAACAGTCGCCAACAGATGGCGCTGTGTTGGCGCTGCAGTTTTCCACTGCCAAGAAGTCAAACTCTGTCTGAATATTACCGTTCGTGTTCTATTTGTTTTATTTTTGCTACGTTTTTTTTATTTTTTTAATTTTGTAGACACACACACACACACACCGAAGCTGCACCTCCCATTCGCTGTTATTATTTGGGCTGCCATTTATTTGCTGTCAATGTTTCGACTGCCTGTCCACCTCCAACTACATATTCCCTGCTCGCATTTTCTCTGTCTCGTCTTTTTTGCTATCATTTTCATTTTAAAATGTCGCTGGATTGGGCAACGCCTTCTGGCGGGTCAGCGTTGTCTCCTACGCCCGTCCTTCTTCCTATTTTTTTAAACATCTTCGCTTTACTGCTGCCACCTTGGCTGCCACATCTTGCAGGGGAGCGAGCGGGTTGCCACTTGGCTACTTTATAAATGTTTCTGCAACGGATTTTTGCAAAGTAAACTTTTTCGCCTTTGTAGTTTGTCTGCTCAACCACTTGGCCCGCATCTGATTGCGAGTGTGTGACACTTTAGGGGCGGTGCTGCAGGAGGGGAGGGGTGTGGCAGAAGGGCGCAAATATATTAAAATGCAAACCCGACTCATATAACTGGACGGTGGACTGGAGCTGTAGCTGGACCGTGTGGATTGTGTGGAAAATGTGGGATTGCAAATCAAGGGCGGGCTGCTTGCAAAAGCAAGAGAGAGAGAGGAGAGAGTGGTAGAAGCGGCTGTGGGGGGAGGGGACGGTTAGCTCTCAAGTCCTTGCGCACACATGTGCGCAATTTCCAAGTCCGTTTTTCGGCCATTGGCAAACGTCTTCGAATAAATCGAATGCACAAAAAAGCAATAAAACGAAATAAAATCTAAATATGTGTGTATGTGTGTATGTATGTGTGTGTGTGGGTGTGTGTGTGTGTGTGTGTGTGTGTGTGTGGGTGTATGTGTGTGTGTGTCGTCCTTTTTTTGTTTGTCCCTTTGCTGGAAATGGGCGTACAAACACAACGGCATATAGCATAGAAACGACAAAACAAAACAAAAAACCAAAAATGGGAACTTATCATTTTTATCATTGCACAAAACTTTATCCTTTTGCCGCTTGGGCCGTTAATATTTTCGATTCCGATTGCCAAATGGATGGGATGGCCAAGAGCACAAATACAACACGTACGAGTGAGCCTAGTTCTCGAAGTCCGTTACCGTTACCGTTGTCCGGAATTTCAAATGACTTTCTGCCACCACGTGTGATGTGATGGGATGTGACGCAGGATGTGGGCAAATAGTGGGCGGGGGAAGGATGGGGACAGAGGAGGACTGTGGGCGTGCAAGTCGAAAGCTTATTGAATGTTTATGCTTTATTAAATTTGATTTCTTTGCGACGAGCTCGCAGGCTTACAAGTCCCTCTCTCTCTCGCTCTCTTTCTCTCTCGCACTCGCTGAGGCAGCTGCGACGACAGTCAGTTAGACAGACCGACGGGTCGGTCGACCCAACAAACGACCAACAGGCCAGCAGCCGGTCAACATTTGCTGCAATGATCTATGTGCGCTGAATATTAAATGGCAGCGTTCGCTTAGCCAGGACTTGAACCCCAAAACCATATACACTGAGAGACAACAAAGGTGTACTGACAACATGAACATTTCTTGTAAGTTTGATAAGTAATATATATATATATATAATAATATAACATATACATTATCTTCATTTGCGTTAGAGCTTTCTAGATTTGACTGAAGATTTCTTTGCTAAAATCTGCTTTAAAATTTATGAAAAACTTCTGCTTATTTTTAAGAATATTTCAAATATTAAAAAATATAATAGACGTGTAAAATAAAGTATAAAAAAACTAAATTAAAGAATGAAAAGTCTTAAATTGAGTTTGTTGTTTTCAAAAATCTTAAGAATTTATTCTAAGACTGAGTTTGTTTATTTGAGCATGAAGCGTATTGAATCAAATTTATTTGTTTTTTTGTGCTCAATTTTCATTTATGTGTTTTCACACTTCACTTGGGATTAAAACTCTTTTAAATGTAATAAATAAAAATATAATAAAATAATTATCAAACTTCGCTAGGGTAATTAAACAATTTCCTAAATGCAAATTGACAATTTTGATTTATTTTCCTTTTTATAGTAATTTTATATATTTTCCAACAGCATGCGCTCAGAAATAGCTTAAACAAAATTGAGCAAAAAACCATCTTAATATTTTAATAATTTTCATCAATCATTATTTTTTGCGCAGTGTAGTAGCAGCCTAGAAACAGCCAGCTAGCTGTGCCCTTAGTTTGCTAAGTCTTTGGCTAAGGCTGAGGCTGCCACTGAGGCTGCCACTGAGGCTGAGGCACCATTATCATTTTAATGCGCGATAAATGCGACATTTGCGACGCTATACAAAGTGCGTGTAATGTGCTACGGCAACACAAACAAGCAGAGCGACGGGGGGGATGCGGGGGGTAGTTGCTATAAGGGGCAGTCTCAACGAGTTCTTGACAGTGTGTGTGTGTGTGTGAGTGTGTGTGTGAGTGTGTGTGTGAGTGTGTGTCTGAGTGTGTGTGAGAGTGTGTGTGTGGCTGAGTGTAACGAATGCGAAACGATTCATATTTGTAACGGGTTTCAGCCACAAGCCCAAGCACATTCACACTCCCATTCACATTCACATTCAGACTCACATTCAGACTCACATTCGCATCCGCATAATATCGAATGGTAATCATAATCATAATAATAGTAATCGAAATAGTAATCGCAATAGTAATAATAATCATTTTTTGTGCGTTATTCGAAACATTTGCACATACGTAAATGAACATTACGACCCGTTTATTCCAACACTTCACATCCAACCTCCCCTTCCATATATATATATATATATATGTATATACACATATATGTTTATAATCACAAAGTCCAACTGTTATTTTGTACGGAAGTTTACTAATGCGACACGTGGCGGACGCATATTTCTTCGGATTGGTGTTATTGTTGTGTTAGTGTTAATCCCGTAGTGGGTTATGGGCCTAATGATTGCCTCGATTTGGACAACTCGTTGGGCGTGATACGACGCTAAATGAGCATCCTTTATTTGATTGTGATAAGTGTATCGAGACGTGTTATCGATAGGCAGATATTTCGTAGAATTTCTACGCATCACAACGGTACTTAAATAGTATTGTTGGGTTGCCGATAAATATCAATTAACTCAAAGTATATCGATACGTCTTATCGATAAGCAGACAAGTCGAAGAGTTTCTGAGTTTCACTGCTTATAAATAAAATAGATAAGCTTGTACTTGAGAATTAGCATGTTGTTTTGGTTATGCGATAACAATCAGGTGTATAAATGTTATTGATAGGCGGATATATCGAAAAGTTTGTGAGTTTCACTGCGTTACTTAAATGATAAATTTCTACTTGATATTACTATTGTGGTTTTGGTTATGCAAAATGCAATTAAAAAGTTGACAATAAACCGATAACAATCGATACACAGCGCACTTAACTATACTTATATATGTATGGAATTATAAATTGTTTGGTTTACTTTTTAGGTTTCTCTTTTGGGTTTTCTTGTTTGTTTGGTTTTGTTTTTATTTTGATTTTCTTTTCATTTTTTTTGTTGGCCAATTGTTTGTCGAATTTGAATGCCCTGCCGTTTATCGGTTTATCGATAGCTATCGATAGTTAGTAACTTGTAGCAAATGCAAATCATACGCAAATTATTCGCGACAATCGACAATTCGATCGATAAATCATACACAAGAGGCAAATACTCAATTAATCAATTAATCGATAACAAAGTGTAAACGAATTTCAAGCTGCATATATATAAATATACATATGTATCAGAAAAATACCAATAATAATAATGTTAATAGCATGATTGCTGTTCTCACTCACCGAAATCATTGCCGCCTAGGCCGGAAGGTCCTGGCAACAGGCCGGGAATGCCCTGCAGGCCCAGGAATGCATTGGGAAAGGAGTGCGACCGCTGATTGTCCATGCCATCAAGTGTCCCATCATGCTGGACATCTCCGCGATCCGAGGGCTCCGTATCGCTGCTGTTCGAGTCCTCGCCGGCACTCTGGCCGAGATCATGTTTCTGCACATATACAGGGCAAAAGTTCAAGATATTATAATATATGTGTATATATTGCAGGAATAAATTCTATTAAAATCGAACTTTAAAATGTTGAATATATATTTATTTATATTTTTATTTATATATATTTAAATTCATTATCTCTATTAGTAAAAACCTTTTTACTTAATGGCAAACCACTGGAACGCATTGAATGTGTTGATGATTTGGATATACTTTTAGAGCTCAAGTTTTTTTTCCTTTCCTAATCGAGCCTTTGGTGTCCTGGGTATTTCTTCCTCTGCTAATCGAGCCTTTGCTGTTCTGGTCAAAAGAATTTGACGATTCCCACATTACTCAAAACACTATATATTTCACTTGTCCGTCCTATTCTTGAATATGGGACTTGCATATGATCATCCAATTACAAGGTTCCTCCCTTAGGGGTATTGAATTGGAATACTAATAATTGGAATACTAATATAATAATCCTTTCTTCTTATGAACGCTGAGATTGATTCTGCTGAGTTAATCAGCCAACTTAATTTCATAGTCGGAAATCCGGTCAGAAATACAAGCATTTCTCTGCCTCTTTTTGTTCAAACTTGTAGTTCGTATAATGCTTCCCAAAGCCCATTAAGGATCTGTTGCACAAATTACCATATCCTTGCCCATCAATAAGTTCTGCTTCTTCTTTTATTTCTTATATTAGAACTCTAGGAATTAAATATTATTTCCTACAAATATTTGCTGATCAAATCAAATAATATTAATTTCTACAACTCTAGAAAAACTTTGGGATTATACCCTTAAATACGCACCTGATTGGCCTGCTGTCCGTTGCTGTTCTCCAGGGCCTGGCCGAGCAGCGATTCGCGCAGCTCGAGACTGCGATCGCGATCCTTGGACGTGTCCCGGCTGCGATTCCTTGTCAGCGGATGCTGCCCCGCCACCGGGAACTCACGGTCGAGCAGCAATCGCTCCGGACTGATGCCATGCTGGGCACGAAACAGATCGGCGCTCTTGATGCGTTTCTGGGGCGGCGGCGTCAGATGACTCTTGCGACTGCCCTCCATGTCGCTCAGATCCCAATGGTTGCTGCTGGCCTAAAGTACGTATGGGGGTTCCAAGAAAATTGAAGGGATGGAAATGATTTAAGGATTGGGATTAGTGGCGTTTAATATGCAAATAGCGAACTCAAGCTGAAATTACTTTGCTTGGATTTGCACTTGTTTGGGGAATGGGGATGTTGGTTCTTACGGGCGACGCTGCGGATGCCTTTAGCTCCTGGATGGCGGGTGGGCCGCTGCTGTTGCTGCTGCCACCACTGCTCGGTGCCGCATTTCCCTGCTCCCCGCGCTGTGCATCACGCGGCAAATTCGATGCTGTCGATGCTGCGGCTGCAGCAGCAACTGCTGCTGTTAGCGATGCCGCAGCGGCAGCTGCTGCAGATGTTGCTGCTGGCACTGTTGCTGGCATCTGCGGAGTGCTGAACGGTGAATTCTGGCTGTGACTGTGGCTGTTGTTGTTGTTATGGTTGTTGTTGCTGCTGTTGCTGACGCTGTTGTTGTTGCTGTTGCTGCTGCTGCTGCTGTTGTTGTTATTGTTGTTGGCTGTGGGCATATAGTTGCTGATTTTGTTGTGATTGCTGCTTTCGGCATTGTTGTTGTTGTTGTTGTTGTTGTGACTGAGGGCTGCGGAAAGAGCCTTGACATAGGGATAACCACCATTGACATCCGCCAGGCCGCGTATCTGCAGCAGATGCGCCGTCTTCAGAAAATCGGGCAATTGCTCATGGCTGACATTCACCTCGCCATTGTACATAAAACTGTGAAAAGGAGGCAGAGGCAGAATGACAAGATTAGCTTGAATGAATACTTAAAACAAGTAAAAACGTTCTTGAATCATGCACTATGTTCGATTAACAGAAAAAGAAAAGGATTTACATTAAAAATTTGATTTGGTTTACGAATTCTTTTTCTTTCTATAATAAATAATCTTAAATTTAGAATTTCAAGCTCAAATTAAGATTTTTAATAGTTATGTGATTGATGGTTACCTTAGCAGGTTCTCGACATCGTCGCTGCGAACGTCGCGCAAGATGACAATGGGATGCTCGCAGGGATTGGCCTTGAGCAGCTTGCGGAAGTAGGGACTGCAGGCGCTGAGGACGACCTTGTGGGCGGTAAAGGAGCGCTCGTCGCAGGCGAGCGTCACATCGACAAAGTCCTCCTCGTCGCGCAGATGCCGAAACGAGCTGAGTATGGATGTTTGAAAGTCGTTCCACTTAAGCGCATAATGCTGCTGCGAGCTGTGCCCCAGCGGTGGCAGCAGCGGTGGCGTCGCTGGCGATAGCGCCGTACCGGCGCCGCCAGCTGCTGTTGCCGCCAGCGCGTGCGAGTGCGAGTGCTGTGTGTGCGAGGAGTGTGTGTGCTGTGACGACGACGACGTTGAGTGGGTGCTGGTGGAGGTCGCCAATGGAGGTGGCTCCATTTTGACCACGCCCGCGTTGTTGTTCTCCGCCGTTTGCAGCTGAGTGGACTCGGTCATTTATAGCAACTTGTGACGTGTCCTTGACTTCCTGTCTGCCACTGCCACTGCTACTGCTACTGCTTCTCTCCTGGTCTGCGTGTGTGTGTGTGTGTGTGTGCTTTATCCTAATGGTCTCCTCGATCCACGCTGCTGCCTTTTGTTGCTAATTTCTTGTTTCTTTTATGTTTGGCTTTGCTTTGTTTGTTGCCTTTGTCTGCAGATTCGCAAATATTTACAGTTGGCCGTTTTGTAGCCAAAAACTTTCTTGGCTTGCTTTTTGCTCTGGCTCCGGCTGTGGCTTCTGTTCCTGCTCCAGCTCCTGCTCCGGCTCCTGCTCCCTGTGCTAATTGAGCGTAAGTTGTGGCAACCTCGGACGGCCTTTGTCCATTTTCACCGAACCCTTGCGGCCTCAACCATGGACGGAACACGTTTACTAAAGCTGTTCTGGTGGGGCAGCTCCTCTCTCTCTCTCTCTCTCACTCTCCCTTTCTCTCTCTTTCCTTATCTGTAATCAAATATAGAACAATAAATAAGTATTAGAAATATGTGTGAGGCAAATGAAGCAAGTTGTCGATAAAGTAATATAAATTTGATTTGTTTAAAATAAAATTTGGAGTCTCTTGCACTTATCTATCCCTCTCTCTATCTCTCTCTCCGTCTCTATCTCTCTCTGAGAAAGATAGACAAACATTGATATAAATATTTTATTATATATTTAGATTTTAAACCTTAGTGCAAAACTTTTCTTTACAAATTAATAATGTTATTCCAACCAAAATCATAAATTCAGATTAAAAACCGCAAAACTAAGCTCTTCAAGCACATCTCTCTTTCTCTCTTTCTCTCTCTCTGTCTATCCTTATCGGTAATCAAATATAGAACAATAACAAAATATTAGATATATATATAAAGGCAGATTGATATTTCCGAAATGAATCAACTCGTCGATAAAGTTTGCTTAGAGTATCCTATAAGTTATATTTGAAATTTGATATCACTAGCTCTTATCTCTCTCTTACTCTCGCTTTCTCTCCCTCTCTCTCTCCCTCTCTCTCTTTCTCTGAAAGATGGACAGATCCCGATTGGCATATTTTTCTTATATTCAGTTTTTGTACCTTAGAGTAAGACTTTTATTTACAAATTAGTAATAATATTCTTCAAGCACATCGAATTTAGTTCTTTTCTCTCCCTCTCTCTCTCTATCTCTCTCTCTCTCTCTCTTCAAGCTGCTGCTTTAGTTTTAATTTTAAATTTAATACGCAATATTTATTATTAAGCAACTTTTCCAAATATTTTCACTTTTATTATTTAATTTTTATTATTTGCAACATTTGTTTAAAACTTGAAATTAATTTGTAATTTTTTGTAGATTTTTAGAGCACATTAAATAAATAAATAAAAAGTTTGGTAGATTTTCAAAGGGTTGGGCGCATGAAAAGAAACGGATGGAAACACATGAGTCGTTGGCTCATTTTTGGGTTCAATTGCCACCGTCTGAGGCAGGTGGGCCCTCAGCAGCAGCAGCAGCAACAGCAGCAGCCGCAGCAGCCCCAATCATTAAATACTATTACCAATTATTCATACTTAAGCAGCGAGACGACGCTGGCGGCTCAATGGTTGCCCAGTTGTTTAGTTTCTGCTGTTGCTCAGTTGTTCAGTTGCTCAGTTGCTCAGCTGCCCCTCCGTGTGGTGTCTAATGGAATCATTAATTACGAGCGAGCGCACCGAGCGGGCCACTTGTCGGGGGCATTAGACGCAAATCAATTTAATTTAACCGTTTACAAGCAGCGAACAATGCTGAACACGTCGATCGCTTGGAGTTTTCGAGTTTTTTTTTCAGTTTTCTGAAGTTTGAAGTTACAAGCCAAAATAATTGTACAAGATCATTAGAAGCGAGGCGAGCGTTGTTTGAGCCTACAGCTCTTGTGGGTACTCCAGATGTACTCGTAAATCGCTGATCGATGTGCTGCCTGCCAAATATGTTTATAAACCCATTCATCTGCCTTCACGATTATGATCTTCCGCTAAGCGTAACGCCCCACCTATCAAAATAATCACAGGTGAAACCAAAAACAAAAACAAAAAAACAACAAAAAAAGGAATAAATAAAAAAATGCATTTAATTTTCGATTGCAATTGGCGCCTGCATTTGCGACACGCTCATTTTTCATTCCATTTGGAATTTCCTACAATTTTCACAGAATTTTTCCTTTACTTTTTATGTGTGTGTTTGTGTGTGTGTATGTTTGTGTGTGTGTGTTTGTGTGTGTTTACATTTTGGTTGCTGCGCCAGTTGATTAATGATATTCCGCTTTAAATTCGATTATGTTCAGCACATACATGTATATTTGAGTCTAGATTTATGTACATATGTGCCTGCACTAGCAATCAGAGACAAAAATAATTGAAATTCTCAACAAAAAAAAAATGGAATTCCGAGAGGAAGAGAAATCAATGCTAGTCAGCTAGTAAAAAGCCAATTTGAAACTTATTTAAGGGTGGCAAAGCAGCCCTTCTATATACATATGTATATCTATGTGTTATTCTGTGTTTTTTGTGCGCTAATTTATGAAGTAACCCAAAACAATTTCATCATAACACACTTGCCGACAATTATTTCGTTTATTGAACAAACATTCGCGTCGTATCGCATAAATTCGAAGGGGCAGCAACAATAACAAAAACCGACCCCAAAAAAAAAACACACACACACACAACAGAAATGCAGAACTGGTTGGTAACCAGAGCCAAATATGTAAATGAAAACAACATATATATATATATATATATATATATGTATATATATGCTGACAGGATGTGTGTGTGGGCAACGCAATTGCATTTCTCTCACGTTGGCGCAAAATGTGCAACTAAAATTGGAAGTCAAATCTCAATTCGCCTGTCTAAAACAAAACATATCAAAAATGCTTATTGCGTGAAACAGCAACAACAACAACCGAAAAACCATTCAAATAAAGAAGGCCAAGCGAACTGACACACACCAAACACACACACACACACACCCACACACACTAAGAGAGAGTGTGATAGGAGCGGGTTTCATAGCATAATAACAAATAAATGTAAATGATAATAGTAAATAAAAAACGAATTACAAAACAACACAACACAAAACGCTTCATATCCAATCATAACACATACATATGAATATATATATATATATATGTACATATACATATGTACATATATTATATAAGTACACGATATGCGTGCCAAGGAGCTGGCGGGTGGCAAGTCAAAACCCAAGTTGTTGTTAGACAAGCAGGAAGCAAACACACACACACAAGGATAACAACGTTTATGCCAACTATTTTGGTAAATTGATACGGCGCCTTGTTAAACGAAGCAACGACCCTAAAAGCAGAGCACCCCCTACCACCCCACACCACCCCCTCATATCAACTACTTAAATACTCGCACTCGCAGCACTTCTTCGATAAAATGGAGGCCGAGACGGAGGCCGAGGATTTCTTTATGGCAACGATTATGATTATTGCGGCATCAACGCAATCGAACAATAATTTTTATCTAAATATCTCTCATTGTGCCTTTGGTTTATGTACTTGCAATCGTTAAGCATTATTAAGGGTAGTCCATTTGTGTTATACGCTTGCAGTGAGGATATTCCAATTTTATAACGCATTCACAGTTAAATCCTTAATCGAATTTAGTTTGTGCAATCAAAGCTAGGCGATATATATCTACAGTGTGTGAAACAATCCAGCATTTTTCAAGGATTTGACTACATATATATATATATTATTATTATATATCTATATATTATATCTTATAAGGTAGGTTCAGGTTTCATAGAGCAATTCCAATTGACACCATCAATATTTATCGAATCAAATTGCCCTGTTTCGAGTTATCAACATCGATTTGCCAAAGCATCGATTTACGATAGTTTTTAGAGAAACAATAGATTAGTATTTTTTTTGTAATTATAGTAACATTTAGATGTGAGCAGCTGGACTTATTTTCTGCCAGTGCATTCTATCTTCAGCTGTTATTTTGTATTTATTGCTCTTGCTATAAATATTTTAATAAATTTGGCAAATGAAATTGATTAGAACATGTCAAAATAAGTCATTTAGAATATGCAAATTTAAGAAAGTCTGCACACACACACACACACACCACACACACACCCCACACACACACACAAACATGTGCAATTGGTTGGATTTGAAAAGGTTGTTTGTGCAAAATGCAGGCAAATTGGTTAAAAACCAATTAAAATTGCGCATACGCCGCATACGCCGCAAAGGTCGCAAACGCAACGCACGCAAAAATTGTAAACGGTTTAATAGTGAAAATATATATATATATATATATATGTATATATATGCAGAGACAGTGTTGCAAGGCATATAAAATATTCGCTAAATCCAAATTAGAATGTCAATAAAATACACTTTTAATGAAATAATTAATTAGATTTTGTACATCAGCAAACCACACAATACTTTTCACATATGCAAAGCTATATGTATATATAAGATATTTTTAGGCATTTATATATATATATATATATATGTATACAGCTATGTCTGTTTCATTTACGGCTGCATTTGGTTTAGAAGCGCTGCCATCACCTGCACCCCACCAGTGCGGCTCGCGATTTATTCGATTTTCAATTATTTAAATGGTTTTCATTTTAGTGCCGCACACATTTCTAATTTGCATTTGTAGAGCAATCAGCAACGCCCACCTCTCCACCCCAACCACCCAACCACACCCCACACACTCTCGTCGCACGCATCAAAGTGCCACTCAGCAGAAAAACTAAAATGACTGGACACAGGCAGATAGATAACAGGCAGCAGCAGCAATGGGAACAGCACAACCAGAATCTTCTTTTGCCTAATTGCCACTGAGCATTTAAATTGAGACATGAAATTGAATAATTCAAAATAATTAGCCAGTCAAGACGGACAGCGACAGGACAGGACAGACAGTGACAGACAGCGACAGACAGCGACAGAGAGTGGAATAGTCGTCTTACGGGGTCGCGTAATTGCATTAATGATTTTGATAAATGACAATCGCCACCGAAATGTCTTCGACTTTGACGTACTCACTTATCTGTCAATGCTACCGATATGCGATACATATAGGTGTATATATACATACATATATATATATATATGTATATCTGCAGCTATCTAGCTCGAATCGAATTCCCTAAATGACATTAGATAAGCATAAGTTTGTGGGAGAGATTCATTTGAAATATATTAACACAAATAAATTGCAGGAAATAAATATTATTTTGAGTTATTGTTTGCTCAACAATTATTTTAATATAAATAAATATTAAATAAAGTATATCTTATGAGTTCCCCTAAAACAAATTAAGATAAGAACATTGTTTATTGCTCGCTGCCTTTTTCTGATAGTTTAAATATATCTGGAATATTCTGTATAATCTTGCAAATTTTGTGAATTTCTTCAAAATATATTTGCCCAAATATTAAGCTTTGAGTTAATAGCAAATGCGTATTGAAAACTTGTCTGTCAACTATTGAGTCTAAATTTCCAGATACAAATAAACAAAGAATGCGCTCGACTGGAAGATACCCTAAGAGCGGCTGTTAGATACCAGTAGGGTATTGCTGATAGTAGTTTGTTCAATCTGGCAACACATTTTGTTTGAACAAATCCGTGTTTCAATAATAATATGTCTGGGTGTATCTGAACCACTATGCCTTTTATCGATTCTTATCGATATTCGATCTGTGAGAACTTCTATACCAAATTTAAATTCACCAGATCATATAGTCTCTGGGAAAGGTGAATTGTCAGAGGTGCATGACTAAATCGACTCGACTCTTGATGCCGATCAAAATGATATATATAATTTATTTCCCTTTGTCTTTTGCAAAAGCCATTGCGCAACTTCGTGGTACCCGCTTTGAAGCGATTATCTTGAGCGAGCTTAGTTACCAAGCTGTCTACGCGATCCATTTCGCTAGTCGTAGTTTGTGGTGGTCACTGCCAAAATGACCGCAAATCAAGTCGAATCGCCCAAGTTGCTAATTAAACTAATTGAGTAATTTCAAATTTCAAAGCGTCGAGCATCAAAGTACGAAATTAAATGCGCAAATAGACCAGATACCGAGGCGGAGATACGGCGACCAAACTCGACACATTTTCACAGGCCCAGGCAATAAAAGTGAAACAACAACAAAAAAAAAGTCGAAACAAAATGAATTAACGAAAAAAAGCGGAGCTAAAAAATCGAAAACTAAACTGAAACTAGCTGGCAGGTGGATATGGTTAAACTCTTCAAAACTCATTACACACACAAGAGTGTAAGTGTGTGTGTGCGAGTGTGTGTGTGTGAGAGAAGCTGTATCTGCAGCTGCGAATCTTTAGCCACACGCTGTGCGAGCAGCTCCGCTTTTATTGTGCAATCGTTGAGTTTGAGTTGAGTTTTTATGAGCACCCACATAGATACACACACGCACACACAGGCACACACGCACACACAGGCACACACGCACACACAGACCTTGTTGTTAACCTGTGCTAATTAATCTCCTAGTTAAAGCAAATGACGCACTTAATGGCCGATACGCATCTAATGGGCCCACAATTATCTGCGTTTCGCATGCCCAGCAACGAAGAAATGTATGCAAAACAGCAGCCAGATAAAAGAAAAAGAAAAGAAACAACAACAACAACAAAAACAAAGAGTTTCCAACTTTCTTTGACCAAAAGATACGAGCACAAAACTACAGCTGCAGATACATTTAGAGGCACACAGATACGGATACAGTTTGATAAGTGTCAATGAACTGAGAACAACAGCATTTTATAACTTTTTTTTGGTATTTTTTTTTTTAGTAATATTGAGAAATGGTCAAAATGTGAACACAACTCACTAAACTATAAAAACAAAATACAAATATTATAAAAAAAAAATTAAAACAACAACAACAAAAATTTACATAAACTGACCATAAATTCGAAATAGCCAAAGAGCCAAAAGTATCTGTTAGATACATATGTAGCTGCATCATTATTCGAATACAATTAACGCCAAGAGAGAAAGCGTCTCTGTGTGTCTGTACAGATATATATCTATATATATATATATATCTATATATCTGCATATATCTCTTATTACGGCTAGCTAATTTGTTGCTTAAGTCTCGCTTTGGGCCAAGAGCTCGTTGTGTAGTTGTAATAATATTGGAAAAACAATAAAAGCCAAATCAAAGAGAAATTTTCAAAATGCACAGCAAATATTTAAAGTTATATATATATAAGTATATACAAATATATATATATATATAGCCGACTTCATAAGCTATACACATTCTTGAGTTTGTTTAGCCAAGTACCATTTAACGAGGTATCTGCCAGTCGGACACTTTGTCTAATAGCACAGCTGTAAGTGTCATTGCCTTCAAGCTGAGCTCAGCACTCTATCTCTATCTCCATCTCTATCTCCATCTCTATCTCTTTAGTCATTCCTTCTCTCTTTCGCACCCTCTCACCCTCTCTCTCTCTCTCTCTTTCAACATGATTAAATATTTAATACATTATTCGATTCGGTTTTTTTTTTAATGCTTGTTTCTCATTTTTGTAGTTTTCGTTTCGGCCCTTTTGTCTGATCTACGCTGGATCTCTCAGCTGGGCTTGTAATGTGCTCATTTGGCCCAGAGCAGCGGCGAGCAAAGATGGCTACGCGTATTGGCCAAGTTAATGGCGCTTGGCTTTTTGTCATTAAATTTGCGTTTATTTCATTGGTTAACTTGTTTTCTTTCCTATTTCTATTTGCCTCTGTCATTATACACACACACACATTTATATTCGGTGTGTGTGTGTGTGTGTTGATTGTGTTGTGCAGGTTTTATTTTATTATTGTTTTGTTGTATTGTTTCGTTTTTTCAATGCTTCTTTTAACGATCGTGTTTACATACTTGATCCATCTACATACTTCGCCTACGGTTTTCTCAGCTAATTATTTTGATTGTATCTCAGCCATTTTGGGTGTGTGTGTGTGAGTGTGTGTGTTTGTGTGTGAGTTGTGTGTGTGAGTGTGTGTGAGTGTGTGTGTGTTGTTCAAGCCTTTTGGTCAATCCAATTGCACATTAGTCTCACTATTTTCTAAATTATTCTAATTTCTTGTCTAAGCCGCAAAATTATCAACTATTTTTTAAGCTTGGCCGAAATGCATTTTAAGCTTTTTTAGCAATTGTTTTTTAGCCTTTTTATGTATAAATCCAACCAGGATTTGTAGATCACCTTTATTCTATTCGATAGAAAATATGTGACTGAGAATAATTATCGTCAAGATTGGGCTGATGTCAATAGTTGCTCGCATTTCTTGCTGTTCTTGAGAACGAATCCAAATCCAACTTTTTGGGCTTAAAAAATGGATTATTCGTTGCTAAATCGATTTTTTATTAACAAACCTTTCTTTCAATATGTTAAATTTGTAATTTCAAAGCTTCTTTTAAATATGCTAATTTATAACTTTAAATGATTAACTTAACTTCACTTCAAAAAGTAAGTTTTCTGTTCATGCTTGCCATAAAATTAAGCAAAAAAGTTGCAATTAAATTTTTAATTAAAAAAAAAAAATATTTTAATTTAAGAGTCTAGAAAAACATCTGCAAAACGTTGCAAAGTAATTGGCCAATTATGTAAAATATTGGAAAAGAGTAGCTTCATTCCAGCCATGCTCGATTGTAACTTAATTTAAGAGTATTCAAATCAAAGTTATTAAAATTTCCCGTTCCATATTTATCGACACCTTTTTTATTGATTTCTCTCTGCTTATTTCAATGTAATTGGCTCTCTTCTTCTATGCATTTTGAATTCATCTTAATCAACTGATCTGACACTTAAATTCGGTTTTTGTTTTTTTTTTTTAACTGCCTTTAAATGAATTTTATATAACACCCAATCGATATTAACTTGGCTTGAATGTTTTGATGTTTTTTTTTGGTTTTGCTTCTTTTTTTTTGTTTTTTTTTGGTCAACTTTGTTGCTCGGCAGTAGGTTAATTATAAAATTAACATTAACCTGACTGACAACTGGTCAGCCAAGGTTCCATTCTGCCCCCCGCCCCACACACACACATGCACCCCTCCCCTATCCCCCTCTGGCTTCATATGTGAGAACTGACAAAATGCCAACACATGCGCTGATTTGTGAAGCGGAAGGTGTTCGTCGCATCCAAATATATATTTACCCATAAACAGACAGAGAGACAGCAGCAGCAGCAGCAGCAGCAGCAGCAGCGTCTATGTTTCCACTTCGCCAGTGCCTCGCACAAGCCGCACCCCCTTCCCACCCTTGCCCCCTTTCCACACATCTATCAAAGCATGCTGCAACCACGCCCCTGGTACTCGTTTGGGGTACGATAAATTTCACATGACATTATTAGGTGACTCTTTTATTGTTGTTGTTGCTGCTGTTGCTGCTGCCGTTGCTGCTGCTGTTGCTGCTGCCGTTGCTGCTGCCGTTGCTGCTGCTGTTGCTGCTGCTGTTGCTGCTGCTGTTGCTTTTGCTGCTGCTGCTTCTGGCGTTTGTGATTATGTCATAATTTTAGGAAAATAAAGCGCTCAACCAAAATAAATTAAAAATTGCTTTCATGCATGAATTGGTCGCGGGGGCCAACGGAACGCGTACGAAGATGGAGCTGGAGCTGGCTGGAGCTGGCTGAGCTGGTTGAAGGGGCAGGGGCAGGGGCAGCCACAAGCAGCAAGTACGCTGCGAATCTTTTTTTGGGGGGCTTATGTGGCAACGACAACATTATCCAAATAAAACGTCGATCGATGCTGACTGACTGATGTCTAATGGAGAATGTGCTCCAAGTGTTTATGGTCGATTTGAAGTTTATAATGGATCTAATTCAGTGTTGCACTCATTGCCCATCTTTGATATGCTCGAATTGAAATTCAAATTGATATTCAAATGCATTCGGAATGAAGTGCGCAATATTCAATTCAAATCATCATTATTATTAGTAATTTCCTATTGATCACGATCACAAAACGATCGCTCGACGATCTCCCATTTGATTGATATTCGAGTGGCGATCTCGTCGTCTGTTTCTCATACCGGATAGCTTCATCAATTTTCAATTTGTGTGTATTAAGGCAATCCACCTCTCCACCTCTCCACCTCCCACCTATCCACCCACTCTCGTCTACTCTATACACAATCCGCATGCATCTGGGCTCATAATGAGCCATTATGCAAAACCATATTTTGCTAATGAAGTGGAAAATTTCCACGCACGGACGTCTTTATTAAAAGTAATTAAGCTCGCTGCAATTTTCATTTACATTGTTCAACTGCAACAACAACAAAAAAGTGGGGTGCCAGCTATGAACTACCGGTAGGGTCAGCCAGACATAGAGTGCTCAGCTTATTATAGGGCAGCTTAGTTTTTAATTCTTGAATATTTCTAGCACTGATCTCCTATTGAAAGATTCAACTAAAAACCGTTTGAAACGAGCACTAAACTGAATTATCTATGGTTTCTACAGATCTTCAATATTTTATAATATTTTTCCTATAGAAAATGGTTAAAATAAATAAATATATATTTATTTAAGTGTTATTTTATTTAATTGCATAATTTGTATATTGCTGAGATCGTTTTAAATGTTTTCTGTATTTATTTAATTTTAATTTAATTGATTATTTTGTTTGCTTCATTTTAAGTGAAGTAATTTAAGATTATATATTTTTTTTTGTATTTTTAAAATGTGTATTTTAAAATATTAATTTAATTATTTTTATGAATTGTATATCATTTATAAAGATATAATTTTTAAATATTTTTAATCTATTAAATAAAAATAAATAATTTATTATATTTTCTTATCTATTTAATATTTTATACAATTTGATTATTTACTTAACGCTTTAACGCAGTCAGAAAAAACAAAACTTAAAATAGATATTCAATTTTCAACACCTAATTTTTGAGTGCTTGCTTTTTTCAACCCCAAAAGCATGAATGCTGCAAGTCACTTGAGGCACATAGATAATTGTGCATAAAGTTCACTTCTCATCTAATTTCATCTCTATTCATTTTGTAGTAACGAGAAATTTTTTATTTTTCTAAAAATATGCCAATTGTTTTACCCCCAAAAAATGGAATCATTGGTTAATTTCTTGCTTTGTTGTGGTTGCTATTTGTGAATCTGTTTCTGTTGCTGACCGAGTACACACGAGGCAGATAGAGAGAGACAGAGACAGATAGACAGAGAGAGAGACAGAGACAGAGAGAGAGAGAGAGAGTAACCAAAATTGAACTCAAGTGCAGACAATTGAAGCTCTTCGGCGCGCCAGTCTTTAAGAAGGGGCGTCAAGGGACGTTCTCCTTTGTGGCCAAGCAAAGTAAATAAATAAATGCAAATAAAAATTCCCTGAAAACATAACGGTTAAAATGAGCTTACTAAGCATATTATACATATTCTTGATCCGTAACAAGAGGGGAGTCGATTTATAAATCTGTCTGTATATCTTTCTGTGAGACTAGAAAAAGAAGTTCAAGTTTATTTCAGTTGATCGTTTCACGCTTATCGATAAAAATCGATTAAAGATAACAATCAAACACAATTGTATAGATATAGTCTTCAACTTGACATATTATATTACATATTAATATATAAATTAATATTCCATTATAAAAGACATTAACTATTAGCATTAAGTTCAGAAAAGAAAATCTGATTTTGTTTGATTGAGAAAATGACTATCTTTCTGAGTGCAGGGTATCCGCTAGTCGAGCGCTCTCGACTTTTACTTGCTTATTTTCAGATTTCATTTGTTTATATATTTGGTTTTTGCTTTTTTTGCAAGCGGTTATTAATCGAGTCAAAGTACTCGCGACATTTTGTTAATTGATTTCAAGGGGGAAAAAAGGCGCATTTATTGCCAACTCGGCGCGATAGAGAGAGAAAGAGTTAGAGTGCGAGAGAGAGACAGAGAGACAGACCGTTACAATTACGCTGAATTAAAACTCATATTGCGTCGCTCTTTGATTCTATTAAGATTGTTTTTAGCCCAGGGGGTGAAGGGGGCTATAACAATATCAAAGAAGCATTTCAATTGCTTGGCATTCAATTAGTGAATTGATTTGCCGTTTCACTTGCCCAAAAGCCCCCTCTTAACATCTATCTATCTATATATATGTATATATGTAAATCTGTATATTATATACTCACATTAGTTGCTGCTCTGTTTTAGTTTTTTTTTCGGTTCTTTGGTGAACTTGTGTGTGATCTGTCGTTGCGATCTGTAAAAGTAGACAATGGAGACAAGAAATACATTAGAAATCGTTGTAAAAGTGTCGAATGCTATCAAATTTATTGCCGCCTTCGCCTTCGATCGTGCTCAATTCCAATTCGATACGAGACTCAAGTGAGTAGAGATTTATATGTGGCGGTGTGCCTTTATCTAGCTACCTGGCCTGTCCTACCCTACACCATCCCCATACCTGTGGTAGTGCAGTCGGCACCTTAGTTTTCGGTTCGCCTTCTAATTGCAGCCACTTAGCACTTGCCTCAAACCACTCGCCTCTCGCCTCTCGCTGGCCAACATCAAAGTGCTCAACAATTGCTGTTGATTTTCCAACAGATCCCAAAAATAAATTTCCGGCATGACAGCGTACCTTTTTCTCCTGAGCCAGGATCGAAACGGATCGAAACGCTGCAATTGTTGTGACTTGTGACTTATGATTATTTATTTTAAAGCGCAGCGCACAAAGGACACTCTAAGTACCAACATATTGAGTTAGTTGCAAAGGCTCACAGCCAACATGGCCCAAAGAGTAACTGAGCTCAAATTTATATGTGTACCAAGCAAGCTTAAGAAATAGTTGCACTGCTCCAAAAAATTCCGAATCGCGATAAAAAATACACATAATAAACATAAAAGAAAATACCGTTAAGCAATCGGCCATAAAAAAAAGCAGCAGGCGAAAAATAAGTTAAGAGTTGTACAACTTCCACCGAATCAAGTAAGAATGTTGTAGTCGATATTGATCGGCGAGCAGATACCCTGCAATCAGCAAATAGTTATCAACTTGAATTTGTGGCTTTTATTGCCATAGGTAATCGATTTTAATCGAACTGAACGCAGTTATCGATAACATGAAATCAACTTGAATCGACTTCAATTTGAACACTGATCAAGAATATATATATACATAGCTAATGCTATCTTCTGCCTGTTACATTCCCTTGCGCAAGTTCATTTGACCCCTTTCTGGGCTTTTTCAATGGTTTCGCGGCATGAAAATGCGAAAAACAATAAGCAAACTAATTACAAATACGCGCGGAAATTTCCAAAAAAAAAATCTTAGCACCTCCCAAACATGCCACCTCCCCCACCTGCCCCGCGCCGCACACCTACAAGAAAAAGGGTTCAGTTTGCGTATGCTGCAGTTGTGCGGCATGTTTGCGATGGGATGTGGCAAGCAAACAGCAAATGGAGGCAGCTGAAAATTATGCGCTGCAATTTTTATTGCTTCATTGTTCTTTGCGGTATTTTATATTTTAACTTCTGAACGGGGGAGGGGTGGGTGGGGCATGGAGTGGGGGCAGGGAGGTAAGCAATGGGTTCTTTGCATTGTTTGCGCTTTTGTTTGGACGCTTTTTTTTCGGGGTTAATGTTAATTACCAAAACTGCTTTGGCACTTGGCTGACCGGCAACAACAACAACAACAGCAGAATATAAGCAAACCCAAAGCAATTAAAATTTTTATGACGCACTGAGTTATTACTTCAAATCCACAAACTTGAGTAATGCCAACAACCGCCTCTGTGCGTAAGGACGTGAGAAATTCTCAACTGAAAATAAGAAAACTGAAAACCGACAAGAACAAAAAAAAAACAAGGAAAATCGACGCCCACGACAAAGAAAATGCGAACAAAAAAGACAACGGCAGATATTAAAAAGATTTATTATTTTATGATATCCAAAAAAACAGAGAGAGAAGAAGAAGCAGGAATAAAAGGTAGGCAGCTCTTTTGCCCCCCACCCCTGCCGCCCTGCCTTACCTGTGCGGCGCGCGAGAGGTCAAAGGTTGAGCGGCCACCGCAACGGATCGCAGTTAAGGTAGTCGCCATGTACTTGGCTAATACCAATCGATACATACACACATGTCTGTCTGTCTAACTGCCTGCTTTCCCCGCAGTTTTCTTTAGTGCGCGTAGAAATCGAGATGCTGTAATTAAAGTCTAACTGTCAAAATCCAATAAATTATCCAAGTTGCTTGGCTCTCTTCTGGCCATTTAATTGATCATACCAAACAGTGAAACAGTGATAAAAAAAACACCGAAAAAAAACACCAACAAATAAATACAAACCAGCTGCGACTTTTTGTCTCCCTTCATTTACATAAAACGATTCGATCTACGAGACTTTAAGTTTCAAGTTAGCTGCATGCAAGTGAAATTGCTACCCAAACTCAAGATGTGAAAGTTTATTAATTAGACAAACCACACACACACAAAAAAAAACAAAAAAAAAACAAAAACAAAAAAAAAATAAATAAAAATAAAAAACCAAAAACAAAAAATAAAAAAAAAAAATCAAGCCAACGCAGAACATAAAATTTGTATTAAAAAAAAAATAAGCTAAGCTAGCCAAATCGAAATTTTCAGTGAGCAACAATTTGCAGTTGCTGCGAATAATATTTGGAAATTGCAACTAATGAAAAAATATTAAATAAATAAATAATAATTGAAGACAAAAAAAAGAACGCAGAATTTTTGAAAACTTCAACTCAAAGTGCAATTTTTTATACTTAATAACTAAAACAAATAAAAATAAATAAAGCCAAAAAAGAAGAAGCTAATTTTTTGAGAAGTCTTCAATAATCTTGGGGATAGACATTTGTAATCCTCGTCAGCTTTATTCAATAATTGAAATTAAAAAATGCAAAAAAAATATGCATTTAAATAAGACAAGTCTAAAACGATCCTTAAAAAGTTCTCAAGAACACAACTAATAACAACATTTGATAATTATCCCAATTCATTATTAAGTACAAATTAAAATGCATTTTTAAAAACTTGAACTCAACATGAACTTCTTCAAGGGGAATACCCCTAACAACAAACCCGGATCATTATCGAAAACATTATTCACTAATTACAGCAATAAATTAAAACTAAATACAACTAAAAAATTAAAATTAACTTTTAAGTTTTAAGTCAAATAAAAAACCGAAAAGAAACGTATAATTTTTGCATTGCTTACTAATTGCAACAGATAAAAGACAGATTTTAGAAAACTTTAACACAACTTATTCAAAGGGAAATCCGCATCAAGCTCAGGGGAATACCCCTAATAACATACAATGTACATTGTCTTATGCATTATGCAGTAATTGAAGCTAATAAAAATAAAATTACAGTGAGGAAAAACTAAACTAAAACTAAGCCAAACTTTCGCTGCGGGTGGCGGAGGTGGGGGGTTTTTTTTGGGGGGGGGAGGGTTGAGGCGGTACTTTGAGGCTATAACGAAAGGATGTTGCATGATAAGGACGCATATCAATTACAGTTACACGAGTTGTGCAGCCCAAAAACAGCGCGATTAACATAAAAGGGCAGCCAACAACAACAACAACAAAAACAACAACAGCAAAAAGTAGTTAAAAAAAATTAATAGGCGTAATAAGAATAATTGGCGCTACGTCCAAAGAGCACATGCGTGTGTGTGTGTGTGTGTGTGGCCAGTAGAGGGGCTTGGGTGGGGGGTGGAAACAGTGCGTGTCGTTTGGCTGTCTAAGGGTTGCTCGGGGTGGTGCGTGGGTGGAGGGGTTAGCGGTGTGGTGAGCAACAGCGTTGAAAGCGTTGACTTGTGACCATTTCATAAATACCGTTATAAACAAATTACGACAACAATAATGACCCGACAACAACAACAACAACAACTACAACTAACAACAAACATGTCCAGTAAAGGGATAACAGGATAACAGCAGGATAACAGCACGCAGCAGTTGCCAAAAAAAAAAGAACTGAAAAAAAAAATTATTATATGAAATTCGTTTTTTATTGCTCACATTTACACATGTACAAAATGACGGCGTGTCCGCACATCCCCACCCCAACCCAACCCAACCCACCCCAACCCCTGCCTTGCCTAGGCTAACCCTTACCAGCGCAACAACACTGAACGAATTTATGAATTTCTAATGAAATTAACCGTAATGCCAACAAAAAATAAACAAAAGAAAAATAAATACATTTTCATATGTGTACTATGATTACCGTTATGTTCTACAGTGGTTGCAGCAAAACACAAATTATTCAGTTGTAAAGCTCATCAATGAAAAGAAGCCTAAAAATTACACTTGGTAAATGTAGAATTTTTACTAGATCTGGAATTAGTTAATGTAGCTTTATATAAACAAGATATAGTAACAAGATATAAGAACTATCTCGGGCAGGACATGGTTTAGATATCCCTGAGGAAGTCCGGAAGTCCGCTCTAAATGTAAATAAAATAAATATCGTAATCTAACTGTCAATGATTTTTGTGATTTTATGCATAATGTTATACCGTCTCGGCTAGTGATGCTGCTCAGGAATATATATGCTTTATGAGATCGAAGAGGTCATCGCTATTAGAAATAACGATATATGATATATAATCCAGCTTTTCATTGCCAAGCAAGACCAAGACCACTGTTCAAATATTTTAGTGTTTTTGTGCGCAAAGAGCTGGCCAATATGGCCCAAAGAAGCAGGCATACCGCCCGTGGCCAGCTGAGCAGCGTGTGCTCAAGGGCTGGAATGGGTTGGGAGTGTGGTGTGGTGTGGTGGGGGGTGTGGTTTGCTTAGTTGTCTACGGGTCGCGACTATTAAACACACACACACATGCACAAACACACACGCGCTGACCGAGAACAAAGCTGCTGTTGACCCCGACCCCGACCCCGAACTCGAACTCAAACCCGAATTCGAACTCGAACTGGCAGCCAAAACTTGGCACCGCTGAACTGCGCCTTCAAGCTGCAATTAACTGTTACCCATTTCGCTGTGGCACCTTTTTAGTTGCAACAGCGCACATTGTAATTTTTGGTAATAAAAAAATATTTCTTACTTCATAATTTGGCAGGCGGCTTTGGTTGTTGTTGTTGTTGTCCTTTTGGGTGTGTCGCGTGTCCCGCGCACCAAAACGATAATTGCCACAAATTTGAATATTCAGCAGTTGCAGCTGCCCCTCACCCCCACCAACTACCCAATTACACTGCAAGGCAATCGAAACCGAGTTGAAACCATTTATTTGTGCGTATCGCGTGAATCATTTTCCAGTTACCACAACTTCGCAGAGTCAACTGTCCAGTTAAGCTTAAGTAGGTATTAATTTATCCACAGTTAGCAAAAGGAAGTTCTGGCCACGATTGCACATTGCCACACATCGAAAGCGAGGTAGGAGGATGGGACTGGGGGGGGTTGTTGCTGATCCGGCCACTGACCACTGACCAGAAAGGAGAAGAAAAGAGCCAAAGTTGGTGCAAGGAGGGCAACAGTTACTCACAAATACGACAATCGTGTAATTAATTAGGCACGTCAGCTGAACATTGGCAAAACCACATTCACCATTATGAAGCCAATGCCAGCACAGTGGCGCAAAACAACAAGAACAAAATTACAATTAACAATTTTTGTTTATCATCAGAGATTTAATGAATTTATTGACAACACTCAATTTTTCCATCAGTAGTACTATTATTTTTCAGTGTAGCTGCATATTTTTCTAAATTTTCAAATCGTTTAGGCTTTTCATTTCTTGATATGTTCCTCGGAGTGAATTAAAATCGTATAAAACTTTTGTAATTTATATTTAGATACTCTTTTTTTATATTTAACGTTTTCTAATATTTTCTATTCTTTTATTTTTATATATATATATAAATTGGTGTAGCTTGTAAGCCTACACCGTTTTCACCTAGATAAGCATTTAAAAATTAAGCATTTAAAAATTCAACATTTAAAAATCAAACATTGCTTAATTAATTTTAATTTGAAATGATCGGTAATAAATTTGTTCAAAAGTTGAACAACTTAATTGATTTTTGAGTGCTCTTGTCCCACTGTGCAGCACTTCTGGCTGTCAGTGGAGTCTCATGCTGGGCACGGGTTTTATAACCTGTCCAAGACACACGCTGGGGGTGAATGGAAGGGGGCGGGGGCATTGTGGTTAGGGGGTACCTTCACAGAGGGACACGCATATTGTATTGGGCTCGAGCGCAAAACACACCTCAAATCGCGTTTTTTTTTTTTTGGTTTTTGTCCTTTATCAGGTAATTCACTTTTTAACTTGCTCTTCACATTTCATTTTGTAATTCCTGCTTTGCTTGTTAGGGTTTGTTTTTTCTTTATTTTATTTTCTTTTTTTTATTTTGCTGTAATTGTTTGCCATTAATTACAGCAAGAACAACAACAACAACAACAAGCACAACGAATGAGGTAGAAGGAGATGCGTAACCCAACAACAACAACAATAACAAGAACAACACTTGAAGCGCAAATATTTCCGCTTGTGATTGTGGTTAATTTTATTTATAAGTCGCAATGACACACCTTCCATTTCGATTTACGATCTCCCGCATTAACGGTTAATGAACAGCTTACCCACAGTAAAGCTCAGTCGAAGCAAACAAGAGAGTGGGGGAAGGGCTGAGAGAGGGGGCGCTTGCGGGTAGTTGAAACAATTGCCTTGGTAAATTCTCTTATTTGGCTTGCATTTCGCTTCTAATATAACTCTATCTCTCTCTCGCCCGCAATATGATTTCCTTTTCCGGCATTTGCCGCAGCTTTTGCTAGCCTCCCCCTCCCCCTCCCCCTCTCACTCTTCAACGACGACAACGAATTCGAACACGTTCGAAGCGACACGAAGTGCAAGCAAGCAAAGACAACAACGAAGCTCGAGCACGAAACCACAGCGCGCGCGAGTGTGTGTGTCTGTGTTTATATTAATATGTACTATGTATGCATGTGTGGGTGAGCGAACGAACATATTCATTCATGTTGCCTTTCTTACTTCAACGATTCCCGCAAGCCGGCAAAATGCCAAAGGAAAACAATAACAAAACTCAGCTGAGGAGAAACTAGGCGCAAAACTTAAGAGAGAGCACAAGCAACGAGTGAGAGATAGAAGAGAGAGAGAGAGCGAAAGAGAGTGCAAACTGCAGTCAACGATGATTGCACAATTGGCCAAAAAATGGCAGACTCATCCCAAATGGCGACTAATGGCAAAGGTCTTCGAAATGCCATAACATCAATTTTATAACCATAAATGTGTGTGTGTGTGTGTATTTTGGAAAATATCTTGAGAAATAATTCATACGATTTTGCTGTCTTTTCTGCCCTTTTTGAAGAACTTTTTTTTTGTGTTTTGGCTTGCG
The DNA here is from genome assembly GCA_035044325.1 of Drosophila nr. medialis 2 BK-2023a. NCBI lineage: Eukaryota > Metazoa > Arthropoda > Insecta > Diptera > Drosophilidae > Drosophila > Drosophila nr. medialis 2 BK-2023a. The sequence continues at coordinate 1,527,326 of JAWNMH010000394.1, forward strand.
GCCAGCAAAGCGAATCCACTCAGCAAATCAATATTTGTGCAAAAAGAAACAGCGCAAAAATCAGCTAAGAAAATTGCATTAGGCGCTTCTTCGGCGAACGCATTTCCTTTTTATATATACCTATATAAATATTTCAAAAATGAATCTTTTTTTATATTTGTTTTGACTAGTTTTGCGAATTGCACTTAATAGTACAAAAGTAAATAAATAAATAAATAAAAGTCAATAATTAAATACATTTTTTTTTTGTGAAAGAAATGAGAAAAGATACATTTTGGTGTCCAAATACTTTCTTGGCAAACTGTGTGTAAATAAATCAAATTTTGAATGAATCTTATTAATTTTGATTTATCACAACTAGTTTGAAAAACTCTACTCAACTCTAGAAAAATAAGAATAATAATAAAAATAAAATGCAATAAAAAGTTTACGTTTTTTTTTATTTTTTCAATGTGCCCAAACTGTTTCGTGACAAACTGTTTTTTATTTTATTTTATTTTGTGCCACAAGGCACAAGGACGAACAACGAATACGCTTGCATTATTTAGTGTTATCGTCATTAGCATAATGATCATCATCATTATAGGGGTTTTCCCTGTTTTGTCCTGTCTGACAAATGCGAAACAGAAGCAGCAGCAGCAAAAGCAGCAGCGCAGCAGCAGCAGCAGCAGCAAAAGCCGCAGCATCCGAAATCAAAAGAAAATTCACAAGCATAAAAATTGAATAAAGCAAAAACCAAAGCCGTGAAAAGCAGCGAGCAAAGCGAACGAATTGGCGACCATGAAAAGGGCACAGCAGTAAGGAGGGCGGCGCAAAAGGAGACCAACAACAGCAGCAAAAACAACAATAAGTAGTCCCGGCGTCGGCGAAGCGCGTGGAAAACAAAACGACACAAAACGCAGGCAGGCAGACAGACTTTGACGTCGCTGTTGACGTCGACGCCAACTTCACAACTGGCGGCAATGATGACGATGACACGTGCTTTTTTCAGCTGTTTTGTGTGTTGTTGTAGGGGAGGGTGCAGGGGAAAACTGTGCTGCGAAAAAAAGGACAAAAACAAAAAACAAATGAGAATGAGCGCCAAAGAGCGAGAGAGCAAAATCAAACAGCAAAATAAAAGTGAAGAGCAGGAGAAGTTCAAACCCAACACATCCCCCTCCCCCCTTCTTGACAGACGTAGCCTGCAGGTGGCAGCAAAAATTGCAATGTCTGTAAGGCTGTGTGTGTGTGTGTGCGAATAGCTCGGGCTGCCGACAGACAGCGAAGCTGACGGCATCGTCGCTGCTCGTGCAGTCTTTTTGGCGCGTGACGTCGACTACTGTGTGCGTGTATATGTGTGTGTGTGTAGCTGTGGTGTGGTGGGGTGTGTGCTATGGTGAATTCGGGTGGAGGGAAGAGGAAAGCATAAAAGGAATGGGCAGCTGGCAAATTGCATTATTATGCGAGTGTCTGCAGTCTGCAATGCGGCTGTATGAGTGGCTGGGGCAGTAGTTCACACACACACCAACACACACACGCACACCCAACCAAAAACAAATTGCAACAAAATAAGCAAAACAACACATAACTAAATCAGACAAACGGACAAATGCTGCTCCTCCTTCAAATTGGTTGCTGAGGTGTGTGTAGTTGAATGTCTGTGTGTGTGGGTGTATGCATGTGTGTGTGTGTGTTATATTGGGCACAGAGACATTACATGCAGTTTGTTCAAAAATTAATAGAATTTCATAAGCATTTTGGGCTGTCTGTCCGTCGCATTCATGTGTGTGTGTGTGTGTGTGTGTGCAACGCTCCATTTTCACATTGCACACGTTCGCTTTCTCTCTCACTCTATCTCTCTCTCGCTCTATTTCTTTCTCTCGATGTATTGCTCTCTCGCTCGTTTGTCTATCTCTCTCGCACGCTTGCGCCTATTCGCTCTTTCAAATGTTAATTTGAATTTTTATTAGGTTTTAGGCTTTTATTGTTGTTGGCCGATACGGTTGCATCTCCCTTGTTGTTGCTGCTGTTGTTGTTGTTGTAGTTGCTATGTGTTTTATTTTCACTTAAAACTGCAGTTTGTTGCTGCTGCTGCTGTTGACGCTGGCGTCGACGCTGACGTCGTCGTTGTCAACGTTGGAAGTGCGACTGCGTTAGAAAATTGCATTTGATAATAGCAGAACTAACACACACACACACACACACTAACAACACACACTCACACACACACATACACTAACACACACACAATGGTCTTTAGGTCGTGGATTTTGTTAGGCCACCTTAAAAATAATATTCCCTTAAAAGAGTTTATTTTGCAGTTTCCAAAATGCAGCTGGTCATTTTTTGTGCAATTTTGAATGTAGATTTTTCAGTCGTTTCTAAATATGTCTGCGCATAAATTTGTATTTTTAATTGTAGCAAATCAATGTACGCTTTCCATATGTTGCTGGATGTGCCCAACATAAATGTTTTTATTGAAAATAAAAAGATAACAGAACAGCAATCAGAGCTCCAAATATATATGTTAGCCATTTTGAACTCAATCGCATAAAAAGAACTTTATTTTCAAATTCAAGTATGAACTGAAGTTTGCGTACAGTTGAGTTCAAAATAGTAGCAGGTCTGCTTGTATAAAATAATATATAAGATTATTATATATTAAATATGTTCATATCATACTCTACGATATATTTATATTATTTACAAAATTGTACTTCAAATAAGTATTAAATATTCCAACAAGGGGCAAGTTGAGCCCAAAGGAAATGCCAGATAACCTTTGCTTAATTACTTAAGTAATTGCTAAAGTAGTTAAAAGTAATTGCAAGTAATTCACAATTTTTAAATTACAACCCTTCAATATACTCAACTTTTACTTAAACAAACCTCTTGTCCAAAATTCCTTTATTTGTTTGCACAATCAAAACTCTCAAATAAAAATCAGCAAATCATTCTTTTGTGAAATTCCAAAATTCGTATTCATGAGAATTCTGCAAATGCCAAAAAAAAATAATAATAAGGTAACCAAAAAAATACCAACAAAAAAATAAGTGCATTTTCAATTTTCAAGTCGGTTGTTTTTTTTTATGGCCTTTTGTTTCGTTAAGGTTGTTAGCTGAGCTGTGTTAGCGGCAGTCAACTGGCAGCTGTCAAAAGTTGCCGATTCATTGCCGCAAAGGAGGCGCCGCTAAGAAAACAATTGTGTCCTTAAGCAACCATCTACCTCTCAAAGCCGAACTGCAATTACACATTTGCAACCTATTCTTGGCTGATGATGGCTGAGAGGGGAAAAGGAAAACAAACTAAGCAGTCTCTAGTCGAGTGTGGCTCGACTGGCAGATACCCTGTATAAAATCTGAATGAAACTCGAACAGAGCATTGCTTTTATGTCTAGGTGTATTCAGAGTAAATACAAAAGATTTATCTTTAAAATTGTGACTTTTCTGTTATCAGTTATCGATGATTAATATTATTACAAGGCATATTCGGAGCAAGTAGCAGTAATCGATTTTTGTCGATGAGCAGCGAATATTTATTAATCAAATTAAATAAAATGATGAAATAGCATTCAAGACAGAAATATCTTTAAAATTGAGCCTTTTACAGTTATTCAATATCTCTAAAATTAAGACATTTATTGTTATCGGTTATCGATTTTCATGATATTCGACAGATGATTGGTATATATAAAAATTCATTCATTCAATAATAGAGAAATCTCTACAAAAATTATATCTTTCAAATTGTGACTTTTTTGTTAACTGTAATCGATTTATATCGATATAAATGAAACGAATGCAATTGTCGATAAAATGAAATAAAATTGATCCGCAAGAACTCGCAATCGAAAATATATAGCTCTTATAGACTCTAAGCAAGACAAGCAGACAAAAGTCGTCACGTCTCTTCACCCTGATCAGGTAGATATATACTAAATAGGCTTAAATTTGGTTGCATACCGTTGACAAGCTTGATGATACCCTTTGTAGCCATTTAGCAATGGGTATACGAAAAAGGGAAAAGAAAAGTCATTGTGCTGTCAGGAGAACGATTGGTGGCGATTTGAAATCTTTCTCTCTCGTTTACCGACGGCAACATGGCCAACATGGCCGGCCAACTTGGCCTGGCCAACTTGCCACATTTTGGCTAACGGGCGCCTGCCCAGATTCACTTGTGGCCACTTTGAATTTTTCATAAGTATTTGAGTCGCTTTATGAGTTGGCTTCCAAGGGAGCGTGGGGCCGGGGTGGATGCGGTGCTAATGGCTAAAACGACGAAGACGACAAAGAAGTCGTCAGCCCATTTTGTACCCCTTTTTGGTGCGGGCAATAAAAATATTTTCCTTTTCGCTTTTTTTTCTCTTTTTCGTTTCGGTCTTTTTTCCTCATTCTTTTTGGCACAAATAAAATAATGAATAATATGAAGAAAAATACTTGGATTTTTCTTTTGTAGTTGTTGTTGTTGTTGCTAAAACGGAAAACGCATTAAGTGCGCGGTTTTTCCATTGTTTATAACATTGCTGTTTTTTTTTTTGCTGCTGCCCAGTGCGAAAGGGGATAATTAAGAATGCTTATTTATCTAGAACGGCGACGAATGTGCCCCACTCTCCAGCACACCACCCCATCCCTGCACCCCTATACGGCAGTTTGCAGCCAGTCCTTGACCACAGCGGGGGGGCTGAGGGCGCAGCAGCTAAAAAAGCCAAAAAGAAACTTTTTATTTTTAATGATAAATTGTTCGAGGTCGTGCCAGAACGAGATGGAGCGAGGGAGCGGGAAGAAAGGGAGCTAGAGAGAGAGAGAGAGAGAGAGAGAGAGAGAGAGGGAGAGACATAAGTAGGCGCCAGTCAGAGGTCATATTAGGAACGGAACTCTACACTGAGCAAAAATAGCGTTTGTCTATGCATTTTGCGAGTCGACAGCTCGGCTCAGTTTGAACTATCAAAAACCGAACCAAACTCAGCCAAAAGTGATTTGAAACTAAGTATTATTGAGATCGAACTACTATATAGAATAACTCCCATACAACTTTTTGGTTTACCTTGTTATCGCCACAAAACTCACATTTGGATAAAAGATCATTATAATCGGAAAACTATTTCAAATTGCTTTTATTAGGAAAACTCTTTCGATTTCTTATTCTGAGATGGCTTTTTATCGTCGCTAATAAAGAAAATTTATGATGTGAGAAAGGAACCAGAAAAGAAAACTTAGAAATTAATATTCAAATTATAAATGGAGAATATAGTTTTCGAAATAGTGCTTAAGTTTTCAAGTTTTTTAAGATATGTGTTTCGCTGGGTAATAAATTCAATTAGGGTCTAAATATATACACATATATTTTTCTATGTGTACTCTTTGCTCTGAAATGTGGCCAAGAATTATTGGTCTATATCAGTGCGATTTGGGGTCTAATATTAACAACTTTTTCTGCGTGTACTCTTTAGTCTTTGCTTCTTTTTGGCTTATTGCAAAATCAATAGTGGATGTGGCAAGAAAGTGACTCAAAGCAAGCGCGTCTTCTAAACTGAATTCTCGGCTAATTAGCCGCGAAACTTGGTGAGTTGCAAATTACAAGCGCGACGCGGATTGAGGCAAGTGGAAATCGAACACGGAGTTAGCAGTCGCCAGTTGCCAGTTGCCAGTTACCAGTTAAGATTCGTTGCCTCTGGGGCAGCGCACACGCAAATCACTTGTTTTTTATGTAATTAGTTGGCTCACTTCAGGGCTAAGACCAACAGCGAACTTTGAAGCATAATTAACCAAAAAAAAACGGATCGCGTCTTACAACACACTCACACACACTGACACACACACACCGCGCCGCAACAGCAATTGTGTGCCGCCCCTTAGACCAGCCTCCAGCTTTCCCCTTCACCTACCTCCCTCCCTTCTTGCCAGGCTTCCTTTGGTTTCGTACTGAAATTCGCTTGGAAATCTTCTCGTTCAATGACCGATAAAATTACCGCTGACTCTCGAATTCTTCTAGCCGCTGTTGCCCTCTGTTAACTTGGCTGCTGCCTTTTAGCAGGTTATTGATTATTAATTTTTTGTTCATTTCTTGGTAACTTGTGTGTTCCCAAACAGTGTTTTTTTTTTCCATGTCTTTTTTGGTTTTTTGTTTTAGCAGTTGCTGTAATTACAGCAACGCGTTAATTGTTCGCCGCAACATTTTGTGTCTGAAGACAACAACAACAACAACAACAACGAAAACTATGCGCAAGTATTTTTTAAGTTTGGGTTTTCTCTATTTGTTTTTTTGATTTTTTTGGCCATGGTTGGCCACAAAAAACGCACTGAAAACAACATTAGTTTGGGGCGAGAAAACTACACTTACGCAGCAGCAGCATCACACACTGTTTCCATATCTATTCATTCATTATCTGTTATTACCAACATTTCCACCCATCTCCCCACTCCCCGCTCCCCTCACAAACGTGTAAGTAGCATTTACTGACAGTCGCAGACAATTACTGCTGAGGGTTCAGAGTTGAGATAATTATTGAATATGAGTTCTGCATCAAATTGATTGATGAATGCACTCATTCGCAAATCAGACAAGCCACCCCAAAGAAATAAGAATGCGGCAGTCGATATAATGCTCGACTAGTAGATACCCTAGTCATAAGTCATTCGCCGAGAAAATCACTTGCTGTTCAGCTTGGTAAAATATTAATTAATCATTTTCAAATCTGAACTTCAATCAAATCAAATATTTACAGATCAATATTGTGTTCAGGTATACTTATGTCCGATTAGATGGATATATCTATATATATTTCAAATCGATTTCAGAATACATAATAACAAAGAAGGCTCAGTTGAGTCTGTATTGGATTATATAAAAAAAGGAAAGCAAAGGAAAAAGTTTTCTTTGTGGAAATCACAAACATTTATTTAAAAATTGTGTAAATCATTTTAAAAAGAAAATGAATATTAAATAGTTATTTCTCGCTTTGAATAATAGTTTTTGAGTATTCGTTTTTTATTGCATTTTTGTAACAGCTTTGATTTATTTTGCATATTGTTCATATTTAGTTGCTTAAATGACAAATGATTTATTTATTTAGCTAAACAACAAATTTCACAGATCTTAAAAAGACCAATAAAAGTCATCAATAAATAAAATAATAATATATAAATAAACTGAACCCATTTGAACATGATATATAAAAAGATTTACATTCAGATTGAAGGTTTGTGATGACTTTATTGGAACATATTAATTACCAGACAATATAAATGTCCACACAGATATTATTCCCAAGCAGAATTTGTCAAAAACAAAATAATAAATAAATTAAAAATATTCGAGAAACGTTTACCGTCGCTTAAGCTAAATAAGTTCTAATCAAAAAATCAACTCACCAATGCCGTTATTTCTATATAGATGTATTTGTGTTGAGTTCTCCTTGGGATTGTGAATCCTTTTGCGAAGGCAATTTTTTAGTGTTGTTTGACCTTTTGGTCGCTTTTTGTCACTTTCAGGTCAATTTGCACACAAATTTTTGGGGGAACTTTTTGTTTGGAAATACTTTTGAAACGCGTGCGATTTGAATTTTGTTTGCTGTGTGTGTGTGTGTGTATTTGTGTGTAGATTTTTGTCGATTTAGAATTTGGATTTGCGTGGATGCGCCGTTATTTAGTTTGGGGATGATGCACAAAACACCGCCAACTGCAAAAACTGAAACGAAGCCAATCAAAATCAATGAGGGGGCCACAACAACAACAATAACAACAACAACATCAACGACAATAAGAAAATAGCGACTAAAACAGACTAGCGACAAAAAAAAACAACAAATAGACTCAGTGCATTTCGTATGCGCTGTGATTTTCAGTGTTGTTCCTTTTGTTGTTGTTGTTGTTGCTGTTGCTGTTTGCTTTTCTCTTTGCGCTTTGTGTGATTTTCGCTTTTATTAATAAAATGCACAACTTCCGTTATTAATTTTGCAAACAGCGGCAATTGTAGTCACAGTTTGTGTGTGAGTCGAAAGACAGCCACAACAACAACAACAACATGCGATGAGCGCGATGTGTCACCAAGGCGTTTGCATTGGGGAAATGTGACAATCGAATCGATGGCAATTCGAGAAAATCGCAAACAAAATGCAAACAGGGCTGCAGCGAGGGTTTGCCGGCTACTGAGCAGGGCGCGGGTGGCGCTGCTGATGCGCTCCTGTGCACGCGACGCTGCCGTCGCTGCGACTGCGATTACTGCTGCTGCTGCTGCTGCTGCATTCATTCATAAAAATCAGGTTGTAAAAAGGCAAAAGCAACGCTGACTTTTTTTTCATTTATTTTTTTTTGTCTTTATTTATTTATGCCAATTTGCTGCTGCTGTTGTTTTTTTGTTTATTTTTCTCTGCTGCAGCTATTGTTTTGTGCTTAGCCACAGGAGGCAAATTGTCACTGATTTGTTAGTTGTTATTGTTGTTTATTTTGATTATTGTTTTCGCTTGCATTAATTTGTAAATTGCATTTAAATTATCACTTGAACTCTTTTTTATTATTATTAACATTTCTGCATTTCATTGTATTTATTTGGCACTGCAGTTTTCGCTTTTGTTTTCATTTGTTTATTATCGTTCGCGTATTTTTTAAGTTTAATTGAAATGATATTTATTATCCAATTGCAAGTTGGTTCAGAAACCAAAACAAATCACAAAAATTCAGGCAAGATTTGCCGCACTTTTACCACGACACCTGCTGCCCGTCTGATTGCTGGAAATGTACTGAGAACACCCGCGTAATTTTTTTTACTTGCTCTTGCGTCGGTCTTGTTTGGACTTCGGCTTCGGCTTGTTGGAGGAGGCACACGAAATGTTCGTAAGTGCCGAAGCGCCGCGTCTTAAACCGAAACTAGTTGCAACGGAACTTGTTTGGCTCGCCGCTGTTGATGTGTCCGATGGACAAATTGAACTGACATGTTGCGTTCCCAACTTGCACGCAAAGCAACCACACCAATAAAGGTTGCAAGACAGAGACGGCAAAAAAACGAGGACACGGACGGACATTTAGTACTGAGTTTTTGGGCTGAATCGTGTTTCGAACATCGAACGTGTCGTTGCAACATGCTTGTGCGTGGCATTGCTTACAACGAAAACAAAACTTCCAGCGGGGGCTCGCAGCAGTCAGTTTCTGTCAGTGTTTCTGAAACGCTGTTTAGCCGGCTTACTGCTGCTGCCAATTGAACCGAGGTTCGAAGCTAATCCAAAATAGCCAAATTGATCCCTTAAAAACAAAAATAAAAAAATTATGAATATTTTAGGCATAGCTAATTAATGATTTGGCAAATTAAAATGAACATATTTTGAATCCGAAATTCCTTAAAATGTAAACGACAAATGAAACAAAATAGATTTAGATTTAGGCCAAGCAGCTACAAGCCATTTTGCCATTTTTGGTAAGAAATAAAGATTCTGATTACAAGTTTTGGTGTCTTCCATTCAATTGGCCCAAAACCACAGACCAAAATTTGTACATTAATTAAAGGCAACTAAAATAAGTTCTGTATATGTATTTGGCTAACTGCTTGTGTATGGAATAATCAAGTGATTTAAGCAATTTTTTAAAATGTTTATTGCCATTCACAGTATTCAAGGACCTTTCGTTATATTTATGTGCACATTTAATATATATTTCATATACTTGGAAGAACAAAAACAAACAAATAACGTCAACAAAATACTCAGAAATAGCTCAAGTATTTGGAAGAAATGATGATGGGTACTAATAAACGATAGAAATATTTATAAATAAAACAAGTGAGCAACATGCAGACACCGATGTATGTACGATGTATGTATGTACGATGTATGTATGTACGATGTGTGTATGTATGCATGTATGTATGTAGGTACATACATATATCTGTATGTATGTATCATTAAGGTGTTTTATGGCACACACGCAAATCTGATTAAAATAAATACAAAAAAAACAAATTAAAAATTAATAAATGACAAAAGCCAAACACTTTTTGGCTAAATATTGCTAACAAAAAGTTGCAATTGTAAAAACCGCAAAACTTTTTTTGGTTTTTTATGATTATTTTATTGATGTCAAAAGTGAAGGTTAAGTTTTGCACAAATGTTAATTGAACAATAATAATTGAATAAGTAATACTTTGTTTAATGTTTGTTTGTTGTTGTTTTATTAACGGTAAATTCCATTTAAATGAAGCAGCTGACACATAATTTGGACCATGAAATTGAAGCTGCTTCTCGCAAGTGCAGCATAGCAACAAGTGAGAGCATTGCAGTCGGGCATAGCCGACTGCGGCATGCTCTGATAACAGCCTATTCTTGCCAATGTTCGAAGGGGTTAATTAAGTGTGTAGGTTCCAAATTTGACAAGTCTGAGCCAAGAATTGTGAGCGATAAACCTTTAAGGGATTTTGGGGAGCGATTATTATTACGTGTAGTAATTAAGTAATCTACAATGATGATGATACTAATAGTAATAATAATGATAATAATACTAATGACTGTGACGATCATTAATATACTTTCTAAGACTATCGATTCTATTCTGTATTTCTTCTATCTTAAAAACTAGGAGAAGCTGGGGGAAGATGCTAAGGTATTGACCGGGATATTTCTAGGGCAATCTTAAATGAAGGTCATCAGTGGTGAGATTGGTTTAATATTGTGAATGTGTTTTTATCGATTTAGTGGCTTTATCGATATGCACTTATCGATATTAACGCTTTGATTGTGTCCCGGTGGAAGTATCAACCCAATTTGAACACTTGACTTGACATGACATGACAGCACATACATATATACTTAAACAGACAGGCGGATAGACGGCAGGACAGAAGAACGAACAGACGAACGGTTGGATATCGATATGCACTTATCGATATTATCGATTACATAGACTCCCAGCAGGAGTAGCGCTTGAATATGAACACTTGGCCCGAGGCGGTTATGGAATATCTATAATCCAAGTTTATAGACAAACGAACTGACAGATGGACAGCATTAGGGACATTCCCCAAAACCAATATATATAATCCACTCCAACTACATAGACAGTGTATAAAAATGAGCTGGAACCTCCCACGATTTTGGGCAAGACGTTTTTCTTCCCCCGACAATTCGAGTCGAGTATCAGACAAAAAAAAACAGACACAAATTATTTTTTTTTTGTATGCTATAAAAATATAAAAAACAAGAGAAGCAAATAAAAGGCGAACACACGAATATTTTAATTAGAGTATAGATAAAAAATGACAACAACAACAACAGCAACAGCGACAGCAACAGCGACAGCAACAGCAATGAGAAAGACAAACGCAAGGCAACAACAAATATGAACAATATATATACCCAAAATAACAACAACAACTACAACAACAACAACTACAACAACAACAACAACTACAACAACAACAACAACATTTAGATAGATGCCCATTTCATATAAATTTCGAGCTTTCCACAATATTTATAAAAATAAAATCACACTCACACACACACACACACATACACACACACACACTCGCAGAGCAGCACACTTGTGGCAATAGTTGGGCCATTGAATCTGAAGAGGTGTGCAGGGGTAGGAGTGGGGAGGGGGCTGGGGGTAGCTGTCTTGGCTGATAAAAATAAAATTCCAAATGTCGCCGGCATCAATAAGATATAAATTAAACGTGTACTCCACAACAATCCCAAATGTTAATTAGAGACTCACGTTGCAAGCAGCTTCACTCCCCATACTCCTGCTCCACACATTTCCAAATCTTCCTGCCCGCTCCCCGCTCACAGCTTATGCTCGACTGGCAGCGTTTGACATGCTGTCGTGTTTCTATTAGACACATTAGCCGCTCCATGCGATCGGCCTGCAATCGGATGGGGGGCGGAGACAGACCTGGTGCACTACTCCCCAACAACCATACCACCCCACCACCCTCCTCAGCCACCCCCTATTACCACACCCCTCCCTGCAACAGCCTTAAATCTGTTGTTTTTGTTGCGAGTGTAAATTTTAGTTTGTTTCCCTGTCAACTTGTAGCTTTTTTTTCTCTTAGGGTAGGGGGTTGGAGGTAGGGGTGGGGGGTGAGTGTGGTACAGCTCCCCGGTTCGGTAAACTTTATTTATGCCACCTCATGAGCTTAATGACTTCCTGCAGCAGCAGAAATAGCCAAGAACAAAATTCGATTCCAAAGTGGAACAATTATTGTCGGCAAACGTCTCAAATATTTCCAATGATCTACAGCAAAAGTTGAAGTTTCCCAAATGAAATTTGTAGTTCAGTTTTCATGTGATGCAGCAGAAACTATGTACATATATATATACATACATATATACATATATATATAGTCAAATATTTTAAAATCCTTGGGAATTCGTTTTTGGAGAAACTCAAATTTTCCTCATTTTCCTTTGGCGCTTGTGTAACTTTGTGATGTACAATATATTATGTATGTATACATACATATATTTATACATATACATGTACTTTCTTATGTATATAAAATTCGAACTGCATTAAGTTTATTTTGGATTCAAAAAAAACCATAAGCTTGCGTGTCATACTCGAAAAAGTATGTAAATCATGTTCAAAAAAACTTAATTCAAAATATTTAAAATATTAAAATAAATACTGAACTATTCAAAATATTATATATGTATATATATATATACACACATTTAAGTAAACCATTAAAAAATTGTTAAATATCAAAGTTAACTATTGAAAAATGTAAATATTTTCATGAATCAAAATTAATTATTGAAAACTGATTAATGCCAAAACTTGTATATATAAAAATTAACCATTGAAAAATAAAGTATGGCAATATTTTAATATTTTAAAATTAAGCATTAAGAAATCATTAATGTCAATATTTTGGTATATATAATCGAGAATGTGCCTAGTAATCTAGCTTCCAAATTTGTTAAGTGTCACTCCCAAAATTGAAGGAGATATAGGAGTGGGTGTGGACATCGATTTGTTTGCTTATCTTTGATTGTGATTACCAATTTTACAATTTGTATATTTTATCCCAATAAAATGTGGAATATTTACAGATTTCCGAGAGGAAGGAACTTCAGAGATATGTTTTTTTATTCTGTTTTTTGTGGTAGTCATATGGCTCTGTCGAATTACACTTACTAAATATCGTTATCGATATCCCAATGGAAGAATATGTATACCATAATTCGAGTCTGTAACTTTAGTGTTACCTTTAATTATACGTTCACCTATTATCTTAAAGATTTGTATAGCTAACTATTTCAAATATATGATATAAGCAGAAAAGTATATATTGCCCAGCAACTGTATAAGTTAATATTTCATAGAAATCGATTCAATACTCTCAGATTTTCAAAAGAAGAAACTAAAGAAAATTTGTATATTATTTAGTTATTTGAATATAGCAGAATGTGAGTATATAATCCCTATAAGCAGACGGTATAATGGTGAAGATCTGTTCGATCTGAGTACTGGAAAAACACGCGCGGCAAATGACAATTCATTTATCTTTCAAAGTGGAAGAAAAGTGGAGGCGTCTCTGGTTGGGATTGCAGAGGGGGAGGCGTGGGGGTTCCATAAGTTATTAATGCCCGAAAAGTACCCGAAACCAGAGAGAGAGAGAGAGAGAGAGAGGGGAGAAAGAGCTTTCAGTTCCGGTGCAATATGACAGAGGCATCAATGTGAAATATGGCAACATGATTATGAAATTATCGAAATGCATGACAAACATACGGGTGGGGGAATAACGGTGAGTGGTAATGTAAAGTAAAAACACGCAGCATAGTGTATAAATAAAAATGGGTGGTGCTTTCGTCAAAGTGAAATTACGCCTCGGCATTAGATTGGATGGAATTATGCTCGTGTAAACGAGCAATCAGCCAACGGAGGCGCAATTAATACAAACACACACACACACACACACGTGCACAGCGAGTGCTGTCTACCTACACCAATACCAATGCAAGCTGACAACCTGACGCTGCCTACACACACACAGCGCCGAGCAGCTCTCAATTTTGTTCGGTACATACACGTGTGTTTGTACGCGTGTGTGTGTGTGTGGACAATAGAAACGATCGAGCATTTTTAAATATAAATGTACATTTGTACCTACGAGACGAACAAAGCTGAAGACGAACATCGGCATCGACGCACGACACACGACGCTCACCTTGCATGTACCTAAGTATTTACAGAGAGAGAGCGAGAGCGAGTGAGTGCGAGAAGTAGCGCGAGCATCGAGCCACAAACTTACTTAAGTGGTCAAAGTGAAAGACAGAGAGAGAGAGAGAGAGAGAAAAGGCATAAGACAAGCTGCTTTTGATTTGCGCTCATACAAGTTGCTCGTGTTGTTCTTGTTGTTGCTTGATACACGAACCATGAATTTAATTATGATTAAAAATTTTTTGGAATTTTTTTTTTTTCAACAAAACGCACGCAAATAGACACATACATGTATTAAACGTGTGCGTGTGTGTGTGTGTGTGTGTGTGTGTGTAAGTATATACAAGTTTATGTACACTGTGTACGTATTGTGTACAAATGTACATATGTAAAATGCCATGGGAAGAGACTGGAAAGATATTCGCCAGATATACAAATGAGTACTCTGTGTGCGTGTGTGTGTGTGTGTGTGTTTGTATTGGTTCATATGGCTTTTCTATTATACACACAACGAATTAAGTGCCGCTAGCTCAGTTATTTCTCAAAATGGTGTCGATCATATTGAACAAGTTTCATATCTAGGTACAGTTGTGTCTGTCCCAGTCATTTATTTGTTATACAGCGCAATCGACGATTGCTTCAAAGAAACAACAAATAACTCGATCAAATACACAAGTTTTATGATATTTGCATAAAGTGGTGGTTTTTGAATACCACGCAGTAGCCAAAGTTTTTAAATAACATAACTACCAAATTTGGCCTTTTGCTTCCAAATTGTCTTGCGACTTATTTGACAAAAGGCAAACACAAAACACAAAAAAAAAGTTTAGTTAAGTTTTATTTGATGGAAATTGGTTAATTTCTACTAGTAAAATACTTTTGCATTGAGTGCATGAATTATTTTTTATGACTTGCTTTTAAAATGTATTATCTCTTTGGTTGTTCACCCAGCCAACGGGATGGTGCCACTAAAGTTGAATGAACCACTGAGACAATAAGTCAGCAGTCGATGTTTGGGTATGTTAATTGCCGGCAAAACGGGGGATCATCTATGCTAAACAACAATAATAATGATTGCAAAAGACAATCAATCATTTGGCAAAGCTGAGCTACTAAAAAAAGATGAAAAAAAACTTAAAGACTAGCTAACTAATCCCAGGCAAATATTCATTTGGTTCGAAGCAATGTTTTAGCCATCTTTTTTGGTTCGGTACGTGAACCTGGTTTTTTTACATTTTGAGTTTGAACTTGGATTTGTCACACTTACTCCAATTGGAGGACAACTTAATTAATGTATTTACGCGCATTTTAATTTGAAGAAATTAGTCAATTTTTTTTATATCCATAGTTAAACATTTGTGACTTTTTTTCATTCTAAAAAGAAAAAAATATTCAAATGTGAAATATGTAAACATTAAAGAGAAACAAGTTAGAATGCTGCAGAGCTCGACTAGGAGATACCCTGCGATCAATATGAAGATAGCTTTCGCTTAACAAAATCTGTGCATCTTAGCCAATTGATCAATAATTATATCAATTGGAAGGCTGAATCTTAAGTATTGTATCTTTTATTGCTATCGTTAATCGATATTTATCGATCTGCACATTTAATCCAAATTTGAAGTCGCTGGCTCTCCCAGACTCTGACAACGGCTGGACCTACGAACATGGCTAATTAGACTCGGCTTTCATATCTGGATCCAGAATATATATACTGTATGGCATTGGATGTACTTCTCTCTGCCTGTTAGATACTTTTGCACAACTTCATTATAGCCCTTTTCCCATGGAACTCAGAGACTATCAGCGGTAGAAATTTGATTTTTTTTCCAAATTTGAAAAGAATTTATGTTCAAAATTGAAAGCCTTTAGCCTCTGACAAAGACAGAAAGCCGAATTTGGCTGTATTAACCCGACTTTTGATACTAATCAAGAATATATATATAATTTATTGGTTCGCAGCTGCTTCCTTCTGCAATTTTTGGTTCGGTTCGCTGTTTGAGCCAGTTTGGTTTCAAAACTGGCATGTAAAAAATCATCGTCAGGTTGTTGACAAATTGTTGGGCTCACCTTTTGTGAGCAACTGTTGCAGTTAACTTGCTGCATGTGTTTGTGTGTTGCACTGTGTTGCAGATTGCAGATTGCAGATATTGGCAGATGATGGCAGTTCAAAGGCGCCATTCGTCATTGGGGCACCACCCCGGGGGACTGCAGATGCTGCTGCTGTTGCTGCTGCTGTTGCTGCTGACTCAGCTGCAGTCAAAAATCCGAGAGATACAAAGATACAAAGATACAAAGATACATTTTATAAGCAGCTTGAGAACAATGCTTTGCTTAGCGCCGCATTAAAATATCTGCAATCATTAAAATTGCGCACGCTGACATTGTTTTCGAAATCGGTTGCCATTGTTTAGAGAACTATTCCAGTGTGTCCACCACCCCCCCACCCATCCCCACCACTCACTCCTCTCTCTTGTGCAATATGCCGCATTTGGCTTGATGTCATCGTCGCCCTGCTTTGTGTGCCGAATCTAACCAATTTTTGAGCTGATGGCGCCTGAAAGCTGTCCCGGGGCGCAACGCTTACATGGTCGAAACGGTAAAACAATAAACAACCCCCTCCCCTCCCCGCTCCTCCACAAAACCTTCACTCTGCCATGCAAAATGCACAAAGGCTCGCTCATCTTTGGGGGAATAAATAAAACATTTTGCAATAATCTGTTTGAGTTTTGCATTTTTCTGGGAACAATAAATAATTATACATTATATATATATATACATATACATATACATAATATATACCATATAATATAGTATGTTATTCATGATTGCATATAGTTGTTTGATCTTAACTATGAACCACTCTCAATGCCATTTTAAAACAAGAAATAAAGACTTTCGTAGTCTATCCGAATATTGTATACCCTTGCAGTCCGGAGTCTCCCTGCGTACTGCTTACACTCAAAGAAAAAAATGTACTTCTAAGGCACACAAAAGCTAAATTCTAGTAGTCGAGGGAGCCAATTTGATTACTTCTTTCTGTAGAAAGGATAGTAGGAAATAAATTCTACACTATAAAAAGCCTTTCCGAGTTTAAGATCGCGCTAAGATATGGGTACATAGTTCCGCTTTTAAATAATAATGGGGAAAGCTTCAACAATGAGACTCAGAAACGAAGAAAGACAGAGGCGAAAACGGAGCTGGGCAGAGGCACCAGGACTTCGACAAGCCAGAAGTCTTTTAGGTGGCCATAATCAAAAATATCCTTGGGAAAGAACAGGCTCAGAATGCTCACCGCTCTATTGACAGGACACTGGAGACTGAGAAGTCACCTAACCAAATTAGGTATTTATAGTAGCGATGTATGCAGATTCTGTGAAAGCGAGGAGGAATCCTCAATGCACATCCTAGCATCCTCAATGCACAAGAAGCAGCATCCTTTTGGAAGCATGTCATGAAGCCCAAGGACATAGAAACCCTCAACCAAACAAAGATTGTAGCATTCGTGCAGGAGCTGGGGTTGATGGAGGAGCTGTAGGCTCAGAAGGGGGCACAATAGGCCTCATATGTCGAGGTGCTGGTTCCCCAATCATAATAATAATAATAATTAACAAAGCAGCAGAAAGTCCACCCTCAAGGCACCGCAATCTATCCATCAAATATCTCATCCACCGACACGGACAGACCATATAGAACTTTAACAAAAAAAAATAAATATTAAATATTAAGAAAATAAATTCAAATATTATTATTAGCAGAGCTGAAGGCAAACAGAAGTAATTTTTGATTTGTTAACAGTGCTATTTTTATGGCCAGCACTGTATATATTAATTATTCCTTAATTACCCCAAAACACGTTTGCTTGGCCAATTAAATGAACTTTCATGTATATATGCTGATTAGGAATATATATGTAATCAAGTATACAAAAATACTAATAAAATTCAATTACAATCAGTACAGGGTATCTGCCAGTTGAGTACTTCTCAAATAGAAACTAAAGAATTTGTGGACCACTCCAAATTGGTCACATTTTAACCCAAATAAAGTTCAGTAACTGTTAATGATCTTTATTAATATATATATATATATATATATATATATGACTACATAATATATACATATATATATATATGTATACACTTACCGTTAGAAAGGTGCAATTTGCCCTTCGTTCAGGTTGCAAGCAGCCAGCCAATTATAAACTGTGTATTTTATGCAGCATGCAATCCAGGCTTGGGAAGGGGGCAGGGGCAAAGTGTTGCTCAAAAATATTTGCGCTTCTCAGCAAACCAATCTGACTCACTGTGTATGTGTGTGTGTGTGTGTGTGTGTGTGTGTGTTGTGTGTCTTGGGCTGACCCAGAAACCCATTTGTAGGACTAAAGTCAATAAAAGCATTTTTGTTTTTTTACTTGGATGACACGCATGGAGTTGACCTGAAGTTGTTTAGCTGGGTGCAAGTGCACCCGGGCAAGCATACAGTTGACCAGCTTGGATTGTCGCAACGGCAACTGCTTCTCCTACTCCAACTGCCAATGTTGCAACATAAAAAGTGTTTGACAAAAGTGAAGTTTTTGAACAGATTTGAATGCTTAAAAGCGGCGCATTTTTTGTGTGTGTGTGCAAAGGGAGGGTGGTGAGTTAAGTGGAGGGTGTGGAGGTGGGTTGGAGGTGAGTTGAGTGGGGTGGTGTGGTGTATTATTTAGGGACAGCTGAACAGCGGTGTGGCACGTGCTGCTGGCTGTCGCATGCCTTGCGCAGACTCAACACTGCGCACTGGAAAAACTGTGCTGTGTGTATGTGTGTTAGTGTGTGTGTGTGTGGGTGTGGAATCCAAGTTGCAAAAGCTTTGGGATAGGTCGCGTGCCCTTAAAGCTAGAATGAACGCTAGCAGAATGGCCAAAGCTTGGCTCGTTTTGAAGGGTTGTGAAAATGGCTAGGCTGGAAGGCGGACAAAACTGGAAGCGTGTGGCAGGTGGAACGCAAGACACCCAGCAGCAGTAGCAAATGCCAACTGGCAACTGGCTAGTGGCAAGTGGCAAGTGGCAAGCGGGCAGTGACAGCAACACCAGCAGCGTCGAGCAGCGTCACCCAAATTAGTTGCCAGCGTTTCGCCATCGCGTTTATATCACACTCAACTGTGCGTTGTGCGTGTGCTGTGTGTGTTGTGTTGTGTTGTTTGTGTCTGTGTGTGAGTGTGTGTGTGTGCATTTTTTTCAGCCACAATAAGCGCTTGTGCCCCCGTCAGGGTCGACTAGCTCGACGGACAACTGACCCACAGCTACAGCTGCTCCACACGCAAAGCACAGCAAAAAAAAAATAGAAAATAAAAAATAAAAAATATATAAAAAAATAAAAGAGTCCCGCTTAAGCTGGGGCCTGAAAAGCCTAGTTGCGATCCGCCTCAAGTTGCAAGTTGCACAAGTGTAAGTGGGTGTAACAGTGTGTGTGTGTGTATGTGTGTGGCCTCAAAGCTCGACTTGGCTCAGCTCGAAAGGAGCAGAAGAAAAAAAAAATATAATAAAATAAATGTGGTGATAAGTGAATGTTTGTTGCAAGCCCCGGGGAAATCATTAGCGAGTGGCCAGCGTTCCATTTCCATTTGCCAATTGTGCTCATCCCGGGCCACCAAAAAAAGCGCCACGCTTAAAGCGTTTAAAGCAAAGCTAGCGCGTGTCGAGCGTTTAATTATGTAAAAGCCACCAGAGCAAAAGCGCACATCAAAAACCAAAAAACAAAAACCAAAAAAAAACAGAGGCAGACAAAGTTTGACAGTCAGTTGGACAGTCAGTTGGACAGTCAATCAGTCAGTCAGTCAGTCAGTCAGTCAGTCAGTCAGTCAGTCAGTCAGTCAGCCAGTCAGTCAGTCAGTCAGTCAGTCAGTCAGTCAGTCAGTCAGTCAGTCAGTCAGTCAGCCAGTCAGTCAGTCAGTCAGTCAGTCAGTCAGTCAGTCAGTCAGTCAGTCAGTCAGTCAGTCAGTCAGTCAGTCAGTCAGTCTGTCAGTCAGTCAGTCACTCAGTCAGTCAGTCAGTCAGTCAGTCAGACAGTCAGTCAGTCAGGGCGTCACAGTTTCTGCAAGTTTCATTTACTCGCTCTCGCAAAAAACGCTGCGCGAAGAGCGCTCAGCTCAAATCGAAATTTCATTCTTTACACAAATTGATTTTCTTTCGTTGTTGCTGTTTTTTGCTTGCACACTTAACATTTTTCACATTTTTCACACACACACACACACACAGTTACAATTGCTGCGCTTGCAGTTTTGCAGCGTTTGTTTTTGTTTTCGCTTTCGCCGTTTTTTTTTTTGACTTTGATTTATGCTGCTGTTGGGCCCCTTGGGCGTATACGCAATGTTGCCTACAGTGCCTGCCACCTCTCTCTCTCTCTCTCTCTCTCTCTCTCTCGCTCTCTATCTCTTTCTGCGGCTGTGCCCCAAAAGTCCTGCAATTAAAATGGAAATTGTTGTCAGTTATTCGCTGTTGTTTGTGTTGTTGCTGCTTATTGTGCCGGCGCGTGTTGTTTTTGTTGTTGTTGTTGTTGTTGCTTTGCCAGGCACGCGAAAACATATATATAATATATATATGTATATATATACACATTCATATTTAACTGGCTTCTGCATGCACGTGCTTGCCAGCAGAGTAATTGAAGCAAGCAGCGCTGCCCCAAGCAAAGGAAATGTAAAGAAAAAATGAAAAATCAATGATGCTGTCAAGTAGCCCGATGCCTACAAACATATAACGAAAAGTACATATACATCTTTATATATATACATGTATATGTATAGTAACTATATATACATATACACACCCCTATGTATGTGTGGGTGTGTGTGTGTGTCAGGCATGTCAATATACTTTACACAAATTATAATTTAATAATTAATTTCTCATTGCTTGCCTAGGCAAAAAGCACTAGGGGTATTCCCCATTAAGTTTTCCCTTGAAAATTAACTGAGTAACAAATAACTCGGTTATATTTTTGACTTATGGAATATATGCAAGACTTGAAGATGACCTATAATTTCGCGAACTGTGTCGTGTGCCAAGTGGGCCTAGAATTTGTTCAACCAACATTAGCCTTGACCGTTTTGGCCATTGGTTACGCAGCAAATGCTTGAGCGTTGCCAACGATAACTTTTTGAGGCTGGCTTGTAATCGACATCAAGTATTTGGCTCAAAGAAGACGAGTCGCATTTCAAATCGACGCCCTGGCAACTGCCAGATAAACCAGGCCAAAGTAAATTTGCATTGCCTGCCGCAAAACAATGGAAACGCATTGCAGTCAACGACACCTAACTACCGCTGCCTCTGCCTCTGCCTCTGCCACTGCCTCTGCTTGACTGGCTGCCAGCACCTGGAGTGCCGCAGCTCCTCCTCTGAGCCTTCCAGGCTCATAATCATGCTATAAGTGAGCTAGAGCGAGACGGAGACAGAGAGACAGAGAGAGAGAGAGAGAGAGGGGCGAGCGTGCTCACACGGAGTTCCGTGCCGTGTTGAACCTCTTGGCAAATTGATGTGGCGTGTAGCTCCTCCAGCAACCCCTACACTGAAAATAATTTCAGAAATTTCTTATTGAATTCTTCAAATATTTTCTACATACCTGTTCACTTTTATACAGCTGATTCGAGTCAATTCTATATTTTTATATCTGTAAAATCCACCAAAATTAGGCAATAGTTTTTTCAATCCAGTATATAAATAAATCGCAGCTGCAAAAGTCTCAACTCAAGCAAAATGTACTTAAATTAAGTTCGTTTACTTGAGCATAAAGAACCTTCTCAAATTGAGCCCATTTCTTTGGAGTTTTCTTGTTTCTCATTTCAAAGCAATCTTTTCCGATTTGCCATTGGCGTTTCTATTTTGAGGTTAAATTTATTCATTAACTTTTTTCACTCTATTTTCTTACCAGGGCGATTTCCTAATTTACAGTACAATATTTTTTCAAGTGTACACTTCAACAGTTTTGCCCAGCCAACCCCACTGGAGTTGCGTTCTAGCTGCTGTTCTATGCGCAACTTTATTAACCCCGTTTTCAGGTGCTGCCTTTTGGCTCAGTACATCATTGTTTCAACAAGCGGCACCGCAATACCAGTTGGCAGTTGGCAGTTGGCAGTTGGCAGGTGGCAGGTGGCAGATGTCTTCTGTGGCTTGCCACGCCAGCAATGCTGCTGCCTGCTGCTTCAAGTGCTTCCCCAAACCTGCCCCCAAGTTAGGAGAGGGACAGTCGTCCCCCTCACCTGGTGCCTGCTTAGTTAACGCCTTTCGCTTGGGCGGGTCCTTTGCTTTGTATTCGTGGGGTTCCCGAGACGCCGGCTTTTCGCTGAAAGTTTATAATGTCAAGAGGTGCTAGAGAAATCAGGCTAGGCACTTTGTTGCCACCTAACGAATTGTTGCAGTTGCAGCATTGCTGCCCAAATAGCTTCCGCATTTCCCTCAAAGTGTTTTCCTGCTCACAAGCACAGCTCTTGGTTATGTGATACTTATCATTATTTATTATGATTATTATTATTATTATTATTATTATTATTATTTTGCATAGGTCACAGATGTAGCCACAAAATAGTTATACAAAGGCAGCTCGACCTAATTCGTGAACTTTTTGAGATAGTTATGCATTTTGGCTATCATTTTTAGATTACGAAATAAACTGAACAACTTCCAGGATATTTTCTATATAAATGTAAATGAAGAAGAAGAAGAATCCTTAGCTAGGAGTAAAATGAACTTTATTATTTCGAATCTACATGTGTAAAATTAAAAGATGTCCAAATGAGTGCTGAATTCAGTTAAAGTTATCCACACATATATATACCTCATATATATATACCTGATCCTAGCATGATGGTTGAAACCGATTTGTTCAGTTGAATAACGACTCAAAAAAAAGCAGTCGCAAAAGCGTAGAATTAAAGTCAAATTAGCTTTCACATCACAATTAACTTGGTCAACATTTGCAGTAGCTACGCGAGAATCATTTGGTCGGAAAAGTGGAAAAGTGGAGAAGTGAAAAGGGATGTGGCAAATCAAGTGCAACCAGTAAGAAAATTAATAAAAAAGAAGATCAAATGTAAAAAACGTTGATAAAAATAAAATCGTGTAACGTGGTGATGAATGCGCAAAAATTGCATGAAAGTGCCCAGCCCCATTTGGATGTGAATTACGTCAGTGTGCGGCAAAGTAACGCCTTCGAGAACGCCTTACAAGACGCAGCAGACGAAGAAGAAGAAGAACGGCAACAGGTAAGCAAAGATGTCGGCTTTGAAAACTATTGTATTTCGATTTTAGACTCGACTTTAGTTATAGTTTTTGCTGGCAAAAGCAATAAATTGTGGTAAAGTACGAATTTATAAACAGAAATTCGCCAAATTTCGATAAATAGCCGACAATTTATGCATGTTGCCTGAATCTTAATGAAGATGGGCTAATAATCAGTTTTAATGGCTCTCACTCTGGTTCAACTGAGCTCATTGTCTATCTGTGTGTGTCTGTGTGTGTGTGTGTGTGTGTGTGTGTGTTGAGGACCGGGCTACAATATTCAAATTTTTATTGCTTTTATTTGTTGGTCTCACTAAATTGGCAACTAAGCCCAGTTGAACACTGAACACTAAAATCAAACTACTTACTTTTAATGCGACATATATCGCCTTCTCTCTCTCTCTCTCTCTCTCTCTCTCTCTCTATCTTTCTCTCTCTGCCTGGGAGTGGCTGTGGCTGATGGTTGGGAACGAGCTATATGCTTGGTCCATGATATCATGATCTATTTTTATGCAAACACAACTTGGTTAATAGGCTGAATTGATTAGCATTTAAGCCATGATTGTAATTGTTAGCCAACTGAAGCGGACTTTAACAATAAGTTATTAACATTTATTATGAATGCGATGCTTAAACAAATGCCTTTGAGAAATAACAACAACAACAACAAAAGCAGTTAATTAAATGTTAATATTTTTTATTATTATATTTTTTATTATTAATTAATTTTCGAAAAGTTTTGTTTCCGAATGGATTAAATGGATTTTGAAATCATATAACTAAATGGTTGGCTAATGATCAGAATAATTCTTGAAAAAAATTAATATTAAATTGGTTTAATAACATTTTATTTTTATTGTAAAAAGTATTAATATCATCATTAAATTTATAAAAAAAAATCATTTATATAGTAAAAATAAATTTGCTATTTTTATTTTTATTTACATTTTATTAATATTATTTTTATTTGTTGTAAGAAGTATTCAAATCATATCCAAAAATATAAAAAAATAATAAAAAATAAAATAATAATTTAAATATTGTATTCAAATCTTAAAATTAACCAAAACTGTGATGTTTTTTTTAGAATCGCGTTGACATTGTCAAGTATCGAAATCATCATTTGAGGTGATCCAAAATGTGGCATCAACTAATGACGTTAACGATATGCCGAATGCTAATGGCGTTGCGCGGAGAACTCGTTTCCCCGATTGGTAATTGCGGGCAGGGCGGGGCGTGGCCGGGGGCGTGACAAGCACATAACACTTCCGTAAACTTACGTGCTAAAAAAACACAACAAAAAAACAAAGCAAACCAGTACAAGAATGAAACAATGATCGTGGCATCATTTAATACACACTTATGCACGTACGATCGGAGGCGAACGAGGTGTATATACATATATATATAATTATTATTTAAACCAGTTTAAAGCGGCCCGTTGACTGTTTGAATAATGCTCAATGATTTTAACTGATTTTAGTGCAGGTTTAAAATCAATTTTAACTTTTTATTTTGACAAGTCGATTGACAAAGCAAATTCAAAATTTAATCAAATCAAAAAATTGAGAATAGACGAGGAGATGAGTAAAGTAATATTCCACAATTAGATGATGATTAGACTTGACAACAACTGTCCCAAACTCCAGTCAACAGAAATGTATCCGCAGATGTATGGGTATTTGTGTGTGTAACTGATTTTAGCCAGGCCAAGACAAGCCGTCGGGGCTTTGCGTTGGGTAATCAAATTAATAATGGCCCAAAAATTACATTCAAGTTGTTTGCATAAATTAACAATTATAATAAATAGTAGATACATTTTGGGATAAACTATTTTCTATGTGAGCGACCATATTATGTTTATGCTGTTTATGTATGCATAAACAAGTAAATGCTGAAGATATTCCGCTGGAAACTGTATCCAACACTCTGGCCACGATCATTAACGAGGGAAACGGCATTTTACTAATGCGTTTGCCAACGTTTAATTACTTGGCCTGACTCTGGCTCGGGCACTTAAATGTATCTTTAATTTGGCCCGCAGACATCATTGTTGGCATACTGGTAACTGGTAACTGGTAACTGGCAACTGGCAACTGCCAACTGGCAACTGGCAACTGGTAACAGACAACAACAAAAAATAGTCGTGCATATTTAACAAGTGTGTAATTCGAGGGTGTATCGAGTTCCTACTTCAAAAAAGGCTTAACTGAAAAAAAAATGAACAAATTAGAATGTTACAGTCGCGAGAGCTCGACCGGGAAATACTCTGAATGAAGCACCTTTTTTTGTATTCCAAAATTTCTTTTTTTTATAACTTTTCACACTCAAATTGAATCAGGAAGTTCTATTAATTTTCCATTCTTTATGATCCTGAAGGGTTATAAGAAAAGAAATCAGCTGTTGACGTTATAAGTTTGTGCCATATGTAAATCTGTAGCTCTTAGCCGATATTTATGGAACTTTACAGTTAATCAACAAGGCTATATTTGTACCATATTTTATTGCCACAACAGTTTGTATCGATATACGAGAACGACAGTTATCGATAGCATTAAATGAACTTTGAGTTTGGCTTTTTCATCAATGCCGATCAAGAATATATATACATTATCGGGTCGTATATGCTTTGTGCTGCATGTTTTTACACAACTTCATTATACCCTTATATTAGCCAGTTTTAATGGGTTCGGTGTACAAATGGGTAATTTATCATAGCTTCGTTGGAAGTTGCCACAGAAGCCGAACCAACAAATTGCAGCAGTCCACAAATATTCAAATAAATTCCTAGAATTAATGGACTTCCGTCAGTTGCCGGGATACAAATAATTTTGAAAATTGCACATGAATTCGAATTCAGTGACCCTGAAGCTGAAACTCGGTTTATATTTTTATATATTTCACTTTATTTAGTTTTTGTTTTTCTTTTTTGTTTTCATGCGGCACGCAGTGCAAGCTGGCAATTGAGTGAGCCCGTTAATTATAGAGCCCGATCAATTATTCATTTGCCAGATTACCTGAGAAGCGCATTAAAAAAAATGAA
The DNA here is from genome assembly GCA_035044325.1 of Drosophila nr. medialis 2 BK-2023a. NCBI lineage: Eukaryota > Metazoa > Arthropoda > Insecta > Diptera > Drosophilidae > Drosophila > Drosophila nr. medialis 2 BK-2023a. The sequence goes on from JAWNMH010000394.1 coordinate 1,553,757, forward strand.
CTTCACTTCACTTAAAATGATTCTGCGAATTTCGCATTCAATTTCCAAAAAGCTCTGCGTTCATTTCAATATTTTTATTGTCTGATTGAAGTGTGACGTTGTTGCTTGCCTGCCTGCCTGCAGCTGCGGCTTCAGCTCAAACTGGACACTGGACACGGGGCGATGGGCACTGGGTAGTGGGTACTCAGGGTACTCGGGGCACTGGGCGGCGTTTTGCTCAAAGAGATTAATTGACCAGTCGGTCGGTCGGTTGGTTGGTTGGTTGGTCGGCTGCGTGCTTTCATGTGGTGATCTGCGCGGGGGAGTCGCCTCAAGACTGACCCAGCCGAGATCGACGTGATGAGGCAGAAACGGCAACTGCATGCGCCAACAATTCCAAATCCGTTTCCGACTTAATTGTTTCGCCTGCCACGAAATGTGTACTCCAAGCTGGCTAAGCCAGCTTCATCATCAATCTTCACCTAGACGCAGGCTCAGCCAATCCCCAAAAACGTCTAAATTCGCATAAAAAACCGCACGCAGCACAAAATTCAGCTGAATTAAAAAACAGCTGGCACTTAAAAAGCAATCCAACTTCAGTTAAGTATTGGCGCCCGCACACAGCGATTATAATTTACTTATTTTAATTGTTCACATTAAATTGTTCAACTAAGGAGCAGCCATTACATTAAACTTTTAAATTGAAAGAATCAAATCAAATAAAGGGTGGAAAAAATGCCAACTTCTTACATAAACTCGCCGTGAGCTTTCTGAAGGATTTTTTATATAAATAAATAAATTCGATAAGTGAGGTGACAATTTAGTATAACTGGGGAACCAGCACTGGGACCTATAAGGTCTATTGTGCCCCCTTCTGAGCCTACAGCTCCTCCATCAACCCCAGCTCCTGCACGAATGCTAGAATCTTTGTTGGGTTGAGGGTTTCTATGTCCTTGGGCTTCATGACATGCTTCCAGAGGATGCTGCTTCTTGTGCATTGAGGATGCTAGGATGTGCATTGAGGATTCCTCCTCGCTTCAACAAAACCTGCATACATCGCTACTATAAATACCTAATTTGGTTAGGTGACTTCTCAGTCTGCAGTGTCCTGCCTATAGACCGGTGAGTATCCTGAGCCTGTTCTTTCCCATGGATATTTTTGATTATGGCCACCTAAAAGACTTCTGGCTTGTCGGAGTCCTGCTGCCTCTGCCCAGCTCCGTTTTCGCCTCTGTCCTTCTTCGTTCAAGCTTTTTAACATCCCTATATACAGTGGCACAAAGCTTATTCTGATCAGGGTCAAAGAAAAAGAGTAATTGCTCAGTCCGATTTGCGTCGACGAAGCGCCGAATGATGTTATACACAGTTGAGTTGCTCAGATTGACCATTTCAGCTATGTGGCGATGTGAATATCCGTTGTTGTGGTGTTCCAGGATGAGTTTCCGTTGTGGAACGGTAGTCTGTTTGTCCATAGTCCTTGTTGGCTTATTGCACCCGAGATGCAGGTTAAAACTAAACTGACTACGAAGGATTGGTCTATTTATACCGAAAATACTCAACTTTAGGTAAAAAATCCGGGTTTTATGGCACCCAGGTGTCCACAATGTACCTGCTCCAAATGAAAACTACGCCTGAACGTAGGCAACATTTATTTATAATTCTACCTATCAGGTGGGGAAGCCCCAGTGTATTGGGGTCATATATTCATTTTGGTGGTTAATATATGTACCTACCATTGGGCTTTGGAAGCTTAACCATTTGTGGAGACGGGAGTAGCTATAAGCTCAAATTAATTTTAACATTCTCGGGCATTTTTCGAAGGCTACTGCCAGTATTCTACCTGCAAAATTGGAGAAGCTAGATCAAGAATTTTAGAAGAGGTTTTTCTATTTTAATGGACACTGAAGGGGAATTATTCAAGCTGAATCCACAAGCCAATTTTTGTGACTCTAGTTTACATGTTGTGGCAGCTGTATAGTTTTATCGATTTGTGCTTATCAATGTTATCGATTTTCCAGCCACTGGGTGCATATATATATATATATTCCAGATTTAAACTTTCGGTTTCAGCAATAGTCACAAAATTTAAGTTGCAATCGATGCAAAACTAAACTAAACTGACTGATTTTAGTTTCTAATATTTTACTTATAATATTTTACTTATTTCGAGTTGTACTCTGCTTGAATGTTATTTAGGCCAACCATGTAAATGGCCTTAAATTGGTCGCATCATTTCTAATCATTCCGATAGCTGGTCACAAAGCAGAAGGCCGAACTCAGAGGGCAGAACACATTGCGTTGACGCTTTTCACCTGCTCGACTTTGAGCCAAGACAGCCAAATTCAGTGATGACGTCGCGGCCACCGGGGCAGGTGAAAATCAAGCGGCCTCCTGCATTCCCCGCTGCCCCGTACCCTGTTGCCCGTTCCATGTCCACTCCGCCTGTCACTGTTCCCCCTACTGCGGTGCGTGTGAATTTTCAGTTGGACTCAAATGTCTGTGTTCAATTTTCGATTTTCCTGCTTTTCGTACACAGCAAAAAAAAGTTGCTATAATAAATTATGTTTGTGGCAGTTCAGTTTTGGAAATATGGTTTTGAAATTTTGCAATTATTGTCTAGATTTAATTGTGGGATTCTTAAAGTAAGCTTTGTAGGTAAAAAGTAAAACCAAAATTAAATTTTGTAAAAGTTAAGTTACGAATAAAAAGTTGATGTCAAGATTGAAAAAAAGTATGAGAGTCGAGCAATATAATATGACTTAAACAAATGCCTAGAGTGAATTGATTATTATTTTTTCGACTGCCTGAGATATTTTCAAGATTCAAAATTGAAAGATTTTGCACAAAACTTGGGATTAAAAAAAGAATTCCGCTCTTGAAAGAATTATGCTGATAATGAGTAATATTAAGTATGAAATTATAAAGTAAGTGGGAATATTTTGATTGTTTTCAAGTGTATGTTAAAATACACATAGATAGAGAGAGAGAGGGAGAGGGAGGCAGAGAGAAAGAGAGAGTGAGAGACGCACACGTGTTGACAGACACGCACGCAGATAGGCCTTTGGAAAACAGGTAGTTAATATCCTGGCTAACCCAGTGCCCCCGTCACAGTGCCTGCAAATGAAATCATCGAGCGCGCCACACGAACTCGGAGCAGATACATTTAGTGGACAGTGGTCACGGCCGGGTGACAACAGACACAGGTCTAGACCAGACCAGAACAGGAGAGAACAGGACAGACAGGCCAGGAAAGCAATTGAATAAAATCGATTTTGTGGCAAACGAAACGCACGCAAAACAAAAGGTCGAATGCAGTGCACTTAGAGAAATTCGATACCGATAGGTGAGCAGCAGCAGCAGCAGCAGCAGCAGCAGCAGCTGGAGCAAAATCGAATCCAAGTCCGAGCTGCTCATCTTGTGCAAACATCCTGCACAGCTCCTCCTGTCTCCTCCCTCTCTCTCAGGCATTGCAGCTGCAGAAGGACGCGCCAACAAGTTAAGATGATAAGACACCCCCTCCCCCCACACACACATACATTGGGGGGTGGGGAGCGGTGCGTGTGTGTGTGGGAATTGTAATTAGTGGCACTTTCCCAGTTCTTTTGTTTGCGCACACTTGACACTGCAGCAACGATTGCGGTCAGCGAAAGCAGGAAGGACAATAGGCAAAGGACTCAGGGCCTACACTGACATCTGTATGCATATGCACATACATGTATGTATACACATATTTGTACTATGTGTTTAAACTGCAAATGTGCAAATAGTGTATGAGGATTGAGTTTGCACTGCGAACGTGTTTACTTTGATATTTAATCATTTGTGCAGCTTAAACTTTTATATAGAATTACATGGGCATATTTGTATACACTGCAAAGAAAATTATAGTTATATGCATTATAATTGCATATATGTATTTCTGATTAGCATCACTAGCAGACTCGATATAGTAAGCTCTGCTTGTCTGTCTGTTTGATCATTTCTTTTAATAAGTTGCAAGAATGGGGGCAAAGAGACCCCTGACAGGACCTGAACCGTATTGTGGCATAGGCTGCAACTCAGAAACGAAGAAAGACAGAGGCGAAAACGGTGCGGGGCAGAGGCACCAGGACTCCGACAAGCCAGAAGTCTTTTAGGTGGCTATAATCAAAATCGATTTAAACAAGTAATATCCATGGGAAAGAACAGGCTCTAGATACTCACCGGTCTATAGGCAGGACACTGTAGACTGAGAAGTCACCTAACCAAATTAGGTATTTATAGTAGCGATGTATGCAGATTTTGTGAAAGCGAGGAGGAATCCTCAATGCACATCCTAGCAGAATGTGTCGCCTTCATTAGGAAAAGATGCAGCATCCTCTGGAAGCATGTCATGAAGCCCAAGGACATAGAAACCCTCAACCCAACAAAGATTCTAGCATTCGTGCAGGAGCTGGGGTTGATGGAGGAGCTGTAGGCTCAGAAGGGGGCACAATAGACTTTATAGGTAATAATAATAATAACTCTTTCAATCGCTCGAAAGAAGAGTTATTTTATGAACAACATCTTTGTTTAACATCTGAAACAATCTTACCCAATATAAACACTTAGACTAAAAATCAGCAACATCGTACTATACAGTTAACCAGGAAACAATGGACGTCGAAAAGTTGACCAGGAGATCTATCCTGTGCTTACTCTTACTATAATCCTCAGTAGAAATATCTATTTTCATATTTAGTCATTTGAATTCTCAATAAAATGTTATGCTAAGACTTTAGTTTAATATTTATAAAGTTTTTACATAAAATTATTTTTTTTTACATTTATTATTTATAAAACTTTCATATCCATATTTATATACATTTTTTCTCCTGATTTAATCTTTGGCATATATAAATATTTTTGCATCTTTTCTGTTAATTTCTTTTATTTATTATTTACATATATATTATTATTTACTCCAAATATTTTTTATGAATATTTCAACATTTGGCATTGTGAGAACTTTCAAGTAGTAAGGATTTTTTAACTTAAATATTTAGCATAAATATTAATTTTCACTTTTGTGAAGCTATTTGATTTTGGGACAACGAAAACTGTTTTGGAAATTAGCATAAATATTTTTGTAGACTTTTATTATAATCTTTAGTGGCTGCACATAAATAGTGGAATATTTGGCAAGAGGTGTCGTGAGGGTCGCTTAACACTACCTTCACTTGCGTAGAATCAAAATTAGCTGCGATTTTCTATTGTCTAGTATTTACTTTCGTAAAATTTGTAATACACTCGGTCCACATCCATCAAAAGTATATACATATAAAAATTATGCAAATTCAGTAGAGCTGCACTCAACCCGAAACTGGCAGGCACTTTCCAAAAAAAAAACTAGACCTTACTTGACCCTAAATCAACTGGCCAACGGAAAAGGAAAGAGCCCAAAAACGTAAATGGAACCGAAACATATTTGGAAAATTATTTGCCATTGTTTGTCGCAATTGTTGTCATTGTTGCTGTTGTTATTAGTAGTAGTTGTTGTTGTTGCTGTTGCAGCCACTCGTTTCCACCATAATTCTTTTAATTATATGATCTATTACATTAGACATATACTGAATGCATGGCTCAGACATATTTCTCGCACACTTGTAACACATTTTAGCATATTTTATTAATTTAAATAATTCAACTTGCCCGCTCGGACAGATCTGAGCAGCCCGATAAGGCCACAGCCACAGCCACGGCAATGGCTTAGCTGCAAGATCCCCGGGAAGACTCAGGCGGTGGGGGGAGGGGAATACGCATTTGCTCAGCGATGAGTGACGAAATGTCGGACAGCCGGTTGAAAGTCGCACAGAGCTGAAGACAGCGTTGCCAGCGAAGCCAGCGAAGGCAGCGAAGCGTCCAAGCGACCGCATCCACCTCCGTTTATTGTGTCGAGGTCGCTAATTAAATTCAGTGGAAAACAGGCGCATTTACCTACAACCTACAACCTCCTACCCCATAAAGAGAGCTCTTCCCCACCAGATATCAACCTTATATAATAAACTACAACTGCATGTTTGTAATTTGTTTATTATTTACCGCTGCAACGACACTCGAAAAAAGAAATGCTAAATAATCTAGAGAAAGTTTCTTCGACTAAGTTCATTATTAAATATTAAATTGAAATTTAGATTTTTCTTAAATTAAGAAATAAATATTTAAATTAATATTTTTAAACTTTTTCTTTGGTATTTCTGCAGTCAATAATCCAATTTGTCCCCTTAACAATGATAATAAACTTCTTTTTTTTTGGTTTACTTATATTATCATTTGGAAAAGATTCTTAAACTAAATTTTTTAGAGTAAAGAAAATCATGCTTAAGACTTCTTAAGACTTCCTTTTATATATATTTAGTTGTTAATAATATCAAATAAAAGTTTACACTTAAATATTTCAGGAGTACCTTTTTTTGCACATAGAACGAAAAATTCTTCAGATAGATCTTGAATAATTTTTTTATAAAAGTTTTTGTTGTTCTAAAAAAAACTTAACGTTAGTTTCAACTTATACCGGTTTCAAGTCTATTTTCTAAATGCCCTATATATAATTTTTCTGAGTGTAGCAAGTTGACGCCACTTTTTTTCTAGCCCTTACGGAATCGCCCACATTTCGCTATTTTCTCTTTTAGCTCAGTTTGGTTAATTGTTAATTGTAAATTGTTAGTTGTAAATTGTTAATTGTGCTGATGGATTCGCCGACACATGAGTAATGAGTATCTAAGTGACGATTACGCCCCATGGCATATGCAAGACAGGAAGTTCAACTTGAGTTTAATTCACAAACAGTTTGCTGCGTGGAGTTTAGACAAAATTGTCTTAAATATTGTGTGTGTCTTCCTCTTACATTGAACCCAGTAAAAGTGGCTAATGAAGTAACAGCCAGCAGAAAGCATCTAATAAGCAATAAGGTTAGTATCAGTATCAATTATCAATAATCCAGTTATTATTATTATAACTGGGGAACCAGCACTGCGACCTATAAGGTCTATTGTACCCCCTTCTGAGCCTACAGCTCCTCCATCAACCCCAGCTCCTGCACGAATGCTAGAATCTTTGTTGGGTTGAGGGTTTCTATGTCCTTGGGCTTCATGACATGCTTCCCTAGGAAGCTGCATCTTTTCCTAGTTAAGGCGACGCATTCTGCTAGGATGTGCATTGAGGATTCCTCCTCGCTTCCACAAGACCTGCATACATCGCTACTATAAATACCTAATTTGGTTAGGTGACTTCTCAGTCTACAGTGTCCTGTCAATAGAGCGGTGAGTATCCTGAGCCTGTTCTTTCCCACGGATATTTTTGATTATGGCCACCTAAATGACTTCTGGCTTGTCGAAGTCCTGGTGCCTCTGCCCAGCTCCGTTTTCGCCTCTGTCTTTCTTCGTTTCTGATTTGCAGCCGTATTGTGTGTCTTCCTATGCCACAATACGGTTCAGGTCCTGATCAGGAAAGATTTCCAGTTCAAAGAAGCTAAGCCAGGTTTTCGTAAAGAATTGTTCCAAATTGTAAAATTTTCTCACGTTGTAATCGAATAATTATAAGGTTTTTAGAAAACTCACTTAAGCTGAAATCCCCCTCTTCAACTTGTCAACATGACTAAACAATCAACGACCGCTGAAAGGTTTAAGCCAATTTGTTGACTGTGTCAGAAAGAGTTGCTTCCTATTTGTCAAAGGCACACAAAGCGCAGTTAACCCACGGGAATTTTTGTTGCAGCTCGGGTGCCAGGAGCAGGTGCCAAAAGTCAACTTCTGGCTGGCGCTAAACGTGATTGTTTGCCCAATGAGAGGGGCGCCTCAAATCCCAACAGCGGCCGGGTTATCAAATGGCCGCTAATCCTTCAGTGCTGCACCAGCTCGGGGCGTGTCAAATGCGGCGTTGTCAAGTGGCTTCCACTCTGTGTTGCGGCTAATGGAGCGATCTGTGCGTGATGTGCTTTGAATAATGATAGCTGGCTACTGAATGAATGAATGGAAAACCCCAAAACGAAACCAAGAAAAAAAAAACAAAACAAAACACAAACAAACAAAACACAACAAACAATGCAACAAGTGTCGCTCCTGACTCTGACTCTGAGTTTGGGTTGTGATCCTCACGCGCCGTCATCCGTCACTCAAACGCCGATGTTGATGTTGATGTTTTGACAACACAACATCATTATCCACTCATACTCTATGACTGACTGTCTGTCTGCAGCCTAGAGTCGCCCCAAAAACGCACGGGCAGCCAATCAAAAGTAGACGTCATTATAGACAGATGTGCCTCATCATCTCTTGCCACAGAGGCCAACAGGCAAGAGGGCAAACGTCGCTTGACTCTTGATACCGATCCAGTTGTAATTAGGGTGCTGAGGTAACTTTTGTGACTTGGCCAAAGCCAAACACAATTGTTCTAGCCCCATGCCCATTTGGGCTCACTAAAAACATTAAAACCCCGTCCGAATGCCAGGCCAGTAAAGATTTAATCATTGCACCCCGCGCCAAAGGAACTTCGAGTACACAAACACAAGAAACCCATTCTGAGCTGATGCGTATCTGGGCGAGAATACATCTTGTTTTACAGCCAAAAAGAAAGTGTGAATCAATTAGGCCCAAACTGTGGGCTCAATTGTTAGCCTTGCCAAAAACTCAACAACAACAACAACAACAAAAACAATTAAAGATTTTTATTGCGTTCGATTTAACTACGAATATCGAATGTTCATCATGTTCATCATGTTCTTCAGCTTGTTGTTTGACTCGTTGCTTGTTGCTTGTTTGTCAATGTCGTAAAATTGTTTGCGGCCACGTTGGGTGAAAGGCCGTGCTATAAAATCGTAAGTACACAACACACACTCAGCACACACACACAACACACACTCAGACACACACTGCGCTGAGTACGATAAGCACATTAATTACTGGCTGTATCTGCGCAGACCTGTGTCCATATTAATTGATTTGATTTTTTTTGTGTTTTGTTTTGGGGGTGCCCCTTTAACGCAAATTTGTCACAAAAAAATAAGACGGAAAATGTTGTTGTTCGCGAAACGCTGCGTCATTGTCCGACTCACAGATCGGTTCCGGATCGTCATAGTCATCGCCATAGTCATCGTCATCGTCATCGTCATCATCGTCACGGTTCTGGGATAAGTGAGAGGAACCACCTTAAAACTCAAATGTGTTTGGCACGCGTTCGCTGCAACAACAGCAACAACAACAACATCAGCAACAACAACAACAACAGCAACATTGGCAACAACAACAACACCAACAAGAACTACGCCAGCGGCAGCACCAATTGAAATGATTAGTTTGAGTTGTCAGTTTTTGACAAGCGTTGTCATCTAGGCTGTCAAACATTTTGGTTTCGGCTGCTTTGATAATGAAAAATTGACGATTTCTTCAAAATCTTCAAATTCTTAAATGTTTTTTTATTTCTACAAAATTTACATTTCTTAATTCTTTTCAGATTTAGTATGGTCTCTATTGTTTTTGATTAAGAATGTCAAATCCAAAACTGTAATTGCCTCAAACAAATAATTACTCTAAGAACTAAACTTGGCTGCTTTTAAAGACTAGTTCTTAAAGACAAACTCTTAAATTTACTATATATCATACTATATATTATTATAGTGCATTCAGTTAAAAATGCATTATCAATTGCTACAATAACAGTAAATAAATTATTTGCCAGGTGGGTGCCATTTTACAAGGCGTCAATGGATTCTGCGGAGGGCCGCTTTGAAGGGTTTTTTTTCAAAGGAACAGCTGGCAACAGTGGTATTTCCGCAAAGGCTATGCAGTAGCAGGCCAGAGGGTGCAGCTGCTCCATCTAAACTTTACATAGATGCAATTTGGTTGTCCCCTTTAGGAAATTTGGTGCCCCATCACAAAATGCTAGTTGCGCCCCTGTATTTCTGTGTGTTGGGCCAAGTGAACTAGCTGACCTTAAACGTCAGTTTTGCTTAGTTGTTTGCTTGATTTTTTTCTGAATATCTGGCTATATATGCCTGGTTCAATTAAGAAGAAATTATGTTTATATTCATAGCAAAAATTATTTGACGACATTTACGGTAGAGTTAATCCCTTAAGGATAACATCTAGCCAAGAAGTTTGTTATGGAGCTATGCCAGCCTATTTGCTCATACATTTAAAGTTATATATCTTCACTGCTTATATAAAACCTATGCTTATTTTGTATGATATTAAAGATAATTAAATACAAGTTTCAGCAAAATATTCGACGTAATTCACTTGGTTAGTATATATGAAACCCAACTATTTGCAACATAATACCAAAAATTGGAATATCATTACTATAATTCTTAAAAGTACTCGCTTTTTAGTCCTTTTTCAATTTGCTGTGCAACAACTCACCCTCGATGGGCGCTCTCTGAAAGCGAATTAAGTTGTCCTGCCAAAATAGTGCTGCATATAATTAATGCACCATATAATTATATCGAAATGGGAGCAGGTGAACTTCGACTTCGATCAGCACGAGTATGTTAAGACAGCTCTTCTTCTTCTTCCATTTTGTTACTAGAATTTTTGGTAATTAAATGTATGGGCATGTGTGTAATTTCAAAGCTTGATTTGTATCTAAGCCAACGATAACTGGACTTTGATCATAACTGAGCATAATTATAGTCCCAAGTCATAAAACTAAACACACACACACACACACACACACATAGAGAGAGCTTCAAAAGTTGCTGTTGTTGTTGTTAGTACTATAAAAGTGCTTTATATAATTTTCCCATAGCTGACCGATGCATGGAACGAATCTTTATTTATGGCATAATGATCGTTGCTCCGTCTCCCAATACTAGTCGTACCCCCACCCTTTCGGCTGTGGCAGGGGAGAGGCAAGGTGGAGAGTCGCCTCGGCTGTGCTGTGTCTCATCGCTTTACGATCAATGCTCGCATGTGCGTGTGTGTGTGTGTATTGAGCATCATCTGGACCCTGTCTGTGGCGAGCGCTTCGATAATTCTTTATTATTTCTTTAAAACTTCACCTTTAATTAAACACGAAACGAAATTATAAAATTGTACCTGCTTTAGCAGCGAGCGCTGTCCAAGTCGGAGTTTCGACTTCTTCTCCGCATTGTTTTTGTTGTTTTCTGGTTTTCTTCAAATTCAGCCCACGGGGGAATTTCTACCTGAATCGAAACGGCGGCTGCAGCCCGCAACCCGCAACCCGCAAACCCGCTCTCATCTCTGCTCTGTAGCTGTATAGCTGCTCATCTGCTCTCGTGCTCGCCCCGGTTTCTCATGTGTGTCCCCAAATTCGATCAATTTAGATACAAACACCCATTTATGCATCAGTACCTTTTATTAAACTACGAGCCACAAGCACATGTATATGTATATATATATATACCTGTGTGTGTGTGTGTGTGTGTGGGTCTCAGTTTCTGTGTGTGCCGCCGAACTGAGAGCTACGTGCTGCCTTAATAAGCCCGTTAATGGAATATTAGGCAATGGCAAAGAAGAGTTTCAATTCGGCTCGGGGAGACAATCAATATCAATACTATATATTTTGAGTCGCACATGGCGACACACTGAGCAGAGACACACACACACGCACACACTCTAAACAACAACAGCAACGCGATAAAGAAGAAGAAGAAGAAGACGAGGCGACCAAGAGCCAAGTTAAAATTGTCGGCTGCTGTTGCTGTTTGGCTTCTTTTTTGTTTTGTTGCTGCTGTTGTTGTTGTTGTTGCTGCTGTTGTTGTTGTTGTTGTTTTATTTTTTAGAGCTAGTGACCAGATTCGAGCATCACACGATCGAAAGATTTTAGTGCTGGAATGCAATAAAAATTTTATTTTTGTTTTGTTCGATTTGATACAAGTTTTATAGTTGGTCTGCTTATTGTGTGCAGGAGACACATACATATATATATGTACTCACACACACACACACACACACATAAATACATAGCAGTAAAACAAGTCTACAAACGAATAATAAAGTTACTTGCGTATATTTTATTATGTGTACATATGCATACACTGAACACATATTTCATGAATTCAATTATAACAAAATTAAATTTATTTCGACTAAATCATTGCCATTTTCATTCACACGGAAATGCAGCAAAAGTAATCGATTAGGCAAATGAAGTTTGGTAGTTTTTCCAGCCAACTCTTAACTAAAAAGTCCTTACAATAAGTTTACGAGTTTCGACATTTTTCAAACCAAATTTGAACATATATAAGTTTTGAATGTTGTTTATTTATTTTTGACTTTATTTCGCGATTCTTGTTTTGTATATATTTGCATTTATCTGGTGTTAAGCATTCCAATGTAATGCTCACTAAATATGTTATTATATTCGGTGGCTTATTGTCTTAATTTTATGTCTAGTTGATTGAGTCATTGTTGTTGAAATTTTTTAATTACAAAAGTGCTTAACCAGAAATCAAAAGTCACGACTTATATTGTATAGACAATTGTGCGAATGCAAAAAAAAGAAGCTATTGATTATATTGATTACAATTTAAACAACATTTAAATAATATATTTTTATATTAAATCATTGTAATGTAAGCCAAATGTTATAATAATTCTTGCTGTTGTATTCATTCGCATAATGTCGACCATAAGCAGTTGATATATATACTTAAGTATAAGCTTTACAAATTATTTTTAATCTGTAAATTTAAAAATTGTAATATAAAATCAGATGTCAACTGCAAAGAATTAGTATTCAATATAGCTATAATTTAACAAGTTTACTGTGATTTTAACTGGATAGAAAGGCTTCTGACTAAGGTATTGAAACAATCACACATTAGTACGAGATTCAAAGTCTGATTCGATTTTCATGACCAGGTTACTTATAAATACAATTCATAACTGGAAAATATGGAAATTCGTTTACATCTCCATCTGCACTATGAGCTTTTAGTTGTTACAGTGTATACAAAGCTTCCGCCTACATGTTTGTATACATGTGTGTATATGTATGCATATGTGTGTGTGTGTGTGTGTGTGTGTGCATGTGGCCAATTCATTGCACAAGGCATTAGTGGCTCTTCGTCCCGCTTTCATCCGCTGCGCTGTTATGTCGCTGTAATAAATATTTGATACTCGCACTAAACCCGAATTAACATAATTTGATCGAGCGGTTTGCCGCTGAGCCACAGCCACTGACAGCGGTGCATTTTTTATGCCCGCTGGACGCATCGGAAAAATTATTACATGGAAAACGATACCTTTTATCCCCACCTCTCCCTCCCTCTCTTTATCTCTCTCACTCTCTTTAATTTTGTGTAATAAAGAAGATGCTTTCTTTCCATCTATCGTCTAGGAGGATCTACGTATGTATTATGTACGCATTCCCTAATACTTACACACACACACACACACACACACACACATATGTACATGCCAACTAGACTAATGTTATTACCACAAAAGCAGAAGAAGAAGTATACGAAAGAAAGAAATGACAACGACAACGAAGAGATCTGTAACTAAATTTATTCAAAAGCGATTCGACCAAAAAAAAAAAAAATAAATAAACGTCGCCATCGCTCTCCCCTTTCTTCGTGCTGCTGCATACTACTTTAAGAATAGATTTTTTCTTTTTTTTTTGGATTCCTCTCTCTTCGTGGTAATGCGTGTGACTGCCATTAGAGTAAAGTACTTTGGATAGTCGCCGACGACTGTCCCCAGTTTCAGTTCTATTCCCATTCCCATTCCAATTCACATTCCCATTCCAGTTCCCACTTCCATTTGTTGTTGTTGTTGTTGTTGTTGTTAGTTACCGATACAGCATCGGCATCATTTCACTTCTTCTCTTCTTCTTGTTTTGTGGCTTTCTTTCACCTACAAGATTTATCGCTTTATATTTGTATTATTTTTAGTTGTTTTATGTCATCTGCACTCCACTCGCGACCAACTGCTCGGCTTGTCTCTTCACCTCACCCCTCTCTTTGTCTATCTCTCTCTCTCTCTCTCTCTCTCCCATAGATACATAGTTAGCTTTCGAGGCATTGGCATTGAGTTTTAATTCACGCTGGTCGGTCTAAGGGGCGTGGGCGGGTGCTTGCGGGACTGGTGGTGAGGGTATAATATAATGCACAACAACACGGCGACATTTTATTTATGTTGCCCGTATAAGATTTGGTATTTTTTCTTTCCAATTTCTTCCAATGCCAATGTACAACTTTATACCTAGTTTCGGCCCCGATTCACGTTCCCTAATTATGGCCGCATCTATTTTGGAGCTGATTTTCACATACTCAGGGGTGAATAGTAGAACAGATGCATATTATTCGGAAATATATTTGGAGAAATATTAACCAATTCGAACCAATAATTTTGCACTAAAAGAAGTGGAGATACTGATACTGAGAGTAATGGATAAGTTCCCAAAAATAATTGACTAATGAAAACATGAATATTGGCCATAAATCACTTCCTTATAACAAATGATATTGATTCTCAATGAATCGGGGTCATTCAAAACGAATTTGTCAAAGTTCAGCTAGCTGTGAAATATATGAAACAGCAATATCAGCACAACATAAATCTAAATTGATCACCTTATTATCAGTTTTCACCAACTGAACACAATAAAATTGCATTAAAAGAAATGATCAAATGGAAGCAAGTCATTCCGTGTATATATTATTGATCAGTTTCCAAATCTATTTATATAATCTGTAGGATCTTCGAGAATATAATTGGAACAATTGATCAATAAAATCTTCCATTACCAGAATATTAATATGACCGATTACCGATTAAATACACATCCTTCCTACCTGGTAATGATCATCTGCTGAAATTTCTTAGAGATCGGTTGAGAAACACATATATACAGACACCCACATACATACATACATATTTTATCTGATAGGTTTCAATATCTAAGACTTTTTCGTCTTAGATAGTTACAGTTTTGGGGTCCAGGGTATCTCCTAGTCGAGCTCTCTTGACTACAGCATTCTGACTCATTATTATTGTTTGTTTTATTATTGTTTTTTTGTTTTAAACTTTTCTTATATTAATTTAGCGTACCTTGTTCCTCTTTTGTCTCTGAGCATCTCAAGTGTTTTTGGCTAATAGTGCTCAGCGTCTGGAACAAAGAATAACACGTGGATAAATAATGTCTTTTCGCAAGTTTCAAAGAAATTATTAATTAATGTACGATTCGAAGTTGGGTTTGAGTTAGTTGCTTGCCCCCTCCTTCTTCAGTGGATGCTGCAGCCTATCCTCCGTCCCGCCCCTGCCCCTGCCCCTGCCCTTTTGCCTCATGTTGCGGTCATTCCCATTTTGTATTCCAGTTCATGTTATGTTAATCGGCCAAAGAGTGACCAAAATGATGAAAGAAGCTGACTTTTCGATGGCATTTTGGAGACATGTTCTCTGTATAAAATTAAGTATTATTTGATTGCTTTTGTGTAAATCGCCGCTAAGAAATTTTTTCTACTTTTCTTTTTTTTTTGGTTAGTTTTGTTTAGTTGTGTGTTACTTTGATTCTGTATTTCTTTCGCTTTAGTTAATACTCAAATTTAAATAGAAATTTCGGTCGCTGAAAGAGTTCATTGCACTGCCGCCTAAAGCTATATATGTACATATATATTGATATATGTAAGATTTATACAATTTACCAGAATGACGAAAGCATTGTGCCTGAATTTAAGATTCCACGAAACCGAAAGGATTTCAATTTGTAAAGAAAACTGTTCAGACGCAGGTGCTTGAGTGTCCTTTCAAAAAGAAAATGCATTCGCAATTATTGCACTAGATTTCGGGGCAGACTGAAAATCGTACGTGATTTCACACTCAAGATAAAAGTGGCCTTATTCGATTCTGGGAAATGGAAACGGGATTAGATTTTCAACTCGTTTTGTTGGCCGCACGTCCTTTGGCAATTGAATGAAAAACGAAAAGAAAAAACTGATCAGTTTTCAAATTGCACGTGTGGAATGCCCCAACTGAACGTGAGAGCATGCCACAACATAGTTTCCCTTATATGCTCAGATTATGTTATTTAATTGAATCTGAAATATATTTGCTTCATGATCAATTGTCCACTGCGATCTCCACTGATTTCCAGCGAAAACATGTTCTTTTTTTTCAGTGTTTGTCCAAGTTTAGTTTATTCCCTTGATTATTAGATTAAATAAGTTATTAGATTAAATTAATCATTTATATTATGAGGTAAAGGAGACATTTGTCACTCCATAAATTATAAATTTTGATAGTACATGTAGATATATCCGTCTTATCTGTTCTTCTCTCTGTTTCTATTCAAACTAATTAACCATTGAACTGGTGGCATATCCGTCATAATGCTGCAGTTAGTATATAGAATCATGGGAACAAACAACCTATAGGTCCTTATACATTTTAGCAATCTTTAATTTCCAATATATTAAACTCTATTTTTTTGTTTCAGGATTTGGCCACTTCAAAAGTAAGTAAATATTACTTAAACTGAAACTCTCTCAACATAACAAAGACAAGAACATATAAATAAATAAATTATTTATTACATTTTTAAATGTGAACTAACAAAAGGCATGCATTTTTGCACAAGGTCTTCAAAAATAAATATAAATTTAATTTAAATTTTATTCTACACTTAAAAGGCCCACAGCATATGGAAACTATATGTTGTACACACTAAAATTGATCAAATATTTTTATTAATTTTTATTATTATTTTCTTACTGATTGCAAAAATCAATCGATACAAAAAAACATTTATTACAAGGATTGGGCAAACCCAGAATAAAGTTAACACAAAAATAAATAAAAAATAAAATAAATAAATAAACAAAGGCTTAACGACGCAAGTGCCGCGTTTTCGGTCATCGCTTTAAATGCATGAATTACACATTTGGACAGAAGTTAAGTTATTGGTAAATTCCTGGCTGCAATTAGGTTGACTCACGTACGAGGTGCTGACGAATCAAAGGCGTAACTGCCCCAACCAGGATACCAGAAGGCAACCAAAAAAAAAAAACAAAATTCTTCAATGCTGCTGACTCAGCTCAAAAACAGCAACAACTACAACAATAACAACACGAAAGGAAATGACCCATGTAGCAAGAATGGGGCTTGAGTCTGCAGCGCCAAATGTTGCACCAAGGCAGCATGAGAAATGCACACGCACACACACACGCCACACTCATGCTGCAAGTTAAGCGGCAGACTCCAACTGCGACGGTGTGTAAATAAATACATATCTTAGCGTCTTCAGTGTTCACTTTGCAGCATTCATTTCTGCACTCGTAAAAATTATACTTTATATGCTAAATTGGATCCACTGTCACCGCTCCTCTTTCTCTTTCTCTTCCTCTTTCTCGTTCTCATTCTCAATCTCATTCTCCTGCTCGTTCTCGTCTGTTGTAATGAGCTGGATATGGGTTTTGGGTTAACAGAGATTACCTGGCAGCAGATTACAAATACATATACCTACAGCTGCGAGCACAATAATAGCACCACCCTCACAAGAAATTCATTCAAAAGTGTCTTTATTTCGTTTGTAAGTTTCAGCAAGTTTTGAATACATTTTTCGAAGTGGGGAATTAAACAAAATTATTCTCTAATTTTATAGCAACTACAGTGAAATAGTTCGTGACACATTATATTGATAGTATTGGATTTATTGATTATTATTCATTTTTTTTGCTAGAAGAAAAATCGGTTTTTAAATAATTTTTGGCTTAAAATTAAAAATTGAAAAACTGAATTATTTAAATTATTGCAAAATTTATTGTTTATTTTTTTTGTTGAGTCAAAGAAAAAATTCAAATTGTGACTATTTTCTTGTTCGTAAGTGAATGCTTGTGTATACTTGGTAATTGCAAGTCGTCAAGTCGTTAGAGCCTGCGAAATGGCCGCACACTCAGCGAAATTCTGCTGAAGATCAAGTCCAGGCGTGAGGCGGCAGCACGAGCACGAGGACGAGCACGAACAGTGGAGCAGCAGTGGAAGAGCAGAGCAGTTGAGCAGCAGTGGAGTAGTCCCAGCTTGGCGACCTTGAATGTTGGCAAACTATGCCGCGAGGGCGCTACACACACACAATCATACAAATGCCACAAACACACACACACACACTTAAGAACAGAAATCTTGAGAACGGGAACTTGAGCAAGGCAAACGAAGTGTGTGTGTATTGTGTGTGTGTATTGTGTGTGTGTATTGTGTGTGTGTGTGTTTGTGTGTGTATTGTGTATGTGTGTGTGTGTGTGTGTGTTGTCCTATCTTGAAGAGACAGTGCCTAAAAACGAGTTTCGCTACCACTACAAACTGCATCAGTATCCGTATCTAACAGATACGCGAAAAAATACGCCACAAAAAAACAGAAAGCTGCTGCGAAACTGAAACTGAAACTGACTTCGTGCATTCAAACTGAATAAGAAAGAGAACAACAACAACAACAGCAAGAAGAAGAAGCAGAAGAAGAAGCAGAAGATCCCAGCCAGCAAGCAGAAGAAGAAGATGCAAAAGTCGGTCTTTGTGCCAATAGAACTTAGAATGCGGTAGGACGACGAAGACGATCTTTTTTTTATTTTTTTTTATTTTTTCTTGTTTTTTCTTATTTTTTTTATTTTTGGATTTTTGCCCTGATTTTTTTTTCTTGCTTTCATTTTTTTATTGGGGCGCGCCACAGGAAACGGCAATATTGCCAGATTCAGACTTTGATCAACACTTTGACTTGCCAGGCAGATAGTTGGAGTCGGGGATAGCATTGTTGTTGTTGTTGTTTTTTTGTGATGTGGCAAAGCTTCTAAACACAAATAAACAACTCACACACATGTCA
Source organism: Drosophila nr. medialis 2 BK-2023a (assembly GCA_035044325.1). Lineage (NCBI taxonomy): Eukaryota > Metazoa > Arthropoda > Insecta > Diptera > Drosophilidae > Drosophila > Drosophila nr. medialis 2 BK-2023a. The sequence continues at coordinate 1,572,528 of JAWNMH010000394.1, forward strand.
ATGCTGCCGTTTTCGCCCATTTGCCCCAGTTCAAATCGCAGTCCCGGCGATATGCAAGATTTAATTTGCCCTCATAATTCTCTCAGTGTGTGTGTGAAAATTGTATTAAATTCATTTGCTTGCACATTAAATTTGACACATTTCACTTCAGTTTAATTTGATTTTGTTACTCGAATTTTTTTGGGGCATATTTGGATTTGCACGTTGCAACTTTTACTCTGTGAAAAACGCTCCAAATACAATCAGAATAAAATTTCTACTATTTAGTAATTTGAAATGTACCCAACAAACTGTTTTTGAATTAAATGTATTTTGAATGAAATAATACTAATTATTCGCGATTTGAAAATCGGTGCATTTCATATTACATAATCACAAAAAACAGTACTCAAATCAACTACAACAAAATCATGTTACGAATGTTTGTGCTACAGTTTTAAACGTTCAAGTCATTAAATTAAGAATAACTTTAAACAAAATCATATTTTTCTTTTTTGAAATAATAAAGTTATTGATTTGAAGAGTAGTTATTTTAAAACGAGAATGATTATACTTAACTTATTCCTAATGAGTCTTATCGTTGGAGCTAACATAAAACATTCTTGAAACAGAAGCTTTCCCAACTGTACAAATTGTATACCCAACAAAGTTCACTATATGTTTTTGTCAAAGGGTACAGATATATAACAGGTGAATTCCATATTAGCTGTAAGTCTTTTAAAATGAGAATAATCCCATTAAACTTTAAAAATTTTCCGAACATGAACTTCCTTAGCTGTACTATGATTTTAGACCTTTCCCTGTTTTTGACATGATATTTAGTTACAATGTGTTTCTGGTTTTCAGAACAAATTAAAAAAGAAAATCGAAAGAAAATCGAAAAAATTCTTAAACCTTTTTCTGCTTTTGAGTAATGTTTTCTACTATACAGAATGGAAGAACTCTGTTCCCATATATATATATAAATCACACCATTGAATTTCGACATATTTTTTTTTTCTACATTTTAGAATTAATAAAAAAACTGCAAATTCTGAGCTGTACTAATATTTTAGATCTTTTTCTGATTTTGACAAACTGAGTACTACACATATGATATGATATTTTGATATTTTTGCAGTAGAATGAATAGCTGTGTTGCCAATTAGTGTACAATGTTCAATTAATTCACATCCCAGTTTCCAGGAATGCATAAAAACTATAATACTAAATGCTGGGCTGCATGTGCAGTGACAGAAATGCATTGGAGTGCAATACGTATAAAGATCAACGTTTTATGCCTCCTTAACTTACACTCTATTTTAATTGCCCAGAAATCCACACAATCACAGTTGGTGTGCCTCGGTGCCTCGTTCTTATGTGCAATTAAACAGCAAGCAGAAAGGCAGATACAGTGAGGCAGAGAGAGGCAGTGTGAGGCAGAGAGTGAGGGCGGCAGGGGCAAAAGCAAAATTTACGTTCGCTGTCAAAAGGCAGCGACGTAGCGTATTTAATATTTTTCAGCGTGTTTTACCATTTCATGTTGTGTCATCATCATTGTCAGCCGCCGTCTCAGTTCTCAGCATCAACACAGAGAGAGAGAGAGAGAGGGAGAGAGAGAGGGAGAGAGGGAGAGAGTGAAGTGCTACATATACAGCTACAGTCGGTGTGCGTGGAGTGGTCAATCCTGTTCCTGTTTGGGGCTTCTGTGTCCGCAAGGGGCAAGCGTGGAAGGGAGGGGTGTGGGCACACAAATTTGTACGCCTCAACTACAAACTAAAAAGTCTTAAAGTCTTAAAAGCATTTGCAGAAAAGAAGGCAAAGAGTAAACAAAATAAAGGCATAAAAATTGCGAGTGAGCAAACAAATAAAAGGGAAACAAAACTGCGAGGACAGACGACGACTGCACTGTGTGTGTGCGTATGTGTGTGTGTGTGTGTGTGTGTGGAGGGGGCATATGGTGTTGTTGTATCTGCGCTGCTCATTTGCACTTGGAATACAAAAGATACATTTTCGTAAGACCATTTTGACATGACAAGATAACGACAAGCAATCCCCAAGCAAGCGTCCACTCAGTGCAGGGGTAGCAGGGGTAGGGGTGGTGGAGAGGCGGAGGGGGGGGTGTGCTGCTGCTGGGGTGCTGCGCCTGCTCATTGGCTCCTTTTTGGTCGACCTTTTGGGTAGAAGAGTGTTTCGTATTTTAATTTTCATTACGGCCACACCGCATATTGGCAAGGTTCTTGAGAAGCTGCGCAACGCGACGCGAGGCGACGCAAAGCGAGGCGACTCGACTCGACGGCAGCGCATAAAGTCAGCGAGTATTTCTCAGAAATTGCAAATTATTTTTGAGCTGAGCGCCTGCGCCTGCGTCTGCGTCTGCGTCTCGCAAGCTGCCTCGTCACAGGTACAAAAGCAGGCAGCAAGCAGCAGCAGCCGCCAAAATGAGTTAGCATCCCAATTCCAATCCTCAAGATTGTGTGTGTGTGTGTCGGTGTGTGTGTGTGTGTGTGCATGACTTTTGCTGAGTGCCAGCGAGCGAAACAAATGTGCAGAGATACTTTTGCCTCATTGACGCACACCCCCGCACATCCGCACTCCCCCGCGCCCACAACTCAACCATGCGTTGCGTTGCGACGTTCAACGGCCATCAAGTGCCCCGGCTTTGGGCGGCTTGCGTGCCCCCGCGCTCACCCCCCGCCGCCCCCCCTCCTCTATACCTTTCCCCCTCCCTCCCCTCGCTTTGTGGAGTCGTCTTTATGCACTCTCATAAACATTTTTATTTTAATGATTTTTATTATTGCGCACATTCGTTACTTTTTATGCGACCGCGAGGATCATGGCTGAGGATCATATGTGTGTGTGTCTCAGTGTGTGTGCGTATGTGTGTGTGTGTGTGTGTTGACTTAAAGCATTGCATTGCCTTAATCGCAATCGTATCCTGATCTTCGTCGCACTGAGTGCTGCGAAAGCTGCCATTTGCCAACTGGCAATTTGAAGTATGCAAGTTGTTTACTAGCATTCCAGCAATAAGAGTATACATATAGTATATATGGTATATATAGTATATATAATATATATAATATATATAGTATACTATTATTTAAAAACTGTATTGTACCATTATTTAGATTTTTTTAGTAATTATTTCTACAATTAGTAATTTTTTTTCGATTGTTTTGAAAAATGTTTTCTTTTTATTTGAACAACATTTAATTCAATTATCAGATCTATGGTGGAATACCCTTACTCAATCGTCAGAGCACATCATCGATGATCGCTAGAAGACAATGTATCTTCCTAGGAAACAGGTAATCAGCTCTAATTTTAGGGTTATTGGAAGAGCTATAAGCTCAAAAGGAGGCTGCATAAAGAGTTGAATAATAATAACTATTCCCTTCATGTGCTCCGAGTGGAGCAGGCACTCTCCCTTAACACTCAAGAATCAAATCTTCTTGTTACTAAATCTCCTCTAGTCTAACCAACTTAACACTATCCATCTAATCTTTTCAGTAGGTCCATATGTAAGAATCTCTCTTAATTTCAATTTGATATATTGAAAATCTGTCTTATCCACATTTTCGATTTATGTTTACAAATAAATTATATATATAAACTTATCGAAATTATAAATTAAACATTGACTTGTCTTTTTTTTGCAATATGTAAATATAATATATTAACTTAATATCCATATTCACTTTTACTAATATTATTTATATATCTGATTTAATTATACATTTTTACTTTTTATGCATTTTCCTTCATTTTGCATTTCACTTTATTATGATTATTTTTGTCAGTTGCCAAATAATGAACAATATTTTTATACAATTATTTAATTAAGAAAATATAAAATTTATTATTACCATTATTACTTTTTTTATTTGATTTATTTTATTTATTTTTTTATTTATTATTTTACTCCATTACAATCTCTTTTTTGTTGGATTTATTTTGATAAATATTTATGTAATTTAGTTTTATTTCCTTAATTCTGTTAATTATTTTAACATATCATTTACATTTTAAGAATTTGAAACTTATTTTTAAGTTCTTTAACTTTAACTTTGAATCTTAAATCAAAATATTTAGTACATTATATATATATTATATATATATAATTATGGACCTATATTGACTTTATTTTCCGCAATTTAGTTATAATTTTTCTGCAACAGCTAAAGTCAATTATTTTATATATATGATTAAATGAAAAAATGAATTTGTTATCATTGTCAGTTTTATGTGTCCATAGGTATACTTAAACATATCTGAGTCCTGCTTTGAGTGCAACATGAAATGTTTGCTGTTGCTGTTGGTGTGGCCCGTCCTGGCCATAAAAATTAATTTACGTTCGATTGCAAAGTTTTCGCCTCGAAATGGACAACTCCGAAGCCGTTGCCAATGCCGCCTCAACGGATGACACATAAAATTCCGCATTTACGACCCCTTAAGATACAACTGTGGTGTGTCGTCTGTTGCTGTGTGTGTGTGTGCGTGTGTGTGTTTGATATGGATGGCAAATCTGTGCGACCGCCACGACAGTTTATCCCGTGTCGGTTTCATTAAAAAGTTCAGCTACATAAAATGGCCAGTGTGACAACACACAAAAGCAAGCCAAACTCTCATTTTTCTACCTTGAAAACGTGGCAGGCATTTTTAGCACAGTACTCAATACAGATACATAGTAGTTGCAAGTTGCAATAGTTGCAAGGCTAAACTGACAAGGCTATTTTATTATCAAATCTAACAAATATTTTGGCATAGGATTAAGCGTATTTGTAGCTACTATAAGTAAATTATTATCTATTATTGGTTACAAAGGCCACCCCATTCAAGGAATCGGATGACCGAGAGCACGTGCAAGACGGCGTCGCAGATTGAGAATCTCTGATTGCAGCTGGCCAATAGTATTGTCCTCAGCTGGGGCTGGGTCAGCAACTGCAGCTGGAGTTCGAGCTGAAGCTGTATATGTTGGCGTCAAAGCACCGGCCACACTAGCAATAGACAAGTTGGGATGTATCTGAGGTGTGGTTATGTTCACGCTGTTCACCACAGGCGCTGCAGTAGGAGAAGCAGGAGGAGTGCGCGCAGGAGTAGCGGCAACTACGGTTGCAGCAGCTGTTGTAGTAATGGGAGCTGAAGCTGGCGCTGTAGTTGGGACAGTGACTGCTGCTATGCTCTGCGCAGCAGGCGCTGGGGCAGCTGCAGCTGTAGCAGCAGCAGCCATTGCAAGACCTCGATGAGTTGCTAATAATTTCTGCAGCTTTGTTGTGGCACTTTGGCGCTGGGAGTCGAGCAGCATGCGCATAGATTCGGGATCTTTCGATTTGGCCTTCTCCATGGAGTCGGAGCCCTCGTCAATGACCACATAGTTGATGACGTGCGCATGTGTGCCGGGCTTAATCCGATAGATAGGCTGTCCACCGCTGCCGGCGCCGCCGCCGCTTGTCCCTGCTGACAGAGCTGGGATGTCGCCTAATTTGGCCATTTCGCCGCCCACCTGGAATATCGTTGTCTTGCCATTGACCACCAGCGGCTTGGGGATAATGTAAGGAGCCGACACAAACTGCGAGCACTTGCGCTTCGTCAATTCCACATGTTTGCTCACCTGGCAGCCGCTGGTGCTGCAAGCCCGCAATGGCATTTGTATTGCATCTCTGGCAGCGCCGGTTGAGGCCGCTGCTGCTACTGCAGCCGCTTGTGCTGGGGCTGCATTTGAGCTCGCCGCTTCCATCTGCAATTAGTATTTAAAATGTCACTTTAAAGTCTAAACAAAACACTGTCTATAAATTACATGAATTTTGTTTTATTTTGATTTGTTTCGCTCAACGCGTCTTCGATTTGTTACACAAAACTTCCAATACATTCTCTGGTCACATTGATAGTGCTCTCAGAGAGTGCGGTTTGATTATTCGTTCACAGTGAGCCAGTTCACAGTGTTCGCTTCAAATATTGTAATTTATTCCCAACTAGTGACTGGTTTATTTTGGCAATTTAGCTTAATAAAGTGACTTATTTTTGTATGAGCAGTGAAACTACTGTGAGTATAGTTTTAAAGCCAAGAACCGAAACAAAGGAACTTGTTCTCTAATGAGCTTTAGCTCCGCTCTCTGACAGAGAGCCAGCGCTATTGCGCATGACTGTTTATCGATTGCAAGTGCGCTCGATAACATATAAGACACGTTTGGCGCCAAAGTTAACAATTCAAAATATAAACGCATACCGATTTTTTTTATTTAATCCTTATATTATTTGAACTGAATAAAAAATTTCAAAAAATTGAAATTCCAAAAAACAGAGAAAATATATATATGTGAGTGTGTGCATCAATATTTGGAAACAGGGAAATTATAGCCAAGCGGTCAAGTGGCAAGAAGTAAGTTAGCTTGCGGGCTGAGTGCAATGACCCAAAAGACCTCGAATTTAACATTAAGCAGCCGCGGTGAAGTGCAGCCGCTGCAGACACCCGCTTCATTTACATTCCCGAGTACTTAAAAAATGAGCATTCAGAACAGGCCAGACCAGGCCAGACCCAGGCGAGGCAACGCCAAAGTTGAGTCGTTAAAAGCACTGAAAATGGTTATCGTGTGAGCCATGAAACATGAGGCGGACGCGGATGCGGCCAATGCCTCGTCCTGCTGCCGCTGCTGCCAGCTTCTTTAATTTCCACGTCCATCTCAGCAGCAGTCGCTCTAAGCGTTGACCAGACTTTTGCAGCCTCATTGTTGGCTCAAATGAAATAATTACTTTAGCACACATTGACTGACGGACTGACGCTGAATAACTGCCCTGTTCTCCTTCTGTGTGTGTGTGTGCGCATCCTTAGTCATGACCAATATATTGACTCGCATTAAGCAACAGCAACAGCCTCAACAACAATGAGAATGAGGCCTGCAATAAAAATCGTCGGACATATTCACGTCGCGCCCAGTCCGACAATAATAAGAAATGAAATGCCATTTATTAAGCATTAATAAGTGCAAGCAGGCCTCCATCTCCATCCTCATCTCCGTTTCCATCTCCATCTCCATCTGCAGCGGCAACCATCCATCCATTTGCGCTGCACTTGGCTTTGACTGCGACCGGCTTGCTGCAACTTCAACTTCGACTCCAACACTGACTGCCAGTGTGACTCAGTCTGTGGCTCTGATGATGCCTGTGGCACTTGCTGCTCTTCACCCCCCCTTGTGTACCATACTTGTGCCGGTTTATATGTGTACTATAAACTTTTGTGAGTTAACTCCGCCTGTAATTATCATTAAGGCTTATTCTAAAGTTCTATATAGCCAAAAGTGAACCAGTTATTAAAAAATAAAAGTCTGTACTGAGACCACTTTCAGACCATTCTTTAACTAATCAAAATTCACAGCGAGTACCTGAGTAACAGCCCCAAAAAAAAAAAAACAAAATTTTACTTTTTAATTAAATTCCATTGCGTTTTGGTAAAAATTCACAATTATGAATTATAAAGCGATTGATATTAAAATGCAGAATGCGGCGAAGATCGCAACGGAAATGTTTAAGCCCCCAAACATGTTTGAGCCATTCCACTCTGAATGCGAATACGTTCAAGGTTAGACAACCCAAGAATCGCAAAAACAATGAGTCAAAGAAAAGATCTACAAAAATGTTTGTACATTTATTTGTGGCTTTTTTATATATATATAATTTGTGCTCTGTTGGATTTATTCCACAAATAAATGAATAAATAAATATGGTGGTAAATTAAGTAAATAAACATATATATATGAATATATATATAGATGTTTATTAATCCATTGATATTCTCCTGAAGCTGAAAGTATATGCAGTGAATTCTCAATTGGCGATCTCTCAGATTAGGATATAAAGAGAAGTAGCAAAAACTTAAACTAGTTCTGACATATCCCTGTTTAAAGCTTTATTGATGAATCTTGATATATATATCGGAGCCGGTCAGACCGAATTACTATATCTTATAGCTGTCACAGGAACAATCGATCGAGAAATGAGTTCTTCTATGAGTTCTTCTTTGTGTAGCAAGTTATCCAAACATTTGTGCTCCCCACACTCGGACTAAAAATCATTGATATCGGACTACTACATACTATAGCTCTCATAGGAACAATCGGTGGAAGTATGAGCTCCTTAATGAATAACATTTTAGTTTACAATTTGATGGCTGCATCTAACGGGAGTACCATGCATGTCTGGTTTTTGCTCTACGACATTTCGGCAAAACAAGTTGTGTTTTTTTTTTTTTTGGGAATCATGTCAAAAGTTTTGGGCTTAAAGAAAAGAGCAAAATAAAAATGGAAATTGGAATTGGAATTCCTTGTAGTGGCAGACACTGCACACTACACACTACACACTGCATGCCACATACTACAACACATGGCATTCATGCGCTGGAGAGCTTTGAGAATATGAACACAAAAAAGCAACAACAGCAGCAGCAGCAGCAGCAGCAACGGCAGCAGCAATAACAAACTGAAGGCCCTCGAGCGCAGTACTTGTGCTTGATCAAGTGAACAGCAGACAGCAAAAAGCAGACACAACAACAACCACAGCAACTGCAACAATAACAACAGCAGCAACAACAACACTGCGCATGCTTAGCTGTTAGATACTCGCAACAGGCACAGACACAGCTGCAGATACAGCTACAGCTACAGCTACAGATACAGATACAGATACAAAAACACGTGCAGTCTTCGCTTCAGCAGACAAAGAAGCAAAACGCTAAAAGGCAAACCAGAAATCTGCAAAAACAAGAAAAAAACAGATGTGGTCGAAGCCGAAGTTTAGATACCCTTGCAGACTGATGATAACCCGACGACAACTAAATTTTACTGTATATTTAAAAAACTGAGTTTATGTTTTTTCGATTGTTAAATATAGTTGTGAAATATAGTTTTACTCAAATTGGCAGCTATATGATATACTAGTCCGATATAGATCATATTTTGGCAATCTTTCGACCAATGTGTTCCTATGACAGCTATATTATATAGTAGCCTGATCTCAATAGCTTTAGCACAAAATGTGTAAAGCATAAGGTTAATTTGCATAAGTTGGTAAATGTTTTGTATAAGATAACTCATCGCACGATCTGTTATATGAATATATAATATATGTATATAGGATATAGTAAGCCAATCTCAATGATTTTTAGTTTGCAGAGCATAATAATAATCATAGAAGCTAAGATTTTGGATAAGCATAAAACAACTCATTCTTCGAGCGATTTTTCCATAAATGGGCTACAAACTTGACGACAAAACTCAAATACCCGCAACAAGGGCAACAAAAAAGGAAGCCAAATGTTTGGCTTGACCTTGACTTTGAAATTCTCATTGCAAAAGCCAAAAATGTACACTGCACAGACACATATATATTTATATATATACATATATACATATGTACATATATGTTTTGTCTGCCTTTTTTTACATTACTCTTTTATTTGAGGCTCAATAAAAAGTTGAAGTGCAAATGCTTGAATTCATGATTTCGACCCGTAGTCCTCACTCTTAGTAAACTCTTTTTGGACTTTACCTATCAATAATATTCTTTCCATTCTCTGTTTGTTACCTTTTCAGATGAGTGCAGCTCCCAGCGCCAAACACTCAGCTGATAATACCCAATCTTAAGCTGATCACAGAAAGCAGTCAGCCAATAGTCTCCTACTTACATATACACACATAAATATACATATAGACCGATATGTGCACATAGAAGACCCCAAAAGATCTATATGCAGCTGTATGTACAGTAGATAATACGAGTACAACTGAGCACCTCAGCAGCAGTTTTGTACCACCAAGAGAATTGCGGAACCAACAGGTACGCCATAAAATAAATAAAACTAGGTTTAAATTTTTTTAATAAAATATTGAATCTTATATATTATATTATGATATATAATTATAGATTATATATATTAAAACTAGGCATTTATTTTGTTTTAAAAATCTTCGATTGATCAAATGAAATAAATTTGAACTGCGTTTGGGAATTGGAAGGCTCTAAATGTCATCTCTGAAATCAATTTGTCCATAAAAGAATAAGAATATTTATATATATAAGTATATATATATATATATATATATATATGTGGAGTTGCTTCCTTCTTCCTGTTAATTATTGTATTTTTTTTTGCTGGTATTACAAATTGACATCTATTGACATATTTATCAGTTGACACCAAAAGCAAAGCCAAGTAGTCAATTTATAACGGTATCCAGCACACCCAAGATAACAAAGTGCCCCAAAATGCGATCATGTTGCCTGTTTCCTGTGCCACAACGTAGGCGTTAGCTGCAACATTGCAGCTGCCGCTTTGGCTGTGGCACACGACACAAGTCCTTAACACTTGGGTTCCTGTTGCTGTTTTGTTATTGTTGTTGTTGTTGTTCTCTGCTTGTTATTCAGTCAGTGAGCGGAAAGGTGTTGCCTCAGACAATAAACTAATTAAATTTAATTTAAAACAGTCCCTGGCATTTCATCAGCCATCCTGCGGCCAACCAAACCTTCAATGCCTCACATTTAATTGGCCGGCTGCTGTTGTCGTTGCCGTTGCTGTTGCTGTTGCTGGTTGCTGTGGCAACAACAATGTTTCAAGTTAACAGCGAGTGGCAACGCCGCCAAATTAGAAGCAATAAAAAATTGTTAGACTCGCGGGGTTGCCCCCGAAAGGGTCTCAAAGGGGGTGCAACATGGCTAAGTACCGCGATATGTTCGCTGCTGCCTCTTTGTTGTGTTCCCTTGCAGAGGGTATTATTATTTTATTATTTTGTTGTGAGGCACCCATATCTGATCCCTCAAAGACATATATGTATATACATTTATTCGTTATATCTAAAGCTGTCTTGTAGAAACAAGTCAACCTTTTTGATGACACTGCTTAAATTAATAATAATAATAATGTGAAAACTTTCAGTTTTCATTTTCAAAACGAACATCCAGATGCTATATAGTATATATATATTCATATATTTGCGATAATGGATAAGTTTTGCGAAAACTGGAGCATGTCAAATCAAACTTTTTTATTGTATAATCAATCGTAAAATAAGTACTTGAAAACTACTTTTTTCGTTCTCAACCGAATCCCAATAGAACATTTTGTCCAGGGTATCAAACCGGAAACGGTATCGTTAACCGACATGAAGCGATTGAAATTCTAGAGCAGAACTAAAATCTGAATCTGAATTTAATATTCTTCAAAAACCAGTCATCGGAAATGATGTTATTAGCCAAAACAACAACGAAACTCAAATTCGATTTGGTTTGACACCATTCGAATACAAAATTGCCAAATCAAACAGTTTTCATATAGAGAAATTTCATTTTAGCAGCATGACTTCAGTTTGCAAACTGTTGTTTCTTGTTGCAACAGCAGCTGTTTGCCGCATTGCGATTTTGTGTGCCTCCAAGCACAAGGCAGGTGCCAAAAACAGTTGGAGCCTAAAAAAGCCTCCGCAGACAGTACCGGCAACAAGTCAAGAAAACTTTAAATTGGCTTTTCCTACAAGCACACAAACATTTTCCTAAAGCGCACACACATACACACTCTCATACACACTCAATCACAATCAAATACAATCAATACACATTTGTTTACCGTTAGCAATCGAGGGGCAATCAAAACGGCTGCACTACCGACTGCTACCTGTATCAGTGCCCTACTGCCAAGGCCAGCAGCACGCACACACAACTGTATTGAACCCTATGATTATTTTTCAAAATTAAGGTCTCGGATTTGGAACGGAACGGAACGATTGCCGCTTGCCGCATGCCGCATGCCGGTTGTTGCTTGCCACTGCGATCTGCATGCGGATAATTGCGGGTATTTGGATGCCCGAATCCATCGATACGTCGACCGAAATTAGAATTTTAGCCGCTGTCTTTGTCCCCTTTTTATCTGCCGACTGCTGCAGGCAGTTTATGTTTATGTAGATCAAGTTCACTAAAAAAAAAACAGACACACACAGATCATCAAACTGTGCTCCGCATTCAAATTTACGATCAATTGCTATAGTATGCATATAGTTTGGAGGCAACCGTTGCAGGCCAATTATGCCTGCCATATCCAAAAACTGTTCATCACTCCTCAAAACTCTTCAAATCAAATTGTCAATTATGACTGACAAATGTGAGTTTGTTTTCGAATGTATTTGCATTCTAAGAAATATATATATATATATTTATATTTGTTATATATAGAGGATTATATATTAGTTGGCTCTTAAAAAGTTTTTCTTTTACTTTACTAACATAACTAAAACATGTGAGATGAAATAAACTCGATTTTCCTTGCGATACGTAAACTTATAAGCCAAATTTAAGGCATCTAGTTCTTATATTGTCTAAAATCGACTAACAGACGGACATGCCTAAAGCGATTCTTATTAGGAATGAATATATACATACATACTTTATTGTTTATTGCCTGTGATATAATTACTTACACAATTTTCACATTTTATATACATAAATAAAATGAACAGTATCAAAAATCGAATATGTTCGCAAAGTCATTCTCAAATGTATTTTCATAAATGAAATAATACTGGAAATGGTAAAATATTGAGCTTCTCCATAATAATAATGACTTTTTAGGATTCGAAAGATATTTGTTTAGATATGGTGGGTGTTCATAGCATTCCTTTTCGAGCCTTCTTGCTGGTATTTATTTCCACTGTAGGAATATCCACACTATATACATTTCATTTAAGGCAACAACTATTTACATCCGTGACAAACAATGTATCTGACTCACTCCCTAATTAGAAAATCAAAGCCATTTCGCAATACCAAAGTTGTACTTGACCAATCGTGACTATTAGTTTAAAAAAAATCTTTTTTAAAGCCATGACAAAAGCTGCTGTCCAATTGAAACTAAATATACTAAATATCAAAGCCTAAAAGTATGCTGCATAACATGATGATACCGTCAAAAGTATACTCTAAAATGTTGACATTAATATAAACTTAAAGAAATATATATTTATATGTGCGTAAATTCATTTCAAGAAATCTGTAGAAAAGATCAATGCTAAAAAGTCAGATTATTAATTTTATTTATTTTTTATTTTGGAATTTTCTGCATTTTAACATATATAGCAAATCGGTAATCTTGTGTTAAGCTCTCTGAATTAAGAATTGAGTTCTTAATGATTACCAAGCAGTTTTTTGAGCGTAAAAAGAATGCAAAAATAAATACTTTTTTGCTATAAAATTGCTTACAACTTAACAAATACGTGTGTATAAAAACTCACGCCCACACTAACAAACTTAAAAATGTACAAATATTTATATATATGTATATATGTGTATATTGAAAGCTGAACCGATTTTGCAATCAATATGCGTGCTTGCAATTTAGCAATTGGGTATAAAAAGTGGACAGCTCGCATTTTGGGTTATCAGTATTTTACTGTGCGACTGCACGTGAAGCCGATCACGATGTGTGCCACATTCGCTTGTGGCAACTGTTCGAGCTATGGAGGAGATGCTTCTGCCGCTCCCGATGGATCTCGCATAGTCGCAGCTTTTCCCCACCTACAACCGCTTGGCTGATTATCTGGATAGACTGGGTATCAGTTCTAATATGGATTATCGGATGATTAAACGTTGACGACCCGGATTAAATGCATATCGGCTTCATATTCAACATATTCTATATACACATACATACATATACTCGTATAATCATAATCTCTCATTTACATGTATATACACATATAATGTAATTTCACTTAGGTAGGCTGATGACACTAGATGAATAGGAATATATTTTATTTAACTATACTTATATACTTATGCAAAATACATATAAAGTATACGACTGGTTGTCCTTTCTAGAGGGGATCTCGATGTGAAGCTGATTTGTGTTGCGAGCATCGAGAGTGGAATCTTCCCTCTTTGTCTGGCAGCCCGCTAAATGCGTCGGCTGCCAAAAATAATGTCGCCTCCAATTCGGCATCAACTCGACAGCGACAACATCATCAGGCAACATACAGTCGGAATTGTTGTCTTTGCGTTTGTGGTTGATCGCAGTTCGTTTGCCGAAAAAAATCTAAATTATTATTAAGAATTTCGCGTTATCGGTCGACGAGTTTCACACTCGCGATAATTGGAAAGTGTGTCATAACATTCCAATCAGCTTATCCCGTTTCGACCCAGTTCGTTAAGCTTGAAATCGCCACCGTTGAATTGATTATAGTTAATGTGCCGTTCAATTTAATTATGGCCATTAACTCATTTGGCCATTTCGCCCGAGTGTTTGTTTATGTTTGATTTGCGATTTATTTGCGGTAAATGATATCGAAAAACGATTGCATAATTTGTATGTGATTAATCTGCCGCTGGCTCTACAAATATCCATTCACACCTACTACAAACAAAACAAACAAGCACACACACAAACAGAGAGAAAGAGAAGAAAGTCCAAAATGAAGAAGCTGCATCTGGGCGCCAAGCACAAGGCGAAACAATACAAACCCTTTAGGAATAACAATAAAAACCGTCGGGTAAGTTTGCCTAAAGTACGAACCCCAGATCCGACATACATATGTACACACCCTTTCCCCTTACGCCATCCACACTCGACCCGGTTCGTTTATTTTTATACACTTGTGCTCTCAACGATCTGAGAACTCTCTTTCACTCTTTACATTTCCCAGCAGCGAAAATATCCCATTACGAATTCGATTCAAAATCTATACTTTGTAGGCGGTGTAGCGTCGAATCCATACCACAACGCACATAACGTTTATGTAAATTATGCAATTTACATGCTGCATTACTTATTAGGAGTTGTATGATTACACAAAAAATGGAAAGTATGTTTTGGCTAATGCATATAATTACTTATTCTGGAATATATTGCAATTGTAGATATTTTATAGGCACATTACGACGCGTCTGTCCAAATAGCAATATGCAAAGGTGCTCAAGTGCAATAATTAAAAGGGATAGAAAAACAAATTAGAAACCCTTTACTTGTGCATAAATAATGAATTACATTGTATCATGTATTGAGTGCTTAGTGACTGTATGCATTGAGAATGCATTCGGTAATGCCTGGTCTTTCACCAGTTCGCTGCTGGGTTCTCTCATGCTTTTTCTCTGTGCTTGTGCTTGATCTCTTCAATCTTTGTATTTATTTTTGTTTGTGCTCATTTAAATATAAAAAATAATAAAAAAAAAACATGCGAATTCATAGCACAAATAAGGCTGAACTATTTCATATGACTGTGCAGATTAGCACATTCCGGTTTTTCCAAGGATTTCATATTTACTAAATCTTTAAATCTAATGTAATTGTAAAAATCATTTTCCAGTCTTAAATGCTCAATTTTGCATTGTAATTATGTCAATGTTATCCACCAGTTGCCAGGCACTGACAACGTTAGATCAGCTGATACCGTTACTATACACACACCTGTAAATAGTTAGTGAGTGCATTGTCAACAGACTGGGACACTCTTTTAGAATAAGCGGAAAAGGTAAACAATAATTTGCACCAAGCACTTTGTCCAGCGAAAGTGACCCAAGCATGAATAAAGGAATATAGATGGAAGAGGTGGAGGAGGTGGAGGAGTTGGCCAACGCATAAGCAAATGACATTCGCATTTCTCTCTGTGGCATTGGTTTACACACCACAAAACAATGGGACAAAGTGGCAAGAAGAAGCATTAGTGGGAGAGCGCGCTCTCCACGGCACAAATAACATTCAAAGCTAATCGACGCATGCGCATACCAAAAGTGGAGACTTCTTTCATTACAGTTGTCTCGCCTTCGCCTCACTCAAACTGCCATGGTGCTCATCTGGAAATGTTCCCTCTCTTATGCCCTGCTTGCCAGCCTGTGGAGATGGACAACATAATGTTTACGTTAAAATGCACATTATGTGTTGGCATTCACTGTTTCAAAATTCCACAACAAAACTGCTGTTTTGGGGAATAATGAAATTCAAAACACTTTATTTATTGATGTATACGACTTTTCTTGACTTTGTATTGTATTTAATATTGTATCTGATATTTTAGTATTTGATAATTAACTAGTACACTATATTAATTATTTTTTTCATGAAATCAAATAAATATTAATTGAAAATCCTTTTCTGTAAAATCTACATTAAATATTTCAGCTCTAGTTTAATATCCCCAACTGTGTTTGCCGCTATGAACTCACATATATTAATATATATATATATATATATATATATATATATATGCGTGTGTATGTGTGGACAATAAGCGTGGCTTGCCCAACAGGTGGACGACCCTTTTGCTTAATATAGACAGATATCGATTTTTCACACAGCAACAGAACTCTTGGCAATGGAACTGTTTACTTCATATTACAAAAAAAACTAGTTTTCATAAATATACATATCTATATATTAATATATGTCAATACATTCATATGTATGTAAATAAATTCCCTCAGCACACTGAGGCAAATGGCATTGCACTTGAATTTCCAATGGGCTGAAAAAAAGTATTTTGTTTACATTTCAATTTGGCAAAGTGCAGTTGTATTGGAATTGAACCCACATAGTAAGTAGTACTCGTGTACTCATACTCATTCAATCTTTGTAATCACTTACACACACATCCACAGAGTGGAAGAGCGCACAGTGTGCGTGTGTGTGTGAGTGGGATGGTCAGCGGGGGTGTTTCGCGGTAAGCGTACTCCCAACAACATTTACGCACTGGAAGTGAGGGAAACTCTACACAAAAGTTTTCCCGAAAAGAATCATGAACAAAAAATTTTTTGTATATTCCAAATACAGAAACGATTCAGTTTGCGTGCGGAATTGAGTTCGAGTGAATGTTGAATGCGAATGCCAATGCGAATGCGAATGCGAAACTGAATGTCGTGGCAAATTGGGGGACGACGCGGTATCTAAATGGAAATATGAATCGAATGTGGCCCAACAGTAATAAAATAAAATAAAAAGCTGAGATAAAATCACAGCACAAGTTCACACACAAAAATCAAACAAACAGGATAACAATCAAAAGGGATATCGCAAAAAATCAAAAATAGCCACGCAAGCTAAAAAAAGCAGTAACAAGAAAAAAACAAAAATAAAGAAAATTCCCTCAATAACTACACTCTCCGAAAAGCCATCGACATCTTTTTTTTTACTTTTTGTTTTTTTTTAAATGAGCCGCGGTTTAACTTTGGCATGCTAAATACCTATTTTTAGCCCACAACAAAGGAAAATTTGGGAGGCGTCAATACGGTTTCGATTCGATTCGGCAGCAATAAGGCGTCAAACGCGTTGCAAAAAAAAAAAAGAAAAAAAGATTCCCGAGATTCGCCTCCTAAACGCAAGAGGCGAGAGAGAGAGAGAAGGGCAAGCAGTCAGCGGCGGAAGTCTAAACAGCGTGTGTGCCTTTCCAGTTACATTTACCATTTGCCATTTACCATTCACCGTTTACATTAACTGTGCCTCTGGTTTCCAGAGTTCGTTATCTCTCTCTCTGTCTCACGCACTCGTTGTTTTTGTTTGTTTCGGGACACGCCAATTGCTTAATGCGAATTGTGAATTGTGAATTGCAGCAGCAGCAGCAGTGAGATCAACCAGTGTGAGGAAAGTGCACGCGGCAATTGTGCTTGTTTTACGTCTCTCTTACGCTACGTAAACATCGTGACCACTGACGTTATCAGTAATCAGCTGTGCAGCGTATTGATTGTTATTGTTGTTGTTGTGTCGCTGTGTCGGTAACAATTTCAAAATATCTTCATTCGAAGAAGATTACCGGGCTGACAGGCCCATGGTGCAGCGTGCATCATCCTCAGATGCTCCCTCAATCCAGGGCGGCCAACATCGAGAATCTCGATTTGGCCTTGGATACACAACATATCAAAGCGGATACAATAAGCTATTCACACAGGTGCAACAAACAAATCAAATAATAATACATTTCATAAGATTAGAAAACGTACAAAAATACAATTCAGTATTGTCTTTTTGAAAATAACTGTAAGAAATATATTATTATCAAACAATAATACAAAAAATACACAAAAATACAATTCAGTTTTGTCTTAATGTTGTTAATGTTGTAATAATCATAATACCATTAATAAATATTTTATTATTATAAGAGAATGAAGACAACAAAAAACAGTAATAAATATACTTTTGCAAAAAAATAAAAATAAAATGCTAATGCATCTCGTAAGAATAAAAAACTTTACAAAAATTATGAAAATTGGCTAATTATTAGTCATAATAATATTATTTATTGCATTCTTGAATAATGACTTGAATAAACAGATGTCTTTTAATGGCATTTTTATGGCATTGTTTGTTTTGTAATTTATGTTGACCCAGAGACTCTGGCCAGCAGCCAAAATATTTAATTACATCTAAGCAGAACAATGCATTGTGATATTACTCACAAGTATACTTAACATATTTGCCTCGAATAACTAGAACACGTGATTTATTTGTCTTTTGTTTCATTTCCTTTCCAGGGTTCTGCCGACTCGAACTACTCACAACCGTCATCCGATCTGTCGCTAGACGAGGAAAAGGAATCGCTTCGGCGAGAAAAGGAACGTCAGGCCTTAAGCCAGTTGGATAAAGCGAGGGTAAGTATGTAACAGAGTGCTACATCTATCGATAATAATCGAACGCACCTGGATTCACACAGAGCAAACATCACGCATCAATCATCAGTTTTGATGATGCTACAAAAGATGTAGCATTTTTTCGAATCAGTAGGGAATGTTCCTAAATCAATTTGATGCACCCAAAATACTGTCAGTAGTTTTCGAACCACCTCTAATAATTATTGGCATTCACTACGAAAATGTAAACAAAGCCAGCGCAAAGAATCTAAATTTATATTTTAAAATGACCGACAATCAGGATATATAAAAATAAAATATTATTGTCAAGATTATTATATGTTTTAAATGTATTTTAAATTAACTGCATAAAAGGCAACAAGGAGTCGCATTGACTAGACTAGCTTTGAAGGTTTTTAAACAT
Organism: Drosophila nr. medialis 2 BK-2023a; assembly: GCA_035044325.1. Taxonomy (NCBI): domain Eukaryota; kingdom Metazoa; phylum Arthropoda; class Insecta; order Diptera; family Drosophilidae; genus Drosophila; species Drosophila nr. medialis 2 BK-2023a. The sequence continues at coordinate 1,591,516 of JAWNMH010000394.1, forward strand.
AGTTGCTTAAGTTGTTGTGAGATAAAATCTTTAAAATTATTAATGTGAATTGAGAACGTCTATAATCCGTTACTCGGCATACCTTTTAGATCCATCACTTCTATCTGCTTTGACAAACAGATGCTGCAAAACAGTGCAGAGCATTCAAAATAGCAACTAAAACTTCTAATTTTTTTTCGCAAAAATTCATATTCAATTTATTTATGCGCGTAACAAATTGTAAACAAACTAACAGGTGTGGCTGATGCTGATGTTGCCTATGTGAACAGTTTTCACATCTTTAAAAAATTCGCAATCGTTCCACAAGTTGTCGCTCTAAACATGCCACACATTGTATATACATACATACATATGTATGCCTGTTCGTATAAAACAATTCAGTTCCATATTCGCATCAACGAATCAGGCGAATCGCAACAAACGATGGAATCGAAACGATTAATAACAATCGATTAATCTAACTCTATAGTAAAAATCTACTTACATTCTAATTGCATTTCAATTCGCAGAGCAAACCAGTAGCGTTCGCAGTGCGAACCAACGTAGCATACGATGGCGCCATCGATGATGATTCGCCCGTGCAGGGTGGTGCGGTTTCATTCGAGATGCGGGAGTTCTTGCACATCAAGGAGAAGTACGACAATAACTGGTGGATCGGCAGACTGGTTAGGGAGGGCTGTGATGTGGGCTTCATACCCAGCCCCGCTAAGCTAGACAACATTCGCATGCAGGTGAACAAAATTTCAACATTTCGCCCTCAACTCGCATTCGATTTTCACTAAATGTTCTCTAACAATTTTACAGAATCAAACTAGACCCTCAAGACTGTACGGCACAAAGGGCTCCTCCAGCGGCAATCTTGGTGCGGGACAAGCAGGTGCGGAGCCATCACGAGGTAGCACACCCCCCACACCTGGTATGACACACATTTCATTCTCCTGATTTCTTTTTGGTCGAGGTTTTATTTCGTATATCGTATAATCAAATTTGATTTCTAATCAAAAAATTCTTTTCTTTGTTTGTGCGACTTTTTCAAATGTAATATTTACTTTTGTGTTTTCTTTGTTATTTATGTCGTCTATATAATTTATCGTCGTTGTCGACCGTCTCGTTACCGTTAACGAGCTACTATTTTACAAAACTTAAATTACTATTTCTACATACCACAACTACTTCTACAACTACTTCTACTACTACTTCTACTATTACTACTACTACTTCTACAACTACTTCTACTATTACTACTACTACTACCACTATACTACTGCTACTACTACTACAACTACTACCACTTCTACTACTACTACTACTACTACAACTACTACTACTGTATACACGTGAGTGCATCTGCCGATAGTCAAGGGTTCTTGCTCTCCGTCAATCCCAGAGGAAGCAATACGAAAAAACTTCTGATTTTTTTAGCTAAGCACTTCGTCAGTTGTTGGACATGCAGCTGTGAAAGGTCGTCCGATTTCAGAGTCTCTCGTTTTTCTCAATCAAAAATAATTTTCATTTCTGGAAACCTCGAATCTGGCAAAACACTGGGCTACAAAAAGTGAATCGTAGATTTCGTACATTTTGTGTTATTCAATTATATATCATGCTACATCCCACACAATGAAACTGCAATCAGGAAATATATATTGTAAATATATTTCGTAAACAAAATAAAAACAAAAAACATTTGTCAAATGTTTGTCCACTGGTCCACTACGGACATAGATATCTCTTTCTCTTTTCCCCGCATGACAACCACTCAGCGAATTGGTCCAAACGCATCTATCTCGCTCTATCACACACACTCACACCCACATTTGTATACACCCCGCTTTCTTTTAGAGAACTATTACAATTAATAAGCACGTTCTTAAACCATTTGCTAGAATTCTCTTCTAATGAAAGTGTGAAAATCCTATTAACTGCACTCAACTCTCTTTTACCACCTAACACAAACGTTACATTTTCAAATATGCAACAACAACAATAACAACAACTACAATCACTTACAACAACAACAATTACAACTACAACAACAACAATATATATGTTCCTAATACCAACTGTGTGTGATATAAACGTGTTCCAAAGACCCCTATAGTACAACACCGCGCAAGAAAAAACAAGGTTTGTCAATGACACTCATCTTGTACTCAGAATATTAATCCGTTAACATTTCCCATCTAGAGATGAGCAATATTGGCAATTCAAATGCCCCATTTAATCCTTTGTTTTCTATCTATCCAAAAGATATAAATACCCTGAACCCTTTATAATTACCGAATGACGAAGTTATACAAAGTATGTATAATAGGCAGAAGGAAGCATGTTCAAAACCATTAGGGATATATGTTCTTGATCAGCATCAAAAGTCGAATCGATTTCGATGACGATTTGTCTATCTATCTGTCTGTCTGTCTGTGTGAATAAGCCAATGTCAAAGACTGTAATTGCTATATACTTAAAATATGGCATATAAAATCTTGTAAACCATACGTAGATTAAGTTTATTTAAATTGATCGATAACGTCATTCGTTTCCTCACATATCGATACAAATCGATAATTGATATCAGTAATAACCTACAAGGTCTTTCTAATCGAGTACATATATACCCTGGCATTATATTTATCATCTGTAAAAAGTTCAAGTTCGCTCAAGAAACACCGTAGAAACTTCTGTCTTGTACACACTCAATCTGTCTCTGTCTTTCTCTCTGAATCTGCATCTGTCTCTGTCGTAGCTCCGTCTCTAGATGGGTCAGTCAGTCATTTCAGTCACACACTTCACATACCCTTTAGATTTAAGGTATGCTCTAGATGAAACCGCATCCTCGATTTGGCCATTTCATGCAGCATTTGAAATCGCGTGGTACGGTTGCAATTTAAATTTAAATTCCTTAACAAGCACAAACACACACACACGCACACACAACGCACAGATACACAGACAAATATATATATATATATATATATATATAGAGCAAAATACAGCTTAAAAATTGTGTGTGTAAAGTGTATATATACACGATATATATTTGTAAATATAATTTAGTTGTAAATTGGCTTTGTGGCAACGCCGTAGCGCTCGATCGTCGCTGATAGCATAAATCATGAATCATAAGCTCGCTCATCCGTTGCCATTATTATTATCTCTTTCGCAATGATACTAACGAATCAGGTGACGAATCAGATTCCATGGGACCGGGACGACATGGCAAGACACCATTGGCAACGCCACCCAACAAGGAGAAGCGCAAACCATTTTTCAAGAAACAGGAAACGGCCAGCCCCTACGATGTGGTCCCATCGATGCGTCCCGTCGTCTTAGTGGGTCCAAGCCTTAAGGGTTACGAGGTAACCGATATGATGCAGAAGGCACTTTTCGATTTCCTGAAGCATCGCTTCGAGGGTCGCATCATCATCACTCGCGTCATGGCCGATATATCGTTGGCGAAACGCTCGATTCTCAACAATCCATCGAAGCGTGCGATCATGGAGCGTTCCAGCAGTCGTTCCGATTGCATGGGCAAGGTTCAGGAGGAGATCGAGCGCATCTTTGAGCTGTCTCGTTCACTACAGCTGGTCGTACTCGATTGTGATACAATCAATCATCCGTCACAATTAGCAAAAACTTCATTAGCGCCAACAATAGTTTACTTAAAGATTAGTAGTAGTAAGGCAAGTAACTCCAACTGTATTTTAACCACTATATCTAATATAAGTTCTATTTATCTGTACAGGTCTTACAGCGTTTAATCAAATCACGGGGCAAATCGCAAGCTAAAAACTTAAACGTACAAATGGTTGCCGCTGAGAAACTAACCCAATGCCCACCCGAAATGTTCGATGTCATTTTAGATGAGAACCAGTTGGAAGACGCCTGCGAGCATATCGCCGAATATTTGGAGGTACGTCAAATTCAAAAGCAGGGTGTCAAACAAAAACCAATTAAAATTGACGTGGAAAACTGTCGGTGAAGACACTGAAATATTTTCAAAGCTATTTGGGAATTCATTTCTTGATTGATTTCTTTGATTACACCAAAGATCGACTATTAAAATTAATATATATATAATAAATTAATATATATATACAACAAAGGCAGAATTTGGTGTCCGTTGTGGAGCCGATTCAAAATCTCAATCGATTAATTGGGGTTAGCATCTTAGACATTATAGACTCAAGCTAACAATTAATATCGGTACAGGTTAATGACACTTTAAAGAATGATGAATTCGGTTCCCAATCCGGATTCGGTTCAAGATTCCAATCGGTTATTTTAGATTAGCAAGTAACTAGATAAGTCTTTATGCTATATAGCTACCAGGCTTTACTGTTCCATACGATAATAAAACTCGGTTTCAGTTTGAGTAAGATGGAAAGATTTCTGAATTTCAAACGGTTGTTTTGGGACACGCACTGTTTTAGTACATTCTTATCGGAAATCATAACTGGTTCTTAAAAAATAAGTTTGAATTTCAATCGGTTAATTTGACACCCTGCTATATATGTACATACTTATATCTAGTGTTTACCCCCAATCCACATAGACGTACTGGAAGGCAACGCATCCGGATATTCGAAGCGGCACAGTGCCGGCCATTGCCAGGCCGATACCGTCTCAGGAGGTGTCCGCCTCACCGTCGGCAGATCAGACGCGCATGGGTCCAACACCACCAGGTAAAGTCGATGTTGCTGTGAATTGTGTTCATATTTCAATGAGCGCATTTGTCATCTTCATACCCGTGCGTATCGTATTCCACCCGCCCCCCTACCCCAATGCCCCAAAACCCCCTTCAGATCGCTGAAAGCCGTCAAATTCTCAAGAATTTTCCAGTTCAATTGCCCACTATATATCTATCTCTCTTTCTCTCATCCACAATTCGTTTGGCAATTCAAAAAAAGATAAAAGAAAATAACCTATCGAAAGATAATCGGTTCAAGAGCCCCATTACCATATTAAGAAGTCACGCAAGCGACCCTTTTATCAGATGATATTTGATCAGTTAAACTAGTTATGCATTTATTTCGTTAACTCGACATAAAATACAGTAAATTACTTACATACACATATACATTCTCAGCTACATGCTCACAACGAATATTGCGAAACACGCATTATCACAACTATATTCACATAATACTACTACTCTATACTCGTACAAATACAAATACAAATACAATTCTAAAAAATTTGTCTTTCTCAAATTCAAATTCCCATGACTGTACCGAAATAAACAAAAAAAAAAAACAAACAAAAAACCAATCGATGCTTCTTCTTGCTCTCTCTCTCCATTCACGTGTCTTTGCGTGTGTGTGTGTGTGTGGCGCAGTCGATGGCGAGGAGTTTGACGAACACGGGCCACGAATGGCGAGTGCCGAACGCGAAGGTAGTCGGGAAAGGGAGCGGGAAAGGGAACGGGATCAGGAGCGTGGAAGTAGGGAAAGAGAGCGCGAGAATGAGCGCGACTACTGGGATAGAGAGTTCAACAGAGATCGCAGTTCGAAAGACAGAGAGAGAGATTTGGAGTGGGAGCGCGAGAGAGCACGCGAATGGGAAAGAGAGCGAGAAAGGGATTGGGATAGAGAGTTCGATTGGGACCAAGGTAAATTCAAATGTTACTTTTAATTTGATTATGTAATCGCATAATTTCAACAGCAATTTTATAACTACTTAACTCTGTACTCTCAACTAGTATGTCATAATCATAATTCCCAACAACAACAAAAACCCCCCTCCCTTATCCAAGTAATTCTTTTTTGATAGCACACAATGTTTATAGATGTCAATTAAACCAGTATAAAACTTAGAGCTATAGAGTCTTAAATGTAGCACTTAGTTCCACCAACAACTAGGCCAGCTTTTCTCACCGTACTCCAGTAATTTTGGATTTTATAACTTATTAAATAGTTAATAGATTAATTTATTTATTTTGCTTTTCAATTATTTCCCAGGGGGGAGTAAAAAGTTAAACTTTGTTTTAATGTATTTTAGCCCTGAATTTGATGGTAGATATTATAATCATTTATTAAAAAATCATCGTCGAGGTAAAAAACGTTCTATGTTTGTCATTGGTCAAAACGCTTCTCGAAGGATTGCCTTATTTTAATTAGATTAATAATTTACCTTTTATGTTTTTTGTTTTTGTTTTCTGTTTATTTATTTTTTCTTTTATGCCAAACACTTCACAGCATTCACAGCACGAGACATACCCGGTTCCTTTACAACAATGCTATAACTCAAATTACCAATTGCCAAGATCAACACAATATCGATATATATCAACAAAGTACAAAGCTAAAGACAAACTATATATCCAAACGTCCAAATCGATAATAACAATAATCAGAAGTCGGTTCCAGTTTAGGTATCTCAAAAATACCCCTCAACCTCGACGAACAACAAATGCAACACGAGATATAGACACATATATATGTATATGCACATATATATATATATTTCAAGTTGTCCAGAATTCGAGGTGCTCATCCATATCAATGGAAAACTTTCTGTTCCTTTCGCCTGTTGCCTGCTCCGCAAGGGAGCATATTAACCGTTACAATTAAGATTCAATTTCAATAATAATATTTTTTGCTTGAGTTCTATTAACAACACTAACCTGAACGACCTTAAACTCTATGCTTTACCATTTTCATAAAGACCATTAGATAGGATACAAAAAAACAAAAAAACAAACAAACATATTATTGTCTAAATGTGTTTTGTACTCGTTTCTAGTTACTGCTGGCGTCGTGCGCCTCTAGTGTCCTACTCGTACTACTCGTTATACTCGTTCTACTCGTGCTACTCGTTCTACTTGTTCTACTCGTTGTACTCGTTCTACTCGATTTACACATTGTTTGGGTCCCATCCCAGGCTCAGCAACAGCAACTCAGTTCAGTCAAATTGTTGAATATCTTGCGTTCTTTAATTAACATTTCAAGTTAGCAAAAAATCCAATTCATTCAAATTGTAATCGTTTTTTAGAACACACCCAAACATAAAAAAAACCCGCACACACATGTTGGCTTAGTGAGTATGCACTCGCCAAAGAATAACCTCCCTTGATTTTTGAATTGTTTATTTATTGATTCATTATCAGAGCGGATATCGGCATTTTGCACAATTCCATTCCATTTGCATGCTGAGGCATATTTTTCTTGATTTGTTTTCTTTTCGAAAATAAATTCCTCAAATCCCCATTTCGTTTGCAGTAACGATTTCGTAATTAATTTAAATATTTTCTACATGCAATCAAATTGTTAACAGCTCCTAATTGGGTTGCTTTATTCTTCTAGATAAAAGTGCTGACTATAAAATGTTCACTTGTCAGAAATTTATTTGTACAAGTTCAATTTTTCACACCAAGGAAATCAAATTCTCCAAACAAATAAAAAAAAATTAAACTTTGAATTGAAAAATATGAATTTTATCGGAATATAAATATACTATAAAAGTAATAATTTAAATATGTTTTCCCTGGCTGCAAGTAACATATTTAAAGTAATTAAATTAAATTAAGTTGAGGCATTAATTAATTAATTAAAGAAAAACATTTATTTATTTATCCTAGACAGTTTTTAACTTATAAATTATATCTCTAGTTAGAAGGAAGTTGAATAAGTTAAGATACGACTAAAAGTAACATTTTAAACATAGATTAATTAAAGATTAATTCTTCAATTTTCAAGGGAATTTTTTGCATATTTTTAATTTTATTTATGCATTTTTTGGCATACAAATATTCGCTCTGTTCATTCTGTTACCCTTTCGAAATTTATTAGTTATATGCATTATAAATTATTTCCCACTTCTACAATCGAAACATAAAAGATATATATTCATAATTGATATGCTCATTTGATTTTCCTGTGTTTGCTTGTTGTCCAAGTGCAGCTAGTGAGACTCTTAGCATTCTTCAGTTAGCCAGATTTAATAAAAGCGAAACTTCTGATCTGGAATACGATTCAAGTGAAAATTGAACTTAAATATCAATTTTAGCTTTATTTGTTTTCACATGACTAATACAAAGGAACGATTTAATGTGTATAGGCTTACACAAGTATTGATTTAATATTATTGTTAGCTGTTGCTTTTGCGTTACCAAATCCTAACCCCAATTCCCAAAATTGTTAGTACTAATCGTTATGGGCGCGCCCTTACTGTAAGATGGCTCAATTGCAATACGAATAGCTAGAAAAACCACTCAAAACCAATATCTGCACTCCCGTGTTACTAAAAATAAAAACAAATTAAAAATAAAACTATTGTTTAGTTGATTACTTTTGTCAAATGGCTGCAGGAAATGGTTTGCCTGCTGCCAATTGATGCGTTCGAATGCTTTTGCTTTTAGTTTGGTTTTCGTTTTCGTTTTGGTTTCAGTTTGAGTTAATTTCTTAACGCTTAACAATTGAATTGATGTGCGACTAATGCAAGCCTGTGTGTTGACCAATATTGCAGGAGGTGCCTCTTACCATCACAGCCGTCGGCCGGCCTCTGGACGTCACCAGGAGCGGAGCGGGGGCAGCGGCGGCCCGCCGACCCATGCCGCCGCCTACGAGCGCGATCGGGAGCGTTACGAGCGCAAGGCGCAGGAAAGAGAACGACTGCATGCCCGTGATCGTGATCTCATGCAGTACGATCTGAACAGCGATGAGATGCTCGACGAGCGCAACTTTGAGTATCCGGCGATGCGTAGCGGCCCCAGTGGCGCCTCCCATCACGGCCACCTGTCACGCGGCGGCCGTCTGCTCGACTCGGACACAGATTTCGACGATCGCCTGTTGGGCGCCAGTTCGAGGACACGCTACGGACCGGGACCATCGACACGCATTGATGATCCGCGCATGGATGTGTCGCGGGCGGCCGCTGTTGTCGATCGCGATCGCGATGAATACAGTCCGCACAGAGGTGGTGGAAGTAGTAGGAGAATGCTGAATGCCATGTAGGAATCGTGGATATAGGGGTGGGATCAGATCGATTCGAAAGCGCCAGGTTTGATGGAAGCACGTGACAATAGTTTTGATCTAGCCACAATACACAAGCCCAAACAACAACACCCGCTGACACGACAGCACACACTCACACAACAGCCACATCCACAGCCACAACCAGAACCCCAACTCTATCATCCCTCGGCACCCTCATTTGTGGCCCGTCAACGCAGCGGCCAACGGTGGCTGTCATCGTCGTCGTCGTCGTCGTTCTCCCTGTCGACAGCGGCACCGCCACCACGCGAACATTATCCGTTGCGGCACCAGCCAATGTCCTATCCACAGGCACGACCACACACCCAGCACCCACACACGTACACCCATTCCGTTGCGCCTGCCACACGCTCCCATCACGAACATCATCGCAGCACATCATTTGTGAATCCGGCGTGCAGCAGAACAACCGGCGACAACCGAAACAGAATCCGAGCCACTGGCTCGGCACTGGACGACCACGGCGATTGGTCATCGTCATCCTTCTCGAAGATCGAGGCAGTCACGCATGGCATACGTAATAAGATCATTGTTGAGGAGGACGAGGAGGATATACAGAGCACGGATCGGTTTTATTGAAAGGATTTCAGCGAGACAACAAAAAACACGGGGCACAAACAATATAAAAGAGCAGCTTTCATATATATTTTGGGAAAGGCAGAGATAGTTGCACAATATATGATTATGTAGGTTCTTTTCTTGAAATTAGACGAATGATGCTAAGACGTAAACAGTATAATATATATATATACATGTACTATATATATATATGTGTAAATATGTTTATAGGGCTAGTCATTCAAGCGTAGCATACTTACTAATTTCAGTGCCAAAACACATTTGTACATTTCCATTGCGGAGAGAGAGAGAGAGAAAGTAGTAGCCCCAATGGGAAAGTAAGTACATACAACAACACATACATAAACACATACTACGTACATACATAGTTAATGAGAATAGCACAATGCTAATAAGTACAGCCTTATGTGTCTTAATTACTATATATGTAGCTAAGTGTAATGAGATTTTATTTAACTAAAAACCAAAAACAAAAAAAAAACCATATAATATATATATACATACATACATACATACATAGATGAATTTAATGAGAAAGTAAGCATAAGATTTACACCTAATGCATTTTTCCGCGATGGGAAATCACATTAATGTATGTAGTTACGGTAAGCCGTATATACATATATATATATATATATATATATGTATATATACTTATATAATGTGTATATATATATATATATATATATATATTTTTATGCAATCGGTAAACTAAGTGGCAGCTTTAATAATTTAGTGAACGTATAACATAATCTAAGTAAATGCAGTAAAGAGGCAAACACACACACACCACACACACACACACAATCTCTCGCTTGAAATCTATTGCAATAAAGCCATCTGTTATCAGTTAATTTGTATTGCTGAAAAGTCGAAGAAAACTCCTCATTAAATACAAACAAATATGCTTAGCTTTTCCTAGAAATTGTGTATATTGTTATGCTACCTTTCGAATCTTGATGCATTTGATCCAGTTGCTCCTATAAGTGCTATGATAAATTGTCTTCACATAACAAATCGTATGTCCCCTTATTATTAGTTAATTTATGCTGTGAGCTATGTTTATGATTTGTATACCCTGAACCCATTGAAAATGTGTGAACGGAGTATAATGAAGCCGTGTATAAGTATGTAGCAGGCAGAGCGTAGCATGGCCAACCCTATAAGGTATATATGCTCTTGATCCCCATCAACAGTCGAGTCAAGCTAGCCATGTTCCTGTCTGTCTGAGCTCACCGATCTCAGAGACTACAAGATTTCATTATTTCATTAGAAAAAAAGCTGGCAGAGTTTTGAGATCAATACGTGAATTATATATATATCTATATATATATATATCTATATGCAGATATATTTTCAGTAAATTGAACAGCTGGCTTCAGGGCATCTCCTTAATTCCAATTCATTTATTATCTCTTTTGGCATCTCCTTGTACTCTTCACTGTTTCCTGCTAAGTTGATTGTTCCAGTACAGCAGTTAATACTACCAGTGCCTTAACAAAAAGAAAAACCATAACAAGAAGAAGAAGTACACACACATTACACACATCCTCTAGATGTTTCACACACATACATACATATATAAATTATTGTACTTATTAGAATTGTATCCTCGTTGCCCTCAAAGATGATCAAGTTTTTCAAGTGCGCCTGCGTTCGATTCAATCATAATCCATCATATTATGGAGAAACTATTGTAAGTATGTTTGTTGATCTGGCCCATTCCAAACGAGCACTCTTTTTACAATTCCAACCACCTGTATATGAAATGATTCAAAATGGTTTTTTCGAAAATTCCAAACACAAACAAAACGCACTGAATTCAAATCGATCGCGACTCCAAATTGGGCAAATCGGGGAATAAAAATGGGGAGTTTTGAAAACTGCCTGCACTTCCAACATTGATTGATTAGCGCTAGCAAGTAGTCCTTACTTTCACACCTTAAATGCAAATCAAGGCTAACTACTTACATATACAATACATACAATAGTATATATATACATCTATGTGCTAACTGACATACATATATGTGACTAATTGATTGATCACTGCACTCCCTATGACTACATAAACCATTTCGATTATGAACCAAAGGGCGATCCATTAATTACTGCTGTTTTCGTGTTTCTTCCTTCATTTGGCTTACGGTTTTTGTTTTTGTATAACTAAAAAAAAAAAAAATGTGATATTTTTCAATTTCGAAATGTCTTTGTACACAACGGTACTTTCTGGATTGCCCTTATCGAATTTAAACAAACTTACCAAGTCCAAGTGGATGATCATAGCACACAAAGAGCAGCATTCTGAACTATATAAAGAAAAACAATTTAATTGCGTACTGTGGCAGAGGGAATATGAATATGTATTGTAAACGACGCGAATATTAGTTAGTAATAATATTGGAAAAAAAAATAAGGAAAATGCCTCTAAAACCATGACATTTTTATAAGAATTATGTACTTAACTAAATGCATATTTAACAAGCAAACTATGGGAAAAAAATTGTCAAGTGTTCAAGCCCCAAAAAACACAACTTGTAGGCGAATATGAGCAAAATGTATAAACACAAAGTATGTATGTAAAAAAAAACTATACTATGATGAACAAATTGTTAGATTTTAATATTGATTTTATAATTGATCCGAACAAATCATAATATACATAAGTATTCTGGCAAATCGTAGAGCTACAGGATAATGCTCATTTGCATTTGGTGTAGCTTATACATAAAACAAAGCTACAAACATACATGCATACATACATATACCCACATACATGCATACATACATATACCCACATACATACATACATACCAGAGAGCTGCAACGATCACAGCCTTTGCTCGATCATCAAGTGAAGAATCAAATAACCAGCTCCAATCCGAATGCGATTCGAAGTTAGGCGATCAAACAGCTGCAGCTCTATGAGGCGATTATCGATTATTATCGATCATGGTCGAGGCAGCGATCAGCTCTCTTTACATACATACCTAATAGACCTGCACGTTAAAGCATTTTGCATTACTTTGACAGGATAAAGGCGATTACGATTTGCACCCTGTTACGCTAAGGGAAGAACGTGAAGAACACTGCAGCCATATACTATAATTAATACAAAAAAATACTAACGATGCAATACACAAACAGTTCTTGTATAAAGAGGCAACAAATTTATTTCCTAGCTATAATTAAATATATATATAGTGAGAATTACTTTTTAATATTAGCTTGAAGTTAATGGCAACCATGAACGATGGGGAAACTAATTAAGTAAATCATTGATAAACCCAAAAAACAAAACAAAAACATAAATAAACAACAAAAAAAAAAAACCAAAAAAAAACAACAAAACAAAAATACACATACACAAAACAGTAAAATATACATATACTAAACATGGTTATACATAGTACATACATATGTAAATTATACAAAACTTGATTCATATGAATACATATGAGTGTATTGTATTTAATTCACAGAACTGGTAAATCGGTAAATCACAATAACAAAATATATAAAATAACTATGTAAATGTATCCTGCTATAAATAACAAAATTTAATTACAACCGTCAACTGGCAAACAAAAAAAAAATGCAAATAATAATAATTGAAAAACTTTACCAATAGTACTCTTATGAATTAACTTGAAAAAATGCAGAAAATAATTCAAAATACAAAATCAAATAACTGATAATTTCTAATGTTAAAATGATTTATTTTCAAATATTGCAATCATTTCAATCTAATCCAAACAAAACAAAATTAACAAAAAGTAACATTACATCATTTAATAACAACAATACAAATATTAAACTTTGTTGACTTACTAACACTATCACACACAAGCAATTTTATAGCGAAACAAATTTCAAATACAAAATGCATATTTCTTCAAACCAAAAAAACTTTCAAATTTCAAATTTCAATTACATTTACATTTACTAAAGAAGACTCCTTTTGATTTTAGGGCACTTTAATAAAAGGAATGCAAGCATTATTTTTGATTTATCAACAATAAGTACTATATGCAAAAATAAAAAAATAAATAAAATTAACTAAATAAATATAGAAAAAGAAGTAAAGAAATGGCAATTATTTATGCACGCCTGAAAATTCGAATTCAAAAAAATATTATTAAAGCAAAATGGGTGAAATATAAACCGCAACCAAAAACCAGAATATGACAACTATTTGTGCAAATATCAATCCAATTTATATAGAATATTTTTTACGCATATATATATTATATTGTAAAAACCGATAACTTTACCATAATCGTATGTAAATAGTTAACGAAATATTTCAATTTGTTTGGTTTTCAATTCCAAAAGGGGGACAAATGTTGCAATCTTCCCTAGTTTTATATGGTTTCCGTTGTTTTGTTTGATACGTTTTGAATAGTATGATTAAAACAAAAACAAAAAAACAAATACGAGTATGTAGTTAAATGAACGCTAAATTGCAAATAAAACCAATTAAAATAAATGAAATTTGAACATTACTAAATTTTGTTTTTACTCTGAAAAGGATATCCGTTATCCCTTAGCTCAGCAAGTGGTAATTAAAGAAGCCAAACTATACAGCTTATCGAAGTTCAACAACAACAGTTTACTCACCATTCGTATCAATAAAATTAACTGTGTAGATCAGCAAAATAGCTGTGACTTCTTTTAACCCTTGTCATGTGCGAAGGGTTAATATTGCCTTAACGATTCAATGGGAATTAAAACTAGTTCGATAATCTTACCGAATTTAAAGTGCTTACTTGAATAAATTAAATTAAATAATAAACAATAATAGTTTACTATAAAGAGTATTACATTTCTATACATAGACTACATTTCAATTTTGTTGATCTGCAAAAAAGGTGTGATTTCTTTAAACCCTTGTTGCGAGTGAAGGGTTAAGCTTGTTTTCGCACAGTCCGGCTTTTTCGCACATGTACACATATACTTATACTAATATGTGTGCCTGCTTACTTGATACACTCGGCTTTCGTATGTCAGTTGGCTTGTGAGAGAGTTACTCTGACCGACAAACATGATAGAGCGTGCTCTTGCTCTCCATTTCACCAGCAGTGTGGGCAGTATTGCCAGTGTTGCCAGTATTGCGGATCATCCGATTGGAATTCGCTCAGCGTCAAAGTCGTTGCTGTCCAGTTGGTTCGTTGCCCGTTGGCTTTCGCTCTCTCAATCAGTTGAATTATTTCAGCCAGCGAGGCAAGTGCGTTCTCTTTCTCTTTCTGTCTCTGTGCCCCTTAACAACAATTTTCAGTAATTGAATTTAAATTTGATTTACAATTGCAAATATGCCGCTGAATATTAAAAATGTTTTAGTCTGCGATGCAGTCGATAAATCGTGTGTTGAGCTCCTCGAAGAGCATGGCATCAAAGTAAGTTCATCAACAGCCATGCATACATATACATATATATACGATAAGTATACACACATATGCATATGTATGTTTGCATGTACTTACAAGTAAGATAAAGGTGGACAATACAATCACACATTTTGCTTATATTTGCTCAGGTTACATACAAGCTTAAGCTGCCGGTTGATGAACTCTGCAAGGAAGTAAAAGTGAGTAGCTAATTCATTTGATGTAATTATTTACACAGATCTACATATGTGTGCATTTACTTACATGCATAAGTCAAGTGTATAAATATGCATATTGTTTGCCAGTTGAAAACATGTGCCTGCAATATAATTAACCCGCTGACAGCCTGTTGTACATATTCATTTTAATAGCAGCTGCATTCATTGATTACTTAGAGTACTTGATTTATTAAATTCCAATTTCAAAAATACATAAACATTTTGCATTCTAAGTTCCATTTTTTTTTAAATTTTCAATTTTTTGTGTAAAAGAAAAAATGAACATTTTGTATTCAATTAAATTGTAGCTGCAAATTTTGATTTAAATAATGCCTTGAATTTTTGTAATTTATTCGAATTTTTTTCGAAATACGCAAACATTTTGATTAAGAATATAAGCATATAATTAAATTTATGTGTATTTGAATACACATATGCATTTATTTTTTATATGTTCCGTTTAAAAAATTTCAAATTCAAATTCATCATTTTTTTTTTTTTAAATTTTTTAAAGTTGTAAAACTTTTAAAACAAAATAGGAACATTTTGACATAAATTACTTTTACATTTTTTCCATTTATTCGAATTTTTTTGAAAATTCGCAAACGTTTTAATTCAAATTCAAAAAAAATAAAAAAAAATACTGAAATGGTTTCTTAATACCATTTGCAAATGCAACATGTGATTCGGAAGACATATTTAATTAGTTTTTAAAATTGGTCCACTTTTTGGGCTTCCATTTCAAGCATTTCTTATCGATGCGTATTTTGCGTTTCTCCATCGTAGCGCGATGCTTGGCGATGATGTCCTCGTTGATGCACACTATATTTTCACCTTTCAGGTTGTTGATGATCCGAAGCGACTCCAGTGTATAGGTAACATCCTCCTTTCGAATAGCCGTCAGCTCCGATATCCCATTGACGCACACTGAAGGCCTCTTGCGCTTCTTGTTAACGGTGGTCGCGCCGATCAGCAGCTCGAGTATTGTGTCCGCCCAATACGAACGATACGATAGCATACCCAAATCGGAGAGCGGCTTCTCTGGACAGCCCGTTTTGCCCTCGACTTTAGAGAGCTGGTAACTGAAATCAATGAGTAGCTTGCCATAGCCTTTGCGCTGATAGGGTGGCAGTGTCAAAATGCAGGACAAGTTGTAGTCCTTGTCACTGAACTTCTCCTTAGAAAAGTAGCCGACAATGTGAAAGCCACGTGAATCGCTCTCTGTCATCACATAGAACAGAAAGCCGTCCATGCCCGACTCAAGCGATTTGTGGTCCAGAAACAACTTGGCCAGCAGGCACAAGTTCTGAACATACATCCGGTCACAATGGCCGTCGAACTCGAAAAAGGATATGGTGTCTTTGCGGTAGATTTCATTGCCAGGTGGATGCTTCAAAGTGCATTTTTTCAAGTGCCGTCCAAGACAGAATTGACTTGGACAGTACTTGAGACAGAACTCACACAAATAGATGCAATCCATTTCGCACATCTCCTTGGGATATGGGGAGAAGTACCAGGGTTTGATGCGATGACGACCCAACTCAATCATTTTCACGTTCTTCATCCAGCCGTCCAGTTCACTCTCACCATTATTATTGACCTTGGAGTCATTAGCAGATTTTTGGAGACGACGACCCGAAAATTGCACACTGCTCAAATCGAGATCGTCATCGTTGGCCCATTCATCAAGCCGCCGGTTGACGCCCACGTAGTGCACATAGAACTGCCGTTTCCCCTCCAACTCCCTGAGGCTAACAATTTCCGCCAGTTGCCATACTTTGGTCTCCCGCATGCGTACTTGCAACCGGCAGCCAACTTTGAGTGCATCACTCGATTCACATTTAACCGTAGGTCTCATGTCCCGAATCGTTTCTCTCAATTGATTATCTGTGATTTATCTAATTGATTATTAAATCTAAATAGCTTATAATTTGTCGCTTACGCTATAAGAAACCGATCAGCTGTTTTTTGGTAACGGAAACGAGGCGCCATTTGCAAAGAGTGCTCGAAACGTGCTAGGAAAAGAAGGTATGCTGTGACTGTCATTCATATTCACGATTTTTATTCTGCCAGGATGACATTGAGCAAATAAATATTGGCTTCAATATACACAAAAATACCCCTCAAACTTGGATTACTCATGTTAATCATAGACAAAAAAAAAGTCTTCGCAAGAGAAGTCTTGATAATGAAAGATTTAATAGTATTGCAACCTACTTTTGGTGATCGCCCTATAACTAATTATACTATATATTTATATATCCATATATATCTATTAAGAAACTGTGTACTTTTACTGATGTTTACTACCCCAATTGCCCACAAGTCAGTCTCAAAGAGCATATTTAAAACAAATAACACGTTGATATGGTCGTGTAATCGAAATGAGTTATCGATAACAGAACGACGCTAACACAAATTAAAATAGAAAATTTAATGGGATGAGTTGTTTTTTAACACAATTCAGATTGTCTCCAAGTTGCTGACATCTCTGAATGATTAATATATTTTAATAAGAAAACGATATAAAATCGATAAGTAAAGTCGATCGCAATCGAATAGGCTACTCATCAATGCCTAAATATAAATACAATATATAGATCATCGATAATAAAATTCTAACAAATCGATCAGAAACAAACTTTTTGTGAGAAAATAAGATCAATTAACTGAATGATAAAGCAGATCCTCGGCTTAAATTAGAAAAAGGACAAATAAGAGGTCAAAATGCCAACACTAATTGGCAGTTTCGGTTCAACGCTCTTCTCTAACAACAAAGCGAATATGCCGGGAAGTACAACTTGAACCATCCCCATTCAAAAACAGGCATCACGTTATTTTGTAAGTTCTTGTTTAATCTATATGGCTTTAGATAACGTGAGCATATTTCGGGACTTGCAGCCATGTCGAGATCATGCTCAAATCGCTGCCATTTATAGTCTTGGAGCATGTTGATGTCCATATGATTATATATATATATGTGATTATATATATACATGTCAGAGCGTCATATTCATACTCGAACACTTACACTAGTGTTCATTCTTGAACATGTGTTATATATATATGGTGTTCATTCTTGAACACTTATGTAATTAATGTTTTGCCCACCTTCTTCACACAGAACTACGATGCTGCCATTGTCCGTTCGGATACGAAGATAACGGCGGAGGTGTTAGCAGCTGGTGCCGGCAGTCTGAAGGTTGTGGGTCGGGCGGGTGCCGGAGTGGACAACATCGATGTGGCTGCAGCGACGACGCACAATGTCGTTGTCCTCAAGTGAGTAAACGCTAACTCCTAAAAGAGCCCAACAAGAGGCGGCAATTACCTGTCATCCGGAGAGCACGAAGGATGGGGCATAATTAAACGACTAGCACTGTCCCTTGATTGTTGGAAAGTGGACAAAGTGCGGAGAATTTGCGGCACTCTGTGGCCTTTGAGCCTGGTGGACTGCCAACTATAATACTACACTCACCATTTCCATAACGCTGTCTACACTCAGACAAAAAATCATTCTGAATTTTGGAAGTTCATCATATTTTTGGCGCCAATATTTTTACAAACAACTCTAACAACATTTGGAAGAGTGTATAAAATTCATTTAATGGAACTGAATTCAAATATAAAAGAATTCGAAAACAAATATTTTTTTGTTATTAAGGCGATTGTCTAAAATGCAGCGCAATTTTTTTTCTGAGTGTAGTCATAACAAGCGTTTCTTGTGTTTACTTAACTTAGCTTATTATCAAATTTCCCAAATTTCCCTTTTACCTTTAGCACACCGGGCGGCAATTCCATTTCGGCTTGTGAACTGACATGCATCCTAATTGGCGCTCTGGCGCGTCCCGTCGTGCCAGCCGGCCAGAGCATGAAGGAGGGTCGCTGGGATCGGAAGCTATATAGCGGATCGGAGCTGTATGGCAAGACGCTGGCAGTGCTCGGACTGGGTCGCATTGGACGTGAAGTGGGCATACGCATGAAGACCTGGGGCATGCGGGTAAGAAAAGATTAGTTCACACTCTCACACTCCACAATTAATGTCCAATATCGAATATCGTAGGTAATTGGCTATGATCCCATTACGACGGAGGCCGAGGCCAAGGCCGCTGGCATTGAAAAGCTATCCCTGGAGCAGATTTGGCCACTAGCGGACTACATAACGGTGCACACACCACTCATACCAGCGACGAGAAGTAAGTGCTATAGCACATCATTATGTTATATTAAATCTAAGCCTAAACGCTTTCCTTTGCACAGATCTCATATCTACGGAGTCGCTGGCCAAGTGCAAACAGGGTGTTAAGGTAATCAATGTGGCACGTGGCGGCATCATCGATGAGCAGGCTGTTCTCGATGCCCTCGAGAGTGGCAAATGCGCTGGCGCAGCCTTCGATGTGTATGCCGAAGAGCCACCCAAATCGGAGGTCACTAAGGCACTGATCAATCATCCCAAAGTGGTGGCCACCCCCCATTTGGGCGCAAGCACCTCAGAGGCGCAGGTTCGCGTCGCCGTTGAGGTTGCCGAGCAATTCATTGCACTGAATGCCACCTCGCCAAAATATACCAGCTACGTCGGCGTTATCAACAAGGAAGCACTTGCCCACTATCAGTAGTGCGTACTAATGTCTCCATGCTTCAATTTTGAACTGATATTCTGACTTGATTTTGTTATTCACACAACCAGCCCACATATTAATAAATACTAAACGCCCATAATCCAGTGTGTGTAATTGACTGATAAGATAAGCAAAGCGTCTGCGAATAATGGCAAACAATATTTTTGTGCACACAGCAAAAGTATTTAGGTAGCATGTGTGCAAATATTTTATTTACATTTATACATAAAAGTTTTTTTTTTTGCTGCTTGTTTTTTGTTTAATGTGTACTCCAATACATATCGAAACACGTCGATATTCAGAGCGTTCATTCAGTTTAAAAAGAATATATACAGGCCCAATATACAAGCAACACTTTTAAATCTTAAAAATATGAACTAACATGCAACATATTAAGCAACATAATGCCAGTTAAGCACTTCAAAATCCACCCAGCTTAAGGTAGCGATTTGCAGTCGATGACAACAGTAATCAGAGCTATGACTTGGCCCGCTTTCGTATTGTCTTGGTCAAAGTACACTACAAAGCGGTAAGTGTTTGCTAATATGAATTTAATCTTGAATCGCTTGACTAATGTTTTGCATCCAATCGATTTTCAGCTTGTGAATTTGTTTCAGCTAAGACCTAACTGGAAGGAGAAACTCAAACGGCAGCCGATGGAAACTTGAAGCACAAATTATCTAGTGGCTCCGCATACTATGATTAATATTCTTATATATCGCTTAGTAAGATTTAGTCAGCTGCTGAAAAGAAGCTGAAATTGACGAAAATAGATGAGGACTATTACCTCATTTAGGTGAGTTGCCAGAAAATGCCTAAATCACATCGTTTTCCATATTCAATTTCCCATTTTGGTTTTTCTTCAAGATTTACACAAAGCAGTCGAAAGCGTGCACAATGACTAAACATATTGGAAGGAAATCATCGCACTTTTCTCATCGAATATCAGTATTGTGAAGCAACTATTCCAGCTGTATATAATCCATATTATGTATATGGATACTCTCCAAATAACTCTCTTATTTTACTAAAGATTTAAATGTGCCCAGCAACCACAACATCATAAATGAAATAACAGCAACCAGTTAAAACTTTTAGAAAATTAATTTATATATTATTACACGCACAAGGAATAGTTAGAAATATAATCATCCATTTATAAATGAGGAACATCATGGCTTTTATAATAATCTATATACTCATTATGTAGGGGCACAATAGACCTTATAGGTCGCAGTGCTGGTTCTCCCCAACTATAATAATAATATACTCATTAATAATCATTAATACGTAAGATTAAAATTTGTAATAAGTTTCACTTTATTATTATGCGCACATACGTATGTACATACATATATACAGATTCATATTTTAAAATAAATACAAATGTTCCAAAACCATTGCAATATTGACTCAGCTACTTTAAATATATATGAAATTTTTCTAGCTGATTATACATTTTTGTGTAGTATTTATATATATTACTGAATACTCTTCCTCTTTCGTTCACATGTATGTGTATGTGTGTGTATACACTGATTGCTGATTACTCCATCATTTAAAAATATATTTTGTCTGATTTAAAAGGTAATTAAAAAGTGAAGTATATTTTTTATTATCTCTTCAGAACTTATTTGCAGTAGCAGTATTTTTCCCCATAGTGTATGTACACTGTGAATGTCACAAACTGTATAATTTCCTTGATAACATGAAGTAAATAAATAAACTAATATTAATTTAATAGACCTACTACTATTTTAGTTTGTCTCTTATATTCTCTAAGTAAATAATATAATTTAATTTATTTAGTGCCACCATTTCCCTGGTATATACTTTGATTTGCATTCACTTGACGACACCCGTTAATCCGATTTTGATGCGTGCAGCATATATATTACAGTCTGGACTTGTTTGAGTTTGCTTTGAGTCTGAAAAATTGATAAGCCATTGATAAGAAGCCATTGCCCGAGATTTTTGAACCAGGGATTTGACGACCGATTAAATAAAATGTTTCTTGATTTCGCACTTGTTCGATTGGTGTGCTCGAAGAATATATCGCGATGCCTCAAATTCAGTAGTAGATGAAATACATATTAATTGAAATAGGTAGGGCAACGAACACACAAAACCTTATCAGTGTCGATAAGCCACAGCCGCAGCAGGCGGCTTCTATTTGGCGCTAAGACATATTTTGTGGAAATATTTGGCAAGCCTGTTAGTTGATGAAAACCGTGCGTTCGACTTGGATGAGCCGACTCCATATATATATATTTGTAAATACTAGTGTCCCACATTAATCAATACTAGCAAACTAATGCGAGAAGCGAAACACAATCGAGCCAACAACAATGTGGATAATATTGATTATTAGGCATACGAAAATGAATTCAATTTGCATAAGTGATTATGCTGAAAAATAACTCTTCAAAAATGTGTGTCAAGCGACTAAAAAACCATAACAGCAATAAATGTAAATCAGTTTAATTAAATAATCTTATGCTAGGTCAGTTATGTTTAATCTTAGGTATTTCGCATACTAAACCAATTGATCGCTGACATTTATGTGCCTTGTGTTAAATTAAATATGTATCACGGAATTTTATGTTTATTGCCTCCATTTTAAGAAAATCTGCAGTATCACGCGAAAGCAAAAAAAAAAAACATTTTGCTGAAATATGCATTTCAAATTTCTTGTGATTTATCTGCTTGCCGAATATTTTTTAATTAACTTTAATATGCGTGAGCAAAAGATTATGAATGTGACGAATTCAGCATAACAAAATCAAGGTTGCGCTGGCATTATCTGTCATTATCTGTCTTATCTGTCTCAGATAATTAGACTCAAAACTGGAAGAAAGTGTGCCTAGATTGCATGCTGTATAATGTTGTCTGATTCGCGTGTTTACTGCTTACTCACATATAAATAATACCATTTGGCACTTCAAAGGCAGATGCAAATAATGTGTCAAATGTATGCAAATCAAGTTGTGATTGGCAAGTGTGGGAATAATCAGGTTAATTACATATTTTATTGAGGATAGACTTGTTGACTGTTGACTGGCTGCATATTATATTTGTACAATCGTAATAATGAAATCTGAACAAATAATTCGTGTTATCTAAAGCTAATGAGATTCTGGCATTAATTAGTGCCCAGCTGGGCAAAGACTTGGTTGCATTTATAGTTTCCCATGAAATTGCAAATGAATATCAATTATTTAAAAAGTGTGAATAATTTGTCGATTTTAAGTGCGCAATCTATCTGCTTGCCAGCGGCGACTTTCTATCAAACTGCATTAATTACGGCTAGTAAAAAAAGAAAAAGTTGCTCTAATCCCTTGATCCAGGCGAGTTCGTGTTTTAATTTACACACTTGGCAAAGTGTCATGTCAATATTAACATATTTATGGCATTTAAAAAGCAATACTATTTAAAGACACTCTAATTTATGTACACTAAAAAATAATATTCGCTAAATGTGAGAAGTTGATCAGAGTTTTGTAAAATGTGCCGATTCAATTTGTAAGTTCAATAATATTTTACGTTTTAATCAAAAATTAAAAAAATATAGAATAAAACTTAAATAAAATTCACTAATCTTACGGCTGTGAGTTCAGTGAGATGCTTTTCGTTTGGACATAGTTCATTTTCCTACATTTACTTAAAATGTTGTATGCCTAATTTAAATGAGTTTTTCTAGCCTTGTAGAGGGTAGTAGTTTTAAAGTTTGCCTTAAAGTTTATATCGCGTTGAAGAAAAACAATATGTTTTTAGCTGGGATCGAAATAGACATAGTCAAACATTTTCACCTTCCTCTTACAATATATCTACACCAATGTGAATTATTCAAATTATAGCCAGTAGTGCAACAAAAACACATACTAACATATAAATATAATTTGTATTAAAGCGTAGAAAACCACCGAATTACTTCAAACTCAAAACTATAATTTATGTGCCAGCAGATTAAATCCGATCAACAAGGTTACATAATCTTCATCATGCAACTTAAAAATATTTTTTAAAATTTGTTCTTTATATCAAAATTTTTCATAATTTTTATAAACTACTTTTTGCACTGTACACTGTGCGGAAAGCTTAAAGCTATGTATGTGCGGGCAGCAGAATCAATTAAATAGTAGATCCCAGATCCGAGATCAGAGAACGGAGACTGTTATCAGTAACAAGCACTCGCGCTTTATACTGGGCAGCGAGCCGAGCTCTAGCCCTCCTATACATACATCTATATATATATATACATATAATTTTTTTTTTTTGTTGATTTTTTATAAGCTCGCTCACCGTAGTAATAAGAGCAGACCAGAGAGTGTGTGAATATCTGAAAATCTGGGGACGACCGCCACTTCTGGCGACCCTAACTCAGTTCAAATCCGAAACTCGCAACAAGCGCAGCTCAGTTGCTTGGTGCCATTGACGACCGACTAAACGCAATAGGGACCACCGCGCTGGATGCCTACAGGCCGCCCAAGTGCCGTAAGCTTGCGCCGCGCAAAAAATATCTCGGAGTTCAAATAACCGTACAAATAAACTAGATTGTGTTTTGCGTCGGTCTGCCTCTCTGTGTCTGTCCGCCCGTGTATATTTGACTGTGTGTGTGTGTTCGAGTGTGTGTGTGTGTGTGTGTGTGTTTGTGTATGTTTTCGACTAAGCCATTTCTATAAGTATATATAGTAGCGCCTAAAGTCATCTACGTTCATTCGAACATCAAACTTCTACGACAAACGTCAAAAGTCAAAAGTCCAACGGTCGATAATAAATCGAAAGTCAATCGAAATCGATATTCGCCTTCTTCACTTCCGGTCGGCGACATTTGCAAGATAAACGAACAACAACAACAAAGTGCCTTTACAAGTTCTTCAATTTACACGTGTCCTAATATTCAACATATGTACACACATGCAAACATATGTACGTATGCATAAATAATAAACATATATATATAAAAGAAAAAAAAAATACTCGACTAGTCGCACTATCTCGCTCCCGCTCGCACTCGCACTAGCCGCTCACGCACCCACAATTGCAGTCGCCGGAGACGCCGCCACAGCGAAACTCATGCTAATTTGAAACGGTAAACAATTGCTACCGCTGCTATTGTTGTTATTGTTGTTGCTTTTTAGCATTTATTTATATTAGTTTGCGCTTTAGTTGTTGGTCATTTTTTGGTCTTTTTTTTTTTGCATTTATGTTTGATTGTACGCAAGATCTCTTTCGGTTTGTTGTTAATCGATTGTTTGATAACAAATGCTGGGGTTTGATAAGCTACCAGATTTGTGACTGGGTTCACTGACAGCAGTAGCAGCAGATGCCAGTCATTCAGTCTTTAGGTAGTTCATTTGCCAACAAGAAGTTATCTGACTGTTTTTCCTCCTCCCAACCTGATAATGACCAACTTTTTTCAATTGTTTCCTTAAAAAGTTATTGTAAATTGTATTATTTTGAAGCGATTTGTTGGAGGTCCTCAATACGCTTTCCACGAAAGTATTCACGTACTTATTTCAGCTACACAATATTTTCTGACTTAAACTATAGCAAACAGTAGTACTAGTATAATAGATACTAGAATAATAGATATAAATATTAATAATATATATAATACTGCAATTAATAGATCTGTCTAGGGCTTAATAGTTCTGCCTATTTGGTAAGTAAAACAGTTAACTATATAAAGTGCTACGATTATTTGACAATAATCTCAGATTCATACAATGTAAAATCTTAGTTGATAATCGTTCTCAATCTCCAACCCACTGCAAAGTTTGCACAATTTTCAAGTATGTGACTTTTCTAATTAATTATATAAATGTAGAATAATAAAAAACAAACAAATAGCCTAGTATTGACATTTCAAAGTCTAGTAAACGTCTCTAACTGTTTGATTAACAATCTCACAAGCAAGCCATAAACACTAACAATAGAAATACATTAAAACCACAAAAGGCCCAGTAAACTAAAGCAAACATTGGGTAAGAGACGTGTGTGTGAATATAACCGAACATTTGCATCTGTACCCACAGAGACTAACCTCATTTGAAAGTCATATATCGTTTAAGTGTGTAGTTGGTAAATTTAATTAGCTTAGAGCTAAGTAGAGCTGGAGGATGCATATGTAAAAAGATGGAAAAAAAATGACAATTTGGAATTTGCATTGTCACCCGTTCCTAGTCAATTAGGCTGTCGTAATTATAGTACAATATAGCACTTGACAATTCTCGATGTTTGGTCTACCTTTAAGTCTGAACTTGAAATGTGTTTGCTTTCTATCTCTCGCTCTCTCTCTCTCTCTCTCTCTCTCTCTCTCTCTCTCTCTCTCTCGATAATACACTCTATGGTGATCTTGAAATGCGTGTGCCTGGCTTAATTTTCTATATATTTATATATATATATATATATAGATATATGTATATGTGTGTGTGATCATCAACTAGCGACCCCTTGCTTGACGAGGAAGTCTTGCTGTGTGGCGAGTACCTTAATGAGCCGCACAACGGGACTTCCATTTATCCAGCAAACAAATTCACCACTTTGATTTATATAAATGCGAATGCGCTTGACCCAAACTCACAAAACAGCATCGTTGATTTCTTTTTTTTGTTTTTGTTGTATTCCAATGCAGTCGCACTTGCTAGACCTTCAACTAGCCAGAAAGGCAGACAGCATCACATCCAGAACCATAGACAGACCCAGGTTTAATTATTGCGCACACGCCACATTGTCGAAATGGCAAATCACAAACATCCTGCGCCGCTTTAAGCAATTTAAATTTAGTCATGTATTTTAGGTTTGTCTAATTAGCGACACACACACGCGTCATACACATTCTGCATACACTTGGAGAAAAATGTTGTTCTTAATTGAATTACAACCGGAATTGAACAACTTAAACAACGTTGCCTATTGAGATTTCAAGTGCACTTCGAACCGATATAGGTGTAGGTATAGGTATAGGTATAGGTGTAGGTATAGGTATAGGTATAGGTATAGGTATAGGTAAAGGTATAGGTATAGGTATAGGTATAGGTATAGTTATAGGTATAGCTATAGGTATAGGTATAGATATAGGTATAGTTATAGATATAGGTATAGTTATAGGTATAGGTATAGGAATAGATAGAGATAGAGATAGATATAGATATAAAAAGACATATATATATATATATATGAATATATAATTGATATAGACATAAAATAGATATACAAGTACATATAGATATAATCAGAAACAGAATACAAATTTTAAGCACTTTGGTTCTTAAAGGAAGTCTGATACGGTTCAGCTCTTTATTGATTGATCATCTGATTAAAGTAAAAGTAAAAGTTGTTTTAAAATAACATCAGGCTTGATTCAAGAGCTTGAGTAATTAAAATAAGTTTTAAGCTACAAAACATCAATTACGTACTATAATAAATATCAAGAAAAGATTTAGGAACTCAACTTTATTAAATTGAGAAATTTGGTTTTTACAACTGTGTTCTTCTTGATTTATGTGTACAACCTTCACCCTTTACAAAGCTCTAATTTTAACCGAGTGTATGAGAACTTTCCTCTATTTATGTATACTCTGCTAATCATGCTTGATATCTACGAATAAGAACAATCACAGTCATGGGCACATTTAAAGATACACATTCCGCTTTTGCCCTCGCCTTGCCGCGTTCTCAGTTCAGAATGAAATCCATTTGACTCGTGGCAACACACAAACAGTTGGGATAGGGTCATTACATTTTTGGCACCTCAGGCCCTAATAGCACCTATCCAGCAGTCAGTGTGGCATGTTCAGGCGACATCAAGCTCAAATCTCTGTCAAGCTCTGACAACTCTCGCTTTTATTGGTTTGGGGGGTTTGCTCTTGTTCTTGCCGGGTGGCGTCTTAAATTGAATCCATTAAGTACTTGAGTGAAGCGATATTTAAGTGAAGATTAGGGGCATTCACTCGACTGTTCTCTTGACCTCACATAAACACATAAATATATAGCCATATATCAGTACATATACTAGACACTTTCGTACATTGGTAAAATCCAATCGGAATCAGCGGGTTCTCAAGTAGTACTCAATTTAATCAAATTCAGAGCATCCACAAATATATATAGGTTATTAATTATAATGCACAAATTGATATATATTTATATATATTATTCAGAATACATACTAGGTTGCCGAAATGCCATAGAGACTTAAGAAGGCCAGTAACTAGATGTTGATATATCTTATTATTCCTAGAGAGAATACATAAAATGTTATCTATAGATAAAGTGTGTGAATCGCAATTAGGGGATAGAGATCATGGCACTTATAAAGATTAAATGCAATAGTGTGACATTCAATAAATAAAAATTAAAAAATAAAAATAAAAAAAACCATAAAAAATGCACTTTAAGGCACTCAATAAACCTTGATCCAAAACTCAGCTCTAAACAACAGCCATAAGCATTATGATCATTGTTTGGTTGCATCATTTGATGAAGCATTTTCTTTTATTTTCACTTTTCAGCCGACAACATCAGCAGCAGCAGCAGTGTCAGAAACTATTCCAAGTAGAGACCCAGTCCCCGGGTATATGTGGATTATACAACCGAGATAGACAGAGGCAGACTGCTCGTTAATAACTATAATAATTATCAGTGCTGGATTATTATCAGTGCAACGGTGCAACGATAAGTGGGAGGAGGTGGGTGGCCGGTGGAAGGAGGAAGGAAGAGCGCATCTCATCTCACAGCCGGATCGTGCTAATCAACACAATGTCAGAAAATGTGATTCGCCAAAACCGAATCGAATCCATTGCGCAAACCGTACTAAACAGCAGTTGAGAGTTGAATTCGTTCTGCTTGGGTTGTGGTCGAGCGCTGGGAGAAACAGCGAAAAAACCACGAACAAAACCGATAAAAAAAAAATATCAAGACAGGCAAATTAGTAATTAAACAGAAAATTTGCACATAACACGGAAGACACAGCCGGAGCAGGAACACATAAATATGCTGACCACGGACAAGTGCACTTCGTCGGCACCGACGCCAATTATCATTAGCAGCAGCACGATCAACAAACCACCGAAATCTCAATGTCATGCGTCGGAGCAGCACACACACCACCACCACCAACCAGCACAACAGCATATCCATTCCCACACCCACACCCATCCTCATGACCATTCCCATTTGCATTGCACACACTCAACGCAGCCGCATTGCCAGAAATATGCACCGGATGCACCGCGAAGGAATCTGCATGAGTTGCTCCTGGAACTGTTGGATGTCCTGTTATCCTGCCTCGTCGTAGCGCCTTGCGTGATTGCCTACTGGCGTGGCACCTGGGAGCTGATGGGCTTCCTGCTCTTCCCCAACAGCAAACCCATGTCGGCGCTCGCCTCCTTTGCGATCGGCGGTGCGGGACACTTTCTATTCACCATCACGCAGAGCTTCTTCAAGGATAACATACATCCCGACAAGCGGCGACTCACCTACTATGCCATCTCTCGCCTCTATACCGCCGTCTTTGGCATCATCTGTGTGAATATGTGGCGCGGAGCTTGGCTGATCTGTGACTGGCTGACGAGCATCGATTCCCTGACCATCATTGCGGTGGTGACTCTGGTCTCCCTACTCTTCCTGGTCGCAACTCGCACTCTGCGCAATCTGGGCGCAGCACCCTACACAGTCACCATGGATCACAAGACCGACTACTTTGAGGTGGATACCATGTTCAAAATACAGGTTAGTTTACATTTTCTATAATGTATTATTATATAACCCAGGCAATAATATAATAGATAAGTGCAGCGATCTATTTGTCCCTTTTTAGATGTATCCATAGAGCCAAATTTAGTAACATTTTCCGATCATAGAATATTTGTATACTCTGATACTGAGGGGTCAAAAGAGTGTATTGGAAGCTAGGAAGTCGATAAAATCGATAAGCACAAGTCGATAAAGCCTCATATTTCCAAAAAAATTAGAGTTACAGTCATCAATTTGGTTTGTAAGTTATTGGCGATGTCCCTCAAGGATCGGCATCGGCCACTCCAACCTGCGCAGGCGGCTATATCTTCCTTAGATTTTGAGTTATAGCCATTAAAAGCATATTCCCGGTAGCCGCCCTTAAGTTTTGATAAATGTTAATGTCCACATCCACACCTGATCCTAACCTCCTTCAAAGATCTCTCTCTCTCAAAAACCGCAAAAGGTATATATCTCCCGCAATTTCAGAGCTAAACGTACGAAACTATCAAAGTAAATTACTGGCAATTATTAATTACTTACTCCAACAAATTTTACAGACACGGAAACTTCAGCCAACAAAAAATCCTTTAAATCCTTCTGCTATTTAAGAGCCAAAGTTAACAAATTTACTACACATTACACACATTTTCTCCGATATTGGAAAATTTTTCAAGATGAAAAATGGAAAATATTGCTTGAAAGAAATGAACTTATTAAAGAAAAACTTTTTACAATTGTTTCAAAAATTGTTTTCTATGAAGTGTGTATGAATTTATATTTGATCAATCTGAAAATCTGAACATATTCATGTGTGAAAGATAATTGATGTAAATATAAATAAAGGAAGGAACTGTTTTTTACGAGAATGCCCGACTAATAGATATCCTTTAGCCAGTTATAACATACCTTCGATTTAATTTATTGAGCATTGATGTTATAAAATTGTAGATATAATTTTATTTACTATATTAAAATCTCAATACTATATTGATTTTATTCCAGGGCTTCAAGCAACCAGGTCTGTATGTGCTGGACACACTGTTTTCGGTATTCGTAATTGGCACCCTGGTGGTGATTGCGTGGCGTGGTATTTGGGGCATCTTTGATTTAACCCTGTTTCCGGAGGACAAGGCAAAGTCTGCATTTGGATCACTGGTGAGAATTAGGGATTTCGCTTAGATTAGATCTATGGTCTTTACTAGATGCCCCTTTCGCCAACAGCTCATTGGTTACCTAACGGTATTTGTGACATTTGTCTTACAACCCCTGATGCGATATGTGTCTCGCCGCATAAGCGGCATCCTAAAGCTAATCATTTGCGATTTATACTATCTGATGTGTTTCTTTGGCGCGGTGAACGCTTGGCGCGGCATCTGGAATCTGCTGGATGTTTACGTCTATCCGGGTAAATAATAAAATCATCTATAATTATATACACATCAATTTGATTTTGATTGAGATCACATCACACTTTCGTACACCAGACGATCTTCTAATGAGCTCCTGGGTGACACACATCATTCCGTTCCTGGTGCTGGCCGCACTCAAGTGCTCCAACTCGATTCTGGTGCGTGGCGTGTTCATCGATGCCGAAGGATCCGGTGCGGAGAGTGTCCACTTACCCATCAATTATGTGCGACTGCATTTCTTACGCGAACGCAGCAAGAAACCGGATGTTGCACACAATCGTCATTCAGAGCCGCCGCATTATTACCTGAAAGCCGATCATGGGACACTGGGCAGGGGCCATCTGGAGAAGAATATGGAGGCACAGCATAGTCTCATTGAGAAACCCCATGCCACCGCACAGATCATCTAGAGGATCCCGTCACGATTCCTGCTAACATTACGCTAGTTTAGGTGTTAAACTAATTTTAATTGCATAAACTTAATTGTAACTCGTTGCATAATTGATGCTTGATGCAAGCATACTTAAAAGCCTGGAGTGTTATATTTAGTACTGTACAAACTAATTACATTGACTATATGCATATGCATATATATATATATATATATATATTATCGTATATATATATTTTCGTATATATCGTTGTTAGACATTCACTTTTGTTTTCGATTCCCTTCTGTACATTAATGCAATTTCACTTTCAATATAATGATTTCTTTGTAAATACAAAATACTATATAGTGTATATAATATTCTCGCGTCTACAGATGTCATCCTTTCTACCATTTATATATATGTAGTACACGTCGTTTTGTTTATTTGCATTGTCTAGAAAATTCTTTGTATATTGGATTTTACGATGTTGGCAATCAAAACATGGCATAAGAATATTTCAATGGCAACCGAGAAAGCGTATTAAAGTCAATAAAATCAAACATGTAAGTAATTATGATCGACAATACTAGTTTATACCCAAGCTGATCAATTTCCCAAACACACTTTTATAATACAAAAAGCAAAAAATATATATATGAGGTTACTTTTCGGTTTTGCATCATTAAGATTTTGGCCATGTCATCTTGTTTCCTGATATTACAATGTATGTTTACGTAGATGTTTATAAATAATTTTTAAAATTATCGTATGAAAAATTAAAAGTATAGTTGCACAATTTTCCGAAATCGGTAATGGATTTCTAAAAATCTTAAAACGCGTACTCAATATTTCCTTTTATCTAGCCATAAATAAGTTACATACAAGTATTACAGATTTCCTACAATTATATATATTTTTTCAATAGGACTACATTTTCAGACTGTTAGCAGGGTATTTAGCTATGAGTACAATGGTCCAATTGGCCGACAAATTGTTGCTTAGAATAAAAAAAAAGTAGAAGGAAACTAGGCGAAAAAAAATGCGCATCAAAAATAAATACGCAAATGCAAATCGAACAGCACAAAATAGAAAATAGAAAATAGAAAGCAATTGATATTGTTGGCAAGGCGTGAAATGCAGATACTTGGCAGTTCAGTTTGAGATTGTCGACGGGTTGCTGAAAATCATACTCGCCATTTGCTGAAACAGTTGCCTTTGGCAAACATATATTTTCAATAATATTTCGCTATTATATTTTTGCCAATCATTAAAATGTATTGAAGGCAACGCGTTAATCTCCACATACATATTTATGTTTACAAGCTGAAGTCTTTTATAAAAAAGTTCGTAACTTTATATAACCTGTGAAGAAGCGTTCGACAGAAATTAGAGCAACAAAAAAAATGGGCATTCCGGATATACGTCAGTTGATCACCCTGGAATTTGAGGTGTATGGACATGTACAAGGTGCGGTTGATTGTTTTTGCAGGACACAAAATGGCTAAAAGCGCCAGGGTCATGTGCTAAAAATAATTCGGGCACGATGGCTCGGCATTAGATGTCATTGGTTTCTTACAATTTTTGTCATCAAAATGTGTTTTGTGCATATAATTTGAACAGGCTTAAACCTCACAAAGGATACGCGGGATCGCTGCGTCAAGGCAGGGATCACCGGTTGGGTAAAAAACACCAAGCAAGGCACCATTGTGGGCAAAATGCAAGGTGTCAAAACCGAGGTGGACAAAATGTATGTATAAAAAATGATGTGGTTAATCAACAACACTATATATATGTGTATATATACTTAGGATCACCTGGCTGTCCAGCGAAGGCTCGCCTGGCTGCGAAATCGAGCGCTGTGAATTGCGAAATCAAAGCAATTTGAATCGACTGGATTACAAGGACTTTGCAATTAGATTCTAAATGTTGTACGAGTTTTTCTATGTGTGTTTTTTTGTTATGTGAAACTATATTTTGATAAGTTTGTAAATACCAATAAATGAACTTAAGCCCATAATACAGATTGGGGGTAAGTGAAAAAAGAGGTAAAGAGTCGACACGCACATGTGAATTGAAATCTATTTGGTTTTCATTACAAGCAGAATAGTAACACACTTTATAGTCTTAAAAACTATACTATAGCCAGTTGATCCACGGCATTATGCGTTTAGCACGACTGGAAACGGCCGGCGGCCTTCATGCGCTCAAAGGATTTGTTGGCGTCATATTTCCTGCAAGCCAAAACGAAATTATAATACAAAATTTGATTATATTAATCGGAAATTGAATACACACTTATAGAATTCAACATAGGCCGACTTCTTGGGATCGTTGACCAGAATTTTAAAGGCGACCGTCACGACGGCGGTCAGGCCAAGGGCAACAGCCAAATTACGCTTGATGGTCGCATTGTGCAGTCCACGGAGAACGGGACCGGCGGCGCTAGATGTTGCTGGAGTGTTGGCCATATTTCAATATTGCGACTGATTGACTGACTGTAAATACACAAAAATTTTCACTGGTCAGCTGTTATGTAACTCATTTTATTATTAACTGTCTGTAAGCACAACTCAGCATTATGAAAACACGTGTAGCGCACAAAGTGCGCTTAATCAATTTTTTTGAGTACACTTTATTGATCCAATAATTGGATAATAATTGTGCATTTAATATGCGATTTATTTTATATTACTCACATTTGCAAGGAATATTCACTGTCTGATGTTGCCACGCTCTTGGAACGACGAATTAAGGTTGCCACACTTTGAACAGTTTTCGATTCGCTTGTGGAGGGCAAAAAAACGATATTAATCGGTATATTCCAAGTAGTATCGGAAAGCACGATGTTTCCATACTTACATACTAAATAATTAATCAATATTCTTATTTAAAATAAGCTTCCCATAAAATATCTTTTCGAAAAATGTACTTGAATTGAAGCCAACGTTTTATTAAAAAAATTTCAGCTCTGAAGAAAACAATTGAGTATTCAAATTAATTTCAACTTGAATGTTTATCAATACGTATATTTTTCAAGACAAAATATAGAAAAATACAAAATTTTTCGCTATATTAAAACACATAATTGTTTAAATTGTATTTGAAAATAATTTAACCAGTTTCAATTTATGTGGCGATTTTGGTCAACTAGTCAACCCTAAGTGGTAATGCTTTGGCAATATTTAGGTTGTTTTGTACAAAAATAGTATGTTAACACTGACTGGAAAATAAAAATGGCTACCACTGAAGGCGAATGCAAATGGCGGTTGTTATTGTTCGTGGAATTTCAATAATTACGAAGATTTTTTTACAAAATAAACAACAAAAACACTACGCCATAGCACTAGCAATAAGCTAAAAAACAAGTAAAAATATTCAGTTAACTGCTTGTGTAGTTATAAACATTCTGCCCGCTCGTACAACATCTTAAATCAACGCCACAAAAATTTTTGTTCAAAACGCAAATCGTGACATGAAAAAGATTTAACGCCAGTGAAAAGCAATATTATTAATTTGTATGCATGAAATGAACAACTTTGCCACAATAATCATTTACACCAGTGCTGTGAGAAGTGCATTATCAATTTTGTAAATAGCAATGCTAGCGATTTAACCAATTAGCCGCATTTCAAAACCGTTGAAAATCCAACGAAAATCGCAATCCAAAAATCGGAATCGGATTCGGCAGCAGCAGAAACAGCCGCAGCAGAGGAGCGCCCAAGTGCTGCCCGCCCGCCCGACCGCTCGTGCCCAGCAACTCCGCAGCAAACCGTGCCGCACGTTGTCGAAAAGCAAACGCGTCGGAAATAATAAAAATGCAGAGGTTAAACCTAATCAAACATAAATTAATATAAAATGTAACAACAAGCTAACAAATACATCTAAATCCAACTAGCATGTATATAGACAACAGCAACAACAACAGGATTTCACTTAAGTTCAGTGCGTAACGTGAGCAAAAAAAAAGCAAAAAACAATTGAAAGTGCGTGTGTGTGTGGGAGCGAGAGAGAGAAACAGGCGGTACAGTGTTTTTGTTTGTCTCTCTGTGTGTGTGTGTGAATGTGTGTGTGTCATATAATCTAACAAAAAATTATTAATTATATACACATACATACACAACATAGTATGTTTAGATGTGTGCACTGCAAACATGCAATTGTTTAAACACAAAGGACGAGTTAATCCAACAAATGCATGGCTTTTAATTTTGGAATACGACGATTTCGTTAATTTTGGGCACGATGATGATGATGATATCGCTACGCATTCGTGATTATTATAGCAAAAAGATTGATTGATTGATTGTTGTGTTGTGTTAAATGCAAATTTTGTGCATTAATTTGCCAATTAAATCTACTACGACGGTTACGATTGCCGTGTGATGATATGCCACTTAAACAGGTGAGTAAAATATTAAACTCCACTCATCCCATCCCCTGCCCTAGCTGCTTCTCGATAATTTTGTGTCCGTGTCAATTCTTTTTTTTTTTTTTTGCGTTTTTGCCGCCATCATTGCAGTGT
Organism: Drosophila nr. medialis 2 BK-2023a; assembly: GCA_035044325.1. Taxonomy (NCBI): domain Eukaryota; kingdom Metazoa; phylum Arthropoda; class Insecta; order Diptera; family Drosophilidae; genus Drosophila; species Drosophila nr. medialis 2 BK-2023a. The sequence goes on from JAWNMH010000394.1 coordinate 1,627,349, forward strand.
GTGTGCCAAAAACAGCTGATCTACGATAATTGCATTTGCTGTAGAGTCGCCGCCGTCACCGCTGTTGTGGTTTTTGTTGCCTATTAAACACTTGCGTCACCCACGCAGGCAGTTTATATTAACTTTACAACGATGACAAGAAAAAGCAAATTATAAAAAAATACGCTTCTTTTCTAACGTGTCATGCGTTCAGCGTGCTGTGCGTTCGTGTGTGTGCGTATGTGCTGTGTGTAGTTCTATATTTTGGGATTTTATTGAGGGGCACAGCACACAGCATAATCCACCTTCATCGTTGTTCCTAAACGGCAGCCACAGCAGTATTTTGGTTACCTTTTCCCTCTTGCACACACACACACACCCTTTCAAGAGCCAGAAGAAAAATGGCGACGGGGTATCGATAACATGAGACACAAAAAAATGAGAACGTGAGCAACCTGTGGGCACCATTCAGTGCACCACTGACAATTTACATATTAATTTCTTTTCTTTTTCGTTGTATTGTAATCGAGTTTCAATTCACTGTAAAGTTTTCCTCCTATAATAAATATGCATCAGTTGATTGCATTTTGGTTTTAAATCCATATAATATTTCTGTTGTTGAAATAATTTGTTGTTGGAATTTCCAACGAGTCCATATAACCATCTCGCTCGCACTCTACACACGAAGCACCAGCACAAAACAGAAATGTCAAAATGTTTTAATTGGTTTGTGATGTTGCCTGCTCTGGCCGAATAATTACAGGCGAAAACAAATCGATGCTTTATTCAGAAGCTGTATATTAAACGAAACAATAATAACATTTCTAGCTAGCAATTTTCGTTTGTTTATTGTGCATCGCACACACACATACATGCATACATCTGCACGTACAAGTTTTTGTGTGGCTGCTACAACAACAGGGCTGCAAACACAAACGGAGTGAACGATAGACCGATAAATGTTGACATATCGCTCAGTCGCACATCGCTATCAATTTCACTGCCTGTCTCCTGTGCTTCCTTAAATGTAAAGAATTCGCTGCAATGCATTTGTTAAACGAATTGTACAATTTACAGCAGCTTGAACCGTCTGTGCGGATATCGGTGTCTCTCCCGTGGGATGCAGCACAACGACTGCGACAATTGGCCGTGGAGGGCAGTTCCACTCTGCGTGCCCTCGGTATTCTATCCGTGCAGCCTGATGGCGATTCTGTGATAACTTTAAAAGTTGGAGGACAAGATATTAAAATAACAAAAGGTATGTACTTGAACTATTCTATTCAAATTAATATGTGCTCTCTCTAATGTGCGCTTAATGATTTCCCCTTTAAAGATAATTTAAACGATGTCGCAGGCGGTGCAATTGAGGCGGCTGGCACGTCCTCCAACAAGGCCGCACTCACCGTTAGCGTTGGCAATGTGGCGACGTCGCATCTGTCATCGGCACCCACTTTCGATGGCCCCAGTACAAGCAAAGCAGCCTATGTACAACAGCAGCAGCAGCAGCACCAACAGCAACAACAGCAGCAGCTACATCAGCAGCAGCAGCAGCAACGACTCGCGCAACTGTCGCAAAACGATGCAATCTCAAGCCAGCAGCATTTGCAGCAGCTACAGCGACGAAATGTGCTGCCTCAGCAACAACAGCAGCAGCAGCAGAAACTAATGCAACAGCAGCAGCAGCAATCATTGCCGCCGCCACAGACGCCGCCCTCGCCGTACAATAATGCATCAACGACGCCGCCTGTTTTTAAATCACCGAACACGGTGTGTCCAATGGAGGGCAAGGTGCCGCTGCTGCCCTCACCAGCTGGTACACTCAATGTGCCAAGAGATTTCCCATTCGAGAGTATGCGGCAGGCACGTGTGCTGCAGGGCAGGGAGACGGCACTCGGCCCACCGCCGCCGCCACCCAATGTAACACTCAAGCTGTCCAATAATCAGGCAGCGCAAAACGGCGAGGTTATTGCTGCGGCCACAATCGGTGCGGTTGCCTCGAATAAATCTCAGTTCATAAATCCGCCTCCGCCATATCCGGGTCTTGGACCGAGCACATGCTCGACTGCACCCAACAACAATTCGGCAGTTGCTGTGCCTAGTGCGAAGCCTGTGCAGAGTTATCATATGCCCACGTCAACACCGCCATCATCATCAGCGTCAGCATCATCATCATCATTGGGTGTAGGAGGAGCGCCCACAACCACCTCGACGGGAAGCAATAATATCGCAATATCATCACCGCTGTTGGTCAATCTGCTGCAAAACGATGGCAATGCGATGTCCAGCCAAATGAAATCGCCACAGTTGACGGCGCCATCGACGCCGCAATCACCCCATGTCAGCATGAGTCCCAGTGCCCAAATGATGAGCTCAAGCTCGCCGATGCGGTGCTCCTCAGCGACGCCCAGCGATTTTGTGATGACGCCAACAAGTAATGCGCAACTTGACAACGGAAATGTGCCTAGTCCGGTGGTGGTGGTGCCCTCATCTCCGACTGGCGGCGGCGGGTCCGTGATAATGCGCAATATGCAAAACCATCAGCCACAACAACAGCAGCAACAACAGCAGCAACAACAGCAGCAACAACAGCAGCAACAACAACAGCAGCAACAACAACAGCAGCAACAACAACAGCAGCAGCAACAACAACAGCAGCAACAGTTGCTTCTTAGCCCAAGCGGCAATGCGAATCTGTACAATCAAGTGCCACAGTCACATCGCTTTCAGCATGCGGCTGCCTTGCGACATCCGCAGCAGCAACAGATACATCAGCAACGCCAGCATCAGCTTCAAGGCATACATCAGCGATTTATGTCACCTCAGCAACAACAACAGCAGTTTGCGCAGCAGCAGCCAACTGGTAAGTTATACAACATTCCTCTTAATGGCTCAGTTGATCACTGTATCTAATTTGCTTACAGATTGCTTCAGTAATATAAGTTTGCAACAGGCGCAGCAACAGCAACAGTTGAGACAGCAGCAGCAAATCCGAGCTGGCTTGCCACCGCATCCACAACAGCAGCAGCAACAACGTTTAATGAGCATGCCGTTGTCCTCGCCACAGGCGCAACAATTTATGTCGCATGGCAATGCCTCACCCATAGCCCATTCACCTGCCTCCAGCCACCATTCGATGCATAGTCCGCTGATGGGCAATCATCAGGCGCCGTCACTGCTGTCGCCATCGACGACGCCACATAGCCCGGCACATTCACAGCAACTGGCGCAGCTTCAGCAGAAGCAGAAGGAGATGACGCCAATTTCTAATATGCAAAATTCTCACCTTGTACCTGCAGCTGGCGCGGCCAATGCGCAACTGCCTCCGCCACCCGACTACAATCAGGCGGCAGCTAATTCGCGCTGGCCCGCGCTCAACAAGCCGATGGATTCGGCTACCAAAAGCAGTTACCAGGAGTTCACACGCTACCAGATGCAATACAATTTGCAGCAGCAGCAAATTAATTTGGGCAACGGTCCAGCGCAGCAGGCAGCAGGACCATCGAATGTGGCGGTAGACGTGGTACCGCCCGGACCAGTGCCAGCAGGAACAACAGTAGCAGCACAACGGCAGCAGCAACAACAGCAACAACAACAACTGCAACAGCAACAACAACAACTGCAGCAGCAACAACAACAACAGCAGCAGTTATCAATGCCAATGCAACAGCAGCTAGGGCAACCGTCGGCATCGAATTTGGCCAACGTTTCGAACGTTTCAGCTGTTGGCGTTAATCATGGCCTTAATGATCCACTGATATCTTTGTCTGACCTGGATGCGTTGACAACCAACGATTTGGATGCTTTACTGCCAACTCTAAACTGTGATCTAGACTCAACGCTGAGCCTTGAGGATAAGAATGAGCTCGAATCGTTGCTGCAGGATGCCAAGGATCTGGACTTGGACCTGATCCAGGATAATTTGTCAGCGGTCGGCATGGATGTGGGTGATGCGCTAAGCACGCTTCAGGATAACACCGGATGCACCACAGAACAAGCCCAGCAACAGCAGCAGCATCAACAAACACTAATGCTCGATATGCAGCCATTCAACCAGCAGCAGCAGGTATTGCAGCAGCAACAACAGCAGCAGTTGCAGCAGCGACATCACCAACAACAGCAATTAACGCAATTGCAACAGCTCCAACAACAACAACAACGGCACCAGCTGCAGCGTCAGATTCAGCTGCAACAGCAGCAATTAACGCATCGCACGCAACAACAGATACAATTGCAGCAGCAGCAGCAACACCTGCAACAGCAACAAGTGCAGCATTCGAATGCGCAACTTGTGGCACCAAAGAAACTGACGCAATTGCAACAACAGCAGCAGCAGCAACAACAACGCCAAGGAAATGTGCAGCAAAAACAATTCATCATTAATCCGCACACCGGTGACATGGAGCCAATGGCCAGCGACGATAGCGACACGGAAGCCGAGCAGGAAACAACTCAGCTACTGTTCCACAGCATGCCGAGTGGAATGAGCAATTACGGCGGTTTCAATCCTGCCAATGACATGCTATTGCCGAATAACTTCTTCTCCGAGGAGGACTCGAACTCGGCCATGTCCGGGCAACAGATGCCGCTGGGGGGTGGCAGCGATCAGGAACGTTCGCGCGACTCCCTCGTCTCCAACAAATCGAGCACGAATAGGGCTAGAAAAACGCCACAGAACAAGGCGAACCACAACAACCTAAGTCAGCTGCATCACCAGAAACTGCAGCACATCGCCAACCATGCCCAGACCATGCAAATGCAAATTCAACAAATCCAGCAGATGCCGTCGACAACACCAGCAGCAGCAGCTGGCGACTCTCCGCGGTCGGGCAACAGTTCGCCGTTGAATTCACCGTTTGCGACCAGCGGCAATGCGAACAACAAGAAGGCCAAACCGAATCTCTTGCGTGAGAAACTGCAGCAGGGTGTCAAGGAGCGCAAAGTGAAGGATGCAACTACAGCGGCGGCGACGACGCCAAAGCCAAAGCGGGAACGTGCCAAGGGCAATGCCAAGGCTAAAAACGCAGCAGCGGCTAATGCGAATGCAGTGGCAACGGCGAATGCGACAGCTGCAGCTGCAGCTATTGCTGAGGAGAAAATCAAGCTGCGACTCAAGCTGGACAAAGTTGAGATGACCCCAACGTCCTTTGACCAGCAGCATGTCCAGCTCAAAGCCATAATGGATAGCAATCACGTACAGCAGCAGCAACAACAACAGCATCAACAGCTGACGATGCAAACGCATCTGCTGTCGCAACAGCAGCAGCAACAACAACAGCAGCAGCAGCAACAGCCTATGCTACAACAACACCACCAGCAGCAGCAACAACATCAGCATCATCCAGTGTACAGCAATTTCCAACAGCAACATCAACAAAGTGGACAACAGCAGGCTGTTGGCACTGGACTGAATGAGCCACGCGTTCCACCTTTACAGATTCGATTGCGCGGCAAAAACTCGGTGGTTGTGAAGAATACGCGCAAGGATCGCAAGAAACCCCCAGCTGCCGACGAGGACCAAAAGGTGCGGCAAATAAAGCGCGCCTTTAGCGAACAGGAGCAGCAGCAACAACATAATCCGCCAGCATTGCTCTTGGGCGATGGAGTGACTGACAATAAGCAGGCCAAGTTAACGCCAACGCCACATGTGAATGGTTTGACCAGTTCCGGTGTACTCTTGCAAAAGACGACGCAGCAACCACCGCCAACAACACCGCAACAGCAACAGTTGCCAGTGGCTGGTGCAAAGACTACAACAATTGTGGCTGGTAAAAATGGGTTGACAATAAGTGCGATTGTCGAGGCGCACAAAACGCAAGCCGCCGGGCAAGAAGGGGGACAACTGTTGACAGTCGGATCGACCAACACGGGCACTGCAGCAACTCTGCAGCAACAACAGCAGCAACAATTGAGCAAGATTGCAACTTCATTGCCCAGCAGCATCACTTTAAGCGCCATTACCAGCTCCAACAGCAACAACAACAATAACAATAATAATAGTAACACTAGCAATAATAATAATAGCAACAATAATAATAACAATAACAACAATGCCAGCAATAGCAGCAGTAACAACAACAGCAATAACAACAACAACAGCCGCAACATGCTAAGCAATTTAACAATGAAGAATCCGATTAAGACTGCAGCGACGATCACGCCCATTGTGGGCGGTAAGCCGATGACAAAAAACCATAAGCCGCCGCCATATATAACCGCTGTGCAACAGCTGCAGCTCCAGAAGCAGCAACAGCAGCAGCAGCAACAACAACTGGCGGCGGCCGTAACCATGTTGCCAAGCGCGACGACTCTGAAGCGCGTCGAGATCACAAAACTGGCGCCGAGCAGCGTCGCCGATGCAGCAGCAGCAACAACTATGACGGTCACAACGACCACAACAACAACATCTTCATCAGCATCATCATCAGTGGTGGCAGCACCTGCAACAGCGGCCCCAACAACATTGCCAACATTGATTGGCGAAAGAAAGTTGCCAGTGGCACTCTCGCTAAACTCCTCCACGATGCTCAACAATGTTCATGAAGCAACCAACATTGTATCAGTAAATGCCGCAACGACAACGACGACACTGACAACATCCGCGCAACATCACAAACTAAACCACGTGACTCAACAACAACAACAACAGCAACACCAACAAACAGTCGTGAGCAATGCTACAAGTGCAACATCGTCGCCAACACCAGCATCTGTTCTCGCCAACACATTGAGAAATTCACCGGCGAGTAACGGAAGTGGCACCCCCGGGCATGGCAACAATGGCGGTGGCGAGGATAGTGGTATTGAGTCAATGGATGCACTCTCCGAGAAGAGTCCGCATCAGCAATCCTCAAGCAGTCCAATACAACTACAGCAGCAACAGCAAATGGTCACCAAGCAGTCAACAACAACAACGACGGCAACTGGTTCAACTTCATCAGCAGCATCTACAACAACAGCACAGTCGAAATCTGTTGCCGTAGCAACAGCAGCAATAATAACAACATCAACGTCAACAACAACAATAGCAGCAACTGCAATAAGTTGTAGCAATAGTAAATTGCAACCGATGCAGCATGATGATATTGAAAAGGAGCTTGCCAAAATGGAGGGTTTCCCGGATGATTTGGAGACGATTGTAGCAACAGTACTAAAGGAAACGGCGGCGGCTGCAGATATGGGCGGTGGCTTCAGTTTGACGCCGAGCACAACAAAACTGAATGGTGAACATGATATACTTGAACACGATGATCTCATCAAGAAGCTGACGGACAACATAGAGACAGAGGACAGTAAGAAGACGTTGCCAGCAGTAGCAGCAACAACAGCAGTAGCAGCAGCTGCAGCAGAGGTACCAGTAACAACACCAGCAATCGAAATGAAAGCGGAGGCAAAGGTTAAGCTAGAGAAGATCAAGCTAGAAGAACTACCAACCCTACTGGCCACGAAAAGTGAGCCATTTTCGGAGGACAGTCGTCAAAAGCCGGTCACAGAATCTATTAAGGAGGAGCCCAAAACCCCAGCCATACAGATAATCGCAACTATTCCGCCCAAAGAGAAGGAGCCAGCGGCGGAGGAGTGCGTCAAAAAAGAAACGCCGCCTCTTACGGAGTCGTCGTCACTTCAGCCCATCTCGATTGAAATACCCCAGCAGTCTGATGCCGAAACGCCGCGAATACGAACGCGGGCCAGCAGTCGCTTAGAGAGTCCACTGGATGCACCCAAGACCAGTCCCGAGCCAGCTGTAGTCATTACGACAACAACAACAGCAGCAACAGCAACTACAGGGACAACAACAACGACTACAACAGCACTACCAGCGAGGAGCGTGGTACGTGTTGTCTCCACCTCAACGCCGAGTCCCCGTTTGGGGACACCAACACCGCCAGTTCACAACAACAATACGAAACGTCGTCGCCAGGAGTCCGAGTGCGGGAGCAGCAATGATGGCGCCAACGATGCAGACACTGGCAGCAGCAAGCGTACGCGTCTCAGTAGTAGCAGCAGCAGCAGCAATAACAACAACAACAGCAGCGCGGAGACCGCAGAGCCAACTAGTCTCAATTATATGATATCGAAGAAGATTGAGATCGAGTCGTCCGACTCGGATGAGCCGCTTATTGAAGTGGCAGGCAAGGTTCGCAACTCGAAGGCGCAGGTTGAGGAAAAACACGTCACGAGACGCAATGCACAACAGCAGCAACAACAACAGCAACAACTGCAGCAGCAGCAGCAACACAGTGAGTTAACACAAAATGTGATTTGAAATGAAAACCTTTATTTAACCAGACACGCTTACTTTGCAGAATCCATCAACTTGAATGCGACGCCGACTCAGGCGCCAAAGACGGGCAAAATACAACCGATTGCAACAATGAGCAGCAGCAGTAGTGGCAACAATGCGACGTCGCAGCCCGTCAGCAATGCGACAACGCCGGCAGCTGCTGCAACACCCACCAACAACAGCACTAATATAGTACATGCCACACGTGGAGCAACAGCAGCGGCTGCAACCAGCAGTAGCAACAGTAGCAGTAGCAACATTAGCATAACAAACAACAATATTGTGAACGCAACTTCCCCAACGGATGAGAAGATTGGTACACGAAGGAGCGTGAGAGCGAGCGCTGCTGCCAACAAGATAATCTACAGTCGCAGCAATGCAGCCGCTGCTGCAGCGGCGGCAGCTGCAGCCGCCGAGTTGAAGGGAACGACGAGTAGCAAGACGACGGGTGGCGCTGCTCCCGGAGTAGTTGGTGCGGCTGGTGCTGGTGGTGCCAGCAATTCGAATGCCTCAAATGCGACCGTCGAGAGTGTGGCGGAGGCGAGACGCAAGACACGCAGTGCTGGTGAGTTGATGCACTTCTTTCTATAATGTTTTTGTGGGACATCATTTAAAGTATGAGATTTGCAGTGATTGGTGAGTCGATGCTGACCGAGGGACGACGGAGAAGGACATCGCGTGACTACAAGTGACCAGAGTTTTGCGCCTTGGCAAAGGGATTGAACCATGCGAGCGATGCTAACGAGGATGACTTGATTGAGCTGATCGAACTGGATACGGATCGGTTCGATATCAGCAGCAGTTTCCCCTTTGTCCAGGCGCAGAACGTTGATGTCGAGTTGGAGGAGAACAGCAACGTTGATAACGACAATGAAGATGATGATGATGATAATGATGATGATGATGAAGAGCACCTTGTTGATATATCATCGGCGCTAGCGCTCATTGAGACGGCAGAAAAGAATACCCTTGACTATGGTGTGGAAACGGGCGATGATGACGCCAGTCATCTGCATCTAATGTCTTACCACAATCTGAGCCGAAGCAGCGATGCAGATGTAGATGTGGATGTGGACGCGGATGTAAGTGTGGATGCGGTCAGCCTGCTAATGCCGGAACTTGGCAATGCCACTGCCTTAGACTGCGGCAACTTTGTCGACTACGATGAGTTCAACATGTGTCTGACCAACATACTCAACGAGAAGGACGATCAAGAGGAACTTGATGATCGTGATAGATTGGAAAATGGTACTCTCGATTCGGGCAAGCAGCAGCAGCAATGGCACGATGTTAGCGACGTTCTCAGCATTGGGCAGCTAAACAACAATCTGGAGCTGAGTTTTCAAGAGTTTGCCACCGAGTCAATTGTGACAGCAGATGATCGTTCTGGCGGCAGCAGCAACAGCTCCTCACAAATGGCATAGTGGCGTCGCTTACATCAAAAATTGTTTGCATTGCCTTTTTTCTACTGCGCTCTGTAAATAGCTAAAAAAAAAAAACACAAACATACAAAATCCCATCCTTTCTTTTTCGTTAGTAATTTAAAGTTATTTCTTTTTCTTTAAATATTTTGTATAGTTAGTTGTATCCAAAGGTTGCAATAATGTTGCATCTCAAACGAGCAGCATCACACACACACACACACACACCCACAACATTCACCCATATATGAAAACTACTCGGTTAATTTATTGCTACTTTCTATCAATTATCCCTTGGTAAATGGATTTGCTAGTCAAGTGAAACAGACAATTTGTGTAAAGCTCAAAAAAAAAGAAAGAAAACTGATAATGAAATGTGAACAAATTAGTTGAAAATCAAATATATGCAGAAATATATTACCATACATAACAAACAAAGTAGTGAACCCGAGACACCCTGCGCCAACACGCATGCTAATTTTCATTTTTTTTCATCTAAGATTGTATATACTTTAGACATAATTCCGATAGATGCAACACAAACATGTTTTTAGTAAACGAAAAAAAAAAAATACAAAATATAAAAGTTTATCTTTTTAATACAAGTTGAACATAGAAAAAACAAAAAGGAAAACAGACCATACATTTACATAATGTTTTTATTTAATAATTTTTTTAGATCTATCCACACGATAAACAGATATATATATATATATTTATATATATATATATATATATATATATATTTATATATAAATGTAGTTTTATATGCATAAGTTTGCGTTGTTTCGAAAAAAAAGAAATTTGTTTTTTAGTTTTAAAAGCTGTATTGTAAGTCATATACATAATATTAACACAAAAAATCCTCTAAATATGCACATAAAAACCTCTGCAATAAGTTAGTCAAGGCAAAGCACGGAAATTATAAAAAGTGTTTGTAGTTTTGAACGGCGAATGAACATATGTATATACATATATACAAATAGAAGAAACAGACCGTATATAATGTTATATATTTTGCATACACAAAACAAGAACAAAAAAAAAAACAAAAACAAAAAAAAAACCACAAAAGCAAAAGTTGTATTGTATATAAGGCAGGCTCTATTTTTGCTAAATGTTATTTGAACAAATAAGGGGAAAACAAAGATGCATAGCAAAAGCAAAGCGCTAAACAAAACACATTAAATATATATATAAATATATATATATACAGTATATGTCTATATACTATATATATAAATATATTTCTTCACACGCATACATATATATATTGTTCAATATTATTATCTTATGTGTATTGTATGATTGCTATATTAAATAAGTCTTTTGATACTTTGTACATGTTTAATTTAAAGCAAGACGGACGAAAAGAACGTATGTAAAACCAAGACCCATCCCCTCCCCCCTAGAATAGCATGCATATGTAGTACCAATATATGTATATACTATATCTGCGTATACATATATCTAAAGCGAATTCGTTTATGCATACACATCCCCAATAACAAAAACAAATGTCAACAATTTGAAGCATATTTAGTGAAGTTTTCACATTTCCCCCTCATACACCCAAAATCAATAATAATTATAATGACAACCTCAAATTTATCGCAATACAAATCTGCAAAAATGTTAATGGCAATATTTTATAAACCATAATTAATTTTTATATGACAACAATAAAACACAAATACATACGTGCAACAAAGACATACAAACACACACCACTCACATACACACACACACGTATAACAAATAATATATTTAAAGAGCAAATGCATTAAACAACACAAGATGAAGAACAACAACAAAAACGAAAGTGTCTTAAAACGTAGTATTAGAAGTTTATTATTAATAATTTGTTTGTACTTTAACTTTAAAGTAAAAAATTATTTATAGAAAAAAGAAAATACAAAGATTTAATATACACAAAAATTAAAAAAAAAAATTAAATGCATTTTTATTATGTATATGTATATGTATTTTTAAAATCTGCGTTTATAATTTCTAAACTATTAGGTTACATTTTCTAAAACTTAGAACGATTTTCTATCTGTCAGAGGAAGAAGGAATCATGGCCGACTCCATAATTAATATATATTCTTGGTGAGCCTCCACAACTAAGTCGAATTGTCTATATTCATCAGTCTGTCTATCTTTCTCAGAACTAGAGACCTCAAAATTTGAATATAAGTTCTCATTTAACATACGCAGATCAAGTATATTTAATTTGATCGATAACTGTTCCGTTTCGAGTATATCTATACATACATACATATTACTGGATATTTCATAAAGATCGGATTAACTAAATGTATTTTCATTTTGAGTGAGTATTCAACAGCTGTGTACAGGGTATTTCCTAGTCGAGCTTCCCCGTGTAGATCATTCTGGATTATGTTTTGAGTGTATTGTGCACAGTGAAATGAATTTCTTCGAAATTGAGAATGATGCAAAAAACTGACTCTTGGTGTAATTCTGTTCAAAATATAATGCGTCGCAATAATGGAAAAGTCACAGTTATTTTGCTCGCATGATTATCAAATTAACCACAACTACTTACGCAGGTACAGACAGGTGTATATGTGTGTGCATCATAAATTCGTGGTACTTTACACCTTTCAAACAGGATGTCGCGAAGAGGATATTCTAAGCACTCTCGACTAGAGAATCCATGTAGATTCTTAATGCAATCGACTTGTTGATCCGCTCTCGCACAAGCACATTTATACATAAATAAACATACATATATTTTTTTTTAGCTATTTTACAAACTAAGCACAATGGTGTAATACATTTTATAAATTTATAATAAATAGATAGCCAATGAATTTAGATTTCGATACTTGCGATGCACATATGTAACTGTTTTAAAAATTTGCACAGTTTTCTATTGATGGCTCAATTGGGAGCAGTGACGAATGTGCGAGTTTTCAAATTCGTGTTCTATTCGCTATCTGGCATTTAATGCTCTCTCTCTCTCTCATTCTTACTCTTTCTCTCTCACAGCGGCTGCGCAGGATGCGAGGGACAATCGACTTCGGATGGAAGTTTGTATCACAGGCGGCCAGCAAAGAGCAGCCGACAGTTGAGTGTGAGTTGCCGTTTGGAGCAGCACGGCTAGGCAGCCAGGCCAGGAAATAAAAAAAATAGTCCACCCAGGTGGAGGAGTTATTAAGACATTAAGTGTTGAATATACTCATCGAGCCCGCCGCGTCTCACAATAGGTATAGGATATAATATATATACATATAAATATATAAATACACATTGAGTCTGCAAAAAGTTGTCTTCATATTTAACAAATAATACCAGCGCAATTGCTTCAGCAAATATGATGTGAAAAGATTTCAAGAGTAGCTCTTTAAAAGTTTACTTACAAATTCCTTAATAATTGTGTTGAAAATCCAAGCTCTATATAAATGTATATATATGTTTTTGTGAGTTTGAGTATACCAGTTAAAATATATATATATATATATAATTAACAGTTTGAGAAGTGAGAAATCTCACCAAAACAAAAGTAAATGTTGACACTCAAGGATGACGTCCTATTTTTCAAGTGTGTGCGTGTGTATCTGTGTGAAGTGTGACGTAGTTTGCCATCAGCCTGAGTGCTGAGTATGAATGTAGGTGACTCCATGCATATGTATGTGTACATATGCATGTATGTGTTGGTACACACACCAACAAGTGTCGTTTGGCAAGAGCGCCAAACACGAGCACATCCGTCCACGTTCTCTCCGCGGAGGAGGAGGCCAAGTGTCTGTATCTGCTCCAAGTATCTGTATCTGCTTTTTTTAAATGTATATTCATATATGTACATATGTATGTATACATCTACTCAGCTATCATGTTCATCGATCTTGAAATTAATCAACACGTCCACCATTAATCCTTATCACCGTGAAATCAGCAGAAAAGAAAAGTTTATTCAAATCTTGATGTAAAAGAAAAATATGAATAATAATCAAGTCGAGAATGCTCGAACAAAACAAATTACCATAAAATATATATTTCGTTGCCCCAGAAGCAAATCCGATTATGCTAAGCAAGTTTTTGCATAAATCACTTCTTAACATTTATACCCTACACGTTAAAGTGGAAGGAGTATATTGGTCTGCAAAAATATATATAAATATGCTCTTTCAGAAAAGAAATTTTGAAGTCACTTTTTTTCCTTATAAAAAGTAGGGAATCGGAATGTATCTTCTTCTGAACTACATAGCGAAAGTTTCTAAACATATGAAAAACTAGTTTGTTATTATGAATTATCATCTTTTTGGGATAGTCTGAATGATTTGTTTTCTTCTAAAAAACAAACTAAAATGTCCGGGTTTCACTGTAATTATTTAAATGCTGGGGTATATTTTTCTCTGAGTATTGAGAGCTCGAGTTGGAGTTACGCTGTCGGGGAGTTACTTGCTTAAAATAAAACCACATTTTTTTGTGTCAGTGTGCAGTGTGTCCATCCAGAGTCCTGGAACATGTAGTGGCTGCTGTGCGGTGGCTAGGACACGAAGGATCCGAATCCACAAAATGCACATCCGCCTGCGGTCAGGACGACGCCTGCATACGTACCTCAAGATAGGCACCTTTGTGCTCGTTGGCGTTTGCTACTTTGCCTTCCTGTTCCGCGAGTCCCTCAACGCATTCGAGCATCGGGAACGGACCACAGCCGCCGAGTTGGAAGCGGCCGATATTGGAGCTGACCCATCCAAGCAGCAGCAACTCAAACTCAAGCGACAACAGCTACAGCGACAACGTGCTCTCTCCCAGCAACGTGCCAGCACCAGGATTGGGAGCAATGGCAGCAGCTATGTAGTTGCTGGAGGCGAGCCAAAGGCTGTGCTGGCGGCGAGCACCCTGAATCCCGTCTACGAGTACTCCGAGGAGCTGCACAGCCGCACCGAACGTGACCTGAAGTTGCGTCGCGAACATTTGGCAACGATCTGCGAGAGATATAAGCTGCAGGAAAAGTACCCACCGAATCCATGGGAGTTCTTCATCTCGCCCGGCCACAACAATCTCGTCTGGTGCAACGTCTTCAAGGCGGCCAGCAGCACCTGGATGTATTACTTCAATATACTGGGTGAGTTGAAAAAAAAGACCGAGGATAAAAGGGTCAAAAGTTTTGAAAGATCCTGCTTCAAAACGGGAGAGGGAGAAGTTCAGTGTATAGACGTTCTCTTTAGGCAAGTTCGACTGTAAACTTTCTTCAAGGCTAGAGGGGAAGAGCTACCTTGCTTAGAAATCTATTATAGGCAAGTACGACTGTATCATAATCATTTCCATCACTTAAGCTTCCTTTAAAACGAGGGGAGATCTTTACTGTACAGAAGTTTTCTATAGGCAAGTTCGACTGTATCTCAAGCAAGTTCATCACTTAAGCGTTTGTAAATTTCCTTCAAAGCTTGCGAGGAAGAGCCTCTTTGTGAAGCAGTTCACTATACTCCAGCTTAACTGTAACTTAATCACATTCATCCCTTAAATATGTCACCAGAGCTGCATTTTATTTAAGTTCACCTTAGTCAAGTTCGACTGTATCGCAAGAGAGGGCGGTCTGCACTGAATCTTCACTGCATCCTAATAGCTCTTCTTCCCAGCATTCATTTTGGATTCCTGATTCCTTCAACAGCTGGCTACGATCTGAAGTATCTGCAACGAACGGAGGTGCAGCCACTGGAGTTGGCACGTCAGCGTTTCCCCCGTCCGGAGCTGGCCGAGTTGCTGGAACTGTTGCCGAGTGCGTTGTCCTTCCTGTTCGTGCGCGATCCTTTCGAGCGCATACTCAGCGCCTACCGCAACAAACTGGAGGGCAATAGGAATAGCTTCTACAAGGCGCTGGGCACCAAGATCGTGCATCGCTTTCGGCAACGCAGCGTGGGCGGCACTTGGCCGCGTTGTGGCCCCACCTTTGAGGAGTTTGTGCGCTTCCTCATCCAGGAGCATGAGGCGGGCCGTCGATTCGACGAGCACTGGGCACCCATCTATAGTTTCTGTACGCCGTGCAGCGTCAACTTCAGCATCATTGGCAAAACGGAGACATTTCAGCGCGACTCTGAGTTCATCATACGGCAGGCGGGGCTGGAGTCGCTGCTGCTGGGTAAGCTGCCGCGACGCAAGCTGCGCAAGATTGGCAACCAGGCGAGGAGTGGCGTCAAATCCGAGGAGCTTGTGGAGCGCTATTTTGCCGAACTGGATCGCTCAACACTGGACCAATTGCTCAAAATTTATCGCATTGATTTCGAGCTGTTTGACTACGACTATTTGAAATATTATAGCATGGTGCATCCCTGGAATCTGGAGCAGAGCACAGCGGCAGCTGGTGCAGCAACTGGCACCGGGATGGGGATGGCGATGGGGATGGCGATGGTAATGGGAACTGGGATGGGAGCTGCGGTCTCAACGTCTGCTACCGCCTCTGCGTCCACATCCTTGGGAACAGTTGCTGCTGGAGTGGAGTAATTTGCGCATGGGCGTCTACACTCAACAAAAAAGATGGCATAGAATATAGAAAATCGACCGCAAATCGATTTGATTTTTTCTTGTGATTTGCTTAGTTTAATTTTTAATTTACATTTTTCTGAAAGCTTGTGAAAATATTTATTATTATTTATTTGTTTAAAAAATAGTTTTGAATTTTTATCACATTTAAATTATTTTTGTGGTCTTCGATTATTTTATTTACAAATTTTTGATTTTAATTTATTTCATTTATTTCTAATATTATATTAGGGAAAACTTTTTCATTTCCAGTCTTGAGGACGATTTTCATATTACTAGGTCATGTTTTCTGCTGAGTGTAGTAGTTAAACAGCTCATGATCGCGTTAAGTCGTGTAAACAATCTTATTCATGTACCTTTTACACACACACACCCATTCACACACACACACGCACACACACACACAAAAACGAACAAAACACAACCGTAACCCAACCGAAACTACCAAATTTACCGAATCTACCAATATTCTAAGGCCAAAATCAACGTTTTCCAAAAACGCAAAACCAAAAAAAAAACCAAAAAAAAAAAAAAAAGACGAAACTTTCGACCTCTCTTATAGGTAATGCCAAGAAGTAAAGCAAAACCAAATTGTATGTAGTTAGAATGAAAGTATTTTGATGAATTTTTTCAGCAAAGTCACGAAAACATATAGAAAAGAAAAAAACCAAAAACGATAACGAAAAACAAATGATAAATTTATAAATTTACAGTTCTTATGTCAGGCATCTTTTTAGGTGCGATGTGGTGGCATGTCTCAAAGTTAGTTTTAAGTACAATTTACAGTTACACCCTAACCTAACGCTTACAAACATACACACATACAAACATACATACGTGTGTACACTTTGAGAAAATTGCAGCACTAAGTGCATGATGAGAATTCGCTAAGTATTCTATATAAATTCTCAATGTATTCTTAAAACTTTCTTCAATTAATTCACTTAAGCAACAAAATTATCAAATCAAGTGAAGCTTATTCCGAAACAGACTTGGTTTAAGTTCCTTCAGTTAACTTATGCCCGACGATCTTCCAATTTATAGACAGATGCAGTTCTCTGGTTACTGCAGTGATCTCTATTTCAGAGTGTACATATGTATTGACATATAACACACACACACACACATATATACAAATATTAAACGACCTCTATACGAATATCGCGCCTGCAGTTTTTCAAAATGACAAAAAAACATTTTTAAGCACAAAAACATTTACATACATTCGAAAACTTGCATAGTTAAATCTCAATATATACGAATATAAATATTTACAACCAAAGTCGCATTCCCTCAATATCTCACTTTTAATATACATACATACTTGCATACATTCACACAAATATATATATATAGATAGATATATATATATATATATATTGATATTCATACATATGTATGTACATATGTTCGGTATTATACATACATACATATGCACTTAAATGAAATTTATAAACAGGTCTTCATCTATGTCTTTAACTTTTGTGGACTAGATGCCTTTTTTTCTAGGCTAAAAAACAAGTTAGAACGTTTGCAGTCGGACATAACCGACTGCTCAATACTCTGTTCCCTTGATGTAATCACAGATGAACCAATCAATTTTCTTTATTTGTATTTTTCTTGATTTTTAAAGCCAAGAAATTTGAATGAATATAAGAAATCCGCGACTCTAGATCTAGATATAGGTAGCAAAATGTCACCTTTGGGATTACAATATAATATTTTGATTCATGAGGACATATGTGGAGAACAGAGTATAATATGTAAAACAAACACGATTTTTATTGTGAATGATAAGAAATCTGCTAACAAATATTTCCCGTACAGAAACAAAACCAAAAAAAAAAAAAACTTTTCATGTGATGTTTAGATTAACATATATACATATATAAATATATATACACAAATATAAATACTTTATGTATATAAATAATAGTTAAACAAATGGAACATTTACTTATTATACTCATTTTGGATTGTATTTCGTATAAATTTAACCAACAAGCAAAACAAACGATACCAAATAAAACGTGCAACAAAACTTAAATTACGAATACACAATATTATTCAACTTTTTTTCGTTGTGAACAAATAAAAAGTCTTACTAAATAAATAAATTCTAATACCAATCTACAATCACTTGAGACATGCGTTTTATTTGTGTTATTCTCAGTGTTTAATGCACGATTAAACGGAGTCGACTTGTAGGATCGAACTGCCCGCTCTGACGAGCAGGCTCTTTATTTATACAAAAGCTTAGTCTAATATACATGTAAAATGCAGCTGGATCGGGGCCTGTCGATGAAGGCAACTGGATCAGGGCCTGTCGATGAAGGCAGCTGGATCGCGGCCTGTTGATGAAGGCAGCTGGATCGCGGCCTCACAGCAGCGGCTGGGTCGCGGCGACCGTCGATGAAGGCAGCTAGATCGCGGTGACCGTCGCGCCGCGAGCTGGCGGCAACCCGTCGCCAGCAAATAACGGTAGATGCGAATCCAACTTCAGCGGCAGGTACCGCGGTGAACAAGGCTGGCCTGCATGGGTCAGCCACACACGCTCATAGTCGAACACTTACACTAGTACATGTTTTATTTATATATAGGGTGTTCATTTGTTATATTTATATAGGGTGTTCAATTTTGAACATTCTGCCAAGGGCCAGCCGAGAGTCGGCGTTATCATTTAATTACTAGGCCCGATAACTTTATGGCTTGTAATTTTCTTTTACAATGATTTTTCTTATAGTATATATTATTATAATTACTGTTATTCCTGATAACTGATAATCTTCTTACAGAGATTTTTCTTATAGTATATATTATATTACTGTATAGGGTGTTCATTTTTGAACACTCAGCTTAACGAGATCGCCAACATCATCAAATAACTGAGAACGCTGTGGTCGGGAGAGGTCCCAGGACCTTGTCCATAATAAGATTATTTTCTTTCTTATTTGCCAATTGGAATTGATAATATTTATACAGAAAATCAATATAATATATAGGTTATCGATATGAAAAGGATGTATCTTTAAAATTACTATCGGAAATCGACTTTTATCAATAATTGGAAAACGAACAGTTATCGATAAGATCTGCAAATGGCAAACGAGAACTTTAATTACAAATTTGAAGTCTCCAGTTCTTATATAGTCTCTGATACGTCTGGTACATAAAGACAGACGGAATTTACTGGATTAACTTTGCTTTTGATGCTGATCAGGAATATATATCGCTTATGAAGTCAGAGATGCTTTATTCTGCCTGCTTCATTCTTTTGCACAACTTCATTATATCCTTTTTGGTAATTCGTGTGTCATTCATTCTATATCTATTGTTAGAATATAATATTGGAAATATAATCGCTACTTTTTTCTAATATTTTCTTTCGATTATAGACACTATTTATATGATTGCAAATAAAGTTATTTATTATTTATATATATTTCACAAATGCTGCAAGGATGCAGAACACGAGCTGCATCTTGTTGATTGCGTTGATTGATTGAGCCGAAATTACGTATGTTCCATGCAACATTCTTTCCGAAAAAATACGTAAGCTGTCTACGTCTCGGGATCCTTCGTATGTTTTCTTTTGTACTCCTTTCTCGAACCAGATCATAGTTGGGACCAAAATGACTCCTTCACTCACACATGTTGGCCTGCTCGCCTTACAATCATATTCGGCGATGCATAATGTTGTATTATATGCCATATGTCTGGCCAGATATTTCCAGGTTTCTACAATTGCGATGCTATAGGGGCAAGTAGGTGAGTAGAATTTGACAAAGAATGTTCCCGTATCAATTGTCGATCTGTATGTCTCGGGCGTTAGGTGTAAGACTTGTCCAGGTGTACAAGTTAGTTCTTCACTTCTTGGCTCTTGAATCATCTTATCTTTGCCCAGAAAAGTCCTCAAAGCGATGATATTTAGAGGTCCTTCAAGCCTCTTAGACTCCAAGCCACCCTTCTTGAATAAGACTAAACTTGGATACATGGTAATATTCTTGTCAGCGCAAAACTTTTCATATTTGGCACAATTAAGGGTTCCAATTTGTAGACCAGGCTCGAGACTGTTCTCCGAAACGAAATCACTTATTTCACCACATGCCTCACAAGATGGTGCACGAAACACGACCAGAACATCTTCAATTTCGACTGTGCTTTCATATAGCGTCGGATCAAGCAATTTCAACGATTTTGTTAACCCATAATTTGTATTTAAGGTTGCCAAGAAAAAAAATATTCCCAAATAAGTAAGAATTGTTCCCCCTGACATCGTTCCAAAAGTGACTGACTAAAACCAAATGTGAGCATTGAATGTCTAACAAAAACAAGGCACAACTTTCAAAAACTTTTTCAAAAAAGATAAATCTCAAACTAACTTGATAAAATTATAAAATAACAATTAAAGTGAAATGAAAATAAAAGTGAAGTATTAAATAAAAATTTAAATGAAAAACAAATATATATACATTTAGTTAAGGATGTAACATAACATATTATATTGATATGATCTCTCTTTGCTTATTGCAGGCGCACTGATTTTCTATTCTGTAGTGGTGCAAAATGAATCTGCTCAACTTGAACTGCTCCAAGTGTAAGGTCATGTTATCCCTCCGCATGTTGTTAGTTGCATGCTCGATGGGGTGCCACTTGATAGACTGAATGAAGTAAATGATTTAGGTTTACTTCTTGATCACAGGTTCAGATTCGATAACCATATTAAATCCACTGTCAACAAAGCTTTTCAAGTTCTTGGTGGGTCAAAGGAATTTGATGAACCTTATACGACCAAGATATATTTCACTTCTCTTGTACGTCCAATTCTGGAATATGGATGTTGTGTGTGGTCTCCACAATATCATATTCATCAAGGTAGATTGGAATCTGAACAGAAGAGCTTCTTACTATACGCTCTTCGTCGCTTTGACTAGGATGTACTTCTGTACTGTAACAAACTATGCCAGGTAATCAATTCAGAGTCCTCCATTTCTATAATTAAAAACTCAATTTGATATGTCCTATATCGGCAATAACTTGTTCGCAGCACAGGTGGTGGTTAACTAATGCTTACTAGAATCTTTGGTCTGATTGGGTTTTTCTCTGGGTTCACCCCAATTCATGCGACAAATGTTGGACCATTTTTCATTTAAATATTCCTTATTTTGAAATTTATTTATAATTTGAATTTTAGCTATCTGGCTGCCATTACAGAGTATTCTGCAGTCGGCTAAGCCAATATCCCAGAACCAATAGAAGAATATTCCAAAATACAAAAGAACTTTGATGATTAATCATTATAAGTAGGTTTTTATTTTCATTGATCAGAACAAACGATTTATATAGTTGGTAAGCATACACACACACTTACACCTACTTAAATGTATGTACGTAATTATATGTGTGTGTGTGTGTGTGTGTGTGTATGTGTTTATAGAGTGTGTCACATAATTATATTTATATATATGCACGTTTAGTGACAATCATGTAATAATAAGATTATAACTTTCGTTATGGTGCGTGTAGGCTCAAGTAAATAATTATATAATATATATATATATATAGAGATATAGATATAGGTATAGGTATAAGTATGTTTATGCGAATATATAATTTAACGGTAATACAGCTTATAGATAGTAACTAAGGGCTGCTGCCCTGGGCAGCGCTTCTCAAGCTTTCACACACAAATCGGCTAACGCTTAACTAACTGTTAAACTAAAACACAATACAAATAGTACGAGTAGGAAGCCCACATTCTGGAGCCTTGGCATCCCTGTTTATAGATCGATTCACACATAAATACGTTCATATATATATATATGTATATTAATATTCTGTATACCCACTCTATAAGCAGGTGTATGTTTATCATTATATGTCGCAACTGATATGAATTGCAAAATACTCTTAAAAAAAAAAAAATAATTTCTCTTTTTTTTTATATATTGATTTATATATATTTTGTTTTCTTAAATTGTTTTCAGAAATGGGAATAGTTAATAGTTTTAATCTCGTAATTGTTTAAAATAGTATTTGCTTTGCGAACTGTTAAAATGGTAAGCTAAGCTTACAATTTATGTCTATCTTATGCTTATCTATTGTACGTTGATAATCTACATATAGGTATATATATATATATATATATTCTTACACTTATAGGCTGGTAATAATATTTATGTACAGTAGCAAAATACTTAGCAACGTTTCGATTAAACAATAATAATAATAATAATATAGTTATGTATTTTTTTATGTAAGGAAACTTAGAGAACAACAATCGGGTAATATATTGAAAAATACATATAGGTAGGTTTATATATATATATATATATATATATATATAGTTTTATGTGCTCGCAAGAGAGTTGAAAATTTCCTTTTAATTTTTATATTTTTTTTTTCTTTTTTTTTTTCCTTTTGAGGGATTGGCCAAACATTTTTTGTGGCTCCGAATAAAACGAGATCTATATAGTTTATCGCATATATATGCGATTATTGAAACTCTACACAGAATATGAAAACACATTTTGGATATTTAGCTACTCTCTCTCTCTCTCTCTCTCCCTCACAAGGAGATGAGAGTGCATCCTCCAAAGGGAGGAATATCTCTCCATCCAAAATCGTTCTGCCTTTTACAATTCTGTTGTTGTTGTTGTTCTTGTCTGTCTCTTCGCTCTCTCTCCTCTCTCTCTCTCTCTCTCTGCGCCACTCTCTCTATTCTCTTGGCTTTACTCTGCCAGAATCATCATGCTCTTGATGCTGGCCACCTCCGATTCGAGTCTCTCCAGCTGGCTTTTAAGCATTTGATCGCGACCCACATTGGATCCGCTCACATTGGAGCCAGCCACGGCTGAGACGGCAACAGCGGAGGCAATCGATGAGGGGGAGGCAGAGGAGGCGGGGACGGAATCCTTGGGCGCGAGCAGTTTGCGTTGAAATTGCGCCGTCCACTCGGCACTGGCAATGGAGATGCCCGAGTCGCGTTCATCGCTGGAGTTGTCGCCGCCATCGTTCCACGCTGGAGATGCACGCAGATTGCAGCTGGGTTCCTGTTTGATGTGCTGCAGCGAGAGCAGCGCTGTGGCCGCCGCATCCTTGTCGCCCAGATGCGACTTGTGGCGCAGCTTGAGGGGCAGACAATTGTTGGCATCGCTGGCGCTATTGTTGCTGCTGATGCCGCCGCCGCCGCCGACGTGCTGTGAACTTGTCCGTTGCAGTGTTACAGCCGAATGGACGCCGTGTGGATGGTGATGATGATGTGGATGTTGATGTGGTTGATGATGCATATTGTGTGCGCTGTCATCGGCCATGTCGTGCTCCTGCTCATCATCGCCAGAAACGGCGCCCGACGACGAAGCGGACGAGGCGGCGGACGACGTGGACGATGTGGTCGAGGAGAGCATATGCTCGTAGCTGGGCGAGGAGCAGGCGCCTCTCCTAGACAGATTCAAGACACTGGCAGCAGCTGAGCTGACAACCGAGGAGCAACTGCTGCTGACGGCATCGACGGCACCGCCGCTGCTGCTGACGCTGTTGTTCTCAACGACCACATTGTGACTCTGCAGATAGCTGGCCACCTCCAGTTGCTCCTTGCTAATGGCCACATACGCAGCAGCTGCGGCAGCAGACGCCGCAGGTCCTGGCGCATAGATGGCATTGCTGCAGGCAGGCGAGGGCGTGGCACCGACTCCGGCCGCATTGTAAAGTGCGCCGACGGCGACAACTTTGCGCAGACTGTCCAAATCCTCGGGTCGCACATTGCGATGCAGCGCCTGTTGCAGCACATGCAGATTGGTAATGGCGGGCGCTGCATCCTGATGATGCATGGGAGTCTGCTGCTGCTGCAGCTGCTGTTGCACCTGCTGCTGATATGGGTGGGCGTGTGAGTGTGTGTGTGTGTGTGTGTGAGTGGCTGCCTGTGCTGCTGCTGCTGCTGGCGGTGGGGGTGCTGCTGCTGCTGTTGGTTGTGCTACATGTTGCAACTGCTGCACATGATGAGCACTCTTGATGGACGTGGCTGCCACAGCTACCACTGGTCCGCCAGCTGACTCATTCAAGCGGCTGTTGGCTACATAGATGATCGGCGAGAGTGGCGGTGCCTGTGTGCCGCCATAGCTGCTGTGTGTGTGTGTCGTGGGTGAACTGTTGCCACCGCCACCGCCGCCTCCGCCATCAGCGCCCGCTGGGGAACAGCCCGACATGGACGACGAGGAGGACGTTGAGGATGCGGATGATGATGAGGAAGAGGCGGAGGAATTGCTGCTCATCTTGGCGCGCTTCGTATTGCTGAGCACCTGTTCGCTGGTGGGCAACGAGGCGAGTATCTTCTCGACGCTCACCAGATTCTCACCGGAGATGTTGAACTTGTCGCGTATGGCATCCAGTTGCGCCTTAAGCACATGATTCTCTTTGGTCAGCTCGATGACACGCTGCTCCAGGACCATATCGTTGTAGCGTCGCTTCTCGCGACTCCGTTTAGCTGCCTCATTGTTGCGTCTCCTCCGATCCCAGTAGCTCTCGTCCTTCTTGTTGTCCGGTGTGAATTCGCGCTGTTTGCGCTGCGAGAAGAGCTCCTTTTGTGCGGCTGTCAGCGTGGATTGAGAGCCTCCTCCAGCTCCACCTCCACCGTTGCCCTGTTGCGCATAGCCGGCATTGCCCGGCCCGAATTTGCCCAGGCCGTGACTATGACCGTGACTGTGTCCGTCGGACATGCCACTGTCGTTCGACTGTGGACTAATCGAGCCACCATACATGGACAGCGGATGCACTGCAGCAGAGAGAGGAGGAGGGAGAACAAAAATTAGAAAGTCCTTCTTTGCTTGAGGCTCGCTTTAACGGGCACTTACAATTGGTGGCTTCGTTGGAGCTGCCGTTCATGGAGAGCGTTGGCGATATGGTCGCCATCCTTACGCTGTTCATCATGGAGGCGGACACTTTGCCGTGACCTTGGCCGGCGAGCACCTCGGGCATTTCCTGCTGCTCCTGCTTGAGCAACAGTTGATGCGTTAAATACTCGCTGTCCCTCAACTGCGGGTGTTCACTGTACTGATGATGATGTTGCTGTTGATCCGCGTAACCGTGCGTAACTGTAAAATTATAACAGTAAGCTTAAATTAATTAATATTCTATTGAGTTATGCTGATGATTTGAAATTTGATTGAAAAATGATTTTCTTATGTAAATAAATGATTTATTATTTTGATGACCTCTTATTAAATAAATTTTAATATTTGATGAATTCTAGAAAAATAATTGGATACTACAAAACCTCAGATTGATTTCTTAAGCAAAAGAAAAATAATCAATTTATAATTTGTTGTTATACAAATAAAATGATTTATTATTTTGATGACCTCTTAATTATGAACAACAGATTAATTTTTAAAGTAAAATAAATATAACAATAATTCCTCCAAGAACATATAAAAATTGAGTAATAAATTTATAAATTTGAATATAAATAAATTGTATTATTTTGATGAGCTCTAGGAAATTAATTTCATGAAATAAAATATAATCTTCAAGGCTTATATAAAAATTGTGTAGTAAATTTATAAATAAATAAATAATTATTAGCTGAGGGTATATTTTATACATAATATTTTAAATACCTAACAAATGACTATAAAATCTTTTGCATTTAAAAAATAATCTGTTCTGCTAAACATTTTTAAAATTGTATTCCAATATTAAACGCAATTGAAATTTACGTCAGCCCCTTATTATTGATATGCCTCAACTAATTAATCATTTTGAAAATTTGCAATTCGACAGTTGACTTTTTTCCCTTATCGCTAATCGCTGTTGAACAACAAAACAAAAGCAATTGCAATCAACGCCACACAGTCTAATACGATCTTGTCTGGCCAAACACACACCCGCAAACACACACATACACACGCATACATTTGCGCTTCTTTGTCTGGTCCTTGGCCTTGCCCTTGCTCAAACCCTCCATCTCCTCTCCTCCACACTCTCTTACACTCAACACACTCAAAAAATCTACCGACATACATACAGACAAACAAAGAACCCACTCGAAGTTCAAACGTATGTTTGTATGTATGTGTGTATGCACATTTGCTTTCATTTTTAATGCGGCGAAGCATTTACACAATGATTACGGCAAATGATGCAAGAATCAACGAATTAGACGACAGCAGCAGCAGCAGTACTAACAAAGACAAAACAAATACAAGCGCACGTAGCCTCACTCGCACACACACACACATGCATAGCTAGAATAGCAACGTAAACAAGAAATCACACGGCGAGATTTGGCTGTATTTGTGTTTCTCTCTTGCTCTTGTTGTTGCTGTTTTTATTGTTGTTGTTGTCTTTGTCTCGTTGTCGCCTCACCCTCACCGTGACCATCGAATTGGCATTTGCAGTTCAATGTGCTACAATACACACACACACACATTTATACTCGTTTAGCCATAAACTGGCTTACTCACGTCAGCAGCCAGACGCTGCCAGCGTCGCTGCCGCCGGCAACCCCTACGACTCCTACACCGACATTTTTTTTTTATTATTTTTTACGTCGACGCTGCTGCGCTGCTGCAGTCGCTGCTTGGGTCGAAATTCACAAAAACAAAATGACTAAGCGCGCTGCTGCTGCGCTCTCACCCTAGCACTCTCTCCCTCACTCGTTCTCTTTCTCTCTGTGTATTTATTTATTTCGCATGAGTTTGTTGTTTTGCGTTCTTAACTAATAAACACATTTTTGGCACTGTTGTTTTGTTAAATTTGTTATTGCACTTACATTGTGCTTTATGTTTTGTTGCTGTTGTTGTGCAAAACTGCGTATAGCGACTTCTATTGTTGTTGTTGTACAGTTTATCCGTGCAGTTGTGGTTGTTGTTGTTGTGCTTGATTATAAACAAATTTGTGGCTTTTGCAGTCTCTTGGAAAATGTTCAACTTTTTCTCTAACGGGCACACTATCGACATAATGTTTTCTCGTGTAATTACAAGTTTTTTTTAATCACAATTTTTATTATCCATTTGAAAATCGCACATAAAATTCGAAATTATAACGGTAATGCGTCGATTTCGAATTTAGAACTTGGCAGTTTTTTTCCTTTTAGTTTTGATTCACTTGGCATTTGTATACCAATCGGAATATTTTTGCTTTTCTTTATTGAAGTTTTAGCTGGCTGATATTCTTTTTTCAAGTGGGCGTCCCACAAACACTTTTAACGGTTTTTCTTGTCTGGGACTTTAAATCGCCAATAGTAGATTGCACTTCATTCAGTATTGGAGCGCAATTCGCGAGCGCATTCACGACCGCTTCGAACGAATGCTGAATCGCAATTGAATTTGTAAAAGCATTTCACTCGACAACCGCCGTCGAATAGTAGCCGCGGTCACGTTGCCACTGCACGCAGTAGCGACACGCGACTTGGTTCGAACATCGAACGTCGTCGGCTCGAACATGTTCGCAACATGAACATAGCTGCGCTGCGAGCCATGGGTAAAAGTGAAATTTTAGCTGGTTGGAATCTGGTTGGAGTCGCAACTGGTGCGCTGCTTGCTGCTTGTTGCTGCCTATTGCGCGTTGCAGGCGATCGATCACATTGCCGTTTCTCGTTATTCGTTGCTCGTTCTCTTGAGTTGAGTAATCAGCGTCAATCTGAAAAACATTTTGAGCTGCACATTTCAAAACTAGAACGTGACTGTGCCCCGTGTGTTCGTTCCAGGTTGTAGAGGGTGGCGGATTGGTTGGGTGACTGTTGCCTGTTGGGGTAACAAACATGATGACGGCGATAAATACGGAAGGTATTTTTTTTCTGTTGCATTGTGTGTATGTACGTAAGGCAGCTGCTGGTTGCTGTCTTGTGATGACGCAAGCGACTTATACAAAAATATCGCAAGAACGAAAATGTTGCACGTAGTAGTATCGAAACTTCGTCAGAGGATTGAAGGTTTCTATAACTGTTTTGTACCCATATATTGGAATTTAATCACTTACTTTTCAGCTGGTAAACAGTTGAGGTCTATTTACACTCTGCGGCTATTTATAGAGTTTTTATGGGTTCCATAAATTAAATATTTAATAAATACCAGTTAAAAAACGAAAAAAAAATCCTACTTTTTATCAATCAATTTGCTATCACAATTATTTTCAAATAACGCTCACCTTATTGAATTTAATAGGGTCTAGGAAATTCGTTGTATCTTTTTCATCCAATCTAATCTAATCGAAAATTTTCGTATACATTATGATTTCTAGTTCGGTGTCCCATAACTGTATGAAAAGTAGGCTAAAGGTGGACAAAATGCATTAATACATTTATGTACATATATATATATTTATGTGATATATATATATATATATATATATATATATATGTGTGGTTGAGTGTGTGTCACAG
This sequence comes from Drosophila nr. medialis 2 BK-2023a, assembly GCA_035044325.1. Classification (NCBI taxonomy): domain Eukaryota; kingdom Metazoa; phylum Arthropoda; class Insecta; order Diptera; family Drosophilidae; genus Drosophila; species Drosophila nr. medialis 2 BK-2023a. The sequence goes on from JAWNMH010000394.1 coordinate 1,655,919, forward strand.
TGTTCTAGTTCTGAATAAGACATGATGTAATGCCCTGATCACATTCGGTAATTGTACTCACCTACACATACATACATAAGATATATGCATACACATATCATACGATATTTACGTATATATTTATAGATATATATATATGTATTTGCTGAATGCACATATTATTTAGCAGCGCTTTCGTAAGCCCAATAAATCAGAAAACCATTATATAATAATCGCCACTAGCTGAGCAAGTGACAAAACAAACAACGAATCAAATACATATATACATACACATATATACATGTTTATATGTATATATACGTTACATATTATATATATATAGTAGCAAATATTCAGTAATAAACAGTCAACAAATGCAATAGCATTAAAAATTAATATTAATTGTCATTTTTCATACTTAGTATTTAATATTCAAAACCCGGCATATTGGTGGAAAATGCTTGACATTTTTTGGAAAATACATTACGAGTAGCAATTAATCAAAAAGAATGTTTGGCTTTTGCTGTTTTAATAAGTTTTTATTTAAATTTTTTGAATAAGTTATATATTCTTGACAAACATCAGTTTGGATAACAATTTTTTTCAATTGCAATGAAGTCCAACATTATAATGATATCACTTTCTACTTAATTACGTTTAATCGATAACTTCCATAGTTTTCAGAATTTCGATTAAAATCGATTTTCAATAGCATAACAAATTTTAAAAATATATCTTTCTAACCGAGATTGTGAGGTATTGAGATAATGAGAAACACGAAAGCAACTTGTATATTTTTTACAGGGTATCTTCTAGTCGAACTCCCTCAACAAGGGCATTCTTATTTGTTTTGTGAAGAGGGAACAGATCTGACAAGCTAGCTAAGTGTATCCATTAGAATAAGAATAAAATACAGAGTATGCGCTAGTCGACCACTTGACAGCTAGAACATATTATTTATAAAGCAGCTAGCACGTTGCAAAACAACCACATCATCAACTAGAATATCTATACATATGTGTGTGTATGTGTAACTGAAATCAATGTCTTGTCAGTTTCACAGCTAGTCTCCCCTCCGCCGACTCACGTCTCTTGCCAACCCACTCGCACTATAGTCTGACCAAATAGTTGTTGTTGTTGTTGTTGCACTTATTACTTAAGCCAATCTCAATGGCGAATGCGAGTGCGAATGCGATAGCAACAAGAACAACAAGTACAGCAATAAGAACTACAGCCTAAAGCAAGCGCAAAAAAAATGTTGATTTCCATAGCAAACTCAAGTCTCGAACATGTGAGTTCGATGTCGCGGGAGCGATGCACTGCCAACAGCACATTGGCGAACACGTGACCAACAACGACGACGACAACACAACAAAACCACTACTTGCCCAGCAAGTATCAATTATAAATAGAACCCAAAAGGGACGTGTCGTGAGTGGGGCTCGGAAGGGAAAGGGGTTGGGCGAGTTCTGAGCTGAGAATGGTTAGCCATTTACTGTCGATAGCTTATATTACGTTGCTGTTGCTGTTTCGTAACACTTTGACGTCTTTGCACACACACACACACAAACAGACACATGCACATGCTTGCAGTGTAACATTTTCCGTCACTCCCCTACACACAACGTGAGCAAACCTTTTCGCAGCTGATTACCTGTGTGCCATGTGCTCTCCCTCTCTCTCTCTCTCTCTCTCTCTCTATCTCTTTCTTGTGCTCTGTCTCTCTTTGAGTGCTGGGATTCTGATGATGCTGGGCATGTGCACAAATACTGGCACCCCACGTGAATTAATTGACTCACGTGTACTTGTCCTACTGGGTGCTTGATAATTCTCGCAAAAATACGAATTAATTGAGCAGCAAAAAAAATAAAAAACTTGGCAGTGATTTACTTTGGATCGGATTATGCAATTGTTTTTCAATATTATTAGGGTTAAGTATTCTTGCATTTCATTAATTGTATCTTGAATAATTAGTGCACTGCCAACCACCCCCCTCTCCCCCACCCCACCGACTGAGTGCATTTGAATATTGAGCAGCAAAAAAAAAAAACAAACAACGATTTAATTTGGGCGCAAACCTAATTGGATTATGCAATTGTCTCTCCATTTATTGTTAGGATTAAGTATTCTTGAATTTCATTAGCTGCTATTTGCATAATTAGTGCACTCGTATAATTAATTCACTTGAATTATGAGTTCACTCATAAGAAACCGATTAAAAACTGCGATTTGAAATTACGATTTTGGTTGCAGAATCTGCGTTTCTCATCCGATCTTAATGATTTTTTCACAGCTTATCCATCAAATGGAAGACTATACCCCGTAAATGATGTCACTTGGTGCTATCGAATATCGATATTTGCATATTGAGTATAGTTATCGATCAAGAATTTAAACGAGAATTTGCATTCCAAATTTATTCTAGCTTTTATAGTCTGTTGTATAGAGAAAGGCAGAAAGACGATTATCACTAAATCATATAGCTGTGATGCTGATCCAGAATACATATATACTTATAGTAAGATATGCCGTCATCTGCCTGCTACATAATTAGCCTCTTTCAACTTCATTATTCCCTTTTTTCAACCCGTATAAAAATCATTCAAAGAATTAATAAATTACTAATTTATAAATACATAATACATAATACATACACATAATACATAAACACGTAATACATAAGCTAGAAAAATACATAATTCTATTATATATATTAACCAGCATGAACTTAACTTTGATTGCATTGTTGTGACACATATTTATTATAATACTAGAAGATACGAATACATATTTGCTCACAAATACAATTACAATTATTATTTTTACAGTTACAATTAATTATTTCTACTGCTTGGACATCAAATCACAAACTTTCTAATCTCTTTAGTATTTATTTCGAGTTTCGGCTGCATTTTTATTATATTTCCGCTCTGGCCCCTACATTTGTACTCGTCTCTGCTTTGTAAGACCACAGCAAGAATTCTCTGATAAGAATTTGTTTCCCATTTTACATAATCAGTCTCGGCTTTTGTTCCATTTTTTTGTTGTGGCGAATCAGCATCAGGAATGAACATTTTTATATAACTTTTAACTGTTAAATAACCTTACTCATATAGAAAGCACGTATGTACACTCAGAAAGAAATGTACCCTAAAATTGTTTTCGAATATATTGAATATAAGGCGTCTTATCTACAGATATACTCAATTTCAGCTTTTCCAAAAAGTATTTGGTCAAGATTCGACGGATTTTTCAAATAAGACATTTCCATTTTGAGAATGTTATAATTGGATAAGATAATAAGGATGTTAAGGATATTATAATTGTATCGTGAAATTTGAAGATATATATTCTTGATCACCATCAGCAGTCAAGGCTGATGAGCCATGTTCGTCTGTCTGTACATATTTCTCAGTTAGCCATATACTTCAAATATGAAATCTATATTCTCATTCATCCTAGGCAGATCAAGTGTATCTCTTTTTATCGATAACTGTCCCCCCTCCGTCCGATATGCGATAATCGATAAAAATCGAATTCAGCTAGCAATAATAGACACATTATAAATATTTTGACTTCCAATTAATATATAATATATAATATACCCCGACATATTATCGATCAACCGTTACCCTGCTATCTACAGGGTATCTGCTGTTTGAGTTGTCTCGCCTGCCGCAATTCAGTGTATAACAGCAAAGCTAATTCGCCAAGTCAACAAATCTATCAGTCAATCAGTTGTTTATTTAGTCATACATTGTAGTGCTTACATAATGTCTCCAGATCTACGTATTATTTTTGTTGCTCTTCACCCCGCCCCTGTCCCTATCCCTGTCTCTGTCCGTGTAATCGCATTTGTCAACGTTATGTTGTTTATCACTCTTTGGCTGTAAACATTGTGAAGAGGGCGCAATAAATGATTGTCTTTATAATGTAGCAACTTTATAATAAAGTATATATATACATACATCCTGGAACTCCGCAAAAACGGATACTTAAATGGTCAATCTGAGCTACTCAACTGTGTATAACATCAGTCGACGCAAATCGGATTGAGGGCAAGGGCAGAAAGGCACCAAAAAAGATTTTCACCGAAGAGGAGGAGCGAAGGACCATCAGGAAAATAAGGGAAAATCCCCTATCGGCTCCAAAAGTAACTCAACTGGTGCAGGATGAAAAGGGGAAAAGGTGCTGTGTGGAAACATGGCTTCAATGACCGAGTACCACGGAAGAAGCCCTTTTTAAGCGCAAAAAATAAACGGACTTGGATGACGTTCGCCAAAACCCACTTGGACAAGGACTTGGAGTTCTGGAACACAGTGAAATTGAACATTTTTGGCTCGTACGCACGGAATTCTGTGTGGTGACAGTCCAATATTGATCTGAATCCCAAACACGTAAAGGCGTATATATGTATATATATATATTTATAGATAGGGCACATTCTTTTTATTATTGTTGATTTGATTTGCAACAATGTTTGTGGTAAGTGGCTGTAAATTTGCCCCGTTCTGTTGATAAGAACGTTTCTAATTGACACTTAAGTTGAGTAACAAATGAATGACATTCATTTCTGGGAAAATCTATTTTTGCAAGTGTCTGCGGAACAAGTAAGTCGAAAGATCTCGACTAGGAGACATGCTGGACCCAAAGTCCTTGCTACCTGTATGGAAATAAGATTTTCTTCCCAGCTGCTGAAGCGATCTTAATAAAATATATAAAAAATAATCATTGTTATGTAATTTTATCTATATGCCCAATAAAAAAGATATATGTTTAAAATTGTGACTTCTATTGCAATCGGTAATCGATTTGCATCGCTATGCACGAAACGGTGACAGTTATCGATAAGACTCTTGGAGTAAGCCATAAGTTATATTACCAATTTAGAATCTTTAGCTGTATATATAGTCTCTGAGATCATACGGCAATTTTAGCACTACTTCATTAACACTTCTTAATTATTTTCAATAGGTGCAGGGTATAAAATTCCATAATATCTTCAAGAACCGGACTTTATCAAAACATATATTTATAATCTATGCATATTTATTGTTCAGATATATATATATACTATAAGTTATACCCACATAAATTACGGTCTACAATCAGAAAGTCTTCATTAATATTGCAGTGCGAGTTGAGCAACTGATTGAATGATTTTTGTATATAAATAAATATGTGCAGAGCTTTGATAACGGTAATATGAAATTTTCGAGCGACTTCTGTACTTATAAGATGTATTTCGAATTCGACTCTTCAAGTATGATCAAAACCAGTAGCTAGTATCTATTATAAAACTATATTTCTAGTTAATTCGAACTTTTGTTTTCAGTCCAACTTACGACGTGACCCCGTTTTCAACTAGAAAGTCAACTGGATTTTTCAAGCTTCTTCATTATCAGGCTGATCTGCTTCTAAATTGTAGTTTTTTCTTTTCTTTTTCATACACACATGATTACTGGCTGCACGACGAGCTAGAAAGCTTTTCTTGGCCATGATCAGGGCAGAGAGTTGTTTGGAGTTGCTTGGAGCCAAATTGGTTCGCCCACCCAATATGACCCCGAAAGCATTTTGAGCGCCAACGATTTTTCTGGAGAGTTGTGTGGCGGTTGTTGTTGGCCGTGCAACGTGAGAAAGCATAAAAGCACGGCATTACCAAATCCACACACGGCATATCAACAACATTCTCAAATCCTCTCCACGCACTCCCCCACCCAATACACATATCTTATACGAATGTAACCCAACCGTCATTCCCGGGCAGAACAGCACAGCAAATCACAGCACAGCGTTACGTTAATTGTTGTTCGGGCACATGCAACATGTTACAACCTGTTTGCAGTGCGACACGTTGCGAGGCTTGCGCTGCGCTGGAATAAAAAACGTGGGTGGTTGACGCGGCAAACGTGACAACGTCGGCCAAGTTCGGTGTAATTTTCTGCTGGCCTACTATTGAACAGGTTGGTTAGCTGAAGCAAGCATATTGGAAAATTGCCCATTGTATTGTGTGTCGTTCTCACGTTGCACATACGCCACGAGTGTGTTGTGTTGTGCGCCCAAAAGTGATTAGAGGGGTTGCTAGCACATTACTTTCTTACATGACGAGGGGCGCTTTTTATTATGAAACGATAAAAATCCAGGGCTACAACTGAGAGCTGCAACGTGATTTGCGAATTGTGCGCAAAACTACGCAACGCCAAAAACCTAATTTCTTGATTGATTCGACATCGAACAAAGACATTGCTTGTTCGATATCGAACTTAAGTGCGTGCATGTGTGCGAGAGCATGGTTGTGTGTGTTGCGACCCTTGCAGTTTTTTCGGTTGTCTGCAACAGTTTCAATTTCAAGAGCAGCGACGTCAACGTTGGCGTCAGCGTCAGCGTTGGCGTTGCTTTTTGGCTTTAGCTTTGGCCGCGTAATGAGTGCAAATGTGAATGAACTTGCCCGTAAACGACGCACACGCAGCCAGCTCTACTCACTCATTCACTTGCTCGCTCGCTCGCACTCATCCTCCTCAATGTTATCCCCCTGCCTCCGCTCTCCACTCTCCGCTCCGCATGCTGCTATTCTGGCAGAGCGAACCGAAAATCCCAACAAAAAAGTGTTGGCTTATAACTTTCACGCCAAAGCTCACTTACACACTCACACATATGTGAAAGGTGGATGTTCCGTTGTGTGCATGCACATACATGTATGTATCCATGTATGTATGTATAAATATTTAGATACGCTTCTTATATAAATATTTACATTTATCCACTTATTCGTTTGATAACAATCTGTTATATGTTCTTCTGGGTTCTTTGTTTTATTTATTTATTTTTTTGTACTATTTTCGTGTGACACATATTCATAGATTATTTTATTATAACGCTTATCAGACACATAATAATAAATACCAAAAAAATTCAGAGTTGTTTTCTTTTTATCACACAAATAGAAGAGAGTCGCAATTGAGAAATCACTTGACAAAAGAAAGAAAGCAGCCATCGTTGTCCCAATCAGAGTGTGCGAGGAACAGAGAGGGAAGCTGATAACACTAATACACACACTCACATGCTCACACACATAATGCGCAATGCGATGTCAAAGACTCGAAGCTTTGTAGAAATTTGGGTCTTGCTCTAGTTTTCACAACCAAAGTTCAACGATCGATTGCAAAGCCAAAAAAACAGAAAGAGCTTATGCGTGTGTGTGTGTAAGAGAGCGCACGAGAGAGAGAGTAGCAGTGTAATATTAATTGGGGGCTCTCTTGCGACGCGCAGAACTCACGCGTCATTTGTAGAAAGATCTACGCGCAATACGAATTGCTGCTTTCTGCTTTCTTTTTAACGTGCAACTTTTGCGTTACGTTGCTGTTGTTGTTGTTTTTATTGTGGTTATTTTGCGGATGAAAGAAATCTGGCAATATGTATAAGAAGTAATTTTATAATATTTATGTATTGTTTATTTCGTTATTATTTCGTTAGGAAAACGATTAGAATAATGAAATTATTATCTGTAAAATGTATCTTAAAATCATGCATGATCATGCATGCATTTATGACTTGTAAAGCTTTTGACCCCCTCCACCCCCCGCAACACACCATACTCCCACAAGAATGGAAAGTCAATGCACGCAGCGACAGCGACGCAAAGCTCAGCAGCAGCAGCAGCAGAAATAACAAGAAAATAAATAGCTTTATTTTGTGACTTTCTTTTTTGAAATGAAATTATTATTAGAATTTCACATAATATGTTTGGCATTGTGTTGTGGCAAAAATCGAGTCCAAGCTGTTAATTGCTTAATTATTAACGCTTCGCCATTAAATGTCAATAACAGTAAATATGTAAGCATTTGTGTGTGAATATTTATGCATATGTGTGTGTAGGTGTTACTTCTCAGAAAAAAATATATATTCATTTCTATGTTTATTTATTTATTTCTGTTTCATAACAAATAACTCACAAACTAGTTTTAATTTAATTATACATTTTTATATGAGTTTTCAATAAGGTCAGAGTAACAAAATGTATAGAATCTAAAATAAATAAATTTCTTATTACTTTCAATTTAATTATTAATTTTAATATTAGTTTTTATTTATGTCAGAATAACAAAATCTATAGACTCTATTTCTGTTTCATAACAAATAAATCACTAATTGCATTTAATTTAACGATTTGGCACACAAATAAGCACGGCGAAAACTCAATTCCAATTCTCTTTAAGAATAACCTCAAAATGTAAGCAATTATGTAATGTCAGAAGAAAAAGCACTTAAGTACACACACACACCTACATTCTCACATATTTGAATAGAAAAAGCTTAATTGGGTCAAATGGCAAGCGGTGAATATGGCACACAAAGTATACAGAGCGATTAGCGCAACGATATAGAGAGAGAGAGACGGAATGCTCAACAAGTTTTTCGGAATTAGGTAAACAGCATTATTATGGACACTTTTCGAGTCCACAATACCGTTATGCGCCAACAACAGCAGTGTCTCAGTCAGCAGCTAAAGCTGAGAATAAGAACCGTAAGAGAGACGATGATCAATGGGTCAGTCAGTCACTCAGTCAGTCAGTCTGTCAATTTGACAACGCACCTCAACTCAACACAACGCAACGCAGAGTTAGCGAAGCATTCCCAAAAGAGAGCGCGCAAAGATTTTTCGTCTTATGTAATCAATTACAATAAGAACGATAATAAAGAAGAAGGCAAGGCAGAAACAGCGCTGAAAGCTCAGCGAGCGCGGCTCGTTCTTACTTTCACCGTTAAAGTAGGCCGACTGAGCACTCGATTAACACACACACAAACACAAACACACATCATGTAATTACGAAACTTTCACGCAAGACACACTCGCATGTGACAACTCATACATGTGTGTGCGCAACTCTCTTAACGTTAACGTTCTGACGCTGCAACATTGTGTTGTTTTTTCTTTTGTTACTTTTTTTTTAAGTTTTTCGTCTTTCGTTTCCAGTTTAGAATTGGGTCAAATAACGGATTTGTGTATTTACCTTGCGTGGCAGCAGCGCACTCACTCAAACAGAGACACACACACACGCACACAAAAGAAACTTCTGCTGCGGCAAGATCAGCTCAAGAACGTAACAAAGCTCAAGCAGCGTCATCATTCACCGCAGTCGCTCTGAACTGCGCTGCCTTCTTTTCGTCTTTACGTCTTCACACCGCTCACAACACACAAACCGAATTTCAAATTCAGAGCACACGAAACCGGTTGACGTTTGAGTTGTTGTTGTTGCGCTCGCTTACCTAGTGCCCGGCTTTGCTTTCGGGGCTCTGTCTCTCGGCTCGCTCATGCAGGTTGCGGCTCAAACATGCTGCGTGTCTGACTTGCTTTGAGCTTTCGTTTGTGTGTGTTTGATGGCTGTTCTACATTTGAGCTGCTGGTGAAAACACAAAAAATAATACGCGTAACGCGTTGCAAGAGAAGACGACGACAACTATAGCAAACACCGGTTTAGAACGTTCACTCACGCCCAATGCTCATTAAAAGCAACGTTATAAAGATCTACTGTTTGTTTTTTCTTTCTTTTTTTATTGCTCAAGAAGAGAAAGTGTTACGCCAATTGATTGTTTAATTAATTTTTCTTCTTGCCGCGTAGAAGCAACGCATAGCCATATGTACACACACACACACACACATCTACCACATATGCATTTGTTTGTATGCGGCTGCGGTGTCAATAACCACAGCAAGACCGAGGCCAGGGTAAAAGTTTTGCACAATGCGCTTCATTTGTTGTTTTGACAACATCTTCTTACATACGTCGTGGGTCTCCCTCTCTTCCCCCCCCCCCCCCCCTCTATCTATCTATCTCTCTCTCTCGCGCGCTCTCTAGTTGATTGGCAATTTGCTTTCGCGCTGGCACTTTTTGGCTTTGGCTTTTCACTTGGCTGCGGCGACTTCATTCTTAAGTCGGCCATTTTGCAATTGTTGTCTGTGTCGCGTCTATCGCAGCTAATGTGTCAACTGTACAACTGTACAACAAACTGTCGAACCACGAACGTTGGCCAAATGAATTATGCATTTCAGCAAACTGACAAACTTTCCAAATTTCTTTCTTTCTTTACTAATTGTTGCTGCTGCTGTTGTTGTTGTTGCTGTTGCTTCTACAATTGTCGCTTATTGCCATTATGTGTACTATTACCAACCACTTGGCTTTTTAGAAAACTCGTACAATTTGCAACTCGTGCATTATTTTCTAAGCTACAAGAATATTTGCCACACATTTTTTTACCTCTCTCTTTCACCCCTTTTACTCTTCCTTTTCATAAACATAAACATTTTGTATTTGGATTGACTTTTTTTGTTATTGAATTCCTACCAGATTAAATATTTAATTTTATTTCTGCCTCTGCCTTTCTTTGTTAATAATAAATAACTTTATTTTTATTGTTTGTTAGAGCATTAAAAAAATAATGTTTTCCTTTATTTAAGTACCTATTATTTTGAGTCTTTAATTTATTAATTTAAAGTCGACTAAGCAGAAGTACACAAAAATTCAAATTATTTAATTAATTATTATTATTAGTATTAATACTATTACTCTTATTATTATTATTATTATTATTGTCATTATTATCATTACTATTGTTAGTATCATGATTATTATTATTGAATTATAAATAAAACGTATGGCTTATGCATGTTTAACATTATTATTAAAAGTATATATACAATAAATACTTATAAATGCAATTATATAATGCATGCAGCGATAAGAAAGCGCACTGAAAACAGAATATTGCCCGATCCGAGACGCAATCTGCTTGCCAACAAAGAACGATGCCTTTTACAGCAGATACACAAAGAGAGAAAGAAAGAGAAAGAGAGAGAAGAGAGAAGAGAAGACTGCTCGCCACTCTTAGCGGATGTTGCGATTATTACGAAATAAACGAAGAATAAGAATGAAATGCGCAGCAGAAGGCAACAAAAAAACAAAAACAAAATGCTTGCAAAAAAATACACCAAGAACACAACTGACACACACACACACACACTTACATGTGCATATGCATATGCTTGTATATGTTAATGTGCATGTAATTGCAAGTGTTTATGTATTTATTTGCCTAGAATGGGGATAGGCAAGCAATAAGAACATATTATCCCTATATAGGAGAAAATTTCAACGGCGCAGGCAGCGCACAGAATTCAACAGAAATGCTAAATTTAGAGCAACGACAACAGATGGCGCGCAGCGGCAGGCAGGCAGACAGGCCCCAATCCCCACAATCCCCATTCCGATTCCCTCGATTCTCATTCCCCATTCCACGATCCCTGGCTGCAGTCGCGGTCGCAGTCCGCATCAAGCAGTAGGTTGATTGGTCATTCAATAAACCAGAAAACGTTCTGGCTTGCTCTCTCTCTCTGTCGCTTAATCACGCGCGCTCCTTCTTTCTCTTAGTGCGCTGTTAAACAATTTGCGCAGTTGCAGCGTGAGCAAATGTGCCAATAAAAACAACAGCAACAACAACAACAGTAACGAATCGAACCGAGACGAGCCGAACTGAGACGAGACGAAACGAACTCAAACTGTTGCGCCCAAAAACTTGAACTTTGCATGCAATATTAAAAATGTGTATGAACTTTTTGCAGTCGCGGTGCCATCGACCGATAGACACCACATGACCTAAACGCTTTTTATGGCTAGCTGTTAATTAGTATCCACACACACATATATGTATATGCATATATATATATATATATTTATATTTTATGCATTTGTACATGGTTTGCTGGCTGGCTAAGGCGAACAAAGGCAACAGCAAATGGTTCATTTTTGGTTAATCACAAATTATTACGCGCATATTGTATAAATAATTGTTACACATCTGACCTTTGAACTTTAGACATTAAAATAATTAGTCATCACCGTTGCAGCACTGAAATTTTGGCTGACTAACGGGCTATGCTTGAAGAGCCCTGTTGTCAAGAGCATTACCAGTGGAATCCAGAAAAGCTCAAGGAGCGACCGACCTACAAGTGTGTATGTATATGTGTATGTGTATTTACAAACATAAAAGTTTGTAAAGCTTTTCGCATATGTCGATTATTGTGTGCTTTTTATTCGAAATTTTCAATGTTTATTTTATGCTTAAATATATACTATAGAAATTGAGAATTTTAAAGTCTTACTTTAATTATAATAATAAGAAAGTTTCAAATTAATATTATTATTATTGTTGTATTACATAAGTAGTCAAGTTGGTGCTGGTCAGGAATATGAGAATGTATGTGTGTGTGTATGTATGTGTGTAACTGCATACGCGTAAAAAATATAATGTATCTACTTATTTAAGTAAAAATGGGCGTGGCTTGGTCATGAAAGCGACGCCAAGTGGTGTAATTGTTCTCGTAATAAATATTACTTGTGCCTTTGTGCTTATATAATTTATTATTTATCAACTTTAATATATTTACATTTTTACATTCACGTACTCACATTTGCAGCCAGCTGGCCAAATTTGAAGTTACTAATTTGAATATGTATGTACACACACATTCACATATATGCACATGTAAATAATACGTTAACTCTCGCATTCTATCTCCTTCTAGCCTGTTGTTGGTTCTTATTGTATTGCGCTGCAGCTAAAAAAATTATCGTGTTGGAAACAAATACGCAGGCATATGCAAGAGTGCTCTCTCACTCTGCCCTGGATATGTGCATACGTGTGTGTATGTGTGTGTGTGTATGCCTTGACGCCATGAACATGAACAAACTGAGAGAGCGGCGACTGATTTGTTCAGCCTTGAACTTCTCTTTGGAGTGCATTAACTCGGCGACCGTACAGACACACACACCAGCATACACACACACACGCACGCAGAGACGACGACTGTTGTTGCAAAAAAAGAAAACACAGAACATTTTTGCGCTGGAGCATGCGTGTGTGTGCGTGAGTGAGATAGGGAGTGAGAATTTTTGTTTGCACTGCATTTGTGTCTGGCGTCGCTGTCTGATCTTGTTGTAGACGCGACTGTCTCTGCGCTGCTTTATGTAATCTAGAATGTGGTCTTGTCATACGCACACGTACGCAACTTATAAATAAATATGTATGTGTGTATGTGTGCAGGCAAGTGTGGTTATTTGCATTTACTGCTTATGTATTTGTGTGCGTGTGTGTGCAAGCTTTGCCCTTATCTGTAGCGCCCCCATGTTGTATTATATTACATAAACGTCCACTAATCGCTGCCCAACAACAACAGCGATAAGTTTCCCTTGTGTGTGTGTATATGTGGGCGTGGTGTAAGAATGTATGTATGCATCGTTCCTTGCGTTCCTTTCTCTACACACACACACATACTTGTGTAGCATGAACATTTTGAACCTTTCAGGCGTTGGCCTTGAACCTACTGCCGATCGTGCAGCGGGATAGAATGCTTGGCAAAACAGATACCCACACACAGACACACACACATCCCCAACACACACATGCACCCAGGTAAACGGGCGAACACAATGGAGAGTTATAAAGAGAAGCAAATAAGAACAAAATCAACAGCTACGTCAATTAATTTGTCTTTCGTTGTGGACCAGGTGTTTGCGTAAGTGTGTGAAGGTGCGTATGCATTTATTACATGCACATACATACACACTTTCATACATATATATATATATATATATGTACCTGTGTGCATATGTATTCATATTGCCTGACCCCACACAACATTGCACACATGAGACGCTGACGCAAGACCTTGAGATTGTTGAGTTTCAGTTAATAGGCGACAAAAAAAAATAAAACAATTTTGCCTCTCCTTGCCCCTATCAGCCACATTACCAACAACTTACACACATATATGTATATGAGTGTATTTGTATATTTATGTGTATGTGTAGATAGGTGTGTAGCTATGGCTGATGTAAGCTTTTCGCTCAACTTCCCAGCAGCGAAATAGTGACTGACCCCCATTACCGAATGCATTCTGTATTCACATAAAGTAATTCTAGATAATGAATAAGAGTAATAAGAGTAAGAGCTACATGCTGAAGCTTCTAAGTCAAGCACAAAGCTTGATAAAGCGAAAGCTGCAGCAACAAAAGCTGTGCCCACATTTGTTACATATTTCTTATATGCATGGATTTCACATCTGTTTTACTATCTCTTTTAATTATTGCTTATTCTAGTTTCGTCGTAAAGTGTTTTTCTTTATCGGTTATGTAATTTGTGTAGTGAATAAAATAGATTTTAATGTTTACAAGTTAAATGGTCATATATCCTAAAATAAGACATCAAATTATTTATTTTATAAAGTTTTTAAATTTTATTATTTATTTAGTGTCAACTTAAGTCAATCGCCAAAACAAAATACAAAAAAACCAACATAAAATATTAAAACAAATATTGGAAACTTTCTACATTTTTAATTTATCTATTACACATTTTTCCGTATTTGCATCTGCATTACAATATATTTATCTTGGTTTACAAGGTATAGATTAAGATTTCAATTCGCAATAAGATCTTTTCGCTGCTGGGTCGAGATAACATATACATATTCGCACACATACATACATACGAGTATATTCGTGCGAATTAACATATGCATGCTCTTACGTGTGTGTAATAAGTGCGAAACAAAGGAATAAGTTCTCCAATAAAGTGAACATAATAAAATGGCCACCAGCATTGCATTGTTTTTGTTACTTTTGTTATTGCAGTTGTTGTTGTTGTCAAGTCCAACGACTTCCGCAATTGCGTGTAATGGCAAATCAAATGGCGACTTCTCATCGTCATCTGTCGTCTGTCTTCGTCTTTCTGTTTTTGTGTTTGCTTTTTGTTGCGCTTTTATCTATATGCAGACAACAGGAAAACTTTGAAAGTCTTATGAATGAATATGTGAATCAGCAGTAAGCAGCTCAGCTTTCGGAGTGAAGCGATCAATATCAGAGGACGAAACAAAAGCAGCGACGCCAGCAGAGCAGTGACTCAGTGATGCGAAAGAGAGAGAAAGAGGGAGATGAGAGAGCGAATAACTATCATATACACATATGTATCTACGTACAAATGTACCTAACTAACAGCAGAAGTGGACTTTGAACCCAATTTATCAAATTAAATTAATATTAAAATTAAAATTACTAAATGTTACGAAAAAATGTACGCAATTGTGTACATTTTAACATAACAATTGAATATAAATACATTTCATGTAAAGCTAACGGTTCTCACCTGTTTGGTTGTTGTACTAAATATATTTTTGGTATTTTGTTTTGATCGCGCCTTTTTGCCGCGCTCACTTTCGATGAGGTGGGCGTGGCTCTTGGCAGCCAATGCCAAAACTTTTGCTTTTAATTTGTTGCACGCGCGTCAATATGTACGTAAGAATACTTATATGTTAATTGCTTGTGTTTTCAATACAAGAATTTAGTTAAATTGTGAAATTCACACAGACAAAGATGGCTGTCGTAAAACTAAAAAGATTGCTGCTTCCTGTGACCACAAAATGCGCTCATGTTCTGAGCTTTAAGAATGCAAGATCCAAAAACTCTGAGAGTCGCCCTTTGTTGTACACATACTTAATTGGTTGCGTACAACATGTATGCACAACCTAAGCAGGTTGGATAACTCTGCAGGTCAGATCAAGCATGTTTGAAGCGAACTCGGTTCGTTTGCAACAGGCGCAGCAGCGAGCCGACCCAGTTTTCATTATTTCTTACTCGTTGGTAATTTGATGTTGCTGTTGTTATTGTTGTTGTTAGTTGTCCCCCATCTGAACGTTAGGTGCTTATGTTCTTTAACGGATGGCCAGCTTTCTCTTTTTTTTTTGTCCAAGTCAATTGATATGCTGCGCTATGCTTCTTTTTCTTTTTTTTTATTTGTCGATGCTTAGTTTCTGACTTAGATTTTCGACTCGACCTCATATGAAGATCTCGTTTCTTGCTCCACTTCGATCTTTTCAGATGGCTTCAGTTTACTTTTCATTACAACGAAAAATCATAAATGCGTCTGTGCGTATTTTCATACTAAATTGCATACATAAAATTGATAAAAAGCCACAACTATGAGTCAGCCAAAGAGGCCATCGACTGTTTTTAAATGAACCTTTCAAACTTTCTCTGCTATTTTGTCTCTCTCTCTCTCTATGCCTCTGACGATCTCCCTCTCTGTCCCTTCTTGGTCCTTTTTGCGTATCGCCTTTGGTTGGAAGCTAAGCTTTCAAGGTTAAGCTGGCTGGCGTCGAGCAATGACATTTGCCTGGCGGAGAGCCATCGACCGACTCACAGTGGCACAAAACACCATTTGACAAGCAGATTGTTAAGTAATTTTGTATATAAGCAAAATGAAAGTATTTGCAGCAGTTTAGCGCCTAAAAGCGTTCCACCAAAATTAAGTAGTAAGCGAAACACACATTTAATTTTCATTATATATTAGATATTACTTTTATAATTTTAAGTTTTAATTAAATGTCTAATCAAATTCATTTGTAAACTTAAATAAGGAAGAGCAGTGTTTTCTGCTTAAAATATTAATCATGTTTTTCTATATTTTGATTCATAACGAGATGTGCATAAGTTCGTTTTTAACAGTAACCAACACATATTAATTGAGTCATTAGCTTGTGCACCACTGTGCGTGTCTCTTCTCCTATTGCTCTCACTCCTCGCCAGCTCGATGTCTGCCAGTTTGTTATTGCTCACGTTAGCATTCTCAGGATGCACGCTACACCCTGTTTGTGCGAGCTTATGGCCTGTGTGCGAGAGCAGGACGTACTCAATTGAGCGGGTGATTCGTGAAATAGTCGCAGCCGAATACAAATTTATGCATGCATATGTATGTAAGCAGCTGTATGCGTGTGTGTGTATGTGAGTGCTATGTACTTAACAGGACAGACTGAGAGCGAAAACTTACGTATACGTATATGTATATGCATATGTATGTATGTAAGCGTGTGTGTGTGATGTATATGAAGCTACACAGGAACGGCAGGAAGATGTGCCGCCGACAACGAACTCTCCATTCTCTCATTCCACTCTGTGTCTGCAGAGGGCGTCGTTGTCCTTGTCTGCTTGTTGTCGGTTGTCGATTGGGGCGAAAGGGAAAGGTTATTAGACTTAGCCCAGACATTGGCTGCGGCTGCTCCTTATTGTTATAATAACCTTTCACTTTTGGGTCTTAGCAGTTAGTCGACGGAAGCGTCTGTTTCAGCAATGGTTTGAGTCAGGTTCATCAGACGGCAACGGCGCAAGGACCTTTTTTGTTGTCATCATTTCTTTTTGGGTGCCATCGAACTCGGCCACGTTACGAAAGTAATCTGACAATTCTCGATTCGACTGGTGTTTTTTCGTATATTATTCCCGCCGTTGGCCATTGCACTCCCAACGATTGCACGTATCCCGCGAAAAAGGGTCCATGTCCTTCGGTCACGCTGCCGAGACATTATAATAAGTAACTGAGCAGAGCTTGTGGCATCGTTGACCTGTGACATGTGCTTGAACTCCTTCCAGGGGCTTGATTTCTTTTTGTATTCCCCGATTTGGTTATCAAATGAATATTATTGGAAGAGTTCAAAACCAAAACTTTTCTGATTATTTAGTATGAAATTCACAAAAGGGTTTCCAGGGGAGATTCCAGTTAGGCTTATGAGCCATTAAAGGGGTTTTCTAAGCTCAGCAACTTTTTCAAGCACAACATGTAAAAATGAGCTCTACTAATAGATACCCTATACACAAGTCTTATATAAATTGAAAATACTGAAAATGCTTTTTAACGAAAATTCGATTTTCCTTAGAGTTTTTCAACTAATCTTAATGAAATTTATACAAATGAACAATATTATATCGTGGTATATATAAACTCGTTTATATCTTTAAAATTGTAAATTTTGTTGCTATCGGAAGTCGATTTGTATCGATAAAGGTGCAAGGGAATAAGTTATTGATTAAACTCAAATGAATAAATGAATCTACGGTAAGCGAGAACTAACATTCTAAATTTGAAGTCGAGTCTCTGACATCATATATAATATATATGTACATTAACATCAATAAAAATCTATCCACACACATTCCTTGTGGAAAGCAAAATACAATCAGGATGCACTGAATCGCATACTCATGAGTACACCCACATTCACTTGGATGCATTTGCGAGTATCCAGTAATAAATGAGGCTCAATCTGGCGGGGGTGGAGAAAAGAAAAGCAGCAGCAGCAGCAGCAGCATTTTCAGCATCATGTCAGCTTGAAAACTTTCTAATGCATCAGCCGCAATAGGCCAGAGTTGCAGTTGCAGCTGCTGTGGCAGCTAACGGATGTGGATCGCAGCAACAGCAACAGCAGCAGCATTATGTGTGCCAAATGCAACAGCAAAAACAACAACAACTACAACAGCAAATGCAACAAAAGGTAGAGCAACAAAAACAAATTTCTCTAATGCAAAAACTGCAGGCCGCTTTTCACTGCAAATTACTTAACTATTTTCCCAGTTTCGCTTTGGCGCTCAATTTATTGCCATTGTTGTTGTTGTTGTTGCTGTTGCTTTTGTTGCATATTAGCCATGCAAGCGGGAGGCAAACGGGAAGGGGAAAATGGAAAATGGCAACAGCGCTAAGTTGGTCATGACCATCAAAATGGCCAACAGAGGCGAATGGTTTTTCTTTCTTTCTGCGATTTTCATTATACCCTGAACCAGTTGGAAATGTAAAAGGTAAATAGAGTATAAAGAAGAAGAAAGCATTCCCGACTCCGTAATTTATATATATTCCTGATCAGCATGAAAGGCACAATCGATACAGTTAATTTCGATTGTTTTTTTTCTCAGTTTGAAGTCTATACATATGAAACTTGTCGGATCGGATCATAATATCATATATCTGTATAGTTCAGTTAAACTTTTTTTATGTTAATCGGTCAGTTACGACAGATTTCTTACATAAAGTAAAGTTTATCGAGGGGCAGCAATGGGTGTGGCCTTGAAATTTGTTTATCGATTTGCATTTAGTTGTGTTATCGATTTCCTAGCCTTAGTGGGCGTATTCGACCCAATTTGTCTGACATAGATGAATGTATATTCAAAGTTTCAGAAATGTGCAACAAATGTTAGATTATACGCTTGAATTGAATTTTGCTGAGTGTATATATATATATATATATATATATAGTCGTTCAATCTTTAGCTCCTTAAATGATAATGTTCTCTTCAATGTTAAAAGTTTGTCTTGTAAAAAAGTTAATTATTTAATGCTATTTTCAATTATTTTTACAATTAATGAAATATTTTTAAGTGTATTAATATTTGTTCAATCTCAGCTCTAATTCTCGCCAATTAATTATCTAGGAATATTCAAAATCACTATTATTACCAATTTACACGCACACCCACACACACACACACACACACACACACACACACACTCTAACACATGCATATATATAAATGGCAGACGCATGCAACATAATTTGTGACTGAAACGCGCAATGTGAATTCGTTAACGTGCCGCAAAGTGGGACACATTCATTAGATCAATGCATGCAACAGCAATCTGCAGCAAATTCCCAATTGCTCAAATGCATACACACACACATGTGTGTGTGCTGCAGTTGCAATCACAAAGTTGACGTCGCAGCCGACACACAAAAAATAGAAAGTTTTCATGTTGCATTATTTGCTGCCGTTGCAGTTGCAATTGCAGTTTGCTGCTGCAATTTTCTCTTTGCAATTTGATTCAATAAAATATTGTGTAAAAGCCGACGTCGACGTTGACGTCAGCGTCAGCGTCATCATCAGCGTGAGCGTTGTTGTTGTGGCAACTTTCCCAACTCACAACTGAACTGCAATCGAGGCTTCTAACTCGGTTACGGTTACTAGAAGCAAATAATAATTACATTTGTCCCACTTTACTTTCACTTGGCGAGAGTCAAATGCGAAATGCGAAATCCGAAATGCAATTGCAATCGGCAACTGCAACAACGACGACGACGACGACGACGACGACGACGACGACGACTACAACAATAGAGACAGCGACGTCAGCGTCGACTTTGACTTTGTGTGTTGCATGAAAAGTTGCAACTTTTTCCAGTCGCTCGTTCGCTCGCTTGTGGAAATTGTTTACCGTTTTGTGCCTGCCTGTTGGCAAAAAGGAAAAGTGGGTCAAGCGCAGCATTGTTGTTGTTGTTGTTGTTGTTGCTGCTGTTACTTGTTGCATGCTGCACATGCGGCACACGGGCCCACTTTGTGGCACTTACCACTTGACAATTGCCAAGCGACTCTAAAGAAATTTCCAATTTTTCATTTGTTTTGCCATTTTGCATTTCATTTGCACGAGAAAATGGGTTACGACAATGATTTTCTCTTTTTCTTTCTGCGCATGGTGAAGAAAATGGGTGAAGAGGGTATAATGAAATTGTGCAACAGTTTGTAACACAACGAAAGGCAGCAGGAAGCATCTCTCAACATATATATATATATATATTCTTGATCAACTGTCGAGCATATTTAGTCAGCTCCGTCTGCCTGTTTGTCTTTTTCACCAACTCAATCCTAAGAAGCTCAAGTTTACTATTTGATCGAAAACTTTGCTCGTTGTGCGATTATCGATACAAATCGATAACTGATATAAATAAAAGCAGCAAGCTAAAAGTTATAAGTTTCTTCTTTGATAAAACAAAATATTGACGTAACTTAAATCAACTGTCAAAAAAAATGAAGAAAGTAGAATGATAAGCGAAGCGAGCTCAAATATGGATAGGTTTGTATTCTGCAGAAGAAGTAGCACCTAAATATATAAGTCAAACTTTGTAAGCGGATTTAATTCCAATAAACGAATTTATACCGCTGCTGAGCAAGTAAACTGTTCTTAAGAAAAAGGAATTTCAAGATTTATTTAAAAAAAAAAACTGGAATTGAGGCATTAAAAAATAGCTCTCAGTGAAAAATTGCAAAATGTTCGATAAATGCTGTGCTTTTGGCAAAAATTTTCCAAAACTAAGGCCTCTAAGAAAGTTTTCAAATGTTCTTCTACTATAATTAAATAATTAAAGGAATTTTATTATCTGCGTTGAGCAACATCTTAAATTTCCAAATTTCCACTTTAAACTCTTGCTTCTTAACTGTTCTTCAGTCAATGTACCTGCCTCACTCAATTAGAAAATGAAGCATTTTCCTTAAACCTCAGTTTTTAAAGCGTTTTTCAAGTTATGTTGCATTCGACCGCCGTTTAACAAAGCGTTTTGCAACACTTGAAAAACATTGACTTACAGCTCTGACAACTCAGACAGTAGTCATTCTTGGACTTCTTTAAACTTTCACCTTAGATTTGGTTTTCAGTCCGCCATCAAAATTGAGAACACTTGCATAATTACCTTCTTGCATTTGACTGTGCGGAACTGGAACCTGTCTTTTAATCGATTCAATATATATTCAAGAGCCGACTTCAGCGCACCTTCCAGTCGAGCTCTCTCGACTGAGGTATTCTTAATAGTTTCTGGTATTTGTTGTTTGTTTTTTTGTACTTTTCGTTTAACATTTCTTCACTTTATTTTCTAGCATTTTAATGTTCTTTATATATTACTCAATAGTAGTACATGAAACTTAAAATAGTTTTTTATTTTCTTTTTTTTTCTTTACTTTATATTGCGTTAGACACTTAATTTGTTGTTGATGTTGTATTTGCTGTTGTCTCCCATGCTGTACATTAAACAATTATAATTATTATTACTTATTATTCTCCATTTAATGTTATTTGCACAAATTTTGCGACTGTGCTTGTATTTTTATTTACATGTACTTAAGTCATTTTTTTTTTGTTTCTTTTTTAATATATAGTCGAATAGAAATAAAATATTAATCGTTTTTTTTTTGTTTTTGTTTTTGGTGGTCCGTTATGAGTGGTTTTATCAAATAGAAAATTCTCATTTGACTATTTCAACAATACTTAAAGCCCACTAGTCAAATAAGTGTCCGTTTTAGCATTTTGATAGCTGATACTAATCAGATGTAAATTATATATGATTTAACGCAAAAAACTTGACTTCAAGAAGCAAATCAAAATGAATATATGTAATGTTAACAATGTCAAATAATTTAGGAACAATTTTATAAATAGTATTGATTAAATTATATACATATTAATGTGCGCTTGTATTCTGCAGTATTTGTGGAAAATTGTCAAAGCAAAAAACTGTTTTTTATACATAGTTTTATAAATAATTTTTTTGGTGCTCGGAAAATTTGTATTTCAATTTTGTTTGTGTTCATAAAGAGCCATTGCTTAATATGTGTCTTATAAATAATACAAATAACGCTTAATTGGTTACATTTATATGTGTTGTCCTCACTTGTACAAGAAAACTAAAATGTTCTTAACTTTGAAACAGAAATTATAAACATGATAATAGAATATTTGGTATTTGGAGTACCAAATTTGTTACTTTTTTCAAATATTAATTGGATTCTTCTCCGATTGAATGGAATACCAAAAGTATTTCAAATAAACACAAAAATGCATAAAGTTTTGGTACAGTTGTACCAAATTGTACATGGACAGTTTGTAAACATAACTGCAAATAATAGAAACTTGGGTAAAATGAGTGAATGATTGAAGATGAGTGAATGATGTTTTTTAAAGTGGCGCATATTGGTTATCGCCGATGCAGAATGTTGGATAGAGTGCGTATTTGTTTCTGCAGTTCCGAGTCCATGCGGTAGCATTCCTCATCGAACACTTTGCGCATCTGCTGCAGCTGGGGCAGCTTGTCCGCCTGCATGTTGAGCAGATCGCTAAAGAACTTCGACCACACATGCTTCTTGAGATAGCGTGGCAACTTCTGGCGTATATCCCAGCTGTTGGCACGCTTCTGCGGCTGCATATACTCGCCAAAGAGCATCACATGCACCGTGCTGGCAATGCAGAAGAGATCGGTTTCATATGACCACGGGCGACCCTCCTGCATTTCGATGCAGGTGAAACCATCCGTTTGCACAACCTTGCGGAATTTAGTCGACTCAGCATCGGGGAAGAGTGACATATCGATGGCGCAGCCAAAGTCAATTAGACGCAACGATGGCTCATCACTGTCCACGCTGGGCACACGCATCAGCAGAAAGTTATCCGGCTTGATGTCCGCATGAATGATCCGCTGTCGATGCAAATGATCCACGATGTTGCAGATCTGTGCCGAGAAATGCATCACGAGTGACTCGTGCATCACCTTTGTTGTCGCCTGCCGTATCTTGTTATTGATGTCCAGCAGTGAGCCAAATGGTGAGAATTCGGTGGCAATCAGACTGGCATTTGGTGCTATTATCGCCGTCGATATATCCATCAATCCCGGCAGCACCTCCGGATCCCGAACCCGTTTCAATACCTTTACGCAAAAAGAATTCAATATTTTAGTATGATTTAGTTATTATTAATACCAGATGATTACGCACCTGATCGCATATGTAGATCTCCCAGGAATTTGGTGGCTTCTGGTACTTAAGTGCTACGACGTTGCCGGTGCGTGTATCAGTTGCCTTATACACAGACCCATAGGATCCTCGTCCCACCTCCTTGTCTATGTTGAACTGCACGCCCTCGAGCACATTCAGCGTGCGGGTATTCGATATTTTTGGCAGTGGCGTTTGGACAACTTTATAGCTGGCATGGGCATCATCATCGCCGGGAAAGTTCAATTTGGCCAAAAAGGCACGACACAGTTCACTGTTAAACGGATCGATTGCCTCTCTTTCCATATGGCGGGCAATCGTTTCCAGTGCCTTCGATAGGCGACGCTCTTGCGCCTCCGCATCATGCTGGGTGGCAAAATAGGAGTTCTCTTGAAATGTCGAAAAGTCGGCCAATGTTGTGCTTTGTACGCTCACAGTAGACATGTTGTTATTATTAATATTGTTAATATTGTTATTATTATTGTTGTTGTTGTGCGTTCGATTGTTGTTGACATGAAGTCGACCGACAGCTAGCGACAGTGAACTATTTGAATTATCCAGGCCGCCGGCACTGGAGAACGAGAAGTTGGCGTTATCATTGAAGGTAGCATTGTGTATGGGCCCAGCAGCAGCAGCAGCAGCCGCAGTCACAACAACAGCATCAGATATTATTGTTGCATCCATTGCGCCAGCGGTCTCCACACCATTTGCCACCGAACACGATGAGTTGCTGTTGCTGCCCAACAATTCTGGCTGGAATTTGCCATGTTTCGCTTTGGCACGCGCTCGCCGGCTCTCGTTCTTGGCGCTTTTCGGAGTCGATGTATGACACTGCAGATACGGATGGAAATGATGATTGCCATTGCGCTGACGCTGCAAACCACTCCAATCCTGTACGTTTATTTTGACGATTGCAGGCGGCGTGACTGGCGTCGCTGGCGACTCCTGCTGCTGATGGTAAATGCTCTCAATGGTATAGGCACTATAGGTGCTGCTCTCAAGCGTGCGCTCCTTCTTGAACTTCATCTTGATGGGGCGATTCTGTTGCTCAAAGCTGGTCGTTGTCTGTGCCCGAAAGTGCACATCCACTCCATTGGTGTAGGCGGGTGGTTTAATTGCCTGAGCCGTTCGATCGGATCCCTCGATGTCCGACTCTTCATCGGATTGATCGGACTGCAATTCGTCTTCCGCTTCCTCATCTCCATTATCATCGTCGTTGTCTTCATCGTCGTCACCGTCCCCGTCTTCATCATCAGCATCATCGTCATCGACTTCCGATTGGCCTTCCTCCGCCTGGTCATCGTTGGTCGTCGTATACATATAATATGACGATGCCGGATAGGAATCAGACGGCTGTTGCTGCTGCTGCTGCTGTTGGTGTCCAGCTGCGTATGTTGCGTGTTCTTTTTTCAACTGTTCCACGTGTTGCTTCTGCTCATTGAGATGCGTCGTTTGCGCCTGCGCCTTTTGTTGGTGTTGTTGTTTCTGCTGCTCCAGCAGCTGGGCATATTTGCGACCAAGCAGCTCTTCCGGACTGTATTCGATGCCGGCACCGACTGGATACACCAGCTGCTTGGCATAGTGACAGACCCGTGAGGGATCATCGGGCTCCTCGAGTGTCAGTGCTGGCTTCCAGGTCTCGTGGTTATTGCGTCCATATGCATGAAAATTGCGCGGCAGCCGCACACCTTCTACTTGCGACAAGGACAAGGATTCAACAGCTGCAACATGCTTCTCTTCCTCCTCCTGTTCCTGCTGATGCGCTGCTTGCACCTCACTGACTATTCCAGCTTCAGCTCCCGGGGTCTGTTGTATTGGTGCCTGCAGCTGTGGCTCATACTGGTCACTTATGCCCGGCTAAAAATTGTGGGAAACGGATTTAGTTACTTCAGTTGAAGTTGCAATTGCTGATTGTGCTTACCCGACTTGGAAGAAAGACGGGAGAATAGTGCGGGTGTGGCAGCGCTTGGCTCTGGTTCACAGCTGCAGATGTCGATGGCGGGAACTGTGGCTCAAAGGGCTCCGGTGCCGGTAGTGAAGGCAGCTATATTGGATTATTTAATTATTTTACTAAATGTTTACAATCAATGTAGGATATCCTCTAAAGAAATACCTGTGGCTGATGCTGATAATGCGTCTGTTGCTGCTGTTGTTGGGCATGTGGATGATATGGTAGCTCCGGCGGATGATGCTGATTCGGCTGAGGATGCTGCTGATGCTGATATTGATGAAAGTTATCTGGAGACTGATGATGATGCGATCTCGACGGTGTCGATGGGGCAGGATGAGGATACGCTTGCTGTTGCTGCTGGTGATGCGCTTGGGTATACGTCGTCAGATGCTGCAGTGCATCTTGAGGTGGATGAGGCTGCTGCTGATGTAGTTGCTGCTGCTGTTGCTGCTGATAGAACATGGAGCGAACGTATGCAAATTTGGCATGGGCATTCTGCAGTTCGGCATTGCTGTGGGCCTTTTCTTGGAAGGCGAGATTGAATACTGCTTCGGCATCCTTAAACTGATCCCGGGCCTCATAGTAGCTGGCCCAGCCAATATAGAAGGCGGCTACCTGACGCCCCGTGCCGCGCTGGAACAGTACCTGATAGAAGCGCAGCTGATCCGTTTGCATGTCAATGTATTTCAGCCAGAGGCGAACTAAACGCACATCCTGTCGATAGTATTCATTGTGCTCGTAAACGGTGAGGCAGCGTTCGAGAGTTTCCCGAAATTTGCGCTCGGGATCGCTGTGTGCGTGATTCTCATACCAGCATATATAGTTGTACCAGTGATCGAGCGGATCGGGTCCCTGATAGTGCACTATGGCATGCTCCCACGCCTGTTTGTCCTTTTGGAAGCTGTGCATCTCATCCGGACTCAGATTGACACTGACACTGTTTGTTTGGTTTTGATTGGGGTTCGGGTTGGCTCGCATGTATGGATGCATGGCCATCCCACGTCAAACTACTCCACCTAGCTACCGTCCTCGTTGTTTGTTAATGCATTTGCATTCGTATTATCCCAAAGTTTCGTAATATATATAAAATTATTTATACTGCTCTTTGATCTAGGCCGTGGCGGAGTTTGGAGGGGGGCGAAAGGTGGACAGAGTGTACTTCGGCAATCAGAATATGTTAAATATTAGCACAACTGTGTCGAACGTTGTTTGCTGTTGCAATTGTTAGGACATTGCTATTGCTTTTTCACTAACTATTAAGAATTCAAAAAAATTGAGTCTTATTTTAATGTTTTTCTATGTCGCTGTGGTGCTGCAAAACTATCGCTACTATTTTTGTGGTGGCAAGCCGAAAGCACGAAAAGCAAGGCTGCTCTGTCAATAATAATCGAAGTAATACAAATATGGGTGTTCCTAAAACACATTTTATTTTGATACAAGAATATGTGTTCATAAAGCATACATGTACTTTCTTGTATAAGTTCAGCATACCAAATTCTTATAAATATATGACATTTTTAGTTCTCCCTTTAAACAGCTTATTTGCACAAACACTGACATTATCGAAATTACTGCGGTGTCGATAGACGAACCAAGTAGTTATTCTTGTGGCTACAATTTTTTCCCTTAATGAGTTCCCTTAATGATAAGAAGCATAATAATACAATATAAATAATAATTAACTATATAAGTCACGAAATCGTGAAGCACTCGAAGAGTACGCTCGATAAATATTTTTAAGGCAGAAGCTATCGAAATATCGATAAGACGCATTAACCCTCTTCTGCGCCACTGTTCTACTGTCTATTGATGTATTATATTATGTTTTTATCAATTTACAAGATTTTTCGCATCTAATACTGCTTAAAAACTCAATGATTCGTTGTGCAATTTACCGTTTATGTGTTTTTGTTTTTGTGTGCTTATAATTGTGTTAAAAACCCCAACTATAACCAACGTAACGAAGACCCCCTGGAGAGAATTTACAACTACTACATTTGTGGTGGCCTCTTATCGATTTCACCTAAACAGTGTATAAATCCAAACTTAATACATATAAAATATATTTATATTTGTTTTTATCCCCATGCAGTGTTTAGCTAAAATGTATTACACAACAAAGGACTAATTTCCTACCTCATACGTTGTGCTCACCTGTGTTGTATATGTAACACACATGCATATATGTATATATATTTATGTATGTGTGTTTATTTATTCATTCATTTGTGTTTTACATATTTATTTATTTTTTGATTTGTATGGACAACTAATCTGGACATTGAGCAAGTCTGATTTGATTTAAGATTAAGATCTAATTTTGAGACTTGCAAAACGATTTCTCAAACAAGCGGAAATTCCGGTGTGCAATTTAGAATGTTCTCCAAATACCAAACATCGAAACTAATCCCTTTTTTGGGCATTTTAGATTTTGGAACCTTAGCAGTTCCTATAATTTGGATTGACATTTTGTAAATCACATCAGTCCTTCTTTAACTTAAATTGGTTTTATTTTTATAAATAAAAATTAACACTTTGGGGATAACAATGCCGATCGGAGATTCGATTAGCTTAATCACAGACATTTCGTTGTATTATTATTATTTTTATCAATTAATATATATATATATAAATAAATATCTCTTCAAGGCAAACGGCTAGAAACTGTATTCGCGGCTAGAAAAAGAACAGCGCGTAGATAATGGAAGTGTCGGCCGATCCGTATGAGCAAAAACTATATCAGATGTTCCAAAGTTGTGAAACATCGCAGCAACGCAACAATGGCCTGCTCGACGAGGTGTCGCTGACCCGTCTGTGCCAGTTGCTCCAGTTACGTGACCAGGGATCGGCGCTAATCTCCAGTCTAACCGCCAGTGGTAGTCCCAAGCTAGGGGTTTCCTTTGGTCAGTTCAAGGAGGCATTGCTTAACTTTTTGGGCACTGAATTCGATGGCTCAGCAGCGCAATCGCGATCTGGATTGGTTACACCATCTGGACTGAAAGGTAAAAAACGATTACCTAGTATGACCTAATCTCAAACGTCAGCTGGCAATCATAAAATACGGGTCATAATCACTAGCTTTTATGAGGGTTGGTTGAAACGGGGGTCGACTACCTGTTCCTAATGACCACATGGTCAGGTAAACAAGGACAATCATATATATTTATATAAATATCGAGTGCTATGTGCTTGGAGCTTCAGTCATCAATCAGATGCTTAAAGAGACACAATGGGCACACGACTATATTACAAGCAGAGCAAGGATTGCATTGATCCGATCATTGAAAAGCTCGCTGCACGTTTTGGTATACAAATTGGGCAACAGCAACATAAATTATGGTTTACATATTTTAAATACAATTCTTTATTTTCCAGAACGTTCGCTGGTTATCAGTGACGAGCCACCTAGCAACAAATATGTTGAGAGTCCGCCGGAGGGTGAGGCGTCCGATCGTGAGGTTTCTCCCAAGCTAATAGTAGGCACCAAGAAGTACGGACGCCGTTCACGGCCGCATCACAACCAGGGTCTTAACGAGATCGCCGTCACGGATTCAGACAACACTGATGAGGATCAACACAAAAGCCTCAACGGCTGCAGCGATCACACAGTCCAAGTACGTCAAAATGACACTCTTTTTTTTCATATTCTAATTTGTTGTTAATTCTTGCAGGTGCAACGGTCCTCGTCGCAAAGCGATCTCCCCGGCAGCCGGCGTCTGCGCTCCGTCCACTACAGCGGGAGCAAACTGAAACGCTGTGCCTCGCTGCCGGCACGCAAGAACTTGCAATCGAAAATGATCAATACGACGGCGCTGGCGACAACATCTTCAACAGTCGCCACACAAGTGGGCAGTGGCCGCGGTCGAAGTAATCTGCGCGAGGCACAACAGGAATGCAGCAGCGTGGAATCGTTGGGTAAGTAGCCGAGGCGCGCATCGACTATATTCATAATGTGGTCGATGATGTGTGTAGACGACAAAATCTAGCACTCTTAGTCGTTAGCGAATAATATTATATATAATTAACCCCTGTTGGTTGTACACACTGCAGGCCATCATTTGCCAGCACGGCCAGAGCACTGCAGCCACGGATGCGACCACGGTGGCCGTTTCAGTAGCAAAGGTTTGTCCGTTTCACGGGAACACAGCATAAGTGCCACATAAGCCAATCCCTTTTTCACTTTACTTAAATCACCTAATCGTTTGTATCTGCACTCTGTCCTGCACTGTTTGAAATCTGTATTCATTCATGAGCCACGATTTGTGTTGCATTCCATTTGTTATGTAATTAAACGGAGCTTATGAAAGGATTTGCTATACTCTTATAAAAATGAAAGGCAGATTGTTATCTATTAAAATGCTGTGAGTTGTAATTAAAAAAAAAAAAGTATTAAGGAAAGTGTTTAAAATTCAATTCAATTCACATTCACATGCTCATTATATCACGCTAGAACAAATGTATATAGGTAAAATGGGTTGTAAAATACCAGATAAGCAACAATTTAAAGTTGTATATAAAAATCGACCTATTGATAAAGGCCTTTCGGGCTACTTTTGGGTGAAATATATAATCTTTATCTTGAGTGGTAAATAGTCGGATTTAGTTACTTAAATGAGTCTTGAAATTCACTTTCCCATCTTGGTATCTTGGGCTACAATTCCTTGTGTGCATAATATATATAAATGGGATGTAATTGAAAGTATTCAACACTAATAACCAATCGTGGACATCATTTACAGATACTGTGACACCGCAGCAACTGGAGACTATAAGTGCGCACAGCATCATTGAGACGTGGGAAATGGCAAGTATCACTAATAGTGGTGGTCTGCTGCACGCACTGGGCTTCGATGAGGAGGAGGTGAACCTCGGCCAGTTGACCAAAGTGCTGGAGGAGGAGTTACGTGGCCTGGAGCAGGATCCACAGTCAAATGTGTTGCGTGCCTTGGTCGCGCTCCAATCTGTGGAGCTGGGCACGTTGCGACAGGCATACCGCCAGCAGCATGAGGAGAACCTCAAGTTGCGTGCCGACAATAAGGCGGCCAATCAGCGAGTTGCGATGCTGGCTACCGAGGTTGATGAACGGCATGCAAGCCTGGAGGATAATTGCAAACAGCAGGTGCTACAACTGGAGCAGCGGCATGCGAGTGTTGTCCGTGAACTGACGCAGCGTATAACAAACGATCGTGATCATTGGACGAGCATTACGTCGCGGCTGGAAACACAGATTAAGAGCCTTGAACAGGAGGAGATTAAGCTGCGCACTGATCTGGAGCTGGTGCGCACTGAAAACACTGAGCTGGAGGCGGAACAGCAAAAGGCGCACCTGCAAATGACTGAGTTATTGGAGCAGAATATTAAACTCAACCAGGAGTTGGCCAGATGTGAGCCACTGCGATCGACAGGTAAATCGGAGAGCAGCATTGACACCGCTGTCGGCAGAGACAATAAGGCATCTGATGATGATGAGATGCTGCTCGTCATGGAGAAAATGACAGCACTGCAAATGGAGAATGCACAGTTGCGAGACAAAACCGATGAGTTGACCATGGAAATTGAGAACTTGTGTCTCGACTTGGCGCGCACAAAATCACGCAAGAAGAAGCAGACAGCTCAGACGATTGCTGCTCCTGCTGCTGCCGTTGTGATTGCCGCCGAGTCGGCGGATAGCGAAGAGCTGGATGCATTCAGCAGCGGATTGGCAACGAAGCGACGTGGTGACTCACCCAGCAAGACGCACATAACGGAGGAGAGTCCACGCCTGGGCAAGCAGCGCAAGTGCTCGGAGGGTGGTGGCGAGGTCAGTGACAATAGCGGCGATTGGTTGGCACTGAACTCGGAACTGCATCGTTGCAAGAGTCACGATGAGGAGCTCTCATCCCTGCGCCAAAATGTAGCGCAATTGGAACAGGAGCTACAGGCAGCGAAAACGGGCAGCGGTAGTCGGGCCACCACGCCGGAAACACGCTGCAAAGAGCTGGAGAACAGTCTGGAGCAAATGCAGCGTGCATACGAGGATTGCGAGGATTACTGGCAGTCCAAGCTGAGTGAGGAGCGACAAATCTTTGAGAAGGAGCGCCACATCTATGAGGATGAGCAGATGGAGAGCGACAAAAAGTTTACCGAGCTGATGGAAAAGGTGCGCGAATATGAGGAGCAATTCAGCAAGGATGGTCGCCTCTCGCCCATCGATGAGCGCGACATGCTGGAGCAGCAGTATCTCGAGCTCGAGCTGGAAACCACAAATCTGCGCAATAACTCCATACGCATTTTAGAGGAAAAGTCACAGCAAATCAGCGAGTTGCATTGCGAAATCGAGGATCTGCGCACACGTCTTGGCGAGAGCGTTGAAATACTCACCGGTGCAAGTGAGATCAATCCAGAGACACTGCATCAGTTAAACGTGCAGGCAGGTCAAAGTCCAGCCAGTTCTCCAATTAGCTACCTGTGGCACCAGAGCACAATCCAGGAACCACTCAAAACCTTTGACGGCATCGCCGCCGACGAGAGCACCCCCAAAGCCTTGGCTCTGCTCGGTGAATCACCCACACACAAGGCCACCAGTCGGTAAGTACAATACTCCAAAACCTATGATTCTATTTGTCTGATTTTCGCAGCTCCCAAAAGACCCATAATTCTGAGTAATTTAGAAACAAGGTTTCTTTTCTTAACCTTAAAAATTGAATGTCTTAATTTAATACTCCTCTGCCTGACTACCTGACTCATAAGTAAATAAATAAATATAAAACAATAAATAATTTAAATAATAATAAATAGAAAAATATCAATAAATTTATCGAATAATAGTAAATAAATTAAATATATATTACGCTTAAGGCTACGCTCTTAATTAATTACAAAATACTTTTTGAAATGTTAAGTACATAAATAAAATAATTCAAAAACACTTTCTTCGGATGCCGATGATGAATTAGCATTCCAAACCATAGAAGATTCTATTATATTCACATTAGTGAGTCTATTAATTTGTACAAAGCACTTGACTTAGAATGCTACATGTACCCCTCCCATTTTGGGTATATATATATATATATAGTCGGTAATCTGACAACTATAAAAATAGTCATCTGATAATAAAAAAAATATCGACAAGTGGAACAGGTCATAAAAACTATAAAGTCTTTTGATTTTCACAAAATTAAATTATTATTTAAACCATATAGATATATATCATCAGCATAGTCTGTCCGTATATCGGTATCAGTCTTTTAACAATTTAGCTTAGGAGAAATATGACTTTAAGTCTAAATTTCGTATTTTTTGCTTAGCAGTGGAAATTCTTTTATAGTCCACTTGAACTTATATAAACGAAATTGTCTTTTATAGAAAC
The DNA here is from genome assembly GCA_035044325.1 of Drosophila nr. medialis 2 BK-2023a. Lineage (NCBI taxonomy): Eukaryota > Metazoa > Arthropoda > Insecta > Diptera > Drosophilidae > Drosophila > Drosophila nr. medialis 2 BK-2023a. The sequence continues at coordinate 1,688,599 of JAWNMH010000394.1, forward strand.
AAGCTGACTACATCGGAGACATCGATCTTTAGTACTACACCGCTGGGATCATCTATAACGGGTCCATCGCCCACAAACAGTGATACAACAAACTATGCCTTGCCAGATGGCTCTTGCCCGCCGGCGCCTATTTGCAAACCCAAACAGGCGCCATCAGAGGGTGAAATTGCCGATTGCGAGACATCATCAACTGCATCAAATAAGAGCTTCGATTCGCACAGCGTAATGTCAACTAGTAAGGCATCTTGCTTCAGTCACGAGAAGTGCAGTAGTCCGAATCTATTAAAGGAAGAACTGAAGCGCCTCAAATTCTTCGAGCTCTCACTCAGAGAGCAGATCAAGGATTTGAGCCTGCAACGTGATGGTTTAGTAATGGAACTTCAACAGTTGCAGGAGGCGCGCCCAGTTCTCGAGAAGGCCTATGCGGTAAGACCATAATTTGTCCATCATATTGTGATCTTTCATTCATTTTGATTTCTGTGACAGCGAACAACACATCCGACGCTACAGCAGCGACTCAATCAACTGGAGTTGCGCAATCGTCACCTACAAAATGTGATTAAACAGCAGCAGAAATATACCGAGTCCCTGATGCAGCGTAAATACTTTGCTAGCTTTACTTTTGATTATGTTTTTTATGTGTTGAACTGTGATTGTTTCATCTACAGAATCATGGCGTCAGCATCAAGTGGATCTCAACGATTTGCATGGCCGTATTGAAGCACAGACCGTCTTGCTTGCCGATCAGACACAGCGTCTGCAGAACGCCGATATTCTTGTGAAAGATCTGTATGTGGAGAACTCACATTTGACCGCCACTGTGCAGCGATTGGAGCAGCAGCGGGCACGTGTCAACCTCATTCATCAGCATCAGCAGCAACATCAGCTGGTTGGGGCCACCATCAGTGGCCTATCTGGAATACCTTAAAAGGAATCAAAACAATGAATGCACAACGAAGTCATACAATGTGTTATGTATCATGTATCAATATACTCGGCACCCCCTGCTGGAGTGATATTGTTTTAATATTATATACAATTTATTTTTACGTACTATTTACTCGTTTGTGTGCGTCTCTAGTGAATTATGTGTTCTCGATATCACTAAATTTGTTCAACACGAGACCATCGGAAAACGCATCCATGCACAGAAAGGAACAATCGACATGTACTGATTTGTAATACAATAATCCACTAACTGAATTTCATATTTGGTGTAAACAATGTTGACCTTATATATTAATAATTGATATAGTTAACAAACATAAATAAATATATATATATATACATATATATATATATATATACACATACATATATTATATAATATAGCTAACAGTATTTGGTTATGCGTCTGAAAAAAAGAAAGACAATGCACATTTATCAGAGTTTATCAAGTGCATAGACATCGTTGTTGATTTTATTGGTAGTCAAGTAGTAAACAAACAAAAATCAAATGTAACTAAAAAGACCTGTAAAGCTATTACCTACATTACATACAATATGTATTTATTTTGCAAATTAAGTTAGTCAATAATCTTCAATCGTTCTGTCAACATATTTTTGTATCTACATACATAATTAGACACAACTTTATTTGTGAAATCTCTCGATATAATACCTTGAACTCATAATAATATATTATGGTGTGTATGTGCTTGTTAATGTACGAACAAAATATAAAATTACTTTTTAAAAGTATATAGATATTGAAAAAATAAAACCAAAAATAAAGTTTATTAAAAATACAAAAAAATTATACCAAATATATTTTTATTTTTCTTTACATTATTTTATTTTTATTACTTTTGACATTGTAAATTAAATATTTTTTATAAACATGTGCACTTAAGAGTCGTTGTATGACTGAATTATATAGGGTAATACTCGTTAAAACCACGTCTATATCGAACAAATCCAGCCACGCTCAAGGCTATTGCCAGAAGAACGCAAACTATAATGAGAATCCAGGCGAGACTGCCACCATGTGAAGCATTCACTAAGTCCGATTTTGCCAACGTTAAAAGTTCGACACCTTTCATCTCTTGTGGCAGTTCACATTGAACATTCGATGCCAAAATTGGGGTAGTATTATTCACTCTTTTAATTAAGTACTTTATCAGATATTCATTGGAGTTATCACACGTCCATGGGTTAAAGCGAAAATCTAGCGTTCTCCACCAATACCGATAACCAATTAGACTTACGGGTAGTGTCTTAAGATTGCAGTTATTCAAATATATCTATTAAATGTATATATATATATATATATATATATATATCAATATGGTTAGCTATGTTGTAATTAAATAAACATTATATTTTAGATTACCTTTTCAAGCCTGGGATGGTGGTCACTGTATCCAATCTTCTTCGCCAAAGCAAGGTCATCGATTTCACTTAGCATTTTGTTGTAGCTTAAAACAAGGATTCTCAGATCTATAAAATATAGTAAAAATAGAGAAAATTGAGCAAGCTTTAATAAAAGTGCGGTTGGAATCTTACTCTGTAGCTCTGTCAGTGCACCGGGTCCAATTTTGTAAAGATCAAGCATATAGGACATGCTCAGATTTTCCAAGTAAGCCATTGCGGGAAAAACACTATAAGAAAAAAAATTATTATTTCATTGTTTAGATTTCGTTTTGTACGTTTTGTTTTGCACATACTTTTCTCCCTCCAAATTTTTAATGGGATTGTCGTCTAAGTTAAGGTGCTTTAAGTTCTTTGCGTACGACAATGCATTGGGTAACTCAAGAAATAAATTTCCCGATGCAATAAGAGTTTCCAGATCTCGTGGACCATGAAAAATGGTTTCCGGCAATGTTTTCAGTTCCATATATGATATATCCAAAACCTATAGATAGGAAATTTATGATTTTTTTATTTTTGTATTGCTAGTAGTGTTTAAATAACCAATAACATACCTTCAATGCCGGCAATCCGGAGAGTGCCGTTTCCGTTCGCTTATCGATGATTTGAAAAGTATTAGAACACAAAACAAGCTCTTCCAGATTTGGAAGATGTTCAAACAAATCATCATCCAGGGAGTGCAAGAGGTTATGTCCCAAATTTAGTGATTTTAGGTTTTTCATTGGTTCAAAATCGTTCACTGAATATGGTCCCTTAAAGACATCAGGCACCAATGCCTTTGAAGCCAATTGGTTATGTGACAAATCGAGTGTGGTGAGCTTTGTTAAATTTTGAAAAGCTCCCAACGTAATCGCAGCAATTTGATTATTAGCCAAATACAAATGCTGCACATCATTTGTGGGTATTGCAGGTATTGTCGTTAAGTTATTATGTTCCATTTTGATGATCTTAAAAACCATATCTCCATTTTGTATGACTCCCCATTCTGTGTCCGAAAGCCACTCGGTGAGTTTATTTGAGCAATCAATTTGATGATCAGGGACATCGCAAACACACTTTTTGCATAATTCACTCCGCATTGTGTTCTATATTTTAATGAATGATAGTGATGATTTATTTATTTACTTATTAAAACATTAAAAAAATAATTGATATAACTGCATGCCTTAAACTCTTGAGTTTTATCACGAAATAATTATCTCGCATGTCACTTATCGTGGTCAATAAGTTTGTAGATTTGTTTTTAGGTGGAATTTTTTAATGAATCAGCTACATGGTTAACTTAATGACGCATTTGCAGAAAATTGATGTAACTTTGGGATGCATATTCTCATTACATATATGATTTCAAATACATTTGTACATTTGGCTTTAACTATCACGAACTTTTCTGTAATATATATTATGGTTCTTCCATACAAGAGCATTGTATATATATATAAACAGGTAAGTATATATAAAACAAACGCACTGATAAGTTTTTGATAATCGTAAAATTTTACCTGTGCAGTTGTGCCCAAGGGTAATAATACCGCAAAGGAGGTTATCCAGATGAAAATTATATGTAAAACTCCTTTCATTATTATTTTATTTGATTATTTATGTTTCTATATTCAACAGTTCAGAAGCGCAAAGGTGTACACACTGAATTTTAATTTTTAGGCTTACTCTTATTTCCCAACAATTATCTAATCTATCAGCTTTTGGCCATAAAACACACAATCATATTGTCAGTATCAATTGTGACCGATGGAACGCTATCAGCGTTCAATAGATAATATTTTTTAGACCTACGTCCTTAATTTTGTTAAATTTTGCGCGTCACAAACATAATATTCTTTTTTTTATATTACTCAAACAAATTACGAATTAATAAAAATCTAATTCGGTGGACTTAGTTAATTCAATCAATTTAATCGCAAGCAATGATGAGTTGACCAAGGAAATTGAGAACTTGTGCCTCGACTTGGCCCGCGCAAAATCACGCAAGAAGAAGCAGACGGCTCAGACGACTGCTGCTCCTCCTGCTGCCGGTGTGATTGCTGCCGAGTCGGCGAATAGCGAAGAACTGGATGCATTCAGCAGCGGATTGGCAACGAAGCAACAAAATATAAAATTACCTTTTAAAAGTATAAAGATATTGAAAAAATAAAACCAAAAATAAAGTTTATAAACAATACAAAAAATATAATAATATTCTTTTACTAAACATATTTTTATTTTTTTTTTTACATTATTTTATTTTTATTACTTTTGATATTGTAAATTAAATATTTTTTATATACATGTGCACTTAATGTTCGGTGTATGACTGAATTATATATGGAAATCCTCGTTAAAACTAGCGCGACTGTATAAGGATGCATCAGTCCTGTTATGCCTACGACGACTTCCACGTCTATATAGAATAAATCCAGCCACGCTCAAGGGTATTGCCAGAAGAACGCAAACTATAATGAAAATCCAGGCGAGACTGCCACCATGTGAAGCATTCACTAAGTCCGATTTTGCCAACGTTAAAAGTTCGACACCTTTCATCTCTTGTGGCAGTTCACATTGAACATTCGATGCCAAAATTGGGGTAGTATTATTCACTCTTTGAATTAAGTGCTTTATCAGATATTCATTGGAGTTATCACACGTCCATGGGTTAAAGCGAAAATCTAGCGTGCTCAACTTATCCCATCGGACAATTAGACTTCTAGGTATTCTCGTAATATTGCAGTTATTCAAATATAGCTATTTAAAAATATACATATATCAATATCGTTAACTATATTGTAATTAAATAAACATTATATTTTAGATTACCTTTTCAAGCGGGGGATAGTCCAAAACGTCTCCAGTAATATTCTTCGCCAAAGCAAGTTCATCGATTTCACTTAGCATTTTGTTGTCGCTTAGAACAAGGACAGTTAGATCTACAAAATATAATAAAAATAGAGAAAATTAAGCAAAGCTTTAATAAAAATGATGTTGGAATCTTACTCTGTAGCTCTTTCAGCGCACCGGGTCCAATTTTGTAAAGATCAAGCATATAGGACATGCTCAGATATTGCAAGTAAGCCATTGCGGGAAAAACACTATAAGAAAAAAAAATTATTATTTCATCGTTTAGATTTCGTTTTGTACGTTTTGTTTTGCACATACTTTTCTCCCTCCAAATTTTTAATGGGATTGTCGTCTAAGTTAAGGTGCTTTAAGTTCTTTGCGTACGACAATGCATTGGGTAACTCAAAAAATAAATTTCCCGATGCAATAAGAGTTTCCAGATCTCGTGGACCATGGAAAATTGTTTCCGGCAATGTTTTCAGTTCCATATATGATATATCCAAAACCTATGGATAGAAAATTTATATTTTTTTATTTTTGTATTGCTAGTAGTGTTTAAATAACCAATAACATACCTTCAATGCCGACAACCCGGAGAGTGCCGTTTCCGTTAGCTTATCGATGATTTGAAAAGTATTAGAACACAAAACAAGCTCTTCCAGATTTGGAAGATGTTCAAACAAATCATCATCCAGGGAGTGCAAGAGGTTATATCCCAAATTTAGTGATTTTAGGTTTTTCATTGGTTCAAAATCGTTCACTGAATATGGTCCCTTAAAGACATCAGGCACCAATGCCTTTGAAGCCAATTGGTTATGTGACAAATCGAGTGTGGTGAGCTTTGTTAAATTTTGAAAAGCTCCCAACGTAATCGCAGCAATTTGATTATTAGCCAAATACAAATGCTGCACACCATATGTGGGTATTGCGGGTATTGCCGTTAAGTTATTATGTTCCATTTTGATGATCTCAAAAACAATATCTCCATTTTGTAAGACTGTCCATTCTGCGTCCGAAAACCACTCGGTGAGTTTATTTGAGCAATCAATTTGACTAACATCGGCATCGCAAACACACTTTTTGCATAATTCACTCTTCAATATGTCTACCTTTGTCTGTAAAAAAAACAAGGATATTATATTTCATGTGCTATATTTTAATGAATGATAGTGATGATTTGATGATTTGATTTATTTACTTATTAAAACATTAAAAAAATAATTGATATAACTGCATGCCTTAAACTCTTGAGTTTTATCACGAAATTATTATCACGCATGTCACTTATCGTGGTCAATAAGTTTGTAGATTTGTTATTTTAAGGTGGAAATTTTGAATGAATCAGCTACATGGTTAACTTAGTGACGCATTTGCAGAAAATTGATGTAACTTTGGGATGCATATTCTCATTACATATATGATTTCAAATACATTTGTACATTTGGCTTTAACTATCACGAACTTTTCAGTAATATATATTATGGTTCTTCCATACAAGAGCATTGTATATATATATAAACAGGTAAGTATATATAAAACAAACGCACTGATAAGTTTTTGATAATCGTAAAATTGTACCTCTGCAGTTGTGGTTTCGTTCTTGGATGCGTCATTTTCAGCTGCATAGCCCAAGGGTAATAATACCGCAAAGAGCGTTATCCAGATGGAAATTATATATAAAACTTTTTTCATTATTATTTTATTTAATTATTTATGTTTCTATATTCAACAGTTCAAAAGCGCAAAGTCGTTCACACTGAATACAAACTGTCTAACAACTAAAGTTTTAATTTTTAGGCTTACTCTTATTTCCCAACAATTATCTAATCTTATCAGCTTTTGGCCATAAAAAGCACAATCGTATTGTCAATATCAATTGTGACCGATGAAACGCTATCAGCGTTCAATATATAATATTTTTCAGACCTACATCCTTAATTTTTATAAATTTTGCGCGTCACAAACATAATATTCTTTTTTTTATATTACTCAAACAAATTATGAACTAATAAAAATCTAATTTGGTGGGCTTAGTTAATTCAATCAATTTAATCACAATCAATATGATAAAAATAAAAAAAATTATAATACAAATTTATAGTTAATTGAATTTATGAATTGTAAACATATTTTTATGAAATATTATATAGGTTTTTTTAAAATCTAGCATTTAACAAGTTATCGGTGCAAGCAATCGATACTTTCTTATATCATACCTGGAAATCTAAGAAAACTATCGCACCATAATTAAATATATCGACAGTATCGACACAACATCAACAATATTCTCATCATATTTCTTATTAGAAATAAAAAGTATTCATTTAAATTGATAGACTCAAAACATGAGCGAAGAAAACAATGAAAATATAATCTGGACCATTAAAAATGGAGAACTTGATGCCGTACAAGCAACTTTCAGCAATGATGTGCGCAAGACAACCTAATTAAAATTGCATTGTCTAATTTATTTCATTTGCAGACTCAAAAAGTTAACACAGAGATCAAGGGAAGATATCCAATGCATTATGCCGCCGATTTTGGCCAGCTCAATGTGCTCAAATTTCTCGTTAAAGTGGGAGCCGATGTAAATGTAAGCATGTCATCATAATCTTGTGTATCTATAAAAGTATTCACCTGTATACGTACAAAGATATATAGGAGTATGTATCTATATTAATGCATACATATTCAGACCCCGAAATTCATACATGAAGAGAAATATTTACATATTTTTGCGATCACTGGGCTAATTGTAATTACTGAAGAGGGTAATCTACGTGCAGAATTCCATAATTATAATGGAGTGACTAAAAATAAAGTTCAATATGTACAAATAATTATATACGTATAAGCATGATTCATATATTATTACTAAAGGCTTTTACCCGGATTTGCCTGTGTCTATTCGTTTTTTGGTAATCAGTTTCTCAGACATAAGCATTTCTACTTTTAACAGAAAAAGGACAAGCATGGGATCACTCCACTATTGGCTGCTGTCTGGGAAGGACACACGAAATGCGTCGAGTATCTATTGCAAGAGGTAGGCTTAATAAAAAAACTTAATAGGAAATGCACAATAATATTATTTTTATTTAATAGGGTGCAGATAAAAATGGGACCACTCCAGACGGCCAGAGTTATGCTGATGTAGCAGAAAAGGACGAAATAAAGAAACTGCTTACAAGTGTATAAAAAATATTGTAATAAAATTTTAAAAGTACATTCCCTATGAACTATTACCCCTGATTTGAAAATATACAAAAACAGTATATTACCCAATATCTATAAAATATACATATTATGCAAAAGGCTTAGGAAACAAATGAAAATATAATCCAGATATCGAACCATCACCGATAATGTCGTTTTGAAAACTAGCGTAGTTTTAACAAAGTTATGGCCGTCGAAATTCTGGAACCGTCTCGGAGTAAATCTTTTTGGAAGAGAATTCCAGATAAAAATTCGTTTCACATTTTAAATGCTTTAAAAACCAATTCAGTTGTAATAAATTTATGGCAGTTTGCAGTGGATTTTTGCTGGATTAGCAGGAATACCTGCTAAAATTCGTGCTTGTAACTTAACATGCAGACACCTGGAAACTGGATTTCATAGAGCGGCGCTATTTACCTACAGTTGACGCACGATAATCTGGATCCCTATTAACCGGAACATCTTTTAATATGAATACTGTGGGTTTGTACCCACTTTACAGACCGAAATATGCAATATATTTCGTTTGTGGAACCTAAAAACAAAAAGGTCTGCTGATGGACAAAAATATAATTAATTAATTTGCTTATACGTTGATTATAAGTACACTTTTTTCTTGAAGATTAAAATAAATTTTCATTCATAATTTACTATTTCCGTTTCGATGCACCGCTTCTGATAGTTCGCTGATAGCCGCCGTCACAATATATCAAAGCTAATTATTTTGAAACAGTTGAACAGAATTTGCGCAGGTCACAGTGAGTTAACATTGTGGTTTTTAGATTTGCGGACTTGAGCTGAACGCCAGTCAAAATTCCGCCGGGTAATATTTCACGACATGCTTGGCACCGTTATTCTTATATTAAGTTTTTCATTTCGATAACTTGTTTTGATCTGTAAAGTGGGCTCAACTTTAAATAGTTCGGTAGCGAGAAATACGGATTAACGGAGTTCAATTCAATTGTATTAAAATTCGCCTATCCTCATAATATTTCGCATACCATTCAAGACTTCAAAACTATAAATTTGCGTTCCATTCCACTGGACCAAATAGTTTGAGTTGTTTAATGTCAATGATTATTTATGTTAATCGATTGGTATTCATCGCGGTGCAACCGAATGGCGGTAAAGCCACTTCCTGCCAGCGCCGCGTGTGTTGGGCTCTTTCCTATCGTACTTTTGGCAGACTAAGGTGGGTGAATATTTTTCGAATTTATTTATTAAGATTTAATTGATGTATTTGTGATATTTTAAGTCGAAAACCACAGATACAAATGTAACATAGTTAAAAATACGACAATAATAACTTACAAATATAAGTTAAAAGATAAAAATGCGAACTTACAACCTTTTGCTGCATGTGTGCACCACATTTATGTATGTACATACATTTGCAAGAAGCATTCGTATGGATGTACATACATGTGCCTTCTATAAGTATGCATGCATTACATGTATTTCGAGTGTGTGAAAAATGTGCAGGCAAAAAAAAAAAATAGTTTTGTGTATGTGTGATGTATACTTAAGTACATGAGCATATGTACGTTCATCATACATGCACAATGCATATTTGCATATGAACAAATTTAAAAGTGAAAAAATAAAAGGTGAGTTCGGAGTATGGTCAATATGTGACTTGTGGATTATCAGAAAAGAAACTATTATGTATGCAGAACATATAGCGGTATATTTTTATATATTAAGACATACATGTATTTACTTTCGAGAATTCACAGTGTGCACATATATATTGCCCAGTTGTTTAATGTTTGCTAATCAATTTAATGTTGCAGGTCTGCAGACAAAAGTCATACACCATGCCGCAAAATGAGTACATGGACCGCCACCGTAAATTGTACGGTCGGCGACTCGATTACGAGGAACGCAAACGGAAGAAGGAAGCTCGTCTTCCAAAAGATCGGGCACGCAAAGCGCGCAAATTGCGTGGCATTAAGGCAAAATTGTTTAATAAGGAGCGTCGCAATGAAAAGATACAAATCAAAAAGAAGATTCAAGCTCACGAAGAGAAGAAGGTGAAGAAGCAAGAGGAGAAGGTGGAGGATGGAGCGCTACCGCATTATCTGCTTGATCGTGGCATCCAGTCGAGTGCAAAGGTTCTTTCAAATATGATCAAACAGAAGCGAAAGGAGAAGGCTGGCAAATGGGATGTACCAATACCCAAGGTTCGTGCGCAATCTGATGCTGAAGTGTTCAAGGTCCTGCGAACGGGAAAAACGAAGCGGAAGGCCTGGAAACGAATGGTGACAAAAGTGACATTTGTTGGCGAAAATTTCACACGTAAACCGCCAAAGTTCGAACGCTTCATCCGTCCGATGGCATTGCGTATGAAAAAGGCGCATGTGACGCATCCGGAATTAAAAGCAACTTTCCACTTGCCCATCATTGGCGTAAAAAAGAATCCCAGCTCCCCAATGTTCACGTCGTTGGGTGTGATGACAAAGGGCACAGTAATCGAAGTAAACATCTCTGAGTTGGGCTTGGTGACGCAAACGGGTAAAGTTGTCTGGGGTAAATTCGCACAGGTCACAAACAATCCCGAAAACGATGGAGTTGTGAACGCTGTACTACTTGTATAATTCTATTTTAAGTGTATGATTTGTATGCAAATCGCATCAATAAAAGAAATTATTAAATAAAAAATGCAAATCTGTTTATAAATACTTTCAGATATTAAGATTTAAGATTGAACTTTTTATTTGTCCCTCGATTGACATGCATTAACTGGTATTTGTATTTTTGGAATTTTTCAGTTGGCCACGGCTGCGTACGATGCAAATCTTCGTTAAAACCCTCACGGGTAAGACCATCACTCTTGAGGTCGAACCGTCGGATACCATCGAAAATGTCAAAGCCAAGATCCAGGACAAAGAAGGAATTCCTCCAGATCAGCAGCGTTTAATCTTTGCTGGCAAGCAATTGGAAGATGGTCGCACTCTTTCCGATTACAACATTCAGAAAGAGTCAACATTGCACTTGGTGCTCCGCCTTCGTGGTGGTGCCAAGAAGCGCAAGAAGAAGAACTACTCGACCCCCAAGAAAATTAAGCACAAGAGGAAGAAGGTCAAGCTAGCTGTCTTGAAATACTACAAGGTACTACCTCTACACCCTTCAATAAACTAGAGAACAGAACAATTAATTCGATCTGTTCTTGGAATTCTTGAGTCTTGGTGTCTTGAGCTTATTGACTTGCTTGTTGAGTTTGGTTTGCAATTCAATATGAGATTTATATATATTTTGTTTTTCGTTCAATATTTTTAAATTTTTTGTAAAAAAAAATTATCATTACAGGTTGACGAGAATGGAAAGATCCATCGCCTGAGGCGTGAGTGTCCTGGGGAGAACTGTGGCGCTGGAGTCTTTATGGCTGCCCACGAAGATCGTCATTACTGTGGCAAATGTAACTTGACTTTTGTGTTCAGCAAACCAGAAGAAAAGTAGTGCGCCGGCGCTTTTTAAATCAGGCTTTCATTTCAACTTTTTAAATGAATAAATAAATAAACAACCAATTTAAGCCTGACTTATTGCTCTGCCTTTTTTTGTTTATGTAGATTGACGAAAACTGGGATATTGAGGGATATATAGATATGTCTAGGTTGCTATCGTTATCAGTTTATTAAGCGGTAAAGTAGATACCGATCGAAAGTGGGGTTAGAAATTTAAATCAAGGGTATAAGCGTCACACCGAAATATAACTTGAACTTTCAGCCCTTCAACTTTCTATAGTAAAACGGTGTTGTATTTCTCAATATGCTTTTAATTGAATTTTCCGGTTTTGTACATTATAAATGCAAATATCTATTGACAGTGCTAAAAGATTTTTACATTTAAGCATACAATAAATGAAATGAACTCATAAATTGTTGTAAATAAGCAAGATTAAATTGTATATATGGATACAGTTTATAGACTAGTGGCATCCATTTTAAGGCTCAGATACATGAATGTTAGAATATCGGTGGCCTCCTCAATCCGCTTAGATGTCGGCTTGCCAGCACCGTGGCCAGCTTTCTTGTAGACACGCAGCAGCAGCGGATTTTGCTGGTACTTGGAATCGCGTACAGCGTCTTGCAATGCGGCAGCAAACTTCAAGGAGTGCAAAGGACTGACGCGATCATCGTGATCGGCGGTCAGAATCAGCGTGGACGGATATTCTTTATTTTCATTTTGGGGCGTGTGAACATTATGCAACGGCGACAGCTTGTACAGATTATCAAAGTGTTCCTTTTCGGAGGGATTGCCGTAGTCCGAGCACCAAGCGTGACCAATCGTGAATTTATGAAACCGCAACATGTCCATGACGCTGTTTGACAACACGACACACAAAAGAATTATTGAAATGAAAAAACTTTTAAGGAGAACTCAAACGTACCCAACTTGTGCTACAGCTGCTCCAAACAAATCAGGACGTTGATTAACACAAGCACCGACCAGCAGACCGCCATTGGATCCACCTTGAATTGCCAAGCGGTCTTTTATGGTATATTTGTTGTCAATCAAATATTCGGCAGCACATTGGAAATCGTCGAAGACGTTTTGCTTGTTCAGCAAGCGTCCGCCATTATGCCATTTTTCGCCGTACTCGCCGCCACCACGTATATTGGGATAAGCCAGGACGCCATCAAAAGTGTCGACAAACATAAGACTGTAGAAATAATTATGTAATCGAAATCGAAAATATATATATATATATATATGAACACTCACCCCGTAATCCCGAATGTTGGCAGCATGCTAATATTGAATCCGCCATAGCCGTACAGCAAACAGGGTCGGGGCTCGAGTACATTTTTGTTTTTCCGTATTATAAACATCGGCACCTTGGTACCATCCTTGCTGGAATAAAAGATTTGTTCGACAGTATAGTCTTCGCGTCGGAATCCGTCCAAATTCAGTTTGATCTCCCGAAAAACTTTTGGTGGCTCATCTGGTTGTTTAAAGTCATAATGGTAAATTGTGCCGGGGTTCAAAAACGACGAGAAATTGTAGAAAATTTCGGAATATTTCTTTTTCCCGGACGTGCCAACGATGGTGCCAATATCCAAATCAAATTGTCGAATCAGTTTTCCAGTTTCTAACGAATTTGCTTGCAATATAGTCTAAAATACCAGATTCATTAGGTCAGTTGCTAACAGCATTGATATAAAATGCAACTTACTTTAACATCCCTTATATAACAAAGAAGAAGTTTATCATCATTTACGCATTTAACCCAGTCCAAGACATCTTTTTCATGTTCCTTAAATAAGAGAACATTATAGTTATTATATTTGAGATATGCCGATAGATATTTTTCGTACCGGTATTAGGGTTTCCCAATTTGCTTCGTCTGGATTTTCAAAGTCGATTATAATGATACGATAATTTTGGGCATTCTTGTTTGTACGGAAGTACACTTTTGAGCCAACATTGGTCACATACTGCATAAGGCAAACGAAATAATTAGTAAGAACTAATTCGACCATCTGAAAACTTAATGTACTTACGTCGTAATCCGATTCAAATTTATCAACAATAATTTTAACATCCAGCTCCGAGACTATCTCCTCTCCGGGCTTTAAATCGGCGTAGTATATTATGTTGTCACGGCAATCTTTAATAATAGCCAGGATCAAGTATTTTCCACAATCAGATACCTCAGATTGGCTAAAAACAGACGGAAAATAATTCCATTTATATTACAAATTCAACAATATGAATATGAAATATATTTTCATACATGCGCCACGACGGTTCTTTGGGAAACTGAACTACTAATACATCCTTCGTCTGACTTTGTCCAAGGAGATGATAGTAAAGCTTTTGGTGTTCATTTTGTTTGGTTTCCGAGCCATCAGTTTTGCCATCTTGGTCGGGATATGTCTGTTGAATAAAGGTTTATATTATTATTAATCAGCACAGTAGTCTGGTTGTCACACATTTTGTACGCACTCCATAAAAGAATCCCTTATTGTCTTTTGTCCATGAAATTTCCGAAAATTTCACCTTTTCAAGCACTTCATCAAAATCTTTACCGGTTTCAGCATCACGTATCCGAATTTTAATCCAATCCGATCCACTTTCACTCAGTCCATAAGCCATAAACTTGCCATCGTCGGAGAACGATTTCTGGGAGAGGGCAACTGTACCGTCTTCGGAGAGACCGTTTGGGTCAAGAAATACCTTGCTCTCACCATGCAAAGAGTCTTGCTGATACATAACACTGTAATAATAGAACTCATACATTTACACACACAAATATATATAGATGGCGCTTTATTGGCTGAACAATGAGTAGTTTAATTACCTTTGATTCTGAAGACCGGTATTCATGAAGAAATAATAGTATTTGCCATATTGCATCGGGCAACCATATTTCGGATAGTTCCATAATTTTGTTAGTTTACTATTAATTTTCTTCCATTGTTCACAGTTTTCAAGGAATGGCTGGCTTATATTATTTTGGTTATTGACATATTCCTGTGTTTCGGCGGCATCGGGATCCTCGAGCCAACGGTAAACGTCCTTTATTTTTGACCCATGAAAATCATCCTCAATTGTCAGATCCTTGCGTGCAACAGGATATACAAATTTTTCCTTCATTGCTTTAACAGATTTTTCAGCGAGATCTGACATGCCGGCGGTTGGAATAGTTGACGTGTCTATATAGCAAAAGGCACAAACCGTGAGAAAATAATGTTAGAAAACAAGAAACTTGTAAATTGTATGCTCAAAACTTGCGTTTACTTGCCGACCCAAGATATAATGCACGAACAATGATTTTGCACTGGCGTTGATGAGACAACAAATATCGCATTGTAATAACTAGGACTAGAGAGGAGCTGTTTCTAATTAGATAACTAAAATATAAATGACAAAATTATCGATGCATGTCATCGAATTCAGTATTTTCTTTAGTCAGGCTTTCTGTTGGTGCGTTTACACGAAGAACAAATTGAGTACTCTAATATTTTTTCATAATAAAAAATATTTTTTTTTTAAATAAATAACAAAATGACTAGCTTGTTTTACAATTTCGAGCAGCAACAAAACAAATACAAAATAATTGTTTTATCTTGATTTTAAGCAATTTTAACATTAAATTTTGAATTCCTTAAGTATATGGGACTATATATAAAACATAATTCCTATTTCTTAAATATTTCTTAATGCAATGTAGTGTGAGATCTTTGAAGTTCAACCGAACTGGACTGAGAAGTTAAACTGTCAGGACGCCCTTGGCCTGGTGCAATCATTGTCTCCATTCGTTGGGTTGTGTCCCGCATAACTCCACTGAAGTCGGGCAAGTCCGGAAGATCTAGTGCAAGGTGTGCTGAGAACCTTTTATACACCGAGTTTTTCACACTATCTTTTTTTGTCTTCTTTCGACTTTCTTCATACTTTAGTTGTTGTTTCAGAAAAATGGAAGTCTTCATCATTTCTTGTATGTTGAAGAAAGTATTTTCGGATTTTTCTATAGACTTGAGAGCTTGAACTCCATATTCCATATCATAGCAATGTCCTTGCAAACTGCTCTGTAAGCTAAGAACTTCAGTTCGTTTCTCTAGAATGGCAGGAAGTACCTTACGAATGTGTTCCTAGAATTCATAATACATACAATTATATATAACATATGCAGGTTTTTTTTGGCTATGAAAACAAACCTGAATTCGAAAAAAGGCTAAAGATGGATCGTTGGCGAATATATGTATATTTTCAGATATTTTTTCTGAGGCTAAAAAACAACAAAATATTAAGAAAAAAACTGAATTTATGAAAGTATATTTGTGTATACATGTGCATGCATGCATATTTATTCAACATTTACTTTTCTTCCCCTTAAAGTTGAGTTCACTTCCTTGTGCCATTATGTTTGTCCCTGTTTCTTTTGCCTTTATCAATTGCCAAGTTGACCGATAGAGAAGATACAATAAAAAAAAACGAACAAGCAATGAGTAATGACTAAAATAATTTAATTGGCCAACTATTCATTTATGTCGCAGTCTATTGATTTGTTTACTTTAAGACATCGATTTGAAAATATCGAAACATGACTATCGTAACAATCACATTATTTCGATCAATTTTTCGTGTGATTGCTTGTTAAATTGTTTTAAATGTAGAGTGACATCACTGGTGAAAAATGTGTGACAAACTTTTACTTAAAATGTAAAGCGAATATAAAAAGTTATATTAAAATGATGGTCTTTAATCCAATAAATTTCACATTCATTCGATTAATTCAAACGCAGCTTGGGGAATATTTCTGATTATCTCATCGCTAATGACATCAGCTGCTATCAGCTGTTAAATGTTTACACATATATCTAAGCGTGTGTAAAATTATAAATGTAAGAAAAGTTGGTGTTAATACATTTGTGAATATTTAAACTGCGAAGTCATCTACTTTTTTTGCTTGGTAAGTCACGTTCACATTATATATAATTGAATATGTAGGTATAAAAATTGAAGTTTGGCTTAGTATGCATATTGAAGCAGCAGGTGTCAACTATTATTAATCAGGTTGTATACGCTTGTATGCAACTACCATTTGGATATATATATATATATACATATATATATATGTACATACACACATATATGTATATATAAATATATGAATATGAGTGCATGTTGAAGTGGTTATATCCATTTAATCGGTTCTCCAACATATGCCTACAACAAAATACGTTCAAATTCATTGATGATATGCTAAAATACTCGAGACGAGAGTTCTTAAATATGAACGAGTTTTAAATTATATTTAATTTCACAAGCATTCGAATTAACTACAGAGATGACTTAATCGAATAATACTAAAATTCGTACATGAAGGCTATAATGTTAAATTTATGGATATATGGTACATATGTACACACCAAACTTGGCATCTCTAATTCTTGTTCCCTCTGAGATCAAGGTTTTGCATACAAACAAAAAGTTGATAATTACTGACATATTTATAATGTTTATTTTTAGTGTGCTATCATCATCCATCATGGCTTCTGAACTTGATGCTGTTGAGAAGGATTGCTTAGTTCGAGTGGCCGTAAGGTAAGAGAATTCATTTCCCCAAAAATGCTTCATATTCGAGGTCAGGTGACGGACATGCCTTCTTCGCGAAGAGCACTCTAACTATTAGCATAATTTTATTGTTGTCTTAGAGTTTTATATATTTGAATTAAAAACTGATTCGCAAAAATATATTTACGCTTTATGTAGAATTCGTCCTCAAAATTCACGAGAGATAATTGACATGTGTCGGATTTGCACTACGGTTACGCCTGGCGAACAGCAAATTGTTATTGGATCTGACAAGGCATTTACCTTTGATTATGTATACGATGTGGACTCAAATCAGGTGGGCATACTAGAATCAATATCCAGAATCCATTCGCTTAGCGAATTCTCTTTTGTAGTGCGACATATATACCGAATGTGTGGAGCGGTTGGTTGAAGGGACCTTACGCGGCTACAACGCAACAGTACTTGCATATGGTCAAACAGGCTCTGGGAAGACATACACAATGGGTACAGGATTTGATAACGCATCTGGCGATTGTCAACTGGGCATTATACCCCGTGCTATTCGTCATATATTTGCCGGTATCGAAAGAATGCAAATGAAAGAAAATGAAGATGTCTCCGTCACAAAATCACAGTTTAGTGTGGCTGTTCAGTTTATCGAGCTATACAACGAGGATATTATCGATCTGTTGAATCCATTCAATAAACACTCAGCTTTTAAAATACACGAAAGTGCAAATGGACAAATTTCTGTGGCAGGCGCTACCATTAAGCCAATAAGCGAATCACAGGAAGCTCTCAAGTGAGTATAAAATTGATAAAATCATCTATATTAATACATATATAGAACTGTACAGTTCTGAGTGGTACATAAAAATATTATTTATTGATATTTGTATCCCAATTTATTGATCTTGTTGTGTGCAGATTGCTACAGGAGGGCGCTTTAGCTCGTACCACTGCCTCGACTAAAATGAATGATTTATCGTCTCGATCGCATGCAGTATTTACATTATTTGTGCGCAGGCAACATTTGCTGGAGCCACAAAATGATTTTACCGATAATGACTTTGAAACGCTGACATCGAAGTTCCACTTTGTTGATTTGGCTGGTTCGGAACGATTGAAACGAACCTTAGCCACCGGAGAACGAGCCCGCGAGGGTATCTCCATAAATTGTGGCCTTCTGGCACTTGGAAATTGTATATCAGCATTGGGAGATAAGTCGAAGAGGGTATCGCATGTGCCATACCGTGACTCGAAGCTAACACGTCTCCTTCAAGATTCGTTAGGTGGCAACAGCCAAACTTTAATGATTGCTTGCATATCGCCAAGTGACCGGGATTTTATGGAAACGCTAAATACTTTAAAGTACGCTAATCGAGCGCGCAACATTAAGAACAAAGTTCAAATTAACCAAGATCAAAGCTCTCGAACAATTTCGTTGTTGCGTAGGGAAATTGCAGCCTTGCAATTGGAGCTTTTGGAATATAAACAGGTATTATATTAATGTTTATGTTACCATTATTAGCATATGTTTATTCAATATCTCTTTCAGGGGAAACGTGTATTGGACTCCCAAGGAAATACATTGATCTCAGACCAATTTTATGAAAATTCCATGCTTTCGGCTGATAATAAACGCTTACAACAGCGACTTAAATCAATGCAAGAGACTATTAACATCTTAACAGAACGAAATGCACAGCTTAAACTTGAAAAGCAAATTCATGAATGGTCAACAGACAACCGCACCGATTCAGAAGTCACCAGCTTAGTTGGGAATTATATCAGCGAGATCGAACAATTGCAAGCTAAATTAATCGAATCGGAAGATATGTGTCAGCAATTAAAAAAATTGGGTTCATCAGCAAACTCGCCACGCGGTAATAAACCGTCTTATAATGGTAAGAGCGCTGACATGCCATATTTTTTTTTAACAATATACAAATATAAAGTATAATTGCCTTTTTAGATCCAAGTCTTCTGATAGACATTGCTAAGAGAGGCTTAGAGAAAGATCGCGAACTCTTAATGTCTCGCTCATTGCCTGGAATATCGAATGAAAACAGTCAGCTAGTAGAACTCGAGTCTTCTGACAGCGATAGTGATTCGAATGGTAATATAAATTACGATCACAATCAATCAACGGGTTAAAGCTTTCTATTTTATTTTGCAGAAATCGAAATGGAGGAAAATTTAAATGAAATTAATTCAGATATTGAAATAAAAACTAAATTAATTGAACAATTAGAGTTGTCCCAAGAGAGAATACAACTTATGCGACAGCATTATGAAGAAAAACTAACTATCTTAACATCTAAAATATTTAACACTCAAAAAGAGAGGGAAGAAATGTTAGCGAATATGGGTAAGTAAAAGCAATTCGCAATCGCATTTGTTGGATCATCAATTTATCTTTATTGTAGCTTCTGCTGTGGCAAATCAACCAAAAGACAACTCAAAATCAGTTAAAATAGAATACGAACGCAAGCTTAATGAGATGAATCGTGAACTGAAAAGACTACAGCAGTCTCAACGCGAACATATTCGACAACAAAAAGAGATTAAGACCCAGGAAATAAAACTACACAGCTTGCGTATGGAACTGAGTGAATTGAAGTGTAGTAAGGTAATTTGTCAATGTTCTTTAATTACTATAGAAATTAACTTAACTAATTTAAATAAATGTCTCTAATATTTTAGGTAAAGCTGATGAAAAAAATATCCGAACAGACGAGTCGACATAAAGAGGAAAATTCAAGGAAAACTCGAGAAATTGCGCAATTGCGTAAAGAGCAGAGACGGCAAATGAATGCTGTTTTATCCTTACAGGCCAAAATGAATGCAAAGGAGCAAATTTTGAAAAGGAAATCTGAGGAAGTTTCCGCACTACGCAAAAGTCAACGCAGTCGAAATGCAGGCCTAAAAACAATTCGACAGTCACAATCAAAAGCTGAACAGACACGTTCTCTACATCATCGCTGGGATACCTTATCTCGTACTATATTGCACGCAGCGAGAGACAAGCAGTTCATTACTCATTTGGAAAGTGAGTTAGAACGCCACGTTAAAGGAAGGGAGGATCTGTGTCGGGAGTTGGAATTAATTCAAGATCCCCAGCATATTGAAAAGGGATCTGAATACTCAAACGAAGAAGATAATTTAAAAACCAACATAGGCTATGTGCAAGAGAATATTGAACATGTTCAAAAAGCTATCATGGAATTTGAGGATGTAAAGGATCCGACAAGCACTGATGCATACAAAATTCAGGGTATCCTAGACAATATTAGCACAATTGACGAGGCAAAATACTTGCTTCAAAAATTAACAGACAACAATATTTATATGACATGCAATTCCTCCATGATTGAAAGTCGTTTGCAAGAACATGAAGCATTACTTAAGGAGGCTCAACGCGAAAGTGTCACACAACAACAATTATTTCAATATTGCCTGTTAAACAACAAAAATTTGAAAATGTCGGACTTATTTGATTCGATGAATCTTGATGACAAGTCAAACTTAAGTCACTTAAGCCGCACCTTTTCGCAAAAGTCTTTAAACAGCAATGGAACTTATGATATACCGCGCGGAGAAGCACTCGAATATACTTCTTTTGCCGAAGACGATGTGTCCAGGAGTCGAGGATCATCGCCCAATCCAACAAACGAAACGTAAGAACTTGTTTTATTTAATTTTGAATCCCTATACCCAGACATATAGCAATGTTTTTGATCACATAGTGTGAAACGCAATTTTAATGCCGTCCAATTTAAAAACAATATTAACATATGTTGATTTTTGTGTCTAATTTCTGTTTATTGCTTTACTTGCATGGCTTTGTAAGGTGAGTTTAATATTAAATACAAAAATGATAAAGAATATGAAATACTAACAGGAGGAAAACCAAGTAAAGCGATAAAACTTAAATTATACCTACCATATTTCCAAGTTGTTGAACAATATTGGTTTAAAACATAAAGAATTTTCTATATTTTTTACACGATTCAAGAAATTTCGAAGAGGTCACGATTCTGTTAAGTAATAATGAAGCTTACTCTACAATCAATCAATTATTTGAAACAGTATGCAAGACCGATGAATAATCCAAAGTACATGTGAAGACATGGGGAATCAAGAAACTTTGTATTTATTACTTTTATATTATGTCCAAATGCTAGGTCTTCCGACAAGAGTCCAAAGGTGCGCAGGCGCACAGCTCGACGTCAAGATCTTCTTTTTGGAGACACAGGATTTCCGAATCAAGTATGTATTATATCATTTCGTTTACCACACAAGAGACCTAACATATTCAATCTTGCACAGTCACTTAAACCACATGAACTATGATCAATCGGAGTTCGAGTTTGCCAAAAGCTCCTAAATTCTCAAAGTAAGTTCATATGTTACAGAAATACACCTAATTTTAATGAAACTTATTTGTATGTATATATATATCTGGAATGTTAATTAAGCTATTACTACCTTGTATAATAAAATAACAATATTGTTAAAAAAAAACGTTGTTTCTTTTTGGGGCTTCTGGACATGTATAGCCGACCATACATATTAAAAGATTATATTCTGTGCTGATGTGAGTTCTTCGTTAATTCGATGAGGTTCCAATTTATTAGTCCCAACTAGTCACGTTTGCAATTGCTCTTAACTCCTTTAATCCAACTGATCAGTTGCTTAAAGCAAAAATAAGTAAAATGTTTTTTCTTTCATGTTTTATTCGCGGTGTATACTTACATATGTACATAAAATATTGATTAAAATTTATCACACCTTAGCCAGTTTACATACATGTAATGTTTTCAGAAGAAATTAACTAAACAATTCAATGGTGTTGTACATAAACATCTAATAAAAAAATAAAGTAGCATAGAATACTTTGCCAAGATTGAACAACACAAATAATACAATTTTAGGACATAAATAGAATGTTTTAACAGTTGACACTTTTGTGTCATTCGAGATTTCTTTGATTTTCGTTTCTGACCCTGCACACAACGCTTAATATATAGTGAACAATTATCTAGCCCCCGATAGCGAAGTTTCCTGTTCAGCGTTTTCATGGCTTTGAGACTCTAGCCTTGCACTATTTGGCGGTGCACCTGGAAATTAATGATATAAATACTTAAAATAACTTGGAACTAATATTATAAAGTGTACTTACCAATATAGCTAAGCAGAACTGGTAAAAAGATTAAGCCATGCGTTGCTCCGATAACTACAATTCCAAAGTACATACGGAAATAAAATACTTGGAAAATTTGACTTTTAGCAAAAGCTAAAACTAATATTCCGGCAAACTTTGTAAGAGTTATACCTGAAAATATTGAACTACCCATTTTTGTTAAACTATCGGTAGCTCGATCAATTTGATTCAACTCTTTTGAGACCGAGAAACTGTGCACAAGATGCGAACAAAACTCTACCGAAATTCCAACAGCCATAACAAGATTAACCAATGACACAGCATTGAGTGATATATTCCAATAATACATAAGGCCCCCAAGGTTAACAACTATCATTGTTATAGTGATGACTACAACAAGCGCGGAATGTATATCAAAGCCCATCAAAATGAATGTAACTATAAAAATGGAAAGTAATGAGATTCCCATGCTTTGTAACGTATCTGACCACATCGTTAAATATTGTTCATAGAAAACATAAAATACTGAATAAGGGAAAACTTCGACCTGTAAAGCTGAGTCCATTGGTAGACCGTTTAAGATAAGATTGGTTTGCAACATTTGCGTTATGTTAGCCGATATCTTTCGGGCTGATTCTAATGCTAAGTAATAGTCCTTCGATGTCTTTAGTATTGAATGATAAGCCATAAAATATGAAGCCCCCACACTGAGTGTTTCTCTTTTGTCATATGAATACCGCACTGCTCTGCTATAGGCAGCATGGCCTGCTTTGGCACATAATTCATTTGGATTATAAAGCAGGAAACCCGGCAGATATTTTCCAAACACATGTTCATCAGGTCGTTTCAAATTGTTTTGCTGGATTTTGCAGTCCAAACAATTATTATCTACAATGAAACAACAGATAACAGATTGATTGATTTTATAATAAAGAGAACACAATAAGTAACTTACCATCAAGTGAACAGAAGCTGTCATTCTTCGGATTATATTTGCAACAACCAGACGACGCGGCCCAATCAAAGTAATCGTCGACCCAACTTGAAGCAGGGCGTGCAACATATGAAATATTTGATCGTCGGCTCGCCATATAAATTTGTGTTAACACACTGTCATCATTGCAATATTGTCCCGAGCAAACCAAATTCTGATTAGTGCTATTTGCAAAATTGATATCGCCGCCCTTGAGTACAAAATACACTGGGGGCCCAATATTGAGATGTTTGTTCAGCGATTTGAAATAATGCAAAACAAAACTATCCTCAGGCATTGCCAACTCTTGATCAAGTCCAATATCAATTTTGGGCACAAAAGCTATGCTTGCACAAAGCACCCCAAAAAATATAATCATAACAATTGCCCTGACCACCTTTTTCATCAAAAATGGCACATACGCGCTCCTAAAAAACTTATATAGCAGTCCCTCACTATTGTGCACAACATCGGACTTCTTACATTTGATAAAGCAGCATATGTCTAAGCGATTCTCGTCCTTTCGTTTTGTGTCCAAAGTGAACAATCCGACAAAGCATGTGATTTGTAATATGAAATCGATTAGTAAAGCGACGCCTGCATACAAAGCAAATGCTTTCACAGCCGGCATATCGGATAAGCCACCGAGGAAGAAACAACAACTCTCACTCACCGACGTCAACAGCATACTTGGGCCAACGTGTCCGAGAACGCGTCCCACCTGCTCTTCGGTTGTCTCATTGGTTCTACGCTGATCCCTTTGATAAGTCTGAACTAGAATGAAGATATTGTCGACACCCACTGCCAGTACCAAAAACGGTATTACCTCTACAATGATTAATGTTGCAGGCAGGCCAATGTACCCAAACAGACCCACCGAAGAGACCACAGAGGCTAAGACTATAATAACACCGCCAATACCTAATGTTATTTTACTATCAATTAGTGATCGCTTAAGCTCTTGTATATGTCCTAAGGATATCGCTATGTAGATAAACATAATAATATATGAAACTAGAATCGTTAAGATATCTGACTGTGATTCTCTCTTCAGTTCATCTTCAATCGACCTCTCCGAAGTGAACGCTATATCCATTGAATCACTCTTATTATTCTTAATATACTTAGCCATGAACTCAACAAAGCTCTCCTCCCACTCTAGTGCACGCTTTAGATCCTTTTTATCATGATGATTTTTAACCAAAAATGTGAGAATCAATGCATCTGCTTGCTGATATTGTGTACTAGCCGAAAGTTGTTCACCCGGCTTTAGAAATCCGCCTAAGGCAACAGCTGGATCTACAGGTCCGCCGTACTTAGCTAAACACAAGTATGGATTACTGATGCAGCCGTACAAATCGTCTAAATAGGTAACCTAAAATATAAAAGGATTTGTGATAAAAACGAATTTTTGGTTATCTTCAATACTTACATTAAATCCATTCTCTTCACTATTTTCATCAAGTCTTGTTACATCGTCTTGAAAATAGCCCCAAATTGTTTGGACAATACAATCAGAAGTTTCAACATCTGTGTTGTCATCTTTCAGGGGAGCATAGCATATGTTTTTTAAAAACGTTCCATTTGCGTTTATATTTTGGATTTGCTCCTGCAGATTCAAAACTTCGGCTAGAAAATTCTTGTCAAATACGGGCCCGAATGTAATTGGTCCGTTCGATGTTTTATGTACAATGTTTGGCAAGTTTACCGCCTTGATTATAACCTAAGCAATACAAAAAGGTTTTTGAGTGTTTCTCTCTTTAGACACAGATTGGAGATGGAATGTTTTGTTTTAAACTTACCTGCTCAATTCTAAAGAACGGTTCAAATTTGGAATCAAAGAATTCTCTTTCCGTTCTAGATTTTGAAGTAGGCGATGCCCATAGTTCAACTGGATCTGTAGTAATCTGAACATACGTTATGCCGTATCCTAAAATAACAACAACGCTTGCTCCTGCAAGTAAAGTCATCCATGGATGACTTGCGAAAAATGTTCCCCATCTGATGAATAGGTTTTCCAAAAAAAATTCTGTACGCGCACCAAGCTTTTCAAAATATCTTGGCTCTTGTCTATACATCGAATCATCTGTCACTCCATCATTTTCAATGTGAAAGTCTGCATCTAAAAGAGAAGTACATAGTCAAAATTATACATTTATCTTTAGCAAATTTCATTACTAACCATTTATTGAGTCTTTTGTAAATAGGAACGATCCCATAAGAAAGATAATTACGCCAACCGAGAACACGACTGTCATGATAACTGTGAATGCATCGAATCCAGCAATTTTAAGTGGATCGGGTATTATTGGGTCATCTGGAGGTCGAGGGCATGACAAATCACAATCTGCACACGAGCACGCTGGAAGTTTACTCTAAAAGAGAAGATCATCAATAAATTATGATTTTAAGAAATGTATGCATTAAATGCTTACATTAACTGCCTGTTGGCAGGGAGTCGTTGGTGGATTAAGTGGAGTTAATCCGTTCATTGTTGCGTTAGTGGCATGTTGCATATATGTGATTTGAAATGGAACAAAAGGAGTAGATGCATCGCCCATGTATGTAAACCATTTTGTAGCACTGCATCGTGATGCTGGATAGGCTCCGCACATCATATCTAATGCTAATAAACCGGTTTGCGGCACAGACACCTGCAAATAATAAACATTTACAATTTGTAATAAATCTGTATTGTGAAAATGTGTTTTTAACGCGAAATGATTATTATTAAAGTTTTATTATCTTTTTGTGAACAACCGAATAGAGGATTTGTTAGATGGCAATTCGACGTGATTATTGTATTTGATTGAGATTATCTAATTATTTTGACCTCATTGAGCCCTACTCGTTTCGGTTTTGTCCAGTTCGTCATCTGAATTCTGATCAGCATCCAAAACAAGCGTTCTGTGAAATCTTGCTTCGAACTCAAATTGAATAAAATCAGACAATCAATTCATTGGCATCATGCGCAATTCGATTGAATTAACCATTGCAGTAGGAAATCGCCCATTCACACCAATTTACAACAATTCGCAAACCACATGGACTTGGCATTTGAACTATAAACATTAATTATGAACGGGCAAGAGTGTACCCAGTTTTTCACTGAATTCTATTTTGTTTTTAAAATTTTTAA
This sequence comes from Drosophila nr. medialis 2 BK-2023a, assembly GCA_035044325.1. NCBI lineage: Eukaryota > Metazoa > Arthropoda > Insecta > Diptera > Drosophilidae > Drosophila > Drosophila nr. medialis 2 BK-2023a. The sequence goes on from JAWNMH010000394.1 coordinate 1,715,317, forward strand.
TATTAAACACAACTGCAATATAATCAAATATGTAAAATAGTGGACCACTACAAAGGCTTTTAATTAACACATGCCATATGCCAGGGCCATTAAATTTGGACAAATTAAAAGTAAACACTTTTGTTGCTTCAATGACGAACACCATATGCCCATTTAGGAATTTAGAATTTGCTTTCCAGAAGCGATAAGAAAAGAAAAAGCTCAGTGGACTTTTTATAGCAAATATACATTCAAAGGGTGTACCCAGATTTCGGAAGAGGTTTTTTTATACATACAAACTCGAGCAAACAAAGGCATTGTTTTGTTGTGTTAAATTTAGCACATAGAGAAATCGCAATAAAATATATAATGTATATGTAACTCACTTGAGAGCATGACTTATAAGTCTGGTTGATATACTCCTCTGTTATGTGTATGTCAACAGAAGTTACAAAAGTACCTAGAAATAAAAACATAAGCATAATTTATATACTTAACATAAGAATAGTATGTTGTACTTAAGTTTTGGTAATTACCATTTATAGCAGCAACTTTAAGGAATTTACTTTGATGCGGAGAGCACGTCAACTGGCAAATATGTCGAGACAAGTTTATAAAACACGATGGACAACGCTCGAGAAAATTAGCAGCAAGTTTTATGTTATCATTTAAAAATTGTATCTACGGAATAAAAACATTTATTGTATGGGGTATTTTTAGTTTTACAATACGTCTTACCTGCTCAACGTCACAGCAAAAGTTCTTCTGTTCATTTTCAAGCAAGGAACTGCATCTTTCTGTTAACAATTTGAGACCCTCTTCAGGCATTGGCTTTGCTGTGCCATTATAGGAACAATATTTACTGGTAGCATTATCTCGATTACAAACTCCATACCAGACGCAATCCTGGAAAATGATAAGTAATTAATTAAATGCTTTTAATTATTGATCGAAAGTGAATTATTGCATTCATTAGCAAAGTGGCTTTTTGTTCTTCTTGTATATATATTAAAGCTCACCTGCTGTGATGCTCCAAATAAGGAGACAATTATGCCAAATATGAAGAATTTGACTCCAGTTGAGGTACCGTGTAGTACAATCATTATACAGTCGATTATAACGTCTTAGCTGGCATGGGCATAATAAGAGTAAAGAGTAAAGGCTAGAAGTTAACTGATCAATTAAGCTATGTACAAATGCACGCATGCACATGTACAATTAAATAAAGCAACTTATACATCATATATGTACATGTGTGGGAAAAAGTTTAAATGCTTCTACAAGGGTAACTAGGTGAAAATATAACTAGCCAGATTTTTTTTTATTTGTGTTTTTAATCTGTTTCTCTGAACTGTGTTTTGTTGTTTACTATCGTGTGTCTAGCTTCGAATTGCCTATTTTCGTATCGGATTAGTCACATTTAAATGTTTTCTTCTGTTTTTTCTCTTTCCCCTTCATATCCGTAAAGTCCTTTGGTTGTGTCATTGCTCCTTATCGTTTGTGTCTACTCGGCCTATTTTGATTTAACATACATGTATATGCAGAGTGTGATTGGAATAATATGTACATATATCTATGTCCTCTTTTCTTTTAAAATTGAAAATAACTTGCAGATTTGACCAATAAATATGTACATTCATTTGTATGTAAATTGTATAGAAGCTAATAAATAAACGGACAAAGGCACATATAAATATATATACATTTATATATAAATATTTAATGTGCCGCAGTTGACTTAAAGCGTTACGCACACACACAGTTACTCATAGTCTAAATACATATTTGGAGCTGCGCAATGTTATCATTTTAAACAAAGATATATATACTATATATATGTGTGTATCTATGTACATTATTATTGTTATTATTGCAGTCATCTTATTATGATGTGTTCCTGTGTACATGCACATCTACAAGCATAAACACAAATCAAATATATGATACCCACCAACACAATTATTTAAACAAAATTTATTATTCATACTACGAATCTGCGCACAGTTGCAGTATTAAAACGAGGCACCTAATGGTATTGAATCAACGTCTTCAAAGACTTTCTGACTTTTTAATTTTACTGTAATAAAATTTTTGCTAGCGATGAACAATACTTTCGTCATTCGTAAATAAGTAAGTATTTTTGCGTATCGAGTTACCAAAAAGACGCATTCGATAACATTGAGCATGTTAAACCCTTTGAAGAAATAAATGCTCTCGGAAAGCTTTCTTTCAAACTTGCCAATCTATTATTTTAATATATTATATTCTAAAAATAAAGAGGCTTAAACGTTGTCTTTATATTTTTTCTCTTATGCTCTTATTTGTATTCAAAAGTATAATAGGCAACCCTACAATAAGACTAACCGAAATGCCGGACGGAAAACTGAAAATGTATCCATTATCGAAATGTTGCGATAGTTTTCATTAGTACCTAAAAAAAAGTAGCAGTTACTACTGTAACGGTGACATCATTAAATATATTTATTTCTAGACTTTGCAGTCGGACTCTTGTTTTTGTTTAGAACAACAGCTTCAGTATTGTGAATCTCTAAAAACTGAATTTGAGTTCTCTTAGGTTAAATTAAATTAATCTAAACTTGAACGGCGAGTAAAAGCGTATTATCTAACAAAGAACTGAGAGCGATACGACGATGGAAGGAGCATCAAAGTTTTTAAAAGGAGTGCTAGGCGAAATAAGCACCCGTTCAGCTTACTCACAGCTGGTCATAGGTGTATCATCAGGATGGTATGTATAAATATAATCTGTCCAATTTTAATTCACTTAATACTTATGCATTTGATAATGCCATTATACGCATTAACCTATTGTCTTGTAAAATTATCTATGTATGCTCACATGCATACACACACATGTGCGTGTGATGCAAATCAAAACCAAAATTGTAAGAAAAATTTATAATAACAGAAAATGGTACTTAAAAATGCGTAAATTTGATCGTTGTTCAGTTTTCCTTATGCAACACTTAAATATAAGCATTACGTATGAGCGCTTCTTTTAAACCCATAGAATTGGAGAAAGAAACAGATTCTTTTGCACTGGTTTTATTTTACGTCATATTTTACTACGCATCGGTGGAGGGTAATATCATTCTAGGATAGCTAACTCCGACCCCCAAAACCAAGACATACATATTTACATATTTTCGATGAGCAGAGTCGAAGTAGTCTGTCGTTGGCCTCTGACTGTTTCTATGTACCCTTGGAACATATCTATTTATATGTCTTTCGTCATCGGCATCCCGAAGACAATTAGTTCAAATTGAATATTAAATGTTTCGGTTTACCGAGTATTTTTTTGAAAACATTTATTGTAAACTACTTATATTGTATTTTTCATAGGGCAACTGGGTACACAACGATGAAATTTGGAAAGTTCGCGGCATTTGCTATTGGCGGAAGTATTATCTTAATAGAAATTGCACACCAGGAAGGATTCATTAAAGTCGACTGGCCGAAGTTAACCAAAAGTGTTGACAAAATAGCTGATAAGGTTGAAGAATCAATATCAGGCAGAGATCAAAATTGGTTAGATAAGGTAATTTGAAATAATTTTGCGTAAAAACCATTTACTGTGAGTAACATTAAATATTTACATCTTCAGACGGAAAGATATGTGGATCGTAAACTGGACCGAGTAGAGAATACACTCAAAAGCAAGTCAAATAAAGTGAAGAAATGGTACACCAAATATATTGGAGACGAAGATGGGCCAAAAATCAATGATCTTCATATATTTTTAACCGCATTCGTTGGAGGAATTGCCTTGGGCATTGCATCTGGCTAATCAAATATTTAAATAATGTATTATGTGTTAACTAAGGCAATGCAAAATCGTTTCGGTTCTCAAAGAGCAAATAAAACATATGCTTAAACCGATTTCATATTATATATGTAACGCATCATTTTAATTTGACACCTTAGGTAAGACTGTTTCACTTTATTTCGAAAATAATTACCCATTATTGACAGTTGATTTAAAATGAACTTTGTAAAAAACTTACTTTTTTAAACAATGTATTCAAAGCAAATTGATATCATCTATTATCTATCTCTCGACTAGAGCATTCCTTCCTGTTATTTTGTAATGTAAAACTGTGTAAAAAGGTATTTGATCTTCGGCGTCGAATATAATTTTCGTATAATCATTTTATGCTCACAATTTGCAAACGCTTACAAATTGTAATACTGATTGTAATCGTGCACGTAGCATGCACATGTATGTGCATAGATATACGTATGTATATTTGTCAACGTTGCCTTCTGTTTTACCACTGCATTTCTTTGGGTTCTTTTTGCCATTTTTCGACAAGAGTGCAATTGAATTTACTGTGTTAGCGAGTTAAATGCAAATAGTTAAACATCAGATAAAATGACATCTGTGATAACCATTTTATTTATTTTAAAGCTTTGTGCTCAAGTGACGTCAACTTCCATTATTAAAGTAGGTGGGTATCTACAAATAAATAATTTTACTACCATGTATATATATTTGTAATGAATGAATGTGATTGGAAGGCGCCCTTTTTCCAAGGGCATCTGAGCAACAAAGCAACCCGGAAGTTGCCTTTCAATACGCCGTGCATCGACTGAACCAAGACAAAAGTCTTTTACCGGATGCAGACCTGGTGCACCACATAAAATATATGGACAGCGATTCCTTTCAGGCGGTCCAAAAAGGTAGGTGTGAAATTACTTGACATATTTGTACATATTTATGTTTAATATATATGGAATAGTGTGCAGTCTAATCGAAGGCGGGGCTCAGGCAATATTTAGTCCAACAGATTCGGTTTTGGCCACCCATATTAATTCCATATGCGATGATCTCGATATACCGGATATAGGAATCGGTAGAGCCACTCAAGAATTCTCAATAAATGTTCACCCATCGCAGCAGTACATAAATCGTGCATTCATCGATGTTATACAATATCTAAACTGGACAAGGTTTGGCGTTCTATATGAAAAAGATCATGGTATGTATCCGATTTGTATTCTCTATAATAAAACAGTGTTCCTTGAAGGCTTATTTTCGTTTTTTTTTCAGGCATATTAACATTGAATCAATTTTCGCGCTCAACTCAGGCTGAAGTGCATATACGACAAGTGTCGCCATTATCCTACCTATCCGTACTAAATGAGTTCAAGAATAAAGAAATTCATAACATCTTAATTGACACGAACTCGGCTGGCATTTCCATTCTATTGAAAAATGTGAGCTCGATAAAATGTAAATTCGCAAAATATTTGAATATCATATACTGGGTATCTTCCTGTTAATATTATGAGTGTGTTTTTCGTTGTATTCGTACAGATACTTCAGCAACAAATGAATGAGTATAAATATCATTATTTGTTCACCAGCTTCGATTTGGAAACGTTCGATTTGGAAGATTTTAAATACAATTTTGTGAATATAACATCATTCCGGCTTGTGGATTTGGGCGATGTGGCCGTTAAGGAAATTCTAAAGGATATTGAATCCTACGATCGTCTGATTTTGAACCGAAACCAATCCATATATAGCTTAAAGAAATCCGTTAGCATTGAGGTAAATGATAATTTATATAAATTATTGTGTTATTTTTTGTTTTCTTATGTTTTTCTCTATAAACCTTTTATTTAGACAGAGGCCGCTTTGATGTTTGACTCGGTATATGTATTCGCCATCGGTCTGCAGTCCATATATCCCTTGATTCACCTAACTAACTTGACCTGCAACGATGAAATCCCATGGAATGACGGCCTAAGTCTGATCAACTACATAAATGCGGTATTTTTAGAAATCTTCAAGTACAAATTCATCTTTTTATACGCTTGCGGAGAAAATTAATTTTTGAAAATTACTAAATCTTATTTTTGACTACATTAGGTTGAATGGAAGGGATTAACTGGACCTATACAATTCAAAGAGGGGCAACGAGTTCAATTTAAGCTCGACTTGATCAAACTAAAGCAACACTCGATTGTCAAAGTCGGAGAATGGACACCTCAAGATCATCTGAATATAACGGAGCCATCATTATTTTTTGATTCCGGTTCCATGAATGTGACTTTAGTTGTAATTACAATACTGGTCTGTCTTTTATATTTAAACATTTTGCGATTATATTTTTATTCGAAATAAGTCTTGAATTTTAGGAAACTCCATACGTAATGATGCGTTACGGAAAAAATTATACGGGAAATGAACGCTTTTATGGCTTCTGTGTGGATATATTGGAAACCATATCGCATGAGGTGGGATTCGACTATATATTGGATTTGGTGCCAGATAGAAAGTATGGTGCAAAGGATCCAGAAACAGGTCAATGGAATGGAATGGTCGCTCAGCTAATGAAATATGTTTGTATCATTAAAAGTATCTTTGAAATTTCCCGATCTGATCTGAGAACATATCTCATTATTATCATAACATATCATAATTGCAGAAAGCAGACTTGGCCGTTGGATCTATGACAATAACCTATGCGAGAGAAAGTGTTATTGATTTTACCAAACCATTCATGAATCTGGGCATAAGCATATTATTTAAGGCATGTTTGACATAAAGCTGATCTCCCCCAACAATTTATTTAAAATTGACTTGAATTGATATTTTCAGGTGCCAACAACGGAACCAACTCGATTATTTTCATTCATGAATCCACTGGCGATTGAAATATGGATTTATGTTCTGGCGGCATATCTACTCGTATCAGTTACCATATATATGGTGGCCAAATTATCGCCAATCGAATGGAGGAGTATTAATCCGTGTGATTTGGAGCACGTCACTATAAGCAATCAATTCACAATATCGGACAGTTTTTGGTTTACTATTGCGACGCTAATGCAGCAGAGTTCGGATATATATCCGAGGGCTGTATCCACGCGAATTATTAGCAGTATTTGGGGATTTTTCTCTCTCATTATTGTTGCATCGTATACAGCGAATCTGGCCGCATTTTTAACAGTCGAACGCATGATTAATCCCATTGAAAATGCTGAAGATTTGGCCAGCCAAACGGAAATCTCTTATGGCACCTTGGATAGTGGATCAACAATGACCTTCTTTCGGGTATGGAAAATTGTAATAGATTGATGTTTACTAGATTTTATATTTGATTTTTGTCTTGTTATATTTTGATTAGGACTCGATGATTGAAACGTACAAGAAAATGTGGAGAATTATGGACAATAAGAGACCGCAGTCATTTACGTCGACCTATGAGGATGGCATTAGACGTGTCAACCAGGGCAACTATGCTTTCCTAATGGAGTCGACAATGCTTGATTATACTGTTCAACGGGACTGCAATTTAACGCAAATTGGCGGTTTATTAGATACTAAAGGTATAATTGGGATCACGAATATGTATATTATAATATTATTGTTTTCTTGATTTTAAATGTATTTTGAAGGATATGGCATTGCCACACCCAAGGGTTCGCCATGGCGGGACAAGATATCGTTGGCCATATTGGAGCTGCAGGAGAAGGGTGATATTCAAATGTTATACGATAAATGGTGGAAGAACACAGATGAAACTTGTACACGGATAAGCAGCAATAAGCACTCGAAAGCAAATGCCTTGGGTCTGGAAAGTATAGGTAGAGTACTACTATATAGATATCTTATCGATGTTATCGATAATTAAATGTGTGTGTGTTATTGCAGGTGGCGTATTTGTTGTGTTAATAGCGGGCATTTTGGTTGCTTTCATTGTGGCCTTCTTCGAGTTTCTGATCAACTTTCGGCAACAGGCGAAGACAGCGCGTGTCAATCACAGCGATTGCAAAAATCCAAATCACTTGAAAAATACTCGAGGCGAGAAGGATTTGTCGTACTTGTCACCGGCACGCTCATTCTGGGTGGAAATGTTTGAGGAGCTGCGGTTTGCACTGTGGTGCACCAATGAACGACAACGCCCGGAGCTAAGCAGATGTTGCAGCGAGTGCCAAGTGAATTGAGAGATGTGTTGTGGCAATAAAGGATTACGAGCGATCGTTTTAAATTTGATATATATTTTATTCATGTGTTTTAGTGTTAACTTTTATTACTAATTCGCCTTGGCCTGCCAACGTCGAAACACATCCGCCTACTACATACATACATTTAAATATAATACAATCAGGTTTGTTCCGAATTAATATATTGATTTCGAATCTGAAATGTTTTCATTTTGAATGCAAAACCGAGTTTAGAAAGAGGCATTTGTGTGTTGAAAATGTAGAAGAGAAAACATTGTATGTTCAAAGGATTATTTCAGTTAAAGACTATTGGAGAAATGTGTTTATGGATATTTTATTTGATTTTTCTGTTTAATTTGGCAACTTTTAGAAAATATTCAGAACAGCAATAATTCCATTTGGGAAAATCTCAGACGGAGTCCGAATTCGAAACAAACCTGAATATGTCTAGTTGAAATATAATAAGCTATTGTTTATTTTAGTTTTTAATTTATTCGTTAATACTAAAAGTTAGGTTTCCTTAAAGAGCATTCGACAAAGCTCTCCGCCACCCAAAGTGCCCTTGGTGCACAGTAATAGTTGTCGGGAGCGTTCGGCACTCTTCTTTTCGTTGGCAATGATGCGTCTGGTTCGGATCTGATTCGTTTTCCAAAATGGTGAAAATATCTGCCTCTGCCACTTGGCACCGTTCTCCGGCAATGTGGGTAGAGTGGGCAGCCTGCTTAACTGTAAGGATGGATATGGCGTTGGTAATTTCACAGGTCGCTTGCTGGTTGCTTCTTCATATTTTCGAATTTTCGTTTGATATTTTTTTCTTAGAACATTTTGCCTGTCCCGTGAAAAGGTGTTATTGGATGTCAACAGCCATTTGCGACTGATGCGCTCTATGAACTCTTGAGTCTCCGAGTCCAGAACATCGTTTCCATTGTTGCTGTTCTTATTGTTGTAAACATCGAATTGTGAAGATCCTTCGCCACTACCACTGGCAACATTATCGTTTTGCTGCAACGATTTATTTTCATCGCTATCATCATCAAAATGTACTCTAGTCGGTTTCTTAACAAAATAATCCAAGTTCCACTCACTGGCTCGGTGAACATTTGCAGCGCTTTGTCGATTCACATTAGTTTTAATTATTTGCTTCCGAATACCAGGAGAAAAATCCGACTTATCCTCACTCTCTTTAGCATTAGCACTGCTAGAGTCTGATGAATCAAATATTGGCTTTGGTTTCGAAATCGGAGTATAAAAATCATCAATATAAATATGCTGCTGTTGATCCAATTCATCGGCCACTGGGTTATTTAGCAAGTTATTTTTGGTAGGTACAATAGGTATTTTGGTACCATTGTGGATATGTTCGGGGTACTTGGGATATTTCCAGTTTGGTGCATTATTTACGTGGTTACTCGCCAAGTCGGTTTTGAAGAGAAAGGCGATTTCATTGCATTTTAATGGGAATATCATAAAAAATGTACCCACAACTGCCAATATTACCAGCATATAGAAGGCAATAATCGAAATCAGCCTGAAAGATAGTCGTGGATATATCATGATGCTAATGGGACGCTACGTCATTCAATCTGTGAAAGTGGTTAATCTGTGAATGAATAATATGTATTTACTAAATATAAAGTATGCAAAATATGCAAATGAGAAAATACTTAGTTGTAATCAAACAAGAGAAAAATAATGCCGAAGAAAAAGTTTTATCAAGATAGTTTCAAAAATGAGATACTATACCATGTATTTCATGGATTCAAAGTCTCATTCAGTGCGTTGCACACCCTACGACTTAGTTAAAATACCTCCTGCACAGGTACAAAAAAAAGTGTATACATGAGACTGAGAAAACACTCATACTTCTGTTTGGTTAGAAAATGTTATAATTGTCGAGCAACAGTTATAAACTGTTAGTTTGGTATATATATAATTATTGTAAATGGATACTTGTACAAATATCTTTTATCTATCTATTATTCTATATCCATACTTACATATATTTGTTCAACACTCCACATAGAGTTCGTAAACTTTTGCACATGGAATTTGTGCGAATACTTATGCACACATCAATATCCTTGAAGGCGTTTTTTTTAATCCAATTCGCTCAACTCTTATTCAATTTGATATTATTCAATATTCGACATAGCTTACTTGTGCATTTAAGACTTGAATAGTTTTTTTTTTAATGATTATTTGTTAATGCAATTCGAGTGTCTTTCATCTATTACATTTACTACACACATCCCCTTTTCGTTTCCTGTTTTTAATACCCTTGTTTTTTTTTGCATCAGTATTGGGTTTGGAGCATGCGCAGGAGTGCTTGGAAAATCGGATACATCTTTAACATTATGTATGTATGTATATACGGTATGTGCACATACATGAAAATCATCGCATCACTTTTTCATAGGTTTTGACTTGTCTGCTACTCCTTGAGAAAGCAGAATGTTTCAGGTATTATATGAAGTGTGTGTTGTTTCAAAATTTTCTTTCTAAATTTCAATACAGAATTTAAGCAGAGATCAAATCAAGAATTTGAAGCACAGAAGTAAAGTAGAGATCAAGTCAAGGATTATGTATCAGTAATATTTATCTAATTTTGTGTTTCACAATTTTTAAATTTACAGAATTAAGTCAGAGTTCAAGTCAAGGAAAATAAATTAATCAGAGTTCAAGTCAAGGGGAATAAAGATTTTATGAATTTTTATCAATTTTGTGAAATGCTGAATTGAGTCAAGATCATGGCCATAAAAGAATCGAATGTTTTTTTTCTTTGGTGACTATGGAAAATTGTGTGCCTGCTTTTGAAAATTGATTCAGATTTATTGAAAATTTTACCATACATTATGGTAGACCATGGCACACAGTTTCCCAATTTTATTTTAATGTAAACCCATTAAAAATACCTATGGTAAAGTTTTGAAAAAAAATGTGACAGGTAGAAGTAAGCATCTATTACGCCATAACTGATATATATGTTTGTATATACTTCATCAAAATCAGCAGTCACGTCAATTGTTGGTCTATCTGTGTGATGGCGCCGATCTTAAAGCCAGAGGCAACATTCGCATTGTAAATCCATCTGTAAACTAAAGACATGACTCGACACAATATTGATCAACTGCAAAAATTACATCAAGATAATTTGGGAAGCGTGTGAGAAAAGCACATTGTGGCCATTTTCGCTACACGCAGCTAGAATTTTCCAAAACACTGTCTTAAAATCTGGGATTCACAAATTATATTTTGCGCCCTTACATATTGTGTGAATTGCGGATGAATTTTTTATTTTCTTAGCGTATATTCAAAAAAATTTTGAACATAAATCGAAATATTAAGTAACTATTTGAATTTTTGTTTTGTATGTTTTTTGGCAAAGTTTTATCATACAGGAACTCAAAAGATGAGTCCAAATGTAAGAGGCACAATAGGAGGGATAATTAGTTTAGTCAGGATATTTTGGTAAACAAAGCATTTCATATAAGAACTAACTAACCGATTGTTACTATGGAAGCTATATAGTAGTCCCATTTATTTGGTTATCTTGCCAAACAAAATAATATTAATTTAATCTTATATGGAAGGCCAAGATTTGCTTGGTCGGATTGGTTTACTAGTTTGTCTAATTATTGTACAGATGTAACTTTGTAGTAAGCATACTTTTGGAATTTATGTCAAATATATTTCGATCTGATCCAGCCGTGCATAGGTTATTCAAACAGAAACACACATAAAAAAAATGAAGTTCACAATAAAGTGTACTGCAATATTAGATTTCGTTTATTGTTTCCATTGTTTTAGATGATAATTCAAAACTTATTACTTCTTTTTAAAATCAATTTGTAATTCTCTATTTACTAACATTGCCTTCTTCATTTGTTGAGTTATTAAGATCACTATTGTTGCATGTGTCGCCTGAGGAGCCACTAACATTTGCCACGTACAATGCTGGATCAATTACTTTCGGTATGGGTTTAATTTCCGTTCCCAATTCCTTTTCAATGCGATGCAGATCAAACCGATCCTCGTAGGTTATTAAATTTATAGCAATACCTGAAAAAGACCAGGAAATATATACAGGAAATTAATCGATTGATTTTTTTTAGGCGAGACGAGTACACAATGTGGACATTGTAAACTCAAATCCAGATGTTAAAGCAGATTGCTTACCTAAGTGTCCAAATCGACCAGAACGACCGATTCGATGTAAATATGTTTCAGCCATTCGGGGGAAATCAAAATTGATGACCACATTTACAGCTTGTACATCGATGCCACGGGTAAACAAATCGGAACAGACCAAATTTCGGCAGAGGCCTTGCCGAAAATCGTGAAACACTCGATTCCTGTGCGCCTGGGCCATTTTAGCGTGAATGTAATAACAACAATAGCCCAGCTCCGTTATCTTTTTCGCAAGCAGTTCGACACGTTGCGTCGAATTGCAAAATATGATTGATTGATTTATTTGCAATTTGGAAAATAATGTATTTAAGCAGTGAACTTTTTGGCGTTCTTGTACAAATGCATAGTATTGGGTGACACCTTTCAGTGTTAGCTCTTCCATCAGATTGATCTCGTAGGGTTCACGCAAATGCTTTTCCATAAAGTTTTTAACCGTTAATGGAAATGTGGCCGAAAACAGCAATATCTGTGGATCTTTGGGCAATTTTAATATAACATGATCCAGCATGCCTTGAAAATCTAACGAGAGCAGCTTATCGGCTTCATCCAAAACTAATATTTTGCAATGCGACATATCAGCAACTTTCTTATCCATTAAATCCAAAATTCGACCCGGAGTTGCAATAATTAATTGTACTGAAATAAAACACATTTCAAATATCAAACAATGCAATTCAGAAAAACAGCAGTTAAATGTGAAAGCAAAATAAATATTATAAATACCTTTTTGATATATACGAAGAATGTCATCCTTTAGAATTGTACCGCCTGTCGTAACCATAACTCGGATATCCAGATGCTTGGCCAGTTCGATGCATATCTGTGAGGTTTGCAGTGCCAGTTCTCGAGTGGGGACCATCACCAGGGCTTGAATGTAGTCTTTAGTTGGGTCAATTTGCTCCAAAACTGGAATGCAATATGCTCCGGTTTTTCCAGTGCCATTTTTTGCACGGGCTAATACATCTTTTCCACTTAAGGCAATTGGAATAGCAGCTTCTTGGATAGGCGATGGTCGTTCCCAACCCTTCTCGAAAATACCCATTAGCAGTTCACGCTTCAGACAAAACTCTTCAAATTCGTTGCCGCGCGTATCAGTCACATCCTAAAATCAAAACATATACATATATATATATATATATTAGAATATAATGATAATCTCAATTCGATATCCCATACTTTTTAATCATTAAAAAAATCGTAAAGGGTAAAAGAAAATTAATTGAAATTTGAACTTACTGTCGTTTTGAATCGATTGTCCTTTGGGGGAAGCTTCAGTTTGGATTTCCATCCCATATCATCACTTAAGTTATTGGCAATTTGATGATCATTCAAAATTCTGAAAATGAAAAATGAGATATACAAATGAGAAATACCCTAATTTATTAAACACTTAATAGGATACACTTAAATAAATATACACGTGTTAATTTGTACTTAAATTATAAGTTTGGTGGAGTAATTTCCATTTTTTTGTTTGTTTAAAACGGCAGATTTATTTTGTTATCTTTTTAATTAACAAATGGAAACTCCACAAAATGTGCTTCACATTCCCTCAGTGCAAATTTTCGATTTTCAGCCTTTTTTTTTTTTTTTTGCAAAAGCCGCCAAACGAGACCTTTTCACACACATATACATAAACAGGAAGTATATGCACACATAAGAGTTTGTACATGCATACATACACAAGTGTATGTATTTGATGAAGCCAAATTTCTTTTGGATTATAAAATGTAAGTAAATGAATTCAAGGTACACACCCTTTGTTGACCAGACTTGAATGACCGGGTACAATTTTCTCTGTCATCATCGTGGCGGTTTATTTAATATATAATTTTGTGTATGTGTCACGATCTGAAAATGCGAAAGATTGATTTATTTTATAATGATTTTCGGTGTGTCTGTGTATTTAAATGTCTTACTTTTGTTATACTAAAAAAATATGTATTACTTCTTGATTTTTACTTTTACAATTTCAGGCTACTCCGAATAGATCAAGGAGCGTATCAAAATGAGTTTATCTTAACGGCTTATTAATATCACAAATACAACCTAACGAGCGATAGAAACCTTTACAGCCTTACAACTTGGTATCAATAGTACCAATCACACGAAAACAATCACTCGGAAAAAAAGTGCACATTCACTAGTGATGGGAGCACTATGCAACGCATTCGATTTTACGTAAGCACAATGCAAACAAAAATTTATATTAAAGTTAAATTTGAATTTAAGATAATATAGTCATTTTGTTATTATAGGCAAATTAATTAAGACCTTAATTCGTATACTTTAATTCTTTGTCGGTGTTTGCTTGCTTGTTCTTAGTACTTTTTACCGACACATGTGTTTAATGCTAAACGATAGTGGAACGTGTTGGGAAATTGAACCAAATAAAAACCTCGCTCGCATATTCGAAATGTTCGTGATAATTTTCTCAATACCAATTTAAAGTTATTTTGTATATATTTATTTGTGCAAACATTTTTATGAATATTTAGATATATGATTTAAATATAAACAAAGTTGAATACCAATCGCATAAATTACTTACTGTTTGTAATATCCAAACATTGAATGATTTGTTGGAAGTTAGCTGCTCAGTTAACTTCATAATGCAATTGAAATAAGAGCGAACGTCCAAAAAAAGTTCGTCAGCATTTATTTTTATTTAAATTATGGTTGCTACATAGTTTTTGCTGTTCCATGTACAAATGTTTGATCTCGAATGAGAACAGAGTTGCCAACTTATCGCTGTGGAGTTTTCGCAATCGAAAGTTGAAATTTGAAGAGGTTTGTTGGCAGGAACATGTAGAAACGAAACACAAAATATTCGCTGCCAAGAGCAAAAGGTTTAGTTTACTTGCCCAATAAATGTGATATATGTTCAGACTGAAATTGTATTTTCGCATTTCGCTTAGTTTATTTTGATTTTACACAAAAACGGTTTTTCTAAATAAACATAACATAATAACAATTTGATTAAATGTTACAAGATTAGGAGAGAGAAACAATCTGTTAGAGCTTTCATCTGAGAGAAAATCAACATTTTATGCTGAGGTTAGCTTCGGAGAGCAAATTTCTATTCTAACTATAAAATCCTTTAAAGTTAACGAACTGTTCATCTGACGATTCTACACAAATGATATGAATGCATTACACCTAGTTAATTTATAGTCATAGTAATTACATATTAAACTTAAAAAAATAGTAGTTGAACAACAGCGAAGACAATAATAAAGTAAATAGTTATAAAGGTCCAAAGAGATTAACCGCTGGATGGTTATCAGCTGTATTTCCCAAAAATTGGCCATAGAGCTCTTTGTAGCGATCAAGCGAGAGTCCACCACGCTTTTTATCATCATCCTGCAAATAGTACGAAAAACCATATACAATTGGCACAGTGCTTCAGGTTAATTTATAATTTACATTCAATAAAGATTCAAACGCTTTGTTCAGTGGAGTAATGTCATCAATGGCAATACGGGAAATGCAGTTGTAACGGTATTCGTTAATTCCCACAACACCATCATTATCAATATCAAGCAGCTTAAAGTTGGATTCAATGAATGCGCGCATGGCCTTTAAATATAAAAACAATGCATAGTTATTAACAATTCGCTAAAGCTTAGAACTGAAAAGTCAAAAGAATTCAACGCACAATTAAAAATGTAATTAAAAGAATTGATTTATTATATTTAGCATGTTCAAGGAGTATTTGAGATATTATTAAAAGACAATTTCAAAAATATAAAAAGTATTTGTCAAAGTTATATATTTACACCCTAAATAATTTTAATAATTCATATCTGATGAATCAACGAATCTCGCTGATTTTAATTTAATTTTAATTCAAATATTTTAAATAACCCCAAATAATTGTAGAAATATAAAAAGCATTAAAATTTCTAATAAAGTAATTTACTTAAATTACAATTTTTCCATTTTTCAAAACAGTTTATATTGTATGTTCTTGTTGAATATATTTGTGAATCCAATTCAACTTTGGTTGCTAGGCAAGCACAAAGGAGAAAACAAAGAGAGAGAGAGAGAGAGAGAGAAACATAGACAGTTTCTCAATTTTCTCATGAAAACAAATACAATATTACAAATTTAAACAGAACTACTTTAATTGAAATTCTCTTCTGAGTTTTTGAGTATCTGTTTTTAGTACTCTACTTAAATCTATCTGAACAATGGGTATCCTTATTCGATACCACTTTTGAAATCCTTTACCGGTCTCTTTAATCCTATTTTATTTTCTGTTAATTTCCCATATATGGCATAAATTATTTTTTAATGTTGTATTTTAATCTCTTACCTGGGGAAATTCTTCGTATTTCTTTCCTACGCATGTTTTTTTAACAGCATCCTTGAATTCCTGATTTGAAATTTTTCCGTCCTAAAATAATAAATGAATTGGATTAGAAAAACGCAAAAGGTGTGCACATTAAGTGTATTGGGTAAAAAAAATTTAAAACGGTGCTTAAGAGAAGTCTACATTCGACATATTTTTCATTATCTTGGTTATTAGGAACTGTGTAAATGTTAATTATTATACTTCACCTTATCATCATCAGCAATTGCAGAAATTTCATCCCATAAATTCCTCATCAGTTTCTTATACTCATCCAAACGGGCGGGACTGCAATCCCCCTTGCCCTCAACGACGCAAGCTCGTACTGCCATGCATAGGAAATCATTTTCGTCCAGGAATCCATTGTTGTCGATATCTGCAAGTGGATGCAAGAAGTACAAGA
This sequence comes from Drosophila nr. medialis 2 BK-2023a, assembly GCA_035044325.1. NCBI lineage: Eukaryota > Metazoa > Arthropoda > Insecta > Diptera > Drosophilidae > Drosophila > Drosophila nr. medialis 2 BK-2023a. The sequence goes on from JAWNMH010000394.1 coordinate 1,732,215, forward strand.
AGGATTTCAAATCAATATATATTAGCTTGACCTTAATATAAAACAGTAATAAGGAAGCATAGAGAATGTCCTGTATCTGGTCCGTTGCTATTGCATGTGCTAACAAATTTTGTTTAAAAAATAAATTTAAATAATTGTTTCAAGTATTACTTCAGGATTGCTGACTTGCTATAAAATATCTCAAAATTCTTTTGGATCCTATATTAGCCCTCAATTAACTTGTAAACAATTTGTGACTGGTGTTTGCTTTCAAAGGCGTAAGCCGAAAAATATTCATAAAGACTCAAGAAAAAATCTCAATAACTATCACTCAATGCAAGGTCCTTTCAGAATTTAGAGGTATAGTTTAATTTCTATGCCTTCGATAGATTTATTTAAATAAACTCATTCCTTCCTCCTGTTGTATCCTTATGTGAACCTGAAGCTTCCTGTTGCCTTGCAGGCGATCACCTTTTTCTATTTTGCTTGAGAGCTGTACTAAATTTATTTATTTCACGACCCGTTTCATTTCGCAAACCCCAAAAAAATCTATTTTAATCATTTAGCTCGTAGCTACTACTGTTTGTTTAAATATGTCTATTTATAGTTGAATTAAATGTACTATAATGTTTTAATTAACAAGAGATTGTTCAAAGAGATGGATTGCACCTGCCACTCAAGCATTGTAATTGACATGTTTCATTGTTTTTAGGTATAGTCATTAGATAAAGAATGAGCAAAAACATGTTTACACAATAAAAAAAAAAAAATTTTAAAAACATTCAGGTTATTTCAAAATTGTATCTATGTATTGTATTACAAGTGAATATTTTCCAGATATGTATAGGGATTTAGTAATAGGGAGAAGGACATATTTATTTGTAGTGTATTTGTTTTTGGTTTATGTTACTTACCATACATATATCGCACAACGAAATCAACTCGATTATCCCAAGAGAAAGCCATTATAATAACACTGTTCGTTTATTATGCATAAAATTTCTTGAACGAAAACAATAACAAATGTTGTCCTTTAGTGACAGGTCTTATGAACTAATATATGACTTTCATTCAAGCACCTTATAGCAATATTCTAAACTACCTTAAGATTCGCTTAATTCAAACTAACTAAAGTTTTTATTGACGAGAGCATTTCCTTTGCAACATTCAATTGAATTTATAAGTGCATCTAAACATTATCTATAAATAAATGTTTATACAATTTATATATGCATCTATACATATATATATTTATATGCAAATAGATATATAATATATATTATATATACACTTACTTTTATGTAAATACTAAATGATAAATGAAATGAAATAAAATAAGGTACGAATATGTCCGCGAAAATATATTTTTAGTGCACGCATAACCTATTGTAAAAGAGCATTTCACAAAATGTTCATTTGAATTCTTCTTGTTTGTATTGCAGGCAGCCGAAATTTCATCTTTCACCTTTTAAGACCGACAGCATTAAAGAATGCTGTACACAAATGGCCCGGCTACCAAATACCCTGCATCCACAAACCACAAGAGGTCGTTACGATTTTGTGTTCAGTTATAGTTTGACTACATCAAATAAATAGGAACGTAAGTACAAGCTTTTAAGCATAAAAAACTTTATTTCAATTTATTTACTGATATCAGTTATATTACAGACTATACTTCATTTTAAATCCAAAGCAATACATAAGCAAAAATGTTCAAACGAACAGCAAACAGCAACAAAGAGTGATAGAGTATCGATGGTGTAGAGTACAGAGTGAACACGTATTAAATAAATATGTTTATATATTTATATATATGCATACATGCATACATGCATACTTATGCACACATACATACATATACATACAGTTACGGTATTCCCTCTGTACCCATTTGTATTGTGCACGGGGTACAATTACAGCATACCCTGTAGCCTACTGCTTCGATCTAACTGTAAAATAACATACACACAATGTAATTTTAATGGTGAGCTTGTTATGCTCTATATTTATTTATTGATAATATTAACAAGGCTTATATTCATTGCTAAATATACAACTAAGCTGGAAATATATACTAATACATAAATTAATAAATAACTAATTAATTGCCATAGTTTAGAGTGCTCTAAATTGAAAATGTTATTTTTAGAGGTATGATGATAAATAATAAAACAAATGTTTAATGTTTTACCACACCCCCGGGCTCGTTGAGCGTCTTACAACCAATCAGACAAACTGGCTCAAGTCGAAAAAGTTGCGACTCAAAAATATGTTTTTTTGTGTTTAGTTATGGCCTGGAGGGTATCATATTTTTGTCGTTGAGTTAGACTTCTTTGAAAATATACAATAGACTGGATATAGACCAGTCCGTCCAAATGTCTTTTTTTATAAGAACTAATCACTTAATTCGGATTCTTCTGCATCGGGTCACATTTAGCTACCATGCGAACAATCGGCTGAAAGATATTTTCTTAGATACAAAATATATAATAGGGTATATAATATTCGGCGTGCCTAAGTCACAGTTTTTTTTTAACGATGTGACTTATATTTTCCAGATGTTAAATGCATGAATCAAATCTTTGTAAATAATTTAAATAAGGATAAGTCTGTTTAGAATAAAATACAGCTATAGTTGTACGTATATACAAGTATACACCTGGTAATAGTCTATTCAAGTTGTCTGAAAAGTTACTTCTGCTCCAAATCGAAACAATTCGGCTTCGCTAGAGTAGCTTAAATCAGTGAAAGAAGTTAATGGAACTACTTTCAAAATGGAATTCGTATTTATATTAATTTTATTTTCTTAAATGCGGACTGAAAACAGTCCACGAAAAATGAATTAAAGGTTTTTTTTACACATCTTAAATAAATAAAATAAAGTTTACAAATTAAAATATATAAATGATAAAATTCATAACGATTACTAAAATGAAAATAAAAAACATAAATAAATACATAAGTAAATAAAGGAATTATTTCTTGTCAAGCTGTTAAGCAAGCCCGGTTGCACCACCCGTTGATGCACAAGATAAAACTGACGTTTCAAGCTGCTTAAGTCCTATCTTTGCCACAGATTATTTGCACCTGACTATACAATGAATTCCTCCGCACCGAAGGGTAGTCTGCTTGGTTCTTCAATCCTCAACCCTCCATGTGCTGTATACCAATACAAATAATGGGCTAACAACAATTACTCTTGCCAGCAACAACTGCAACACTGCACACAGCAATCCTCGGTCGATTAAAATATTCGCTACAAGCTACTGTGCAACTTTGAAGTTGCAAGTCCTTAATAAGGGGCGGTGAAGAAATTGATTGCACTTTGCTGCCGAAACGCAGTAAAGTAAAGAACAAAAAGAAAAAACAGATATCTTAGCCACGCCGAAGTTCATATACCCTTGCAGAGCGTAGTCCACCTGCCGACATTTAAATTTCGCTATAATTAAAAATAACGATCGATTGTTTATAAGGGACTAAATGATATAATGTTGATTATTTTTTATTCTCGCTTCTTAAGTGAGTATCATAAGGATAACTTGGTAACAAGGCCGATTGTTCCTATATCCCTATATGATATAGAGATCTGATTATGTCGGCTGCAAAAAAGATGAATATATTCCAAGTTTCTTCTAAATAGCTTGAAAATTGAGCGACTACGTCTTACAGAACCAGAAAAAGGACGGACATGACTATATCCAGTCGACTTTGGTTGCTGTTACAAAATGCATATATATATATATATATATACATATATTCTATATGGGCTGGTGACGTCTCTTACAAGCTTCACGAAAAGATTATAATATCCTCAACAAGTGTGTTAAATTGAATAAATATAAATTCATAAAATAATTTTTTTAGGCGATATTTGGTTAGTATAGCTGAAGAGTTCAAATAAAATAAGCACAGCTTGTTTGATCTTTAATAAACAATTAAGTTTCGATCTAAGCAAAGTTGTAAATACTAGAATATTCAGCACAATTTGCCCAAGTATATGAACTAACACCAATGAAATATTATTCAATAATTTAACAATTACAAAATGCAATTTGAACTCGAAGCAATACTGTCAATTGGAAAAAGTTCAACCTCAAGTTAACAAACTATTTGCTGATTTAAGATAAAGATGCGTTTCTTATGCATATGTATATTCATATTCAAATGATGTACATGCTAATATTATGTATACATAGTGGCAGGCCTTCTTATTACAGGGTATAGGAAGGGGCGTGTCTAAGACGTTCACCGTTCACCTTAAGCAATGAAAGAGACGCCGATAGCATTGACCAGTCAAGAAAAGAATCTTATAGCATATTTTCACTCAAGCTCAAGAAACCGGATCTTTCGACTAGACACACACTCTGAGCACAATTTAAGCGTCGGCAGTAGTTATGAATGGGAGTAGTAGTAGTTGTAGGTAGGCCAAGTGGCTGGTGCCCGGGTGCCTGGTGCCTGCACCTGTTCCATCCAGAAATGGAAACATATTCGCATTGAGTGTAACTCAGTAAGCAGCTTGCTTGTCAGCGAGCGCGCGCAAAAGACAGAGAGATGAAGTTGAAGATGAACCAAGAGCGACAGAGATAGAATAAGAGACAGAGAGAGAGATAGAGAAAGGGCAGGGAGAAGGGGAGAAGGAGAGAACGAGCGCGACTAAGAAATTAAAGCGAGTTCTGTCAATGATCCTCTGAGTAAAAGCAGCTCACCTCGAATATTTCATTCAAATATAACACACACGTAAACACATAATGGCCATGTTAACTCAAAGAAAAAGAAAAAGAGTATAAGCAAAATAATAACAACAACAACAACAGCAGCAAAAGCAACAGCAACAGCAACAACTAAGGAAGCTGAAGGCATACTGAAAAAATAACGATAACAAGCCGCTCGCCTCACCTAAACAATGCAACAGGTGATGGACGGCAAAGCGCGCGGTCTTCGTCTTGGGGAAAAGTCAAGTTGCTACCTGTAAAAAATACATACATACATAGGGGTATGTACGTATGTACATCAAACGAAGCCTACAACTAGTACAAGCATAAATACATACATACATACATACTTGTGTGTGTGAGTGTGAGTTTGAGTGTGTGTGCGTGTGTCTGTGTGTGTGTGTGTGTATGCGTGTGTGAGTGCCCAAACGTGCACAGGTGCTCTTGCTCGTGCCAGAGCGTTCAAGACGAGTTTGTTTGAGATCAATTGATAGCCGTAGCCGTTGTGTAATGTTGATCTTGTTTTGGTAACGTAGTGGAGCATTGAGTTAAATGAGCCTGACTCTTAATTTTAGCTGGTCGCTGCTGCTGCTGCTGCTGCTGCTGCCTGCTGCTTGCTGCTGCTGCTGCTGCCTGCTGGTCTTGTCCGCAAGACGACTTTTTAGTGTGTAGTTGTGAGTGGTCGCGTCTCGCGTCTGAATGGTGTATTGGTATTTCAAGTGTGTGTTTTTTGTTTGTGCAGTTTTCCTCGGAGAGAAGGTCATGGCCGATTCGAGCGATCCTGATCACGCAGTATTTGTTCAGCATTGAAAGAATTGGGTGCGCATTGTCACTCCTAACAAAAAAGAAAAACAAATAAAATCAACACACTAAACTTTAATAAGCCCGCAACTCTCGTTAGTCTAATGCAATCGTCCTTATTTGCGAATTAACTGTTCATTATTTGAATCAAAATGGAATCCTGCGTTTTAATACCCAAAGAGTTCGCGTTAACTAAGTTATCCTTGCCCACGAGTAAGAGCGAGTCCGTTTTAACCGTGTGTGCAACAACGAATATCAAAAAAGGATCTCTATTTTACCCATTTCAAGGTACTATCCGTACCGACAAAATCGATAACCTAAAATATCCGGACGAAAATGATGTAAGTTATTTCTTATATATACGATTTTATAGGTTTTCTTATTCTTTAAGTCTAGAATTGATTTATGACAATTTAATTCTAGTCGTTGATATCGTTTTTCATAGTTTGTTACGATAATTATGCAATTAATTATGTTTTCTTAACAACCTTCTTAACTTACTTAAGACCTTTAATTAAATGATTCGTAAATTGATTTACTTTTGCAAAATTGGTTCAAAGAAATTTTAAATTGCTCAGAAATATCCTTTGTTAAAATATTGTCAGCACGAAAGTAACTGGGATTAAAACTGTGATTATAGAAATGATACAGATTATAATATCAAATTTTTGCTGTCCTAAAGAACTTAATCTTATAAAATACATATTTTAATCTCTATTTAGACCATAATGTCAATAAAAAAATATTAAAATATTCAATATGATATTACTAAGTCCAAGGCTTAAAAAAATTCTTAAATACATATATATAAAACAAGAAACGAATTTGGTTTCCGATTCCGGCTCTGGCACACAAAGTGTAAAGATTCCGGTAAAGATAACGTTTTTTTTTTCCTAAGACACCCTGATATATAGCTGTATTATAAATATCATCAAAGTTGCAAATAAAAGATTACGGAAACACTACCAAAGTCCAATATAAAAGCTATGGAATATTTACAGAAGGAAGCAATTGATTATACGCAACGGGGACGTTAGAAAAAAACCTGTTCCGTGAGAAACTTCCCATGACCATCTCTAAATGGAAGACACAAAATCTTAGTCCAAGCTATCTCTGATACACCCACAGGTATTCTCTGGAGCCATAACTTCTGCTTCACATTATGTGTGTGTGTGTGCGTTTTTCATGCATCGTTGGTGCAGAATTATTTTGGACGAACATGCCTATAAATAAGTATGTACGAATCCCGCCCCTCCCAAGTTTTCTCAGGCTAACGTTGAATAATTGCTGAAGCATTAAAGAAAACTGTGAGAACTTCTTATGTCCGTCTTGAAGAGTTCCCAACGTCATGGGAGAGTGAACACCCCATAGACTTTTATTCACCAATTTTCGTAACACATTTCTTATGTGTCTTTATAATGTATATGTATGTAGGTGTGCACTATTTGTACACACTTACATACATTGTTCAAATCTTCAAATACAAGTACAAAGTCGGTTAAAACTTCATTTCTATACGATATCAAAAAAAATGTTCTTAGTGCATATTATTTTGCCTGTTGATTTATTTTTTACAATATTAGTTGATTTGAAAATTTATTGAACATTGCAATAGTTGTTTTATGTCTTTACATTTTTATAGGATTTATAATAAAAAAAAAAAAAATAATTTTCTCTCAGTGCATATTGCTTTTTTTTATTTTTTATTATGATTACATTAACAATTGATTTATAAAGAAAGTGAACATTTGAATAATTTTCCTATCTTTTTACATTTTTTTGGGATTTCCCAAAAATATACCTTTTCCAAATGCATATTTGCTTGCTGTTTTTTTAAGATCATATTTAATTTCCACCGATTCATAATTATAATTATGCTGATAAGGTATTATTATGCTGACTAAGGTATTGCCGTTATAATGATTTTTAAGGTAATTTATCAATTATTATGTTGATCAGCTTCTGCATATCTGCCATAATATTAATTACAATCACAAGTCTCAGTTAATAAGTTACTAGAATGAAGCATTAATTAATTAAACATGAATTAATTGAATCCAGCTGAGCCGCTGCGGCTCAAATATTTTTTACTTACATTCCGACCAATGTATAAAAATAAGGTAGCGCTTTAAGAGCTGCCAACATACATACATACATACACATAAATACAGCATACACACATATACATACATACACATATATTGCACGTTACCTGTCTTCATCTTGAAAATTTAAAAGCGATCGAATCATAAACAAAGCAGTCATTCAAGAATATTTTTGTGTGCGTATGTGCAGCATACCCACATACGTATGGACACATTGGTATGTATGTGTGTATGTATGTTGCCGGGAGCCAGAGTAAGGTGCTACCGGAAACGAGCAGTGCGAACCTGGAATTATTTGTGTGTGCACCACTTACACATATACATACGAATGTATGTATGTATGCAAGCATGAGCGTATGTATGAGAGAGTAATTTATGTATTTATATGTGTGTGTATGCATATAAGGATATGGTCACTTCTCTTCTCCGAGTCAGAGTGATGTATGGCATTTTGCATGTACATCATTGATTACTGGTTTCGGAAAATATATGTACAATGTGTGCAAATGTATGAGTGTGTGTGTGTATGCGTATATATATTATATCTATATCTATATATTAACAAACAGTTTGGCACACCCTTCAATTATAAAATAAAACAGGATTAAAACGATAAAAATACATGGAATTGTATATCATAAACAAAGCACACTTCATTTGTTGCCGTATGTAAGCTTCACACAGGTTAGCAATAAGAAAATTAAAAACACATCATCGCATGCATATTAAATTAAAAATTCTATATGCTCTAATTGTCAATTAAAATTGATTATATGTGCAAGCTGAAAATATGTAAGAGTGCTCTAGTTAAGGGTGAACGGCTATCAGATACCCTGCACATGGCTTTTATTTTGTATACGTATATACTTTTTTATGGAGCATAAGATACTTCGAATTTCGGTTTATTCGAATTGTTTCCACTCTTAAAAAACTGATAGTTTTATTGATGTCCTTTTCGCTTGTTCGCTTGTCTATCGAATGTTTATCGAATGTTTAAAGACCCTAAAGGCTATGTAGCCCTCTCCAGGTTTTATGATCGCTTCGTGTTCTCGTAGTAGTTGTAAGAGCCTCCTCGACTTGTTAAACTGGTACATCCAGTTTAGCAATCACGGCAAAGGAATTGCAAATTGCATCTGCTTTTAGCATATGCACATGCACAAGTAGGAGGTTATCAAAATAAAAAATATATAAAAAAAATCGCTGAAAATAATAATAATATGTAATCAAGTCTTAATTGGTTTTTAATTTCTTGTTTATTTTTCTTTTAGTTGAGATATCGCCATGGTTTATATCATGAAGTTTCATACAATTATGGAACGCGTGCAATCCATTGCAATTGGATTCGATTTCTACGAACTAGCGCTTCTTTTGACTCGAATGTAAATCTCATTTGTACGATGGTTAAGGGGGATCCATTGTACGAGGTCATCAAGCCAATTAAGGCTTATCAAGAGTTAGTTGCCTATTATCTGCCCGAACGTCCCGAAGAGAATATATTCCTGACTCTGCGTTCAACGCTCTATCGCCAAGCAATGGACTCCATTCTACAAGGTATTTACCATCTCCCCCCCCCCCCCAAAAAAAAAGTAAATGGTTTTATTATTCGTTTCATATTCCAGATACTCCCCTCGATTTGTCATTAGCGTTAATGTACAAGATACCAAATTTACCGCTATCTCCGCCAACGAGCGAGGACGAACAAAAGTCAATGTTGAGTGACTCCTCCGGTTCCTTATTATCACTTAATGATAGCACCAATGACAACTCAACAACGTCATCCGTATCCATGGATGACGTAAAGAAGTCTGCCTTCGAGAGCATCACGGCTAATCCCCATACGACAACGATCAATATCCCAAATTATCAATATGAGGCAACAAAAAAACGCATCGGCAGAAATGAACGATCATTGCTACCATGTGAAGTTTGCCGAAAAGCCTTCGATCGCCCAAGTCTGCTCAAAAGACATATGAGAACTCATACGGGTAATTTAAGTTTAATTCTTTGCGATACTCGCCTTAATTATTTTTCCATTCATTTGTTATTTATGTATTCTAATTACCAGTTTTCTTTTCCCTGCAGGTGAAAAACCACATATTTGTATGGTTTGTGGCAAGGGATTCAGCACATCCAGCTCATTGAATACTCATAGGTAATTATCTGCTATAAAATACTTAAAAAAACATAATGGAAAAATATCTCTTTGATACTATAGGCGAATTCATTCTGGGGAAAAACCGCACGAATGCCAAGTATGTGGAAAAAGGTTTACCGCAAGCAGTAACCTTTATTATCATCGGATGACTCATATTAAGGTAATAATAGTTTTGAAACCACATATGCCATAGTTATATTATGGCAAAAGATCACTTATTAATATTTGAATATATTTTTGTATTTTTTGATTTTAAAGGAAAAGCCACACAAGTGCAATTTGTGCGCTAAGTCGTTTCCAACTCCTGGCGATTTAAAATCCCACAAGTACGTTCACAGTGGATCGTGGCCCTTCAAGTGCTCCATTTGTTTCCGCGGTTTCTCAAAGCAAACAAATCTGAAGAATCATCTATTTCTGCACAGTGGTTAGTTGTGTGTAGCATGTAATAATATTAAATGAGTTTGAAATTATTTTACTAATTTTTTTCAGGTGACAAGCCACATGGCTGTGAACTATGCAAAAAGAGATTTGCACTGGCATGCAACCTGCGAGCACATATGAAGACACACGAGGGTAAGCTGAGTTTTTAATACCCTGTATTCTTTCTTCGACTAACGCCTTTCTTCATCCTTATAGGTGATCCACAAGATGAATGCATTAGATGTGGCAAGGTGTTTGTGGCCGCAAACAGTGTTTCACAACGTAGGAAAATTTGCACGAAATGCACGGATTGTAGCGATTCAACGGACGATGGGGAAAAGTCTGGCTTTCAATCCGAAAGAAGTATTTTAACCGAAGAGGAATATGAATCTTCCAATGGTGGCACAGAATTTAGTGACAAATGAAATAAGATGGAGGGAACCCTTACTATTTGAAGGCCATTCTACGGGAGCATTTGGTCGAACGTGTCTGATCACTAAACTTAAATAAATTATTCACACTTAGCATCAGTAATTTTAGAATATCGACCAAAAATTTTAAATTTTTAAAAACAATTTATGGATTTGTGTGATTTTAAATAGCAAACAACGCTTACAAACACAATGCAAGAAATTGAATTTAATTTATTAATATACATAATAAATATTGTAAAATAAATACTTGTAAGTTAAATATTTAATCTGACATCAGATGAAATTAAAAAAAATCTCGTACCGTCCAGTGATTTAAGTTTGACTGGTTTAACTTGTATAGTTTTTTTTGTAATGCCTAAGTCCCAATGAGGATCAGAGTGATGAACTCCTCCTCAACATGCTACAAATGTAAAAGGTGGTGACATAGTGATCGTACAAGATTTGACAGTCGCTAAGCAGCTGTTGTGGAGGTTGATTGATAACGTGGTGTAACAGCAAATCAGGCCATGCAAAAACCCACCCTTATTCAAAATGGCTCATGTCACCGCCATCTAACAAAAAACCAGATGTCGCTGTATATTACGCGCGATAAATCGCCTAATAGTCTTTAGGGATTCACACGAAAATATCGATAGTCGATATTTATCGGTTTACAAATAGTTTTGAGTCTCACAAATTTTTTATTCGAACTCATTTTAATTTTTTTTTGTAGTTTTATGAAATATGAATACAGCAACAGGAATATTAAAATAAAAACTGTTGAAAACTATGTTAAAATTCACTCCAAAAATATTTCAATTGACACTCATGACAGAGATATGCATTTGACATTTATTGTGCCTCGAAATTTGTGGCAAAAAATATAAAATAATCAATTATAGATAAACCATTTACATATACTTTTTCTAATGTTCGTTGCTGACATGTCTTAAACGCAAATTCCATTATGACGCTCACTTGACATTAATATAATTTCAACTCAATAGTTACCACTGCCTCAAATACAAAAGCTGCGTGATATCAAACTGTTAATATGCATAGCAGCCAGCAATTGTACGTTTGTGTCAGCCATATTGGCTTAGCACTCGCCATTTGCAGGAAATTAATAAATAAAATAAAAGAATTAAACGCGAGCAAGCTCAATTCGAGATTGTGTGAAAAATGAGATTACCACGCACATAAAGGTTACTAATAATAAACAGCGAAATGTATTTAACTATGCACTCGCACAGTTCAGAAAAATACAGTTAATATTTACGGTGACTTACAAACAATGTGCAGAAAACTGTAAATATGTTTTGTTTTAATGAACCACAATTATTGCTGAGCATTTATTGCGTCAGTGAAGAAACTCCAAGAAACTAAGAACTACTTAAAGCAAACAATTTATTTGGATAGTGCATAAATATAAATGCGTATGCGTGCATATATTTATATTTTCATAATTGTATGTATGTACATAAGATTCATGCTTACATGTCCTATGTGCGTATGTATGTAAGTCAAGCCGTGTCTTTGGAGTTCCTTAAATGAAATACAATCAACAATCAATGCAAGCATGTAATCAGCGCATTTTCTTCACAGGAGTGTACAGATCTAATCTACCAGCGCACACAACCAGCGATATATATATATATATATATATATATATATATGTATATATATATATAAGTGTGTACATGTGTATTATAAATGCCAGCAGTTTGAAGACTCACAAATATTGTCTTTCTCTTAATGATGGGGGACCGTGACATCCCAAGTGTACCCGTCACAACACTAGCTGGCCTCACCAGTACCTCCGATTGTAAGTATTTCATATATTCTATATATATATCATATATATTTAACCATCTTGAGTTCTTAGTGCTCAGCGAGCTGCCCGTCTCCGATTGCCTTCAGAGCGCAGCGTCCTTTAATAAATCGCTGCTCTTTCACTCACTGGTCGCCAATGAATCCAACAATCTACTCTCTGTGCGCGATGAGAATCTTGTCAGACAGCTGGTGAATGCGATCGAGCAAACTAACTCGGACAACATGTAAGCCCCAAATAGTCCCCTTGCTCAAAGAGCAAAAAAAAAAGTATTAATCATTAATCATATACTTTTAGAGAACTCAAGCCGCAATATTCCATTCAGCAGCATGGCGCTAATATTAGCACATATCCTGAATTATTACAGGGTATCTACAACTATCGCCCAACCGTATTTAATACACCACGTCGAACTGGTAAGTTGTTATGAATAAGAAATATTGATTAAGTACTAATAATAATACTATTTTTAGTTATAAACGATCGTACGTCACAGCAAAACTTTGCGGAGCATTCACCAAGCGAGCATCGTCCTTTGCATTCGCAGCAAATTGGTCTCTCCAATGATATATGTCAAGCGCCCTTCAATTTAAATGTTCAACAGCAGCAGCATCATCATTCGAATACAAAAGACTATATAGACCAATCAATCGGGTTAGCAAGACGGATTTTAGTTGATTCAATTTAATAAGTTTTTTTTTTGCTAATAATTCTTTGATTTTGGTTTTAGCATGGATGTAACGAGTCTGTTAACACCTGATCAGCGAGAGACTCGACAAAGACTTCAGGATGGCTCGGTGGACAATGTTAATCAGAACATGCAGGGAATGGAAATCACTAACCAGCCATCGTTAGTAATGCCGGCGGAACAACATCAGCAACAGTCGTCTGTAATTCAAGCTGTGAATCAACACGGACATCAATCCCAAACGTATTATCAGTACCACAACCAGCAGCAACAACAACAACATAAGGATCCGATTGATACAACCAAACAGCTCAGCACAAAGAGCACAAAATCCACATCAGCCATCAGTAGCAATCAACAGTTTAATAAGATGTCAAGCGATGCATTGCAGCCGATTGCATTTCAATGTCAAGCGGCAACAACAACAACATCGACCATACTGGGCAATTTTCAAAATGTTTTAAATTTACAAAGACAACAGATTGCCGATGGAGCAACACAACAGCACCAACAACAACAACTGCATCTGCAGCAACAACAACTACAGCAGCAACACCAACAACAATACACCAAACCTCAATCGCCAGCCCAGCAATTTTACACCGCTTCGACCTCATTGGCATCTTGCAACAACAATAGTAGTAGTAGTGCAACATTTGGACATGATTTTAATCAATCGACGAATGCGATATCAACTGCCACATCCACATCGACATCGTCGAGCGGCAAATCCCAGGTTCGGGTATGTATAAATCGCCTTAACGTCGAGGATGCTCGCCTTATGCAACAGAGTATTAAAAAGTTTGTACAAAAGTCACCAGAATTGGCAAGAAATATTGGGTTACTTCGCGATGCAAGTAACAAAACCAATGATAGTGAATATCTATCGTTAGCTGCTGAATTTAATTCCACAACGACGGATGCTGCACCCTCCTCGGCGGCTTCCGTTGATATATTTACGGTTATCAAAGCGGATGAGAAACGTTCGACAACCAAAAGGAAACTTGCAATATCACTGGGCGATATTCCACCAGAGCAAATATGTGAGTGAAAGATATATTACCTTATAGTTAGTTATTGAAACTATGAATACATTCATTAAATTTAATATCATTCATTGAATTCATTGAATTTCATTTCATATATCAGTCTCCAAGCCCAAACTACGCCAAGTTGAACGCATAATGGCCTTATCAACAACCAAGTGCACTAAGGAAGAAGTCACGCGTTCGCAAACATACCAACAATTTATGCGGAATATGGAGCAAATAATCGAACTGCTCGACGATACTGAATCGCCCAATTTCGATTCAGGTAATTAAGAGTTAAGAAATTAAATGAACTTTGTGAATTGATTGGTTTACATCAATTCGCAGAAGACGTTGATGACAATATTGAGTGCATTTCACCAAAACTGCTCAATACAATGAGCGACGATGTCGCCAAGTTGAAGGCCAAGCAAGCATTGGACTCTATACCGAAAAACAAATTGACCCTCCTCATCAACTATGCTATGCGCAACGTTTATTTGGCCAGAAATTATTCTGCGGGACCGGTAAGCTTTCGCTGATGAAGCGAGTCTCTGTTTAAAAATCAAATTTTAATTGTTCACTTGTATGCATTATTCTTTACAGGAAGACGAAGATGAAATCGTTGATGATGAAGTGATAGATAAGATATTAAACGCAATGGATGCGTGTTTGCTTATCTGCAACATTTATTCAACAGTGAGCGACTTAAAGTTCTTGCAAGAGGATAATATATCACACATTATCAAATTCGCTCAGTTTCAAATGCGTGAAACAATATTTCCGTTGCACGATCCCGTGTATACGGTAAAAAGTTTGAAAAAATCGACGCAACGTAAAAAGACAAAGTCGCATCAAAGTCATCATCGCAGCTTACAAATCTTCTACTCGAAAGTTGTTGAGCTACTGAAGGTATTTGTGGCGCTCTTCGACAAATGTATATTTGTCGATACCATCGTGTTACCATTGTCAACGCTCGCCATCGAGCCATTCTTTGTGGACAATATTGAGACGCTGCAGTTTGTTTGCCTGGAGTTGGTGACAACGGTAAGTTATATATTTTATTTATGATATATATCAGTTATGCTCATGTACTTCTGTTGCATTTTAGATTTTTCGCAAGGAAAGATATGATAAAATACGCAACAGTATTTTGGGCGATATATTATCCTCCATTGATCGCTTGCCGTCATCCAAGAAGAATCTTCGGCCCTATAAGCTAACAAATAATGGTGGAAATATTCAAATGGTTACTGCACTCGTCTTGCAATTGATTCAATGCGCTACAATATTGACAGACTCACTTAGTGATAAGATCAGTACGAAATCCATACATGATTTCGATGATGATCTGCCGAGCGGTGCTTCTCAAATAGTTAAGCCAAATCAGGACTTGTTGGTGCTGAAAAAGTACGATGTCGCTGTTAGTATTGGTGGTAACTTCTTGACGACATTTCTAAACAAATGCAAGTCCCGCAGCAATGAAACCGACTTCCGTCCGCTCTTTGAGAATTTCATTCATGATCTGTTGGCCACGGTCAACAAACCGGAATGGCCAGCCTCAGAGCTGTTGCTTTCGCTGTTAGGCACAATGCTGGTTCGTTACGTGTCAGATAAGACTATAGAGCAAAGCATTCGCCTCGTATCCTTGGATTATCTTGGCATTGTCGCTGCTCGTTTGCGTAAGGATACCGTCGAGTCGCGATGCAAAGTGAATATTATTGATTCGATGATTAAATCAATTAAAGCCGAACAAGAAAAGGAGGGCGATTTACCAATTACAAATGTGAGTATTTCTGCCCACATTGCAAATTGATCGACTTTAAAACATTACAACATTTTAGACAAAAATCGAGCTGCATCCTGAAGAGCAACGAACCGAGTTTCTCCAAAAGATTCTACTAGATTTTTTGGCCGTGAATGCAGAAGAGGAGAACTTGATCTGGGACTACGCTCGACATTTTTATTTGGCTCAATGGTATCGGGATGTTATCTATCAGCGCCGTCGAATAAAGGAGGGCGAAAAAGGATTTGCCTTGAAGAAGCCCAAATCTCATTTAAAACATCGATCTGGTAAGTCATCATTCTCATCATAATTAAACAAGAGATTCTATATATAATCGGAATTATTTTTATTTCACAATTTAAGGCGACTATTCCGACTCATCGGACTCTGGTTCGTGTGATGAGAATGATCCCGAGGACTCTAATAAAAATGGCAGTCGTTCCGTTGACGTTGTTGACTATGAACTCAACCTGGAAATCTTTAACGTTCTGGAGGAACGCAAGCAATACTTCATCAGCAAAATAAAACCATATTCGGTCGTGGGCGATCACAGTCATACATCACATCAGCACATTAAGACGTATATCGATTATAATAATGCACAGTTGATAGCACAATATTTAGCGACCAAACGGCCATTTAGTCAATCGTTTGATGGATGTCTCAAGAAAATCATTTTAGTCGTAAAGTAAGTACTTTGCTTCTTCTTTTTTTAATAATTTATAGTAGCACTAAATGTTTATCTCTATTCTTAAAGTGAGCCCTCGATTGCGGTGAGGACGCGTGCAATGAAATGTCTAGCAAATATTGTTGAGGTGGATCCACTGGTTCTGAAGCGAAAGGACATGCAAATGGGTGTTAATCAGAAATTTCTGGATACGGCAATATCAGTACGCGAAGCTGCTGTCGATTTAGTTGGTAAATTTGTTCTCAGCAATCAAGAACTAATTGATCAATACTACGACATGCTCTCAACTCGAATATTGGTTAGCTAAACTGGCATTCCCAATTTGATAAAATTATTTAATAGCATATGTATTTCAGGACACTGGTGTCTCAGTACGAAAACGAGTAATAAAAATTCTGCGTGATATTTGTATTGAATATCCCGATTTTGAAAAGATACCCGAAATCTGTGTGAAAATGATACGTCGCGTCAACGATGAGGAGGGCATTCAGAAGCTTGTCACGGAAGTCTTTATGAAAATGTGGTTTACGCCTTGTATAAAAAATGATAAGGTATGTTCGCTCTATTTGCTTCATCTATAACCATAACTTTAAAATCTGTTTCTTATTATTTAGCACGGAATACAGCGTAAAATTAATCAAATTATTGATGTGGTAAACACGGCTCACGACACGGGCACAACCTGGTTGGAGGGTCTCTTGATGAGCGTAAGTAGCAGTCATTTTTTAAACTACGAACTCTGTTTTATTGACTTTTCGGCTTTATTTAGATTTTCAAACCAAAAGAGAATATGCTGAAGCTGGATGGAAGTGCGCAGGAGCCGGTTAAAAAGAATACCGAACCACCGCAGGAGATTGTCTTGGCATGCCAGCAACTGGCCGATGGTCTTGTGGATCGCCTAATTGAATTGGAGGACACCGACAATGCCCGAATGCTTGGATGCATAACAACACTTCACCTGCTGGCCAAAGTTCGACCTCAACTTTTGATACGGCACGCGATGACCATCGAGCCATATTTGAACATCAAATGTCATTCAGCGTCAGCAGCGAAATTCATTTGTGCTGTCGCCGATATACTCGAGAAGGTTGTGCCGCTCGTTAACAACGCCAGTGAATCGTTCTTGGCATCCTTGGAGGAGCATCTGATGCTGCTCGTCGTTTCGCGCAATCAGGCTGAAGTAACCAGTTGTGTTTCGTGTTTGGGCGCACTTGTGAATAAGATCACGAAGAACTATAAATTAATTCGTGACTGTTTTCAAAAGTATGTATCGAATCGAATCCCTTGCAAACCAAAAACAACTTATTAACAAACTTTTATTTTGTTTGTACTTTTCAGATTCTATCGTGTTTTGGATCTATCTAGGAATCAAGTTGTACAGAATGGATTTAAAATAGACAAAATTTATACGCCTAGCTTTCGGAGAAGTCTATTCACGATCGGTATTCTGATGCGATATTTTGATTTCAAATCTCCCATCGCTTTAGGTAATTTCATTTAAATACTTGTATATAACAAGTAGGACTAAATATTAATTAAATGTTAATTCTAGGTGAATCCAATAATGGACTTCCAGCTTCAATCTGCGATAACGTATTTGAGTGTTTGATGTTCTTTTGTGTTTGCGCAAATCATGAAATTCGCAAACAAGCACTTGTATCACTTGGCTCTTTTTGTGTTATGAACGACGACTATCTGACGCGATCAGAGCTAAAGCAATTTTACTGTGATTTACTAAGCTCATCCTCAAATGATGGCGGCATAAAAATAATCTGTATGCGAAATATCTGGGTTTACCTGACTGAATCCGAAATGTTCATGCACAACAAAGAAAAAGAGTGTAAGTATATTTATTAAAAGAGGAAAACATTTGAAGATGTAGCTATGCTAATAATTATATTCGTTTTAGGGGAAAAACAATCAAAGCACGAAGACCTCAAGGAAATGAACGATGTCTCTTCCGGCATGGCAAGTCGCATCATTCAGTTGTATTTGGAAGTGATTCTCGACTGCTTCCTCAATCGGGACGACTCAGTGCGCCTTTGGGCAGTGAAAGTCGTTCAAATCGTTTTGCGCCAGGGATTAGTACATCCAGTTCGAATGGTGCCCTATTTGATATGCTTGAGCACTGACTGTAAGGTTGAGGTAAGTAAAGACAATAACAACGTACATGTATTTATTCGCTATTTATATATAATTATTATTTACAGTCAGCGCATAGGGCAGATGCTTTGCTGAAAGATATTGATAAAACATATTCGGGCTTTGTAAATATGAAAGTGCAATTGGGACTCCAGCTTTGTTTCAAGCTACAGGAAATATTACAAGTGAATAGCAAGGCGAAAATTGAAATAATTCGTGGCTATGCGTGAGTTACCTAATTCAAATATTCAATTCAATATTGTTCTTTAATTAATTACATATACAATCGATTGCAGTAAACGCGGACCAGATCTAGTGACAACAGCTTTAAATGACTTTTTGTATTCGTTGCTCCGAACAACAAAACCACAAAGACGCGCTTTGGTTCAAACTGTGACGAAACAGTTCGATGATCAGAAAACATCGCTACAGCAAATGTTATATATTGCCGACAATCTCGCATATTTTCCATATGCGGTTCAGGACGAGCCATTATATCTGATACATCAAATCGATTTGCTTATCTCGATGGCTGGCACACATCTCTTAACCACTTTCAAGGAGCATCTGCGACCAAGTGATAAGGGCGGCGATATTCTGGAGGACGATGACGATGAGGAGGATCCACATGTCATTTTCAATCGATTACCGGAAGATATGACCGAAATTAAGAAATGTATAACTTCGGCACAAGCATGCATGCTACTTCTAGTGCTAAAGGAGCACTTAAAGGAAATGTATGGACTAACTGATGGTAAAATATCACGATATTCGCCGTCCGAGCAAAAAATATATGAGAAGGCAATAACACGGCGGAGCGTTGCCGACTTCAATCCAAGATCGACAATTGATGTGATTAAGAAACAACATACCCAAAACTATGTGAGCACAGAAACTGAATGTATTTCCAGAACACTCACCAATGAGGAAAAAATGGATCTTGTCGCCAAATACTTGGACGTAAGTAACTTGAAATACCACAATTGTTTGATTTTACTTTAATATGCATGTAAAAATTATAGTTCAAGCAGCTTATGCTCAAACTGGATCCGGAAGATGCCGATTCGGATGCGGATGAATCTCGAGAAAAGTCCAAATTAAATAGTTCCGGGCTCCTGGATGATTCAATCCCGTTAAATTCGTCTAGGCCAGGTCAAATGCAAAATGACAAGCCAAATTTAATGACTACGCCAAACGTTACCAACAGCAATATTCAAGCATCGACAGCAGTAAGTTATTTATATAAATATATATATAATGTATAAATATTTTATAAATTCTGATTGGCAGTTTGTTATGCAGGATATCCCAGGTGTTGATACCACGCCGAATACTCGTCCTGCGAAATCAGCCCTCTCCCCAGCGAAGTTACTTGCACGTAAGCAAAGCCAGCAGCGTGGTAAAAAGAAGCGCCGGAAAATTGTGTCATCGGATGACGATGATGACTACAGTGGCGATGACAATGCGTGAGATAAACTGTTTTAGTCTTATTGGTTAAACCATAATTTAGAAAAGCGAACGGAAACAGATACCGAGACAACAAATCTAAATATGAATAATAATAATAATACTGAAGCTTAGGTTTTTAAGAAATATAAAGATCTTAAGTAGAGCATATAATATATGTACGTATGTATAATTTATTTTCTAATCTAGTACTGTATAATAGCAATAAAACACTAATTTAACATTTAAATATGCCTAAGGTAAGCAAAATATCATCTTAATTGGTTATTTCGAAAGAGAAAGAAAGAAAACAATATAATACAAAATACAGTGCGTGTATATTTTTTTAATATCGTATCGTATCGTACTATTATATATAAATCTATATATATACATATTATTTAGAAGCTAAATAGATTTAATGGTCGTCTAGGTTAAACTGAGTACAAGGATTGGGCACACCGCCTTAGTCCACTATGTCGTGCTTCAACTTTGATCAAAGTAGACTATTGTAAAAAGCTATATAAAAAAAAGATAAAAACTAATAATGTCAAAGGTTGATGTAAATGTAAGCAAAACAAGCAAAACTTTGAATCGGGTGTTCGTCTTATCTAGTTATGTAATTGCCCGACCATTGTCACACTTATTAATATAGTTATTACTTAAATATTACACACATATTTCAATAATTTCAACTTTTCTGGAAACAATAACTTTTGACTTTTCATTCCTATGACTATGTAAAAAAAACAACAAAAAAACAGAAATCGACTCAAGGCTATTTAAAGGAATTTATTTTACTCATGTTTACTAAAAAAAAAATAGCACACTCGAGAGCAAACACACAAATAAACAATCAACAAACGCCGCTAACGGGAACTATGTAAATGGCGAAGCTTTAATGGGTCCCCTATTTTGGATCAAATTCAGCCATATCGAATAATGTACATTATTATATTTCATAGTTGCAAAAGTTCAAGCTCTAGTTTTATTTTAGTTCACACAAACGAGCACATACACATGTATATGTACATAAATTAATATTTCTTTAATTTTATAATGATGCAGATATAATGAATATTTATTTATATATGTATGTAGCTAAATTAATGTTGAATAAAAATCTAATAATAAGTCATCCAAATGGACAAGCAAATTTAAAATATTCAAATTGCTTTTATTTACATAGAACCGAATATATTATTTTTCTTAGTATTTTATTACTTTAATCTTATGAATTTTAGCCAACTCACTTGTAAATCGTAGGGAACATCGAAACAAGGGTTTTTTGGCACAGCGCCATTTTCAAATTATCGAGCAGGAAATGCTCACTGACCCCGGATAAGCAACTTTTTGTTGCTTCTGAACGAGGCAGAGTTAAAATAACGGGAAAACTAACAAAAAGGTCTTACTCTCTCTGGCACAAAAAAATCTCTTAAGACAAAATCATCCCTCATCTATGTGCATCTCTGGAAGTGGCTATGTGTGTTTGCGTGCTGCAACCAACAGTTTCTCTTAAATATGTACATATGTAAGTATGCATGTGTGTATCTGCGGAATACACCCATGTTTGTTCGTGTGTAGGCAAAGCAATGAATACACACACATAGTATTTTCATTGCAGCCGTGTTTAATGCGAGCAGCGGATTGCGATTGCGTGAGTTACGAAGAGTAAACTTGTTGTCAACTCTAATTTAGTCTCCGTATGGCGCTTCGGTAAAGAGGTCCTTCTTCAAGTGGAAGCAGAGCGGTTCACGTCGCGGCTTCAAATTAGTATACATACATATGCATGTGAATTTTATATTGTGCACTTTGTTTTCCACAAATAAAAAATAAAACATAAATGTAGCACACATGTGTAAATAATAAAATATAAAAAAATAATGTAAGAATAATTGATTTGTTAATTCAGAGTGCTCAAACTCGAACAAGAATCGAATGCAATCTGCTGAAAATACGATATTTATTTCAAGCGTGAAAAAATATATATGCATGTGTATATGTGTGTACATGTACATAATATTTTCAAAATATGCATGTGAAAATTAAGCTGAACAATGTAAGAAAATAAATCTACATAAGTTTATGTGTATGTTCATGTGCACATGCTTACATATAAACGGATTTACATATTTATAATAATGCTGAAAGCATTGTGTGAATACCTATGCACATACATACACACATACGTATATAGGTTGATGGTAGATTGCGCCTTGATTTGTGTTGAACCCATGTGATACACAAGTCTCTTTAAGTCTTCAATTCGTGCAAATGTACGAGTTAAGTACATATGTATGTGTGTACGTATCTATGCGTACCCAGCTCAAATAAAAATGCATAAAGCGAATGAACGACAGAGAAAAACATGTTATACAAATGAACATACATACAAGATGTATGAATGTATTTGATAAATCCAATAAATCGTTTTTTTCACATTGGTAAAGTAATTTCGTGCAAAAACAAAAAAAAAGTTGAAACATACATATGTATATATATGCAAATATGAACCACATATGTGTGCGTTACTCTTACGTTATGAACATGCATACGTAAATACCCTAACAAATAAAAATTGTACCGAAACGTAATGACTATATTTTTTTTACTATGTACGCATATCTGCATACTTATGTATGTAGGTAAGGATGTACATATTGTACATGAATTAGTGCAGTTCATTCTTCATAATTATGTTCATATTTATTTATGTGCGTTAAACAATATTTACTTACCCGTCACAAATATGAAAAATGCGTAAACGTAAATTTTAAATGATGTTTTAGGGAATTGAACATGTTGCAAAACCAATGAGGATGATGATGATAAAAATAAAACAAGTCAACAAATAAAAGATTATACTTGTGAAGAAAATAAATGTGAAAATAATGGAACCGGAAAAATGGCACATGCGAATATATTTCTTTTTACTATTAATCACTTCAACGTATTCAAGTAAGTATTATTTCTAATATAAAAACCATTAATTATTCAAAAATTTATTTAATTCAATTACATATCGCACTTATTATTAATGTATAATATAATATTTTATCATATTTTTGAAGATGTAGGAAAGATGACTTCATCTCAAAATCACTTTGGAAATTCTGTACAAAGTCAATTCAATACAAAAAATAACACTCGTGTCATCGCCCAGAAAGGCGGTCTTGCGATTCTGCCATGTGTCGTCAAAGTCAATTCCCCGGCAACGGTAAGCAATAATTTTAGCCCCAATAAATCCTATTTGTTAACCTAAACATTGACAAAAGCGAAACAAAGGTGTCTTCGTAAGTGCCTTTTAGGCACAAATAATCGAGCAGTCTCCCCTCGACTGGAGCATATTTACTGTTAAACTTGAATAAAAAATCTATTTTGACGTTTTATTTTTTTAGGTTTCTTGGATACGAAGAAAAGATTTTCAGTTGCTCACAGTGGGATTATCGACGCACAGTAGCGACAAAAGATTTTTAGTTGAGCACACACGTCACATGGGCCATTGGTCACTGCGAATTAAAGCTGTGCGAGAGGAGGATAGGGGATTTTACGAGTGTCAACTGTCAATTTATCCAACTCAATCAATTTTCATAGAATTAAAAATCGTTGGTAAGTACAAGCAAACATACAATATTTGCTATTGAGAACAAAATAATTCTAAAAATCTCTATCATTGTGCCATCATTAGAAGCGGTAGCTGAAATCTCAAATGCATCCGATATTCTAATCGACGAAACTTCCACACTTCAATTACAATGCAAACTTAAAGGTGCCACGGAAAATCCTTCCTTTGTCTTTTGGTAACTTGATAAACTCAAATTCTATGCATTTATATTAATAAATTTGTATTTGTTAGGTATCATGAAAACAAAATGGTTAACTATGATGCTCAAGGCGGCTTTGTGGTAGAGAATGCACTTCCGAATCTGGAAAATGGATCGAAAGTCGGTGCTGGCAAAAATAAAACATTTCGCGGCACAATGGAATTGAATGTTGGCAGTAGTTCCATTAGTCCTTCGGGCCCGTCGCTTCACACATCGCCAATGACTCCATTTTCGACATTACAGTTGCAGCAACAACAACAGCAGCAGCAGCAGCAGCAGCAACATAAATCACCATATCTTCCAAATTCCTCGATGAGCGTCCTTACGATTAAAACGGTAACATTTCATCATGCTGGCAATTATACATGTGCACCATCGAATGCGAGGCCAGCCAGCATAACGGTACATGTCCTTCGAGGTGAGTATTGAAACACACGCTTTCGACAGCCGATGAAAGATAACTAAACTATTTATTTTCTTTAGGTGAGAAACCAGCCGCTATGCAGCATGCAAACCGAAGTTTGGATGGTGAAAATAGTTCGAATACAACATTGGGCTTTAACAATGTCAAAGGATTAAATGGTACAAACAGTCTGATGATGACAGTGCCATCCCTATTAATATCCATTTTATGTCTGCTAGCAAATCTGCCTTCCGCGTCCCAGTTGCACAAACAGACTTCAATGATATTCTTCGTACTCATATTATTTAATTTTAATAGCTGAAATTTTTAATCATAAATTGCGTAGTTTCAATTCAATTGACATTGGCAATTGTATTTTTAGGAATTGTATATATATACATATATACTCATGCATAACGTACATAAGAATACATTAGTATCACGATATAAAATATGATTAAGAAATTAAGTTTAAAACAAAAACAAAAAAAAAACAAAATAAGAAAAACATACACACAAAAACTACAATTGTAAAAAGGACTTGACTATGTTATAAATGAATGAGCCGCTTTTGTTGGCACTCTAAAACTGATATACCGATGTAGACTTATTATTAAGTACTATTCCAACGGTAGCTATGTGGTCGTTATGCCTCGATCAAAATCTATCCATACATTTCAATTCAAATATAGCGTCTATCGGAGTTCAGTTAAGGTCTCAGTATAAAAACTGTGATATAATTTAACATGCAATAAATGAAAACATTTTTTCGAATATCCAAAACAAAGGGCAGTTAATTTATAACTGCACGTTGACAAAAAAACAAAAACGCTCTAAGTCTGTTAATAAAACAAACATTTGTTCCGATTGTTCTCATAAATATATATGTGCAGTAAAATAATTAGACATCAACTACTTTCAATTGTGGCTTAGTTTAGTTTTTGCTTCTGGGACTGACTTTCTTCAACATTTTTAGCCTTAATTCAATGATGACGAGCAATCGATGGTGGTTTCTAATTCCAACTAGAATCGAATAGGATCGCTAATTGAAGTTTAGACGGCACTTTAGCTGGCGATTGAGAGAGCATCTGGGAATCTTCTGCCTGAATATATGAAGGAAATGACCGAATTGTGCAAAGAATTATAAGGAATTATCTGGTGATACTTCTGAGCAGTTCCCAAGTGGATGAGTTGCTTTTATACTGGATGAACTTGAAGTGTGGATCGACAAGAATAATATCAAGATTTTGAGCTGCTTAAGCTAAAGAACACTGTTATATTGTCATGCAGGAAGAGCTGATCCTTGTTTAGGTTGCCTCAATGGAGAATACAAACGCAACTCCATAAAAATCAATTATTGAGAAGATTACGCTTGCTTAAAATTGTGCACAAATCTTCGAGTTTGCCTAAAGGAATAAGGATACCAATAATTGCTATACAAAGTTGTAAATAAGTTGTATTCTCGGCAACAGAACTAACAAACAATAGCATATTGTTGATGAAAGCCATCTTCTGAATTGAGTAACTAAATATCATATAGCTGCCAATGGAATTAATGGTTGCATACTAAACACAAACGACAAGTATTAGAAATGATATGCACCAAAGTTTGCGACTGTAGGTTGGGATTTTAATCAAGATATTGAAACTAAGTATTTTACTAGGTAGAGGTGGAATTCTTCCACATCAAACAATTTAAAAGCTACCCTGATCTTTAATCTTGTTAAGCACACAAGTACTTTCCTCTCTTGTGAGTGTTGGGATACAAGCTAAGTAACATTGGTATTTTATTGATTATGCAATCAATTTTTGTAAATAATTAAGTATAAGTACATAGAGAGAGTCATGGAATGGACAGGTTAATTTCAGAATGCTTCGATTGAGACAGACTTTCATTAGTTTTACATGTGTAAATAATAATAAAAAAAAATATATATATATATATATATCTTCTATTTCTACGTATGTACGCATTTACTATTGTGATTATGTTAAGTTTATTGGGAAACAAACAAAAGCATTCTTAATGAACTATTATTACTTTTAAATTAATTATAAGCTGTTATTTAACGTTGAATAAACTCAAGCAAAATTGAACGTGCTAAAGAATATCAATCAATCAATTTACCAGTAATTGTGTGTACTTTACTTAATTCTGTTTGATTTTCGACAACTTTCTTGCTGATGACAGTTTATATTATTCCTGTTATTAGTTTTTATCCATGTTCAAAGAGCGAAGATCCTTTTTGGAGATCTTCTAGTGTGTTCTTCAAGGCAGAGTCTATAAACTGAGTCTGCACAATTTTTAGATGACTTAGAAGCCCAGACATCAATTGACTTAGGTGAAGTAAGTCGGTTAGGGCACTAAAAAATAAAAATAAAGATCTGATCTCGTCTAGGTCTACATGGCATCTGCTCATCCAGTTTGCTTTACTAAAAATGTAAAAGAACATCTAGAAACGTATTCGTATCCGACACTAATATTATTGGGTTAAAGTTGACTTGTTTTAGCGCCGAGAAATAGTCCTGTAATCTGCTCTTGCTGAGTCCGTCCATTTTGAATAGCTGGGCAGGGTCAGATCAATTCTTCAAACTATTATTTTAGCCATTTGGATCAAAGCGTAAACGCATCTTAATATTTTTTTTACAGTTTGAATTCTTGTAGACGATTAGAGATTAATTTTTTTTATAGTTTGTTTTAATTAGATCGAATTTTAAAATATAGAAATACAAATAATGAACTATGATCTAAAATATATGTTATTTAAGTTAAAATATGTAATTATATTAGTCCTTTGATCTTCTTGGTCTTCCAACTTTTCCTTTTCGCTGTGCTAATGTTCCATTCGAATTCGATGGATTCTTAAGCAATTTATGCCAATCTTGTTCACAAACCGGGTTAGCTCCCAACATTGTGTACCTAATACAATAAATCGGATTACGTTAATAACAAAGGTATGGCTAGTGAGTAAACTAAATAAGCTTACCTATCACCAGGACGCAAATTCGAACCGCACTTTGCACAACTGAAGCATCTAAGATGATATACACAATTTATAATATGTTTTTGTTGATTTTGTAAATCGATATTATTATTTATTCCAGTAAGAGCTTTAGCAACCATTTCACTTGGGGGTATAGTTTCCCCACATCCAGTACACACCCCAGAGCTGCCAAACATACTGAAAACAAAATGGAAAAGAAGTTAAACACATATATATTTACCAATTATCATTGATATTTCAGCAAAGCGAGGTAGAACGGTCATAGTATCCACATCCTTGTTAAATGTCAAACACCTTACCTGGAGTAGTCCTTTTTACAGAGTATTAAACCACGTCTGGTAAAACAGCTGGAGCCGACATCGGCTAACATCGCTCCACAGCAATGACATTTTAGGCAACCGTTATGCCAATATCTGTCTAAAGCATATAAAAGATATCTATCACTTATTTTATCTAGGGAAATATAGAAAAGAAAGAAAATTATTAGTTCATACAATTTTACAATAGTTTTGTAATTATACATATATCTATCAATTTATTGTAGTACATAGGTTATATACATAAAACATAAGGACGAAGTTGAGACGAAGTATTTCCGACCATTAGTTCGAAATATCTATTAAGGGTTGAGGCATTATATTTAATTTTAGACTTATGTCGCAAACATTTGTTTTTTAATTACACTGAATTTTATTTAAGTTGAGCTATTTACTTAGAGATTTATTATCTCCCTACTCAAGCTGCATCGACCATCGGCATCTGCAACACTTGGAGGGAAGAGAGAGTTGGGTGGAATGGATGTGTAGAAACTTACCTCCACAACCACCACACACTTTGATTAATGTGCTTGGGTGTATTAACTGTTGATTATTAAAGTCATTCGAAGATTCATCCATAAACGACAGTTGAGACGATGAAATATTTGAGTTACTTTCAGCAATATCCTTGGTGTGACTGGTCCGATAACCAATGACTACGGAAGGGAAACTTTCCGGACTAGAGGAATCTTGCTGATGTGCCGCCAGTATATCAGTATATGAATGAAAGGATGCATTCATTGCAAAAACTTGCGTTTTTATTATATTTAGAAAGGCATATAGGTGCTGTTTATTGCACGGACAATTCTGAAACGGAAATAGAAACAGATATTTTAATTACAAATAAATTGAACACACAAAATAATAAAATACAATTTATATAATGTCGATGCTTACGAAAGGTGTATTTGAACCCCATCAACGAAACTTTCGCCCAATTAGTCAGACAGTCTATCGTCTCAAATTTTGTCCCACAAATGATTTGAATACTTGGTAAAAGTTGTTATTTAGTGGATTTTGCTGAACTGTAAAGAAATAAATAAACAATTTATTAAAAATGGCATAGTTTCGCTGGTTGGGAAGGGCAATCCACATTTTGAAAGTGACTAGTAACAGCAATGATAGTTTTTACCGGCACGATGATTTCACCTGCCCCTTTTTATTTATACCCTTCCCTAAACGAAAATGACCCATTTTTATTGGACTTTTTCACAATTTGCAAAGGCAAAAGCCGCCAAACTTTTTCTTTACCAAATATTTCAACATGAATACAGACATATAAGTATGTGTGTGTTTATATGCGGAGAGTACATGTTAAAATGTGTGTGAATAATGCAAATTCACTTATTTATGATTGCACACTGCCTTTCGTAAGTACATTTTTGCCGATAGTTTTTTTTTTTGGTTTTGTGCATTATAATACTTGTTGATGAAACATACATGCATACATATGCACATATATGTTGTATAAATTCGTTCGAACAAATGGAGACTGCATATACATATGAACATGCACACACATTTGCATGTATGTATTCAGTGACACGGTAGTTACACGTTATGTATACATCTTTAAGTTTGCAGAATGTACATCATTATTGTTCAGTTACATATACACATAAGAAAATGTGCAAAATACACATGCATACACAGATATTTACACGAGAAACATAAATACCGATGAAGATTATTTCTGCAATGCAGCAAATTGTGTACAGCAATGCTGTATTAGCGATTGTAACTTACACGTCAAATGAATTACACTTAAAACGGCATACGAGATATTATTTCGCTTTTTATATAAAATAACAAATGTGTTTTGATAATAAATAGCGTTCCTAATGTTAAATACAAATTTACAGAGATGGAAGTTGCGAATAATCGATAACTTTTAACCATGTATTGCAGATGGTATTCCGTGAAATACTTCGATTAATATCGCCAATGTGGTTGATTTTCGGTACTTAGCTTTTGTATTATGAACCACTTTTCGATCAATTTCCCGAACACAGCGGCATTTGGCTAAATCTGCCCAAAAAAACAAAAAGTAGCTGAAATGTGTAATGGATAAGCGTATATTACTAAAAAAAAGGGGGGGTGATTTAATTGTACATATTTCCAAAAGTGGGTTCGTTTCGGTGGTGCGGGATCAATGGTTGAAAACCCATAAATATTTTGGTATTATAAACTTTTATTATATATTTTGTGAGCAGGTAGCAAGAACCAGGGCTGCACATTAGTTATCGAATTAACCTAATCGGGGTTTTGAGCACTAATTGCACAAGATGAGGCGGAAGCAAAATCTGTCGTCTTCACAGTTAAGACTGGAAAGTTTCGACATAAATTCATCTTTTCACTAATGGATACAATGACAGTTATGTATGTTATATAGTAAGCCGATCCTGCCGTCTGGCTATGTGCCACCTGCTGCTTGCAGATAATTGCAGATCACTTCTAGGTTTCCTGAGGATAGCTTATGTGTACATTCTTGATAATTAAATATGGTATTTTTTATTTATGTATACTAAGAAAAAATTTTTACTTATAGATATAGGTTGTATATAAATAGGCATTTGGTAAATGCAGCTTAAGATCCGCATGACATGCATGCATCCTTGTTTTCGAGGGAACAAACCATATCGGCCATTTTGCGCTCCCTTTCCAAATCCGATTCGCTGACGTTGCCGTTCTCCATCGAAGCATTATGTTCGACCGAAGAGGTGTTATGAAGTTCGTTCGTTTGCTTTACGGGCGTACCTTTGTCTACGGTGAACTGTATGGCATTTGCAGCCGGCTTTGTGCGAAGATAATACATACCCGTCTTAAGACCGGCTTTCCACGAGTAGAAATGAATCGATGTCAATTTGCCATAGTTGGGCTCAGCAACATGTATGTTAAACGACTGACTTTGATCAATGAATGCCCCGCGATCGGCTGCCATTTTGATGGTTGTCTTCACGGATATTTCCCACACGGTTTTATACAGGTCCCTCACATTTTTCGGTATGGATTCGATGTTTTGGATTGATCCTCGGCTGACGATTATTTGATTCTTCATTTCATCATCCCACAAGTCCAGCTCCGTTAAATCACGCAACAAATGATGATTCACCACCTGGAACTCGCCGGACAGCACGCGTCGGGTGTAGATGTTTGAGGTATAGGGCTCAAAGGATTCATTATTGCCCATTATCTGAGCCGTGGATGCGGTTGGCATGGGCGCAACAAGCAAAGAGTTACGCACACCATGCTCCTTGATGGCCAGCTTCAGTGAGTTCCAGTCCCAGAGATCGGTTGGTGTCTTGTTCCACATATCATACTGTAAAATACCTTTGCTAACTGGACATCCCTCATAGGTTTCATAGGGTCCTTGCTTTTGCGCCAATTCACAGCTGGCTTCCAGAGCGCCAAAATATATGGTTTCAAAGATCTGCTGATTTAAAATCGCGGCCTCTTCGCTCTCGTAAGGATGACGCATTAGAATCAATGCATCCGCGAATCCTTGCACACCGATTCCAATAGGTCGGTGGCGTAAATTGGATTTCCTTGCCTCCGGCAGCGGATAATAGTTGATGTCAATTATTTTGTTCAAATTCTTGGTTACTGTTTTGGTGACTTCTTTCAATTTCTTGAAATCGAACGTTTTATCGGGCGTCACAAACATGTTCAATGCAATCGATGCTAAATTGCACACGGCAATTTCATCAGGTGCCGAATACTCGACAATTTCGGTGCATAGATTGCTGCATTTGATGGTGCCCACATTTTGTTGATTGCTCTTGCGGTTGCACGCGTCCTTGAACAGCATATAAGGAGTCCCAGTCTCCACCTGCGCTTCAATGATGGCAAACCAAAGTGTTTGAGCTTTAATTACTCGATTCGCTTTGCCGTCTTTCTCGTATTGAACGTACAGTTTCTCAAATTCGACGCCCCAAACCTCTTGGAGGCCGGGACACTTATGTGGACACATCAGGGACCAATCCTCATTGGCTTCGACGCGTTTCATAAAAAGATCGGGTATCCATAAGGCATAAAACAGATCTCGAGCCCGATGCTCCTCTTTGCCCGTGTTCTTCTTCAAATCCAAAAATTCTAATACATCCGCATGCCAGGGCTCCAAATAAATGGCAAATGCACCCGGTCGCTTACCGCCACCCTGATCCACATAGCGTGCCACATTATTGAATACTCGCAGCATTGGCACCAGCCCATTCGAAGTGCCATTTGTGCCACAAATCGAGGTGCCTTTGGCACGAATACAATGAACGTTCAGTCCGATGCCACCAGCCGATTTGGAGATCATGGCGCATTGTTCGACGGATTTGAAAATGCCCTCAATCGAATCGGAGACCATGGTTAAAAGGAAACACGACGACAATTGCGGACGATTTGTGGCAGCGGCAAAAAGTGTTGGCGATGCATGCGTGAAATACCTTTCAGACAGCAGATTATAAGTCTCCACAGCAGCATCAATATCATCGCCATGTATCCCAATCGAGACGCGCATCAGCATATGCTGTGGGCGCTCTGCTATTTTGTGATTAATCTTCAGCAAATACGATCGCTCGAGCGTCTTAAAGCCAAAATAATTATAGCCAAAATCGCGATCGTAGATGATCGCCGAATTTAAGCGATCGGCATGTTTCTTAACAATATTGTGATGAAATTCTGAAACCATTGGAGAGGCTTCGTTAGTCTCCTTGTTGATGTGCTTATAAAGGTCCTCAAAGACATCTGCAAGAATAGTTACAATTGAGAATTAAATCAACTACGACATTTAACAGAAGAAAAACCTTTACCTGAGAACACTTTTCTGGTTTCCTTGTGAAGATTAGAGACAGCAATTCGAGCAGCCAGAATCGCATAGTCGGCATGATGAGTTGTTAGGCTGGCTGCGATTTCCGCTGCCAAATTATCCAATTCCTGTGTTGTAACCCCACAATACAATCCGTTTATAACTTTCAGGGTGATTGAAACCTATAAAGAGAAAAACAAAAATATATATATATATAAATAAATAAAAATAACCTTAGCTTAAGAGCAAAATGTTGGCGACATTTAAAGAGTCTAACAATACAAATGATTAATAATAATGTAAGTAACAAAGCAAGCGTATATAAAACACACAGAAAACATCACTCGGGAATTTCGACATTTTTTTCTACATTTTAGAAAAGTCCATACAGTAAACTGTAAAATTAATATTGGTCAAGAATGTTTCTACAAATACAGACACACACACATGTACAAATGTTGCACATTTTGTGGTGAAATTGCAAATTTCACAAATTTCAATTCAGCAGGAAGTAGGAGTAGGAATATAGGAATACTTACAGGATCAACAAAGTCCATGTTTAAATTGTAGCATAGTTTCTGTATTCTGGATGTAATTTTATCAAAATGTATTTCCTCCTGCCTTCCATCTGCAAGTTGGAATTAATTGATTTTTAACTACAAAGCATATGCTCATTTTTGTGTTATTTACCTCTTTTGATAACATATAGTTTGGATGGCTTAAAGGATTTGGACTTATTCATTTTAATTGTAGGTACACGACAAGGTTCTATTAACAATTAAAAATTGCGATCGCTTTGCCAATTAGACATGAAATGGCGCCAAAATGCTTTGCAACTAGCCACATACCAACTCGATAAACATGAAAATACATGCTTGTATCATATGCGGCGATATCATTTTCGATAGTCAACATAGCGGCGTCGCACGTACATTAGAACGAATTCCTTTTTTATTTGATTTATATGTCCAAAACGAAAATGTAAAAACAAAGACACTTTCAATAAACCACAACCAAACCTACCACAAAAAAAAACAAGTATATAGAATATATATGTAGGATTATATATTTACAATAAGCTCGAGGAGGATCGGGAATCCCCTTTTTATGCGGATCTTGGATGAAGATGATCCAATAACAGACTCCATCAAGAGTCTAAATTTTAGATTGGATACACTTTCGGCGGATTAACTGGGATTTTTTTAAGATGTAAAGTCCAGTGCAAATTAGTCTATAGGCTGTATATATGTAAGTACTTTGTAATTTGCTTTTAAAATATGATATGGTTAGCCACAAGTCCCGGGGCAAATATTTTTCTATCTAAACTATTTTAGAAATTTTTTAAAAGATGCATATGCTCTTAAAATATAATCACAATAAAATAAATATGTTTTGAAAAATCCGATATTTCTGTTCAAAATTTATATAGCGCGCTCACTGTATTACCATCATGTATTTATGTATGCTCACGAAAAAGTAATGGCAAAAAAGTCACGTATTGTATTTTCATACTTATATTGAATATAACATCTGTATTTGTATACCCTGTAATTATTAAAAATATTTTGAGGAGAGTACAACAAAGCTGGGAAAAAGAAAAAACTGAAAGCTGTATAATCAAATAAGTTTTAAGATAAATATAGTCTGTTGCGTGTAGTCGAGGTAAAAATAAACCATAACAAGTATAAATATAGTCTATATGCACAGGGTATCTTCTAGTTAGGCATCCTTTTTTTCTCGCTACATGAACAAAGTCGGACATGATGATCGTCCCCATAGTTGTTGCTGATCCAGATTATACTTATGTACATAGTTATGTATATATTCCGAAATAAATACATATGTACAGTACTTAACTTACTAGGAACTGGGATGCCTATTTCTGCCTGTTACATACATGTGTACATACTTAAAAACTTGAAAATAGCATATTTTCCATTTTGATACCCTTACATAGCGTATCATATTGTATATTTTGCTATGGAAACTAATTTATATCTTTTAAATCTCAAATCTGTAATGGGACCAGTTCCAAGAGAAAGATTTCTTATATGAGCTACTTATTTTGAATTCCAATTGGAAATATCTCGAATATAAAGTTCATATTTGAAACAAGTTATAGTTATCAAGTGTATGCAATTCTCGACGCGTTGAAGATAGTTTTTTATTGTACTGCATTTTTTAATTTTGGTAAACTCTACGTGGTATATACACCACATTTACATACGTATGTAAATATGTTTATTTATGTGTGAACTTTTACTAACATACACACACACATACATGTGTATATGTATATACAGTAAAATACTTGGAAAAATGCTGACTCTTTATTGCTAGTCTCTCAAGTCTACCACTGCATTTACAGTAAGTACGTTTGTATGTATGTTTACAGTAGAACCTCGCTAAGTCGAACAAATATGCTTATTCCATGAATTTAATTTAAAATTTGAAATTACATAATCTTATCACAATTCTAAAAATAGTTCTTGGGCTTATAAGGCCGTAAAACTGATCAAAAGGAAACTATGCGTATTCTTACTTAAAGTAAAGTTAAATAAGTTCGACTGTATATACCTTGTAGTGTATGCGTGTATATGTGTAACATAACACAGGTATACATATATAAATATATATATATATATATATATATATAAATCGATGTTTGTTTGTTTTAAATGCATTCAAATACAGCTTAATCAAGTGTATTTATATGGGAAACTTTCATGTATAAGTGCACAAATACTTAAATGTGCATTTAGAGACCAATAAGGTAATAATCTACATATATAAGCAAGTACATAATTATGTATGTATGTATTTTAATTTGTATGTAAGTATTTCGTACCAGAAGCTTATTAATGCGATTGCGATTGCACATTTCATTTGCGATTAGCATTTCAGGGCGTTCCGTTGGTTATTCCAGACTATTGATTTTGTTGTTGTTGTTGTTGTAACAATTTGAAGCGGCTCTTTCTGGATGTATAAATTTTACATACATATGTACGTATGAATATGTCTTAACTAGCGAAAACTTCAAACACACGCATATATGAACCACATAATTTGATCTAGTTTATTTACAGTTACACTAAAAGTGGCGTCTGTGCTTTGATCTAGTAAGTATAGCGATCTAGTAATTGTATATTTTTATATATGTTTTCATATTTATATGTATGAATGTGCATGTGCTCTTTCTGTCTTTAATATATAACCAAGTCGCTATTCATTAAATTCACAATGTATTTCAAAATTCCCCATGTATATTTTAACTTAAATTTGATACACAGTGAGAAAATATATAAGTGGCGGCAATTTTTAAGATGATTAAAATGTACGTTCATAATGTGAAGGGCTTACCAATCAGAATCTGTTTAATTTAACTGGCAAAGAATGAATGCAGTTTCCTTAAGTTTTCCCGTAGAATCGACACACGAAATGCAAATATTCATTGGCATTTGCAACTTTTCGCATTATTTAGACAAATAGCTTAATTTATATACAAATTATTAATATGTCGAATACATTCCTCACATAATTGGCTTTCTTGGGAATATAAATTAAAGAGACTAACTCATTTTAAATAATGAAAAACCATTTGATAAATCTTAATACAGTAATTCCATTTCTATTTACAGGGCAAAATATGCACACTTCTATTTTAACAAAAGCATCCACCAATGAGATTTGTATTGATGAAAAATTATACATGGACAAGGAAAAGTAAATATATATTAAATTATACACTGAAACAATTATAAAAGGGGAAAATGCATTACAAAGTTGAGCAAAATGCAGAATTATCTTATTATATGTACGAACTTCCAATCACAGGGACATAAGACCTAAAGTTTGTTTCATTTTATCGATAAATTTCGCTTTATTGCCAATATTGATACAAATCGATTTTCGATTGCAATACAAACCACAATATTAATGTTATATCATTCTAATCTAACATAATATTTAGCATCTGTATAAATTTCAAATCGTGTCTTAATATTTTTCCAATTATATTTTATTATCTGTATACACACATACATACGCACAAACATGTTATAGGCGCTCTCGACTTGTTATTTGTTTTCGTACTGAACATTTGATTGATTTACAGATTTGCGGAAGATGCATCAAACACATCCTCGGTTAAGCCACCTTATAGCTACGTGGCTCTAATAGCAATGGCTATACAAGTACGCATTCCACACACACTTCCAAACTAAATTCAAAATATTTATTATGCTACATATCTTTTTAGAATTCAGCATTGAAAAGAGCAACGTTAAATGAAATTTATAATTTTATAACATTAAAATTTCCGTATTTCGAACAAAACAAGAAGGGATGGCAAAATTCGATTCGACATAATCTAAGCTTAAACGAATGTTTCATTAAGGTGCCCAGAGAAGGGGCTGGCGAAAGAAAGGGAAATTTTTGGACATTGGATGCGCACTACGAGGATATGTTTGAGAACGGAAACTATCGAAGGAGACGTCGAATGAAACGACCGTATCGAAATATTAGCAAGTTTTCGGGGCTGCACGCATTGAGTGACACATTTAATTCGAAAACGATTGTTCCTCAAGTACCGGAACAATCTTACTACCAATATAGTTACAAGTGAATATAAATATATCTTATGAGCATAATATAATATATGGATAATATCTTTTTTATTATTTCCCTATAGCTCTCAATGGATGGCAATACAACCATCTTATACTGGGACGTGCACTACAAGAATGAATTACACAAAAAATTGCATGGTAAAATAAAATTGAAAATCAGTTCTTACAAGCAGTGACTAATTAGATTTCAATCTTGTAATCTTCTTCAGATGTATTCACCACAAGCAAACTTAGTTGCTGGAAATAATTATGATAATAAACTTAAAAAAGGTAACTAAGGTTATTTATCTATTATTATTAAATATTACTTATTATTTATTGTTTGTGAAATTAACTGTCAGTTTGAACTTACGTTTGGTTATACCGTTTTATTCTTTTTGCATTTTTCAGATCCTGTACCTGAGTATATTCCTAAACTATTTGAAGCTAATCCTGCGGCTGGTTGGGAAACTGAAAGTAAGTTAAATAATGATCCAAATGCAATTTAGTGGTGAATATGCTGGCCTTAAGATATAACAATAATCGTCGCAATGAATCGAGGAATTTTATAATTTTCAATATCGATTTTCGTATATCATACGCAACATTCCCCAATCAAAGTGAATCGATAAATAAAACCACATTAGTTATGTTCAATACAAATATATATTTAATTAAAAAGTACGATTATTTTATGTTTTTCAGCATACTGTCGATCAATTAAAAAA
The DNA here is from genome assembly GCA_035044325.1 of Drosophila nr. medialis 2 BK-2023a. Taxonomy (NCBI): domain Eukaryota; kingdom Metazoa; phylum Arthropoda; class Insecta; order Diptera; family Drosophilidae; genus Drosophila; species Drosophila nr. medialis 2 BK-2023a. The sequence continues at coordinate 1,770,088 of JAWNMH010000394.1, forward strand.
GAAGGTCCTCTCGAGTTGTCATCAAATTTAACCAACTATCATAACTCCTATTTATCACAACAATAATGCATATTATATTCTGTGTCATCACCTACCTTAAGAGATATCTTTAAAGATTTTATATACATCATACATATATTTATATATATATACGTAAATAAAATAAATCATATTATTGAAGTTCGTGTGTGATTCGAGGAGGTGCAACCGATATCTTTTTAAACGAAATTCCGATTCTTTTGATGGAAAATATTTGATTACAGTCATCAAAAGTGGGATTAAAAACACTAAATGATTTTCGATTTGTTATATTCGATTTTTTCTATATGCATGTATTGTAATAAGTATTTAATAAGTAGTACAGGTAAACAAATCTATTATATTCAGACATTATTTAAACAAATTGACGGTTTTTCAAGAACTCCAGCATACCCTGAACATTGGCGTTGACCTGTGTCTGAGTTGACGATTGTCCATTCATCAAATTGTTAGGCATATTCATACCAGGAAGCACTTGTTGGGATTGATTACTGAACCCTATTTGTTGACAAAACATCAAATACTATAATTAATTTATTCAAAATAGAGATATAGTAGTTCAATTCGAATCGAAAATCGTACCTTGTCCGTTTTGTTGTTGATTTTGAGCCAAGTGTTGCAGAAATAGATCTTGTTGTTGTTGATGAAGTGGCATTTGACCTTGATGTGGGAAGGATGAATATTGCCGATATGACAGAATAGCCGGATCCATAGATGTCCAATCACTGTTACTATATCCTATTTTTTTAAAAATATAATTATATAAACGGTGTCCACAGTTTAAATATGTGTGTATGTTGTCGTGCACACCTTTATTGTGAGCGCCAGCAGCTTGAGCCATTTGTTGCAAGTGAGTGTCATTTAACGGCTGTCCAGGATGTTGGTGCAATGTTGCCAAGTGGGGATTCCAGTTGGCTGCCATTTGGAGTTGATGCTGCTGCTCGAGTTGCGCACTATTGTTGCCAACTGCTGGATTGCCGCCGACTGGCATATTGATATATGGTAGAATCTTGCTCGAGTGTACCCGAGCTGCACCGTCAAATCCTAGAGTATTCATGTGATTGAATCCAGGAGGAGGCATACGGGCACGCTGCATATTATCAAGTAGTTGCTGATGAGTAGCTGGTGTCGGCTGCTGCAATTTGGGTCCAGCATTTCCAAGATTTACATTCTTTTGTACTACCTCATTTTCCATAAGTTCGGCCAGTCCCTTTTGGGTTTCAATAAACGGATCAAAGCCTAAAACATAAAAATATTGTAAATATTCAATTATACATAATATTCATAAGTGAAGAATAATTTAATATATTACCTAGGTCATCGTCCGCTAATGAGCTTTGTGAAAACCGATTTTGTGGTGAATGCGTATTTTGAGGTTGGTTTGAAGACTGTAAAAAGAAATAATGTTATATGTCATATGAATATATATATATATATATATATATATGTATTTACAGCAAACTCACTGTTTTATCAAAGGCTCCCATTAACCTCGGTTTATGCAATTGCGACTGTTGCGATAAAATGCCTGCAAATAACCAAAACAAAATCATTTTGTATTAACAATTAGTGAAAACATTGTGCAAAACCATTATACCATTATCAAAAGCACGTCCATTCTCCAGAAATAGGGCCAAACGATGAGAATCACTAAGCTGATGTCCGTTCATGTACTGTTGGTGTATCTGCTGCTGACTTTTATGAAAGTCGAAGAACTTTGACATATTGCCAAATATGTTATTAAGTGGATTTTCATCAGGTTGCGGTGCGAGATGCGGTGGATGCACAGCCGGTGGATGGGGTTGACTCCTATTCGCGTCAACTGCATTGCCATGATAATGGTTAGGGAATTCTGAAGAATACATATATATATATATATCACAAGTGAGTGACAATTCCATATTAACGAATCAATCGATAACTAACCAGGGTGTGTGTTTTGAGGAATTCCAATATTGTTAACTAGATTGTTCCGTTTTTGTAATTCGTGAATCCGCAGAAATTCTTCCTGTTGCTTCAGTACTTGTTGATGGTGATGCTGCTGTTGCAGTTGCAGTTGCTGCTGATGCAGCACTTGCTCCTCCACTTGCCTCGTGTTGCGTAGCATAACATTCTGAAAGGCTTCCTCCCACTCTGTAAAGCCGACACATTTTAAAGTTAGTTACAAATTTAAAGTATATAGTATATATATATATATATATACCATTTGTGTTCGCTGGGTGCTGGTATCCATCAATGCCTGTCGTACAACAAATAAATAATATTTAAATCAATGCAGTACAAATCAGAGGGAGCTCCAACAAAATTACCATTTAGCAAGTCCGGCAAATGCGAATTTGTTACGCTATTTATTTGAGACTGCCGCATATCGCCATCGACTTTGTTCCTCAGCAGCAGTGATTGCTGGAATGCGGGTGACGATGAGAAGAAGCTATTGCTGTCATCGAATATATTCATCTTGAAGAGAGCATCTGAAACATTCATTAACGTTAAATAATTTTTGGAATAAGGAATCGCTTCAATCTCTCACAACATACCCGATACTTCCTTTGTGCAGTCAATATCACCAGTATTTTGGATTTCAACATTATCTTGGGCCGTTTGAATTGCATCATCCTTTGTTTTAATAATGGGATCGGTAACTTTGTGAATGCTAACATCATCCATTGTGTTTACGTTTTCTACTGCGTTATTATTATTATTATTAAGGACAATATCTTTATGACCATCGCCGTCACCGTCGCTGGGACTATCACAACGCGTCTTTGTTAGATTATCCGGTGAGCTCTCCTCGCTGGCACTGCTCTCGGATACGCGATCATCGCTGTTCTCGCTGCTCGAACTGAGCGATCGTTTTGGTAATGAAAACATGTTTGTACTTTCACTGGCCAAATCAGTGCTCGGATTCGCACCATCTTCCGGTTGTGTTTCCGTTGGTGAGCCACGAGTGGCATCCTTGCTTTCCTTTTGCTCTTTTGCAAGGGCAGCACGACCGGACGTGGCCTTCTCCTTGTTATTCCGTTCTGTTTTTGGTCGATTGCTGCTGGCAACACTCGATTCGGTTTTCGTTGCAGCAACAGCAACAATTGTGTCTTCCGTTGAAACTGGTGTTGTGGTTACTATCCTCGATTCTGGAATAAAATTCTCCTTGTTTGATGTATTTGCATTGCCTGGGAATATATTGTTTTTGCTTTTAGATTTGTTTTTCTCGTTACGGCCTTTTTCGTTTCGTGACTTCTCCTTTCTGCTCTTCCCGTTCCCATTGGCGGCGCCACCATTTCCAATCGTTTCCTTGCTATTAACCGGAGATACTGATAAACTGGGCCATGCCTCTTTCTGCTGCGCATTAGCTGAACTCGCTGCATTTGCAATTGATACGGACGATGAAGTTGACGATGACGATGATGATGACATAGCAACCGCAGCTGCTTTAGTAGATCCGCTGCCGCTACCAGCAGCAGCAGTAGCTGCAGTTGTACCATTTGTAGATACTCCGATTCCAGTCACATTATTCGCCCCAGAAGTTGCGATCAGAAGATCATGTAATCTTTTCTCATACTCCTGATGTTTGCCTTGATGCATTTCCTACACATAGATAAAGAGTTTAAAAGTTTAAGTTTAAGATAATTAAAGTATTAATACCTCCTTGGTAAAGCTCGCTTCCGGATCGCCCAATTCATGCAAGTACATACAGTCGCCTTTGGGGCATTGTTGATTCTTCATGAAATGGCTGCAGTACTTTGTTGTTCCGAGACTGGTCTTAATTAGCCGCCCATCAATCATGATATTGTTAACACTCTGTATAGCCCTCAGTGCATCCGTATTGTGCACATAGGTGACGTATGCCGACGCCGAGGGACCCTAATTGATTGCATTTATTTATTTATTTAGTTTGTTGTTAAAATTATAATTAATCTGTCTGTCTGACATACCTGCACGCCAGCGTAAGTTGTACTGGGATTGATGACCACCTTATGGATTTTGCCATACTTGCCAAAGTATTCGTGCTTCTTGAGTATCTGCAACATAAATTGTGTCCCTTAAGGATGCCCCAAGTGCAGTGTCATGCCTTACTACTTACATCTGCGTCTGCCAGTCGAGGTGGCAGCCCCACAACAAATACCAAATTCTTTTGCACAACCCGAACATTGGCCAAATGTTTCCGATTCTCAGTTATTTTCTGCTTACGTTGTTGGTCTCTCTGCCGCTTCTGGGACTTGAAAGCGATCATCTAAGATGAAATAAAAAGTATATTTTTTTAGACGGCTGATAAATCTTATATATGACGAAGAAATACTGTGTGCACTACTTCAATTACTTTAAAATAATTTAAGCTACAAAACCTAAAACTCGTGGCCGAGTATGGACGAGAGACTCCAGAACACATTATAAATGAGTGATTGACAATAAGCAGACTGAAATATCCTCTACTAGGGCCCTAAGACCAGAAACATTTCTGGCATTCCTATACAAGATGGGTGGTTAGTTGAAAATCTATATCTTAATGATCAGAGAGGGGCCCAATACACACTCTATTAATGATATCCAAAAAGAGTATTTTTTAAAACTTACTTCTTCCTGCGTCAGAGGCTTGAAGTCCGCTGGATTCTCCGGATATTCTTTTCGACATGCTGGGCACAGTTTGTTCTCGTCTGTACGAATTCTGTGCCAGCAGAATCTACAAATCTGCAAAGCAATAAAACACGCGACACGTTTAAGGGGTATGATAAGTGCATAAATTATATGAAAAACTTACTTGGTATCCGCAAGTGCATGGAAAAAAGGTCAGATCATCCACTTCAAGGGGCTCCATACACAATGGACACTCCACAGAGTCATCGTTACCGTTAGCCAGACCGTTCATAATTTTATTCAAAATAATTTTTCACTTTTACTTGGTTTGTTTAATGAGTTACGATGGATAGTGATTTATCTCGCTGCACAAAAAAGAAAAACAAAAATTTGTATTAAATTTAGTTTTTGAAAAACAAAACTGTTGTAGTTCTTAGCTTCGCTCGATCTATCTGAAGAATAATATACATTTTTCCGGAACATGCCAACATGCCAAATTTAATTGAACCACTTCTTATCTTATCAACGTGATTTACAAATGGAGACGGAGCTGGTTGTGTTTATCCCCATTATAAAGCTAAAAGCAAGCATATTGAAAATCTCTTTCACATATCCATTTGCAACTTATTAACACCGATTTACAGTTTCGGTGGGCTTTCTTTTTTCCATGTACAACTCCAGTCGTCACTTTAACCTTTCCTATTATCATAATCAACATTCTTCTTGCTACCTATCCAATATGCATTAAGAATTTCTACCTTGAAAATTTATATTTACATTTGTCACTCAAATAATCGAATATATAAGGCAGACATGTTCTAGTACAGCTTTCCAAATTGATAAGATTTGTAAATCTCAAATGATCTATATGAAAGTTAACTTGAAATAAAGGACTCCGTTTTGTGTTTAAAGTAAAATTGGATTGTAATTCGATTTAAAATCACTTTCAAGATGCAGAATTTTTTTTTAGGCGTAAACCAGTCTATGAACACTGATCGAATTATCGAAAATCGTACAGGTGAACAGTCGGTAAATGACAAGAAAAGGAAGTGCTACTAAGGATCTTCTGCGACACCTGTCTCGATAACAAAGCAAAGGCTCAACAAAATTGAGACGTTAATTTCAGTGTGTTTATCGAAAATATTATCAGCAATGCCTTAAAAAATAACACAATAAAGAGAAAAGTTGCTCAAGAAAGCAGTGTATTATTTATCTATATGCATGTAAACAGAAATGAACATATTTACACATTGAGAAATTGGATATTTGTACATATGTATATGTGTATATATATATGTATATCCATATATGTATATGCATTTAGATTATTACAACAGGGAGCCTTTGTTACAAGATAAAATGACATTTAATATTGTTGGAGTGAAAATAACGCTCTCGAAATGATTTGAAATAGTTTTGCTTGTAATAATAATGAAATAAAAATGGATATGTTGTTATGTATTAACGCTTAAATTTACACAAACACACACACTCACACATACAACAAAATACACGCATTTGGTGTATGTGTGTGTAACAATTATCGAAAAAATAAACACTTGCCAATAATCCAAAAAACACAAATTAATTGACGTATTTTAAAGTAAACAGAGGCGTAAAGATGTACTCGTAATTTATGAATGCAGCACACAAATTTCTATTTACTTTTGAAAATGCAAAAATAAAAACTGTCACGAAAAAAAGACACGATGAAAAATAAAATTGGCAATATGCTGTTTATGACATACGCATACATATACATAGGTAAATGGTAAATATATGTACGCTTACACATGTATGCAAGTCTTCATATGTATAAAAATGAGGAAAACGAAGTTAGTTTTGTACATACATAATTATTAAAGTATTTAGTACACGTATTTTGATGTTGATGTGTGTGTGCGTGAGTATGTGTGTGGGTTCCAATCAGAGCATTTTTAGGCAAGGCACCAATCTGTATACTTATTATTATATATTAGATATGCAATAACCAATTCCTTGTGGGACGAAATCTTACACCGACTTGGCTTTTTTGGAAATTAGTTCAATTCTCAAGTTTTGCGACCAACAATTATTGCGAACGAATCGAAGAACGAAGCAGACAGACTGATAATGAGCGAAAAGGAAACTGAGAAAATATGTGAAAAAATATCGCATAGATATATCGATAAAAATACAAATTTGACTGAAAGCAACTTTGTTTAATAATAACTGTGGTATTCCATATCTAATTTTTTAATGATTTTTAATTGAGTTGAAAAATTTACACAATTAAATATTAATAAAAAACGCTATTACAAATTTTCTTTTTTTATTAAAATGGGTAATGCCTTTAGGGGATTTCCCAATATAGACATAGATATTTGAAATGTTTACAAATTCGTATATTCGCATTCACACACTGCAAGTAAATATCAAAAACCGATATATTTTTATTTGTCAAGCTCCAGTGCTGCCCATTATTTACTAGTGCTGCCAATTTAAAAAGTGCTACCAGTTTTCCTGAGGGAAACAAAAGCTAAGTTAACATAAATGTTTATAAAACATTAATCCCCAATTGAAATCAACTTTCGAATAACATTAAAATCCGCAACGCAATTATTTAAATAAAGCTTGGTTTATTTCGTTCGTTTAGACATCTTTCACTTATTTTACTTGCACTTATAGGTTAATAATATACACACGACATTGAAATTAAAAATTGCTATTTAACAAACAATCCGTTTAAGCCAGGATCGATCACCTTGAAGCAGCTGTCACTGCAACTGGTAGAACATTTTGTAGGCCAGTTGGTGGCGAGGTAGGCAACAGCGACATAAATGTCTTATCACTTTTCGCAACTTTCTCATCCGCAGTGTCGGTGAAATACCATTTCTTCTTGTTGGCCAGAAACAGCAACATTAACGCAGGCAGATGTATCAGCGAAAATCGAAATAATTTACGGGAGCTCCCACTGTCAGATTTATGATGAAATTTATACGCTGTAATTGCAAACAAACATAGAGCAAATATTTGTAAAATAATATCTATAGTTGGAAAAATAGTAGCATCACATTCTCAAGAAAGGTTTTCAAGGGAGTCCCTTTTACAAATTGTAAATTAATTAATATGTTTTTAGACTTACTTAATTTTCGACAGCGCTTTCAAAATATTTAACAAATTTATGAAAATGAATGAAACAAATTAATAGCGCCATTCTCACAAGAAATGTTGTCAAAAGACGCTGTTTTAAATTTGTTTGCTTAAGCAACTTGTGAATACGTTTATAGAAGAGGAAAAAGATTCTTAAAAAAAATTAAATGAGAAAGAAAAAGCGTTTTTAACATATTTAAGAAAATTTACAAAAAAAGTAAATGAATGAAAACAAAAATAATGACTTTAGTAACTTGCTTAAAATTTATGAATACGTTTTTAGAAGTGAAAAAATACTTTAAATTAAAATAAAAAAAATTATATACTTTAAATTATGTGTTTATGTATACATAATAACTAATATAAACTTATACTCATATACACTTACCTAAATAGCAAAAGTACGCGTTTAGGGGCAACGTTTCCAGGACAAACCAATAGTTGGTCACATCGAGGAGTGGCGCCATCATGGAGAGTCCGCCAATGGCGAATGCGTAACGCAATGCAGTTCGTCGGCAAAGGTCCGGATTGGTCACAGCCATCATTCGATAGCCGGCACGCGAATAATCCGGTCGCAGATTCCACGAGAGCGCATTGAAATGCGGAAATTGCCAGGCGTACAAAACGCCAGCCAGAATCATTGCGCCTGCATCCAGAGAGCCGGCACAACCCGCCCAGCCCATCAGTGGTGGAATGGCGCCCACCACTGAGCCCACCCAAGTGTTGGCAATGCTCATCCGCTTCATCGGCGTGTAGATACTGGTGTAGAGGAACAAATTGCCCGCTCCCAGTGCCGCCGTCAACCCATTGACACCGAAATACAACATGCATAATCCCGTTGTAGCCGAGACAGCAGCAAAGCCGACGGCATGCAGTGGCGTCATTTGACCCGTGACTAGGACACGATTCTTCGTCCTCGACATTTGTGAATCGAAGGGAACCTCGTGATATTGGTTAATAGAATTCGCCGCTGCGGAAACCAATCCTGTGCCCACTGAGCACATCACGAAAGTGGTCAAATCAAAGGCAGCCGGCGCCATTGCATAGCCGCCCATTGTTGTAATAACAACTAATGCTAAAATGCCAAAAAATAAAAGTATATATTAACCAGTTTAATGCCTTACTGCCATAGCTTACATGTGAGGCGAAACTTTGATAGTTTCTTGTATTGACTAAATTTTTTGCCCAAATGTGCATAGGGACTCGGTATCCATGGCAAATATTCAACGCTCAATTTTTGGTTACGGGGCAGATCGGGTGGCATTTGCAGCATTGCAGCTGCTGGCGCATTTTGGGTTCCATTGCCAGTTGGCCTGGCGACAGCAGAAAGCTAATAATAATTAAAAATATTTATTAATATTTGAATTTCCGGCAAAATTGATATTGCATAACACTTTATGGTGTCTCACCCTTATCGGATTGATTTGACCGGGAAATATCTGCGCTGATATGTAATCGCATGCACATATTTTGTGTAAATTGCGAAACATATTTGTATTTGTATTTGGATTTGTACTAAAAGCGTCTTGGATATTTATAACATTTTGGAAATATATTTATATTTTAAGGTTCTGTTAGGGATGTGCGTGAGATCACGTGCATATACAGCTATATCGATATATCTGAAGTTCTACCCCATACAAGCGTTTCGTCAAGTTATCGATAAGAAAATAGTGGTTTTCCCCGTTCACTTCTATGACAAACTAATAAAAACAAAATTCGACGTATTTTATGTTGTTTTTGCTGACTATGCTTGAAAAAGTAATAGTTATGTAATAATTCAATAATGGTATAACTCAAGAAAACTATTTTTATTGAAGTCGGAGTATGGTTATGTTAATATATCGATAATAATTTAGATATCGATGACTTGGTTATAATTGATTAAATAAAAACAATTTCCCCACACAAAAATGAAATCAGCCAAATTAAAAAGAAATTTTTGGCTAACTGCCGAAATAGAATGTATGCTAAACTTAATTAAGGAGGTGAAAATGGCCCAAGGATCTGCACATGCTACAACTACGCATCACACTTTCACCACAATCGCCAGCAAAATGAAGAAACATGGCTTCCCCAACAAATCTCCAACGCAAGTTCGTCGGAAATGGTTCCAAATGAAATCTGCATATCTCTGCTACAAAAAAGGCAATGTCGATCGTTTATTTCTAATACCAGAGAAATTCCGCAGTGTAATTGCCCAATTCGTTGAAAGTGGTAATAAAATACGACGCGTTCCACTGTCCACATCACCTGCATCATCGACCACAACAACAACAAATGCACAAAGCAAACCCAAACCTGAAAGTAAATATTTACAATTTGTTTACTATGTTTTTCTCATAATATTTATTTATTGCAGTCGTAGTGCCAACGTCAGCTGTGGACACATTCATAGCCCAACTAATGCAGAACAACAAATTGCTGAATGCTGAATTCACCAAGTTGGAATCATCGCTTTTGGACTATGAACAGAGGTGTCAATCAATGCGAGATTATAACACCATTAAACACCTGACCAACTAACAACTACTCGTGAATGTCTGTAATAAGAATTCCTGTAAATATTAAAATGTACGAGTGTTAAAACTTACGAAATATGTATTCTTAAATCCGTAAATCTACATTTAATTGAAGGTTGTCAACACTTCATCATTTAGTTGAGTTGTAGAATTACCAAAATTGCCAATTCAAAATTCGAATTTTGTTTAGTCAGAGAACGACAAATTTAGTTCCCAATTCTGAATTTCATTATTTGAACTGTTTCTGCTGTGAAAATTGATTGAAAACATATTACACACACTTTCTGATAATATATATACACACATATATACATACACATATATTTCAAATTTGTTCAAAAATTAAAAAGCATTGTGATCTTTAAGAAAAAAATGATATATTTATACTTAAATTACATATTAGATATTACAAATTTTTGATGATGCAGACGAGGAGTCCGATTGATCAAAATCAATTTTTGCATATGAACTGGTGGTGTTTTCAAAGCAAACAACATTCGCTGGCGGAGATTCACATGCGACTTTCTTCAGACACTTTGTTTTCGTCTGTCCGCTGCTCTGTGGAAGGTCTAGACTGGCATAATAGAGTGCATGATCGCACGGGCCCGACGATGACGATGCATTGTCATCCTTATTTGTTGATGAGCCATCCTTGCTCGACACTGAATCCTCATTCAATAGTTTTGATTCCGGTTTCTTTAACAACGACGACGCCAAGTTATTGAATGGTCCGATCGTTGTTGTTGTGGTTGTTGTTGGTGTCGTATTTGTTATTAACAGCTTTTTCTCCATTTTATGGACACCATCGATCTGAAATTGTCGGCCAGATTGTGGCTTATGGATTGGCCGTTGATTTTTCTTTTTTGAAATTAGGGAACTATCACTTTTAATTTGAAGAATTTGGTAGCCAACATCTTTAGTGTCCGGGCCGGCATTCGATTTATTTATATGCTTCGTATAGTCTTCATTACTTATCGAATGTATTAACTTTCGGCCCGCTGTCGGCGTGCTGTTGCTTATATCTAAGGCAAAGTTTAATATTGTTTTCTCCAATTGATTGTTCTCCAATTTGGTGTGCATGTCACTGCTCTTTATGTGACTGTTGATAAGAATATGATGATTCTTATCAGCATTATTTAGATTTAAATTATTTGTTAATATAGTATTGGTGTCGGACAAATCGGCATTAGTTTCGCTCACTACATAGCAATTGCTATTATCATTATTCATTTGTAATTTATCCGGCTGCTGCATTCGTATGTGCTGCTGCTGCTGCTGCTGCAACTGCAGCTGTTGCTGCTGTGTGCAATTTGAACTCAGCAGCTTTAACTTCTCCAACTGATCCTCAATGCCTATGGGCGGTCTGTGACTCATTTGCACGATGCCAACGCCAACGGGTTTCATTTCCAAATAAGCGCCATCCGAGCTGTCTACAGACTTTGGTATTGTGTCCGGTTTGAGCACATCCGTAGTTTGCCGGATATTACCATTAGAACTCGAATTTGGCAATATAGCAACGGGATTCTTTTTCGTTTGAATTGCACTTGGCTGCTGCTGGTGATAATTTCGTAAAACCGCACGCGGTTGTTGCGTTGTGGAAGATGCCGTCGTCACATTGGAGAAATCGATTTCCATTAAATCACTCATACGCAGTGGATTCAAAAAGCTGCGGAGACTTAAGAGTGGAGCACTTGTCGACTTAATTTCCCTTGTCGTATTATAACCGATATGTTCACTGCATGCCTGAACATCGACATTGCAAACGCTACCCTTATGCGTGTGTCCCCAATTCTTCCCCTTGTTGGAGAAGAGCACGCCACGTTGAATGTCGCATCGAGGTATCTTTGACTTTGATCCCACGGAATAGGCGCGCACTCGCGGCGATGAATAATCCACTTCATTCAGGTTTCCCAGCGGTTTGCTCATTTTTATGTGCTCGACTTTACTGCCAATTGAATATGCACGACTTGGACGTTCATACCTAAAAGCGAATAACATATTTAATACAACAAAATACACATAGACTTATAAGAATAGACTCACTGGTTGTCGATTTCGGCATCTTTAGCTAGTTTCTCGGATGAGTGCTCGGGAAAATCGATATTCAAGTCTTCCTCGGCAACATTCCAAAATGTGTTTGATCCTTTGCATTGATTCAATTGAAGATTCGCATTCACATTCAGATTTTCGCACATTGATTTGTTTGGGGTCATAGAAATATAGTGTTCAAAGTTTTCTAAGAATGAAATTAAATGAAATTAAAAGGCATATCTTGCAATATTACCTCGAATGGGAACAGTACCATTTATTCCTGACAATTTGTTGCTATCGGACACATTTAAATCATCAATATTCTCTTCGGGTATCATGCATTTCGAGGTCATTGAGCTAAACAAACAGCATAAATCAAAAAAGCAAGTCAATTTGTAAGTTCTCATTGAAAATCGGCCAACTTACTTTATTCGATAAGCGTCATAGATGCTTTTGTCATTCGCCTCATCAATACTAATTGACGACTCTTCACTCTCCGAGCATTTCATTGCTGAATTAATTGGTGGGCTATCACTGTGTCTCTGGCTCGAGTATGGGCGTGTTCCCGATATCGTGTTACATCGATGCCCATGCTTATATGCAATATATGTTTGATTGCTGCACTCGCTCAGTGTTCGATTTCTGCTTGGTAAACTGTCGCATCGCTCTCGCCCATAGCCTAATTAAGGACAGAGCGATCATAATTAAAATTCAATTTTACTTTTAGTCAGAATCGTTTGATATATTTGACTTACTGTTGTACTGCGGCGAAAAGCTATTTCGTATTTCAATAGGATTTTGTCGTTTTTGTAGAACGTTAATTGGCTTGGAAGCCTCCGTTGCTGATGACGAACGTTTCCTCATCGGTTCACTGCCTAAATCAGGCTTTCCTTTGTACACATTCAACAAGTTCATATTCGACTCGGATTTGACGGACATTGCGCTGAAAAATAAATAACAATAAGTATTAAATTGAAAGGCGGAATTAATCTTATTAATGTTTCTTTTTTTTTTGTAAAAACTAACTTTAATTTTTAATTTAATGTAATTTTAACTTTAATTATTTTCAGTGTTGTTCAGTTGACATTAAATAAATAAACAATCTAGACCTCAAAAATGGGCACAGTATTTAAAATTCGGTTTAGTTTTGAATTTAATATGAATCTCAAATGAAATTAATTGGTGGTCAAACAAGCTATTTTTGGTTCAAGTCTTTTATTACAGAAAATTCATTTTCATATGAATTCGTAGCAAAAAACAAAAGTCATATTTCATCACATGTTGATTTTGACACTAATCACCTAATTATTTTCAAAATGTATAGTTCTAAAAGATGGGCAATAAAGTTGCAAATGTCTTACCTTAATATCGTATCGTGCATATGTTTGGCAGCTGAAGCATCTTCTGTTTCCATCCACAGTTCACCGGCACCCAGAACACATTGGCGGCCCAGTTCCATATAAAAAATGCTTTGTGGCGCCGCGTGTCCACATCTGAAATAGAAAGAGAATTTATATAGTATATATAGTACATATGCCAACGATCAACGAGTTCCCTGATTTATATTATTATATATATTTTATACATTTTGAATTAAGTAAATTAGCAATTAATTAAAAAAGGAAATAAATATATATAAAGATATATTTTGTAATTTGAAATGTAATATACAATTTTATTTTTAATTTAATTTAATTTACTTATTGAATTTTTTCTTTCGACTGACTTTAGTTGACATTAAGTAAATAAATAGATAATTAAAATTAGACAGCTACCCAAAAATGCAGTCTTAATTCTGTGATCAAAATTTATACCTATACTTAAGCGTCAATTTATGCTCACCGTCTTATTGTTGTTAAGAGTATCTCAACTTTCACGTGGCGCTCATCGCCATTTGGTTGTTTTTCCGATCCTATGCAGATGAATGTAAGCGATTTTGAGGTCAGGCAGCAGTGGTAACAGCCCGAAATTCCAACACTCTCCGACATTCCCTTCTTTTGGACAACAACTTGCCAAACATATTCTACAATGCACAACAAAAATATAAATTAATTTATATATATCGATATTGCAGCTTAGTCAAAGTACGTACCGTAGGGTGTATTATCTCGTTGTAGAGATAAAAGATTGTCTAACCATTTGCGTAAATCATTCTCTGAATTCAAAACGATGCCAAAGCCGCCTTCTCTCGATGCGAGAGCCAGTACAAATTTATGTTTCGTGTCGAAACGACGATTGATGTTGAAGCAGCTCTTTAAATCTATGACGCGTTTTGGCTCGGCTTTCTGCAGAAATTTCTTTTCCGTATCATAATATTCCAAACGGGCAGCGCCGTTGGTCGTTTCCTTATAGAGCACAAAGAATTTCTTTTTCATAGTTTTCAATTTCTTTTGAAATCCACTTAGTACGATTCCGTTGTCTGACATGGAAGCCATCATAAATCTTCCCGCCTAAGATGACTGCAATAAGAACGTTATAAAATATAGTTAATTGAAATATATAAGAAATTAATATTTGATTCAGTATATTGGGAATGTTGTAACTATTTAAGTGTTAAATCAGACCATAAATTTGCGTTCTGGGTTTCGCTAGAACCAATTGAGAATTCTAGAGAATCGAAGATACACAGCTATAAAGAATTAAAGAATTTTAAGCAGCAGCAGCTGCTCAACAGCATTCTCCGTAGCAACTTTTTGCTTAATGACTCAGCAACTAAAAATCATAATAGTTTTTTTTGTTGTGATTTTCTAGGTATTTTACTTGAGTATGCGTGTGTGTGTAATATGCAATTGTATGCGGCCTTAAGGATAGATAATGAATGCCTAAATCAGCCAACACACACACACACACACTTCCATATGCAATTTACAAATTTAGTTTTCAAATCTAATTTGTATCCTGTTTTCACCATTCTGTAAAAAAACACTTATGTATGAGTGAAATTAATGATTTTTAATAATTAAATTGATTAAATTACGAATTAAAATATTTATTCATAATACATAAATAAATTTGGCATATTTGTGTATTTATGTATTATTGAAATTATTGCATTGAATGTCAGATACTACGCATATAGTACACACACATAAGCAAACACACACTACACTTACACACACACAAACATATGTATTTAAGTAAATACATGTCTAATATAAATGCTTAGCTCGAAATATACATACTTACACACACATATGCAGGAATGCACATATGTTTGTGTAACACTATTTCTTTTTCTTTTCTTTTTATGAGACAAATTAATATTTGACTCTTGTGTGTTTTTTTGCGCCTGTCGAAATCTTTGTTATCAACTGCGAAATTCCTGACACATGAGAAACTGCCAGAATCGTGGAGTGCTTTAGAGGGACTTACTAAACATGTTGCTGCATTGCTGAATTTACTTAGTAAATCAACATATTTACACGTATGTGCTTAATAATACGCACATCTGTATGAAAACTTATAGATATTTATGTACATATGTATACGCAGTATGGGTAAACATACGTACATATTTCATATATGGATAAATATAGTTGAGAAAATCAGAGCTTTATTCTATTACTACTGCACCAAAAAAAATGTGTTCGTTGCGAAGTGGAAATTATTTGCTATGTATTATCACTATATATAATTTTCAGAATACATACTCCGAATTCAATAGGCATATATTTATGTGTTAATTTATAATCTAATGATTTTTTTAATATAGTGGTGGCACTTTGAAACTAATCGAACTTATCGTTGCATGCCGAAGAATTCCAATCGTGTCACTGTTAGAGCCATAAGCGAAACCTACATGGAATTGTAAATGTCTATCGGTATGGATTTTTATGTGTTATGGATTGTAATGAAAATGAATGATGCTTAGATTACTTGATTTTAAAAATCGAAATTCCTGGATGGGTAGTAAATTGAATTCCTCCGATACATACTTAAAAAAAAATCGAAAGATGCATTAGTGTCTTCAAGGGTTGTACTTGGGTTCGTTAGGCAATAAATCCTGAGCTTCCAACATATTTTAGAAGGAGATATTCCTTCAAAATCGGTGTCCTAATGCATAACATCCTTATTATCCTTATCAGCTACACCCGAAAAGACTTTGATAACCGCCAGTCAGCAATCACCTTAAGCTAGGATAACTTAATAGAGTAACTTTTGCTATCTAGCCTGAAACGGTGGCATTTTATCCTTTTTAAGGCGGGAGCTCGACCTTGAAAGGAGGTCTTTAGAATACATTTTTAATTTTGGCAACCCTAGCTCTTAAAGTGGGCGAGATATTGACGACATACTTGCAACTTTTAACGGTATGTGATTAATCATAGAGGTTTCCAGTAAACTTCAAAACTAAATAGATAATTGTGTAGGTTTTATAATTATTTTGTAAGTATTATCGATCTTTATTGATTTGTCCGCTCAGGCTTGCCAAAAAACCATTCCATGTATACCTATAAGATGCTTACAGCCGTTACAACTAAGTTAATCGATCGCAAAAATAACAAGATTAGTTAAACAAAAACAACTAAAACAAAATGAGTATTTATTCATTATAACATTCAACAAATGTACAAAAAACCGCTAGATTTCTACTCATCATTGATAAATGGGTAAATATTGCTATGCAGCCCTGACATTTATGTATAAAAGAACTAGTAGTTCACGATATAATCATGATTTATAAGAACTATGGCAATGAGTTATTTTCGGTGAGCTGAATGTGGATTGTAAAACAATGAAAAAGTGACAAATAGTGTTTACATTTGTTTTCTAATTTGTTTTAAAGTTATAATTTTCAAAAATATAACACAAGTGCAAATCGTTGTGCGCTGTTCCAACAAAACGTGTCAACAAGCGGAACAAAAAAAAATTACAACTAATTATGTATAATAATGTACCACATAAGTATCGTCAAGTTTGTCGATTGTGCCTCACATTGGTTAACGACTGCGATATCGCAGATCTACAAATTTATAAGCCAAGCAGCAGTAGTCCCCAAAATGATAAAATTCAACAGCAACAACAACAACACAACGTGAAATCGTGCAATATTATTCATCGAAATGTATCCAAATGCGACCCAAATAATACATGTTGCTGCGATAATAATCATGATGAAAATAATCATGATAATGATAATGATGATAACTCGTTATCAGTTGTCGTCGCGCAATGCAATAATAATAATATGGAGAGGAGAACGGGAACGGGTGTTGCAGCCTCATTCACTTCACATATGCATCAAAACAATTACAACACACCAAGTGTGCCTTCCTCTGCTGCTGCTGCTGCCTCTGCTTCTGCCTCTGCCAACCCGCCATGCACCAATATTTTTGCTCGAGTGTATTCAAATAATAGTAAGCAAGTTGAAACAACAGCAACCGAATTATCGCAATTCAATCAATCAACAACATCCACAACAACATCCACACAAGATTTAGAGTCGCAACCAAAATTAGTTAAATGCGAAACGGAATCATTTTCACAATCGTGCCAATCGAGTGTGGTCTACGATAATAATACAGCTAATACAACAACAACAGCAGCAGCAACGAACGCAGCAGCAGCAATAGCAACTCCCACTAAAAATATATTTCTTCAAAACGTGGAGTACAACAATCAAGAGCATAAAGATGATTCATCAACGCCGCACATTACAATTCAGATATTCAACTGTCTCTCTATTAAGGTAAGGCAAAGTTGTTTTTAATTCAATACACACACACACTCACACACAAAATAACCCATACATATACGAATGCTTATATTTATATATGTGTGCATGTGTGCATGTGTATGCTTGTGTGTGTATGTTCACTCACTCACGTTGTTGGTCTGTCATTCATACATGTGTTTGCATGGGTGTATGTGTGTGATTGTGTGTACATTTGCATGTGTGTGTGTGTGTATGTGTGTAATTACGCTACCATTACACATTAAAACAAGAGAAATGCCTGACTTGCCTTTCCATGCAACTTATAAACCCAGATATATTCAAACACATGAATATATAAATACATGCCTATGCATGTGTGTGTGTGTGTCTACATTAAACATGTGTGCAACACAGGTAAAAGAAAATTATGATAAGAAAAATAAATAAATATTTGACTTAATATCAATTTTCGCTTTGTTGTGTATAATCAGAATATGTTTGATAAGAATTGTATAATTTAATATTGTTCTAATCAGACATTAGACATGTTGTTCATGTGCTCCAATAAGAGATAAAATATCGATAACAATTTTATACTCTCTTGGCGAGAGTGCCGTCATTTTTTCACTCAACATGTTACGTGTTGAGTGGATGACATTTTCGATATTAAAAATAATGCGAATGTGTGTATATGTTATGAAGACATATTAATTCTTGATCAGATCGAGCATTTTTATTTTACGTTAGTATTTTTCTTCTAATATTATTTCATGAGGTCAGATAAGAAATCATTTTTACTCACACAAATAAAACAGTTTTAAGGCAAACTTATTTTGCATTTGAACTTTATCGCAGATGTTTCTGATGCATTTATCTTTTATTTATTTTTCAGCCATTGCCGAATGATAGTTACCCTTCCGTTGTGTGCCGTGACTGCCGAATTAAGCTCGAATCATTTTGGAAGTTTCGCAATATGGCACTGAATTCACATTATTCTTTAAGGGAATTTTTGACATTATCAGAATCCTCTAAACTTGTGAGTTATTCCAAAAATACTTTATTCCAACCACTAACCAGGGTGTCAAACCGGAGCTGCTAAGCGAAATTAACTAATTGAAAATCAGAACCACTAACCGGAACTGATCAAAAACTAACCAAAAGCAAAACGGTTATTATCACTTATATTTTAAACTTCATAGCGATACGGTTAAGTTCCGTAAGTTAAAAAATTTAAAATCTTTACCGGAAGCTAGATTGGTTTTGGTTTGTCACCCTGCATGTAAAAAAGATCTAATGAAATTACAGATAAGGCCGAGTTCGTATCAAATATTTTGATAATAGTAATAATAATAATCGTATTTTCGACTTCTGTAGAATTCAAACGATTTGGAAATGAAACTGGATGCAATTTTAAAGTCTTCATCGGAAGCAATAGCTGCTAAGGCACTGACTGAGCTGAGCAAATCCTCAAAAACAAGATACAGCCAACGGCAACCGACACTTGATGGTATTTTGAGATCGAATGAGGAGAAGGAACAGCAGCAAATTAAAATCGAAAATCAGATCAAGGAGTTTCAAACGCCTTTAATCTATTCAAATTTGTACGAAATGCCAACAAAACCAACTGTCAACACAATTGAACGAGATGCAATAATGAAACAGAAACCAGATACCAGCAGTACAACATCCAAACTTAAATTATCGGATGGTTATATGGAATTAGATAACGGTGTTGTGTGTGAATCAGTAAATACTAAAGTGTCCGATGTTGAACAATACAAGAAGCAATTAGAGACTGCCGCGGTGCTTATGGATATAAGTAAAAAAATTGTCATCTCGCCACCATGCTCGAATCCCCAATCTCCTTGTCTTTCTGCATTTGTAGATACAAATATGAAAAGTTCTGTGATAAAATCAAAACGTCCATCAAATGATAATGATATGCAAGATGGCATGGAAATCGACTTATCGATCAAAAAGCTGAAAACTGATCCTTGCAGTCAACAGAATTTAGTCGCCCCAATCACACGTAATATTTGCCAAGCCCCAATACTTGATATCCGTGCAAGTCCTTTAAGGACCGATGCTGATTTTAAGAATTATAGTATTACGATTAATGAAGTCGTTGGCCCCTCTAGTTACCAATTGAACACAAAATCAAAACTGAATACCGACAGTATTGCATCGTGTCTATCGGACTCCGAAGATAGTTCCGATTCAAATAAATTAGAAATGGACATAGCATCGGCGATCTACGATCGCAAGACACCGGAGAGCGTTAGTTCAGATCATGCAACAGATGCGGCAACCACTCAACTATGGCAGGCATTGGCTCGATCGGCAGGTGAGCTTAAATGATTTGAAATCAAAATTGTTTCTAACTTATTGATTGTTTCAGCTAAAAATAAAGATGAGAGTCGAGCAACGCAAATTCTGCGAAATATGATGAGTCAATCATTTGTATTTCCGACGCCGTCAACTATAGCATTGACAAAAGTACCTGTAGAGCCAATACCACTTGTGAAGGTAAGCAACCATCAATAGTCACTCAAGAATTCTAAATTCTAAAATGTTCTATGTAAACTATTTTAATGAATAGGACATGTCCGAATCGCAATCGAATGTTGTTAAAATATGTCGAAGAAAGCAAAGTTTTCCAACTAAATCTGATTGCGTCGATGCTCCAGATGTTAAGGTGGCCGGCACCTTTGTTCGTTCAGAAACAACAATTACCGACGGAATCAAAGATAAAAAGGTATATAAATAGTATATACGCACGACTTGGGTCCGTTTTCTCAATGTCCAGCTAAGGTGGCGATTAACTTAACTTTAGTTTAGGGTTTTCTCCGAAATGTCCGTTTAAAAATCATCAGTATTTTGTTGATATTCCAATTATAGATATAGATTTCTGTAAGATAACTTTATTGGGACTGCAGATACAACTGACTCGAGCCACACTTCATGGACTTTGAGAAACCGGACCTTACATGCACTTTTGTGTAGTTGATGATTTGCTAATGATTATAACCATATTTGCAGAGCCTAAAATGTATCAGCAGCAGCACAGCTTTATCCAGTTCTCAAAAGGATATGTCCTGCTCGAATTGTGGTACGCTAACAACAACAATATGGAGACGCAGCGCCCGTGGCGAAATGGTTTGCAACGCCTGCGGATTATACTTCAAGCTGCATGGCGTCAATCGACCACATTCAATGAGACGCGATACGATTCATACTCGGCGCAGGCGTCCAAAAGAGTGCGAGAAATCCAAGAAAAGTAAGAAAAATACCCCCATATATATATATTAAAGTCTATTTCTTAAGTACCCTCAATAGGAAACAGGCAACTAGCATGCAGCTCGGTAGAATATGAGACGGATATCATAAATAGCTCTATAGAATGCAAGAAGCCGGACTTGTCATTATGTCAAGAGACGCCCACTTTCTCAGATTCAGTATTTAACGTAAGTATTATTCTAATGCTCTCTTCTCTTTTATTATCATCGGAGCGGATAAGACTACCGCTTGAAATGTGTCTGAAATAATGGAAAAGAAACCCGATAGATTTCTTGAACCTTTTGAAAAATTAACCTATAGCTAAGCATAATTTGTTAAATAACATTTTATGGGAAATTACTTCTGAATATAATACGGAACTTTTCCAAAAAGCTAAAAGAAGCCCGCCCATGGGTGGCTGATTAAATGAAAGATTAAATTAAAGCCCAATTTTCAGATTAACATTTTTCGTGACGATTAAAATGCTTTTGCTATCAAAATTTACCTTTTCCATTTCGATGGTTTTGGGGTGGTTTGCCGATAACCGCCTTTAAAATATATCAAATTTCTTTATTTTTTTACATTATTAATTATTTTAACGCCTTGCAGCCACCAGCTGTTCAAAAATTTACACAGGTTAACAGTGAATTAACAGTTTCAGTTCTGCCGTCTCAAAGTAAATTTAAAATTTGTTGACCTGTCTTCCATTTATTTTTATTTTATATGCAGTTTTTCATTATCGATAACTTTTTTTTTCGAGCGGAAAACAGGGCTTAGGTGGCACTGATGACTTCATTTTCGAAGAAATGAAAAGAAATATGCCTCAGCTTATGCATTATGCATTAATTACAGATATCCGCTCTGACTTACTGGTGATTGGTGATTTGGTGACTAATGATCAATACCCAAACCGGAAAGGTCAAACAGCTTTATTCAACATAGTTTTTTTTTTAATTTGTTTATTTCAGAAATATAAAACGGAAATAGCTGAGACAACAGGAACGGCCGAAACACTCAAAGATGTTATTTTAAAACAAACAAAATCACAATCTTTGCCTGAGTTCAATGAAACCCACGCAGGCGAGGAACTATCTGTACCTCTTAACCTTGTTTCCAGTGAAAATAATGCAAAGTTAACATACAACGCCAAATAAAATTCAAGTAATCAAGCCATCAAGCGCACACAATTTTATTTATGAACTCAACAGCAAATTCAATATTTACATATATGCACTGACATATATAGAACAAAACAAAAACAAAGAACAAAAGAAAAGAAATCAGAACCGATCATATATATATATATATTTATATATATGTATTGTATACTTATACTCATAATTATTTGTATTCTTAGAAACTAATACCAAAATACTAAAAAAAAAACTGGGTTCAAAGTTTTAATTTTATGGTGTGAAATAAATTAACTTAATCACGGACAGAATTACTTAATCCTTTTTATACATAAAGTAAAAATGTAAGCAATTAAAGAGATATTGATATTTATTGAAATACATGCTTCAGTATTTTTAACATTTAATGACACTTTTAAGTAGCTTGGCATAATAAACAAAACAAAAAATCAGCATCTATAACAACAAAAAAAAAAAACAAAACAAAATCAAAAAAAGCAAAAAAAAAAAAAAAACAATCAAATTAAAACACAAACCAAATGCACACAATTCAGCTAACTAATCTAACGAAAATCTAAGATTGTAATTTCAAAATGCACTCAACTATGAGATACCCTAGTTAGGTTTTCAATAATAACATAAATCATTTACAGAAACATTTACGATTACTTCACACCTATCACTCAATAATCACAGATTGTTATTTAATAACCAATTAGGCTCGAAACAAAATATATACAAATAATTGACTTAGGGCGATACTTAACAATTAGTTGCAAATTATAACTAGGCTGTCAAACCGGAAAGAAATTCAACTCTGTCCTTTTTTCAAATCGGCGTCCAACTTCTTTTAGGTTTGACAGCCTGATTGTAATTTTTTTTTTAGATTGGAAGTAAATGAAAGACATTGCTTCAATATAACAACCTTATTGAATATGTTTGGGTATCTCTTAGTCAGATATTTTAGGGCATTCGTTTTGTCAAAAAACTCATCCAAATTTAATAGTTTAGCTATTTATACAATATGTGCGCGTTTTTCTCTTGAATTTTATATACACATTTGAATTTCAAAAGTCCTGACAATAAGTGATAAAAAGTTTAGTTTATATTGTCGTTGCAGGATACATTTTGAGCTATTTGTAAAGTATTTATACCCACTGTAGGATGCTAAAATTTATTTTTTTCGTGTGTGTAATCAATTGCTTAAAAAAAAAAAAGATTTTTTAACAATACAAAAAATGGTTAGCTCTTGTAGCTCGATTCTCAAATTATTTTCCGAATTATTAAACCTAAATTGGCAATACTGGCTGTCAAATAGAACAGATATTTGAAAATATAATAACTTCATTTGTTTGCTATTATGAATAATAATTGGGCGCGTTCAACAGCACTACTTACTTCCTGATCAACTCAATGATACCCATCATTATTCTGATGGTGAATGCCAGCGATACCCTAAAGTATTTGGAGTTGAAAACAACCAGCAACCGTATTAGAGAAAGTTCACCACACCATTTCAAACGTATTATTATTTTATTTATATATTTTTGATCAGGAAGAAAGTTGTACCGCTGAAATCAAAGAAGAAAAAGAAAAGAAAAAATTAAGCTCGTAGGGCAGCATTTTGATAAGTTATTAATAATGCGTGTAAAGTATACATAAAATAAATTGCAGTATGTTTGGCAATAAATCAATAATATATTTTGATCCAGACAATGATTTAAAGAACTTATTGTATAATCAGCCGATTTCTATAGCTAGAAAACATTTGTAAAATCTCTTGCCTGTAAATGAAAATCATGTGATAATAAAATAATCTCCACAATTTTTAAATAGTAAAACTATACAATTAAAAGCAATATTCATAATACCATGCAAAAAAAAAAAAGAAAAATTTTCAAGCAAATATTGAACAAATATTTATATTTCTAAATAAGAGATTCTTAAATAAAGCAAATGCAGTTTTCGATCTTAATAAACTATGTAATATTAAATAAATATTTTTAAGCTAAGAAAAAGTTACACATTTATTTTTTCGAATTTAATAATCTCAAAATCTTTTAACAGTTACAATAAACTTATAACTTAAATTAAATTTTGCCTCTGTGTGTTGTTTTTCTCGCGCAGCTCGAGTCGTTTTTATCGGAGATCTGCCTGCGGGCATAGCGTTACGTAATCAATGAAATGAGATATGCCGCCTGCCACTTTTATGTGTTGCAATCTGCAAATCTCTTAATCTGCAGTATACGCTTGCATTTACAATAAAAAAAGTAAGCGTTTTGTAAGTGCAATAAAAACCTGTTTCAAAGTAAGCGGCTGTCGTACCAAGAAAGCTGTGTTTTAACAGTGGAATTGCTCTCAAGTACAAAATTTCCGCTGGACCTAGAAATAAAACGTTTTCCTTGGAAATGGAAATTAGTTGACAAGAAACGCTTTTAATCAAATACTGAGGAATTTCTTGAAATAAAACATTTTGTGTACACAGTTAATTATAAACTTTATTGTATGAAATAACAATTATATTTCGAAAACTAAATTAAACTTTGTTGTTATGCCTATGTTGTCAAGTCAATTGAAATGATTCTACTGGAGGAATTATAGGGCTGTACAACTAAAGAGTTCTCAAAGGTGCCATTGCTCAAGCTAATACCATTATCGGCTGCCTGATTAATGTCCGTCTTTTCGGCGCTCGGTGGATGGGCGGCACACCAGTCGGTGACTGCCACCAAGCTCTTTGACAAATTGCAATTTTCTTGATTGTATGCGTGGGAAAATGTGTTTGACGGTGCCATCATCAGCGCCTTATCTGAACCGTTTGCCTTTGCTTTTTCAGAGCCAAATCGATTTAGCACCGAGTTAGTCTTGTAATTGGAAAATATATAAACGGACTGCTGCAGTGGCTTCGGCGAATTATCGTCGCTTATTATTGCCTGCGAATAGCCGGGTGCGGAAGACGCCCATTCTGTTTCATTGGCAATGTGATTCTGCTGTCTTCTGACGGCGACGTCAGTTTTGTGCGATACTGATATAATTGCAAACCGATTGTCGGAAGCATTCAGTACTGTTGGCACCGAATTGGATTGATCGTCATCATCCGACGAACACAAATCAATTGTGTCGACAACAACCTCGGTGGAAGGTGAAATTCTCCATTGGGAATTAAGTGAAGTATCGCGTGTTAGTCTTATATTAAGCTTAGTATTAGGTATTGGAAATTGTTCTCCGATATTGTCCGATATCTTTTTTAATCGGACCGATATTGGACGGCATTTCTTAATCAACGGCGAGTTAAGGAACAAGAAATTTTGTGTTGTGTCCCTGCGTTGCGCAAACTGTCGCCGTGGAAAAGCATAAATGTGTGAACTAAATTCACTCACTTTCTTGAACGTAATATGAATGTTATTTGGAATTGTTTTCTTTTCAAAGGGCTTTTGCCTACAACCAGATTTCACCACTAAGGGCGTATAACAAAATCGATCGACACGCTCTTGTCTTTCAAATACATATTCCGATGATATTGTCTGTTTCATTGACTTCAGTAGTTTTTGTCCAGCTGGCGATGATATTGGAATAAATGAACATCTGTTTAGGGAAGGCACGGCTCGATTCCTTCGCGATGATATGCGTCGATTTTTATTTGTTGTCGTTTGCACCAATTCCTCATTCTGTAAATGTGTTCTTTGCGTTTTCTTCGAAGAATTACAGCTTGTCGCTTTCGACTGCAGGCAAAAATTGAGTAGGAAAGCATTTCGCAATTCGGCATTCTCATTGTTTTTATTTTCGAGTTTGCTTTCTGGTTCCGGAGAATCACACAATATAACATCATCCTCCATATTGCAAATTTTTTCATGTTCCTGCAAAGTTACAAATTAATAAGATACAATTTGTCAGTAGATTTAAAAATAGATACTCTCATTCAAAGTAAAGTCGATTCTTTACTTACAAATATAGCTTCCTTGGAATACAATTCGGCATCACAGTTGTCGCAAAGATAAATATCGAATGGAGGTGGTTCGAACATCATATATTGGGAATCCTCACCATGAGTATCAGTTTTACTTTTGTGCGGTAGCAAACATTTTCGATTTTTTTGCTGACGATCATAAGACTGCAAACAAAATACATCATTTATTATGGATTATCTATATATAGGTCTGTAGATCACACTCTTAACCATTAAGTTCGATTGATTATTTGACTTACCATGTTCTCATTTCGAAATGTTACCAGTAATTTATTATTTCGTCTATCGTAAAGCGATGTCGTCGAATTGTAGTTGTTAATAAATCTCAAGCTTGCGTGCTCGTACGCAGCTAAATCATTGCAGAATCGTAAAAGAAAAAGGCTTTTATGGAACTGATAACAAATAACTACAATTTCCTTCATTATTTCCATCCAATTCTGTGAAGTAAAAAATTAGGCAAGTTAAACAAAGAGCGGAATAAAACAAGCTCAAGCGACTTACCCCAAAAAATTGTTTTGGCTTTTTCAAGGGAATGCCAAATGGAGCATTTTCTGGCCACCACTCTGGTTCACTGCAGTCTATTTTCTTTGGTAAATTAATGTGTCCCAAAGAGCATTGCACCATAAACGGTATAAAATTTTCCAGCTGTGATTCAGTAATTTTCTCTAGGGAAGTTGGATATCCATTTGCAAACAGCAGAGGCAGATTGGAAATCATGTTTTGTTGCGATTTATCTGATTCCTCCATTGTTGCTAAAATAAATATAAACAAAAATGCAATAAGTTAGTGCATAGGAGGGAGCGGTGATCGTGATCGAGGGAGTAATTTGACTTTACCAAATATCACTTATTACTATCTTCTCTACTAAAACAGGGATTTACCAGGATTACATGATTACTTTTGACGACCAAATAAATTAAAAATCACTCCAACAAAATATGTTGGCCACACTAAAATCTGTTAATCTCTACTCAGGGGTAGACAGAAATGGCAAACGTCCACCCTAATAAATAAGTCTCTAACAAAACTAATCAGTGTAAATCTGAGGGTAGGGTCATGCACCCATAGCAAAGATAGGGAAATTTAGCGTCAAACATCTGACACGTATATGGATCTCTTCCATAATAAAGAGTGCTTCCTTCCCATGCTATCATGGTTACAAAATCAACTACTACGACCGAGGTTGACAATTTCCGACATAGGAGTCGAAGCTCCTAACGAGAGCTTTAAAAGGAGGAATTCTGTTTCAAAACTCATAGATAGGGAGGAGGAAAAATCTTGCGAAGTTGAATCAGCTTTCACTAAAAAATTGCTTCTTTTACAGTCTGCAAAAAGCTTGCACGTGCCGGGTAAAGGATGACAAAAGTCATTGGCAACTCCCTCTCTAACGTACTCCCTCGAACGTACCCCTTTTGACCTAGTCTCTTTAGAGTAAGGAATGAAATATTGATCCACAGCGAAAGCGGCGGTCTTAATGGCAAAGACGTAAGTGAGCATTTGGACGATGTGAAACTCTCTCTAGACTTATTTTTCATAATACCACAAAGAAGAGAATACACAGAGAGAGAGAGAGAGAAATAGTGAGAGACAGAAAGTGAGAGGCAGACATTGAGAGAAGCATAGAGGGAGAGAGAGAGAGAGAGGAAGAGTGAGAGACAGACAGGGAGAGAGAGACAGACAGGGAGAGAAAGACAGACAGGGAGAGAGAGAAAGACAGGGATAGAGACACAGACAGGGAGAGAGACACATACAGGGAGAGAGAGACAGAGAGGGAGGGAGAGAGAAAGAGTGAGAGACAGACAGGGAGAGAGAGACAGACAGGGAGAGAGAGACAGACAGGGAGAGAGAGGGAGGGAGAGAGAGAGAGAGGCAGAGTGAGAGAGGAAGAGTGAGAGAGAGGAAGAGTGAAGAGTGAAGGACAGGCACGGAGAGAGGGAGCGAGAGCCCACCTCATAAACCGTACTTTACGGCATGCGACGAAGAGACAGATAGAGGTAGACATTAAAAATGGGCAAATGGGTTTTTTGACAGAAGGAAACATCTCCCACCCCCATAAAGAATATATATTCTTGATCAGGATCAACAGCCGAGTCGATATAGGCATGACCGTCTGTATGTCCTTCCGTCTGTATGAACCCGCGGGTCCGAGAGACTATAAGAGCTAGAGACTTCAAATGTGGAGTATACAGTGGCTCACAGCTGAAATCGAGCAGTGTCAAGTAAATAATGCCTGCCATAAGCTAATTATACATTATTTTGCAAAAATTCCAAAGACCGACGGTTAATACATGTAAACCACCAAAATGAATATATGACCCCAATAAACTGGGGTTTCCCCATCTGCTAGGTAGGATTATAAATATGTTGCCTACTTCCAGGTGCAGTTTTCATTTGGATCAGTCTAAATAAAATAATATATTTGGCGTATAAAAACTTAAATAAGGATGTTAATACTTAGTATGATATCCTTTAGCCTTAACAACGTCCCTTAACCTATTATTCATGGAAGATACCAACTTCCTGGTAGCTTCTGGGCTGATTCTGCTCCACTCATCCCGCAGAGCATTTTTGAGGTCCAAAAACATTTAAATCTGGCGACTGTTCCGGTGGAATTATCATTTAAGGGCAGTTCCTGATGAGCCAGGACTGTACTATCTTGGCCTTATGCTTGGGATCGTTGTCCTGGTTTAACCGGAAAGTACGTCGGATTCGTACCTTCTCGGCACTTTGGAGTAAATTTTCCTTTGGTGTGTTGAGGTACAAATTCTTGTCCATTGTTGTTTCAAAAATCACAAAATTCCCAAATCCGGCTGACGAGATACATACCCATACCATGTCAATTCCTCCACCATGCTTGAGTGTTGCCTTTACGTGTTTCGGATTCAACTCAGTATTGGACTGTCGCCACACATAATTCCGTCCGTCTGAGTCAAAAATGTGGAATTTGGACTCATCTGCAAATATAACAGTGTTCCAAAACTCCAGATCCTTGTCCAAGTGGGTTTTAGCGAACGTCATCCTAGTCCCTTTTTTTTGCGCTTATAAAGGGCTTCTTCCGTGGTACTCGGGCATTAAAGTCATGTTTGCGCAGAAACCTGCGCACAGTTTCCACACAGCACTTTTTCCCCATTTCACCCTGCACCTGTTGAGTCAGTTTCGGAGCCGATAGCTTGGGATTTCCCCTTATTTTCCTGATGATCAATCAATCCGATTTGCTCCGACGAAGCCCCGAATGATGTTATACACAGTTAAGTTGCTCAGACTGACCATTTCAGCTATTTGGCGATGTGAATATCCGATTTGGAAGTGTTCTAGGATGAGTTTCCGTTGTGCAATGGTAGTCTGTTTGTCCATAGTGCTTGTTGGCTTGTTGCACCCGAGATGCAGGATATAACTAACCTAACTACAAAGTATTGATCTATTTATACCGCATATATTCAACTTAGGTAAAAAATCCGAGTTTTATGGCACCCAGGTGTCCACAACGTACCTGGTCCAAATAAAATGTCCCCTCAAAATAGGCTACTTTACATAATCCTACCTAGCAGGTGGGGAAACCTCAGTGTATTAGGGCCATATATTGATTTTGGTGGCAGACAATTACTACTTGAGCTACTGTATGTAAGATTAAGTTTGCTTTATTTTATCGATAACTGCCTCCGTTTCTGGAATATCGATACATTTCGATTGCCGATTGCGATTAATGCTACAATTTTAAAGACAATCTTCTGCTGCCCAAATTTCATCAAGATCGGATGAGTAACACCCAAGTAATGGTCGAAAATATATTCTCATATTAATCTCATTTCTGTCAGCAGCCGCAAGCATTTTCTGTATGTATATATATTTAAGAAACGGATGGCATGATAATCACCGCGAGCGTCATGTTTTTGTGTGAATTCTGCAGAGCTCCGTTACCCGCGATTACGTATACATAAATATGTATGTTTGAATGTATGTGCAATTATTTGTAGCCAGCCAATTCGGGCTTGTGAAGAAGAATATGCGCCGGATTCGCTTTTTACTCTGCAGTCCCTGTGCCTGCCGTAAAAAAAGAGCGCACTTGAAGACCTTCTCACATTTGCGTGCAAGACTCTTAAAAGGGAAATTTGCTAATAAAACTAGAATATATCTGGGTTCAGCTCGAGCTCACTCGTCAACAGCGTTTTTACTTGTTTTTACATTGATCGTTTAAATTAGTTCGGCACAACCACGAAGCGAATAATCGAATCACGAACCGAATTTGCAAGCTGCCGATCGCTGAATTCTTAATGACGCGATCGATAATGAGCATTTTTTCAATTCCTTTCTGGAACAGTCCAGCCAGTTTTACGGGCCTACTTTGGCAGCCAACTCCACTTTTTAAAAGCTACACTTAATAAATTATTGATTACTTGTTTCAGTGTTAAAGGAAATTGGGCGTATTTCAGCCAATCACCAGAATTTAGAGTTAAACTGCTGTTTTTCAGAGAGCACGGTAAAAATAAAAATTCCTGCACTCTCTGGACGATGATATCTCTTCAAAATTCACAGTCACACTGCGGAGACACAGTTTTCCCACTAGCAAAATATTTCATTTTCTGAGAACAGCTTTTGTGTGTGTGCGAATTTACACATGCATATACATCTATGTGAGAAATTATAGGAATCCATTTTAAGAGTGGGGACGAACTTTCAGGTAGTCAAGTAAAATTCATCGAGTCTCAGAGGTGCGCGAATAGCGTCTAGCGAGATTTATGAAATTTGAAATTCTTGACTGTCACAGGCGAATAGCAGATAAACTTATGAACAACAAATTCCAATATGTAATGAAAAATACGGTTTTATTGTTTATTAGAATTTAATATGCGCAATGGTTTTGTTTGGCACTAAAATCTGCTGCGCGCACCATAAAATATATATGTATAACAAATCGGTATTAGGGATATGTACATATATATGTATATTTAAAAAAAAACACATCTTTCACATTGCTAACTACGCATAAATATCTATTTTATCTACAACCAATCCAACCACATTTGTAAATAACACAAAATTATAACACATTTCTTTACATCCATTGTGGCTATGGACATTTTAATCTCTTATGAGGTTTTCAGTTTTTATTTAATGAACAAATGTGAGAGACAAGTATTTAGTTTACTGTTACGAACCCAATGTCCAATGTTACAATATTTTAGATATTTAAATTTACGAATTTAATACTCAATAGAAATTGTGGATTCGGTTTACACTATTAAGAATCGCAAAATAATTACATCTTTTACACATATCAATCGGAGTTGCTTTCCATTTGGTTTACTTAAACGATTATTTTGTAAAGCGTCGAAATCGGAACGAGTGAAACGGAACAAAATATACTTAACAGAGGCATATGGACTGTAATTACCGATCAGGCTGAAATTGGATTTTTATTATTATTGTGTTATTCTATTTATATAAACTATCAGACATTAATTTAAAAATTTATATTTTCTATATATTTATTTTTTATACATATTAATCTCTGCGTAATTCAGCACAAATAATAAATAAATACATATATTAAGAATATAGTTTAAAAAAATCGAAGCCAACTGTCTTCTAGCACAGGAATCGATTACTACAAAATCTATATTTCAGTTTGTTATTTTATAAATACACCCATATACATATATATCCAAATAGAAAAGGAGCAATTTGCAACCAAATCAAAGTGCTTGCATCATGTTTGAATTGAGGCGAATGCTGATCTTGTTGATTTTACTGCTGAATGGAGACAGCGGATATTCGCTGAATACATCCAATGTGTGGATGCCGGCACGCTGCAGTTATCTGAAGGAGTCGGGCGAGCTGATGCATCAGCAGTGTAGAGGCAAATATCCGCTGGTGGCATACACCAAGTTCCGTGACACATTCATGAAGCAGACAGATCGCATGGCGCTCTTTATGCCAGCATCTGCCCTTTATGTGATGGCAGCCCTAAAAGAGTCAGAATTGCATGAATGCGATAGCATTCAACTAATCGAAGTCAATAAATACGTCTGCTGGCATGGCGTTGGTGGCAAGCGGACCGTTAAACTCAAATCGGTGAAGATATATTGTTTTCCATTTCATATACAGTTGCCCGATGATCTCATGCACGAGTGTGTGCTGGAAAGGGATGGCGTTACGGAATCGGAACTGGAGCAATTAGTGCTGCGCACCAAATGGGGCATCATACATTATGTCCTTGACAATGATTCGGCTGTGCAATATTGGCGGACTCAAGAAGTTTGCATTCTCCAAACGTTATCAATAATCGCCCTGCTTCTGCTTGTGTGACTGCAAATTTAAATTTCAATAATCTAGTCTAAATTATGTATTTTCAAGTTTTAGTTTTATTGCTTAATATTTATTGTTTTTGTTTTCCCTTTCATTTTAAAAGAGTTAAACGTTCCCTCATAAGGCTGTAGAAAAATTAGATAGCTTTAGTTATAGCAGCGCACCAAATGTGTTTGAGTAAATCGAATCTAAAAGCAAATTTATCAAAAGTGAACTGATAATTCAAGCGGTCATATTGTTTTTCGGTTCTTCGGGAGCTTTCGAGTTTGTTCCCGTTCTGTAATCTAAAAAGTTAATGCATGCTGATCGGCAACATATCAACTGCAAGTCACGTATAATTACGTCAGCACGGCAAAGGGGGAGGCATGCGCAGTACAGGGTGCTCTCTGGATGATAGGGCGTTTCGCTTCTGTGTTCTCAATTTTGGCAGTCGTCAGGCAGACTTTGCGGAGGCTGGTCGATAAAGGCGATGCGACAGTTGCTTGTATTTTTATCGCTTGGCTTGTAAATGTTTTCAATTATTAAATTCCATATATCGCAATGTTGAAAAAACAACAATTATTGATCCCAGGAATTTAGTAATAACAATCAGATTATCTGCCATCAGATGCTAATTTTACAATAACATAGTACATAAAAAAGAAACATCACTTCATTTAAACCCATCCCTACTCAATTCCAGTATTATCTCTATTCCACTGACACATTATTTTGGTTTGGCATCACAACAGATCTCTTGAGAATACCACTTAACCTCACACCATGTTGGGGCGTATTGCATTAATATATGAACTAACTCTATATGGTTATTGCCTTTATCAACAAGATATTTTTTTATTTCTCAACTGTAGTCATAAATGCATATTAAATCTTTAAATTTCAAAAGGTTTTTCAAGTGGTATTGTTTCAAAAGAAATATTGTAATATAAATAATGATCTATAAAAAAACAATACATACTTATAGGTGAAGATTTTACCTTTTATTTATTTATTATGAAACATACAAATAGTGTGCATAATAAACTCAAAATGGAATTGTTGTAAACTTGCTAATTATTTGCTTCTCGTTCAATTGAAAGCTTCACTTTATAGATGATCACAAAAGCTGAGTGAATCCGGACGACCTATTCCTTGTGGGAATGGCATGTGATCGAGAAGTCCAAGCGCAGAAGGATAATGGTGAATAAAAATATCATATAAATGAAACCAATAACTAGCAATGGTTCCTGCAGCAAGGACACCTTGGAAAATGTGTACTTCAGAGTGAATTCCGAAATGTGATTTTCAACCAGATTTTGCTTGGAGAAGGAAATAACGGGACGTCCCACAGTATCCAAATAGGTGTGGATAAGATCGTTTTGATGTCGCTTTATGCTAAATGGGGTTATCAGCTCAATATTCGCAGCGCCTTCGGGCAAAATGACAGTTACAACAGCCTTTTCAATGGACATATTGTCATGGATATGATCAATCAGATGCATTTTTAATACATAGTTATTGCCCGAGCTGAATAGATATTCGTAGGAAGGCACATTATAGCCGAGAGTGTATTGGGTTTTCCAGCCGCCAAAGAGTGGAAATCGCGGACGCAACTCCAAATCGACAAAGTCGCGCATAAAATGCATATTTGATGTGGAAATGTTGCCATTGGTGTCGCGATAATACACGCCAGATGCGGATGCGGGCAAATAGGTTTTGTATGACTTAACAGCCGATTGTCCAGAACGTCCATCCTTCTGGAAATCATAACGCGAAAAAGAACCCTTCAGCTTAGCTCCCGTGTGGGTCATGTCAATCGATTCCTTGACAGCAATATTTCCCCAATGGGATACTTCGATGCTGCGATCCAAAGCGTTCACCGTCAAAAAGGGCGATTGATTCTCATAGTGGATGACCAGTTCGTCCTCAGATAATGCTAAAAGGAATCAGAAAATTTATAAGTATAATAAAGATATTAAAGAACATTTAACTCACCTGCAATTTTTTCATATGGTCCAAATGCCAATTTATTCGACGATACGGAATACGGTTTTACCAGCGTGTGCGACAATATATTCGGCGAGCTGAGCACAACATTCGTTTTCTGTGCATTCGTTGCGTATTTGGAGTACAAATAGAGACTGCCCACAAATTTAACCAATTGTTTGTCGTTTTGTTTGATTTCGGCTGGATGTGGCAGTATATTTTTGGTAGACACTGTTTCAATAACCAAATTTTGTTGCGGCGAAACTGAGGCAAATGTTAGCTTGAATTCAGTCTGATCATTTGTCAGTCCTTTTTTCTCTTCATACTTCACTTTGTTGCTAAACCCGTCCTTGATCGAAATAAATGATAAATTCGGCTCCTTTACAACAAACACATAGTCTTTGAGGGCTTTGCCGGCTGTGTCTTCCACGGAAATTTTATATGTGGTCTTTGCCAGCTGCGACGATAAATCCAAAGTTCTTTCCACATTCTTGTTGATTATCTCCGCATGCGTAACAATTAAGATTAAATGTGCTATTGCCACATAATATAAAATCCACATTTTTGCCATTTTAATGTTTGTGACACGTAATGTTGAATGTGTGTGAGATAAATTAGTTCATTTCGAGAATGCCGAACTTGCTGGCTGAATGAAAAAGTTCATTAGTTCGTGAATTGGAGTCACAGTTCTTTTAGTCCAAGACAGTGGTGACAATTTAGCCATTTTTCTTAGATCTAGCCGTTTTAATTTGTGGAGCAGTCAACTCTTATACAAGAACTATCTTATATAGGAATTAGCTCTGTTTGTTCCTTTATTATGGTGTCGTGTTAGCTTCTTTTTTTGCTCATAACTGACCGTTTTAATTTCTGGAGCAACCAGCTCCAGTTGCATAAGTGTAGGAGGGAGGTAAATAAGTTCAATTGGATTAGGAACATCTGCCATTTTTTTAATATAATAATATATATAATATAATGTATAATAATATAATAAACTAAATATAGCTGTCATCACTTTAACGATTGTTTATTTATATGTGTATATCGCACATAAATATTGATACGATCCTATCGACATGTAGTATCAGAAAACTGTTTTCATCGATATGTGTATAACGACACATTGCTACATATTCAACAAGCCTTCTGAAATGGACATAGCTAAAAATATGGATAAAGTTTGGACTGATAAAGCTTGTTACAACAAAGCAGAAAAGTTATACCAAGAATGGTTGTGCAAAGTAAGTGCATATAAGTATACATATGTGTTAAATATATATATGTGCTTTAGCTAAATGTTTAATATGTGCAAATTAGTACATGTGCATGTAAATGTTCAGAAATTTGTGCAAGAATGCACATGCTCTTGCATTACTTACGTCACAAAATGCAATTACAGTAAAAATAGAGTTACCCACCTTTTAATGGTCGTCCAATCTGGATAAATAGTTATATATATTCATTTATATATATATATGTATGTAGAGGACGCTATGCCATGTTGGCTGCGAAATGCGCAGGCCAAGCGACCTAACCTAAAAAAGCTGCATTCCTTTGCACCATTCGTGTCACAATTGAATGCCGGCAATTAGTTTGGAAATATTTGCTGCATGTAATTTAAAAATATAGTTAAATTATTATTATTGAAAAATTAAATGTTCTTTGTTTTATTATTTAGGGCGCCCAGACGAATAATTGCAGTCTCTTAGTGACGGAAATTGCGAAAGCCAGAGAGGATATACAAAGTTCACTTGAGAAGGTGAGTTGCAACAAATTAAAAAATATAATTAAAGATAGATAATATTCAACCTGAGCTGACAGGCAGTTAATTTGGTCAAAATCTTAATTACCATCATTATTCCGTGCATGAACCGTTTCGAGTACTCTGTAATGATTACAATAGACTTTATCATATAAACAATTCTTCGTTCTCCTATCATTACGAACTCAATTTTAAATTAGGCAACTTAACTAATTCACACTAATTATTTTTTTATCTGATTGATTTTGTCTGAAGTTTACACAATCCACGCAACAGGTTCTGGACCATTTTGCTTTTAAAAACTCCTAGAAATGTTTAAATATTTCTTTATTAATTACATTTAATCTATTTTGTACTTTATGTATTTTTTATTGCGTCGACTGACTTTAGTTAACATAAACAAGAATACTTTAATTAAACTTAAATAAAAAAAAAATAAATAATAAATTAATAAACTTCACTGTTGATATTAATGTATGATTTTTTTCGTTTTTCAGATTGATGATATTACATTTGAACCTTGCTCGAATTCGGGAATTTTAAACAGACTTGCCGTACTGGAAGCTGAGAACAAGGAAATAAAAGAGCTTTATCAAGCAATTTTGAAAAAGATAACGCTTATTGAGAATAACAATAATACTGCGGCTTCTGCTGCTCCAGTACAAAAAGTAGAAACAAGCAATGGCAATAATAAAGCAGCAGCTGCTGATGATGATTTGGACTTATTTGCCTCGGACAGCGAGGAGGAGGATGCTGAAAAACAGAGGATAAGGGAGGAACGTCTATCCAAGTACAATGAGAAAAAGTCAACGAAAACAGCCATTATTGCCAAATCGAGTATTCTGCTCGATGTTAAGCCGTGGGACGATGAAGTCGACCTAAAAGCAATGGAAGCCAAGATTCGTGAAATCAAATTAGATGGTTTACTCTGGGGTGCATCCAAATTTGTACCGGTTGCATTTGGCATACAGAAGATAACAATATCGTGTGTTGTGGAGGATGAAAAAGTATCCGTGGATTGGCTAACCGAAGAGATTGAGAAAATCGAGGATCTTGTGCAAAGTGTCGATATTGCTGCATTCAACAAAATCTAATTCTAAATAAACACAAAGAGAATATTTAAGTAAGATTCGTTTGTTTAATTTTGTTACCTGTGCCCTGATTGAATGCAGAAATGTCCCATCTAAGAAATAAGATTTCAAAGAATTTATCGAAACTGCAACCAATCATCATCCATCATTAAGCTGAGATTAACTTTATTAAAATATTCAAATTTTTAGCCAATTTGTAATAAATTTCTTGTAATTTTAAGTCCTTAATCCTTACTTCGGGCTTGGCTTGGACCTTGGCTGGTTATTTCTGATATTAATCTTTTCCATATGTGTACAAAAATTGTAATCCCTTATGCAAACTGAAAGTTTTAGTAAATTTCGTTACATATTTGTATTAAACTTCTCGCAATTTTTAATCAATCTTTAGCAAATTGAGATTTTAGCTAGTTATTTTCGGATAATATTCTTTTCCCCAATATAATGCCACTTTGCGTAATAAAAAACACAATTGCTTATTCAAATCAAAAGCAGAGAATAAATAGAATATTTCGGACACCTTTATTAAAACATCGAAATAGTAAATGTGTATGATCTATTAAGGACGTTCCATGGTAGCGACTGCCACTTGAGGATCACGCGGACCTGCTGGTTCAGGCTGATCGCTAATGGGTGGTGGAGTATCATCATCATCATCATTCCCACCGGACTTTGATAACATTGTTGCACCTCGCTTCTTGGCCATGTCCAGATAAAATAGATTCTCCTCATCAGTGAGCACCTTGAAGGGCTGATCTTTGCCAACAATGGCAACAGTAATCATCTGAAAGACGCAAGTATTAACAAATAGCTTAAGGAATATGTATAATTATCTTACCAACTGAGATGCACCGTCATCTTTGCTTAGCTCATCATTGGGCAGTGTGCTGCGTATGGCATGAATGCCATGGCAAATGATGTCGTCCTTGGTGCATGTGTTAAACGTGGTTAAATGACGCTCCAGGTATGTGCGAGCACTTTGTGATCGTGATCCGATGGTCATTGCCTTGCAATTGAAATAATTCGCCGATGGTTCCACTTTATAGATGTGTGGTCCGTTCTCATCGTAACCGGCTAGGAGTAAGCCCACACCATATGGACGACGATCGTAGCGTTGAGTTGTCGTCTGCATTTTATTGCCAAGAGTGGTGATGAGACGCGGCACGGGATAAGTTGAGCCATAGGAATGTTTATAGCTCAAACACTCGGATCTCAAATATTTGCTGAGCACACGCGCATCGGCCGTAATGCCAGCAATCGATATACCCAAATGCTCATCAATTGCAATTATTTTGCGCTGAGAAGAAGATAGCTCCGATGGTGGTTTGCAGAGCGCAACGAGAACTGCATAATCATTGTTTTTTAAGCCGACCGTTGCGGTGCCGAGTTTAACAGCGGCTATGGCGTATTCCACCTGATGCAGGCGACCCTGTGGACTCCATACTGTGACATCACTATCATATTGATTACGAAACTGAAAATATTTATTTATATGTTGTCTCTTATGTTTATCGCAAAGTATTCCAATAGCTCTTACCATTTTGCAAATTTCTCAATTGTTCGGCGTTGTTGAATGATGACAATCAAATTGTGATAGTGCTGAGCAAATTCAAGATATATCGAAAAATTTTTCGATAAGACCGCTGAGCATAATCATCAGTTGATATCTTTACAACTAGCACTCAATTACCATTCATTTTGGAACACTGAAATGAAACAACAATACATGAAAATACTTTAATATTATATATATAAAATTATATATATAAAGCGAGAATATCAGATGTCTGCAATATTGTGTAACTAAAATTAAATCATTAATTTAGCTGAAAACATTTCTGTAATTTTAAATATTTGTACAGACACTGTAAAGATTTTTATTTATATCTATTATTAATTTCATACAAAATATGGATCTACCTTAGAAATTTCCTAAGATTCCTGAAAATTTGAATATAAATTGCTCTAGTGTTTCCTAGAGAGGTAGTCTAGAAGCCGAACTATAATCAAAAATCTATTAATTTTTTTAATAACTATAATTTGCTCCAAATATCTTTAATTAACTTAACTTAAAAACAACTGTCTACTTTATGTTATGGATTCCTTTTTTCTTAATAATGCCTGACAATATTGTACGAATATACCAAAAAACGTTCTACCTAGGCATATTGTGTAAGAAAAATCGAAGTATAAATCATTTATTAGTTAGCAAATAAGTTAATATATCTAATATTTGCTACATTTTGGGATCCTAGATTGAAAATAGTGGGAAATTTATGTATATGTTGAAAGAGGGTGTGGTAAGTAGCAGCAACACAAATACAAGGAAAGCACATATATTGTTATAAATATTGCATATGTGCGGACATGATCATTTGTATTTATCCCTCTATTAATAAGGTATAGGTATTTAACAATCATATATTCGACTCATTTTTAATATATAATTAACCTAATAAAAGTGACTTCAAGTGCCAAAAATAGGGGTAAATAAAAATTTCCTTGCTTACTGAGCATGCTCAGTAGTTGGGAACTTAAGGGTTGGTGAATGTGGTTTTGCTTGCAGGAAATCGATTTAAGGAATATTTCAGAAGTTTTCTAGTTAAATGTGCTTTTAAGAAAATGTAAAATAATATTATATATCCCATTAAAAAAATTGTAAAAAATAGAAAAAGTCTATGAAGTTAAGAACATACACAAATTACTTAAGTTTTTAAAACTCCAAAGTAATTATTCCTTTTTTTCCAATTCACGTTGTGTTAAGAAATCAATCAATAAATTAAGTTGAATTTTTAATTGATATATTCAGGTAATTTTGGTTGGTCCATCTTACAAAAAAATCCAATTCCCCAAAAAAAGTTGAAAAATTATTTATTTATTTAAATGCAGTTCTTAAATAAACATGTATGTACACAAATAAAAGTGCAGCTGTGAAAAATAATCAATACTTTGCAATACATAATATCAAATTGTGATTCTTAAACGAATTAACATGAATATGAGCATTTAATGCATAAATAAATACATTTTTTCTTATAGTTAAAATGGGCACGGTTTTAAGTTTCAATCCACGGGATAGACATCCAGTATATTCGTCACAGCCTAATTTTCCATATAATCAATCCGCTGACAGTCAAACTGAGAAGATAAATGATACTTCAGGGTCAGTTGATTCACATTTGAATAATTTTTCATATGAGCAATTGAATAATGCGAAGAACCGCGAAAACAAGAAAGCGATTACCCATCAAATATCCAGAAATGGCTCAGGACATCAAAATACAAGTGTGCAATTTAATATGCACTCGCAGATCAACTCGCACAACTTTAACAATCTAACGTATTCATCTAAAGATACCATTAACAATGATTTGGATGCTCACAACGAGAACTCAACCATTATATCGGAGAAGAGTTCGATTGAGAAAAGCTTAAAGAAGCATTCGCTGTTCATAAATGCGCTCTCGTGGAAAAAACTGTCTACATCGCATAATAAGAAAAAAGTTGAAAATAAGAATAAATGTGCGAATTTACCATCAGCATGCTTTAAGGCCCAGCTTTTAGAGGCTTCTTACTCGTCGTCATCGGATAAAAATAAAAACATTCAACTCCACTGCAATCATATTGAAGAGCATCAGCATCAACATCATCAGCATCAGAATCAGAATCAGAACCAGAATCAGAATCAGAATCAAAATCAGAATCATCAATCGCATCATTGCAATCAAAATCAGGTCATTCGGGAACTTCCGTTTTTCCCATCGGCCAAAACGCAAAAGCCATCAACTGCCAAGGAACTGGGCCGTGTTAATAATACAAATTCGATAACAAATCACAATAAATTAATTCAGAAACAACCGTTAGCACTGACACTGCCCCAGCAGTTGCTAACATCTTCAATACAACTTAAGAACACAAATCAGAATCACATTCCACGCAAAACTGTTATTCAGGTAAAGTTTTGATAGCTTGTTGATTCTATATCGGAATTATAATTTATTGAATTTTTCATTTGCAGGCATCTACTTCAGAGCTCCTGAAATGCTTAGGCCTATTTTTACATTACCGATGCCAAAGACTAAACAATTTTGATCCCGGAGACGCTGTCATGTGGCTAAGAGCTGTCGATCGAAGCTTATTATTGCAAGGCTGGCAGGTAAATGAATTTACACCTCTCATTCTACTCTCTCTTATTTAATTTATAATGGCATTGAAAACTATTTCGAAGTTCGGAAAAGAAAGAAATGAAATGAGTTGACTTATATAATAGAATTTCCACAGCTGCCTGAATTCTACTTTTGTTTTATAACAATATCTTATTGGATAATTAAATATTTGAAATTCGGATAATTTGTAATCAAAATTCTAAAAAATAAATCAACACCGTTTAAAAACTTGCTCGTAAATTTTAAAGCTATGAAATTTGTAATTCTAAAACTGAATACAAATTTTGAACAAAAATTAATATTATTTTACACTGATTCCATTAAAATTCGTAACATGTTTTTATTAAAGTACTGCAAAGGTATTTACAGGCAACTTATAAATACATATTCT
The DNA here is from genome assembly GCA_035044325.1 of Drosophila nr. medialis 2 BK-2023a. Classification (NCBI taxonomy): domain Eukaryota; kingdom Metazoa; phylum Arthropoda; class Insecta; order Diptera; family Drosophilidae; genus Drosophila; species Drosophila nr. medialis 2 BK-2023a. The sequence goes on from JAWNMH010000394.1 coordinate 1,812,085, forward strand.
TGATCAGCACCAAAAGCTAAGTCGATATACATATGTTCTTTTATACGTCTGTATGAAAGCGCCGATTTCAGAGACTTTAAGAGCTAGAGGTTTTAAATTTAGAATGGAAGTTCTCGTAAGCCAAGCCCAAACTAGGTTTATTATATTCTATCGACAACTCCGCCGGTTAAGTGAATATAGATATGAAGCGATTTCCGATAGCAATAAAAGCATCATTTCCAAAAATATTGCCTCCCAATTGAAGGTTACTGTTCAAAGTTTATCAAGATCAGATAAGAAAATCGAAAGTCATCATGCAAAGCATGTTTTTATAATGAACAAACTACTATCATTAGGCTGGCACATTCAACATACGTATATACATACATATACACATACATACAAAAGATAACTGAATTAAATATTTATTTTTTAATGAGCTCTCTAACTTGACTTATTCATTTATTTGTAGATTTGTTATTTTTAATTATTTTAAGTCATTCAGTTCCGTTTTTGAAAACAAAATATTAATAGTTGAAACTTAATTTCAGGATGTGGCATTTATAAATCCAGCAAACGTTGTTTTTGTATACATGCTAGTACGCGAACTTGTCAACGGAGAGGAAACAAAGGAATCTGATCTTCAAGCATCTGTGCTCACCTGTTTGTATCTGTCGTATTCTTACATGGGTAACGAGATTAGCTATCCACTTAAGCCATTTCTAGTTGAGGACTCCAAGGAACACTTTTGGGACAGGTGAGCAGCATTTTTGTCCGCATTTATTATTAAATATATAAACAGTTTTCAAACAAATCAAGTTGAGAAGAAATAGTGTTTTGAGCATGTATTGTTTTAAACAATTTAAATTTGATTTCAGATGTCTGGTTATCGTCAACAGACTAAGTAATAAGATGCTAAAAATAAATGCAGAACCAGCATTCTTCACAGAAGTATTCACTGAGCTAAAATCCTGCGGTCAATTCCAAACTAATTCAATAAGAAGGTCATCTTGCGGAGGCGCCTGACGGAATGACGATGCCCGACAGATTGTAGTCCGACTCTCATTGTCTACGTACCAACAGACTTTTCCAGATCAAATAAAACCGAAATAGTGGTAATCAAATTAAACATTTTACATAGCATTAGAAAATTTCTTTGTCACCATCACACTTGTTCAAATAAAAAATGTAAAGATAGTGCTTACAAAATGGCATTGTGCAATTGTTTTGATGGTTCATTCAATAAATCTTAATGTCATCACATTACATAAATAGTTTACTTCTCAACGTGGTTTTTTACTTTACTATACATAATATTAACAAAGTCGAATTATTTAAGGCATAGACTAGAGTTGGAAAACTGTTGAATATATCCCCAGACCAGGAATATACAAATATGTCCACAACTTATTATCGAAATTATTAATGGCCAAATATCTGGAAGTCTGGCAGATGGTTCTATCATCACAAAGCCTACTAAAATACTAATCATTAAACTCTCCGATATTTTAATGATGGAGTTTAACAAATGCTTTTCATCTTCTATTTTTTTGTGGACCTGAAAATACCTAGACTTAAAAGTAAGATGAAATACGATCATTAATGCTATGGTCGGAACTAACAAGTTATCCCTCGTTAAGAGCGGAATCATACTAAAAACTGAGACCTCCAGAAACCAAACCACTTCCCTAGGCCACCAGGGAAATAAACATATCGCTGGCAATGAAACGAGCAAGATCGACTTCTCATGAACCTGAAAAACAACAAGAAAAAGTAGCTTTTTAAGGGATGGTGTTTGGCAATCATAAATCTTGATTCATACTTGAAATGAAAACAGAAAAAACGCTGCAGCCGTGTTAAATAAAGCTAACAGGAATGTGTGTTTACTTCTGCGGAAAAATAGATGTATATTTGTTGGAAGTATTGCCAATAATGTGGTGCCCAAACAAATGATTGCCATTTGGTCATTTGAGAAATGTTTTCTGTAAGCGCACAAAAAAAAATATTAATATTTTTTGCTATCTCTTATTCATATTAGGTAAAGCTTACTTCCATTTATAAACGACATTAAAGCTGCACCAAAAGTTTGCAACTTTGTCCTCAAATACACCGCGTCCGAGTGGAAAAAGACGGTGCACAACCTGCAAAGTTGCATCAAGTGAACCAAGCCAGGGAAACCATAAGATCGCAAACAATCCCAATACAATACTTGCAATTCCCGCCAGTTCAACGGCAGACGATCTAAAACTGGAAATAAGGGTACATTTATAATTTATGACTTAAAGGTTTTGAAATACATTATTGCTCTTCAAACAAATTATGTATATATATTTAATTTGTAGTTGAGTTGAATTTTTGATATCCTCATGTCTGTTTTGCGTCATTTTGCCTCGGACTTGTAACCATAAATTAAATTATATTGATTAATGTGCTTACTTTGAATACGGTACTTTTTGAAAGGTCAATTATTTATAATGCAACTAAACTGCGTACTTGAATTGCGCATGGTCAATTTCCATCTAGGTAAGTGACGTTCAAGCTTCATTTGACTAATGCCGGACGACAACAAGATACCCTGTATTCAGCCTCGCATTGCAATAACCCACATTAATAACTAGAAAATAGTAATTTCTTCTGTGGTTATTCTATGGTATTCCTTCGAGCCCTGCCGATCATACTTACTATTTTCGGGTGGTATTATAATTTTGAAATATCATTTGCATTGGAGTTCTATATCATTTCAAGATATCAGAAAATCAGTCAGCTGTATTATAAGAACAACGTAGAGTGAGTAAGATAAATGTGTAAAGTACCCCATAAAAGAACCCACAGATCTAAGTCCAAACAAAAAGTAAGTCTGGACTCCTTTTAAAATAAACTAAACAAATAGCTCCTTAAAAAAAATAAATTAAATACTCTGAGCAATCAGATCATTGACATTATCTAGGGTACTAACTGCTAAATGAATATGTTTCAAATAATATACCTTTTGTGTGATAATGTTGAACTTAGAAGGTATGCAAAGAATGGCAATGCGTGATATAATTCCATTTGTTTGTAATTCAATGCTAGCGTGAAGGCAAATGCGGCAACATAGTGTTTATTAAACAATATCGCAGCAATGGCCAAAGCCGCCAATCCAAGCGATATGTTATTGTACTGAAAGTGTCCATTGTCGATTAGTACTTGACCGGGATAAATTGCGAGCAGGACAAACAATTGCTGCCTGTTGGTGTTGGTTCTGTGAAAGGTGAGTTCCATGCAAATGGCCAGAATGATCATCGCTGGCAAATAAATAAATGCATCCGCTGCCAACACTGTGATTCGCATAAAACTCTTATGTTGCCTCGTTTCAATGCCACGACTCGTGTGCAGTTCAACATAGCTGCGATTCACCAATTCAGCTGCACGACCAACGAGATAACTGTGATATGCAGTTAGAGGCGGATAATCCAATCCCCAATACTGTAAATCGTTGCTTGTCCCATTCGTATACCATTGCTTCGCCGGCAGATTCACTGTCACTTCTTGCCAGTGCCGCTGTGCCTCATAGTCACCAAACATGGGCGCTTTGTTGTAGCCAGAGAATGAGTTCATTGATATTACAGCTCTCAGGGCTAATGCAGCAAAAGCCGCAGCTATCAATTCCGATATCATGTTGGCTAAAAATAATTTGTAGCTTTAGATTATCAGAAATAGTGATGAGCAACATAACATAAATATGTGATAATAGGGGTGGCAGACAATGTCTATCGATATTTTTATATTGCTCAGCAATGGCATTCGAAAAAGTGTTGCCTTCAGAAGTTAGCAAACGTCGGACATAAATGCTTTAATGTCTTAAATAATTATTGTAAGTGCCATCAAAATACGATAATAAAGCTGTACTTGTAAACTGAGCATAATAACACAACATAACTAAAAAAGGCTAAATACGCATCACTGCTGTGCAACATACCAACTCCTTCTCGGTTGTTCAATCATATCAATCGCACACCAAATGTTTGCGTATACAACACATGTACCTGCTCGAGTGGTAAATAGTAAATAGTACTATGTACGAATCTAAGTGCGTTAGACACGTCACATAAAATCCTACAATTAAGTTTGCATTGTATTGGAAAAAGCAAGCTTGAGAAAAATACATTTATGTGCTTTATCTGGTAAGTATATATATATATATATATATATATATATATAGATATACATATCTATGTATGTCAATATGTACATGTAATGTATGTAATGAAGGTTTCGCTTCCGCGAACACTGATGAAATGAAACTGATGAAATTCAAAACAAGTTAAGCACTAATTTGAAAGTGTTTCACCTTGAAAGTGAAATATCCTTGAAATGCGTGCATGATGAAATTAAAAGACCAGCTGATTTCTATGCTTTCTTTTTTATAATTTCGTTAATCTATCGATGTGAAATCGACAAAACTCTATCAAGTACAACGCAGTGAAAATATTAAAAAAATAATCTGAATTTTTTTGGGAGAAAAACACTAATATTTTGGGATATATAATAATGCATAACAGAAGAGCCATGTGGATATTAAAATCGATAAGATTTGCCATGAAATGTGGCTGTCATTATCAATCAATTTTATTTACTTTCATATAATACATATGTATATGTCTATATGTATATATATATGGCGAGATGACCGTAACCGTCTGTTACAAACGAATGCACAACTTAATTGTTTTTTTTTTTCATAGTGTGCAAAACAGCTGCTGTGTATACAATACAAATACTTGCATAGCTTTAAATCACTTAAATATCTTCTTTGTTTTCAGAAATTCTGTATATATGAAGAGGAAACACAAGGCGCATAAAAAATGTATTCGATTTCTAGGAAATCTAGGAAGTCTATCTCGTATCATTCGAGAATAGGCGGTAAGATATTGTTAGCGATTTCAATAATAATTTATTTATTTCATAATATATTTGCTATATATTAATATTCATCAATTAATTTAATTACAGATAAAATTCCTGCTCGTTTAGTTTTATATTTTCTTTCGTGGTCTGGTTTCCTGGTGTCCTTTATGATGCGGAATGACATGAATTTTGCCTTAGTTGCCATGATACGCAATGGTACTGAGACACAACAAGAGAACTCTAGTGTCGCCCACTCATTAAATATGGTAAAATGTCTCAGTATTAATAATACAACATTAGCGATTATAAATATCAATTCGAACTTAATGCATTGTAGGGTGGCGCCTCTGAGGAAGATGCATCAAAGGTGAAATCTGTGATAATTAGCTCATTCTATTGGTGTTATGTTCTATCGCAAGTTGTTGGTGGAATTGCGACGCAAGCATTTGGAACAAAGTGCGTATTTGGATGGTCACAGTTGGCCACTGCATTATGCAGTCTACTTATGCCGTTAGCCGCAGAAGTTCACTATGCAGTTGTAATATTTTTACGCTCAATTCAGGGATTTGCTTCGGGCCTAACCTGGCCTGCGATGTACGCAATTGTCGGCTACTGGATACCTTTGACGGAACGTTCGCGTTTTATGTCAAGCTTTCAAGGATTTAGTATCGGGATCGGTTTAACCTATGCAATCTGTGGCTTTATCATAAACACATTCGGCTGGCCGCTTGTCTTCTATACAACCGGCTCTTTAGGCATTGGCTGGTGCATTTTATGGTATACCTTTGCTTTCAATACACCCCAGGAGCATCCACGTATAACGAAAGAGGAGCTCAATTACATTGAGCTCAATGTTGGTGAGGATGTGTTGAAGGCATCCACAATGAAAGTGCCGTGGGGCCACATATTTAGATCTTTGCCAGTTTGGGCAATTGCAATTACAACATTCGGTCGAATATTTATACATTATGTGTTTATTGTTAGTGGACCGACATTTATGAAACATATTCTTAAGTTTGAGTACGATACAAATGGGATATTATCAGGAATGCCATTCATATTTTCATATTTTTCCTCGGTATTGTTTTGCTATATTGCCGATAAAATGTTATTGCATAATATTTTAGGTATGACTAATGTAAGAAAACTATTTACGGCGCTTTCGCAAATAATTCCCGGATTGCTTATCTTATGTATTGGGTATATAGAAAATATAATAATTCTCTTGACAATCTGGTTTATAGCAGTTATATTTATAACGGCATCCTACGCGGGAGCAATGGCTAATATAATAGATCTCGCGCCAAACTATGGACACTCTGGAGCAGTATTAGCTTTCTGCCAGACAATTCATATGTCCGCATCATTTCTATCACCGCTGACCGCTGGATTCTTGGTTACCAAGGAGGTAAACACTAAACTCTTGACTTTTACTTAGCTAAAATCTTAATTATTTGTTCTCTTCTCTTAAAGGATTCCATTGACCAATGGCGAATATTTTTTATAGTCTCAGGAATTATTTCAACGGTCACCTACATATTTTATCAGTTCTTTGGCACGGGCGAAATACAATCGTGGAATATGCTACGACCAACAAATGATCAGCTAGATGAAGAAAGCAAAATATTGTCTAAGGAAGATCAGGAAACAAGATACATTCCAAAATTGAAGTGAGAAAGTCTATTTTTGTACACTCCTATATATATATGTATATGTAAATCGTATAGATTTAGTTTTATAGACAAATGTTACTTATGAGCCTAAAAATATATTAAGATAGTGGTTGTTTGTTAAAATCTATAAAACATTTAACACATCTTTCTGTCTACAGGCGAACAAAAATCTTCATATAAAATAACAAGTTTATTTGCTTCAATTTGCACAACTTTATTATTTTTTTGCTTACGCCAGACGAATAACAATAATAATAATAAACTAGCACTAATCGTAAATTATACTAATTTTCCCAAATATCCTCGACACTGTCGACTACTTGTTGTGGCGGGGACGATTTGTGTTTCATGAAGAAACCTTGGATTTGTGCTGGACTCGCTTGACGACTTGTGGCAATAATTTTTTCAGCAAATTCGGTCGCTTTCGATGTGTCACAATCGCTAAAAAAATTCTTAAACATCTCTTCCAACTGATACTGTGTGCAATAGCCAATGAATTCCTTTAAATCAATGCGACCCGGTCGAATTAAGGCCGGATCCAAGCGATCCAAATAATTGGTGGTCATAAAAACGATTCGCGCTTCGGTGGAAGCAACTCCATCCAAACAATTCAAAAGTCCGCTAAATGTTATGCGATTCAAGCCTTCGAATGCCGTTTTTTGCTGTAGCGTCGCTTCACGGGAAATAAATGCAGCATCGATGTCCTCAAGCAGGATAATTGTTTGCTCTGGCGCCACATTCATTAGATGATTTAAACGATCGTCGGTGAGTCCCCTTTCCGATAGATTTAGCAAACAGATGCCATATTCCAATTCACCTGCCAGGGCAGTTATAAAACTGGATTTACCACAGCCGGGTGGTCCGTATAGTAGATACCCACGTCGATAGGGTATCCCACGCTGTGTATACCACAATGAGTTCGCAATGAAATCATTGCAATCGGCAACAATCCTTTTCGAAATACCTCGATCCAAAACAACGGAGGTCGTTGGTCGCCGTTTTCGTGGATGGCCGAAGGGTCGCCATTCCGAACCCATCGCTGTATACATTAAAGTTTTACCCTCGGTCGCTTGTAGCGCTAAGTGACGTGATTCCTCAAGGATATCGAAATAGATTTGTTTATTATTGCCAAAGGCTGTCAGCGTTACGGATTCCCATGGCACGCCCATGTGCAGATCGAGTGTTTGCTGTTCCCGCGTCCGCTCCACTTGTATCCAATTGTTTTTGTACTGAAAGAGGTGTTTGCCAATGCTCGGTATGAATTCGTAGCTTGTTTTCACCTGACCATTGTCGTTCTGTATAAACGAAGTTTCCACACTTAAATGCTGCGTCTTTTTAGCGCCTCGGATCGTGATCCATTTCAACAGCCATTGATATGATTTATCTCTGCATGGCACCTCCAGCGTTATCATCATGTGTCGCCGAAACAGAATCACGGCTCCTTGCAGACCCTTTCTTAGTATTGCTGCACTTGCTCCGATGCCAAACAAACCGAATCCAGCACCAAAATATGGGTTTGTCGACAGACTTGCAACAAGCTCACCCAGGGGCATCTTTATCTTAAATGATAAAAATATGTATTACTGTGGGACAAAAGGCGATTACATACATATAATAACCATTCCCCTCCATTGAAAAACTTTTGTTTTGATCAATTTTAAATTTACCATAAGCCAGGCAAGAACATATGATTTTGGATCACATTTCAACTGTTCAAAAGCCGGTATTTACAGACCTAAATATACTTACATCAACACACAGAAATGTATTCGAAAATAGTTATCGATTTGTTTCTTTAAATCATAATAGGTTACCTTCTTAAAGTCCCCAAGTTGTGTCAGAAATAATAAATTCTTTTAAAATGCATATGTTATGCACATATGTTAATGTAATATCTTTCGATTGAATAAGATTGTATTGTTGAATCGAACTGAACTAGTTCGATTTAAGTGCGGAGCGATCTAAGTTCATGATTATCGCCTATCGTAAATTTACCATTCCTAACTTCATTAAAATTTTTAATTTTAAAATGTAGTTATTCAAAAGTATAGACCAACTATTGTATATTATAAAACAATGTACAATCTCCAATCTTAATTCTAATAGTTGGCCGCATTGCAGCTTACAGCTCAAATAATAAAAAAGCTAAAATGCCAGCACTGATCTGATCAGTTCATCTTGAACAAACGTGTAAATGGGTTTATGAATTCAAATTGGACGAACAGAATCATGTTTGAGCAGTGTTTAACAAGTGTTTGCCGCGTGTACATCGCTTCTTCATCCGAATATGAGTTTTAAGGTTCAGCCAAAGGGTTTCGCCACCAAATCCATTCATGCCGGTCAGGACCCCGAGCAGTGGAAAAGTGCTTGTGTTATTCCGCCCATCTCGTTGAGCACAACTTTCAAGCAGGATGCACCCGGTGAACATCGTGTAAGCAGCACAAGTTCTTATACGCTTATATCGTATGTGTTATGTCGTATCTGGCATTTGTGTTTGATATACCATATAAGTAAATATTTTTCTACGTATGGGTGTATTTGTGCTATTAGATTTCTTACTGGTATTCAAATGGCATTAAAACAAAATTAATATAAAATGGTTTTAATCAATTTACTTATATACTATACTATATTCTATAATAAATTAATAAAAGACAATGACTTGGCAATTACTTAGGCTCTTCATAATATTGTTGAAAGTTTGCAACAACAAAAACTCAATTGTCAGATCAACTTGAACTCGTCCAACTGGATAATATTTAATTGGAATTCTGATTGGGTGAATTGCGATTCCATTAATATTGATATTTATTTGAATGTTGAGTTCAAGCAAAGTATTTTTGGCATTTAAAAAACACAACTATTTGTTTAGCATAAGCAAAACATAAAACAAAAAAAACTGGCACTTATCGCTGAAATAGCCGAAATCAGTTAACCTCTGTCATATGTAGATGACTTTTCTATATTGCAAATTTACAGTATTCTATGTTATCTAATCGGAATTATTAGAATATGTTTTTGGACCTCTAGCAGCTCAAAGCGGGGTCAAGGTTGTCTAAGCGAAATTTGAATCTTTCGACCAGTTGGTAACAAAAGCCATCTTTTAAAGATATTCTATACTTTATTTTACATATTTCTAATTTATTATTATTTCTCGTTTAGGGTTTTGAATACTCAAGAAGTGGAAATCCCACACGTAATGTGCTGGAGAATTGCATTGCGGCGCTGGATAATGCCAAGTATGGTTTGACTTTCTCGTCGGGATTGGGCGCAACTACAGCTGTCCTCACCATGCTCAGCAGCGGGGATCACATCATAATGGGAGACGATGTATATGGCGGAACTAACAGATTAATCAGGTAAGATATCAATTACGCAATTTATGCTTAAAAATTATATACAAATAATGCATTTATTGCAATTTCAGACAGGTGGCTGCGCGTCTGGGTATCTCAGCTAGTTTTGTGGATGCGACCGATTTGGATAAGCTGAAAGCTGCCTTCAAGCCGGAGACAAAGGTAAATTTTGGTCACTTCCTATAACTATTTATATTTTATTATTACGCTTTATAATTTCAGCTCGTTTGGATTGAATCGCCAACGAATCCACTTATTAAAGTGGCGGACATTGAAGCCATTGCAAAATTGTGTCACGCAATTGGAAATGTAATTGTTGCCGTCGACAATACGTTTTTGACATCGTATTTTCAAAGACCTTTGGAGCTGGGCGCTGATCTGGTCTGCTATTCCCTGACGAAGTATATGAATGGACACACTGATGTTGTCATGGGCGGCATAACAATGAACTGTGATAGTCTTTATGACAGATTGAAGTTCCTACAAAATGGTCTGTTCAGACAATACATTGTATTTGATTAGGAATAATATTTATTTATTTATTTATGTATATTTGTTGCAGCTGTTGGCATTGTTCCGTCTCCTTTTGATTGTTATCAAGTGAATCGCAGTCTGAAAACGCTGTCGTTGCGCATGGAACAACACCAGAAGAACGCAATTAAAATCGCCAAATTTCTGGAATCCCATCAGTTTGTTGAGAAAGTGCTGCATCCTGGCTTGGAGTCACATCCACATCATGCCATCGCTCTCAAGCAGACCTATGGTTACAGTGGAGTCTTCTCATTTTATATCAAGGGATCCCTGAAGCAATCTTCGGCATTCTTGAAGGCCCTTAAATTATTCATATTAGCTGAAAGTCTGGGCGGATATGAGAGCTTGGCTGAGTTGCCGTAAGTGTTAGCTAATTTTTTTTATATTATTTATATTTAACATTTTATTTCTTGATAGTGTGTTTATTTTTATATTATTTTATTTATTTGTAATATTTATTTTATTCTTAGTTCCATCATGACACACGCCTCGGTGCCCGTTGAAGACCGAAAGACGTTGGGTATAACTGATGCTCTGATCCGCTTGTCTGTCGGCCTGGAGGACGCCGACGATTTGATAAATGATCTGGAAAATGCCTTGGATGCTGCAGCCAAGGCTTGAAAAAGCCCAAAAAAAATAAATCACAAATTGTGCAGCTGATTGCAAATTGTTAGATTTAATGCTATATGAAATTCTATCTGTATATGCCTCTAAGATTATGCATTGAGTCTTATATTTTTGGGTCATAACAAATATAAATATTTAACATCGAAAAACAGAAGTTATTTGGTGGTTAAATTAAATAACAAGAATTGCTTTCAACTACACACAATATTTAAATTTAACTACTTTCGCTAAGGATTTTGTCCTCAGACAAGAAGCCAATTAAATAATTGGCCGAATCCGAACTTAGCCAAATGAGTCCAAGGAGCGCCGCCTCCAAAATGCCTATCAATGCGCCCGCGCAAACATCCAAAATGAAGTGACGCCTGAGCACAAGCCTGGAGAGGACAACGCTGACGGCCCAGGCAGTGATGGGCATCCAGAATATGATGGGCAGTGCATGCAATTGGGTGAAGAAGGTGAGCACATAGAACGCTCTCGATGCGTGTCCCGACGGAAAACTAAACTTATCCGGGCCAATTGCATAGGAGTCCGTAATTGGAGCAGGTCGTCGACGACGCACAAATGCTTTTATCAAAGCCACAATAACGATGTCCAATATTAATCCTATCAGCATATTTGCTTGCATTTGGTACAGCTCTTGGGAGCTGAGTACCCATATGAAGGCAGTCCATGTGCACAGCCAAGCGATTCCATCACAGGATATTTCCAAAAATTTGCAGTGAATTTTAAGCGATTTGAATGTGGTAAATCGCAGCAAAAAAGACACAAAACGATCCGTGAGTTTGACATCCTGGTCCAGTATAAACTGTAAAGCCGGTGACTTTTGAGCCTGAAATTAGACATGCAACTAATTAACTCTAATATGCACAATAAACGTATTTCACCATCATTAACTACCGTTTTCATTTTTTCACTTTTTTAATATCCAATCCAAAATAAAGTAGTCACTCATAATAAAACAAAGAACTTATATTTGCTGAACTGGTTAAAAGAGCTTGTTCTGCTGACTCAGCAAATGTTCATTGGTTCGTTTCGAGCAGTGATGCTCCTTAGGCCATTTTCCGTCTAAATGTGTGTTTCTTTTCTGAAAATGTATTCAAATGAATTCTTGGTTCAGAATCAATTTGAATGTGTTAATTATGACAATTTTTTTTTGTAAATGCTATTGTGATATTGATTAGTTAAACTTAGAGAATGTCAAAGCAATTTTAATGTGATTTTAATTCTTTTAATAAATATGGGACAGAAATTTTGCGATAAATTTATTGCAGTCTACTTATGGACTAGCTACGAAATTTCGGCGTTGATAATTAAATAACTCATAATTTTATAAATCCTTAGATTTGTACCATATGCGTTTAAAATGCATTTACATGTTGTAATTCTTTCTGTCTAACTATTTATTCGCACTTATTTGAAAGTCAATCAATTTTAATTGTAATTGCAATCGGAACTTGATTCTTATCACAATTGTCATTGTTCCCCGCCACGATTCGAAGTACAAGTTATTAAAACAAATTTGAAAAAACTTGATATTTTTTGTAATGCAAATATACCTTATACAATTTTTAATATCTATGGATCTGGTTATGTTTATAATAGTCCTTGTACCCGTTACTTATATCACCAGTCTTTTAATACCTACCATTTATACCTATTTTTAGGAATGCAAATTACACCAATTCGTTCCTTTTTTGTAAGCTGCATACAAAGCTTAGGATATTATTGATAAACTAGAAGTAGGAGGAAGAAAAATCTTAACTGTAATGTTGCAAATTGTCTGCAAATATAATTAAAATAATATTGGCTCATTTAAGAAAAAAGAAACTACATATTTGTATCATATAAACGTAAGAAAAACAAATCGGTAAGCAAAACCAAAAATAATACAATTTGAGTAGTTGCATCAAGATAACTATTTATTTCTTTATGTAGATGCACGCCGATACTGATCAGCAAAATGAGTATTGTGTCTGCATACCAAAAGAATTTCAGCTTGTTTTGGATATGCGAACTATGTTGCACAGTTGGATTATTGTGCACAGTGCAGCAGGATTATTGTGCAGAGCTGTCCAAAAAATCATTGAGCATGATCTTGGGACAAGCGTTCAATCCACGCTACATGAGCATTGACCCACCGAAGAGTGGATCAAGGGAAGAAACGTCAAATTTTGGATCAAAGAGATCGCTATTGGATATACCATTCTATGCCGACAATAATGTTGTCTCATTGGGCAGTTTTCCCGCCTGGGAGACGAACCATTACGCATATTTTGAGAAGAAGGAGGCGATCTCATTGAAGAGACGCGATATAAATGTAAGAAACATTTTTATCGAAGGTGGCGGCGGGGTACATGGCAAGCCCGAAGTATTTAAAACTCGTCCTTGGGAGTGCTCCTCGATAATTAACTGGATTGACCTGGGACTGAATTACTTTCCGCGCTACATACGTTCGATTGAGTGCATTGCCAAAAAGTGCTGGTACGGCCATTTCAAATGCAAACCCAAATCCTTTACCATCAAAGTGCTGCGACGCAAACCCGGCTCTTGTATCCACATCAGCGATAAACTAATTCTAATCACTTCGGAGAAATACATTGATGATTATACACAGCTGTGGATATGGGAGGAGATCGCTGTCAATTTTTGCTGTGAATGCGTAATGCTCTTTTGATAATATAATCTGATTACATCAGATAAACAAATTAATAATTATGCACACCTGTGGATTTGGGAGGAAATCTCTGTTGATTTTTTCTGTGAATGCGTAATGTTCGATTTATATTAAGTACTACTAATACTACTATTAAGTTGCTACAAGAATTAAAATAAAACTCAGTAATAAGATCAACAAAACACTTTAATTGCATTGGGAACAATGGTTACTTTTATGGGTCGTGGATCATATTCCTCGCCATCGATCGAATACAAAGTATTTGGAGTGCTCGCTGATGGATATAGTTTGATTGTTCTACTTTTCAGTTTAAAATTTGGCTCAATGGTCCGATTCGTAATATTTGGTATATTCTTAATGAACTCCCATCCAGGCTGCAGCGAATCAAAGAATTCACTTTTCAGTACGGTTAAGTTCTCCTTGTTTTCGCCAAGTGAAATGTTAATCTGATTGGAGGTAATCGTTCCATGCAATTCTGTTGCGCAGTCATCGTTTTGGACTTGCATCTCTTTTGCATTGTTGCTATTATTTTGAGGTTTAAGCAATTTGGTTAGAATGAATCCGGTTGTCGGAGTCGCTTCCCTTTGAACACAACAATTGCTGCAGCCACGACATGGCGGCGTGTACACATATTCCGTCTCCAGATCCCAGTCAGATTTTGAGGAGAATGATTTGATGAATGCAGCAATATGATGCTTCAACGGTCCAAGATACCAATATTTATCCTTCATCGTGTCAATGTCTTTCAACAAACCCCACGAGAACTTGCTCAATCCAAAGATCGGCTTCAAATTGCTAACATTTCCCTCGTCCGACGGATCGCTGAGCACATCGTATTTGATGACACTCTCGTACTTGAATTGATTCTTCAGCAATGGAATTAAAGCATTGCACATCGACTTCACATAATCCAATTCGTTGTTACGGACTAAACTGAATGATTTGAATTTCAGCTGGGTTTCCCGACCCAGCGGCAGAAAGGTGATTGGACACGATTTGCCCTGGCGTCGCAGGAGGCCGGTAATAACCTCAGATTTGGTTCCATCGCCGCCGGCGACAACAATCACATCGGGCAGCCCGCTCAGTTCCTCCACATAGGTTTTGGCGTGTCCGATGTGATTGGTGCGCAGCACCTCAACCGAAAATCCGGCTAAATGCAAAATGGGTTCACAGTATTTTTTGAACTGAAAGCGAAGGAAATTTTGTGAATGAAATATTTAGCGGAATGTATTCGTTTGAATTAAACTGTACCAAATTTTCGGCTTTTTTCTTGTTGGCAATCGGATTCATGACAACAAGCACATTTAACGGTGTATTCCCTAAACTCTGACTCGAATGAAGAACATCAGTAGACAAATCGGTCATATAGCGTTTAATTCTGCAAAGATGTAAACATTGATTCTAATTCATATTTGCAATTCATATTTATTTTACTTACTGTATGTTTGTATTTAAGGTGGAGACACCATATCCAACAATGCAAGAAAAGAATACACTTTTCTTCCAGTTATTTCTTATCGTTCTTAAAGCGTTCATTTCATTTATTTACTTATGTAAAACTTAAATCTACAAAACTAGAATATTTCAAGACCATCTGTGCAATTCGAAAAATGTGACAAAAGGAAAACAGATTACCCTTTAGATTGCGGCGATTTGAAACTACTGGAATGGAACACAGTAAGATTTTAAATAATACACAAAACTCGCCAATATTTTAAAAGGATTATAAATTTTTTGAATTGCCAATAAATAAAAAAAATCGCTTGTTACTGTGTTATGTATATATTATATTCCTTTTTGGTTTTTAATTTAAATTTATAATTATTATTTTTTATTAAACTCAAAGTTTGCACAAAAGTTTTGAATGTGAAAAAACATATAATTTTTATGTATATATTTGAGACTTGGTTTATTTTATTATTCTATAATCTTGGGATTTTCTAATATATACTGAACTGACTTTAGGTAAACACTGTTTTTCACTTTTATTGCTCAATGCGCATGTCCTTTTGTAGGAAACAAAGTCAAAAAAAAAAAACGTTCGCGATAAAAGTTACATTCCTTAACTCTTAAACGAATTTAAACGTGTTAAATGTCTGACTAAAAATTTTTTTCACACATCACAAAATGGTTGAGGCACGAAGTGTTCGAATTATCTTGTTCATTTGTAAGTTGGTCATTATCAGAATATTTCGCACAACTTTTCAAATTAGAACATTTCGTGTGATAAGACTTTTATCCTCTCTTGTTTGATGTTATGTATCTTTCATGCTTGATAGTTCATCTAATAATTGAATTTCTGCAGTACTTTATAGATTAACAACATGCCAACGTACTCATTTCGATCCAAAAATAAATATGTCGGACATGTTTATGTTGGGCGATGAAGTTAACGGTTTCAGTTTTAACGAGGACCAACTAATGAAATATATGAGGCCTCTCGACAGAGGACCTTATTTTGATACAACTGCCACAAAAAATGTGACTTCTCTCGTTGGCAAAACGGGTCATCTCAACTGCCGAATCAAAAATCTCGGCAACAAAACGGTTCGTTCACAAATAACATTAATTTATAATTATATTAAAAAAAAAAACATTTATTACTTAAAGGTATCTTGGATACGTCACAGAGACTTACACCTTTTGACTGTGTCTGAGAGCACTTACACATCGGACCAAAGATTTTCAGCAATTTATAATAAACAGACTGGCGACTGGTCCTTACAGGTATGAAAAGCTTTTATATTGTATCCGTGAATCCTTGTTACAATGTTTGATACCTAACCTCGGGTATTATAACAAATATTTATGTCATATCTTAGAATTTAAAAAAAAGCTTTAAATGTTTAGAAATTTTGTGTTTTATTTTTACAATTTCAAGATTAAATATCCGCAAATAAGAGATTCCGGAGTTTATGAGTGTCAGGTATCCACGACACCTCCAGTTGGATATACAATGATCTTCTCTGTTGTTGGTATGTTTACACTGGCAAATTATCATTTTGATTTTGAAAATATAAATATGTTTTTAATACCCTTGTTTTTTGTTTTGCTCTTTGTTAACGAGATTTAATTACACTGAAGACATGAACTAACAAATCTAAATTCTTTTTCTTTTAGAGCCAATAACAACAATTCCGGGTGGTCCCGAATTATATATCGATTTGGGATCCACAGTTAATTTAACTTGTATTGTGAAACATTTGCCAGATCCACCATTAATGGTGCACTGGACTCATAATAATCAGGTAATGTAAATCAATTACAAATATAAAATAATATATTATAATGGAATATCCATTAAAATCATACATTAATTTCTTAAACTTTCAGGAGATCAACTACGATTCGGCAAGGGGTGGAGTTTCAGTTATAACTGAAAAGGGTGACATTACAACCTCTTACCTGTTAATACAGCGTGCACAAATTTCTGATTCTGGAAGATATTCTTGCTTGCCGTCAAACGCAAATTCGCAATCAGTTAATGTTCACATATTAAATGGTAAGTGGATTTTGGGAATGAAACCCTTATTATATTACAGTTACTTATGCTCTCTTTTTGTATATAGGAGACCACCCAGCCGCTGTGCAACGAGCGAATTCATTCGGAGGATTAAGCTTAAACGAATTAGTGCTGATAATGATTTTTGCACATATTTAGGTATAAGTTTAAAAAATTGTTCTTTTTGTAAATATACATGTATTACTAATCCAATTAATAATAATAAATTAGTGTCCGAATTACAAAAATTAATGGAGATGGCCTGCTAAATTCATTGCAGCCGTTCCAATCACAAAAATTCATTACCAACTTTGTAGATTAGTTCAGATTAAATTTATCCGTTGATTGCGCTATTACCACACCCTAGTACTCCAATCCACCGATAGATGGCGATAACCATTGTTGCCACTGTGCATTAATTTCCTTGAAGCCAAAACACAAATATTACAATTTTAGAAGATTCACATTTTTATAAGTTGAAACTTATTAATTGAAACTTTCTAAATATGTATTGATGAAAAGAATCATATTTTATTGGACTATAAATATCTATCGATATGTGACCAAAAACCATAAAAATCTATACTATCGGCAGTGCGACGCTGAGACTCGATAGTGTTGCAGCACTATAGTACATAAAACAATTTTAAACCATTTTGTTAATTAGATATACGCATTGCTTAGCTGCGATTATATGATAATATAAAATAACAAAACAGCTAAATATCATTGAGCAGTGTATTACGATACTTTTATTTTGTCAGTGCTAAAATCGATTTTATTTTTCTTGCCAGTACTCGAATTCTTCGGTTAGCTTATATATCTTCGAGGTGAATATATATGTTTTATTGGTGTATGTACAAGAATAATTGACTCAACTTTGCGTTTGATAATACAAAAGAGAACAAGCGTAGAATAGTAAGTGCATGTAAATTTTAACGTAAAAAAGAAAACATTATTACACATGTGCAAAATTACATTGCATACACACACATAATTATGTATCTGTGTTCAAGTAATGTGTAATGTGTGTATGCAAACATTTTTATCTCCAACATGTCTGTCTCTGTATGCATGACTGATAAACAGAAGTACGCACATTATGCATATATAAATAAATATGTGTGTATATTTATTTATTTAGTGAACATTTTATATAAAAAAAAATAAATATGATTCCAATTTCAAAAATTGTGATGTGTATGTGCATGTTACACATGTAAAAGAAACATCGATTTTATTTTTTGAGTACATATAAACATGCTTACACACACACACATAAGCGCACACACAAACGTACACAGGCATATACAAAATTCTGCATTAGCCGACAAACAAAAATCCGAAATGGACAAAAAGTAAACTTTTCAGTGCTCTTGAATAATTAAATTGCGCAAGAAAATGTTGTGACTAATGCAACTCGATATGCATACATGCCTCTCTAAGTATGAAAAAAATACTTTTTTTTAAATTATTGATTTTACTTTGCGCAGACGAATCCCTTCAAAAATGCTAATTTCTAGTCATTTGTGAATTTTGGACAGCTGGAGAAAGTTTTTTGTTTCAATTAATGCGGCACCTTATATAATATTTACCTATGTAGTATACAAGGACAACCATCACAATGTCTGTCTGCCTGTTTTTAATAAAAATGTGTCTATCTGTATTCTTATCTATTCTTGTCTACAACAAATTACGATTGATAAATAGAAATAATAAGGTATAGTTAAAATTGAAAATAGTTTTTCGCATGTTTTGGTCACTTAGTTCATACTCAATGTAATCAGCTCGAACATTCTATAATTTTGATTTTTATTTATATATTTTTTAGATCGAAATGGTCATTAGCCTTTTTTAACACCAATATTAATACAACGTGTAGATCATGGCCGCTCATCACTATACCGTCGAAGTGGGCGACACTAATTTCACAATACTTAGTCGTTACATCAAATTAAGGCCAATTGGATCTGGTGCACAAGGAATCGTTTGGTAAGTGAACATAAAATGATTTGAATTGCGTTCGAGGAACAAACATCCCTTATAATACAGTAGCTGGTGGTGTCTGCTGTTGCTAGAAATAATAGCAATTTATTAGATTAAACTAATTAATAAAAAAATAATAGAAAAAAGGGTTCATAGGTTTCTACTTTGATCGTTTCGATGGTTCCCTTTTCTTCTGATATTTGAGCCGACTCCAATAGGAGAATAAACACATTAGGAACCTGAGCCGGATTCGGGAGCGAACAAACCACTTGATTTATGCTGAAGCCTTCGATGGGTTATCGATTTTAAGCAAACAGCCTTTCTGTTTAATAAATTAATATCAAGAATCTGATAAGATATATAGTTTGATAACAGATAAATGAATTATTATCAAGAAATTGAGTTATCGAGCAGATGAAATTGTGATGTTAAATTTTGGAGTTGAAAAATCTTAGAAACCGTGAGCTTCCTTATAGTAGAACATTGTAAATTTAATAAAATAAAATATTCACAATTTTAATTGGTTTATTTTGTTGTTATAGTGCTGCTTATGATACGATGACCGAGCAACATGTCGCTATTAAAAAGCTATCTCGACCATTCCAAAATGTGACGCATGCTAAAAGAGCTTACCGAGAGTTCAAGCTAATGAAGCTTGTAAATCACAAAAATGTAAGTTGATCTTAGTACTCAGAAAAAAAAACCTGGAAAAATCAATACAAATCAATTGGTGTTTTAATTTTTTGCAGATAATAGGCTTGCTTAACGCATTCACTCCTCAGCGCAATTTAGAGGAATTTCAGGATGTTTACCTTGTAATGGAGCTTATGGATGCTAATTTATGTCAAGTTATTCAAATGGATTTAGACCATGATAGAATGTCTTACTTGCTTTATCAAATGCTGTGTGGAATCAAGCATTTGCATTCCGCAGGAATTATACATAGAGTTGAGTATTATTTTGTATAACAAACTATTTATGAGTTGCAGTATAACATTATGTATTGCAACTGAAATCCGATCCTGATATTGTACATCTCCGAGTCCTACAACAAAGCTGTCTTTCCTTTATCGCAGGATTTAAAACCTTCCAATATAGTTGTTAAGGCCGACTGTACTCTAAAAATTTTGGATTTTGGACTCGCACGCACAGCTGGAACAACATTTATGATGACACCATATGTTGTTACCAGATATTACAGAGCTCCAGAAGTCATTTTGGGAATGGGGTATACTGAGAATGTTGACATTTGGTCAGTAGGTTGTATTATGGGTGAGATGATAAGAGGTGGCGTCCTCTTCCCTGGCACTGATCATATAGATCAATGGAATAAAATTATTGGTAAATTCTGGTAAAAAATCATGGTAAATTGTGGATGCAGTACAATTTTGTTTTTCATTTATTATTATAGAGCAATTGGGCACACCGTCCCCATCATTTATGCAGCGTTTGCAGCCAACTGTTCGTAATTACGTTGAGAATCGTCCACGATATACTGGATATTCGTTTGATAGGCTCTTTCCTGATGGTCTGTTTCCTAATGATAACAATCAAAATAGCCGACGGAAGGCATCCGAGGCAAGGGATCTTCTCAGCAAGATGCTTGTGATTGATCCCGAGCAGCGAATATCAGTTGACAGGGCTTTAAAGCATGAATACATCAATGTTTGGTACGATGCTGAAGAAGTCGATGCTGTAAGTAATAATTATTTAGCACTTAGCATTTAAAAGAATTCAATTAAAAAATGTTTAAAATATTTAAACGTTTTTTAAACAGCCTGCTCCAGAGCCATATGATCACAGTGTCGATGAAAGGGAGCACACCGTGGAGCAATGGAAGGAGCTAATCTATGAAGAAGTTATGGACTACGAGGCCCACAACACAACAAATATTCCCCGGTAGAGCATGAAATATTCCTTAATAAGACAGTTATTTAGCCTATAGCTTATCTTCAATACATAAATTTTATTAAAATTTATAGTAATCACAACTACAAATAAAAAGCATAATGTTTGATGTACGATTTGTTTTTCAACTTTTGTCAAGACTTGAAAATCGGTTCAGTGGTATTTTTGGGTTCGAATTTTTCACAAGAAAATCGATTTTGACAAAAATATTTGCGGTATTAATCTAGATGCCATCATGACCAAAAACAAAGAATTTTATTTGGATAAATGATAGCCACTCGTCACACTTAGTATTCTGATATATTTGCATCCATATAAATTTTTCTAGGCATGTTCCTATCTTATTTTGTTCCAATTGAGTATTTTGCCGATATGTTTTGTTGAAATTTGTCTCGATAAGAATAAATGTCAAAATATCTGCACAAAGTTGTGAAATTTATCAAGTGAAATACATCGAGAAAACTGGCGTGTAGCCCTGAATGGCTAGTAAATAAATATCGATAATTGAGTGTGTATGTACGCAACACAGGCGTTATTGCCATCTCTAACTTCACCTCGACTTGCATGACTTTGATATTCTACAAAAATCTTTTGTTTTTGGTTTGAAAAATGCCGTCTTTTAAAGGTAGGTTTTTATAAAACAAAATTATCCAATATAATTTTTATTTTATACTCGATTTCTCCAGTTAAAGTCAAATGGGGTCGTGAAATGTATCCGGACATTGAGGTGAATACCGATGAAGAGCCAATATTATTTAAAGCTCAGCTTTTTGCGCTAACAGGAGTTCAACCGGAACGCCAAAAAATAATGTGCAAAGGTGGAATACTTAAGGACGATGAATGGAATTTACAATTAAAGGATGTAAGTTTCACGCCATATTCCTAAGGCGAATATATACGACGCTTTTCATATTTTAAAAGGGAGCCGTAGTCTTATTGCTGGGCTCGAAGGAGAAGGTGCCAGAAGTGCCCCAAGTGCCAGTTAAATTCATTGAAGATATGAACGAAACCGAAGCGGCATCTGCTGTAAGTTAAAGTTTTTACATAAATATTATAATATTTTACAAATATATGTGATTTCTAGATGCGTGTACCGGCTGGTTTGACCAATCTTGGCAATACGTGCTATATGAATGCAACTGTTCAATGCTTGCGTGCAGTTCCCGAATTACGCAAAGCATTGGAGAAATTCCGACACGATGGTTCGGATGCTACGACCTCGTCTGCATTTACCATATCATCGGCCATGAAAATCGTATTTACCCAAATGGAGAAGGGCACAACTATAACGCCAATTGTGCTGTTACAAGCCTTGCATCGTGCATCGCCCCAATTCGCACAGACCGGCGAAAATGGCACCTATCGCCAGCAGGATGCCAACGAATGCTGGTCGGAGATATTGAAAATGCTGCAGCAGAAACTGATGCCACTCAGCCCAGGCAGCTCCGATGATGGCGCCGTTGTCGAAAAGAAAAACCATAGGTATGCCAAGCATCTTTACAAATGTAGAAATTGTTTTATAAAATTTATTCCATGCCTTAAGCTCATTTATTGAACAGTTCTTTGGGGGCACCTTTGAGGTGAAAATGACTGCAGATGAGGCTCCTGATGAACCGGCCACAATCTCAAAAGAGAACTTTTTGCAGCTCAGTTGCTTTATATCCATGGAAGTGAAATATATGCATAGCGGATTAAAATCGGTAATTTATTACAATATTTATTTTAGACGCGATATTAAGTCGAAATTTCTTTTCGTGTAGAGAATGAAAGAGCAGCTGGCTAAGAATTCGGAAAGTTTGGGTCGTAATGCCAACTATACCAGAACTGTAAGTTCTTGATTGTGCAAAATGACAATAATAATGAAATTGTTTATAATTTTTGTAGTACTTGGTGAGTCGACTGCCAGCGTATCTTACGGTTCAGTTTGTTAGATTTCAATACAAGGGCAAGGAGGGCATCAATGCCAAGGTCTTGAAGGATATTAAATTTCCAATTGATTTCGATGCCTTCGAGTTGTGCACACCCGAATTGCAAAACAAGTTAAGCCCGATGCGATCCAAATTCAAAGATCAGGAGGACAAGAAAATGAATGTGGAATCGACGATAAAGAAAACTGCCCAATCTATGGAAGTCGATGACAACGATGACGATGACGATAGCAAATACGAATCATTCTCGTTCGACGATGACCTCGGCAGCAACAATTCTGGTTATTATACACTTAAAGCAGTCCTCACACACAAAGGTCGCTCCAGTTCGTCGGGCCATTATGTTGCCTGGGTGCGTTCAAGTGGTGATGTTTGGTTCAAGTTCGACGATGACGATGTAACATCTGTCAGCACCGATCAGATCTTGCGACTCTCCGGTGGCGGTGATTGGCATTGCGCTTATGTTCTCCTTTATGGACCCAAACGTTTAGATAAGTGCTAGTATATCTATATCTAAATATATATATATATTGTTTGTTTTTTGCATTCAGGTTTACACACAAACAGAAACAGATCTTGTTAATCCAATTCAATAAATTGAAATGATCAAACAATAATAATACTATAATTGTATATCATATATGTGGTGTTTATTTTTTGTTTTTCTTTTTGCCGGAATGAGATTACGTTATCCATTCTCATTTTACAGGACCTCTAACAACTAACTTCCCGGTCCAAGCAGAGCTACGCAGACTTTTCCTTTTCATGGTTACAAATATATTTAATGGGAATTTGCTTAAAATAGTTGTGGGCGAAAAACAGATTATTATTGGCTATCATACGCGGAAGTGATGAAATTTTAAAGAATATATATATATGTCGGACGCTATAATTAGGCGATTATATACTTAAGTAGTTACAACAAAGAAACAAATAATACATTTTATTAATTACTTATGCAAAACAGTCTTCAATAACCTGAGATATTTCGATTAACGTTAATCTACGCAAAATCTGCCAAAAGTTGTTGCACAGTATTTTCAAATGTATTAAGAATTGTTCTCGTGAAATAAGTAGAGTACTGAATAATGTATACATATTTTTTTTGTTTTTTGTTTGTTATTTACTTGACTAAAGGTCTACAACAGTATTATGCATTATTATACAGTTGCAACGCACAGAGAGAGATATACAGATCAATCATGTTTGTTTGTCAACATCAACATCAGTTTGGATATAAAATGTCATAATGGCCGGGCCTATAGATAAGATAAACCTTTGGCTCCGATCCCTCGGGGAAATCGTGGGCTTTGACCTGATCCCCTTCGCCACGGTCCAGGTACTCGACTCGCACGCCAACTCCGAGTGCTGTGCACAGTGCGATGATATGTATGTGATCCGATTCCTTGTACATCGGTTCGACTTCCTGATGACGGAACTCCTCAATTGAGAAATCGCCTTCAATAAAATTTTGATAAAAATCGGCGTCCTCTTGCAATTTGCCAGACGTTATTAAGCGCAAATAGACGACGACATAATCGGAATAACCCTGCTCATTGAATACTGTATGCAGTTCATTTTTAACTTTTTCATTCTCGGAATTTGTGGGATTCACGCGCTTGATCACATCCATAAACTGGGAAACCCAAAAAAAAAAAAATAAGATTAAAAATGATTAACAAGAAAGGATTTATACAATTACTCACAGTTTCATGAAAGTCTTCCAGTGTGAAGCTTGGAAAGCCAAGCTGGACCAGTTTGTCCTTGGAGGCCTCAGCAAGTATTTTGAATTCCTGGTAAGCAGTGTTATTGGTAATCAAATACTCCAAATACGAATAGGCAAACGCGCGAAAGAAACAGTTGCCGTCGGGTCGAGTCCGTCGAATGAATTTATATTTTTTCGATAATTCACGAATCTTGTCTGTGAATATTTCATCGCCATTGTATTCTTCACGCAGGCAAGTCAACGGCAGTTGACCGCTCACAAGCGGTGTTGAATCACTGATCTTAAACCAAAGAATTTTAAATGTAGAATATAAATTAAGTAAATTGGAAATAAAAATCGAAATCGAACATTGAGAATTGCATTGCTGCATTGCATCTTCACCTCCTTTTCAATTTCGCGCTGCTGCTGTATTATTAATTCGTCACGGTTGGCGTCATTATTTCCAATAGATTCCATGATTTTGCTTAAATATCACAATGTGTTTTCGTTGTGAGGGACACCTAAAAAAAGGCCATAATGAAATAGTATGACCGTGTGCAAAATAGCAAAAAATACCTCAAATACAAACAATGAAAAATACGAATGAATGTCAAGTTAGTGCTGAGCCTTAAATGTTATCGATATAGTTAATAATTAGGTTTGTCAGATATGTTAAAAATCAATGAATATTCAATATTTTTCTAATCATTTGTGCAGAACATCGCCATAATTTCAAAGAAAAACTTCAGATTTGGTCACACCATTGCCATCACTTACCAATTGATGTACACACTGGCCAGCAGTGCTGGTCAATGCTTATTCAAATAACTGCCAGCTAAACAAAACTAAAAACCTACTTTTTACCGGATTTGAAAAGTTTAGTTAAAAAACTAATCGAATTAAAATCATTGAAAAATATAGCCTGACTTACTTTTTTCGAGAAAAAAAAAAACATTTAACATTATACCGTGCAAGGAATATTTATTATTTATACTAACTACATTGTATGAAATTTGTATAAATGCATAACACAAAATAAACATTTTTTACTCTAAGAGTCTACCGCAAAAATGCGCATTAATAAGGCCCATAGGTAATTTACAATTTTGAGTCCAACACAGACAACGCCTCATCCTTCTCCTCCTGCAATTCATTGCCAGTCAAGACCAACTTGGACTTGGCAAAATCGCTAATGGGCAAATTGTCGACGATTTTCCATTGCTTGTTCTTGATCTCCACGGGAAATGAGAAGATGACATCCTTTGGCGAACCATAGCTGCCATCGGAGAAGACGCCCATCGACACAAATTGACCGGAAGCAGTGCCATTCCACCAGTCATGCATGTGATCGCAGGCAGCCTTTGCCGCCGACATGGCCGATGACATTTTGCGGGCGGCAATCACTGCAGCTCCACGCTTCTGCACCGTATCAACGAATGCACCCTCGAGGAAGGCATTATCACCAACGGCCTCAACAATCGATTTCCACTGACCATTGACAAGCACTTTGCCCTGGCCAGCATCTGGATACTGAGTCGAGGAATGATTACCCCAAATAATAATGTTTTGCACACTACTAATTGGGACACCCACTTTCGTGGCAATCTGTGCAGATGCACGATTCTGATCCAGACGGGTCATAGCCGAGAAGTTCTGACGTGGAATCGATGGTGCATAGTTGGCACAGACGAAGGCATTAGTATTCGCCGGGTTGCCAACGACGAGCACTTTCACCTCCTTTTTGGCCACCTTGTCGAGGGCTTCGCCCTGCACCTTGAAGATCTTCACGTTGGCGGACAACAGATCCTTGCGCTCCATTCCCTCCTTGCGTGGCATGGCGCCAACGAGGAATGCGGCGGAAACATCCCTGAATCCTTCGAGGGGATCCGTTGTGGGCACAACTTGACGCAACAAAGGCAATGCACAATCTGCCAGCTCCATGACGACACCCTCTAGCACTCCAACCATTGGTGGAATATCGAGCAGATGCAGAATCAGTGGTTGATCCTTGCCAAACACCTCGCCACGTGCAATCATGTAGAGCAGGGAGTAGGCGATTTGACCAGCCGCTCCTGTGACAACAACACGAATAGGTTCAGCCTGTAAAAGAATTTAAATAATTCATTAATAATAATATTATTTTTACTAATGTATATACTAAAATAATTATATAACAAATTATTTAACCTTTGATAGGTTATACATTCATATCTGTTCTTATTATTTAATAATACATTTCGAATAAAAAAAAAATTCTCTTAAAGAAACATTAAAATTCATACAAAAAAATGTAAATATTTATATTCCAGAATTAATATTTATGTATCTGTTCTTATTTTTAGGAAACATTAGTCAGAAAAAAATGCACATCTAATTTTAATATTCATACATATTTTTCTGTTCTTATTTAAGCAAACATTAAAATCGTACAAACAATCTATCCACCTTTTATAGTATATACATATAAATCTGTTCAAAATATTTAAAGAAACATTTGAAATCATAAGAAAAAATAATCAACTGACTTTCGTTATCATGCATATATATAAATATTATCCAAACTGTGGCTTGAATTCTTAACTGGGTTTTAATACCGACAAAATTTATTTAAAAAGTATCCACATAATAATTCTACAAATTAAAATCGAGTACTTACCTATAATTATTCAATCGTTAAAATAAAATTATGGAATGCATAAACTTTGACTTAAAGTCTACTATAGCCTGGAACTGTCTACTTCTGAGTCTATCTGGGCAGTGTTTGCTCTGGTTTAATCAATTATGTACATTTTATTCAATCGTTAAATTGTGGCATACAAGAAAAGTTAATTTAAAACCTAAAAAGTATTTGCCGCAGACTGTGTGCATAGGGTACACAATATAGTATATATATTTAGTGTATTATAGTCTGCTTCTGATTAGGCTTGAGCAATGTTGGGATCATAGGTTTTTTGTTATCAGTTATGAAAACATGCGTACTTTTATGTTAATAGAACTTAGCTTAATACAAAATGTTAACCAATCATATGTATAACAAAATGTATATCTGCATGTTACTTAAACCTGTATTGATTTATTTTGAACTTTGCCATTTAAATTATTATTTTGCTTTTAGAATTACAGTTCAACAAAAACAACTTTTGTTGTTTTTTTGTATGCGGTTCACAATTCATCCCTCTCCCAATATTATCCTCGTTCTCCAAATAATATCCAGTTTGGCTCTTATAGGTTTTTTTTCCTTTCACATGTATATATATTATCGCCATGCCACTTTTTAATTGTTAATAATTAGTCAAAAAGGTCAAATGAATGTTAAATGTATTTGCATGTGTTTGTGCAACATATCAAAATTTCATATTTTTAATAATTTTTCATAATTGTGTTTGATTTGTAAGTTAGTATAAATGTAGAAGCTTGTGATAAGTTACATATTTATGGAAGCTAAAGTCTCTTTAAATTGCCTTACCATTTTATTTTATTCCAGATTCAGCCCGTGGAGAAAAATTCGCAAATAATAAGTAATATGAAGTAGTGATGCAAAAACATTAGAACATGGATATATCGATTTTTTCTGTGCATGCTCGCCGAACTAATCGATACAATAGTTGATTTACAAGACGATTTAGTTTAATCGATCTTACGAAATAAATTGTTCATTAACATTTCTCAGTAGTTTATAAGTAAACAACTGATATATAGAACGAATCGGTCTGTGATGTTTCCTAAATACACTTTAAATTGTTAAATCATTTGTTATCAAAATGGTTTTAAAAATGACTGCAGAGTCCTCTTATACGATATATCGATAAGAAATTAACAACTCTGACCTGAAGTTATTGAAACTGTGTGTCGTGGGTATAAATGTGTGTGTTTTCAATAGACATTCAGTTTTGGGCAATATTAAATTATAAAATTTAATAATTGAAAAATAAAGCCGTGTAAAAAATTTGCAGATGTGCATTTAGTAAAACTAAACAACCGTTCTAGGCCAAAAATATGCAGTGCCGCTCTATAATGCAAAAGGTAATTACCAAATTACGTATATATAAATATATATTTATATATAGCATATATATATATGTGTGTGTTTTTGCGTAGTGTTAAATTGTTCGATTGAGAAATTAAAAAAATTTAGGAAATTTGATTTATATAGAGCTGCTTACAATTATAAAGTTTTATATAACTAGTCTGTATGTATGCAAGTGTGTATATGCATATGTATGCACATATTTTCCCAATAATTAAAGTAGGTTCATATTTTACAACGCATGTATGTATGTATATAACGAAAAAAAAATATATATGTGCCATTTAAACTGTCGAAGAATGCGAAATACTAAAATGATTGCCACGCACAATATACATATAACATAGGCATATGCATACATATATTTATGCTAACATGTACATACATTCATATGCATTTGTACTTCTTTTTCCATTTGCCTCTCTAATGTACATGTGTGTGTGTGTACTTATATGGCCCAAGTGCATGGTATAAAACGAAATAAGAGAAAAAAATCACATCCACGTTTTTGGCTTACACGCACTAAAAGTTGAATCAGAATTTTGCATGAAACTTTAGGGCAATTTCTTCATCTACATTTTGGCAATCTATTGACAATTTAAAAATGACATTTTATCCTATAAAAGAGCATTGAAAAATATTATTGAACAGCTGATTGTAATTGTTGCGGGGAAATTGAAATGATGGCATATTTTTTCTTTGTCTGTGCACCAAAGTGTGGAAAGTGCTCTTCTGACCTGGGCAGCATTTATGACAAATTTACGATTGTGGTGAAAATGAGACGTAGTAAAATTGACTCATACATTTTTGCCATCATCATTTGATAACGCATCAAGTGCAGTAGACTTCATCTCTTCACAAGGTTTTTTTTCGTACTCGCTTTGTTGTTCATGTTGTGCGTGTGGATTTATATCTGTATAAAAGTAGTTTTATCGATATCTGTCTAAACTAAAGTAGCAAGCAAGTTGGAAACAACAGAATATTGCGCAGCTGAAAGATGACAACTACAAATTTTGTATAATCACTTTGTTTACTTAGTTGTGTTTCCCACAATAAACTACCGCTACAAAAACACACACTTTTTATTTGGGTTTTTACCGTTTTCTATATATATTATTGAGCTTATGATATCCACGAAATAACATTACCATGACCTGGGAACAAATAGATAAAGTTTATCTATCGATTGAGCTTTCAATTACCATTGTCACATGCCAAACTTAAAAAAATATATATATATATATGTGTTTCGTTTTTGGAGTACACATATTTTGTTTTTTTTTCTGATATATATAATTTGATCTCGCCTTACTAAATCTGAGTTTCTCCTATTTTCAGATATAACTATCCCCAATTTAAATACTTTGTAACAAAATAAGAAGACAACGTAAGTATTCTACAAAGTTTAATAAAAAATAATCAAAATTTATACTTCAGCAACAAACAGTCCATCAAGCGAGTAGAAAATGCCGTTTTGCCTTGCATCCATTAAAAATTAATAAAAAGGCTATAAGAAAATTTGGCAGAAGTTTGTCACTGGCATACGGAAGCAAGAAAAGTACATGTACATTCTCATGCCATGTCTGTCTGTATAAACGTATCGATCTTTTAGATTTATAAAGGAATATATGTAAAGTTACCAGTAAAATATACAATTCTAAAATATATATGACCTGTTAATTGAGTATTAAATATTACTAATTCATTATTGATCAAGATCGGTTAAGAATTGCTATTGTTAAGAATGCTTGAAACTTTATACTTATATTTTCAAAATTACATCGAATTTTCTTTTTTTTTTTTAATTTTATTTTGTGCACACAATTCATACATATCTTGTACATACAAAAAGGTAAAGGATATCGCCAAGTCGAACTCTCTAAACTAGAGCATTCGAAATTCTTGTCAAATTAATTAATTATCTGTGTAAACTTGGACGAAGAGTGTTATATTTATAGATATAATATAACGATCAAAGATTTCATTTTCATTATTTTTCTAGATGAGCGACGTTGATCCGGAAACGTTGCTGGAATGGTTGTCCATGGGGCAAGGAGATGAAAGGGACATGCAGTTAATTGCTTTGGAGCAGTTGTGTATGCTTCTCTTGATGTCAGATAATGTTGATCGTTGTTTCGAAAGGTAATTTGAAATAACTCCTAATACTATTTAAGACCTTAAATTAGTGATGAATATTTATTGATTCTTTGCATTATTGTATAATTTGCAGTTGTCCTCCGCGTACATTTTTGCCAGCTTTGTGCAAGATATTTTTGGATGAGCTTGCACCGGAGAATGTGCTGGAGGTTACTGCACGCGCCATCACTTATTACCTGGATGTGTCAGCGGAGTGCACACGCAGAATTGTCTCGATCGATGGCGCTATTAAGGCGATCTGCAATCGTCTGGTCGTCGCCGATCTCTCGTCGCGAACCTCGCGCGATCTGGCCGAGCAGTGCATCAAAGTCTTGGAATTGATTTGCACCCGCGAAGCCGGTGCAGTTTTTGAAGGATGCGGCTTGAACTGTGTCCTCTCATTTATCCGAGATTGCGGATCTCAAGTGCACAAGGACACATTACATTCGGCAATGTCTGTCGTTTCGCGACTTTGCACCAAAGTCGAACCTAATTCACCCTGCATAAATAATTGTGTTGAGAGCTTGAGCACCCTATTACAGCATGAGGATGCCATGGTGTCGGATGGTGCTCTGAAATGCTTTGCTTCTGTTGCGGATCGCTTCACACGCAAATGGATTGATCCCGCTCCCCTGGCCGAATACGGTCTGGTAACGGAGCTGCTCAAACGGCTGGAGAATGCGGGCGGTCCGCTAACATCCGCAACGAAACTAAATGCACCGCAATTAGCAAGCCCTAACTCGGACAGATTGAACGAGAATATATCCGGATCAGGAGCGGGATCCACAGCAGCCGGAGCAGCAGCAGCACCTACGACGACTGCATCAACTGGCAAATCGCCAGCAAGCGAATCAATGCGTTCGCCTCAATCGATATCGACAACAATTTCGCTGTTGTCCACCTTGTGTCGTGGATCGTCGTCAATAACGCGCGACATTTTAAGATCTCAGTTGCCGGAGGCAATTGAACGAGCTCTTAAGGGCGATGAACGTTGCGTGCTGGACTGCATGCGGTTTGCAGATCTGTTGCTCCTGCTACTCTTTGAGGGGCGTCAAGCCTTGAATAGGGGCAGTGCTAATTCGAATCAGGGGCAGCTGGTGCCGCGACCTAAACGAACGGATTCCACCACAGATCGCACGCATCGCCAGCTAATCGATTGTATACGCTCCAAGGATACGGAGGCATTGCAGGAGGCCATTGAAACTTGTGGAGTCGATGTCAATTGCATGGATGACGTTGGACAGACCCTGTTGAATTGGGCCTCGGCATTTGGCACATTGGAGATGGTTGAATATCTTTGTGAGAAGGGCGCCGATGTGAACAAGGGACAAAGGAGCTCGTCGCTTCACTATGCGGCCTGCTTTGGGCGACCAGGCATAGCAAAGATACTGCTTAAATTTGGAGCGTATCCGGATTTGCGGGATGAGGATGGCAAAACGCCACTTGATAAAGCACGCGAAAGATCCGATGATGGGCATCGTGAAGTGGCTGCCATATTACAATCGCCGGGCGAATGGATGTCATCGGGACATATGCTGGCCGCCAACAAGGATGGACAGACGTGCACATTGATTGAGCCACGCGGTGATCCGGAAATGGCGCCCGTCTATTTGAAACTGCTATTGCCCATTTTCTGTCGCACCTTTCAGGGCTCGATGCTGACGAGTGTGCGGCGTGCGAGCTTGGGTCTGATCAAAAAGATCGTGCAGTATGCTCATCCCACAGTGCTCAAGAGTATCTGCAAGAAGTGCAACGAGCCCTCAACTTCAATATCAGCTCAGAGTGTTGGCAACTTGCTAACCGAAGTCATAGCCAGCGTATTGGACAGCGAGGTAAGGCTTAAATTGTCAGCTTGAAGAAGATAGTCCTTGAATTCAATTCCTCGATCTAAAAATCGGTTTTCATTATAGGATGATGAAGATGGTCACTTAATAATTTTGAACATTATTGAAGAGCTTATGTGCAAGACACAAGAGGAGTTCCTTGAGCATTTTGCACGCCTGGGCGTCTTTTCCAAAGTGCAAGCTTTAATGGATAACGGCAGCGAGGACGCAAGCGCAAGCCAGCTAGCAGGTAGCTCGCAGGATCTGTCAAAAGCAGCTGCTGCCCTATGTATGCCACATAGATCGGTGCAAGGTGAGTCGAGCATACATTTTAATAACGTTAAGAAATTAATAATAATTATATTTATAGATGATTTAGTCGAGGACGCTAAGGAGATATTGCAGGGCAAGCCTTACCATTGGCGAGATTGGAGCATTTGCCGTGGCCGAGATTGCTTGTATGTTTGGTCAGATTCGGCTGCATTGGAGCTATCTAATGGCTCCAATGGCTGGTTCCGATTCATACTCGATGGCAAATTGGCCACAATGTATTCAAGTGGTAGCCCTGAAAATGGAAATGATAGCTCAGGTGAGTACAGCTGCGGTCAAAATAACAGTAGTGGAAAATGTGAAGAAAACAGTATATAAAATATAGTTAAAAAATGATGAGCATTTTATTTGAACACAAGATAAGTAAACATTAAAGAACAGGTTAGCCATAAAATTATTGATATTCATTATTATAACAAAAGATTAAAGTCTTTAAAGTCACCAATTAGCCGGTTAAAATAGTAGTGGAATAGTAGCAAAATTTGCATAGCTGGGAAAAATATATGCACGGGTAGCTCAGTCGGTAGAGCATTGGACTTTTAATCCAAGGGTCCAGGGTTCAAGTCCCTGTTCGGGCAACCTTTCTTTATTTTTGTTAAATATTTTATATTTGCTTAAATAATAATAAATAATAAAAACAAAATGCAAATGTGGACTGCCAATATTAATGTATTAGCAATACACACTAGATTCTTGAGCATTTATTATTATTCTTAGTAGCTGTAAAGCAGTTCAATATTCTCTTCTTCAGTTAAGAAGTAGTACGTATGCAATTACCATAAATTAGGTAGTTGCTTTCCTCATCATAGTCTCAAAAAAATCAGATTTATACGCTTATTTAAAGTCAGAAACAGTTTTTTTTTTTTTTTGTAAAAAACATTCAATTGAACGATTCTGTGGCGATATGCTTGCCAGCATAATAACATATAGTTGCCGCACCAAGATTTATCCAATATTTATCCGACAGCATAAAAACAAAGATTCGACCAAATTATTATTATGCTTAGAAATAGATTGTGGCGATTGTGATTGGCGATTGACTTACTGTCGACATTCTCTAGGCCACCAAATAAAACAATTTTGGATTCGTCCTAGATGTGAAAGTCCATTTATGGCCAAAATGAATGTTCCTTGACAGACTTTA
Organism: Drosophila nr. medialis 2 BK-2023a; assembly: GCA_035044325.1. Classification (NCBI taxonomy): domain Eukaryota; kingdom Metazoa; phylum Arthropoda; class Insecta; order Diptera; family Drosophilidae; genus Drosophila; species Drosophila nr. medialis 2 BK-2023a. The sequence continues at coordinate 1,846,301 of JAWNMH010000394.1, forward strand.
ATCTTTTCACAGCACGTTTTTGGATCCATTTCGTGGACTTCTAGCTACTGGTTGATTATTTCTGGGATGTCATTGAACAGTTTCAACACACGATTTCACGTGTTTTTAAATCCGTGAATTTTCTAAAATAAAATTTTCCGGAGAAGTTACGATTCCGATTGTTTAAGCCATTCTCGATGAGAATTAATTTAAAAATTTTTTAAGAGGTTTTTGCAACTTACTCAAGGAATCGAATGGATTGTGAAATGAGCTGTGAAAATATTGAGAAATTGCATTTTAAAAAGCAGTCCTACTATTATTCTTGCAAATCAAAATCAGCACGAATTGAATTTAAACAATTGTTCTTTATTTTTTCTTATTAGAAAATCGGGGCGAGTTCTTGGAGAAACTTGTGCGTGCTCGCTCCAGCGTTAGTCCTGGCACACCATCGCAGCCCATATTGCCGACGGTGTGTGTGCTGAGGCTGGTTGTTGGCAATTGGGTGCTGCAATCGCATAAGCCGAATCAATTGCAAATCCACAATACGGAGGGACACCAGGTGACCATCTTGCAGGATGATATGCAGGGATTCATATTCGAGAGCAATCGCGGCACAAAGCATTCGTTCACAGCGGAAACATCATTGGGTGCCGATTTTGCATCCGGTTGGTCAACGGAGAAGAAGAAACGCATCAAGTCGAAAACGGATGTGCAAAAGGTGCAAGTAGTGAACGTCTCCCGGGAAATCTATAATAAATACTTCAAGACGGCTCAAGTGATACCGCGTGGAGCAGTTGCCAAGCTGACGGCGATCGTTAAGCAAATCAACGTGGCCCTCGAGGAGCAACGTTTGGGCAACAGCAACTGGTCGACAACCCTGTTCACAGCATTGACCAACCTTTCGCAGTTGATTCATGAGGATGGCGTTGTGAGTGCCTATGAGATGCACTCGTCGGGTCTCGTTCAATCTTTGGTCGCCGTACTGTCCAACAACTATTGGGAAATGCACTTGTCGCGCTGCAAAACGAATAAAATGCTCAAGGAACGCATCGATATATTTAAAAAGTGCATTTTCGGTGAATGCAGCACTGAAGCACCATCGAATAGTCCAAAAAATACTGCAAGCATTCTTATACAGAAACTTGTCGCTGTACTCGAGAGTACGGAGAAGTTGCCCGTCTTTCTCTACGATGCGCCCGGCACTGGCTACGGCCTACAAATCCTGCAGAAACGTCTCCGCTTTCGACTCGAGCGTGCTTCGTGTGAAAGCACCCTCTTTGATCGTACCGGACGCACTTTGAAAATCGAACCGCTGGCAACAGTGGGACAATTGGCTAAATATCTACTTAAAATGGTAGCCAAACAGTGGTACGATTTGGATCGTTCCACATTCTTATATTTGAAGAAGTTGCGGGAACCCAAGCAGCCGGAGAACATAACTTTCACACACATTTTCGATTTCGATGAGGAGGGTCTAATCTATTATATTGGCTCCAATGGCCGCACCTATGAATGGGTCAATCCGGCCCAATACGGTCTGGTGCAGGTGACCAGTTCGGAGGGTAAAACGTTGCCCTACGGCAAACTGGAGGATATATTGTCGCGTGACGGTGTCTCATTGAATTGCCACACCAAGGACAATAAGAAGGCCTGGTTTGCCATAGATTTGGGCGTGTATATTGTGCCCACGGCATACACATTGCGTCATGCTCGCGGCTATGGACGCTCAGCGCTGAGGAATTGGCTGCTTCAAGCGTCGAAGGACAGCGTTAATTGGACCACTCTTATCAGCCATGTGGATGAAAAGAGTCTCGTCGAGCCGGGCAGCACTGCAACGTGGCCCATCATTTGTAATGCGGACGATACGAAAGGATATCGCCACATTCGCATCCAGCAGAATGGACGCAATGCCTCCGGCCAAACGCACTATTTGAGCCTGAGTGGATTTGAGATTTATGGCCGTGTTGTTGGTGTATGTGATGACATTGGCAAGACCATCAAAGAGGCGGAGGCCAAAACACGCCGCGAACGACGCCAGATACGCGCCCAGCTCAAGCACATAACGAGCGGAGCACGCGTTGTGCGCGGCGTGGACTGGCGCTGGGATGATCAGGATGGTTGCTGTGAGGGCACCATCACTGGCGAAATCCACAACGGTTGGATCGATGTCAAATGGGATCATGGTGTACGGAATTCGTATCGCATGGGTGCCGAGGGCAAATACGATCTGAAATTGGCCAATTTGGAAAGTGTTTCCGTATTCGAAGGCGGCGTCAATTCGATGCTGCCAATCGCCTCATCTGGAGGTGCTGGTGGTGGCTGCTGCAAGAAGAATGATAAGACCAATGTGCTGACATCGCGTAAGTCGAGCTCAACGCCATCGTTGCCCGAGGCCACGGAGATCAATAAGAATCATCATCCTGATGATGCGTCCAATCAAACCGTTTCCGCCGACAATCTGGCCTGGAAGCAAACCGTCGAAACGATCACCGAGAACGTTTTCAGCTCGGTCAAGTCGCACATTGCAAACAATCAAGCGAATGCTGCTGCTGTCGCTGCTGCGGCTGCTGTGACAGGTTCAGCTTCAGCTGCTGCTGCTGCATCAGGCGGCGAGGGCGGCCAGGAGGCGAGTGCTGCAGATCATCAAACATCGTCGTCGTCGTCAGCAAATGTTGTGGCATCCCCATTAATTCGGGAGCTGCAACACATCGCCGATTTGTCCACCATTAATAACTCAATGCCGGCTATCAATTTGAGCACTGCTTCCGATTTGGCAACGATTACGGAGAGTTTATCCATTGTGGAGATATCCAAGGAGAAATCTACTGATTTTAAATCAAGTGAATCAGCAGCAGCAGCGAATCCTGTTGCTACCTCAAAGCAGCATGCAGCCAAACGCATTCCACACATTGAGGAGAACAACAAGATGAATGCCAACAATGTGGCCAAGGGTCTCTTGATCAATCTGAAGCAATTGAATGCAGGCGGCGGCAATTCCCAATCTCAATGTGCTAGTGCAGCTGAAGCCCACGAGATCATTGATAAGATGCGCGATGGTGTCGAGATGATACGCAACAATACCAACAACATTCTGTCCTCAGATGAGTTGCACATACCGCGCACGAATGCAACAGCCGGCCTCAAGGGAAATACAAAGGTGTCCGTGCTGATTCAACCCGGTAATCTCCAAAAGAATGAATCTGTCGATGCGGACAAATTATCGACGCCGCCACGGGATGAGAATCCGGGCATTTCCATTGAGAACATTATGAATCCACAGATTTCGAATGATGTTGTGTCCGCTGTCTCCAATCAAATGAGCATTAGTGTACCCAATTTGACCTGTTCCTCGTCGGAGGTCTCATCCACATCTGAGGTGGCCGTCCATACGGGTCTGCTGGAAACATTTGCAGCGATTGCTCGTCGTCGTACCTCGCAGGACACCAACAACGAAGAGAATCAGTCGAACAACACAAACGCCAATAAGAACGAGCACAGCAATCAGAATGTGGGCGGCGCAAGCTCCTTCTTTGCTCGGGGTCCCAATTCGGTGACGAGCCTGGTGAAATTGGCATTGTCCAGTAATTTCCATTCGGGTCTCTTGAGCACCGCCCAAAGTTATCCAAGTCTGTCGTCGAATAATGGCGAGAATTCATCGTCGAACTCAACCAATAAGAAACTCAGCCAACAACATCCAACGTCCTCGATTAATCCAACTCTGACCATGAGTCTGACATCCACATCGAGTGACAGCGAGCAAGTGTCACTGGAGGACTTTTTGGAGAGTTGCCGGGCGCCCACGCTGCTGGGCGACATGGAGGACGAGGATGACATGGAAGAGGAGAATGACGAAGAAGAGAATGAAGATGAATACGAAGAGGTGGGCAATACCCTGCTGCAGGTGATGGTCTCACGCAACCTTTTGACCTTTATGGACGATGAGTCGCTGGAGAATCGTTTGGCCGGCGTCAGCAAGCGCAAATCCTGGGATGATGAATACGTTTTGAAACGACAATTTTCGGCCCTAATACCAGCCTTTGATCCTCGACCGGGTCGCACCAATGTCAATCAAACGACCGATTTGGAAATTTGTCCGCCCGACTCGAATCCGGAAACGTATCAGCAAAGTGGTCAAATCAACACCGAGCAGACAACTCTCGGCCTGAAGCTACGTGGTCCCGGTGTTGGTGGAGTACCCGACGTTGAGATCGATCTGGATAACAGTGAGTGGACCATTTTCCGTGCCGTTCAAGAACTGCTGCAGAACAGTCAACTCAGCAAGAATGACAAATTTCGCAAATTGTGGGAGCCGACATACACAATTGTCTATCGCGAGACATTTCCAACGGTGCTGGAATGCGGCGGTTCCTACATGGAATCGGATGAGGGTCAAAAGACGCCCGGCGTCTCGTCGAGAAGCGGAGCATCGACACTGTCACCTAACTCACCGGTGCACGGCGGCCTAAGCATAACCGATAATAACTTGTGCTCCGTGGAGGATGTACTCGATTTGCTCACCCAAATCAATGCGCTCAATCAAACTGATGAATTGGATGGCGATGAGCAGAACGCAGTTTCCTCAACAGCGAATCCTACTTGTCTACCAGTTGAGCTCTTTATGAGCAAGAAAATAACGAATAAGCTGCAACAACAGATACACGATCCACTTGTCCTCTCGAGCAATGCTCTGCCCAATTGGTGTGAGGATCTGAATCAATCGTGTCCATTTCTATTTCCATTCGAGACGCGACAATTGTATTTCAATTGCACGGCATTTGGCTCATCGCGTAGCATTGTTTGCCTGCAGTCGCAGCGTGACATAACCAATGAGCGCCAGCGAATACCCATAATGAGTCCACGTCGCGATGATCAGCATGATTTCCGCGTTGGGCGATTGAAGCACGAACGTGTCAAGGTGCCGCGCAACAAAGATCTGCTCAAATGGGCCATTCAAGTGATGAAGGCGCATTGCAATCGCAAGTCGGTGCTCGAAGTCGAGTTCCTCGATGAGGAAGGCACCGGATTGGGACCGACACTGGAGTTCTATGCCCTCGTTGCTGCAGAGATTCAACGCTCGGATTTGTGCATGTGGCTGTGCGACGATGAGTTGAATGATGATGATCGGGAGACGACTAACCTCCAGGATGCAGCACCACAATTTCACAACATTGAGGATGCAACGAAACCGATTGGCTATTATGTGAATAGCCGTGAGAATGGTTTGTTCCCGGCTCCGTTGCCACAGAACTCGGAGCTGTGTGAGCAGGTCTGCAAGTATTATTGGTTCTTTGGGGTTTTCATTGCCAAGGTTCTGCAGGATATGCGACTTGTGGATATGCCCCTCTCCAAATCGTTTCTCCAATTGCTTTGTCACAATAAAATATTATCACGCAACGATATCAAGCTTCGTTCCAATGCACGCTTCAAGGATCTGATTGTTAGCTCAGTGGTGTCGAGGGATTTCGAAGGATTGGCAAGCAGCGATTCGAAGGGCTTGAACGATGATTACACCCAATCCAAGTGGTTCAGTGGCGTCCTCAATATTGAGAACCTCAAAGAGATCGATGCAACGCGCTATCAATTCCTAATCGATTTACAGGATCTGCTGATGCGCAAGCAAAGAATTGAATTGGACGAGAGTCTGAGCTGTGAGGAGAAAGATGAATTGATTACAAATCTGAAGATGTGCACGAAAAATGATATTGAAGTATCACTAGAGGAATTAGCCCTAAATTTCACCTATTTACCTAGCTCATCCGTATATGGTTACACATATGCCGAGCTTATTCCAAATGGCGCAGCGATCGACGTCGACATTAATAATTTAGAGGCGTATTGCGAATTGCTACTCAACTTTATGCTACAGGATGGTATCGCCATGCAGATGCAGGCATTCCACGATGGTTTCTGCGAAGTGTTTCCTTTGAACAAACTGGCCGCATTTAATCCAACCGAGGCCAGAATGATGATTTGTGGCGAACAATATCCGCAATGGACCCGCGAAGACCTAATGGCGTACACTGAACCAAAACTCGGCTACTCCAAGGATAGGTGCGTTTAATCAAAGGCTCTTTTTTTTATAATCATTAATCCTTTTTTGTCTTTTTTAGTCCTGGATTTTTGCGTTTTGTGAACGTTCTGCTGAGCTTCTCGGGCGCTGAGCGCAAAGCGTTTTTGCAATTTACAACTGGCTGCAGCAGTTTGCCACCGGGTGGATTGGCCAATTTGCATCCCAGACTGACGGTGGTGCGCAAGGTAGACGCTGGCACAGGAAGCTATCCATCGGTGAACACTTGTGTTCACTATTTGAAGCTGCCTGATTACCCGTCTGAGGATATAATGAAGGATCGACTGTTAACAGCAACCAAGGAGAAAGGGTTTCATTTAAATTAAAATATACAAGAAAAAATCGTTTCTTTTTATTATTCATTTTTATTTAATAAGCAAAATTTAAAAATGGTTTAGATCTATCCCAAAATGCAAAAACCTATGTAAATACTAAAAAGTACGACTAATTAACAAATTGCACCTATTGTCCGAAATATTGTATATTACTTGTAGCTTAGTTAATATCTATTTCAACCTATCAAGACAATTATTGTGGCAATTGCCGGGCTATCATAATTATCAAATTATAATTTGTGGTAAAGTACGTATTTTAATAAATTTGCCTTTGATGTTGAACATTGTTTGTCTTTCATTACATCGTTAACTGTGGGAGATATATATATATAGATATATAGTTGAAGTAAAAAGCAAAAAAGCAAAAGCTTGATCAAAACATAAATGAGCTTAAAGCTCAGCCCTAGTAAGATAAAAGTTCACCCAAACTCAGTAAAGAGAGATGCAGCACTTCAATGCATGTTTTTGCATTTGTAGGACAGAGTCGACCACACAGAGAACTTAAATGTGGACTCATCATGTTTCTCAAGACTCTCAGAAACCAGCGCCTAATTTGTTTATCAGCCACAAGCCACTGCATGATCATCACCTTAACCGGTCGGTCATCTATATGAAGAGTTTCTTAAGACAAGCAATTGTTGAGTGAAAAGTGGTAGTTTTTTTTATTACATCAAAAACAAAGTGCATTGATAAATACACGACTTCAGCAGGATTATAATGAACTTATTTTTAGTCTAAACGTCGCGAAATACTTGTCAATTTGGAATATTGGATTATGGTGTTAAGAACTGATTACTTATACAATAACAAAGTCACATTTACATTATATGTAGCAATGATTTATTGTTATAACTGATCATAAGCATATCGTTAGTGATACATCATAACATCGGTGCTTTGGTACATGCACATATAGGCATCGCAAAACAGACGCTTTGCGTGTTCAGGTAAAACTTTATCCTTTATTGATCTTTCATTGATTACTCGAGCGCCCTCATCGGATAGCCATTGAGGCAATTCCCGAACGGATATCATTTCAGGTATATTATATCCATTTTTTTCACCTAAAAAAGTAATCAAATTTAATTGTGAATCAATTTTATAAGTAGCTTTTCGATTTTTACCCTTTCTATCTGCCATTGAGTCAAAGAAACACCATGGAGCATCTGGTCCTGATCCTGCCTTTACGAATGCCACATAATGAGATGTTTCTATACAGACAACGGCAAATAACTCCATATACAGTCTGGGTAAAGTCATGTGATCAGCCATCACTTTGAAATCCCTTGGCACAGACAGTTTTTTCGACTCATGATTAGCTCTGCAATTACATAATGCGCAATTAAAGTATATTAACTTGATATGTATTTAATAACTTACCTTTTAGCATGCATATGAGCCGTATTAAGGCATTTTTGACAAAAGGCTGTGCCCTCAAGACCAGAGCCTGCCTGCAAGGAACCAAAACATTCGCGACATTCATATTCAGCCAGTTTGCCACAGACCGAACACTGTCGCGGTGCTAATAAATATAATAGAAAAAACATATTAAATTCTTAAAGTGACGACTTTCCGTAACTTACAGTCTTCAATTATATCTGTAATATCCAGAACTTGGGATGGTAAAATTCGGGAATACATTTTATAACTCTTGCCAAAGCGAGGCATTTGTATAATAAGACAAGACGGCACTTCTTTCAATTTGATATCGGACGAATGGAAACTTTGCTCGAATAGCTGCTGGACCGTTGGAAATGTCAGTCGTTCGTCTTTCTCCACAAACAATTGATAAAAATATGAATCTTGTCCAGAGCTCAACTAAAACATATACATTTTGATCGGATTTAATTCAATAAATGTTGATCGTAATAGTTTAGCTTACTTTTAAAAATGGTTCCACTCGCATTATTTGCGACAGCAAACTGTTTAAGAACTCTTCTGGATCCTTCTCCTCACTGGTCAATCCGCTCACAGAACTAAGTTGATCCAAAAATTTGCGTAGTTTCATTACTCGATCCGCACGAACAAAAACATTCTTTCGCAATGGATTAACAATTTCATCTCGTAAAACGTTCTGAACAGCACTATAGTGTGAAATATCCTGGAAAATTATATAATAATGAATAATACATCTCATGGAATAGTGAAAGAAAACTTACCTGAGCATCTGGTCTTCTATACAAAATGGAATCAAATACGCTCGTGAACGTAAACATGGAAAATAATGTTGCGTCCAGATAACACGAATTGTGGTGTCCCTGGATGCCTTTGAATTTGCCGCATATATTTTCCAGTTCATCGATGTTATGTATGCCTAAAAAGAGGATTACAAATAAACACAGGTTAACACATATTATTCAAGTTAATTCCTCTGATTTCTCTTACCTAATGGTGCAACAGCGCCCAAAACTGGAGGGCAATCAACATGTCCAAATTTAACAGCATTCGTATCGGTTGAAATAACGCTTACTGAATGATTGCCCTCGGTTTCGACAAACCTACGATCATTTGTGCATTTACTGGGCGGCACAAAAATAGCTCCACCTTCGCGACACTGAAACAATCTAGGAGAAATCAAAGTTTTCGAATTAGATTATGACAACTTAAGCTGGATATACGTAGATCATTTACCGAACACCATTGTAAGTTCCATCCGATGTGGTAAGATTCTTTAGGTTTGGATCGTCTTCGACTTCGATGCCAACTAATATGTGTGGCAAGTCCGGCGCTATGCCGATCCAACGTATTACGCCATATAGATCGGCACAAATTCCGGAATCCGATACCTCAACGAGAGATCCGATGGTCAGCTTAGTTCCAGGTATTTCATGTAACTCCTGGTAATTTGAACTGTTTATCTCTAAAAGCAAAAATGTACACAATGTTTACATTTTCATATTGTTTATAATATGACAATAAAAATGATTCAAAATGTCCGACACAATGCGGCTGAAAATGTTTTGATGCATACCTTCAAAGCAATTTTCTGTATTCTGTACACTGAACTCCAAAACCGTCAATGGAATATCGTACATTTTAATGAATGAATGGTTATGACTGAGAGAAAATCGAATAAAACTTCCAATTTTAATGATTATTCAATAAAAAAACAACACGACTCTCAAGTAATAGACAATTATTGTGGCGAAAAATTCTACTTCGTTCATGCATGTATTTTTATACATAGTATTCACAGCGCGAAAAAGTTATTTTTACAATGCCTATATTTATATAAGTATATATGTACATTTATGTCGCAAGAAAGATTGAATAAGATTTTGAAGCACACTTGCAAGAATATTCAGTTTTTCAGTTCAAATCTTTTCAAGTAATCGTTTTTCGAGCGCAAAGTTATTTGTTTGGGCAAAATAAATTAACAACGTTATTATTTACTTTTCATCGAGGCACAAGTTCTAAAAATAAAACTGCTGCTGTTTTGCATACACTCAAAATCAGTCTAAATATATGGGCAAGGTAAAAATCGGCCTGATTTGATTTACGTTATTTATTTCATTCGATTTTGAAATTATTCATTCTTCTTACCAGGATTTGCAATAGATTTGACATCCACAGGTGATATAACTTTTTGCGCAAAGTCTTCCTTATTCCTTACAAAATTAGCAGACGTTGTTACCGATTTTTCTAAATTATTGTCCGTCGGTTTTGGTCGGTTTAAAATCATGGCAGCTCCTCCAGCATTTGTTGGCCAATTCGAACCAAGCAAATCGGCCAAATCAACGTTCTCCTTCGCCTGGGGATTGTTAACAATGATAACATTATGTTCGTTCTTCGTGGACTCCTCTATGTCCGATTTGTTGATGACGATAATGTCACGATCCTTAATGTTCATGGTGTCACCAGCATGAAACGTGTTCTTTCGAAATCCTGTTGCTTCCTTTGCATTGAAATGATTTGTACTCTTTCGTTCCACAGATGCCGGCACATTATTGCCTATAGCTATTTTATACTCTTTATTGCTGGATTTGCTCTTGTCACCCATTGGCATACAATCCTCAGTTTCGAAGGGTTCTGCCATCGTATCCAGATCGGCTTTAGCTGGACTCCGGCTAATTAGTGGGCTTGAATCATAAAACTGGGATGTCGGCTGTCGTTTCCTTTGTGTGGTATGAACATTTGGCACAATGGCTGTGTAGACCCGTTCAATTGTTTCATTAATCAATTTCCTTGCAGATAATTTATTCTTCAATTCATTCGGAATGGGAGTTATCCAGTCAGCGGTCGCAAATATCGTTAAACTGGACTCACACGGCATATATTTCGATGCGAATGGAATGTCCTTGGCTTGTGGTGAGTATCCATTATTAAGATGCTAAAATATATATACAAAATTATTTAGAATAGATAAGAAAGTTGCAGTCGGGCATAATCTGATACTTCTTGCAGAGGTTGGATGCCGAATTTTAAAGGAAGTCACCTGCATTAGCTTTATGTTTTTATCGATTTGTGCTTATCGACGTTATCGACTTCCCTTCTGTCTTCTACATCAGATTATATATATAAACAATACTTAGCAGCGACTTTTCCTCACCAATATTTCCAACCCAAAAAAATAACCAACTGGATTTAATTCCGGTACTGGGCCAATGTACCGTAGAATGCAATCAAAATATGTATTTTTCTTCTTAAACAATTCCCCATGGACACTCAAGAGATCATCGACTTTAAGGTTCATCAACCAGAGGCATTGTTCCTTGTTGCAAGCCAAACGCAATCGTCGCTCCAAATTCACAATGCTTATCACATATGGCCAAAGAGCCTCGGCCACTTTGACCAAGTAGCTTGTCCTGCATTCGTAAAAGTTGTTATTTGTAGAGGTGTTCTTCTTGAAATCTATGATCTGAACAATGTTTTTATCACTTTCGTTGCCATCGGGAGTGCCAATAATTTTAATTAATGCTCCTGGTTCGACCAGCAGCGGTTTCCCGAAGTGCGTGTTTGTATACGATTTGTTGTTAGCATCGCAGTCCACATCGGAATGGAGAAGCTCACATGAGGTCAGCTCAATTTGACGCGAGATGAGCGCATATTTTGAATAGTTTAGATTGGTGTCCATGTAAATTAATCACCAACAAATACAAAAATGTAATATTTAACATAAAATTGACTAATAACAAATAAGTAAACGATGATTCAACAAATATCGATGTATATTTAAATGGCTCGATAATTATGTCTAAGTCGAATTCACTGTTTATATCGATAGCCTGATTAAAAAATACCAACGTTTATACGGCATCGTTGTTATCATAACAGTTTTGGCTTACGTCCGTTATTAAAATTAGAACACATTTTTAATCCGAACAATTGATATTAAATTCAATCCAATTTGTTTGATCTGTGCGATCGGACAATTTTTTTATATTGTGTTGATGAATTTCATGCAAAAGATTTTTATTTACTACCTTTCTTAATACTTGCGACGGTAAAGGACACTTTTTAAATAAATACATAGACTATTTGCAATAGGTAATTTCTGTTAAAAATATAATTATCCTAATTATCCTCGTAAAGCACTAAGCTTCATTACTAATTGCAGCACTCGAAAACAATCGGTAAATAACAAGATTTCTTACTCTTACTTGTAAGAGCAATTGAATACGCACTGATTTAACACAAGTACATCACAGGTTAAAAACAACCCCAAAATGTAAAGAGCAAACCACTATTATTCTTTAAGAGAGAAATGACCAAAGCCTGTCCACTTGTTTCACTTGAATAATATTATAAATAATTGCGAGACAACACACTTGCACCTATGCAAATATAATCATGCATATTTAATCGCTAATCATCTAAAATATTGATACATATAAATTCTTCACATAAGCATTTGCCATAAATTCTGATTATCATATAAGTGCGAAAACCTATTTTAGCCACCCCTACGGTTTATTAGTATACATTCCTACACTTAAAAAATGACAACGTGTTCTATTTTTAAATAGTTTAATGGTATATTTAGAATATAAATTGAATACTTATATTTTATCGAAAGCGAGATAAGAGACTGTGTATCAAATACATAGTAAAAAAAAATACAGACTCGGAACATAATTCAAAAATTCTTTTAATACATATTTGACTGAATATCCTAGAAGCCTGAAAGTCGCTTGCTTTTTTATTAGATGAAAATATAAATAATGTGAAATTAATAAAAAATCGCTACTATTGTTAATAAATAAATTTAAAATTTTACAAATTATAAAGATTTTTGTAATATTTAATACTTAAATAATTCAATAAGAGCAGTCAAAAATACAAAAATATTTATATATCAATTCATAATTTTTACTTAAAGTTTTAGTCTAACCCTTATCTAAGTTTTTACAAGAAACATTATTTCGAAATATTATATTTTTGCTGTGTACTTACAGCATTGCCCTGTATTAAAATCCTCTCAGTATATCTGATGGCAAGCAAACTTGCTTTTTTTTTGGGGGGAATTCTTAAAACAACAGTCGAATGTAGGTTTCAGTCCCGGGTTGCCTGTCGCTGGGTAATGGTCTTCCATTAAACATAACTGAAACCCAGTGTTTGCGTTTTTGGCTATCATTAAAGTATGTATGTGTATACACACTCTGAAGGTTGTGATTTGATTTTGTAAGAAAATGAAAAATATGCACAACTCTTTGAATGGATGTAGAATAAAACCATTGAGTGGGTTGCTTGCAATTTTATATATGCTTGGTGTTATGTGAAATTCATGCATAACATATACGCTTGATGTATGCATGTATGTATGTGTACATATGCATGCATGCATGTATGTGTTAATAAAACAACAAATTTAATGTGAATTTGTAGTCAATAAGCATGACAACACACAATTTATGTGCAAAGAGGCCGCTACATTTGCTACAAATGTACATATATGTATATATATATATGTATATATACATAAATGCATAAATATATACATATATTGGTACAAGCATACCAATTATGCGAATTTTTTTTTGTTATATATTTATGAAACAGGCTGTATTTTTGAAAATGCCCTGCAAAGGGCAATTTATAAGCAATACATGCGACTGTATAACGGTAGTTGGGGTATTTATATAATTTCACCGAATTGCAAAAAAAAAAACGTTAAAATGTTACAAAATCGTGAAATGTTTTGTTTTTATTAAATAATAATTTTATACACAACCATAAATAGTTAATAATTAATAAATAAATTCAAATGCAAAATTAAACAAGTGAATAACAACAAACTAAAGGTCGGATAAACATGCCCAAAGGACAACTACCAACAACAATTTGAATACGCATACACATGCACAGACACAAGTATGTATGTGTGTGTGTATATGTAAATATGCATGTATGTATGTGTACACGTCTTATGTTACCAGACTTCTTAATGATTTCGGTCCGATTTGAGTTGCCCTAACTAAAAGCAGTCTACTATTATTTCTTGCCAATTGTTACCTCATAGTGCTTATGTAAAGCCACACACACACAAAGCACACATACATACGTATATATATATATATATATACAAATATATATATATCCTTATAAATGCTATTACGTGTATACTTAATTACAAAAAGAAGCTTCCTGGCCAATTAGCATTACAAACAAAACAAGCAAAATATGTGTTTGCACATTGAATTTGCGCCTGTGAAGCTTAAGAAGTGGGCGACTATAAATATATATATATTTAAGCTGTCCACGTGTATATATTTCTCGTTAAATATTGTTGAAATAAGAAGTGAGAATTCTATGTTTCTATCCATTTGACTTGATCGATTTATTAAAGTTCACGACCTCAAAGCGCGTCATTTCCTTATTGCCACGCCCATATCCGCCTCTTACAAAATGGCAACAAACTGGCTAAGACTCTGAAATTTGAACTGGAGCCAAGAGCTTAGGCTGGGAACAGAGCATTGTGTGCTCGAAAGTTTCTCGCTGCAACAAGCTTACTTATTCCAATAATGATACTCATTCATAACTAACTTATTCCAATAATTCACTTAATATTCGTTCGCTTAGACTTTAAGACTTTTAGCCACGCCCCCTCCTCCTTAAATTCTACATACAGTTCAAATTACATTTTTTACTTCTGCTGACTTCTCGAAAGATGTTATCAAACTTATCAGGCTGTCACACCCACTTACGCCCACCTGTTAAGAGCTGTTAAAAACTAGGATCAGCGACTAAAAAAGATATTCGTCGTCGTGCAGAAATAAATTGTACTTTTGTGGCATAGATAGTTGCAGTCAAAGGTTGCGATATTCAAAGGTTGATATGTGAGAAGGGCCAACTTGAGAGACTGACTGAAAAAAAAAAGAAAAATCAATGCCAACTTAACCTTAAGGACTAATGAAGGCTTTTCGCTATTCGCTTTTGCATTGTGTGGTCTCGGCTTGAAGAGCTTTGTGAATTTCAAAAAGTATGATTATAAAAGCAATAAGGTTAAACTACTACACACAGCAACAAAAAAGTGGCTGACATTCAAATCCAGTTTGGCTTAAAACAATTGGAGACCTTGTCAAATGAGAAAATACAAAATCAATACGTGATGAGCATAAGATTAAAGAAGATTAACATTAAGAAGAGATTATTATATCCTCACATACCATTACATATATAGTATATTTCGTAAATTTGCAGGTTGCAAAGCACACATTCCCTGAGGCTGTGATTATGTTTATAATTTTGTGAAGGAGAAATGTAAACAAAACATGTCCACATATTTCAATGTTATGTATTGTACATAAATTATGTGAATGGCCCCAGGAGCTAATGCTATTATCGTGAGGTCATCGATGTATATTGGTAAGAATTCTCTTATCTTACTTTGGATATTGTAAATTCTTTATCAAGCAGTTCTCAAATATTATAAATATCGTATTTATTTCAATCTTCTCTGGCTTTTCAGAAAATTGGCTCGACCATTTTTCGCGAATCGATAATAAGCGATGACAAACAAGATTCCAGCATGATGATAAAGCCAAAGTGAGTAAGTTTGCAATTTGGTATGCCTTCTACAAACCCACTTTCTCGTTTTAAAACCAACCCTTGCCTAAGACTAATAATGCTGTCATAGATTATTATAAATTATTAAAGTATTTTTTTTTAATATCATACTACGTTGTATCTTAGAATATAATATAATAATAATAATTATATATTTTCTTACATCCATTTTGTATAGCTCTTTTCTTCCGAAACCGTCCGAAGCACACTTCGACTTGCCATAACTTCCAATTATTCAAAAATTTAGTTTCGCTTGAAACGTCCCTCTTGGATTCTTAGAAAATGCACGCCAATGCTGCCTCTGATCGCGGCGGATCATGGAGACTACCACCCGATGAGACATTACAGGTTCAAGATCCGAAAGTAAAAGACCAAGACTTGGATCTTGATGAAGGACACAACTGGCGCAGTATTATATTCTCTCTGTTGGTTATTAGTTTTGTAATAGCTGGCATTATAACTGCTATATATTTATTGGGGTACGTATATAAGCAATTATTTATGCGAAATAATAATAATTTATTTATATTTTGTTTAGGTATGTGGATGAACTCCTTTATTGGTCTGGTCGTCGCATGATTCTCGATGAATATTTACAAGGGGAGTTGACGCCGACTCGATTGCAGCCATCCTGGGTGACAACGAAGAAATATGTATTTCAATCCGATGACGGTGGACTCTCCATATTGGACACAACAACGAACTCAATCAATATTTTAGTTACCAATCACACCATTCGTCAATTAAATGTTAGGGGCTATCAATGTTCGCACGATCTTAAATATGTCCTCTTCAGGCATAATGTGAAAAAAGTAAGGCAAAGAGAGATGGATAAAGTCTTCTTCTTCTTTTAAAATTACACATAAATAATGCCCGATATTGCAGATATTTCAGAAATCGTTTACTGCGTTTTACACAATCTATGATGTGGATAATGACCACCATATGCCGGTCAAGTTGAAAGACTCATCGAAGGTGCAACGAACGCGACTTCAATATGCGTCCTGGCTGGGAAACACAACCTCAATCATTATTGTTGCTGACAATGATATATTTGTAAGACAATCGCCATCGATGGAGGAAGATATAAGGATAACGACAACAGGCCATGAAAATCACATATATAATGGAGTACCAGATTGGCTTTACCAGGGTATTTTTTGAATTTTCAACTATTTTAATGCTAAATTGGAAAAATTGAACAATTTCTCATTTATATTTTAGAGGAAATTTTTGATATTCCGGAAGCAATTTGGTCATCCATGGATGGCAGTCACTTTATGTTTGCCTTATTTAATGATACGCATGTGGGGATGATGACATATCCATGGTTAGCATCTGGAGCCATAATCGCTGGTAGCGGTATGACATCGGGAAGCTCATTTCCTGAAACGAAAAATGTACGTTACCCAACGCCAGGCACTGCCAATCCAGAAGTTCAAATGTGGATCGTCGACATTACCAGTTTTGTATCCATCGCCAAAATGGAATTGCGACCGCCACCTTCTCTAAATGGACAGTGAGTCAAATGACAATTTAATACTCTATTAATTGTGATATTTTAAGAAATTATTATTCTCTTTAATTACAGTGAGTTTTACCTAACATCGGCCAGCTGGGTATCCGGTGGCAATAATCAGGTATCTGTCGTTTTTATGATACGCTCTCAAAACTATAGTATAATCGCCACATGCGCAAAGGAACAAAATTGGACATGCGTTGAAGTAAGTGAAAATGCATATTTATTTATGAAAATATGATGCAATAATTGATGTACATTATTTAGATACATTCCGAGCGTGCTCCAGAAGATGAATGGCTAGATATTTTCCCCCATCCGGTGTTTGCTCCAGATGGCAACAGTTTCTTGCTGCTCGCAGGGATACAGGAGTCGGGCAATGATCATTTCACCCATATTAAACACATAACCATTTCACAGCAAAGGATTTCAGTGATATCGCATGGCCGTTATGAGGTAAATTCATTTGATTTTCATTTTAAACCTTTAATCAATGTCAATTTTGTTTGTTTATAAAGGTTTTAAAAATCTTGTGCTGGGATACAACGAATCATGTGGTTTATTATCTTGCCACTCAAGACAAAAAGCCTGGCCAAAGGCATCTGTATTCCGTTAAGGATCCCGTGCATGATGATACCAGAAAGTATGTAAACTATTTTTAACTTGTTTCTTAACTAATTGTTGTCTCTTTTTATTGCCAGGAGCGAACCTCAATGCATCACTTGTGATCTGGGCGAGGCTCTGTGGAGTAGCAGATATTACTATACGAATTGTTCCCACTTTGATGCCCTCATCACACCCACAACTGGCGTTGCGACAAACTATGGAATTGAGTTCTACATCTTGGAGTGTCAGGGTCCCGGATTACCCGTCTCGGGTGTGCATGCGCAGAAAACCCACAGTCTCGTTAAGATCTTGTACGATACACGGCCCTTCTACACGGAAAGGTTGCAGAAACTAGCACTACCCATTCAAAGATCATTCGAAATTCCATTGCCCCATGGTAGCCGAGCCCAAGTGCAATTACTTTTGCCACCCAGCTGGCGGGAGGAACTCCGGGACGCAGCATTTCCGGTTGTTGTTGAAGTGTATGTTGTTTTCAACTACAACATTTGAACAAATATTCAAATATTTGCTTCTTATTCCTATTTTCAGAAATGGTCGTCCTGGCTCAGAGTCTGTTTCTGAAAAGTTTCGAATAGATTGGGGCACATACATGTCCTCCAGAAATGATGTCATCTACGTGCGCCTGGATGTACGAGGAGCAAAAGGTCAAAGCAAAAAATCCATATACCGTCATCTGGGTGGAGTCGAAGTTCAGGATCAAATTTCTGTTTTGAGGTAAGTAAACAATTTGAAATTAAAAAAAAAGAAACTGGACTAAAGTAAACATGTATTTTATGCAGATATCTTCTGGACACTATAAGTTTTTTAGATGAGACTCGAGTTGGTATTTGGGGTTGGGGTTATGGGGGCTATGTGACCTCGATGGTACTGGGCACCCAGCAAGACGTCTTCAAGTGTGGCATATCTATTTCCCCTATCGCAGATTGGCTCTACTATAGTAAGATACAATCACAACTTAAAGTCATCAAGTCTATATAAATAATGTATTTGAACTAAATATAGACTCTGCGTTTACTGAGCGTATATTGGGCATGCCTGCCGAGAACTATAAAGGATATGTGGAGGCAGATGCAACGCAACGAGCACGTCTAATCAAATCAAACTCATTCTTCTTGATTCACGGCTTGGCAGACTCAACTGCACCGTATGTGCATGGTGTTCAACTAGCCAAATCATTGACAGAAGCAAATATATTATATCGATATCAGGTAAACCATAATATATAGTGAGGCAAGCCAATTCTAATAATATTTTCAGCAAGCGAAACTTTGTCTTTGATAATTTATCCATTTCGTATATTTAAAAAACATTCCACATCTTGTGCAAAGTTCCAATATTACCCCTATTAAAAACATGCTATACTTAAATTGTTTACAGACTTATGCTGATGAGGGCCATGATCTGAATGGTGTGTTAGAGCATGTGTATTCGTCTATGGAACATTATTTTGCGGAGTGCTTGAGCTTGGATCCGGATGATACTAAGCCAGATCTAGATCAAAACATGGTACCTGCTGAGTAGCAGGCTTAAAACAAAAACAAAACCAAAACATTTTTATATGTAAATAGAGTAGATTAATTATTATAATATTATGCAGAAATTTAAAATGTTATACTATTACAAATACACTGGTTGTTTTCCAAAGAAGGATATATTATAGATTATAGCATG
Organism: Drosophila nr. medialis 2 BK-2023a; assembly: GCA_035044325.1. Lineage (NCBI taxonomy): Eukaryota > Metazoa > Arthropoda > Insecta > Diptera > Drosophilidae > Drosophila > Drosophila nr. medialis 2 BK-2023a. The sequence goes on from JAWNMH010000394.1 coordinate 1,865,505, forward strand.
GCTCATGTAATGCTTTGTACTTCCAAATATATTAAGTATTCAAATTAACGTCCTCAATCTTCCAGTTATGCATAATATCCTTTCGATGATTGTATTATGTATCTTCCAATCCATATTATCCTTTCCTTTTTGTATATATATATTTCTTCCATAGCGAGCCACATTTGTCAATTTTTTTTTGATATTTTCTTTATAACAGCCATGTTAACGTTGAAATACAAAAGTAAATGCTTCCTTTAATCGACCTTCCCAAAGATATATTATAATAATACTATAAGAAAATAGCTTGATTTTGCTATCACCACTTGAAGAAATGTTTTTTTTTTCAATAATATCGCTAACAAAATTTATCAAAGTCTAAAAAAAAAAAAATAAACTAATTGTCGTGAATTTATGCTGGATGGCAGAGGTTTTTAGCAGAAGACTATCAAAAGTGCTTTCAGTAATATATATATATATATATATATATATATATAAAAACAACTCACTCAGGATTCTAAATCAGAATCTATTCGACTTGACCGTTCCGTTTTGGTTTTTGGATTTGACAAAGCAATAGAGTTTTAAGCAAATATTAATAAAAAAAAAAAGAAACATAAAAAAAAAACATTTCAAATAGTATTGTGCCTCAAAAATGATCGCCAAAGATCACAGGGAGCTCGATTTGCAAAAAGAAAAACAAAAAATGAGATGTCTTCACAAGCAATGAGTTATATATGTATATAATTTAAATCGGTTAAACCTAGTGGTTCAGCTGGTTCAGTTCGTTTTCCATTCAAAACGGTCTAGTCAACATATTGACTAATTGTAATCAATTAAGAGGGCAATCAGCTGATTATTAAGTGCACCGCCAAAAAACACTGCTGCCACTAACTACACCACTAAAGATATGTATAGACCCCAAAAAGTCCGAACTACTCAATTTGGTTGTTATTAACGTCTTGCAAAGCTAACATTAAGGGCACTTGTGCTTAGTCGATTAACGAACTGTTCAACGGCTAATTTTAAACAAAAAATCAAATAAAAATAATTATGTTTCGTCAGTTGAATGCAATTATGCACAAGCAAATAAAAAAGAAAATTAAAAAAATGTGAGCATATATATATATAACCGTATTATAAATACATACTATGTATGGATATGTATGAAATATGTAAATGCATTGCTGGCTTTGTAATCTTTATTCAAACTGTAAATTAAAACAGCTGATTAATTAATTAATACATTTAACATTTCTAAAAGAAAATAACCTTCTGATCGACATTTAATGAATTCCCCTACTGTATAGAATAATAGTAATCATAATATTAATAATAATAATTGCTTCAAATTAATGTTTTGTATATTGTATAATAATGGAGCATCAAATGAGTGTTTATTAAATTTTACAAGCGACTTGAAAATACATATATATATATAATTATGAATATATGTGAACTTCGGATGCCCGAAGATGTCGTCTGAATTTATTTACATTATAAGATAAACATGGTGATTAGTAATTTTACATCTAGATTGTACTCGTATGTAGTTGTAATTGCTATTGAATTTGTTTTTAATCTTCCTCACTTATTTGAACAACAAATAAACCGAATATATTTTATTTAGTAATTGACAGAACAAACTTGTTTCATACTCAAATCCAAACCAAAAATGTTTTGCAGACCAAAATTGGATTTCATTCTCTGGTGGATTTTATTGGTATCCGAAATCCATTTTTATCAATATTCGCGCAAAGCTGAAAGTTATCCAGAAAGCTTTCCCATTGAAGTTTTTCAACTTTCTTTTTGAGCTTTTCGACTGATCGATGCACTGAAAATTATTTACACAGAAGAATAACATGGAAAAATGCATTCTAGCCTGGAGAATGGTTTTTTATTATTATAAAACTCAACATGCAATAAGTACATACATTTACAAGTGATCGAACAGTTTAAACTCATAGTTGCTGCAAACGATTACTTATCCAATTTAACAACAATCGTTTCATAGGCAAACATTTTAAGTCTTTCGAAATAGATCTTCACGTCTGTTTCAGTCATTAGCATACGTATTCCACTATAAAACTTAGACGATAAATTTATTGTCACCTTAGTACTCCCAAAATTTGTAACTGATACAAGCGAATTCTTTCGGGGATAATTCCGGACTATAATTAGAATATCGGCATTGCTATGGGCGAGTATTTGAGTATTTGGTTTATTAATGTCGCCCTTGCATACGAAGCTTTTGTAAATTGCCGGAGACCGTTCACGCAAGGATATCATTCTGTGTACCGTCTGCTGATCCGTCACTTCGTCATCCCAATGTTGAATAACTTGATCGGTAAGCAGGCTATTTTTATTGTTCTGAGCAATGGCCATTTGATTTGTGTGCAAAATATTTGATGTTCCGGGTAAAGTCAACTGCATAATTGTTGCTGGAAATATTCTTTCTAGGTTGGATGAGGGAAGACTGTTGGATGAGGGAAGACTGTTGTCTGACTTAACTTCGCTTAGCGTCCATTGAACCCAAGTCACTTCCTCTCCAATTGGCATTTTGTTTAAAACCATTTGTATGCGTTCCTTCATTTTTAGCGCATTATTCTCAACATTTAGAACAACATCAACCAAATCGATATGATCCAGAAGAGATATTTGCGATTTTGATTTATCCTTGAAGATAGACTCTTCGACAATGAGAACTCTATTCGTGCCAAGTATGCGTTTCCATGATGATAAACACATTGACAAAGCTGCATTGTTTTTTAAGGAATCCAGTCCCTTCAAATAGAATCCGTTCACTCCCTGATCGATCCAATGCTCTAAAGATTCTGAAACCACATCTAAAACTTCCTTTTCGCTTTTGGCAGCAATCACTTGCTGCAATGGCAAATCTAAAAGCAAATTGATATTGTGTGAATGTAAAATATTCGCTAAATTCCGCACCGAACTAAGACTGCCTAGTTCTGGTCTTATTGTAATTAGCGATGAACCGTTGATGTGTCTATCATTGGACGGACCGGGTGGAAAAATAGAGTTCAGCCGTAGTCCGGATATATCCAAATTAGCAAAAAACTCGATGCCGTTTATTATGCCGCCGATGTCACCAATAGTATCATGATCAGAGTCGATGAATGTGGCCGGATTTATTTCATAAAAAACACTCCCTCGATACCATGAAAGTCTGCAGAGCAAAAATAGTAAGTTAAATTACACTTTCACGTAAAGTGTATTCAGTTGTACTCACTTTGGGTTACAAACTTTTGGCATGGTTGCAATATTGACAATAACTATTGAAACCATTGCCATGATTCCGGAGATGAAGAGGAAAAATGTACACTTTCGTATAATTGGCCAGTTCCAGGATACAAAGTTTGGGGTCTCTTTTGATTGCCGTCTGTTGCCATTTAAAAAGTGATTATTGGAAGCCTATTTGGAGCAGGATCAATTGTTAATATTAAGCCACATAATGAATGCACTTTTCAATTACCTGATTTGTGGTAATGTTGTTGTTTTGTAAATGATGATAGTTCACTTTGTTAAATAGATTGGTTGAGGTAGATTCCATGGCATCCATGGCGATGCCATCACTGCTGCCCGAGGAACTAGTTTCCGCCTTGCAATCTGTGTTGCTTATATTTGATGAGGTAATATCGTTAGCTACAATATTCGGGCTCAGTGGGTGGGATGGTAACAGGACCGGGTCCAAAGCGCTGTTGTTTGAATGCAGCAATGGACAAATGGAGGCCTCTTCGTCCGGTAAAAATGTGGATGTTGACGGTGATTCAAGCAGTGTCTGTGGAAGCTCGACTTCAAGGAAACCGGGTTCCGTTGAGATACCCATGCCATCCATTTTATTATATCCTGGAAATATCAATTTATTTACTCAAATTAAACAGATTACATCAGATACAGTATTGCCGATTTGAACTGGATACTTATTTATTTATTTGCTTATGCCCGACTATTTAGTCTATTTTTTTTTTAATTCTCAGCGTTTTCAGCAACAGACGCCAAATGAATAATTAATCCCAATAACTCAGGGCAACTGTGCAGCATCCCGTGGACAATTCTTTGTTGTTGCTCATGTGATTAGTATTCACATATATATCTGCTACATACATATCCCATGCGGCTGCCACAAATTTACGCCACAATTATGTATATGAACACACATACACGCGCAAAAACATACATATATTTCAGTCATTTAAATGCGTACTTCGTTATAAGATCTGTGTATAAATCTCTATTGCCATACAAAAAAACATATTTAACACATATCTAACATATTTGTTGAACATTCAAGTGATTTATTTAATAAGTTTTTCAATTACATTAATATTTTGAATTAATTTACCCAAGAATGTTATGGAAAACCTGCTGCTTCTCCCAAGAATTCAATTCACTGAAATGAAAAGTTTTATTTAAAAGCGCATGCGCTGTTGGGGGTAAATATTATCATAATATCGAGTATGCCAATTATGCCATCGATGATTAATGCTATTATCGATATTATATCTATTTCGATATATTTTTATACCTTGCAAAAGATTCGAAGCCGTTATCATTTAAATAAACGAAGTTTGCTTTTAATTTTGAGGCAACAGTTTTTAGTCGAATAACATTTATTCTTTAAGGAAATGAATTAACTTTGCAAAGAACGTTTTTTTATCGGGATAATCGTTTGTTAGCGTCTGCACAATTTCCATCAGGGAGTCGTTCATTTCCATTTGATTTTCAAACTGCAGCTGAATTGTGCTCTCAGATCGCAGAATTTTCTGTTGTCCCTTTGAGTTGAGGAGCTTGCGAAATGCTTTTGCCCGATTTTGTTTGCGCACAATTTGCTCTAAATTAGCATGTTTCTTCAGCATACTATCTTCGATTTGGGCCCGAACACCGGTATCTTTGTCGGTAACTTCCTTCAGGTCATTTTCTATTTTCCGGAGAATGTAGATCATACGTTCAATTTTGCTTTTATCATCGACTATGCGAGTCTCTTGCAGAAATGTTATTTCATTTTGAATCATTTTCGTTTTATTGCGCACCTCATCAATTTTAACTTGTACCTGCGACGAATTCTTGATCCTTTTCTTCTTGCCATCGATGTGTTCCTTGACAGTTGCGTTCACGAAGATCTGCTCACGATGCATCACACAATGCTCCAGATCTTGCACCAGTTTTTCCTGTGCCCGCTTCAATTGATTAAAGCGAATTGTCATTCTATGGATTTCGATTTTCATGGCACCGATTTCGCCATTCAGCGATCGCTCTGTTTTAGTCCAATTGATTGTTTCCTCAATTAGTTTATGCTTTGTTTCCCAGGACAACGATTCTCTATGGTTGTCCAGCACCAGATCCTTATGCAGTTCAATTTCATTTTGCAATTCATTAATATCTTTTTCCAATTTCAATGTACTCATCTCAGTATCCTAAAATATGAAGGTGTTAAATTAAGTTTCGGATAATTGCATTTACGTACTTTTAGTTTTTGACTTAGCTCAGTTTGTTCGTGCTCGTATTCGCTCTCTTCGACGTCATGATTTTTTCGCTTAGTGTACACTTTTTCGTTAAGCAGCTCCAATTTGGAGGTATATTTCTGAATATCCAGATTTAGGTCTCTCGTCTTATTTTCGGAAATTTCAAGTTCTTGATCCACCTTTAAAGATTTCTGCTTGATGATTGACAACTCTGTTAAGATGGGTTTAAATTAGGAATATATATTTAAGAACAATATTATATTGTATTAAGGAAACTTACGTTTTCGCGTCACCTGAATTTCATGGACCTGATCGCCTCTCTTATGGGTCAAATTGACAAAGTGGTTTTGAAGCATTATCCAAAACTGTTGATGTTCCCTGATACTATGCTCGCCAATGTGAATCGATTTCTCAATTTGTTTTATCTAAAATGATGTATGATAATTGCTGAATAAGTGAATAGTTTTAATTATTTCAATGCCTTACCTTCAGTTCGGTTGGATTACCACATTCAGAGCCAAAGGCGGCTTGGATATCTTCGATTTGGCTGTTCAACTTTTCAAAACGCTTCATTTTAATGTCAATCTTAGCTTGCAATTTCTTCAGTTCTTCGTCGAGATCGTTGGATTTGCCTTCCGCGTTATTGAGGCTTTCTTGAATCTTGGCATTTTCCTTCCGTGCATTAAATAGAATACCTCGCAGCTTCTCCACATCCAGCATAGCCATTGCCAATTGGCTTTGTACTTTCGACAATGATAGATCCACAACTCGACGCTGCTCTTGGGCCTTGTTCAATAATTTTAAGCGATAGGAACTGGCCTTATCCGTAATCAGTTGGTCCTGTGCCAACTTTAGTATAGCTTCCTCAATTTTAAATTTCTTTTGATGATTTTTATCCAAGGTGTGGTCAAGCCGGCGGACTTCTGATTGTATTTTAGTCCCTTCACGTGTTGCTTCACTCAAATCGGTTTCAGTTGCAGCCAAAAAGTCGGGAAATTCATCAAGTTTCAATTTTAACAACGTTATATTATCCAATTCCCGCTGACCTGCACAAAATACCATACATACATAATTTAAAACAAATAATGTTGGAAATTGCTCAAATACTTACAGTCCCGACTAAGGCTATTCATGTCATCTGCCAAGCGCTGCTTAAATGATTCCAGCTTTTTATTTAGTTCCATTTCGCGTGCAATCTGTTTTTTAACTGCCTCAATCCCATTCGAGTTGAGTTTTATCGACTTCTTTTGCTTACTACAACAAAATCATATTTTTCTATCATATCAAAATAAGTTACTTAATCATACCGCATACTGTCCTGGACTTGGAATAGAATCTTATCTCGCAGCTGAATTGCAATGATGACCTCAGACCAGGCCTGTACTAAACGCTTGTGTTCATTTTGCAGGGCCTCCAAATCGGTGTTGGCATCCGAGATGCTCATATTTAGTACATTGACAACCTCCTTGATAGCGATTTCATCGTCGCTGATTGATTGCAATTCGGCTTCTTTTTTCTTCACCTCCATGTCGAGACGATAAAATAGTATATCCGATTTGCGTTTCTCTTCCGACAGTTGCTTTTGCAGTTGAGCATCTCGGCTAACGATGCGTTTGGCATTCTTCACCTCATCTTCGACATCGTAAGCCCATTGCTTAATATTGCTACGTAGACTCTGCAAATCCTCCAATTCCATCATTCGATTGTGATATAGCGATTTTTGTGCTCTTGTCAATTTGATTTTCTCGTCATATTCCTTCTTGATCGTTTCGACAGCAGATTCTTCTTGTTGCCGCTTTTCAATGTGCTCATCAATTTGGGCTGAGATCTCCCTGATTTGTTGCTCTTGATGGTTAATGTTACTTTGCATATCGTACAAGAGTATTCCTTGTTCCTCCCGTCGTTCCTCCTTGGCCTTAACTTCATACATCATATCCGTAATCTCATCTTTCAACTGGTTTTTCGTACGCAGCAAATGTTCCCTCAGCGATTGTTGGAACTTTCGCAGCAGCGGATGATCGGGCGGAAGAATACCCAGTTCTTCGGGCTCCAGCGCTGGCCCCGGCACATCCTCCGAACCATTTGTTAAATCGCAATTCTCCATAGCCTTGATATCAGCCATTTTATAGGTAAATATCTTGTGTTGCACGTTCAGCTTACAAAATCTGTATTCACTCTAATCGTGTTCGCCTTATTTGACAAAAATAACAAATGTATTTAAGGTTGTCAAGGATACGGTCGCTAGTAAAAAGTTAAAAAGAAAAGAAGTAAATTTTCTCTACTTAAATGAGCTCAAGTATATTGAATCGATTAAAACAGTTTCTTGTTTTGGATTAAATGTGATTATACAAGTGCAATAGCTTTCCATTGCACTTCCTACTCAGTAACTGAAAAATCAATAATATCGATAAGACCTTATATTTCACTAAATTTGTATGGTAGTGTCATACATTTTGGAAAAATGCTGGTGTCATTCAAAGATGGACACATAAATTGTCAGCGGCTCAAATTTAACATAGCCTCCAAATAAAAAACGTTGCTTAAAACCTCTTTTTATAAGTAAAAATCGACTTAGAATTAGGTTTCCGACATTAAAATCAGTATTAATCTAGAGGTCAAACCATTATCAAAAAGCCATCTTCATAATTTAAGGAGTGTAATTTAAATAATAAATAACTTATAATAATTAATGACACCAAATCCAAAATACGAACAGAAAACTGTTGAAAGATTAGATTCAAAAGTTGGCAATGAAAGTCTAAAATAAATAACTAATTAATTGGATTGCACTTGTGCTTCCCATTGCCGAAAATATATAATAGTTATACAAATACTGATAAGGAATGTATTTTTGTTTGTTTTTAATGTAGATTACAGTAACCAAAGATAAGAAATGGAAACAAATACATATATTCCCACACCACAATGCCAAAGATAAATATTTATGGTTTTCAAATCAAAATGAAAAATAATTATCCAAAAATGCAACATACATTGTTTTGAAGATTTATTAACAACGCGAAGACTTAAAAATTGTTACTTATATCCATAGTGTCATTCAATTCAGTTAATAATTGTATTGGAAATACATACATGTACACATTCAGACGTCTGCATTTGAAAAGATATTATTTTGTAGTTATACACCTAACACATTAACAAATATATGGAATGTTTATTTAATTATCTGATGAGCAAAATACATATTTTACTTCCCGTTGTTAAAGGTAAAAAGGAACAAATGTAAGTAATACATTTATTTTATAATATTATAATTATGTCTGCATAAATGCCGATAGAGAATTCATAAAAACAGCATTAAGACACATAAACATACACATATTTAAATTTTTATAAAAAAAAAAATATAATCGATTTTTCTATCATCACACACATCACACACACACACAAAGTTGAAATAGATTTAAATTTGACAATTTGAATTTCGCAATCGCAATCTGCTGAGAGTTGTTGCGTGGATTTTATGACTTTTGACAAAGTTAAGGAATGTTCGTAAATATAGACATGTCTCTTAACTAATCTTGTTTTTAGTTTTTCTTCTTCTTTTTTTATTTTATTTTGCCTCACATCATTTTGTATCCAAGTATCTCTCAGCATTCTTATATATTTAACAGTTGCCGTGGCAAAATTCTTACATATTTTATTATTTTTATTGGAAAGATTTGAGGATTCGTTTTGTGATAACACAACTATTGGCCAGCAAATGTTTAACATAGTAAATAAAATAAAAACAAAAAAACTTGATTTGAAGACAATTTATTTGATTACATCAGATGAACAGTTTTTGTTGTTTTTGGTCACAGCGGACCTTTTTTTCTGTTTTCTTTTTTTTTTTGTTGACTTGAGTTGCCGTTCGCAAATTTTGATTAATTCAATATATAATGCTTCATAAGTATATACTTTGATATACATATTTACATATGAATGTTTTGACATCTAGCAACGTTTTTCAATTCATTGAAATTTTGATATCTTACAGTTAAGATGTAGAAATGAGGTTTTCTCTTCACATCATTGGTGGAAAATTTGAATTTCTAAATGACGAAATGTGCAGATCAAAAATTGTATTCTTATTCTAATATCTTGAAACACGTAAATGCACATGGAACATGAGCTTGAATGAAAACACACATAGGAATATCAATACCTCGGCGAAATAAATATACGTGCTTATTTTCAAAAATAATAATGATAACAGTTGCGATCGGCGTAACGAAGATTTCCATTGTGTTAACTTATATCATAAAAGTTAACTTCCTCCTAGCTTTTAAACTTGGAGAGTTGTTCATCTATCAGTCAAAAAACTATAATTATCTCTAATATGTAATTAAAATTAAATAATATTATACAATTCTGGGCAAGACACACAATTCCCTCTTGCCATAATTTTCAAATTTAGTTTGAAAACGTTTGAAAAGTCGTAAAGATTTTCAAGCTTCGCTTGCTGGTTGCATTTTCACAGGTCAGTAATTAAATTTTTTGTCAAAGAAAATCCAACACAATTTACAAAAAAATAAAAACAAACTTGCATGCCCAAAAGTAAGTGGAAAAAATGAACATATACTTATATCACTGAGGTATATGTTTAGGTATACACCAAATATTTTGAAGAAATTGTTTGTCGTGCTTTTAAGCAGATTAATTATATGTATATATATGTACGCTAATTTGAGGATTTTGTTGTAAATACAATTAGAATAAATAACCAGAGCTATGAAACGATGCTAACATTAACGTAGGAAGAAGGTGTATTCATTTTTAAAACCACATTACATATATAATTAAATCAAAATAAAACAATTATTTAAAAATGTGTGTGTTTTATTTTGTAATATTTGTTTTTAAAGCGCCTGTTCTGGTTGTCGTTCTTTAAATTTCAACGTTTCATCAAAAATTAACGATTTCAAAGCATCCCGGGAGATATCATCGTTTTCCATATTAATGCGAAACGGTACTTCAGCAACAGGCTAGAAGAGAACAAATCAATCAATATAAGTTGAATTGCATTAAATAACACTTACATCTAAATTAATAATTAGATATTAAAATTATTTTTGGTATTACCTCATCGCCAGGATCATAATACTGCTCCAAATAGGGATGTGCAAGAGCTTCCTCAACTGGAATTCGTTTGTGCGGGTTAAACGTTAACATTTTACCAAGTAAATCCAACGCCAATGCGTCTGCATTGGGAAATAACCTCGACCATGGCACATTTGGCTTAAAAGGCAACGATTCTAAATAATTCCGTGCCTGAAATCAAGCAACAATAATAACAATAATTAATATCATTGAAATAAAAATAGATGATTGCTGGACTTGCCTTCTCATTAATAATACACTCCAAGTCTTCCTGTGATGGGGACCCTAACACGCCAAGTATATGGTTAAGTTGATCCAAATAATGTTTACCGGGAAATATGGGTCGATTACTTAGCATTTCAGCCAAAATGCATCCTACCGACCAGATATCAATTGATTTGGTATACCCTTTTGAATTAAGCATAATTTCAGGTGCTCGATACCATCTAGTTGCAACATATTCCGTTAGGAAACCAGTGTGGTCATGCTCTGGATCAGCGATTCGGGCCAAGCCAAAGTCACAAATCTATATCAATAAATAGTGATTGCTTAAATGTTAATAATTTCAAACATAATATAGACTATACGCACTTTTAAATCGCATGTCTTATTCAACAAAAGATTGCTCGGCTTTAGGTCCCGATGTAAAACATTTGCCGAATGGATATACTTTAAACCACGCAATATCTGGTACAGAAAGTAACAAATATGATCGTTACTCAGCCTCTGCAAATAGAAATGATACAGGTTTAATGATAGTCCCTGTGCTTATCTGATAAGTTAATATATTTACCTGCGTTTTAAGTAGTTTATACAGATCAGTCTCCATTAAGCATTGTACAATATATACATCCCGCATTTGTTCTATGCTATCTACTCGCAAGATGTCACGTATATCGATGATCTGAAATTAAATAAACTTCTTAACATAAAATTATACAAACTTCTTGCATTTGAATTACGTTTTCGTGTTTAAACCTGGTGAGAATGGTTATCTCTCGTAGAGTTCGTTGACAATACGTCTGATGCTCGAATGGAGAAATTTTTTTGATAGCAACTCTTTGATTTGTCAATGTGTCATCCGCAGATCTGCAATTGTATATTAATGATTTTTGTAAATAAATGTTTCTCGAATAGCTGTAAAATAAAATAATGTATGTATTTAACAATTCAAATTCCCAGTTTAATCCAAATTCGGCATTTAGATAATAATACACTAATTGCTCTCCGACCAAACAAAGTCATATTTCTTATTAATCATATAAAAGTGTTTTTTCAACCGACAAAATAATTCAAGTGTCCAATAACAGACTGTTTTTTATCCAAGTCTCGTTAACGTGGACCTTTATGAATTGGGAACACCTGTTATCCGATAGGACGACCGGTTGGTTTACTACCTGATTTTAAATATGTAACCCTTATTTACCTACCTTATGATATGAGTGCAGATTCTCTTGTTAATAATGAACAGATAAGCTAATTTTTGAATGCTCTTTTATCCCATAATCGATGTTAAATTGTATATGTATTTATATAAATTGTTATATGCAGTTACTGATATTTGAAAGTGTGACAAAGACAGCTGTCACCTTAAGAATATATATAAAAATATCGCTCATCTCTATTAAGGATGTATGTACACACTTGGACCTATATGTGTACAGATGTATATATGTATACTGTGTAGAAGGGTAGGCTTATTAGGTGTATTAAAAAGGAAAACTTACACGACCATTCCATATGCGCCTTCGCCAATGTATGTTAGTTTCCTATATCTGGGGCCAACTTCAAATATTTGCCCCCTTATGACTTCGGCGTTGGGATGTGGGGCAGCCACAGCCACAACGGCAGCGGCACCCTCAGCACTAACTCCAGCATTTCCCTCCGCCATCTTATATACACAAATTTTTTTTGTAATCTAAAAATTGAGCAGATAAAAAAATGGAATTTGTATCTTATGTCATGCGTCACACAATTGCCGGAGATATTAAAACAGGTGTGGACAATTACTTGAATTTACATGAACTTATTATAATGGAAAATGTATATGTATATTATTTTTGGGGCAACACCCGAAGCGATTAATTCAGTTTGTCTCCTTTAATACGATAATTGGCCCGATTTTTTGACTTTGAAACGAATGTGATATCAACACGTTATTTGTCATCTATTCGCATGAATCACTGATAATCTAATAAGCTTTAAATTTATCACAAAATAATTTTCTTTTTTATTTATTCATCTATACGGTTGCGATACATTTATTGTACAATGTACATATGTATTTATGGATGTACCACAAATTTGAGATGTTCGGGTCGATGCGATAGTTTTATATTTCGATTATGTCAGACTGGTATTTAGATGGATGTGCATGTTCAGTAATTATTCTTATCATATATTATTATTGACAAGATTCTTATAATTGAAATATATATATGGTTGGACGATTAACAATATTTAAATACAACTTTTGTAGCAGTCAGCTTATGCAATAATTGTATATTATTTTATATGTATATACCATCACCGTCTTCAGTTGTATATTTGCGACTCGGCTTATACATAAAAATTGTGTTATTTGTAACCCTAGCTTGAGTATACACTTAACCAATCAATTGCATAAAATTAAATTAAATTACATTAAATGATGAGCACATCTGTTAAGAGCTGTTGAAGAAAAAAATTGTGTGTTTCAATGTCCACTGTTCCACACGATTGGTATAAAAATCGACGCTACTTTGACTGAAATAAAAAATGCCAAAGAGAGCGATGCCAAAATCCGATAATATTGAATAAACAGTGAAGTATAGGTGTGTTTGCTCTAACTAAAAACCCGAAGTCTACATATATAAAAGTTGTGTTAATAATTCAACATTTCCAGAAGTGTTCAAAATAATAATTCGTTTTTTCGATACCCGCTGTACGCATGTTGATGATCTCGGTCTACGGAATTAGTGAATTGCATATCAAATATAAAAATATGTCGCAATTAATGGATTCTGAACATTTATAACTGAGCAAAAGTGCTAAAAGTCACGGCTGAACTGATTTAAAGTTTATATAAAAATAAACAAAAACGACGTTGAACTTGGACAAATTTTGGGACGCCATATTAATTTTAGCGTATTCCTTATACGAAGGTCACTTACACAGAGACGTACAGTCATTGAATATATATATATATATTGTGTACACATATGAATAAATTTGTATGTGATACAAAGTTATACAACAAATAAACAAAGTACACAGAGTAAAAAGGGCGTTTGCAGGAGCAAAAAAAGGATTCAAATCAAATTTGAACAATAAATTTGTTGGTGCAGAGTGTAATGCTAATGAGACCGTGCCAATTCCAGCAAATCTACAAAATCGAGAAAAAAGTGGCCGTTAAGAAAAGAATTATAGTTCATCCGGGTACCATGTTTAGAAACTGCAAACTCCTCCATACGATTACTTTCTGGGCAATGCACGGATCAAGAGCAAATCAGACGCGAAACATTACAACGCCGATATTTACAATAAGACCGCAATGCGCCTAATTTGCTTTAATTTCATTTCAACAATCCACACACATATATAAATTTGTCTGATTTGGATTATATACAACTCAACCCAATCATCATAATCAACATCATCGCCCGGGTTGTTTTGAGATTGAGCAAATTGATTTGTCCATTAATTTAAAACACAACATTCGCCCGAATCTGATTATTTGGCCCCTTGAGATTTTCGACGGGCAGACGGCAAAATGAAACTGCTGGAGAGCTCTCGTTTCGAGGCCATTAACAATGCCATTTCCATTCAAACTGGAGGCATCACCATTTTTGGACGCATCGAAAGCTATTCGTGGTAAGTTTGCTTTATTCCCTTTCTTATTATATATAAGTACTGATTATTTGTTTCTGTTTTTAGCAAAATGGTTGCAGCGGAGAAGGTGTTGTACAAGCGCTTTACGGCAGAGACCCATGGACATGATCTGCAAGCGTTGTCGCCACCGCAAACCCTGTCGGATCTGTCGCCCAATTTTCATCGGAACAACAGTCAGTCCGGCGATGAGGGCGTCATTCTCTGTGACACGATCTCACGCAAAACTCTTTTTTACTTGATTGCAACTCTAAATGCCTCGTTCGAGCCGGATTATGATTTCTCGGATGCGAAGGCAAGTCGGTAATAATTATAAAAAAAAACACATTTATTTTAATGGTTTTACTTTTGCCTTTTGCAGTCGCACGAGTTTAGCAAGGAGCCTTCTTTGCCCTGGGTCATGAATTCGGTTCATTCAAATTTATCTGCCTTAGCTGGGGATCAGTATCAGGTTTTGCGCCAGCCCCTGTGGTCAGCCGTTGATGATGAGGTTAATCTATCGGAATGCGATATATATAGCTATAATCCGGACTTGAGCTCGGACCCGTTTGGCGAGCCCGGTTGCTTGTGGTCGTTTAACTATTTCTTCTACAACAAGAAGCTAAAGCGCATTGTCTTCTTTACCAGTCGTGCCGTAAAGTATGATCTAAATTTAATCTACTTCATACATTTTTTTAAACTATTGTTCCTTATCCCTCATCTGATTTCAGTTCGCTTTATGCTGGGGAGACATCCGATTTTTCAATGGAAGAGGATCTTTACTAATCAATTGTTGTGTTTGGATCATTTTTTCATTTTGCTCATTTTATGCAAATGCATATAAATAATATAGTTTTTTTTTTTTATCTTTCAAATGTTTTTTTTTTAGTGCGCTTTTAATGGGCACAAAAAAGCAGGCGAGCAAAGCGGTATAAGAAATATCAGATCTTAAATTAACGCTATGACCATGGATTCCAATTCTGTGCATAGCAATTCTCTAAATGCATCACTTGCGGCATCTTTCAAATTTAGAAACTTACACCATACACAATACACATGTAATATTTAATAAAGTATTTTATTCAAAACAATATTAATATAAAACGTTAAAAATAAACATAAGTTTCTAAAATTGCACCAGTGTTTTTATCTACAGCTTATTATCGAGGGAAGCTAAACGATGCAATGTTTTTGTCTAGATAAGTTAATTCACAACTGAGCCACAATGAATTAAAATAATGACTAAAATAAGGTTCAGGATCAGGTATTATATTTAAATCACCATTAATGTCTCAGCTTTGTTTTATGCCGAAAAGAGCGTAAGTCGAATCAGGGGGAAAAAATGCGGATTATTATTTTATTATTATTTATTTATAATTTTTGATATTCATCTAAACAACTAGGCATTTGTGTTATTTGTCAGTCTTTGGCTCTGAAGAATCCGTTTCCGTTGTGATGGTTGTTTGATGCAAAATAGATGGCGCCATTGTCTGCTTTAGTTTCTTTAGAAGCTCTGGATCCTCTGAGCTTAAAAGGATGGTAAAATACTGAAAATACATGTTAAGTTAGTTAAGGTTGAAATGGAGAGGGTTCTAAGAAAAACTCAAAAAGATTCTATAAATAATCCTGACAGAAGATTTTTTGCAAAACAGCCAAGTTTTAACTAAAAGAATTTGGATTTATTTGTGATAGATGCAGTCGGGAATGTACTCACTTCTGAGAATATGGGATATGCACTCCTCTGAGTCATATGTTCCCCGACTAGATTGGACGTCAACAGTTTGGCCAAGCTTTTCCAATCTCGGGTAACCAGACATTTGCGGGCCAAGTTGAGTTTCATGTAGGAGTCGGAAAACCTTTTGAATTCGGTTTGTGTGGTGTTCACGGGCGGCTGACACGATGAATTTCTGTTTAACCAAAATTCATCTTCTGATTCATTGATTATTTGAAGGCTTCGGTTTAGCACATGTTTTGGAATTCGTCGTGGTGGGTAACGCGTAATTCGAAAGTTTTTCTCTATTTTCTCTTCAAATGGTTTAGCTCCAGTTTTGGATGCCCTGAAAGGATCCGTTTTATTTAACAATTTGTATTTCAATGTTGTTTACAAAAAAGTTGTAAATATTTTAATTGCAACAGGATCTTCCACGTCTATAACTTTCTAAAGCTTAGCTTACCGTTTTTTATTTGTTCTTGGTTTGTTTACCATGTTTATGTAAATTCGTAGTTTATAGATCTTTATCAAAAAATTTATTTTTTATGAATTAAATATTATAATATAAAATATTTTTAAGAAAATAAACCAGTTCTACACTTTGTTTTACTTTGATTATGCCTATGGATGGTAAAACAATATCAATTGATCGATATGTCGATATTTAAATACTTAACTCGCAAGAATTCTTCTTAAAATCAAAGCGAAACGATATATCGATATAATTATATAAATTTTCCAACCCTAATGCAAGTCGATATTTTCATTACTTCAGAAAAATTCATATTTTTGTTATTTGAAGGTTACGATATATCGACAATTAAATACTAAACGTCTTCTTAAAACCAACGCTTATCGATATAATTATATCAATTTACCAACCCTAATTCAAGTCTATATTTTCATTCCTTCAGAATAAATAAATATTTATGTTATTAAATTATTGCAATAATATAAGTAATTTAGTTATGTGAGTATTCTTCATTGATTGTTGAAGTCAATTTATCTTGTCTTTAATAACTAATTGCATTCGTTGCAGTAATAATAATAATGGATTCGGAATCAGAAATGGATTTGTTTTCCTCACTTGTGCCGTGTGGCAAGGACTCGGAAATGAATTTGACGAGGCAGATTAAAATTGAAATAACATTTGAGCCCGAACAGATAACGGAGACAACGTTTTACTCGACGCCAACGGAACTGATCTATCATGAGGAAGTGGGTGCAGCTCTCGACAGCGCCGAGGAATGCCCTGAAGAAATTGGTGAAATGAGCCAGCTACAGCTGGATGATAAACAATCTGTTGAGCATTATGAATCTGAAATCTCTGATGCATTAAATGATCATAATTACACGTCACAAGAAATCGTATTAAGTCAACCCAAATTGGGCAGTGTTAAGGATATGCTGCTGAATTACATTGCACCAAGCAAAGCATCCCTTGAATCGGTGCCAACAAATGTCACAAATTTCATTGACAACACCATCAATAAAATCCAAATGTTTCAATTTGATAATATTGAGAGAAATGAGGATGAAATGGCCTCGCCGACGTCTGCAATTCAAAGAACGCTGTCGGAGAATTGCTCGGAGCCCCTCGAAGTCGAGGTCAACGATGAGTATTTTGAAACCCTTTATAAGAACATGGGTGAAAATGAAATTCCTCTAAATACGCTTCTCACAAACACAACTCAATTCGCAAAAGATTTCTATAACGAATGCAAGTCACTGGCATCAAAAACCGAAGAAGAATTTAAAGTATTTATAAACGATAAAATAAATAGATTAAGGACTGTTGCCAATGTTGTGAAGAGGGCTGATAAATGTGTGCAGACAGCTTCGAAAGGCTCCAGCAAAAAGAGGCATCGAATAAATCATCGGGCGAAAAGGAATCTTTTAGATACATCCTCGGATTCCAGCAGTGATAGTTGTGGTGAACAAAAGTTGGAAGTGTTCAATGAGAGCAACAATAATGTGGATCGAGTTCAGGGCTTAAATAATGATATCAAACCGAATAAGGAATTGGAATACAGCGATGGTATTGATCTTAGTAAATATATTAAATTAGATATACAAAATGGGAAATTTCGACAAATGTCCTGTGAACCTGCCAATGATGGATCAAATTCTTGTACATCTGGCGATAATACGGATAAAGAAATCGATAGGTATATAATGAAAAATCATAATTTGATATATACAATTGAATGAAACATTTTTCTTGATAGGCTTACAAATTTAAATGGTCTGAAGAAGCGTCATCAAGCTAATAGACGTGCTCTGCCCAAGGATAAAAATAAACAGAAAACGTTAAGTATGAAAAATACAAATGTTCAAAATGAATTGGACGAGGATTTGGAAATGTCGGACACTGATAATAGTTTCAAAGAAGTGAGTTTGTATGTACATTTAAGATACAAAACATATTGGACAATTCTCTTGGAATATCTATGATTAGAAAAATGTAATACAAATATTTGCAATTTTTAGAGTGACGACGAGGTTATAACGGAGAATCAGTATCTATCCCGATTTAATGAGCAAATTAAAATGCAACTGTTAAATGAATCAAATAGTGATTCTGGCCTGTCGGATCAAAGTGACTACCATCACTCCAATAAATCATCATCAACAGATAATGAAAATACAAGGGATGTTGTTGATAAGTTTCTGGAAGTCTTTAAATGCGAAACCGAGGATACGCTTAAGGATGATGGAATCAACGAGGCCAAAGATAATAAATTTGAGGCGGAAATAAAGGAATCGGATAGTTTGGATGTGAGTGATGAATTGTGGAACGATAATTTCATTCAAAAGAAGCGATCAAAGAAATCATTGGAAAAACTAATGGCCGAAGCAGAAAAACGCAATCAACATGATGAAATCGTTCTAAGTTCCGAAAGTGATTACTCTGACGCAGAGCCGGGACCCGTTGAGGAAAAAACTCGATTTATTAAGCCCATGCTTCGTATGGATCAGTTGGCAAATGAGACGAGAGCTGCTCAAAAATCAGAAAGTGAGCGGATCCGAAGATTGGATAAGAAACATTCGATACTTTCTAAGGCCATCAAGCATGTCGGCGGAAATGGAAACAAAACATCAAATCGATCCGAATTGATACTGGACTATATCGAGAAAACGAAAACATTTGTTAAAGTGGACGAGGATATTGTTAAACAACTGAAGCCACATCAAATCGATGGCGTCAAGTTTATGTATGATTCATGCTACGGCGGAATTGATCACGCCAAGAAAAACACGGGTTCTGGCTGCATATTGGCACATTGCATGGGGCTCGGCAAAACTCTGCAGGTCAACTATACTTTAAGCTTGTAACAAAATCAATCAATAATACATAATTTTCTATACTTATTAGTTGATTGCTTTGCTGCACACCGTCATTTCCTACAAGGAGCTCAGCACAACAAAAGTCCTGGTGCTCTGTCCAAAGAGCACGGTTATGAATTGGGCCGATGAGCTGCAGCGCTGGTTGGGGCCACTAAAAAGTAAAACGAATATTAAAGTTTTTGTTTTTCCGGATTCATCGTAAGTTTAACGTAGAGCTTAAATATTAATGACCGTTGTCGCATCATTGCTAATAATTTCTTTGTTACTTTAGTGATATTTCAGAAAAATTACGTGTTTTGGAGGAATGGTCGCACTCATCGGTCAAAAGAGCTGGTTGCTTGCTGGTTGGATATGAAGCTTTCCGAACTCTTGTGTTTTATCACTCGTATAAGAACCGAGGCAACCTAAGCTCTGCGAAATTAGAGAGTATTCGAGAGAAAGTAAATAACTATTTACTGCAGCCTGGTAAAATAAATTGTTCTGATTATAGTAAAGACAACGTTTAACAAATATTGTTTTGCAGGTGCTGATCTTGTCGTTTGCGACGAAGGCCATATCATAAAAAATAGCAAATCTGCTATAAGTATGGCTGTTGCCCAAATTATTACACCAAAACGAATTATTCTAACCGGCACTCCAATTCAAAATAATCTCAAAGAATGTAAGTGCAAATTTTAAGCGCAATTTGCTTAATGGTTGATAATAAAATGTGTTATTGCTTTTGCAGATTATAGTATGGTTAACTTTATAAAACCGCTATACCTGGGAACTGAAAAGGAATTTGCCAATTTATATGCGAACCCAATTAAAAATGGTCAACATAAGGATTCAAGCAAAAAGGATATCACTGTTATGAAGCAAAGATCGTATGTATTACACAAAAAGCTGTCGAAATTCGTTCAGAGAAAGGAAGCCGAGTTATTGAAAACATTTCTACCCCAAAAATTTGAATATGTTCTTTTCATTCCAATGACTGCAGTTCAGGTAAGTAGAAATCATTTTTCAATAACAACAACTAACGAATTTTTTACTTAGAACACTCTGTATGAATATATCTTGGAAGCAATAGCCAATCGTGGGGATAGTCGAGGCAAAAGTCTAATCACAGATTATACGGTCCTGAGAAAGGTGGTTGAAACTATCTCCGGTACTTTTGAACATGTTATTAAAAATGCTTACTTATAACAGATATGGACACATCCCAAAGTGCTGGAAGATGCGTGGAAGAATGCAAATATGGTAAGCCATTTCATTTCGTCAACTCAACCAAAATTGTATATTATTATTAATACTATTAGCAAAAAAACAAGAGGGATAACAAGCGAGTCGGAAATCCGCATACAGACGATGATCAGCCTGATGACATATATGATAGTCAAACGGGTTCTATCTCTGTGACCAATGATTGGTGGCGAAAAGATCTTTCAAAAAAGGACCTTGAGACCATTATGCCCAGCAACAAACTACGCACAATGTTTTATATACTCCGTATGTGTGAAGAGAAGGGTGAAAAATGGTAACGATTAGTTAAACATAAAAATAATTCCAATAACTATCGATTTTTTTCAATTCATTTAGTTTAATCTTCTCTGCATTTGTTGCTGTCCTTAATGTGGTTGAATACTTTTTTAAAAAGATAACAGAATCTGATCCCGAAACATTGCAACAAATTCGTAAGCTTAAATTATATCTCTTTACAAACTACAAATTTTATTGATTACATTATTTTCATACCATCTGTAGATATACCAACAAGCTTTAAGGTGTCGAATACATGGATAAATGGGCAGGACTATTATCGACTGGATGGCAAAACACCCAAAAATATCAGGCATGAAATGATAAAGCGGTTTAACAGTGAAGCCAATCGGCGAGCTCGCGTCTTCCTAATATCTGCCAAAGCTGGGGGACAGGGCATAAATCTAATTGGTGCTAATCGTGTAATGATATTGGATACTTCATGGAATCCATCGAACGATCAACAAAATATCTTTCGCATTTTTCGACTGGGTCAGAAAAAAAATTGTTACATATACCGTTTAATAGCAATGGTAGGTTCCATTTTGCTTAAGTAATATTTGGAAAAATATTGTAATATATTCAATGTACAGGGAACCATGGAGGAAAAAGTCTACTCGCGATCCGTCACAAAGCAAGCGATGAGCTTTCGGGTTGTCGATGAACAGCAAATTGACAGGCATTATAATATGGCAGAATTGGCCGAACTATACACGTAACTTATGATAATTACATTATCGTAGCTGCTCTCATTTGAAATGTAATATTTTCACTCAGATTAACGTATCCCAAACAATGCGAAAGGACAATGCCCCTTCTACCGAAAGACACAATATTAGCGCATCTATTGAGGCAATCGGAGTTGGTTTATAAGTACCATGAGCACGACAGTCTGTTGGAAAATAAAGTGGAACAAGAATTGAGCGAGCAAGAAAAAACGGATGCTTGGGACACTTATGAAAGGGAATTGCAAATGAATTTGGGTAAGTAGAAAATAAAATACTTATACATTTTTTTGAGCTTTAAATTTATATTTTTATTTCTTATATTTATTAGCGCAACAAGAAGGATTAAGTGCCGAGAAGTAAGTTTATTCAAACACCATAATCTACAGCAATATATTTAAAAAAAAACTGTTATTTTCAGGATGCAAAACTCGATGCTAACCTCTAAGCTAAATACATATTTGGGATCAGTTCCAAGTCTCGACGTAAGTGCTAATTAGATAAAAACAAAGTTCTGTTTATTCAATTCGACATGTTTTGTTTGTTTCAGATGCAAACTCTTTTGAACTACAGTCTGCAATCTGCGACGCTCGTGCCACAGTATAATTACGGATTAAATCAAACCTATATGGACACTTTGAATATGTATCAAAAGTATACGGCTATGCGTTATCAGGATATGAACGCTTGCTTAACTGATAATAGCTTTGCTTCATCTCCCTTTGGCGTTCTAAATGCCCAAAATCTCAATCGCCTTCAATCGAATCCATCAATGATGCAAAATCTGCCAGGCATTTCAAATCAGAAACCACAGGCGAGGGACTTTGGCATATATGATACTCAAAAGAATCGCACTAGCTCAATGACGCATCCACAACTTCACCACCCACTTTCGGCGGAATTATCAGCAGCCGAAAATGCCGCCGCAAATTCAAACGCGAATAGTGTTCTCTCGAATTTAGCCCCTTACAAACAAATGCTTGAAAACCCCTTGGCAAGTCTATTAAATTATTCTGCACAGAGTTATCCTGGTCAAGCCGAAAGCTTGCATGCTAATTTGAATGCAGGTCTTAATACTTTTCCCAGCACCCTTTACCCAGAAACGGTACTTGATGCAGTTGAGAGTTTGAACGCAAAAGATAAGACAACAACAAAGTCGAAATCATCGAGCGATTCAAATAATTCACAAAAGATTGTCAGCTCGGTCGATCTGACGATGCCGACGCAAGTTAATATCCCTGTTAATGCTAGCACATTTGCCAAAAACCCAATGCCGCTAAAGAAAGCACATCAAACACAACCCGCTGGATCGGTTGATCTCACGACAACGACACCCGTTCCGATGTCCTTAAAGAAACTGCCTGCCTTGCCCGTCAATGAGATTTCGAAAAATGCAAAGGCTGCGAATATAAATTTCGGCTCGGTATATCCAGGTGGCAAAGATTTTCTGAAAAGTAATTCTGAAATGCAAATTATACCGACAACTAGCCCCCCGGGTACAATAAGTATTACGAAGCAGCTCAATGAAATGTCTCCAAGTATTTCGCTAACGGCCCTAAACACAAACGAAAAAACCAAACCTGAAACGCAAAAAAACATTTCTTTAACTTTAGGCACCGAAAATAGGCAGAATACAAAAATGTTTAACATGAACTCAGGCACAAAAAACGCTTCAGGTAAACTGAAATCAATTTATTTATCCCAAGTGAAAACTACAAAAAAAAATTCGTGTCAATTATTTTAAAGCTGCAGCTAAAGCGGAACTGGCCAAGAAATCAACGGGATCTGAGTTTGCAGCGGCCAGCAAGTTAATGGCTACGCCCCAGATTCCGGGTAAGAATACCATGCCAGAATTGGGCCATAAAGCAAAGCAAACAAACGCAGTGCAAAATGCAACGGCTAAACAAAGTACGCACGATGGAGGCAATGCTCAACTGCCAATAGATGCCAATTTGCAGGGGTAAGCATCTAATCTACTAATTACGACAATTCCCATTACAACCGTCCATCTGTCTAAAATACCAGCAAACTTTTGCATGTTCTAAAAATATGTATATGAAGTAAAATCTGTATTCCTCATATAATCATAATTTACCAAATTGTTTCTCAGTATTTCTTTAAATATAGTTATAAATTTAATTTCAGGGAAAAGTCACGGCATTTCGCACGAAAGAGATCATCTGGCAGTTCAAGAGATAGTTCAAATAAACGCACTAAATTATGAAATTCATAATTCAGGTACAAAACTATAAAGACTCTCCTTAAGTTTATCTAATATTATAATATATATTTTTAGTTTGTTGGGAAGTCAATCAGCAAACGCAAGAGCAATTGAAGAATAATTTAATTCCCTGTGGTAAATACATTATATTATTATATGTCACTAGTCTTTTTATTAACTTAAGCCATTCTATTGTTATTATTTTCTTAAAGATTTCTAGAACCTATGCATCGAGAGTACATATCTATTTATACTAAGGCTGAAGCATCTGTGTCATCGAGTTGTGAGGCCTGCATTTGTCCATCAGCGTTTGTGTGTCCATGAACTTGCTTCTAGTTTGAATAAAATGTATGGGTCATAAACAGAATGTTTTTGGCTCAATCATAGAAAGTGTTAATTCCAATTTGAATGTTGAGATTTTGCTGGCGTTGTAAATTTCATGCTTTTATTTTAGCTGCAATAAATTATAAATATACTTAGCCAGTATGATGATATTAAAATCTGTGGTTTTTCTTTTGCGTTGGAGCGGGGCGGATCGGCCTGCTATAAGTTGTGAGGAGCCATATAGTCGTGGTCCCAGAGCGAAGCCCGCCTAGGCACAAGTTGAGCGTGCGTGATCAGGCCTGTAGTAGACGGTATACGTGCGATCCTGTTGGGTAACTGGAGTGCCGTATGAAAACCTGTCGAGCAGTGCGAAGACGTAGCCTTGTATACGAGGTGCCTAGACCCGACTCTTCCGAACAGGAACACTTCTCGAAGCCAGACCAAGGCCTTAAGTGAATTGCCACAAAATATAAGTGCAAGCAATAAGTGCAATTATACATTCAATTAGTGGTTTAAGTAAAAAAATCCATATTAATGCAATATATATGAACGCTCGACTGAGCGTTAGCCTTGCCAAAGAAATAGGTTCGTTACAAACTACATCGCTGTTCAAGGTAACTTATAGCGAACAAATATTAAATATATTTTAATTATAATTTAAATATGTTTTTCGCTTAACCCGGAAGAGGTCGCCAAACAACAAACCATATTTGAATTCTATTAATTGGCATGCCTCTTTGACAGCTTTGTTCTCTGTGTACGTTTGTTTTGAAACGTAATATTTGCGGGTGTGTATGTGTGTGTGTAGTCTGTGCGTGTCGAAGTGAGCATGCTTATTATTTACTACTAAAACAGATGGTTTCTTATCAGAGCCCGAGTCCAGCTTGCAGCTTGGCATAGTTGATTAAAAAAGCTTTCAATATTATATTGTTAAAATAAAGCACAATAGATAAAAACAGATTCTGCGCAGAGGACACGCGCACCAGGAGCATGTACCATGTACCATGTACCCAAGTACCCATGTACCATGAGCATCCGCTCCGGGGATTCGAGTTCAAAAGCTGTGCTCGAATATCTCAGTCATCGCAAATGCTCTTGAGGAGACAGTCGTTCATCGCACATACGGCCATCGTCATACGTTAAAATCGCGCCGTGTAGACAAACAATATGAGTTTTAAAAAAAACCAATTTAATGTTTACTGTAGATAGAAAAGCCTCCCAGCAGCCATATACATTTGCCTTGCATATGTAGATAGCATAGATAGATGTATGTGTCAGGATACAGTGCTCAATGTGCATGCGACGAATACATTTTCGGTGCTTGTTTCACTGTAGTCACTACAGGGAAGCGTTATGCGAGTGCGTCTGCTTGTGCTTTAATATCGTCAGCAAATATTATTTGGCCTGATAGCGCACTACAAAACAGAAAAAAAAATAAATAAAAAAAATACCGGCAGCTTTACCTTTAATTTAATTAAGTTTATGTAACGACGAATGCCGCACAAAACGGAAATTATTAGGCTGAGTAAATACAAGAAATTATACGCTGTGAATGCCTTTGTGTCCACTTGTGATAAGAACTATGAATTTGATAATCAAACAGTCACATGCGATGCATAACTAATAATTATAACGGCTTCAATGCGGCTCTCTTAATTATGTTTGGCAGAGAGCGACGAAGAGATTTTTATGATATTTCTGAGCGCATTTTGTCACTTGAAAAAATGAATTGGTGTCATTCATTTAAAAAAATATTCATTATAAACATTGTGTGAAACCGTTTCTATGCATAATTTAAATGCAAACAAACAAAATGAAAAAAAAGACTTACATACATATTGAAAATATGTATATGTCGACTTTTCACTGTGTATCTTTTGCATATACATTGGTTGCGCTGTTTTTCAGCGTTGATTACATTAAAAACAAATGTTTTTTTTTTCATTTACAAATGTACCATTTTGAAAGCTTGATCTGAGCATGTAAGTCCCAGTTTTGGTACAATTGTACCAATTGTACAATTGTACGAAATGAGTTTATCATGGTTATGAATATTATGATTATGATTAATAAAAATATTAATCACTTGATCGAAAGTGTGCTCTTTGAGGCCTCTTCTTATTTTGGATTCCTTTTCGCCATCACTAAAAAAACGAATTTCCAGATGATGGAATTCTCAGCCTACAATTAATTTGTGGCACCAATTCCTTATCATGCAGCATGCTCTTCTTTGACCTTTGTACTCTGCCCCTTCAACCTGCAGTTTTTCAATTACTAAAAATTGGCTATGTAGGTGTTCCTGGTCTACATCCTTGCCCCACATTTCCCCTCCACACACACTTTGCTTTTTTCAAAGCGCCCGCATTATCCTAGCAGTGTCTTCAAAGTTTTTTCCTTTTACTTTTATGCGCAAATTTTCAGCTAGTTTGCAACTTTTTGTCAGAACAAGAATATTGCACAGTTGGCATATCAGTCGACTCTCGACCATAATCAAGTAATGGCCTGTCTTATGTCTAAGCAATTTGAATTTTCACATTGCAGTAAAATAACGCCAGCTTTCACGATATTTGAAATAAATATTACATTAGAAGAGGATTACAAAATGACTCGGATGTGGGAGGCAAAGTGGAAATCATCATATTCTCTCATTGTTATGTTGACATTATGTGTTTCAGCCACTACGACAGGTAAGCAAATTTTCGCATAATATTTTTGAAATTATTCAAATGTTGTTGAGCAAAAATGCTTCAAGTTAAGATTTGTCAAGTCCCCAAGTGGTATTATATTGGGATAACCATAGAGATACGATTTAAATACTGTATTAAAATCATGTTTAGAAATTTATTGCTTTTTAAAATCATTTCAGTTTTAACGAAGCTAAGAAAGCCTGTGGGTTTTTTTTTTTAGGGATAACCGTTGAAACACGATTGCTAATCTAAATGCTAAAACGATTAATTACTGACCAATAGGCAGTGATAAGATAACATCAAATGCACCAATATATTCTCTATTTAAACTTGTCGACAGAGTATAATCCCCTTCAATACACAGATAAGCCGTTTATGTAGCAAAATGAAGTCAAGCACTGTAATATACAGATGCAATCGCACCAATTAGTATATCGTTTAATCTACATTGCAATTATATACACACACAGACCTTATCGCAGTGTAATCTCAAAATGTATGAAAGCTGTGTGCGTCTTTAAAAACTTTTTCATCACAACGTATTCGTTCCCTCCGTGAGGGATGGTCGCATTCTGCTTTAGCGGTGGAGTGTGTGAAAGCCTTTTGAAATGGGATGTAAACAACATTGGCGTGTTTGTTGTCTGTTGCTCGTTGTATTTTATTTTTTTGTAATCGTAAAAGTCCGTGTGTACGACTTGGAAACACCATTTGCTTGCATCAATTAACGGAAGTGTTTTTTAGGGGGTGTTAAAAAAAAGCAAATAATTGAAATCAAAAATATAATTATATTTTGCAGGGTATACAAATATGTATATATAGATAAATATTTTGTTCTTCCTTTTGCAGAGATTTCAAATTATTTTGACACGCAAGGACCCAGTTTCTCCCTCGAGCCACCTAGTAGAATTGAATTTATGAATACGGCTGGAAACACTGCCAATTGCATTGCTCATGGAAATCCTGTACCGAATGTCCAGTGGCTAGATAAGGAAAATAATCCAATCACATCCATATCCAAGGTTTGTTTATAAAAAGTTAAAAAAAAATCGGTTTTTTTTCGGTTATCAATATTGCAGTTTGTATGACAAAAAGAGATCCTTTCATTTCAGGTTCGACATATTCTGGCCAATGGCTCGTTACATTTTCCACCATTTTCCGCTGAAGAATTTCGACAGGATGTGCATTGGTCGGTCTATCGATGTGTAGCATCTAACATCGTGGGAACGATTATATCGAGAGATGTGGTTGTTAAAGCAGGTAAGTGTATTCAAAAGCAACATTGTTTGGTAACACCACCATAAAACCGTACGAATTCTTCCCTTTTCAGTGGTCTATCAGCATTATGAACCGGAGGTGCAAAATCCTGGTGGATTCATTGGCAGCAACGTTCTGATTAAATGCAATATTCCATCGTTTGTGAAGGAGTATGTCACAGTCACCTCCTGGCTACAAGAGCCCAACTTCAACATATATCCCTCATTGGAGGGCGGTAAGTGGATCACACAGATAGGCAAACATATTGAATACGTGTTTACTTAATTGCAATACATTTCGGTCGTTAATAGATGGTAAAAATCATATGTTGCCGACGGGGGAACTTTTACTATACAACATCACTAGAAATGATTCTCAAAAAATATACCGTTGCCGTACACATCACAAATTAACACAGGACTCAATAGTCAGCAGTAATGCGGGTAAAATTCAACTAACAGGTAAGTTTCTGTCACTACCAACTCTGACTAATTAGTAAGCTAACTAAACTGAAACTTATTCATAACCTTTAGAAATGCGAGAGCTTGTGCCACCAATTATGAATGAAAAGACAGTTTCGGTAATGTCCAGAGTTGGAGATCCTTTGGTTTTGGCATGTGTTGCTTATGCAAATCCAAAACCCACTTACAAGTAAGTCAATTAATTTGTGGACATTTTTAGTTAGTTTGTAGAATTCATATTTTGTTTTATATATATTATATATTCCAACTTTCAGCACCTTTTCGTCTTAATTACGTACATACTCTGAAAGTCTTAGTTTGGACTATGCAATTAAGGATATGCACATATGGTTGCATGTTTTGCATTAGTAATAAAATAATTTGCAACATGTGTAAAAATAAATCGTCAATCTTTAAGAGAGAGGCAAATGATTAAATTCTGGCATGTCAATGCACTCGAGCATATCAACTAAATTTGTTTCAATACTTCTTCCATCTTCACAAATGCACATGTATACATACATATATATATACATGCACATACATATAGCAATGTTGGTATGGGTCGCTCGGGCAACATCTCCGAGTCCCCGAGTTGGATAGGGTAAGCCTGACGCTCTGACAACTTCACTTAAATTATGTGGAGTTCGTCTCTGTATCTGGTGCATACATGTACAGTATTTTTGTGAATATGTGGGTACATGCATATGTATGTGTCTTTGCCTTTGCTGTACCCAATCCGGCATGCATACAGTAGCTCACAGCCAAAAATGAACCAATCCACAGGCAGGACATCAAGGTGCTGCAGAGCGTAAGCAAGAATATGGGACGCAAACATACACCAAAATATAGGAAATGAAGAATAGTAGAACATTCAAATAGTTAAAGCAACATTTTTGATAATAATAATTATTATTACGAGTATAATAATAATATATTTGATATGCGATCGAGCTCATATTCAAATGAATTTAGTTATGTCCATCTCAGAGGGAATATTATTTTTTTGGCTTACACAGCAGCTTTAAGTTTTTAATTAAATATGGCATGCAATGTTTCATTAATGCTGCGAGACACTGTATATGCACACATACATGCATGTACTCATGCATACATACACATATCCAAGCGTTTAGCCGACGAGTCGTCAACGATGTTAGGGTTTGCTTTGTTTTATTTGCAATGTTCTCCTCTTGAGTTTTTCTGCATGATGTTTTCCTTTGGCTTGTGACTTTGTGGTGTGTGATTGCATACATGTACCAACACACACACACACACACGCACACATTTAAGTTCGGTACATGCATCCATACTGGTATATATGTATATATGCATTGGGTTTGCCACCATTTGAGAGGAGGATATGGATGAAAGGACATTCATTTAGGTATACGTGCATGTATGTACCCACGTATGTATATCTGTCTGTCTGGAACTCTGCTAGATTGCGGGTCCACACTTGACGTTCATGACCAAATCTACGTATGTACACTACATGTATGCATCTATGCATGTATGTATCTAACGTACATACAAGAGAATTCTAGCATGAGAGTGGCAAGCATTTTTTTTTCATTTATTTCATTTACTTTTATGCATATTGCTCTATGATATATTGCACACACATATAACCATACATGCATATATGTATGTATGTATGCATAAATTCGTATTTTTCTACACACTTGTATATATGTATGTATGTACATGCAGTGGCTAACAAACAGACCCTGACTTCTGTGCCAAACTTGTCCGCACAAAAACTCGAATTCTTTTTTTTGTAAATTGAAACTGAAAAACCTCAAGAACAGGCATTCATTAAATTGTACAACTTTTGCGACAGGTCTGACAAGCAGATTGTTCATTTTCAAGCATTCCTCTTAAGACTATACAAATGATGCTATACTTTTTACAGGTGGCGTACAACACGATCAAACATCGAGGAGTCCATTCAACATATGCTTGCGACTGGACGGGCCAAGATTAAAGATGGCACTCTTATCATATCGGCGGTCGCAAAAGCGGATAATGGTATATTTTATTGCACCGTTACCAATTCGGAGGGCAGTGAAACGCTGGAGGTGGATTTGGCAGTTTCATCGCCCTTAACCGCAAGCGTGCAGCCGAGAATACAGACTGTGAATCTGGGTCATACTGCCGATTTAGTGAGTAAAGTGACCTATTTAAGCCAACTTAATTGGACCAAGAACAAAAAATCACCTAATGGGATTTCATAGGTTTGCAGCACATCTGGATTTCCGAAACAACAAATATTATGGTTCAAGGATGGCAAGCCACTGCGATCTGGAGCACGAGTGCGTCTCTTGTCCAAGGAACATATGCGTATTACGTCCATCATCAAGGAGGATAAGGGAATGTATCAGTGTGTGATCAAAAATGATGTAGAGTCCAGTCAGAGTTCAGCCGAGCTAAGATTGGGAGGTGCGTAGCAATAAAACTCAGAGTTAAATTCAAATTAAAATCAAATGTTTTATTTTCCTTAATTGTTGTGTACTTACAGAAGTGGCACCTCAGCTGCTTTACAAGTTCATTGAGCAAACAATGCAGCCAGGACCTTCAGTTTCACTCAAGTGTAGCGCCAGTGGTAATCCAACACCCAAAATTGTTTGGCTCCTGGATGGGTTTCCTCTACCTAATGTAAGTATTTTGAGTATGGTTTTTGTATGAAATACGAATAAAATTGATCAAATATGCCTCCCAGAACGACCGTCTTATGATTGGCCAATACGTTACCACATTTGGTGATGTTATAAGCCACGTTAACATATCAGCAGTCAAATCAGAGGACGGAGGCGACTACGAATGCAAAGCGATTTCCCGAGCTGGTGAAGTGTCAAATTCAGCTCGATTAAATATTTATGGTATGACTAAGAAAGATATTAATAATAATATTATAATATTAACAATATTGGATACATAATAATTGATTAATAATAATAATTTATTTAAGGCATGCCCTACATACGACATATGCCAAAGATATCTGCTGTCGCTGGCAAAGTGTTTTCCTTAAAGTGCCCCATTGCCGGATATCCGATTGAAAGTGTTTATATTGAGAAAGGTATGATTTATTTGCATAACAGCCATAACAGCATCGCTGAAGGATTCTTCTTGTTGCAGATGGGATCAGATTGCCGATCAACATGTGACAGCGTGTCCAAAATGGAACGCTTGTGATTGAGAACGTGCAACGTGCCGCCGATCAAGGCACATACACCTGTGTTGCAAGGAACAAGCACAACTACACCTCGCAGCGGTCCGTAGAAGTCAAAGTATTGGGTATGTATCGGAATTTGTCTGGAATTAAGAGTTATACACATTTATTTTAATTTATACATAATTATTATTTATTTTTTATAAATTTATAAACTGATGAAAATGTCTAAGGAAATACACATTAATTATAACTTTTATTATAATTATGTATTTACTTTAATAATAATTATAATACGTATTTGAGCAGTTTTCTATATTTAAGTAAAAGGACTAACAAAATAATTGAAGTGAATCAACTCTTTAATTAATTTTATTGTAATTATATTTTTTATATATTTATGAAAATTTCTTCAGAAATATGTCAAATTGGTGTAAATAATGAATGTATACTCAAGATCCTGAAGGAAGGGATGAAACTTGCAACATTTACATTTTAGTTTATATTATAATTAAATACGTATTTACTTTAGCAACAAATACATTAGCTACTTTTAAGTTAAAAACAAACCAAATAAGTTTAACTTTAAATTGGTTTCTAGCCATCTGTAATATCTTAGGAGAAAACTTGACTGCATTCGAACAATTTGCCGCAATCATCTCACAAATGCATGATTATTTGTGCATTCATCTTTGCATTTGGGGCAATTAGACAAGTTGCACGAGCATAGATAAGTTTTGCATTTGAGTGCACGCACCACGCTCCGTTCCCTTCTGGCTAATTTAAGCTGAATAATTATAGTTATTTGTACAGATTCTACCAAACTATATGTGGACATATTCGCAAAGGATCTGCTGAATATTGAAAGTGCGCAAGTTGGCTTAAACTAAGTTAATGAAATAAGAAATTTGCAATTACACTTAAACTCAATATGTAGTATATAAGTTTGGGTAAGGTTATTGATTAAATAGGTATGTAAGTACAAAATTGAGAGTCTCTGATGATTTTTATACTGAATGAACGTTTTTCCATAAACCAAATAATTCATGTCAATATTAATTGTGGTATGTTTTTTGGAAGCAAGCTCTTGATATACGCACACTCTTAACATAATAATATTAATAATAGTTTTGTACTCGTATCGATTTTTAATATTCTGTATAATATTTGCACCGTTTCACGCACTTTTTCACTGCACTTAAATATGATAATAATAATAATAATAATATTAATATTAATATTTGCATTTGCATTTGCATTTGGTAATCCTAAGCAACAATTGCACTTGCACTTGCTTTGGCATGCGCGGTACTTTTTTCAGGGTTTCTATCGCCACAGTTGTGAGTTGTAATTGCTCGAAATCTCGTTGACTGCCAGTAACCTATGACCTATGACCTATGGGCTAAAAAGCCTCAATTTGGCGTTTTGAGTTGGAGCCAGTTAATCATACTTCGCAGCTGTTTTATTTGGTAGTCTTTTTGATGGTTTTTCATTTGCTCTGCTCCTCTAACAGAACATATCTAAAAATATACTTTTTAGCATATTGACCACCTCTATATATATGCAATATGCAGTGATCCTTTGCGTTCAGGCACATTTCTCTAGCCCAGACCTAGTCGTAGTTATACCCACAAAAAGACTACTTTTTATCACCAAGTATGCGAAGCATATTTGACTCATTCTCATCCATTTTTATTGCCGTCTACCTTACCGCAGGTGTGAATTTAGGAATAAAATATAATCGTATTGAGTCAAATCCCTCCTCTCTATTATTTGTCTAGTTTTGATTTGATTTTCTGGTCAGTCAATATACTCGTACTATTGCCACATCTGGGTTACATGATAACAGTGATGAAGTTAAGAGTTCTTCTCAGTCATTAAGTGAACATAATCCTTGGCATAGACCATATATAATAATAATATCTATAGTTGTTAGCTGACAACTATTAAATATATTTATATATATTTTTTTTAATTTACAAACAATTCGAATCGGGTTTCGTGGCAGCTATGAAAGACCTCATTTTAAATGAGTCCACATTTAAATAATAGTTGTAATATTTTGTTCAAATGAAGTGCCTCAACGAAAATGGAAACGTTTATTCTTTCTTCCATATATACACTCAATACTCAAATGAAAATGATAATCCATGCAGTTCCACCCAAGATTACACCATTCTCATTCGCACGCGATCTGAACGTCGGTGACCGCACCAGCATTCAGTGCGTTATTGGCACCGGGGACCTGCCGCTTTCATTCACTTGGCTGAAGGATGGGAAGGCGCTGCCAACGGCGGCGGGCAGTAGTGTGGCCGACAGTGTCAGCGGTGGGCTTAAGGGTACCGGTGGCGTTGCTGTATTGGGTTCCGGCACTGGCTCCGGCATCAGCTCCGGCTCCGGCTCCGGATTGTCGCAGTATCCATCTAGTATGTCACCGTCGGCATCAGCGATCGAACACATTGCACCGAATGACAATGGTCGTAGTGGTGGTGAAAGTAGCGGCCAAGTGACAATTCGCCAAAATGATGATTTTACAAGCGCCCTCAGCATCACAAGTGTGACGAGGGACCAAAGTGGCACCTACACGTGTCGCGTCCAAAACGATGCCGCCACTGTAACGCACTCTGCACAGCTCAAAGTTAATGGTACTTGTGAAAGCTTCATTTTCGTATTCAGTTTTTCCGTTCCATTTTCTTTCTGGTTTTTGTTAAAGTGCAAATTAGTTGCATAATTGAAGTGATTCAATATTTAGATATGCCCGATTTTGATATATGCACGCCCAGTCTTAAGTTGATCACAATTTCCAATTCGTCGTGCTTTTCATTGATGATTCAGCAGATTCATTTTCCATTTTTTGTCCTTTTCACACCATTTTTTGTTATGTATGTGCACATTTTTACAAGTGGCTGTTAAACTATTTATGCATGATCTAGTTTCTACCTAAGAAAATATATCTTTTTATTATAAATAAGCTACTTACATAAAAATAACAAATTCTAAACTAAAGGAAGCACCAGATACTTAGTTTGGTTTATAATATTTAAAATATTCAACTAAATTATTTTTAATTGAACACATTTGTTTTTTAAGTTGCAACCACAATATTAAATAACATTTAATAATAATTTTTGTCTAAAATTTGCTAATTTGCATTCTTTAAATTGATCATTTTCAATTGTTGAATAAAAATGTTTATGGGATCATTGGTATCGCGCCAAGCAGAATACTAAATAATATTCATTAATATTAATTAATTATGATTGCATGTGAAATTTGGTTTGTAAGGATATTTAAATTTGTATTTATTAAAAACTCATTTAAGATTTTGCAGCAATTGTAATTTAGTTTTCGAATTATTGAATTGAAATCAAACATATTTATTTGTGTCCACTGAGAGTACAGTGATAGAGATAAGTATGAGGTGTATTCCCAGGTTCTTGATAAACTGATTTATGAAGCTGAACTCATTTGCATTCGTTTTGATTTATTTTTCTTGGATTTCAATTGTTTAGTTCCTCCGCGCATCTCTCCTTTTGCTTTTGAAGACGAGATAACTGAAGGTATGCGGACACAGATAATGTGTTCCAGTAGCCAAGGAGATCAACCTTTCAATATAACTTGGCAGAGAAATAAAATACCGATTCTAAGTACGACAAGCACAGCCGGTGTCATCAAACCATTGA
This sequence comes from Drosophila nr. medialis 2 BK-2023a, assembly GCA_035044325.1. Taxonomy (NCBI): domain Eukaryota; kingdom Metazoa; phylum Arthropoda; class Insecta; order Diptera; family Drosophilidae; genus Drosophila; species Drosophila nr. medialis 2 BK-2023a. The sequence continues at coordinate 1,901,023 of JAWNMH010000394.1, forward strand.
CGACAAGACCGAACGAAGAGTTTATACCACCGGATCCGTCGTTGACCATCAATCAATATACCCCATTCTCCAGCATATTGTCCATACACAACGTCTCCTCGGGGCACAATGGCAACTACACTTGTAGTGTGGCCAACAATGCTGGTACTGTTGATTACACAGCTGTTCTTTCGGTTTCGGGTAAATCAAGTGTAACTATTGTTTTCTAAAACACTTCAAAATCAAAACAAAAAAACAATCGAGCTCTAATTCTAGTATATTGAAATGTAAAATAATTTGCACCAGAACGAAACAAATTTCACCGTAAATATCGTAGAAACTGCACCAGGAGGATTCACTTCACTTCACTTACCCAGCTACTATTACGATTTGGATTTGGCCATCCATAGACCCATGTTTATTTATAAGTAGTACTTTCAGGTCTCTCATATGACTTATTTATTAAGAATATTTACAGATTAACAACAATTGCATACGCAGTAGTCGATGGATGGAAACATCTGTAAAAGTTTACTTATGCGGCATTTTGGTTAAAATATGTTGAAAATTGATTAAAAAATAGATTTAATTTTAAGGAAGGGATCTGCAATTTCTAGTGTTTGAAACAGTAATACAAATAAAAAGTCAAACGTTATCTTAGACATGTCCTTCGAGATCGGCGTTAATCCACCGAAAGCTAGATTTAATTTAGAAAAATAAATTTCAATTACGTGACAGGTTTTTCATATGAAAGATATAGAAACCAGGTGCTGATTATTACATTTTGGTCCTACGGTTCCTTCAATTTGTTGCGCTCTACAAGGGCCTCAACAAATCATAGCATACATTTTGAGATTATATTTCGCAACTTTCCAGCAGCCTAGCCATACTCGACCTTTAACGCGTTTTCCAATCTGGTATTCCAAAATATAGGAGACTGACGCACTGAGCACAATGCACTCGGCACTTCTGCACCCACTTGCTCGTATACCTGTGAACCAAAAGTTTACTTGAAACCACCCACATAATTATAAGTCGCATGTATAATTGCATATTTTTTACAGAGCTTTTTGACAAATGCTTCAAGTTTGTACATATCTGTGCAGATGAACATTTCAAATATTTTTGAAGGTGCTTCAAGTTGATTTGTTTCTTCGCTAGTAGTCCAGATGAAGTCAAATTAATATCAATATCAATATCAATATTATAGCAGATCTATTCAATCTTGCGCTAAACATCGAAAATAATTTAAACACTTTTGTATGACTTTTTTATTTGTATTATTTTAGGAGAACTTTTTATTGACTTTTATTTCACTTTTTTAGTAATTGTCAAGAGGATAGTTTTCATTTGATCCTCATATATGTGATCCCTGTATTTTTTGAAATATTAATGTATTTTTTAAATACTTGTACAAAGTATTTGCAACCACGGATGCAACGGTTCAAAATCTGATTTATCTTGAATCCTTATCAAACCTAACAGATTGGGAGTGCAATCTGTCTAAAAGGGATCAAAAGTTCCCCTCTTCCTTCACATTTCCAATGCAGCTTTAAACTGGATATATACATACATATTGTACAAAGCTTTAACCGGGCCATTATTAAAACTTAATTTTATATATTTGTAAATAAATATAGATAAAATAATTTTGATATTATACACATGTTATGTGTAATACTAGCATGAAGTCGTAATAAGTAATGGCTATTTTGCATGCTAAGCTGCCAGTCTAAATAAATTCTAAGTAATTAATTACATTTGAAAAATAGTACCACCCCGATGGATATTAAAGCCCACTGATCAAGACGCAATCCTAGGGAATCCAGTTATGATATCATGTAAGGCCGATGGATTTCCCATACCCTCCATACAATGGAAACAGTCGATAGGTATAAAAGTGATCTTTAGATTAGAACTACAGATAAATAAAAATAAAATGTATGCTAAGGTGACTCCGGTGATTATCGGGATCTCAGCTATGATATTGGCAATGGAAACTCACATTCCGCAATTGTGGCCAATTCCAATGGCTCCCTCATCATATCGAAGGTATCCCGAGAGCATGAGGGGAGCTATTTGTGCCAGGCGAGCAATGGCATTGGCGCCGGGTTGAGCACACTGATTAAGTTGACCGTGCATGGTAAGCACGAATGCTTCATGATAACTTTAAAATTTAAATTTGAATTGATGTCCTTGTGGTTTTTAGTTGGTCCTTCAGTTACCGTTGCGAAGAAGCAGTTATCAATTCGACGTGGCGAACGCATCACATTGCGCTGCGAGGCGAATGGAGATCAGCCCTTGGACATATCCTGGCGCTCGAAGGCAAGTCGTATTGATCCTTCTTATGATATACGATACCATATCAAGAACTCACCACTGGCTCGTGGCGTCTCCTCTGAGCTGACTATACTGCAAACGGTTCTCACGGATCGCGGCGAATACACTTGCATAGCCAACAATGCCTACGGACGGGATAGGAGTGTAATTATTGTCCAAGTCCAGGAGCCACCAAATTTCCCAGTTAATTTGCACGTGAGAGATCTGGGCAGTCGTTCGGTAACGTTGGCCTGGTCCCCGAATGATCAGGACTCGATCATCTTGGGCGGGGGTGGTGGCAATAATCGAGATGCCCAACCAATATCGAATTATATTCTACAATATAAAAAAGCTGGAGGTACGTACTACCAAAAATTAAATATATTTATCGCTAACTTCAAAGTACTTTTTTCAGATGTTTGGCACGAGCATAACAATCAGAAACTTCTGCCTGGCGATAGAACTACGGCTCAGCTGGGTTCCCTTCGGCCTGCACAAGTCTATCATATACGACTATTTGCCGAGAATCATTTGGGCACCAGTGCCCCGAGCGATGTTCTATTCGTGCAAACAGACTCGGAGGTTCCATCTGCTCCGCCCCAAGACGTAACTGCCGAGCCACTTGGACCACAGCAGGTAAGTGATGCTAATAAATCGAACTAGTTTTCAATAAAAGGAAGATCAGAAAAAATAACAAATTTACAAACTTATATAATGGTTTTGTGCAAATGTATATAAAAGACAGAAGGAAGCATTTCCGACCCCAGAAAGTATATATATTCTTGATCAGGATCAAAAGCCAAGTCGATACTGCCATGTCCGTCTGTCCGTTCGTCTGTATGACCACGCGGATTTTAGAGACTATAAGAGCTAGACTTTAAATTTGTAGTATAGGTTCTCGAATACCAAGCGCAGATCATGTTGGCTTTATTTCATCGATAGCTGCAACCGTTTCAGAAATATCGATACATTTCGATTTCCGACAGCGATTAATGCTAAAATTCTAAAGACAGATTCTTCTAATTAATAATAATAATGCATATGTATATTATTGTTCAACTGCTCAAATTTCATCTAGATTGGATAAGTACACCCAAGTAATGGTCGAAAATATTTTCTCATATTGATCTATCTATCAGCAGCCGCAAGCATTTTCTGTATGCATAATATTCGCAAGCATGTGTGAGAAAGAGATGGCATGATAATCGACGAGCGTCAATATGGTTTTGTATGTATTCTTCAGAGCCCCGTTACCTACGATTTTGTGTGTGTATGTATGTATGTATTAGGGGGAAGGGTGGGGAAACCTCAGTGTATTAGGGCCATATACTAATTTTGGTGGTTAATATATGTACCTACCATCGGTCTTTGGCATTTTTGAAAAATAATAAATAATTAGCTTATGGCAGACAATTACGTTTTTTCTTTGACACTGGTCGACATAAGCTGTCCCTCACTGTATATGCTAGTAATTTTTTTAATTTTATCTTTTCTCTTGCAACCATCCACACAAATAGTTGCTGATAACGTGGCGAGCACCGGTGCGAGATTCCTGGAATGGCGAATTGTTGGGCTACACAATCTCGTATCAGAGGCAAGGTACTCCAGATAGTGGTAAGAATCACACGAAGGTTGGCAGCCTAATTAGCGAGGGCATAAATGATTTTCGTTTGACTGGACTGGAGAAGTACACACAATATGGGATCACTGTATCGGCATTCAATATCAAAGGCGATGGGCCGCCAAGCGATGTGGCCCTGGGTCACACCTTGGAGGACGCTCCATCCGCATCGCCCCGATCGGTGTCATGTATTGCGCTCACCGCGCAAAATATACAAATATCGTGGCAATCGCCGCCGAAGGAATTGAGTCATGGCATCATCCAGGGCTACAAGCTGCTCTACGAGCCCGGTTTTCTAGAGAGTGAATATAGCGTGAGGGAAACGAAGATTACATCCGCACTTAGCACAGTGCTGCATGGCTTGCAACCGTTCACCAACTATAGTGTTCAGGTCCTGGCATTCACTCGAGCCGGTGAGGGTGTCACAAGTCCGGCAGTTTCCTGCATCACGGAGGAGGCAGTGCCCGATGCACCCGAGCTGGTCAAGTCTGCTGTGAACACCGAATCCTCAGTGGTTATTAGTTGGCTATCACCACGAAGACCCAATGGCCTAATTACCAAATACAATGTTTATATACGTGTCCTGGAAAAGGGGCAGGAGTTGAAAATAATGAAGGAGATGCTGCCGGCACACAATCGACATTTCGAGGCAAGAGATCTTAATTTTCGGGAGACATACGAGGCTTGGGTAACGGCATCGACAAGGGTTGGCCAGGGTCCAAGTACTCCGGTGATCAAACTAGTGCCCAGCACTTCGATACCCGCTACCATTGTATCCTTCAGTCAGACGCTGTCCGTCACTTGGAGATCGGACATCAAGTTGCCCTGTCTCTACGTTGGGAATCCCAAAGCGAATACCGAATGGAAGATCCTAAATACACGCTCCAAGCAGCAGTATCAGCTGGAAGTTAGTAAAAATAATACCCTAAGTCTACGCAACATCCAACGATCCCACGAGGGAAATTATTCATGCGTTGTCAAAAATTCCGCGGGCTCCGATCACATTGTTTATCAGCTCTATGTTCAAGGTGAGCACTTGAGATTAAATCTTTTCGACTTAATTTAACTAATTAAGATTTTTAGTTCCACCCTCCGCTCCAATTGTTTCTGTGAATTCAGTTCACAAGAATTCGGTGTCCATTCAATGGAGGGTTGAGGATATTGGCCGTGCACCCATTCGAGGCTTTGCTTTAACCTATCGCCGAGAATCCGCTGAATGGGACGAGATCCAAATCGATAGACGCATCACTTCCTATATGCTCGAAAATCTGCAATGTGGCACCAAATATCAGCTGACAATGAACACCTTCAATAAAATCGGCACAAGTGCGACCAGCGCTATAGCATCGGCACAAACCAAAGGTAATATCTAAGGAGTATCATAAAGATGGGGAAAGCATATTCATTGTTTGATCTGTGTTTACAGGCAATAAGCCATTTGCGCCACAAAAGCAGAGTTTTATCCGAGCGAATACAACTTTGGCTATTTTGGACTTGTCTTCGTGGCAAGATGGTGGCTGCCCCATACTCCACTTTAGCATCGAGTTCAAGCATTATAAATCCTCGAGTGACTGGATTATAGTCTCAAATAAGATTGAAACACATGTGAGCTGTTGAGACAAAAACTCTATATAAGTAAATAACATTTTATATATCTAATTATTCCCAGAGCCGCTACAATATCGGGGATTTGGAGCCAGGAACCGCCTACAATCTGAGAGTAACTGCCAATAATAATGCTGGCTCAACAACAAAAGAGTTTTATTTTGAGACACAGCACCTGATGGGATTTACTGGCAGCTCGGACTCTAAGGAAATACCCGAAGATCAAGCTTTGTTTACCGATGCTCATTTCATTGCTGTCATCATAACATCCATTTTTGGCACAATTCTTGCCCTTCTCGGAGCCTTTATCTGCTTTAAAAATTGTGAGTATTAAATGTATTATTGATGGAATGGAATAATTACGGATTAACTTTGTATGTGACAGGTCCTCGTACATTATTTTCACGTAATGTGGACTCACTTAGGCCACAAATTAGTGTCGCCGATGGAAAGGACATTCAAAGTCGTGAACACTTCTATGGCACCGTACGCAAATCGTGCCAGCAATCTCCGCCAGAATCGGTTGCTGGTCTCGAGCGTATACCCGAGTACTCGGAGGATATTTATCCATATGCCACATTCCATTTGCCCGAGCACGAAAACCAATCTGGGAATATTCCTCTAAGCTACACGGGCAATCCATCAAAATACGAGTCTCGAGTCTGTGAGGATGAAAACACCTTGTGCAGCTCGGGGGCAAAGGGGAAACGAATCATGGCCACTAGTGTGGGTGGCATCAATGCCAATGTGAAGCTATCCAATGTGATAGTTGGCTCCTCGGATGAGAGCAACCATCTAAACACGGAGAAGCGACTGAAGCGTCGTTCAAAGATTATTAAGTCCGAATCGGAGGAGTACGATAGCTTAAACAGTGATAGTGAGATTAGTGGCGAACGCATTCGAGACGATAATCGAAGTATCCTTGAGACTACTACCTACATAGACGATGAGGGTCTAACAGGTATCTATATTTGGATATTCACTAATATTCGTCATTAAATACACATTTTCTTTTTCAGCCCATGGCCGGAAAATAAGAAACGATGCTGGAATTGGTAAAGATAGGTCTTCGGTATTTAGCAGACCTCAACTGCATAGTAAGTTAGTACCTGATCTGTTTTATTCGAATTTAGAATAAGAACGTCAGTTATAAAGAGGTTTCTGTTCCGCTTTTAGTCAATATAAAGAAAGTTTTTCAGTTATGTTCCTGAGAAAAGCGCTCGTAATATAATGCTTTATATTCCTGAGCAGCAAAAAGAGCTGAGTCTATATAGTCATATACATATGTGTCTGTCTGTCTACCTGTCTGCTTCTTTCCCTTACTTTTTGCTCTACTTAATTTGGAGATTGTAATCTTCGGCAAGCCGGAAAATGTTTCCGATTCGAATAATATTTAACTGTACTAATTATATATTTACTAACATAGCATTTTGGACATCGTGCCCATCGACTACCGGCTCATTGAGTCGTCAGCAAAGCAGCAGCGGAAATCAGCGAACCCTTGCGATTCCCAGCGGAAAGTTGGCACAATTAAATCTGTCAAAGATCCAGCCCAATGTGCAGATGTGTCCCGAAGTGTATCCAGTCGCCAACGATTCAAAAGTACCGATAGTAATACCAACAGCAGCTCCCTTAATCGCGATTGTGGGGAAAACAAGAGCATCTCCCGACCAATTGCCCAATCGGGCTCATATATTGAAAAACTGAAGCCCCAGGACAGAGACAAGCTCGGTTGCTCTTCGTCAATAACATGCTATAATCAGAGCTATGGTGATACGAATGGAGAACTGTTAATGAATAGCGGAGGGGATCAACGGGAGTTCATCAGTCATCATCGTCATATTTACAGCATAGAATCACTAGATTTATTGGAGGTATCCAAGGATGCGGATAGATCATTCGAATACCATGCCATGGAGATCTTAAGCAACTCGGAAACCTTGGCCATGGGATCCACAATGAGTGACCACAAATATCAAATAGAAAATAGCTCGGCTGAGAACAGCATCTTGCATAAGAATCCAAAAATGGAGCAATTGGATTACATTTTAACTGAGAAGCATGTTAGTCCTCCGTCTGCCTTTACTGACAGGGTTAGCCAAATTTAAATGTATAAGTATTGTGCGAGATTAATTCAAGATAATAACCAGGTTTAATGCATTTATAACATACAACTATTTACCAATTCAAATATTGCAATTACCATCAAAAATGATTATAAAATGTTTCTGAATGTAAGTAGTGCATATTTTGCCATTTGGTCTAAATAATTCGATAGTGTAGTCTTAACTTGACCATCACAACATTTAGATCATATTGATGCGATCCAGTGCTTCGACATATCTTAAGTGTTAAATAATGACAAAGACCACAATTACATAAGCTATATATATACATATATGCATATGTGCTTCATTTTATTCACATAGATCGACATTTTTCAATTGTTTACTTGAAATCAACTTCCATTTGGAACGCGATGAGTAGATTTAGTCCCTGTTTGTTTAAGTTCAATAAAAGATGCTGTTTGGGCCATGTTGTTCCCATTATGTGAGTCAATTTGGCCATTATGTATTTCTGGGCAGATATTGCTTCATCATATGTTATCGGATATTGAGTATATATAGTCAATTGATAGATGTATGCAAACAATAATTGGAAATTTGCAAGATTTAGATGTAAGAGAAATTGAAATTGATGTGAGATCACCTTTACAATGAAATACAATTTTGAGATGAATGATTACTAGTACTAGCAATAATATTAATAACTATAAATTTACTTCATACACAACCATAGCTATAAGCACCATTTTTGGTAGATCTTGAAATTGATCTATTTCGTGTTGGGATTGCATATTAGATTATGTAAGTTAAACAATAGATAATGCGAATGAAGTACTTTATACAACGAATACAAATATTTCTTTCACATACATATGATAGAACATTGAACAGAAATATTTTGGAAAAATATCAATTCGAATAGATTCGCACAATATGCACAATATATTTATGTATGTATGCATGTCTCAAGATATCAATATTATTAGTATTATATTAGACTGAGAGATTCACGAATATTAAAACGTACATCTTCAAACCATCTTACTGTAAGCGAAATAATTAATAATAGTCGATTTTTTACTGTTATGTTACTTGTATGCGCGAAGTTCAAGACACGACGCAATCATTGAATTCCCAAAGACATAATCAAAAAAAAACTGTAGCAATTCAATTATTTTCAATTATTACTTTAAGCCATAATTATAAGGCCAAGTGTCGAGAGCGCATATCTGCTAAAACTGGAAAATGTCAAATGTCATTCGTAAGACGAAGTCATGTCGATTCGTAATACGATATTTTAAAGTCGAGCTCAATTTGTACTGTCAATTGGAATAGAATATTAAAAACGAAGTTGTTGTGTAAAAATTGATCAAATTCAAGTTTTTCTTCACTTTACTCTCCTTGTACTAACTGGCTAACCAATTTGCATAAGCAGTTAGAAAAAGGATGCAGCATTTTCACAAAGTTATAGCGGCAAAACGCAGTTCGACTGAAAGGATAATGTTTATTATGGAAGGAGGTAAGAAATCTAAAAACTTGGAAAGCGAATTAATTTGGGTGTTTTATATAGTTTTTAAGGTTAATAAAATAACTGAATATTAATTCAAATGAATAATAAACAAAATCATTGCATTTGCCTGTGGACAACACATGGGTCCTGAAAGGACTGGTATTGGCATTGGTGTTGGTTCTGGTACTTACATTATTTATCCTAATGTTAAAGGGAATATTTATCTATAAGTTGTAAGTAGATATTCCATACACTTTATCCATCTTTTTTGTTATCTTAGCTTATATGGTAAACTAACCAAAAAATCAGGGATTGTTTTATTTCAACTCGTTTTTGTCTCACTTGCCAGTAAAATATTTTGTAGTTTCCTCTGAAGCCTCCATAATCCGTCCATGCAGTTCGATACAATAAGTTCTCACGATTCAAGCGCATTTGAAAAATCCATAAAAATGCTATAATGATATGCCTGAGATTAAGTTAATTTTGTGTATCTGTCAGTATTTAAAATAATTGTTTAAAGTATCTCATGGGTGTCCGGGTCAGGTAAAATGAGAAAAATCGCGACTAACTTGGCCATTTCAGTTTTGTTTGTTTTCAGAGGGAGGAGAGCTTTTGGCCAGTCTGTTCATATTTATGTGAGTGGGTGGTGCTTATGGTCACAAGCTAAGTGAATTTCCGGAATATTTAGTTGCCAGTTAATGTGTTTGCCAAGCAATGCTGAACTCGGACAAACCCCTTCGATTGGCATGCGATTGGCAAAGATATACTTAAGTCCGTTGAAATAGAAGCGATTTATCATGTTTATCAAACTGACGCTGTCATTGAGGAAGTGCCAAGAGAAACTGTGAAAGTGGAGACAATTTTGAAATCTGGTCTATGTGCGTGTAAATGAACATTTTATATTGTTCATATCTGTGAGAGATACTCAAAGACAGACATGTACATGTTTATAGAAGCATGCCAACATTGCAGCAGAAGCAGCATCAGCAGCATCAACAGCATCAACAGCAGCAGCAGCAGCAGCAACTACTTCGAGTATGTATTACATGTTGCAAACTAATTTGAAATATGTTATAAGAACAAAAGGAATTCTTGCGTGAAGTGAATTTTGAAAACATTGAAAAGCAACCATAATAAGCTCTGTCAGCGTGACCAGAGTCGAAACCCCCTTCCTTCCCCCCTCTGTATTCCTCTCTTGCTGTGCGCTATGAGGGTGCACAAAGTTTACAAGGTTTTCGTGAATATTTTCAATATGAGAAGGGCATACTTACATACATACTTACATAGGTGAGCGGGGCTGTGCTTACCTGGAGCTGAGCGTGGCAAGCTCAGTGTTACTTTGAGCCTGCCTCCTGCAATGTGTGCACGACAAATATTTGAAGCAGAAAATGCCACCGTCGGAATTCGTATAAGGGACTACATATTTTATATTACTGCTGTTTTACATTACTCGGCATTTTGTGCCAAGAAACGGAAACAGAAATAGAGCAGAGCAGAGCAGCGGACACATAACTTTGACGCATCACGAAAAATAACCTTCACAATTTTTGACCCTTATCGTTATTTTGAAATCTCCTATTGGCTTGGATGATAAGCTGATTCCATCACTTACAAGCTGTATCAACAATAGTTACTTTGTCCCATTGTCCCATTGTCCCATTATCCATTAATGTGGTTTGTGTTTAAAATCAAAATAAGTTGCATGTCTTTGATCAAATTGAGTTCAAACAGCAGCTTGCAGCAGTTGCACATCAGAAGTGACTTTCGTGTTTTATTTGCTTAAAGTTTATAATATGGCTTCCATTGACAGAACTTTTCAAAAGCAAATACTGCTTTTATGCAAACATCTAAGAAATAGTAGTTTGCCTGATAAATAGTAAATTCTGATTTATGATTAACTTTTGGCTTTTAGTGCTGCAGGGAATTGTCATTGTTTGGTGCACCATGGGAAAAAACTTATTTCTAAACAGCAAAAAACTCTTTTCCTTTTGACAAAGTTATGACAATGGAAAATATACATAAGTGAGTTTGTCTGGGAGATCATTTTTGGAATATTTCAAATCCAAAATTGAGTATTGAAATTTAAATTATTCTATGTTCTCACTCATTACCAATAGGTAAGCTTGACTGGAGTTATGGAGATACCCTCGAGATATATTAAGGCGAGTTTCAATAATCATAAACTGATACAGGAAGAAAATGCTTGCGCCTGCTGATAGTAATGAGATCAATATGATCACAAGTTTTGGACATGGCTTTTTCTTATACGATCTTTATTAAAGTTGTGTGTGTTCATACAGGTAGACTTGCCTATAACAACTCGATTGTTCATATTGACCCAGAATACATATGCTTCCTTCTGTTTGTTACATACTTGCACAAAAAACCATTATATTTTTATCAATTGCTCAGCGTATAAAAAAATAAATGTTCACATGTTTAAATACATATATGTATGCATGTATATATTGCACAAATCTGTGTTTGGGGCCTGGTTGTGCTTCTGTAATGAAGTGCTTGGAATTCCGGTAATTTAATTCTTTAACGCTCCATTTGATGCAGAACCCGCTAATCAAAAAGTCGATGGCTGCGACCAGGAAATATTGCACGTAAATATCCAAAACACACAAAATAAGTACATGTAAACATAAACTCAAATGAACACATACATTTATACACACATGTACATGTATGTCTGTGTGTTAGTAAGTAAGTCTCTGTCTACTAGAACGTGCAACACAATGTGGCATAATTCATTATTTTCATACTTTATGCAAGAGCTGCGTTCGACATTTGATAATAAATGTTGCGAAATGATTAATAATGTAATTATATATGTATATATATAATGTATCAGGCCTTAACTTTAACTGTTTTTAAGTTCATTTACTTGTGATATATGACATTCAATGTTACATATTATTTTGATCAAGATAATTATTACTGCAATTGTCAACAAGTTCAATTGAAGCGTCTCGCAAATAGTTGATATATTATTATAGTCTATATATATATATATATATGACACGTAATAAATACGGGCACAAATTTCACGCAAATTTTGTCTAGAAAGTTTCAAGTCACGTTTGTTGCAAAATTCCTGGTACTTATTGGCACCAAACTAGAGATTAGAACTTGCAACTTGCAGGTGTCGGTGAAAATCCACTTTGTTAGACGAGTAACAGTGCCCGAAACGAGAATGCTCGACTGGAAGATACTCTATACTGTATCCACAGTCGGACTTACTTCTATAAGTACACATCGGACAAAATTAAAGCCTTTTCATTTTGGTCGCCAGAAGCTAATCGGGAATCAAAACAGTTTCACAGTTTTCGTTTGTTTGTACTTTAAGTCAATTTAGAGCTGGAAGCAGGAAGACTCCCAGTCGCGACTGCTTGGTGCATATTCTTGTTGCCACATTTTCCACAACTTCCTCAATAATGTTAATAATATCCGTTGTCGCCGAAATTTGAGCTCACACAATTCTAGTGTGCGATTTTGATTTATTTGCTGACTGAAAATACTGAAAATCGAGGCATATTTTATTTTGCCTTTCCAGTATAGTTCTTAAATTTGTTATATGTTTCTCTTTAAGAAGTACCATTTTATTGTAGTTCTCCATTAAATACAGACTTCTTCGAAAATTGTTCAGTTTTACAACGTTAAATTGTATGGCAAAAAGTTGAGAAACTTTTTGGGCTCAAGCGTCTGCAATAATAAACATTTATTTTTATGCCACTTTGAATAAGTTTGAGTTCTTTGGGAAAGTTATTTTCATTGACATAGACTAATAATTAATACGAACAAGAGAATCGGTTATGGTCGTAGTAAAGACGGTTTAATACCCTGCAAGTATACAGTATATATGATAAACATTTGTTATACTTGCAACACAAAGGTGTTGAGATATATTGTGAATCAGATATATTGTAAAACAAAACAAGAATCTATACATCTAGTAGTAGTTGAAGATATTATTCTTTTCCATCATGTTAGAAGTATAAACTTGGAACTGCTTATAAGACAAAGAATTTGTGATTGCAACATTCAACACACATTTGGCGGCAGTACATAATACGAATTGCAAGGGTATAAAAAAGGAATGCAAATTCATTCCAGTAAATAAACGTTGAAAATTTCGAAAAGAGTCGTAAATTTACAAAGTGTTTAAGTAACGATGCTAATTAAATACGATAGGCGAGCACGATTTTATGCATTATATGTATTTGGTAGCGATTCAAAAGGTCGAGGGTTAAATGGTGGTTGCACAAGTGTTGCCACTTATTTATTTATAATACACTCGCTCTGGATATGTAGGAATGGGAATAGAAACAGAGAGACACAGGCAGAAAGAAACCCGAAGTGGTCACAGTTATTAAAAGACGTGTGGAATATGAAACATAGATCTACCACCACTAACCCATTAGAACTCACTTCTTTTGTTATTAAGGGATTTCAAAACAAGATGCAAACGGAGGTTTTTTACACTGACCTTAGTAAGGCTTTTGATTCCGTTCCAATTCACAAACTTAAACTTCTGGGATTTCCAAATAACTTAATTTGTTAGCTCTTAAACAACTTAACGCGTAAGACACAGAGAGTTTAGTTTGGAGGTTCTGTCTCAAAGTCTGTTCGGGTTACTTCCGGAGTACCGCAAGGAAGTCGCCTTGGAACTTTGTTATTCACTTTATTTATAAATGACATTCCGTCCGTTATAAGTCATTCTCGGATACTAATATATACCGATGATGTAAAACTGTGTCTGTCGTCTACCGACTCGTTTTCTGGACAGAGGCTTCAGGCTGACTTGGATAGTTTTGAAGCCCGGTGTCGTATACATTTTTTAAATATTAATTGTTGGCAGGATCCCAAGCTTAAGTTTGACAAGCATATATCTTCCTCTGTTCATCGTTATGTTCAAATTATAATATGCTTTTCCCGTTAATAAGTTGTGCTTCAATCAATACCAATATCAATTCGCGAACTTCTGGTTTCAGATTCGCTGTGAGTTAAGGCAAATAAGATGGCAGGAAACAGTATTTTGATATACTATATATAATCCATTTGAATTTCCTCACATTAGAGCAACAGGTGAAAGTTATTTACATCACTCATAAACGGGAAGCTAGTTTTGTCAATTTATAGGTTTTGTGCAAAATGTAATTTTAGCCAAATCATTTTCATAGCATAAGAGCATGGCACTGACAGCGAATCATTTTTGCACCCCCTTAATCCATAGCTAATATTGCAGTAAATAGACCAAGTGAATGGAAAACTATACTAGGCAAGACTTCATTAATACCCTGTACGAGGTTCAGGACTATGTATACATTAGTCTTCTAGCATTGGCTTAAATACTCAAACATAAAGCAGACTATTGCATGTGTAGAACTTTTTCATATGTTCCTCTTCTGTTGATAACTTAACACCCATCGAACGATTACATATTCTTACGGTAAGAATAAATAAAAAAATGATAAGAAAAACCAACCAAAAAGCGTGGTATAAAAAATACAAGAAAGTCTCACGCTGAAACATGAACACTGCAAATGCATTAGAACCGAGTTGAAGGATGTTTTCCACAGTTCAAACATTTTATCATAAATACTGACAACCGTCTTAGGATTTCATGTTGACAGGAGAGCGAGGTAAGCTGTGTATATAAATATGTATATATATATATTTGAGATGAAGCATACATAGCAAGCATGCCACGCATACATACATGTATCCAGCCACTGTTCGAGGGAAAAGTTGAAGCCTGTAATAAGTAAGACCGTGAAGCATGTTAACCCACAATGACATACAACGGGAGAGTATGGATATCTTCGAGTTGCCGACGATTCGATACCCTTGCACACATATGGTAGAAGTGGATATGTTTATTACTTTCGCTGATTCAAAAATTACCTCAATTTTCGGTTTTCATATATTATTTTTGTCATTATATTCCGAGCAAAGAATTTGTTTTCGAGAATTTTGAGCAACTCATTTTAAGATCGATATTTATGGCACAGTTAATATAGCAATATAAATAATATAACTCAATTTTAAACGTCTTGTCTTTTGAATAACAGTTCGCTTGCAATTTTTATATAATTCATACTTACTATTTTTTTGGTCTGATTAGGTTTTCCTGAGTTTCTCTCAATCCATGCAACATGTTTTGAATCATTTTCCATTTGATTTCTGGAAGTATTAAATGAAATGATTCAAAATATGTTTATGTATATTTTTGTATTTCTTTGGGTCGAGTAACTTTAGTTGACGTTAAATAAATAAATGTATCTATTTAGTATATTTATATTTTCCTTAATGAGTGAATAGCAATACCCTATGTAAGGGTATAAAAATACGCTGGCTCTGACATATAGAGCCCACAATGAAGCTTGTGGTCGAAAGCTCGAATGTGAGGGTGACATGAAGGGATAGAGAAACTGACATTGCTACGCACATGTTTTTTTTTAGCTGTCAAAATTCTGTCAATTTTTTCGCAAACATTTTAACGCTAAATTATTAAGTGCCAAATGTCGGAAGTGTCTACATTATTGAATGCAAGCGTATATATATATAATATTTATATATATGCATATGTACACACATTTACATGTTGGTCGAAAGATGTGTTCCTGTGTAACATTTATTTATTTGTTTTGAATGATATGTCTACCAACTTTTATACTGCAGTGAATCACGTTATCACCCTTTGAAACAATGAACTGTAATTTTACTTATTTTGTGATTATTAATTTAAACATATCTGCAAGGGCATTTAGTATTTGGCAATCAAAACTCTTCTTTCTCTTGTTTCTAAACTAGTATTCTATTTTGACAAGCATTTTACGTATGTTAAATAAAGTTTACCTTCAAAGAAACGTAGTTCCATTCATTTCTTACCATATGCCCCTATCTTAATTGTCTGCCTAACTTGAAAAGATCCTTGCAGAGAGTATAATAATAGTGTCACGATGTGTCTGTCAACATCATGAACATCATAGAATATGAAGAAAATATGATATAAACACATAATGTACATGAGTTGACGCATATTCTAAACCTGCATGCCGAGAAACTGATTGCTGAAGGTACTTTTAAATTACTGTCTGCAAGCGCAGCCTTAAAGTATGCTTTTATCTGGCTCGCTTGCGAGCATGCATTCAATTTGATTCAGCCTGAAAGTATGCAGTGTCTTTGATTGCATTTAAGAAAATTCTTTGTCTATGCTTTTATTAGCCGCAAAAGCACAAAGGCTACCCACAATTGAACTTTGGGCATGAGTAGGTTTGTAAATCAATTGAAGCTAACATTAGCTCATCACTGATAAATGCTATCATCTGCTAGGAGCACTCACAGAAATATTAAAAGTGAACTTTAGACATTGATTGTTTATAAATCAAACCCTAACATTAGCTCATAACTGATCTAAAGATATGCTCACCATTAAATTCTATCATCTGCGTGGAGTCCTCAACAAATTATTGGACGTATTACAAAAAATATACACACATGCCATGCAAGTATGCATTTCAATAGAAGTTATAACACACACATAGAAACCGTAATATTTTGGACAAACAAAGCACTTTCACTCCCGTTATGTTTACAGTGTGAGTCGATTGCTTAAAGCTCATGTGAAATGTGAAATCCGGTGTGTGTGTGTGCGAGTGAACTACTCATATATACACACACACACATGTATGTATTTATATATACATATATTTAGTTATCCAGTGTTTGATCATCACGTTTCGGTGTGTATTGAAATATCTTTAGTATCTGGCAAATTCAATTTAAAGCAATCAAATCATCGAATATAATCGAATTGTATGCGATTTATGAATAAAGAGAATGATTTCTGCCACAAATTGACACCAAATAAAACATAAATTTCTCTTCTAACAAAGTTAGCAGTCAAAGTTAGCTTTGCTGCAAACAAAAACGATTTAGCTCGGATTTTTTGAAAATCCCATCACGTCGCTGTATAGCACCCACAGCTACTCTTGCTGACTGCTCTTTCTCTGTGTGTGTGTGCGTGTGTGTGTGTGTGTGTGTGTGTGTGTATATTGCCACTCGCTGCTAGTCGTGCATCAGCATTGGCTGGATTGGGTTGGGGTTGTGGCTATTGGTGGAGCAGGAGCAGGGGCAGAATCAGGAGCAGGAGCAGGAGCTGTAGTCGCCGGCAGCTACAATTCATGTGCGAGATGAAAACTCATCCGAGCGTATGATTTATCATCAATGGTCTGCGATTGCAATTTTAATTTATGACATCAATAGCCAAGTTGTTTGGCCGGCAGCGTGTTAATGGACACTATTGTTACTCAACGTGAATCCGACTGAATATATATTTTACTGTGTGTGTGCGTATGTTGTTTCGCTTTTCAAAAGCAATTTTACTTTGTCAACAAGCTTACTATGGCTGATGACCTTTCTCGTGTTGTTGTGAAAGGTGATGGACACACAAGTCAAACAAGTTAACACACAAAGCGAATGCGCCCCGATACCAAATCAATATGAAACAAATGCAGATTTTTCTCTTCTCTTAAATATTCATTTATTACACATTAATTAACAGTCATTTGGATATTTTCGAAGCTGGCAAATATAGACAAGGAAATGAGCTACGGAAATGGCTCCATCAATTCGTTCAGTTATGCCGATCAAGAATGCAAATGAGGTCGGAGATATTTCCATTTCTTATACAAGTATTGAACTTAGAAGACTTTGGACAGAGTATTCTGGAGTCGGGAACGTGTTAAGGACAGTCAACATTGTGTTGACAATGACAGAAGAGCTGTACGCGACATAGTCATAAAAAAGTGGAGTATTATCGTTATTAACCGGCAAAAAAAGGATTATAAATAATAATGCAAATTATATTTACTACATTGACTTATTAACTTTGATGGCTGTTTTCATAAATTGATACCGCATTTACTTTAAGTCGTGCATGCAAACATAAATAAATAAATAAATAAATTTTCATTGGAATTGTGATTGCCAACTCATTGGTGGCGTGTGAACACATTTGTAAGCAATGTGTAGCTTGAAAAGTTCATTAGTATTGAGCATTGATAAAGTTTTGGCTTTCCATAATTAGATTTCGAATTTAGCAAAAGAAAACCCCTTTTTGGCGGATGCCAAGAAACAAATAAAACAAGTGGGAAAAATTTGTAAGCAAGAGTCTACAACTGAACAACTAGGATTTTATTGTGCTTACATAATCACTTTTTAGCAAAGCCACCAAAGTGTGCCCGTCGAATAGAAAATAGTCAAATGAAAAGTCGAAAGGCAAACGCAGAAGACATAAGACAGAAAAGCAGAAGGCAGCGAAGGCAACCGTCAACCGTCAACCGTCAACGTCAATGGCAGCCGGCAACAATAACTTTTAATCACTTTAAATAATAAAATCCAAGAAACACTTTCGGATTTACTGAGTTTCTTGTTGAGGATTAGCTGAGTGAATCTCAACGGCTTAGTAAAATGCCTTCAGCACTAGAACATCATGGCTCTCCTCTGCAACGTCTTAAGACCGCTTCCCATTCAACCGTATGTGTGTGTGTGTGTGTGTGTATAACTCGCAAATGCGGGCTTTGGCAACGTGCCTCACACTTACATAGACACATACACATACATACAAACATACGTAAAATAGCTGCTTTAAGGAGTCGACAGTTTGCCAGCTGAAACATAATGAAACTTAGATATACTGCGATGGCGTCGGCGAATGTGTGGATAGATAGCGACTTCTTCGACTTCTTCGCCTTCTTCTTCTTCTACATCTTGTTCTGTGGCACACTGCCACTTCCACTGTGAATGCGAATACAACAAACTGTTATTGCTGCATAGATGCTCTGATAAATGCCATTCTATCAGAATGATGATAATCTCAACTAATGAGGAATTAAAATTGGATTACTGAATACTCTAATTAAAAGGATTATGGGAATGCAACAATGAATTCTATACATTGGGATTATGCTGAATACACTCAGACAAAAGAGATGTCCTGGAATTTTAATAAATATCAATGCCAGTTCAGCTTGTCTTTCTATATACCAGGGCTTTTCTTTTCTAAATACTAGTCCTGATTTATCCAAAAAATAATGCAGAAGAAAGATTTCTAAATTCCAGGCTATTTTTTAATATGTACACAGAACTCTTTGCTTGTTCGTTAAGTTAGATAGTATTTCAAGACGTTAAGTAGTAAGTCACATAGTAGATATATTTATGTTCATATAATTCAAACTCTAACATAAAAGTCCAGACAGAAAATTTCATTAGTTGTTGCTGAATTTTGTTTTCTAAATCTGAAAAGTTTGCATTAATACTTTTCAGAAGTATTTTCCTTAATAACAGCAAAAAATAGTCTTTTTTATTTGAAGAAGTTTTTTATTCCTGTATTTTTAAATTATATTTACAAATTATTTAAAAATATGTTTCTTATTTATAGATATTACTTCTGAAAATAGAAGACGAATTTTTTTTTTCTTATATTTAGAAGTTATTTATGGATTTTCATAATTCAAGGCTATAATATTTTTAGTGTATATTTTGTTTGTAAAATTTTTCTTTAATAACAAAAGGTTTTTCTTTTATCCCATATATGTTCTGGCGAAAGATATATCTCCGGCTTTCGATTGCGCTCAAACTCGAACTCTTGAACTTTGAACTGTTTGAATCTATTTGGAGTGCAAAGAGGTACTCAATAATTTTGAGAGACCAAAAACAATAAGTAGAAGAATAAGACGACGAGTGACATTCATCCATCGCCACTTAAGCTCTCGTCGTCGTCGTCGCTCACAACGCCCACGACAGACAGACAGACAGACAGAGAGACAGACAGACATCGTTGCTTGTGCCGCTCAGCCAGGCTAATTGTTTTCTGTACGAGCCAAGTAAACAGTCAAGAATCATTGTAATCGCCACCATTAAAACACTGTCAATCGCTCAGCAGCAAAGGGAGCAACCCTCTAAGTCCTCCTCGTTGCACGGTACTGTGTGGTACTCGAACACTTGGACTGCCAAAACGAAGACTAACAACAATAACAAGAACAATAACAAGAACAATAATTACATTCGCAGTACCGATGTCGAAACGAAACAACAGAGATTATTGTCAGTCAGTCAGTCAAGTGGGTTGCCAATGCTGATGCTGCTTTTCAAAAAAACGACTTTGAACAATAAATGATGTGAAATCTGCTGAAAGAGTGTACGTATTTATGTAAGTAGCAAGTGCTGTCTGTCTGTATGTACACACTTATTGTGATGTGTAACTGCCACTAGAGCGATTCGCTTGCAGTTCGCGAAAGGGCGCATTCGCATTCGCATTCGTCATCTCATTTCTCTCCTGTGCCATCTTGCCTGAGATCTTGGCTCCTCTGTTGTTGCCTGGCACTCATTCTATGTATTTTTTCTTCTGTTTTTTCGTTGCCGACAAAGCCGTTGCTGTTGTCGTTCCTTATGCATGGGTGCCTTGCCTGCCAGCCTGCCTGGCTGACTGTCTGGGCCTGTTTGCCTGCAACAACTTCCGTTTGTTTTTCGGCAACGTGAGCACCGACTCGGTAAGCCATGCTCCTCATCTTCTTCTTCTTCTGCTGTTGCTGCTGCTCCTGCTGCTGATGCTGCTCCTTCTTTTTCTGTCACTCCTTCTGCTTCTTACGTTTATCGTTCAAAAACCAAAAAGCAAACATTTTTTTCCTGAGACACTCGACTTGTACAAAGTAAATCGGCTTTTCAATTGTATTTGAAGTGGTAGCTCACACAAACAGACACACAAACACACACACTTACAAGCTTCATCTTGCATAAGTATGGCTCACATACGAGCACATCGCTAATGTTCGACGTAAGACATAAGACAGATATGGCCACCGGTGAAAGACGACTAAGGAACAAGTGGCCATGACAAGAGTCAATTGATGCCTGCTAATGCCTTTCATGAATATTTTCGGGTACTTGATTTTTACATATACCCTTTGCTCAAAAAACTTGTCCCACTAGGGTATTTAATGTTCAATTAGATTTAACACTAAACATATGCCAGCGATAGCATTCAATGTGCAAATGTGATCGATAACAAATGTTAATTAACAGACGCTGAACTAGATCATGCAATGAGAATTCATTCGGAGTGTGGAGTCTGAGCTAAGTGGGTGTGCGTTGATTTACTCAAGTCTATGATGAAATTATAAAGAAAATAGTTTGCCAAAGCTTATAATGCATCGATCCAGTATACAAAGCATATAAAATCAGAAAGTAAGTGACTACAAGAGCCGGATTTTGGGAAATTAGCATGCTGTCTTTCAGTTGGGAAGGATTATCTGTGACCAAATGGATTTATTATTGATTAATTTATAATACATTTTGGATGTCAGTAGGTGGCTTCCGATCTACAACGAACGATACCCGATTTTACACTCAAAAAAAAGGCGGCGTATTGTGTCCAAGGGCAGCTAAACTTATTATTCAGAAAGTATATTCCTAAAACGCAAGGTTATGTCCACAAAATTAGATTTTGCTTTTTTAACCTTAATAAAAATGTATAATGATTTTATTTGACAGGCAGAAGAAAGCATGTCTGATCCTAAAAAGTGTATATATACTTAACTATATCCTTCTGTCAGTCAAATTCGGAATATAAGTTCTCGTATACCCCACGCAGATCAAGCTAATTTCATTTCATTTGTGCTTTTAGATAAAAGTAAAAATAACTGGGTTCAGGGTATACCGTAGTCGAGCTCACTCGACAACATCAATCTCACTTGTATTTAATTACAAGCAGAATTTTTCCAATTTGTAGAACAAATCTATCTAATTTCTAGGGTATTTTTTTTATAATGGCAAATATATTTAATTGTTTCTGAGTTTTAGAAAGTATTTTTGATAAAAATAAGGCTTCTAATTTATATATTTCAATCTAGGGATTACTTTCCAAATGCATTCTGGATAAAATTCAGAATCGGAATCAAAAACTAAATTTAGATTTGCTATTTCGTTATGAATTTAAAATATCGACCGATGTATATAATATGAAGATTTTGATAAGAAGTAGGCTGTTATCAGTTATCATGAGAGAATTTTGCAGTAAGTTATTTTTTCAATTTATTTTTAATGTTTATTTTTGATAACATACCGTAAAAATAAAAACACCGAAATCTATACTGGAATTCTCAAACTTTTCCTACTTAAATCGGAACTGGAATCTAATTTAATTTCGGTTTGTGTTCATGTGCTCAAATCGGTCTATATATAACAAGATCAATGAAAAATACACTAGTCAAGAGTTCGTGAAACATAAACCGGGTTCTTCTCAGCTGCATATGCTAAAAGATTTTGCCCATGGTCGAAATTTGTGCTGTGCAAGAAGCTACTGTGAAGAATAGAATAAAATGCTTGACTGGGTGAGTACAGGTAACTATACACTTCAAAAACTCTCCCTTCAACTAGACCCCTTTTTGTTGTACAATACTTGAAAGTGTGTAAATTAAACCCTCAGCCAGCTCCGTCCGCCCAGCACCAAACTAATTCTTAGAGATACACGTTTGCCAGGAAGCTGACCACATACTCCAACCGGCACACATTTGTGTATCTGTATCTGTGAGAAACACACACACACACACACACATTCATACACACATTCATACACACATTCATACACACAGTTATACACACGCATAAAAAGCTGGGGCAACCTCATAGCTTTGGTGTAATGAATAAACCAAAAGGGACCTTGAAAATGTTAAATGAAATAATTTAGGGGACTATGCTTAGAAAAGAATTTGAAATATTTAAAACAAATATGTACACTGAATTTACTTGTGACCATGTTTTTGTTTGTTTGTATTTATTTTCGCTATTCATTGGAATGATTTTTGTGGTAGCCAATGTAATTTTATTCATGAAAGGAAGTTGAACTGTAGAATGTTGCAATAGCAGATGTGTTTCTAATACACAACCTGCCATCTAAACACAGCCAATAAAATAAATTATTTTAGGTGTGCATTCTCGACTAGAAGATACCCAGTTAATACTAATTAAGAGTTATTAAGAGAATAATAAATTATAATATCAAATAATAAATCAGAAGCTCAACTTTCGATTGCTGGTTTCCGGAACACATTGAAAATGGCTAAAAAGTGTAGACTGAAGTTGTGCAAAATAAAGTGACAGGCAGAAGGGAGCATCTCCGACCGCATTTAGCATTTATATTCCTGATCAAGATTAAAAACCATGATCCTGTCTGTAAGTGCACCGATCTCAGAGACCATAAGAGCAAGAGACCTTAAGTTTGGAACGTAACTAACTGCCCGATTACATTGCACTGCTTAAGTGATTTTTATAGAAAATTTGCAAAAAAAAAAACTACAACTTAAGAAAATTAATATATTTAACAGCTGAGTTTAAGTAAATTTGTCTCCAAGTCGAGTTCCTTCGACTAGCTTTTCTAACTTTGTCTCGTTCATAAGAGTAAATCATAATAAAATTATTATTTTTTGTTTATTTTAAGTCAAAAGGACTAATATATAAGTAAAAGTATATAAATATTGCCTGTATTTTATCCTAGTTACGGCTTCCCGTCTCCAAACTCCTCAATTGAGGAATTGTTGCTTCAGAACTGAACATGCGAGTCCAAATGCAAATGCTAATTTAGAAATTAGCTTTGATGGTGTGGGACAAAGGTGATACAATCCACAACGCCACGTGGTGGAATCTGTCTTTCTATCTCCCAACTGGCACTCATGATAAGAGAGAATCCTTGCGGTGCGCTCTCGCCAACCCCTGCCATTTCGTTGCCAATGGGTGCACAGCAAACACTCTCCCCGCCCATTGGAGGGGCGAGCTTCGGCTTCGTGCTGTCAGCCGAGCGAGACACGAAGCGTGCCACGCTCAAGCATCAAACAGCACGGACAACTTATCACTAGACGCCTTCGCTTCAGTCCCAATCAGAGCTTGTCGCGCGACGGTCGTGTTTGAGTTGCATTTCAACACAAATAACTGTAAGCTGTTAACTAAAACGCGAATTACCGTCGTTGAATTTCTAATTAGCAAACAAGTTGGTGTTTCCAATCCATCAATTCGTATTGTCGAATTATAGTTGCTAATTACACTCATTAAAACATTCCATTTGCTTTATTTTTGAAGTCACTTTCCATTTGACTTTTTGATTGTTCAGTTCATTTCGATAACAATGCAGTTAATGTTTTGAAAAACTAACGATCGCTTGTCTGGTGCTAAAATGCAGCGGCAATTCATTTTGTTAAAAACTTAAGTGGTCCCCTGCAATTGCAGAGCAATCAGGATACAAACAAACGTTGCCGTTGCCGTTGCTGTTGCCGTTGCAGTTGCTATTGCTGTTGCTGCCACATCACGGACAGAAATGAAATGGAAACAAATAAGGACACCGCAAACAATGAATAAAATTGGTCTTTTATCCATGTCCTAACTGTAAGCTTCGAAATACATTACACATACATATATCCATATATATATTTGTATTCTCAGGCAGTTCATAAATTAAGAATTTTGTGTAAATTGTGCAAAATAATTGCCATTTTCCATAATTACTTTATATGAATAATTTAAAAAACACTAACACTAACCTACGACTCCAACAAGCTCATTAAGTAAATTAGCTATGAATTTAACATCCATTAGCCAACTTTGGAAGTGAGCAGAGAAAACATAAGAAGAGTCAGTTTCCAGTTTATACATTTAGTTGCACTTGTCAACTGCTGCACGCTGATGAGTTTCCATTTGAGTTAATCAGTTGCATTCAGATTAATTTAAACATAGATCAAATTGCAACTTCTTAATTAATTGTTTCACTTTACTTTTTTTAAATTCTTGGAGCACTTTAATTTCTTAGTTCTAGAATTTGGCGCAATCTGGCTTATTATGATTGCCAGCAATAATTCATTTGATGCGTGTTTAATCTATTTTTGGAAAATCCATCATCTGTGTGCTTGGACAAGCCGGGTTCAATTGACGAAATATTCATTATTTTTCTCCATTATAAATTTCTGTTGAATTTCCAAAGTTGGGCATATAAATTAATCAATTTTCATGGAAAACTGAACGGCCTGCCCCACGGGCGGAAATTGGTCGAAAGCTGGGCAATCATTTTAACTTTGACATGGCCAAGCCGGGTAATTACAGCTAGTAAGCTCTATTTGTCTTGGAAACAGACGCCAGACCAAGTACGAGTATAGACGTCTGTCCGCCTATCCGGCTGTCCGCCTATCCGGCTGTCCGCCTGTCCGCCTATCCATTTTTGTATTGACTAGTCTCTTTAAATTTGTTGTCTTGATGGAATCACTTTTTTTTCGTGCTTATCAGGCACAAAATATTTGTTGAAATATGTTGCATGAAAACCTATTTTGTTGCGACAGATAACTGTAATCCTTGTAGAATTGCGTGAATCTACCGATAGACAATCCAACATTCCATTCCGGAGTGGATTATAATATTATAAATTGTTATGTTTTGAGAAAAACAGTTTAAAATGTTCATTGTTTTACTTCTTGTTTCGAATTTTATTTATTACATTTTTTTAAATATGCATTTTACATTTTAATTTTGTAATTTATATATTTTTTTCTGTGTTGATTAGTGTTATTCGACTTTGGATAAAAGAATCAAGATATAATTACTAAAACTACGAGTATAGTTTTTGACAAGTTAACATTAACCATTTATAAAAGATGTCTGTATGAATGCCATTCGTATCGAAAGATCATAACTTTCTATCTATAATGGGTCAGCAGTTAGCCCAACTCGATTCCACAACTTAGATATCATATTTCAACCGTTTGTTCCAATGCCAATATTAATTTGCCAAAGTGATTCTTGGATATATTTTTCAAATTCGCTCCCGAAGAAGTAAGGTGTCAGTCAGACATGATTATATATATATATTTAATATGTTTGCAAAGATCTCCTCCAATGTGCTAGTAGCTTTCCGATCAAATTATAATATCACTTACAGGCATATAAATGGTATGGCCATATATACCCGAGAAAACCCTAATTGTTCATACATCAATCTATTTTTTATCGTAGTCCATATTAAACCTGAGCTTATTTTAAATGATATTAAAATTATTAAAAAACACGCTCAACAACTTGTGCAAAGTTTTAGTTTAAACCCAGACACAAATAAAATCCTCAGAAAATGTTTTTTGAATTACATAATATAATCGAAAATTCTTTTCAAAATAGGTTTCGATTTGCCGCAGTTATGGCAGTTATCAAATATTTTAAATCCGAGTGTTTTTTTTTTTGGATTGATTTCGAGTAAATGCAGTATTTGTCCAGACATCAAACGACGATTTATAATACTACAAGAAATTATTGTTTTTTAAAAGCAGTTCAGTCCTGGCATTCGGTATATATTATACAGATTAATATATAGACTAATATACAGATTATACAGATTATTATACATATAAATTGCAAAGAAGTTCTTCAGATATTTAAATATATATTTAAATAGTAGCCTAAAAATTGAGTAGCAAATTATTCCATGCCTATTTGTCAACCATAGGTGTACGTACAATATGCAAATGATATATGGGTGGTTTAAAGAGGAACTAACTATATACCTAATTAATAGGATATATACGTAATTAACGGAATCAAGTGGCAATTAATTGCATATTGAATGAAAGCATTTCATTATCATGCCTACTTTCAATCCAAAGTACACACAAAGGAACAAATTTAATTAACATGCAAAGGTATCCAATTTACTGTACATATATATGTATATAACAATCAGTGTCTGTATGGAATTATAATTACGTATGTACATGTTTGTGGGTATTAATTGACAGGCTCTGAAATTGGTCAGCTGTTGAAATTAGATTGTAAAAAGTGTGGCAGCTGCTGGAATTGGAATTGATTGCCCTTAGACATTTGAGCATTTAAGAAAAGGATTTGACAATTGCTTTTGTTGAGAATATGGAACCTTCTGGTTGCCACAAAACACTTACAAAAGAACAACAACAACAGAAGAAGCCCCTCGAGGCATTTAAATCGAGTCGGAAAATATGTAAATTAAAATGCCGCCGGCTATTATTAAGTGCCTTTTTCTTATTTCATACTCAACTAGCGGATTCCTTGCCGCTTGCCGCTTGCCTTTTGCTGCTTGCTGGTGTTTGTTGGTGTTTCTGCCCAGGCTCAGCTGTCATCTAACCGCAGAATTCTATGCTTGGCCTATCTATCGCCGGGGCCAGGCCAGGCCAATGCCAACAGTGCCACCTCGCCGAGTTTAGTTATGAGGCGCCCCTCCACTCAGACTCCATCTATTTGTTCGTTTGTTCGTTCCTCGTATCTAATGTAATTGAATTAAGTGGCGACTTGTTGATAAGGAGCAAAGTCAACAGACACGGCGCACGCTTCACAACTCAATTGGCAACGGACGTGACGGGTGAGGGGAGCAGGTGGTGGGGAGGGGGGCTCAGTTTATGAATAGTGGTAACGGCTTAAGGACTGCCTGTAAAATGACTGAGAGCATTCATACTTACACACATACATACATACATATACAGTCAAATGAAGCAAGCAGTGCAGCTAGCATTGCAGCAAGCAGTGCAGATTTCCTACAATTTCCTCTTAAGTTTTACGTGTAGGTTGAAATTTATATTATTATTATCATCGAAATAGTTGGGATAAAACTTAGAGTGCAGCGAGTCCTCTCGCCAAACAGTTATGTTAAAGCATGCAAGGAGTCAACCAACCAACCCACCTCTTTATGCTGTGTGTTCTCTGCCAACTTTTGCCGGACAACTATTTTGCAGTTGGTTCTTCCACACAATTGTACATTGTCATTGTACGGAGAGAGCACTGTCTCCACCACTGTCTCTTCTCCTCACACACATCTACACAGCTACATATAAAAGTGTGTGTACGTGTGTGACAGTGTGCGTAAGCATATTCATTTAAGAAGGACATTGCTTTACTAGACACATGTTTAAACTGGCAGCATTTTCATGTTCAACATTAATAAATTTAAAACCTGACATAACAAGATATTATTAAAATTAATATTATTATTATAATTATTGTTATCATTGTTATTATTATTATCGTTATTATTATCATTTCCTTGATTTTGAATGCAATACATTTTATAATGATCAGTTCATTAGCAATGTTGTGAAGCGATCTAAAAATTGTGGAACATGATTCGAAGTCAGCTGTAGTTTCTGATCAGATTACGCAGCGATATACTCGTACATATGTGTGCAAAACGGTGTCCACAATTTCTAAAATATAAAATTTCAATATAAAATTAAAGTTACAAAATGTATCAAATGAAACGGGGATAAATGTTATTGAAATTGAAGATAAGGGTTAAGGGTTAAGGATTAAAGAATAAGCGAGTAAATCTAGCGAAACAGCATTTATCAAATAGTTGTTCTTTATATTTACAGTTTGATATTTTGCAATTACAACCAGCTACAAGACAAACAATTCTCTAAAAAAAACACTCTTACTTTTATATTTAAATTTGATTCCTAATCAAATCAGAAACTATATCTAAAAGAAGCTTTATATCTCTTTCTCTCTTATTCAAATTTTGATAGCAAACCATATGCCCCAAAACACATATGTTGCACAGCGTACATGCCCCACACTTGTTATTATGGTGTGTGGCTTACGATTGTGATTGGAGGCAGCAAAAACATTCAATATAATTTTTGTTCTTTTGCACCACTGGGTCGCCTGGAGAGACATGAGCAGTTCACACGCGATGTTCATGCTATGCAAATGTCAAGAACTTTGACTTTTACACTGTTGACATTTATGCAGAGTGCTCGCCGTGTCACCAAATGGAACTTAATGCATCCTTGAGTGTTTTTTCTCCTCTTTTTTATTTTTTTGACAAAATAAGAACGTGGCGACAATGGAGAAAACTTAAAATGCTCGTTGCCAAAAAAAGAGAGAGAGAATAAAGTAAGGTGAGCGGTAAAACAAGAATCAGCAGATATTTTTGGCATGCCGGATATGAAATACACTTGCAGACAGAGACAGAGATAGAGATAGAGACAGAGATAGAGATAGGGATAGAGATAGAGATAGGGATAGAGATAGAGATAGAGACAGAGATAGAGATAGAGATAGAGATAGTGATAGAGATAGAGATAGGGATAGGGATAGAGATAGAGATAGAGACAGAGATAGAAATAGAGACAGAAACAGAGATAGAGATAGAGACAGAGATGGAGATAGAGGCAGATACAGAGATAGAGATAGAGATAGGGATAGAGATAGAGACAGAGATAGAGATAGAGATAGAGATAGAGATAGAAATAGAGATAGAGATAAAGATAGAGATAGAGATAGAGATAGAGATAGAGATAGAGATAGAGATAGAGATAGAGATAGAGATAGATATAGAGATAGAGATAGAGATAGAGATAGAGACAGAGACATAGATAGAGATAGAGATAGAGATAGAGATAGAGATAGAGATAGAGATAGAGATAGAGATAGAGATAGAGATAGAGATAGAGATAGGGATAGAGACAGATACAGAGATAGAGATAAAGATTGAGATTGAGATAGTGATGGAGATAGAGATAGGGATAGGGATAGAGACAGAGATAGAGACAGAGATAGAAATAGAGACAGAAACAGAGATAGAGATAGAGACAGAGATGGAGATAGAGGCAGATACAGAGATAGAGACAGAGATAGAGATAGAGACAGAAACAGAGATAGAGATAGAGACAGAGATGGAGATAGAGGCAGAAACAGAGATAGAGATAGAGATTGAGATAAAGGTAGAGATAGTGATAGAGATAGAGATAAAGATAAAGATAGAGATAGAGATAGAGATAGAGATAGGGATAGAGACAGAGATAAAGATAGAGATAGAGATTGAGAATGAGATTGAGATTGAGAATGAGATTGAGATAGAAGTTGTAAAAAAATAATGTAATTTTCAAAAATATATATTTTATTTTAATAATCATAATTTTTAGAAAAGTTCAGAAACAAGTAATGAAATTTACTAGCTCTACTTTTATATTATAAATAACCAATTTTACAAACTATGTAAAACGGCTGTGTGTATATTTGAAGTCTAAAATTTTAATGTTGAATAATAGTATTAGTAACACATTAGTAACATTAAAAACACATAGTCAAGGACACCATGAATATTGGACATTATTTTGCTACACTTTAAACAAATCCACACTGACCAACTCTTGACGCCAAAAGTAAGGCGATTTACCAAAATTTAGGGCGATTTTGTTTTATGAGTGTATGGGAAAATTCGTTGAGAGCGTAGTTCAATTGTTTTCAGCGAATCCATTGTCCTGCAACACATTATGAACTGTACGTGTTACAAAGGCTTTGAGAGAATGCAGCACACACTTTATAATACGGGGATAATACCGATAATAAAGAACGGAAAATACCAGCTAGCGTGAAACATATGATAAGTACAGATTTATGGGCTTGTTGCAACACCTACGAGCAAAGGCTCTCGTATGTATATGTATATATATTTATATATATATCTCTGTGTGTGTGTGCGCTTGTAAAAATCACAGCAATCAATTGTTGGCACCGAAGCCGTTTGCTTGTGCGTAATGCTCATTCATCAACAATTAATTGGGCGATGGCCGAGTGTGTTAAAATAAAGAAAATATTCAGTCGGAATTTTTAATTCTCAATGATTTCAATCAAAGGATTTTACAAATGACCAACCCATCTGGCTTGGATGGCCGCTTGTTGTATGTACATATGTGTGTACACATGTGTGTGTGTGTGTGTGTATGTGTGTGTATGTAGAGGCACTGCGATTGCATAAAATGCTTTAACCACAATTCATGTTTGCTTTCGCACCACTCCGAACATCAGTCGTCGACCGCAGGAACAGCAGCGGGAGCAGCAGCAGACCCAAGTCCCTTTACTTTCGTGTGACATCAATGCCATCAGCATAAAGTGCCTGCTGATCCATTTATTCATATTCCGTTTCGGCTAAAATCACATGAAACTCTGCTTCTTCTTGTT
Source organism: Drosophila nr. medialis 2 BK-2023a (assembly GCA_035044325.1). Lineage (NCBI taxonomy): Eukaryota > Metazoa > Arthropoda > Insecta > Diptera > Drosophilidae > Drosophila > Drosophila nr. medialis 2 BK-2023a. The sequence continues at coordinate 1,932,149 of JAWNMH010000394.1, forward strand.
CTTGTTGTTGTTGCTGCTGTTGTTGTTGTTGTTGTTGTCATGTTAAATTTAAAACGGTACAGCCGAGAAAACAGTGCCTGCCTGCCAAACTCAAAACGAGATGAGTGCAAGGGCTTACACTTACTGCAATATGTATGTGTACACACAGTTGCACACATTACGCATGTGGATTGTGGATTTTGCATGACCAGATTGCTGGTGCGGCATACTACAGATACAGTTACAGTTACATTTACAGTTACAGTTACAGTTACAATTACAATTACAGATACAGATACATTGTGCCGGATTCTGATGCGGAATTTCGAAATTGTGCACTGTGTGTGTCCGGGGTAATACGGAATTCCATTCGCCACAATTTTTAATCAGAAGTAACTGGTGTGGTCGAGCATTTCCGACGGGCCTAAAAATAAAAAAAGTTCAAATAAAAAGATTTGCGTCTGAAATCTCATTAAAAACAATTCCGTTTGTGAAAACAAACAGATAAAAACAAGTGAGCGAGCAAGTAAACGCACACACACACACACACACACCCACCCACACACACTGAGAAACATTCAAATTCAACATTCACATCCACACTCAACATTCACATCCACATCCACATTCACACGCATGCGAATGCGATGCTTGCGTTGCGTTTCAAGCGTAATCCCTACAGTTGGAAACTGCGGCGCTGCCAATAGCCAGATGCTCGTCCAGCCCAGCCCAGCGCAGCCCAGCCCAGCGCAGCCCAGCCCAGACCAGCGACTGCGGTGTCCAGCATTTGCCCCACCAGTGCACCCACTGCCTTGAACTTGTCAGTTCGTTCATCCAACTGATGCCTTGGTAGGCAGCCAGGCAGCCAGGCAGCGTCTGCCTGTTTGTCCATTTGATGACGAAGAGCTACCATCAATTTGCAACACTGCTGCTACTGCCACACTGCCAACGCTTAACTCCCACACGACCAGCTGTCCAAGGTCCGTGGCCACCACTCTGCCCATACTTCCACTTTGAGTGTAAACACATAATCCATTTAAATTGTTTGTGGTTTTTCTTATTGTTTGTTTCCCTTCTTGTTTTCATTGTAACTGCCGTTTTCGCTGCTGTCGCTGTCATTTCTCTCCGGGCAAGCTATGCGCAAGCAAATCAGGATCATGTTATAGAGGCCTACACATTCCCAGCCCTGGCCCTTGCCCTGGCCCCTAGATAAGCCGAGAACACACACAGAGAAAGAGACGGACATAGAGGGGAGAGAGACGGCACAACACATTTTTCTCCAGCTATTCGTTAAGTAATTTTTTTGTTTGTTTGTTGATGCTTTCAAATTTGTTGAACTCCAAATGATGTGCATTATGTACGTATTAGTACATCTCGTACTACACGGATAACATTCTTCATTACCATCCCAGCGAAAAGTGTTTGAATTTTCTAACCAAAATGTACTTTGAAGCAGACATCTGTGAGTCCAAAAAGTATGCTACATTTTCTTGATCACCATCGAAAACACCGATCACCAACCTAGAGATTTGCGTAAGCAAATAAGAAATTTTAAGTCGCGAGAGCTCGACTTTGAGAACCCTTTTGTTATGCGTACTGAATAAAACACAGTTTCAGCGAGATATACGTGGTCTACTGTTACTTTGTAATTGCCAAACTTTTTTCTGTTAAGTCTGTTAATCTCAGACAATAAAAACAATACACTTACTTTACTTACCATTCTATATTTTCTGGAGCAGTATCAAAAAGTGCCCGTTGGTATACACTTTACTTACTTACCAGTCAATATTTTCTTAATCTGAATAAATAAAATAAAACGGTTATAATGTATAATACTTTCCCAATATTTATGTTTTCTTGATCAGCATTGAAATCTTTCCCTTTGTCACAACGATCATAAAGAGTGATCAACTATGTTATGTACATATATCGAATCTGTAGCAGGCAGAGTATTCATAGCATCAAGCTAATAACACAATGCAATATAAAATACACGGTTGCATTTTGCGCCTCATGTAAGCGCTCTTAGTGCAATTAAAGATCGATAACAACTGAAATTAACATAAGCTTAACATGTACGTGCAATAACATAATTCTGAGTATGCATTTGATAAACTATGCTAAATGCCACAAACTTATTACAAAATAAGAAGAGGAGGGTGCCTCCTACAAGTTAAACACAGTTTCTACAGTAACTCAGCAATTACCAAACTTTTTCCAGATTGACAGCAGAAAAAAATGCTCTTTACCTCTTTGCTCATACCAATCTATATTTTCTTGATCAGTATTAAAAACTATTCCTTTGCCACAACCACGACAAAGAGCTGGAGCATGCTTCTGTCATGCGAATTATACTTGGCTAACAGTTACTTACTTGCCAAAATTGTTGAGTTAAGAAAGCATATTAAAGTTAAGAACAATGCGCTTAACGCACACTTTGTTTACTTTACTGACCAATACAATTATGTGTTGTGTTTCTTAAATTTGTATATATATATATATGTGTATTTTGTTTCTTCAATTGTTGCCACCACTCACCCTTTTTGAATTAGTTGTATTATTCCACCAGTTTTGAAATTTCTTGTTCACAAGATAAAATTTGGTACAGAAATTCCAGTTGGCAAAGTGAATTGCGCGACGCATTCCAGAAGAGGAATTTGGTTTTAACTTTGGTTGCCTTTTGCCCTTTCATTTTATGCCTTTCGGTTGAGCAAATGGCTTTACAAATAAAGATAATTATTGCATTAACATCGCACAGCATGTAAGCAAGTAAGCAAACGTCCGAGTCTTTAAGCCAATGTTGTCTAAATTAAGAAAATGTAACAATAAATTAATTACCTCATACATTTAAGTATACGTTTTTCATATGCTTGGCAATAATCTATGCAATATACTTATGATTAATTATTTTTTGCAGAAACATTTTGGATGTGAAACACATTATTTTTTACTCATGTTAACGGAGACAATACTAGAAGGAACTGCTGTTCGGGTATAAATAGAGGAATACCACAAGCAAGGGATCAGCTCGAATAGCGAGATTTTTATTCATATTATATAAATTAGTAAGTTGTTGGAAGTACCTGAAGATCCATTGGCGCTATCTGAAGCCCATGATTAAAATGAAGACTGCCCAAATGACCCAGATGCAATTCTGCGTCCGGACCTTAGCCTCTGTCATTATTTTGTTACTCAGCGGCACCTTGTGCACGAAAGGAACTCATTCGTTGGCCCATTCACAAGGTAAGAATCGATCACATTTAATATTTAAATTTTAATTTAAAATTAAATTAATATAAATGCAAAAAAGTTATTCACAAGTTTCAGTAAATACTAGAAAATACAATTCAAAAGAAAGACTGTCAATATATATATATATATAGTTAAGAAAGTTTAGTCTTAAGACCTCTAACATTGTGATATGCTAGAGAAAGAGGATTTGAAGAATGATTCAGAGGCAAGGTAAAATTGATAACATTTTTGAAACAAGTAGTTATTTAAACTTATCTTCGAGCTATTTGACTTACTTATTCGAAAGTTGTGCTCGAATAAATTTAAATTTAAATTTGTATTCTGTACAAAATTGTTTGCTTGCGCAAATAATGCGCAATTAGTTTTAAGCTTACCAACATGGCAACAAAAATATTGCACAACTCTGCGCATTTTACACAACATTTTGTTATTAACTTTCACTAAAAGCGGATTTGAATTTAACAGTTACTTGCTTGTATTTTACAAAGATATTAAACATCATATTCGGCTACTTTAAATCCAAGTTTAATAGGAAAATACACTTAAAAATAAACGACCTAGAAAACTAGCAAAACTTTCTGAAAATCATAATAATTGAAAATAGAAATAATATTCATATATATGAAAAAAGAATATGTAAATTACAATATTTGATTTTGCAGAAACGTTTTTTAGTACTAAGAAAAAAATGTATAAAAAGTAAATATGAAATTTTGCACTTTAAGAAAGAAATGCAGAAAAAATAATTCAAATTTGTTCTCTGGTTAGAGTTCAACTCCAACTTAGAGGTTACAAATATACGATCTGTATGATAAGTATATATATAGCGATTTTCTGCAATTCAGGGCGGTTATTTCTCTGAGTGCATATGTATAGCAACAAAATAGTTTTAATCCCTTTCAAGTGCTCAACACTCCTTCAGCTCCCCATATGTTAACGGTAATTTTTACATTTGTGTAATTCATTTGCATACTCTGTTCTCAAATGGAAAACTACTGCAACGAGAAGAGGCAATGTCCGTCCGCTTGTCTAACCGTATGAGCGTAGAAGTATGACATTTATCCAACTGTTGTTACAATGGCTACAGAGTATCGTGCAGTCGGCAGATCTCGTTAGCAATATTTTGCTTTGCTCATTTTTCATTATCCTTATTGTTTCGGTATATGTTTTTGCTCAGTAAATCTGCTTCGTATGCTTTATATGTAAATGAAATGTGTAAATGCACCTGTGCTCACAAAATGTACCTGCGACATTATTATTCCCCTTTATTCTGCTATTATAATAGGTCACAACGAACCCGATGAAGTGGGACCGCAGTTTTTGGCGCAACTATCAAATATAAGCGTGCCACAAGGCCGCGACATATCTTTCACCTGTGTTGTGGACAACCTGGGGCTATATCGGGTATGTATTTTATTATACGATTATACAAAATTTGAAATCTTTTGTAAAAAATACATCTTTTTAATAATATAGGAATGAATTTAAAATATTTTAAATGCAGTTTGCACTAACTTTTGACCGAAAGTAGTAAAAAGCATCTTCAATGAATGTGCACAAACAAACACCTGTCAAGAACTGTTCTTAATTTATTGTTATGAGGCAGACACAAGAAGCATGCTATATATTTAATGTATATAAATTATTTTAAGTATATATTTCTCTTTTATATACAAGTCAATGTTTGTTTTGCCAGCTTAAATACTATGCGTTATGTGTACTCAGAGTTCATCTGCACCCACACAAAAACCATCAACTGCCGCACCCATCCAATCCTATTGGAAATGCACTAATAAGCCATTAAATCGCATTTGCTTTAACCAAACGGTCGTTACGCCCCAATACAGATATGTATTTAATCTTGTACTTAGTTATACACACACATGTATATACATATAAACTTAAGATTGCGTACGCGTAAGTATAAAATAATATTTGGTCTACCGGGACAACACATATTAAGCTGCATACATAGGTATGTATGTATGCATATATGTGTGTGTGTGTGTGTACAAGTAAGGACATACAGGATATGTGTGTGAGATAAAGTGGGGGTTGTTAGTGAACTTGGCAGCAGGAAGGCAACTTGTTACACTAACGAACAGTGGTGGTAAGGTGTAACACCATCTTCGCTTTTGCTTTTGCAATTTCAGGTGGCATGGATTAAGTCAGATTCAAAAGCAATACTTGGTATACATACACATATGGTATCCCTAAATCCAAGATTATCAGTGACACACAATGGACACAACACCTGGAAACTTCACATATCCCACGTGCAGCTAAACGATTCTGGCAGCTACATGTGTCAAGTGAATACAGATCCCATGAAGAGTCTGGTAAGTCAGCCATACTCCAACGCCTCCTCCTCCTCCTCTACTTACTCCGGTCAGCTCCTGACCACTTCACCCAATGTCACCCAGCCAATTTCCCCGAACGACAACAGTGGTTTGTTTTCGTGTTTGGTCGAGGCACTAATCTTATCGCCATATGCGTCTGAGCCTCACCTTAACACTGTGTGTGTGTGTGTGTGTGTGTGTGAAATATGAAAATGTGTGTGCAACTGGACCAGGTAAATAAAGTTCAAGACGGGTCCAAAACAAAGCCATGTCTGTTACGGGTGAAAATTGCATAGTTATATTAAGTCTGCTTATAACAACTTCGGTCAGTACACATAATTCCAATCGGTAATAAAATGTTGAGCGTGGTTTCAAATTCTCATTTTAAACAAGATTAAGATAAAAAGTGTAAATCGAAAAATAAATTGTACCATTAATTATTGCTTATGTTGTCCATTTACAGTCTGGCTATTTAGATGTTGTGGTGCCACCGGATATTCTCAATCATCCTGACCAGAACATTGATGAAGGCGTTAGTACTGAAGGTGGGAGCATTGCGCTAATGTGCAGTGCCACAGGTATTCAATCCCATAGCATTAGGACCAAGCAACTAAGAGTGCTTCAGTCAAACATTACTGACTATCAAATACCCTGTATTCAACTTAACACAAAAACTCTAAGCTGAAGCATTCTTACTTGTTTATTTTATAGAAATATTTCAATTACAACTAATTATAATAATAATAGTAGTTAGACAGTTTCAATAAAACTAAATCTATATATATATATATATATTTGTTTGATATAAATAGGTGTTCCAACACCCATGGTGCAGTGGCGACGTGAGGACGGAAAGGACATTATACTCCGATCGGAGAGTAGGGACAAACAAGGTGAGTATCTAAATAGCTTAAACTTGAAACGACTTCTTATCAGAATTGTCCAAATTGAGCTTCAAAAATAAAAATGGAAAGTTAAAGTTACAAATTAATATGAAATAAAATTAAAAATTGGATATATAGAAGAATAAATAAATTATTAAAATGTTAAATGGATTTGTGAGACGCAGAAAAAAATACAATCAGACTGAAAAACTTAATTAGACCAAACGTACGTAAACGTAAATGATATATTTATTAAAAAACGTATTTTGTTTTTGCTTCTTCTTCTAGCATTAAAGTCAGTGGAAGGCGGTCGATTGAGTCTCACGAATGTTCACCGCACCGATATGGGTGGTTATCTGTGCATAGCTTCGAACGGGGTGCCACCTTCAGTGAGCAAGCGCTTTGATGTTCACGTAAACTGTAAGTTTCTTAATTTAATCTATATACTGTTAATTAAGTCTGTTTACACACTACTTTCAAGCTTTTCCTTCTACTTTATTCCTTTCCATTGTTCGAAACTATTGTTCCTCATATAGACCTTATTTTGATAAGAGCTTTTGCATAAAAATATTTATAATATAAGACGAGGTTACCAAACTATTAAAACTTGAGGTTTATTTATTCAGAGCTTTTTAACACAATATGAAACGGTCCGCTTAACTATGGGATTCAAGCGAGCAAAAGCGACTACTTCGAACTACATGCAAGGAGTTGAAAGAGACCATCGAAGAAGGTCATGATCATAAGGAACTTATAATTACCGTTGCTCGCAGGCAGCAACATTTCAAGAATGTCATGATCATTAGGAACTTACAATTATCGTTGCTCGCAGGCAACAACAGATTAAGACTACGAAACGGGAATGCAAGGCAAGCTGCGGTGTACACAGGCAAATTCAATTATTTCCGACACAAACAATAAAAAATATTTTATTGATTAAAATCATATTAATAAATTCTAGAAGATAGTACATGGTTTTTACCGTGGCGAATCTATTGAGTATTATATATGTTTTCAAGCTAAATTTAAGACCAGAATAGTATTAAGCTTAATTAATCAACTTGCAAGACAGAAATAAGACAATATCACAAACGAATCAATAATTACTTAATTGACTCTGCTCTGCTGCAATGCATTTTGAATGAATCCATTTAAATTACATCCCAATGAATTGTATCGAGATATTGTATATGTGAATCAGGTAGTTAATTAATTTAACAATATTTGTGAAGCAATTGTACTATTGTCTATGTCAGCGTACAATTACTTACAGACATCAGTGTAGTTATCTTAGTGCAGCTAAACAGTTTCTCTTAGTGTTGTAAGGCAAAAACAGTTCAGCAGACCCAACTCAACTTAAGAATAAATTCTAAGTAATTTATTTCACTCCAATAGTTAACATTTAACATTTAACAGGCACCAAATAATACCCATCCATGTGAGAATGGTAGCTTTATTTGGTTTTGGTTGTACGATTGGTATGACAGATTCTGTTTAAGATTTATATGTTCTGATGAAACAAGGAATACGTTGCAGCAAAATATTCTTAAATTGAGGCTGTTTCGGATGCTTGGCATGAACATGCCGTTGGTGTGGCACAAGACACAAATCAACACCATGAGATTGTCAAGTCAAACTCAGAGTACCAGTTGTGGAAAGTTGCGATAGTCGCACTTCGACTACCAAGCATAGCACATCAAATGTATAGCATATGTATGCACGTATATGTATTAACAGTCATAGTTACAATTGTGTGAGTGTGTGTGCGGGTGTCTGCCCCATTGTGATAACTACTCGTAACTAGCAAAGCATCAGAGGAGCCGGCAGCACACACATTGAACTATTGTCATGAGCTGTTGCCTCTATTATACTGTTTACTCCCATATATGAGTATGTATTTAAATGCATGCGGATGTGCACATGTATGTATGTACTTATGTTTGTATGTATGCATGCTCATATTCACATGCACCGCATTATACATACATACGTATCTATCAGATGCAACAGACATGCATGCGCACAACATTGCAAAATCATGGTATCCTCGTCTGCGTAGTAAACATTTGAAAATCACAAGTTCGTAATTGTGAGAGACTAAGCAATACGCCGGAGAATCTATGTATGTTCGGATATATGTATATAAGTGAAAGTCATGCAGCAGCCAAGCACCAAAGCACCCAAGCAGCCAAATGTGAAGCGTACCATTTTTGGCAATGTGTCCGCGTCAAAATCAGTAAAATGCAAATTCAAAGTTTGCAATTGTCGAAACGTTCTCTGCATCGTTGTTCTTCTCTGGCGATGCTGGACAACTTTTAACTTATTGTTGACTTTGGACATACATGTACGTATAGGTAAATGACTATTACAGATAATTTACAAATCCATACTATATATTGTATATGGACTATAGCTGTACATTGGCTGATCCCGCAAAACCAATTAACTACTACCAGACAATGTTAAGCGGTAAAAATGGATAGCTGCTGTCAATTTGCTAGCAGTCTTGTTGTCCCTTTCTGTTTTCTGCAGCTTTCCTTGTGCTTTTCTTACTTGCTTGTTTCTTGTTGTCTGTTTCTGTTTTACTAACGCTCATTATCCAAAGTATGTCAGAATGCAAACATTCAAGTAACTGTGAGAAAAATGATAAAAAGACTAATCTTGTTTGCGCCGGCAGGCAATTAATTTCCTTCAGTGTTTTACATTCTTCCCTCAGAGTTTTACATATTTTTTAAAAACGAAACAGCGAGCAGCCCCCGTAGAAATCATAAGCTTGTAGAACTACTCTAAATTTAATTGTTAGTTTACGAAATTTGATATTTTTGCACTTATCCATTTAAAGTAATTTAAATATTTTTGCTTTGCAGTTTATTAGTAATTCAATTCAGGGTCAGGGATAAATATTTACACTGTATACGGCTAGAGGAATTTCGATATACATACAGACATCTATAGTTGCAAATTGTGCGCATTACTGAAAAATTGCACTGGCTACAATATTTGTTTCCTCGAACTTGTCGTTAACTTGCGTAAGTGCATAGATACTCCTTGAGTGACTCATTGGACGGATATTGGGGGGCCGGGGGTGTGGATAGTTTGCACAAAGTTACTTTCCTTTGCCACGGTCTTATAAATGAAAGTTAATACCGCTTAAGTGTTCCACAATGTTACAATATATGCGCCGAGAGTAAAATAAACAAAATAAGTGTATAATATGGCGGGGAAATCCACTATATAAAGCACTGTTATTATTGATTTTGCTGAAAAGCTTTAATAATGCTCCAGTGTGACTGAGGATGAAATCTATTTTGATGAGCGGATCATTGCGCTTTAATCCATTTTATTTATGGCTTAAAATTATCCTTTGGCAACAACCAACGACAACAGCTCCTATGGCAGAACACCAACCAGCGACAGGAAAAATAGCATGAGCCTTTGCTGCATTGAAACAGTCGTCATTCACACACACACACACACACACACACAATAGCAAAAAGACTCTTGGAAAATAATACCCACACCAACCACACACACACACACACACACACACACACACCCACATACACACACCCACACACACCACAGACTTAGCCAGCGACTCACGCACCCAACCCAACGATTGTGTGCACTCGCGCTTCTTTTGGGTTGCCCCAGTCGTTGTAATCTGTTGGGAACTGTGCAAGGACTAAACAGATAAAATGAAACACTTGAATGTGACGACTCACGAATACGCTCGCAAACTAGTTTCAACAATATTATGAATGTTTGCTATCTTCCAATCAACTGAACAAATCAGTACAGCAAAAATCTCGTCTCAGCTCCTTTCTCTGTTTCATCAAATGTACACTCTACTTTCCCTTTGCAATTTTTACAATAGTAGTATTCAAGTCAAGTGGTGGCATAATATTAGTTTTATATAAGCAGCGTACCATTTGACAGTTGAAATGACTCGGGGTGTTATTTACTTTTCACACTCACTGTTATTTTCACGAGCATCAATAAATAATTTAACGCTTTCGGTTCAACTTGGACGCTGCTCGGAGCTACAGTTGAATCAATGCTTTGACTCTTTTTTAATATTTGCTTATGCTAAAGAAATAAACAAGTATATTTTTATCATTATTATATTATATATATACATATATATTTGTTATTGTGATTCTAATTTAATGGGAATCCTTCTTTAAACTGCCGCTTATCAATAAAAAATGTTTTGTTTCAATTAGGGAGTCTAAAAAATATATATCTAATTTAATATATTAGCTGCTACTCTATGTTATCCAAGGACTTTCCTCCTTTGCCATTTTGGGTACTTAATGTAAACATGCAAATTATATGTAAGGCTAATATCACAGTCGTTGTGGCCAGTTCCAGTTGCCAAGCTTTCGAATTGCGGGCTAAAAAAATGGAGTGTCACTTCCCCTCACAAGTTATCGCAACGTGTGGCCTCTTCTCTCTCTCTCTCTTCTCTCTCTTCTCTATCTTCTCTCTCACTCCGCAGTATCTGTGCGAAATACGAAAAGTTTGTCTTTCAAATGAATGCAGCAGAGTCATTTGCTTGAAGTTGGTGCAGTCATCATTGAGGTGACTAATAAAAAGAGAGAAATAAGTGAAAAATTATTGTTGCAACTTCAAAAGACGATGCACAGTGGAGACAGCTGACCTCTTTTCCCATTTGCATTCATGTGTAATTAAATTTTACATAAATTTATACATTTATAAAGTTATAAATATATTAAGTATCACATTTAGTGGCTCTATGAAGTGGTGTGTAAATTAGTCAACAAATTAGGTAAACTATTCAGTTGACACAATAATATATAGTTTTGCATCTCTTACATTTATATAATGAGTATAGACTATTTTCCATAATTTGAAAATTTCAGTTCCCCCAACTATTAAAGCTGTAAACCAGTTAGTGGGCGCGCCAGTCGAGCGAGAAGTGATACTGGAATGCATTGTGGAAGTATATCCGAAACCCCTTAACGGCTGGTATCGTAATGAAGGTAATTTATTTTAGCACGTATTACACAAGACACATAAATTGAGCCAACAGTAAGAATAGATACACTCCGAAGGCATAGACACACTGAGCGAAAGGCGCTGTTTTAAACTCAACTACATATACAAATATTCCTATCCCAAAAAAACTAATTGTACATAACTAAAAAAATAAAAACAAATACAAATATTTTAAATTCTACAGTTTTTTTTAGCTGCATGAAATATGGATAACGTATTTTCTAAACTTTTCAAACTATAAGCACTTCATTCAAATTTGATGCACTTTACTTGACTTGTGAAGCTCCACATTCCAAATGCCATCTGTATACTTCAAACAAGTATATAAGACTTTATAGAAATTTTGAATGAAGTTCAAGTGCAACTATGATTAAGTTCCACATAATTTAAAACTGAAAACAAAACTTTAAAAACTATTTTTAAAAAGTAAAATTGTTTAAAAAATAATATTTACTACGTTTTCAATAATTTCGATTATAGCTTGAACTCTTATGTCCATCTCAGAGCTCAAACTATTTTTAGCTATTTTATAATATAATTTTTGTATGGCTCAGTTAACAGTTATTTACTTTGTTGCTTTGTTGTTTTTTTGCGTGTACTTTTTCAGGTAACATTAAGCTGCACAATGGCAACAAGTATAACATTTCAGAAGCCATGATTAACCTGTACACGTGGCACCTGAACTTGACGATACGACACCTGACAAAGTCGGACTTTGGGGCTTACAGCTGTTCCAGTGTGAATGCCCTTGGGAAGAGTGAGGCGCGGATTCGATTGCAAGGTGAGGCACGATGAATAAATGCCACTTTCAAGTTCACATGCACATTTTGAAGCATGTGTGGCGCCACGAGCTTGGCTTAACCAAGTAGTTCCCTCAATTCGAGACCATCAATTTAGTTGCGAATGAGGTGCGGGTCTCTGTACGCATGTATATATATATATAAATATATATATGTATGTGTGAGTGTGTGTATGTATGTATGTGTCTTCATCGCATGTGTAATTCGTTCAGTTTCCTTGCAATAAATCACATAGGATTTCCGCCGGTCTATTATTTTTATCGATCTCATTTAAAGACGACTGAAGCATTTCTCTATCTTTCATCTGCGCAGCGAGTCCACATCCCCAACGTCCATTGCCAAAGCAAACGAAACCAAACCAAACCAGAACCAGAACCAAACCAAACCAAAGTAGAGTCGGAGCGCTGAAACTAAGCATGAATTATTGCACAATCAGCGGAAAACTTTCTCTGCTCGCATTGCCACTGGAGCTGCATCAAGTTCGTGGCAGCAATTTCAATTTTCACTTAAAAGACCCTCTGGAGCGAAACTCTAGGCATACGCGTCAAGAGTTTTCACATAGATCCTTTAAATCTAAAAATTAAATATATTTTGTTCAATCCATTTTAAACAGATGGCCGAATAAAATTATCTCAAATCGGCCAGCAGTTTTTGGTTTTTGGTTAACCAGGCTAACCAATCGAAATCTCGGTCAACATTTAAATCTTTCCACCTCTTAAATCAAGCCAAAATTTAAGTTTGATATGAACGTGGATCACCATTTAATACATCTTCACATATAGAAAATCTTTGTCACTATTTAAATTTGCCTAACTGTGAATTCAATTGATGTATACATTTTCTTCGAGTGTAGATCAATTTTATGTTAGCCATCTAACAATTTTCATCCTTAGCTTCAAATAGGCTAAACCCAAATACAATCTAGCTATAATTGGGGAACCAGCACTGCGACGTATAAGGTCTATTGTGTCCCTTCTGAGCCTACAGCTCTTCCATCAATCACAGCTCCTGCACGAATGCTGGAATCTTTGTTGGGTTGAGGGTTTCTATGTCCTTGGGCTTCATGACATGCTTCCCTAGGATGCTGCATCTTTTCCTAATTCCTCCTCGCTTCCACAAAACCTGCATCGCTACTTTAAATACCAAATTTGGTTAGGTGACTTCTCAGTCTCTAGTGTCCTGTCGATAGACCGGCGAGTATCCTGAGCCTGTTCTTCCACCATGGATATTACTTGCTTAAATCGTTTTTGATTATAGCCACCTAAAAGACTTCTGGCTTGTCGGAGTCCTGGTGCCTCTGCCCAGCTCCGTTTCCGCCTCTGTCTTGCTTCTTCTTATAATTTTTTTAAATGCAAAAGCCGTGCGGCAGCATCAACATTTTCAACAATGATTATTCGGATATTTCGGATAGCACTACTTAACAAATATTATTTGCCCAATTTTCTTTCAAATATTTAAAATTTAAGTGTTTTTTTCCGTAAGATATATTTTTGGCTTTTTCGCATTTATAAACAATAAAAAACACTTGATCTGAAGCCAGCGGAAAAGATATCAAAATTTGAAGAATCTAAAAGAAATAAGTAAAAAAAGTACTTCAACTTCATATCTACTTCAAAAGGCAAGCGGGGCAAGGAGTACTGTTAAAGTCCTGGCATCCGAATACTTCTATTTGAAATTGTTGTTGCTGCCGCTGCCGCTGCCGCACGGCTTACATATTTGTATTTAACGGATGTGTGCCACCCCATTTGTTTTGTTTTTGGTGTCCACCCATGCAAAAAGAGGCATTCGGCATTTCATAATTGGTGCAATTTCTTGCAGAATTACGATTACCGCCCAAGTCAACAACGACACCAACACCTCATGTGCACACCACGGCCAAGCAGCGTCGGAAGCAGCAGCCCGGCCACAACAAGGGACTGAACGAAGTGGTGCGTGCCAAGGAAACCCATTTCTCAAATCAAATGCAGCAAGAGAACGATGTATTCGGCAGCGGGATTGGTGTGCCCCAAAGCACCAACGGTGGCGATGGTGCCGGTGCTGCTGGCGGTGGTGGTGGTGGCATTGTGGCAAGTGGAAACGTCAACGGCATGATAAACGGAGCGGAAGGTAAGTTACGATTTAGAAAATTCCACAAGTACATGGCTGCAGCACAAGCATAGAATGAAGTCAGGCATAAGCGGCAGTTACAAACACTCACACACACACACACACTCACACTTACACACACACACACCCACACACACATACAACCGCATCCATATATTCCGGACCGGGTTACTCGGCTACCTAAATTATATACATGCCGTGGGGCACTCCAACGCCATGGGGACTATGACTTGGACAAATATAATGTCGCTGCATCAGAGCTGCTTGCCGCTTGCCGCTTGCTGCTTGCTGCTGGCTGGTTGCTGCTGCCCTTTTAAGATACTCTTGGTGGCTTTGCTTTACTTCTTCGATCTTTGGCTACCAGAAGTACTAATAACAAGCCGCAACATACTCATTCCCAGTTGCGTTCCCAGAACGTGACCCCCTTAAAAGCGAGCATCCCACCCCCCGGCCACTACTCCGACCACAGCCATGCAGCCACGCAGCCAGGCCAAAACAACTGTGGCAGTCAGCAGGACTTAGCACTCGTGCAGCTGTCGAGCGCACTGATTTATCAACCGAAATCGTATTTTGGTACTGCTCGGGTACTCGCCAAATCTCTTTTGAAGTTAATTTTCCAGCAGTCAGTTTCAATTTCGAGTGTGCATTTCCATTGTCGTTTAGCCCCGATTGTATCTTGCAACAGTGGCAAACGCAACGCCAACAACGGGTATCATTCTAGGCCTTATTTGAAAGTGAATGAAACATTTTTAATTAGACACACGCTTCAGTTGGATTCATTTAAGTTCCACTCATATTAAACAACAAAAATAAATAAATATATTTACTAAATATTCAAAAACACAATTTGTATGTGGAAAATGATGCAACTTGTGGCATAATTAAATTCCTGATGAGAATAGAGAAACGAAGTAGAATAATATGTTATACAATGCACACATACATATACACGTATATACGCCGGCATTACTTGTAAATAATTAAAAGTTTATCTTGATATATATGTGTTTTCAGTGCATACGCAAGTCCCGGCACGTAACGGACACGAAAAGACATATAAGTCGCCGGGTGGGGTCGCCCCCTCGCCCCGTTCGCCATGGATATTTGCGAGTGGAGGGTCGCAGCTGGTCGCCAGTGCAACGATAGCGACAAATGCCCTGATGGCTTTTTTCTCTATACTGACTATGTATTCGGCTAAGCTCATTTAAAATTATGCTTCCAAGCCAAATCCATGCCAGACTGTATAACAAACCCGGCACCGAGGCAAGGATACAAATACCAGCAGAGACAGTCAGCGAGAGAGAGAGAAAGAGAGAGAGAGATAAAGGTGCAGCTACTCATACATACATATATTGGATACAGTACAGCGATTCTCACAATTAGCTATGCTATGTCAAGTTAGTCGATTTTCAGCGTTTCAATTGACTTGCTATATACTATATTTATGTCCGATTTCCATCGACTCAACTTTTCCAAATATTCTTCCCAAAAGAAAAGAAATAAATACAACTTATATTCGATATGTATGTTTGGCTAATGCTCGCATCCCCAATGCTATAAAAACATATACATACAATATATATAAATATATATTAATAACATGTGTACTTTACAGAGTTAACAATTAATCAAAAACATTAAATACAATTACGCCCAAGCAGAGGGCATTATAGTTTGATCATTGAGGAAGACATTATACAATAAATTTTTGAGTTTTTTCCAAGGCCGGGAAAATCGGGTTTCTAGAAATAGTAAAACCAGCTTGCTATCAAGACCAACAAATGCATTTTCAAACAATATCATATCTTGAAGATCTGATAGACAAATATATCAAAAACAGTTTTGGTGTTTAGGAAAATCTTTTCTAATGGCCAAAATGCTGTTTTAAACCATTTCAATAAAGCGACCAAAATCGTTTCAAAATTGTGTTTTAAGTATATATATTTAGGTTTCCCAGTTGCTTTACTTTATGTTATATATTTAGTGTAATTTTGAACACGTCTAAAATACATTAAAAAACATCGTCGAAAAACTTTGAAACAGGAAAAACCAATTTGTATCCGCAATTAAGATTTTTAAGTTTAAAATAATTTCATGAAGCGCTTGAAAAGCTGTAAATTTCTCATTAATTTACTTGACCATTAAGAGCACAATTTCAATATTTATTGTTTTGAAAGTATATATATTTGAATATACAGTGAGAGACAGCTCAAGTCGACCAGTGTCATAGAAAAAAAATAATTGCCTGCAACTTATTTGGACCAGGTACATTGTGGACACCTGGGTGCAGGTGGGGAAACCTCAGTTTATTAGGGTCATACATTCATATTGGTGGTTAATACATGTACCTACCATCGGTTTTTGGAACTTTTGAAAAATAATGAATAATTAGCTATTGGCAGGCAATTACGTTTTTTCTTTGACTTCGGCCGACTTGAGCTGTCTTTCACTCTATATATAAGTGTACATATATTATTTGTAAGTGTAACGATTCGGATATGTGGCGAGAACATGTTAAATAATAAATATTTGCCAACATAATCATTAAAGTTAGTTGCTACTTAGTATATATACTTATGAGTGCATCGAAGTGTGTATGCCACAACTTAATGTTCTCCCTTTAAGAATAGTTCAAAGTCCAATGATATCAGTAACAATAAAACATAAACCTATGATTATAAACAAAAAAACAACAATAATTATACACAACACGAAATTGAATGTTAACGAGAATTTTTATATATAAGTCATTATACTGAGCTTATTTGCTCACATTAGATAATTAACGTAATCGAAAGTTATATAATGAATTATGCAATACAGAAATGTCTTCCGCAAAAACAAATTGAGATGAACAACAAAATATACATATGAATTAAGCTTGACGTTTGTATTAAAACAATAATTATACATCAATTGTCAAAGTATATATAAATATAGTATGTAAGCACTCAAGAGAAATATGTATCAAACGTATATACCCGGTATCCAAAACTGCATAGACTAGAGGGAACATTTCTGAAATTACATTTATAGTTAGTGGATCAAACATCAGATCAATATCCATATAGCTATGTCTGTTTTCATTCATTTGAGATCAATAGTTGATTGAGCCTCTCCCTCTGGGTACAGGGTATCTCCTAGTCGGTCACTCTCGACGAGAGCACCCTTACTTGTTTTTACATATCTATGAACTCACAAACGTCATCGAATGTGTAAGAGGAAGCATGCCAATTGGGTACAGGATGTCTTCCAGACAAGTTTTTTTTTTTTGTTTTTTTTAATTATGTTTTTTTAACTTACTAGTTTTGTATGAATGTACATATTTGATATGATGACGAAAATGCAGTTAAATTTATTAAGTCAATATTAAATATTAAAATCACTAAATATCTATATATCTATATACATATAACCCAATCACTGGCATATACTGAAACATATCCCGAACCAAACATTTATGCAAGTTGCTTTTAATTTAATACACACACACACATATACCCAACTATATATGTGTGTGTGTGTATTGAAATCATAACAAAGCGGGACAAGGAAAATACAGAAGTGATATTTAATTTCATTTATGCTTTTATTGTTTATTCAATGATTTGTTTCCAAAAATGGCCCTCAGCCATTTTCACTCCCAAGCTGCAAATAATAAAATGAATTTGCATGCATATCCGGTGCATGTATTCATACTCGCAACCAGATAAATATTTATATAAATGAATATGCATATCTATTGACACACACACACACACACACATTGTATATACATATGAGATTTGCAGTTGCATTTTTGTGTGTGTGTGTTTGTGTTAATTTCACGCGCGTTTCCCTTTCGGCATTATTAACAAATGAGCAATACAAGATGGCGGATGTAGTAAAACATGTGCCAACTGCAGGCAACTGCATTATGAATATGATTGCCAAACATTGCTACAAACATCACTGTCATGGTCAAAACAATCGGCTTGCCTTTTTTGTACGTATGTGCACATAGGCATGCATGTATGTGTGTATCTGTATCCGTATCTGCATCTGTATGTATGCAAATGTGCGCAAATGCATTGGCATGCATGCACATGGGCGTAGCCAGCAGTTTGGCTCTGGGGGAAGACGCAATTATCCCTGGGAAGTGATAAGAAGTTTTTAGCATTCATTTGTTAATTAATATGCAACATTAATTAATTTAATTTTAATTTTATTTTAAATTTAAAAAAAAAATACTCGAGTTGAGTAAAAACATGTCAAGCAAAAAATGATTTTGTACAAGTTGTAAAGGGGGCTTGACCTCCACTGCTCATTACACCCATGAGTATATATATGCCACATCTGTGTGTGTGTGTGTGTTTGGGTGCATGTGTGTAGCTGTTGCTGTTGCTGTATTTGGGGGGATGCAGTTGTGGCATTGAATTTGCATAAATGCATGCGATTGAAAATGCCAAAGTGGCTGCTTTTGCATTGCAATCCCAATCCCAATTCGAATCCCAAACTGAACTCACCCGTTAAGAGATGAGCTGCAAAATGCGACAGCTTTGAATTGCTGCAGTCATGGTGGGGTTTTTGGTCATGTCCCTTTGCTTGCCGGTTCTGATACGAGTGGGGGGTTGTCCAGTTTGCCGGCGAGTCGAGTTTTTGGGTATGGTTGCCGCAGCTATTGTTGCATTTCGACTGCTGCCTCATGTAGCAGCGGTCGAAATGATTATGCGCATTTGTGCAAATGACGTCGACAGTGGCAACAACGGCGGCAATGACAACGGCGGTTGTATATTAGCCTGAATGTTGTTTATCGAGTCCGCGTGGACAACGGGTGATAAGAACAAAACCTTCAAGTGCGCTTGATGATGATGCCTGTGTGCTGGTCAGGAAATAATAGCCAACAAGCCACACCTACACACCTACACACACACACACACACACACACACACATAGACCCACATACATGTGTATACGCATTAGTGAGTTTCATGGATTTCGCGCTACTCCGTTGCACACTCATTGTCGCTAATTTAGAAGCAGGCAGTTGGAGCGGAGAGCAGAGATTAAGTTGGCCACGTCGAGCGTAGACCAAAAGCAAAATGAAAATAAAACAAAAAAGTTAAAAGAAAAAAATTGGCTGATTCGACAATTGTCATCACACCCACATCCACAAACACACACACACACACACATATATCAGACAAGCATAGCATACTTATTTGCTGAAATGAGCGCGTTTGTTTGCTTGTTGGTTTGAGTCGCAGCACTTTGGCCAATGCCAGAGCCTGATAATGTTTTCGACATTAAATTCCCATTAAATTCTGTTTTATTGCACTCAAAGCTGCATGCATAATTTACTTGCCTCACTGCTACGTGACGTCGAATGCAGGAAAGTGCATGTGGTCGACCACAGATACTGAGTCCGCTACTTGTGCGTAATTGTGCCACCATTTCCCAGCTCGCAACTCCCACTAAATATTTCAAGTTGCATACCATTGAAAATCCATGTGTGTGCGTATGTACATATCTGCTGGCATCGGCTAAGTACATCATTTAAGCCCACTTATTAGGTAATACAAGACTGGAATCCATCTGGCTAAGTTTAATGTCTTTATTACAATCCAAACGTGATCAATTCCAAGGCAAAGAAATCGCGAGGATCAAATTAAGTATTCTTTTCCAAATGAAATTAAAATGAAAAAGTTTTAATTTTTTTAGTTTATTTTTTTTTTGTGCTTACAAATTTTTCCTATCTTTGGTTGCCATTAAATTACCATTTAAGTTCATCGAGAAATGTTGCACGCATGTACATATATATACATATATATACATATATATATATATATATATCATATATATATATATATCATATCGTATATATATCATATATCTCAATATATGTAAGCACATGGATAATGCATTTACAATGTGCAAGTATATTTTCATAGGGTGTGTTAGCTACGTCATAAAGTGTGTAACGTTCATCAGAAGTCAGCTTCAATCCCATAAAATATTTACTTACTCATCAGCACTAATTTACTTGATTTAACTTAAAATATATCAATAAAGCTAAATCAAAGTTGAGCTAAAAATTAAATAAACATTATTTAAACATATTTCAAGATTTCTTAAATTGTGTCAATGTTAGTTGTCGCAATACTTTAGCCAACTTACATAATTATCATCTTTCAAAATTCAATAATTATATTCAATGTGAGCTAAGGGAGTGGACCTGAGTGGTCGGTAAGGGTATCTAATATTCGGCAAAAAGATCTGATTTGTTTTTGCTGGTTTTTATTTGTAGATGTTTATATTTGGATGCATTTAAATGTATGTTTGTTAATACCATTATAAGTAATGGCAGGCACAGAGAAGGGGCCAGTTTTGAATGCTTTCACCCCAAAACACGGAATTAGTTCAATGCAGCAGTAATAAATTTTGTGGCTGGACAATTTAGTTGCTCTTCTTAGTAAAATTATATGCATGCCACAGAACAATACGACTGCAACACATATGTATATGCAACTCGTACACATGTAATTATCAGTGGGCAAACCTGGCATTAAATAACCGCTGGCATAAAGATACAAATTGTGTTTGTACTTAGTAGTAAATACCTACATACATAAAAAGCCACATACATGAAATCACAAGTTGGCCACACATTCCAAACCGAGTATCCACCGAAAACAAAATCAAATGTCAGAAAAAAAACAACTTACGTTCGACCAGGGCATGCCCTGTACCCAAGCGAAAGACTACTCCAAAAAAGTATCCATGGAATAAATAAAAAATATATTTAAATTTATGGGTTTGCAGTTGCGTTGCACAATTGCTGTTTAAGTTCCAGCATGACAGAGTTGGCATAATATCATCTTCCGTTAAGAGTAAACATTTTGAAAAGAAAAAGTCACCTAGCAAACTTGGCTGAAAAAGATCTTAAATTAAGCAAACTAAAAGCAACTTGTTAAATGTTTGAATACATATAAAAAAAAAACAACTATAATTTGCACAAGCATAGATCCAATATTGAAATCAGGGAACACATATCCTCATGACTAAAACTTTAACTTTACTTTCAAGTTTTTTTTTTATCATTTTAATTCGGAATTAAAAGTTTTTGGGATGCCTTTGAGGCATGTTTTGAAATGTTTCGTTTGAATCATTTGATAAGTTTATAAACATTTTCAGTTGATAGCTTAGCTGAAATGATTATTTATAATTTATCAATAAATAAAAGTGAATTTATTTATTGAGTCGATATTGAGTTAAGTCATGCAACAAAAACACACTTTAAAAACTCTCAAAATAACGGGTTGAACTTGTAATTAGGATTGAAATACTTACAGATTAAATTAACTTGTATATAACTGCAAGGATATGGCATCGATATGTATTAGTTCTAAGATGTGGACGATTGTTAATGACAGATCAACAGATCGTATATGTATAAAACATATATGTACAATAGATGATTACATGGCAAAACGTGTAAATCGAAAAGTGCATTTAATTTTGAGTATTTAATAAAATTAAAAAAAAAAAAATGGAAAGTTACTACTATTCAAACATTGAGTATCTAACATAAGTTTGCGTTAATTTACATGATATATATATATATATATATAATGATATAGGTACACATATATACACATGCATACATGTTTGTAAAAAATATATGAACACACATAATTAACAAGTGAAATACTCAGAAATGAAATACAGGACAATAAAAAATATATGTATTTTCTATTTAACTTAAAATCGTTCTTAAGTTCATAAATAACTGAATAAAATTGAATATATTTAACATGGACATTTGATGTTATTTGGAAATTGTAGACGTGGTGCTTAGTCTTGGGGAGTCCATTTGAGTAGTACTTTATTTGTTTTCATAGTTAATGTAGCTGAAACGCACAAACTGGAAAAGATATAAAAAAACCAAAATTAATCAATTAAAAAGTAATTAATAATTTTAAACTTAAAAATCTGAAAATAGACAGTAAAGTTAAAATTTATTTTTGTATTTTGAGAGATTTTTGTATTTTATCAAATCTCTGAGATTTCCGAGATTAAAAATCTAGTCAAAG
This sequence comes from Drosophila nr. medialis 2 BK-2023a, assembly GCA_035044325.1. Lineage (NCBI taxonomy): Eukaryota > Metazoa > Arthropoda > Insecta > Diptera > Drosophilidae > Drosophila > Drosophila nr. medialis 2 BK-2023a. Next base: position 1,954,603 of record JAWNMH010000394.1, read on the forward strand.
GAAGAGGAAGCTAAAGAATTGAAGCTATGATGGGAGCAGAGGAGAAATCGCTGCTGAACAGACTCAATTCGATCGAACACACGAGCGTTCCTTTCATGGTCTGGACCACAGTGGTTACAACCACCACATAAACAATGTTTTCCGATTTTTATAAGTTAGGTTTTTTGCTCTAAAAAACACTGTCAGAAAATATCCTTTGCTCTCTTAGTCGAACTAAGCTCTAGTGAACTCTCCGGAGACTCAGAGAGATTAGAACTCTGCTTAAAATCATAGAGATCTCGAAGGATATAGGAAGACGCGACTGTGAGGACAGTCGTTAAGAAAAGGAGTCAGCAGAAGTAATGTGAACTGCTTTGGAGGTAGTCGACCTAAGCAATGCTCTTCGAGGTTGGCCATTTAAATAAGTTATTCAAGCTGATGCAAATGAATGAGATTTGCACATATGCATATATTGGCAGGAAATACCAGGCTGGCATGTATGTAAATTGTAAACTTATAATCCAATAAAATGTTTGCACCAATTGACAATTTTCGTTGCCACTGAGCCGAATGTTCGCAAATCACTCTCACATTGTCCAATTGTCGCCATGTGTTATCACTAAGCCAATTGGAAATTTCGTACGAATTAAAGTCACCCGCAAATGTGAAGCAAAACAGGAAAAGGAAAAATCAATCCCAAACAGAATGCGTCAACTGACGAACTGACCAACTGGCTAAATGCCGATTTGGCCAAAAGACGAAGAGCAAGAAACCGGCTGCACGCTGTGTGCACTGTTAAGCGATTAGAATGTCGGTGACCGAGCAAAAACAATCTGAGCTCAATAGGATTATGAAATGCGTCACACACTGTCCCTCTGTCTGTCCCTCTGTCTCTCTCTCTATCTCTCTCTCTCTCTCCTTCTCTCTCTCTCTCTGTCGCAGTCTGTAGTGTTGTGTTATGTTTTTGCCATCGACTATCCAAAAATGCCAGCAGCAACCAAAAAAACACCAGCAAGAAAATATTGAAAAGAATCCCATCTATAAATGTGCATATGGGGCATATGGGGCACATGTGTCTTACTACAAATTTTCCACATTTCACACTACACATTTGCAAAAAAATACACTTGCCAAAAAATCACCTTGTTTATCTATTACCTATTATTTTTGTTGCCCAAAAATCAGTATCCTTTATGTCCTTCTCTGTGTGTATTTTCCTTTTGCTCGGAAAGATGTAATGCTTTGGGGGCAATATTTAAGATTTCATGTTTGTCTTGATAAGAATTTTTTCCATTCTACAAGGTTGGTCTTTGAAGGTTGGTCTTTTATCTTATCTTATTTTATTATTTTTATTTTATTTTTATTATTGTTATTCTTATTTATAAAAGGTACGATTTTTAAACATTTCTTTCTGACATATTGTAATACATTTAAAAAAACAAGTAAGAAAGTTATAGTCGAGTGTGTTCGACTACGATATACACTGAACACAGCTGTTAAATATATTTTGGTCTTTTTTTTTTAAATTGTCCTTTAAAAAATTTGATTTATTTATTGCCATCGGAAAACGATACATATCGATATTTGCGTAACAGAGGCAGTTATCGATAAATTGAAGTAAACTTGTTCTGCGATGGGAGAGAACTTATTATATATACCTGACATTCGCGTGTTCATACAGACGGACGGACGTGCTTGACAGACGAACTAGGCTATGTCGACTTGGCTGTTGATCCTGATCAACTATATACTGTAAGGGGTCGAAGATGCTTCCTTCTGCCTGTTGCATATACTTGCACAAAAGCATTATATACATTTTCAGTGGGTTCGAGGTAAAAACAGCGCTGGGTTTTGAAAGTGGGTTCACCATTGACAAAGCTATAAGCTTAGAATGTTTTGAATCGTCCCGAAGACGCATTTGGAGTTCGAAAAGCGTTTCCAGCTTAGAATGCAGTTATCAAAAGCAAACCCGGATCAAAACGCCTTTCATTTGACAAAGTTATGGTCTTGGAAACCGTCCCAAAGACTATTTTTCCAGGGTATAATTTTAACATACAGTCCAGAGTTTCCAACTTTGAATGCAGTTTTCATATAGAGGTCAAACCATGTTGAAAATGAACTGGTTTTTGAAAATAGGGTCACTTTTGACAAATTTAATTTCTTGGAAAGTTTTAGTTCAGCCGGACGGACGACAGTCGCTCAGACGGACATGGCTATATCGACTCGGCTGTTGATCGTGATCAGGAATATAAATATTTTATGGGTTCGGAGATGCTTCCTTTTATATTTGTTAACAGAAATAATTGTTAAATGTTTTAATTTATTATACTTTTTCTCTAATGATTCCAGTTGGAATGAATATTTCATATTTTTATAGCTATTCAAACTTATGTCGGCTCATATATGTATACATAATGCAACATTAAAATACTCCCCACAAAGGTATTGAACTACGTGTTATCCAATTTTATTTGTAGATTAAATGACATATTCAATAAATGCAATTTTTGCCTAGCTTAAATAGGCATCGCTTGAATCTCATTAAGCCGATTTAGATATGTAATGCAAATGCAAAATATGAAATATTTATTATTTGTTGATGCAGTGGGGGTGGGGTGTGGGTTGGGGTTGGGGAGGATGCTTAAAAAACATCGTTTCCCTTGCCCGCAGCAGCGTGGCTTAAACTGTCGTACTTGGAATAATTGTATTGTTGTCTGCTGCCCATTCAGGCTTAGCAGCAATTAACGCTTTTCAGATTTGCTTAGCCCGCGGTGCTCTCTCTCCTTTTAAACCTTTCCGACACTCACATCCATACAACCACCCCCCCCCCCTCCCCACACCCCTTCCCCTACACCCTCATTTCCCTTCCGCTCGTTAGGTTTTTTGACTGCTTTCTGATTGTTATGTTCCTTTTTGCTGGGCCCAATTATAATTATAATTGCAGCTTTTTAATTGCATTTTGTTAACTATTTCGCAAGTCATTTCCCGCTTTTAAAGCGATAAAACTATTTACTCAAAAGTGCCGCCAAATGTTGCACTCTCTAATGGACTCTTTAGCCCAGCATTTAGCAAATGCCTGCATCCGCCTAGCGACTATTATAAAGTGAATTAAAAGCGCGATAAGCTAATGAAGAGATTTTGAGTGGGGAACACTGAAGTGCTTACTTGATTAGATCTTCAAAATTGATACTCTTGCAGATCTGCCGACAAAGCTATATGCCATAGCAAAGTTCCAAGTTCCAATGTTGATCATTTGTTGTCCAAATTATTAGGAGCATAACAAAACGCAGCTTTAGTTCAGTTTGGTAAGGATAACTTGTTAAGCGCAAAAGTTTTTCATACATCAGCTCGTCCTTCGACCGATTGTTCCTATAGTCCCTGATCGAGATGATTTTTACTATACCTTATGGAGTCTGTCAAGATATACCAAGGATATACATATTTATGCATATCATTTATTACAAATAAGATCATATTTTTTCTCAGTGTATATATATATATATATACAGTTAGTTTGCTTATTTTATTCACATCGAATTTAATATTAAACGAAATGAACATCTGCAGATATGCATCTCTGTAGTTAATTTCCAGTAATAATTGAAGCGCAAAAATCGGTTTTTTGTTGTTGTTTTTTACTGCAATCGTTGGATAAGTTAAATTTAAGAATGATTTCCGTTACAAACAAAAGTATGTACAATATGTTTAAATACACTTAAATGCGTTTAAATACAATTGTGTTATGGAAAAAAGCAAAAAACAAAAACAACAAGATACTTTCTTGACATACTGTAAGCGTGCATGTGTGTGTGTGTGTGTGTGTGTGTGTGTGTGTGTGTATCTGATAGTATGTGAACAGATGTGTACGCTGCATACGTGTGCACTATTGAATACATATTTATGTTCGAAAGAAATTATACATTTGTATATATGCAAACACAAATGTTGATAAGTACGCGTGTGCACACATACACATCCACATACACAGACACAGACACAGACACAGACACATACACATACACATATGTGTCTCTATATATATATTTATCAACATATTCTTATGCGCGAATATGCGCCAACGTGGTCTTATGTACATATGCACATACATTTATCCATGCTTACCCACATACATGTATGTATGTGTATGCTTTTTTATGAACGCCATTTTCACATTGCTCCGGTCCAACATTATTTGGCTGGCATGCGTCACCCTTCGATATCGTTTGGGTTTTCGTTTTCGTTTTCGCTCCCGTTGCCATTCCCGTTCCCGTTCCCGTTCCCATTTCCGTTCCCATTGCCGTTGCCGTTTTCATGAATTGCGCCCACACGGACACTGTGCAACGTTCACTATTTACTGGCGTTGACCAGTTGTGCTCCGAATATTTGCAGCGTCAGGAAAACATACAAAAAATTCTTGTTATGTATATGTAAATACAAACATACATATACACACACACACACATATGTACATTCACCCATGAACCATGGTTAAATTTGCAATATTATTTGTCAAGAAAAAAAATATATATATTTAAAATATATCAAATTTAGGGTATACCAAAATTCGCCAATGCATTTCTGCAGCGCAATGCTGCACGAACTCTCGAAGTGGCTTCATTTGTTCTACCAATAACAGTCAGACCGATATTTTTTTTTACTAGAAGCAAAATATCACAAAAATATTAATAATTAATATAGAATTTCTGAACGCATGAAAACAGATGTGCTTTTTGCAGATTTTTTACATGTTTACTTAAATCTTCAATGATTTTCATAATGCAACTCTTAATTCGTATATCTTAAGTATATTTGATAAGATACTACTGTTCATAATATTACCTTTCCCAAAAGTATTAAGTAGTCAGCTCCCAGATATAAATAAGAGCATTGTGTGCTGGATTGCACTTAAGTAGCACTTCCTTAAAGGACTATATTTTATTCCATAAATGAGATAAAGGAACAGACAACTTGAATCACTTCTGAGTGACTTACAAATTGCTTACAAAATGACAGCTTGATAGGTATACAAAAAAACCCCTTAAAAGAGTCCAAATAAATAATTTGCCTAGCGATATCTTAGAAATGCCCCATTGTATGATGGCCAAGTGCGTATTGTCACTTTAACGGCCATAGCCTTTTTTTGCTGCTTTTTTTTGTGAATCCTGGCAACAGCAGCTGGGCCACCCATCGACATCGCTCTGATTGCTGCAGCAGCAAGGATGCAGTCTGGCTTGCGACTAAACTCAGCAGCTAAAGAGAAGGGGCAACAGCCCATTGGGTGAAAGTAATTGGAATCACACTTGTACTAACACAACTAACTAACTAACAACAACAACAACAACTCGAAGCTACGAAAAATGTCCAATTTCAAACATTTTTGAAATACGATAGTCGAGAGGGAAACAGTATATAAAAAAAATGCAATTTATTGGTACAGTTTCTAAGGGAAAATTATTTGAAAATAAAAAACAAACTGTGGAATGCAAATTTGTTTTTTTCAATCGTCTGAAAAAATATTTGTGATGTGTTTCGGTTCTCAGAATTTGTAGGTATACGTAAGTATTGAAAAGCAAGCTGTTTCTTTGTGTTAAAACTTAAAAACTGAATTTTTCTTGGCTGCAAATTAAAAAAAAAAATCGAATTTATATTTTCAGCTTGTCAAACATAATTCACAGAGTATAACCACTGTGCGTTTAAGAAAATATGAACAAACATAATGCACTAATATTAACATATTCATGTCTGTGTGTGTGTGTGTGTTTGTATGCCATAAATATTTTTATTTCGAGTCAACGCTCAACGCTCCCGCATTTATTTACTAGGCCATTGTTTTGGTTTCATATATAGAATTTTTATTGTGTAACATGAAACAATTTCATCCGTTTGGTTTCCAATTGCAACTGACAGACACACAGACAGTTGAACAGACAGAATTTTGCTGTCTGCTGTCTGCAGATGGTTGCTAGAGCAGCAACAGCAGCAGCAGCAGCTACCGCGATAACACCCTCCTGCTGCAATGCATCCTAAACCCTACCCCGAGCGCCGGTGCATTAGCACAACTAATGATGACTTTGGAATTGCATCGCAACGCGGTTGTCGCATTCAACTGGGTCCCTTTTGCCTTTATTCTCTGCCACTCTCGTCCTTCCCACTCTCTCTCTCTCTCTCTCTCTCTCTCTCTCTCTGTCTCTCTGTCTCTGAGTCGGTCTCTGTTCTTTTATACGCTTGCTCTGGACGCTGCTGATAGACCATTGCATTAGCGCGGTAGAGCGCAACATAATGTCGTTGTGCACTTTCCACAGCAATTGCTGTTGCAGCAGCCATGGCGCTAACTGGAGACAATGGAATGGGTGTGTGGATAGCGTTCGGGATGCGGGATGTGGGATGTGGGATGCGGGGTGCTTTTTCGTCATGCAGCTTACGGTTAGAGCTTTAGCCTAGGCCCAACCTTCCCCCTCTCACGCTCTCTGTCTCTCTCTCTGTCTTGTGCCGTTATGTGGATTTCATAATTACGTGCACTGAGTGCGATTATTATGATTGTTTCTTAATTCACAGATTTACAATATGTGTGTGTGTGTGTGTGTGTATGTGCAAGTGTTTAAAAATATACAGCCACAGCCATAATATCTATACATACATATATATATAAACATATATACACACATATATACATATATATAATTTTGTATGTGGGGATGCTTAATTGTTTAGTCGCCGCAATATCATTCTAATTTTTTATTCTTCACTCACTCGGCACACATATAAAATCTTTTTTTAGATACCAAAAAGCTGCGAGTGTCGCACACTTATGCAGATGTACAGATGTACAGTTATATGTATATGTGCCCACATGCTTACACAGTTATTTGACGAACGCATCGCTTGTTATTTTCTAACGGAACTTTCTTTACTCATTAAATTTGTACTATTTGCAAATTTTCAACGGAACTTTTTTTACTCATTAAATTTGTGTTGTATGCTTAACTAATGTTAAGTTCCCATTCAAAGAATCGACCAAAAAATCAGAATTTTAAAATTTGAAATATTGCCAAATTGTATTTTAAACAAACTTTTTATGTTCTTTACAAGCGATCTCATATATTTTTTATGATTTTATATATAGTTTTGGCTTGTCTTAAGATATTACATTATTTCTTAATATATCACTTTCAGAACCGTTCGTACGTAATATGTAAAAATGTTTATTTTGCATTAATTTAAGATTTGGATTGCTGTTTTTTTTTTCTTAAAAACTATGTTTTGGTTTTTTTTTAACAACTAACTAAATAAAATCTTTCCGAGTCTCGATTATTAAAAATACAATATTACGTTCAAAGTTTATGGATTAATTTTCCGGGTTTGAATTAACAACCTTTTTGTTGTAGGTCAAAAGTGGAGCCATTATGCTGTATCCATCCGGCGTAGTTGAGGAAAACGAATCGTGAGGCATGCTCACTGTGCCCGAATCATCTGTAGCCAACAATTCTGATAGATTGACATCGCCGATGGTATTGAATTTCTGCATATTGCCAGCACTGTTTGTCTTGGCCAATATGTCCAAATTGGAGTCGTGGAGCCGTGCTGAAGACAAAAGAGCATTTGGCAACAGCTCCATTCCATCGTCGGACTCTGGCAGCTGAACCGCTGTGCCGGGTAGGTCGAGGGATGGGGCCAGCAGTCGCGGATAATTGGAGATATAATCGATGACTTCCAGGGCGGTGGGTCGCTTGCTGGCATCCTGACTCCAGCACGCCTTCAGGAGACCCTCCAACTGTGGCTTGACACCATTCGGAATTTGCAACGTATTTCCGTTTTTAACAAAATCAATAACTTGATTATTTGTCAAGCCCTGATACGGATACGAACCGAATGTGATAACCTCAAAGAGTACAACACCAAATGACCAAATATCTGAGGCAGACGTAAATAAGCCCACCGACAGCGTTTCCGGCGGCATCCAGCGCACTGGGAACAATTTACGAACTCCCTTCCGATTGAAGCAGTAATAATCGCTCTCGAATGTGGGTCGAGCCATGCCAAAGTCACCGATCTTCACCACACGCTGAGAGTCAACCAAACAATTCCTGCACGCAATATCCCGATGCACATATTTCTGCTCCGCCAGATAGGCCAAGCCGCGGGCCACGTCCAAGGCGTACATGGTCAGACGTTTGGATGACACATCCGATTCATCAGTGATCTTCTCGTTGACCATGTTCCTGCGTGCCAGCAGATAGGTCTTCAAATCGCCATACAGCATGAATTGCATGATTGTATAGATTGGCTCCTTCTGCAGGCAGACTCCCAAAAGTTTTATAATGTTCTTGTGATTGAATTTCTTCATTGCTTCGGCCTCTGCCAAGAAATCCAAGCGATCCTCCGTCGAGCCACCAGACTTGAGTGTCTTAACGGCCACCGCCGTCCAATCGCCCGAATTGAATCTCGCCTCACCGCCATAAACAGTGCCGAAGGCACCTTCGCCCAATCTTCGATTGACGACCACATTCTCCCTGGGCACCTCCCACTTGTCCAGGGTGTTGAGTTTATTCCGCGATGGCGATATCAAATCAATGCCAAACATTTTCATTATCTGCACCGATTGTCTCACTTTCCGATCATAGCGTTGTTTCCAAAAATAGAATGATATCAGCGACATGGCCATGATCACCAGCAGGCACATCAAAATACTAAAGATCATTGAGGCAATCTCGCAATCCACACGAAGAAGGCGAGCCAGTCCCGAGAATCGACAGTCGTATCTGCCATCCTCTGGTATCCGACCACGGAACACATCCCTGGCACTGAACGTTAAATTGCCACCATATATATGGACATCGGAACCATTACCCCGAAAATGAGGTTGAAATGTGCCGACCTTAACATAAGAACCATTTGTCCATTGTAGGATATCCAGATCGATAATACGTGATCCGCCAAATTCGCCATGGCCAAAACGCACCTTGCCAGACAGCCCATCAAAATCGGTTGCCCAAATAAATTGGGCGAATTGATTCACGACCTCCTTGGACCTCAAATTGTGCACGGCATATGTGTTGTTCTGCAGCAATTTATGTGCGGCTATCGCATAGGTCCAAACGGCATCGTACACGAATCCGACATAATTCGAAAACGTTTCGTACTCTTGGCCATATGTGGTTAGCCAAGAATTTATAGATTTGCCCTCCTGCATTTTGGCATTTGGTTGGCCAAAGGGCGTGTGCCTTATGCTAAAGTGTCCTTCGATGGCCTTAAAAAAAAAAATTTAAAAAAAAAGCGGATTAATTTATGCATTTTTCAATTTTCAATTTTCATCTTGAAAAACTTACGTTTTCCAACTGTTTGGCAGCGCATTTGTTCCTCACTTTCAGCTGCCACATTTGAAAGTCCTTGGAAATCCATGTTGGTAAAAACCAAATATAATCTTGTTTGTGCGTCATCTAAAATTAAATAAGTTATTTAATATTTACTTTTAATTTAGTTATAGAATTTAATAAGCAAATAAATATATAATATAAAATATATATATGTATATATATAAATAAATAAAATAAAATGAAAACTACTCATTTATTTCATGTTAAGAACTATGCCAACTAAGTAGTTCAACTTTACAATGTAAAATATATGCTAAAATTATTTATTTTTTTTTAAATTTAAAGTATTAAAATTAAAAAATTAATAATGTCCAAGTTTGGTGATTCTATCTCTAAAATTGTGGGATGTTAGCGATAGATATAGATTTGCAATTATCGTAACACTCCAATTTGAACACTTTGTCCGACTTTGTCTTATACCTTCAGTATCACAATATAATAATATTAAATATATTATATTATATTATATTATATATATTATATTATATTATATATATTTAATAATAAAAGTGACTTACACCCAAGTTGATGGCTTCACAGATGGCAACAGCAGCGTTATCGATATGAAGTTCCGCTATGATGATCCTCGAGTGAGCTGCTTTCAATTGAGCCAAGTGCTACAAAATAAATAAATATATACTTCAATATATATATTATGCAATTATTGGATTGAGCAGACAAACCTCCCGCATATCCTCAGCTGTCACATCACTCGGAAACTTTCGACTAAATGCCAAAGTGAAATTATGTGATCTTAACTTGGTCTCCATGCGCGACATATACTCCGTATGTTGCTGGCTATCCTCCGTCAGGGTGGAGACACGACTCCAGCCAAGTTGTTGCATTATCCTCATATACGCATCCACATAAACGCTGTTCGATCCAATGGTGCGAAAGAAATACGGATATGCCTTGCGATCCACAAATGAGGAACCCTCGGCCGAATAGGAAATTGCCATCATATTTAAATGTTTCGAAATTCCGGCAATGGGCTCAACGGTCTCACTGCAGGCCGGGCCCAAAACACCCAGCATATTGGGCACATTGAAATAGTGTATGAACGCCTTCATAACCAGATCTGACTTGCACTGGCCGTCGTTAAGCATTATCTCCAAATTGTAGTCTGGTAATATGGTTGGATCTTTGTTGATTGCCTCGGCTGCTTTTTGGGCTGCTCCAATAATATTCAAATGTCCACGATCTGTGATATTGATGGGGAATATGCCACCGATCGATAAAGTTTGCACCGTATTCGGCAATATCCATTTGCTGTACGTTCTCCTGTTGTTCAGCAACCAGTTGCAAGCAACTTTATCATATGGATCGGCCGAGTGCTTCCTTTGAACCCTCAACTCCCTCTGAATGTACTCAATGTCCGCGTCAGTAATGAAGAATTTTCGGAGCGCATATATCAATCGCTTATCATTGGCCAAACTTATCGCATAGTATTTGAGTATCGGAGTTAGTTCGTATCTGCAATTTGTGTTCTGCAAATATTGATAGTCCTCACATCGAGGCAATGTGATTTGTGTGAACTTGATGTCCCCATCAATTATTTCCGATGGTAGCCAATGCAAAACCAGAAATCTTTTCTGACCACGTGCATAAGATGTCTGGTAAAATGCAGCAAATTCCTGGATAGTGCTTCGAAATTCGGTGCCCAACCAAATAACATTTATATAGCTCTCCGTTAGCTGATTTTTAATAAAATATGAATCATTCCGGAATTCTGCTATAAGCGTAGCACATTTCACATTAACGCAGTTTGGATTTATGTACTCCTCAACACTGTAATGAAAAAATATATTAAATAAAATAAGCAAATAAGGCTGTAGTCGAGAGAGCTCGACGAGGAGAGAATTGCAGATATCGAATAGATCAAAGCACAGCTTCTACTTTGCATAGTCAAAGCTCGCTTTGATTATCCTGCTGCTCTCTTTTCACATCCATAAAAACCTTGCGCCTGTTTTGAAGTGGGCATTGGTGAAGTTTTCGCAGTAATATGTCGAGCTATGTTTAGAACTCAATTGGAAAACCTGTATAAAATAGGTGTTTTTAGTCTATATATTATTATATCGATATGAAATCGATTTGCATCGATATTCGCGACACTAAGGAAGTTATCGATGAAATGAAACTAACTCGATATGCGTATGGTTAAGGAGAATTAACATACCAAATTTGACTTATGTTGTTGATTGACATACGGACGGACATGGCTAAAGCGACTCGGTTGTGTATGCTGATCAAGAATATATATACTTTGTGGGTTCGCAGATGCTTCCTTCTGCCCGTTACATGCGTTTGCACCACAATTTTGAATGAATTAATTCTTTAAAAAATGAATTGAGTATTTATTCCACAAACCTTCTGTTCTTCAATACATCCACAAGATTATCATCCATGACGTACAGATCATAATGTATATTGTGCATATCTTTGAAAACATCATAATGCAAACTGCAGTTGCTGGCATCTGTTGAAATTTGTGCTTTTGGCACGAACCAACTGAATCGACCGGGTGTTATGGAGGCACCTGCATTCAGTATGTTTGAAGGGGGCTCTCTGTACACGCTGTAGGGCATCCAAACTTCCAAGTTGATCATGCTAATATTATGAAAGCCATTGTAGGTCCTACAACAAAGAAGTAAGCATAAGTATGCCTATAACAATTGTTAGATATATATACTTACCTAACATAGTCCAAGGTGTACCACGGATTATGTGGATCTGAAGAGTTTTTATAATGTATTGGAATGATTCGAATATCTCGGTAATGTAGAACATCTTTCAAGAACGTATAAAATATTCGCGTCATCACCTGATGCAACGATCTATTTGTTACTTGCAACCCAATGACAAATCCACTCGTGGGTGTTTCAATTGAAAAATTCTCTGAAAAAAAAAATAGGAAATCATTATCATAATTACATAACTGTATATTCTCAGATGTATATTTTCAGATGTAGGATACTCGAGTTGACAAAAAGATTATTTTGTATGTACAACAATTCTGCACATCAGCAACATGTGGAAAAGTTTCAGTTTACATCTGCTCATCAGATTTGCACTTACCATTTGCCTGAATGCATTGATAAGATGATTCGCTATATCCAGGAAGAATCAACAAGAGGCATGCCAGAAGAACGACGTATCTGAGAACAGTCCAGTTTCGACTTAATGCCATTTCTGACATTTTCAGTTTCACGTTTGCCGCAACTATTTTCATACTGCGGAGAAAAATATAATGTTAACACTCGCAAAATGCTATTAATTAGTTAGGGTTCATGGAGGTTCTCGAGTTTTACGGATTGTGAGCCGGAAATTTGTATGCAAAATTAACACTTTGTCTGACGCGGCTATAATTATAGATTATACATATATTCCAAGTTTCAAGTTGCCAACTTTAATAGCGCATTGTATATATATTTATATAGGTATATATATATTATTATATTATCCTAATTTTGAAGTGTTATTATTGTGACATGTAAGATTAGCTCACAAACTCAAGAACTTTTGTCGAGTTGTGTATCTATTCGCTACTTAAGTCATGTTTCTGTGGAATACTACATCTTCTTCTGGCTAATACACCTCAGTCTGATATCCGTAACTGATTAAATCTGGTTTAGCTAGGTGATCTCAAAGTAAAGTAAACCAAATAATTACAGGCATTTTGTGTTACTACTTTGAGCGTTTATAAATCGGATTAAGCATAACTCAATCGAATTGATTTTTCCAACCTATTATCGACTTATATAGCAGATTATACGGTTTAGCTTAAGACAAATATTTTAATTGAAATTGTTGCCAATTCGTTTAAGCCATTTTTTTTTTATTATTTAAACTGATAACAACAAAAAATAAACACTGCATATAAGTGTCACTTGTTTGTCATGATAAATTAGTGAATATTTATCAAATTGGCCTCAAAAATTAGTATTTCACAAATTTTGATCAATTTTCAAGGCATGCAAATTAAATTTTACTCAAAAATTCTAATCAGAATATTGTTTGGACATTAATTAAAGATTTCACTCAGCAGGCTTAGTATAAAATGAAATTAGTACACTTTCTGATGGAACACTGAAGATTTGCAAATAAATTCCAAAATTCGGTTTTAGTTTCAGCTGATCGACGCCCACGGATGCGTTCTTAAAATAATGCTTGACCGAATGCTTATGCAAAACACTTTGTCTATTTATACTCTGTTTTCGAAATGGAACAAGAGTATATGAACTCAATTTTTGATGACACTCACGCATTATATAGACTCAAAATCCTCATCACTTTACACTTTCTGAGGTCATTGACACCGTTTTTAAGAAATCTTTTTACCAATTCAAATGGTTGTCTTTCCACCTGCCGTCAGCTTTTCTTGAACTTGGAATAGAGTAGTGTGCAGTCGGTTATTTGGTGCAGCTAACGATCCCATTTGTTATATTTGTGTTTTTCACACAAAATATAAGTATTAACTTTAAAAGGCGTCGTCCGATGGCTTTGTTAATCAGATTTTATATTATTTTTGTTGTGTTTATTTTGTTTATTCATTTTTTTGCGAATTATTCAAAACAATTTATGTGATGATTATGTTCCACGCATTAATATAAGTATATTCGTATATGTATAAATATATGTGGTGATTTTATTTTCACCGTTATTTATTGTTATGCGCTGACAGAAATTATAAATATAATAGTTTATAAATTCTGATTCATTTGATTTTAACCAATTATTAAACTTAATTCTTAACACGTTTTCTGTTCCATTTTTCACTTGGAAACTTGGATTTACAAAACACATTTTTCTTAAACAAATAAGCATTAATAATATTACACTTTATTCCAACTGATGAATGGCGTCGCCAACTTGTCTTTGTGTGTTAAGATCTGAACCGATCCGATTGAAGTTTCATAATTAACTGAAACTGTACGTTCAGAAAACAATGCACTTAATGGAGTTGCTCTGCGAAACCAATTCAAGTTTCATGCATTCAGCCGCAACAGTAGAACCTCACTACAAGCACCACCACCACCGGTCTCCTGACCAAGAAATGTCGCACTACTGCGGCGACTGTGAGCATAATGCCGCTCTTCCAAATTCTGTAGAATTCAACAAAATTTAATTATACTCTGTTCACAAATCACAAAACCAAAGTGTATTAGCATCATTTTATTTTATTTTTGCTGATAAAACTAAACAGCCATTAAATTTGAAGTGGTGAGTTTCCGAGCTAGAGCTCACCTTACCGATCAACCGTTCGACACGCCGACCCCGCCCACCAAAAAATATAGCTTACAGTTGAATTATCCCTTATCATCTTTTAAAAATCACTGGCAAATATTTACAGCTTAAAAATCAATTAGTGACTGGAAACAGAGTAGTGAGCAGTCGGTTACTTTAAAGTGCAACGCTTTTGCTTATTTTTATTGAGCTATAACAAAGACGCAAATACCAAAACAGCATATTTTGCATATTCCACAAATTTTGTTACGATAAACACATATATACATATACTATTTAATTAAGTATTTTATTGTATGTAAGCATTTATGTCAATGCTTGTAAACATAAGTTGCTCAAAATGCAAATTAGTTGGCAACACTTTTTTTTATAAACTTAATTGTGTTATCATTTCTTAATTAAGAAAGAAAAAACACCGTTTGACGTAAGCCGCACTTTATATAATTTGATATAATTTGCTAATTTGTTAAAAGAAAGTAAAAGTTGCTCAAACTGCAAATTTGTTGGCCCACTTTTATTATATTCTTAATTGTATTGTCATTGCTTAATTATGAATCAAAACCACCGATTGACATAAAATGCGCTTTATATAATTTTATATACTTTGCTATTTTCGGGAAAAAAAAGAAGTAAAAACTTCTGCTTTTGTAATTGGAGAATTGTTGTTTATATTGACTTTCAATAAAAGAATGCTGAACATGCAACATTTAAAAGGGAAAATCTCTAGAATTTTTGAAGGGATCAAATTTAACAGACGACACAACCACTTACCTCGTCAATTGTATACCCTTTTTTTTTAGATAGCACTAAAATGGTGAGGGTTAAGAAGAGAAAATCTTCCACGAGGTTCATATTAAGTACTAAGAATGTGTTTATTATGTAGTCTTTTATTTGTTTTTAGATCTTTTATCCGTGCACCTAAAAACAACTTAACATTCACCGCTGATAATTACATATTTGAAATAAGTTGAAACCTATTTTAAATAATGCCTGAAGTTTAAATTGTTATAAAAGAAGAAATGCAGATGCAGAATCAGGATATAATATATATTTGTTAATAAGACTAATAAGCTCGATATTTTGCGCTTTATATTGTTGCTCCTTTCATATCTCTCGATAATAGCACATTACTATCCTAGCAACTAACTATTTGCTTAATCAAAGTATTAAATAGCAGTACGCTTAAAATATGTTTGTTTTCTTATTTGTATTTGTAATATCCCAATCGCACTTCATCAGTAATCATATGAATAAACAACAAAAGCAGCGTACTGCCCTTCTGGATAATATATCGATACTTATCGCTCTGTTGTGACTTAACTGTGCTCTGAAATGCGTCGTAGGCGCTTTTTTGCGTTAACAGTGCATCATTTTGAACAACAGCGTTGTGTTCTCAGCAAATTGCCGCATTATATTTTCAATTTGTAACAAGAAAACATTAATTTATATTTTGTATAATAACTTCGGGCAAGCGCATTAAATGATAATACCAACACTGACAAAATGGACAATACTCTTCCAGACGACGCCTGGAAAGACTCATTCGATAAACTATTGGATCAAAGACCGTAAGTCAATTTGTAAACAACAAATTGCCGCCTGTAATAAAACATTCAACAATTTATAGGCACTTACGAGACCTGAACGTAATTAAAAAGGATGTGCGAGCATCGTTTAATATTGATTCCAGTATCGAGAATACCAATCCACATATATTGAGCACCTCCGAATGCTCCTTGGCAAATCCAAATTTGTTGAAGGTTCCCCAAGCCTTTAATCCAAATAAAAAGCAGAAAAGTGATGCGATTTCAACACCTTGCACCAAATTTCTCCACTCCAATTTGTTCCATTGCGCATTATCCCCCATAAATGATTTACTAAAACCAATCGACGACAATCAGCAACTGGATGACATTGGTAAAGCAGCACCAATCGATTGGTTAATAAATTAATTGTTTTAAATAATTGTTTAGAAATAGAGCAACCACGAAGACGAAAACACGTCTGCTTCGAAGTTAACTCTTTTAGCCTGGAAAAGACCAATAATTCGGATATCGCTTTGGAAGGCTTCAGGGTATTGCCCAAAGAAGTGAGATCTTCGCTCGTCCTACAACCAGGCAAATGGAGAAAAACCTTAATCAGTTGGCGCCGTACCCACAATAATGAACCGCCCCGCAGCTTGAGTCCAAAGAAACAATTGACAACGCGAGCTGGCACAGCAGAAGGCTTAATCCGTAATCATGTGACGCAAAGGAAATCGGTGCAAGTGAAGAACAGCTTGGAACCGAAATTATCATTAAGCCATAAGCAAGAAGTGCTCAAGTATTGTGCTCAGCCCAGACCATATAAATTTAGCACAACCTACGCATTATCCAAAATGATCGACACTTGCAAGATAGGCGAAGGCGTCTACGGTGAGGTGTTTAAATATACGCCAAAGAAATTCACTAAAAACACTGTGGTCCTCAAAGTGCTCCCAATTGAGGGCGCTGCTTTGGTCAATGGTGAAGCACAAAAGACATTTGAGCAAATATTGCCGGAAATTATAATTTCTAAAGAGATGAGCAATCTTCGCTTGAACCCAACTAATTCAACAAGCGGATTTGTCGACATCTACAATGTAAGTTTAAATTATTATTATTATTGGGTTTTTTCTGGGCTTCCCAATGCCACAAATGTTGGACCATTTTCCATTTAAAAAACTCAGAAATCTTATAATTATTTATTAGTTTGTTTAATTTAAGATTAATCAATTTTTGTATACTTTTTGTATTACATATTTGTTGTATTATTTCCAGGCATGTTTGGTGAAGGGAAAGTACCCGAAACATTTAATAAAACTGTGGGAGGACTATGACGATGAAAAGGAGTCGGAAAACGATCATCCTGAAATGTTCAAGGATAGCCAGCTATTTATTGTATTGGAGTTAAAATACGCTGGCGAAGATATGTCCTCATTTTTATTTTTAAATGCCGAGCAGTCCTATTATGCACTACAGCAGGTAAATTAATTAACTAATTAAATAAGTAGCGATTAACTGTTAATTTTTTTTAATATTAGATTATTTTAACGCTTGCCGTTGGAGAGGAAGCATTTCAATTTGAGCATCGTGATTTGCACTGGGGCAACATACTAATTGAGAAAACAGATGAGAGGAAAATTGCATATAAACTCTGCGGAAAGGATTCATTGGTGGCAACAAAAGGAATTCGAATAACAATCATTGACTATACGTTATCAAGGATAACGGTTGACGACTGTTGCCATTATAATGATCTCTCCACTGATGAAGAGCTATTTGTGGCCACTGGAGACTATCAATATGACATTTATCGCATGATGCGCGATGAACTCAAGTAAGTCAAGTAAGCCATCCTAAAAATCCTTTTTTTTAATATTCTTTTTGTAGAAACAATTGGTCGGCGTATTCGCCAAGGACGAATGTGCTTTGGTTATCATATGTCTGTTCCAAGCTAATAGATGGCGTTAAGTACAAAAGCACAAGTTCCAAGGCGCACAAGGTGCATATGGAGAAGCTCAAAGCTTTCAATAAAATCGTCCTTACCCTTAACAGTGCTGCTAATTGCGCCGATTATCTACACAACTTAAACTAGTTCTTTTATATATATATTTTCTATAATTTGCATTCACTTTATATTTTATGTTTTAAATAATTTAAGTTTCACTTAAATAAATATATTTTATCTGAAGTACCAATTTGCATATGTTTCAAGTGAATGCAAAAGCTAACAGTCTGTTAAACCGGTGTTATTCCGCTGCGCTCGAATGCTTTTTGTAAAGCTTTCGCTCCCTTCCTCGCAGATGAATTTCAAAGGAATACGATTATTGTGCGTGATACAAATTTTACGACAGTAGTGCAAAGTGCAGTATTTCCCACAGGCTGATTCCTTCGCTGGTGTAAATAAAAAATAAAAAAAAAATATATATATAGGTCGAGCAACAAGAAAACTGCGTTTTACACCATTAAAAAAATGACATATTGGAGTTTAAACAAACGAAAAATACATATTAAAAAGTGTAAACGAAAATAAAAGAAAATTTTAGATTTCTTTTTTATTTAAAATAATAAAAATGGAACACTACTGTAAGAACTATAAAAATCGATATTGATATAGTTTAAAGTAATGAGTGCCAAATTTATATGCATATGTATTTGTATTCTTCTTTTTGTATGTGTTTATTTATCTTGTAGGTAAATACTCACATACACACAAACATATGCATATGTGTTTATCTGTCCATATATTGTTATATGTCCCTTAGGTTTCTGAAGTAATAGTGCTAAAAATGAACTAAAGTCGTCTTATGAATAATCGAATATTATTCGCTTAATGTGGATTAGCTATTAAACCGGATAAAACAGAAAGTCTTTACACACATATACATACAAACAAAGGTGAGTAACAATGAGAACAATATGTATGCTATAAATACATACACAGCATACATACGTGCATATGGGCAAGTATCATTTTAACATGCATGTGTGTATCTAATGTAAAATACACATGCGAGTTGCATCTGTGAATATTTGTTATTATTTATGTATGTATGTGTAATGTAAGTATGTATGCATGTCGGTATCCAACCTACATTCAGATGAAAATATCAATTTAGGGGTTGCTTCTGAGAACAGAGCATTAACATATGTGAAAACAGTTGTTTTTTTTTTTGTATGTATTTACACAAACACACACAAATGCACATACTGTAAGTATTTACAAATGTTTGTATTGTCAAATCCCGTAAACCTGTTGAAATGTTGGCATGACAATAGGTACACAGGTACGGTTGCAGGTATAGCAACAGACATATTGTGTGTACGTATGGGTGTGTTTAAATTGCTTGACAATAGAGCATAGCATACTTTACTGCAATATCATGCAGCATGTATGTGTGACCTTATGTACGCATTTATATATTACGATTGCAGTTTTTAATGGTGTGTTTTGATTACCCTATGCTAATTAATAAATATAATAAGACTGGCCATATTATGAAGTTCAGCAAATAATTTATAAGAGGCATACTCCGCCGATAGCTGACACATTTCCGCAGAAACCGATAAATATCGATTACAGACTGCACTCTTTGAATAATGTTTTTTCATTCGAGAGCGAAATAAGTCCATAGTGGAACAACGTTTAACGGCACTCACTACATTTTTAAAGCATGAAAATGGGCGAAAAAAGGGATAATTTTAGTGTATGTAACACGCAGAAACCATAAAGTATATTTATTTTTGATCAGGATCAACAAACGACTCTATATAGCCATGTACATCTGTGTGTCTTTCCGTCCGTATGTTCATACTCGGATCTCAAAGACTATAAGAGCTGGAGGCTTCAAAATTGGAATATAAGTTCTCGTAAACCCTGCGCAATACACGTTTGCTTCATTTGATCGATAACTGCCTCCATTTCTCGAATATCGATATGTTAAAATGCATAATCATTATAAATTATATATCATTATTGATCAAGTGATCGGATCAGAAACACCCAAGTTATAGTAGTAAAATAAAAAATTTAAATAAATCTATGCGCTGCCTTCATTTTTTTTCTTTCTGTGCCAGCCATAAGAAATGAGAGAATTGAACAGCTGAGAGAATTTAACAGCTGTCCTTCTCATACTTTGAGAATCAGCTGTACACATCTGATTAAAGAGCAGTGAGAAACTTTGAGCATAACTCTTTTTACACTTTAAAGTATGGCTTTCTAAATTGTATATGTGTTTATATATATATGTATATATGTTTTACCTCTATAGGTTTAAATATGCATTCCGTGGGCATACACTCAGCCATGGCGATTAAGCGCCAGCGAAAGCGTCGCGATGAGCAAAAGAGAGCCAGAGAGAGACGTTATAGTACTCAGAGCTCGGAGAGCGGGGAAACTTTTCATTCACCGAGTGGATCGGTGAGGCGTAAATATCATCATCCGCACCATGCTGTCAAGGCCGGACCCGGAATGTTGGACAGCCAGGTTAATTATACATATATGAATAGGTCTCTCTGGATCGATATAAATATATTTTTAATTTGATTATAGGTCGTAACAAGTATTGGAATGCTCCACATTGGCATTGTTTTCATCGTCTTTGGACTTTTTTTATGTGGTGCTGGTATCATTCCGGATGAAGCCATGTCTTGGAATGTATTTAGTAAGATCAATTTAAAAAAGGAAAACCTTATTTATTTATGAATACAATTTTGAATAGGCTCTAGCTCGGCATGGTGGAATGAGGTGACATGCACTGGCCTCTTTTCGTTTGGATTGGGCTCATTTCTGTTGGTTTTGAACTGCTTGATAAGCCGAAAGGAGGAAGAGGATCTCGAAGACTATGTTCAACGGCAGCTAACCAGATCACGTTCAGGTAATGAATATTTATATCTATGAATATAACATGTTTCATATATATTATGTCTTGAAGGCCATCGTCTTGAGCGGGATGTAGAAACTGGAGTGTTAACCACACGACATGCTCGCAAAGCTGTTGCATTGCAAAAAAACGGACGTAACGGCGCCGGTTCCGGATCAGCCTCGCCCACAGATGTTGCCGTCGTTCATTGTGGCTCGGCGGAGAGCATTTCGAACGGTCAGATCGTCGGTCGTAATGGTAAGATACAATATCATGGATCCACTTCGGCAATACCTTAAAACTACATACAAAAATACAACAACTCCCAGGTCCAAATAATTCGGGCGATATTCTACTCGAGAAAATTGTGGAGGAGGACACTCCTTATTTAAATGATCATAGTACGGGTATATCGCCAATTGAGATAGAAAATGATACAAAACAACTTCTAAGAAGGGAATCAATAACAGATGCAATCAACATAACGCGCATATAAAATTTAGATATTTCGTACTTATAAATGCTATTTTTTCTAATCACTAATGTTACTGTTTAAACAATCCGCAACAAAATTCCAATAGCTATAAGTATATATACATTATGTAATCTTTTTAACTATTTTTTAATAATGATAACTACATTTAAATATTACACTAAAAATATATACATAAAATGTATTGATTAAAATTAAAAGAAAACCGAAATTACAAAAAATAATAACAATAATACATATGGAAAACAAACATAATTTATCCCAGCAAATATGCAAAAGGATTTTAGTTATAAGTTATAAAATTACAACTTTAATTCATGTACATAAGCCTGTGTATACTTTTGACCTACTGCTTTTATACTTACGTACGTATCAAAATGATGTATGGAAACTAAGCTATCTATAATGACTTTCTTACTTTCTTAAATTAAAAAAAAAAAAAAAAAACAACATACATCTAAATATATTTATAAATATATAATTTAGCTATTTAAACATACTTATATATATGTAAGTAAAACGTGAATTCAGACTTAGACACATATATTGCTTATATTATTATAAGTTCAATGCAAAACTACAATTAAAAATAAATAATACGAAATATTTAGTTAATCTGCTCAGCTGCCATCAATA
This sequence comes from Drosophila nr. medialis 2 BK-2023a, assembly GCA_035044325.1. Classification (NCBI taxonomy): domain Eukaryota; kingdom Metazoa; phylum Arthropoda; class Insecta; order Diptera; family Drosophilidae; genus Drosophila; species Drosophila nr. medialis 2 BK-2023a. Next base: position 1,976,711 of record JAWNMH010000394.1, read on the forward strand.
AAATAAATAAAATGTGTAAATGTTACTGGATGTGTGTAAATCGAAGATAAAAATAATTGCTAATTTGCATTTATCCCCCTATTAGCATTTATTCGAATCATTATTGTTGCTTTTATTTGGCATTTATATTGCTACCAGTTTCGTATATCCGAACTTTTTGTTGTAAAAATGATTTAAATATATTTTTACAGAACTTAGTAAAATATAATTATAGGTTCTACAAACACAGTTGTACTATAAGTGATTAATTATTTAAACTAGGTCAGTTGCTAATATTGTATCGTGTTGTATGTATTGTATTACCTACATAATAATTGGGCATTTTCCAAAACGTATATATAAATTCAGAAATTTTGATTTACAAATTCTGAACCAAAGCAAAGTGCACAGCAAAAGAAACAAGACTATTTAATGTAAACACTGTTTTATCTGTATATACATATGTATTTTTTAGGTTTAGATATACCAACAAATCTACACTAAGCCTAATTTTTTATTCCTTCGAAACAAAAAATAAATAAATCAATAAAAAAAATTCATAATTACAATTATAATATTTATTGATACTGGAGAAGTCCTCATTTCATAGATCCCGACTCTGCACAAAAAAAACTCAATCTACGCATTTTCTTAAATTCCTTTTAGTGAGTTTCCACTGTGATACCAAGTCCGTTTAAGTATTGCACATAAGACTATCGGCAAAAGTATCGAATGAATCATGATGAAATGTTGGTATTTTTTTGATGCTAATGCAACGCAGTTGAAAACACTTTAATCGAGTATTGGTATTCATTTATCGATAACAGTATTCTGGCTATTTTGTGCAAGATTAATAATAATTTAACGATAAAATGATCTAAATGTTTATTAATAAGCATAAAGTATAAAGCTTTCAGCTGTGGACATTGATACGCCCACGCCAGTCACAAACAACAACTTGAGTCCGACGGGATAGCGACAAAAGTCAAACAAAACTTTGTCGACGATGAGCAATGTTGACGAGATTAAAATCGATCAGCCCCCCCTAAATTTCGAAAAATGTATGTCATAAAGTGAAACAAATCCATTGATTCGCATATATATAAACCAATATACATATAATTCAAAGGTCCAGAAAACGATGAGGAGCGCACGAAACGTCTGCTGATAGAGAAATTGATTTCTCAGAGCGATGACAATTGCATACCGCTGCCAGCGTTGCGCGAATTAGCGCTGAGTAATTACGGCTTGGTAAACGATGACCTGAGACGGATACTGTGGCCCCAGTTGGCCGGTGTGGATGTGAGGAGTTTGGATCGCGTGCCGACACTCGATGAATTGCAAAGTCATCCGGAATACAATCAGGTTGTACTCGATGTGAATCGCTCACTGAAACGCTTCCCACCAGGCATTCCCTACGAACAACGTATCGCGTTGCAGGATCAATTGACAGTTTTGATATTGCGTGTGATTAAGAAATATCCAAATTTACGCTATTATCAGGGATATCACGATGTTGCAGTGACATTTCTATTGGTCGCTGGCGAAGAAGTTGCCTTTGCCATCATGGAGGAGCTGTCGACCACACATTTCTCTGAGTGCATGCAGGAAACAATGGAGGCGACACAGCGACGACTTATGTTCATTTGGCCGATTGTCCACTTTGAGCATTCAGAATTGTTTCAGTTCCTGCAACGTTCAACGGTTGGCACACTTTTTGCATTGCCCTGGTATTTGACCTGGTTCGGGCATAGTTTGAATTCATACAAATCCGTCGTGCGATTATACGATTATTTTCTGGCCTCGCCAATATATACGCCAATTTTTGTCACAGCTGCCATTATTTTATATAGGGCGAACATAATACTGCAGGAGGACTGTGATATGGCATCAGTGCATTGCCTACTATCAAAGGTAGATCAGTAACATGAAATTAAAATCGAACATTGTTTAAATAATTCCCTCATTTCAGTTACCCGATGATTTGCCGTTTGAGGAACTATTGATCGCATCCAGCAAGCTTTATGACAAATACAGTTTGACTGTCATCGAAAAGAAAGTGGAGGAACTTATCAAATTCGAGTAAGTGCTATCTGTTTTAGATTGCAAATCTAACAACAATAATTTATTAATTGCACATTTTATTATTTGTATAGGCAAGAGCAACGTATTTTGGAGGAACGAAGTCGCAAACTTTCCCGTCCACCGCCTGGCAAATCGAACAACAATAATAATAGCGTCAGCCGATGGGTCATAAATGTTTTAACACAAAAATCGGTGATTATGACGACAGCTGTTTCGCTTGTGGTTGGCATCTGTGCGTATTACTACAAGAATCAGTATTTAGCTGCCGGCATCAGCTGAGTGTGTGGGCATTTTCATCCAACCATCTATTATGTTCTCCGATCGACACCAATGCATCTGCATAAGTGCGGCTGTATGTTTGCAATTTGCCTTTATTAATTAGCTAAGCTAAAATGCATGGCCAAATCAACATACCCAAAATTAAGAGAACAGTGTGGAAATCAAAAGCGAACCTACATGAAAAGCAAAACTGTATAAAATAATAAAAAAAAAGAAGAAAAGAATACAAAGTAAGTGGTTTGAAATGGAAAATAATTATATGTTTATGTTTTCTCTTATTGTATATATATTAAGCATATTTTAAACTTGAATTTATATAAATAGGCAAATTTAACATATACATAACTTTCATTACCTAATTATATATGCTTGTATGTTTAAACAATAATGAAATGTAAAAATAAACTTATTTAATTATCGGAATATATTGAGTTTTAATCAACTTGAGCTTGCGGAAAGTTTTGAACTGTAAACAAGTGGAATTTTAAAGACACAATTTATACTAAAATTTAACAAAAAAGTTTTGGCGATAATAATAATCTAGAGGTAAAACCATGAAATGTAAAAAAAAGGATGAAGCATATACAATATTAGTAGAAATTAAACTGTTTTCGGTATTCGTATAATTAGATTTGTATTTTGTTGCTTTTGAGAGATTTTTCTAATACTTCAATCATTTCGTTGAGTTTCTTCAAATCCAATTCAAAACAGATGACTTCACGTTTGGCATTTGATTGACAATGTAAATTGATTGTAGCCACTTGTCGAATATTGCTCCGAAAACTACTGTCGCCCAATATCAGACGTGTGTCCCAGGAAAATGATACCACACACTGGACATCGTTCTTTAAATACTCCCATCTTCCAAGTGCATATTCCACTGCATCCAGTCGTGCTGCGAGCACCAGAGGCACAAGCGGTCGCAGTTCGGGACTTAGCGAGGGTAATTTTTCAGCAATATCCGCTTCGCCACCATCTGAACAACATTGCTTATAGTATTTGGATATTGTACGCGTCGCAAGTAGGAAGTCATCTGGATTTTGAAAGCCGTATTTGTGTGATAAGCGCAGAGCCTGTTGTTCAGTAATGCTTCCAATTAGGAATTCAATGGATAAATGCAGAACCTACGAGAAAATATTCATTTATTTAGACTGTTTCTAAATAGCATGATTTGTATACCTCGGTACCTCCATAAGTATTTCTTTATTATTTATGCTCTTTAATATCTCCATTTTAAATAAATGGTAAATATTTACTTGTTTCCCAAATTTATTTAGCTTTATATCGATTGTTGAACACACCTAAAGTATCGGTAGTATCAATTTGTGAAAATCACTATCGATATGTTGTAAATCAGCATTTTGGTGCGGAACTATACACGGAATTGTTGTTTCGATAATTTCGATAAATGGTTGATGACAGTTTATTGCACACATTCCCAGAAAAAAATGAAGTCCATTCCTTTTTATTAACAGTGCTTAACTAAAACTATGTATACATATTTTTACAATTCTAACTTTACACATTATTTGAAGTAACGGTTATTTTGTGACCCTCACTTTCGTGGGCGACATAGGGAGCATTCGAAACACAGCCCTCAGGATCATCACGCCAAAATAATTTAGTGTTCGGCTCATTAAGATTAATAGCAGCGAATCGATCAAGGACGGGGGATATCGGCAGACTGTGGTAATTGTCGTTACGTTCGTCATCATTTCCAAAATAAAGCCGCAATTGATGCTGCACATTTTCTTTTTCATTCGCACGATTTCTTTGAAAGTCTTCCTCTACCCTAAAATATAAAAGAGCTAACAATAAAAACGTATATATACAATTTTTTTTGTATGCGTACTTTTTTAATGCTTCCAGTTCGTCTTCCACAGACCTTTTAAGTTTGGCGGCTTTTGTGGATTTCTCTGGATGTAACTTTTTTTCCAATAGTCGAATTTGATTATTGAATAAAAATCGCTGATGAAATGGCTTATCATCGTCCAATTTCAGACCCTCTTCAGTCTTAGACTGAAATAGTATTTAAAGTTATAATCAAAAATGAATTTAAGGTTTTAAATAAATAATTTTTTAACTATACCGTTATTGGAAAAATTGGCGTCTTATCCTGTAGGCTTTGTGGCATATGACGTTGCCGGCTTTTAAAGTTGCGATTTGTTCTGACCTGTTGTGTATTTTCTTGCATTTCATTAGTTGGGGCAACTTTCAATGGATTAGATTGATCATTGTTGCCCGGCAAATATATTACGTGTTTTCCGCCGGTTAGAAACTTGATCGATTGTGGCTCTACGGAAACCAGTCTCTGCCTTTTACTGCCATGCTCCAGACTTTTCGTATGCAGATCCGTACTGCTCACATTCTTATGAAGCATCCAATTGTTGGAGCTTTCAAAATTGGTAACACAACCATTATCGAGTTGAGCAAGCGATGTTAAGTTTCTTTGGCTAGACGACGGATTCATATTGCTATGGAAATAGTTTTCCGGCTTCGATTTCTGCAGGCTTTTGTAATTGCAGATCTGCGAGTTGTGAAAATATATGTTATGATATAGAAAAATATATTATAAATATTATACGTACTTCGCTTGAGTTCAAAATACCAATGCCTCGAGCATTGTGTATATGACTATCCCTGGGCAGGGACAAACTGAATGTGTGAATTGGCGTTACGGTGTCATTTTTGGTCTTGTTGCCATAAAATAGAAAGCCATCCTCCTCACATTTCGAACGGTATTCGTCCGAGCTGGAATCGTCCTCGGCACCCAGGCCCTTGACTCTGTCGTCATGGTCGTCCTCAAGATCTTGTTCAGGTGTCCAAGTTGTCAGCAAATGCGTCGGCTTCGTAAGCTGTTTAATTTGTGTAAGTCGATTGGGTTGTATGGGCATTTCACTCGCTGCATTTAAGGTACTATTTCGAATTTGAATTATATTTGCTTTATCGATGCGTTCTTGTTCCTCGATTAGGGAACGCCAGGCCAATGTTGGACTAAACGATGGTGTCTCCACTTGTCGACGCGGCAGCGTTGGCCGAATGTGCACAAGTAATCCATTGTCATCTAAACTTTCCTCCACTTGATTCGATTCCTTATATTCAACATCATAATTGGGTATCATTGGCAGTGGAGTTATCTCAATTTGAGCGTTCTTTTCCTCAGCTAAAATAAATAATTATAGATATACCATGACTAAAGATTTCAGATTTTCATCACTTACCGGTTGCAGTCGGCTGATTATTATCCGTGGGTGCATCTCTTTCCATACCGAAATAAAAGGTACGTTGAGTTTTATTCTCCGGAACCGCAATTGTTGCTACATTATCAAATTTATCTTTTGGATTTAGCGACTTGGCTGCGGGTTTTGGAATGGATGTATGGTTACTGTGTTGCTTCGGAGCCACTTCCACGGAAGTTTCCCTACGCTCTGCAGGCTGTTCAGATTTTCGACTTTTCAACATAATAGCATCGGAACTTTTTTCACGTCTATAAATGATTTTGGAGGATTCCGTTGACTTGTTTTGTAAATGTAAATTTCCATTTACAGATTTACGTATCTCATTACCCCTTTTAAATATATCAGTTTGGCTCTGCACTGGCCTCGATGTTTGTTTGCTGTACTTACTCAATCGATCTGAATTTTTGGCAAAATGTGTGGGCTTTATGTTATCCGTTGAATTCGGAGTATTACGAGGGATCTCAATGGACTGCTTTGTTAGTGGTGCAGTCGGTAGGGGGACCACTTGGGGTGCTTCTGGAGCTCTTCGCTTTTTGGAATACTTATTTCGATTGGTTGGCTTAAATGGTGGTTCCGGCATATTTTTCATTGATGTTCGTTGCTGATTTAACTTATTGATGAGCTCCGGCTCAGAGTATGTATGCCGCTGCATTCGAGATAGATTCGTCTCATTCATATTAAGGTCAGCATCTTTGTTCTTAGCCTTAACGTAGAGTAGAGTTTGGGATCTCGTGAATTCGGGCCTTGAATCACATTTTTCATTTAACGCAGAGCGTCTATCTTGCCCTGTTTCAATTATGAACGTCTTTGATCTTTTGCTGAGTGCATTTGATAAGCTTTTTGATAGAATTTCAGTAGGTTTTCGTCCACTAATCGTGCCCCCAGAATTTAAGATTGCACCATTTGTAGTAGCCCGCAGATGCAACCGTTTATCCACTTCGGGCAAGACTTTAAAGGCAGTTTCCGATTGAGCATTGGGCTCCTTATTGATAACAGCTGATGGATACGATCTTCTCCATTCTGTGGTCAAACTACGCTGAGCATTGATTGGGCTGCTTGATCTTAAACCAGATCTACCCCAGAGCAGCTGACGATGTGAGTTCTGGCTCAGGTGTTGAAATCGTGTTTGAAAATGGGTGTTTCGATCAATATTCGATCGTTCACGATGTATATTATTTGCACTGCCCGAGTTTCCCATTGTTGGGCACTTCACACAGCGGATCGTATGTGATTCTTGTTTCTTGTTATTTACTAAAGACTAGCTGCATCAACGTTCATTCAACTCTAAAAGAGAAAAAAAAAATTGTAAACCAAAGATTTTTAGTCATTTAAGAAAGATAAAAAGTGAATAGTTATCCTAAGTGAAAGGTGAAGGTGAAAAAATGCGTGCACTTTAAATTTCACTTTTCAATCTCAATTATCATTTGTCGATTAGCGGAAAAGCTGTCGAATCGAATCGAAGTATGCAAGTGCCAACAATAGAGGTAGTACCTATCAGTATAATAGAGTACCTATTAGATACAAATGAACAAGCAAATTTTACAGCACTAATCTTTAATCCCATTGTCAAGCACTTCACAAAGCTGAACCTATGGGATATTTTTTTAATTAGTAAAGACTAGCTGCTGCATCAGCATTCATTCAACTCTAAAAAAATAATAATTATTATCCTTGATGTTAACTAGAGTTCCCTGGTTCAAATTTTAGTTCTTAATCTCAATTATCATTAATCGATTAGTTATGAAGCTATCGAAATAAAAATAATGCAAATTCATAACCGCTGAATTAGTACATATCGCCTGTTAGAGTACCTATTAGGTACAAATGCAGACGCATATTTTTGGACCCTAATCTTTAACTGATAAACACAGATACGAGACACATACTAGATAAATGTAAATGAAATGTGTGTAATTTTACTTTGTTTACATATGTACTTTTGTTGACATACAAATCTAGATGCGAACATAAACTTGTTGACACGTTCAAGCATAAGTATGTAAATAAAAACAAACTGAGGGAATTACAAGAAAGAGACTAAAGCCCATGGCCAACAGCAAAACATTGCTCTAAATTGTATACAAATGTTCAACTTTTGCAGAGTTTCTTCTACACACACACAAACGCACATACACACACAAAACTTAAAAAATCACAAATTTATTCGCTGAGAGTGAAATAAATTGTGTTAAGTCGGAGATATCTTACTTTCTTTTCGCAAAAATTTACATTGATTCGAGAGGGTTTTTTTCGGTTTGTTTCGTACACATACAAAGGCACACACACACGCACGCACGCACACATATATGCTGCACATATGGATAGGAAACAAACCTATTTTTTAGCAACTGTTGTCAGAACTGGCGATACACATTTTGGCAATTAGTTAAAATATTTTTTGTATAGAAAACGTGTAATTGTTATTTAATATTTATTATTTTGTCCACAAAAAATGTGGCTTTCCGTTTGCTTTGATTTCAGTAGACTACGTAGACACCAAAAACCGCAATGCGCGCAAACGCTTTCACAACATTGATCTCAGCAGTTGGAAACTTGCGTCGTTTCCATTGTCAGTGAGAGTAGAGAGGCAAAAGCTTCTCTCTCTCTCTATCTCTCTCTCTCTCTTTGTTACCGACAGACAAATAACCCAGCTCGAATATTTGTTGACGTGTGTGTATGTGTATCTGTGAGAATTTTACCAGTTCTTTTTCATTCATGATGGAGCGGGCTTAAGCCAATCTTTGATGTATGTGTGTTTGTATATTTAAGTAATTTAGCACGTACAGACACAAAACAAATGCTGGTCCAGATACACGTGTGTATCTTAAATGTGTTAATTTAAACGCATTTTATATGCAAATTGTGACATACATATATTAGCATTTTAAATGTAGCGTGCCTTGTCTTGCATATCAAATAATTTTGAATCTTAATTGATGTAACCAAAAATCTAATTATAAAATCAATTTATACAAAAACTTGTTTTGCTATTCAAGTTTCTTTAGCAAAAGCAAAAATTTAGCAAGTATTTAGTAAGTTTGGCTATGGTATATAAATATAAAAATAGCTCGACTACTAGATACCCTGCACGCAAAAAATAAACAATACACTCTTTTACACCAAATTAATCCGTAATAAATTATACACAATAAAAGTTCAATTTTTGCAATTACTTTATTCTCGTTCCACAAAAAAATTACTATTGATATACATTATACATATATATGTAACATAAAATAAACACATACAATACATATAAAATTTCGGTATGTGTATGTGTATGTATATTTGTTGAATAAGCATCTTTTATTTTTATTAAAAATAAAAAAATATAACGTTACAATTTCAACATTCAAAAATTCTACAATTGATTTTACTAATTATAAATTGATAAAATCGAAAACCATTTGAAGCTTAAATAATTTCGTTCCTAAACGCATATTCATGTTTTGTATAATTTCCATAATCTAAGCAACCAATCGGACCTGAAGACATCAATTGACGTTGATACTGTCAGTCGGAATCATTAATTGCCTTTTTTCTCTTTTTTGCCGGCTGCGTAACTTTATGCTTCGACCAATCCTCCTGGAATATTAATGGAATTTGATTTTTTAAAAATGTATACATATAATGAACTTTGATTACTCTTACTTCACTTGAGTTCTCATCAGACGAGTATATAGTTTTGACCACATCTGAATTCTTTTTACTGCTTGCACTATGATTACTTGAGTCCTTTTTACCAACGGGCTGCTTACGTCCACGTCCGCTGCCCCCTCGACGACCAACGGCCGTCGTCTCATCTTCCGCTGCTAATGCGAATAGATCGCTGAACTGTTTCTGCTCAAACAGAGATTATAAAATATACAATTAAAAGTACTATTTTAGATGAAGGATATATGCATATTACCTTTGTGCTTTCATTGCTGTGTGAGTACGCCGATTGCAGTGCTCGCTGCATCATATCATGAACATAAAGTCCTGTCCCAGTTCCATGCCTACAACTTCTTCTATAATGCTCCAGATGATTCAACACCTGTAATATATATAAATGTAACTTTGAATAATTATAGCTTGATAATAGAAGATCATCACTCACGTGATCAGCAGATGGTGTACTACTCGCAGCGGAACTACCTTTAGAGGGACGCTTTCGTTTGTTGGGCGATGAGCTCGGGTATTTGGATGTAAGAAGTGATGCTATAATTTCCGAGAGCTTCTCTTCACATCGCTGACACCAAAACCTATTCATAAATTATTTAATAACATTTAATTTGAATCGCATTTAATTTATCGCACGCACCTGAGAGCAGATGTGACAAATGGATCTCCTCTGGATTTAGCTTCCCTACTGAGCAAAAGTCTGATTATTTCATTTGTTGGCTCCTCATTTTTCAACAGCAACAACAAATGGCTGAGCGCTTCAGGATGATTGGCAGCTTCTAGTTCTGGAAGTAAATCCTGCAAAAAAAATACATATATAAATTATAATTAGTTTAATTGTTGGCAACTAGAAAACGATGTTGACTTACTTGTATACATTTTAGGGGTACATCGTGTGCCTGAATTAGTTGCCACAGGCAAATCTGTTCGAATGTCTCATATTCCAGGCTGTCCCGAATGCAGTCGAGCAGGCCGTCCTGCTTGAATATTGTTAGTTTACCCTGGGCAATCGAATACATAATGTCGCGCACGTTTTTCGCATCTATGCAACGGAGAGTGATGCGCAAAAGTTCCGTATTATTAATGGATATCGTTTTGAACTCCCGATAGATATCAGGCAACAGCCACAAATATATTGTAGTGTTCTCCTTCTCGAGCAGGTCCAAATCGCGCACGAGGCACACGCCAATCTTTTCATCCGTTGCCTCGCATATTTGTCGATAGACTGTCGTCTTAAACTGATACGATTGCTGTGCGTTTTTACGCGTCTGCAGTTTGCAGTGAATTTTCATGAAGTAGAGCAGTAAATAGCCCGTTTCAGTTAGACGCTCGCATATTTCAGACAATAGGGTTTGAAAAGGTTTTTTGCTTTTGTCTTCATTCTCATATAGAAACCGAAATAAACCGTACAGTGGATAACTAATGCTCTTGGCCAAATACTTCTCCTCGGTTTTACTCTCCGAGAATACGTTCTGTTGTGGCAATGTTTCCCGTAGTATCAATACCGTATTTGAGATCACATAGTTAAGCTGTGTTTCGTCCAAAGCGGAGGCAGGTAGCGTGCGAAAGTCTTTCAAGAATGCCTCCCATGTAAAAGAGTTGCGTTTCGTGACAAATATCTCAAACGATTCGGCTATCGCGTCGGGCAGCTCAACCTTTTCGGGTACTGGTTTCTCTTTAAGCCGTACCTGCAAAACAATTTTTACAATTTAGTGCTAATCTCACACAAGTCATATCAATTAATTTTACTTACACTAACCTTTGACAGTGGCAAGTCATCGTCGTCATCGGTATTTTCCTCATTCTTGCTTGTGCTTGGCAAATTTTCATCATCACTGAACTGAACTGCCTCATTTTCACGTTCCATATTTTCTAACGGTGTTATGGCTATTTTGTTGTCATCGTCCACAAGCAGATTAGTGCCACTGCTAGCCACAAAAGCCACTCCGCCTCCGGCATCCATGATCTCTGCTCAAACGAATATATATATATCTATATCAAGAATATGTTTTGCCAAATATTTATATATATAGGAATACATACCGCCTTGCATCAGGCGTTGATCGGCTTCTTTTTTAAAGATGGGCGCTTGAATTGCATGCGTTGCTGGATACATCGATTGTGGCATATTTGCTACGGGCGTCACAAATTCTCGGAAATTCTCACGTATTAAGTTGCGCAATTCTCTGTCCAGTTTTGGTGACTCAAATAGTGGATGTAAGTTTGGAATGACCTATAAAATGAACGGGATTTTTGTAAGTGCAATAATTCGATACAGTCGTTCTCTAATCTTATCTTACCTGTTTATCAAGTATCAATTTTAATGAATTATATACACCCAATCTGATTTTATCCTCGTTCTTCACATAAAAGTTCTTTGTGATGCGGCACAAGAAATCCAATAGTGTGCTGCTCACAAACGGATGATTTCGGATCGAGTGATACATCACTAGAATGCCCGGTTCGATATTCATAATGTTATCCTTGGCAGGATCGAAGAAGAGCCAATCGTAAAACAGCGATAATTTCGCATTGGCGGAAGCAATAGGATTCGTGCATGATGAGATTAGCCAGCCAATAATCGCCCATCGTGGTATGATGTCCGAGCATAGCATATCATTTGTGGGATGAATTACGTTGATGATGAATCGAATCAGGTCTGATCGCAAACTGTGCGACTCGGGCGTAGCAAAATATTTGTCTTGAAACCAATCCTGGTAGCGCTTCTGATTGCCAAATTTAACAGACGATGCCAAAAAGTGCAATTTGCGCTCCATCTCTGGAAGTAGTCGACACTGTAAAAATCGTCGACTTGTGCGTATTTGTAGTAAATGCCAGATCCCATTAAATGTTGGGTGTAAACTCTTCGGATTGTATAAGATGTCCCGCCACAATAGTTCAAATTCCGGAATGCGTGCAACATTTTGCAGGAGCCTAAACGACAATATGAGTGGAAAAAAGGACACAAGAAATATGTAATTATTACAAATATAAATAAAATTGTTGAACAGCACTCACCGTACAAAATCTCTGCCCAATGGTATAATGTCATGAAACCGTTCGCGTATCAGTGAAATTGTAAACTTAACTTCCTTTTGGCGTAATGATATAAGGGCGGGATTAGCATGGTCCTCGATAAGGCGAACAAAACTATATACGGAAGACTGGACAAGGAAGGGATTCGTTTCAAGCCACGCCCGATACTCAATGAAAATGTCCAAAAGACTCTCAACCAGAAATAGATTTTTATGCGATACATCTCCACCGCCCGCCTGACGCAAACAGTTCCAAATCACATTCTCAACGCTGAGAACCTGATGCTTCACAAATTCACGCAACACCCAAATCAGTTGTCTCCGCGCCGTCTCCGTCAGTTTCGCATACTTTTCGGCAACTAAAAGTGTAAGATTGGCAACAATGACACTCATGCCGTCCCGGGACACGAGTGTTATGTCGCGATATGTTTTGGATGCCATTGCCGGATCGGTAAGTATTACGTAGAGGAAGCCAATGGATATCTCCTCATGCTGTTTCTCTTTGCAAACGAACTGGGTGAGAATGTCATGCATCTCTTTATCACTGAGCCCAGCAATTTGTTGCTGCAAACTAACATAGGATCTCTCGAATTTCTACATTTGGCGCAAGCAAAAAAATATGTTAGTTTAGTAACAATTTATGGGACGAGTGTGTGAATTTACCTCCTCGATCTCATCTTTACAGTCAATAGCGGTGCAGACAAATAATTTAGAGATGTGAGCTACGCTTTTTTGTTGTTGCTGCTGTTGTTGCTCCATTTGCGTGTGGTGTGGATACTTAGTTTGAGTATTGCTCCTATATATATATATATCTGCTGTTTTTCAGTTCCTAATTAGTTTCATAATTATATAGAAACATTAAATAAAATATTAGAAAGCTTGATTTGTACAATAGCATTTAATAAACCATAACTATATAGCAATGTCTGTTTTGGTTTGTAGACAGAAAAAATATGGTTGCCTAAAACAGGGCTGCCAGCAATTAGTATTGCCAGATGTATGTAAACAAAATGCTGCCATACTTTGAAAATGTGCTCATATTTGCTGTTTTCTTTTTGAGTTTTTATTTCGATTTTTAATCACAACATTCATTTTTAGTTAATTTCATTTTATCTCTTGTGCTAAAATTGTAATTAAATTTTAAATGACTAAAAACAACCGGACTGCCATCCTAGTAAAATTAAACACTAATGAATTTTGACTGGTTCATTATCTATGAACTCGATACGGGTAACAGTGACAAAAGCACGCCTATCGCACATCGCACATCGTTTTTGTTTTTTCTCTTTACTCCAAATCACGAAATACTATCGCTAGGAAAAATTTGCACATATACATATAAATACATATATATACATATATTTGCACAACACAAAACACTTTGACATTTGCAGATTGTGAAGAACAAACAATGGAGGAACTGTTAAACGATGTTGTGCCCCAAGAAGATTTGGAGGTGGTGTACCTATAGACATGACCTGCGCATATATATCTAAATTGTTTTCATTGCAGCGATTCGAAAGGAAATATCAACACGAACATGAACTTGATGGCGAAGTCACAACTGAAACAAAATTTGAGTACGTAATTTTTATCTAATGTTTTCAAGAATTCTATTTAGATATGGGGAAGCATTGTCTCATATTTTTCAATTTGATAGATATGCGTTCTGTTTAGTGCGAAGTCGCTACACAAACGACGTCAGAAAGGTGAGTCAGTAAATACGTATGTACGCAGTACGTGTATTTATATATGTATGTAGGCTTATTCATACTAACTACTAATATATATTTCTTTGTCTTTTAGGGCATTATGATATTGGAGGATCTGGCTCGTTTGCATCCGGATGGAAAACGTGATTATATCTATTATCTTGCATTTGGGAATGCACGTATTAAAAACTATTCCGATGGCTTGAAATACTGCAGAGCATTCCTAGATATTGAATCCAATGATCAAGTTCGCGCCTTGGAGGTACGTTTGATATTCTTTTTGTTATCCTTAGCCCTTGAACATTTGCATAATTCGTTGTCCCCAGGAGCACATCAAGAAACAGAGCGACAAGGAGGTTGCCAAGGGTATGGCTGTGGCTGGAGGAGCTGCTCTTGTGCTTGGTGGCATCATAGGACTTGGAATTGCAATGGCTAGAAAGTAAAATGCCTTGTTTTATATTACAAACTATTCCTGATCGCACTTGTATTTTGATTTCAAATTCACGAGTCTTTATATATATATATACAAATATCATCTGCATAGAAAATTTTAGTTGTAATTTTATTTATTTAAAATTAAATGTTAAAATAATCAATTTCTTTTCAACTTTCTTGTAGTAAACAAAAGCGCGAGAAATAGTGAAAACATGTGATAGAGTTCGTTCCGGAATCCAATTCCCTCCCAATATGTATACATCTATATATATATTACTATCACTATGCGGACGTGGGTTAAGCACATTGCGCCAAATTGCTAATAAACATTGTTTTGCACTTGCAAACTCTGTTTTTTTCTTCTTGTAATTAATTACACACATATTTTAGTTAATACATCATTGTTAGAATTTTACATTTAAAGTGATATTCCCTGTTCATCGCCTAAGATGTTAGTGCAATAAATCGTACAGTTATTAATCTCTGATCATATGCCGAATATTCTCTTACAGCTTATAAACGGGCGGAATTCTCTTCTAATATAAAAGTAATCGATTCAAATTTTAAATATCGGAAAAAAGGGTTATCTGGATTCCCGATCATTAGCATGCATGCATCTCTCCACACATATAAATAAAATCGCAAATTCATTTAATTAAATTATTTATTAATTAATTAAGCTATGCTTGTAAATAAATGCATCCGTTTCCAGTAGATTAATTCGTGATCTTGGATCAATAGTTAACGGTTTCCTTGATAGCTGCAAGGCAGCGATGCTTGTCGGGCAAATAAAACGGTTCGAAAACATGGGGGAATGGAGTATCCCAGCCAGTAACTCGCTTTACGGGCGCTTCTAGGCGCAAGAAGCATTTCTCTTGTATATAAGCTGCGATCTCCGAACCAAAGCCTTGGGTATATGGAGCTTCATGGGCTACTAAAACACGACCGGTTTTATTGACCGACTAAAATAAGACGAACCAATTGAAATAAAAGTTTAAAAAATCAGATCCAGTGTCTTACATTGCAAATGGTTTGGGTATCCCATGGTAAAATTGATACTAAATCGATAACCTCACATTCAATGTCCATTTGTTTCTTCGCCAGTTCAGCGACCTGTAATATTTAAATAAAATCGATTTCATGTATAATCTATACTTCGTTTAACTTAACCTTACCTCCAATAGAACATGCACTTGTGTTCCCCAGCCGATAAGCGTGATATCTTTACCCTCACGCAAAATATCTGCTTTGCCCAATTCATCCACGTAGGATTCGGTGGGCACTTCTTCAACTGCGGCTCGATATAATGTTTTTGGTTCGAACACAATGCAAGGATTTGGATCGCGAATACAGGCCAATAGAAGACCCTTTGCCTTTATGGGACCACGGGGAATCTGAAATTTGTTTTCATATACATTTATATAAATCTAATAAGTAAAAATAAACACATACCACAACACGCAGTCCGGAGGTATGAGCAAAGTACGCTTCGGGACTCTGAGAATGATATAAGGCTCCATGTCCGACAGCGCCAGAAGGTACTCGGAACGTCAGGGAGCCGCAGTCAAATAGACCGCCGCTTCGATAACGGTATTTCGCAGCCTCATTTACGATTTGATCGAAACTGGGAAATATATAGTCAGCAAACTGAATTTCGGCTATGGCCGTAGCACCCATGGTGGCAACGCCAATGGCAAAACTGTACCGGAAATATATTAATTACAAATATATTATATTTTTAAATCGAGTATAAGAACCCAACATACCCTGCAATTCCCTGCTCACACAGGGGTGTATTAAAAACGCGATCCTTTCCATACTTATCCCGCAAATTAACCGAGCAACTGTTATGAAAACAAAAATAAGAAAATTAAAATAAATATGAAAAAAATTTCGAAATAAATTTGAAACAACCGAAAAACTCCACCGAAGCCGACGTCTTCACCGAATAATAATGCTGACTTGTCTTGTTCTAGGGCCAAGTCCATTGCATTATTTATTGCCTGGAACATGTTCATTTTTTGCACATCTTTGCTGCCCTCGGCGAATTTCGTTGGGTAATACGTGAAATGCGATCGCGTCAAAGATCCGGCATTAAATTTGACTGCATTGAACAATCCGCGGCTAAGAGACGACACTTTCATGATTTAATTCAGCGAAAGGATATGAATTAAAATAAATAAACGTTCTTATCACTATTGCGCAACAGAATACGTGTGTACGATACGTATGTGTGTCCGCATGTACCGATGTACACAACATATGTGCATATGTATATGAACATGTTATCACGTCGATCAGATGGCATGGAGCTACCAGATCAAGCAGAACCATTAGCGATGCTTCTATCTATTCTCGAACCTTAATAATTGGCAATAATAATATATTTAAATTAAATTAAAAACAGCGTATTGTTCATTCACACAATATATTTTCATATATATTTTAGCACTCAAATTTACATTTAATTTGCACACTGTGACATTGAATAATATCGATATATTGCTTATTGTCTCATCACAATCGAATTGGAAATTGAGCATCCCCATAACGTAAACGGAAAATGTGTGCAAAAAGTCGAACATAATTAATGAAGCCAACTTGCAGCACATAAGCTACAAATTAAAAGCAATAGAAGCAATGTCGAAAATAATAGAAATACCTGTGCATGCACAAAAGCTGCTGACTATATTCAAAACCATAATACCGAAGCTAACAAATGGAAAATACAAGGGTCAATATGGCCGTATCGGCGTGATTGGGGGCTCCTTGGAATATACTGGAGCACCGTATTTTGCAGCAATAACTGCAATGAAAGTCGGCGCAGATCTTTCGCACATCTTCTGTCATGCCGATGCGGCGACAGTTATTAAATCCTACAGCCCCGACTTGATTGTACATCCCGTCCTAAACCGTGAGGATGCAGTGGAGGAGATTAAATCGTGGATCGATCGATTACATGTGGTCGTATGTGCAAAATCTAATCGAAATTGTTTGACATATTTTGAATGCATTTGTATGGCTTTCAGGTTATTGGACCCGGCTTGGGGCGAGATGAGCGTATTCTGAAAACTGCCACTGATGTTATCAAGTTTTGCCTGGGGATTGGCAAGCCAATTGTAATAGACGCCGATGGGCTGTTTATTTTGAACGATAATATCGATTTGGTGTGCGGACAACGTGATGTCATCTTGACCCCAAATGCTGTCGAATTCGAGAGATTATTTGGCAAAGATCCAGCCGCTGCAAGTAAAAAGATGTTGCTTCTCGGCGATGGGGTTGTTGTCCTCGAAAAGGGAGCACACGACAAGATTCATATACCACACACCAACGAAGTGTATGCGATGCCAATCGGTGGATCGGGTCGTCGCTGTGGTGGTCAGGGGGATTTATTGTGCGGTTCTCTGGCAACGTTCTTTTATTGGGCCCTGCAGTCCAATCAATCGAATCCGGCCTATTTAGCTGCATGTGCCTCAAGTTATTTTGTGAAAAAATTGAATTATGCAGCCTATCAAAAGCTGGGACGTAGTTTGGTCGCCAGTGATATGGTCAATGAGATATCTACGGTGTTCAAAACTGAATTCGAGAATTCGAACTCAGAGTAATGCAAATATAGCATTGTTTGTTATCTAGTACATAGAGATCTATATTGGACTGATTTTAAAATTGTTGCACTATTATTATATGCAAAAGATTGAACTATGGAATTTTTAAACTAGATTCAAAATATCAATAAGGTTTTCCTCGTATCGAACACAATAACTTAGTGCCCTTAACATATATATATATATATATATATATATTAATGTGCGTTTTATGCATTTTCGTATATCATGATACTTAAATAATAAATTAAATATGCTGTTGATGCCAAAAAATATATATGTTATTGCTGGTCTCTTTTGCTTTTGTACATAATAAATAATATATTTATATAAATTGGAAAAACTCGAGTTCTTCGCATTTGAACATTTGAAATAATCGAAGCAATTTTGCATTGTAATTTACATATGATTTCTGTGGTATTTATTTCGGTATTAGTAATTTTCGGTATATTTTAGGACTTGCGCATCGTTATTTGTAATTTTTGGTATATTTTATCACTTGTTCACGCGCGCAATTTGGTCTATTGGTCTGTTAAAATAATGCTTATTTATTACTTTAATTGTTCTACCGTTTATGCTTTAATGACTCTGATTTTAAATTGTCTGTAAATTGCAAATACTGCACACAAAATATTTCACTGAATGAATTGAATGAATCAAACGTAGTTAAATTATTAATAACCTTACTGGGATCTGGCTGTGAGAAAACAGTTGCATATTTATTAAATTATGAAAATGATTTATATATATATATATATTGGTAATTTTGATAGAATTAAATAAGTTTATTTAGTTGGCAATTTAACCTTAAACTTAACTCAACTGAACCCTCCACGAGGATGCCGACTGGTAATAGCATTTCAGTGGTCAGCAAGGTACCGATGCTCGCTAAGAAGCTAAGTGGTCTGTTACCAAAGCAACCCGTTCCGATAGTCAGCCTAGCTGGGGGGCCATAAACAGCCCGGTCTTTTACGGAGAAATTCTAATACCTGGTGACCGCCGTTATTGTTTATCCTTACCTACAGGTGGACCCATTTTCTCCGCAGCTCCTGGGAATTGAAATGAATACCAAAAATAAAATAGAGAGTCCGGTACTTGACCAAAACCGGAAGGGAGTAATCCCTGGAACACTTCTGCTTCTGCCCGGCACTTGCCAGTAAACGTAATGCAACCTTGGGAAGCCACTCCCTATCTAGTTTAACAGAGCCAGCGAAAATAGGACCGGCCAAGATTGTAATATTTATAAACGCAACTGGCTAATCAAATCTTTGATATTATGTTTCACACGAGTGTAGGATAAATCCTATCTACGGTATCGCAACGTTTCAAACATGGCCTATGTGTTTTGACCTAACCTGACCTATAAGTTTATGCACATATTGCCAAGTCTCAAGCGTTCCAATTCGTAAATAGTTAACAGACACAATTTTCATATATATAAACTTGATCAAGAATTATGTACAAATTTTAATATTTGGTTGTTTGCTTCAGTTTTTGTTGAGGATCATTTTTTCGTTTGCTTTTCAATAGCTGCATGGCGCGAAACTTGTTGCGTCCATTGATGTGCCACAGTGTCTCCTGATAGGTGGCGGGCAGCACCTCCTTAACGGCCACTTTCGCCTTGTAGGTTATATGCAGCATGTTTGTTGTCATCTTTTCCATGTTGGTCGCATCCAAAGCTTGGACAATTGTCAGCAATTGAATATACTCTTCATGTGTATATACGATATAGGCTGTTAGTTTTAGGAACGAGTTCACTTTCAACGGGCTATAGAATGCCACGTCCAAAATGCCATTCAATAATGGACGACCGCCAGCATAAATACAGGCGGTGATGAAACTAATTTCCACAGCTTGGCGCATTACGAATCCACCGAAAATGTGATTATGCGAGTTGCGATTATCCGGGAATGCGTGCAGTATGGTCTTCTGAAAAGAATCGCTCATCCATCGACAATTGGGCGGCGGCAATCCACTGGTATCCATGCTGCTGATGTCAGTACCCTGGGTGCGTTTGAAGATCTCATACATGAGCTTCTCGTCTTCTTCGTTTGGTCTCACATTCAGCACAGATTTCGATTGTTTTGCCATGCGTCGCTTGTGCCTTTTGATGGAGTCCTCGTAGCAGCGTTGCTCCTTCTCGTTGGCCGGCTGGAGGGCGTTGACTGGTGCCGGTCCCGTGTTGGTTGCATTGCGTGCCACCATCATAAAAATGGCCTTGGCAATGATGATCGATTGTTGTCGAATATACATGGTTATCTCCATGGAGCTTCTACCGGTCCAGGAGACATGACCACAAAAATCCATATCCTCATGGCCGCTGAGCCCTCTTTCATTTTCAAAGTCCACGCTGTCCACCAGGAGCGTAACAAAGACATATGGCAGTGGGATGCCCTTGGGCAAGTTTGGCAAATTCACGTGACGATGACAGATCCACACGGCAAACAAGTCCAGGTCCTCCATTAGGCGACCCATACGTACTTGTCCCAAATGATTGACATAAGACTCCTGCACTGGAATCGAACTCAACGGCAATACGGCGGTAGTGAACGAGTCCATTAGACTCCGCTTGGGCAAATCCTTCTGATCAGGTTGATATTTGAGCAGACTTGCACGGCACTTGGGTATTGAGTGGTAGCCCGGCTCCAAGCCAATACGTTGATTAATATCCTTCTTAACTGCAGCACAAAGCATATTCACGCATTATATATATATATAGAGAGAGAGAAAGATACAACCATCGACATTTACCATCATACATTGTACCAGAACAGTGGCCGGACTCCAAATCATCCAATTCACACGAATCTCCCCATCCACGAAGAAAAGCGCTTTCATGGAAATTGCATATTGATGCCTTAAACAAAGGGTTCCGAATTCGATGGACTGCAAACTTAAATCGTAGTTGACTCAGCAGGCGCACCATTTTTAAAATTTACCTAAATGCATATTATTTTGACTAATATTCCAAATAGTAAAAATTTGAAAAAGCATTTTTACTTCCAAATATGAAATGAAAATACATGGTCTGTATTTACGTCTTGTTTTACTTATATATAAAGATAAGAATAAAAATAATATTTATATTTGGGTGACTGATTCACTTTGACAGTTTCATACTGTGTTTGTGTGTTCATAAACTGACTACTAAAGGCGTCGCAACTAGCACTTGTAACTAGGTGGACTACGGAGAATGAGATCCTTCGATGCGCACAGTAAGTGCGATGGTAGAAATCAAACTTGCGGAGTTGACGATTAGATTCGAACTAAACTGCTCTGATGAGCAGGCTCTTTAATTATACTAAAATGCTTATTCATGTAAACTGCAGCTGGGTCGGGGCCTGTTGATGAAGGCAGCTGGATCGCCGCCTCACAGCAGCGGCTGGGTCGCGGCGACCGTCGATGAAGGCAGCTAGATCGCGGTGACCGTCGCGCCGCGAGCTGGCGGCAACCCGTCGCCAGCAAATACCGGTAGTTGCGAATCCAACTTCAGCGGCAGGTACCGCGATGAACAAGGCTGGCCTGCATGGGTCAGCCATCAGCTGGTCAGCGTCACACGCTCATACTCGACAACTTACATGTGTACAGGGTGTTCTTTTTTGAACACTGTGTGTGCGCAATCTGCAGCGCACGTATTAAATTTAATTATATGAACCTAAACACATACTGAAATAATACTCAACTATCAAATTATCTAAATGGAGTGAAAATTACTAAAATTCTAAGTAACAATGGTATATCGACTGGGCGATACCTTGCATCCAGTTTCAATACAGCTGTCACACTTAGGAAGAAAAGTGTGTTTGCTAGGTAAATCTGAATCAAGTTAAGCAGTTATTGATTAATTTATTATATTACATATTTGATTTGGTGTATCATTTTTATAAATTCTTTGCTTATTTAGTTATTTTGTGTAGATTATAAGAACAAATTCTGAAATATATATTTTATAAAGATGAATTTTCAATACTTATTTATAAGCGAATAAGCAACAAAATAGTTTGCAGACCATTAAAAAAGTCAATCAACATAAAGAATGCCATAGTTGCCGAGGGTATAAAAATGCTTTATCATTGTTAAGTGACACTTAATTGAAAGCTCAACAAGTATTTTTGATGATAAGCTTTCCGAGCTTTTGTGACGTTCCACAAGCATGTAAGAGCAAACAAAGCTGTTCGTTGCATTAGTGCAATTTATTGCTTTCATCTGTTCACTACTCAGAAACAATATGTCGAAAATTACGCTTTATGGACTTGACATCAGTCCACCCTTAAAGCACTGGAGCTGTCCTTCGAGTATAAAGTGGTAGATCTTGCCGGAGGCGAGAATCGTACACCGGAATTCTTGAAATTGCATCCACTTGGCACGGTTCCGGTGCTCGATGACAATGGAACTGTTATATATGATTCGCATGCCATATGCAGTTATTTGTGCGACAAGTATGCCAAGACGGACGCACTCTATCCCAAGGATCTGGTGAAGCGGGCAGTAGTCAATCAACGTTTGTTCTTCGATGCCTGTGTCATTTATAGGTCTATCTGGAATGTGACCACCAGTTTCTGGTACAGGGGCGACACCGTCGTCGAAAAGGAAAAGGTCGACAATATTCACGATGCTCTCAGGCAAACTGAACTTCTGCTGGAGAAACACTACGTTGCTGGAGATACTTTGACTATTGCCGATCTCTGCTGTGGCCCGACTGTCTCAGCTGTGACATTGGCAGTTGACCTTAATGCAGCTCGGTATCCGAAGATCATTGCTTGGTTGGATCGTCTCGGTCAATTGCCATACTTTGAGGAATTTAATAATGTGGGCGCCAAGCAATACACGGATTTCATGCGAAGCAAGTGGACGAAAATAGAGGAATAAGGTTTAAGTTTGGGTGCAGACTGTTTAAAGGGGAATTTCCCAATAAAACTAGAATATATTTAGCAACTGGGTTCGGGGTATATAGAATGCTTACTTGTATATATTTTAAGATAAGAACAAAACTAATATTTAAACACAAGCAATGCAATTTTCAAGAGTATACAAATTCTTCATTATTGTTAAACGACGCTTCGCTGCACTTTCCTGTTCCTTGTGAGGACTTGCGTTCCTTTGCGCCAGTTTTGCCCCGGAGTGTAATATATTTGGCTTTGTAGTTATGGCCAAATACATTAAAGAGTGCATTAATGACTTCTCAGTTGTTGTCATCGCACTTGACTTGATGACCGGCATCCAGTAATGTAGCAACAGCCTTACACATTGACATGCCCCAAGCATGTAGCATGTTTTCCACGTACTGCTCATGACCAATAGCTATGTTGCCAGTTTCTCCCTCGCGTTCAACTTCTATACCTAAGAAGTGACTGAGCTGGCCTCCATCAACCACATCAAACTCATTGGCGATTGACAGTTTGATGCTCAACAAGTCATCTTTGGTTGAGCTGGCAAATAAAAGATCATCTACATAAACTGCAATGATATTAATTTTACCTTTCCCATTGCGGACATAAACGCATGGCTCGCTGACGCATGGAGTAAATCCATGTTTTCCCAGTACTGCATCCAATTTGGTATTCCATTCTCGGCCACTTTGCTTTAGACCATACAGAGATTTTTTCAGCTTCAAAACTTTGTTAGGATATTCGTCGCTAACGAATCCATTCATGTAGACTTCTCGCTGTTCAAGTAGGCTGTCGACACGCCCATTTGATGCAGGAACAACTTATATTCAACCGCCAGCGCCATTATCATCCTCACAGAAGAGTACCTTACCACAGTCTTTAATATTAGTGGACGACCTGCACCTCGAACTTCACTAATTTTGGGTGTCTCCACTTCATTGCTTTGCGCATATTCTTCGGTATCGTTACGAGCACCATGCTCTGCCTCTGCGATCTGGCGCGCCTTCATTGCCAGCGTGCGTGCAGAAACAGCGTCCTTCAGCTGCGCCTTGTATTTGCCCAAATCGCGACGCATCTTTTGGTTCAATGCCTCTTCGGTATCGCGATCCTCACGATTGCGATCCTCCTAAGTTTGCATTCCAGTCCAAACTTCTCGCGCAGCAACCCTGTGCACTTCTTGTGCTCCGTTTCCAGCTGACATTCGAGCGCCTTGATCTTCTTGATTGATTTCAAACCGTTCACGATCTCATCACTTGCCATTTTCTTTAAACTTGCCATATTTAGGTGTCCTAGACGATTATGCCACTTCCATAATTCACTGCAGCTTGCATTTGAGTACATACACTTTTTCATTTTTGCAAATCATTTTTTAATTCAATGCAAGAATTTCCAGAATTTACACACACAGTGCAAGCAAAGGCAGAAATCAAAAGTATATAGTTTACATATTCATTCAAATTTTTGTAAAATGAGCAAAAATTTCAAAAGTATTTTTCATTCAAGTTACTTATCGTAAATAGATAATTAGTTATTTAAGTTAACTAGATAAAGAATTGAGAGCAGCTAATTGCCATATTGTGTATAATATATATTACAATTTTATTATATATTATATTATGTTATATTATAAATAAACTGAATAAATTGATTATTATTAATTGTAACTTATTTCATTTATATTCTACTTTACATTTGTTAGCACAGAATTGGAGAGTATTTGTTGTACTAACATTTCATGTTTAATATTACAATCCCTCTTGGGAGAGCTTGCTTTTCAGCAATATTTGAAGTTTAATTTGAAAAAACAAATAAATCAATTAACAACCTTACATTCAAAACTTGTTTAACATTGTTTTTTGCAGAAGTCGTTTTCAAAATGAGACTTATTCAAATGAAATGAAATTGTACTGAGGTCTGAGTTCTTTGGCATGTAAACAGCTGAAGTCATTTTAAATACGAAACTTATGCAGATCCTATGGCAAAGTGTTCAACGAGATACATTCATATTTTATTTAACATTTACAATATATATATATATATGTAAGCACTTAGTTTATATTCAGAATAACACGCTTTGTATCTGAGTACTTTAAATACATTCGAAATGCTTTTTGTACTCGTATTGACAAACCTATTTGAACTCGAGGGATAAATTGACAAGGGAATTGATTTGATTGCTTAATTCAACTTATGACTGACATTGAAATTACGTATTTGAAATTTCCAATATTGTACGACATGCTATTTAGGTGAAAATGAAACGCTATTTGCTGTGGGGCTATCATAGGTACAACAACAATGTTTAGGTACTCGGATACTTTTTGAAACTTGTATGATACTTCAGATAAGCACATACATATCTATGTATATCTATTATCTTTGTATATATAACTATTTCAATATTGACATCGGTTGAGCATTGTACTTTGAGTTGAT
This sequence comes from Drosophila nr. medialis 2 BK-2023a, assembly GCA_035044325.1. Taxonomy (NCBI): domain Eukaryota; kingdom Metazoa; phylum Arthropoda; class Insecta; order Diptera; family Drosophilidae; genus Drosophila; species Drosophila nr. medialis 2 BK-2023a. The sequence goes on from JAWNMH010000394.1 coordinate 2,002,068, forward strand.
TTAGTTGAGAACTGGAGCAGCCATTGTTTAAGATATATTTAAGGCTGTTACATATATTCAATACTTAACTTACATTAACCATATAATATATACACATACATGGATATACATATATATACATATATATATATATTGTTATGTATATGTATATACACTTAAATATTCTTAATATCTGCAAGGTACACATGACGTTTCAACTTGTCGGAGCGCAAGGCTCCAAAGTTTATAACAATTTCAAAAATAATTGAAAAATTTCAACGAAAATAAACTCTCAGTTACTTGATTAGTTCGGCTTACGCTAATCCAACATTAATTATTTAGATGAGTTTATTTATATATATTTTTTTGTTTATAATATATACTATTTTGTTTTTTATTTTGTAAAAATATTTAGCTGCAAATTGAAGTAAGAAAATATATATGTTATGTATATATTTTACTCGATTAGTTACACGTACAGCTTTCTTGCACTTAAATTCTGTTATCTAGAAGACAGTCCATGGAGTAGAGCTTATAACTAATTAGATTTTGGTTCAAGTGAATAAATTGCAGTAGCTATGCCAAATTAGAAAATTGTTGATCGTTTAGAAAATGATATTGAAACTACAAGCCCTTATTATTATGCATGTTCGAAACACTTATAAGCAAATTTGGATTTTTCATTTAATTTAATATAAGTAGTAATTATTACAAGTCGGTGATTTCGATTTAGAAGAACATACGACTAAAATATATACAAAGCTAAACAATTAGTGGTTGTACATTTTCTAACCTACTTAATTAATTAGTTTTCACCCAGATACCTTCTCTTGTGTATATTTGAATACCCACCTCTTTGAACATGTCGTCTTCTCATATTGTCCCATTTCGATTTGTAGTTGTCAAATATGCAATTTTTCATACGCTTCTCGTGGATTTGATTGATAAACAAATAATATGCAGTGTATTTTTGTGATGTGTATTTATTCATGTGAAATGATATTATTGTAAAATGCAGTTCCTTTCATTAAAGTAATGTAAGTCTAAGTGTCAACATAAAACTAAATTAAATTAAGTGCCGAGTCAAAGGACTTGGCTTAGGAAAATCAGTAGAGGAAACAAATGTTACAAAAGAGAAAAAGCGAGGGAGAGAGAGAGAAAGAGAGAGGGAGAACTTGTGAGCGAGAGAACAATTTTACTTTTTATCACAATTGCGTATGAAAAATTTCTTTAATTGCTAGAAGCCACCACGGCCAGTGGCACCGCCCCCGCCCACGCTGCCTCTGGAACTGCCCGCCCCGCCAGCACCCAGCACCGATTGCGGCACCAGCATTCGTGGCAGCGTCAGCGAACGCTTGGGTGCACTGTGCCGTGGCGGCGACTGCATCTGTTCCGCCGTCGAACCCGAACTGGAGCCGGACGGAACCGGAGCAGTCTCGGCAGCTGCCAGGTGATCCATGTGTCACGCATACGATTGCGCCGTCTGGGGCATCATGCCGGCTGTGTAGCCGGGATCGAGACCGGGACGCTCCACCAGATTCTTGAGGCGGCCGCGCAGTTCCTCGAGACTCTTCGACTTGGCCTTGTTGATGCGTTTGTATTTGACATCCTTGGGTTTTGTCACCGAGCGATGATTGGACATCACCCGATTGTATGTGGTCACTTGCGACTTCCCATTGAGCTGGTCCAATTGTGGCACCTTCACACTCAGCGTCGTACACGGTGAATCGTGGCTGGGCGATCGCTTTAGTGCACCCAGCTGGCGACGTGGCACCGGCATCGCCATCACTGGCGATATGGATGATGAGTCTTTGGCTTCCGGTGCTGCTGGCGCATCGATCTGACCCTCCGTCGAACTCGAGCTGAGTGCCTTGTCCGAACGATTCTTAAACTTGTCTCGCTTCTCAGCCACATCGGGAGTCGGTTCCGGATCCTCCTCGACGGAGTAGACCGTCTCCAGTATGTCGGGGCGTCGCAGAAAGCAATTGTTGCGCCTCGCAGCGCCATATTTATTAAGATTCGTCTCAATGGCATCCGATATGGAGCGCACAATGGTGATGCCATCGCTACCCAGAACACCACCCAAGCCACCAGCACCACCGCCGCTGCTCTTGCGACGCGTACCTAGCGTCATCATGTTGCTGTCCGAATCAATGTCCTCCAGCACCACAGCCGAATCGGAATCATTCAGCGAGTCCAGTTCATTGGCATAGCTGGCCTCAATGCTCTCCAGCCCGTGATCCACCAGGCGTGTGGACAGCGTATCGATGATCTTCTGCTGCCGCTGTATGGTCATCTCCCGGTGGCTCAGCAGGCTCGCAATCTGTTTCTGCTTGCGTTTCAGTCGCGACTCCAACAGCAGCAGCTGCGAGGTCAGCGAGTTCATCTGATCCGATTTCTCCTTCTGATAGCGATAATGCTGCTGCAACTATTAAATAAATATTGTGTGCGAGAGAGAAAGGGAGAGAGAGAGAGAGAGATAGACAGAGGGATGAGTTAAATATTGTCTGCAAGGGTTTTACATTTGTCACTCGCAAATAGAAACCAATCTCTTTTAATTGGTGAATAATTATAATTTCTAATAGAAATTTAAAAATAATTCTGTTTTCTAATTTGAATGCTTTTCGAAATGTTCTCATCTGCGAGTGAGCACTGTACAGTTGTCTTTTAGTTACGCAACCCACCTGCATAGCGTAGGCCTTGCGCCACTTCATAATGTGCTCGGTTTGGAATCGAACCTTGGAGCGCAACTCCTCGATGATGGCGCGTGCTGTGTGCAAATCCTTTGGGTCCTGGTTCATCATGTTCAGGCGCAAGTTGCTGGTGTGGCTGGAAACGGGCAGCGGTGGCGGCCATTGGAATTCCAGCGGTGGCTGATGCACATCCGTTGGCAGCGAGCCCCTTGGTTGGGCCGACTTGTTGACCTTGGGCGTGGAGGGCACCGTGCCGGCACCGCTGGCCCCACTTCCAACGCCACCAACACCACTATCACTTCTGACTCTAGATACGCTACCAGTGGCCGTTGTCATTGTCATGGTTGCCTCTGGTGCTGCCTGCGAGGTTTGCTTCTGTATGCTGCACGCCATGCTGCCGATGCCTTTGGCAAACTGCGTGGAGCGACTCGCATACATTTGGCACCGAGTATCCGGGAGAGTTGGGAGATTTGGGGCTTGGCCGGGGATGAGTGGGAGCGTTCTGCTATCCGCTAGACGGCCAGCATGCGCGCCACCCGCTGCACCTTGACGAATGACCCCTGCTGCGAAAGTTGCTGAAATGCACAAAGAACATCGCGATTTTTTTATTAATGCCAAATATTTGTTGGGGGAATATTCAATTGTGGCTGGCACTGTAAACAGCATGCGGCTGTCAGTGCTGTGCTACGCTGGATTTAGTGTTGGACAAGTGACGGGGTTGACAGTTTTGATTGATGTGCAGCAAAGCTCTGTGAAAACATGTCGAAAACTGCCGACTATGACAGAACAGTGCAAAAATATGTTGTATAATCTGGATTATGGTTATGGAAGTGGACAACATGTGGCATGGCTGGTTACATTTTCATAGAATTCATTAATAATCCACCAAATTCAATTTAGTGACATTTTGAACTAAGATTAAAACAAAATGAAAAAAAAATATATCTCATGGCATTAACTTTAAAAAAAAATTGATAAATTAGATTTAGAAAAGAGAAAACGTTGCAGCAATTTTCAGTTAGTGAAACAGAATATTCAAAGTTCTAGCCCCAAGCACAGTTGCACAGTTAACTGTCACAGTTTAAAAATCACAATCTGTGATCTCATGACTGCTGCCTCTAGGTGGCAAGTGGCATGTGGATTGCCTGCTCGCATGTTTGCATATGGGCTGTGCAGATGGGCTTGCACATTTGTCAAATAGCCGCAGAAACGAACTGGGGGCACGCCCACAAGTTGTGCCACAGGCCAGAGCCACACCTTAACCCTGGTCAGGACGGCAAATGAATGAGGTGGTAAAAGGAAATGTCGGCCATGTTGGCTGTAATTATATGTATGAGTCGCATTAAATTTTTGGCAGAAGAACAAAAATATTACGCATACGCCATAGTGCTCGCCAGCTGTTATGGAAATTAGCAGCAAAATGAACATTATGCTAAACAGGCGCAACATCAGCAACAATGCTTATTATACAATGCATAAATTAGCTTCGCATTAAAATGTCATTCGGCGCATTTAATCCATGGTTATTCCCATTCAGTGCGCCGCTTTAAACCAGAATAATTATAATTAAATTTATTAATTTGTGCGCATTTTGATTTAATTAGTACTGTTTTTTGGTTCATCGCGAAGCTTTTTGCCTCCAACACACAAAACTGATTCGGCTTGCAACCTGCCTATGTGTTGGCCAGGCATTGACTAGTTTTGGCCCAGGCCTGATAAGAAACCCCATTATTATTTTATGACACTCTACTGCGCTCAGTTATGAGTTTGTTATTGCTCTTCTGTCTGCCCGATTAACAGTGTCTCCCCATAAAGAAAAAAGCAGTGACCTAACTGTGCCATGAGCTAGTTAAATATGAAACTGAAGTAAAAATGTTATGAAAATGAATTCAATTTATAGGAAATCTCAATCTCAAACGTCAAAATCAATTTAGTAAAGTATCGGTTCTTTGCAGAATTTGATTTGGTTTGCCTATCACGAGTTTTGATGGGAAATCGCAAATGAAAATTAATTCAGATTTCACAAAGTTATTCTAGGTGGCAAGATGAGAAATTGGCTCAATAAAAATTGCGGGCAACTCAATTCAGGCAATTTTGTTGGGCGTTAAGCAACCTGTTGGCCAGGCAATAAATCCAAGTTGCCTATTTGGTTGTGCAGCTGCCATAAAATAGAGGGGACAAGCCCTAAGCAACAGGCCAGGCTAAGGTTATTCGGTTGCGAGCAATGCGATTAACAGCTAATAGGCACGTGAGCGGCATTATTTTCTCAAGCAGGCATTTCCCAGGCTGAGGTTAAGCTCTGCTTGGAGCAGGCAATTGTCATAATTAAAAATGATGAATGAGTTGCCAATTGGGCAAAAGAATCTGAAGATGCCGATGGATTCGACTGTGATCGGTCCTGGCTCACTCAGCAATTTTCATTTGATGAGACAGCCAGACAGACAAATTGCCAGACAGCCACACAGTCAGACAGATACTCAGAGCCAGAGGAACTGCCAACTGCAACTGCAAACCCAGGCAACCAGGCGAAGAAGTCGTGCGTGTTTTCTGTTCATGGCCAGAACATATTTGTTAATTGTTTGCAATTGCGTGTTCCCCACTTTGGCTGCATTCCAGTTGCTTCACTCTCGCATTTTTTGCTGTCATTATTGTTGCCAGTGGAAACGGAAGTTCTTAAGTCATTCTTCCTCAGCGCTGTCTGTCCCAGTCTCTGTCTCTGTCTCTGTCCCTGTCCCTGTTTCGGCGTTCTGCTTTCTTCTGCTGATGAATTGCACAAATGAAGACTCAAAGTTATTTTAAATGAAAATGCTAAAAATGTTTCGTGCTCTTCTTTCGCTGTCTCGACTCAGCTTGTTGACTTTTGTTGCCCGGCTGAAGCTGCTTTGTCCATTGTGTCTCAGTGTATTTGCAATTGCCATTTCCATTGAATTTGTGTGCTGCCAATCAAACGACGAGTTGCAGCTAAACAATTAAACTTAATTAAAAGCATAAGAAAGTCGTCTTTAAAACGAATACTTTGGTGAACGAAGAGTATTATGTATTTGCATAATTATGTAGTACAAATTTATTGTCAAAATAAATCCTGAAAGCAATCATGCCTAAGACTTATAATTGTAAAAAAATGTACACTTTTTTTTCTCATTATCGTTGTTTACCACTTGAAAATCACTTTATACTTTTTTCAGTACGTTTTTTATCCTCTCTTATTCGTCTTATTCGATGGTATTAAATGTTTATTACTTACTCATCGCTTGGAAGTGCGTCCAAGTTTTTATATAGGAATAAGCTCCTGTCGGTCACTTAATTAGAGGCGAGACCAACTTACAGACGCAGATTAGGAGCGCGACTTGTGGCATGTAAGTACCTGCCTCTCAGTGTTCTAGTTGAAGGCAATCACGAGACTTTCAATCCGTAATTACGGGTAAAACAGTGGCCTGAACAGCGCTCAACTGCTTTGCTGCTGCAACAGCTCGTATATGTATATGTACTCGACGTAATCACACTTAATACTCGACATTAATTAAACTGTTCCGGAGTTTGGACTTCTGCGATGCTGCATTTGAAGGATGTGCGCGTTTGTGTTTGTGTGTCGGCTTTTGCATTTAATGAAGCCAAAGGATGTCAAAGTTAAATGACTGCGATTTCACGTTGTCATCCCCAATGAGTGAGTGTCTGAGTGTTTGTGTGTTTGTTTGTTTGCTTGGGTGGGTAGCTGTGAGTGCGGATGAATGTGAATTAAAGTTGTTGCCAAGTGGCTGGGCAATCAATTTGGCGTTAACAGCTCGCCACAGACTGTGTGGCGGCCGCTAAGCTGTTGCTGTTGATAGCCTTTTAATTCAATTTTAATAACAATGCCAGCACACAGCCACAACAACAGCAACAACATCAACAAAGTATTAACCAGAAGAGCAACAGGCACAAAATTGTACCACTGGCAATTTTAATTAAATTATGCACAACGGGCTTCCTAATGATATAATCTAACACAGTTGCATGACAACACAAACCATGCCCCAAAAGCAACAATAACAAGGTCAAGAAAGAGAACGAGAACAAGAACAACGACAACTTTTGTCTCTCTGCAGTGTTGTCCACTCAATGAGCATTAAATCAGAAGCTCTTTTGCTGTCTTTTGGACCGCTCCCCATTCATTTTCATTTTCCCTGCAGCTGGTTGCGGTTCATAATTAGCATTGTTTTCTCTCCCACTCCCCACAGGGGCTCTTCCCTGAAGCAGCTGAAACTCAAGCTGAGTGTGACAAATTTGAGGATTTATGCTTAGAATATTTGCTCTTTAAACTTTAACATGATGATCTTAGTAATCTGTATGCCGATTAGAAAGTGACAAATTACATGTGGCCAAACAATATAAAATAGACTAAGCAACAAAAAACATATAAAAATATATCATAGCATTTGCATTATTTTTGACTCATATTGGATAAATTGAATTCTATATTTAATAAGTAAGCAAATGGGTGTTGTACACCCAAAAGTGGATGGCAAGATTCAAGGCAAACTTGTTGTTGACACCACAAGCGCATCAAGTAGTGGGATCAAATCAAATTTGGCTACTCACTCATAATTTATATAAATATGCATATATGTACATATATATATATATATAGATATATCTTTAGATATATATGTATATATATATGTATATGTATATGCATACAAAGGAACAACTACTTTATGACAAGTCGCAAGAATTGATTTGCGATTTGAGAGGCAAGATATTTGCCAGATACCTAATAATTTATTCAGATTTCCTTGAGGGGCCGACCCCGTCTAATATAACACAAATTCCGACGAACTTCGGTTTCAAAATATGTAAAGTATACGAAGGGAAAGTTCGGGTTGCAAATAATAATCAGAGGCTGAGAAAAAAATGAGATGCTTTATTCTCGCGCAGGTAATTGAAACTTGTTCGCACCCCAACACCCCCAGCTAATTCCGCACCAACAAATTTTATTTTTGTATTTTTGACGAAATAAATAAGTAATGCACTTTTGGATTGCCCCTCGCACATACATATATGTGTATATTTATACATAAATATATGTATATACATATTTGCTTATATTATTCGTGTGAAGCAGCGTATTACGGTCACGTTCCGCCAATAAAAGTTAAGAGCAAGAGCCGCGCCTTGCATAAGGCTGCCCATATCCCATCAGACATCAGACACGGTCTGTCTGCCTGCCCAGCGAAGGATTAAAGTGGAACTGAAGCACCTGCCCATCTAATAATAGAATAAAAAACCACTCAGAAGCGCTATTGTATTTCCACCGGACAATAATGCCTGAGAATTTATGTAAACTCCGCTTGAGCGTCCAAAGGCAAGGGAATTCCATTTTGTTGAGCCACGCTGTTAGACTATGTATAGAATTTCAAATTTGAAAATTCTCGTTTGCAGCATTATGTTGCGTCATATTCCAAGTGCTGCAAAGAGACTGCTTATTAACCTGACTAAACAAACTGAACACAGCCAAGGTGCCACAACAGAACTTCACATTCTTCTCTTAAATAAGATTTGAATTCAGATTCATATACAAATAAGTCAAACCAAATAGTTGGAGATATTTATTGAGAAGAGCTTGGATTTCGATAAGCAGAATGTTGATCGAAAGTTATTGATTTATATATAGTTTACTTTCGTATATACTTTCATTCATAAACACATAAGTCAGTTTAATAGAGAAAGACCTTCATTAAGAAGTGCTGTTACTTAATTTAAGCTACATTATGGATAAACAAAATGTTGATTGCAAAGTGTCATTTGTTGATGTATTTGAACATTATTTGGATGTTGAGTATAGTAGAGTAGTAGTAGCATACAGCTGAAAATCTAGGGCATCTCATATATGATTCATGAATCCTTACCAGGCAGTTAAATATGATTTACGACAACGGGTGTTGCCCTTCGCACAGGAGAACAGCATTTAAACGTGTCCTTTCATGCTTTTGGTGGTCAAGGCAAACAAATGAAGAGGCAGTGCCTCAAATGTCCCTGGGGCAGCGCCACGCACGTGTTAGTTCAACGGGGCAGCGAGAGGGTGAAGTAAAGTGGTCGCTAAAGTGGTGGGTACCAGCTGTAACTGTAACTGTCACTGTGAATGTGGTTTTGTTTGCAGTCGCCTCCTTCGTATTTTACCCGCATATGTCGCCTGTTTGCCAAGGAAAAACGGTTTAAAAATCACGTTTAACGCATAAAGCACGGTACCCAAATCGCGCCAAAAAGCAGACTACAGTGAGAGAGAGAGAGAGATAGAGAGAGAGAGGGAGGCAGGGAAAATAGAGAGCGTTAAGCAAACACATGCACATCATTAATTAAGCTAAAGCATAGTTGGTTCAGCAATGTTGCAATGTAACGTAGAAATACTCCAAAATAAGCTCAAAACCCCTGCGGAACTGACCACGTGGATGCGTAATAGCCAAAAATATCTCTGCTTTGAATATAATTGGACAGCAAAATGGCTTGCGTCGTTTTATATGCCAAAAATATGCATGCAAATCTATTTATGAATGCAAAACAAGTTAACGGGCAGGTTATGGCTCTAAGCGTGAACATATAGTAATTGTATATAAGAGCGATGTTTGGGCTATGCAGGTCTATGACATACTTCGGTAATCCTGGAGTGCTCTTGGCGTGGAATTCAAGGCTTTCGTGAAACAACACTGTAATAAATATATCGGGACTTATAACTTAGGTCATATTGGACTGCACAGGCACAGACTAAACAGGTATTTTGCTTAATCAGTTTCATCTCACTCCATCGAATGGAGCATTCTTAGTACTTTCGCAAACAGCTTTCCTAAACTCACAAATACCCTTCCGTTGCTATCTCAAACAGATTGCTGAGCTAAGCGCCAAACAAAAGCTTATCAGCACACACCAAATAGCAAACAAGCCAAGTGAAGGAAAGGAAGCCCAGCCTTATCCTTGCCACAGCTGGTTGCACGTGCAGCAGCAGCAACAAACAGAGAAAGTGATTTTCCCTTGCCATGTTGTTGTCCGATTCACCTGCCAAAGTTGTTGCTGCTGCTGCCATGCGAATTGCGCATTACGTGACGAGCAGCTCAATTTGTGGACTCAGTATTGGCCAAATTGCTCATGTCTGTGGCTGTGTTGCTGTGGCTGCGTTGCCTCAAAGTGGGCTATACAAAATTAGAGCCAGCAGCGCCAAAGAGCGTAAGATGCTACAAGTGCCACTTGGCATGATTATGCTGTTCAGTTCCTGTCTTCGGCCTAGAATCAAGCTTCATACATTTATTGCTACATCGAACTGGGTCACGGCCAGCAGCAAAGTCCTGGCCAGAGTCCAGAGAGTTGCCTGGCTGCCTGACATGTCGGTATGAGCCGTAATTCAATTGTATAAATTGCCGGTATGCGGTTTAAATTGCTGCACTAACCATATATGGTGCAATTAAGCGACAGTTAATGAAATCAGTCGTCAGAACAATGGCATTGGCCCTAGGCAATGGGGCCTTCCAATTAGCCTTGGGCATTGCATACTTAATAGACAATCACAATCACAATCATAATCGCAATAAGCTACCATGCTGGCTGTCGACTGTCATTCAGTGCTGCAGAGCTGAAACATCAGTTCGGAGGACATCGGTTGGAAATAGGCCATAAATGTATACCTATAAACACACACACATCGTATGTTACACTATACAACAGCATTGAGTAAGTATTTTGATTGATTTCTTTTGATTATTACATTTTCAAATATACATTTATGAAAGAGATGAATAGTTTTTCCAATATATATACATGGTATACACATATATTATTTTGTATTTGTGAACATCATTTAAAATAATCAAATATTTTCAGGGATAAATTGAAAATTGATTTGTTGTTGCTTTGTTAGATTGTGGTTATGTTTAAGGTTTAATTGGGCATAAATATTTGATGGCTGCGCCAATCCACTACAACTACAAAACTGATCAATGTATTTACGTGATTGTCCTACAATATGTGGGCTATTGAGGCGTATGAGTAACATTTTTGTTGCTTTTATAGGGGTGGACAACTATTTAGCCAGCAGCAACATAAACAACAACGAACACACATCCAAAGACAATCGATGCAATGTCAAATCGACGTGAAATCAATAAACCAAAGGCAGCAAGAGAAAAAGAAATTTAAAAGGAAATCGAATTGAAAAAAGGTAGAAATAATGGAGCACGGCTTGACTGCAATGTGGTATATTGCCCAGCTGGTCACCAGGCATGGCTTTGGGCCACTCCTTGGACGCGTTGACACGCCCACACATGCTCTTAACTCTTAAAGCGCTTGCAATTCCAGCCAAAAGCCAAGTTGGCTGATAAACGACCAACTCGACCAGTTTGCAGCACTCAGCTCATTTTGTGTTAACTGCATTTCCATTGTTTCGCAGCGCACAACAATCGCTGTCTAGTAAAAGCAAATATTTAAGCAAAAACAAAATGCATTCAACAACAACAACAACAAAAAGTCAAACTGAAAAAAGTTGTGAAAATGCTTTTGCTGCTGCAGAAAACTTGTATTTAGTATGCGGCTTTTTGGCTTTCGACGCCTGAACAAGTCATCAAGTAAAATGGCACACAAAGGCTCTTAGGTCGACACAGTGGTTGTTCTATGATTGTGGTTTTAGTGGTTTTTCCGCATCTCAATTAATTGAAAACTGCTCAAAATGCGCAAATATTTCTACTCTTAGCCACATATGCTAATACGCAGTGAAATTTATGCACATATTTATTTTGTTCGGTTAAATATTCTCCAGCTAATTTAAGCACCAACATTAGCCACATCCCTTTTACTTATTTCCTCTTCTGAAGAAAGTGGTTTGATTTGATTGTGTTTTTTAACAGCTGCATATTAAACAGCATAAGATATGCTTAAGGTCTACTTATTTCTAACAGAGTCGAATTTTAGCCTTAGAGTTCTGTTTTTTACAATATCATCTTCAGATGACTTTGCGTTTTATCCAGCAGCAGTATTTTGATTGAAACCATAATACAAGTTTGTCTACTTTGTCCATTTTTTACAGCTGGTTCTTCTCTTTATTTGATTGCTTTGCGCATCCCTGAATGCAACTGATTACTCCCAAATGCTTTGGTAATGGCATATAATATTTTACTTATCTAGCATTTCGCAGTTTCTCCACCCTGGGCGCATTGCAAATCAATTGTGCACCGTCATACCGGGCGTCTACTTGATCTGGCCATCATTTTGGGCAAAACTTGGCTACGCTTTCAGCTGATTAAGTACACACAGCATACACACACAGGTCCGCGGAGCTTAAGTGGAGAAAACAACTTGGCACGAATTTGGCGCTTTTGTTGCGGTCAAGTTACTTTAGAATTTTAACCAAATAAACAAGAAAGCGAGAGAGAAAAAGTGAACAAGAAAAATAAAGAAAGAAATGTAAACAAGTGCACTGCAATGAAATAAAGAACGTCTTATCGACATGAAAGCGAATTCTCTAGTGCGTATTTAAGCCGATTACACAAAATACTATAACAAGTTTCAAGTTATTTTTGCCGCATTTAAAATGTGTTTGCAATGGAGTTAGAAGGGAGACAGGGGAAAACATATAAGTACAGATTCAAGCGCTGAAAATGGCAGCGTGATTAACTATTAAACCTGTGATAAACATGATGCTGAGTGTAGCCACTAAGATCAGCTGGCCATTTTAAGTCCAATATTTAACTTAGTCCGTTGGCTTTTTAAGCCCTTAAGCAGACATTTAAACACATGGGAGAAGTTCTTTAATGAGGATTACTTTTGCATTATTGCTGGGTGTTTTTATTTATAGCCATTTATGCACAACTATAAAAGCATAAATATATAAATGACTTCCAGTATTTGCGCCAGCGTTCTGTAGACCAAATAGCTTGAGCCTTGAAGAACTGCCACTTACACTTTGTTAGTTTCAGCTTAGTCTGCTTGGCTGGCTGTGCGATAACATGAATAAATCAATCAGCTTTAAATGTAGTGTGCCATTGAGTGACTGAATGCCTTATTGATTGATTGAATGATTGATGAATTGGTTGATCAATTAAGCGTGCCGTGTGGCGAACCAACCCTCTGACCCTCTGACAGACCAGCTGTTCTCACGCTACCGTGGCAACTTGCAAGCGGATCATCGCTTGTTGAGCTCTGTTTCGACTTGCGGTATTTGGTTTGTAATGAGCCCTCAGTCAAATTGTTGGGCCACTTTCTGATACAACCAGAGAGAGAGAGAGAGAGAGAGAGGGAGAAACAGGAGAAAGGGAAATTTGATTTATATAGCACAGCTGAATGTGAGTGCTCCGCTTTAGAGCAGTGCTGACATTAAAATTGTGTGAACGTTGTCACTCTTATTTATTTTTACATTTATTTATTTACTTTTTGTTCATTCAAACACGACCTTGAGCAGGCATTGCGAGCACGCCGAGCTCTGATGTCATCCCAGAATGAAAATGTGTTTTGCTTTATTTTTTCATTCCGATTTTAATTTTTTGTTCACTTGGCATGATTTGCATTTTGCTGTTCTGGCATTTCAGCTGAAAGAGCAGCCAACATTTGTAATTGGAAATTGAAATGCTGCCAAAAATCAACTTGATTTACTTAAATATATGTTGCTTTAGATTCACAATATTTACTAAATGCCATATCTTACTTTATTACAGAGTATTCACCAGTCAAGCACCCCATGAGCCGAATTATTCTAACTTATATATTTACATATAGACCGTGAAGTGCTTGCTTGCTTATTTGAACAGCGACTTCTGTTGAATTGTCAGTCAATTTGGTAAATCACATGAATTTACAATGACCATAGAACACGTCAGCCAAATGACCTTCGGCCAAACGCAGGCATTGGCCACAGGCAATGCAGTCCGTGCAAATGTCAGCCTTGTTTCACTCTCTTCTTTCTTTCATCTCTCCATTCTCTCTCGTCTTTTACTCCGTGATATCAGCTAGAGATGACGCTGCGTTGGCGTGAAAATTGGCACAGAATTATTGGCCCAGGCGACAGGCGGCCAGAAACAAAAGAGATATTCACACATATGCAATCAGGCAGATAGCTACCTGAATAAGCTTCATAGCTAATGCATGTGGTGCGGGTTGAGGGGGCGGTTGGGGTGGGGCAGCAAAGAACATGTAAAATCATCAGGCAAATAAAAGGACACAAAAATAGTACAACATGCAGCAGCGGCAGCAACACGGAAGCAAATAAAAATCAACAGGATTAAATATGCAGGCGTGTCTCTGTCTCTGTCTCTGTTTGGCCAAAGCGACCCATCTTTCTCTCTCTCTCTCTCTTTCTCTCTCTCTTTCTCTCTTTCTCTTTCTCTCTCTCTCTTTCTCTCTCTCTCTCTTTCTCTCTCTCTCTCTCTCGCTGACGCCCACTCACCCTCTCGTAATTACACACTCTCATTCGCTCTCGCATTCTTGCAGTGAGCTTTGCCCGGGGCTCGTTCAACAGCCTTGCCCGGCTCTAGCTCCGCTCCGGCCCCGGCTAAGGCTCTGGCTCCGGCCCAGCTCTGCGTCTGGCTCTTCTTCTTCTTCTTCTTGTTCGTCGTGTTCTGGCCGCTTTGGCATCGGCCAATCTGTAACATTTTGTCATGGATTTTTACGCAGTGTTGTCGACGTCGTCGTCGTTGGCGTTGTTCTTGCTTTTGTTGTTGTTGTTGTCGCTTCGTGTCTTCGCGTCCTTGGAAAGTTTTACCTTGAGCACAGCACAGTCAAATTCAACAAGTAATAAAAATGCAATCTGCAATGATTGACTTTAAGATACCCCGCATTCAATCTGCTCATTGTATGTAACTAATGAAAGGACTCTCAATGAAATTGATATCCAAAATAAAGACATATCTAAGCGTAGAAAATGTGGATGGTGAGAAGAATATATGGTATATAATATATAATTTAAGCATTATTTTTAGTTTTTTGTTTAGAAAAATGGGGTTCCTTTGAACTTCGAAATAATTATACTCTTTTAATTGTTTTATTCGTATCTCCACAAAATCTCTGTCAAAATGCTCGTGGTTCAAGCATGGCCATGTGTGTTTGTAAATCCTGTCGCTAGCATTTTCATCAACTGCGTATACCCTACAGGTACAGGGCCTATAGCACGTACTCGCAACACAGTTCCATTTGCCAGGCCTTTGGCTTTGCATTTAAAATATATATTTCTCACGTCTCGTTCGGCTACGCTTGGCAAAAAGACATTTGCGGAAATGGGCCACGTTTTGCCCGGTCGGGCGTCAAATGAGTTGGCACGGTTGGGTATTTTATCAGGCACTGTCCAGGAGACGTCCGTTCGCAATATTAAATATTTAAAACGCCAGCAGCGCTCACAAATAGAGAGGGGCAAAATTCTTGCAGCTGCAATTTATCACATACATATATGTGGCGTATAAATTCAAGGTGGATTTGGTTTCCTTTTGCTTGACACAAAATGGAAGCGTTTCCTGTGCATAAATTCAATTGAAACCACATGCCTCAAAGATGCATATAGAACGAGCCAACTTGCATAATTCATCCGCTTACCAATCAAACACACGGACACAGACACATACTTGCACAGGCAGCCACTGTGTGGCAGTTTTGGCTTATTCAAGTATTTGGTGCACGTGTAGTTGGTGCCCACAGCTCACACAATTTTACGCGCAACATAACCAAATTAGAACTTTGCATGCGCTCAACAGGGCGTATGCACGATATTTGCTCTACATGCAACCTCTGTGCCACCATTTTAAGCGGAGCCGCGCAACGGAGCGAGAATATAATTGAATTATCCGATTACAAAGCTTAGGGGTTTTTGTTAATATGATAGAAACTAGAAAAAAAGCAAATGCTGAAATGAAATGCTAAAAATATCTGACTATTGCATTGGCGAAGAGATCAAATTAAAAATTTTAGAACTGCACAAAACTTTATCAAGATTGGAAATGGAACTCTTTAAACATATGCTCACTCTCCGATAATTTATACTTTTAAATGTATGTAGGATTGAATGTTCCTCAATTTGTATCGTTTAATGGCTGGTTCAGATGCACCAATTATCATTGTTTGAACAGTAGCCCAGCACAGTCCCAAGTTAAAGTTGTGTCCTATCCCAACCACATTCTGCATCTCTCTCGCTCTCTATCTCTCTCTCTCTTTCTCTCTCTCTTTCTATCGCTCTCTCTTAATTGGCTTATCAATATCCACAGATTCATGGTAAAACCTGTCAAAAGCCTTGACGCATTGTGCGTTTAGTTAAACTCAAAACTTTTGTTTGGCATTGCATTTGTCCATCCGCACTGTAATTTAGCCCGAATGCAACATGCAACATGCCCATCATGTTCAGAAGAGGACAATGAAGAGGCAGTACAGAGCCCGAGCACATAAATTAATTACATTTCAGACAATGCCCAGAAACTCAATTCCCATATATGCCACAACATTTCTGTGGGTGTGTTTGTGTGTGTGTTGGCTCTGAGGAGTGTTCCTAAAAATGCTACATATACCGACCATGTTGCCTGTTGTTGTTTGGTGGTGTGCACAGTGGGCGGTGGGTGGTTTCTGGTGTGGGAAGCGTATGTATATGTGTTGCTTTGTTACGCGCTATTTAACGCCCTTGCATTAAATTTGCTCAAAAACCATAACTTTTAGCACGACTACATTTCGCATATCAATCATACGCACCGTTGGCACAGTGTAAAAAAAAGTGCTAGCAGTTGTTGTCGCTGACTCTCAGTTTGACTCTGCTGTTGCTCCTGACACCGCTGACAGCACAGTTTACGCTAGATTAATCCAAATATTTCACGAGCAAATTCAATTTCCTTGGCTTTTGACTCCTGTTCGCGTTTCTCCTTCAACAACGTCTGGCAAAAGTTGTTCTGCAAGCAAACAGAAAATTCGTGGAAATTTTATAAGCAGCATTTAATTGCTTTAAGGCTACTGCTGAAATCGGAATTTTATTTCAATTAGTTGGGTATTAAATACTGCAAGTACAGAAAATCTACATTCATATGTAAAAACATGTAAATTAATTTCATGTTTGCCAAAGAATTACACATTTACACATATATCGATATCCAATTATTACAACTTTTCGCCGACCACAAATAACATTCAAGCGATGTAATATTCTCGTATTATTTAAAGCGAAATTTTTGTAGCTCAATAGAGTCCGCAGTCGGTGATTTGTGATATTTAAGCACAGTTTAAATACGCAACATTTGTTACGCTAAAAGACTGAACCAATATTCGGGCAAATTTTTCAATTCCCTTTCAGCTGCCTTTACAATTTTTGCATATTGAGTAAACGAACGAGCTGCCAGAAGCAAATGCTGCTTTAAGCGTATATAAATAATATAATAAAGCGTCGAGGGCTGCACAATAAACAAAATATGTGCCAGGCCATTGCATTTGGACAAAGGCTCAACATAATTTGCATTACAGGATTTGCGGAGGACAACAAACCAAAAACCAAAAAGCAAAAGCAACAGCAACAAGCAGTAAAAACTGGCAGCAAAAAACGACTATCACAACAATGCCAGCTGCCATAAAATGAAAAACCCAAACATACTGCAAACAGCAACTCACAACAATGACAACAGTAACAAGAACAACAACATCAACAACAACAGAAAGTGAACAAACAACAGACTGCGACAATTTTCGTGATTTATATCGAGCTGCTCTTTGTTGCTATTGCTGTTGCTGCTAAAGTTGCTGTCTGGAGGTTGCTGGCTCCGAGCTTGGCTCCGGTTTGCAACTTGATTGAAAGGAGTATTTCCTGACCAAAGAACCGAAACCGAAACCATGGCAGCAACAGAAACAGCAACGGCAACAGCAACAGAGACCGAAAGTAATTTACGAGCCAAGCCCAAGTATGGTGCTACAACAATGTGGACAGCAATCTGATTAGGTGTTCTCTATATTCCTGGCCAGGACCAAGCTGTTTAGAAGGCCTTTGCGCCAATATCAGGCAAATTGAATGGATTTTATATCCACATGGTATCAAAAAAAGAGCGATATAAGTCTTTTGAGTTACTATTTGGTTTCCTCTGCCGATTATTGATGACTGCATATCATGCAGATTAAAGGATTTCTGTGCACTGACACTTCCATTGGACAGATTGAATAATGCCGGATTTGGCAGTGGACAAAGAAGTAGTATGAGTAGTAGTATATTTTCTCGTTGTTGCATTAATAGCAGTAGAAATTATAAGAGTATACGTACTCATATAATTAATAGTAGTAGAATTAAAATGTAGTAGTACTAGTAAAGTATAGTAGTAGCAGACATAGTACGTGTAGTTGTAATAGTAGTATAAATATAGCAAGCTGTAATTTTACTGTAATTTTAAACTATATTGTGATATAAGCATCAACAATATTAGTAGTAGTAGGTGATTTAAATAGTTTGATAGTACGAATAAGTCGGATTAGAGACTGAAAGTGGCTAAATCATTGCATAATTTATTTGATTTTGCAACGTGAGGATCAAGTCCGTAGTTGTGAAATTTAATAGTTTGCGTAACAGTTATTACACATGTAACTATTGCGCCGTTAAGCTGTATCCTGATGATGTCAATCATGTTTTATTTTACGCAACGCGTTTCATACATTCCAAATATCCTCATGCATCCCATAAGCGGAGTCATGCTGAGCAGGACGCCTAGGAAACAACATCCTGAACACGTGGTACTTACCAAGAACATGGCACTTGTTGTTATTCAATACTTTGGGCTAGCTTCACGGTGAACAAATTGCACAACATTTGTACGCTTTTAGCGCTTAGCCATTGTCAGTTCGGCTGGGTGGAG
Organism: Drosophila nr. medialis 2 BK-2023a; assembly: GCA_035044325.1. Taxonomy (NCBI): domain Eukaryota; kingdom Metazoa; phylum Arthropoda; class Insecta; order Diptera; family Drosophilidae; genus Drosophila; species Drosophila nr. medialis 2 BK-2023a. Next base: position 2,020,543 of record JAWNMH010000394.1, read on the forward strand.
GAGGCGGGGAGGAGGTGGGAAAAAGCAATATAGTTGGCAACTTGTCAACATCGAGGGTTTGCCACTTGCTAAAAGTTTTATGCGCTTGCCTTTTGTGGACTGTGTGGGGCGAAAGTTAGTGGCATAGAGAAGCTCAAAAGCAATCAGCATGTAAATGCATTTGGGGACAACCGATAAGGCCAACAGCTAAAATATTGAGCATAAAAAGCCAATGAAACTGAGATGGCTGCAAGAGGGACTGCCACAGTGACAGTGAGTATAAAAAGTATGCAACATTATGCATAAAGCGATTGTTTTCAATAACGTTGCAAGCCGCACTCAATGCCAAAAAAAAGAAGAAAACAAAACAAAAGACTTGCAGGGCCCGAACAGCAAGGACATTGTCAGCCTGCACAGAATTCATCAGGGTTGCCAACACAAGTACGATGCATTGAGGTCAGTCAGTTGGCTAAGGTGGCAAAGGTTTTTGGGGATGAGCAATTGTGGCAAGGTCACAGGGTTGCGGTCACGCAAAAGTAATTCCACTGTGGCAAATGACTAAAGCGCAAGTTATGAAAATGTGAGCGGCATAACTTGGCCTAATAATAATAATAATGGTTCCCATAATAATAATGATGGCACGCACAAAATATGCAATGCGACACACAAGTTTTTCAAATTTGTGTACAAATTGTGAGCAAACAAGAATCCGCCCCAAACGCACATAGAGGTAGAGTCCCCAGGTAGCAGATACAACTTTACCAAAACTCGACTTCAACGCGCACGTCTCAAATACTTTGGCATCCAATTATGGCCCTGGTGTAACAAGTAGTAGAAAGGTGTCTGATTTGGTTCTATTGAGAGCTACGAAGTGAATGCTTCCCATTAGATTGGGCAAACAGAATTCTAGTGTAGTGTCCAATAGAAGAAAAAAAAGACTGTTGTTTTCCAAACGGTGTGAACCGTGTGAATGTTGAGCAACTACAAACCATATTCGTTTATTATTCATTAAGTTCTCAGGCCAAACTACTTTACTACCAGCAAATATTGTCTCAACTTCGTGGGATTGTCAGAGATTGGTGGATTGCAAAGGTGAAGTTGAAAAGATCTGTTAAGCTGACCCTCAACTGAATTCAAACAATCTAAGCATAAGTATTCATTTAAAAGAATCTTAAGATGCATACGGAACAAGAACTTGTATATGATACTATTTATTCTTATTATTACTTAATGATATTTTGCTTTCCTAGTGCTATAAGCTTAAGCTTATTGTTATTGATATTAAATTATTTCAATTATGTCATTAAAAGTTATTTTTAAGTGTAGTACTATTATATCCAACTATGGAATCTATTATGGTATTATCTGATAATAGACATATTTTCGCCAAAGTTCTTTTGTCTATTTTTAAGGTAAAAGTATGTTAAAAATCTGCCAACCGATATGCGAAGGTTACCTGGCATTTCCTCCCATTTTTGCCAATTACAGATGCCATCTTGCCGACATCATAGCCAACGTCATCATCTTCAACATCATCATGAGGATGACGATGACGATTTGGACATTTCACGCACTGTGGGCTCCATTAATGGGTCGAGCTAACAAGTTTAGTCAATGGCATTGGCGTCCGAGCCCACCGCTCGGACTAAGGACACTGGCACAGGAATTCCTGCGAAGCAATCAGCCCGAGACTGTGACAGTTTTCTATGTTTTTGGCTGCTTTTCATTTCCTTATTTATTCAACAAGTTCCGCTGTGACAGACCAAACTCAGGGACTTGGAGGCACGCACCAAACGGAACGACTTGGCATGCCAACAAGGGACTGTGGGGATTGCTAGCCACAGTTTCATGGGGAGGTTCGTTCCACTGGCAGTTTTATGCGCTTATAATCACACACATACATATATATGTCTTCTTTTTTTTTGTATTTAGTGTGTGCCGTTCGGCGGCATCGATTTGTTTGGCATTTGTTGCATGCCGCAAGGACACGCAAAGGACCTCGTCCTTGTCCCAGCTCTATGCGCGCCTTGTGCCATTGCTTTGACTTGACTTTTGGGCCCCCTTATTTTAGTGGCATTTATTTTGTCACATGTTATTTGTGTTGGAATGCGTTGTCTAGGCAGGGGGTGGCATAGCGATGAAGGGTGGCAGGTAGTGGGGCACCGAACTAAGGAGTTTGAAAGCCTGTAAGTGCGTGTTTATTTGCTCTGTGGGTTGTGAGTGGTTATTGGGGAATGGCTTAAAGGTATTTCCTTTGCGGCACCTTATCGAAATCATGCAGCAGCCGCTAAAAGGCGCCCAAACTCTGGCAAGGCCGTGGCATCCTGCAATTGGAACAAGGGTTTTCACAGCTTTTTCGTTCTGTATATGCTTATGACAAACTCATTTAATATTTATTAAATTTGTGCGCTCTCGGGTTTTATTTTCATTTGGCACGTACCAAAACAAACATTTAGTGATGTTGCTTTATGGGAATGCTCTTCTCTTTCAGTAGGTCTCATTAGCTTACTCGTTCGGTGTGTGCTCTCCGCCAATTTACCTACTTTTGAGTTAGCATCATATAAATACTGTAAAATAAATATATCTTTAAATTTTGAAAGCTTCTGCACATATTTGAAATTTAATTGAGGTTAGTTATGGTTTAGGTAGATTGAATTGAATAGATTGAATTGAATTCCGCGTGGGAAAAAGTGTATCATTTACTTCGCTCCATTCAAATAAGTGTAATTTTTCATTGCCTTTTGGGCAGTGCTGTTATTTACCAACACACATAAATCCTGCAACAATTTCGAATAACCCCTCCCCCGCCCACCCCCTACAAACACTCGCAATGTTTTATGTGCCCCTAAAATGTTTGACCTAAGCGGCTGCCTCAAAAATATTGTTTTAATTTTCCAAATCTATCTTTTTTTGCTTCATAATTTAACACTAATTAAAAGCATACCAACGGCAGCAATAACACACGCAGTTATCAAGCCAATTTTAGCAAGTGTTTTTTAACGTAAAACTCGTAAAAAAAAGGGCTAAAAAAACACTGGCTATAAAATGCGAGGCATGACGCCGTAAATTTGTTTTCATAAATTCGATTAAGGAACGGCGATAAACAAAGAACCACACAGCAAATGACGAGCGTGTACAACATTCATGAATGAACATGAATATGAATACGAATAGTAATAGCCACAAATGAATGTTGCGTGTGTGCCAATGTTAGTAATGAAATAAGCAACTGATGAATATTACTATTGCTGCTGAGAAGGTTCCCAGGCAGATCGGATCGCATTTCGGATTTTGAGCTTGATAACTTGAACTTTTTGTTTTTGGCATTTTTCTCTCTCTCATTTTTTGACTGTTGTGAACTTTGCGACTTGCGAGCAGGGCAGCTGTTATTGTTTGTAGTTGTTAAGTTGTACACAGTTCATTCAACTTGCAATTGTTGCTGGAGAAGATTTTGATCATGAAACCGGCACTTGAGAACAACACTTGGGCAATGAGTCGGACACGACAGAAGTAGGTAAACATACAATTAAACGAATTTTTTAAGTAAAAATTGTACTTTAATTATGATGAATATTGTTGTTTAAATACCAAATAATATTACTCTTATTTCTCTATATTAAAAATAGTAAAAGCTCCAATTTGAAATAATTATTTTAAGCTTAACGGAATCTATAAGGTGCGGTTTCAGTGTTTTCAAAGTGTGTGTTTATTCCTACATAAGAAGGAGTACAGACTTTAATTAATTTAAACTTAATCGTTTCTATCAAGTGCCTTGTCCAGTGTTATATATTCAAATTTGAAATAATGTTATTGTGTTCCAAACTCGTAATTATGAATTTTAGACTAGATTTAAATAAAGATAAAGAACTTTCAAATGACTGAAAATTAAAACAGCTATTGTTTGCTTAGTTCATATTCCACATATTAAACACATGCATATTATAATTGTGTGTGAGGCAACATAATTTGCATTTAAATAAACAATAAGCAGACTTACAAGCCAGCTAAGCCGAACCAGGCCAAAAACAAACCAAGCCAAAAGCAAACCCATTCAGCGAACCAGAACGAGAAGAGAACAAGTGCAACAGGCAGGCGGCCCATAAAAACGGGCCAACAAAACAGCAGCAACAAAAATCGTTAACAGCTGCAGTCTAACAGCAAAGACAACAAACCAAAAATAAAATAAAAACTGAAGTAAAATAAACTCGTTGCACTCGACCAAGTGCCACAGTCTCGATTCGCGATGCTAACTTTGTCTTTTGCTCATTTGATTTAGCTGCTGGCTCTTGATCTCCACTCTCTCTCTCTTTCTCTTTCCCTCTCTCTGTTTTTTTCTCTATCTCTCTTTGTCGCTCTATCACTCTGCGTATCTCGACTGTTGCGCAACAAGTTGGCTCTGTGCTTTTTAAGGCCAAGACCAAAAAGTCAAACAACATGCGAGCAACGGTTTTATCAGCTTCTGCTTCTGCTTCTTCTTGAATGTTGCTGCTGTTTATTCACTTGACTTCAAATGCACTCAAAGGAAATGGGGCTACCAGTGGCAACCGGCATTGGCAACAGGTAACAGCTAACAGTCAACAGCAAGCAGCAAGCTGCAAAAAGCAGACAGCTTACATACATTGGCAACGGGCATAACGATAACACCGGCAACAAAGTATGACACAACAACCAACAACAGCAACAACAGCAACAACAACAACAACAGCAACAAAAACAACATCAAGAAGAGCAGCAACAACGACAACGGAAGCAATAAGATTCTGTCTTAGCCTCAGTCTCAGTCTCTTATGTGGAGCAGCAGACGAGTCGAGTCAAAAGTGCAATGGGATTATATTTGTAGGCAAGCAGGGGTAGCTGGAGAGGGGTGCAGAGGTGGAGTGTAATGACAATGGGCTCGTTATGTCTATAACGGATGTGCGTGCATCTCTCTCACTCTCTCTCACCCGCACAATATATTAGTCTCGCTCCCACTTCGACTTCAAGTTGAAAATAAGCAGCTTTGACGTGCGTAAAAAAGGTTTCGAGCACCTCTTTTTGCTCTTAAGTTAGGCACTTATTGGGGGGTTTTTGTATGAGTTACCGTTATAAGGCAAACATATTTAACGGATTGCGTCAGGCAAAAATGTTTTTAAATTCACTCGAGAGTTGAATTAAATAAAATGTAAACAGGCAAGCGCAAAAAGATAATTTTATAAATCTTGAACAAATTATTTGATCTATGTAAGAGAAAAATGTAAATTAAAAAGTTACATTAGGTGTAATTATTAATTAAATACTGTGTCAAATTATTACTTAAAGTGTACACATTTTCATTTAAAATTGTTTAACTTTCTAGCTTATTTGAGGAGTGCATCTCTATTTTTATGACTACACTTTGGCTTCTATTAAAATGAGAATCTGACTACAAATCCATTATTAAAGTTTTTGCTGTTTGTTCTCTTATCGCACTTCTTCTTTCTCTGCCTGTCCCTGTCCCTGTCCCTTTCTTGATTGCTTTCATGGGCGCTAAAAGGGTCAAGCGCACAAGAAATTATACGAGACGCGCTTTGTTTGCTCTTCTTTTCGTTGAGTTCTCTCTCGCTTCCCTATCTCTTCGCATCACATCACACTCGGATAGGCAGTAACAACATAAGTAACAAGAACAACAACAACAACAACCACATTTAGATAGTCGCATCTCAAAGCTCAAAAAGTAAAAAAAAAGATGCTTAGTATTTTGCTTTGCTTCTCTTTCATGTTTCTGTTTTGGTTTAGGTTTTGCTTGCCGAATTGTCTGTTTGATTGTGTTGTTGTTGTTGTTGTTGTTTTTCCTGTTGTTTTTCTAGTCGTTTGCCCAACATGTCAACAAATTTGTTTGCTGATTAGAGCGACCAGTTTTACAATATGTGTGTGTAAGTTTTTCATTTGCTTGGAGTGGAACAGATGGGGGCTTGGCGGGGGCTGCCTAACAGTTGCATTGCACAAAGCACAAAGCACAGCAGCCGATTTGTTTTTGTCTCACAATAACTACAACCAATATTTCTTATTTTATTTGTGTATGTATTTTATTTTATTTTTTGGAGCGACGGCGACACGACGCATTGCATAATCGAGACAGCTCACAAGCAACAACAATAAAAATAAGTCCAACATTTATACACCCACAAAAACAGTGCCAAGCAGCAACCGGTTTCCTGTCTGATTTCATTGTGCCTTTTGTTTTTGTTGCTCGTGGCTTGTTTTGCTTGCAAATAAAAATAATAATAATAGTTATAACTGAACCCAAAAACTTGAAATGCGCAAATAAAAACTTCAATTGCAGCCACAGACGATGACGCCGCTGCCGTTGCCGCCGAGGGGCGCCACGCACATTAACCCACTGCCCTCGGTTTATTCGCAACGACAGCGCTCAATAATTATACGACTCTCATGCGGCGGACCCACTGAGTATATTGACTACTGGTCTGTTAGCTGTCGCAAGATCTCAAGAAATGATCTGACAACTTATATTAATTTTGCAAAAATATTTCCAGTTTAATGTTTTTATATATAACATCTATAGACTCAAGCGACCCACTTTTATTATAATTTTTATTATTCCTATTGGTGATCCACATTAGACTACATCTACTCTTCTAGTTATAATTTAGGATAGGGTATATAATGGCCGAAACACCCATATTCTCTCTGTCTCCGTTTCTCTTGCCCAGCCGGCAGCATATCTAAGAGACTCAGTTAATCGGTGGTTTCTTGTGCCGTCATTTGTACGGCACGTTACAGTAAACTTTGGCTAAAAGCAAGAAACAGAAACAGCAAAGAAGTAAACAAAAAACTCGTTTGGCACTGCAACTTTTTTTGGGGTGCTTGCCTCAGCGTGTGGCGAGTGCGTGCGTCCGCAATCAGCGGCGGCATCAGCATCAGCCGGTCTCTCAACTTGTATCTAGGCTTTGAGAACCCTCAGGCCATCTTCTGACTCTTGGCGGTTGCGGTTTTTATCTTTTAATTTGCTCAACAGTGCAATGAAGCTGCGGAAGAATTTTCTAGGGCTGTATCCGCTGTTGCTGTTGTCGTCGCCGCCTTTTTGTGGCATCAACTTTTGCAACTTTCACAATTTGTGCTAAGTGCGTTTTGTGATTTATATGACACATGCAAAAAAAATAGGGAGTTCGGTTGCCAGAGAGGTGCTCAAGAGAAATACAATAATGTCAGTACAGCTGTTGCAACATCTGCCAAAAAGTTGGTAAATTTCTCTGTGTGCTTTGTGTACCCGCTAAATGAATACGACTTTACAAATGGGTACTTGAAAATTCTGGCAATACAAGCAATTAAAGCATTATGTTTATGCAAGTGATTGTAAAAACTTTATGAATATTTCGTACATTAAAAGCTACACATAACCAACATTTATAGTGGCAAACAAATTGAGTGATGCAAAGTGGAAATTTGCTAGACAATGTAAATTTGAATAGCTGTGCATGGAAGCCAGCAAAGCAGAAAATATATTTTCTGTTCCCTTATGAAAAACTCCAAGCATTTTTAATGCGCCAAACTTTCACTCTTAAAGGCAGGTTCTGAAACCAACGGAAATGTGGAAGCATTTCATTTGCTCAGTCACTGTGAGCAATCATCTGCTCCTAATTGCCTCATTAACGTACACAATGCGAATGAAAGAATAAAGAGCTTATCTTGACCAGGTAATTAGAACAAGAAAACTCATTTCATTCCACCAAAGAAATAACTTGAAAAATGCGCTCAATTATGACAGAGGTCTGCCAGAATATTTCCCCAAGAACTATCTAAAATATTTCACAACTTGTCACACACACAAAATACAAAAAGCAAAACAAAAAAAAAGAGAAAAACAATCCTATTAATTGCGTTGACAATGAAAATAAAAGTAACCATACAGAATGCCTGTCATAATGTAGTGCAGACTGTGCTGACTGTGAGCCGTGACTGCAATATCAAAGTCATGTGTTTCCGCTTATTAAACAGACAGCCAACAGCTCATAATAAAACAAAATAAACTGCTCGGGGACAATAACTTTCAACACTTTCTTGAACACGCAACAAAGACAATATTTATTTTTTTTGCTTTCTGCGACTCATTAAAACCACGCAAGTCTCATTAAAAGACAAACAAAAAAGATATAAAAGTAAAAAGTTTTCTTTAGCCGCCTGCAGCTATGTATAATAAATATATATTTATATACTATAAACAATCGCACACATATTCGGTGGGTGGGCCCTTTGTCAACTGGGTTTTTATTTATGTTCCGCTGTTGTTGTTGTTGTTGCTGTAAGCCGCTTACATGCAATTGGGTAACAGACGCAAGTGGGCTCTCAAAATTGGTCAAACATGAAACACAAGTGCGCATTTTGCAATTGCAATTAGCAAACAGTTGATAAAAAACGTTTATATAGGGATTTTATATTTATTTTTTGGCAGTGCCAACTCGCAACTGCACTTTACGTAAGTGGTAAACCCCTCAATTGCTGTGGCGGGGGTGTGAAGTAGGGCGGAAAGGAAGGGGGTGTGTTTGTCTCGTGTATATATTTTCTTGTTGGCGTGCGTGGGTGCTGCTCAAGTGCTTGCCACGCTCATTTGCATCGCTTTGATGCTTGCCCCAGAGATGCGCAGTTCCGTTTCGCGGCATTATCATCAACATCATCAGCAGCAGCAGCAGCAGCAGTCTCATCGTCACCATTACACATCCACGCCTGTCACTTGGCATATGCTTTAGAAAACCAAGATGTGTCCACTCGATAAACCAGCTTGTTGATTATATGGCTTAACTAAGATCCAACTGCCAGCTTGTGTTTATACTTAACCAGCTTTGGTGAGTTCTCATGCGAAATCCCACAAATTTCTTTCTATTAAAACGTGGGAAACTCGCTTGTAGATACACATAGCGACTGCATTTTTATAGAGTAGCGTGTATTACAGTTCAACTAATCAACTTTGAACTCAACTTAAAGCTGGTCTTGCCCTTGGCTATATATGCAGCTTATATATATCAGCTCACTCTTTTGCCTCTGTAAGCTTGTCACGTTCTGGCACTACCTGTCAATTTCTTTGCAAAAGCAAGACATAACTCTTAACAGACATTTAAGCGAAGTAATTCGCCTTTTTCGCAGACATGTCCGGGCTCTCTGATATTCGACCCAGGGAACCCAATACCTGCAAAATAGCTTTGTACCTCTATACTGTAGGAATATACAGCAGAAGTGGATACAAGCTCGTGCGGCATCACAAAGAGTCAAATCATGGCTCAAGTGGATCAGTGAAGGAGTCTAATCCATGTAACTTATGCTTCTACACAAGCCTTTCCCATATTGCGTGACAAAGTTATGGGACTCTCTGTAAGAGTATGCAAAATGATAACAAGGCGGTCAGCTATCAGCCATCAGCAGCTGTCAAATAGACAACAAACCTTGGGCCAAGTTGCAGTTGCAAATTGTACACAACTTTTTATATTTCGTTGACATTTTTGGAGGACGGACGTGGTCCATAAATTCTAATTACATATCAGAGCACTCAACGCTGCGAGAAGTGTCACTGTTTGTTTGGCAACAGTGCGGGAACGTTGATGGGGGCGGGATTTGGAATTAATTATGTAAATAGGTGCTCAGAAGGCGTTAGGCTGGAAGCTTAAATTTAAAATAATACATTTCATAATGCCCGAAAAAGGTCGCCCGATTTGTGAGACGGGTTCGCGTCAAGTTTTAATTTTTCTGTTTTTTTTTTTGTGTTTTGTTTCTTTGCTTTTTTGTGCTCGGCCGGGCGGCTAATTAAATAAATCTCGACGAGCTGCATTACGCAAGAAAACTTCTTGTCCGACCAGTTTACCTTTTACGGGGCGGCGATTTACATAATTTTTCTATATTATTTCACATGATGATTATGATTATGATTATTATTATTATGATTATTATTTGCGCCTTGTTTGGCCGTCGGCAATGCGGGCACATCACATTTTGTCATCGCCCCATCCCCCCGCCCTCCCTCCGTTTGCGACTCCGCGGCTAACAAAACCGGCTGTGACCATTACGTTTATTAGCATTAGATTTGGCGCTTGGCCATGGGCCAAAAAACGTTGCCAAATGCTTAAACTGGCTAAAAGGCGGCCCCGGCTTTGTTATCTGTTCTTCTTCTTCTTCTGCTTTTGAAATTATAATTCCATAACGACCAATATCTACCAGATACTTTATTTGTTGTTTGCTGCGATTTTGACCATGAATACAATGTTAAACAAGAGGCAGCCATTTGTGTTCATTTCTGAGAATGGCTAACAACAATTTGTTAACTAGGCCCAAAAAAACCTATTGCTAATTCATTTTTATAAACAAAATAAGTTCTTTGTAATTCTTAATGAATGAATGAATGAATTAAGAAATTGTTGCCAAGGCCCATAAGCTACGAATTTATATATATTTATGATATAATTTATAATAACCCAAAATATTAAAATAATTTCTTGAATTCCCTTGAAAGCAGAGGCGGAAAGATTGGCAAAAGTTCCTTTAACTGGTTGATAAATGCAAGTAGGACCAAAAATGATTTATTTGTCGTACTTTAAATGTATTGAATATGTCGATCAATTTTAATATTAATTTAAGTCATTGTCAATTAAAGTTGTGCCTTCAAAGAAACAATCATAAGATAAAGTTTGTACTTTAAAATTCGAAAGCTGTTAACTGTGATATTTTTGTTAACGGATCTCAAACACAAGCCTCATTTAAAATGTACACATTTCTTATTATTATTTATTCAGGTTATTTTGCAACATTTTGCAGCTACATGCTGCTTTCTGCTTGCTGCTTTCTGCCGCTGGTACACGTGCCAATGGAAATAATTTGAATTTATTACACTCGCCAAATAATGCGGGCAAACAAAACGAGAGCACATTATGTATACGCAATGTTTAACGGATGAACAGGATGGGAAGGGGGGTAAACTGCCCGTATCGCCAGACTGCTGAATTGAGTTTGCCGACTCGCATTTCGTGCGCTAATTTGCAGTTGAATAGCGCTTTAATGCAGCAGCGTTGCCATGGTGGCTGCAACCCCAAAGCCCTGCAACAAGAGCAACATTATGACGCTACGTGACATGACAGTAATTAACATAATAATCCATTTTGCGGTTGCAAGCCGTTGAAGAAAGAAGCTGCAGCCGGCTGAGTGGCAGTGCCTGTTGCTTCTGCTCCGGCTTTGTTTGAAAATTAATCCCCTGCTCTATCAGTTGTGGCTCTGTGGCTCAGCGGCTCAGTGTTTCTGGGTCTGGTTACGCTGACTGCATTTGGGTTAACTAGCTGGGCGTTAGCGAGGTTAAGCCGCAACATCACGACCGAGACCATGATTCTTTGGCGCTGGCACGTTCAATTTAATCGCATATTAGATGATGCTGCTGCGCCAATCCCAATAAATTGGAATCAAATCACGCTTTCCTCCTCCTGTCCGCCGCTCTTGATTCGACAATCTCAACGAAGATTCTGACAGCATTTCGGAAACCACTTGACTCGAAGCCCTGACAGTGGACAGCCACCCAGACCAGTGTTTCAAAATGATAAAGTCACATTAAATGCATGTTTGGTATAAAATATATAAGAGTATTTTTAGACAATTTTCTTTTTTAATCTTCAAGCACAGCTTTGACGTTTCTTTGCCATCCAACTCAACATTTTTCAATACTTAAAAATAATCGCTGCCCGTTTTCAATAGCCAAAAGTGGTTTTTAGACAACATTTTGTTTTGTAAACACAGCTTTAACGTTTCCTACCACTTATAAGCAAGTTGTATAAAACTTTTGTATAAATAATTCAAAATAATCGCTTTAAGCATCCCATTATTAATGTTTTAAAAGAATAAATGCTGCTGCTGCAAACGAAAATAGATAATAAATGACTTAATCAATAATTTAATTGCCAAGCACAATTTTTCGCACATAATTTTCGCGCTTAGCCATTAACTTGATTATGGCAATGAAAAAGTCATAAACAAATAAAGTCAACAACAAAAGCACAACAAAAAAGTCAAGCTTTTTAAAGACCAATTTGCATTTTCGAGTTAGCCGAAAACAAAAACAGCCAAAACCGAAAGAAAACAAATTCCAAAAATATAAGACCTAACCAGCGACGATAAAAACCAACAAAAGCAACTGGCGCACTCTTTGAAGCCTGGTGGTCTCTGATGGCTTCCTGTCTTGGTTTTTGGCTTTGGTCGTAAACAATTTGCAGCCAAGCTGGCGACACACACAGAAATACGCACGCACACAGCCAACAGTTGACTACGGCAAAGACCGAAAACGAAGTCCCTCAAATGGACTGTGGGAAACAGTCGCCGCAGCGTCTGCAACTGCGTCAGCGTCTGCGGCTGCGGCTGCTACTGATGCCGCTGCTGATGCTGATGCTGTGGGTGCGTGTCTGGGAGCTGTGGGAAAGGCCTCCAATCTATCGCATACGGCAAAAGACACACACTCTCTCTCACGCACACACACACACACACACACACACACACAAACACACAGGCAGCTGAGTGTGTACGTTGGCATGAAATTAATTATTGGCATGCCACTTGGTGTTTGGTTTTTGGCATTCGCCATTGTTGCTATTACGCTTCCGCCGCTCAAATTGGCCAAATTAATAAGAGCGCACGGCCAAGGGCAGCCAACAGGCGCCCAGAGAAGCCAAAACAGCGTTGTCAAAACGCAATGCCGTTAATTGCTGGCAATACCACCAATGAAAATACTCGAAAACGTTTGCGCAAGTCGACGCTTAATTAAAAAATACAAAAAACAAAAACAAAATACCAAGAAAAGAATGTTTTAAATGTAAGATTCATAAATTGAGCAAATATGTGTGGATATACATGAAATCTATAAATTTTAATTAAAATAATTACTTTCAGCTTGTTGACCTTACATTTTCTTTTTTTTTTAAATTATCGCTGACTTTGATGAAATTAAAATGCTGTTCATATTTAGGCAGTTAACGCTAACGCTTTTGAAAATGTCGTAATAAGCCAAAATAAATACGTTGTAGTAAAAAAGCTTTTAATTAATGTTTCGCACTAGTTTCAAGCAAGTGCTCTCAAACTTTGATACGGAACAAATGAAAACTAATCTTGTTAAATGGAGCCACAATCAGCTGTTAAATAATACGCTTGCCTTTTGCTTAGTTCGGCGCTGACAAAAGGCCAGCGTCCTTTGTGAGGTAAACTCTTTTTTTGCTGTCACCGCTTTTATGACTAAAAACAATTGCGAAAGGCGGGAAGCAGAAGAACCAAGAAGGCCATAAGCAACCAAACGCTGAAACTGGCAGCAGTCAACGGAAGACCACAAAGCAAAAAAAAAAAAAAAAGACCCGTCTCAGACAATTACCCGCAGCAATGTATCTATGACCAAGGGCCAAGACAGAGGATAACAGCTGAAGGCAGTGCTTGCCTCAAGCAGTTGTCGATCTGCATAATGAAATAGCTGCACATCAAGTACAGTTACTTTTTGGCTTAAAAAAAGAAAAGAACAAAAATTGCAGACAAGTAGAGTTGGCCAACCAGCGAGAGAGTGGCTGCAACTGCTGCTGCAGGCCAATAGGCCGCCATAAAAGTAGAACCTGAGAAAGAGAACTTGAGCCCAAATGTTCAATGTTGCTAGTGTTGCTATTGTTGCTATTGTTGCTGTTCTTGGAGCTCGACACAGTGACGAGACAAACTCCGGCTGATTGACTTGCTGACTTACTCAAGGAATGAAATGCAAGCGCCCCTCCCAGACTGACTGACTGCCACACTGCCTGCTTGCTCAACAGATTGCCTGACTATGTGACTGTCTGACTGGCCGACTAGCTGATTGGCATGTGCGGGGCGAAGGGAGGGTTGGGGGCATAATTGATTCGAATGTGCCTCACTTTCTGCTCGTGTATGCAAATCAGTGGGCCTGTGGCAGTCTCTACAGCAATTTGCCGGCAATTTTCGCACATTTGGCCAACAGCTGCTTTCACATTTGCAAAAGCAACAACAACTATACGAGCCAAAACACCCTTCCCCCTCCTCACCCATTCTACCTACCCCTCCTAGCCTCATGCATTTACGTCAGTTTAAACAGAGAAACACCTAATTAACTGGGCGATTGCCGAGCTATTTGCCCATTTTAAAATGTTTTAACCACTCTAATTAATTTTAATTAAAACGCTCTGCGCTCGCTGCCAATGCAACCCAAATATATATACCCGTTGGGTTCACATTCAGTTTTTTTATATAATCATTTATAATCATCAACAAACTAAAAATTGAAGAAGACAAAAAAGGAATCCAGAATTGCCTCAAATTTGTTGAAATATGTTCAAATTTTAAACAATATAAATTGTTTGTTTGTGGCATTAATTAAATATGCGGAATTTTGCTTAAAGATGCTTAAGTGCTGACAATATTTATAATAATTAGTGAACTTAGTTTGAAGCTTGAAGTGGACAAATTGAGATTACTTTATGTTGAATATATTTGAAATACTGATGATAACCAAAACCTCTTTATGACAAATTTGTATGACCTTTGAGCTAATATTTGAGCTTGGACTTAAATTGATCTCTTTTGAACGTTTCGATAACTGCATAAATCAGCTAAATCTATCAGTTGAAACATAAATATAATCATAACTTTCCGCCAGTGATGACTTCTAGTACGTAGTAGAGTTTATAGGATGTGGCTGCGCCATAATAATTATGATGATAACAGAAAAAAGAAGATAACTTTTAATTCAAATCCAAGAATAAAGTTGGGTTTTGGAGTTTAATGTATTCAATGACGATACAAGGAGTCAATGACATTGTATATAAGCAGTTCATCATATTTTTATGACCATGTTTCGTTATTTGTTTAAATCTTTTAGTCCAAACTTGAAAAACTGGCAAATGATCAGAGTACTTTTATGAATATATCAAGTCAGCATTTCATTGTTAGGCCGTAAAACCCTTTTTTTTGGCCCGACCACCGAGTTAAAAGGTAATACAAGCAAAAAACACCTTTTTTCTTTATTGCAGTTTTATGGCTGCCTAGATTTATATTTAGCATGGCCTGTGGCTTTTGTTTCATGGCCCAACAACAAATAAAGTCAGCCAGAGCCGCTGACTCACAGTGTTGTTGTTGCTGTTGTTGTTGTTGTTGCTGCTGTTGTGGTTCTTTGCTGTTTCATGTCTGCAATTAATCAAAATACTGTTTGCACCTTGCTCAAATGTATATAGATACACGTGAATGCAAAAGAAGAAAAAAGCAAAAAGAACCGCAGCAACAACCGCGACATCGCTTTGGCTACGGACACGTATGGCATTACGCACTTCCGTTTCCGCTCCGTCCGCTCGCCGTGCCAAAGCTGTCGCTCTCCTCTCACCCTCCCCAGCCCAGCTCTCAATCCCCTTTATCCTCTGTCGCCCCGCCCGGCTCGTGTGTGCGGTCGTCAGCTTGTCTGGCTTTTGTAATTTTGTTTGCTCACCCGCGCACACACAAATAAAAAGATCGGAAATCAAAAACTTTTTATTGCGCTTTGCTTTCTGCTTGAATTTCTGTTTTAAACCATCCCCGCGCTCTCTCTCTCTCCTTCTCTCTCTTTCTGTATCCCTCTGTCTGTTTCTCCTTTTCCATTTATTAATTTTGCACGCACAAAATGTTTGTGATTTATGAGTCGCAAAACCAACAGCAGCAGCAGCGGCAACAATAAGAACAGCAACAATATCAAACAGGGCGACAAACTCGCATTTTGCAGACATGTCGGCGACACACGTTGGCACCCACACCCCCACCCCCTCAGTTCCCCCTCAGATCATCATGTGACGAGGGAGGTTGCTGACATGTTTATAAACTGAGTTCAGCGCCTGCTTCGACTAGTTGCTTAAGCAAACTTTGCCCAAGACGCATATTTACAAAAGGTGTCGACTCTAAGCCAAGCAAACGCTTAACACATTTGATTTTATAATCCGTTCGATTAATTGGCTTGCTTGAGTTAAATAAACTATGTGATTCTCACTCAAAGTAACCAAATATTGTTATACGATTTTTAATTAAATTAAAGATACTTAGAATATTACTTGAAGACCACAGTTATTATGCTGCCAAATAACTTTTTGAGGTCTTGGCTCTTAGCGTATATATAAAAAGTGTAATGTACGTCTACATCTATATCGATGAGATGGCAGCTATATAACACAGCGAAACATTCCGGTTATCTCCGACTTATGTACGACCTTCAGCAAAAAGACGTACATATACCAAGACTATGGCTATATACAGACTCAGCTTATATGTATATATAGGGTAAACCTAACAAAATTCCAACCGTTTCACATTGTTTTGAAGTTCTTAAGTTCTTGCTATTATAATGTTGGCCAGCTGTCCTTTCCTTTGCCAAAACCAATAAGTGTCACTGTCAGCCAATTTTTGGCTTGTCATTTCCCACAGAGCAGCACAACCTGCCCCTTGCCCATGCCAACTCACACCCAACTGTTAACCATCGCTTCTGGTCACGTTTGATGGCCAACACGTCGGTTGGCCAATGCTGACTGATTAATTAATAAATCAATTCGTTGGTAATTGGGTTTCTTTATTGTATTCTGCATAAATTAAGATGCGTTGTCAACTGCAGTTGCGTCAGTGCCTCTGTCCCTGCCTTCTGTTACACCCGCCCCTGTCCATCAGGCGACACGTGTTGACAGTTTTCAACCAACGAGTGTTGGTTGTTAATTCATCATGGACATATATTGATTTTATATATTTCATATATTCATGTTCATAATTTGATATGACATAAATGGGATTTGTGGGTTTTACCACTACGCCTCATATGTGGCCACATTTTAATGGGCCACTGGCGTGTCTTTTGTTGTTTTTTATTTCATGTAGATAGCCGTAATTATTGCGGGTTGATTGTGTATATTGTGGTCTGTCATTATGCTAATGTCAAATCAGATAGGTGAGACTTAGAGGCCGATTAGCTGCAGTGTTAAGAGCTATCAACACCTAAATAAAAAGCACAGCTCAACTCAACTCAACTCAACTCAAAAGGAAGAAAGAAACACAAACACAAGTATGTATTTGGGGTAAATGTGCGTTTGTTTGTCAGCGAGTGACATGCAATTATTTATACATTATTTTCCTAGCGTAAATATTGACAAGCGACTTTGCTGCCAGCGCTACAAAAGCCATCAAAAGTCCAAGTAAACAAAACGCAACAATAAAGCAATTCAGGTGGCATACGTTGCGTATACATATTGTTAGAAGGCAGCCGTATATAATTGAAAGCCTGCTGTTGTGTAGATAATGGGGGCAAGCCCTCAAGTTGTGAAATGTCTAATGCCAAATTGCAATAGACTCAACTTAAGTTGTTAAATTTCCGTTTTGATAATAAAGTTACTCTTGGAAATACATACGATTTGTTTAATTCAAATTATCTTCAGTTTGAATGTGGATTATCCGCTAGTCATTCAACTCACAAAATAATTTATTTACCCAAGGCAAGGCAATCAGAGAACGCCATACTTCAATCTCAATTGCTTTTTGGCCTACACTACTCAGCCTTAATAGCCGACAGTGGCAGTCAATCAAGCGTGGAATCCCCCCACATCAATTGGCCGGTCGTCCAAGCAAATCAACAGCTGCTGACAGGATGCCTGTGCCTCTGCTGCTGACAACGCATGTAAGCCGCAGGCAACAATTTACAAAAAAGTAAGCCAGTTTTTTACAACTAGCATCGAAATTGACAAATGTGTTTGTTCCTGGCATACAGTTTCAAGAGTTTAGCTGGCATTAAATTCTAAACAGGCTTACACAATTTAGTTGAGTTTAGAAGAGCAGGCATTCAGCGACTGTTATAGTCATGAATATAAATATTAATTGACACACAATAGTTTAAAAGTATCATCTATCAACTATCTAATATTATGATGAAGTTTAACAGATCAATAAGGAATTCATAAATATATAGTTCATTCGTAAACCTTTGTCATAATCTGGGTAAAAAATAATCTAAGTTCATCTGCAAGCCTTTATCATAATTTTAGCTGGTAAACGTATCCAGTTTTATATTGTTTCAATGAGTTCTTTAGTCACGGGGTATTCCCAAGTCCTGTAACTGTTTGTGCAACCAAACCCATTTCAGATTCGTTTTGCTTTTTTTTTGCAACTTTTTTCGACAATCCGCCTGGTCGGGTACATCTACTTGTTGCTGTTAAGCGCATTTCAACGCAAACAAACCCCACACACACTCCAATGGACACACATACCCCACACACACACCCCTGTCACACGTACAACTCGAGTACATGTGTGCTGCAAACATTTCAGAGATCTCAAAAAGCCTACATTTAGGTGGCAAAGCGCTGCTGCAAATTTATGGTTAACTCTCAGGGGAAAGGAAACACACACATTTATATGTTTCACGTTTGGCAGATTTCAAAACCATTCAAACGGCGCCATAAAATCACTTAAGTGTGTTTTGCAGTACACGGTTTTTGTATTTTTATTTTTTTTCAGTTTTTCTCATAGCATATTTACGAGCTTTTACGCAATGTCAGGCACGTAGAATTGCCGAATTTCACCATTCAGACACAGCGTAAGGGTGCGAGGAAAAGAAGTGAAAACTCAAGAGGAAAAAATAAAAACACTGAACAAAGCGTAGCAGTAATCAACCACCGCCCCTAAACCACACCCACATTGCACATTTGCATGAGGGAACGAAACATATGTTCTGTCTCCATGTGCTGGGCTCAAATCCTTGGAGATAGTCGGCTCCATTTTCGGGCGAATCGCGATAAAAACAACCATATTACATTTGATACAAATTAAGATTGATACAATGGGCCCCGGGGAACGTACACTGAACATAAGTGAATTGCTCTCGTTAAAGTATTGAGGCATGTTTGGTGTCACTTACCTCTCAATGTGAAATATGAATAGCTTCAGAGCTGCAAAATACCAAACAAAAATTAGCCATTAGCAATATGCATAGAATAATGCGTCATACTTCAGCACAAATTAATAACTCTTGCGTTATATGTGCAGCCCTAGATTAATGGATAATAACATATATATGTATATATTTGTCAGACAGTTTGTGTAAGAATCCTTAAATTTATCTAAGGCTTATTTACAAACCTTTATTTTTATATCATAAACCCATATAAAACGGGTAAAAGTAGCATCTCCGACGCTATAAAATAAATATGTATATATTCAGAGCAGAATATAGAACCTTCCAAGTACAGAACACTTTTCATACTTTCCACAGAATGTAAATCTTAAAATGTTAAATTTCTTAAAGTCTATTCCAATATTTAAGCACAAAGTCAATAATCACACGAATCATTTCATCTAAAGCTAGTTAAACTTGGTTTGCTCAGTCATACCCAAGTCAAACCAATGTCAAGGTCCTAGTTTCATTTGTCAATATCTATCCTGAAACTTTTGCACATTTATGGCTGTAAAGTTTTGCTTTACAAATAACTCGCGGCTGCTGACATTGTTTTCATTGTTATTGGGAGCCGCAAATAAACGGAAAAAACAAAATTAAAGCGACTGCTATAAAAAACAACTCACACAGCTGCCAACCTCGGAAATTAAATCCAAAAACAAAAGACCAAAAATGAATAAAAAAAACTTTTGTAAATTCGTTCATCAATTGCAGCAACGAACTTGAAACTTGCAATTGGAGCTGTGTAGCAGCAACACCAACAACAACAACAACAGCAATACTAACGGGGCCAGTGTTTAATCAAGTGTGAAATCTTTAATCAAGTCAATCTTCCCCTCACCCAAGCACCCCACCGAAAAACCCAACAACGAACTGAATGCGAGACCAGCTGCTGCTGTTGATGCCAGCGGCTCCACAATTTCCTTCCACTCAATGCAACGCAGCTGTCTGAAAGGCCTTTCAATGTTGTGTGTTGTGTTGCCTTTCGTTTATTCCTCTTCTGTTGTTTGTCTACCTGGACTGACCTTTTTCGTTCCCATCGCAAATCACAGTTGGAGGCCCTCCCACGATTGAACTGACCCCGCTCGGCGAGCCTGTCAATTAAAAAGCCGTCGCCTCCATTGGCCCAGGCCCTGAACAGCACGATTTGTTGCCTGATGCCAGTTGTCTTAAAGAAAATATCAGCAAAAAACACTAAATGTACAGTTGAAAAGAAAACGCTTTCCTTTGGGCTGCTTTCGAGTGTAAATTAACTGAATTAGCTGGAGTCACTATTGCAATTAACGGTAAACAAAAAACGCTTAGGGAAGCTGTCAAAGCCCATCGAGTGACAGAGAGACACATTCGCTTTGAACCCAACTAAGGTGAAACTATTGACTGGAAATTGAAAGAACGAAAAAGGCCGATTTTCTTAACTGGAAACTAAACTGAAAGGTTTAAGACTGCATTCTAAAACAAGGCTTTCACTCATAATTAAGTTTAGTTATTCATGCACATTAACCATTTTGGATAATATTCAATTTATTATGTATCATTTTGAATAGAATTATAAATAAAATAATAATAACATATGTTTAAGTCTAAATAAATATTTATGATGTTTTGTATTAACGATAATAATATAACATTATAGTAGTATTTATCTGAATTATACACTTTCTACTTAATTCATAGTTAAGTCTAGCTGAATATCAACGTTAAAAATAGTTCAATAAAAACAAGGAAATTGTTTCCAACTCAATTAAAGGTCAGATCCGATCAGTGCTGAGTCCTTATTCTTATACGTAATTCCCACTCAACGCCCCTTGTGCACAACAATGAAGAGTAAAAAACCTGGCCAGCTGGACAATAGCCAGCAAGCAGTTGAGTGAATGACTTTAAATATTTTAATAAACAAACATAAAAATTTGAATAAAGCCTCTGGCTGTCTATCTACTTGTTTTAAAACCAAACAAACTGCACAGCAAAAGTTGAAGGCAGAGAGCAAATGCAAAGACCATCAAAAAAAGGCGCAACAATCAACAAACTAAATATAATAAATGCCAAGAGCTTAAAGCAATGCGAAAGGAACACAGCTAAGCTAAAAAAAATAGCAACCAACAAATGTTTGGAATCGTGATCCCGGCACTATAACTGGGTCAAATCTATGCATGATGCCAGGGAATGGGAAGGTGGCGAATGGAATTGAAAGCGCACAAAATGTAACCAAAAGATATTATTGTAATGGCCAACAGCAGCCCAGGCAGCGAAGGCAGACAAGGCAGCACAAGGCAGCCGGAGCAGCAACAACGAGAAAATTTAAATGAAAATGTGACGTGGAAAAAAAGTTTTGTGGCTAACTTTTCGAATGTATAAGCACTAACACACACTCACTGTGTCTCCCACACCCCCAACCTCAGCTACTTACACACCCGTACGTGATACAAAAAAAAAATGGGAATGCAGCTGAGTGCAAAGTTTTAATCTTATGCCAGAAAAACTTCATTAATTTGCCGCCAACTTTCAGCACTTGACTTCGACATTACCATGCCGCAAATAAATTCCATTAAAAATGACTGCAAAAGGGTCCAGGAAAGCGTTATGAAAACCATACGATGATGAAAAAATGAAGAACGCTTCGACTCACAGATGCCCATTAAACTCTAATTAAATTTCATTCATTTTATAAACAAAGTAAAATGTTTGTTAAATTCTTGCGCTTAATGAACAATTAACATTTTGAAGTTTCGACCTATGCCCTATTTACCGATTTTCAGGTTTCATTTTTACTTGTCTTCCGACCCAAAATCACGTTTTTAACTTTAAATGTACGATTGATTTAGGGGCAAAACTATGATCAAAAAGCCCTCGCTTTTTAACCTAAGTTCAGTTTTGACGAAGTTATGGCATTTTGAAGTTTCGACCTATGCCCATATGACGATTTTCAGGCCAGTATTTTTACTTGTCTTCCGACCTCAAATCACGTTTTTAACTTTAAATGTACGATTGATTTAGGGGCAAAACTATGATCAAAAAGCCCTCGCTTTTTAACCTAAGTTCAGTTTTGACGAAGTTATGGCATTTTTAAGTTTCGACCTATGCCCATATGACGATTTTCAGGCCAGTATTTTTACTTGTCTTCCAACCTCAAATCACGTTTTTAACTTTAAATGTACGATTGATTTAGGGACAAAACTATGATCAAAAAGCCCTCGCTTTTTAACCTAAGTTCAGTTTTGACGAAGTTATGGCATTTTTAAGTTTCGACCTATGCCCATATGACGATTTTCAGGCCAGTATTTTTACTTGTCTTCCGACCTCAAATCACGTTTTTAACTTTAAATGTACGATTGATTTAGGGACAAAACTATGATCAAAAAGCCCTCGCTTTTTAACCTAAGTTCGGTTTTGACGAAGTTATGGCATTTTGAAGTTTCGACCTATGCCCATATGACGATTTTCAGGCCAGTATTTTTACTTGTCTTCCGACCTCAAATCACGTTTTTAACTTTAAATGTACGATTGATTTAGGGACAAAACTATGATCAAAAAGCCCTCGCTTTTTAACCTAAGTTCAGTTTTGACGAAGTTATGGCATTTTGAAGTTTCGACCTATGCCCATATGACGATTTTCAGGCCAGTATTTTTACTTGTCTTCCGACCTCAAATCACGTTTTTAACTTTAAATGTACGATTGATTTAGGGACAAAACTATGATCAAAAAGCCCTCGCTTTTTAACCTAAGTTCAGTTTTGACGAAGTTATGGCATTTTGAAGTTTCGACCTATGCCCATATGACGATTTTCAGGCCAGTATTTTTACTTGTCTTCCGACCTCAAATCACGTTTTTAACTTTAAATGTACGATTGATTTAGGGGCAAAACTATGATCAAAAAGCCCTCGCTTTTTAACCTAAGTTCAGTTTTGACGAAGTTATGGCATTTTGAAGTTTCGACCTATGCCCATATGACGATTTTCAGGCCAGTATTTTTACTTGTCTTCCGACCTCAAATCACGTTTTTAACTTTAAATGTACGATTGATTTAGGGGCAAAACTATGATCAAAAAGCCCTCGCTTTTTAACGTACGTTGAGTTTTGACGAAGTTATGGCATTTTGAAGTTTCGACCTATGCCCGTATGACGATTTTCAGGCCAGTATTTTTACTTGTCTTCCGACCTCAAATCACGTTTTTAACTTTAAATGTACGATTGATTTAGGGGCAAAACTATGATCAAAAAGCCCTCGCTTTTTCCAAAAAGTTGAGTTTTGACGAAGTTATAGCATTTTGAAATGTTTATGTACACAGAAAGCAAAGCTGAATAATAAGGTGAGTTAGGCTTGGCGACATTTCTTAAAATTCAGTGATGATTTTTTCGAGTGTATCTTCTTATCTTTTGCATTTTATGACTACAGGGTATGCAGAACAGCAACAGAAAATCAACATTTAAAACAACCGCCGCATTCGATGCACATTTTATGCAAATACCAAGTCCAAGGCGGGGGAAAAGCTGCTCGCTCTAAGCGTTAATAAAGACATGTAAAATGGGGGCGTGCCGACCGAAGCACAACCATCCACTACCCCTTACCTTACTTTCTCCCCTTGGCATGCATATGCAACGTTTACGTATGTATGTGTAAAGCACAGACCGACAATAAACTGTTATGCGGCGAGGGCTGCATTGGAATTGCAATCTGCAATCTACAAGTGCCCTGGTTATGCCAACTGCCATGTGCTGCATGCCATCCCCACCCCTCCCCCTCACCAGTACCCCTCATTCCTTTCCCTATGTACGTGTGTGTATGTGGCGTTGATGCTGCGGTTAGATGTGTGTTTTTGTAGGGAATCTGAAATTGATTTTTCATATTTAATGCTGAAGTACTGTAGAGAGGTAGGAGGGGGTGCAGGACGGGGGCTTTTCTCTTAAGTGCAGTGAAAAGTGAATAAAACGTTTACGTTTTCAGAGTGGGCAATGAGAAAATCCTCATCTTAAGATTTGTGTTTGTATTCTGTTTTTGTGTCTGTATCTGATTTGTTTAGTTATAATACATATTTGCGTTTGTCATTTGTGTCTGTTTCTTAATAAACAAATATCTGTATTTATTTGTAATTCTATGTGAATTCAGCTCCATCTTTGCCACTGCATTTACATAAATATATCTATCTGCACTGTATTTACATATTTGTATCTATATCTATTATTTACAGACGTATCCATATCAATTGCTGACAGCGCTTTGATTGCTTTGATCAGTGCGGTAAGAGAGTAATATTAACACTCTCAACTGGTGGCAACAACCTTAAGGTACAATGACACAAACAGATACAGATGCAGACAGACAAACAGTCAGTCATATGCTGTATTTTGCTACCGTGCAGACTCATGCATAAATACAAAGGTAAAAAGTATCTTACAGATACAAATGGAGCACAACTAAATGCATAGCATTTGGATTGTTGCCTTTGGTTATGCAAATCATATACAAATATGCCAGAAACTCGTCTCGTTTTATGTATTTATGCGCCAAGTTGGCAAGTTACAACGGCCATGAATACGGACAGACCGGGGTGGAAGGGCGCATGCGGGATAAGCGGTTAAGCTACATGCTAAGTTAAGTTAGTAGAGCAGTCAATCAAATCATGGCCAACATCAAACGCGGATGTCATCATCAGAATTCACGCTCCCTGAAGCTTCTGCCACAGTCACTGCCACTGCCCCTGTGGGTTGCTTCAGTTCTCCGAAAGGAGAATATCAGTTCAATGGCATCGCCTAACCGCAGTGTCGGAGGCGAATCAGCGGACAAGACTAGCAGCAAACCCATAGCCGTAACGGAAACCTCGAAAACCAATTCAATTGCTTGATTGACGCGCTCCAGGCATTGATATACATATCTGTTTCCAGCGAGAGTTACTCAAATAGTTTGCCATGATATCATAAAAAGATATTACAGAAAATGCATTTGGTAAAACTTAAACAGCAAACAGTTTTCAGTTAATTTGCAGAAAATGCAAGTTCTTGTTTGTTTAATAATATGCTCCAACGAGTACTAAAACATTTGAAAACATAAGCATGTAGGAATTTTACATAACATTTAAATTGTTATATAATTAAAAATATATTTTACTTGCACTTCTGTGAACCCTTTCGTTTTTAATTAGCTGAGATCTAAGTAAATCAATTTTAATTACTGTTTCCTCGCAAGACAACTCTCGCAATGAGTTGCTGCCTCGGGGCGTGTTCGCTAACTGTTTTTGTCACATTTAGCGAGGACGCGGACCAGATGGAAAACAATGGTAGGAACGGTGACGGGGACGATTACGGGGCGAGGACGATGACGAGGACGAAAACTGTCTCCGAAGCTCGCAACTCGCATCTCGTTGTTCATATCACTGAGCGCTCAGTGCGTGAGGCTCGTAAAAAGCTCATTAAACAAAACGTTGATGCTGCCTCACTGCCTGGCTGCCTCACTGCCTCACTGCCTGGCTGTCTGACTGACTGAGTGACTGACTGACTGAGTGAATGACAGAGAGACAGACAGACAGAAGGAGGGGCAGACAGACTAAGGGGCAGCTGTTGCAGGATCGTCACATCATTATGCAAAAATATCATCGCAAATCTCGCCAATATAACTGTAAGTGTAGTGTACGTGTGCATTTGTGTGTGTGTGTGTGTGTGTGTGTGGTTGTCGTTGTGTGTGTGTCGCTTATGTTGATTTACAAATGCTAAAACAACAGAAAATGCGCTGTCAAAATAATTACAAAGCTGACATTGCGGCGACATGTAATTAACATAAAATGCGTATCTCTAAGATACACAATACACAACCACACACACACACACATAGCGATGGGGATACCGTTACAGCAACAGTTACAGTTGTGTGCAGCGGCAGTGGCCAAAAGCGAGCATTGCGTTCTCATAATGAGCATTACGCGCGACACATGTGAAATGTATCCACAAGATACAAGATACAAGAGGCAAGACACACACGCACACCGCACAACACACAATCCATAACACACACATACACTCGTTACACGGCCCAAGCACGCAGGTGGCTTAATGCTCTGTGCTTGTCATTGCCTACCCCTCTCCACCCCACCGCTGAACATGGACATGACATGAGTATTATGACGCTACAGATAACGACCGCCACCGCGACGCAACACCAGCAGCAACTAAATTTGATTAACCCAAATAATCGGGCCTGCCCCGCTACCTACCCAACCAACAAAAAACCAGCTGATGCGACGTTTTCGCGTTTCCCGTTTGTCTTATGGGGTTTTCATTGATAAATTTAAGTGTGCTTTTTTTCCTCTCTGTCTTGCTCCCCCTCTCTCTCCATCTCTCTCTTCATATTTTTTTCAGCCACGCCCACATTTAATGAATTAAACGCCTTGGCGTACATCAAGTTATTGGTTTCTTGAGCCTTCCAGTTAAGCCATCAAAAAACCCCCATATAAGTTTCATGAGCTTTGCGAGAGCTCTTCACTTGCCTAAAGACAGGGATATACACATACATAAACACATACATATACACATACATGAAGATATATATATATATATATAAATATACTTTTGACAAAACACACTTTGTGCTTGAGGCCTTGAACTTGATGGTAGTTAAAGATAAACTATTGTGTGGCTTTTGGGTTGTAATTAATAAATCAAATTTGGGATTATTGTAATATGCTTTGATTATGCCTAATTTGGCATTTAATTTCCCAAGGCCAGAACCAGAACCTGCTTGAAATAAGAACACAATAGATGGCTATGATGTGTATATTTTGTGTGTAGTGTGTGCTATAAACATTCAATTATCTTATTAAAACTAACAAACGCTGTTGAGCTGAGTTTTTCTTAAACCAATACTTATCAATTGCTCTTTAAGCCAGTTATATCCAGTTATAGTTGTCAATCTAGTGCTTAACTACGAGTATAATATCAACCTGAACACTTGCACTGCTCACTTTGATAAAGAACAGCCAAAAGTTTTGCATGTGCTAAGTATTACAGATAGTTGTGTGAGTCTGCGTTGAATCTAACTTTTTGAACTTGAGCATAACTTTGAAAAGCGCTTATTTAGTCACATGGAAACATCATCCGTCAAAAGAGCTGCCTTGATAATGCTAGTCATAATCCATTTAATCTAGTCAATTACTCGAGAGCATAGTGAACTCCCAGCGGGCGAGGATGTAATTTAGAAAGCAATTTATATTTATTAAATATAGAACATGTAAAAGCCACTTAAAATGTATCATTTATTGACAAGAACACAGCTGTGACAATGTCATGCAAATAATTACAGGTGCTTTATGGTGCTGTAGAGGGGGTTGCAAGTGGTTGCTGCAGCGTCAGCCAAGCGCAAACAAAACATAATTAGAGCCACTGTCATATAGAACATTGTACATAGGGCCGCTGGGCCGCTCTCTGGCTGTAGATACTTTCGTATCTATGCACACAAACACATGTACAGCAAATAAAGAACAAAACAGAGCTACAAATGCTGGAAAAGCAATTGTTAACGACATGTGTAAGCCATGTAGCCACGACAACCAACGCGGCATAATGCGACACACAGTTCCGCTAGAGTGCTCAGGAAAAGAGGCACATACCCATTGCCAGATACCAGTTGCCGGTTGGCAGTTACTGGTTACAATTTCCCAGTTACCAGTTACCAGTTACCAAACTCAGTCCCAGGGCCCCAAATGAGACGTGTGAGCGGCAATGGGCACGACTGCACTTTTATCTCCAGCCAAATGAGCTGCGGGAGAAAGGTTCTTGGCCAACAAACCAAACAGACAAAACAAAAAAAAACCCAACAATGTTTTTTAGTTTTTTTTTGTTTTTTTTTTTTGTAGTTGCTGTTTGAGTTTTGACTGTTTTTGCTGCTACTTTGGCTGTTGCTGGGTAATTGTTTGGACGTTGCCAACAAGCAGCAACAGCAGCAGCAGCAGCAATCGCAACTTTTGGCCAAATAAACTGCAAGTGCAAGCACTCAACTTGGTTTGCGCTGGCTCACGAGTTTATGCAATACTCTTTAAGTACCGATTGACTCCCAAATGAGTCGATAAGCTATATTAAAGAGTTGGAAGCTCAATAAATTCGTACTTCGACCATAGTAGTCATATTACTTTAAGTATTAATTATCTGCCTCTAAAAAAATAAATATAAATTTATTACTTATTATATAGTGTTCCAAACAAATCGTAAAAGCATAAGCTCCACTATGTTAGACATTTGCACATGATGTATTTATATAGCTGTTAGGGTATCTCAAAGTCACTTGTTTAACTCAACTGACTGGGCATAGTTTTTGTGGAAATTTATAGATCATTTGGGACTCAACATCTTCAATGTGCAACGAGGCAATCTCAAATACTCAAGCAGTCACTCAGACAGTTGGGGACAGGTGCGGGAGGGGGTTAGCGGGATGGGGGTGCAGTTGGGGATGCATACAGGCAATCGAAACGTGACTCCTGCGCTCGCTATGAGAACTTTGTCTGACCTCACGGCCCTTTGCCAATAAAGCACTAGTCAAAAAAAACCTACACGTCCAACTGTTGTATGTTTTCAAGTGTGTCTATGTATGTGTGTGGTGTGTGTGTGTGTGTGTGTGTGTGTGTGCATAAATACCCTTTTCACTGGTGCACATTTTCATAAATTCTTAAGTAGCC
This sequence comes from Drosophila nr. medialis 2 BK-2023a, assembly GCA_035044325.1. NCBI lineage: Eukaryota > Metazoa > Arthropoda > Insecta > Diptera > Drosophilidae > Drosophila > Drosophila nr. medialis 2 BK-2023a. The sequence goes on from JAWNMH010000394.1 coordinate 2,049,107, forward strand.
TAGTGCAGCGAGGAAAATGTTTGCTTTTTGACATCGTCGTTTAGCCTGACACATTTCAGTCATTTTGCAGCCAAACTCAAGGGCTTGATGCCAGCGACAGGCAATGATTTGGGAACTTATTGGCCATGTTAACATGATAGCATTGCAAAAAGTTAAGCAAATACCATACAGTTGAATGGATTTATTTCAATCGATAACAAATTTGAATTTTCCGAAAATATTTATTAATATCTTGTTCGGTTTTCTACTCAATATATGTATTTAAAATTTATGCGAAACATTAAATGCAAAGTATTTGATTAATAGGTATAGCAATTATATATATTTATATGATATTGTTTTTATATATCCCACATATCTTATCTTCTTATGCTTTGCAAGATTTAAGTCTTCATGTAAGTTCGCCTTTCGAATGCTTTCAAGCGTTACAAAACTGAGTCTAAATCTCAACAGCCCCACCCTACTCTGAGGCAAAGTTTTTGGGGCTCACTTGGCAACTGGCATTCAAGCAGCGAAACTCGAGAATTATGGTAAATGCATTGCCTTGGATTAGCATAAGCGTGTCCCCAAAAATTCTTTTGTTTGCCAAAGAGCAAAAGAAAAAAAAAAATGTCGAAGCGGAAACCAAATTAAATTAATGAAGCATAACAAGGAATGGAACAAACTTTCGGCTACTTTGTTTGAGTTGCGATTGAGCCGCAGATACAAGCAAAATGAGGGGCAGAGGCATCGAGGAGGCGGGTAAAAATGTCCGGGCTAAGACCACAGCCCATTCAGCTTACATCGGCGCAACAGTTGCTCTGGCCCTAACCAATATTTATGGCTTATCAATTTGCGGGTTACGTGCAAGAAAGGGCAAAACTGGGGAGGACGTCAGCAACAGAAGGCAGCATTTCCTTGGGGGCGTAGAAGCGTAGCAGATTCAATTAGCAGATGCTTGAAATCTTTGCCTTTCCTTTAATAAAGGACGCAACGTTTGTAAATAGTAGATGCCTGAGGCAAATATTACGCATACGCAGCGTTATCGATTTCGTATTTTCCTTATTGACTGAAGTTAATAATTTGCACAATACATACATAAATTTTAATTAAATTCCATACCTGGCGTTAACTTTAATAATTTTCTGTTTTTTTTTCTGCTTTTATTTTTTGCCATTTTTTGCTGCTGCTTCTGCCAGCCCCAGCAGCACTTTTGTCACGTTCTTCTTCTTCCTGCCACTGCTGTCCAGCGGTGCGGCAATGTGAAAATAAATAAATGCGCAAAAGCCAGGGGGAAGGGGGGTGGCAAGGGGTTTGGTCTGTTTGTCTAACTAATTAAAGTTGTCCTTAAGAGCAGTGCCTTTTCTGTGTGTGTGTGTGTGTGTGTGTGTGTGTATCTGGCAGATACTGTGTGCAAATCAAAGTGTTTCTCCCAGCAGGTGAACAACACATAGTCAAATATTGGGGCAGACAAGAGCTGGGTGTGAACGAGACAATTCGCTGTGCTTTAATAATGTTACTTGCCTCTCGGCTGGCCAACTTTCTTTGAGGAGCCTAATTGATGTACCCATCATTCTTTTTTTTTTTGCTTTGTGCTCGGCAATATCTTGACCTAAGCTAATTAGCTGATGTTTGGCATCTGCTTTTACACGTGTTTATTTCCGCAGGTAAATCCCATTGCTTATTTACAAGGTGTGCGAGTGTTGTTTGCCAAACAGGTTGTTTTTGTTGTAGACTAATAAAAACTTGTGTTTATTTGATTGTGTTTATGTTTCGAGGTATTTAGCTTGAAATGAATATGTGTCTTGATTGCCAGCACAAACTAATTATATTATAATCTTTGAGAGTTGATCAACATGATACTGTAATTTATTTGTCTAAAAATTAACAATTTCAATTTTTTATTATTCCAATTCATTAGCTCAGCTCGTTCTCAATTAGTCAAACTCTCAGGTAATCTGCATAATATACAGCCAATTTGCTAGCTTAAGCCGCAATCCAATTTTATCTACAAATGAAAGCAAACATTTCATTTCAGCAGCGTGCTGATTTTTTCAGTAAATTAATTAACTATATTTTGAGATTGCAGTCGAAAAAAAAAATACAAAGTAAAAAGAAGAAGCGACCAATGTCAATACTAAAATTGCCAAAAGTGGCCAGCTAAGCAGCTGGTGTGCTTATCGACTGTGTGCACTTATGTAATTGAAATTGTCAATAGCGATTGAAGTCATAAAATGTAAAATCAATGAAGCCAAATGACGTTTAAAGTTGCAAACAGCAGCTGTCGCTGCTGAGAGATATATATGAAAAGTGAATGAGCTGCCGCGAAATCGAAGACAACAATTGAGCGACAGCGGCGATGCGGAAGCGAAAGCAAAATCAAATCGATTCACCGTTGCGAACTTTCTTGCCACACTCGCTACATCGATGAGTAGCATGCTGCGTATACGTAATATTTAAGTATATCTTTGATGACATGCGTCTGACATCTTTGTTTCCTGTTTTTTAATTATTTTAGCCCATGACTGTTAACTGTGTGTGGGCGTTAACTTTGTTCTGTACTCTTGAGTTCTATGCCGTCTGCCAGCTAACCCAGTGGGCTGTGCAGGGTTAACCTGAACTCTGTTGCCAATGCAAATTTAGACTGGCATTGCTGTCTTCTGTTTTATCTGCTGCACCCATCTGCGCCTGCCAACTTGTCTCGACTCGACTGGCATCCAAGTCACAGACGGCGGCGCAGTTGCACCATGGGTCGACGTCGAAGTCGAAGTCACAGTCCCTGTTTCTTGGTGGAGCTCAGTGCGTGTCTGCAACTTTGTTTTAACAAGTGATAAACTTGTCGCTTGTCGTCAGCCTTGTGTCCGTCTGCAACTGCAATTGCAACTGCAACTGCATCTGCGTGCTGTTGTGGGCTTAAGTCCTTGTCGAAGAACGCCTCTGCAGCGTGTTTAGTTAACAACTGCAACTCTTGCTGCAGTTGAGCAACTATTGCTGTGCCCTGTGGTAAATAGTTAAGTGCAAATTGCATGGCTAATTTGAGCTGTTGCACTGTTGACAAGCCAACCGCAGAGCAGCGCACGCATTAGACACTCAGAGGTGTGAAATGAGCTAGTGTTGCATGAATAATGTGTAGACCACTTCCACCACCCACTCTTATTCCACCATTAGCTACGCAATTATATGGCTAAGCTCAGTTCACAGTCCACAAATTCTGGCTGCTGTGCTGCTTGCAACGTGCACAAATTCAAGTATATAAACATTAAATTATAAACAACTAAATTGTGCGAATCTGGGTCAAATCAGAAACACTAGTTGTGCACACAGAGTATTTCAAGCATTAAAAGCCAAAGAGATGAAAAACAGGACTCTCGAATACCGAAAAGCGAAATATCCAAAAATATCAAATACCAAATTCAACAGGAAAAACAGTAACAAAATCAAAAAATAATATATAACAGAATGTTCGGAATTAAATAACCTTCCAAAGTCTTATTGATCTAATTATTATTATTACAAATATATATGTATTTAATTATTATTTCAAGTGCTTAAAAATGCATCTGTAAAAAAGTAAAAAACAAGTCTAAATGGCATCTTTAAAAATGCAAAACTAATCAAGAGTCGTAAACATTTAAGTGTTAAACTTCAAGTGCACTAAAAATTAGGTGAGGAGAAAAAGAATAAATAAAAAAAACGTGAAATGAGCACTAAAAAGGTAAGAGCCTTAGCCAATTGTTGGCTGTTGGCTGTTAGCCGCATTCAGTTAACTGCAAGCTATTTGCTCACCCACTTGGTTAAATCTGAACTACTATTTAATCGATTGATTTGCATCCCTCCGACTTGTCACCCTTTGCCCTAGCAATGAAATCGAGCTTAATTTTAAATAGTTTATCATTTTAAATATGTAGCGTATTTTAGCATTTGAAACATACATTTTTCTTCTTACAACTCCGTAAGCATGCGGGGCAGCTGCAACTTCATGATTTGTGTATTTTTGCGGCCTATGCCAATTAATTTGCAACTGTTAACGTTTCGCACGTTCTATAAACGATTTGGAGCAGACCGCACTCCCCCTCACTCCACTCCACTCCACTCTCTCTCTCTCTCTCACTCTCTCAATCCACAGCACTGCACTTCAGCTCACACCTCAGTTATGCATGAGCCAATCATTTCTCAACTTTGCAAACAATTTGTTTAAACAATATTCTTTTAGCGTAGTTGCAAATTATTTTTATTTTATTAATATATTTTTTTTTCTATTATTATTAGCTGCGTTTCTATGCACTATATAATTTGTTGTTACATTTCACATCATTTAAAAAACTGTTCACGAAACTCAAATTCAAATCCAAGCTGCCACCAAATTGATTCAGTTAGTTGTAACTCAGTGTGTTTTTGTTGCCAAGCGAGCGATGTGTGAACCGCGCGCGACGAGACTCGTTTGTTGACTGACGCTCGCTACACACTTGCTCGAAGTCAGCTGGCCGGGCTCGCTGCCTAGTTGGTTGGTTGGTTGGTTGGTTGGTTGGTTGGTTGGTTGGTTGGTTGGTTGGTTCGGTAGTCAACAAGTTCGAAGTCAGCGCAGCAGCTGCAGACTTCGAGGGTGGGTGGGGGTGGCTGTCGCAGAGGCGTTGAAAGTAAATTAAAAACTAAATCGAGATCTGAATGCATTATTTACTCAAAGCTCAATAAAAAGCTAGTTTTTTGTTGCATTTTATTTGACAGGAATGTGAAGGGGATACAATAAATTATTTTCAATGAATTATTTAATTATTATAATAGTCACTACATTTTATATATATATTTATTAATATGCCAAATAGAAACTCAGATAGTGTTTCCATCTTAAGTTTTCGAATAGCAGTCCGCAGAATTTAAGTATTTATATTTATTGAAAGTATCAACATTCTTGAATAAACATATATAATAATATATAATATAATTTTTTTTAAATCTCATTTTATTAACATATAAAAAAATCTTAACAGTGCGCCAGAATAAATGAAAAGCGCAACAAACATTTTCAATGATGCTAAAAAAAATGAGATAAAAAAAAGCGAACGTAGGGTATGTTAGCGCAACAGGCGCTGTTAGACATCGAACATGTTGCAACAGCGAACAGTTCCAAGAATTTGTTTCATTCGAATTGTTTTAAATTATAAATGACCAATCAACTATTGTTTATGCCTTTATTCAACGAGAAACAGCACGGCCAATGAGCTAAAGCTGGGGATTATGCTAACTAGAAATACAACAATAACAATAGGAATATAAATAGTTTTTGCTGATTTGTTGGCGACTCGCAACGTGTTTTGAGTTGTTGCTGCCGTGTGGGTGGTGGCAGCAGCAAGCTGTTGCTGCTTGCGTTGCATGTGCCTCATATTAATTGCAGTGCTTACGACTGAAATCGCCCACGCAGCAAATAAAACAAACAGCAAAAGTTGCATCAGTTGTCGACCCACTTGCACAAAGTCAACAATGGCTAAGATGGAGATGGAGCTGAAGCTGTAGCTGAAGCTGGAGCTGAAGCTGCTGGAAATGGAAATGGAAATGGTAAACGCCTACCTGGCGAACCACACACGAGCGTGTCCAGCTGGACAAACCCTGCACCTGGAGACCTCGGGGCACCTACCTGGGCACCACTCTAACTAGTATGACGACGAATTTGCATTTATTTACATTGCCAGGCGCATGATTAAGCAATAAATTCACACGATCTGGCAAAACTGTGGCTTGTGGGTGTTTGCCTTTGTTGTTGTTGTTGGTGTTGCAACTGTTAACGGTGCATGGTGCATACTACTATACTACTATTACTACTACAACAATAAATACTTCTACTGCTATTATTATTCATATTCGCATTTCCAATTGATTTCGGCACGAATTGTGTTTTTGGACGGTTGCCAAGCGGAAGCCATTAGAAAATAGTGCGACAAATTCAAGCCAAAGGAAAATGAGTTTCGTATTGCTGGGTCATTGCACGGCCAGATGGGCCTGCGGTGCTCAACAGGTGTGCCCAGAATAAGCAGAGTGAAAGACTTTTTTTTGTAGTTGTAACTCTGCATATGAAATGAAACCTGTTGAAATTCTCAAGCTATTTTATTATTTATTTTTTTTATTTCTTTGGACTAATTTCTTGGAACTTGTTAGTAATTTATGATACAAAAATGTTTTTTTTTCCATATGCATCTCACTTTAAATATTAAATATATTTGGAAATAAGAAATAGAAATTAAGTAATCGCCAAGTTTATTTGATTTTTATGAATTTCTCAATGTAGTAAACAAAATTGTATTTAATATGCTTGAGCAGCTTACAGTTCCTTTTGTTTCTGGAAATAATAGTGACGATTCCCTGGTCCTGGTAAAAACAAATGCTCACGGAACTCCTCCGCAGTGAAGGCGCTCGTGTTGTAAATGAATTCTTGATCGCTTATGTGGGAGGATGAGGCCCTCGAATATGTTTCGGGTACTGGTTGAGCCTCTGGTTTCTTAGCACCGAGCACTGCCCAAATGTCCAACTCCTCCTCCTCCTCTTCCTCGTTGACCTCCTCTTCGACGATTTCCTCAGTGGACAACTCGGGTAGTCGATTCTTGATGCACTCCTCCCGCTTCGCCTGCTCGTACTCTATTTTCCTAACAATGGGATGCTTGAGACTGGCCAAATAATCCAAAAGGCTTTTTTCCGTTTGAGTCTCGTCGCCCAAATAGGGATGCTGTTTTTCGTAATTGTTGCGACGCACGATGAGATCCGCTTCGAACTCCTCGTCTGTGTCCAGATCGCAAGCGCGACAATCGAGATGTGTGATCTTGTGGTTGGTCTGCAGACCGCAAATGACCTCGCGGCCCACAAACGGATTCAGTTTAATCGCCGCCATATCCAATCCACGCAATGGACTGTGATTCCGCAACAGATAGCTAATAACTCCGGCGATCCGGCCAGGCTCACCCATGGCGCCATTGATACTCAGCTCCCGCACATGATGTGTGCCAACGATGTCATGGACGAGCAGATACAGGCCATATTCCCCGATTGGGTTGTGTGCCAAGCCCAAATACTCCAGTGGCTTGCCCTCGGGCTCCTGCAAGGCTTGGTACCTGAGCGCATGTCCTATGGCCTCCAATGCGCCACGCTCCAGTTTATTGTACTCCAATTCCAATGCTTTCAGCATAATCCTTCGCTCAAGGAGCATCTTCAAGGCAATAGCACAACTATCGTTTAGCTGATCGTAGCCAAAATCAACGATCTCCAGATTGTCCAATTGCTTGAGAACACGCACCAAGATCAACATCTTGGTTTGATCCATGCAACTGTTCCGCAATCGGAAGACCCTCAGCTGTTCCAGGGTGCGCAATCCCTTGGCCAAATGCACCATGTCGTCATAGGAGAAGTTCAGGTGACGCTTGTGATAGTCCAGCCCCATTTCGGGACCCAGGAACTCGACGGTCAGTGAGACCAGCCGATCAAAATACCGCACGAAGCTCAAATCAATGTGGTGGCAATGCTTGGCCGGATAATCGTAGCGTTTGATGCGACGCAACAGTATCTCTTTGTTGCGGCCATCCGCTATTTTGTCCACACCATCGTCCGGCTCTGGCTCCACAGCCAAATCGAATACGCCGTCGATGGCCTTCGCCTTCTTTTTCTTCTTCTTACCCTTGGGAGCCGGCTCGGGTGGCTGGCGCCGCTGTTCACGACTCTGGTTGCGCCTTGCGTGCTCCGCCCTCTTCGCCTGCTGGAGGTTCCTCAACTGCTGTCGAGCCGCATTGCGAGCAGCACGCGCCTCTCGGCGCTTTGCTTGAAAATCGTCCTGAAAGGCATCCACTATGTGATTAACCCTTGGACTGGACTTTTTATGGGAACTGTTCAAGCTGACCCGTGACTCAACATCAACTGCTTTCGGCTTGAGCGTAATGCGCAACTGGGTTTTTGTCTTGGCCGCTGGTGTAACCGATTCCGCCTCTTCCTCTTCCTCACCCTCCTCCTCCTCCTCCTCATCAGCTGTATCCCTGTACATGTGACATTATATTAATATCAATCACTTTCAATTATCTTCAATCACTTTGATTAATCTGTCCCAATTCTAACAGAATGGTCATTCACAATAGTCTCAAAAAATTGATGCATATTACCTTTCATCACTGGATATTTCGGATAATACCGATTCGACAGATGACACGTCCAGTTCCGATTCACTTTCAACATAATGCAAAAATGCATTCTCCGTCAGCGATTGCAGATGGCGAATGTGCATCGTCCTCACATATTGGCGCACCAACTGGCCCAGCTCAGCCATCTCCTTCTCGGGCCAGTAGGCGGCCGGGCAGGATTCGACGAGCTCCACATACTTTAGGCTGATGCCCTCACCCTTCCAATCGTACTCATCGTGCCTCTCCAGCGCCAGCGATTTGTCCGAACTCTTGGCGAGCACCACGCGACGCCAAAAACGCACATCGTCCACAAAATAGCAATCCTTTAGCGGCAGATTCACGTCCAGGGCATCGTAATGAATGCGCAACTTCAGTGGATCCTGTTTCACGGGCGGCGCAATGTATCTGGTGCCCAATTTGGCCAGGGCACGCACACACAGATTCGCCAGGGTGCCCAGGCGTTCGTTCTCAATAAATGCCTCGGCGTAAACCTCGCGATTCCCCTCGCTGAGGAGTCGCCTCGTCCCATTGGAGGTGCGGTACAGCTCGTATTCCAACAGCAACTCCGGCTCATTGGGTACGGCAAAGGTATTTAAGTTTGCCGGTGGCAAACCCACCAACTCATCCTCATCATCCATGGCGATGAATCCTAAAGTAAATTGTGTTTTTACCTTCTGTTGTTAATTTTGGTGTGTGTAGAAAGTATAACCGACTCCTGCAAATTCTGTATTGCTTTGAAATCTTTCTAAATGCAGACTTGATCAGATTTTAGAAAATAAATAAATAATACAACAGACATATTTTTGGAAATGCTAATGAAATTTATTTTGCTTTGTTATATTTGGAAAATAATTATAAAAATCAGAAGATTTTTATTAGTTTTCAGGGCGTTTTTAATTTGAGATGGTTTTTTTCGAGTGTACATAGCAAAAGGAGATTTTCTGTCTGCCTCATTATCTTTCTTCCTCTCTCCAACTCTCAACCTCTACTTGTCCCTCTTTGTCTAAATCCCAAGTTGCTCAAATTGTAAATACTTACATTCTAAATGGCTTCATTGCTTGGCCTGGCGAATAACATCTTCGTTGGACTCCAAATGAGCTGCCCCTGTGGCGCTTGAGAGCTTGGCTTTGGCGCTGGCGTCAGACCCCGGCCAACCGAGGCCCAAAACCCAAACCAAAAACTCAAACTCGAACCCGGGTCTGACCTCGAGGCAGCTTTTGGGCACGCCAACATCGGTACCGTCGAAAACTTAAACGACAACGACGCATTGTTTCCACCACAGATGCTCTCTGCTTCCTCCCTCTCCGTCTCTTTCTCTCTCCCTCTCTCTTTCCTTCCCTGTCTCTCTTTGTCTAACTGCGTATCAGTCTGGGGCTGCAGTTGATGATGATGACTTAATCGCTGATCTGAGTTCGCATAGGTGGGCGTTATAGTGATTTATTATTCCGCTTGGACACGCACTATAAAAAACGGACTGGCTCAGCCATAAAACACGAAGTTCAACGAGTTCGCCAAAGCAACGAATTGTCGATGCACTTTAGAAAAAAGAGGAAAAGTAAGAATAAGAAGAAAGTAAGAATGAAATTAAGTTCGAGTATTTCGTGCGGGAGTCTCTGATTGCTGTAGCATTAAATAAAATAACTAAACTTTTTGATATACTTAATATTCAAAATGGGGCTTATATTTATTCATTCATTCTTTTGAATACATATTGAGACTCATATTCATACTTATGCTCCTTTACATACTCATATTCATATCCATATTCATTTCAAATTTTATATACATACGTCAGATTCATATTCGTATTCATATTCATATTCATATTCATATTCATATATATCATATTGCTATTCATATTCATCTTCTTATACTACTTTATGCTCATATTCATATTCAAGTAGATACTCATATTCATATTTATTCATTCTCCTTCAGCATTTCACATATGTTGCTTGCAGTATTTCCAACGTGCTGGCCAAGTTAACACGCAAACGCATAGGCAAAATAACAGTGCATTTTAAAACGGTATGAGGTCTAGGTCTGAATAAAAGATTTAAAAAAAAAATATAAATAAAACCAGTTGAATGTGCGTCGTTTTAACTGGGCTGGCGTTGCTGTTGGCGTTTGTCTTTGTTTAAGTTTACTTTACTTTTGCCTGACATTAGTTTGCCCTACTGCTTTAATTTCTCGCTCAGTTTGCGGCCTCCTGATTGCTTCCGAGCTGGGTGGTAAAAGCGTCCCACCTCTCTAGCCCCATTTGGTGCCGGTGTCGGTGGCGGTGTTGGTGTTAATGTCGTTGGTGTTGATAACTGGGTCCTTGCTGTTGCCCAGAACCGAGCGTTCAAATTATAAACATATATCACAGATGGCGGTCGCAGCTGTGCGCCAGTTTTCAGCCGCTTAACGCTGCAATGCCATAATCATCATCATCGTCATCCTTCTCATAAAAGAAAGAGACGGGGACACACACCATTTATTTATGCACTTGACTTGCGTGGCGCGCCGCCAGGCCAATTGGGTTCCCAAAGAGGGGTGTAGGGGGTGTGGAGGGGCATCATGTGCAAAAGGGCCACCCTTAATGAGCGTATCATATTTCACACATGTCTGCGCCGCTGCTTAAGCAGTCAACACCTTTGTCGCCTCTGCTACTGCTTCTTCTTCTTCTTCTTCGTCCTTTTTTGTTGAGTTTTCGAGTGCAACTTGAAAATGGTTTGTGAGTGCACTCAGTGCAGACAGCTTCAGCAGCAGCAACTGTGAATCATTGTTGTTATGAATTTAACATTTTTTAGCTTCTCTTTTGCTTACAGTAAATAAATAAATAATTGCTAACTGGCGCATCGAAAAAGTTTTGCACAAAACTTACTCCGACGAGCATTAAAAGTTTTTTAAGTTTTTCACAACTTGTTTAAGTGTATTTATAGCGTATGTGCTGCAGAAAGTTATGTCTGACTATGAATAATATATTTTCATAAGCCAGTTAGAAGACAAAGTTCTAAAAATTATATTTTTAAGTTCGCTCACTAGGCAGACAATGCACAGAGGCATCAATTCAACAAAAAGTGCATTAGGAATAATTATGAAAAATATGAAAACTTTATTAAAAATACAAAATAATTACACAGAAAGAATTCGCTTATATTATTTATTTAAAGAATTTTTGTGGTTTCAGAGATTCTATCTAAATAGCAACCTAACTGTTGCTAAAACCAAAGTGCCTCTCAAATTTGGATGAAGCTTAAAGCCGTCCAACTCAATTTTGAAAGCCACTTAAAGAAGTTTCACAAATAATGTTAATTAGTTTGGGTAAACAGAACAAGTATAAGTATTATGTAGTTAAAAACTTGAGCAGCCTATGAAAATATAACCTCGAGTGAGGCAACAATTGTGGCAAGTGCGATTATGAAGTAACCAAGTTACCAACTACAACAAGCGTAGCCTTGAAATGAAGTCATAAGCAGCATAATTGCTGTAAATGGAGCGTTCTCAAGAATACACACACACACACACACACGCATACACACACAGGCAAATCTAGCTCCAGCTTCAGCTCCGCGGAGCACCGATGTCGTAATCATTAGGCACGTCAGCAATTAGACGTGATGTTAAATGAGCTGCAGCAGATATGTCAACGAGTTATGGCTGCAAATGAGATGAAGATGTGGCTAAAAGAGATCATAAGGTGAACAGTGCAAAAATGATGTGGAACTAAGCAGATTGTAATGTGGAAAATGAAAATCCACACACCAGACGTGGCCACAAAGACATGGCCACAAAGCAACAGCAGGAGCAACATCATCACAAGCGCTCCTAGCTTTAAAGACACGCACATTAATTATGTTAATGTAACAATGGAACTGTTGCACACTCTGACACAGCGAAAGAGAGAGTAAGAGAGAGAGAGAGATAGCGAGTGACGGAGAGACAGAAAGAGAGAGGGAGAAGAAGAGTCAAAAAAGTCACATAACTCATAATGCCATTTCCGCTTAATGTCTGAAGTCAGAAGTCTTGGCCAGACATAAGAGCACTAGAACTTTAAGCACGACTTCATTAAAACTTGTGCAACATTTTGTCTTCTTAGTCAGGACAGACAGCCACAAGACAACCAGCCAGCCAAGGAATCAGGACAAAGTCGCTGCCAAATCCAAACAGAGAAAACTTGCAAACTGGCAAACAGACAATCTGCAGCCGTGCCTAATGACTACAAAAATAGCCAAATGCAGTTTAATTTATGACCCAACGCCAACAACTGACCATGTGAGAACTGCAATGTCCAGTTTTCAGTGTTCACTGTTCACTGTTCACTGTGTTCACTGTGTTCACTGTTCAGTTTTCAATGTTCACATATCCCAGCGAGTGGTGCTTAAAAAGTTTGCTAAATTATCACATGAAATTCATTCGATCACTTAAACTCCATTTAATTATTGTTTACAATGCTAATATTTCTTTAAAAAGGGTTAGTTTCAGCGCTTGTGTGGCGCCATATGCGTGTGCACAATAAGTGGCGTTCTCGCGTCATGCGACGCAGCAGCAACAACAGTAGCAGCAGGTGCAAATAGCATAGCCAGCTGTGGCCAAGAAGAGCCAATTCTATGCGGAGCAAACCTGCGAGATTTGTCAGCGCAAATGTGTCAATGGCAAAACGCTGTCCAAGCGTGTGAAAACAGTGCACAACAAAATTAAGGCGTTCACCTGCAACGTGTGCGGCAAGGCGAGCCTGATAATCCACATGCGTCAGCACACGGCTGAGAAGCCGCTCAAGTGTGTGCAGTGGAAGTTCTCCACGAGGGAGCCCAGTTCGCTTGACAAGCATCGCCAGCGACACGGCAATCCAGCAGTAGCCACATCGAATACTTCCCAGAATTCTCCATCCTAAGTCTTCAGTTTAAAAGTATTTAAATGCCATTTTCCGCGTTTCAATTTAAAGCTTCATTTATTGGGTTTTTTTGGTTTTACTTTTTCCATTTTATGTTTAATATCATTTTAGAATCTGATATAATTTTTATTTTTAATTTTAATCTTACAACATTTTGAAATTTTGCTTATGTTGGTTCACGTTTTTTTTTTTGGTTTAATTAATTAATTTGAATATTTAAACTAGTTCGTTAATTTTAAAAATCTAACCTTAAATGGTCTTTCAACTTGGTTTTTTTTTCTTTTGCTAGACGCTTATCCGGGTTCTGTGTATTTTTGTCATGTTTGTACCAGAAAATATAAAAACGATTCTGATTTATGCAATATTTAAAATGTAATGAATTAAATTCAAAGTTATAGATTTGATGTCATTATAATATTTTGTAAGTAATTTTATTATCGTTTATTTTATTTCCAAAATTGTGGTTTCCTCTCAACACATTACCAGTTGTTAATCTTCCTTTCATTTATATATTATTTTTGATTTAAATGTGTATTTAAATAGCACTCACGTTGCAAGCTGCTTAACTGGATATTTAATGCGATAGCCGATAGCCTGTTTCAGCCATCAAACTGCAGCATCTGGCTTACTCTGGTTTCGCCCCTCCACTGACAACCCTCGCCCCCCCTTCCACAACACCCCTTTCCCATGCTGCTTGTAGCCTGCATCAAAGTTGCATTGGGGAGACTGTGGCAGCAGTTTAGTGATTTATGCTGGCCACTTGCTGCGTTGCCACTAACTCTAAGTCTTATTTTTGCTATCAGCGGATTCAGAAATTGCTTGATAAAAACAGCTGAAACCCGCCAAAAACAAGCGCAAATAAAGCGAGATATAGAGAGATATTTCGAGATATCATATATCTTATGTGGTGTGGTATTGATAGATACCAATAAAATTTATGTAAACTTATTGTTCATGCCTGAAAGTAGGCCATAAACGGCGCCAATCTCTTGGTAATATCCATCACCTTTTAGCAACAAAAGTGGTATTTTTGTATCCAACTATTTTTAAGCATTATAAAGTGAAAGAAAATAAAATGTGTTTTTCTCTGTGACTACAAATCGCGAGTTAACGGATATCATCTTCCCATTTTCAAATTGTGGCCGAAAGACGCCTGCCCCACTGCAAACCATTATGAAATATGAACGAGGTTGAACCACTGTAGATGCGCCTAGGACTAGGACGAGGTGTGCACCCAGAGTCTATTAATACACAACAAAATATATAGATGCTCGACAGCGGGTGCAGTTCAAGGCCAACTGCAATCAGGCCATCAATCAAAACATAATATAAAAAATACAAAAATACCGACAAGGATTGCCTTGAAAGCAACCAAACCTCAAAACCAATTTGCTGTCCTGCGAACAATGCATAATTACTGATAATGATTTTGTGCATTGTTAAGGTTGCAATAGGCCGTCTATTGTTCTGGCCACGAACGAGAATGCGAATGCGAATGCGAATGCGCTTATGAATTGGGCCTGGTTGGCAACTCCTGCGCAATGATTGCCCCTTGCCAGTTGCTGGCTTAGTTATGAGATAGATGCAGTCGACGTTGGCAGTTCTTGGCCATTTTCTGTTCGCTTTGACGATAAAATAATAAAAATTGATTTGCGCGTCAGAGGTTTGGACGATCAAATTTTACAACAGTGCGCGTCATGTGAAATTATCATTAAACACGAGCTCATCCTCATCAACAGATCAGCAGACCCCCCCCCCCCCCTCTCCCCTGTCCCCTAACCAACCCTCGCCCTTAGCCCAACAGCAGGAGTGTGGCCTGTTGCGGAGATTACAAATCATAGTTAACGACTTGTTGTTGAGCTCACGAATCCCAGATTCCAAATCACAGATGAGACAGGTGAGGCACGTGAGGCAAGCGATGCAACAGATGCAAAAGGTGTTGTTGTTGTTGTGGTTGAAGAGGCAGCTATGAATTTCAATTAAACTGTTTCGATGCAATTTTTCACACCTTGCCCCTTGTTGCGGTTGCAAGCCAACTAATTGAGCAGTCAAGTTGCATTTAGGCATTAGGGTGGTGCAAGTAATCAATTACAACAATATTCACAGAAATTAAATTCCATTATGGCAACATGAATAAAATTCAGATGAAAACTCAATGAAGAGCAAATTGGTATTCCTTAATATTAGAATCGGTTCGCTTTTAACAATTTATATCAGTTTTCGATTTCCTTTTTTATATTTTATTAAGAATTTTAAACTGCAAACACATTCGGAAGAATTTCAAATATGATTCAATGCTAAGAAAACGAAAACAAATATTCCATTTATCCATTATCGCCGTCTCACTCACACCATCAACAGAACTTATTTCATGCATAAGCGCTCTCTACCGTCAAAATACAAAACTACTATGATAAATGCAAGCAACAATTCGAATGGTCTGATCTGGCTAGAAAAAGGCTATGTTGGCACTACTGCTGTGTGCCAGCACGAACCGACGTGAAGTTGGCTGTGCATGCGCGTACATGAACCAAAAGAGCTGCTTTCATAGCCATCAGTCTTCAACAGTCACCAACCGCACATACAAAAGCTGAGTGGCGCCAAAAGCGCCACCTAGTCGAAATAAATGTTAAACACAATCATTTTCTAACAATTTTATTTAAACCAATATTTAAGCAAATATTTAATGAAACATAAACCTAAAGCGAAAGAAATTCCAGATCTGATTTTAATACAGTGCGTTGTTCATGTTTTATTTGTTTGCTTTTTTTTATATTTTAAATATAGTTTTATATATGCAGCTATAATAGTTATTTAAAATTTGAATACTACATTGTTTAATTGTTAATTTTCTTTGATTTCTTTAAACTAAATGACCTTTAAGCTACGTTTTTTGTTTGTGTTTGCTCCATCTGCTCTCTCAATCTTCTCTCAATCGATTCTCTCAATCTGATGCTCTCTTGCTTCTTTCCACCTGCGTTTCTATTGTTTGCTACTCTAATGTGCTAGATACGTATATTTATGTATGTATACATAAAGTTATATATATGGTAGTTAGTCATTAATTTACAATACATTAATTATAGAATATTATAAACAATTTCATATTTTCATATTTTTTGCTGCTCGCGAAGAATTGTTGTTATGCTTGTTTTGTTGTTGAGATTAATGTTAAAAACTATATAATACATTCAAAGTCTTGGCATTAAAGAATAATTGTTGTTGTTTTTTTTTTTTCAAAACAAAATAATTAAATTATTTTGCGCTGGTTTACAATTTTGTCTCACACACATACACATACATATAAATAAATTAAAGTTGTTACTTTATGTTGAATCATTTGATTTTCTTTTTTTTTCTGTTTCATTCTTTGTACTCAAAACTGTACGAAAAACGCGCGCAAAACGCGGCTGCGATTCCGCAGCGTCGTAAAACGCGATAAGCCTTTCATAAGAAGCCCATGTCGAGGGCGGTGTAAAGCGCACGAATGTCGCTGTGTGCGGAGATGCGCCAGAACGGAAAGTTCATGGCCTTGGCAGCGGACTCCTCCTCGGCGCCATCGCCAATCACGACGTAGGTGCTCTTGCGCCCAAAGCGCGTCACAATCCGCTCATAACAAGTCTCCTGACCTGTGGGACAAAACAGTGACGATTATTATAGAATTTGGAAATTGGGTAATAATTGGTTTTTAGGTAACTCACCAATCTTGTGGGCACTGTAGATGTTCTCAATGTTGAATATGCTGCCCAGGCCGAAGAGCATCACTTTGGCCAGCGCCGGCGCCAGCTGCGTCGAAGTGACCAGCACATTGACGCAGTTCTCGCGCTGGGCAATCATGCTGAGACACTTCAGCGCCAAGGTGGCCCAATTGTCGGTGGCCACCTCGATCTCGGAGCGGATCTGCAGCCACACATCCCGCTTGCCAGGACCCAACAAAGTGCCAACACTAAAAGAGACAGACAGACAGAGAGAGAGAGAGAGAGTGAGAGAGAGGGAATCCGATTAGTAAAGTGCTTAACTACAAGTATAATAACATAATTAGATCAAGGAACTCAATTAATAAAATTAAATCAATTATTAATAGATTATTCTGATTAATGTCCGCTGTAGTACTTACTTGCCCCTGTAGCTGTTGTAGATGTCCTTGATCTTGCGATAGCGAAACGCCAGCTTGCGCATCCAATCCACACCGCCGCGAACGCCCGTGGGCAGGCAGAGATTGGGTGGCGCACCTGGTGGGTTGCCCGTGTGGAAGCCGTCGGTGGCAAAGTTATAGGCGCTCAGATCCTGGCCATTGTCATCAGAGCTGACGTCGTCGATGTGCACCTGATCGCACTCCTCGATCTCGTTGAAGAAGAAGTGCGTATCGGCCATGTTGAAGACCATCTCCTCCATGCGATAGGCGATGGTCATCAGGGTGCTGTGGTCTTTGGTGTAGCGATTGGCATAGCTGCCCGACAGCAGCGTGTGGAAGATGATCAGCGTCTCGTCCAGATCCCAGACGAATACACGTTCCGGCGGCTTCACCGTCTCCCCATTGCCTGTATCCGATGCTGTGCTGCGCGTCGGACTCGGCTGCTGATGCCGTCGCCCGCGCGCCCTGCCCGTCTTGCCCGTCGGCGTCGTTTTGGCTGCTGTCGCTGAGCCACCACCACCACCTGCACTGCTGCCACCGCTGGAGTTGAGCGTTGCGGATGAGGAAGTCGCCGTCGCTGCATTGACAACCTGAACGCCCGCATTCGGTGACATCGAGATGGGCAGCGGGGGCGAGTGCGGCGAGTGTGTGGCCGGATGTACGGGTGTCGTTGAATGCGTGTCCGTTGGACTCTCGGAGAGATTCGATGAGGCGGTGGCCACATGAAAGCCATGACTGGCACTCGAGCTGGGCGAACTCACCGCATACGGTGAATAATTGGCCGGATTATAATAGTTACCATACTGTTCGTTATAATATCCGCCATAATCCTGCTGACCAAAATTATTGTAGCCCGCATAGGGATTGCTATAAAGCTGGGAATTATTGTTGCCCCCACTCGCATAGCTCGAGGAGAGATACGCGGCAGCTGCAGCGCCCGGCTCCATTTTGGCGCCACGTGCCGCACTCGCAGCGGCATACGGTGTCCCATAGCCGGAGTAGAACGGCGGCGGCGTATACTGCTGCATGCTGTTGTAGTAGTAATAATCATGTTTGCTATCATACACAGCGGCAGCGGCAGCTGCCACAGCTGACGAGTTCACGGACGCCGTGCTGTCAACACAGCCGTAGACGGCAGCGGCGGCCGCAGCAGCGGATGCATTGTCCAGCGGATGAGAGTGGATCGCCTGGCCGGGACTGCGGGACTCGGATTTGACGGCCGGCGCAAGGCTGCCGCTGCTGCTGCTGTTGCCGGCACCGCTGCTGTTCGTCTCGTGCGCCCAATGCGACATGGCAGCTGGATGGGCCACGCCCACGCCCACGACACCAACGCCCACCTCATCGCTGGCCTGCTGCTGATATGTGGAGAAGCTGCTGCCCGACGATTGTGCAAAGCTTGAGCCGGCAGCAGCTAGGCTGCAGCTGCTCGGATTTGGATTCGAGTTCGAATTCTGGATGTGGTTGCTGTTACTGTTGTTGTTGCTGGCAAAGTGATTGCTAAGCGCGCCAATTGTTGGCTGCAGCGGTTGGATTTGTGGCGGCAGTCCGAGTGGGCTGCACTGCCCGGCCACGCCCACGCCAATGCCAACGCCCACGCTGGCGCCGGCACTGCTGGGCCCATTGCTGGTGGCCAACACGGCGCTTGAATGTGTCTGTTGTTGTTGTTGTTGCTGCTGCTGCTGCTGTTGGTGTTGTTGCTGTTGTTGCTGCTGCTGCTGTTGGTGTTGCTGTTGTTGTTGCTGTTGGCTTTGGCAGAGACTAAAAGCACATAAAAAAGAAAGATAAGAATGAGTGAGAATGTTGAGTTGGGTTCCGTTTTCCACTTTTCAAGTCATGGATTCTTTATGTAATGTATTTTAACTGAGAATACAATTCAGTATATATACATATATATGCTTCCGATCCGATTGTGTCCCTTGCTCTTTATTTTTAAGTTTCTTACTTAAATATAAATGAATTTACTTATATTGAACAAAAATTATACATAGCTAAAGACAAGAATACTTAGCAAATACAATCCAGATAATTGTGAGGAATAATATCAATACAAAAATAATGAATAATTATAATAAAAAGGTGATTTTCTTAATTAATTACTGTATTACATATTTTGCTAGTCTGTATAATCTGTAATCATAATAATTTGTCAATTCTTCAGTTGATCTTGTTAAACCAAAAACTCCTAATAAATATGCAGATTTACTCATACTTCCAAGGAACTGCTGCTACCTATATAATACATATTTCTTATCCATAACCATAACCAATTATCCTAGCTCAACCGGCGACTACTCCAAATGCGGGGACACAAAGGAGCAAACATGGAGAGAAAGGCGGAGATGGAGAGAAACAAAAACGTTTTGCTCGTTAAGTAAACTCATAAAATAATTTCCAATAATCTTTAAACAGCCATAAAATTAACGGCACGTTGTCGTTCTTATTGTTGCAGTCGTCGTCAAAATTGACGTCGTCGTCGTCGTCGTCGTCATCGTTTGCTTAGAACCGACCAAAAAAGTCAAGTGTGTCGCAGTCGCTCTCAAAATCTTGTCAAGTGTTATAAATATTGTTCAGCGCTCTCTCTCTCTCTCTCTCTCTTTCTCTCTCTGTCTGTCTCTCTGTTTGCTTGGCATAAAAGAGGAAATCATTTGAAATGCCTTTTGAAAGGCACTTAAGAGGCCCATAGCCCTGCATCTCATGCCCCTTCCCTTTGCCAAACCCAATCCATTGACGGCATGTGCGGACAAGTCCCGTAGTCCGAAGCATGTGTGCAGCAAATGTTTGACTGCTTAAGCATCGACAAATTCTTTTGTTGTTATTCTCTTAATCTTCCTCCTCCTCCTCCATCTTCTTCTTCGTCTAACTCAGATTCTTCATCTTCTAATTCCTATTTAACTAGCTTGAATTGTTGAAACAAATTAAGTAGACTAATTTCGAGGAGCCCAATAAAAACCAAAGTCCAATAAGAAATCTAATAAATCACCGCTCGAAAAATCAAAACAAATGAAATATGCGCAGTCATTCAAATATTGTTGAGGCCTATTTCGAAGCAGCTGGTAATCCAATCCTTCCCGTCTGCAATTATATGAAGTTGTTCAAACAATATGCCTCCGGGCTCCCTCCTACGCCTGGGCCATAACATAATCTGTTGTGTCTGTGCGCAATTTATCAAATATTATTTATTTATGCTCTCAAACCCACAGAGAGAGCTGTTGTGCGGTTGTCGCAAGTTCAGGTGAGACACAAGACACCGTTATCTAGCTCGATATTAACAATTTAAGAAATGACTAAACATTAAATTTAATCAAACATCAGATGAAAGTATCTTTTAATCAACACAAGTTCTTGTGCAAGAACTTTAAGTACGTCTAATGACGATCAAATTAGTTACTAAATGTGAGAGAAATAATTATTTGTTATTTCCAAAGTCCAACAGATTTGTGTTGCCTCTTAAAGAGGCAAGTATCAAGTTTCATTAGAGTAAAGTAAACTATTTGGATAATATTTAAAGCTCAGCCAGTTTACACACATAATAATTTTCTCTATATTTGGTTATTTCTTGCCCCTTTTTTTTGGTTGTTGTGGCATGCTTTCCAATCCCATTTGTCGTAATTTTTCATATTTTCTTTTTAACAATGCAATCGACCAGGAAGAGGTAAATAAAGTGCCCAATTTCCTTGGGAATTTGACACCTACAGACTTGGGACACTATTCCCTTGGCAGCAGCCTAAAAAAAGGGCAACAAAGGGATCCACACAAATCGGAGGGGGGACATGAAGTGTGTGAAAAATGAGGCGTGTGCTGCTTTTTGGGGGGGCAGGCAGCTGATGTCAGTTTCGATGCATAAAGATTTTCGATTTAAGTGAGATGAGAAATGAGCAAGCAGCAAATGTGTCTTATAAATGCCACACAATTTAAACAAAAGGAGCTGCATTTAATAGGCCTACGACCTGTTTAATAACCGTTAAGCCGCCCTAAGCCTCTTAAGTAGTTGGGCATGGCTCGTTATTTTCTTCTTCTTTTTTTTGGTACTTTGTGCCAAGTGTTAAGTGCTCTGACACTCTGCCGTTTCTTTTTAAATATTTCTCAACTCAGGCATGCGGGAAATTCCTTGAATTCTTTGCGTGCTGAAAAACGTGGCATGTGTTGTGCCGAAATGCGAAGGGTCCACATGCAAAATGCAATTGAAATTTGTCAAAATTTGTGAACACTTGTTGTTGCTGTTGTTGCCGGCAAGTGTGAAGCGGGATCTGGGACGTTACTGTTACAAATTGTCTATGCTTACAGCTGCAAGGATACCCAACATGTGCACAAATACTGCATAGTCCTGCTCAGACAAATTAGAAAATGTTTTTTTTATGATTTAAGCAAGTGCATCCAGTCTTAGGATACTAATCGGTCTCTTGAGAGGACTATAAAGTCGCTTGGCAATCTAGTTATAATCAGTAGCGGAAACTGTCGATTTTGTGTCAATGACGAGGAATCCTCGAAGCATATCATTTAAAATTGTGTCGCCTTAGCCAAAGGAAAATGCAGTATCCTGTAGAAACATGTCGTAGGCTAGAAAACCATAGAAAGCCTCAATCTGACAAAAATGATTGAATCCATGCAAGTATCAGGGTTGATGGTAGAGCTTTGGGCTCAGAAGGGAAAGTATAGAAGATCACTATCTAATTCAGAAACTTAAAGACATAAATAGTCAGTTAAGTTATTCACAAAATAAGAAAAACTATTAATTATCTAAATTACCCACTTAAAATTACATATGAATAATAATGATACAAGCTTAACCCTTACGTAGTTATATTTCTTTTGTTTATTTCAATTTAGATTTAAGCATATAATTTCCATTATCTCAATTCAATTCATTGAATTTGTAGGATTGTATAATAATATAATATGCCATAACTATAACCGCCTATTGAGCTAATTTTTACGCTTATAACTACAAACTTGTTGCATATAATAAGAATAAAAAATAATATAATAATATAATAACAAGGAATGCTCACCGATTGCGCTCATGTGTATCCGTGTGCTCTGTTTTGGGACGTTTAACCTGCAAGAGAAGCAAATGCAAATAATTCACATAAATATACAAAAGCCCAATTGGACATTATATAAATGTCTCGAGCATTATCATTTTGCTGTTGTTTATAAACAAAGCACGTTGTCTTTTTTGGCGTCGCCCCAACACCTCAGCGGGTTTCTCTGCGGCTGGTTTCCGCTGAGGTTGGCTTTTCTTCATTCTTTTGTTTTGCCTGAAACTCTATTTGACTTTTATGCGACGCAATGAAACACAAACACAAACCAAATATAAATAAAGGAAAACAGCACATTTTACATAATTTGCACTCGCCATTTGCTTGGCCAGCGAATTCAACGTGCGTGGGAAAAAGTTTTACTGGGTTGATGTTGATGTTGATGTTGATGGGTTGCAAGAGCCGCTTTCGGCGCCATTGCCAATTGGGGTGCCAGACTGCCATGTGACGAGTGGCCAACAAATTGCCGCGGGGACACAGCAGGTGGCTCAAAATGCTGCCTGCAAAGTTGGGAGTGCCACCAAAAAGGAGCTAACGATAGAAGCAACAGAAGTCAAGCTAAGCTGATGAAGGCAACTCCACCTAAATGAGACAGGCCAGGAATCACATTAGCCAAGATGTTGATTGGAACTGGCAAAACAATACCAAGAAGAACTCAAAGAGAGGCAACCACAAGGACCTCTTAATAAGGATATAAATAAACTTAATAAAAGCTAAAACTTAACGCCAGAGTTAACATTTTATAAAGAACGATTTTTTTAAGGATTAACCCTAGATGAGAAATACCAATTAAATTACATATTAAGCAAAGGTCTCTAAGACTTCAGATCGAATAAATATGATATTAAGAAAGGGAATAAGTGGGTTTCAAGCACAAGTTAATGTCAGAATAGTCAAAGCCAACGCAAATAGAAAAAAGAGTTTTCAACAAAGAAAACTAAAACCAAAATCAAGTCTTATGTAAATTGATTCCCATGAATAAAGGGTTGACAAAGTGGTAAAATCTGAACATCATTCAGAGAAAACAAAAGAGACAAATGAAATTCAAAAGAATTTCAAAAAAGTTACAAGCAATTACTCAAAGCTCAGTAACGACCGAAAAGCAGATAGAAGTTAAGGAAAAATTGCGATTATAAATTCCACAAGTTATTAGCCAATAAGCAGTTCAATCGAAGGATGCGATTATGACACTGAAACGGAAGCCGGATGAGGCAAGAAGGGAAACGAATGCTGTGATTGGTGACCTACAGCAGGCAAAAGCTGCATGAATTTATGGCCACGAATTTGACATGGCTGCATTCGTGAGCCGCTTTTGTTGGCCACACACACGCACACTCGCACACACACACACACACACACATACACACACACCGTGTTCATCATATTTGTGCGTTTGTTTTCTTTTTGTTTTTTTGGCAAATTTGTGCTCAACGGTAGCGCTTAATGACGCGTTGCTGCAGTTTTGGGAGTCAATATATTTGTTTGTTTTTGTTTTTGGATGGGGCTAAAGCTGAGCTTGCGTGTTGCACGGATTATTTTGGGGCATGGGGTAGCCGCAACTGAAACCGAGACACGAATGCAAAACGAATGCAACGCAACCTTTTACTAAACTAATTTATGGCACAAACTGACAACGTAAACATTAACACAGACGGACAGAGAGAAATACACAACAAGGAGGCGATGCTGGGTTGCCTGGCTGGCTGGCTGGCTCATCACGAGAGAGTCCAAGATATATATATATATATATTTATATATAAAGACCTGTTTTGAGCATCTTTAACCAAATTCCTGTGATCGTAATCTTTTGTCTCTCTGCTGCTTTAGACAGCAGATTAAAACAGACAAGAGAGAAAAGGCTGCCAGCAGCAGCAGCCACACACAAACAACACACAAAAGACAACACAACGAGAAGACGGCGACAAATTTTTATTTTTTTTTATTTATTTTTTTTTATTAACTTGCCCGCCTGGCTTGGACCTCAGAGTCTGTGGCATCAGCAGCAGCAGCAGCAGAAGACTGGACCCTACTAAGCCCCTAACAGATAAACATCGAAATAAACAACAAAAATTTGTAGCTCCCTCGCGTTGTTGTCATTTGTATTTCGACGGTTTGTTGTTGTTCTTGTTGTTGTTTTTGTTGTATTGTTCGATTTTATTGTTGTTGCTGTGTTTGTTGTTATTTCTTTTGTTGTTGTTGCTGTTGTTGACTGGGGGCCACGACCTATGCGCCTTAACACTTTGGCACGTTAATTACGTGGGACAATCAACAATCGCCAAGTGTCAATCGCTTCGGCCATAATCAATATTTTGACTGCTTGCTCAGTGGTGGCTGAGGCACAGGCAGACGGACAGGGGGTAGCGGGGCATTAGGCAGGGGGCATGGCAACGATTCTTTCTTTTCATTTCTTGGCCCAAAGTGGCACATAAATTACATGCAGCGCATTGTCGCAGTTGAATTATGGCGTGTTAATTTTTACGATTACGGCTTAAACTTAATTAAAATGTGATTAATGTCGCCAGTTGCGCTTTGGGCCTTTTGTATGCCAGGCTCCTTAAATTGTCATAAAACTGCCCCAGTACGAGTACAAGAAAAAAAAAGGGACCTGCTGCACTCGGCTGCCTCAGCTGCATCAACTGCATCCACTGCGTCAACTGGTCAAACTCCCTCAACGCTATAATTTATGCTCTATTAATATTTCGCCTTAAAGCACACACACATACTGACTCACACACACACACTCACACGCACACATGCTTTTACAATATTCCTCATCCGAATCTTCCGACTTTGTTTTAGCCAAGTGCAGGCTCCCCATAAAAGTTGTTGTTTGTCGTTTTGACGTTGGCTGTGGCTCCATTAAATCGGGTCTGTTCCTTCGGAGAGAACACATTGAGCTCTTGAGTAATATATGGAAAGTCTAAGGCTAAGCTATTAAATATATTATATAATCAGCACAAGTAGTTTGAGAGACTTACAAAAAGGAATGAAAACTCTGGCTTAAGATAGCGATAAGATAAGGTCTCATTTTTTTTGGCAGATTTCTTTGTTTAAAGGGTTGTCAGTGAAATAGGTGCGTGTTGCATAAAGTTAAGAAAACTTAATTTTACTTAAGGACTTTTTTGGTTTGCGGAAGGTAAGATGTGATAAAACTAATTGCTACAAAGACTTAGCGCTGCAATCAAATAATATTAAATGGGTCGGGTATATCATTGAAGAGCTATATAAAAAGAAGTGTATATAAATGACTCAATCGGACTTGTCAGACTACATTTGCTCCTAAAGGTCTTGCTGTTGTTACACAACTTGAATTAATTGTATATGTCTTAAATTATAATTGTTGTCTTTACAACATAACTCAGCGCAATTGGCTTAAGTTACTGACTTTAATTTGCCATTAATTTCCATGTGTAGCCATTTGATAAGTTGTTTGTATGCCTAATAAATACATCAGTTAAGTTTATTTATGCTGACTATTATTCATATCTGTCTTATATTATTCACACAACCTTGCATTTAAATAAATTTCAATTAAAAATGTATTCAAATTAATATTTACCATTGCGATTACTGTAATATATATCTGCTGGATTATTGTCATAATTTAACTAATTAAACTTCTTTATTATGAAAGTAGAAAGAACTGTGCATTTAAATAAATGTTAGTTCAAATGTAATATTTAATATTTATTTACTATCTGGCAATTTAAATTAACTCAAAGGGTATTTGCTTAATTTAAGTCTGGATTAACTAAAGTGATTTAATTGAAAGGTTTGGACTAGTTTGTGTCCATAAGTTTCCACACAAACCTATCTCAACCGCATTCTCAGCTAGGTGAACTCTCCTCGAAGACGAAGTGTCTCCAAATGTTGGCGAAGCCATTCAAACAAACCACAGAATCAACTGCAGCAACAACATCCAAATCAACAACAACAAAAAAAACAATAATAATATTAACCGACGGCAAAAGCCGCAGACATGATTAAAACACAAAAAAAAGTTAAATATTTGTGGATTTGTGGAGCGAATCAGCGACTTGTTGGCACTTTTAAGGCTTTGCTCAAGCTAAGATTTATGAGGCGGCAATTGTTGTTGGAATTGTTTGTTTATTACCTTTGGTTCGATCATTTTATCAATTAATCCGCAACGCGGCGCTGCATAGTTGTACGGCATTAGGGTGACCATTTTGCTAGGATTGAGTCAACTACAACACTTTTGGCAGGCAGTATGTAAAGATGTTTTGTTATTCAATGCGTTGTCATTTGATAAACGTAGTATAACACTCGCACACACACATACACACACACATACACATGCACAGCGCGTAGTATAAGAAATATGTATTGAATTGATGTTTCAGTTAAGCGAGCTGCGCTTACGTCGTAGCGGCCGCTTTGAGTAGCTCGAGGGAACTGAATGAAGTGTTGCTTGCGTTGTCGGCTGCCGTTCGAGTGGACTGAATTCGGTTTTCGATTCTGAGTGAAAATCTCGGCATTGGGCGAGTGCCGCAATCGCTCAAAACGAGTTTGCGAGCGAGCGCTGGAGCGAACAGTTCGGCATGCGCCGACGCCAGCTATCTCGCTCACGCGCAGCAATGGTGCGCCGGGGCCCCGCCCATTTGGCTCGACGAGGGTGGGTTGCCCCGTCGCACAGTTTCACGCTTTTCCATGCCATCGTTCATCTATGTATTTATTTGAATTCTATTTAAGTTGTACGTTTTTGTTCTCTCCTTCTCCGTGATGCGGGCGAAAACAAACGAATTGTCAATCAAACATTTTGGCTGATTTCACAAATGTTTTAATGCGCATCAATTAATTAATAATTCAATTTAGCGTCGCCTCATTATTCAAAGTAATAAAATTCAATCCCATGCATTTTAATTGGTTTAATCTTCAGCTTGCTAACGTAGACCTTTCAAAATCAAACTCAAATTGAAAAACCCGATATCAAAGTGGGCCTCGGCTCGGGTATATTGCATTTATTTGAAATTTTATAGCCATAGAGATGATAACCATAAAGATGATAACCGACGCTGAGACATACTCAATGGCGAAATCAAACATGAAAATAATATGTCCATATATCTCAGTGGATCTTACTCACATTTAATAGAAATCACCATCTAAATTACAGTGTTTATTTGATGAATCAGCTCAACAATTTTAAATTATTTCACTAACAGAAATTTTGTGTAAATTTGCTAATTTTGTGAAGTCAAATCATTTATTGAAAGCCAACAGAAGGCAGTTCGCAGTAGTAATTTGTTAAGTTATTGCCCTTTGTAAAATTATCAACAATTACAATACGTCTATATATGTATATGTATATAGTATATGTACATTTCACAGTTTTAGCCAATCAGTAGGCTATTGTAATTGTTTCTTAGCCTATTTTTCCTGAAAACAAGTAAATTTCCCTTCGCAATATATATTTTTGTGTAATCTGAAAGTGGTGCCACAAGGCAGTATGTAAACCACTTTATTTATTTAACGCTTAAATTAGTGAATAAACTTTCAAGTCTTTGTCCACATGGAATTACACGTAAACAAAGCAGACTCATAATGCCAACAAGAACAACAACACGATACAGTAAATATAACAAGAGAACACAACTGGCCAATCGATTCATGCACCGGAATTCTAGCTAATAAACATTACCATCCCACAAGTGCAATTTCAGGCGCCAGTCGCCACTTGCCAAAACAAAATAAAAGGCGTATCGAGCTTGTATGTTTGTATGTTTGTACATACACAAAACAAAACTAACTAAAAGTACTTGTTCATTAAGTATTTAACTTATACTGAATAAATTCCTTGACTAGGCAAGTCAATTAGATCAGCCAAATATTTGTAAAATTCTTTTTAGTTATATATTATTAGCATATAGAATTACGCTTATTATGTATCACAAGGTAATTTAATCAGAAAACACATAAACACAACTAACGAAAAGTTTCTTGAGTACTTATTGACTCAATATTTATTACACGCAAAATAAATGCTTTGACTAGAGAAGCCAATTAGATATGGTAAATATTTGTAAAATAAATGTTACCAATAAGTGTGGCTTATTCTAAACAACACAAAACAAATTCATTGACTAGTTAGGCCAATTAGAAAATCTGAATAATTTTGGAATAACTGTTAATAATAAATATGCTACAAATGAATGCTTTTCTCATTGTTATTATAGATTGAATTAAGTTGTAATTTTAATGATTTAAATATATTAATTATTATTTATCAATAAATTAATGCCCATATACATATTTAGTAATTATTAAAACAACATGAAATGCAAGTAAATATATTTCGGCAAACGAAACCAAAATCAAAGAGAAAAAAGCGAATAACAATTGGCATAATGCAATTGCTTTTGGCCAGCTGCCATTTACAAATGCCATTTACAAGTGAAATTGTGCAAGCAATTCCGCAATTTGCTTTTGGGGCGGAAGTGCATGACACACTTACTTCAGTAAGCAAGTTGAAGCGCACTTTTAACCCAGCGCTGAACCCGGAGCTCTGATTGCTGAGCCAGCTAAAAGAAATGCAGCTGAATTGCCAGAGTTGGGAGTTTTGGGGCATTAAATATGCCTTAATCGGTTTAGCACGATCGCGAGACAACATGTCGTCAATTATATCTACGCGCGATCATCAGCCGCCAGTTCAGTGATCAGGGTGCTCAGTGCCCAGTGCCCAGTTCGTACTACCCCCTCCCAACTCAACCCCACTCTGCCACCAACTCCTGTTCCCCTTCCCTTGCGTTCTGTGTTTTGCCATTCCAAGTTGGACCGGGCTGTAAACAAATCTGCGCACAATTTGCTGCATTTGCAGATATTGCTTCGTTTATGTTTTTGTTTTTTTTTTTGTTTTTGTGTGAAGCTGGAGCCGGTTGCCTTTTGCATGTTGCTGAGTCTCGCACATTTGTTTGTCGGGAGTTGGGGAGCAGTTGGAGCTGGCTAGCTGGAGTCGTCGTTTACCGGTCGTCTGTCGTCCGCGTTGAACGTGCTGATCGTGCGCTCGCCGAAGGCAGGCGCACAAAGTGTTTAAGATTTACGTTCAGTTTTGATCGGCCTGGACCTCCCCGGTGCTGTAGTATATGTATATGTATTTATATATACGTATTTATACATATATATATGTGTGTATGTAAGGCAGCAAGAGGTGCACAAAACTGAGTTACAGAGTCAGAGAGTAAAATACTTTGATAGCTAGCTAGTCTCGCGCATTCAGGATCGGGCGCCATTTTGCTGCCCCCGGGTTCAACACCTGAGCTGCCCACACTCTGCCTCTCGACTCTGCTTCTCTTTATCACTCTCTCATGCGTGTTGAACGATAATCGCGCGCATTTTTACAACTTGATCTGAAGCTGGGGACTCGCTTGAGCATCTAGATAAGGTCTTGGCTCCGCCAGACACAACAACCAATTGCTGTTGTTATCCTCGTCGTCGTCGTCGTCGTCGTCGTCGTCGTCGTCGTCGTCGTCGTCGTCGTTGTTGTTTGTTGTCATTTGTCGCCGGTTGTTGCTTGTCTTGTAAGCTCGACACTCTGGAAGCATTGCCGAATTTTACAAATAAAATAAAAATACAAACAACAGCAAAAAAAAAAAGGAAAGCAAAAAATAAATCGTGATGCGTCATGCAGTGCTTGAAACTTGGCCTACAATTGGGTCGAGTCTTATTAAGCTGATACTCGAATTTGGATGGCCCCACAAACATCGTTGTCAGCGCATGCCAAAGCTCTGATTCGCAGGCATTTCAAGCTGATATCCATCGAGCCACACGAGCCATATGTATAAATTACACAGCCAAACAGGCTGAAGATTTCACATAGTATGCCATTGTATTTTCTATGCTAATTTCAGAGAAAAATGCGCTGAGGCATGCAGCAAATTGCAACAAATTGCACTAACCACAAGATACATAAAATAGCATAGCTGAGCACATCAAGAATTCAACATGTCTGCAGCAAGTGTAAACTTTGCACACTGCATAAATTACAAAATGTGCCAGCCTAGCAAAAACATTTCATTCAAAAGTAACTCATAGATATATTTATATATTTATTCAATGTTGAATAATATAAAAAAAATGTCATCATTTTAAAATTCAAATTAAAGTTAGAAATTCAGTTGTATAAAATTAAGAGGGAGTTAATAATAAAATTAATTGTATGTGAAATTAATCAATATTTATTGCAAGGATTGTGAAAATCCAGAAAAACTCAACCATCCCAAATATTGTCAAAATCTTTAAGCATTTAACAAAAATATAGAATTACGATTCTTAAGTCAGCTAATCCAAGAATCTATATATATATATATAAATGAACAATTTTATAAACTCTTGCATTTTTGAATGAATTGATAGTATAAAATATTTATTACTTAATTCATTTTTGGATATATAGATTTGTATCATTAAATAGGTGCAAGAAATGAATTGAAATTGCAGATTGTCTGAAGTTTAGAACTCGTCTTTAAAGTACTTAAAAAAATTTACAAGATAATTGCTTTTAAGCTAAAGATCAGTAAATTTATAGAAATAGACTTCAAATACCAAAATATTAATGAGCAAATGCGTTTTGGAATTGTATTCAACGTGTTTTTTTAGTCAAGTCCTATAATTTATTATGGCAACACAAATAGCAATAAACGTAATATTTAAAAATATTATGGTTCAGCTACTGCAGTTTTGTGTAAAATTTATAAAATTTAATGGACTTTTTTAATGATTACAAAACATAAACTCGTATAACCTAATATAGCCATAAAAGTAAATGCTGAACCCACTACTGTGTGACTGAAAGCTAATATCGATGCTGAACTGAGCCCAATAAAAACATTTTGTTGTTTTTCAGAAACGCCTTAAGTGCCACACACAGGGCAATCAAAAGAATTTTTATGAATCAAAATGCATATGAAACAATGACTTGGACTATGTATGAATGTAGGCGTCTGTGCGTTTTGCGGCCCCTCAGAGACGAGGCGAAAATAAACCGAGCCATAAATTGCATTTGCACTCGATCAGATAGAGGCAGAGAGAGAGAGAAAGAGAGAGAGAGAGAGAGAGAGAGAGAGGGAGAGAGAGGAGCTCGTCACTTGCTGAGTCGCTGCTGCTGTCGCTATGGATGACCACCGGGGTTGCCACGGAAC
Organism: Drosophila nr. medialis 2 BK-2023a; assembly: GCA_035044325.1. Taxonomy (NCBI): domain Eukaryota; kingdom Metazoa; phylum Arthropoda; class Insecta; order Diptera; family Drosophilidae; genus Drosophila; species Drosophila nr. medialis 2 BK-2023a. The sequence continues at coordinate 2,080,441 of JAWNMH010000394.1, forward strand.
GCCTCGTTTATGCTTTCATTCTGCTGAAAATTATGCGGAACCCGTGTTTGTGTTTGAGGCACGCGCCAATGCCACTGCAGCACAACAGCGCGGGAGCGGAGAGCTTGATAAGTGGCAGTAGCTACAGCATTGCTTGCATTGCCATGGTGACCTCAGCAAAACAAACATTGGTCAGGAATTTTCATTAAAAGCCGACCCCAGAAGAGCACTCCTGCAGGCACCACGCCATAGTCACCCCATCCACCCTGCTGCCATTGCCCGGGCAACCTGCCACCACCCACGTAGCCCGAGCTGGCAGCGAAGTGTGTCAACTGTCACTTGGAATAGGCATCAAAACCGATGAACACTCCCGCTCATAAGCCAAAAAGGATGGGTGGAAAAAAAACACCAGCAGGTTGATACTCGTATACCCCATACAAAAATAACAAGCGATGCGGGTGTAATGTGCGGACACCAAAAAAAAGAAAAAATACAATATAATTATAAATCTAAGTATAGTTAAAAAACTAATTTGATTAATATAATTTCCATTCATCAGAATTTGACTAAGGCGAACTGCTCTGAAAATTTAATTTTTTTATTTTCTCCAACAGTGCAATAAAAGCTTTGGCATTTTACATTTTAGTAACGTCAGATTTATTAAATAATTTTTAAATATTTTAACTTTTTACAACAATTACTCCCTTCTAAATGATGGTCTGTTTTGAGTCCACAAATAAATAAATAAATGAAATTGGAACAGAGCCAGCAGGTACAGGGTATCACCTGTGTCTAATATGCAGATATTAGTGGCATAAGCAGCGTGTGGCTTGTTTTACCTGTGGCTGCGACTCTCTAATTAATTTAATTATGCGCTCTCGACTTGCGCGTGTCAAAAACGCAACAACAACAACAACAATAACAGCAACAACAACAACAGCAACAAATTAAATAGTCACGCCTGGGCGAGCTCTAATCAAATGCAAACCGTGTACAGTGAACACCACGCACAACCGCCCGCAAGTATGCAGCATATGTTCCCCTTAGTCCTTGTTGTTGTCGGTTGCCAGGCCTATGAAATTTAATTTGCCAACAGTAAAAAAAAAGGAGGCAGGCAAAACGCACCCCTCGACTCGAGCATCGCTGACAAATTGAATTTGTAAAGTTACAGCAACAGCAATAACAAATCATTGGGGAAATGCTGATGCGGATGCTGTGTGGTAACATTAGACCACTCTCTCCCTCTCTCTCTCTCTCTCTCTCTTTCTGTGCCTCTGGCCATGTTACGCTCGTCTGGGCGGCCTTTCCAACTTGGCCAGCCCGCGAAAGTAAAGTGAAATCGTAGCCCAAGGGTTGGCTGCTTGGCCAGTGGGCACAGTTATGGGCGGTGGGGCGTGACAGTTGAAAAACAGGCTAAAAAAAACATACACACTACACAATTATTAACACTTATTAATGTTGAGGTTTTTATAGATGGCACCCAGGGGCTTCAATTAAAGCTAAAAGTGCGAACAGCTGCCTCAAACGCCAGTCGCACTTCAGTTCAGTTCTGTCGCCCCTGGGGGGGCGTCGGGGTTGCTTTAAGTAGTCATTAAGATTGAGTGCGACATGATTTTTAAAAAGCGATAATATACATAACACACACAGCTGGCACTCGATTGGAAGCGCAAACTTCCCTAAGCCAATTCGCGTACATCCCCGCGGGGAGATGTTTCCTTGCAATTAGCCGCAAACCTTTGACTCTCATTTCTCGACCTAGTTTTAAGGACGATCTATTGACAGCTATTGTCCTCTAATTAAACAACAATGTTGACCTTTTCTCAAGATGTCACGGCCAAAGTTCAATGCGAATTTATTTAATTTATTTTTATTTTTTATACCCAAAAAAATATATGTCAAAAATTGTGCCAAGAAATCGGAGGCTTTGTTTGCTAATTAAATCTGTAATTGGCAAGGGAAACAACCCTCAGGAGTGCGTCTTAGCCCTTTACATGTCTTAACCCTTTCAATGTAACCCTTGGATAATCAGCTGCGTCTAGTTAAAGTTTATGTTGGGAAAATTGTGTAGAAAATTGCCCAAAATGATTACAATAAAATTATTTTCCCTTCCACATCTTTTTCAAACCTCTCAAAAGACTTGCAGAAAGACACAAAATCAAGTTTGGGAAAATGAAAAGATTTTTTGATGCGGATTTTTTTATTCTAACTTGGAGATTTTGAAAAAAGAGCAAATTTCAAAATAATAAAAAAAAATTCGAGCATAATAAATTATGGGAACTCCATCTGACCAAGCAACTAGATAGAAATTGAGACAAATATGGGCTTCTCTTAAGTGCCATCTCTGTATACAGGTTGCACACGAAAATACTTAAGTTAAGTAGTAGAACAACATTTATTGTAACTAGAAAAGAACAGTCAATAGCTACTAACCGATTCACATTATAAGAATCGAAAACTGAAGCAAAAACTGTGCCAACTGCGACTGCGACTGCGGCGCTGGGCAACTTGAAGTGAGCAACCCAATACCACAATGGTCGTCGCTATCAATTACTCAACTCTCGAGGCAACCCTAACGCTCGGATGGATCAGTTTCAGTACGGACCTTGGCCACATTAACTCTACACAACAAGAATAGAATATGGTATGTACAAAAATATAAATGTGTATAAAATAGAAATAGAAATAGAAATAAAAAATATAAATAGAAATAGTTGATTATTTCCGTTAGACTTAATTACTTAAATCGCAAGGCCGTTGCAAAAGATATCCCATTACAAATATACCAGCAAAAGTACAGTAAAAACCAATAAACCAACTGTTGTTGTTTAAGTGCAAGTTTTAAGAGTGGCAGGCCAAGTTTCGTTGCTGCTGAACAGGTGCTGGGATTTTATTATTATTATTTTTTTTTTAGGTACTCTGCAAGCGATCGAGGAACTATCGAATTTCGCCAATCAATGAGAGCAATGAGCCAAGGAGAGAGAGAGAAAGAGTAAGAGAGAGAGAGAGAGAGGGAGAGAGGTGAATGTTGGCATTTTGGCTGCCAATTGTGCGGCTTGCAATGCAGTTTTTGTTTTCCATTTCCCAGGGCCAAGCGCTGCAAAGCCTGCGAGAAAAATGTGCATCGAGAAATTTGATATTTTATGCTGAGTGTCCGGAAAAAGGCCGTTGCCGTTGTTAGGGGCGCACGGCAGAGACAGGAGGCAGCGGCAAAGACAGGCGGCCATTTCGTGGTAAAAATTATGAAAAAGGAAAAAAATTATAAATATATATAAGGAGGAAAACTGTCACGACTGCTAACGAGCAATGCGATCGCTGGCTTCAAGTCAAAGGTCGCACTCTGATTGCCGACAAATTTGTCTCAAAAACTTGCGAGCCGCTTAATTGCAACAGACAGAGAGAGAGAGAGAGGGAGAGAGAGAGAGAGGGGGATAGGGTTGCCATCCAACTGACTGCCTGTCTGCGCCTTTTGATTGACAACAGCCACACCTAAGTAAACCCAAAAGATAACACGGCAGCAACTGCTCCGCGCTTCTGCTCCTCGCAGCTCCAACTGCCACTTGATTGAACCGGAAATGAGGCGCAACCCCGAGACCGAAACCGCATTTTGTTTTCACAGGCTGCTCCCCACTTGACCCGCCGCGGCCCGCTTCCCAAAATCAAAGTGCCGTACCATTATACGGTTATATCGAATACCCCTTGCCCGGGAGGGCATGCTCCTGTCAAGCATTCTTCTGTCTTGCAACAAAATGTTTTACATCAATTTCAGCGCTTCCCAGAATGCAGCAAGCAGCAAACTGGAATTATCCTCTTCCTCATCATCATCATCATCATCATCATCATCTGCAACATCATTAACGTAACTGTCAAATAATTATGACAAGTTCATTTCGTTGTAGTTTCGCTCATTTGTTTAGTTTCCCACTTTAATTCTGTTGCTGTTGTTCCGCTTTAACGAGAATTGCTGTAAGCAGAGAGGCAGCGCCCCCACCCCAACGCCCTCCGCCTCCTTAGCCCCCTACCCAGCACCAATTAACGGGGCGATGTGAATGTGCGCGCTTTTTGATGTGACAGTTGCCTGAGGTTGCGTATCGGCGGCGTGTCGCCTCAAAAAGCTATAGATGCTGATGCACATCATGGAATATCAATATGCTGTATCCCGCTGCTACACTGCGAACAAAATCAGCCTGAATTCCAAACTATTTCCAAACTATGGCCAAACTTTTTACTTATATTATCTATTAAGCATTAGTAATTAAAACTTTTACATAAGCCACAAAAATTTTAAGATATATTTTGCGCTCTAATTTTAAGTAGTTTTGATTCGTATATTTAAAACTTTTTCTAAAAACAAGAACATTTTTCTATATATCAAGGTGACTTCCATTTAAAGAAGTTTTTCTAAATTTCAGGACGATTTTTATGTCTGAGTGTATATATTTATATATTTTGTATTTTGTATTTACACAAACTGTTTCGCATTGAGCTGTGATCGACAATTTGATTTTAAGGCTACCAAAAAGTATGCTATGAGGTTTCATGGAATCTCAAACATGCTGTGATTTGTTGACTGTTTGATGAACTTTTTTATAATTTAAATATCGATTTCTGTATAATCCGATATATGCTTTACATAATATCTTAGCACAATATTCAGCTATAAAGCTTATCAAAATTAACTATAAGTCAAAAATGGGTATTAAATTGAAAGCTGTTCTAAAATACTCAACGCTGGCACACAGGTGGATATTATTTATCAAATAAACACAGATAGCACCTTTAATTTAACAAACGCCCAGACAGCACTCAAGAGCAGCTAGTACCCCACCAGTGAGTTGGCCATTAGTGTCGTGACCAGCTATTGCGTCAACTGGCACTTTCACCCCATCTATTTTGAAAATGATGAAATTGAAGCAATATAAATATAGCTGACTGGCGGCTATCTATAGCCGAGACGCAGCTCAAAATATGCTGTCGAATGTGACAATTGATTGTGTGCAGACCTGTTCGACCTGTCTAATGCCTGGCGAAGACAGCTATTTGTGGAACGGCTTTTAAATATAGAACTGTGCCGTTTGATGAGTCAGAGCTATGCAAATCCTGCAAAATGGCCACAAGAGCTGGCCAAATATTTGCAGTCATTAGTGGGCATTAGAGGCTAAATCCGAACTGAAAATAAACAAACGGATGCATCATTCAGCAGGCAGGTTGCTCTAATTTACGCTCAACAGCACTGACAGGCGACATAAAACAGGATAAAGGGGCTTAGCGGCAAGCGGCAGACGCCGTTCTCTCGACAGTTGAGCGGATTATATGTGCCTGCCACGGCAACAGGAGTACGAACAGGAACAGGAACAGAAACAAAGCAGCTACCTCAACCCATGGGCTATGAGATGTCCTTCCCCCCTCAATGCTTTCTTGTTGAGTGGCATTTGAGTGACTGCCACGTTGCATATTATGTAATCCAAGTAACTTACATGATAAACTTCATGCATAAATCTTGTGGTTTTTTAGCCAAGAATGACGGCAGCTTCAAGCTGACAAGCAGTATTATTATTATGGCGGTAGCAAGGGAAACGATAAGCCAAATAGCATGCAACAATTATCTTGATGCAAGAGTTGTTGCTAAAAATCAAAAGTAGTTGTAAAATATACAGTCAGATTTATGAAACCCATGCTTCTTGCTAAGCAATTATTTATAAAGAGGCATAAATTACCTGGAAACTTTTACCTTAATACACATTTCATGTTGAAATTGAATCAGTTTTAAGAATTAATTTGGCAATAATTAACTTGAAGGTATAAAGATTGAGAGGGCTGTGAGATTCAAACTTGTAGCTTTCTTTAATTTACAATAGGTTTATCTGCTTATCAAGCACAGTAGAAGCACAATATTTTCATTTGATTTGCTTATGATATCAAAGAATTGCAAAAATGGCAACTTAACTGGCAAACTTCAGTCGATTTCGAACAGCTAACCCACAAATGACATTGACAAAGAACCTGATCCTCGGACAGACGCAGTTCGAACCCGTGCCTATTGCAAGTGCCCCTTTAAGCTGGCGGATATTTGATTATTTGTTTGTTTATTTGAAAGTTTTGTTATTGCTACTGTGAAATACAGTTTCAAAGCAAAAGAAAAAACAAACAACTTTGAGACGTGTAAACAAACAAACAAGTTTATATCGCCACTGTCTTTCAGCTCTCCCCTCTCTGTCACCCTCTCTCTGATTTTCCATCTTTGCCTGCTGAAACAGGTAGCTGAAGTGCAGATCCCATCTCTTTACTCTGGCTGCACTTCCTGTGCCACGCCCAACAAATATCGAACAGAAAAACATACCATTTGCCATTTAAGCCTGCTGTTGACCCTTGTGAAACACAAAACATAATAAGACGGATTAGCAGTGCACAGATTGCAGATTATGCTGTAAAAATGTCGCAGGACATTAAGCCGAAGCTGTCCCAGAAAAAAAATAAAATTAAAATATTTAAATGCTTTGGGGGCGTGGCATGTAATGGAGAGTGCGCTCCACAGAAATGAGCAGCAACCGCATATAAAATTAAAAAACCCGCAGCGCTCAAATCCTGCGGGGGCAACACGGCCAATGCTGCTGCTGCTTCTGCTCCCTACTCCAGCCATTGCTGGCACTGCTACTGCCACTGCCACTGCCACTGCTTCTGCTGCTGTCTGCATTGTTTGTTGTTATAATGGCGCGCCCGTAGCGAACAGCAACAACAACGAAAAGCGCAAGGCATCTGCACGGCGTCCTTTTGTACATTTTGCTGCTCCTTTTGACTACTCAAATTTCAATGAAATTATCCTGACGGCATTTGTCTGTGTGTATATGTGTATGTGTGTGTGTGTGTGTGTGTGTGTGTGTGTGTGTGTGTGTGAGCACAACAATGCTGAATAAAAATTTCGCTGAAATTATTTGCTAATGGCTTCAACAGCAGCCAGCCTGAAGCCCGAGTGCTCAGCCCGCAGCAGCAGGCAACGAGCTCGTTCCGTTGCTTTGGCATTTGCATTTATGAGATTGACAAATAGACAAACAAAATGGCGCCCCACAAAAAAGCACATCGATGGCCGCCATTTTGTAGCGCAAACGGCTCCACAAAAATATATACATAAACTGTATTTATGTGTTTGCCTGGCAACAGCAATAGCAGCAGCAGCAGCGCAAATTGCTTTGCTCCAAAACTCCGCTCAAGTTACGCCAGAGGCAAAAGCGAACGTAACGGTAATGAGCTTTGGCTGTCCAGGCAACACAGCAAAAGAGAGCGCAGGAGACAGAAAAAGAGAGAGAGCGTGCAAAGGAGCACACTTACACAAACAGACCTGCACACAAACGCATAATAACTGTCAATCAAAAAAGAAATCAACAACTCAATAGTTATCTACACAGATCTACACCAACACACACATACACCTACACACACACTAACACACATACATGCCTGACCTACTGGCTTTGCGTTTGCATTTAGCTGGCAATATTTGCTTTTGTGGTTTCTATTTCTGGTCAAATGATTCGTACTCGATCGACAGGATAAACAGGCAGTTCTTTGCCCTTTTTAAGCTGAAATTTCCCTTTTGCCTTTGCCTGTCTGCTGCCATTGTCTGCTTTCTGGCCGCATTTAAAGGCTCATTCTATTATTTTGCTTTTTCTTTGGATTTTTTGGGCAAAATGCGCAGTAGCCAAAACAGTTTGCGTTTTTGATTTCTTACAGCTCACTGCCAGAGAGATCAGAGCCTTGGCATCTAGGACCTTGGATCTAGACGGCGCATTAAAGGCTTGTAATTATGCGCAGTTGATGCGGAAAATAATTCATCTTCCCCTGTGAGTCGAAGTCAGATTTGGAGACTTAAGCGCTGCAGAAGTTAAAAAGTTGAGTTTGTAAGAGCTGAAGAGTTTAGAAATTCTCGGGCGAAGATTGTGCGCATTATGCAATATGTGTGTGGTCGAAAGAAATTTTATTTAACACAAGAATTGGTCACAGCTGCTAAAGACAGTTAAATCATAAAGCTTAGAAATCTTATGGTAAGATCGTGAGCATTATGAAAGTGGCCTGCAGAAATATAAAAAATATACTTTTACATAAACAGAAAAATCACATTTTACTAACACTTTCTAGATTAGATTATCTGGAAACGGTTTTGTGCACAACCGAAAGGTTTTACGTATATCGTTATTATAAGTGACGTAAGAAGATGAGGAACATAGATAGAGACAACTCGAAGCTCGAAGAGAGGGAGAATCACGGAATGGTAAATAATTCCAGAATTAAAGGCCGGGGCTCAGCTCACCTTGTAGTAATCCAGCGTTGAAAAGTTTTGATAGCACGGCACATTATACAACATATTCCAGGCGTTGTTGTTGCTGTTGCTGCTGTTGCAGTTGCAGTTGCTTATCAAATGGGCTGCGGCTGCGCGTGCATCACAATCGTTTAGTCGGAATCACAGCAATCAATTAACAATATGAACAAAAATAAGTATGTGTAAAATGCACTGTGTAAAATGCACTAACAAACTGCAGAGAAAAGCGTGTTAAATTGTTGAAAATATTTTGCAATTATTTAAGAATAATTTAGCACTGCACGCGCGTTGTTTAAATTTGAATGGGTCTCAACATTAACATTTTAATTTACGCTTTTACTAATTGAGCAGTTCCGTTACGCAAATTAATTTGTGCCAAATTATTTTTAACGATGCGAATTGTGTATGGTTTTTTTTGTTTGCTTTTTTTAATTTTTGGTTGTCATTTGTTTTATGGAGCCGACGGCGCAAAGCTTTTTCCGTTTTTTTATTTGCTTCTTGTTTTATTGTTGTAGCAGTCTTCCGCTCTCCCGACGAGTGTCACATAAAGCTGAGTGTCAACTAAATTTGCCCATTTGCCCATTTGAAAGCGTTGGCGTCGGCAACCCGAAGAACGAGAAGTGAGCAACAACAACAGCGTTGTGAAGCTTCAATCCACTCAAAGCAATTGTCGTCTCGCTCTGCCTGCCCTCTGTTGCGTCCGCTCTCTCTCTTTCGACCTCTGCCTCTCTCTCTCTCTTATGCGCCGAGTGCCGAGCGCTTGAGTGAGTGAGTTTTGTGGTGGATTGTTGAGTGCATTTATTGTTGGGTTTAGGGCGGCGCCAGGACAGCTGCTTTGCTGGGCATTAACGGCATTTGCAATTGTGCAGCAAGTGGGCAGCACTCAATGCTTCCTGGAAGCGCTTTCGTTTCCACGAACGGGGCTTGCACTTCGTCTGTTCTTCTTCTCTTTGATTATATTTTGTGTCCCTTGCGTTACAGTGATCTCTCGGCAATTAGAATGTTCCAGCCATAAAGCTAATGCAGTCATAAAAATACTGCCGGCTCTTAAAACTCCAACAATACTTATTTGCCACAACATTTGAAATGTATTACTACTGTTAATTAAATCATTATTAAATATAACCAAAGCCTATTCACAACTTAAACGATTTGCGTACTTTCCATCTTTGCTGGCAACCACTGTCAGCGCTTAACCCAATTTGAAAACACTTGATTGGGCGCCAGGCAAACTGTCCACTCGCATTAAGCAGCGATGCTGGAGCATAATAGGGATAGTCGTACAATATAGACAGCTACCAAGCCGCTGGTCTTTAGCCATAAAATAAAAAAAAAGCAAATGAAAATCAGGAACCCCAAATCGAATTCGAATCGAAACCAGGGCAACAGACTGTGCAATATCTTTTTTGGGTATGGGGGGGGGAGACTGGCGTCTGGCGTCTGGCGTCTGGCAACTGGCGACGATCCCAAGCAACTTTGGCAAGTTATCCCTGCACGCTTCATCGCATCGCGACAGTTGTTAACGTGTTTAATTAGCCCTGCAAATTCAATGAATTGCGACAGTAACAGTTAGGCTTAACAGCAGCGCCAACAACAGCGTCCCCAGACGATAATCAAATATTTGCGCAGCCATTTTGAAAACTCCGACTACGTCCTGCAACCCTCGTCGCCCTGGCATCCAGGCGCATGCGTGGGCACCCAAAACACACACAACAACAAAAATTGAGTTGAAATGCGCTCAATGCGCGCAGAGATTGCGGGATGGGCAACGGGGGAGGCAGAGCCTGGAGGCGTGCCCAACTCCTTTGGTGCTTGGGCGACAAGTGAATTTAACTTAAGCGAAATTAATAGCACTTTAAATTTGCTTGGCATTTGGTTTAGTTTAATGCGATTACAGAAAACAATTAGAAACTGTTGAACAGTTAAGTTTTGAGAGACAAATTTCAATTATGTAGATGGAAAACTCTTAAGGATTTTACTTGGGTTGAAGTAAGTGATACTCTTGTAGTTATACTCAAGAATTTCAAGTGAGAGCAAGATATGAATTGAAGTATTAAGGATTAAAATTAGAGATTCCTGATTTATCTCACTTTACGTTGATCGAAAAGTAATCATATATTTTGAAAATACACACAATATGCTTATATTTAATTACTAGGCATTTTGTCACAACATAAACTGGCATTCAGCTTTATTTTCTACTTAAAACAATATTTTAGTTGCAAGTGGATATCGAGTTTGATTTCATGTGCAAGTCGCACACTTATTGCATCAACTGTGGCTGGCAGAAAGGTTCATTCATAAATTCGAGAATCGACAATCGAGCAACTCTTCTCTCTCTTTCTCTCTCCCTCTCTCTCTCTCTCTCTCTCTCTCTCTCTCTCTCGGTAATAGGATTATGAGAGACACACGTGCTCAATGTCAGAGCTCAGAGTCGGGCCCCATTCTCCAATGCAGAACTGCAGCGGGCAATTGGATAGGGAGAGTAGAGGAGAGGAGTGGCGAAGGGAAGAGTTGTGTCAAGAGTGGAGAGTCGCTGGCCAGAGATTGGAATGGAATGGAAACTCAGCGCTGACGTCTCAAATGCTCGCTGCCTTTTATAGCCTTGGCTTTTATTATTAGTGACGGATTTCCGAGTCATTAGACAAAGTTATGCTTTGGACCACCGCGTATGTTTAAGCTACTTAAACGCGCCGCCCGCCCACGCCTCCTTTAGATAAGTGAGGAAGGCGATGGGAGACTTGGGCGACCTGAATGTGGTACGTGACTTGCTCGTGTCGCAATTGACAGGCGTCAGCTTAAAGCCTTAACAGCTCAGCATTTAATAAAAACAAATCAACTGATAAATGCGAGAGATTGCCACAAATGTGGGACATTCATTTGTAATTGTTGTTGTTGTTGTTGTTGTTATTGTTGCTGTTTTTGGGTGAAAGAAGGGACCCACAGCATTGCGCAGAGCGTTTCACCCACGCCACTTAAAACACAAATCAATAACTTTATTAACCATACTAAAGAAAACAAAAAACAGAAAGAAAAAAAAAACAACCACCAACAGAAACCTTTTGAGCCATGTTTTACGAGCTGAAAAGCGTCTTGTTTAACTGCCTCGGACAATGAGCACCCGCTGTGCGCGTTAAAAATCGCTGGAGTTGAATCGCTGCAGTTGGAGCCCGAGGTAACATTTAAGTTGGAGACGGGCTCAGGCTACGGGTCCTACTCCGTTTACATTGGCCGAGCGCCGTGCGCTCATACATACATATATATAATTTATGCCAACGGCTTTCTGTAGCGCCAGCTGACAGTTAGTCAGACAAAGGAAACTCAGCTGGCGATGGGCTCAGTAAACATTGAAATGAGTCAGTGGTGTAAGAGGCGTCGAAGGTACCGAAGGTTCTGCGAGTTAAAATATGATCAAATAGGGTGGAACGAAGAGGCTGACAGAGTCACTTATCAAGTCTGTTTGCAGCAGATGAATCCCAGTTAATCAATTAATGCTTACAACCCCTCAACTAACTCACTCACACATGTCCGCTAACAGACACAAAGCGGGTAGGGGAAAAATAGAAAGAGACACACAGAGAGAGAGAGAGAGAGAGAGAGAGAGAGAGAGAGAGAGAGAGTGAGAGTGAGAGAAGGAATATGCAATACAGATTTTTTTTAAATTATATTTGAGATCGCTTTTTATAACATTAACATTATAATAAAGACTTAATTAAAGAAACATCTACTGCGAAATGGAGCTAACCTTACTGAATTACTTTTCTTCAATATCGGCCTTACTCGAATATGGAACTAGTTTTTTCCTGAAAGTACCTATAACCTTAATACAACTTTCTGATGATAAAGTCATCATCGAAGATTATTCTAAAGCGAAATGTTTTTGAACTTTAAAGCTACATTTGGCCAATATCAGTCATAATCTAAAACTCAACTGTTTTTTTTCAAAAACGATCTGCAAACCAATAATAATAATACAAAATGGCTGATTATGGAAAACTACACAAATTAAATTCAATTCAATTTCAAATTTGAATTCAAATTCAAATCTGCTTAGTATCCTTCAGCACATCGTCTGCCGCAATTGAACTCTTTGAGCGACACACCGTGCGAATGAAACCCCCTATATATATACATAGATCCCCTAGCGATACCGCCCGCTGTCAACCTATCAGATTCAAGTTTATTGACTTTTGTGTATATGTATTTGGCTGATGTTACTTTTTGTTGTTTTTGCTTTTTTTTTTTTTTTTGTTCTTCTGTTTAGCCGCTGGCATTGTAAACGGCGCCAGATTTCGAGACAGTCACCAATTCAGTGCCTGTCCAGCCATGTACACAAGTCATTATTATTTGATAGGGTCAAGTGTCGGGCAGTAGAAAAACACAACAAGAATACAGCAAAATAGCAAATTACACAAATGCATATAAATAAATGTCTGGAACGTCAAGAACAGAAAGAACACAATGACAAATTGAGGGGTCAAAGCATTTAGTGAATAGCGGAGAACATTTTAATTGATGGGCATCTGTACAATATTAGTCCACATCAGAATCGGATACGAAAGTGGAGATGTTAACTGAATTAACTAGAAATCAGAAGAAAGTTCAACTTAAGTGCAGTTATTCCAAGAATTACAGTCGTTATTCTTAAAGCAAAGTCTAATATCTAAAAATTAGTTTCAAAATTTTCAATGAAAAAAAAAAATAAGGTATAGGAAAATGAAATCAGTGTGTGTGTGTGTGTGTGTGGGAGGGAAAGTAAAGTTTAAGAAAATAACTTTAAGAAATTGATGTGATATATCGTATGTATATCACATGTGTAGGAGTGAAAGTACAAACTCATCATTTCAAATGCCACAACTTTGAGCCATAAAAAAATGCGATAACCTTTCGACTTTCAAATTCCGTTAAGAGTTTGACCAAAGAAAAAAAAAACGCCAGTGTTACTCCCAATTCCCAATTAGAATGCCCAGCCCAAAGCCCATTGCATACCAAGTCTTCGTTTAGATTCAGCGATTACACTTGGTTAATGAGGGACAAGATCAAACTCGAAACTCTGCCAGATGAGGTGGTTGGCCGGCTCATCAGTGTGTCGAGGGTCGCTTGGCACGTGTAAACGACACCCAAATTAGGAGGTAGATTATTTTATTATATGTCAGGTCCGCGGAACGCGCGCAACTTCAACTATCTCTGATGGTTGGGTCTTCCAAGAAATGCGTTAAGCTCTCCAGCAGCTACCTTCCCAACGGACTGACTGACTGACTGACTGACTGGTCATTTGATAAGCGGACGCAAGCACTCTTATCACAGTCAAATCATTGGCCAATTGGCTGCCGGCCAAGAATGGGACATTGTCATGTTAATCTCGCACCCAGCTGGCCAATATCAATTTAGAGACGTGGCGCCACTTTAATGAGCCACAAGCCAAGGCGCAGCATGCACCCCAGACACAACAGGCCGACTTAATTGAGTTATAAAAATTATATACTTTATGCATACGATTTGCATTTTTATTAGCGTCAAATGCAACGTGTGAGTGTGGGGCATTGATTTATGGCAACTGCAACTAGCAACCGACACATATTCAATCTGTGGGCGTTTTTTTTTTTCTTTGCTCTTTTTTTTTTTTTTTTGTGTAAACTGACAAATGATCAGGTGTGACTTATGACATTTCGAACATTGCCCGACAAAGATCTAAGATTTATACTTGTTTTTTTTTGAGTCTGCGACTAGCAAATCATCTCTCTCTCACACATCTACGATTTCAATGGTTGTTTCGAAAAACACTCAGATTCACAATTCCTTTTTCACTTTTTTTTGGTTGTTTTTTTTTGTGCTTTGCTTTGAGGTGTTTTGTTTGCTGCTGCAAAAACCATAAAAACCGCAAGATCAGCAACATATCAACCTGGCCAACAGCAACAACAAAAGATACAAAGATGAACAGCAAAACTAATGCAAAAAACTAGCTATTTTTTCTGGTTATTAAGAAAATATAATAAAATGGTTTAGGTGGCTTATGCGGATACTCTAACCTTTATATGGTACATGTGGAAATAATATTTGAAGTTTATGCGAGTGCATCTGAAGATTAACATTTGACAACTGGCACTAGGCATCTTTAGTACCATCCACATGATAATGTCCTGTAATATTAAAAACCCAACATTATTGTACCCCCTCAGTTGTAAAGATCTCCTTTAGAGGATAATGCCGAGTGCTTTTGTAGTGTGATTTTGCTGCCGACTGCTTGACTGTTTGTTCACTGGCAAAGCGTTACAATTTTTTTTTTTTTTTTGTATATCATCTTAATATTAGTCTGGTTTTTTGTTGTTATTGTTGTCTGTCGCTAGATTTCTTTATAATTCTACTTTATTTGTAGCACGTTTTGACATTTTTATAGCTTCAGCGGCGAGCGTTGACGACATTGCACATTTCTGCTTTAATGCTTTGCTGCACAGTGCGACAGAGATGGCGCGTGCAGCGAGCGAAAGAGACCGAACCGGGGGCCCTTTCAAAATGGCGTCTTGGGCTGTAAAGGCTTTGACATGCATATGTCAAAATTGATGGCACAACGCGAGAGAGAAGCAAGCAACATCGCTGCGTGCTGCTCACTGCTTGCTGCATGCTGCACGCTGCTTGCCGTTTGCTCCTTGCGTGCTTATCGGGCCCCAACACGTTTTGTATTTAAACGTTTCGCAGCTACCCATTTTAGGGGGCCCTCCTCCTTGTGCCTGCTGACTGCTGACTGCTGGCTGGAACACCCATTTAACAAGTCAACTTGAACGGCCAAGACCATAAATATTGGCAATTTAACAGAGTCAACAGTATGGCACTCGACGGCAACGTTGAATGCGTATCGGACCGGGTCCATAATACACCTTGTCGTACACGATGCTTATCTCTTGGAATTTCTCGTGCGTGTCGCCGTGCCAAAAACAAAAGCAACAACAACGTGCCGACTATCTAATCCAAAGTAACGACTTTCAAAATACTCTTATCTAAGATTAAATTCTTTTCAACTTGGATTCTAGCAACAAAATGAACAATGCAAAAGATATAGTACAGACATATAGTAATAGACAGTATGATAGGGAATGATGACTGTAACTAACACATATGCAAGATTTTTCCCCAAAGACAATAAGATACACAAATAGATTATAAATTTATATTCTTGGAAAAATATTTGTAAAAATATAAAAAATTTGTCATAACAAAATGTATTTTGGCTTAATTTGAGTAACTTTTTTCAACAAAATAAAAGCTAATATTTTTGTAGGTATAATAGATAAACACATAAATAGATAAATAGATAACAAATATATTTCTACACATATATTTACATATTTATAGTTTAACAGATACATATATATATATATTATGGGCTCAGATTTAAACACTTCTAAAATGAGTTGCAAACAATTTGAAAATATTATTGTGCCCCAGTTGGGACAATTGAAGGGTATAAAAGGCTGAAGCCTGGCCAGGAGCTGTCGCTCGCTGTCGTTGTTGGCATTCAGGTTGGCGGGGGGGAAACGGGCATGTGGAACGTGCGTGAAAAATTAGCCGTGGAAATGCATGTTGTGCCTGTTGTTGTTTGTTTGTTTATTTGTTGCTGTTGCTGTTGCTGTTGTGGCCTGTCGCCATTTCTCGTAGTGCAGCTAATAAGCGCAACATGCTCATAAAATTTCGAAAGCTGCCACAGTCTGATTTTATTTCACTTTAAATTGTACACGCCGCTTCAATTTTTCACCCAAGGCGCTTGACTCCAACCTAAGCTGGAGTCTTAGCTGCCTGCCTGCCCCGATTTTGGGCTTGGTTTGGGTTGCCATTTGTTTTGCATTTACATGCATCATTAGAGCGTGTTGTAAAACGCTGCCTTATGACAAATTAATAACAATGACAAAAGCATAAAAGACAAGCTTTCTATTTTAATGATGGGTTCCCAAAGTTCCCATAGCCATTCGCAAGCCAACTAAACCAGCAACAACTGAAACCGAGTTGAAAACGAAGCGTGCCAAGCATAACTTAAGTCAATGTTTACCTTCCATGTTAACCCTTGTGTGCGTCTTACTTGTGATGTTGGAATATTGAAATGAAAAGTTAAATTTTGACAGCGGTTTCATATTTTTTATAATGCAACTCAAATAGTTAATAAAAAAATATCTTATAGATTCTGTCAGGCTTAAAACTTAGTCATATCTTATAGTACATCATATACATATATATAAAATAGGATAATCAATCGAAAAAAAGCATTTCAGTTAATTTATTATGTCGGTCAATCACTCTCGACTAGAGTTCTCCTTTATCCTGCTTTATTTATATTCAAAAAGTAGCTTTAAAAATCTATTTACACTCAATCGGATTAAAAAATGTAAAGCGTATAAGGGTTAAATAAATTATTTAAGCTGGATGCTTCAGCTGTATGCCGCTTACCTGTTAATTGATAGTTACATTCTTTTCATGTGTGAATGTGTGTGTGTGTGAGGGAGTCTTCCTCTATCTTTCATCCACTCGCTCTTTCGCTCCCACGATTTGGATTGATGTTGCTAGTGTTGCTATTGTTGTTGCTGTTGCTGTTGCTGTTGGGCATAAGATGCAGACGTGTTGTTTTTTATGATGCCCAATTTTTGACAATGAAAATTATTGTGATGTCGCACGTTTTGGTGGTGTAATTTAATTAAAACGATGTTGCCACAGACCCGCATCAAGCGGTGCCCAAAACCCATGCAACGACCACCGCCAAGGCACGCTTTTCATGCGGGGTTTTCCCGGAATTTTCAGCACAGGTGACAAATGCGCGAAGTAACTGTATAATTTACAAGCTAACGAGACAGAGACGTGACGGGGGCGGGGGAGCGGGTGCAGTGGCGGGGAATATGAAAATGATGAATGGAAACGAAAACAATCACAGCTGCTGAAAGGGATGCCACTAAAAGTCAAACAAACCTCTTGACTTTGATGATATTTGCACGGCGATAGTAGACAGGACTATGGTCGGAGCAGGGAGCGGAAGTGCAAAGGCAACAAACACAGCTGTTGTGAATTTCAGAGTGGGAAAATATCACTATCTCTCTCTCTCTGTCTCTGTCCCTCTTACAGACATGAGCAAATGAAATTGCATTTGAATTTTGTTATTTGCTTTCGCTATTTCGCAGACGCAAGAAGCAACAGCAACGGAAAGTAGAAGTGTAGTAGTAGGAGTAATACGAGCAGGAGGAGGAGCATGAGTTGGAGCAGGGGGGGGCGGAGGAGTGGGAAAAACTTGTGTGGCTTCTGTTGAGCCTGTGAACCTGTTTGCTGCTCACTGCTGACTGTTGACTGAAACCATGAATGAACGACAATGACAACGGCAACGGCAACGACAACGGCAACGATAACGACGAACGTTGACTTGGACAGCATTGTCACTGTCAATATAGAAATGCACTCAAGGTAACTTCCTACTTGGCTCAGATCATATTTCAACATAACCTCTTTTTACTTTTTTGCTTGCAGATTATTGCCCTCACATCGTATCCATAGTGCCCCCGATCTGGTGCCCTCTCTACTCTCCTCGCTTCATCAACACTTAGCGGTCAACTCTGCAAACAAAATGGCGCCCTAAGCATGTGGAGGTGAGAGAGACAGAGAGAGAGAGAGAGAGAGAGAGAGAGAGAGAGAGAGAGGGAGAGGCAAGCAACGTTTGTGGGAATTTTCAATATTGATTGATTGACCACCCGACGAGTTGCAGCAGTTGGCAGTGGCAGTAGCAGTGGCAGTGGCAGTGGCAAACAGAGTTGCCAGCAAAGTCTTGACCTTTTACAGAACATTTTCAATATATTTAATGAATTTATTTTAATCTGCCTTAATCAAATAGATACATAATTAATATTTTTATATTTCATTTAATATTCTCACTGTGGAGACAGAAATTATAGTCGTAACTTGAATCGGTTGGCTTGAACATAAAATTCGCATTTTATATACATTATATAGATATATATGTTGTAGCCACATTTAATATTTAGCAATAGAATAAATATATACCTTCAGTAGTAATCAAATTCTAGTTTAGATCGCTAAAGAAACTGATATTTTTTAGCAATGACTAGAGAGCTACCTCAAGAGATAAGATTACAGTCCTTGCATCTGGGTATATATCAATTACTTCCATACAAGGATATTAAGTTGGGCAACTGTTTCTGGCTGCAGCTGCTTGTAGGCTCCAGAGAATTCAGGTTAGCAGTTCTTTTAATGCTTCGCTGCGATAAAAAGTAGAAATTTACTATCGTCAGTTGTTGGATCGTTTTTTCATTTTTTTTTTTCGGGAACAGGACTCTTTCGGGCAAATTGTTTCTTTGTATTTTCGTGCCGCAGTTCCCCCGAGAGCGCATTGAGTGGCGATTGATGACAGCATTTGTTGTGACAAGCATTAACTAGCGGTTTCACACACACATCCCTCCCCGCCCCTTAACCGCCCCCATCGACCCCAGCAGCCGACATGCGCCCCTAAAACTGGAAACAAATTGTCGTCACCTAAATACTAATGCCAACTAGCATGCCCCTAGGGATGGATGGTATCCCTATTTGGGCCACATATTAGTAAAAATAATTAATTGTGTGAAACGCATTTGCAGTAAACAATTTTTGTTTTAATTTTGGTAAGTATATAGCTTTACTTCCCACAGGTTTTGTGTTACGATCCAAATGTTATGCACCTTCTGCGTAATTGAAGTAAAGTCTTAACCATGTCGATGGAGTCGAGAAGGGGGTTGGGTGTGGGGTGTGGGGTGTGCGGTGCAGGGTGTAGGAAGAACGCCGGCCATGTTTGAATACGAGTCGCCAACATGTTTACATAAAACGGACTTGGTTTACAATATGCTCGAAAACAGTCAAACAAAATTCAAAATTCGCTGATTTTGCCAGAAAAAATATAAAAATAAAATTTAAAACTAAAACAGAAACCGGAGAAAAAAAAGTATAATTAATGTGCCGAATATTAAATACCCTTGCAAACATGTTTTTAATATAGTTTCTTTGAGCAGATCGAGTTAATGCAAACGTCATTAAACAAACTTAAACTTAAGAATAACTTTGCTAAAAACAAGCAATACAAAACCTCAATTGTTTGTATAGAACAGTTTATAACAGTTATTCAAGAATATATATTCAAGATATATGGATGCCTCCTTCAAGACACATTTCACGACAACATTTTTCAAAGGGTATACAAAGAAAGGAAAAGAGCAAAAAACTTAGATGGAATGCGCAACGCTGGCTGACTGACTGACTGACGGACTGGCTGGATGGCTGGCTGGCTGGTTAGTTGCTTGGTAATAGGATACTGAGCTGATATTGTGTCTAGTCCTCCGCATAGGGTGCATAGCTGCTTATCTGGCGCGCCACAATGTTGAGTATTTCGCGGGCAGGCATTTCTTGCTGCTCCCGGAAAATGGCCGTTATGCGTCCGCACTCCTTCACATAGTTCTCCAGCTCGCGCTGGTTGAGAGAGCGACGCGATGGCTCCTTGGACAGTAGCGCCTGCAGGCACTGCCCGGTAATGTGGGCCAGCTGCGACCGGGCCGGACTGAAAGTCTCGTCCAGATCGAAGAGCTCCAGCGGCGGTGCTGGCGGCTCACTAAAAATGGGCGGAAACGTGGCCAGTTGCAACGGCGGCAGCGGTATCTCAAATTGTGGCTTGATAATGCGCAATGGTTCGTAGTTAACGTGCAGCTGTTCGTAGACATCAATGACATCCTTGAGCAAACGATTGCTCAGCGAGCACAAGGTCATGTCAAACATTTGCTTAAAGTCTGCGGGCATCTCAGTCCCAATGGAGTCAATCAAACAGGCCTTCGGCATATCCGCCAGAAAGGCCAAGTCCGTGAAGTGTTTATTATCGTTGAGCTGTAAGAAAAAAAAAGAGGTTAACAAAAATTAAAATTAATAAAAAGTTTGCTATTTTTTATCAAATCTCATTCATACATACATATAATTATATATATATATATACACACCTCCACATCGTTAAAGTCGAGATGTGTATAGGTAATTTCGCCAGTGCCCAGCAGCTGCAGCATATACTCGAGCAGGGCATCATTGGTCTTGTCCTGCAAATACTTATCATGCCACATATAGCCGGAGCCGAGAGCTAGAATCTTTCCACCCTTGGCATTGCTATAGTAACCTGCCAGGGGTCGATTGAAGGGGTAGACAACGGGTCCAGTGGTCAGCAGCACATTGGCTGGCTCTGATACATTGAGCGTAGCGCCATATGGATACTGAAAGTGTATTTTGTACTTCTCATCGCTGAAGTCGTACTCCACTTTTTCAATGTCCCGTTTGAGAAGGTGGCGCCACATGGACTCGCAGACAACGCCGCCACCCACAATGCACTCCTTGGGATGGAAATTCTTGTAGTAATGCGGACGCACCACATTATCGCTGTTTATATAGATGCCATACTGTTCCAAAAAGAAGTTGACATTCGTGTTGAACTCCTGTTCGCCACCCTCGCCCAGCAGCACCAACAAACTGCCGCCCGACTGTTCCACATACTCCTTGAGCACCTCGAATTCATCCTCGGTGAAGCGATCCTGGGGTCCAGCTAATACAAAGATTTTGGTGCGCGACAAAAACTCCTTATTCAGTTCCACATCGGATCTGCATGTGGCAAAGATTTGTTGGTATCGAAAGAGAGATGTTCGATTAGATTCCGATTATACTCACTGCTCCACATTCCAGTGCGCTTTTAGCTTACGATGGAGCATCTTGTAGTTATCCGTAATTTGAAAGCGCTCATTTTTGGATATATCAAAACAAATTGTCGGCTTATTTGTCATATTTACTTCAATTGTTTTCTATTCTTTGCACTAAATTTGTGTTTACTCTTTTCTCGTTGCCGGGGCAACAGTAGCCCAAAGCACTTTACGGCAAGTTCACGTGCAGCATTTTTTAATTTCTTTAAGCAATTACATCTTACTTATAGTTTCACTTTTGTAATCACACACATTAAATAAATTAAATATATTTCATATATACAACGTTTTAAAAGTACAATTTTGGCGCTAATTGAAGTTAACGTAACAGCTGTTAATGCAGCGCAACCAACTTTATGTAAGTGCAAAAGTGCGCATGGCTCAGCAGTGAGCTAGTTGAACTAGTAAAACTAGTTCGATAGCGCCGCAAAAAGTAGCTCTGCAGTCGAACCAGTTGCGAACTGGAATACACAACGCATGAACCGACACCTGCCCTGAGTCTCGCTGTGAAAAATTACGAAAGAATTCGGCTGTTCATCACTCCCAAGACCAACAAACTTCTTTGCAAACGAACAATGGCATCGATCTGTGGACGCATGGCGCTTCGTGTCGCCGCACGCCAAAATTTAACATACCACTCCGTGCGTACCTGCAAAAGTAAGTACCGAGGAAGCGAGAAAAACAAAAGGCACAATTGTCATGTCCGCCTTCTCCTTGTGGCAACGGAGCCTGCCGCCAGTCGGAGCGCCTCCATGATACGGATTACATAATAAGCGCTATAGCCTCACTAGCTGCGCTCAGTCCAGCCAGCCTGGTTGCCGTGGGTGTGCGGCACAATCACAGCGTAAATTGTGTCAATTTGAAAGATGTGCAAGTGTAAAGGGGAGGTTATGTAATAACTGAAAAAAATTATGTTTTTATGTGTGTTTTTAAGGCAAAGCCGAACGCTGCCTGCAAACTGAAAAATAACTCAACTCGAGGAGTTAACAGAAGCCTGCTTATGCGCTACTAATCAGTGAGTGGAAAAAGGGCATTTGTTGAGCATTAAATAATTTATGTAACCAGTGTGTGCGCACAGCTGATTCAGAAAATAGAATGCTCAGGGGTGAAGCGGCGAAGGGATGCAAAAAACCAGTTGTACCATACAAGCAAAGATAGATTAACTGTATATGAACCTTTTATAAATACATATATATCGTTATCGATTGGCTGATTGCAGTGATGAACGATCCGATGGAGCATGCCACGGGCCTTGAGAAGCGCGAGCTGCTGCTCAAAGCGGCCGGCGACGACAATCCCTTCGACATGAAGGTGTTCAAGCGCGGTGCCGGCACCAAGGAGAACCCCAATCTGATTCCATCGGCCTTCGATGCACGCATTGTCGGCTGCATCTGTAAGTGATCGTCATTAGTGGCAAAATTGGCAAACAGCAAATTAATCTATTGCTCCATTTATGTAGGCGAAGAGGATCAGACCTACGTGCAATGGATGTGGCTGCAGAAGGGCAACCAGAAGCGTTGTGAGTGCGGACACTGGTTCAAGCTGGTTGAGAAAGCAGCTGTTTAAAGTTATTATTAATTAATTAAATAAAATAATTAATAACAAAAGGCAAACACACAACACACACAACAACTATTAAGCTAAAAGTCAACAAAAATAGTTGTCCAAATAAACAAACATCCACCCAAAAATTGAACCATTGTCAAGTTTATAAAAAGAAATTACCAAATGCAAATATGCAAAATGTTTTGAGCTGTTAGCCGAGAATTGTTGATGCGAACGAGAAGCGTGTGTAAAAATAAATTAAATTAAAACCAAATAAAACAGGGATTGTAAATGGTGACAAATTGAAGTGCACTTGTTTCACAAAGTCTGCTATAGACTTTACGAAAAATGCCCCTTCTGGGTTGCGTCCTAGTAGGCATAAATATTCGAACTATAATTCCTTCTTGATTGACAGCTTTTCATTCCTTTCCATTTGCGACAAGGGAAGCGAATCCAATATTTAACTTATAAAAGAAGCAAACAAATTAATCTACACTCTCAGATGTCGTCGTTTATATCGCGACTGCTCAAGTCTCCCTTGGCACCCAAGCGTCTCGTCTCGCAGCTGACACAAAGCGGGGAGAGAAAGTTCAATGAAATGCTGCGCCAATTTGGTCTCGAGCGGATTTTGGGCGTCTTCGGGCGCAAGGGCGTTGTGGGAGAGCGCGCCAAATCCACAGCCCCAGAGCGCTATGGTAAGTTTGAAAGGCGAACGATTCACAAGTGCGCATATATGCTGATGTCGGTTGCCTTAGAATTAATGGATGACATGGAGCTGGCCACGGGCATCTTCAAGCGTGAGTTGATGTTGCGCCAGGGCGGCTGCACGGATCCCTGGGCCATGAAGCAACCCTTGAAACGGGGTGCGGGCTTAAAGATGGATCCGACAGTCATTCCGTCGGCATTTGATGGCCGCCTGGTGGGGTGCTTGTGCCTGGGAGATCGAGGGCCCAAGTGGATGTGGCTGGAGAAGGGTGAACCCAAACGTTGCGAATGCGGGCATTACTTTGTTCTCAAGAATGTGCCAGGGGTTTAAGAGACGAAGTGGAGCGCTGAATTGACATATCCTAAAACAGATAACACACATTTTGAACTGATCTCAACACTCCAAGTTAGTGGACATTAAGAAGTTACATAAAACATTGCATGATATTATCAAAGAAGTCGTATTACATGCATCATACTTTATCGATGTTTCAGGCATGGTTTGGTTTACTATCTAAGCAATTAGTAATATTTAGTCAGGTGTACAAAAGGATCGAAAGTCACTCGAATTATTTTAATGTGTAGCCGGTTAAGAGGTAGCCACTGTTCCCACTCATGTTGACCTCGGGGTGGGTGCGATTTGGCAGTATTTGATACGTGCGCAACCAGTTGGAGGTCACGTGCAGGTTGGTCACCTTCCCGGTCGTCTTCAGCTCCATATACGTCTCGTGCAACAACTCCTTGCAGGTACTAAAGATCACCACAGGTCGCGACGGTTTCACCAGCGGCAGCAATGACTGCAATATGTTCGAAGGATGCTCTTTGGCGGCCATTACCAAACTATCGAATTTAGCATTCATAAGCGCTGCGGCCCGCTTGTTCTCCAGCTGCCAGCGTAAGGGCGCCGATTTGTTAATAGCTAAAACAAAAAACCATATTTTAAATATTAAATACCCAATAAATATATAATAAATATAGCTGTCAGAAAATAACAATACAATCTAAAAAGGAAAATCGATTGATCTAAAATCGATATCGAAGATTGCTTACCGTTGAGTGACTCATCCAGTTTGAGTTTCTTGCTATTGGGCCCAATGATGTCGCTTTGCTCCTCCGTGGTCGCATCGTTATCTTCTGAGGGAGTCGCCGTCACCGTCTCTGCTTCTGTTTGAGCTGCTTTTGCCTCCGACTGTGTCTCGGCCGTGTCGCCCTGGTAGAATTCACGCAGCACTGAGTACAGATTAACCGAGATGCAACGCTGCTGCTGTTCCAGTGGTAGCTTGAGTGCAAGAAGCGCTTGTTTTTGTGGCACATTGCCGGGATGCATGTGCACGAGCGTTGCCTGCGTGTCAGCACCAATGGAGTTCAGCATGGCCGCCGGCAGAAGTCCATTTGTGCCGCTCTCGTACAGCAAATAGCTGCCAAAGCCAGAGACGCTCGAGTACGAAATGATTTGAGATAATGTGTCCACACGAATGCCCATTACCTTCTCCGCGTCCTGTCGATGGAATATGTCGGCCATGAGACGTATGCTTGGCTGTCGGATTTGCACAAACTCAAAGTACTTCTTCTCCTTCTTCAGCAAGTATTTGTCCTGTGAGTATTCGGTGCGTGTGTGAAACGTTTTTGAGTTCTCCACCAGTTTCTCAATAATCTTGCTGGACTCGTTGCACGCCTCGCGCATCTGTTCAATGTCCTGCAAAGGAGAGCAATTTATTAGCATAGGTTTTTATAAGAAATATAATTTTCTTTGCTTACCTCTGATTTGAGTGCCTGAGCTTCGCCATTGTCGCTGATGTCGCGGTTGTCGGCTCCGCTGCTGGAAATGTTGAGGATGTCGCGTATGCTGCGCAGCTCATTTTCGCTGCACAGTTCGAGGGTGTGTTGCCGCTGGGCGCCCCGTTTGCCCGCCTTCGACTCCTTGACGCACATTTTGAAGGTGGAACCGTAGGGCTGATCTAGCAGCGACTTTAGTTCCAGATGCTCCTTGCCCAACGTCGCAGTGGCATCTAAGCTGCCGAATTTTTGTAATTTGGTGTACTTTTGACGCTGAATGACAATATAGTCACCCAATTGTATGTTCGGTGTGCTACCCATTGCGGCAAATAAACATAAACAAATGCAAAACAACAGGTAACACGTTGCTTACAACGATAAAGTGCTGCAGAATCGTAATCGTTATCGATTATTGCATTGTTCCACACTCAACTTAATCCCACAAAAATTATTTGTTAAAAAAAACCAAAACGTTTCATGTTCACTATGAGGCAAAATTTCTTGCATAGCTTAGCAATTGCAAATATAAACTATAAAAAAGATAACAAAAAAACGAACTAATGGAATTATTGCACTTTTAACTATCGATATTTTTTCGGCTCAAAAGAAATGAAAAATATCGCATACACCATGCGAGTGTTAATCCGTCGACGTTTAACCTTAATCTCTGGAGTGCATCTTTCATAACTATTATAGTTAAAAATTGAATTGTGAAATTAGTCGTGCCTTGTCTTGCCTAGCGACGACAGTAATAATACCCTTGCGCCCAAGCAAAACCGATTCGGGAGAACCCGGTTTTCGTCCAATCCAATAACTAGTGGAACTGGTGGAACCTGTTGCTAATTAACTGTTAATTGAAGCCGCGCCCGCATAGCTTCAACAACGCCGTTGCTTTTCAAACCACTCAACCGGAAAAAAAATGGTAGACAGAAAAAATGAGGAGCGTCCCTTCATTGCAAACAAACAGCCGGTGATATTGCACCCGTCATGGGAGTCGCAAATGAAAGAGGACCCCAATCGCAAGGGCTCAGGTTCTATGATGTCGAAAATTGTGACATCACTACAGCCGCCCGTTGATAAATATAAGCTGGTGTTCCTCATTTTTGTGCTGCATGGCTTGGGCACCCTGATGCCCTGGAACATGTTTATCACAGCGAAATCGTATTTTGAGGACTTCAAGTTGGGTGAAAACTACACGGTTAAAGCGGAAGTCTATCGGGGCAACTTTATGCAGAATATGGGCTTTGCTTCACAAATACCCAACGTTCTCTTCAATTGGCTAAATATATTCGTCAATTTCGGCGGTGATCTGACCAGTCGCATTGTATATAGCATTTTATTCGAGATTGTGATTCTGATAATAACAGTGGTGCTCGCCATGCTGGATTCATCCGAGGTAAGCTCATTATTGAATACGTAAACATACGTTTATCATATTTAATTGTTTATTATCATGATATTTACAAAGTGGCCGGGCATATTCTTCTGGACGACAATGACTACGATAGTGCTTATAAATATGGTGAGTACAGTAATAGATTATATAAATTTATTAATAGATCCTTAATCTAATCAATTATTTCATTTCATCATATCAGTGTAATGGCATTTATCAGAGCACAATTTATGGACTCGTCGCGTCCCTCCCTCCAAAATACACAGGTGCGGTTGTTTTGGGCGCAAACGTTAGCGGTTGCTTTGCTACCATTATGTCCATTCTCTGTGCCACGTTCTTCAGCTCGATGAGGACATCGGCCATATATTATTTTGTGACGGCTATTTTCGTTTTACTCTTATGTTTCGATACGTACTTTGCTCTACCTCTGAACAAATTCTTCCGGCATTATGAGATGTTAAACAAGTATAATGAAAAGAAATCAGATTCGAAAACTCAATTAAATGTTCCTTACTGGCAAATATTCAAGAAAGCCTCGCCACAGCTGTTTAACGTATTTTTCACGTTCTTTGTCACATTGGCCGTGTTCCCCGCAATGCATTCGGATATCAAGCGTTCTGAAAATTTTGTAATAGAAGAGAAATACTTTACCCAAGTTACGTGCTTTTTAACCTTCAATTTCTTCGCCATGCTGGGCAGCTTGACAACCTCCTGGCTCCAATGGCCCAAACCAAAATATTTGGTTGTGCCCGTCGTCATGCGTGCTATCTTCATACCCCTATTTCTCTTCTGTAATTACCAGCCGACAGATATTGCTAGAACTCTGCCTGTTTTCATTACGAACGAATGGGTATATTGGATCATTGCCATCATTATGTCATATAGCTCTGGCTATTTAAGTTCCTTGGGCATGATCTACACACCACAGACGGTCAATGCCAAATATCAGATAACCGCCGGCATGTTTGCCGCTGCTTTCCTAGTTACCGGCATTTTCTGTGGGGTATTGTTCGCGTATTTGAATCCGCTCATTGTACAACTTTGAAATTTTCTATTACTTTTTCTATTATCGAAACTAATAAATGTATATAAGCGATCAGCATGCACGTTGTTTATTCTATATATCCCATTTATATACAGACTACATAATGCCGCTTTATAGACAAAATCAAATAATTTAAATTTAACCAAGCTAACTTCTAACATCCAATCAAGTGGCCTTCAATTGAAGCAGAGTATCGCCCAGTCGGGAGCATTCGACTGCAACGTTCTTATCTATTAACATTACGTAAATAACACAACTAAAATAAGAGAAGATATTGATTAATTAATTTATTTTTGAACTTACGGCCAAACAAACTAAGTAATATTTAATTCACTTTTGTACTTTCGGCCGAAAAATCTAAATTATACTAATAATTACCTAATTCAAGTGAAATTGTAGAAGTGTTCAAATAAAGTTTTTAAACCTTTTGTAGAGAACTCATGTGTTTGCAGGAATTTTGAAGAAAAGAATTCAGCATGGCGAAGATTAACTACGCTCAGATATATATATATATGTATATATCTATATATATAAAAGGGGAAAACGTTTTGTCTTTTTATAGGTAGTTTTTGGCAGCAAAGACTAGATCAGATGGTAAATATATAGGCAGACATGACTGCATTGAGTTTAAGGTGCTGATCATGAATTATATACATATGTATGTACCTTATGTACCCAAATTGCAAGGCCATCCTTCTATATATAAATAGCACTATTTACATTGGTAAATAATCTTCAGGAGCTCACAGAATTTGGGCGATTCGCGTGGACTACGCGTCTCCAGGCCCGTTATCTGCTCCAGAGCCACCTCAACGTCGACTACATTGCACATAATTGATTGCAGGCGTTTTGGAAATTTTGTATTCGACGATCCCACCAATTCCCGCGTCGCCTCCAGCATATTGCCGAGGTCCTCCGCCTTAACGCCAATATAGCTAACCACCAGTTCCTTCACCTCCGGCAGCTGCTCAGCGATGCGAAAGCCACAATCCTGTGCATCCGAGATGCCCAGGCGCTCCAATCGCATCAGGCCAGCGGCCGGCGCTTGCAGTATCGTCTCCTCCAGATTGTGTTTATTGGCGGTCACGTCCAGTGTGGTCAGCTGCAGCTGCCCCAGTAGCTCCAACAAGTGTTCAGCCTCAATGGAGCACTCACGTGCAACAAGAGTCTTGAGGTTATGCAGACCGACCATAAACTTGCCCGTTATATAGGCACTCGAGACACTCAAACTGCGCAGATGCGTACAGCTTTTGGTTACCGTCTTGATCATGCTGTTGTTCAGATAACCATCGGTGACGCACAGCTCGCGCAGATTAGTGAGTTCAAGGCGCAGATAGAAGGCCAACTCTGGCCGCAACAGATGCCGCCCCAGATACGAATCAAAGGCCTTCTCGTGCACCTTCCATATGTACAGCTTTTCCATGTGGGCGCTCGTAAGCTCAAAGAAATACATGTAATCCTCTTTGCTCAGCGGCGACAGCGTTTCATCCGCAACGGAGACTTCCCGAAATTGCGACTTTCGCCAGACTATTTGACAGAGTAGCTGCTCGTAGCGCAACGAGTTGCGCGCCATGGCAATTTGATCGGGCAGTGGCAGATACTCGAATATGATGCACAAGCAGTCGTCATTGAGGTCGTCGATTTCCATTCTCATTCAGGAGAGATAAATAGTGAAGTGCTTAACACCTGATCCACAGAATAATAACAACAGTGTGACCGTTTGCGTCTGACGATGAAATACATAATTACATTAAAATACTAAGCATTTTAAATCGAATCATAATAATACCCTTATTTAAAAAGGGTTTGTATTTGTTTATACCTAATTGAAATATATATTAATATTGAACTTATCAAATAAAAGTCTACCTAGATTATTCGACTAGGAATACAGTTAATATTTATTGATGTTTCTTAAACGATTATTTTTCTTATCTGTTTATTTAAACTTGGTATTATTTCGCACTTGCAGCCAACTTCATGGATTACTCATTTTGAGTTTGCTTGAAGTTGGCAGTGCAAGCGATGCTGAAAGCTCAAATATAGACACAAGCCCGCCAAAGCAATTTAGTAAGGACACTCACCAGTGCGAACCAAAAGATGCCACAACTAAAATGCATTTATTAATGCATATATTTATTTATTATGATTTTTGTACTTATTAGTTATGCTAACGTACGTACGGTTGAAAGGCTAGTGGATCTGATTAGAGTTTCTATTTAAATGCCAGCTAAATCAGATAAAGCAAAGTTAAAAGAGCGGTTAAATGCATAAGCGGTAGTTGGTAATCTGGTCAGGCAGTTGGCAACAAAATAATACTCATCAGCACATCACACATTTCTGAGGTGGGACAAACACTTGCCCATTTGTCCAACAACTGAAGCAACATTTTGGCCAACGTCTGAAAGCGTCTCTCGAACTGATCCACTAAGTGCCGTTAAACGGAGACGCAGAGGAGAGCGGGCAACGCCAACTCTAACTGAAATTTATACTTAAACTTCAGTTGCGAGTGCGCAACGAGTTCTGCCTCTGCTGCGTCTTCAAAGATGCTTCCTGTTTGATAAATTCAATAATCAATTGAGAATGGCCGAAAGGCCGACGCTAGGCAGTCAAATAGACAGTTTCTTGGAAAAGCAGCTGGAAGCAGGCTACAATATTACAATGTTGTTGCCAAAAGCCAGCGATGGCCAAAAAACCTCCAGTGACCAAAGTCACGAATCGCTTAGCTACTTACCAGGCATTAAGAAGCTAATATCGATTACGATCCATATTTACATTTATAATTAATTATTCTTTTAATGAATTCATATTTCTTACATGTGAGTGAAAAGTTTCTTACTAAAACTAAAAAACAATTAAAAATTACTTTCTTAAAAGAACAAATATAGTTTTCTACTTACAAAATAAAGTTTAATTAAATGCATTTAAATTTTTAATTTAATAAAATAACATTTATTATTAATTTGTGATATTCTTGCTTTTCAACACTTTTTTTTCTTATAATTGAATTACTTTTAGCCGGTCAGCTCGTGGTCATCTCCAACAACATTGAGTAGTCTAGAATAATATTTTGTATAGCTATCTTTTTGGAGGCATGCCCGTTCACCTGCCTCCCGTTTTGACTGCTCCTTACCTAGTGGCATCCAATGGTCATGCAAATAAATCACTGCAGAAAATGCATTCGATAAAAAAAGCGACGCATAAGTGCTGCCAAATAAATTTTGCAATTTATTTATTGCACAGCCGGATTGGCTGCCGCTGTTTCCACTGCTTCCACAGCTTCCACTGCTGCTGCTCAGAGTCTTCTCTTTGGCTGGAGTCCGGTGCTCGGGCCTCGGATCAGGTTGAGGTTATTTATATCGGCAAAGTGCGCATACAAAGTATTTTATTTCATTGGCAGCAAATTGGCAATAAGTGAAATTTGTTGGCCAGCTCAACAGGTGTTTGTTCGATTTGCACGCCTCTTTACCGAACTTGGCATTTGGAAAACTGGGTTAGCAATGATCGGGGCGTGACTGGTTCCTACACGCTAAAAAAAAATGATATGCCCTTAAATAAAGATAGGCAAACTAACATTAAAATCTTCCACATAACTACTAATAATGATTGTCCTTATGAGAACACATTTTTTTTACGAAATCCATATCATAAAAGTCGAAAAGCTTTCTCTTTACTAGCATACTCAAAAACATATTTGTTAAAAATACAGAAAAGTATTTGAAACCATCAAGTGCTTTAGAAAATATGAAAATAAATGTACTTATTAGATATATATCCATATTCTCATTTCAAATTTTAACAAGCATTCTTCTAAGAATTTGCAAAAATATTTGACTTCAATCTTATGCTTTTGAAATTATGGTCGCGATTTTCAAAAGTATTTTCACATTTGTAATTGGCTTTGCAGATCTTAATTTTAGATTCCAATTCTCGTTTTTTTTTTATTTTATTTGTTTGTATACATTTCATTGTTGTAGTGTATTGTGGAGCCCATAAAGTTAATGCATCTATAGTTCGATAAGTCTGCACCTGCATGGCAGATCCGACAAATCTGTGACCCATATTTTGGGCATTGTTCACATTCACTTTTTTGTATGCGCGGATCTCTTTCATTATTTATTGCAATGCCCTCATCGGTAATGTTTCCGCATAAATAAATCAACTTGTCGCGAGCCAAAGTGCAAATGAATTAGCATTTTTATCCAACACCTCTAAGCCGTATGATCGTATGAGCTGCTTGGGCTTGTTGTATACGCATCATTAGCCCAAAAGGCAGCGTCAAGTGTAATTTAACCGTTAACAAAAGCCTATTGTGCGGCAAGAAGGCAGTACGCAGTCCGCAAAGGCTTTGTGGAAAGGCTCTTGGAAAGCGAAGAAAAATGCATGTGTCGCATAACAGACGCAAATTGATTGAGTCTGAAGTATCCCCAGCTGCCTCCAGTTACCTCCAGTTACGTCCAGTCACCTCCAGTTACGTCCAGCTTCCTTCCAGCTTCAACTGCCAGCAAACTCAGTTTAAAAACTTGGCTAATGACCGCAAATTAACACCGAGAAGCAGCTGGAGACGAGTGTCATTAAGCCGAGTGTTTGCAATTTAAAAACTGTGGCAGAAGAGAGAGGGGACCAGTCTGAGAGAGAAAGAGAGAGAGAGAGAGAGAGAGAGAGAGAGGGAGAGGACGAGGACATTGACTAAGACTTCAAGTGTTCTTTGGGCTTTTAGCATATCTTCTAATAGATCGCACAACCTGGCAACTTGCCAACTTGGCATACTTAACTTACGAGCACGATCAGCAGCAGCAGTAACTAAGTTGGCTAACTGACCAACTGCATTCTATGGTCTTTACCTGGCCTTAACCACATGCACGTGCACACATATAGGAAGTTAGTCACAAATGCGCTTCTGACAGCCATTTATAATTCACTGATTGAGGAAATAGCTTGTAGGGAACGCTTAATATTGCAAGTTTATCATGCTTTCGAAAGTCACTTGACAATTTATTGACTTCTTGAGAAAAATATTTCAAGCGGACTCCAAGTAAATTCCTGTCTTTCGATTTCGACAATATTTCTACAGTAATTAATTTATACAATCGCCCAAAACAGAGTTCCAAATCCTTTAGATTTGAAGTTCTTCTACTGATTCTAATTGACTATCTCTGTGGGTATACTTCTTTGGTTACCTCCGATCTTGCCGATAACTTGCAGCCTGCACATCAACCTGAGCTAACAAACCTCTATCTCAGAGATCAGCAGCAATTTGTTGTTGTTGTTGTTATTGTTGGCTAGCTGGCATTACAATATGCAAATTGCATGGTCAAATGATCAATTGGTTTACTGTGCCAGCGCAAAAAAAAAAAAAATGTTTTGTGTTGACTGCCACTGAAATCTTGTACATGACTGCAATGGGACAGAAGTGGTGCGCTCCAGTTTTGTACTACTTCTTTTGCTAGCATATATTTCGTGTTGGGAGTTTCTGTTGCTCACGCACCCAGCGATTGCTGATCCACTGATCCGGTCATGCAAATCGTTGCCGTTGCGCCCCTTGAGTGCTCCTTGTTGATCCACTGGATCCGCCCAAGCGTGATCCGCCACGCTTGATGGCACTTGGAGTGGCTGGTGGAGGCGCCACTGGCTCCAAGCCAGAGCGAATCTTGGGCAACTTTCGCGTCCGGCCCATTCCCACTGCACTGCAACTGCATTGCATTTGGAAAAGCAACTGACCCTAATCGATTGTCACTTGCTGGCTACCGCTATGTGGATTTCATGAATGTGGGTTCATCAGAGCGCTGAAAAACCTTTGAAATGCAGTTTAACTTTTACTCAAACCAAAAAAAAACCTGCCAAGTCATTTCTAATTGACCCACATATATTTATATATGTGTGTGTGTGTGTGTGAGTGCGAGCGTTAGTGTGTGTGTGTTTTTGTGTGCTGGCTAAGACGAGTGTCTCATAATGCAATGATGATTGATGTTCTTCGCTGTTGCCCTTTTCTTTAAGCAGGCAGCAACAGCAGCAACAGCAGCAGCAGCAGCAACAGCAGCAGCAACAGCAGCACAGCAGCAGCAGCAGCAACAGCAGCAGCAGCAGCAGCAGCAGCGGTGGCAGCAGCATGCTTTACTAATTGGGTCATCTATTGGAAACTGCGGCATTTAGTCGCCAATCCAAAATGCCTTTGCACCATGCAGCCTGAAGCCCCGAGAAATGTGTCAAGTGCTTACAACGCCTGCGGTTTTCAGCCAACGTTTTTAGATTTTTTTTTTTTTATTATCTATTTTTTTTTTCTCCATGCAAATTACGAGTACATTTAACTAAGGCAACCAGTTTTCAGAATCTCTTTCAGATCGCTGGACGCACACTCCTTTAGCGAAAATAGAGATAACGACGCCACTGACCGTGTAACGACCACGACATTTAAATGCCGACCATCATTCACACCTATTGCCAGTGGTCAGTTGACGTTTAGAACTCTAAAATGAAACATTGAGTGCTCGAGGTGTTTCTAGAATCTGCATTAGCTTGATTTAAGGCATAGGTCGACCACATCTGTGAATATCTATTTAAAGAACAATTACAACTCAACTCTAAAAACTGTCCAAATATTTGGGATTGAAAATCATTTCCATCGTTTTCAATAAGTTGTTTGATCTGACTATCTTAACTGAAATTTCAAATTTAATTTAATTACAACTCTTTTCAAAACTGTCGTAGGATTTGACTTAAAGAAGTTCACTCCAAAATGTGTTGCGTCTGGAGTAAATGATCTGAATGCTTTCAGGGAAACAGCAGCAGCTCTTGCGCTCTGTGATTAGACTAGTTTTTAATTTTCATGTTGTGTTTAAATATTTTGTGCCACACCTGTGCCATAACAAGGAGAAACACAACAACAACTTCAACTACAACAACAACAACAGCAGCAACAACAACAGCAGCAACAACAACAACAACAGTGAGCACTGTGCTTGTTTGGAGTCAAGTAAAACCAGCTGGAAGCCAAACTTAACGATGACATAAATACTACATATAACGAGCAGGTGAGCGGTCTGTCAAGACCCACCCAGGTGCAGGACACGGCATGAGAACTGCCATGGAAGTGCGATTATAATATAATTATCCGACAAGCGACACTTGACTTTATAAGTGCTTAAATTATATTTCGGACTTTGTGGTAAGCTAAATTCTAGACAGCATATTCAGAGTTAGAAAATTAATAATATAATGATTTATAATATGATATATATTCAAAATAAACTAAATCGTGAAAGGTTGAAATCAGTTATTAGCCATAAAAAGGTATTTGTGCCACTGCAACAATAGTCAATTTTGATAGTTATTGTACTTTAACCTAGGATATATTGAGTCGAAACCTAGATGCATATTTCATCTCTGTAGTTTTAAGAGTTTTATTTTCTTATCAGGCAAAGAGCAGACTTCGTCCAACTGCGTTGCACCCAGAAGAATTTGTAGTTGTTGTTGTTGAACACATGCAACTTGGCCCCTGTTGTAGAAGTTGCTAATGTTGTTTTTGTGTTGTCAGTGTTGTCGCTGGTAACTGGAGCAATAATCATGCAAACCACAGTTAAATGAAGTCACTCGGGAAGACCATAAGAAATATGTGGTTAAAAAATATTTTAAAAAAATATAAATAAATGTCGAGTGATCGATTGGGAAACACTCTGCATTTGGGTTTACATTTTCAACATATGTATGTTATATAACATACATATATAAGAGTACTATATATGTATATGTATAATCATTTTTGTGTTTATTTTTTAGTGTTTGAAATTTTCGAAATCAAAACAAAGATTATTATGGAAGCACTTATATACATAAAAGATGTATGCATATTATATATAGAAATATATATATACATATGTATATAAAATCTATACTCTCAACAATGTTCCTTTTTTATCGGTACAGGGTATATGGTGAAAATGTATATATGTATATAACGAGGGAAACATAGTAATTGCATCTTGAAGAATTTTCTTTGGAAATTATATTTAACAATTCAGTGAAAATGCCTTAGAATTAAGTTTGGAGCTGCGCGTTTTAATCATTGGGTGCATGCAACCAGCAACAGACTGCAACAACGGGAACTTGCTGCAGTTGTTGTTGCCGTTGTTTTTGCTGATGCTACACACACGAGTGGGCAACCACATGCAACCACATCCACTGGGTGGTTTTGGGTGTTGCTGGTCATTATCTCGTTCGACAGCATTAACTAGCGAGGCAATGGAAAAAGAAACATGACAAGAGAGAGAAAGCAACACAGAGAGAGAGAGAGAATGAGAGAGAGAGAATGAGAGCAGTAGAAGGGGATAGAAGCTGTATGCCAAACAGAGCGCGAAATTTATTGATGCTCAAAGTCTTCCATTCTCCCTCAAAGCCAGAGCAATAAGCGCAATTTGAATGTACAGCATACAAATACCTATATATATACATATATATATATATATATATATTTAATTATAATACCTTACGATTTCTGTCAGCATCCTTTTCATTTTCTTTGATTTCGAATCTAAATCGAAACTCAAACGTCGCATGCAGTTAACGAGATTTTAATTTATTGCATTTCTATAACTCTAGCAAAAAAAAAGTATATATATACATACATATATATATATATATATATATATATATAATGAAAATTTACATTGGCATTCGCTAGTCAACTATTCTATGAAGATTTATGACTGCCAATTGACACCCGCCTCCATCTTTGCCAATGCGGCTGTCAATTATGGTTGCGTTGGGTGGGGGATCGAAGGGATCGGGGGGGGCAAATTGAAATTGAGTTCCCTGAGTCTGCTGCGAGGCTGTGAAAGAAAGAATTCCGCAGACAGGCAAGTTAACTGGAAATGGGTTTATTTGATGAATTGTTATTTAAATTATTTGCTAACTAGCCCCAAGGCACACCGAGCACATCTATGAACTTTGAAACTGCAATAACAGTGCGAACCCTCAGGCGTATATATTTGTACATATATCTTAAGATAAAATTAATAAAAAGTAGGTATATTCCTGACCATTATCACTAACGGAGTCTATATAGCCTTGTCTCGCTGTTTCTATGCCAACTGGTCTCACATTATTGAAATAGTTCTTGTATGTGAAACTTTTTTGTTTACCAAGATATTCGATCCAAAATTGCCAAATATGCGCCAAATTATGCTGCTCAAACTTGAACAGAAAATCATTGAGATCAGTCCGCTATATCATATAGCTCCCATAGGAAATAATTGTTGAAAGGTGAGTTAATATATGAATTACTTTTTCGTTTACCAAGGTATCAGCACCAAAGTCTGGCGTTTTATTATGCTGCTCAAATTTTGATAAAAGATCATCATTTATCACAAGACTATTATATCATATAGTAAAAACAGTTAGTTGTCTTCGTTTTGGCATAGTTCCACAAGGGTTATCTTCGGCGTGCCTATAAATTCTTGTTCGTCTTAGTTTTTTCCAGATCTTCTAAGATTAGATGACTTTATCTTCGATATACTTTATTTAATTGCAATTATTATTTATTTTGGCTATAACCCCTTTATGTTTGATAATGGCTCATACATATATGGCTCATATATCGCTGACTCATTGATCACGTTAATTTCTTTATGCATCTGTCTTAATTGGCAGCTGCTTTTTTGTTGTTTCTTTCTTTGATAGTGGAAAAGAAAAAACCAAAAAAAAAAAACAGTTGTTGTAATAGTAACAGTAAAATGCGCATTGTGAAAATGAAAGTAATTGTTGGCAACTTGGCCAGACAGTCGGCCCGAAACGCTTATGGACAAGCGATTTTCAACAAGTTTTTCACAGTCCGCAGATTGCATTTCCACACTTCATTTTCACAACAGAAAGACGAAAATTAATTAAGCACATAAATAACACGAAAGCGGCTTCAGAAAAAAACTGCCCCCTTCCCTACCTCCGTCCCGCCACCCCTTCACACACCGCATGTGCCACCAATCCGATCAACTGTGACGCATCGCACCAAGTGAAAAATGTTAACTGTTTGTTGTCAACAAATTGGAGCGGGGCCTGTTACCGCGACCAAGCCTATAACCACTAAAAATGCAATTAAAAAATCGAAATGGAAAAACAATAAAAATGGGGGAGAAAAAAACGAAAAATAACAGAAAATGTGCAACTTGCAGCACGCAGACACACAAGGCAAATGTGACTAAAAGCTTCGCTCAGTCCAAATATAAAAAGCATACAAATATTTTACAACACTTTCGCTCGTTAGAAGCTGGGCGAAGCTGCTGCCGCCGCTGCAGCTGTTGCAAGATGCTTATTACAACTCCCATTCGTATGTCGAGCAGCCCACAGTGCTGCACGAAAGTCTTTGTCCCACTACACTCGCTGTACCCATGGTCACCCATAATTGCCCCCACGGCACCCCAATGAAAATCTGCGCTCCACAATCCGCTTTTCTTTCGTTCGCTGCGGCAATGTTAACTCTAATTATACCATAATAAGTCGATGACGATCCCACAAAACCCTTTGATTTTCAGCGATCTACAAAAAAGTGAAATTCAAGTGAAATGGATAACACACATGTGTTATATTTGAGTTGCGTTGGGGGGGGGGGGGGGGGGGTATTTTGCAGCTTACTCCACTTGCAGGTGCCACAAAGTACAGTGGGAATTTATTTTCAACATTTTTGTGCTTTTTTTGTTATTTATGTGATAAATAATAGTTTAAGTCTGTGAGGCACCAAATGAAATACGCTCTTTCAACATATAAATATCATTTTTAAACAAAAATCTAGTTTTCGAAAACTCACAAATATAATTGTTTAAGTTTTACGCGTTAAAGCATTACTTTTATTAAATCTAAAAAAGGTAAGTTTTGATTTTTCTAATGTTTCTTCTTTTATTCAAGTCTTCACATGCTCTTCTGCTCTGTTATCAATTGGGGTTCGTTAACTTATGGGTAACTCACAATGCACAATCTTCATATGTATATGTAAAGCAATCCATTAATCAACACAAAAATTCTGTGCCATTTGAAATCTGAGAGTTTAGGTGTTTGCGACAAACAAACAAACAACAATGAACAACAACAACAAACCAACATCCAATTGGCAATTCACAGCACGAACCTCTTTTACATGACGATGGGTACGGATCGAGCCGCAAGCTCAAAGACCTCTCTCGCAACGGCAACAACAATGCCAATTTGTGCACCATTACAGAAGCATTAAAGCCAGGCTAACAACACTTCCAGCTCAATGTAGTTCGAAGCGGAGCGGTGCAATGTTGCCAGGAAGGTGGGAGAGGGGAGTGTAGTGGAGTGGAGTAAAACGCTCTGCGCACTGCGCCCACGTTTAAGGCGCGGCTCTTCAAGCGCCCGAACCCATTTCCATTTTCAATTCCACACACACACACACACTCACACACACGCACACGCACATACGCACAGGCATGTGGCCAATATCTGCTGCTCTCCCTTCCTACCGCTCTCTCTTTCAATCTCTGTGCGGCACGCACCTCGGCGGCAACATTGAAAATTGGGTGCGCTTATGCAAAAAATAAAAGAAAACAAAAAAAAAAACAACAACAAAAATGTGACAACGAAAACATATTCAGGGGGCCCCCTGCATTTCCTTTCCCCCCAAACCCACACAGCACAGCACACCCCACACCCCACCTCAGCCCGCCAGAAACCTGGTTAGGTGAAATCGCTTGGCGCACGCCTCGGGCATATTTTCATGCGTTTATTATTGCTGCGTTGCATTGTTGCTCATTTTTTTTGGACGTCGCTGCCAGATCCCTGCCCCCGCCACCCGGCTGCATTTGAAACATGTTTTAAATTTATGTTCAAGACACGTGCATTGGCATTTTGTATTGGGCTTGAATTCAGTTTTGGATCTGGCTCAGACTGAGATTTCTATTTGTTAATGTGAGTAATTTTGATATGCATATTTGTTGTATTCATTGTTCTTAATGGCCCGAGGGGTGGGAGTGTTGACAACTGTAGTTACCATTTTCTATTGTTTTAGCCAATATCTTGCATTATCAAATTAATATATAACTAATTTATTCAGCCTCATCTTCATCTCTTAATAAGCGAACTTTCATGAGTTTGTTTTCACGTCTTTCACACCTTTTCCAGATATGCTTATCTAAATATAGAAAACATACATTTTTAGTTAGATCTCTTGGATTGCATAATCAAATTGGATTTCCTACGATGGCCAATAAATATTTCAATTTACGACTATCATCGAACTCTGAATATCTGATAACATTCATGTTTTCTAGACAATAATCGGAGAGGTCATAACAACTTGGCAAAGTGGCTTTTTGAATGCAGTTTACACAGGTTTTTGCCTATTGTTAGTGTTAGTGTTGTGAATGAATAATTTTATTGCTGTTTTGAGACTTGGGATCTGGGTGTGGCTGGCGTTTATGAGTTTTGATTCTCGACTCACGCCGCTGACAAGTGTCGAAAGCAAAACCCAAACGCTTAGTAGTTTTTTTATGATTTATTTTTGTATCAGCACAGACAGATCGTTAGTAAGTTTCCGCTGCTGAAACCTTTTTCCACATGGATTTGTTGACGGGCTTGTGCGATAAATGTGTAAAATGTAAATGAGCCAGCGGCGGCGGGAAAATGCCGAAAAACTTTGCACAGTTAATTAAAGAGCGCTCAGGTCGCTCGCTCGGCACACCCGTCAGCCTGCCTGCCTGCCTGCATGCCTGCCTGCCTGCCATAAAAGTGGCTTTTCAAATCCCGCACGTCAACATCAGCATCGTCAACGTCACCCAATGCAATTTCATCTCAACGTCAGCTCTTCCCCCCCACACACAGAAACACACACAGTCGCACACAGAAACACACACAGAAACACACACAGAAACACACACAGAAACACACACAGTCACACACAGACACACACAAATCACACTCGTCTATCACAAATGTGAGAAGGTGTTATGACAACTCACGGCCGTTCAAATCATGCAAACTCTTCATCGAAACTCTGCCACCATCGAGTAGCATACATTGTCGACTCCTCACATTTGTCGTTCGTCATGTGCCGTTAGCCATTTCAAATTTGAATTAAATTATAGCTGGTGCACGCTCCTCCGCAATCTTCGTCAGCGTTGTGGTCGGCATTTTTTGGCGTATGACAGGCCCCAAAAGGCGAATGTTTAGCTGGCTACTGTTACTCATGACTACCTCACTTGATTCGAGTGGGCTACAGTGGCAAATAACAATTAATGTTTTTCAAAATTCAAAATTGTATCGTGAATGGCTTTATTATCTGATTAGATATTAAACTATTTGAATTACTTTGCTAGAGCTGGCGCTTGTCTCCATTTCGATGTTGGACTACTTTTAAGTTTAAAGAACAGCTGAGCAATGTCTTGCCAAAGATTTTGGTATGGAGTTCCAAGAATTAATTAATCCACAAACCTGGTTAATATATTCGTTGGCAGTTTTGCACAATTATTGCCTCCCATAAGGCAGGTTCAATCAATCAATCAATCAGTCAAACAGAACACAGAGTTTTTTTCTTGTTATTTTGATTATAGATTTGATTGTGGCATTTGAAATTTGTGTGACACTGTTCATCCGTTCTCGTTGTTTGCTGCATGCCTTAACGTTGAGCGATAAATGCTTCTCCACCTCATTCAGTCATTCATTCATTCAATCAATTTGCACGTCTTCCTCGTTCGACCTGTCGCCTAATGGCCAAAGGGGCCAAAGAAGCTCTGCAATGCATTCATCATTACTTGTGTATATATATGTACATATTATATATATATATATATATTTATTCATATTCAAGTTGTACGGTTTTATTGTTGTTGTTTTGTTGACGTGTGAAATTGGCCTCGTATTCATAGATATTGGTCGAACTGGACAAGTGAAATGGTCACGGCTTCTACAATTGTTATTGTTGTTGTTATTGTTGCTGTTGTTGCTGTTGTTGTTGTTGCTGCTGTTGGTATTTTCACTTTGCCTTCGCCTATTCTGTGACGTCTGACCATGACGATCGTTTCTGGCACACGAGTCCAACAAATTTGAATTCATCAATCAATGCCAGTTCGTTATGGAAAAATGAAGTCCGATTCTATGTCAGCTGCAAAACTGCAAAACAATTAGAATAATTAAGACCTGAGTCGTGTGTGGGGGCCAAGCTGCATGTCTCAAAGTCTCCACGTCAGCCAGTCTCCATGTCTTCAAGTCTCCAAGTCTCCAAGTGGTCTCTGGTGGTCCAGTCGACAAGGTCAATGCTGGCGACAGGCTCTCAATGGCACTTTACATTTAAAATCAGCTCCAAGTCGTTGTTACTTTTATTGTACTTATTTACAACTTCGTGTTAATTAAGTCTAGAAAAGCATTTGCCATTGTTCAGTTACAAGACTTCAGACTGAAAGACTGAAAGATTGAGTGACTGAAAGACTGTAGACTGCAAAGAATTTCAATGCCTCCAGACAGACGTAGACAGTTCCCAAGTTTGTTTTGCTGTGGCTTACTTTGAACTTGAAGCTGACGTCGCAACTTATTCTGCTTGACTTGGCTTGTTGTTGTTTGTTTTTGGTGTTGCTGTTGTTGTTGCTGTTGCTGTTGTTGTTGCAGTTGTTGTTGCTGTTGCGACTGTTGTAGTTATGCTTGTGGTTGTTGTAGGGTTCAAACAGCACGCGATTAAGTCGTAATTTGTAAACGTTTTTAAGTGAGGTGTTTGGGTCAAGTTGACGTTGTCGTCGACGCCGTTGATGAAAGAGCCAGATTGCTGGATAAAAACAATTTTCTATCACTTCAAACTATGTGATACAACAATTTGTTGTCATTTATGTACAACACTGCTATAACGTTGGACAAACAACACTCAAATGTCGATGACTATTGGAGAAAGTTACTCACGCGTATTTAGGCTATTGCCATTGATTCTGTCTCCATATTGATCCCCCCCCTTGCAGAGGGAGTTCTATGTGCGAAGGCATTGCAGTAGATACCTCTGATTCCATAAATGTCAGCTGGCAGGCAATTTATAAGTAATAAGTGTCTTATGAACCCATTTAACAAATCCGACTCAGTGAGGCGTATATATTCTTGATCAGGACCAACGGTCGAGTCGGTCAAGTCCTGTCCGTTTTTCAATCTCAGAGACGATAAGAGCTAAGGACTTGAAATTTGTAATATAAGTTCTCGGATAATCCACTTAAGTCAAATTAATTTGATTCCATCGATAACAGCCGTCTTTTTAATTCAACAGTGCTTCTTTCGCATTGATAAACACACCGACTTTTGACCTATCCTGCTATAAGTGTTATAGCCTTTGATATCCAACAATCTGGCTTACTACTTACAACAAAATTTCACACGTGATTTCAATCCCCAGGCAAAAAAGTGGGTTTTTTGTGTTTTGTCTATTAAAAACTATAATGATGTACTTATAGGAGGTATCCACGTTAGTTATTCAATAGCACTGGCTAAGCCAGAGGTCTGGGACTCAAAGCCGGATTCTCATTGTTCAGTCAAAGCAAAATAATGTTAATTGAATAAATTAAATTAAATAAATTCCGTTTGACAATCAGACTGTGTGAGAAATTTGCTCAATGTAAATAATAAATAACTAAAGCTGGAATTCAAGGCGCTGAGCATTAGTGCCTCTATGCAACATAATAGATTCGATGCCAGCTCATGTTGCATAGAAACTAAAAACTAAAAACTATTTGGTATTTGTCTTTATAGCGTACTATATGCTGTCTCAAAATCACACATATCAAATCATGCAAATGCATTCAAAATTTTGGTTTTTGGTGAATTGCTCACCTTTGGCGTTGTTGCAACTCGCATAACAATCAAATTGGCTGCTTACCCTTTTTTTAGTGAACATATGCAACATGTTGCTGTTGCTGTTGCTGCTGCTGCTGTTATTGCTGTTGTTGCCGTTTTGCAATCGAAAATGATCGCCGTTGCTGCTTTGGCTCTTATGAAATTACCATGCCCAACCGGCATCCCAGGCAATCATCCCAGACGGAGTTAGACACACGTGTCCGTTGGCCATTGCACCCATGAGTTAGCCTATTGTTGCCACACAACACAACACAACACAACAACAACAACAATGGTAAATTGATGGTAAAAAGTGAAAATCATAACTGCTAATTGTATTCAAATGCCGTGTTGCCACATTGTGCACTTTGCTTATGTAAAATAATCAGAAGGTAATCCAACTATGGATTGCTCAAAGCATCTGGTCAACTGGCCAACTGGCCAACTGGGCAGACAAGTGGTCTGTTCGTGTAGGTAGCTTTTTGTTTTTGTCGCTTTCCCAAATATTCGAAACGCAATAAAAATTCAATTAAATGCAGTTTTAGAGTCAAAGACTTTTACTTTGCATTTTCATATCGCTCGTTACTAAATTTAATTTGTTTTACTGCTTTTCGCATTTATTGCCTTCTTCTTGGTGTTGTCATTGGTGTTTTCTGTGCGGCTTTTATGGACGCTTTCAGTTTTTTTTTGTTGTTATCCATGACTCAGCCAGTCTCTGTATAGAGTGGAGACTCTAGACTTAAGTCTCAAGAATCTCAGCCTGCATCCAAGTTGAAACTGAAGTCTGGCTCATCGGGTTAGTCAGCCTGTTGCCCCAAAATATCCCGCTGTGTTCCTTTTATTATATGATTTATCTGCAACCTCTGGATACTAGTTGCATGGACGCGATGCACTCACAATTCGCCTTAAGTTAAAAAAAGAGTGGGTCAAGTGCAGCCAAAAGTGAAATTAATATTCGATGCCTTTTCATAAATCTGATTTATTTATTTAACTATGTTGAGTGCAAATCTAAATTGAATGAATCTCTATATAGAGTGTGACTAAATCAAACAGTTTAATTGATCTGCAAAACTCTTTCTTATCGTTGAGCTCCTTATGTAGTAAATATAGAAATAAATTACATATTTTTCATTTACTTTTACTTTTTACTATAATATATAAAAGTAAATAAATATATATTAAATGAAATGTTTGATAACTGAAAAAAAGTATATCTGAATAATGTAAGCCCACCAAATGGTAGATTATTTGAACAGTAAGGTATTTTTGAAGGTTTTGCTGCTTTA
Source organism: Drosophila nr. medialis 2 BK-2023a (assembly GCA_035044325.1). NCBI lineage: Eukaryota > Metazoa > Arthropoda > Insecta > Diptera > Drosophilidae > Drosophila > Drosophila nr. medialis 2 BK-2023a. The sequence goes on from JAWNMH010000394.1 coordinate 2,125,028, forward strand.
CTTGTAGGTAATGCCACCAAATATTGACTAAATTTAAGCATCTGTTTGATCTGTGTGCGCATAAACGTAGACAACTGAGCAGAGGGTATCTTCTAGTCGTAGACTCTCGCAAAGAGTAGTCTGACTAGTTTTGCGTTTGCATCTGTGTCTGTTGCATTTTGATTTGAAATTGCTCGAACGATTTATAATTGATTTTTGCTTTTGCCAGCAGGTGCACAAATTGGAGCTGCACCACAGCAGCCCACATATGACCACATTATATATACACGTACTAATAATACCACATGCAACATTGAACTGGGCACTGCGTGGTTGGTGTGCTGTTGTAGGAACTGGGCGGCAATTGCGTGTCTCTGTCTCTGTTTGTGTTGTGTGTATTGTGTGTGTTGTGTGTGTGTGTGGCTGTGTCTGTGTCTCAATCTACGTCTGGCTGTTTGCTCAATTTGAAATGCCCCGCAACTGAACGGAAAATCATTAAAAATGCAGCATTGAAAAATAAATCTCTGTTCATTTGACTGTCAAGTCAAATAAATCATAAGACACGCCAAATGCCCGAAAAACAGAAGAAAATGAAAAAACCAACGGCTTAATAGGAAAAGCAACGCTTGCGATTCGCATTTGCGTGCTGCGTTCAGTTTTTTTTTTTTTTTTGAGTTGAAGAGTTAACGGTAAATTATGCTGTTGTCGCCTTGGCCGAATAAGAAAATTAAGTCTGTCTTCTGATTCGCTGCACTTTCCCAAAAAAAAACAACAACCAGCGAATAGCCAACCGGTAATGTCAATTGCCAAATAGATAAGCCTCCGACTCAGACTCAGACTGAGACTCAGACTGAGACGGAGACGGCGACTCTGACACCGACTCAAGCTCCGCAATACGTATACGCAATGTTAAATAGCCAAAAGTTGCTTAAGTTGCCAAAGTAGCTGCGCGCCAACTGCACGTCACTTGTCAGCCAACGTTTTTATTTTTACCTTTTTGGCCAACCATTTTTTTTTGTTGCTGCTTTTTCCATTTACCATTTTCTATATTTTTTTTGGTTTTTTTTTTTCAATTTTCGTTTTTCATGTTAATGAAACGCGATTTCCTAACTGTCCGTTGTTTGTTATTATTCACGCGCTTGGAGTCAATTATCAAAGCAGCACTTCTGGCAACTCACCAGCCTGCAAGCAAACCGACCGCTAGATACTCTTCGATTTGACAGCTGCACTTAAATTGTTAACTTTTAACAACGATTAACAAATGAAGTTTTTGAGGTAATTTAACACAGCAATTTATTTATGCAAGATATTCTTAAAAATATATTATAAAAATATAAAGTTAATTTCCAAAAGGCTACTCCTTTTTTTGGAACTTTTGTTTGCTTAGTTGTATTTTTTAATGCGTTTTTTATTTAATTATTTAATTAATAAATAATTTATTTAATTGCCACACTTTTTTCTGTACACAAACTGAACTCTGATTTTGAAAGGGTATCCAAAATGTGAGGAGACTGCTTCAATTGCAGGACAGGGGAAACAAGGTAGCTGTTGCTGTTGCTGTCGCTGCTGTTGCTGCCGCTGTTGCTGCCGCTGTTGCTGCCGCTGTTGCTGCCGCTGTTGCTGTTGCTGCCGCTGTTGCTGCCGCTGTTGCTGCTGATGTTGCTGCTGCTGCTGTTGCAGTTAATGTTGCCGTTGCCATTGCTGTTGTTGCAGTTGCAGTTGCGCACACACTTTGCTAAAAAATTTTCACTTTCACAAAAGGTCTATGGACGCCTCCCCGATTACCTCTCGATGCATGTGCCCCCCCTCCCGTCCCACCGCTCATAGCCTGGCGTGAGTCGCGAATCGACGGCAAATTGGTACCAGCCATAGACTGTCAGCCGTCGATTTGCGGCGTTTTTCACGAGTTTTTGTTTTTTATTTTTTATTTTTTGTTTCTTTTCATTTTTTTTTTATGGGAAATTGTTTGCAGGTGGCTGCCGTCAGACAGGCAAATGGTCAGAGATCGGTCGCTTGGTTAGTTTTACTGGACACACATACGTGCACAGCTTGTTTTGCCTGCTCAGCCCATGGCTGGCTGAGCTGACCAAGCTGCCTGAGTTGCCTGAGTTTAGCTGGTTGAGTTGACGCCCATGTCTGGTTATTGGACAGTGCTTCCTCATTGAGGAAGTGTTGCTGCCATTGAATTTCTGATAAGCCAGTTTTCGGACTTGATTTTTATTAATTGACCACCGAAACCCAAACTGTAGTTTGATCTTTAAGAAATTTGAAATCTTATTAAACTAAGGCTGAGTTAATGCCTTAAGTCTATAGATCCACTCAAAAAACTGCCAATCAATCAGAAAATAAATGTAATATACCTTACAAAATATGAACTGAAATCTTACACATAGACCAAAAAACCATAAGAGCCATAAAACTGAAATTTCATGTGTTGGTCAATGTCTAAATATAAAGGGCAGCTTTTGAAGCTAACAGAAAATCAGAACTTCAATTGAAAAAATAAAATATATATAAAATATATAAAGTATATAAGAAATCAGATATTTTTCAAAATATTCTCCAACAGCCCCAAAAACCAAAACAGACCAAGAAATGGGCAATAATTTTGAATTTCCAAATTTAACTGGCAGTTGCTTGAACTGAACTTACCTAATCCGATAAGTATATGTGAAGTATAGTTAAGCGCAAACTTAAATGGACATTAAGACAACGAATTATTAATACGAATATGCACTCATAATTATTCTCGGCATAACTCATTCTGTTATGCTAATTTCCAAACGCAATTCAATAAACATGTTCTCACAAATGTTCACTGAAAGTTGGGAAAATGTTTTAAACTCATTCTGAATGGTGGCATCCATTTCGTAGAAGACTCGCAGCTATTTCAAAAAATAAGCCGCTCGAGTCACGCCCCATTTCCCCACTTTAATGGCATAATTCATTCGGTGGGGTTTGTTTTATGGCTGCCGTTTAATAAACATAAGTCGCAATTTTAACATAAATCATTGTTGTGCAGTTGTATTTTTAAAATTCTCGATGACTATGTGGCAACAACAACAACAACAACGACTACAACAAGATACTTCTAACGATTAAGCCCAAAATGCCGACGCTTTGAGCTATTTTCGAGAAAAGGCAAATATTTTGATTGGCTGCTCCAAAGGCGGCATTAAAATTAAAAATAAATTAATCAAGCGGCCCTAACGTGACTAAAAAATTCAAATATAAAAAACTTCAAAAACAAAACAAGCGGCAACCACGATCAAAAAAATGAAAATTTCAAATACCATCAATGAAAGGTGGATTTTTTTTCGAAAGTGGCAGCCATAAAAATTATATGGTAATTCATAAATCTGCCAAAGTCAATGCACCCAAAAAAAAAAAAATACAAAAAAAAAAACACAAGCCGTAAAAGGACAATTTCGAAAACCGAAATGCGCCTTATAAAAATTTGCTGTTTTTTTTTTTGGTGTTGGCTTTTATTTTAGCTCTATTCGAAATTAGCATAGAAAAGTGAAAGTGTGATTCAGGTCGATGTTTTGTGGGTTGCTGTCTGCTGTCTGCTGTCTGCAGCTGCAATGAATTTAATATGTAGCAACAACGCCAACAACAACTTCCATCTGCGAACATGTGCAACATTTTGGCCTCGCCCGTTTGAGCCATAGCAAATAAATCAAATAAGCCAGTCAAAGGGCTTCGATTGCTGTTAATTATTGGCATGTCCAATCGAAAGTGTGAAGCTCAAATTAGTCTCGCTCTTAATTTGACAGCAACAGTTTTCTCGACAAATAGTTACAATTTGAGCTACAGTAGCATAAACAGCTAGAGCCACAGACTCAGATAAGGATTGAGATAAAGCAAGAACCGCAAAAGGGAAACAGATAAAGATAAAGACGCATTAACTGATGCAGATACAGACTGCGATACAGAGTCAGGGTCAGCTCCCAAATATGTACAACTGAAGTTCTCTATAGATAGGGATACAAATACATATGTAAATACAGACCCTAAATACATATGCCCAAAAAAAGGAACATATATCAAAAAGCATTTGTTTAACATGTAGAACCTATCAAAGTAGAGGTAGGAAAACTAAAGAAAATAATATGAATAAGCCCATAACAAATGAATGTTCTAAACACAAATAGTAAAAAGGTATGTATATAGTTACCATTATACATATTCTGATGCTGTATTCATTTGCCTCAGTTGCAACATAGTTGCTCGATATACTAACTCACCTTATTATCCAGAAAGCATATTTCTCAAAGGAAAACTTTTTTTACAAATATTTTCTAATATTAATATATTTATCCTGCAGAGTAGATAAGGAGCCTTTCTAGTATTAAGAATATTTGTTGTATAATTTGTAATTATTTGCAAAATCTATACCAATTCGCTTTTCTAAATTTCAGGGCAATTATTTTTCTGAGTGCATCTGCTTTGCATATTAAACAGCTAAACGGTTATCCCTTTATCGAATACCAACTAAATTTGCATGCTCATACTAAATTACAGCCTTAAAAAGTCGAACATTTCGTAACAATTAAACAAAAAAATAGCCACCTGAGTGGCTATGGAAATAAGTGGGCAAGTGGGTCTATTGTCTACCCCATTTAGTGTGGTGCACGGAGACGCGCGTGACTCGATTGACATTTGAATGAGAGTGCAAAATGTGCAAAAAACGATCGTCAGCCAACAACAACAACAACAACAACAACAATAACAGAAATAACAACAACAGCTTCCAGCCTTCCAATGGAAAAAATCAATATGCGGTAATGCAATTTGCAAAGCAACCACAGCAGTGCATTGGCAAAAAAAAAAAAATGGAATTCATTATCGTGAAATATGCTTTGGACACATTGGACTGGAAGGCAAAACGAAAAACCAAATATTTACAAAAATGAAAAGCTTCCTGGGAATTTACGTAAAGTTAAAGCTAAAGAATATTTCCAGGTGGCCAATTTTAATGTTCGGATAATTAATTAGTATGTAAAACTGGCGACAACGAGCTGAGTAAGCTGAGTAATCAATAAACAAACAAATATAAAACACAAAAATAACACATTTGGTACATTGGTACCAAATGTGGCCATCGTATACCTAAACAGTATAAGACAGGTAACTGGTATACCCTATGAAAGGGAATGGAAAATACTCAATTATTGTCGCTTTTAAGTAATCCTTCTTTTTGATGTTCTTCCTGTCCCCCCTCATCAAACGGGGCAGCGCAATTAATCACTTTGTAGTTGCTGTTGTTGTTCTCTTCACACATTAAGCGCCGACGCCACACAAGGTGCTTGGAAAGGGTTCGTCTCTCTTTCTCTCTCACTCTCTCTCTCGTACTCTCCCGATGCGGCGCACTTGAAAATTTGTTGTCCGAGGCTGCTGCTAATGAAGCGTGCAGTTAATTGCTGTTATTGTTATTGTCTGTTGTTGTTGTTGTGGTTGCTGTAAACAAATCGTTTTGGGATATGAAAAGAATCATGTGTGTGTGTGAGGGAGTGAGAAATGTTTACATATACCGGCATTAATTTTCCTTAACCTTTTCGGTTTGATCCGACACAGGGAGTGAGAGAGAGAGATATGGGTAGGGGGTGGGTCAAAAACCTCATTAGTGTTCGAACCAAAATTGTTGCCTGCATAAAAACCACGAAAGTCCAAAATAAACTTAGTTACAATAATTTTGATTTTCCCGCTTGAATAGATCACATTAGAATTGTTAAATACAACAATTTAACAATTTAATTTTGTAAATTTGTATGTATTACTTCTTGTATTATTTTATGTTTTTAGCTTTTACCTTTGTTTTACATTTGCATACGTGTATACAAATTTATTTATTTAAACAATTGAGTGCCAGATAGATTTGTTTATAGATGAAGCATGCATTTTTTAGCCATTTTTTCAAAGCGGAAATCCCGCTAAACAGTCAGCAGTTCTTCGGCTGTCAAACCAGGTTTGAAACCAGCTGCCTGATATGTGCGTATAAGAGAGCATACATAGTATTCGTGATGTCACAGCTTGCGTATAAGTAAGTATAAGTTGAAAATGTATTGAGAATGTTTTGTTTTGTTTTTCTTCTATACTCTGTATGAACGCAATTTTCCACACTCTTAGAGATAGAGTCTTGAATCTTGGACATCTTGACATATTGGTCTGTGTCCGTGTCAAACTTGGATTGGAGCGCCACATCCCCAAGGAGGCTGCGAAGTCGATAAAATCGATACTCGCAAATCGATATATATATATATATATATTATAATTGATAATACAAAAATTAACACATTAATTGATTATTATGAATTTAAAATGTTTTATTATGTATTAAATTTTTGCACTTTAAAAATAATTTTGTAAAAATTGTGTCGGTTAAAAACAGAGAAACAGAGAGTGAGAGATAAAGAGAGCCAAGACGATTGCAATACAAGTAATGTTACCTGCAAACTCTTGCCTCCCTGGTTTTTACACACGATATTAAGCGCTCTCTCCCGGTTTTCTGTTGCTCTCCGTCGCTCGCTCTCTCTCTCTTGTTTTCGTTTTGGGCGCTTGAATGGTTGCGGCTCGACTTGTTGGGGGGCCAACCATTCAGTGTCGTGTATGCATTCGAACCGATTTGTTGTGCCGAGAGCAGTCTTTGGTGTGGTTGCGTTGCTCGAGCACGTTGCGGTTCGATGTTTTGTTTGAGCGCGACAAGCGGAAAAAACGAAATTTCAGTCGGTATTGGCATTTCGGGCTGTGCATTTTGTTGCGGATGTTTCGTGTTGTACAAAGCGCGCGCGTGTTAAACGTCTAACGAAACTTCAGTCGTGTTGTTTGCTTTGCTTTGCTGCTGTCCAATGAAGAAGTGCAAAGCAAAATTGAATAAATTTTTAGTGCGAAGCCCGTATGTGTGAGTGAGTGAGTTAGTGTGTGTGTGCGTGTGTGTGTGCGTGTGTGTGTGTTGTTTGGTGTGTTTTTTTGTATACATATTATTTTGCTTGGCTTGCCAAAAATTATAGTTTCATATCAAAATCAAAAGGGGCAACGCAAAACGTGCATAACACTTAGCGAAGAAGAAGAAGGAGGAGAGAACAAGAAGAAGAGAAACGAGTGAATTGAAACGACAAACACCCAGCTATTTTTGGAGCAATGCGCTAAGAAAAACAACAACAACAGCAACAAAGTTGAAGCCGGCTCGACACCAACAACAACCACAACAACTGCGTCGTTGTTCGGCGCATTTGCATAAATATGTGAGGCTGACCGGCTACACCCGCCCGCCTCCCTCTCAACCTATTGTCAAGTGTTGAAAAATATCAATTTACAAAAATTATTAAAAAAAATAAAAAATTTGTGCACATTGTGCAAAATTATACAAATTTACCTGTGTGTGCGTGTGTGTGTGTGTGAACGCAATGGCGCTAAACGCTGAGCATCAACTGAGCTGAGCTGAGAGCGAAAGATTCCAAGATTTGTGAAACGTGAAAAGCAGCTGAGAAAATCAACAGCAGCAGCAACAACACAACAACTCTGCCCAAAAATGTCAACTTCAACGATAACAGCAACAGCAACAACAACAGCAGCTGCGGCGTCCACTTCAGCTGCAACGCCCCCGCCAAGCAGTGTAAGCAGCAGCGGACGCAGCAGCAGCAGCAGCGCCGATTGTCGTAAATTCTCACCAAATATATTCAACAAGAGCAAATGCAGCCATTGTTTTCGCCAGCGAGAGGAGCACAGCGCCGCCGCCTTGGAATGCAATAGGGTGAGTTGACTGATCTGCCCAGAGATGTGTGTGTGGGGTGTGGTGTGGGGAGAAAGAAGAGTTCGACTAGTGTCGCCCAAGTTTAATATATAAATTTCGGTTTCGGATTCTGCTTACAAAAGTAGATAGCCGAGTGCGTGTCTCTCTCCCTGCGGCTGCTGCTACCCCCCTCTCCCCAATCTCCCCACTCTCGTGTAAATTTATTGTTAGATGCAGTTTGTATATCTTGTGGGCTGGGTTGGTTTGTTGTTTTTATAGACATGTAGCATGGGCCCATATAATGCTTTTCTTGTGTTGCACAAATTGGGATGCTGCCTGGAATTTACTCCAATTTATGTACTTTTTGGGGAAAAAATACACATGAATGTTGTATAAGTGTACACATATATGTGGAAATGATTTTTAAAAATGGAAATCAAATGTTTTTTTGTGTTTAGAAATTGTCTTGTTGCTTATGTGAAATATGTATCCCTACATCTATAAAAAGAAGATTAACTTGATTGTAAAAAATCGAGAATAAACTCAAGTTTTTATTTTATTTTTAAAAGTCTTTTTTTATTAGTGAGAAAAGTAAAACAAATTAATTTTTCGATTACTACATTTTTGAGTACAAATAATTAACATCGTCTGACAATTAATTGAATGCGAAATATTTACTAAAAATAGAAGAGTGTTAGACAAATGTATCACATGATTTAAAGCATTTGATGATGTTGCTTGGACAGCGATAACTAAGCTAAGATAACGAGCGTCTTATCTAGATGCTCGTAAGCTGTTTAGATAACTTTAAAATGCTTCGTTCTCATTTTATGATGATTAAGTTGATGATGATGATGGCATTTGCATAGTTCTTCTTCTTCGTAACTTTCACAAAAAGACTCTCAAATTTTCCCGAGCCCACGTGTAAATCATTTTTCACATTAGTGGGTTAGATACATTTTTATACTATTAAATACGACGCTTTGATGTTTATTAAATACAAATTCCAGCATTCATAAAAAAAAAAATAATAATAGCGGGTTTAGGTTCGCTTCGGATTGTCGTAAATATTTGTAAGGCAGATGCGACAAACGATTTTCACTTTTTTTTTTATTCTCTCTCCTAACTAGCCCTAAACAAAATTTGATAGTATTGAGATTTGATGTGTGTTGCATGCATTGATTGGTTTTTGTTATTTTAATTAGTTTTCAGTGGCATATTCCGACTAGCCGTTAATTCTAAACGCAGATTCCAAGAGACGATCGACGAGAAAAAAAAGGAGAAAGGGAGAGTTTTTCTTTTGTTGTTGCCGCTAGTGTGTATTTGTATGTGTGTGTGTACATATGTTTGATTATCTGAAGATCAGCGTTGTCTTCGTTGTCGTTATTACAATATACATATAAAAGTACATATATATATATAAGATCTTGATACTACTTCTACAACTATTTCAGTGAGATATGTAAATGGAATAGTTTTGAAAAGCTTTTGTTTTTCTTTTGAGAAAGTATCAGATCCCAAGAAAACGAATTGTTCAAAGATTACAAAGTTACAGCTCTAGAATTATATATTTATATATGTACATATAAATACATATATACAAATTATTCCAGTGCAATTTGTTTATAGAATTTGTATTTATACTATTTTTCTTTTTCGCAGCAGTATTCAGAGTATTCCCTTGAAAATGAAGTAAAGCAGTCTGTCGAGCCCAATCATGTGCAGCAATGCAATAATTGTAATGGATGTTATAGACATAGTTATATATGTATATATATGTATACCTTATGATTGAAGCAATGAAAATCGGTTATTTGAGCTGGCGCAAAGTACATAAAAGTAAACTGAACAGTTGTGCTTTCGAAACAAGAACAACAAACAAAAGTCTATCGATATACTATTTCCCAACTGTATTTATTATTATTTTTATTGACACAGTTGTTCCCCTAAAGCAGGTGTTGACTTTAATGTATTTCGATTAAGTTGAAACTGTATATGCATATATATTTAGAAAGATATATCTAAACAGCTGAAGAGGGAGACAGAGAGAGAGAGTAACAACCACAACAACAACTTCTACTACTACTCCTACTATTTGCCAATAAATAAAAATATAAAATTAATTTTATTAAGAAATCCGTATCGTATCGGATTCCCCACAGGTCGCAAGTGCTGCCATTGGCTTTTCACGGCTGTCAAAATATTAATAATAATAATCTATTGGCCTCGGGGTCTATGACTTCCTCAATGTAGAGTTTTGGCCCACAAACGCTGTATTTTTGGCTGTGCTAATTTCTTGGGGGTCATCTGCTGATTCTGCCCCAAACGGAATCGCAACACTCTTCAACCACTTCTGCATCATCATCTTGTTGCGTGAAGTGTTCTACTCATGGACACGTTTTAAGCATTTGGTTAACAGCTTTTTTATTGTTGTTATTGTTATTTGTTGCTGTTGTTGTTGTCGGCGGCAAAATTGATTTCTACACTTAGCCCACAAAAAGCTGATTTCGTCTCGCCGAATTCGCTGCTGGCTCGAGGCTATTAAAAACTGTAATTCACATCAATTAAAATGATGCCAATTGCCGCAAAAACGAAAAAAGAAAAAAAGAAAAAAGACAACCAACAAATAAACAGCTTTTCAGCTTTTTGACACACCAAATTAATTGCGGCCCCAGAAAAACAAAAGGCGACAACAACAAATTTTCAAAACGGCTGCTTGTAAACTGTCATTGAAATTTAAAACATCTCTTCACTTATTCAGAACAAATTTTTTTTGTTTTTGCCCGAAAGCTATGAATTGAGAAAAGTGAATAGAGACAAACAAATAATTCGGGTCAGTTGCTAAAAATATATTTGGCTTAAAAAGAAATCAGAGAATATTAATAAATGACCTGGCGCAAATAAGTGAGTCGCAACCAACTTGCATGCGCGACTATGAGGTACCATGTAGCCATGCTTCAAATACTTAATTGTATATGGTATTTAGATTTTTTAATCAATATCTCAAGTATCCATGGAAGCCAAGGCTTGATAATTAAGCGACAAATCTAATGACAAAAATAAAATTGGTAATGAAAATAAAGGAAATGGTTTGGTTTTTTAGAATTCAAAATTCTGCTGAGTTAGCAAATGCTTTTATCATGATTCTAATCGAATAATACTTACACTTACATACTTAGTTACTATATGCAAATAAATATCATTTATTTTTTCATTCCCAATCTCGATCTTCTCAGCTGCTAACTCTCTTCTTTATTACATCTACTGAACATACTATATACATATAAGTATGTATATATGTATATATTCATTCTAAATCATTACTATTTTCATTCCCATTTCGATTCTCAATCTTTCCTAGCAACGTCTAACTCTTTTTTCTGTATGTCATTTGCTGAATTATATACTCTCTTGTGGACTTCCCGGGCAATGGGCATACATAAAAATAGATGTCGCTTGCCTTTCGCTCTGATCACTGGCCTGCAATTAGAAGGCGTTCGCAGCTGCAGCCAGAGCTGGGGCCTTGTGCGGTTAATCACCTAGACGAAGACCAAAGACGAAGAAGACGACAGACCCCAGGCACTTGGTAGCACATTGCCAACACACCGGTCGGCTCCCCCTAGGCGTTTCTTCTAAATTTAGAAGCACTTTACATTTGGCTTTTTTTTTTGCTTCGTCTCTTTTTTGTTTTTGTTTGTTTCGCTTTGTCTTTGGTGTTGTGTTTGCTGTGCATAATGTGAGCATAATTGTTGCATTGCATCTGCATCTAAATCTGAAGGCTTCATGGCAGCCCCTCGGCGGCTCTCGAATTACCCATATGGACGACCACCAACAGCTGACCATGTTGGCGGCTTTGAGAGACACTTAAAAGACCGCACCTCAAGTGCGAAATTCAAAAGAGGATATCCATTCAACTCGTTGAAGTGTGAAATCTTAGCGAACCTTTCAAACTAACCGCCGTAGTATTAGTTAGGCAATTATTCTGCCTCTTCTGCATTATTGAATTCCACTGCCATAGTTGTAACATTTCATAATAATGCCGAGCATCATTGTTGGCTTCGATTGCGGAATGATGAGTTTCCTTCGGGTTGACGGCAGGTCAAAGGCTGTCCACGTTGACAGTGGAGTTGCCAAAGTTGCCGCAACGAAAACTTGTCGTCGTGACTGGGCAGTGGTAGTAACAACCATCAGGTCAAAATCTAACCCACTATTTGTCGGGCTGGCCATTTGATACAGTGGGGCAAACCGTTGCATACTTAGTTGAAATAGTAAATGAGATTATAATAATAAGCTATGCTATATAAGCATGCTACTACTATAATATTATATATATCTTGATTTTTATTTATTAAGCATAATGCTTAAATCTAAATAGTAGACAATTAATTGTAAATAAAATTAAGTTAATTTAATTGTTTTCTTTCCATTTCTTGTCTTTGTTGTTTTGCAAAGGGATTTTTAAACATTCCGAAATTTGGTTAGTTGCACTTTAAACAATTTTTTTGTATTAAATTGAGTATGATTTGGTTCCACTGTACTCCGTGCCATTGCCCACGGTACTTGTATTTGTATTTGTGCTTGCGTTTGTTATTTGCCAGTTGGGCGTCCAACTTTGTTGCCTATCCCCCAAAAAAGATCTCAATTGATCCCCGGGGTGTTATTGAGCTATTGGCAGCACGCCAGCTTCGGCTGGCAGTTTCAATGTTGTGCCTGAGTCCGTTCTATTCTCAATCCTCGCATCTCGCACATCGTCCCCCGCTCTTCGCTCCACGCTGCACGTTCCTCTATTGCCCTTTGTGATCGTGGGCTGTTCTATTCGGTTTTCTGTGCTGTTGTTTGTCAGCCAGATAAACACATAATAAATATTACCTTTACACACCTTCCAGGCGACATGACAGTCATCCTAGTTGAACACAAACACATCTACGGCAAATACAGTACACGTACGTGTGTCTGCAAAAGTATTGGTACACAAAAAAAAAGGAAAACATTAATCAATCGGTAGTTCAAGTGTTACAAATCCATGTCAGAAGTAGCTGTAAATTCAAGCCGTCCTCTAATTATAATGTTCACTACCAAATACCTTTTTTTTGAAATCCTTGAATTCTAAATTGCAATCAGCAACCAGCATGTACATTTTTGTTGTTGCTCTTATTACTTTATTTAAAAATCAACCAGAACTATTATGGTTTAGCATAGTTAAAGTATTTTTAGATGTTGCTGTTTGCTTGCTATATAGGCTTAAATCTTAAGACTTGCAACAAAAGAGTTGCGGGAGTAATATTTAAAATTCTGGCAGCGACTTTGACGATTTTGCATGCATTATTTACATATTCTAGTCAGTTATTTTGCGCTGTGTATGTTTGCAGTGTGTGTGCCTTAGAGTTTGCTTTGGCCTTTCTGCGTGACGTGCTCAAGTGAACTTTTGTTGTTGTTGCAACGTTGATTGATTGTTTGGCTTAGAAGTTGTTGTTGCTGTTGTTGCTGTTGTTCATGTCAGTTCTTGAAGAGGGCGTGTTGTGCTGTGCTGTTGTACGGATATTTGCATTTTTCTAGGTTAATTAGTTAGCCAGGTGCATTGAACTTTAACAGGTAGCCCAGCTAGAAACTTGCCTAACAGAATTCACCGCTTTTGAGGCCATCTCTCGCTCCCTCTCTGCGCTTTTATCTAAGTATCTGCACGATAAAACAACACGGCACAGTCAACCACTTTTAGAGAGAGATATATGTGTATAAAGTATGAATGCAGCTGTGCAAGTGAAAAAAAACTACTACAACAACAGATACAGCTACTCTGATAAAGGAGTTATGTGTGTGTATAAAGTTGACGCAAGATACTTCTAAGCGCTGTCTTCAGATAAGATATAAAATCTTGTTGCTTATCAGAAGTTATGTTGCTGTTGTTGTTGTTGTTGCATTTTGTAGCTGACTCTTATATGTGCCTGCTGCAATTAGGCCAGGCTTGCAACTTCAACTCAACTTTAACGCCCAAAGCGATTCCGATTTCATCTGCTCTTTCTAATCGCAAGCAACTGTATTGTTGTTGTTTGATTTCTTGTTGTTTTTAGTTACTTATTTCTTTTTTTTGCATGCAGCAATTAATAGCACGAACCTTTCTGTCATTCAACATGAGCAAGGTTGCCTCCAACAATGGGCCAGAGTTGCCAACTTTGCTGCCAACTGACATTCATCGCTTTGGGGCAAGCAGCGTGCCGTAGAAGCCTTATCGCGCCACATAAACACAATCAACAGCAATCATCAATCAAACCAGCAGTCGCAGCAACAACAACTCTGACCAAGAACATCCACAACAACAACATCAACTGTGCTGCAACAATATAAAAGCCCAGTTAAATCAACTTCTTAACGCAAATAGCTTCATCTTTTTTTTTTTTTTGCGCTTTCATTTGGGTTTTTTCTCTATTCGATTTCTTCATTAAAGAAAAGCAAGCCGGCAACTGGCAGCAGTCAAAGTTTGCTTTTCCATTCCATTTTCATCATCATCATCATCATCATTATCATTATTATCATTATTATCATTATTTTCCCATTATTAAGGGCGATGCTTTATAGATCTATTCTTATTCACAATAAACTGCTAAAATTGCATTGATATGATAGAATGCAATTTAAGTACTATGAATCTGCTGCATAACTAAATATATTTTATTAAAATATTAAGAATTAAGAAGAAAGTCTTTGATAAATTATAAACTTCTAACAATATTCATTTTCAAAACGGCTTTTTATTAAAGGCTAAGTTTTTCTTACCGAGCTTCAATTTACACAGCTTTGTATTTTTCTCTGCTTGAATTCTTCTTGATGGCCGAGGGGTTTTCAGCACTTTTTATCTGACAGTCTCATCCGCAGCCATTATACTGCAATGATTTTGCCACTTCATAGATCAGAAGATCAACAGAGACTAAAGCAAAAAAAACAGTCTCGAGTTGAGTTCTCTAGCAATCTAAACATCTCCACTTCAATGCCTGGATTCGCATGGTTAGAGTATATTGGTTCTGTCTCGAAATGTGTAACGCAGAGTAGAGATTTTGTAGAGTATATATACATATATGCTTGAGCAGCAACTATTGTGGATTCGATGTCTACTTCTCGCAATGCTTATTATCTAATTCTCACAATTGTTAATATATAATTCCCTCAGTTTTCCATAAATATAATTGAAGGGTATTTTAACTTCGTCATGCCAAAGAATTCTTATACTTTTTCTATGCTCTTGGCTACTTTGCCAGTTTTTCCGGGCTCTGCGACATTTTGCTGCATAATTGAATTCTTATTCTTATGCTGCAATGCTTTTTTTGCACCCCAAGGCGGCATGCAACTAGATTTCTGTTCAAATGCCGCTGAGTTATGGCATAATCGTAACTTGCACCTGTAGTAGCTGCAACAAGTGCTGCAAGATAGCTGGCGGCATTAGATCGTTGCAGATTGCGAAAGACGGAATTTCTTGAAATAATGACGTGTTGAGAAGGGCATCCTGATGCCGCCAGAGGTGATTAGTTAATATAATTATGATTCTGCCGAGTCGTGCCACTTGCATTATATTTTCTTGATGCACTATCAATCACCGTTTAATTGAAATGTGATTAACGCGACTGCGACTGACACGGCCTGAATTTCCCGCTGATTACTGATCATTTTGTCATTAAAATAAATGGAAGAAATAATCGAGCAAGTCTTTTCAAGCTAAACATCGGTATTATACACACAAGTGATAATAAAGACCCTGTCAATCTAGTCATCGTTATCATATACGAGTATATATGATATAATCATTATTATAAACATACGCGATAATAAAGACCCTGTCCTCGTTCTACACTTGCAAAAAAAATATGCACTACATCCATTAAAATATCAGAAATCATTTCCAGACCTGTGTGTTATAATTTTGTCGCGAAATTTGTTACGCATTCAAGGAGGGAACGATCAGTATTAAGATCAGTGCTAATATGCTCTCCACATTTGAGCTACGAAAACTAAGAGAATTTGAAAAATATATCATAGGAACAATCGGTAAATTTCTTAAATTTATAGTAAAATTTAGATGCAGGCAATTGGTTCCGTTCTTTTTCGTGCTTTATACATATCCTTTATTTCCTTTGTTTTTTTTCTTCTTATAAATATAAAATTTTTTTTTTTTTGTGCTGTAGAACAATAAAATACACTTTGCCAATTTGTTTGGCATTGAAAAAGTCGAGCGATCGCCTCAGGTAAATCTCAGCTGAGCTTCGTTTGAGAAGATATGTAAATTTGTTGTTGTTATTGTTGTACGGTCAGTCAAGGTGACTAAGCTGGGGGAGCAAGCGAGACAGAGAAGAGGGGGAGAGAAAGAGAGAGACAGAGAGAGAGAGAGAGAGAGAGAGAGTGAGATCGAGATGGAGAGGCAGGTGATGAGCAAAGTTTTGAGCATGGACTTAACACTTCCAGGAAGAAGTCTCGTTTTTTTTTTTGCTGCCGCTGTTGTTGTTCTTATTGTTGCTGTTGTCGTTGTCATTGTTGCTGCTTGGTATTCACAGACAAAACAGATAAATCATTTGAAAAGCACCGCTTATTTGGCAGTCTAGAATTTGATTATGTTTGCTTTTTTGTTTTTATATTTTTGTGTGGCTTTGAAATGCGTAAAATGTTTTGCGATTGAGGTTTATATTTTTTATTTTTTTGTGAGTTCTCAGAAGACATTTGGCATATCGAATGAATGAAGCTAAAGATTTGTTAAACTGATTGGGACGTGCCCAGCACAAAAAGAGAGAGAGATCGAGAGAGACCAAGACAGAGTGAGAAAAGGTATTGTAAGACGATATTCCAGTGCTCAGATCACTGAGTCTGAAGCAACCGTAATCCGTAGACATTTATTAACTTCTATATGACGATATTTGGATATGGAAATATGTATGTGATATAAAGCTTGCCAATTACCGTCTCAAAATAGACAAAATGAACAAAGACCACAGCGAAGGCAATGCTTTTATTTACAACCAATAATTTAGGCAGCCACCACACAACAACAATAACAACAAAAACAACAACCACAATAACAACACATGCTAAATTATGTAGGTGGACATGATAATTTTGGTTTGCACACACCGACACTCCAAAACAGAGACAATGAGCCAGCCAGGGAGCCCCCAAGGTTTCCCCGGGCCGAACCAGACGAATCACAAACAGATTTCCAAGTCGCGCCCAAAAATAGCAGCAGAAACGTCAACGTCTCTCCCAGCCCCCCCCCTCCTTCCATCATCTGCTCGACCCCTTGCAGCGCCAGTCGCTGCCCTCAGGCGCATTTTATTTAAATAAAATAAATTTGTTGTCTGCTGCCCAAAAACAGCGCAAGCTGCAATTACTGTAAATTTGCACAGACAAATAAACGGAGTAGACCTCTAGCTGCAATTTAGATACCACATATGTATGTGTGTGTGTGTGTGTGTGTGTGTGTGCGTGTGTATATGTTGGTATGTACATATTTATGTAGATGCAGCGTTACAGGGCGTAAGCTGGCTAATGATATCCACAAGAGTTTAACGAAAGCGAAAATACCCAACGTGGGTATTCTATAAACAATTATTGTATATTTAATTATACATTTAATATACAGTGAGCCATATAGCTTAATGACTTATGATTTTTAGATCGATATGTAGTGTATGAGAATTATCTGGAAACTATTTTTAAAAAGTAATAACAGTAATTGTCAGCACGTCGAAGATGTGAAGCTACACTTAAATGACTATTGAAACGAAAACGAAAACTTTGGACGAGGCAGATTGACTGTGAGATACCCTGCACGAAAGGGCACATTCAGTGGGCAGGTAAATTCTAGCTATATTCTCGAAACAAAATAAACTTGATGGACGTATGTCTTACGAGTACTAACATTTCAAATTCGAAGACTTAATATGGGATGGACGGAAATTTGGACATGGCTAAAACCACTTGGCCATAGGTATAAATATACTTTATGGCGTCGTATATCAACTTGGCTTGACTTTATGGTAACATTTTGCAGAATGTTGAATTGCCTTCAAGAGTATTATTGTGTATATTAATTTATTTTTCCTTTTTTTCGGGCCAACTGCATTAGTTTGCTTAACCAATTAGCTGTACATAAGTATATTTGATTTTTCGAGTTTTTAGTATCACAAACGCTTAACTGCACTGAAATGTCATTTTAATAGGCATTTGCTTTTTTTCTTTTTCTTTTGCAACGCATACTTTGACAGCGGGTGGGTGGTGCGTCTGCCCCCCAATGCCGCTGCTTTTGTAGTATCCACCTCCAATAATGTTTAAAGTTTGTCTTCGATTTGTTTGGCTCTTGTACGTGGGTCGCAGTCAAATGTAGCAAACGAAGGCTGCTGCTGCTGTTGCTGTTGCTGTTGTTGGCGACAAAAAATAAAAAAATAAAAAACAGCCATAAACAAATAACTATGCCACTGCCGATGGCAATAGCTGAACCAATGGCTTCGGCTCTGACTCTGTCTGTGACTTGAGCGAGCTGAATGCGAGCAGATCATGCACAGCAATAATGTGGCACAGACTCAGACTCAGACTTAGACTATGTGGCACGCTAGACACACCCGAGCCGTGTTGAGCTGAGCTGAGCTGAGCCGAACCTATGCAAATGTGTTTGTGTGTTGTGGAGCTCAATGATCCAACGCCGAGTGGAATTCAGCTCATGAAATATTTAGGTGTTTGCCGTATTTGAGCACGTCTTGCATAATTTGTACGTTTGTACTTTTAATTAAAGTTATCTCAGATATACAAATACGTACGTACTTCTTGCCTTCTTGCCGTATTTGGCCAGCGAACTTAGCTTGCCACCTGATCTCATGCCACAAATACTATAAGCGGTCGCCTCAGGGCCACACGGGGTCAATAACAGCCAAATAACTGGCTATAATTAGCCATTGTCATAGTGCACAAGGCATTTGTAAAAACAAACATTTAACTTATTGGCCAATTATGAGCCATTTGTTAAATAAAAAGAGGTAAAAGAAAAGGTCTGCGTTCTGTTGACGACTTAATGGTTTTTTTTCCTATGTTAATTGATTAACTCAATTCTGATTAGTCCCACGTGTGACTACTTAAAATATTTACTAATGTGTTTTTCGTTCTTATATTTTCAGGTATGTACCATAAATTAGTTGGAACTAATATGATATATGTGTCAAAGGTTTGTGCATATTTTGAGAGATAAATGCTTTGAACTTTATGAATGGATATTAGCAAAGATTTTTGTTGCTTTGAAATAAGTGAGAAAAATCCAGAATATATATAATATAATAATATGCTCGACAGCAGAAAATACTGTATTAAGTGAGGACTAAAATCCGCTAACATAATAATCCGCAATATTGAAAAGTAGTTGAGAATAGACCACTCTTTCCCAAGACACAAGACTCAAGAATACAAATGCCAGGGCATATAATCATCGTCATACCTCCGCTGTTGATTTTTGAACAAAAAATAAGTCCAAATGTGGACGAGATTTACTATAAGTTTATTTTGTCAATAAAAAGTTAATTTAATTATAACCAAAAAAGTTGACATGCGTACGTCGTTGATTAAATCAACGCCCACGTTTAACATGGACAAATTACAAAAGCTGAACGATGACGATTCGCAATTGTTGCGTTTATAAACTGACATCACGCTCCGACCAAAATTGTATGGGTTTTATGTTAGGGAAAAACTGTGTCAAAGTTGTTTGGATTCTCGCCGGCTTATAAGGTAGTATTTCTCTGCGTTCTTTCTTTCACGGCTTTTTTATACCCTGAACCCGTTAAAAATATATAAAATGGGTATAATGGTTTTGTGCAAATGTATGTAACAGGCCTTTGCCTTGTATGCATCTCCGACCCCCATAAAGTATCAGCACCAAAAGTCGATTCGGTATAGCCATAACACACGGATCTCAGAGACTATAAGAGCTAGAGACTTGAATATAAGTTCTCTTATACCCCACGCAGATCAATTTTACTTAATTTTATTTTTTTGGGCAAGTTGGGCAATAAAACTTGAATATTTCGAGCAGCTGAATTCACAGGGTATATCGTAGTTGAGCTCGCTCGACTACAGTCTTCTTACTTGATTTTGTATGTTACGTTCTTCGAACACTTGGCCATTTAACTGTTTTTTTTTTTTTTATCATTTTGCAGCGAATTTCACGTTCTGTTCGCCATGTTTACGTTTTCGCCACGTTATCACTTATTAACCCACTTCCGGCCGCAGCAGCAGCGAAGAGAAATTAATTTGCAATGACAAACAATAAAATAGAAAAGAGATAGAAAGGCAGACAGAGAGAGAGAGAGAAAGAGAGAAAATAAAAAACAGTAAAAACAATTTACAGAACCTAGAAAATATCATAAATCATGATGGTAAATTGGGCTAATGTCATCTCTCGTGTGAAAGTCGCCGACTCGGCTCAATACGTCGCCGCGTCTCACATTTTCACGCGAATTAAGTAATTTCCATTTAATTAAACTAATTATTTTGCATTTAACATACATTTCTCGCCGTAGAAATGGGGCGTGGCTTAGTGGTACACCTTCTATTTCGATTGTTAATTGAATGTGCACCACACAGTGCGCTGAAGTGTTCAATGCGTTTCATTCATTTTCCTTTCAGTTGGCAAATGCGGCAGCAACAACAAAAAACAATAACAACACAACTCGCACATGTCCACAACTTTTGCTTGAACTATGTATGTACATATGTACAGATATATGTTTGTACATATGTATGTATTTGGCCTACTTTATTTCCATTCCATTCGTTTAGCTTGTGGTACAAGGCAGTTGAGGCAGTTAAGAAGGAAATATTAACCTTATTTGCGCAGGTTGAGAACTTAATACCCTAACCAACAAATTTCCAATACTACAAAATATATTTATGATTTATTCGATCCTCTATTGTAATTCATTATTATTATTTTATTTTCTTTGTTTTCTTTAAATTTAAATATTTACACCAAATTAGTTACTCTTTAAGTTTATATAATTTAATTAGTAATTTTTGTGGACTCTTTTTAATCCACATTAAATTAAACAAATAAATAACGTTTATGGATATAAAAGTATATTATTTTGATTTCAACTATTTACTTTGTTTTAGTTATTTCATTCATTAAAAATTCAATCACAAAATCAAATGATTATCAAAAACTCGAAGCCCAACTTTCAATGTGGACAAATATTTGATGCAGCTGATTTTTGTATAGGGTATATGAAATGTGTTATGTGCATTGGTAATTGTAAGTTTTTAAAAATCAATTCTCATTGTTTTTCTGTGTTCATTAGAGTCGCATTTGAAGTCGGTTTTGACTATTGACAAGGTCTAGGTGCAGCCTCTGGGACAGACGGACAGATCGCACGGACAAGTCGACAGCTCTGGAGCGTTGGACAATTGATTGCTTTACAGATTTCAATTTGAATTTGTATTTACTTTGGATTGGCTGTCATTCAGATTTCTTTTACAGTGCCTCACACGCGCGGCCAACGTCATTCGAACAGTCAGTGGAATATGAGTGTGCCAGTGTGAGTGTGAGTGGTGTTTGTGAGTACCCGAAGTCTAAGCGTGGTTCATGGTTATTAATACCCAAAGCTGTTAGCTTGGAAATCGCATCTTATGACTGCTAAACTAAGTATCTTTGTATAGAAAGTGCAGTAGGCAGTCAAAGCTTTGGCACTTTTTTGGGCAAACAAAAGAAAGACTTTTTCCCAGAGCGAAGCGCGGTCAAAGAACAAACAGCTACCAACTTCCGTTGCAGGGCTACTCTTCAGTTTTATTTATTTACTTTTTTATTTTTTGTTTGCTGGCAAAATTAAATAATTATCTTTGGGGGCTACTGTGGGCCAGCCGAGTACAAGATACGAGATACAAGTTCAACTACTTAAGACATGATCAACCTGCGAAGTATCTACAGCTTGTTGCATGAGCATAGGAATCAATTTTTGCGGCGGGTAAATTACTTTGATTCGATTTGTGAAGTTTGCCGGGGACTGGGGACTGTGACTGGGAGTCGGACTCGGGTTGCGAACAACACTGAGAATGAGAACTATACTTGAAGCAACGCTTTTATGTACCGTTGGCGCCCTTTGCCAGGCAATTCTCGCCCCGTCTTCATCGTGATCATCGAAATCAACATCATCGGCATCGACAGTCTTTGTTGAAGCTGTTTGCTAACTTGCGTGTGTTTTCGTGTGTGTGTGTGTATGTGTGTGAAGTAATCGGTAGTTGCGGCTCAAGCAGCCTCAGAGCGGCTCTGTCTCTGGCCTCAAATGTTGTTGTACGTATTCTTCTTTTCCGTTCTCTGCTCCGCTCAGCGAAAGGTTGTTGAACTTGCTGTACAACAGCTTGGTTTCAATTTTGTTCCCTCAATCAGTTGCCTGTTCTTTGGCTTTTGTGCTTGTTCTTGTTGAGCCCGTTCATTCGTCGCCACCTCCCTCCATCCCTCCCTCCCTTCCTCCCTTCCTCCCTTCCTCTCTCCCTGCTTGTTCAGCAACTCACTCATAGGCCGTACATTGAGTTCTATTATAGTAAATTATATTATTATTATGTACTCCAGTCGCCGCTCTTGGGCCTTTGTTTGCGTACACATTTTTACAGTTATTCTACGCAGTGCTCGTGTCCGCTTCCCCTATCTTTTTAGCTCTATGCAAATTCTTATCTCCGCACTGAAATAACCTCGACGCTTAGTTAAGCTGATTTAATATTGAAATAGTTATGTAGCAAGTGGTAATAGCCTTGTGCTCTTCTCATCCGACCTCGACAAATGCCATTATGGTAAGGCTTCTTCGTTAAGTATTGTATTTTTTATTTCTATCCTGCAATGAAAAGATTTTTTTTGGCTTAAAAACTGTTTTCTTTTGATAATTTTATTCTGCACCTGATTTGTTGGAGTTGACCGGGTTTTTATGTAAAATGTATACTAATTTCAATCAACAATTGTTACTTATTTTGTAATACTTTGTACTGCAAAAATATAATTTTAAAATCTGGATTAAACAAGCACTTAATTTGCCAGCAATGTGCCTTAGACCCACACTAATATTTTAGCGTAATAGTGGTAATTGTATATCTTAAAATTCAATCTTAATCTTAATTTGATTTATTTTGGTTTGTGATACTTGGTACTTAGTAGTATTCTAAACGAATTGTAGTTATAATATATCTCGAAAATCAATCTCAACAATTTCAATTATCTTTATATCCTTTCACTGATACAGCTTGAACCGAAATAATTTTCGGTACTTCAAATAAACCATATCTATAAAATTAATTTTATTGTTTCCCTAGCTTAATTAGAATCTGTCGTAATTTAAGTAAATGAAGCAAAGCAATTAAGCCTTATCAGCGTCTCTGTCTCAGTTTTTTGATTGTTCCTATATCAAAGTACAAATATTTAGTGTCAACGTCGTCGTTTGTTTTTAGGGTCACTTAAAAAAGTGACGCTTCTTGACCTCACCGTTTTATGTGCGTTCATTTTATAGGCGCCTTTGAAGATAATGAGAATAAAGAGTTTACAGACAAATAACCTTAGCATTGAACACCTGAATAGATGAGTTTATTATGCCCTTGTAGTGACGTATAATATCCCTAATCTGCATTAGTAGACGAATCGATATAGCTATGTCCATCTGTCCGTATGTTTCTATACAAACTGTAAATATGTCAA
Organism: Drosophila nr. medialis 2 BK-2023a; assembly: GCA_035044325.1. Lineage (NCBI taxonomy): Eukaryota > Metazoa > Arthropoda > Insecta > Diptera > Drosophilidae > Drosophila > Drosophila nr. medialis 2 BK-2023a. Next base: position 2,148,433 of record JAWNMH010000394.1, read on the forward strand.
AGCGGATTGGATATCATATAACTAACATAAGAACAATCCGTTGAAAGGTGTGTTCTGGCATGAACAATTTATTCTTTCCATCCTTGCCTGTTCTGCGTGTTATTATGGGACTACAATACTATACTACTATATATATTTATGGGGAAAAAAGAAAAGAAATCGGCAATATATTATTTTTGGCTTGTTTAAACTAGCCTTTCATTCTTGTTTGTAGGTAAGTTTTGCGTTGAAGATGGCCATATTAAGTTCGCAATTTATTTAAAAATGTATTTAATATGTGTATATATATTTTTTGATGAGAAATGATGATAATGATCTGAGCAGTATTCGTTAAATCAGACGCGAATGCGAATCGTTTCTTTAATACGTGTTAAATCCGCAATTCCATGTTCACGAATATTGAATATTATATTGAATTTGATCATTTTCCTTGTAAATTGCAAATATATGTTAATCAAACTTCGACATTAGAGATAAAACAAAGTTATATTATATATATGATGTGTTGTGGTTAACTTATACAATATGTTAATAGGTGGTTTAGGCAACGGTTTCTGCAGCATTCGAACGTGTTGATTTTGGGGGCTGGACGGCCACGTGTGTGCCCCTTTGGACATTCTTAATCGACACATTTAGCAGATCGTGTCCATAAATCATCTGCGAGTTTCTTGTTGCAAGGCCTCAGCCTTTTCAGCCGAGCTTTTGCGCGGCAATAAATCAAATGAATTGCGCCCGTCAATTGATATTAATTTCATTTGGCGTTGCTCGAAGAATTATATACAATATATATATGCATATACATATATATATATATATATATATATGTATATATATTTATCAATATATATATTTCTGAAATACGAAAAGGCATAAATTATTTATTGCTAAAAAGCAAATGTCATAAGAGTCTGCCATGTGGCATTGTGGGAATTATTGCAACTCTTTTGCGGCTGCCCCACTGTCTGCTTCGCTGAATTGTGTTGCAATGTGTGAGTGTGTGTGTGAGTGCTTGTGTGTGTAGTTTTCTCGTCGTGTCAATTGCCTCAATTCGTTGACCGGCAAACCAGCTGACCAGTTGACCAGTTGACCACTTGGCAGTCTCTTAGTCACGGTTCATACGTAAAAAGAATTGTACATTTGATGTATCGATTAGAGCCACTTGGCTTGGCTTACAGAGTTCACAATTTACTTCACATCTTACATTTTTGGCAATTTAACAAAATTTGAACAGACACAAACAGACAGCCCAAGTCCATAAGAGCAATAAATAATTTTGTTTATTAGCTGATGACCTCTTTTTACAATTTAAATATGGTTTCCCTTCTCCAGGTCAAATGTTTTCTTTTGTTGTTGCCTATTCTTACATGATATAATATATATATATTATATAATTATCTCCTCATATTATATATATATATTTGTCCAGTCCAAGTTACCACTTTATAATTATAAATCTTAGTGAAAAGTTAACACCACAACCGACACACACTTCTTGGTCGGATGACATTCAGCTTGGTACCTCAAGCAAATGCTGCCCATCGAATTACAAGGCCATTTTGGTAAATGCATTGTTTCAACTTTCTTGTTCAGCAGATCGAAACGCGCTAACAAGTGTAACATTGGCAATTTGTTATACAATTGGCTAGAACAACGAGCGTGAAGACAATAATAAAAACTACAACAAAAGCAACAACAACAAAACTACAATAACAACAACCAGCGTCAATCGACAACAACCTCCAAGGCAAAACTGGGGGCACTGACCAAAAAAAAAAGCAGCAACAACGAAAATGGAAAAACTTTTGCGCCCTAATGACAGCCAAATGTTATGCAATGTTGGAAAATTGTCGCAAAGTCTTTTGCTTAATTTCATTTTCCGCTTTGCTAACGACGCCCTCAACGGGAACTGGAAAATGTGTGCGTGCACACCAAACTGTACTGTGATCGTACCTCTTCCTCCGTCTCCCATTCACCTCACTGATTATACGTGCATGATTATGTTTATTTTCCACTTCATTAAATCGCGCGACGACTCTATTTTACTCGGCCAATGCGCCCCATGCCATATATTATGTAATTTCCTCAAAATTGTAACTACTTTATGGGTACACCCTGAAAATGTGTAAAACGAGTATGATGAAGTTATGCAAAAGTATGTAACAGCCCGAAGAAAGCACAAATTATACATATTCCATACAAGGACTTAGAGTATACATATTCTTGATCAGGATCAACATCCACGCTGATCTAGTCATGCCAGTCAATCTGTCTGTCTGCTTGTTACTTTGTTTAGCCATGTCCATTTGTTTTAAGGTGTTAATCTCAGAGACAGATATAGATAAAATCTATTTAATTTTATGGGTTATTCTCTCCATCTCCAAAACACAATATTTCAAACATATATCTTTCGAATAATCTGTATCGACTTGAGCTTAGGGTATCTGCAGGTTGTGTTCTCTCAACAACAGTATTCAACTTGTTTATTTTCGTATTTGTTGATTTGCCTGCGCTTTCAAATGCGTTTGCTGCGATGTTTTTTGTTTAGCTTTGCCATTTATTTAAACTTTATTATTCAATCAAATTGCATTGTGCAGTCGCAAAGCGTCAGCAAGTTGGTGTTAGACAGGGGAACAGGGGAAATAACAATGAGTTTTCGGCTCTTGGCTCTTTGTGTTCATTTACTTTTACGTAGTTGCCCAGTCATTTATACTCTTTAAAATCCAAAGTATTATGGAATATTGATTGAGCCAGCAAACTGTTTAGAAACAGGAAGCGACCTGAGTGCCTTTGTTTTTTATTGTACACTTGAAGTCATCGTGATAAGGCAAAGATTTTCGATGATCATTGTCCTTCAAGCATGCAACATAAGAACGTTTAGATTTAATTGAATGTAATTTTTTAATAATGAAAATGTTCTATAGTTGAATAATAATTATTAATAGAGCATAAGAGAGCGCTGTGGCTTATAGTTATTTTTTTTATTAGTTTTATTTTTTTTTTTTTGGTTTAGTAAGTAATCGCATTTTACTTAAAGTGGCTTTGGTCCAATTCCAATTACAATTCCGATTCCAATTTCCAGGCCGAGGTCACGATCCCAGAGCACAGTGCGCAAAGTGTGTCAGGGCGGGTGTGTGATGAGTGCGTGGTCTTCTCTGCCCCCAAACTCGACTATAGCACTGCTCCAAACTGAACTGGGCACAATCTGTAGCGAAGCGAATAGCAATTGTTGGAAAAGTTGCCATGACCCATTTTGGGGGAACACCCACTGATCATTTCGGCGGTCGCAGCGCTTTTGAAATGAGTTTTTTTTTGTTTTTTTTTTCGTTGTTGGGGGCAGGGGGTAAGCTTTTACTTTTTTTTTTTTTGCTGCCCGATTTGGTTGCAACGTGTACCTGCAGCTAATTAGCTCTAATAAGGCCAGTTACCATTGATGTTGACGTAGTTGTTAAACCGTTACCGTTAGCATTTCTGTTACAGTTGTTGTTGTTGTTATTGTTGTTTCTATTACTGTTAGCGTAACCATTTCTGTTCTGTTGTGTTACATATATGTATGTTGGGCTAATGCATTGCTAATTAGCTCTTCAAAGAAAATAGAAACCTTTCGCCACTGCACTTTCACATGCAATGAGTTATCGAATTACCGTTGCCGTTATTTCCTATATAGTTGCAATAAATAATAGCAAAAGCATTCACCATTGTTATTGCCCATTGCAATGCCATATTTGTGCAAAGTCCAAGCAGCCAACATGCCAAAAATTTGCATGCTCAACTTTTACCAGACTACACGTAATTATCAAATGATCTAGGGGCTACTGTTTCGTATTTGTGTCCGCATTACAAGTTGGAACCCACTTATCATGTGTACATATGGCAACGCAACGATCTTTATATGTATAAACTTTGTTAAACCTCGAGTCATTTGAGTATTCGGCTACAAATGCCTTAAACACCTGGTTGAATAACGAATTGACCCAAGTTCGGATGAGCAAGCGATCGTCGATTTAGAGCGCGAGTGACTAGGTCGATAATTACAATGGATATACAAAGAGAAACAAACAAAACAAGTCAAGAATGATTAATGAACAACTACAAGATACTCTGCAACAGCTGTATAGCCGGATTCTATTAAGCCCAAATTTTCGTACATTCACATTCTATTCACATTTCGCGTTTGAGTGGCAGAATCAGCACTTAATTTACATTTTATTTATCTTTGCGATATGAATAATAAATCAATTAATCAAAATATAAAACAGGCGATAATCACTCTTCTAAAAACAAACCCAATAAAGCAAAACCCAAAATACTTGAGGCGAATTTATAAAATTCGTAAGATGATTTACGAACTTTGTCCTGTATGGAAAAATTGTATAGTTGACAACTTTACATTCTGTAGGCCTTCGAGAAGGAATTGGAATTGGTTTCAGTCGAATCAGGCTAAGAAGAGCATATAAAACGCTTAAACTCGCTTTTCAGGTTTTATGAAAAAATATTTTATTTTCTGTCAAGCAACAAAGAAACTACGGGCTATGCTCGCTCATTTTTGAAATTCATAAATGCAGGGTATACAAATCAATAATTTTTGTTTTGATCAAATCCGAAAAAACACAAGAAAACAATAAAACAGGTAGAGCGTTGATAATGATCTCAACTGGATGTTATTGTTGCTGCGTTTTGTTGTAAGTAGGCTGCACTTGCGTTAAACAACAACTACAACTACAACTGTAAGTGTAACAAGTTTTTAATGACAGCCCACGAAAATCGTCAATTTGTTTATTATATTTATTATTTTTTTCTTTCTTTCGAAATTACTTAATTTTTCAATATGGAGCGCGGAATTGTGATTGGAAATTGAAACAACTTTCACTTCACTTTGCCACAATAATTGACAAACACCAAAGAAAAACGGCCGACGCTTAAATACGAAAGAAAATATAGAGAAAAAAAATACAACTTGAGGCGAATTAATTAATTACGAATGCATGGAACGACTAGGCGCTGATAACTTCTTTCCTTCAGGTGAATGCCTATAAAAATCTAATTTAAATAAATTGTAATTTTATCTACGCCTAAAGAAAAAAAAACCTACTCGACGAATCTCTCTCCCCCTCTCCCTCTCCCTCTCTTTCTCTCTCTCTCTCTCCATCTCTCTCTTACCCACTCTCTCTGCTTGGCATTTCCTTTCTCTAAGTCTATTTCGCTCTCAAGTTTAATAGGTCTGTAAAAATATTTTAATTAGAAATTATTCAAAAATTGTTTTTTATGTTAGGCACTTAAGTTTGCTTGACTATTGAGTTGTGGTTGGTAAGAGGCGTTTACGTTAAGATTATTAACTAAAATACTCTGTGCACTTTTACGTAAATTAGCAATTAAAATTGTAGTTATCTAAGTTGCAAATCGAACACCATCGACTTCAAATCGATCAAAGGCAAAGATAGCTTATGCACTCAGCTAATTTATATGCCATCAAGCAAGCGTATTTCATGGCAAAGACAAGGTGTTTCAAAATTTCAACACATTTGCTTCAACTAGTCATGATTATATCAGGGCAAAATGGACATAATCGTATAATAGACCTGTGTGTGGTATATGTATCACGTTGTCGGGCCCCGAAGAACTTATGCAACAATGGCAGCAGTAGCATTGCCAACAATAAGAGATCTTGACATACTGGCAAAAAGTTTCTCACATTAGGAAAACAGCAAAAAAAAAAAAACAGAAAAAAACGACACCAACAAGTCTATGAGAAAAATCACACATTATCTTTTTGGAAAAATCAATAAATCAGAGCCGCAGCCAGCAAAGCAATTTTAAACAAAGCCTTCGCCAAAACAACAGCAGAGGTCGTTTAAGAGTACAACAATCTGGCAGCCAAAATCTTAAATATTTCGCCATGAAAAATTGCACAAATATCATTGAAAGATGCTACTCCCCTGGCCACCCCTCTTGGCCACAAACCTTTTGAATTCAGCTGCTGCACAAGTAAAATGTCAAATATGCAATAAGAAGCAGCAGCAATAAAAAACAAAAACAAAAAAAAAAAAATATCTTGGCTTAGTGTCGTTTGCATTTTACATTGTTTTTTAATGTTTTTGTTTTCTGTTGTTTTTGAGGGGGGCGCAATTGTATAATAACAACAATTACAAGCTGCAAAAAATAAATGCAGTAACAATTTAAAGTACAAGCAAAAAATCACAGCCGCAACATCAGCAACCAGCCACCAACAGCAGCAAAAACAATCGACTGAAGGTAGTCGTTACTAACCCCGGCTACATTTTGTCGGGCCCCGACCTCACTTGACTCTTTTTCACATCGAAAACTTAACACAACATGAAAAAGCAAGAAAGAAAAAAACCAAGAAAAAAACCAAAACCAGGCTGCTAAAAACTGGCAGCTTAATACATACTTAATAAGCTAGCTCCACATGCATTGAGCAAATATGTTAAAAATGCTTGGAGACCTACATTCACAGCTCTCCCCGGTTCACAGTTTCCCCGAATGTGCCCACTGGCATTCGGATTGTGTAAGCCCGGGATGCGCCTGCAAAGATAATCATATGAATTACGCTAGAGACATTATTTATTGCATTATATTCAGTTTCTTTTTTTGTCAATTATCGATTACAAATTTTCAGGTCGTTGTCAACCTGATTGTGCATTTGTTCCCTACAGAAATTACTAGAAGAATATTTGTACTAGAAATAAGATTTTGTTTCTCGAATCACTAAAAGTTTAGTAGGCAAACGTTTAGTTTTGAATTGAATTGAAATACTGTGATATTAATGTAATACCAGCCGAAACCAGGTCTCAAAGAACAGGGTGGGTAAGAAAATCACATGTCTATCTTTGAAGGAGGCCATCAGCAATTTTCGATTTTCGAGGTTAACACTGCGTCTGACGCGGGACCAGACAAGTTTCAAGTTTTAATCTTTTAAGTTGTACCTTCGCTATCAGTGTTAAAATTCTTAACCAACCTGTTATTTCTCTGAATCTGTATCTAAATCTTGCAAATCTTGAAAATCGCTGCTGATCTATTTAGACAGTAGATATGCGTTTAATTGCACCAACTTAGACTTAAGTAAACGGGAGTATAAAACGAGCACGTTGAGCAGAAATTTATCTGAACACTCCGCTTATAGATAACAGACGTACGATTTATGAATGACAATAATGATGCCATAAAAAGTCAAGATGCGGTCACGTCGCATGCGAAAATCAATTAAGCGACCGAAAGTATCTTATGGATAACGTAACTCATATCAGCGGCGATTATCTGACCAACCAACTGACAGGCCGGCCGACTAACCGTCGGATCGTTCAAACGAAAGCCCCCCTAACACAACAGGTTCAATTTATCGCGATGCTCTCTGCTGCTCCGGCTGTTGCAGTTGCAACGTCGCGTTGCGTTGCCTCGCTTACGGTAAATGTCCAAAGTTATTACCAAAAGCTGACAAATTGCGATTCAGGTTCGCCATTCGATTACGCGACTTTGCGGAAATAGAAATCCAGATTTATGCGTACCGATAAGCTGCCATCAAAAAAAAAGAAAGAAAGAAAAAAGAGCGCCTACAGCTGGGCGCTACCCAGTCAACAACGCCTAGAGATCCGACCATTTCTCCAGCGCTCAGCTTGAAGCTTCCAAGTCGCCAATCATGTCACTGTCGCAAGCGTAGCGGTCCACTGTCAATTGTTGATGGTCTTTGCAATACCCGAGCCACCACCAGCTGGATACCAACTGGAGGCCATGTGCACTTCATTCTGACCAGGCCAGGCTGCAGTGTCCACTATGTTTCTAGCAAGCGGCGCAGCGATTATAAATCTTATCATAAATGTGGAAACTTAACTCCTTTTCTTTTTACATAACATTTGCAATTAAATGATGTAAACTTTGGATTGTGAAATGCCTTTTATAAATATTATTTATTTATTAAGTTATGCGACAACTTAAATAAAAATCTGAGAATGCTGTAGTCGAATGATAATAAGATATAAGAATACGTTCTTGGCCGATCGTAATGAAGCTTGTGCTATTGATCAATCAAATATTACCGAATACTATGTATCAATTGGAAGGTTTTGCCTAAATTTACTTACTTTCCAAATTTGAAGTCCCTAGCTCTATAGACTCTGCTATCCCTTTTGTTATCCCTATGGTGTCGAAGATGTCTACTTTTGCTGGTTGCACACTCTTGCTCAATTTTGAAGAACTAAAAATGTGTGGCTTTTTTATTTCATGTTTGCAATAATTAGAAATTTTTCAGTTGTCTTTATGTCATTTAAACAATTTTTTTTGGCACAATTTTTGAGTTGGGTCTCTGCTTGATGATATCGATTCAATCTGTCAGTCTGCCTGCCACAAGGGTTAATTGCGCCTGTCATAAAAGTTAATTAATTAACAAACAGCTAAAATATAAAAAAAAATAAAAGCCAACAAGGCGACAAAACCAAAAGACAGGCAATGCTCGCAGTTGGTCGTTGCCTCACTTGCCAGCAAAATGTTTTCCTCTCGCACCTTAAGTTCCTCCTTCCCCGAACCTTTGAGCTTATTACATGAATCAAAAGAGCTGCTTGGAGCCAACTGCATTTTGGGCTGCACGAACTCAACCTGCATTTGTTTATTTATTTGTTGTGGCCTTTTGTTTTTGCCTCTTATGCCTCGCGTTGCCAAATTTGGTAATTTTACAGCAAGGTTGGCAGCCACAAGAAGCTGACGTTGTTTGTTGTTGCTGTTCTTGTTATTGTTGTTGATATTGTTTTATTTTTATTCTTATTATTTGGGGCTCCTTTCTTTTGGCCAGTGCCTGTCTTTGCTTATCATCATGTTGTTCGTCCCATTTTGTGTTCATTTTATGAGGTGCACATCAAAATAAACATTCTGTTTAATGCTGCAGAAAAACCAGCTGAATCTACTTAAATCTTGAGCAACAAACTGTCTTAAAAACTAACATCCATGCATTCGCATGCACTTTCAAGAGTATTACGATTTTTCTCACAAGGTGCCCAAATCTGTGAACTGATAATAATTATTTTTTTTCATATAATTCAAATTTCTTTTTTATATTTTCTATCGATTTGTATGAAGCGAGCTTTACATACATGTAAAAGGAATTATTTATTTATTTACTTGATTATAAGATGAATATTTCTAAGAATGCATTTTTTTGACTATATCGCAAATATATTTAACAACTTTTTTTTGTACATTTCTAATTTTTTTGTATATATCTTATCTTTGTTTATGTCTTAAATATAAGTAAACAAATAATAAATATTTCAATGCTGTCAAATTTTGTTTTATTTCAGATTAAGATATGCTAAGAATTATTTATATATGTATATTTAAATATATATATTGCAAGAGTATTTCAAGTCCGTCGGAACGACATTATCTGTTCTTAAAATTTATTTTCTTTATTAGCTTTTGGTTATGCTTTGGGGTCTGTCACTTTGCATTGTTTCGATTATTTTTGGCATCAGTTTCGTGCTCATCCCGTTGACACAGATTCAAGTAAGATGCGTTATATTGCTGGCAATTAACCCACATGCAGCATCCGAGCAAATTGCCGCAGACAAATGTTATACTACACCAAATGTGTGTATATCTCATTCAGTTGTGTTTATCTGTCTTGCATGCATTGCGAAAGTTGATTTCATAAGCATCGCCGACAGCTGCAAGTCAGAAAAAGTGATTTTCATAATTGATGTGGCAGTTTTCCATTTCATAATTATTTTACTCGCTTTTTTTCTGTCGCAGGCATGCATAGCTATTTAAATACCCTGTGGTCTGTATAAAAAATGATGGAAATATGATCAAATGCACTTGAAAGGAATTTTGACCACAAGGGAAAACTGCACATTTACTTATGAAATAAACCTGAAAATTTTAACCATGTTTAGTAAACGGATTTGTTCAATTTTCAATCTATTTTCAATTGCTATAATAGATTTTAGACTTGAATTCGGAATTTACGTTAGCATTACTTTTTTCCACTGCACAAAAATAATCAAGATCAGTAAAAATAATTATTGTAATTGTAACTATAATTTTTATTGAGTTTGTATTGTCAGATAAAAGATTGCGTACAGTAAACTATTACACTTAAAAATAGTTCCTTCACTCAAAATAAATTGACCTTAGATTTAGAAAATAGTTTTCAGTGCGATTATCTTATTCCTGAGTTCATATTTGTTTGTATCTGTTGCGTTGCCTATATTCCTATATCCCCATCCCAACTGGTAATTATCGTCAAATTTTGAATTTCGGTTATTTTACTAAAATAATATTGTAAAAGTTTTGAAGTTTTTCATTAGCTTTTCCCCATCAGAATCGTTGTCTGTATGAACCTCAGTTCGTATCCCTTGTCTCTTGTGTATTTTCCACCATTGTGTGAAGCGACGGCAGTGGCGTTGTCACGCCCACTTTTTAGGCTCCAGATCATCGTTGTCGGTCCCTCCGTCTGTCAGATAGCTGCATTTGTGAGTTTTCCCATTTTGACGACCGGCAAAAATAGAAAACCAAAAGAAATACTAAAAAAAAGTGCAGTCAGCCGTAGACATTGTAGCATGGCTGCGGTCCACAGATACTACGCCACACACCCTGCACCAACGGCCACCGCCCCTTTGACCCCTCCTTTGTCAGTCTGTTTTGTTTTGTTTTGTTTTGTTGGCTGTCATGCCCGAAGACAGTTCGTCTGCAATGGCAAAAATGCATATTTAATGCAGACGCAGACGATGCGTCATCGTGTATTGCTGCTTGTGCAGCATTGTCAGTTGCAGTTGCAGCAACTGTTGCAATCACAATTGCAATTGCGATTTTGCAGTTTTGCTGATCAGGCAGTTAACACCCCGACTCGACTCCCAGTCCCAACTCTGGGCAGGGCTATAACTTAAGCAGCCACCATGCACTTGGTCATAAATTATTTGATCGTTGCTGCCTTTTTTTTAGTTTTCGTTGCCGCAGCGCGATTTTATAATGTTGACCCCGGTTCAGCGGATCTGGCGACAGGCCATGTGGCTGGCCCATGTGGCCCCCGTCTGGGCAAACTTGAAATTTTTATTGTACTTTATCGTTGTCGAGCGCTGCTTTGCTTTAGTACGGTTCGGTTCGGTTCGGTACGCTTTGCCCCGGTCCGGTCGTTGATCGTTCAACATTCAACATTCAACGTTCATCGTTCATCGTTCGTCGTCTGATCGTGTGTTAAAGTTCAAATGTGGCTTGCCACATGCGTTGTTTGGGGTCTGGTCTTGGGATCTGGTCTTCCTTCCATCCATTCCTATATAAAGGTATCTCAATCTGTCTTAAGGTCTGAGTTCGACTCGACTGCACAAATTTATAGGCTGTATGTGATTTTTGGTACTCTTGGCACTCTGGCCGTACTTTTACTTTTGTTTGCCTTGCCTGATCGTATGTTATAAATTACATATATGTATGGAAGAGGGGGGGTTAAATGCATTTTTATTAAAAAATTGGCTTGACATTTGTAATTTATGCATGACTTCACTTTAGGGGCAGAGTAAAAGAGACGTAGCTGCCAAGACAAATTAACCGAGGGTTAAAGAATCACTTGCAGTTGCATCACAAATGTTTACTTTGCCACTGCAATGCTCAAATTAAATTGTGATTCGTATTTCGTACATACACGTATAATGACATAATGATATACACAATCCTTCTTGTTGAATGTTATATGAATGGATTTCTTATCGAATAGCATTTAAAGTACTATTTGGTACTCAGTTTATTTACTCTTAATACCATTTTTTTATATTTTCTATTATGCACTTCTTTAGTATGATTAGTTTGAACCACTGTGAACGCGAAACTAAAACACAAATCGAAGAGTGCGATTCTTTTCTGCTGAAACTTAGATACAAATACCAAAAATAGTTTAGCCAGACAGAGACAGAACCCTAAGACTGCGTTGGTTGATCGGCAGTCATTGTCATTTAAAGTGCTCGGTACAATATGGTGTGCGGAATTTCCATTTTAACCAAATTAGGCATAGGAATATTTTTTTTTTTCTTATATAATTTTTTTTTTGTTCGCCTTAGACCAAGAAATGCCATGCTCAAGCCGTCGACGGTTGTTTGGATAGGAGACATGGCCATTGCCTGCTTGGGGCCTGGTCCTTGCCAAGTATGGGGGAGACGGGGTTGTAGCACTTGGATCGGGCCTACAACTGTGACTTTGACTGCAACTTCAACTGCGACTGCGACTGCAACTGCGACTGCGAGTCGGGATACTTGGGCAGTCAGCACAGATATCATCATCGTTTGGTGGACGACTGCATCGAGATTGTCTTAGGATTTTGTGCAAAAGTCAATCGCTTGATTGACAAGTCGGTTCGTCAACATTGTCGTCGTCGTCGTCGTCGTCACTGTATACACGGCAAAAATTCAGCAGCCATTTACTGTTTTGATAATGTACATACGAGCACTGGCTACAAAGTCTTGATCTTGTCTATGCTTCGGAGTTGTTCAACTTCCTGGTCCGATGACCGAGGGCCTCAGCTATAAATATATATATATTTATATATGTTATATATGTATGTACATTTTCGTAGGCATTCCGTTTTGGTTAGTGTGATTGACCCACTTGGCCTCCCATACAAAACACATTTGTCCACTCAACACTGCACCCCAACCACCTCCGCTTCCGTCCCCTTGCCCATTTTTGCTGTTCATTTACAGTCAGTTGAAAGCATTGTTTTCAACGAAAAAAAAAAATTATTTCGGAGAAACCTCGGTGCAGAAGTGTGGGGGAAGGGAAGCACCCACAAAGTGTATACAAATTGATCTCTACATTGCAGCTGCAGGTGAAGTAAAGGTTGTTTTTTTTTTCAACAGTTCAAGTTGATTTTGTTTAATACACGTAGTTTAAACATAACCTATTTATATATGTCGATTTTATCGTACAAATAAAGCTTTGTTTTTGAAGACTTTCATTTTTCTGGGCCTATTTCCCATTTGGCACAAAAGCTGCATTGTGTTTGCGCAGTTCAGTCAGAAAGTCACGGAAACGTCAACAAATATTTGTTATTGTTTTTTCGAAAATGCATTTAAGAAAAAAAACCCCAGCGCATTGAAAAGAGTCGACTTTTTTATTTTGTTGATTAATTTCCAAGTGTGAAACTGGAAAGTGTGAAAGTTGCCAGCTGGCCCCTAATTAACGTTGATATATTTGATTTTGTAGTCCAGTTTTGATATTTATTATTTTTTCGTTTTTTTTTTTTTGGTTAGACAAATAGAACATGAAACCCGTCTAATTAAGCGTAGCTACTACTCAAAGATTTTCACTTGCTGTTGAATTGCTGAAAATCAGCGAAATATTAGTTGATTTATATTTAATGGCTGCCCGGCTACCACTATACGCCAGAGACTTATTGCTGGTCGAGCTACAGGTACGAGCTGAACTTAACTCATAAATATTTACGGCCAACACATTGGCCAAGTCAGTTGCTGGCCAAACTAGTTTTCCCCAGCTGTAAATGGACACAAGCACAGACGTCCCGTCTCTCTCTCTCTCGATCTCTCTCTTTCTCTAGCTGTCCCTGTGGCTGCTGGTGAGTAAAGGCTGTGCTAAAAGTGCAATTAGAATGAGTCGCAACACTCAGTCACAAGCGACGAGAGGGTGGTGGGTGCGCAGGCGCTGGCGGAGGCGGGTGCGGGGGCGTAGGGCAACTACTCACGGTCCCAGTCGCACTTTGCCAACACTACGCAATCTTCGTTGATCGGAGTTTTCCACAGAAACCAGTCGGCCTGCCTGGCAGACCCAAAGCCAGTAATTCTAAGCTGCAAGTTGTTTTCCAAATGCCATGCAAGAATATTTTATACTTGATGAACGTGCAGCAGCAAGCAGCAAACAGCAACTAGAAACTTGCAACCGGTAACCAGCATCGGCATCAGCATTTTGCTGCAACACTAATGCCAATAAAAAGACAACAACAGCAACAACACCAGCTAGAACAACAGCAACTACTGCAACAACAACAACTACAGCCAAAGCAGCAACAACTTTTGACCTAAATTTCAACTTAAATGCATTTTAAATTCATTGCATCGATCTACGGCTGCGACCACAGAAGCAGCAGCAACAGCAACAATTTTTTATTCAATTTAAAATTGAAAAAAAGGAAAAATACAACAAAAATAGACTCGAACAAAATTGCTGCGAAATCCGCTAACTAAATACACTTCAAGAACGTCATCGAAACCAATATCAAACTAAAATATGTTGAAAATTATTCGAATTATTGGAATGAGACAACTATGTAAAATCAAATATTAAAACTCTTTTGAAATTAAATGATTAACTAAACTTGCTTAAGAAAAAGTCAAAATTGGCAATAATAAAAATTATTAAACAAATTAAGGCAATTATTTTCACAACTATCATGTCTTTATCTTATACATATTCAATATATATATATGTATATGAAAACGAGTAAGAAATAAAAATATGGTTTCAGTAAGAATAATAAACTATGTTATAATAATAATTGTATAGTTACATTTTCAATAATAAAGAGCAATTGCTTAGATTTGTCCTGATGATGAGGAAAATCATGAAATGCAATCTGTTTTCCAATAAAATCCGTTTTTCACATATATTTCATGCGTTTATTGCAAAAGCATTGAAAAATTGTGTGTCACCCATTTTGGAAACAAGTAGAAATCGTAAAAAAACTAAAAAAAATAGAATTAACTATACAACTTGCAGCAAAAGTTGTGGTTTGTTGTTTTACGCGCAACGTTGGTGTTTGTCCGACTTGTTTTTGTTTCACTAACTGATATTGTTGTTGTTTATAGTTGGCTGGCATGCCGTCAGCATCAGCGTCACCACCTCTGGCTCTCTCTCTATCTCTCGCTATGCTTCTGTGCCTCTATCTCAGTGCGCCTGCGTCACCAGCAATGCCAGATCGTCGTCGTTATTTAGCCGCTGTTGCAGTTGCAGTTGCCGCCGCCGTTGCCGTTGCCGTACACACAAATTGAGCAATTCCAGTCAACAACTCCTACTTCTAGTTGAAAAGTAGCCAAGTTGTTTTTACTCAGTCTAAGAAAACCATTTAATAGAATAACCAACCTGACTGGCAACAACAGCGACAGCGACAACGACAACAACAAAGCCCAACAACCATTAGGCAATATCAAATACGGTCATAAGTCTTGGCAGCAGCAGCAGCCGCAGGTTCTTTTTCTTGCTTTGGTAATTTGGACTTGAAGTTTCTTCTTCTTATACGTTTTAGTTTTTCCTCAGGCGTTGCGATTTTTCTATTTATTTTTTGCCACTTTTGCAGCCAGGCATCAAAATTTCCATTTGCTCGTTCAGAATTATTATTAAATAGACACTTCAAAAACTAAGAAGGGGTTGTCTAAAAATCTTCCATGTTGTTATATGTTCATAAAATATCAAGACTGATATGTGATATTTTTGTACTTGATGCAAGTTTTTAATTTCTAAACATAAGAAGAATAACACGTAGAATAGAGCGAAAAAATCAAATATTTCTTAAATTAAGCAATTAGTCAAGTACAATTAAAGATAAAACCTATTTATGTTTTCAATCATGTTAAATCTGCTTACACTTTGCTCCTAGCTTGTCAATTGGTTAGTTGAGATTGTAGCACAGTTTCAGTGCACAATAACTAACCAGAAGGAGCAGCTTCAAAAATTACATCCGCTCGACCACAAAAAACTGATATTCATCATCATCACTGACATTAAAACATAAAAGCAAATTCAGCTTTTGTAACATTTAACGGTTTCCACTGATCTGAAGAGTAATCAGCTCCTCCAAGCTACAGGCCAGCAATGTTCTTCACCGATAAACTTCTCATTTGCTGCGCCTTGGAGCTGGACATGTTCTAATCCTGCTAATCTCGCACATTCTGCGTGGTTGCACGTACACACACACACACACATTCACTCGCTCGCTCTTAAGCATGTATTTGTTGTGTTTGTTAGTGATCTTCGGTGCTGGCATTCGTTTTGACAGTGGTAAATTCTGTGGCATATCACTGACAGAAGTCAACTGTCATGTTGTACTTCATGTATGTAAATGACGGAAGTCATGCAAGTTTCCAACGATTGCTTGCCTCTTTCTTTTGCATGTTTTATACCCTGTAAGCAATAAGCTTGCAAAGAGTATATATGTGTATTGTATTATTATATTATATTATGGTATAAATAGCATATTATTATATACGAATTTCTTTTAATTGTATTTAAATTTTCACAACCATTTTTTCAAAATAACTCGGACCATAGTAAGTATGTAACACTCAGTTTTATAACCTGTGACTTATGTGCTACAGGGTATTCCCAGTCGCTCACATTAGGTTTCTTCTCTTGCACTTGCATTCTGGTTGCCTTTGTCAGATTCTTGTCGCACCTTTTCATGCAGTTTTCACTCTAAAATAGTTTCGGTGCTTTTAACCTGCTGCTTCTTGGCTCCAAATGCTTTTTTTAATCTTTAAATCCACGAGCCATTTTAAAATCAGTTTCCGCTCGTAAATAAGAGCGAAAGTATGCAGTCTTAGATTTTGTATGACAAAGTGGCCAACACCTTTTAGGTTTATATAACAGGGAAGAAAGTTTATTATCACCGGCTCAAACCTCGAATTCCAGGTAGTGCAGATAGTTTCAAATCCATTTTACTCGATCCACTGACACACTAACTCGTTTACACAAGCAGAACCATAAAACAAAAAATTTAAAGTGCAAGCACACTAAAGCATCCCAGTTTTTGTGAATGAATGAATTACATAATCCAGACTGCATTCAAATGAAATCCAGCAAAACTCTATATTTTTATATTCCATGGCAAAAAGTGCCATAAGGGCATTAAGACTGTACCGCCTGACCATGGAATGCTACACTGATGTCTGGCACGGATACCTCCCTTGATTTCTCTACCCGTTGCGACCGTTTCACGTGGCGAATGCGCAACATCGACTTCAAAAAAGCTACTTTAACGTTAATGTGTGCTCTTAAAGTAACTTTGTGAAACTATTTCTTCAGCTAAGTATTTTTTTTTTTGACAATTAAATGACAATGGTCCGCGTCTGGGTTGCTGTAATGGAAAAGGCGAATAGGAAGTGCGACACGCGTTCAGCGAGCGCTGTTCCACTTTTAACGATTCTCGCTAATTGATCAACTGATTTTCTCGTGAATGAAATGTGAAATCCTATCAAACCGATATAGTCATGCCGCATCCATAAATAGTCGATGCCGGGGCCGCCTCGTATTTGGTTTCATTCATAAAAATCATAAGAATGGTTGTGGAGGGGGTGGCGGCGGTGCAGGCTCAACATTCAATGGAGAAGCGCCAGTCAGCCAGCCAGTCAGTCAGCCAACCAACCAACCAACCAATTTTGTAATTACAACAAAACCGTGGCCCGGTGCTCGGATCAGCGGGCCATGTTTGTGGCATTAGGCATTAGGCGGCCAAAACGAACCTTTTCGGGCAGTGCTTCAAATAAAGACATTTGTGCCAGTTTTTCAATGCAGCCGGACGGACGGTCAGTTGGCCCGCTTAACCGGCCCGCTTGCAGCATATTCATACATACATACACATATGAACATACATATATTATGGCCTCCACCTAATTTGTGTTTACTTTTTTCTTTATCTCTTTGCAGGTAAGCACCATTAAACTGCGGAACGTCAAGCGATAATGCCGTTCATAAGGCTTATCTATGTCGGCCACAACCATAGATATTGTTAGCAACTTGCTTGCCGGCGATTCGCCCAAGACAAGTTCGAAGATACGCAGTTAGAAATTGACTATTTATGTTTTATGCTTTATGTTTGTGACAGGTATGCGTCATTATTAAAATATTTCTGAAAGTGTACATGTTTTTTAAAAATAAACATCCTTTCTGAAAAGTTTAGCATTTCTACTTTTTAGAAGCATATTTTCTAAAAATAAATATATTGAAATTATTATTTAGTTTTGCTGATTAATAAGATGAGTAGCCTTTGATACCTAATAAATGTACTAATTTTGAGTTATATATTTTTTAATGCAAAATCAGTAACAAGTATCGCATGTTAGTCTTGGCAGTTCCATAACTGTGAACAATGGACGCTGCGAGGGGAGCTTAAACTCTCCCCACAGTAATTCAAAACTTTAAATGTACCTGAGAGCATTGAAAGATCTCGAATCGATGACGATGACGATTGACGATGACGACGCCGTCGACGTGGTCCCATCAAGTTCACTTTCACTTAGTGTCAACAAGGCAGTTGCAGCTGCAGCTGACGTTGATAATCATTGATCTTCATCGGTAAGCGTTGCATTTTGTTTCGGCTCGACGCGGCGCGACTCGGTCTCGACTCGGTTCGGACCGATTCGGTTTGACTTGACTCCGCCCCTTCCCTGATCTTCAATGTTGAGATCGATCGCTGTGAAATTTATGGCCAAAACTTGACTTTGCCTATCGGAGGGTTCGTTGCCTTTTTTCTTTTTTTTTTGGACTGTCAGTAAGTACTCAGCACTGTAGCTTTTCCTTCTGCTACTCCACCTCCTCCTTCTCGTTCATCTCTGTCCCTGTCGTTTATATTGAAAACGAAAGTAGCTTTACCTCCGTCGTCCGTCCTGCGAAAATTTATGCAGTCGCGCAATTATTTTGTTTTTTTTTTGTTCGTTTTTTATTTCTTACACTGCAAGACACCTTGTTGTGTTTGTTTGTTTACTTGTTTTTCGCTTGACAGTCTATCGCAACTATTTAATCAAGTTTTGCGTAGCAAAGACGTCACAGAGTGGCTTATAGATATGGTATTAAGCATCCATCTTATTATCTCTATGATGCGAGTAAAAGTTTAGCTTGTCTGACTAAACATTTAATTAATGAATATATATAGGGACGCATACAAAGAGTTTAGCTCTCTGACAACGTTGACGTCGGCTTGGGCTAAGTGGGTAAAGTTTCTTAAAGCTTTTGCTTGGGAGCGCGAGGCGGCTTGTTAAGTTACTCAATTGGCAACGAGTTGTTGACCTTTTTAGATGAACCTATCCGATTTTCCGTTTTGTTTTTATGTTTATTTTTGTTTTTTGAAAACTCATCCGACTTTCACGTTAAGTTCCCCGAAGCGATGACATTTAATGATGGATTTGACACACAAGGGCACGACAACAATTTGGCTGTTATGTATTTACGGACTGTGATTGTGTATGATCTCGTCTGTTGACTGTTTCGACTGAGACAGATGATTAATTTGAACTGGTTCAGCATTTATCCGGGTGGTCCTTTTACAGAGATACGTTGTGCAACAGTCATAAATAATGCTGATTGCCGATTGCTGTTGTTTTTAAACGTAACCACTTGAATCCATCGATGAATCTCAAAGCTGTAATTATTTTCGGAACGAAACAAAGGCAAAGAAACATTATTGGTGAAGTCACTTATATTGGATGTAGCAAAGAGATCCGTAAAAGGTAAAAAGTTGTTTAAATAAAAAGCTCATCTTGAGCCAATAATGTCTATGGCAGCAAGCATAAAGCTGTCAAAAGAAGTATCTCTGGGGTCAACTTCACATCTTGTCAAACTGAATACGACTTCAGGTGCAAGGTGACCAACATTAGGCATACAACGCTTACACAGAAACAGGTCCATTTCATTATGCATCATTTACGCTTCACCGAAACCTTATTAAAGATCATAAATTTGTAATTTGAGCAAATGGAAAACCATTTGGCAAGTTGGTCACACTCGGCGATTGCAAAACTTTCCTTTTCATTTAGCATTCTGTTCACTTTCGTTTTATGCACTTGGAGCGCAGCAAAGCCAAAGTATTTTATGTATTTTTAAATGCATTTCTAAATGAATTGTAATATGACTGAGTGAGTCGCCCTGGCGTTGTATATACCGCTGTAACCCCATGTACCCCTCGCTCGCCTCGTTTCCGTCGCTGGTAGGCACGACCTGTGATGCCTATCTATTGCCCAAGAGGCAAAACGCCAAAACACAACAACACAAAAATACCGCCAAAATGCGACTCCGTCTCCATCTCCATTCCGCACAACTTGCAAGCTCATGTGCGCCACTAAAAATAAAAATCAAATGCAAACACATGTGGCGCCCAAAAAAAAAAAAAAATAAAAGTATAAAAAAAAGTGCAGAGAAACAATCCAAGCACCAGTCAAACAGTTGAGGTGATTTTTACTTTTACTTGTTCAAAGCTCATGTGCACGATTTTCCACCAGCCACAAACGTCGATTTCAAATGCTTACTTTCAAATGGCATAAATGAAGAGACAACAGCCAACAACAACAAAGCATTACAATAGCTTTACGCATAATGTGGTGAAAAAAAATATAAAAAAACCCGAGAGAGATGATGAAGCGGGGCTACCTATAAAAATGCCTCGGGGCTCGAGCTTCTTCTCTCTTCTTCTATCTGTCGGGCATCTCGTCTAATGTGAAATGATGTATATTTTGCTTGCCATTGTTATGCTATCATTGTCTTTGCTGGGCTTCACAATTTCCATTTGAAAATCAATTTCTGACATCTTATCTATTGTAATAGCATATCTGAAAACGATAACAAACGCAGTTTTTCATCCTTTGTGTGTGTGTGGCCAGCGATGACGTTTTCGGTTTCATGTACATATTTATTTATTTTTTTTGGGCGGCTACGTGAAATTTCAATTATTTTTGATGAAGGTGGAGAGGCCCCCATATACCCATTGTACCGAGACCTGTACAATACAACAAAGCTTTGCATTAATTGTTGCATGTTACATTATATTTTCAGTTTGTAATTTATTTCTGTGGTCGCTTTTTGTATAGCCTGACTATGAAAAAACTATAATTATGAGGAAATTAAGAAAAAATGGTTGTGGATTTCTCTAAATAAAGTAACAAAAATGAAAATGGTATTGCATTAGTTGCTAAAAGCGCTGGTAAATGGGTAAATAAATAAAAACAATAAAATCCCAAATTTAACTGACAAGATTAGACCTACTTTTACAGTAAATTCCTCTCCATTCTGAATATAAAAATAATTTTACTGAAAGCGACCCAAACTTGTTTTTGCTCAACTAGTTGGAATCTATCCACTGATCCACTGATGGGTTCGCCAACTGTTGCTCACCACCCTGTGCCATCAGAGCTTTACGATGATGATGACACCATCTGTATTGTTGTTTCGCAATCATCATCTGTCTGCCCATGCACATGCAGTTCCCACACATCGCAATCGAAAGTGAAAATATATACACTTATCTCAAATTCCCAGTTTGTTGCTGCAGCCTAAAGTCATTTTCATGTTGCTGCTGCTGTTGCTGTTAGGTTTCGTATATTGCACAATGGGCACGGCCGCCGTTTAGTCGGGCTGCGATGACGATGAGACAACGAGATGAAAGACAACCAGCACCAGCCCCGAAAACTTCAACTCGAACAAGTGAAGCTTGCGATGAGGGACAATATTCTTGGCATGCACGAGAGAACTGGTCAATCGATTTATCGCTTGCTCACTCGTTCCCTCTCACATCGATCCGGACAGACAGGCGGTCTGGCAGCCGCTGACTACTACCACTGCTCTCTTAGTAGTGTGCTTCGCATTACGTTTTTAAATGGAGCTTGAACTGTATCGCACCGCGGGGCGACGACCACAGTGAGCGACCACAAAGTGGCAAAGTTGTAAAGTCGCGACGACATTCGCTTTCATTTCGAGCTGCAGCCGCCGTCTGA
The DNA here is from genome assembly GCA_035044325.1 of Drosophila nr. medialis 2 BK-2023a. Lineage (NCBI taxonomy): Eukaryota > Metazoa > Arthropoda > Insecta > Diptera > Drosophilidae > Drosophila > Drosophila nr. medialis 2 BK-2023a. Next base: position 2,170,128 of record JAWNMH010000394.1, read on the forward strand.
TGGTCACTCGCATTTCCACTCGCAGTCGACTGACTGACTGACTGACTGACTATATGCCGTGTCGTGCAGTGCAGTCCAGTGCAGTGCATCGCAGTGCAGTGCCATGGCGTGCCATTGCGCCTTGCCACATCGCTTCACACCCCTCTCCCTCTCCTGTTTGTATCGCCCCAACTTTTCACGCTTCCATCTGGCATCATGCACTTGCTGCGCTCACTGGCTCATCGGTTCATTCGTTATCATGCACTTGATGGTCGGCTCCGTTCGCGTTCCATTCGCTTTCGATTTCTTTTATGCTTTCGATTTTCATACCATTGAAACTTTAGAAGGGTATCAACGATGGCTCATGCAGATCGTTGCATACACTGTGACTGAGACTTATACGATCATTTCATTTTTTAGTTTAATATATTTTTATTAGTTTCTAAAAGTAGAGAATAAGAATAAGAAAATAACAAACTTTTCGAAAAAAGGAATACTTATTTTTTATTGTATTTAAAATAATACACTTTACACTTACCAATTTAACAATTGAAAAGCAAACCTAAGCCGAGAATATATATGTATTTTAAAATATATATTTTGGACATATGTACATGTATATTTAAACTTTTACATGTATGTGCATTTCGTGGGTTATTATTAACCACTTGAGGGCCCCATGGGGACTGTGACCTCGAAGTTGAAGTCACTCAACTTTTCAGCTTATCAGTTGATTTATTTTTCAAGATATTTATGATTTGTCCGATACTTTCTACCTACCTCCGTGAAGGAGCTTAACAAGTAAGCGTGCGAAACTTATTAATCATATCACATCATAGCCATGAATGCAGACGTTACGAGTTTCATGTGCGGTACTTATGAATGAGCCAAGATTAGCCTCCATCGTTTAAATCGCGACTAATAACCGACGGTGGCCCTTGATCAACAACTGAACAGCTGAACAACTGTATAACTGGCGGGGCGACCACTTTCATTTTTATTTCAAGTCACGGTCAGATTCATACCGGAGATGACGAACGCAGTCACAACGGCTGCCTCGTCATTTATCGTTGGAAAGTTGTTCTCGCACATTAATTATAAGGCCTTTTTGTAAACGTTCGATGCCAGACCTCATATGACCACACGTGCAGCCCAAACAGTAATTATCGATTCCGACGTAAAGTGAACCCAAAAAAACAACTTGTGACAGCATTTTATAAAAAAAACGAAGTTATTCATACAACTAAGTATTCACAAGTTGCAGTGCATCGGTGGCTTGCTGCACTTATTGCCACAGTTAAGTGCTCCACTCTGCCCCAATTTTTTTTGGATGGCAATTTGGAATGCATGTTGACTTCTTTCCGGTATGACAATAGTTAACGATTTTGGCATCTTCAGTTGACAATTCATCGCTTGCGATTTGATGGTTCAATTAAATGAATTAATGACTGCAATTTAGATGGAATGTATTAAGTTGCAAGTTGAGATGAGATCCTCAATAAAATATGTTTAGAAGAATTTAAAAAAATATAGGAGATTTTCAAAATAGTTATACAAACAAGCTAATTTTTTTTAAGTTTGTTAACTTCTTTTATTTGTTAACTACAAACTTTGACCTAAAGCCAGGCAGCTTTAAAACTTAGTTCAAACTATTAACAGATCATTTAAATCACTTTTTGGCAATATTCTGCTTGTTCAATGCCAGCTAAAATCATAATCATTTAAAATGCAAGAAACCGTTTATATATTTACTAAAATTTGAATTGTTTCTTTTGTTTTATTTATACTCAAACCGAGCAAATAAGGCACCGATCAGGATAGCTTATGCAGTATTATATAGAAAATAAGTAAGTTGATGATATTTTCAGTTTTGTTTCTATAATGCAAATTAGAAACTATGGACAGCAAATGTTTTGACTATCAACTTTTTATTTATTAAATTATTAAATTGTTGCCAAACTGACCCAACTGAAAGTACAAATAAATATGGCCAGTGTGTTGAGACACATATTCTACAGCCTCTAAGATTTTACAATACTATTTGTACGGATTGGGTGCAGGGTACAGAAGACTGTGATCAAACTTGTTGCTTCTGCGGTATTTGCGGTTAATAATGATTGAGTCTTTGCTGTTGTTATTGGTTTTGCTCGTTGGCTGTTGTTATTGTTGGATGTTGTTGTTGCTTGGATCGCTTTGGCCGATGCCTGGATGCCTGGGTTGCTTGTTAAGCTACAAGCTAGAAACTTAACAACATTAAAAATACACATGTATAAATAAACAAGCAAGCAAGCAAACAAACGACAAAACCAGCCTCAAATTGAGTTAAAAGCCCAAGAGATACCACAACAACAACAACAACAATGCAAACAACTTTCCACCAGCAGTGGCGAGTTTGGATATGGATTTGATTTGGACTTGGACATGTCCACGTGTGCGTGAGTCTCTCTCAAAACTTAAAGCATATATCTTTATACACATACTATATATATACATATATATATTTATATAAATGTATGTGTGTGTGCCACAAATTGTTTATTTGTCAATCGGTATTAGCCGCTGTGCTGCCGCAGCAAGAAAAGTGAAATTTTTAAGCAACTGCTTCGATTTATGACCAAAGTTTTAACTGCTGCTGTTTCTGCTGCCAATGCTTGCTTGAACTAAAGCTGCATCTAAGACTGAAGCTGGTGATCTCTGTTTAATGGCCAAGCGCTTCGCTTGGAGTAAGAAAAACGTGACTTTTGATTTGACATTTTGCCGTCATAAGATCGACGATGGCTCGTTATCAAATTAAATCGAAAACAAGTTGGAGGCAATTTAAATTTATTTGGTTGGTGGGGCAGAAGCAACAACCATGGCGCTCACCATTGAGGCTCGCCACACTTTGAATGTCATCTCGCAGTTGGCTAAATGTCATGCATCATCCTATTCGGCAGCCAATAAGCTCCACTCGCTCCTACTACTCTACACTCAAAAAAAAATTGATCTGAATTTCAGTGAATCTACATACTAATGGCGCCAAGTATAAACGCCAAGCCTTTCTACTTTTGGATATTTAATTTGGGTTTGTTAAGAATTTATTTCTAAAAAAAAAAAATGATAAATCAATTTTCCGAGTTATAAGAGTTAAGAACGATATTTTTTGTTAGTGTAGCAATACAACCACCACATACATATTCTAATATTACGTATATATGTTAATACTAATCGAAAATGCATTCTATATCTGCGTCTGCACGCTTGCCCAGCAGTCAGCGACTCTGGCAGAATCAGTAAGTATAATAATTAAGTGTTTAGTTGTTGATCGTAAATTTGTAGCTACTTTGGCCATCAATTCTCTCACATATTTGTTTGTTATAATGCGCTTGTTGTTATTTTATATGTTTTACACATAAACTTGGCTTGTGCCGAATACAAAACATTTATTACCTGTCATTTTAGAACAAATGTGCGTCGAGTACAAAATATACGGAATGAGTATATGCTTCCCTTACTGAAAGAACCATCTGTCAACGTTTCTTTATTACAATTGACCCACTTGCATTGTCTTACAGTTAATTAATTGTCAACTGCTCTTCAAGTTGTGTCTGTTGTTGCTTTTGTGTTCACTTTGCTCATTATCAGTCATTATATCTCTTTCAATTAGTTTTTGCTTTCGTAAGCATAAATCTGACTTATTATTCAGTTCAATTCAAGTGCTCTAAATGTTTAACTTTTATTGCTTTAAAAAAATTATGCATGTGCGATTCGTAAACTGGGCATTTCCAGGCTGAAAAAGTCGAGAGGAAAAACTTATTATGTTTTCAAAGTAAATATATTTAAATGCAGTCTAAATCTAGAAGTAGTTAAGAGGAAGAAGAAGCAAAAAGTGATTGCTTTAAAAAATTGGCTTAGTTTTGTTTTTGGCGTCAATTAGAAAAAGTTCGCTTGTGAACATTTGTGGACAGCCAGTCGTTGATAGTTGTCGATGCCAGTAGTCCTCAAGCCATTATTGCAGCACACGTTTCGCTCTTTAATTTAAATGTGACAAAAGTAGATTGCGATAAGGTGGAAGGTGTAATGTAAATTGTACTTGGCCTGCCACACCGCTAACTTCCCCTCTGACGTCCAGTCGATGTCATTTGTCGTCAGCCCATTGCAAATAATGTGTAAAACGTGTTAAATTTTCAATGCAGTTGGCCAAAGCAATGAGTTACTTGAAAGCTGAAAAAGAGTAAATGCATTTACCTGGCCCAGACTGCAACAGACAAAGTAGGCAAAGTATGCGAAGGCCCTGGTGCCCGAGGACTGTTGCCCGGTGCCCAGCTACCGTTTTGCTGCTACTCACTTTCCTGACATACGAGTTTTCACATAAATCAGTGTAAATGGCGCATTTAAGCGAACGCCAGTAAACAAAAATAATAAAATGCAAACAGCATTGCCAGATAAATAAAATTAGTCAGCGTAATTGCAGCGCAGAAGAGCCAAAAGACCCAGTCAAACAAACGAACCCCTTTCAGGAAGTCCGACATTGGGTCTTCACTTGCTTCTTATCGGACTTTGGTGAGAACTACCGTGTTACTCACTCCGTTCTGCTTCAAGGTTTTCTTGAGCTTCTGGGTTTTTATCAGCTTATTTATTTAAATGTTAGTTCATTCCAATACGTAGTTTCTCTTCTTATTCGCCAATGAATTGTTTGTTTGTTTGATTTCGTATTAAAGAAAAAACATTAAATTTCTTCTCAGATCGCAATTTAGAAGTCAGCAGATTAACTCAGTTCCACAAGGGTTTAAGATAACCGTTCTCTCTTGATCGAGATAGGTGTAGACATACACGTTTCTCAAAATTCATCTTTTGACCAATTGTTCCAATGGCAGCTTTATGATATAGTAGTCCGATCCGGTCATCTTTGACCTATCCACTAAGGCTAAGGGAGTACTGTGTATTTAAGACTAAAAATTCGAAAAGACTGTCAGATCGACAGACGAACATGGCTATAGCGATCATGCTGTTGTTGATCAACAATGTAAATAGTTAATGGTCAGAGACGCCTCCTTCACAATGCGTTGCAAGCAAAAATACCCCCTAAAACCAAATACATATGTTTTAGTCGAATTTATAACATTTAAAATTTGTTGAACAACCGCATTTTAGCCAAATACACTGACCGTTCCTGTGGTGGTCTTATCGTGGCAACTTATTCAACACCCACGTGAAGACTAAACATAAGCTAATGACTGGCGTGACAAGCGATCAATGATAAAAACTCACTCGGAACCAACCAAATTGTCGTTGGCTTTGTTTGCCACTTGGCTCGTTTAAATGGCCACAGGGGTAAATGCCCCGCCTTGCACTTACCCTCCCCCATGTCTACAAACCAAAACTGTGAGTGATGGCGGCGAGTTATAAGACATTTAATCTATTTGTCCGAACTACTTTAGGCCTGTCTATAATTTATGGAATTTGCCAAAAGCCCCAAAAACTTTGCAGATAGTTAAATTGGCGCATGTCGTTGGCATTAGTCATGCCTTAGGTTGTACACAGCTTTAGCTGTTTAGTCGCAAAATGCTTTTGGTTCTTGGGTCGAGCAAAATTCACTTGTCATGTGCTGTGCTTGTTTATTATCTACAAAGTATAGATATCGATTTAGATTCAATAATTGTTTACTGTTTCGTTGCCGTTGGGGATACAAAGTCGAACAAAACATTTTTGAGAAGTTGAAGCCACCAGGTGTTTAAAGTTGTACTCTTTCTGTCAAACTTATTTGTATATTTACTATTTTCTTTTTTTATCAATATCGATATGCGTTAAGTTAAAGAAAGCACTCCTTTCTTTTTTCTATGTTTGTTACATTTCATGAACAACATACGTTTGAAAATATTTTTGCTTGTAAGCAGTTTTGTTTTTACATTTAACATGTAAGAAACTGCATTTTTTCTATATCCACATAATTTCAAATTATTTTTGCATGTAAGCATTTATGGTTTATACATGGATCTTATAAGAAACAGAACATTATTCTTTTTCATTTAGAGGTATTTCGAGAACACAACGAATATGTTATAAATCATTGCTGACATTCGTTCATATTTAAAATCGTTAACAGTAATATTTATAAACATACAAATTTTGCAATTTTATCATAATTAATTATTGGATTTTTTCTCTTTTTGTTTCTGCCCGCGTACTTAGGCATCTCGTAAAGTCTCCAAATGTGGATATTTGTTTGTCGCGCCGGATTGGGACTTCTCTAATCCACTGTACAGGACAAAGGTGAGTTTTGCTGTTTTTCGTTTACCTCTTTATTCTTGGCAATCAGTATTAGCCAAGTTGCAATCAACAATTAACATTGAATAATTTGATAATTTTAGTGTATTTATAATTGTACATTCTGAAGCTGCGTTCCATTTAAATCATCGATACAAAAATTTACTTGTACTGATGGCTAATTTTTGATGAACGACATTTATATTTTAATTTTAATATATAAATATATATATTTTAGCTTCAGTCTATTTAAATTGAAAAACTTGCTCTCTTCTAGTTCCCACTTCTGTAAGGAGTACATCAGAAGTGGATGCTAAAAGGAGTACTTTTTCGAAAATTTAACTTTATATGCATGTGTATGCAATACAAATTTCAATATATGACCAGTTGACTTGAAAAAATCAAACAACTTAAATGCATACAACCGAATTTCGGTGGTCACTTTCCAAAAATAAAAAAAAGAAGAAAAAAATCTGTTTGCATATCGTACAAATAAATCGCATAAAGCAAATTGCTCGCCTTGTCTGACGGAACAGCAGCACTTGAGCAAATATTTGACAGCCTCAGCTTTGGCCTGGTCGGTTAAAGAAAGTAATGGCAACGGTATTGCCCTGACACTGGCACCCGTAGCCTGTAGATACTGTTATTGTCGTTGTCACTGGTTTTTGGACCAGGCAACGCCTAACGCTGTCCTTGTCACACTCTCGTGCCGATTCGTATCTTGACCAATTAGCGAATGACGTAGCGACGTGCCGGCAGTCAGCGCATCGTTAAAAGCCGCCAGCGTCCGCAAAAATAACCGTATGCAAATGCCACAAAAGCAGTTGCCAGTTGCCAGAGGGACGCATGGGGTACAGGGAACTTCCTAGAAATGGCCAAGTGTCCAATTGGAGTTTGAGCAGCGTCAACGACGATAATAATAAAAGTGTGCACATGCGCATTGCGCATTTCCTTGTTAACAACATAAATTTACGTATGTTTTTAATGGCTGTACAGGTATTTAATTAACATTTGCTGCATAGATCCACAGCGCTGCACTATTAACCGGATGTGTGTGTTGTGTGTGTGTGTGTGTGTGCATCTCTCTCTCTCTCTCTGTCTCCGTCTTTCTCTGCCGTTTGCCACAAATTACCCAGCCAAACAAGTGATTTTGGGGGAGTGGCCAGATAAGGTATGTACATATGCAGATACTTTCTTTCAAGCAGTGAAATTGGTTAGAAATTCACCGGACACTCTGGGGGTTACTACACTTGTAGAAAAATATATGTGCAAAAGATTCTATTTTTTTTTAAATGTATTTAATGTGTACTTAAATCAGTGCACAATTTTTAAAAGAATTTTTTTTTAAATAAAATTTGATGACTAAACTAAATCAAAAAGGAGAATTTCAATCTAACATTTCAAAGGACGAACCAATTTAAGGCTGTCGACTGAAATGTGATTACATTCTTGATCGTTAGACAGTTTTCTCTTAAATTTAGAAAACAAGTAGAAATTTTTGTCTAAATATGATTTCATAATAACCAAATTTTTTTTTAGATATTCATTTCTTTGCTAGATTCCAGGCTATAGATTTAGCTTGAGTGTACTTACTTGGTTTGATTAATCCCACTCGGGGTGCTGTTTAGAAAGTACACGTTACACATACATATTTTCTTAGCTGGTAGCTAATATGTATTCAAAATGGCTCAGAGCTCTAGGTTACCCAGTGCAGTTGTTGTTTTGTCTTTTGATCTATTCGCCCAACCCTTTGGGCCATAATTTGCCAGCTGCTGGTTGAGCAATTATTGCATTTCACAGTTTACAGCTTCAGGTGCAGTCAATTTGTTTTTATATTGTGCAGCTAGGTGCATTTCATTTACTTGTTCGACTGCCAGACGCAAACCTGTAACCTAAACGATCAGCAAAATGCCAAAAGCTATTTATTTGACTAGCCAGCATTCAATTTCTATGCATGTGGCCAGGGCAAAAGTGATTCGACTTTGGGGCCTGAGGAACCACATTTTATTGCGACCATTAAATTCAATAATATTTTATCTTGTATTTACATGCCAGTATAAAAGTCTAGAGTAAAATATACAAACATGATTGAGAATAAAAATGACATCTGTGATGTTTGACTGATTTTTTATAGTTTTATTCTTTTTTTTTATTTTATTTGTTTTTTTTCTGTGATTTCTCAATCATTGCAATAAATATATTGGTTTATTTATTTTATTTTGAATTATTACTTATAAATTCTTAATTTATTATTCCTTTTTATGTAATTTTGAACTTTAATTAACATTTTTTTAAAACTGACTCCGCTTTCTAAATACCGATGTTAAATTTTACATATTTAAGCGACAGTTTAATTTCCATCGATAAATGAGTCTGCCAGAATATGCATATGTCCACTTTTTAGTCTTTTTTTTGAATATTTTTTTCTGAAAGTCTGGCTTTGCATTAAATCACAATTAATCTCCCGGGGAACAAGCTTTATAAGCAGTAAGATAAATAAAGAGCTGAACTACACTCAAAAGAAAAATACGAAAAATACGAAAAAAAAAAAAAAAATCAAATTTCGCCTGCATAATTTTCTGATAATTTCCTTTGACAACTTAAATGGTGTAATTTGGTGCAGATAATTTATCATATAACTTGATATGGATTACAATTATGAGGGCATTGAAACCTGTAGGCATTCGGCCCTTTGTGACGACTCTCAGTGCGATCCCCTGAACCCGGGCAACAGGTTACCACTCTGCTTCAGCAGCTTCACCCCTCCATGCCCCCACTGGCCCCTCTGCGTGGCAGTGCATTTTTTAACGCGCTAGGAAGCGGCTATAAAACGTACAGCTCAGAATTATGTAGATTTTTATCGGCGTGCCAACTTTTCTGCATACAAAGTGCACAATTTTCATCTGTGGCGGCGGGGAAAAGAAAACCTGCCGAGCAACAACTGGCCGCGGACGGACAACCACAGAGAGCGAGAGAGAGAGAGTGAGAGATGCAACGCAACGCAACACGTGGGCAACATAAGCGCTGACTGAGCAGCAGCCGATAACCCAACAATATATATGCATATGGTTGGGTGCAACTTGTCCCCCCGTCTGTGGCAGGATAACCATACCAGTGTCATTTGCCGCCGAAACAAGTTCAACGCCATCAGGCCGGCGAAACGGAAGTGTTTGCCTTAACCGAGTATTGCAGTTTGTTGCCAATCACAATTATTTGTCCAGAAATGCTGTTGATTGACAAGAGACTAGCTCTGAGTGCCTCGCAGCCTCTGTTGTTCTGGTCATCGATCCGCGTCTGCCATATTAATTAAACCAGGAAGCATTGGCGCAGCGCTTGGACAGCTGTCCAGACAAACGCGACGAGGTTGCAGCTTCAGCTTCAACTTCAGGTCCAGCAACAGAAAACAGCTAAAGCTCCAGCCTGGCCTGCAGCCATTCCAAGATCTGGAAATATTTATTAAAAATTATGCACGCATTAGTGGAACGTCTTTCTGCCTCTCTCTCTGTCTCTCTCTCTGTTTGTCTGTCTGTTGCTGACTATGTCGCTGGTTGGGGAATGTCTTGGTTTTATTAAGGAAATGGCTTGCATTACGAAAAGTACACAAAATGTTGCGTATTATATGAAGTATTGTTGTTGTTGCCGTTGTCGTGATTGCCGTCGTCTTCTCTTGGCGATTTAAGGTGGTTCAGTTTATAGTCTGCTTGATGGCAGAAATTCACTATAAAGCGCTTAACGATTCAGCTATTTTACGATACGCCCACAACAAGTGGTCTTAATTTCCTGTTAAATGATTGGAAAAACTAATTACACGAACAGCGAAAGAGACAGTGAGGGAGATTAACTGAGTTCCAAGGCGAAAAGACGACTATTGCCTGTTAGACATAAATGTATATGAATATTACAGCTGAACAGCACGTTTTCTGTATATCCGAATAACGCAAACAAATTCATTATACGCAATTAACAGTTGCCCCATGACAGCATGGTGCGTGGGGAGGGTCTGAAGAGGGGGTTGCATTGGCATTTCACGTATCGACAGAGTTTCGACCACTGACTGCACGTGGGTGTACCAAATGGAACGGAACGGAACGAAATGACTGAGAATGTTGCTGGAAAATGGGAAATGCAATTAATGCATATCTAATAAGCGTGAAGGAATTTTTATTCGACTCTGAAATATATTGAAATCTAATTAATACACATCGAATGAGATTCGGTTTAATTGTTTTTCAGTTCAAGGCTTTTTCAAATTAAATCAGTAAACTTGCTGGCATTTTGTACTCTGTGGGTATATTAAAGTGAATATTTTGACGTTTGCACAGGCATATAGTTCGTACTAGAACTACTTTGAAAATATGATTAAAATATATTATTAAAATCATCATTACACTTTTATAAAACTGATAATTCATTCATAAAAAATGCCTTGTATAATCAGCTTAAGCTTGTAGCACTGGGACAGAAAAATATCAATAAATAGTTAGAGCTCATAAAATGAGTATAAAGTTATTGACTAGCGAAATATTGCATATGGAATATGCTCATATTCTAATGTCAACTACAGCTTCAAGGGACTTTTTAAAAAATTGAGGGAAAATTACAAATTCTAATTTATAAAAGTTTATTTGAAATATAGATATATTCTGAAATAAACCACATCCTCTGGAGACTCTAAATCTTCAAGCATTTTGTGAAAATTGTAAATTCCTCATTCATTTGATTATAAATGATTTATTAAACACATGTCTTAAAATTCAACTTCTTGCGCAATCGGTAATATCTATCAACTATGTTCTATGCAAATATTCTTGTCTGAGGGTACAGCCTATGTATTATGGTCAAATATTTTGAAATGTCAATTGTGGTGTTTGCCGTTCAACAAGCTACAAGTGGGTTAAGCACATGCATTTCATTTGCATATAGAAGCTTTGGCAGCATGACGCAGAGAGCTCAACTGATTGACTGTCTGTCTATCTGCCCGCATGACTGTCTGTCTATTTATATGTGTGTGTACTCTGTGTGATGTGGCTTTGCATCAAGGCAGCCACAAGACACGCTGCTAATAAATTGCAATTAGAATAACATGCTAATACATCTTGGCGTGCTAAACTCTTTGCCATAAACTGCAATGGCGACTGCTACTTAAACGGAACGGAATGGAACACCAGCCCGATCGCCAGCCGGAGCACGAACCCAAACCGACCTTGGTTACACTCAAAAAAAAAAAAAAAAACTTAAGCAGAAATACGATCTAGTAAATTTAAATCAACTCGGCGAGCAAAACAGCTAACATGATATTTAAAACACATATTTTATTTATTTGCATCGTTGACTGCGATAATAAAATAATAATAGAAAAAATAAAAAACGTTTTTAAGAAATGAGAGGATACAAAAAAAAACCATGATTAAAGAGTATATATAGCAAAGTTCATAACAATAAATAAATTGTTTAATACATAAAGTAAGCATGCAATCAATACATATAACAAGAAAGAGATTTGTTTGCCGGCCTAACAATATTCGAATGTACTTTAATTTTGACAGCGCCACGTAAAATCTCGTTTTTTTTTGCAGTGAACGTAACGAGATTCATTTAGATATGTAAATTGCCATACTTATGTGCACTTTAACTATATGCATTTGTCTATTCAGATGTGCACACTCCTCTGCGGCGTTATTCAGGTTTCATTCATAAATAAAAATGCAATGTAAATTTGTATGCTAATTCTAGGCACACAAACAACAACCACAAACAACAACAACAACAGAAGCAGCAACTGCAAATTAGCCCACAGCGCATTCAGACAATTGCCCTATTATGAGCCAAATGTATTTGTAACTTTCAACATGTGAACGGGCGGGGTAAACGGGGATGGGGGCTCCAACTCGTGGGCGGCACTTGGATGTGTGTTAATTAATTGCTCTTGGGCACCTCGTAACGGTAAACTCTGTTGGACCGCCAACACATTGCTTCAGCATTGTTGCATGATCAGCGAAAAAAGGAGTACACGAAAAAAAAAAAAAAAAACGAAGTAGAAAAACAAGAAAAACAATTCGCTTGGCAGCTGCCGAGACGAGTCCAGCCTGTCACTCAGAGCGACACACAACTCTATCCCGAGTCTGACGCAGATATCCACCTTCATATTGCTTATAGTCATATTTCAAAATGACAACAACACGTCCAAGCACTCAAGATCGCCTCGCGGCGTCTCTGTGCGTCGCATCGCTTCGAGTCGCATCTGCTTTGTTTTTTCCACTCATTTTCCATTACATAAACGGAAGGCAGACGTTCAGATTCCGCGTCTAACGGAGATGACGTTGACTTGGAGCTGCGTATTCAGTTACCACGCCGTCATTGTCGTTGACCAACGGGGCAAGGCGGCCCAGTCAACGCGAGTGGCAGCGGTGAGGACGCAACCAACTGGGAAGGTAACTGAGCACATGTTGCCACATTGACGAACTGTCAAAGAGAGTGAAAGAGAGACGTAAACCGCTCGAGAACGAAGGTTGCACAAGCGTGTATAACTGTAATGTGCTCATCCAAACTGCAAAATAAAAACGGTATGGGTACACTGAGAGAAAAACTAACATTCTAAGATGAACAACTGATATCCGTCAAAAGTCAACAGTTAAGAGTTCTGGCTGCCTCCTTCTGTGGTGCAGAATGTGGAACGTGTTCTTAAGGAACTAACTTATTAGAGCTACTAAGCTAAAGTGAATTCCAATTGTGTCCAAACGCAAAAGGAAGCATCTATATACATATTCATGATCAGTATCAAAAGTAGAATCGATCTAGATTTATCAAACTTGGAATGTAAGTTCTCATATACCACGCGCTTATCAACATTATTTTATTTAAAAAACAACACTCCTTTCGCAAATATCGATTCAAATCGATTTCCGCTAGCATGGCTTAAAGCTTTATCCACCTTATTAATTCATGACACTACCTGACAAATTGCTATGCAACTATAAAAATTTATTCAACTGTGTTGTGCAAGATTAGTGCATAATTTGTTTAAGACTAAAGCCAATTTAACAGGAAGATATTTGATGATCAATTTTTTGCTGTATTACCATAATTTCTCGGCCTGTTTATTATTTTACGCTACTGTCAGCCGCCCACTTTTTACACAGAGCGATTACGTATTTGGGCGTGGCAGTTGACTGCAGTATGACAATGTTGCAATTACATTGAGCATATACATTATAAGGGCACTTAATAAGATCCAATATCATAGCCATAAAAGTTGGCAATTTCCGCTCCTGGCCATTTGGCACGTTTAGCAAAATGAAAATGATTGACGACTGGGCAAGTTGTCGGTCGGTGCTCGGCATGCCCCTACTGCGATTATTATTGCTGGGCTGTTGTAATATGCGCACAAATTGCTCAAAAGCCCACTGACAAGTTAATAATCGAGAGGAAGCTGTTGTGACAGCAGCTCTCCTTTGACTGTCGACAGACAGCGAATCAACAAATATCAATGTGCGAAATCGTTTCTCTAAATCTAGAGCGTTATGCTAATGATATCCGCTGCCCAACGATCTAATTGCATAACACCTTAAACAATCACTTTTTATTGGAATTATTGAAACTACTATTCAGTTAGATTTATGTTACACACGACAATTGATCGTATCGAACACTTGTAATTTTAATAAGCAACAACATTATATTTTAATTGGATTTTTAATGATAATGTATAATATTGTTAGCCAGCTGTGCTTATATAAATACTTGATTACGAGTCTACTATTATCGATGATTTTAATTGCAAACCGTACATGTAATAAATCCGGTGAAGGTAATTTTCGTAAAGCTTCTTTCCCTCAATTGTTGGTACACCCACTTTACGAAAATTACAGATGCCTGCCTATCGGTGTGTGTGCGTGTGCGTGTGTATGGGCTATGTTGACAAGCCAGGCAAAGCTTGCCTCCCAATAACTCACGGTGCCCCTCTTCGGGTCTGCTGTCTGCCCCAAACAAGTTCGAATTTATGAAGCCCCAGTTATGGCATTCATCATGTTGTGTCTGCTCTGATGTCTGATGTGCCAAAAGGGCGCTGGCCCTATATATTATAGTTAAGCGAACACAAATCAATGAACCGCCATAATAAACTCAAGATTAAAAAAAAAACGTCGTATACCCTGTATTAATTAAAAATGTATAGAAGTAAGGCTATCATCAAATTGTGCAGGCAGAAGACGCTTTAACATCCAAGACGACATATTCAAGTCAGGTCATAGTGGCAGCTTTATGGTGTTCGATGCAAGGTATCTTCCAGTTGAGCACTCTTGCTTGCTTCAGTTACAAAGGTGCCTGAAAATGCAGTCAAAGTGGAAACTGCAGCTGATGCCGTCCGTGTTATAAATGATGGTCTGGCATTTGCTCGAGAGAGCTGAGTTAGCGCCACATGCCACGGCAAAAGATCTAAAACGCATGCACCACAGACAGTTCTCGGTATTTCTGTCTAAAAATTATGCTGCCCACGCATTGGCCAGATACGTACAGTGTATATTCAAGCCAACCGCTAAAAAAAAAAAGAGAACGGACGCAAACAGAAACAAAAACAAAGCACAAAACACAACAAAAAGAAAACCTGCTGCATCATTTTTTACTCGAAGATTACATAATGATTGACAATTCATTATGGGAGCGAGAACAGTACGTCCTGGTATGAGAAAGACGTTCTGTATGCAGTTCAGCCCCAAACCCAAACCCAGGCCTTGTATCTTTCAAACTGAGGATACTTTGCTGGTTTTTAATGGCTTGTAAGATTAGGCGGTGTTCTTGGCAATGAGGAAGTGTTCTGCTTGGCTTTTGGTTGCCAACATCTTGCAGTTATTAATGGCTGTTTTCATTTTACCTTTTTCGAGTTGAGTAACTCAATGCCTTTCTATCGAGAGAGATGCCAGCAGGCCAGCTGCACTCTCGAGCACACAAGCAATTAAGTAAGTTTTGAGACACGTGCTCTAGAGAATTCAAGGTCAACTCATAGTCTAATTGACATGCCAGGAGGTGTGACCGCAAATGCTTTGAACTTTCTGAACAATTGTGTTCAGATACGATACGAATCGACTTCTCTCTCTTGGCTGACAAATTGCGCAACTTGTTGCGAGGCTTGAGGTTTGTGGCTTAGCAGCACACCTGTTACTGGGCTCAGCGACTTCGACTACTGCGGCTAATTGAGGCAATTAGTGTTCTTATAAATGCCAATTCATTTTTTCTTTTGTTTTTCAAAATTTTTATACTGACTCAATCCGTTTGTTTTGCAGCCAAACAAGTGGCAACGGTTGGTGCAGGGGTCTGGGGGGAGTCTTATAATTATCTCATACAGCTGCCTGGCAATACTTTTGAGTGTACAATATGTATGTAGTTCTACGACAACAACATAAACTACATATTACATACGAAAAACAATTGACCTTCGTTAGCGAAAAGTTCAATTACATTAACTCATTGCATACACTGAAAGAAAAAAAACCTATTGACAATGCTAACGTCTAAACCAAAGATAATGAAAACATATTAGATTTGTCGCAACTCGAGCACATAAATGACTTTATACACAATCAACAGGACTGATTCTTCCAGTATACTATTAACATTTTGACCCGATTTAATCAATTTTTTTATGTCAATGCCTCCAATAGAAACATTTGTTTGAATACTGAGTTACTTTATGTATAAACTTTGTGTTTTTACCGACAAATATGTGCTACCAAAATAAAGAAAAACGCTGAACAGTTTGTTCACCTATCGAAATGCAACGCCATTAGGAAACTCTTTTCTTTCGGCCGCCTGAACAGACAACCTGCTTGGGTAATATCATATTTTAACATTTTACGCTGCACAAAACTTGTTGAAAATTCCACAACGGCATGAATAGACACACACAAGCAAACACATTGATTTTCTGGGTAGACGCACACACACTGACCAGATCTAATAACTAATGGCATAAGCAAAGAGCACAGCAACGAGATCGTGGTGCAATGCGAGACTCGATTTCTTGCACCTACCACATACATAGCCACATAGCCGAACAACAGCCGAACAGCATTTTTGTGTCAGCTCCAGCGAGTTGCACACTGTGCCAAACGACCTTAAAGCCTTTTGTTTTCCCCAAGCTTCAAAGTCGCTCTCTCTCTCTCTCTCTATCTATCTATCTCCGTCTCTATCTGAAAATGCTCACTGTCTTCATCGGCTTTGCTCTGCCGTAAGCCAGAGTGACATTTTAGTCTATGCAAAAATACCACACGCCAAATATCCGCAAGTTGCTATTGGCTATTTGTGGGTCTGCCTGCACCGTGGGTTTGTTGAGCAGTCACTAGAATAAAATCGATTCACTTCAATTGTCACCTATGCTAAATTTAAATCTTTTATTGCCTTTTTTAATTCAACTTTAATTCGGAAATAGTCATTACTATTTTAATTGCTGTTTCAGTCTCATTTGAATTCAATCATAGCTTGCTTTTATTACTCTCTCATCCACGGTAATTGGTCAGAAGACAGAGAACCAGCAATGGTGTTTTTGATTTCTATGTGTGTGTGCGTATGTGTGTGTGTGTGTAAGTGTTTACGTGTGCTTAGTGGTTATGCAATTGCGTACTTCGGAGAGAGCCTCTGCTAAGAGCAGCAATGCGTGGTGAAAGGCTCAAACGTCGGCGTGTTGTCGAGTTTCGGGTAGTTATTCTGACACATCCTTGCCTGGGCGACAAGCGGACCGAAGAACAGATGGACAGGCAGAGAGACAGGCAAAACAGACAGCGAACGTAACAAATCTGGCAGCAACCGCACCCTAGCCCCACCCTGCCTCCCTCCATTCGCATCAGTCAAGACAATGTTGAGCGCCTCTTTTTGCTTTGCTGGTTTTGTTGCTGCTGCTGCTGCTGCTGCTGCCACTGCTGCTGCTGCTGTGTGCAGCCGACAACAAAGATGTTCTAAATGTTACGTTATATTATTGCAAGCTCTTGGTTGTTTTAGCTGTTCTCTGTTTGTGTGTGTTTGTGTGTGTGTGTGTGTGTGTGTGTGTGTGTTGCTGTCGTAATTCTTCTGCAGATGCGCTTGAATTGGGTTCTCTCCTAGCTTTGGGCGCTCAGTAGCTTTGTTGGCTGCTGCTGTTGCTTTGGCTGCTGTGCTGCTGCTGTTGTTGCCATTGTTGTTGTTATGGTCGCTTTTATTGTGTAATCAGCAGATAACGGCATTTAATGACTGAATGAGTTTTCCAGCAGAAGCGAACCAGCACAGCACAGCACAGCACACTGAACGGTAGATGCATTTTGCGGTATACGCCATTTCCCAGGTGGTTTTCGCTCCAGCATTCCTCACGAGGCGTTGTGCTTACAAATGTATATGTTGTCTATGTATGTGTGTAAGTTGTGTGTATATACATATATATCTAGCGCATCGATAACTTTATTTTTGGGCCGCATTCTGCGGTCCCCATTTATGGGAGTGTGTGTGTACATGTGCTTATACATTTATCTATGACATAGATAGTTTCCATGTATTGTATTTATAGGATAGCTGCGCCTGCTCAAGTCAATTTTTATTGGTGCTGCTGGCATTCGTTGCACAATTGGCTTTTAGCAGATAATGCTGCCTTCAACACACGCAACATTTGATTGGCGTTGAGCTTCAGTGCTTTTTCGGCTACATTTTCCTTGCGAGCTTGCACAACTCGAATTCGAAATAGTAATAACAAAATGTGTATATAGATACATTTAACAAGATAAGTAATACCTTTGCCAAATCCAAATGCTTGCATGAAACTAAAAAGATATTTTATTAAAAGTAATTATGTGAAAAATTGCTGGTGTTAAAAAAAGGCATTCAGAATGAAGGCTGAAGGGGACAACTATTATTCTGTTAAAATTTGTCTAAACTATAAAAAAAAGAAAATACTGCATAGTGAGCTAATTTTGCCTAAGTATACCGTGAATTTGTCAAAGCACGCGACTGTAATAATGCCACCCATCCATACCCAAATAAAATTGCATGAAAAAAGTGCAACTAATAACAGTTAATGTTGAACTACTGGCCAAGATTGATGGAACGATTGCGACTTACATCATCAACAATCAACAATCTGCGAGAATGGCAGTGGGCTCAGTTTTTATCGCACAATAGAGAATGCAGCTGCAGCTCAAACCATACCCATTGTGTGCGAGTTGCTGAAGAGTTGCGCGCTGAAGAGCGGCGGCTGAAAACCGTTTCTGCCACAATGCAATTCCCTTAGCTGCACGTTGCACGCAACAACAGCAGAATACAGAACAGAACGGCAACTGCTTGGGGAGCCCAGCTCAGCCCAGTCCATGCACAAAATTGGTGTAGATATCGTCATCGACATCGTCTGTCTGTCTCAGCTTACTGGCCAGATCAATTGGCCAACTTTGACGATGCAGATGCAGACGACACATGCTACGAATACGTAGAATAAAACTTACTTCCTCATTGTGTGTGGACCGGTTAAGGATCGTTGTACATACACATATAGTACATGTGTACAAACAAAGTGGCGGTTTTTGCTGGGTGAGCCTAAACTTGGCTTTGTCCCATCTGATTAGAAGCGACTTTTCCCTGTAAATGGGCGGGGAAACCCCTCTGTGAGCCCCTCGAGATCATTTTTGGAGAACTTTACGTAGCTGTCTGCTAATTTGCTTCCTTGAGAGTAACACATGTTATTCAGTATCGCAACCATTTCCATTTACAAAATCGATTAGCGATTACATTTAAAAGTGTGATTGTGTTTAAACAAGTTTGATAACTGCGGAATATATATAATAAATAAAATAATTTCATATATTTTTCTTCAGTTATTAAATGCCATATATGCCCATATTGAAATCATGTTTTACAAGGCAATTTAATATTTCAGACAAAACTTTGACGTTGTGGCATCTAGGCAATTGTCCCATGCATAATAGCTGTAATCTTTTGGCTTGATGGCGTGCATCCGTCGAGTTAATTGGTTAAAATACCTGGTGACCAAGCACGTATTGCAATTTAAACAGCACTTTTGATTAATCTCCACCTACTGCGCATAGCATACATATTTTTTGCATTTTTTTTTTGTATTTCATTTTATATTTAATATTTTTTTTGCGGCTGACGCTTAACCGGTTGCATGCTTAGGTCTAATTTCCGCAAAGGAGGTGCGCTGCTGATGCCGCTATAATATTTTTAATGTTAAATGCAAAAATAAAACTAACGAAATAAAAACCAAGTCGACGAATTTATGCACTTTGATATTTGAAAACCAGGCCATGCCTAGGTTCATGTACACCACATAGTAAGCTTCGCATTGCACTTTACCTATTAATTAGTTAGTCAGTACCAGCTTCTTCATTTTTTTTAGATTAAAACAGTTGCGTCTATTCTGTCACTTTCATACTCAAACTGCAGTCCACTGCCTGTACAATAAAAAAAAAAAACAATTTAAAAAAATCACACACATCCATTTTAAGGGTTATAAGAAGAACATGCATCACAATTGCACGGTTCTCTTACAGTGACTAATCGATTTCTCGATTGCGCTGCCCCAAAAGAAAAGCAGCTTGCTTCAAAAAGTGGAAGAAGGCTATTGGATATTGATTATTTAACAGTTTGGGCATAAGGAATGCCAAAATGTGCAGCACTCAACGGTCCGCCAAATACGCCTTTCTGACCGGGCCTCCAGCAATGTGACAGCTTCGCCAGATTTTATTTGCCTGTGCCGCTTGTCTTGAGGCATGTCCCTTAATAACTTAGCGGCAAACATCGGCAATCGATGCTCGACTGTCAGTTGGAAATGTGCCAAAGTTCATTGCACTGTATTGTGATGCCGCCTATTGGTCAATCTGACATTATTGGAAAATGTTTTCTCTAGTCTGACGACACCAGGTATTTATACCGATTTAGAAACAGTCTAAGAATAACAGAAATGAAATACAATTTTTTAATTATAATTTTTTAAACGGTATATATTAATTTCATCATCGTTTTAAATGCTTTCTCTAGAAATACATGTCAGTCAGTGAAGTTCAGTTCAGTTCAGTTTCTAAAATGTAATTCACGTTGACGTTGGCAGAAACTAGCTCTGATGCATTCTGATAGATGGGCAAAAAGCAAAATCACTTATTTTAATTATATAATATTCACCTAGCGGTTAATACCTGTGATAATGCATACAACGTGCAAAAAACAGTGTAATTAATATGCACTTATACTTGTGATCATCGTATTACATTTGTTAGCAAAAAAACAGCTTATAGGCAGTAATAATAAACGGATTTATTTATTTATATATAATTATTTATATATACATTTATATATTTATTGGCTTCAGAAAAACATTGATTGTTTAAAAACTTATATATTAAAAAAATATAAAAAGCATACTTTTAGGCGATGACATATATTTTAATTGGATTTCAGTATGACGCGTTATTTTGGCTACTACAGTCAAATATTGCCGACTCTTGCCACATGCTTAATTTAAATGCATACATACTTATGAGTGTTAAACACATTGAAGGTCATGTCATCAATCTAATAATAAAACATGGAATAGACATTTTTGTTATTTTATTTTGTGTATGTCTAAATGTTTATTTGTTTTTCAGCCTTTGCTCGGGGAAAATGTTGTCAGAAAATACAAATTTATTTATTGGTTGCTCTCAAGCGCCACTTATTCGATGTGTTAATTTCATTGATTAGAAGCCATGCTATTTTCAATTATAAACAAAATCTATGTTTTCGTACATAACGGTGATTTGAATGAATATATATTTTTATCAAATATTGACAATGGTGTGATAAATGCAGTTTCGCTCTTTGTATAGATTTCATGTACAGTTTAGATGCCCGAGTCCCAGTGCTTGGTCCATTCAATAGAATCCAGACGGCCAAGATCCAGCATCCAGATGGCACCATTCTGGTTGGCCTCAATGGCCTTCACAAAGTTCTGTGCACACTGCACCGTTGTCTGTGTGGGAAACTCAAGGAGTTTCTCGGCAACGCGTGGCTCAACACTCAGCCAAGAGTTAAATTTGTGCACCAGAGAGGTGTCGGTAATGCCCGGATTGATGGAATATGCCGTAACGCCAGTAATATTGGCCAATCTCTATTAAGATTCAATAGATTGCCACCTTGCGAAGTATATATGTTTATATATTTACTTACCGAGAGGGAACTGGTGAAGCTTAGGGCAGCCGCCTTTGAGGCAGAGTAAACGGGCACCTGATAGATGGAGTTGAAGCCAGTTACTGAGCAGATGTTGGCAAGAACACCACCTGGGCCGCCCTTACGCTTGTCCCAGAAATCCATGATCGCAGTGGTGGTGTTCACAGTACCTGTAAAATTCACCGCAATGGTGCGCTCAATCTGATTATCGTCCAGGATACCAGCGCCATTGATGAGCAGATCAACTGTCTTCAGCTTGTCGAAGATTGTCTTCAATAGCTTTTTGGTTTCAGCCAATGGCACGGTTACATCATAAGGATAGAATGTAACGGTCACCTTGGGATTAAGGGCTCTCAACTCGGCAATTGCAGCGGGGTCGTCAATGCGATCAAGCACCACCAGGTTCTAAACGATTAAAAAAAAAAATAAAAGCAATCTCTTCTTACTTTTACTTACTTATTCCATAGATTTACTGGCAATAACCTACCTTGGGGCCACTCTTGACAATCTCGCGACTGGTGTCCAGGCCAATGCCACCTAGACCAGCCACAAAGATGATGTTACTGTTAGCGATAACCATGGTTTCAGTGATGTCCTCAACTCTGTTCACCTGCTCGGGCAGAGAATTCAAAACACTATGTTAATTTGGCCCGTCGATACCTTCTACTTATAGGCGAACAATCTGCTAAGTTTGAGTATTTACTCGAAGCTGATTATCAGTAACGCTGGCGATCATCTGCACTGCTCGTGGTCTTGGTTTTGTTTTGTTTTGTTTTGATGCCGGCTCTTTTCATTTTAGTTGCTTAATTTGGATTAAGTATTAGGGTATTATAACTTATTACACATAATACCAATCTAATAATAAATCCTGGAATACATAGTCTTAGTTTGGACTGTCTGAAATACACTTACTTTTTGAAAATATTGAGGTGATGAACTTGCAACTGGTGCGATCTGCGTGCGTCCACTGCTACGGCAATAATCAGTGTTCTCAATGCGCGGAACACCTTATATACTCACACATTCAAGTCGCTGTTTGGTTAGTGAGGGTTGAAGAAATGTAATGCTATAGTATGAATATAACACAACTATGAGGGGAGGTGAATAACGAGCTGGAAGAGAGACTGAGCTGCAGAGAGCGGAGCACGCTTAAAGCCCCGACCTTCATTGAATGTCAAGTCAACATACATATGTCGACAAGGTTGTTGTTGCTCTTGTTATGATCGCAGATTGATCGTGTCTAATTTGCATTATTATTTACGAGGTACATTGGTACATGATGGGAATATGAAAGAGCTATTTATCAACCTCTGATCCAAAAAAAACCATTCTAGATTATTTAATTTAGTTTATACAAATATTTTACTGTATAAAACTTAAGAAATAAAAAGAAAATATTAATATAGGTATAATAAATGACTTCAATGATCTGTGAAATAATTAACAGAATTTGCAGTATATACAATATACCACAAAATACGTTTGACGTCTGAGGCCCCACTGACACAAGTCAGGGTTATCACAAAAGTTAGCAGTGGATCACTTTCGAGCCGCAGTCGTACGAGCTGCGAGTGAGTTCTATGAATTATCGCCATAAAGTGTGACGTGAAAGCGAGGCGGCAAACAATTACTGACCTATTTTGCCCTATTGCCACCCATACCGAATTTGATTGTCAAGGAAACTAGAAAAAAAAACACACACTGTTTATATATTATTTGTGCGGTCAATCAATTATAAAAGTCGTCACGATTCTAACAATCTACAAGTTAGTTTGCTTAGCAACCCTTTGCAATGCTTTACAATTATTAATAGATTACATTACAGCTGTGCAACAAACCAAATCAGATGCATTAGTATACATAACAATATTCAATTAGCTTTATCAATTGAGTAGATTTATATTACACTTAAAATCTTCTCTATATCCCGTATGTAGAATCCACTTGGGCCCAGTCTTGAATAATCCATAATTTCTGTTATATGCTCTATAAAAGAGCATTCACGTAAAAATTAAGTTTCAATTTGATTTGGAGTATTAAGTGAGGAAGGAGCCTGTGTAAGGAAAACGTTGCAGTTTACACACACTCGACACACCTCGCTTTCACACACACACACACACCACACCAATCACAAATGCACAGGAACCTATAGGTATTATAATAGTTATTGTTGCAAATTGATGGGAGGGGAAACGAGGTGTGTAATAAAAGTGAAGTAAACTGTGGCGACTTGGACAACGATGCAACATTTCAACGTCATCTTCTTGAAGCTTGGGCTTAATTTGCTTTGACTTTTAGCAATTTGCATAAATATCACTAGAATCATAAATATCACCGCAGCCAGAGCGAGTATCGCGAATACGTGTAGACTGTGTATAATGTTGTTGCTATTCTTGTTGCTGTTGTTGTTGTTGTTGGAGCCTTGCATTTGTTATGATTTCTGTATTCAACTGCGACAACAATAACAATCAGAACCAGCAAAGGCATTGGCTAGTAATTTTTACAGCAATGACGGCAGCAGAAAACCGAAAGAATTATGATTTCTTCTTCTATGGGGGCGGTGCGGCACACAACCAATGGCAATAATTTACCTTCACCACCTTTCGTGGGTAGACCAAAAATGGTAATGATCCGACAAAGGACAAGCCATATCAAATGTCTGACATGCAAATACATTCATAAATATTTATATATAACATACATACATATATACATATATTTATTTATACATTTATGCCCATGCCCGTGAACTTGGAAACAAATGAAGTAATGCCGCTTTGATATTGCCATTGGATCCCTTAAAGGCATTACCATAACGAAATTGTAAATTGTTGGATTAACTTAAGAGTAACTTGTGTGAGCAGTGTCGACCGCAATCGAGCGATTATAAACCATTTGCAGACACTGCTGATGGCAAATATATAACTTGTTCAAAATAAATACTTACATTTAGTTTTCTTTTATATTTTTAGCGTTGGCAAAGACGATGGTTTGTACTCTACGATGATGGTGAACTGACTTATTCAGTGGATGATTATGTAAGTCCCTTTCGCGAATTATTTTGATTGTGTGCCAAAAAAAGCATACAAATTACACTTACTATACTTTTTCGACTGAACTGCTTTTAATCATCATTAAGAGATATGAGCATAAAAGAAATGCGCATAAATTTGATGAATTGAAAAACTCTATCCGATTTCTATAAGATCTTCATCTATATATTTTACAGCCCGAGACGGTGCCACAGGCCTGCATTGATATGACCAAAGTACTTGAAGTGAGCAGCGCCGAAGAAGTGACCGGCCATACAAACTCCATTGCCATAACTGCGCCGGAGCGTGTCACCTTCGTCAAGGGCATCAGTCCGGATGAGTCGCAGTGGTGGCTGAACATATTGACGGCGTTCCCCAAGTCTAAGGGTCGACACAAGCGCAGTACCACACTCCCAGGTGGTCAGATCAGCTGTCTGCGGCAGTCCTCAAATGTGGATATGGCAATTAAGTTGGGCAATCGCCATAGCTCATATCACAAGGACACGCTCACGTCCTCGCAGTCGGCTGGCAATCTGCTGTGTAATCTCGATGATTCCAGCTCGACGAATACGGTTAGTTTGACAGTCACAGCAACCGCCAACGATGATGAGGACGACGGCGTCGAGACTGGTGAGGATGAGGAAGAGGAAGATGACCATCAGCAGCAGCAGCAAGTGTCCACGTCAAGGAAGACAAAAGTCTCGTCTTCATCAATTTGCCATGGTGGACAGGATGAGAACAATCGCAATGCTGGCAACGAGATCACAAATCGGGGTAAGTTTTACTCGACATCACATAAGCGGAGGTCTACAGAAGATTATATAAGTATTTTATATAAAGTGGCTTCAAAACTGCGTTCAATAACAGAATGCATTTAATGACCTTGACTTTCGCGACGACTTCGCAGCTGATAAGGCGTTAGTAAGTTTAATTCTGATAGACTTATAAACATTTATGTAGACACGCTCATCCTAGCATGAACTTCAAAGCAATATTGCGATCACCGAGCAATTGCTCAAGAATTCCTAATTAACTAGACATTAATAACTACTAGCAGTTATAAGAAGATTTTACAAATGGCTTTGCTACACACACACGTTAATCATTAGCACACATATACAAGCATGTACTAATGTGATTATTATGTACTTGTGCTTATGTATTATTAAGGTGGTAAAGTTACTTTTACTTTTCTTGTTTGTATACTCTAGCGCTGAGAATAATAACGACAAAGTGTGTGCATGAAATATGGAACGCATTATAAGGATGTTCAAAGATTGTCTCTCTGTTTATTATCGGCCACTATTGACAACGTACATCAATAAATATGAATACAGAGCTGCAATAGCAAAAAAAATATGCGGCAGATCTTATAATTATTTATTTAATGTGGCCAGTTATAATGCGGTTCTGAAAGGGTATGCTGGCGTCTGCGTGCCGAAACTAAATTGTGCTTGTTTCATTTTTCACTGCCCTCTTTGTACCAGCTGCTATAATTTTTATGATCATTTATGGCTTGCAGCAATCAAAATTATCAAGCAGAGTCCAGATAGATTCCCTGCTTGGCTGGGTGGCATGAGGGAGGCGACACGTCGCGATGGTTGCGTAGGGCGTCGTAGGCTGTGGAGGATGGTGAAGAGGGAGAGGGGGTTGGGTTTGGGTTGCAGACGGTGCGTGCAGCTAGTTAAAGACCCAGCTACGAAATTAACCTTGGATTCACACAATAACAACAAAGTAAGGCACAAACGTGCAGGGCCTCTTTTGCTCAGCTTCCTACTTAATGGTAGGCTTCATAAATTTTCTTTAGATGCAGCAGACACACACACACAATGCCCCAAATGGCCCCGTGCCCTTGCTTAGGTTCGAGCTAACTCTCTGAGCCGAGTTCTGAGTTCTGAGTTTACGAAGTTGACTGGCTGGGGCTCAGTCTGGTAATTGCAGTTACTGTGAATGTTCTCACATACATTGCTGCAGGATACTTGTTCATGGAAAAATGATATTCACGCTTAAATTATAGAGTATCTGCATCATTCTTCTGCTGTTGTTGCGAGTTGTTGGCCCAAAAAGACACACACATAGATGCTGACTTTGTCTGTTCTGCTTAGATTACTGCTCTTCCCCACTTCTCAATAGTCTGCACAATTCAAGACTCGAATGTCAATATTTAAGTAGTTGATAAGCTAAAAATGAGTAAGCTAGCTAGCCAAGTGAAACCAGCACAGACACCTTCCTGATGGGCAAGATTTAGATTAAGATTATATTAAAAATTTATACTCGCGTTTGTCAAAACTACAATAAATTAGCGCAATTCAAATGTTTCTACAGATTAATGTTTATATAAATAGTTAGTAAACTGTAACACCTGCCAAAGCCCTGTTGTGATTGGGGCAAGGTGCAATAGGATTGCAGTAAGCTGGCACAAACAAATTACGCTACATCAAAAAACCAAAGTGTGCACCAAATGAGGCAATTTACTGGCTCCACCAGAAACTTTCTGAATGAAAGAGCTTAGCTCGGCGAAAGCTATTAAAATGCACAACGACAAGGATTTGTATACTGTACACCTATTCACCTAATAGCCCCCGGCAGCACAGCAAAATTAGGCAGCAAACACTGAATTTTTCAGCCTTTTTTTTAGGTCTTTTGTTTTTGCTAGGGCTAGTGGCAAGACAAGTCCGGCACTTGGTAGTCCCCTCTGGACATGGACCTGAACAAAGAAACGGACACGTTGGCTGTTGTTGTTGGTGTACGTGGGGGAACTTGTAATGGGCGCGTTCCACGGCAGTTGCCACAAACTGAATAATTACAGTTTACAGTGCAAATAAATCTTGGTTTGATGCAGTCAAGGAATGGGCCAAAGACAGAATAATTTTACCGAGAGCTGGGCAAGCAAGGCAGAAACTTTAAAGATTATATTATTATTACTAAAATGACAAGATACAGTCTTATGTCCAAATGTAAAATTATAATATAAATTAGTTTCTAATGAAAGGGCTGAAATTGGTAACACACTTTAAGCAGCGTCTTAGCCAACTCAACTGTGGTTAATATCTTAAACCACTAGCTACTGTGATAACAATAACAAAATTCCGAAACTAAGCATCGGGCAAAGGCCAATAATTTATTGCTAATTAGGAATAGGAAAAAAATGTTCACTTCATGCTATAATTAATAAACATTATGGAGGATGACATATAAGTGGAGCTCCCAATTGTGTGGTGCACCAAATGCAAAATGACAGGGACAGCTCAATACATATGTGCATGCATGTATGTATTTACGTACGTATATATGTATGTATGGATGTATGTTTGTGGTTCGTAGAATTCAAAGGGGCGGATGCACAAACACATATGTACATATGCACATAGATAGATAACGATGCGAGTGACTGCAGACTGTGGCCACCAATAACCAATCAATATTCATAAGTGTAACGAGTTCTTTTACTGGCCAAGAAGCCAGGCTGAATTTATGCAAGGTTCCCTCAGTTATAAATTATTCAAAGTCATCGTGTGAGGGGTGCCCAAGGCTGTCAACATAGGCAGCACTATGAGCTGGACGTGCAACGAGGATAAGCAGGAAAGACTGGAAGTAGGAGTAAGCGCAGACATTTATATTGCGAGAAGGCAATTTTCAGTTTCATTGCCCAAATGAACTTGCAATTTGATTATTTATTATGCCAAGGCGGTGCTGGGGTCCGTTTTAATCTTGCTTACGGAAATCCATTATTGAGTGGACTGTTCAGAGTAACTAATTTGCTGCACTAATTAATCAAATGTGTTTAATTAGAAAGTATAAAAATATTGCGAGTAAACAACAATATATTGCAACCTTAAACAAACAGAGAGCGTGATTAGCTGAGTAAGCAGCAAGACTATATTTGTGGGCAAGAAACGAACTAAAGATGCCCTAGACAACATTTCAGATAACTGGCTTATATATTACTTCACAAAGAGAAATGAAATAAATTTAAAGAAAACCTGGGAAGATATAATTACTATCATAGCAAATAAAATAAGATATATTTAGTCTGCTGTCTGTCTATCTTTTTGTCTGTGCTCGTGATGCTGCCTGCCACTATGTTTAATATCATAAGTTTTATAAATTCCATTGTAGACACACCACACACTACACACTACACACATACATGCATAGTCTCCCAGCTTTTCGGGCTTAGCGTAATCAACGGCGACGTTGTCGTTGCCGTCTTCGTTCGCCTTTAGGAACTAAGTAGGACCGACATGTCGGCCAATTAAAGGCATACCCCACCATTTAGCACAGTAACCTTGAACCTGCTTGCTCAGTTAGTCATTCAGCCAAAGTCAAGCGTCGCCTTGTCGGCAACATGATCCAACGCTGACGCTCCAAGGAGTTCACAGAGCAAGAAGTCTTTCTTGCGTATTTTTTTTTTCTTTGTATACCCTTTCAAGGAGTATTCCAATATTGCCATGAAATCCGTATCGCATTGAAGATGTTTTCTTAAAAAAAAAGAAAAAGATTTTTGCTGCATTACCAATTTTTATGATTTTCAAAATATCTGCTTAGACATGATATTCATATATTCCTAAAAAAAAAAGTTTTAAAAAACTTACGGATTACAACATAAACTCGTTTTTGTTTTTTAATTTATAATAATTTATAAGCTCTGCTCTTCAAGAGTATGAAAACTTCGGTGTGCAATCTTGATCTTGTTGTTTTTGCTTTTTTGTCTTGTACTCTGGCGGGGCAACAACTCAATAATCAAGATAAATGCAGCGAGTTCGATTGGCCAAAAAGTTGGCCCAAGAGTTCAACCTGTTCGACTGACCGAATTGATGCGCACTCAAACGCAGACTCGGTGGGTTTTTAATGGCCAGACAGAGTCGGAAATTCGTATCATAATCATAATAAACCTAAACAGGTCTCCGCCGTGGGACCTGTGGACAAGGGCTCGTCTAAATATATATTTTGAAATCATATATATTTATGGGACAACTTTAGCCAAGTTGCCGCTGATGTTTTCCCCAATGGATCCCTGGACTCGTTTGGGTGTTAATAAAATTATGGCACTACCCATCTCGCTCACTCCCTCACCGAATCCATTTTTTTCTTTTTTTTGCCCGTTGCTGTGCGAGAACTTGTTCGCCTTATCGAGCATCTCTTCGAGAGGATCCTCTTACCATTCAACCCGTTTTCATAATTTTATTATATTTGCACACAAATAACTTACCGTGCAACATTTTATGGCTTTGTGGATGGCATAAACATTTCCAGAGAATATGGAACCCACTAGCAAATATGGCTAATACCAATTTCCCTCAATGGCATTGATATTGTTAGCTTATGGCCCACAGACACTCGTATATCAGTGCACTTAATGAAAACGCCTACCAAATGTGAGGACCAAACGTGTTATTAGCAACAAAATAAGTACAATAAATTTGAATCGTTCAAAATTTAAGTCTAAATTATAGTTTTTATGGAAATAATAATATATTTATATATATATATTATATATTTTAATAATCCATTGTATTTTCTGCCCTTCTGCAGTTTCTCAACCGACTGGCTGTCTGCTGATCGAGGATATGCGCCGCGATGAGAAAACAATTAAGGACATTGCGAACACTATAACAAACCTAAGTCAACAGCAGAGCAAACGCTGGTCAACGGCTGTCAACAATGCGCTAAATAATCAACATCAACATCATTACCAGTACCAGACATCGCGTGATGAAACCGATTTCCAATTGACATCCACCGGCAAATCCCTAAACGCGACCAACGAGCAAACGCTTGTTAATCTGAGACCAAAGTCATTACCACTGGCGGCCAACTCAAGTCCAGCGATTGTGTCCGCAATAGTCAAGAAGATACCCACAGTTCTAGTGTCCCAACAGCAACAACAGCAACAGCAACAGCAGCAGCAGCAACAGCAGCAGCAGCAGCAGCCGCAGTCTAAGCAACAACAAGTGGAGAGTGCAAAGAGCGGAAAAGCTGGCAATCGAATGCAGCTGCAACTGAAGCCCGCTAAGCATTATCAGCATGAACGTGGCGATCCCGATGGTGGCTGCAATCTGGACGAGCTGTGTGCCAACTACATGGCCAAATCGGATGAACTGCGATCTATCAGCAAGTCCAGCAAGTGTACAGTCAAGCCGTCAGGCAAAAGTGTCGAGGAGTCGTTGAATGCCAAAAAGGGCTGGCTAATGAAGCTGGACAATCGGACGGGCGAATGGAGCAAGCATTGGTTCACATTGAGTGGGGCGGCTCTCTTCTACTACAGAGATCCGCTCTGCGAAGAACGTGGCGTTCTCGATGGTGTCCTCGATGTCAACAGCCTGTCGACTGTTGTGGAGGAGCCCAACGCTACTAAGCAGCATGCCTTTCAGCTCATTACGTGGGACAAGCAACGTCTTTTTCTGGCCAGTCTATCGCCCAGCTCGAGAAACAATTGGCTGGCGGTGCTGCGAAGTGCGGCAGGGTTGCCACAGCAGCAGCTGGAGAATCCCTCGCCAACAACAACTCCGGTTACTTCGACACCGCCGTCGATCCTTAAACAGAGCGACATCGAGCAGGACTTTATCAAGGCGCAGCTGCAATCCAGTCCAGCCACTCCAGGCACGCCAGCAAATGCGCCGCATTTCTCCTCAGACGAGGAGTATCGCACGGCGTCGGAGGGTGGCCGGAGGGATAGCCTTGACTGGGGTTCACCGCTGTCCCCGTCGCCACCCGTCTTAAGGAGCTGCCTGCGCAATCGCAGTCTGGCCAGTCTTCACAAGCGAAGTCGCAGCTCGCCTCCCAGTTCGCGTCGCAGCACTGTCGATAGTGTGGCCAGTGATGAGCTGCCTCTGATGGCTGTGCCCGAGGAGATGCGACCGGATCGCACCGAGCTCAAGCAACAATGCGAGACGCTGCGCACCGAGGCGAAGTTGCGGGAGGCACGCATGTCGGAGTTGCTCACGACACTGCAGCGTACGGAGCAGGAGCTGACGGCCCGACTGCAGGAGCAACAGCAACAGCTGAATGGAGAGCTGGTCAGTGCCAAGCAGAGTGCAGCGGAGCTGGTGCACAGCTTGAGCCTACAACTAACGGAGAGTCAGTGCAAGATCAAGCAACTGGAGGATCGTCTGGCCCAGGGCATTGAGGAGAACGAAAGCTTGTATAAGCGTCTGCGGGAGCTGCAGGCGGACAATAGTCAGGTGGCCAGTCTTAGTAATCTACAGCGTCACAAAATGAAGCGCATGGACTCGCTCAGCGATCTGACCACAATCAGCGATATTGACCCGTACTGCCTGCAGCGGGACTCCCTCGCCGAGGAGTACAATGAGCTGCGCAGTCGCTTCGAGAAGGCCGTTAATGAGATTCGTGCGATGAAGCGGGAACTCAAGCAGTCACAGAATCAATATGATGCACTCGAGTTGATACAGACGGCGTTGCAGCAGAAACTGGAACGTTGCCAAATGGAGGATGGGGCGCAGTTGCAATTGATGGCTGCACGCATCCAGGACTTGACGATCAAGTACAGCACCTCGGAGCGACAGGTGCGAGCGCTGAAGCAGAAGCTGGCCAAGTCGGAGCGACGACGTTCGCTCTCCTTGAAGGGCAAGGAGCAGCTAGAGCTGAAGATCACAGAGCTGCAACGGGATACCGTGGAGCGCAAGCCAGGTGAGAGCAGCAGCAGCACCATCAGCACCACAATCACCACCGAGTCCAGCAGCGATTCTAGCAGCCAGTCATCGCCATTGAACTCATCTGCTCATCTGCTGCAGCGGCTGCATAGTTTGGAGCATGTGCTCTTGAGCAGCAAGGAGCGAATGGAGCAGAGTCTAACCCAGTTGCAACAGTTGCGTGCCGGACAGCGCAGTCGACGATCGGTGTCGCCCTTAAATGATCGAAAGGATGGACTCAGGCAACTTGAGCGTGCCCTTACCGAGACCTGTGTGCTGGTCAGCGAGCAAATGGAGCTATCCTGCCTGCAGGACTCGTGCCACAAGTGCTGCGAGCTGCGGCAACGTGCCGAGAAACTCTCGACCCTGCAACAGCAAACTGAGACGGATTTGCAACGCAGCGAACAACTGCTCGAACAGCGCGAGAGCGAATTGGCCCTGGCGCTGGAGAAGTGTGCCAACCAGGAACAGGAGCAACAGCAGCTGCTCCAACAGCGCCACGAACTGAGCGACGAGCTGGGACGACAGCATGAGCGCTGCAAACGAATGGAAAAGCGTCTCGATCTGCTCGAAAGAGAGCATGGAAAGCAGCTCGAATGCCTCCGAGAGGTCTATCGCCATGAGCACGCCAACGTCGCCGATGAGCAGAGTTTCCGCAAGCGATACCAGACGGAAATCGAACAGCTTAGGGTATGTCAGGAATCTGCATTCGATCCACTTTTTAACTAAATGTAATTCACTCCATTCTAGACACTTTGCGAGAAGGGCCTAAGCGCCATGGAGTCATCGCATCGTCGGCTTATTTGCGACATGGAGGAGAAGCACAAGCTGGAAATTGAGCATCTGTTGGCCGATAAGGAAACGGCTTTAGCCGAAGAAACTCAGGTAACAATTTATTATTTCCTTCTTCTTTTCTCCAGCGTGATTTTAACGGCACTCTTCACTTCTAGGCAACATTGGCCGCCCTGGATGCCATGCGAAAAGCCCACCAAAGCGAGGTGCAACGTGAGGTGTCACGCTTCAAGGCGGAGTTCCTGCGCCAGGTGCAACGTGGCGAGCACATGCGAGGAGATGGCGCCAAGCCGCTCAAGGAGTAAGTACCCAAAATTATCGAATGATAGATGAGTTAACATGCCTCACACTTGCAGAGAGGAGCTCGACGAACTGCGACTGGAGATTCTGTCGTTTTCCGAGAAGTACTCAATCAAATGCGTGGAAAATGCGGCCCTTGAGGAGAAATTGCATCTGGCCAATGGCAAGCTGAGGCATTTTCAACAAATGCAACAGCTGGAGCTGAGGTAAGTGCCACACACATAATTTACACCATATATATATCTTTTCACTCAAATCGCTCTAACCATAGAAATCAACAATTTCGCGCCCATTTGGCCTCCGATGATCCTGGTAGCGATGTTCACTTTGTGCAGGGTCTGACGAGAGGCTCCAAGGAGGATGCTGGCTGCCAAGATAGCGAGGTAAGTAGTAACCAAAAAATTTGGTTTCTGCAATCATGAGAAATGAAATTATATATTATATACACTACCTGTGACTAACACTAAATTAGATCAAAAACCGAAACCAAAACAAAACAAAAACTAATACACTTTGTTACCATCTTCCACAAACACACAACATCACAACCAAAAAAGCCCGTTAAGTGCGCACCACAAATAATGGTTGATATAAACACAACAACAACAAATACAACAACAACAACAACTATAGACCCAGAAGCAAAGCTCATAGTGGCATCGAGAGCCACCAACAATATGGAACAAAACCTGTTTGTGATACCCTCCCATAAACTAAGTCATTGCCCAGGCGCATCTGCCGCAAACATTTCTGATTCCGGCAACAATATCGAAATCGAAATCATCGATAGCGAGCTTGATTATAAATATGAGCCGTGCTACAAGCCAAGCGATATATTTGCCATATATCAGAATCGTTTATGTTTTCAAGGTAAACGAAATGCATTTCACATTTCCTGTCATTCTGCTCTGCTCTGCGCACCGACGAACAATCAACACTCTTTCCACTGTCTACAAACATACTTGCGTCTCTTTCTCACTGTCGCTCTCTATATGTCTATATATCTGCATCTCCTACTTTGTAATTCTCCCCACTATCCATCTGTCCTCCTACTTCTTTTTTTTATTGGTGTGGAGTGTATTGTATGTACGCGCATTTCTGTTGGCACTAAATATAAGTTAACACATGTTGGTTTCCATTAACACTGCACCCACACAGATACACACATCTATGTATAATCATTGGCAAAAGCAAACAAGGCTTTCTAACGAATCTTTTACTGATCAAGATTTTTGCATTCTTTTATTTTCATTTCTACACAAAATAAAAGGTCTAAAAGGCAACTCGACGTTTGGAAAGAATCTTCGCAAAGCTACTGCAAGAACAACATCACCAGCATCATCAGCAACAGAATCAGTAACATCAACAGCAATAATAAACAATCTGCCCAATTCCAGTCACAAACGAATATATAAAACAGATGCAGTTATAAACATACAGCAACAGCACAACCCTGACAATGTAATACAGCAAGAAAAAGCACAATGAACAATGAACAAAAACAAAACAAAAAACAATTGAAAATGAATACCATAACCAAGAACAAGAACAATAATAACAACAGAACCAGTGGAACAACCAAAGAATAATTAGTGCTAATAATAATTAAATTATTATAAATATTTAACATGTATAAAAAAAAAAAAAAGAAAAAACTTAAACCAAATGCAAAGGTCGAACGGAAATAATACGAACATGTAAATATGTGAAAATCGTTACACAACTGGTTAGCGAAACGATGATGTTGGTGATGTTTGCAGCGAGCAGACTTCTTTTCTTCGCTACAGACGATGATTGAGAGCAACAGATTGAGTTAAACACTAACAACGACTGCTCGCCCCCCTCCTCTCTTAACTGGAAGGGACGTAGAGCAATGGAAAAACTAATCACAATACCAACAACAACAACAGCAACAACAACAGCACTCACAACAACAAGTCCGTCATATTAGCGTATTAGTTATTGGCACAAAATGAATTTCCATTTTGGCAAACAACAAATTTATGTATTTATCAGCTATTCTACTCTATTATCATATATTATTATATCTGTAACATTTACCCAAACTTTCTATGTCCATTAAATGTGTCATTTACTTATGTAGTGTTTAGGTCAAATCGAAGAACAACTAAAAAAAACTATCATTTTGCTCAACTATTTATATATAGATGGCATTATCAGCATAATATACACATATGTAACTTGTTGTGTTTTTGTCTTTATTATCGAAATTGTTTTGCAGCATACATATTTTTATGTACTTGCATATGAAAATGTAAATGCAGTATAATTACTTATAAATACAACTCTGAATATTTGTTCTGTTAACCATTGGTATTAATCAAATATTTTACTTCTGATGGAATTTTAATCATACCATATTAGTGGGAAAAACAACACATTTAATATTATTTACAATTAAGTCGTTATTTGTGCAACAAAATTTAATAAAGTATAAATAATTGTTTATAGTTTGATATAAAAAGTTTCTTTCATTTTTGATTAAAAAAAAAATAACTAAAATTTGTTATAAAAGAGAAAGTCAAGAATTGTCAATAGGGCTCGTCCGGGATTTGAACCCGGGACCTCCCGCACCCTAAGCGGAAATCATACCCCTAGACCAACGAGCCGGTTGCTTGCATAGTGCCTACAAAGGTATTTGAATAAGTGGTAGCATATAACCGGTATATTCACAACTTATAAGTGATTTAATGTTGCAACCATGTTATCTATTCTGCAATAAAAGTAAAGCTAAATTTTATAATTTAAGTGGACAGAACACTACCAATAAATTTTGTAAGTCACTCATTGAGCGCTTTCGGCTTGTTAGGGTATAGGGGTATGATTTCCGCTTAAAATCAAGGATGAGCCCAAAGGATAAATATTTTGTTTTAATATTATCGATAAAAAGAAGTAATAAAATTAAAAAAAAAATTATTGCTTGGGCTCGTCCGGGATTTGAACCCGGGACCTCCCGCACCCTAAGCGGAAATCATACCCCTAGACCAACGAGCCGTTACCTGTTGGGGCGGCAAAAAAGTTATTTAATATTGCCTTAATAGCAAGTTGGTAAAAGCTTATTCATTTAGGAATTTGTTGAAAAAGCTCCCCACTTGTGTTAATACTGAATCACTTCTTCGATTTAAATATTTTTAATGCTGTTTTATTAGCAGAAGAATATATGTACCTGAAAATATTGATGAGTTTTAAACCTCAATTGAAAATGATCAGAATTAATTTAACTTTTCACTTTGAAAGCTAATTTTCATTGGATTCATACACTTGTTAGTTTTTTTTTAATGAAAAACCATAAAATAAGAGGAACGAAAATAAATTGTCATTTGTTAAACTTGAAGAAGGAAAGTTTCCCCAAAGC
The DNA here is from genome assembly GCA_035044325.1 of Drosophila nr. medialis 2 BK-2023a. Classification (NCBI taxonomy): domain Eukaryota; kingdom Metazoa; phylum Arthropoda; class Insecta; order Diptera; family Drosophilidae; genus Drosophila; species Drosophila nr. medialis 2 BK-2023a. The sequence goes on from JAWNMH010000394.1 coordinate 2,206,673, forward strand.
ACAGCACATGAAAACGAATTGGAGACAGCGCAGTGGAAATGTATGTGCAGCTCTTTCTGATCAAGATAACGAGCCATTGATGGATTCACAGAGTCGCCAGCCCACAGCCGAAGAGCGAGCGACCACCAAGTTACTACTGTGCTTCTACAATTGTTGCAGCAATCGGAACAGTAGCAGTAGCAACAACATCAACAACACGTTGTATAGCCAAATAAACAATTGGTAATTGTTACTGTTTGTGCCACATTCAGGCGATTGGGATTTGGATTGAGATTCAGTTGTGGGATTGCTAACATACAGACCCGGTAACACACATTCTACTTAACAGTGGAATCGCCTCCTCATCATACACAATCAACATGTGAAATTGGGAAGTCTGGAAACCGAAAGTCACAAAATCACAAAACTTGTCTGCTCATCAGCAGTGGCAACGGCTAGAACAAGCCTGGCTAAAAGGTAGACTGCTTTTGGCAGTCGTGTGAAGCATAAATGGGTTCAAATTGATTTCAAATGCCCCGGGGGACCTCTAAGATAGTGGAAGGCGCAGTGTTTGCTGCACCATTGTGTGACCCAATGGACCCTCTGGGAATCTTTGCAAGGATTCAGCATCTCAACTGCAATAATACGATGCCAGTTTTGGGCTACCAAATCTGCTTGCTGTTTAAGGATATAACAATTTGTTCGAATCACGTTTTTTTCGGTTGTGACATATTTGGACAGAACGGCAGGCAAGAGAGACAAAGAGGGAGAGAGAAAAGAATCACATATGTACGATCGCAATCTTAGGCTGAAAGTGGCATGCTCCCAACGCCCATAAGGAAAGCCGAATGCGATGCGGCAGCGTCTACCAATTCCAGCTGTTGAAATAAAATCACAAAACATTGCATAAACATTACGGGACAATGGGCCACCTAAATGAACTGATCGTAAATTGCGGTTGTTGGACCACAATAAGAGCTCCAAAAGCTCCGTTCCCGTTCACAATTCTGTTCGCGTTTCCGTGCTCGTTTCAGTGCGAGAACTGTGGGGCCATAAATTTACCGCCCGTTTGCTGCATGTAGTATCTTTCTTCGCCTTCTTAACACACACACACACACACATAATGAGTATGAGGGAATATCAGGGAGCACGCCCAAGGGAAACCAACTACTGATCAAGACCATCCAAAGTCCCAGCTGCGATTTCTGTGCACAATCAGAGCTTTGTTCACAGGTTAACAATACATATGTATGTATTATAAGTGAATTGTAGCAGATAAAGTGACACACTTTTCAATTAATTAAGATCAACTACTCAGCTTAATTACACATATTCAAATATATATAAATATAAAGCGTGAAACAAATAAAAAAAAAAAAAAAAAAAATTCAAATAATGATATGATATATTATTAATTTCAATGTTTGTTTGTCAGCAGTTTGGCGTCCACAAGCGAAATATTAGGGTTTTGCGTAAACGCAAGATTTATTCCCATTTGAGTAACTGGGTCAAATGAAAAACCAACGATAACATGAGCCGAATAAGGAGCAGCAAATTAAGTTCAATTATTACTGTCGAATTCATTTAAATTGATGTTCAATCGACCGCAGGCAAGGATTCTTTTAGTCGTTGTGGTTCTCATATGAAAATGGCCACATTTATGTCCCCAGCCGTGATAGTTTCTCCTCTATTGTAGTTATTATGCATGTTCCAGTTGTTACCTGGGCGTTTGGCCATGATTATTGTTTTATATTGGCCCCATGCAAGCAGTTCGCTTGATTTTTCACGTGGGCCGCAGTCTTTCTTGGCTTGCAATTTATTCAATTTGCCTATCGTGGGTTGCCCGATATTGTTGTTGTTGTTCTTGCTACGAATGCATCGGTCTAATAAATGTTAAAGATTGAGTTCTAGTCGCCGGCGCTGCATCTGCAACTCTACAATTGCCTAGCTTGCGTACCAGGGCTGATCCACAAAGCAAATAAGCCAAAATTGACCTACTTTCCGATTATTGCTACTGATTGAATTAGGTTATTTTGCAGATAATATAAGAAAATGGTGAATTCGCGTTGGCAATGAAATGCGGAACATTTTAAGAACATGATACTCTTTCAAAATAATTAAAAGTGAAATGATGACAAGATGAAACAAAAGGAGACATGATACAGATATAATCTTAACCCTTAAGCATCTAAAATAAATATTAAATTTCAAACTGATCGTAGTAGCCATTGAGGCCCGGCAGTCCATACATTAAAATACAATCAAGAATTGTTCACTTTCCTCTTTTTAGTCAAATAGCTCAGTTAAAATTCTAAAAGGTATTTGTTTTATTTTCGGTTTTTTCTCATTTGATACTTTTCAAGTAATGAACGCATTGCCAGTGTTCGCGCACAGTGTCCTGCAGCATGGATTTTTACGATGCAGCTCCACAGCATCTAGTTTGGGGAATTGTGCCAGGCACAGTGATACGAACAATCTGCAGCTGTCATCTAAGCAGCTTGCCAAACCACAACCGATTAATATATTAAAAAACCTCCGCCATGAGGAGAGGCTCAATCGTCATGTGTTAAATACCCATCATGAGAGTGTAATGAGCGTAAGTCCTTAATCAATCTTTTGGTTATTGCAAATGCATATTTCATTTTAAAAATGATGCTTCGATTCCAGCACACAAGGAGAACAAAAAGCAAATGTTGCGGGGGGGCAATCGCTGGCAAGAACATCATTTTTGTTGCTGGCCTGGGTGGTATTGGAATGGACACCTGCCGCCAGATTGTCAAGAGAGGACCAAAGGTATCAATAAGTTTCAGTTCGGAAATTAAATTTAAATGCCTTTCCGTTTAGAACCTGCTGATTTTTGACAATCTTGATAAGCCGGATCATATCAAAGAGTTACAAAAACTTAATCCTAAGACGAAAGTTGCATTCTATTCGTATGATGTTACTGCACCTTTATGTGAGAGCAAAGACTTACTTCAGGAAGTCTTCGAAAAGTATGAGAAGATTGACTTGCTTATCAATGGAGCTGGAATTTTGGACGACCATCAGATAGAGAAAACTATTGCTGTTAATTTCACCGGAACAGTGAATACCACAACGGCTATTATGGATTTCTGGGACTACCGCAATGATGGCCCAGGCGGAGTTATTGCCAACATCTGCTCAGTGACTGCTTTTAATCCGATCTACCAAGTGCCCGTGTATTGTGCCTCAAAGGCAGCTGCTTTCAGCTTTACTGTTTCGCTTGCGGTAAGTTAACAATTAGATGCTATTCATGCCCATAGATTGCAATTGGTTTTCACTGAACAGTTACTGGCGCCCGTCACTGGTGTAACAGCCTATTCAATCAATCCTGGTATTACGAGGACGACACTGGTCCAAAAATTCAATTCCTGGCTGGATGTGGAACCTTGCGTCGCCGAGAAACTGTTGGCCCATCCCACTCAGTCGCCAGCGCAAGCCGCTAAGAGTTTTGTCAAGGCCATTGAGGCCAACAAGAATGGTGCCATCTGGAAGATGGACCAAGGTAAATTGGAGGAAGTCAAATGGACTGGATTCAAGCACTGGGAACCCTATCCATGTAAATAATTAGTAATTAGTAATTTAGGTCTGTCAGTGATTCTAACAGAAATCGAGTAAATTAATGCAGAAGGAAATATTGTTTTCTTGTTGGAAGAAGTACTGACAGTAGGGGTATACTCTTATTACTGAATTTATTTATATTTATTGTATTTTATTTGACCTTCAAAATGACATTTATATCCCATTTTTGAGCACACAAATGGCAACATTACCATGTACGGTTGATGTATTGACTAAATATGCTGTTTACTGCTTGCTGTGTTGCCCAAGCAGTGTTCCGTGAAGTGCAGTTGTAACGGTGGTAATTTAGAAATATTTTGTTTCTGATGTACTCAGAGTTGGGATTTGAAAAATCCTGTCCCACAATTTTGTAAAATTAAAAAGATCATATTTGCTTGATTCAATTTATTTTGCGCTCAAATAAAAGCCACATATTTTGGAAAGATTTCTTGGGGTGTACTATGGTATGGGCGCTAATTTAATCTTGTCATATTTCCGAAATATTTTGACTTTGAAGTCATATATATGTCATAAATGTACACATGTATGTATAATAATGTTTTTCACTATATAAATTTTACTAAACGTTTAACGAAACGATATGCATATACTCTGAACTATATGTACAAGTATTTGTTTATTTTAGAATTGATTTTTGTTTTTTTTTTTGAAAATTACTTAAATTTATCTTTTTATTTTTGCATATATTTTTGTATTTAGAATACATATATTTTGTAGTTGTTAATATATATATACATATATAGATTCCAGCATGCATAGTAGTAGAGACTGACGCAAAAATACTGCGATTCCAAGAAACTGTATGTCTCGTAGCATATATATAATTAATACATTGTACGTAAATATATTCTTAAAAAGTGCGCATAGAAAATTCGTATCAAATAAATAAAATGATGGATAAAAAAGTGCCGAATAGATTATTAATAAAATACGAAAATATTGTACACGTATGTAAGAGTTGAGTCTTTGATTTGTTTCCTGACTGGATGGTATTTAAAATTGAGTTGCACATGCATCTGTCCTGGAAGCACACACCCACGATCAAATAATCAACTGAGAGTTCGCAGAACACAAGGTTTCGAGTGGACCCTCATGTTACTCATAGAATATAATTAGTTGTATATTCAAGATCTGGTCTAAATGGATAGTGAAATGCACAAGCTTCATTTAATAATAAGATTAAAAAAAAAGTATTAAAGAGAAAAGAAGAATAAATACAAATAAATGTTCGTAAAAATAAAAATCAAATCATTTGTGCTAGGGGGTGTGTTAGACCCCCGGCTACTGTGTATATTTTTGGAAGCATTTGCCACTAATACATTGCTACTTGTTTGCTGATGTACGCATCTATCTTGGGCAGCAATTGTTTTAGTTGATACTATCTAAAATCATTTTCATTTATATAAGTGTGTTCAATTATTTATGTCCTATTTATACATAGCGATAAATTGATTGACATATTAATATTTGGTGCTTATCGACATCATCACTTATTAGTCGTCCTCTGAGTGCTTACGTATTTTTTAGAATCCTTAAAGAGGGTGTCACGAGAAATGTATAAAGCAATTAAAAATGAATACTTTGTGGCGACACAGACATGCAGACGAACATTACATACATCCGCTCAGCTACAAATGAGGTACAAATGCACAACAACGAAAAAAATGACATTTAATACTTTCTGATTTCAAATTGTTAAATATAAATCTTTTTTAATTAACTTGAAGTTTATTTTCGTTAAATTATTATTATAATTTAAGTATAATACATTTTGTACAAATTTAAATTTAAATTAAATTAAAAAGACATATTTATATAGACGCATAAATAAAAATTGACAGACGAAACATTAGCCCTAGACATGTACATATATATGCAGAATTATTGATATATATATATATAGCACATATATATATATTCATAAATATATATGTATATATGTACGATATGTATGGTATGCATGTAAGTATGTGGCTATCTAAAATGGGATTGATCAACAAGTTTGTGGAAGGCTGCATCCAAGTAGTAAAAGCAAGATATATTTGTGTATATATACATATATATATATATATATATATACTGTTTATACTGTACATGCATATGCGTGTATACGTATGTAGGTAAGTACTATAATGTAGAAGTGCACTCGTTGTTGTAAGTGCTTGTTGTTGCTTAGCTGATTGGAGGTGGTATTTGTGGGTAACTTGGTAGCTTGGTCAAATTCGGCATGCAACTTATTAAACATACGCAGGACATGGCATGTCCTTGGATTAATGCTAAGCGACACATGCGTGCTTGCGTGCTTGTATGTATTGTTTTTGATTTTGTTTTTGTTGTTGTTTTTGTTTTTGCTCCTCTGTACTTTATGCGTAGCGTATATATTTAATGGTAATTTAATAATCGTCTATTTAGTACTTTCAATAGTATAATTCAACAATGGTTTTGTTTGCGTTAAGTTTTTCCTTTTTCGTCATTTTTTGTTTTTTTGCTTTGCGTAATCTGGTTTTAATTTATTTTGTATCCTTTTAATCTATCTATCGGTCTGTGCTGACTGCCCCAATTACACTAAGTTACGTTTTTTTTCAAGTGAACCACACTTTGGACCGCCGCCCAGTGCTCGGTCCTCCGCCCTTTGCCCCTGTCTACAGTTGCACCTGAAATGATTGCGGTTGCGGTTTGGGCGGTGAGATAAACGGATTCGTGCTGTGCCTGTTGCTGCCAATTCCTAGTCCGGGCAGATCTGGTGACATTTTCTTTGCAGCTGCCACATTGGCCGCCCACTCGGCATCGAAGGGATCGGGCGCAGTGGCTCGACCAGTCTGAGCGCGTCCCACATTGGCCAAGGAGCTGGGTCTCTTCGGTGGCACCGCCGGGGATGTGCTGCGCACCACATGGCCGAGCCACTGTTCAGCATTGGGCAACTGCTGCTGTTCGCTGGCCTCGACATCCGGCTCGGAACGTGTGGGCGACTGCAGGCTGGCCACACGTGGCGTCACCTGGGCAGTGGGGGTGCCGCTACCACTGCCACTGCCGCTGGCACTGCCACTGGCGCTGTACGTGGAGATTACGTGAGGTTGCTGCTTGTCGGCGGCAATGATGTTCTGATTGATGCTGCGACTGTTGTTAAAGTTCAGATCGTCGCCAGCTGTTAGAAGAGCGTCATCCGTCTGCGTCAGCAACGACAAACCCTGGCTGAGCTCCTGACACAACTGACTAACTGTATCCGCTGCCAAAATAGCCGCCTCACCGCCCGACTTGGCCGGCGAGACTTCAGCAATCGGCGAGACGCTGCGGAGCGGCGTGTGGAGTGCATGTGGATTTGAATTGCCGGCGGCAGCGGCGAGGAATGCCTTCTGCCTATCCGCATTGGACGGAAGATCGTTGACGCGCAGCGACATCTGGCGCTTGAACGGCGACTGGCTGCCAATGGTGCTCAAGCGGAAGGAGCTCTGCCGCTCCAGCATATTGGGTGTGGCATGCGGCCGCTCAATGGCAAATGGATTGAACGGCTTCACTGCGGCAGCTGGTGGACCGCCACCGGGCAGCGCTGGTCCATCCACACAGCGCTCGTTGCTGCCCATAGTGGTGGCCATGGCCATGCGTTCGGTCAACGACTGCTGCCGGAAGGAGCCGGTGCGCGTAAAGGTCGAGTTCTTGGTGTCAAAGGTCATTGTAACTCCGCACTCCTTATCGCGACGCTGCTTACGCTCCAGGCAAACGGCAAAGGCGCAACCGACTGCGTGGGACAGCCGCTCGCCGGAGTCCTTGCACGCCAGGAAGCCGTGGCACATCCAGCGACGCGTCGTACCATCCCGACAGATGTAGCTGAAGCCGCGCTCGTGATTCCGATCCGGTGCACAGAAGCTCACCTTCTCGATGGTCTGGTCCACAATGAGACCCTTCGTCTCATCGTCCACCACACGCAATCCGTCTCCACTCACATGGAGTAAACCACGCACCGGACGGCGTCTCGATTGCTGCAAAATGTGAGTTGATTAAAAATTTGTTAATTCGAATTTCAAAAGAATAAAACCATTCAGTGAGAAATTAAAGACTGATCATTGATGATGAGATTGAGACCTGTATTGCACAGTAAAACTTCCTTTCATACTCTTCTCAACCACCAGCTCTGATTAAATGCAAGAATTCATTTTACTGTGAGGACGTGAGTTGCCCCCAGCTAATACTGTGTAAATCAACCGTTGCGTGTTTTATTCTGTTATTGTTCAGTTTTAGTCATATGACCTACAATTTATTTTCGAATTCAGCCCACATAAATTGAGTTATTTAATTGGATAGCATTATAGTGAGGGTTAACCAAAGTCCATTTGCAAAAATGTGCTTCAAATTAAAATATAAACAAAATAATAATAAATAGCTATCATGGTAACTCACTATCTGTCTTTACTTTATGTCCTGAAAGAATGTTCTCTTAAGCCATCAAACAAATTAAATCTTATCATCTCAAAGCTTAATCTCTGTATCTTTACTTAGTTCGAGATTGGATAATAGTCTATCCCAAAATAGCTAGAGGATTAGCATAAAAGTCAACATAGCTCAACTGTGAAATCATACTTCATGCTCGAATCGCTAACTGAATGGGTTTCTCAATTGATTAGATGCCATTGGACTTACCCTCAGCACTTTGAGTGCCTCCTCGCAGACCTGCATGCCGCGCGACTCGAACACCTCCACGCAGCCTAGATACTTGACCCCAAAGGAGCAGGTGGCTGAGCGCACTGCCTCCTCATCGGCTTGCCATTGGTGCGGCTTGGATGATTCGGGTACGCGATCCTTGCGACGACGAAACGAGTCTCGGAACGAGCGTCGCAATCGATCCATTTTCTTCGGCGACTTCTTGCTAAACCGGAATGAGGCGGATTTCTGTGGGAGGGGCGCAAATGTGAATATTAATACATAGCGATGATTGAGTGTATGTGCCTTATGGCAGCGCGACACGAGAGAGAAATGGAGAGAAACAAGTGCCGTCAACGTTGCGATCAACCCTCGTTTTGTTTGTTTGTTTGTTTGATAACCTACCCCATTCTTGACATCGCCGAATTTTCCGCGTGTGAAGCCGCGCTCCAGTGGTTCGTGCGTGTGTGACGATGAGTTTCCCATGGCTGCGGTCGGTGCGCCTCTCTCTCACCGCCTGTCGCTGTCTCTGTTTGGCTCACGAGCGGAACTTTAGTGTGTGTGTGTGTGTGCTTGTGTGTGTCTAGCCGGTTTTGGCTTTGGCGTGAGTAAAATGCTGCCAATAACCGTTACAGTTTTAAAACTGGCCGGCCAGAGTGTTGCCAGATGTTTAAGCGTCAGCTGGTTAGCTGCTTCTATCTCTCACTCTCACTATCTCGCTTACTCTCACACTCTCACTCTCTTTGTGTAAAGTCAATATGGCAGTCTTTTGTTGATATCGATTTGTGTTTTATTTTATTTGATTGCTTCTTTTTTATTTTATTGATCTATTTATTGGCTTGTTGAAAGCGCAAATTTATTTGTTCATTGAATTTGAGTTATGAAATTGTTGATTAAATTAATTGATGACTTGCTGCGCGATCTGCAATGTGTGTTCAAAGTGTGTTAAAGTGGAAAGTGGAACCACAGAGGCTTTAACTAATGACAAACACTAGCAAGCGGCAGTTTGACGTCTCTGATTATGCATTTATTTCCACTTCGAATCGCCGTACTCGTGTGACTCACACGCTTATCGACAGCGTAACGCCCCCAAAAAAAAAAAATCTATCGAAACGTATCCATAATTGTGCATAATACTATATTTAGTATGATTTGGCTTGACTAGAAAATAGCGGCAACCTTCAGGCCCGAGTGTCTATTGCTACTACTCTGGTCGTAAGCTCGTGTGGGCTAAGTAACCTACGAGAGCAGTCCGAGCAACCTCCAATGAAAAAACAAATGGAAAAAATAACGTGGAGATCGGGAACATTAGTCGCTTATCGTAGCGTTCGGTCGCCTGTCTCACGTAATTGTTTACACACATTTAATTTTATTTTTTATTTTGTTTAATATTTTTGTTCTTCTTTTTTTTTGTTTTTTCTTTTTTGTTCTTCTACGCTCTTATTTATTTGTACTTTGTGGGGCTTTTGTTTTCTTTGCGCTGCGGCGACATACGCTGACGTTTTTGTGACTTTATCACATGTCTCATATTGCGGTAAACTTTACCGACTATGTGTGCTTAAATTTATAAGTAATAGCCCGCACCCCTAGGACAGAAAAAGAAAACAACACGCGCTTCTGGACACCAGCCAACGCGCCGATCGCATACACTCAACACTCGCAAATAATGCACCACAATTTGATCGGAGATCTTTGAGAGAAACTGTTTTCATATGGCTTAAGTCAGCCGACTTGAGCTTAAGAGAGTCAACACTTCAGAATTTCGGTTGAGAATGTGGTAAAAATAAAACTTAGTTGCTTAGATTTGCCCATTCTTTCAATGAGTAGGTTAACATGGCAATATCTTATCAGACACTTCTGACACAATACACATACATATATAGATTTATATTTATGTATGTGTGTATTTGTTTGCCACTGCAGTTAGCTTTATATTTATCACGTAGTCAGCGATATTACAATGCAGTTTTACACACCTGTGTTGTTTTAACTGTTTGACGTCAACTTTTGACTGACATGTGTTAATTGCACTGTTCAACACTGGTTATTATTTATTATTTGGTGGTTGTGACTGCACTGACGAGATGAACACTAAATCCGAGTTCAACGTCATGAAAACACAAACAACAACAACAACAAAATATCTTTCGAATGCGTTGCAACTTCACTGTCAGAGAGAATAAGAATAAGCAGCTTTCTTCTTAACTTAACTGTAAATGTTACAAAACTGGTTTGAACTTTTATTAACTGAACGCCCAGTTTGACTGTCGGCTGGTTCTTTGTGCCTTGTGCTTTGCTTTGTACTTTGTGCTTCGTGCTGTTGGTGTCGCTTCCACAAGGGCATTCGACAATTAAGTGCTTTGGTTTTCATCACACGATTACGAGACTCTGGTCTGTGTTCATTTTAGAGCATTAAGACGCTGTGGATGCTGTTTGACTGCATTTTTGTTCAGAGGCAACTTTGTACTTGGGCGTGTGGCTCTGTGGTATATTTGTGAAGGGTCAGCTTGCTAATCAAATTAGAGGCCTAAGGCGTGAGATTCAGTTTGGTGTTGGCCACAGCTGCACAGCTGCATGACTCCGAATGTGGGTCATTCATAAAGTAGAATACTGTTTGCAGACAACTCAGAAACAGCTAAGAGCTTTATTTGGTCAATAACACAAAGTAAATATCATTAACGTAATTAAATTGTATAAAGAGTAATGTGCAAAGGCAAGTTATTTAAATGCCCTAAATTTATAGAAAATTTATGCTAGAACTTACTTATTTTCAGACCTTTAAGAAAGGTGAATGGAATATCTTCCAAGAAAAATACTTTACTCTACGAAAACGCTAAATGTGTAACAAAAAAAAAAAAAAAGGTTCTTAGAGTATTTTTCTTGCCAAACCTAAATACTATTCTTCATATACAACTTATGGTTTTTTCTTCATACATTTAGTGTTCAGTTTTCGTACGATCTTAGTTGATACAACTGGAGACTCCATAACAATTATCTCACAAGCATCTCAATGGTATTGAATGACTCATTGGATGGGCAACAGCGTCAGAGGCACGTTTCAGTTATGCACAAATTATCAATGAGTCCGCAGAATATGAAATATGAAAAGCCTATTAAGTCACGCACTAAATTCAAACATGATTTCATAAGTGACAACAATGGGCCAAAAGCGACAAAGCACAGGTCGTCGTACAAGTCACAACGCGAGCAAACGGAAAGGGTTCATTCAACCAGTAAGCCAGACACGAAACAGGTTCCACTCGAACAAGAGGAAAATCAAAATTGTGCGAGCACTAAATACAAATCAGATGGGAGTCCAGATACATGTGCACACATACACACACATACACACACACACACACACACAAGTACACACAGACACATACATGCGTGTATAGCGTGACAGTGTAGGTTGTTAAAGCTTATTATCAATATTTACTTAATAAATTCATATATTTTCTTCATATTTGTCGTGTAGGTTAATTAAGATAGCTGCCCACAGCCAGCAGATCGTTGTCCTATATAATTTTATATAAATCCTGATTACAGCAAACAATGCACGTCGAGTTGGGCTAACAAATAAATCAATCAACTGAAATTCAAACAAATCGCATTTCATTGAAATTAAATCAAATCGTTGGTAATATTTGCAAAGGTCATAATTGAAGGCATATGGTTCATATTATGTCAACTCCAATCGATATAGTTTTAACTTGATATTCATAGAGTTTGCTTGCGTTATCAATACAAACAAAATGATGTCTGTACATGTGTGTACAATAAATCATGGGGCGCTCTTGATCTTTAACGCATGACATTCTATGACATAATGAAATAATGAACAATTGTGAATTAGCGTGCCACAGAAAATGGCAATTTGTGCTTTTTAGACAGCATTAAGCAATTAACCCACACGAGCAGTCATTGACACTAAAGTTGATGGGCCTATGTATAAAACTTTACATATATATATATATATATTGCTGTGGTATCTATGTATTACATTAATTAATGTTGCACAATAACAATAAAACTGGCGCCCACCAGCTGCTGCCCGATGTTGGTGTTGGTGTAATTAATTTGGTGCCCTCAAAAGGCCAACGACACTTGTTGCACATTTACCAGATCTGTGTCTCTCGAACTCTAATCGCTTGACCAGCACCACCAAATATGTTCACTGCGGACAATCGCCCGGATGCGTTTGCTTACACTAAGCTCATCCACCTGGCCAAAGGCGATAGCTTTGTCTCATGTGCTAGAAAAGATTTCGGTTATTGTTATCATTGACGCACGTTTCCTGTCTGCCTGTCATAATACATCATTTAAGCCATGGACAAATTGTAGGCCACAGTTCATTTAATATGCATAAGCAGGGATCAACTCTGTGCGGTACGTGGGCTCAGTGCCACTTGATTAAGTCGCTCGACGTGTCTTGGATTATACTAAAGACAACACGTTCGAGGTGCAATCGGCGGCTTACAACTTGGTCTTGGGCTTATGGGCATTAGGTTACAGGATAATCATTTTGAAAGGTAAAGGTAAGGAATACACTTGGAACAAATTTGAACAACCATTTTGAATAGGCGCACCAAAAGTGAGAATCGAATGTACTTCATGGAATAATCTTGTATCCATCCTATATATACTTCGCAGAAAATTAATCTGGTTCTCTTGGTATCCCATTGAATTATGCAATTTTAATCTATTCCTTCTAAAGGTGCATACATTTTGTAGATCTGTCAAGATATTTTACCTAGCTAGACAATGCCTGCTTGCATTCCTGTATGCATTTCAGAGAGAGAGAGTGAGCGAAAGTTCACACGCTTTGTACTGGCCAAGACAGAGCGGAAAAAGGATACACATTTTATGGCTTCCTTTCTGTTCTTTTAAGCCAGCTCTTCGCCGAGTACTTAATATGCAATTATAATTATGCCGCCCTGCGTTTTCCTCTTGTTGTTGTTGTTGTTTTGTCTACCGAGTGGTATTCGAAGTTGATCAACCACCAAAGCTGCTCGTCGTCCTTTCGATGAAACCAGGCGACGTTTTTTTATATATACAAGGAGAGGAGGGTTGCTGTTGGCAGAGTGTTGGAATTTATAATTTGTATATGCTAACTCTGCTCGCTAGTGTTGGTGGTCGTGGGAATTTTTTATCAAACATGAATGCCAAATGATTGTGGCATATACATAATCAGTATATGTGTTCAAATACAAGCCACAGCTTAACGCATGTTTAGCCAAGCAATTAGAAGAGAGTGCCCCAAATAATTAAATAATTATATCAATTAGGCTGCACAATGTACATTACACGTTGTATTAAGGAAATGAGCTGCCACAATTGAAGCAATTTGTACTGATCCAGTGTGTGGCATGTGAAAACTAAGATTGATTGCACAAGCAATCAAAGTTGGACAATTTGATTCAAGAAGCTGCTCTTAATATCTAAACCGTAAGCGACACGAAGCAGCGCGTTAGAAATTCGCATAATAGCAATAATAATAATAATAACAATAATAGGACCAAATGATAAACCCAGAAAAGGTTTAAGATAACAATAATGAGATGAAGTGTAGAACAATATTCTCACAGCTTGAATTTTTGTGCGAATGACGCATTTGACCGTCATTCAGCGTTGTAAGAAAAGGGTAAGTTGCCAAATAATTGCACAGCATCAGCTGAAGTCGCATAGGAAATACTTTAGCAGCTTCTTGAGTTCCGTGGGATCTGTGTATAGAGGTTTTTAAGGTTCTAGTTTTATGCGCTGTACGCATAGACAAATTCACACGCCGCTAATCGAAACGCACCCTTAACTACCCAGTAGGTAGCTGACTGTGGCAGGGGTAGACGCATGGGGAGTGGGCAGGGGACACACATTCCTATGCACCCAGTGCGTTGCATTGCCAGCTGCCCCTCAGGGTTAGAGCTGCAGCATTGCAGCACTGTTTTCCACAGTTTGAAGTGCGTCATTATTAGCTGTCAATTGGGCGTTGATTCGGCCTGCATGAAGTCTACCTGAACGGTGCTCTATGATGGGAAACTGCCGACTGCATCTATGATGCGAAATGCGAGGTGTGAGAATTCTAATTCAGCATCTGGGGTTGACCATTTGCAACCCAATTGTAAAATATGTATCTGAGAGCTTGGCAGCTATGCATATAAGTTTGTCGCCAATTGAATAGTAACAAAGATTTAACTAATTAAATAAAAGAAGAAAGAAAAAGAAGAAAATGTGAAAAAAAAATTATTTTATCATTCTTCTTTTCAGTTATGAGCAATTGCAAAGAAAGTGAATAGGATGTCCTATTTAAATGGACAGGAGTGTATGTGCAAAATAATCAGTGGATAAACATTTTATGTATGCACATCTCAGGAAATCTCGTAAATTCTCTTTAGTGTTAATGCCCAAATCTGTTGCCACAGACCTGTTATTATTGGGCTGATAGTTACGTAAGCCCTGTTGACGCACATTGATTGCCTTTGACTCCGACAACAACATCCGCAATGCGCCTCCTCCGAAGCCTGGTCACATCCTTTAACAAAACAAACAAACAAGAAACGAACCTCTTGAGAGAGTCTCTAAAAAGCAAACGGAAGTAAGAAAGAAGTCGCCGAAACAAAAGGGCCACATGTAAAAAACATAAAAAAAAACCCTATAAGCACACATTTCAATAATTTCTGAAGTACGTGCATATAAAGAATATGCTGCCTACACACACACTCTCCGACACACACACACACACACATAGTAAACAAGAGGCATATGCCAAAAAAAAGAAGGAAACCGGAGGAATGAAAAGAAAACAAAACATTCGGCAGCCATTGGAATCAGTCGCATCTGCCACAGCGCTCTAGATCCCGAGGCACGCTCCGATAATAACAATGCTGACATATGTCTGCTGCACGTGGAACCTCCTCTGCTCCTACTTAGTACAGCTGCAGAGCCGAGTACCAGCCATATAACCAGACACATGTCGTCTGTGGTCTCTCGTGCGTCATTCGATTCGACTTGCTTTCAGGTAGAAAAAAGAACACTTTGGCTCGCTTTGGTTTGTTCGACTGTGCTGCGAAGAGCTGGTGCTGATTCCCCATTTCTAAGGGAAATACACTGACAAACAAGTAGATAAGTCCCGACTTAAGTAATTTCGAGAATTGTATGCTTTTTTTTAAAAACAAACCAAGATCAAACTGTGAAGGAACTACTCATAAATAGCAATTTCTCACAGTGTGGCACTAACGATTTTATCTGCATCTGCGGAGAAAACGACATCTGCTCTATGCAACAGAGGATACTCTGATAAAATGCAATCAAGTTGGTAGGAAGAAACCTGACTATATTAAAATGGAAACAGAGAGCTAGTGTGAATGTGTGTGTGTGTGTGTGTGTGTGGCATGTGTGTGTGTGTGTGTGTGTGTGGCATGTGTGTGTGTGTGAATGTGGCGTGTGTGTATGTGTGTGAGGTGTGTGGAATACCTGTGTTTTGCATTCCTGATGCAAATTACATAATGACTCAGCTGCACACACACACACACACACAGCTACACACAGCTACACACAGCTGTTAGTTTAAAACATCAGACAGGTACACACATAAAGCACTTAACTGCTTCGGAAACTGGTTTTCACACAACTCGTTCCAAGAATCAATCTCCGTTTAAAGATTCCAGCAACTAAGAACCATGTAAGAATCATAATTTATGCAGTTGTCTAACAGACAATCAATAAAACTCAAGACAACAAAATCCAGCATGATTTGAAATTCATAACTCATATGCGATAAGACATTCCAAGGCGGGGTGTTGCACAACTAGTATATATGTATATATATAAGCCACACAATACTCATTCTCATGCGTCGGATAAAGCATTGAGAATTCACTAGAATCATAAATAATCGTATGCAAAAGAATTTAAGTCCCTCAACGCACAAATCAACCAATAATTTACATAGCTTTCTCTTGCGAGCCGAGAAACTATGGCTGCAAAATAAATATTCTGGGCTGCCTACTTTTTATGGCTTTAATTTGAGTTTAGCCTTTGGCCTAAAGCTATCAAAAGTATTTTAGAAAAAAATTAAAATGGAATTGAATCGCATTTGGCCCTGGTTTAGAAGTGATGCCAAATTCAACAAAACGTAAAAATTTATCTTATTGGCCAAATGTTAGCCTGTGACCTCAAGAGACTCGTTGAGTTCGTCGAAAACTTGGAAACCACTATGATGTTTGTATGTATGTCTGTGTGTGTGTGTGTGTGTGTGTGTGTGATATGAAAGGTGTGTGTAACTAAAATAATCAGCGTACTACTTAAATATTATAATTTTGCGCTGACATGGATAAACAGAGGTGCCCCAAACAGCAATCTGTTATCTGGCATACAGAACAATTTTTTTTTTAAATTTGTTGCTGTTCCGCGTTTTGATAAGCGACAAAAACATCTGGAGAAACGCTTTTGACATTTATAATCCACGTGCAGCCTGCCCCAAAGATGTCAACTGCGATTAGTATTAGATAAAAGTATCTGCTCTATGCTAATTATCGCACAGATTATGTACCATCCATGACCCGTTCCGAGAGTTTCGATTTGAAAAAAAACCAACGAAGCTTGACAGTCACTCTTTTGTGCCCCATTCTCTGCTCTGATTGTCATTGTTAAACGTTGGCTCTGGGAGGGCGGGGCTTGGCGATTTGAG
This sequence comes from Drosophila nr. medialis 2 BK-2023a, assembly GCA_035044325.1. NCBI lineage: Eukaryota > Metazoa > Arthropoda > Insecta > Diptera > Drosophilidae > Drosophila > Drosophila nr. medialis 2 BK-2023a. The sequence continues at coordinate 2,223,576 of JAWNMH010000394.1, forward strand.
TTTCAAATCAATTTAATTGTGCGCGAGAGTGTGACAAAAGTTTTTCGTCGCTCGCAATTGGATTGCTTTGCCAGCGCGCTAACAATTTGTTTATGTGGTGCAAACAAATTCTGCTGCCACCAGCGCCTGTTGCCACTCAATCAGTCGTTTGGGCCCGGCGCCTAAATATATGCCAAACAAAATATACACAAGCGCACCCAAAACAGGCTATAAGGGGGTGGGGGTGGGGTCGGGTGGGGAGGGGAGTAATGCAATCGATAAAGCGGCATGGTGTGTAAACAAAACCGAAAACTATTCCCGGAAAGAAGCCAGCAATGTGTGCTGGGCTGACAACTGGCCACTGGCCATGGATAAAACCTGCACTGCACAGAGAAAAATTATTAAACTTAGTTTATTATACGACAATTTTCTTTGGTAAAATTTAAATGAATGTCGGATTTTTCTTGCAAAAATTTGAATTGCAGTACTTAATACAAATATAAAATCTAGAGCTAAGCAATATAATTAAACAAAGCCACACAAGCAAAAAGTGCAATAAGTAAGAACTTATGTCAACCTAAAATCACATTCAAAATTGAGACTAAGTTCGAAACAAGTTCAGTTAACTAATCCATTTTTAAAAAAGAATAATATAAGGCAAAGTAAAGTAATAATATAAACTTCGCTAGTTGCTGCTGACTACGATTTTTAATTGCAATTGATGGTAAATTTCTATTATTTTGCATTGCTATTGTAATTGCTGTCACTCTCAAGATTCATTAGCTCAAAATGGCATTACATTACCAGAAAAACTTTATTAAAATGCGCTTACTAATCAAAGCCACATTAAGGAATCAACGTAAAGCGATTAGTCAGTTTTATTTCCTGCCATAACTGAAAAAGAACCCAAGAAGCATAGCTAAATGGTGATAAAGATAAAGTGCAATCCCCTCCTCACCCCGCACACACGCACACACACAAACAATGGATGCAGCCACCAGTTGAAGTCCAACCCCACCCGACCTGAGGCATCAGCATATCAGCCAAGTTAATGAGTTGGCCAAGTCAGACTATTACCAGAAGGCAAAATGATTGAGAGCCATAACGAATACGAGATGCCCTATCTGCAATGTACGGTTGTTGGTAGAGTGAATCATAATGCCCTAGGATAGTAATATAAGTAATAAGCTGCTGAGGCAGGCAGAATTTACAAAAATGGCCCAGACGATGACGATGACGAGGACGATGCGAAGACGAAGCCAAACTTGTTCCTTGCAACAGCACCAACGTCTGCCGCATCATCATCATCGCCATTATCATTTGTTAGCAGCAGTTAATCAACTGGGCTGTGCTGCATAAAAATAGAAAGGAAATTCCATGAAATTAAAGCTTTATGTATGCTCTTAAAGCAGCAGCAACAGCAACAGCAACAACTGCAACTGCAACAACACAGCAGCCACGTCCAAGTCCAAGACCAAGTCAAAGACAAAGCCGGGCTTAGTTAAGTTTGCTTGGCTGTTTGTTGAACTTGCGAGCTGCCGAGTCTCGTTAAGCGAAAGCCAACAGCAGCTGGAGACGCCACAGCTCCAGGAGCTGACTCCAAAGAATGCAGTTTGCCACAATCGAAAGGCGAGAAAAGTGGCCAGCAACAAGAAAACTGGTTTCCTTCCAACAACAAACAGTTGGGTTTTTTATTTTGTTTTTTTTTTTTGTTGGCAACATTCATTTGATTCTTACTTTTTGCTGTGGCTTGTTACCAGTTTTGTTTCTTGATTTTTTGCTGTTGTATTTTTCTCAGTATTCTTGACGGTGAATTTTAAGCACCAACATTTGCGGCGACTCCAACTCAAGCTACTTGGAGGCGTACCTTGTGCTGTGAGAAGTTTTGTCTAACCCGCCGAGATTTATGTAGATCCAATCTTGGCCAACAAGTTAATAAGTATACTTTGCGGCTGCAGTTACTCCCAAGTTCGATAAGAGAAACATATGTAATTAAGTCTGTTGTGAACAAGTTGTAAATAGTATTTACTTTAAAAGTAGCATCGAATTAATTTTGATTAATGCGCTTAAATAAATTAAGCATTTTTTCGAGATTACTTATAAGCAGCAGAATATTCGCTCATGTCCAAAACAAAAAGGCTTTCGTACCAATCAAACGACTCAAGACACGGCTCATACCCTACACTTACACTTTGCATGAGATACATTTGCATAAAGAGAAAACTTCGAAAATTTGTCGAGTTGGTGAGAACAGAAACTAAAAACTATTTCATTGTGTTGAAGACACTCTCTCCCTTAATTGCTTTCGCTACCAGCTAATTGAATAGGCTTATAACTAATATATTTTGATGAACGCCCAGGTAGTAGTTAGTTCTCAGCCCCAAGCAGATACACAGATACTGAGTCAAGCAAATGCATTTGTCATTTGAGGGTTTAATTGTTGTTGCATAAATATTGTGTACATTTAATGTACAATTTAAATAAAGAGACTATTCCACGCCAAATCGGAGTAGCTATCCATAAATCCGGTGGAGAATGTGGCGCCACAGAAAGAGTAGCTTACGGAATTAGCTAACAGACGAAGACGTATAAGCTAACCAACACTTCAGAATGTTATTGAATAATATATTTAGTTTAATAAAAATAAAATATAAAATTTATGTATGTATATAAAACAATTGAGATTGCGCAATGATTTGTTTACATTGAAAGCAGCCAGTGCAAACCAAGTACAAACAAAACAATAGGCAAACTTTTAGTCAGGCAGAATCATCAATGAATCATGTTATATATATGTAAGCTTGTGAATGATAGCAATAGCAGCAGATTATTTGCCATATATATAAATGTATGTGTGAACGCCAAGCCCGCTAATTGCAAAGGTTTGTTTTTGTTGCTGTTGCCGTTTTCAAGTACACTGAATTGGGCCTTGTTAATTTATGACTCAAACTCTGACAATTATTTTTAAGGTAGTGCCAAATAGCTTTAAGTTTCGCTAATAGTTATACGAACTGCTGTTATTCAATACTCCCCATAACATTGAAGAACTAAACCTGTTCATTTTATCAGTTTAATCAGCTGCCAGCTGTGTGGCTAGAGAGAATGAAGCCATATCTAGGTAAATACATATGTATACATGCATCTGTGTATGTTCATATGTGTAAGATTCCTATCTACCTTCTTTATTTACTTCCTGTTCCATTTACAAGCAGCAATCTAAAAGAATTTCAGTAACTCGAACCTCTTTAGAGTTATTTGACTGCATTGCATTTCAGAAACGTCAAAACTTTGCCAGCTAAAAATTCGTAATAATTTAGCAATGCTGAAAAATCAATTCGTATGCATCGAAATTCAGGAATAAAAATAATGTCGAATACGAAAGTTGAGTCGATCTCAAAACTTGTATTCAACAACTACAACAACAACAACAACAAATGTGTCTTTGGAATCCAAGAATTGTATGCAAATTATTTGTATTTGATGCAAAAACTCGTTTTCGCATTGGAGCGGAGAATCCATTGGTGACTCCATCTCCGTCTCCGTTACGGCTCCGTCTCGGTCTCCGTAGTATCCATCGCATCGACAATAATATTACCGATTACATACACATACAAATACTAAATAAATACGGTTGTTTACGTAGCGGTGTTGTTGTTGTTGCTGTTGTTTTATGACATTTTGGCAAGACATACCATTTAAATATTTTTTTTTGTTCGGTTTCTATCCAAGTGCAGTAAATCCAGCAGTAAATATACGTTTTCAGGTTATAACTTTGGCACGGTCAAATATTTGTTGTGTTTAGGCCATCAAACCGGTTTCGAGCCTTATATAACATACCGATTTTTTGCTAACGTGTTTCATATGTGTATTTGTATTTATTTCATCTAATTATCGTAGTAAGCACACTCAAAAACACTATTGAGAAACGACCCAACACAACACTGCTGATCAAACCAGTAACAGAAAACGTGTAAAAACGCAACCCCCCCTTGAGTTTGGCATAGAACGTTACGCGGACATTGGACCACAAAAACTCAGCAGACTGACAAACTGACGAACAGACGGTCAGCGGGCGACGCGTTTTCCGGAGAGGTTTGTTCGATACGACGGCTCAAATTGCTCTACTGTACTGCCTAACTGGCGACTACCTCGCAGCTCACTTGAATCAAGCAAACCTCAGAAGAGAGCGAGACTGAGTCACACAGAGAGAGGGAGAGAGAGAGAGACTGAGAGCGCGGAGAGAAAGACTGAAAGAGCTTGTGGTTGTTGTTGTTGTTGACAGCTGTTGGCTCTGCATTTGAGAGTGTTTGTGTGCTTTACGCTCTTTGCTGCCTGTGTGTGTATGTATGCGTACGTGGATTTACTCAGTACCATTGTATTTTATTTACTACCAACAACGTCAGTTACCTCGAGCAGGAGAGCAACACCGATAAAATTGCGACGCGTTTTGCAGCTTGTAGATTTTGTGGAGTCGGCCGACAGATATAAGCCAGGTAGACAGCTCCAAATGCTCTCCTTGTGACAGTGATCACTTCTGAGCAAAGAAAATATTCCTTTGAACTTTCTTTTACTTGGCAGATCGTAAAACATTTATCAAATAAAATGTGTTATTCTCATGATTTATATTAATTAGTTTTTAGAGTGTAGGTATTATGAATTTAATGTAAAAAAAATATGTGTCTCCATATATTCTGAGCTGTTAATTTGCACCCATATGCCTCGACATATTAAAAGTAGGGCATCTAAAACCAGTTGTTCGGTCTGCAGCTGCCAGTTTCATATACAAACACACACACATATACAGTCATACCTTTGGGTCTGGAAGTGATTGCTAAGAGCCGAAGAGAACCTTAAAGGTTCAAGAGTTATTCACAAGAGAAACATTAGATGCATCAACTATTGTTTTATGATCGTAGTTAATTAATATTGCAATGACAATAGCTGCTGACTGTTTAACCAAACTGAGTTATCGACAATTGAACTTATCAATGCGCATTGTTTCAGTGCCCAACCTAAATTCCATTAAAATAATGCCAAATGATCGATCGAGCTTCCATCGAACGAACAAAGCAATAAGACAAGGTCGTTGTAGCCTAAAGAGACGTCCGTGGAAGTAAAGAGAGAGAGAACGAGAGAGAGAGAGAGAGCGACGAGTACTATGGGATAAAAGCAATTGTTGTATGCCATGCCATGGAAAGGTCGAAAACACACAGACAGAGAGGTGAGGAAGAGACAGACAGAGAGAGAGAGAGAGAGAGAGGGCAAACAAAGAGCGACTCATAATGCTCAACATTGGAACGTGCGAAAAATTGCAATGCAGCGTTTTAAAGACATGCCAAATGTGTGTATGTAAATATGTATGCACGTATATATGTATGTATATATTTATGTATGTTTGTATGTATATAACTGTGGATCAGGTAACTGGTAAAAAAGGCAGGTAAAAAAAGGTGTCTCATCAGAGCATCGATTGCAGATTGGCAAACGCGAGGCTAACAAGCAACAAGCGATAAAATCTTAATGGTAACAAGAATATGGCCAACGACAACTTTCTTCGTTTGCCACAAATTGCAACAACAAATCGCAGTCAAGTTAAATTCTGCATCGCCAGCAAAGTGCTGGGCGGGTCAAAAAGCGAAATAACAATTGCAGTCGTTATTTGTTTGCATACACACATACATAGATGCATACATACACATATACTTATTTACTTACATACACACACAACATATACACTCACCCACACAATGAATAAATAGACAAAAGATAAGCTCCTCTGACAATAGCTAAAAATGGCGAATGGGGATTGGGGATTGGCAAATGGACACAAGCTGAGAAATCAATGTCGACGGCTGGACAAAAGCCACATGTTGATCTAATCAGCGATTTAATAAAAATACGCAAATGCAGCAAAGAGAAAACCATTGAAAAACTATACAAATTCAGAGAATGGAAACAAAAACAATGGGAAAACACAATAAAAAATATTGTATTTATTCAGTTATTTATCGATCACACACGTGTATTTATAAAGTTCCTTTGCTTCACTATAATCTTTTATACCATCTCTAAGAATAGAATCTTTTGTTGTTATTAATTATTATGCGATTTAATCCAGCGCGGCAGCAAGTTGTTTATATGTATTATGTACTTAGTTATTGTTGTTATATTTATAAACTTCAATTGTTTTCTTTCTTTCAATTTCAATGGGCACTTGTTTCTCTCTGTTTAATGTAATTATGGAAAATAAACGAATAACTTACCTTATATATGGAAAAATTGAGCGTTGATATCTGAAACGAAAGACAGAAAAAATACATTTTAGTTGAGCACTTAAAGTCAGTTAAAAAATTTAAATTTACATTTTGTGCTGGCAACGCTGTGAGAGAAATGTGCTCTTAGCTTGAATTTAAGAGCTTGCTGATGAGAATAGCAATGACATTGTGGACACTTAAGAAGCGCGACAATTACAAAAAGTTCTCACAGTCATTAGGGTCGTGAGCCATCGCAAGAGTCGCGCTCACGAATTGTGAGTGTATGTGTGTGGATGTGTATCTGTACATGTAATACAAATGTTTCAAGATTAATGAGCAAGCATGCAGCTGAACGCATGGTGCTCAAGTGATGCTTGAGACGCCAACAGTCTGAGCAGCAAAGCTTGAGTGGTTTCGAGCAAAAAGCTCACTCATCTGTTTAGGCTTATTCGTCACAGTTTCAAATTCCCTTTGCAAGGGGAGAAATTTTAGGTCAGAGGAAAGTTCAGACAGCAACCGACTATAATATATATTACAATCAAGGGTATTTAAGCTTCGGCATGATGGGTTTATCTATTCTTTCTTTCTGTTCTGTTCTACTTTAAGCTTAGCGTGGTTGAATGAACTTAAATGATGAAGCGATGCGCGAAATTGAAATATGCTATACGAAATATGTCCAGCTTAGCCATATTTATAAGCAGTATCATAGTATCATCTATGTAGTTCTCGTCACAATTTAACAGGGGTTAGGTTAACATTTCACACCCATTTGCCTGATAACCAATTAGCTAAGGGTTGCACAAACCCCTCTAATATCGAATAGCGAATAAAAAACGCGCAGACCGAGTGAAATTTTTCAAGTGCCTGCACCAGGCTCAAATGCAATTAAAAACCATTTAGCAGCTTAAAGGCAATCAACAGCAGATTGCTCTAAAAAAAAATATGAAGCGTACTTTAATAGCGGGCACCGGCATTATCTGATATTTAATAGAGGGCGGCGGTGAGGCGTGTGAAACACAACATGCAGCGTGTGATTTAACTCGATTATATCCTGCAAATGGGAAAAAACTCAACTAAGCGATAGAAGAAGACCCACTTGAAGCCGTAACGAGCAAAAATCGTTTATGGATTAGCAATTTAGCTGTTGACTGTCTGTGACACCGAGGGAACAAATGTTAGACATATTAGAAAAAGTTAAGAAACTGAAATTTGTAAAAAAGTAGATGCATTATACAATATTCAATTGCTTTTAAATTTCTTGTGAAAATGTATTATAATAACATATATTAAAAGTTGTTACATCAGCATAATAAATATGTACACGCACAAGTAGAAGGAATTGCGATTTTCCACGAATTATTATTGTTGCATACTCTTAGGCTGCCTTTGAATATTCATTTTGGGTGACAGATTTCTGGTAGAGCTGCTGACTGAAATCACGTCTAAAACATAAACATTTCTGAGTGCAGCATTTTTCCTGAGAATGAAGAGCTGTAAAGTTCATGAAGACATTCTAGAGGGAAAGAGCTTTTCCGAGTTTCTGTCTCTGTCTACGTCTCCTCGTTGCCATTAGCGAAGTGGCTGTAAAATGTAACTGCACCATTTGTTTGTATAGCATCAATTTTGAAGCGGCTCTCAATGTCAACTGTCAGAGCCACAGAGTGAAATGCGTAATGCAATTCCATTTTACAGCATCATTTCTTCATCAGCGCTGTTCCCGCTTGCAGTCTGCAGCACACACACACACACACACACACACTCGTTTAGCTGTATTGACTTGCATGCATTTCAGTTCTGCAGCTGTGTCTAAGGCGATGGCTTCTGTGGGCATCTAGGCAACGGATGATTGCAGATGCGGAGTCATGTGCTCGCAATTTAAAACGATGCTGCTGCCATCGCCCATCGCCCATCGCCAGCCCTTTTTGCTTCTGCAATGTGGAACGTGCCCTGTGGCGTTGAGTGGGCTTATGCTAAAATTGCATTAATGCTATTCCCCCAACTGATGTTGGGTGTGCGATAAATGTGCCAAGCAAATGTCAAATGCGCTTCTCCCATCTGTGTATGGGGCTGACTAGAATCTTCTCATAATGCTTAATGTAAATATATATTTAGGTTTCTTTCCAGAAACTCTGAAAACATTTGAGCAAATTTTCAACATCCGACAAAGATATCATATAGCTCGGTCGGGCTTTAAATTTATAATGAAATTAGGGTGTCAGCAGGTGAACTGACGTCAGCAAGTTATTTTCGGCATGCCTAAAATAACCGTTCTTTTTTATTATACCCTGAACCTATTCAAAATAGTCTCATAAGGTATATTAATTCTTAATCAGCATCAAAAGCCGAATCGATCTAGTCATGTATAAACCAACTCTTGGTTTGGACAAATAATATTAGTTTCCGAATTTGGGTTTTAAAAACTTTAAAATTTAATTTCCGATTCCGGGTTCTGAATTTCAAATGGTAAATTTATTCCAATTCTAATTGCAATCCGACACCCTGACTCAAATGCTTTTCGTATGCGTTTTGAGACTATTTTAATTCCATTTCAATTGATTGTTTATCAAATTAATTAGCTTATCACACCTTCTTTTTACACGCGATAAATGTACACTTTGCAATGGCAATTTTGTTACGAAATCTACACAAACACATACGCAACTACACAGTGACAGTTACAGTTGCAAAGCCCACGTGAATCAATAAGCTGGAGGCGCCACAGACCTCAAAGGCGAGCGCTATCGGCTGAGACCCGAGGCGTGGCCTTTTGCCGAGTAGTATATGCGGCAAGATTAATGATGGTTATAAAAGTGCCTAAACCTATTGGCCTAGCCAGCAAAACACCCACAATGCCACACACACACACACACACACATACGCATTCAATTGCAGCTTTAATTGCAACATACTCCAAAAACTCATAAACCAAAAGTCAACTCACAACTTGCAACTTGCCCCCTCACCACATCTTCGGTCTTCGTAATTCTTGACAGTCTCAACGGCCACGCCAAAGTCATTTCCTTTGCCAACGCACAGATCACACTGGATGTGGTTGCTGTTGCTATTGTTGTTGTGGTCGTTGCAGTTGATTTTCAATCGCACTTGAGGTGCTTCTCCAGCACACCTTGAAACAACAACAACTACAAAGAGTAATAAAAGCCGGATGTCCATTGAATTGTGAGCGAAATGTTCTTGCCAAAGTTTATAGTTTTATTGGTCATAGGAGTGTCTATATGTGTGTGCGTGTATCTAACGAGGTTTTGGTGTGTGTGTGTGTGTGTGTGTGTCTGAGAGTGTAAGTGCGTATAAGCTGCCGTCTGCTAACATAAAACTGTGCAACAATATTATAAATAACAGGAGCTACGCCCTCAAGGAAATGAAATTGGCTAACAATTTTCGGTCGGTGATTGGACTGAGATGTGAAATGTGAAAAACTTTACAAACAAGATTTATGAAAATGAACTCGCAACTGTGCTGATGACAAATTTCTAAGAAGTTGAAAATACTTATTTTCCCCAAACTGGCAATACTGTTAATGTGTACATTTTCGTCGAGTCGAACAAATCCAGTGAAGTCATTAAATGAATACCCTTCCATCGTACTAAGTAATCATGTTGAGATAAACAGCCCAAAACGCTGAAGGTCTATTTGCTACTCTTACTGCTTTTATAAATTATAATATATATACTTAATATTAATAAACATATAAGAGTAGACTAAAATTTTAATTTTAATTGAAAGATCAAATAAAAAGAAAATAAAGGATATAAGGGTATAAGCGTTAGTCGCTTAGCAAATAAGGAAAGTAAAGAGAAAAGGGAGAGAAAGAGTGAGACATAAAAAATAAAGAAAAGACAGGGAAATCCCTGAAAATGTTGAGAAGGATAAGTTTACCACAGTTAAGCCTGCTCATTCCTTTGTACATATTTGCATTGAAACTTTACTTGAAGCGAGAGTTCCAACGAGAATACGTGAAATAAGTCCTTGTAAGATTAACAAATGATACGAACAGGATGCTATCCTGTCAATCAGTTTTGTATAAGGGCAAAAGTGAAGGGACAGAGTTCAGAGTTGACTTCATCGAATACAACATTCAAGATAATTAAGATTAAAAGGAATAAGCTTTGTGTAAAAGCGATGTCCTGATTACTTAGAAGAGTTTAGTTGAGGAAAACGCTTCTAAGCCGTCAGTGTTAAACGCCCTTTATATAATTTAATTGGTATTTCTTGTTGCTTGTTTGTGGTTTTTCCTTTGCCTAACATTGCTAACCCTAAACGGGGTTTAACATATTTTTGCACGCCCACGCCATGAAATCCTTGAAATTCCCACGGGAAATATGTGAGCGACACACGCGCCGATTGCAAAGCTTGCTCCTCCATACGACGAAAACGAAAAAGCTGCTCTTGGCATTTACACTTGCAACGGGCAACGGGCAACGGGCGACGTGCAACACATAAACAGCAGCGCCTGCCGCAACGTCGCTTAAGGATAATGCGCCACACGGCCACAATGCGTACAAAACCGTTGCCTTTGTCTTGGGGTTGTTAGCCCCGCCGTTCTGGGCTCGTGCACGGAAATCATGCAAAAACGTGCCGAGCACGAGTCAACCTAAAGAAACTCAGGCAATCCTTCGAAACGTTTCTCTTGTTGATTTCGCGTCTGTTTGTGACTGCTTTTTCCGTTCCCGTTCCCATTCCTGTCCCAGTTTGGCCTAATTGCTGCCTTCGTGGACTGGGTGACCTTCGTTCGTTCGTCTGCTGCGCCACCCCCTTGCTGGGAGTTTGCTGCTAACTGACATATTAATAGCTCATAAGGTAAACGGTGGCAAGAACAACAAACACAACCACCACAAATCACAAATTTCCTAAATTATGGGGTTGCACGTTGGTCAGCACAACTGATAACAAATCGTCTCGAAGCTAAAGCCATGACACACACACAGACACACACCCACATTTGTACATATTGTTTCTGCAAAGTTCAGAGCCCTGGCAAATGTTAACAATCTACCAATACAAGTGTGAGACGCCTGCTCAAGTATCCTTCTTCTCGGTGGTCGTGTTCGTGTCTTCCTGTCTGGCAGTCACCTTAACGCTTCGCTGCACTCTAGTTGCCTCTTGCAAAAGGATAACAGGCACCGCTGGCAGGCTGTGCTAAGAATACGAGAAGCGTTTGCTACTCTACTGAATTAGTCATTACTCGCATTAGTCGCAGCGCAAGAAGGAATCTATAAAAGTGTCCTGGCCGTTAAGCGTGGGAACAATTGCCTGCAATGTATTTCTGTGGGCTCTTTTTTTATTGTTGTCCCCTTTTAGTTAACTCAGTTACTACACTCAGACAAAAAATTTACCAAAAAATCCCCATTGAGAAGAAAGCATATTTCTAAAATGAAACTAGTTTAAAAACCTGTGTTTTTTTTTTCCTTATTCCAAGATACAATTTTGAAAAATATTCCTAATTACCAGGATTTTTTAATATGTGTGTACAGAACTCCATCTTCCTTTAAAAAAGGGTTCGCACTTCTACTTTATACTTTGGATCTTAGCATTCCTATTGTTTTTGCTACCAATTAACTACATCAGAGAACTTTGTCGAGATCCAAGTCAACGAATTTTAGGGTATCCAGGAAACATCAGATATGTTTGAATGCATATGGAAAGCATGCAAACAGTAAAAGGTGGAAATTCATTCATTAAGAAATTGTGTGCAACTCGTTGGAAAAGCTAATTACATTATATTAATAACTGTGAACGAGCTTGCAACGGTGAGTCTAGTTAAATAAAACTCAGGCAATTTCTCACGCAATACTAAAACTTATGCACACTTTGCGAGTGTCAACATCGACATTGGATGACATCCACATCCACATCCAGAATACGATCACGATAGTGAGTGGAACAACCTGGAAGAAGTTGTGGGAACAATGCAGGGCAACGTAAAGGTTGGCGGATGAAGATGTGAGGAGATGGTTGTTGTGCTTGGCTGCTCATTCATGACCATAGAGCACAGCGCTCAGTGGTTGTTAGTGAATGTATCTCTAAGATTCACGCACACTCAGAATGCACTGCAACTTAAAGTCACTGTGCCTTGTTGATGCTTCAGTGATTGCCGTACTGACTTGCAGCTTGTAATTTTTTTTATTTTTACCTTTCTTTACCCGGCAAGAGTTCACTGTGCTGCCCTGCTTAGCTCGTTTGACTGTGATTTGTTTTTGAGTGCAATTGCTAATGGTTAATTTGGTCATGCTTGAAGTCATCTAATTAAGGTAAATATAGGGCTTGATATTGCATGCAAGTTTTAAGTAAGCAAAATACTGAAAAGCTAAATAAATTCAAGATACTCAAAACTCAATCTTGATAGATTTTGATAACGAAGTGATTTTATGGACACTTTTAACAGCAATCTCTACTAGCAAATCTGTTCCCATTGTATGGTTCTCTGCATTACGACTTTTAATCTCGTAATTTGTATGCCAAGGACGAGCTTGCAACTTGCAGCACTTAAGGCGCTTCTGCATCTGTTTCTCATTGTTGTCATTAGATAAACGATTGTAGCTCGTGACAACGGCCTCTGATTCTATATAGTGCTGTCGTTATGTATGTGGAAATAACACTTGTGGATAAATCGAATACATATATACTGTGTACACAGCATTTGGAAAGGCTTTCAAGTGTTTTTATGAATGTTAAGTTTGATTTATGTATGTGCGATATTAAACCAAAGGCCAACCAAAATGTGTCAGCTTTTCAATAATAATCTGCCCCCTTATTAAATGTGGCTTATTCTTATCAAAACATTTGACATTTACCGAGTAAGCATTATAAATAAAATTGGAGAGACTGCTGATTACAAATTGCAGTAGTGCCTACTATAATTCTCAAAATATGAAATTGCTATTGGGCTATCGAGAATGACATATATTCCCTCAGATCCATTTTAGTTGACACAAAATCGACAAATCTTCTTACACTTAGTCATCATTGTGCCATATTGCGCCAGACGGCGACAACAATTTGCCATTTTTAAATTATATTTGAAATACAATTTATTCTGGCTGGCATGCAAAACGTTTAAGCTGATCCCAGAGACCAGAGCCCAGATCCTCCATATGCTATTTATAGTTTAAATGAATAATAATTTTTGACGCAAGCGGAGAGGCGCTTTGCAGAAACAATTGCTGATATGATAGAAATACTCTTTATCTGGAGGAACATTTTATTTATTTTCATATCAGTTTCGAACTTATCATCAATTTTATCGGGTTGCTTAGTCTGTAAGTGTTTTTAATATTAATTTTCTAAATTTTAATTTCATTAAATGATATGATGTAGTTACCTTTGAACTGAACAATTTTATTATTTTATATATTAACTCTGGCCTTTTTATATATTTTGTACTCATTTTTTTAAGATCAGTTTCTCATTCTTCTCGCTTTGTGTAGTTTGTAAGTGTATTTAGTATTTGCCATAAGGCAAAAGTTGTTCATTTCGAGCCTTTTTTAGGTATAATTTATTAAATGGCTGCCTCTGGATTGATTCTGTTGTGTTAGCTTTGAGCATGAGCCAAATTTGGTAGCGAGCTCCATCTGTCACTTTTTTATTGCTCGACTGTTTCGCTTTAATTAGCAGATTATCGTTGTTTTTTATTTAGCTTGATACGCTTCTTGGCGGTTCAATTAGCATTTGTGTGTAAATCATTTCCTATGCATTATTTATCGTATATCGACTCTAAGGTCATTGCAACTAACTGAGCGAGTTTGGAGACTCAACACTCAAAACACACAACAGCTGGCAAGCTTAGAAAAAAAAACCACGAAAGGGTTTCCGATATATGTATGTACATATTTATGCATGTGCTTATTATGATATAATAGTATATTGGATATCAAATATGCTTGGCATGCTTGTCGTTATTGATATGCTGAATTCATTCATCGTTTGCTTGCATTCTTTATTACGCAATTTATTGATCATAGTTAATATCGATTAAATTTCTCTTTCATTGGGTTCATTTAATGACAAACTTAGACTTCAGACAAACTTAGTCACTCAAAACAGAGCAGCTGTAATTTGCATGCTTAAAAATGTAAAGTCACGAGTCAAGGTCGACTAGTAGGTGCCCTGTTCCGATATTTAAGGTATATCTAAATATATGTAGTCACTTCAATTCAATTCGGTTCTGGCTCTAATTATGTGAAAGTGATGCTATAAAATATTCTCCATCCGCTTAAATGTAGCATTAGATACTGCGTAAGCGAAGTGGGAAAGGTCAGCAACACGATGGAAACCCCAAGCGAATCCGAGCAATTAATCAGGGGGATGTAGTTGGTAAAACGAACGAGCGATAATCTCGACCATATGCTATACACACACACACACACACACATTTACACATTGCTCGTTGCCTTGGCAATGTGACAAAAAGCAATTGCAGAAAAGCGCCTGTCAAAAGGTAAGCGCAACCGAAGCAATATTCGGAAAGTTCTTCATCACAAACACATGCATACATAAATGCATACACACACACACACACACATGTACATAAATGGAGAAGTATGCGGTATGTATAAGTATTTGTGTATACAAAATTGGCAATAATAAAAGCGCCAACGCAATGCTCCACAAGGAAAATCAATAATACGGCGTTTTTTGGCTGTTGCTGTTACAGTTGGTGTTGTAGTTGCTGTTGTTATTGTCGAATTGTGTCACGGGTGGTAGGAGTATGGAAAATGGAGCAAAGCGTTCGGCTATAAATAATTGCCTGCTTCAGTGGCAAACTCACCTGTTTTAATGGGCAAGCAGCTAAATCCAACTTCTTCTCGTTGTTTCTCTTTGTTAAATTTTTATAGCTGAAGTCGAAGTTCACGCTTTCAAAAAAGTTATTAAGCCTCTAAGCACTAAAAAGCTTTAAAGACTTTTACGCACATGCTTGTACATAGATCTCTATGTACTTATATATATATTATTATATATATGTGGAGATGTATGTGTATATGTATGTATATGTGTATGTGTATGCGTATAGTTGTTGGCAAGCGTACAATACAAATACAGTTGCCGCAACAACTCCAACTTTGCGGCGATTACACAACGAGCCAAAACGAAAAAAAACTTCGAAACGAAGTTGAGCCGCAAAGAGAGCAAACGTTGGTTATTTTCCTATTTTATAATTATTAGCAATTTGCTTGGTGCTGCTGCCCGCATTCCCACATTTAATTTAATAATTTTAGTTCTGAGGCGCTTGGCGGAGTTGTAGACATTTGCCAAAAATTATACACTCAACACTGAACTGAACACAAACACAACGCTGGCGTCGGCCGTCGGCACACGACAAACGGCAAACGTCGACAACTTCGATACGCGAGCGCGCACCAACAACTGAGCAGAAAGCAGAAAACACACAGAAACCGAAACTGAAACGACAAATGAAAACTTACCCGATGTCGTCGCAAATGACTTTGGCTTGATTTGTTGAGCGAGAGGCGCTCAGCTGAGCGTCGCTTTTACGAAGAGAGCTTTTACCAGCACAGCTTCTTTACCATTTGTAACGGTACAATGCGTTTAGGTGTGAATGTTTAACGCCAGCGTAACTCTCTCCTCTCTCCCTGTCTTTCTGTCTGTCGGTTGCTCTATGACATTGCTGCCAACCTTACTAGAATGTTTGCTTATGGCGCCAATTTTGAATTTATACTGTTTTCTTAAATTTTGTTGTAAAATATACTGATATATACTTATGTATACTTATGTGTCTTTAACAGTGATAATGTCACCCAGGCGAACGGGACCTCGAAATACAAAAAATACATTAAACACAAGTCACAAATAATTGATAATGTTGATTAACCTTTAACAGCTCGCAGCATTTGAACACGCGGATATTTTAACAATTGCACACGGACCTCGGTGAAAACGCCGCGTGCGCCAACACGACCAAAAATTTTTATAACTCTTGCCGGAGCTGTTTGCATATCCATTATTTAAATTATTTTACTAAATCAAAAGAATCAAATTTGAGTATTAACTGAAAGCTTTTCCTACAAATGTTTTCAACTTTAACAAATTCGACTTTATTTGCTGCTGCATTAGCTCAACTTTATTTAGAGTACATAATTTTTGACCAATATTCAATTTAAATGTATACAAGAGGAATTCGACTTATTGATTAATTTCCAATCAGTAATTTTAGCCGTTCACACTTTCAAATTTGCCTCGCAATGCGGCATCCCGCATAATTGTGGCAAGTTCCTGATCCTTTTGGGCGCGCATCTCATCAATTAGGGATTCCCTGAAGCCAACATCCTTGGCCGGATCCTGTGGCAATTGCTGTTTCTGTTTCTCCAACAGCAGCTGTGGCACCTCCACACTCAGTGTGGCACCAATGCGTTCCACACTGAAACAGAAACCGCCCGCCTCCCCAGGGCCAATCTGAGTCCAACTGTCAGTGCCAAACCAAATCGACAGTGCCTCATTGTAATCGGTGACATGGCCACGAAACGGATTTGTTGGACTGCCAAAGCCCAGGTGGCTAATGGTGTCCCGCAGCACCTTGGCCAGCTTGGGCAGCTTGTGGGAATAGAAGAGCAGGGCGCCGCCGATCAGATGCGCCATGGAGCGTAAGCAGCGGCAGATGTGCTTCTTCAGCGCCGGTTCCAAGTCCATGAAGATGTCATATTTGCCACCCACAATAACAACGGGGAATGGCAACAATTCCAGGCTATTTAACTGATCCTGCGGCACATGCTTCACCCGTTCCACAGCGCGTCGCTGCAACTCCTCCCGCAGCTGAGGCGTAGCCAGCTGCAGCAGGCGTTGGGCAGTGTCCCTTAATCCTCGATAGGCGCACTCGAGATCCGCCCAGACTCGCTGCGGCTGCGACAGATCGATCATGATGAAGGCGGCCAACTGTTGCAGGCCGTGCGTTCGCATCGGCACCTCCAGCAGCTGCTCGGCATTGTCCAGCGATCCCAGCTCCCAAACGTTTAACACCTGCGCCGATCTGCCGCTGCCCATGCGGCGACCATAACTGTATTCCAGGGCCAGAGTTGGACGCGTCGTCTGCTCATCCCGATCAAAGAACTTGTTAATCGCCACCGATTTACCCTAGATACAGGTGTATATACACTCAATTATTTATAGCTCATTGATTTTTAGTTATGCACTTGCCACACACTTGCTGCCCAGCACAAAAAGAGTCCGCTCCTTGGGCGCCGTTGTTGCCTCCAATTGGCGCAATCTCTGCTGCTCCTCGTTCAGACGGCCGGCTATCTCTTGGATGCTGCCCGTGGCACTGAGGCTGTTCTCATTGCTATTCTCAAACATTTTGTATAGTTTCTTTTGCAAGTCGAGCATAAATTGCGGCAAACGCATCACATTGCCACAAACCCGAATTAACGATTTGTTTGCATTTTTCAAAAGTCGCCTTGACAACCAACGATTGCAAGTCACGCACACGGTCTGGCAACGCCACAACAGATTAGATTATCTTTTACTTGTGTTTTTTTTTTGTTTTCTCACTGAGAAAACAGCTGTGTTTGCATTATAGAAAATATTTCCATGAAAAACACAATGGTATCTCTGCACTGCTTGCTTGAAATGGCTTTGATTTCTATGATTCTTGTCTTCCATTTGAAACTGAAGATGGCGCTTATATTTTGACAGTCATGCGATGTAATGCGATGTAATCTATGTAATTTGTTGTTTTCCATGTTCTGCATAGGTTGCGATATTTCATTCGCATTCTATGTTTATGTTTGAGGTGCTGTTTTCTATGTTTTTGTGCGCTTTGCAATTCTATGCACTGCTTCTTTAACAAGCAGTGCAGTGCATGCAAGTGCACTTTTCGATGTTCTATGTTTGCGATTAGTTGTTGCCATAAAAACTGCATCGAGTGTTCGTTTCTGCTACCGAACGCCAGGTGGTGTCTTCCCTTATAATAAATATCATTTTGAGCAACGTTTTGTGACCTACTTTTCATTTTAATTCGCTAAGCTGCATTTGAATAAAATTGTAAAAATGTCAATTATTAACATATGTAAACTTATGAGCGACGATGTCATATCATTCAACAAGTAAACAAAACAGTTCTCGATGAGTCTTGTGTCATTTTGCATTGGTATCTTTATTTTGGAGTTGGAGTTGGCAATTTGGGTGAATCTCTCCCTGGCTTATACGCATTGCCGTTAGTGCTCCAGCAGCAGAAGCAGAGGCAGCAGAGGCCGAGGCTGCAGTGGCATCAACAGCAGCATAGCCGACCACCAAGTCATCAAACATAATTACTTGCCCAAAAGGCATGCGCCAATTGACATTTCGGTAGCAATTCCCCATCAACTCTACTCCCTCCACCCTCTCTCTTCCCTTCTTCCCCCATCGATTCTATCCAAGCTCATTAGCCACCACTGTCAAGTTTTAAAGTTTAAGGTGGACTTTCTCCAGCTCCATCTCCAGCTGCCGTCATAGCCGCAGGACCTTAAGTCATAATGAAATTTGTTGGGTTGTCCATTTGCGCCAATCCCGCGGCTCTTCGCGTCGAGACACCGCACCTTGGCCGCAATTGGCATTTGTGGTCACCTTTTGAAATTAGAAGATATTGACATTAAAATAAGCCAAAAATAGTTTTGAGTTTTCGGTTTGGTTTCGTTGCTTGCAGATAATTATTTTTTAGTTTGCTATGCCAAGTTGTGCTTGCTTCTGTACCCTATAACTAATTAGAAGAGGGTATCTTGAAACTGTGCACATAACAACTGAGTTTTTCGAACCCATAGCCAACATATATACGTATTTATACTCGTGATCTATGAAGGAAATTATAACAGCTATAGAAAAAAATACAAAAAATTGTCTCTTTGAAGAAAATACAAATTTTAGAATACTTCCAAAACAGACTCAGATGTTTTTTATTAATCCCTTTTCCTTTTTATTTTCTCAGTGTAGAAATAAATGTATTTTTTAGGGTATCTCTAAAATCAGTCACTCCCATGCAATTCTCCGTTTGATTGCCTTTACGCGGCAAGTAATCATTTTGATTTTATGCTCTGAACCCTTTTTAAAATGGGTACAAAGGGTATAATGGTCCTGTGCAAAAGTAAGTAACAGGCAGAAGGAAGTATTATTTAGATTCTGGTTCAGCATACCCAAAGTTAGCTGTATAAAAACGCGGATCTCAGAAACTGAGCTCGAAACTTATTATTTGGAATCCAAGTTGACTTCATTTTGTGGATAATTTTATATATGTTTATCGATTTGCAGAACGTTCCAATTGATCTATGAATTACCTTGGCAAATAATTAATTAACTGTACAAATTTCATTAAGATTCGTTAATAATCAGTAATGGTCCAATACATATAAATAAAAGCTAGTTTTCCATTAGGAGTTTTGCATTAATAGTTGTAGTTTTCCACATGCCACGCTTACATTTGACATTTAACGGATATTTGAGAATAAATCTAGAATCAAGTATATAACTGCTGGGCACCATGGGTATTTGGTAGTCAAGCTCACTCGACTACAATATCCGCTTTTATTTTAGCTGTATTTTTGTGCCCCAATGTTGTTGCAACCTTGTAGTTGGCCTGGCTTAAGGAACTTCGCCCAAAGGCAGCCGTTTGATGCGCTGTTGCAGCGTTCAGTTTATGTGCTGTGTCTGCCTTCATATTGGCCATCAAGCCACACTCCCACTTATTTATGGTGATCTATCTAACAAATAACTCATTTCTATGATAACTCGACTTTCATGCTTTCATGCACTTTGTGCTTGGCTTAATTTGCTTCTCGAAAAGAATTTCGATTCAATAAAGTTGAGAACGGTTGACATTTATGTTCATTTATGTTGCAATAGATAATCAAGTTGTTTACCCCAATTGAGAAATTCAATGATAGCATTTACAACTTTTAGCTTTAATCAAATAATTATTGAATGAATGCAACAAATATATTTGAAATTTGAAATCAACATCAATTTAAACATCAAAACCAAAATAGATGCAATGCATTTAATGTGCGAATTTAATTAGGACTTGAGCAGTTGGTTAATGACTCACACACACAGCCATTTGCACAAAGTAAGCACAGTGTGTGGTATCAATAACTCACAGCGTTAACCCGGCCAGAGCCAAAGATCCGGAGTTTGCAATCGAAATGAACGGAATCCGAGCATCGAATCAGTTGCAAATTGCAATTAAGATTCGCCGCTGAGGTCGACTCTCGATTTGCTTAAGGAACTGATATGCTATCAGTACAACACAAAGCAAATTCCTATGACGTCGTTATAACCAATATTGTGTGTGTGTGTGTGTGAGTGGATACTATGTCTAATTTGTGCATATCAGATAGCTTGCATCAGTTGCACACAGTTGGCTGTGAGTTGCAATTGATTTCGAATTTATTATTTGCTTTGAAGTGTAAGTGTGCATGGAATGCATGCATTCCTCCTTCCCCTTTTCATGTACTTTTATGTAAATTTAGAAATAAGGCGACCTGAGAATTAGTCACTGTTTTTTAAGGCTTGTTTATAGTTTTTAGAAACTGAATTGTTAATAGTAATAATAGTTAATAATAATAATAATAATTCTTAAACTTAAGCTTGCGCATCAGCACGGTTTTTGATCCATAGGAATCTCGAGTCCCGGGAGAGACCCTTGTCGAATAATGAAGTCAGGATACTGGCTAAGACGTCAGCCTAGTCAATAGTGTCATTGATAGTTCTTCAGATGAGCTTCAATACGGCACTACAGCTATTCCTGGAGCTGAGAAACTCTTCAAGCATCAGTTGAAAGAAACAATACAGTTTGCCAGTGTTGTAAAGTGTAAGAAAATACATTGGCTGTCCGGTTGGCAAATTAAATGCGAGCATTTGAAATTTAAATTTAAAGTTAGTTTCGAAAAACTTAAAATGCTTTAACATGACGGACGTTTGCAATAGCAACGCAGATTCTAAGGAATATCAATCGTGATAATATGAAGTTCTTGATGGATATATATCATCCACAGCATATGCGGAATATGCGGAAATGCGACCAGGATTCAGCAGCAATATAGATTGGTTTGGCACTTTCAAATCGCTCAGATTCCCGATCGTGACGAGCCAGTTCGCTGTGGCTATATTTTCGAAACTCTGCAAACTTTCGGCTGTGAGTGCAGAGATTGGATTGGCAGCGAATCCAAGACCAAAGGAGTCTGTGCCACAAAGTGGATAGCAATATAGGGCTTTGAGCTGTGAATTCAACGAAGTCATTCAAGTGCACCACAAACTATGCAAAGCGTATTAACCGAAATCAAAAAAACTTTTGCAACTGAAAGTTGGGCATTCAACTTTGATCGCACCACTTAATGTTTGAGTTTTGGCCATTTACTTAGCGCATTTCAATTATGATAATCAATGCTTACACTGTTGAAAGTTTTGCATACACATTGTATACGTGCAGCATTTGGTTGAAAGTTTCAGGGTGACATGTTCCGTCCTGGCTGGCAGAAAATCGCAGCGCCTGACGTCATTTGTCATTTGTCGGCTAAGAAAACAAAGCTCACAGCAAAGTTGGCATGTGCAGCAAAAAAAAGAAAGCAAAAAAAGGAAAGAAAAAAAAGGAAAAGCAAGTTTACAGAAAAATTGCTGACAGTGCAAGTTAAAGTTTATGTCTCGTCCTACGGTTGCACTCTGCCATTTCTTGTTCCTGTTCCTGTTCCGGTTACTGTTACTGTTTCGTCTCTTGGATAAACACTCGAGGCCACTGTTTATGTTGGACTTTTCCTTGTACACTCGCAATGATTGACAAGCGCGTTGAGGACCACGATTCGACTTGATAGCTATCTAAGGCGCTTAAGAGTTGAAGTCCTGCAATTCAACAATGTTTTTTTAGCCATATTACATTTGATTCATATTGAAAATAAATATAACTTGATTAAAGACAGAAACATTTAGCGTTTAATTTTAATTATAATAATAAATCAGTTCGCCTCCTTCCAAAGAGGGGGTGTTCCACAGAGACGGTGTTCCACAGAGACGGTGTTCCAAAGAGAGGGTGTTCCAAAGAGGGGGTCTTCCAAAGAGGGAGTCTTCCCTCCACTGCATTCGGCTTGCTCTAACCTGTTGTGTTGTGCACGAGTGCTGGTCGCAACTGAAGTAACTTCCCAAAACGAGCACAAATCCAATTATGTACACACGTCTTGGCTCCACGACTTTTTTCAAGATCACCAAGAACACTTCAAGTTACTCTCTTGTGTGTAGGTGGGCGTGTAAATGACAGAGTTGAGATAGCTGAAAGTTGTTTTGCAATTGGCAAAGACATACACGTTGTCGTTCAATAGTCGCTAAAGTCATTCCGAACATAACTCCTGAATTTGTGATTGCTTTAAATGCAATTTCTTGAAATGTTTTGCATAGAACTTAATTCCAGATGAAACACTTCCTGCACCAATTCTACAAATGCCTGTGGCAATTTGGGATTTTGAAAACAAAGACAAAATCCCAATCAGACTAAAAATTGTTAGCAGCTTAGTAATGAGCAAAGTAAGCTGATAAGAAGGGAGAAGGAGAGTGAAAATAAAGAAGAGGTTAGCAAATCTCGAAATCTGTAGATGATAAGATCATGATTAAGGTATTTGGCTTTTACGGCCATCCATTAAGAGCACAAGAGTCTCGTCAATGATTTCTAATAATATGGAACAGACTTCGAGCTTGAGCAGCTGTCTTACGGACAAATCTGCTGTCTTAAGTCCCAAATCTGGAATTTCACACTTCAAAGCCAGACACACTCGCACACACCAGGGGAAATGGGTGAACAAGCACCGCACCTCAAAATTCGTAGCCGATGGATGATTGATGGTTGCACGAAGTTTGCCAAAAAATGCGAAGCTCGTCAAAACCAGATTGTTGTTAGTCTCTCCTCGTCACTGGTTGTTGCAATTTGCGATTTGCTGTCGCTGCGCCCCCCATGTTGTTGTTTTGTGGCATGCTAACCAGACACATACACACACACTCACACACACACACAGACGCACAAAACAAAAAGAGAGACCTAAGAAAATGTCAACTTGTCGCCTACTGCATGTACGCGTTGCCCAAACTAGATGGGCTGTCAGGGTCGAGAAGAGCAACTGAATTTTTAGCGTCAGCTGCACAAGGGAAATGCATTTTCTTTTTTTTTCCACCTCTGACTTGTGAAATTATCGAAATTGTATTATGGAAATTTTATGCATTCAATTTGTTGTTATGTTTTTTTATATTCTTTTTTGAAGTCAGCGCCTGCTTTGATTTTGTTGTTGAGAAATAGTTTTTCAATTTCGCTTCGCATGCAGGCAGCCCAAAACAACAACAACAACAACAAAACCCACGAAACTTAACTTTTGGCCTGGCTACGGGCAAAGTTTTTGGCTTTAGAGAAGCCAAGAGGCCAGAGCTGTGTGTCCTCCGATTTCCAACTAGCTATCAAGTACAAGTTATGTGCATATTTCAATATGCAGATTGATTTGTATTTGAATTTGTGTTTTGTATTTTGTATTTTTCGGTGCATTTCTTTTTTTCGTTGATGCAAAACACAAATTGATCGAAATTCAGAGAGAGAGATAGAGAGAGAGAGAGAGAGAGAGAGAGAGAGGGAGATGGAGATGGCAACATTCATAAAATCAAACTTATTAACGCTGTCCATCTGCGCAGCTGCAATTCTTAATTAAAAACTTTCGCAGCTCGCATTGCGCAGCGCCCAGCGGGGCAATAGATAACACACCAAATAGGCGCCGCGCCATTTAACCATCTATCTAACGGTCCACCAGCACACACACACACAAGCAAATCCAGAGTAGGCAGCCCAACCCCGATCAACATGTTGCGGCCATAATGCGCTCTGGTAACTCAGCGGCACGTAATTGCAATGGCAGAGCCCCGTGGCCGTTGCCCCTTTTTGAGGCCTACGTGGCAGTCCATATAATTTACAAGTGCAAGTAGTGTCTACAATTGGCATTGTGGGGCCTACAAATTCATAAGCTGTGAGTGCCAAATGTGCCACGATGCGTAAGCTTGGTCCAAAGGCAGACCTACCTCAAGCTGGCAATCTGTTCAGTTACCATACTTAAGACTATGATTTGTTGTTGATAACTGGACTTTAAGTTCTCATCAATTGGCAGTTGAAGTAAGTCTACAGGTAAACATATTTTAGCACAGGTTGAGTTATTTTCCCATCCTTGTCTCTGTTCCTTAACGCTTTCACTTTTCTTGTTACGAAGCTTTTTTCATTTCTCCCTTTTAATTTTATTTAAGTTTTTAATATTTTATATACAACAGGACAACTAATAATTCGTACTTGGATTGTATATACTGTTATGAATAATATTACATTTTGTACACATTCCAATCCAAACCACAACTGTCCCCACTTTGCACCTCTCCCTCAGTTCATTTATTCGCTCAAAATGTAATATAATTATTGAGCAATGCTGAATATTGTGAATTTTTGTGAAAGCCATGTTATTCACATGAAATAAAGATACACTTTTTAGACCAGAGTAATAAAAAATAAATATATTTAAATATTAAAATAGTTCAAAAGCTGCCAAACATTTCCTTCCAACAAATGTTTTATTTACCTACTCGTTTCCGGTTTTCTGAAAAGTTGGCATATTTGTTGCACTGTTGTTACTTCATCTGATTTTTACTTGAGCTCTTCTTCTTCTTCTGCTGTTTGTTCTTTATGAATTGAATTGAGATCTCATACTTAATATAAAACATGAAGTACAATTTGAACATCTCAATTGAGCCTGTCACCCTCAAAGTACTTATTTATTTAAATGTCCAATTGACAATTCTCTAAAGAGGTTTACATTGAACTTGTCTTGCTCACCTGAAAGTACACACATACATATGCATATATCTGATAAATTGCAGAGCTTGTACAATAATAAAATAAAATAAATATAAAAATGAAAATGAAAAAAAACGCTATTAATTTGCCTACGTTTGTTAGTCCATTTATTTTGATTTATCACCAGTGCCAGGACCGAACCCTCAATGGGCAATTTGAGTATAATTTTATTTGTCATTTGTATGCAAACAGTCAGAGAAACACACACACACACACTCACACACACTCACACACACACACACACTCACACACACACTCACACACACATGTTCATAGCTGTTATTACGATTTTTAGCATATTCGATTGTTATGTCTGACAGCGACAAATGTCAAAATGTCAACCAGTTAAAAAAGACACGAAATCAGTGCAGAGCAGAGCAGGGTTGGCCAAAGGGGCAAGGGGAAATCACAGCGTATGTTTGTTATGCACATATGTAAATATTTCGTTTTATTTGCCATTCTTTTGGAAAATTCGTGAAAATCACATAGCCACATTCCCGAAGGTTGCAGCACGCCTAAAAATATGTTTAAAAAATTGTTTGCTCACGGTCAAAAATCAAAAGTGACACAGTATGTGTGTGTGTGTGTGTGTGTGTGTCTATTTGAATGTCTGGCCACATGTGTTGTGTGTGGCTCGGTGTGTGTGTGTGTGTGTGTGTCTGTCTGTGTACACAACAGCGTAAAAGGGAGCAGCTGAAATATTTTGTTGCCATTTTAATCCACTTTTGAAAATTTATTATGCAGAAACGTTCAAAAATGTTCCGCTAAACTTCTAGCAGTAAAGAGGAAAGCATTTTATATTGCCTTAATACCCTATGACCATACAAATCTGTCCAACACTTATATAATACAGTTGTGTTTTTTGACTTTAAAAAGCTTAAAAAGAATTTAAATGTAAGCATGTGGAAAACAACGATTATTTACTGGAGACAACAGATACCTGACGCACGCCGATGATTAGGTGGCTTTGTTGACCGGAGTCAAATTATGGATAGCTAAAAATCATTACAAATTAAAAAAAACCGAAAGATTTCTACTCTGAAAGCTATATATAGTAGTCAATAATAATTCGCATATATTGTAAAGATAACTTACTAAACACAAAGTTGTTCATAGAAGAAACCTTCTTTTGACTGATTGTTGTGGAAGCTATATGATATAGTTATCCAATCTAACCAACTCCGGACATATGCCAAATTTCATCCATATAATATGCTGACTGAAGACACAAGCGGACAGACGGACATTGCTATATCTGACACTGATCAGGAATGTATATACTTTGTGGGATCAGAGATGTCTTTACGATAAGCTTAAAAGACAAAAATGACTTAGAACTAGGATATCAGGTTATCGAGCTTATCCAAATTCAGTTTTGTGTGGCTATGAACGTTTTTATCAATTTTTTTTGAGCTGTCCACATGTTTTGGGTCATAAATCTGCAATTACCAGTCACGCTGGCGTAGAGATCCGGAGAGACCAGTTGCGATGCCCCCAGTTCCCGGTTTGAATATGTCGCCAACTTGTCGGGCAAGTGCCTGAAATGGTTGATGCATCGAATTTAATGTCCTTCGTCAATTTTTGTCTATTTTTTTTATATATTTTTTGTTAGTATGCTGCTTTGATTTGGAATTCAATCTGTTGCCGCTTTAAGCGTGTACTTTTGGGGCCAATCTGACACATAAATTATGCCATGTTTGCTGCAATTTGATTGGGGCATCTCCAGGCAAGTCTTTTCACTTAGTTTGCGACCCAAGCAAATAGTCAAAACTGCAACAAAAAAAAAAGAAGTAAAATAAACAAAAAAGAGGATTTCAACTTGCCTGCTGCAGCTGGTAATTTTTAGCTATTTGTTGGCCAAGTCTCGGCTCGACCAAAACTCCAACTTGTATGCGTTCACGCTTGGCAGCCAATTGAAGTCGTGTCATTTTGTTGAGTTTGTGTTGAGAGCTGAGTTGCTCTTGATGCCGACTTGCCCACTCCGCACCCTTCCTTGCCCTGGCTATATCAAGCTTCATGTAATTCAAATGTCAGTCAGTCAGTCAGTGAGTCAGTCAGTTAGTCAAACGGCACGCCACTGTAAGGCAAAGTTCTTGCCAAGCTTGAGCCAACTGCATCCCTTACCCGACTTACTCCAACCACATCCTACCTTCTGCTATGCCATCCTTGTTGCCTCCTTGTTTCATGTGGACAGGTAGCCTCTCATTTTCCACCCTTTTTTCACTCTCAACTTGGCTGGATAAGGCATTCGTGACTTGCGTGAAGCTGCTCCATACAAGTAGTTGATCCTGCTTACTTAATTATGTATGCACGCACATGCATATATGCCTATATACATATATATTTATATATATATGAATCGAAGTGGGTTAATATTTAATAATCAAAGAACTTGCCATTCTTTGAGTTAAGTTTATAAACTATTAAGTTCAACGAATAATTTACGAATGGGCAAACAGCGATTTTCTTTAATATTTCTTTCTTTTTAACTTAGACATATTTTCATTGCTGTTTAATGACTTTAACTAATAAATATTTAATATATTAGTTCAAGTTATGCTCAAAGTGTAAGAAATTTATTTCTTTTTACATATTTTTCATTATTAAATTGTAAATAAAAGTTTGTCTCAAATTCATTTGGTTGTAAATAAATATAATTTATTCATATAATCCATTTATATATTTACATACCCACACAATGTTCATACTTAAACAATCAATATGTTTAATAAATAAATCGACATATGTGTGAAAAGTTGCATGCCCCATACCATAATTTACCATGACTTAAAACATTATTTGCGATTCATGGCATCTTCGATGTAGATGTGAGTTTGAGTCATTTAGGCCCAGATCAATCAAGATTTATGTGGCTATGAATTATCTATCGTTCTATGTGTGTCAAAACAAAAAACAAAAGATGCCATTAATTAAGTTAATTTGCTGTACGTGTCGAATAGGCCCTGGGCTTAGCCACGTTAAGCATGTTAGTGCTCAAGGCCACATGGCGAATCAATGCTATCTGCTGCATTCATTTAATTGGCCCGCAATTAAAGTGTGAACATATTTTGATGGGGCTTGGGATTTTTATCGAGTTGGCAATTGGCATCAAATTATTGTAATTTGTGCGCTTAATTAGCCGACTTGGCTAGGCGCATCTAATTAGCTGATAATTATATAGAAATAAAGCGAAAACAGACAAAACCAAAACAGACTTTGCACATTGGTTTCCTTTATTCCGGCTGCTATTGAAGTTTGGTCCATCCAACAAAATTTCCATCATGCCGGGTCTTTTCACTTGCCACTTGCCCCCACTAGCCCCCCACCGCCAACGGTGGCAACTAATTTACCAGGCTCGTTGCCTAATCCCCCTACCCCACCCTCCACCCAGAAAGAAGACAGAGAAAAATTCGGAGGGATGCAAAGTGACTGCACAAGTAACAAATCAAACGAGTGCTTTTGTAAATTACATTTGAATTATCCTCTCTGTGTTCTGGCTCGTGCTTGCAACACTCCCCCTTTGTACCCGTTCTCTATCTCTATCTCTCTCTCTCTGTCTCTCTCTGTCGTTTGCTCATGCAGTCATTCAGTGCTGCGTTTGTGCGGCGATGTGTTTTTTTTTTTTGTTGTTTGTGCCACTGTTTTGGTGCTGCTGATGCTGCCACATGGCAGATGTGCAAACATCCTTGAACAGACGCACAACAATAGCAACAAGGATCTGGCATGCAAAGTGGATCAAACAGCCAAAGTTAATAAACACTTTGCTCATTGTGCCACCTCCCCCTGCTCCTTGCCCCGCTCATGCTCCACTCTCGCCTGCTTTGTGCTTAGGTCCGTTTTAGTGTCCATTGCAATTTGAGTTTTGTTGCACAGTGAAATTGAATGCAAATAGAGGAACACTCACACTCACACACACACACATACACACTCGCACACACACACACACACACACACACACAAGCATACGCATTGCACTTAAATTTACGCGTTTTCCATTTCAATTAAAACAATTTCAATTACAATTCGCACTCGCAGCAGCAGCAAAAACGACGACCATTTAACGCCCTTCGCCTCCCTTCTCCCATCGAATGGGTACATTAACTTTGTGCGTGTGTGTGTGTGTGTGTGTGTGTGTATGTGCGTGTGTCTGTCCCTGCTTTTTAGCGCATGCAAATGCGCTGTGTTGAGTTTGCCGCAAACTAGCTAATTATTTATAGTTTTAGTCATAGGTACAACACACACACACACACACACACACACACACACATACACATGCTTACACACTTACATATTATTTACACACACACATATATACACACTGTTGGCCAAATTTGAAGTGGAATCGAGGCCAAATACTCATTTAATTCATTCCACCTGCAGCCATTTGTCCGATTACAAAAATGCTCAACTTGTTTTTGGGCCACTGAATCTCAGATATTACTTACTTTATATATATATATATACATATATATGTGTATGTGTATATGTTTGTGCTTCACTTGGCATCCATCAGACATTGTCTATCGGCATTAGGTTTTCGTCTGTCTACACCAGAAGTTTGCCCCATGCGATGGTTCGTTCCCTCTCCTATTTGCCACAAGTGAATGACTTTTGAACTAATTCATTGTAAAACTGGAAACATATTTTGAGTCTGTATTTAAGCTCTTTAACGATGAGTTAAAGGTATGTGGAAACTGCTGCTGTTGTAAGCTATTTATTTAGACTTAAATGAACACATACACTTTTTGTGTACATTGTATTCTTGTATTCATTTCTATGGTCTGTAATTCAAATAAAAATATAATGGCAAAATGTCAAAAATTGTGACACATGCACAAATCAAATATTAATCCCAAATTGTACAACAGCCAACAGCGTTGATGCCACAAACGAATTTCGTCCCCTTCAAGCAACATGAATTGGCATGAAATCAACTAAAATAGGCTTATGCTCCTGACATCACCTGTAATTAAAACGAATCCAACAACTAAATCCTGTGTGTAATTTACAAAAGCGAAAGAAAGAATCAATTTTAGAGTCTTTTGCTTGTGCTTGGATAGTAAAAACCCTTTAAAAGAAAGCCAACAGAAGATTGAAACATGCTTCTAAGAGTTGACTAGATTAAATAAGGATCAGACAAGCAGACGCATCAATTAATCGACAAATGATATATATGTAGATATGTCTAGAGTCTATATACAGTGTCTCGAGGCTTATTCGGATCAGTGTCAAAGAAAAAAAGTAATTGCCTGCCATAAACTAATCATTCATTATTTATCAAAAATTCCAAAGACCGATGGTAGGTATATATATTACCAACCAAAATGAATATATGCCCCCAATAAACTGGGGTTTCCCCACCTGCTAGGTAGGATTATAAAAATGTAGCATACTTTTAGGTATAGTTTTCATTTGGAGCAGGTACATTGTGGACATCTGGGTGCCATAAAACCCGGATTTTTTACCTAAAGTTGAGTATTTTTGGTATAAATAGACCAATCCTTCGTAGTCAGTTTAGTTTTATCCTGCATCTCGGGTGCAATGAGCCAAAAAGGACTATGGACAAACAGACTACCATTGCACAACGTAAACTCATCCTGGAACACTTCCAAAAAGGATATTCACATCGCCAAATAGCTGAAATGGTCAGTCTGAGCAACTCAACTGTGTATAACATCATTCGCCGCTTCGTCGACGCAAATCGGATTGAGCAATTACTCCTTTTCTTTGACCCTGATCAGAATAAGCTTTGTGCCACTGTGTATATAACGGAACAAGATTAAATATAGTAACTGAAATATCTCTAACAGATAGTTTTCATTTCACTGAAGAAATGGCTTAAGATCGGCTGCTGAAAGGCAATTAGCAAAGTTGATTTTCGATCAGTCATTTTAGTAATAATTATTTGGTCTTATTCGAAATGCATTCAGCATTCAGCAAGATCAAGTTGTCCAATTTGACGGTGACACAATGCCAGGGAATAAAATCAAAGGCGACTTAATCCCTGTGGAATAAATGGGCCAAATGTTGGGATTGTGACAATAATAAAACCAAGCATGCAACATTTGGCGTTGTACGCACTGCCGTCTCCATCCCCCCTTTAGGTGGTGTCAAATGTGAATGGGGGGGAGGGGGGGGAAGGAAATCGCCGGACGAACAACATGTCGCGCATTTAACGGAAATATTGAACTTCCACTGTGGAAATGGACGAACGTAAAGTCTGTGGCTGAATTTCATCGAGATGTGATGGTATGACAAGGGGGTGGTGGAGTGGTGGTTGGCCAATGCCAAGGTAGGGCCACACGGATACGGAAAGGGGCATGTCGCAGTCATGGTGGCGACGTGCAAAGAACACTTCCACCACATCCTTCTGACATTTGAGCGACGTACAAATGTAGCGGAAATGAATTTTATGTGGAGGTGCCAAAGAGCGTAGCACTAATAAAAATTGTAACCAGCACACTAATACATAATACATAGGTTTCATACTTGTACATACATATGTGTACATATGTAGTGCACAATTCTGGTATACAAATGTTAGCCAAGGTAAGAAAGCAACAAAATTTTGTGCATTATTTACGCGTTGCTGGCATTTTATGCTAATAAATTACCAATATGCATGAAGGCAAAACTTTTGTTGCATATAACTCGGCTGGAGGGTGAGAAGTTGCGGGAAATCTGTGAAAAACTGACAAACTGCACACACACACACACAAACACACACGTAGTGAGAACGGGAGGAGAGCATTTATTATTTTCTGATATTTTTTACGCTCTAACCGAAAAATCGAACTGTGAGGCAAAAAAAAGGCAAGGGACATGACACACAACCAAACGTTGAAAGTCAGACAACAACTGCAACAGCAGCAGCTGTGGGGGAGTGTGTGTGTGTGTGTGTGCCGGCTTTTTGTGTGTGTGTGTGTGCGTGATGTGCATTGGCTGACGCCAAAGAAATTTGGCGTCAGTTTTATACGCAACGAGCGAGCAGAAAAAAAGGTGGAGCAGTCGAAGTACGAAGCGGGGCAAAGGAGGAAAAAGGGGAGCCGACATGCTTCAGACGAGCGGCAACAATGGCAAACAAAAATCCGGAAAAAATAGCAAATCGTATAAAAATAGCTGCAACACAATCGCACACCAGCACACACAAACACACACACCAAATTGTGGCCTGCACAAACAGAGTGTGTGCGAGAGGCAAGTGGCAGCTAATGTGGCATTTGGCAAGAGAGGCTCAGAAAAACAACAGCCACAGCAAAAAAATGCAACTAATTGACCCTGACATCGGCCAGAATGCACAGAGTGCTAATTAAAGGCAGCTTGTGTGAAGATCGAGTGGGAATAAGCCAAGTGTATCGCAACACTTCACAGTTGACTTAGTTAAGCAAATTGGCTAGGGATATATATATATATAGACATATGTATATACATATATATGTATGTGTGATTTTCTGAATTTTAATAATTAACTGCTTTATTTTAGCATTACGCAACGGAGCAAATCGAATCCCAGACAGTTGATGTTAAGACATAGATTTTCAGTTGCTAGATAAATCAAATCCAATACATTAACTTATTTATTTAATGTAAATTAAATTAACAACAAAATATTTAACTGTAAATTATTTTGTCGTATTTAAATGCAGAACTGGTCCAACAGTTGTTGCATGGTTTGCGGGAAACCCAAACCAATAGTTTGAATGACTCAATTAAGATGCCATCCGAATATGTTACTCAAAAATAAGTTTCTAACGATAAAAAGAGAGGACTCTGAATCACTAAACTTATTTTAAGAGATCAGTTAAGATTTCATTACTTCAAAATTATTCTTCGAGCATCAGCAGGGTGTGGAAAACTTTCACAGAGATACATTAACAATCTGAGCAAAATAAGTTATTTCAAATCAGCGACATTTGACAAATAAACAAAATCAGACAACTTAAATAGAAATTAATCGAAAAACAATTACGAATTTTATGTTTATTAAAATGTTTTCAGAAGTGTTAATTTTACATACAAACCTCAATTCACAATCGGTTAACTGATTAGTTTCCGCGGTTTTTCACAACTTTTGCCAAAGTATTAAATTTTCACAAACGAAGCTCAAAATTCTATTGACCTTTCAAATTAGATTCGGTTCGATTTTTGGATTCCTTACAACAACGCATCTAAGTTTAATTTCAAAGTGTAACAAAAACTTGAATAAAAGTATTGAAAATTTCGCTTTTTGAATCATCAGCTGAGTCTTGGACAAGTGCGGCGAGTTTTAAAAATGCAGTGTGATTATTTCACGGAATACTTTTGATAACAATTATGATTGGCGGCCTAGAGTATGGGAAATTCGACTTGGGACTGTATGTAGGTAGTTGCCTGCCCGCCTGCCTGCCACACTGCATTCGTTGCATACAGATATATATGTGGAAATGGTAAAGGAAAAAAAGGGAATTCTGGCGTTGAGCTCAAGTAGCTATCACATACATACATAGATACTTATGCTATGGTATATGTATTTTTTAGCTGGCAGGTAAATATGGCTGTCGCAGCACAGATAAGGCTAACATCGCTGAACTTTTGCCATTGCACGGGAAAGTGGCTCTCGGTGGATTTGGCTGAGCAGTGTGGGTGGCAGTTGGTACTGTGAGAGGGGTGTGTGTGTGTAACCACAGTTATGCATTTGATATTTTTGCAAAAGACATGTAGTAGAACAGCAGCACACACACACACACACACAAACAAAATCCAAGCCAAATATTATTGAATACGAAAATTGTTGGGTAAACACAGCTGCAATGCCAAACTCTGATCTCAGCTGCATTGTTTTTGTGCCCTGCCAACCGAGCCGATGCGATTTTGTCAGAATATTTCAAAGCTCCAATGACAAATATGCATAAATAGCCGTTATTCTCTTCCTCTTTGTCGGTCGAAGCATTATCAATCCAGTGGCATCAGGCATCAGGCTGAGGCAGGAGAACGTGCCTGCCGGGCAGCAATTAGGCAACCTATTTATATGACCTGTGGTGCACTCAGAAAAAAGGCACAGCTCTTCCGAATTGGATAATCCACATAAAAGGAATAGCATGTCTACTCTCAAGAAAATTCATTTCCTCGCAAAAAATAAAGCAATTATTTTTAGGCAGTTAAACTTTCTAAATTTTAGCAGCTATATTTTGGTTGAAGTGTACGAGTACGAGTCCTTCCTTCTTGTAATTTACCGAGTGTCGCAGAGCTGTGTGGCCATAATTCAAACGGAGGCATGAGGCTAAGAATATGGCAAGCAACAGTTGCAACAGTTGCCAGTGTCGTGTGAAAAGAAGCTTTCTTCTGGCCAACATACTTATGGGCTGGCATAAAGTGCAGCGACAGCGGAAGTGAGAACGGGTCCAGTAAAAACTAGGTGAAAGGCCAAAATTTATTTGGTGCTAAAATTTTGGGAATGCAAGTCAGCGTGCCAAACAAGCCAAAAACGAGGCATGCCCCAAGAATGTCACTTTGGCTGCAACATATTATCTTAAGCTGCATCAGTTGGTAATAAATATAGCCGTGATACTGCGCAGACACATTCAAATTACCTTTGACCGAAAATGGATCAGCTTATATTAAATTCAGTAGCTTAAAACCATTACTCGATGCAATATCAAAAAAAATAACTTTTCAAATAAGCCTTTATCCTTTGTCCTTTCGTCATTTTCATTTCTTTTTTAATAGCATTGAGTATCTATCCATTGAATCTATCTATATGCCACAAATTTGGCTACCTATATTTATGTTAGATTTTTAAATTGCAGAAAATAACTTGGAAAGCTGCCCAGCTGCAATCAACAAGATGCTTATGAGATTTAAGATTTGCAGCAGCTTAACAAAAGGTCTCACATTTATTGTGTTCCACAGCAAAAAGTTAAGAGTTGGCCAAAGGTTGTTGATGTTGTTTTTGGCTTTGCTTTATGTCCAGCCCCCAGAAGGGAGGCAGCCTAGCTGGCACTTGAATGGTGTAAGTTGTGTCGTGAAGTGCGAATATTTAATTGCTAACAAACGCCAAAGGCGGGACAATTGGCGCCTGTTTGCATTGCATTACATACAGAGTGACGTATGGGCTCCTTGGGCACTTGCACAGATTTTTGTGGATCATAATTATGGCAGAAGCCGACAGCTGGACAGCAATTAAAAGGCAGTGCGATTATCGTGTGGTAGGGGTATTAAATTATACATGCCACAATATGATATATCTATATCTACTCAACCATAAAGTAACTAATACAATTTGACAAGGTTTGTTTTTTTCTAATACTCAAGAATTAAAACAATTTACCAACTGTTAACATTTGTCGCTTACAGCTGTTAGCAGGCTTATGTACAGCCAAAGAGAGTTGAGCAGAATTGCCGCTTCTTAACAGCAAAGAGCAGCTTACTTGGGGTCCTTGCATGTTAGTTAACAGGCACTACTGCCGTTGGAGTACGCAGGGGAAATGCATCGCTTACAGTTGTTATCTTTACGAGTTTTTCTCTTTGGCTGTTAGCGAGCAGCATAAAGAAACTTTACAGGCAGTAAAATAAACTTTACAGATTGCTTTCAAATACTTTTAACAGTTTGATACTGCTGGCATGTATGCGTAGATTTAACAGACAGTTAGCTTATCGCAAGTGAGAGGAAGAGCACCCACCGACCCACATGTATCATTGCTTGGCTCATTGTAATACACTGTAACACTCTAAGCAGAGTGTTAAGCCGTTGACTTTTACAGTAAATAATAACAGTTCAAAAAGAATGTTTTTAACTGTTATTAGTATTTGTGCATTCGATTTTCCTTAAGCTGATATTTGCTCATGACTTATCTTTTTAAAGTTGTGATTAAAAATTAAGATTTTATTAATAATATTTATCTTCAATTGCTGCATAAATATGAATTATCCGGGAAAATATTGCATAAATTAGAGTTTGCCCATGTTTTAGTTTGTCTAATTAACTAACTTTCTATCCTAACTCCAATCTAAATCATTAAGTCAATTAATTGAAGCCATGTTTAGATTGTGCTGCTTGTGTTTACCCATTAACAGTTAAGAACATGTCATAATTTGTTTATGATTTTTTATTCTCAACTCCCATGACAACAAAAAAAAGAAGAAGCTAAGCAGGCCTCGGTCTCCGTCTCACTCACTGCCATCAACCAAAAGTTTGCCCCGTTGCCAGGCGCCGCACGCCACCAATTTAATTAATCTGCACAAAAATATGCAACACTGCAAAAGTTTACCAGCCAAGGCAAACAGACACACACACACACACGAACACACACACACGAACACACAGCGATTCACATGCTTGCCAAGAAATTGCCACAGTTATAATACTTGACACATAAAGTGTGAGCGACTACTTTATGCAAGTATGTGTGTGTGTGTGTGTGGGTGCGTGTGTGAATGTGTGTGAATGCCTAAAAGCAGGCAACAGCAAAAGGCAGAGCAACAACAACAACAACAACAATAAAAGAAGCAGCAGCAGCAGCAACGGCAATAAGATTACTTAATTGATTTAAATTTGCTTGTCTACTGGGCAGCTGTGGGTAGGGGAGGGGTTAGTCCTTGATGATGTTGCACAGTGCTGCATGCGATAATGAAGTTGTTGACAAGCTCTTGGGTAACACAAAAACGCAAACAACAGCAAATAGCAACAACAACAACAGCAACAACAGCAACATGGCAAAAACTGGAGCGAAGACGTCGGCGAGAAGTGCAAGTAATTGAAAAGCAGCAAAAGCAAAAGCAAAAACAACAGCTGCAACATCTGCAACAGCAACAGTAACAACAACAACAACAACAACAACAGCAACAAAAAGGCGACAGCAAGCAGGCTCAAGTTGCCGTCATTTGTTTCAGCTGCAGCTGTGGCAAGTGGCAGCTTCAAGTGCCGCACACAAACAGTACAAAGTCGAGGGAATTCGGTTTGCGCGTAGGTGTGCGGATCTGGAGGAGGTTGTGTCGTATGCGTTATTCCCTGCCATAATTATAATTAATGGCATTACGCCTTACGAATGACAGGCTAAGATATTCAATTTATCAACACACATCAGCCAGCTTGCCACTCACTGCCCGTATTCCAAGCAAAAGCCAGCGTCAATGTCAGAGTCCAAAGCACAATCAGAATCCGTTTCTGAATCTGCTATATGTTATAGTAAGCCGATTTATTTTATAAACAAATTTTGTGCTTACAAATATATCCGAAACAGACTTACTCAAAATGCGTATTAGTACTGTCAAGATAAGACTACTAAATCATATAGCTGCCATAGCTACAATCGATCGGGTTTCTAAAGGTGTAGTCAAGTTTAGATGAAGGTCATTTGTTTCTGACCTACAAGCGTACGTAATCTGAGGCTTGACCAATATACCCGTTCTTTCGTCATTCATTTAACATTTTTTTTAAATTATTATTTTTATACATTTTTGGAGAATTTAATCAGCATCATTTAAATTAATTTGTTTTTCGTATTCCTCCAAATTAAAGGTGTTCAAAAGCAATTCTTAAATCACTTCTGTGACTATTGCAAGATCGTCCTTAAAAGTATAAAAATGGCATATAATATGAGTTTATATGCCAATCAAATAAGTGGAGAATTATACATACATTCTTGCATATGTATGTACATAGATACATAGATACATAGATGTATATACATAGATCCATATACATCATGTGCAGCATGTACATGGAATTCTACATACATCCGTGATGTACTTTCATATCTATTAGTAATCCATATCCATAGAAACAGGCAGCAACAACAACAAAATCAAATATCAATTTAAGAGTTCCAGTTTAAATATTAATAATAAACAAAAAAGAAAGAGATAGAGAGAGAGAGAGGGAGAGAGAGATAAAGCTGCGCTCGTTTCTTCACTTTCAACTTGTGCCCGAAAACACTTTTAGCACAATGTACGCCCCGATTTTACGTCGTTGCAACGTGTTGTGAATAAATTAATGAATTTATGCAAATCAAAATTTAATAAATATTATTAATTGGCCTTTTAATTTGTAATTGTAGAAGCACGTGCTTATCAGTTTTGAGACCGTGTTGCTTTTTCTATTGTCAACCACACTCGCTTCGCTTCAATTGCTGTTCGTTGTAGTGATGCGCTTGTGGAAGGATCAAAGTGTCTCTCTTTAAATTCGCGATTTGCATATGTGTGAGTGTATTCCCTTAAAGAGCAGACTTTTGGCAGTAAGAGATATTGCTTCTATTTTCGGTACTTTTTGCCAGTGCATTTGGACCCCATAGGCGTCTTTGCCTTGTGCTTCTGCGGTTTTTGCTGTTATTACGAGCACAGTGCGCCACACGACACTCGTTAGCATTAGTCGGCAGCAAATGCAACGACAAGGACACTATACACAGACAGACAGACAGACAGACAGACAGAGGGAAGGGAGTGAAACAAGGCTGTGCGCGGACTTGGGACAAGCAGCTTAGTCATGCCCAACAGTCCTGCGCCGTTGACGATGACCAAGTCAAAAATTTGCCACAGCCACTCCCTTGTGGATGTGACCTGCATGCTGCGTTGGGCGCCAAACTTTTGACTTTAATTTGCCCAGTTACGAATTTTCCAACAAAAATAAATAAAACATAAAACAAAAAATGCCACCATAAAATAGAGTGTGGTAAAATGCTGGGCTTATTTGTGGGACGTGCTCGCCTGGGACCACAATCATGCTTTCGCAACATTATTAGCCCGAGGACTGTGTGCAAGGATCACGAAATGAGAAAAGAGTTCGCATTGGATTCAGAACAAATTAAAGAGAGATGGAATGATTATAGGACAACATATTTGCCTATTTATATATATCTATTTTAGACTTATACATTTTAAAAACTATGTCTTAATATTTACTTGCCACATTGACTTCACAATTCACATCCGGAGCTGATCCATCACTCTGTTCATGGCCACCCCCCAATAACAATAAGCACAAATATTTGACGTGGACAGTTCACATAGGAGTAAATCAAATAAACGCGTTCTTTATTTGTCTATGCTTGGACGGAAATTGGAAAAAATGCAGTCGGCATTTTGTTGGACAGTTCGGAAAGAAACTGTCAACGACAGCATTACATTTACGAGTAACACCGACCGCCGCACACACAGCGTCAGAGTCGCTCTTGCAACAACCAGCTGGGCAGCTAACCAGAGTTTAACTCGTGTCCGGAGAACAGGATGGTGGTTGGAGAGTGGAGTGTTGCGGTGGGCGGCAAACCCTTAAAATGCATGCCAAACACTTGCTGTGGAATTCGTAATAATGCCAAAACATTCCTGTCTACAACAATAACACTTGAAGAAAGTTGAATAAATACAACAACAACAAAAATAGTGCCTGCACTTGTCAAGTTAAGTAGTCGCCTGGAGGAGACTTTGTCCCACTGCACCTGAGGAAACAAATGTACTCCTCCTTTTTGCTTGAGCATATTCACGTGTGTAAGTCTGAAGCATGTATTGTATAAGCTTAAATTAGAGCTATATGAAAGACCTGTTTACTCTGCAACCTAGAACTGACAAAACAGTCTTGCAAAGTTAAGCATATATCCCATCTAATGAGGTATATCTGTTTCGGCTAGTCAATCTGGCCATCTAAACTTATTTTCCTTTCAAATGTAGGTGCGACTTTAATTTGTATCGGTCTGCGGAAAAAAGATAAAACTTGATATCCACACGACAGGAGAGTAAACACAAAAAACTAATCCATACGGACAAACGGACAAATTGAACGTTAAAGAATGCATACATTAATTTGTATAGCCTCTTTTTTAATGCCCAGCTTATTAATTAAGGCATATACAAATTCTGTAATCTAAAATAAATACAGTAATCAATATTGATGGCAGACAAATTAAACTGACTGTGTGAAATGCTAAAACCTAAATACATTTAATATGCAGCCGCCGCTGGTAAAGCGTCTGCTTGGCGCCTAAATTCTAGGAATTGTTATGCAGCTGTGTGTAAGGCGACTGCTTGCTCCTAACAGCGGCTGGGTAACGGTGATTGTCGCGAAGGGATCCGCATCGGCGCCTAACAGCAACCGTCGCTGCTACCGTCGCGATGCTAGCTGCCGGCAACCCGTCGCCAGCAAATAACGGTAGTTGCGAATTATCATAGGCAGGCACAACGATGAACAGGGCTGGCTTGCATGGGCGAGCTATCATCATCTCTGTAGACTGTATGATAAAAAAATAAATGAATTAAGTTCTTACAAGTTCAAAATCTGACTCGCGTAATGGAATATTTCCTAAAACTATATATATATATACAAAGTAAATAACAATAAATAAATGGAAAAACCGTATAGAGCAAAAGATAGCAATAATAACACAAATCATAACTGTTTCTTGGTAAGCTTTAAAGTTATACGATAAAATGTATCTATAGCTACATATATATAATAGATGCCTCATAAGTTATAACTGGATTATCCAAAATCGAATAAAACACTTGAAGCAATAAGCACATTTTGTTTTAAATTGTTTTTATTGTTTTTTTTTATTTATTTTTATTAAAAATGTAAATTCAGAAAATGCGGAATACCATAGTTTTGTAGACCATTGACCATTGTTCTCGTATCGCTATATATGGATGCACAAATAATCTGTTCACTTGTTTACATTTTCCGATAATTTTGTTTGATTCGCTTTTCTTTTCTTATTTGTTGTTTCCTTCGTTCAGCTTAGTTTTGGATTATGCGTGTACATATATGATGTTACAACGGAATTGCAAGCACATCGAGCATAGATATACAAATACACATATATATACTTCATGTTAAAAGCAGGCGTTGCATTCGACAAATCGGTTGATTTTGATTACATGAGGGTTAAAGTGTCTGCAGGGGGAGTGGGGTGAGGGGCGTGGTTACACATCAAAGTTGAAACTTGTCTTCATATTTTGTTTTTTACACACAACAATCAGTTTTTGTTTTGGGCTAGCTGTTTTAAGGTATGTATTTTTTTTTCGTGTAATATGCCATATGGTGTATATATAATTGCATATTGTATATGTATCGATTTTCTACGCATATCCGAATATTGTGACAAGCATAAACAATTTTGTTGTTTTTGTATTTTATTACATGTCTAAAATTTCGTTACACACAAAAATATTATGCGCTATTGAACTGTTGGAAAAGCATGTTGCAGTTGTAATACAATTTTTCTTGTTTCTTGTTTATTTTTTTTTGTTTTTTTTTTTTGTTTTAGCTGTGGTTGTTTTTTTCGTTTTATAATCAGTTTTTTTTTTCTGTATATTTTAAACGCTTTTGGTTTTTTATTTTAATGCCGTCGCTAAGATGGTGGTAATGTTGGTTGTTGTTTTTGTTGTTGCGGTTATTGTTGTTGAGCTGCAAGATGCCTTATGCCGGTTATTGGCCAAAATGACGCCTGCTACAAAACGACGCTCATCTATCCATCCATCCAACCACCAAAAGAACCGAATCATAGCATTTATCTATTTTACTGCTCCTCATCGCCGAGCTCGTGCTTAATCTTGGAGAAGTCAAACGTTTCGCCAGTGCCGCGCTCGAAGATGTTCAACACATCGAGGCAAGTGGTCTCGAAATGCGTGGTCGCATCATACGATTCCGAGATGAAGATCTGTGAGTCGAGGCCAGCATCGATTGGCTCCAAATAATCGGAAATAGTGACAAACTTTTGTGCAATTGGCTCAAGCAAATCCAAGCCGGGCTTGATTTCCACCTCCGGAGTCTCCGATTCGACGGTGGTCGACACCATGCCCACAAACCAGCCCTTGGCGGCCACCTGATGAGTGGAGCTAACTAGCGATACATAAATGTCCGATTTGCGACCGACTTGCTTCTGTGGAATGATGATTTGAGTTGAGAGGCCATCCTTGGTGCTTGCCACCGGATGATCCAAGATGCAAATGCATCGAATAACCTTGCCGCGCTTGCGCACCTGCCAAAACGAGGGATGAATGATAAGTTAAAACAAAACAATATGGATGAATAATTGACTGATGGCTTACCTTATCGGGCACATAGCTGGGATCGCAGTAGACCTGCTTGCATTTGGCAATTTCATCGCCAGAGCGCACGCCCACAACTTTGCCGCCCTCGCCGAGGACGATCTCATCGATCGGCTTGTCCAGCATATAGGTGCCGCCATAGATGGCCGAGAGACGGGCAAATCCCTGGGGCAGTTCGCCCAAGCCGTACATGGGATACAGATATGGCGACTTGCCATATCTCGCCAGCGAATCCGAATACAATTTAATGCGTCGTATGGTATTCACAGCCGGCTCATTCAGATACTCATCGTCACGGAACAGCGCCAGTGCATGGCCCGTGAAGTCCTGGGTGTTCTTGTCCAGGCCAAACTTATCGTACAGGCCCTGCATGTTCGCTTTGGTCGGATCAAAGTCCTTCCAGGTCTTTGGGTCCTCCTCTCTGAAGTCCTGCACATAGATCAAGAAATTGCGGAAGCGACGCTTCTCAAACATGCCTGCGAGTCAAAAATAAATACAAATGCAGATATAAATTACATTAAAATTGAAACCACAGGAAACAGGATATTTATTTAGACGTTGTGGTTTCTTTCTTTACAATGCTCACACATACACATATGTGTTACTTTTAGGGGCTAAAACACCACCAGCGGAATGACGTCATTTGCCTGAAGGCTCGTCATAAAAAATGGGGTTCAATGTACTTTCGGCGAGCCTGCTCCACAAGCAACAAAAGGGGCAATAGAAACGAAACAAGGAGAAATTCGTTGCTGGCAATTGCAAAAGATAAAAAATATAATCATAAAATGTAGCGTGATTTGGTAATTGCGTTTTATAGTCGTCAATGCTTAAACAATTTAAAATCACAACAAAATGTTGCGGTAGAGCGAAAACAACAGCAAAAATTACTCAGTTGTTGTGTTGAAAAATATGAATCAGCGGTTAATTGGTTAAAAGGTTTGCGGCTCAGAGTTGCCACATAGGAGACATGGCTGGCAAACAGCTGGCAAC
This sequence comes from Drosophila nr. medialis 2 BK-2023a, assembly GCA_035044325.1. Lineage (NCBI taxonomy): Eukaryota > Metazoa > Arthropoda > Insecta > Diptera > Drosophilidae > Drosophila > Drosophila nr. medialis 2 BK-2023a. Next base: position 2,266,662 of record JAWNMH010000394.1, read on the forward strand.
TCCACCATATTCTAATTGTCATCAAATATATATGGAATTGTACTTGTAAAGTTGCTGTTTAATAATCTTTCTCTCTTTCTTCTCACGCTCATTCGCTGCATCAGCAGAATATAAAAGCATGTTGAGTAAAAAAAGTGTGCAGAAAAATGCTTACACGCACGCACACATGCTTACACGCATAGAACACACACACACAGAGCAGGGCAACTACAAAGTACGTGTCACAGTCGAAAAGCAAAAACAACACCAGCGAGTGAGTGCCAATCGCCGAATGAATGTAAGCCGAGACAAAGAAATATGGAGAAAACGCAAAAAGGGGGCAGGAGTGTAAAAGAGAGCGAAATATGTGTATGTACATACAAATTTTCGCAGTTAAGTATGCATGTGTGTGTGAGTGTGTCTATTATGTGCCTTTCCACAGCTTTCACAGACAAATTACTTGGAATGCAAGTTGGATTAATGTATGCTTTGTGCATGTAGATAACTCAACTCACCCATGAGATCGGATGCGAGCGCCTCTTTTTGATCCACAGGCACTTTGGCAATTTTGCCACCCTTGTAAACGTAACTGCCCTCAATCGACTTGAATTCAAGATAACGGGTGACGCCCGTGTGTATTAACAGTTTTACCAATTGACCATTGGCCATTAAGAACTTGGGTATCAAGTCGACATTCCAGTCACGACCACGCCCGAATTCGTCGCCCGGCGGCTCCATCCCATAGCGCTGGAAGAGCTCCTCCAGCGGCGTAATCGAGGCCGACTCGCCGCCATAGTATTTGTTGCGATCAATATGCAGGACTTTCTTGCCCGAAACGGAAAGCATGCCGCTCATTATGCACTCCTTGAGGCCGGTGCCCAGCACTATCGCGTCGTATTCCTCATTCATTGTTAGCGGTTTCCTTTTTTTTTTTAATTAGTATGCAGCTGCGACTGATTCTAAAAAAATCTATGATTTTCACTTTGCGACGTTGACGACGTTTTACAACAATTTTCGTTCAATACAATTTTCTCTACTCGCTTGAAAATACCAACATTTTACCGTTTCTTGTGTATTTTAATTTCATTCAGATCTGGTCTCACTGCATCGAACAGCTGTTAAGTTTACAGAATTATGCACTCGCTCGTTTTGCTGGTGTGCTTCTAGTGCGTCTAGAAAACTGTGTTTCGTAGCAGTCAGCTTTGCCGCACATGATCGAATTGGCGGGCCGCTTAAGAGAAAAAATCAAAAACCTATTATTGTTAACTACACGACATGTAACACAAACATTTTTGAATATACATAGTCAGTGTATGAAAATGCTATATGACATGATTTGTTTTCAAAACAATAAAACAAAAGAAATTGTTCTAAAAATAGTTTTCTTAAATTTTTTAGAAGATTTTTAATAATGAGATAAATATTGCATATGAGCTATTAATTTTTTAAAAATAATTTTCAGTTTTGGGCAACCATAAAACTTTAACGTATGCTTAATATCGATATATCGATATTATTATGAAACCCCGATACATCGATTCGCCAAGACAAATGTTCATCGATGACAGAACGAAGTTTTGTTCAGTCAAAAAAAAAACATTGAACGAGGCGGACGCGGTTGTTGTTATTGTTTGGTTATTAATTTTCTGTCGTCGTTTGTTGTTTTCTTGTGTTGCCGAACAAATAAATCATTTGCGTCCGTATCGCTGCAAGGCAAGAACAGATTAGAGTGTAAATTCTTACAAGTTTTAATTGATAATAATTCAAGCCACAAAAATAGTGCCCATAACCACTGTTTACATGTGTGTAAGTGTGTGTGAGCATTTGTTAACGTGCTTGTGCTGTGTGCGTGTGTAAAAAAGTGAAAATGCAATTTGGGCCAAAAATTTATTGAAATTCTTAACAGCAACAACAGCGACCGCAAAATTCAAAAATTAGTTCCAACGTGCCATTTAAGAAAACATATATAAATACAAATATATATACATATATATATATATATAGATATTTACAAACGTGTTGAGCGGGAAATGGGAGAAAAAGTGAGCGGTTCGCTTGCAAATAAATATTTATTTGTGGTGCGAAAGTATTGCAAGGCGTAAAACATAATTAAATTCATTAATTGCCAATGGTTTTCAATTAAAATGCTAATTTATTGACATTTTCAATTCAGTTTTTGCAGTTGCAGTTGTTGTTCTTCTTCTTTGTTGCTTATGCTCAAATATTGTCTCTTTTTATATATAAAAATAGCAAATAATTTATACATATATGAGTGTGTTTTTGAAAGAAAGCTGAACGTAATCAATTTAAAAAGTGATTCGGAGAATTCACATATCAACATAAATAAAAATACGTCAAGAGGATTCCATTTGTTTTCATTGGGTAAGTTAAAAGAAACGGGTTTTTTATCTGCTAAATTGTCTATTTTTTTTTTCTTTATTGCAAATGTAAGTTGAACGTAAAACGAGTTGGTTGCTAAGAACCAGTTCCTCTCTCTCTCTTGTTCAGTTACTCCTCTCCTACTCCCCCAACGAGCGAGACTTCTTTTGCAGTGTTCCAGCTTCTTTCTCTCGCTTACGTCGCTCGCACTCATGTTGTCATGTTGTTTTTAAGATTGCAACATTGTCCTCTCGCTCAAACTCTTTGATGTGCTACTAATCGTCGACCGCCATTCGATACAAAAAAAAAGAATAACAGCCTGGCAAAAACGACTTTTTTTATACCCTGCTGTCATAACAATGTCAATAAACGTAACATATCAGTGAGAAAATGGATGTATGTAAATATTACTGATCAGCATTAAGTTGCTTTGAAATGTGCTTAAATTGAAACCAAAGATTGGTAGCTGTCGCTTATTTCCTATGTATAATCCAGTCAGCAATAATTATGCAAGTGGAAAAAAACGGCCAGTCTCAGCTCATGTCTAGCTTAGATTACTAACATCGTTGTCCCATCTCACAGTGTTACAACTAATAATAAAATATGCTTCTTACATCTGTTTGCTAACATTAATATACATTAATAACATATGTGTGTAAAACAGTTGGAATTGTATTTTTGCAAAAGTTTAGTATTGTCTCATTATATGTATCGTAAGCTGGGAACGATTAAATACACCACACTTTGACCTTTTCTCGTTTGTCACACGGTGCTCTGTTTTCTGTTCTCTGAGTTTCTTTTGTTTGACGGCCATTTGCCTTGCTAATTGCATCCGTGACAACAACACTCGAAGAAATACTGAACAACAAAAATCGGGTTGAGTTGATCAGCAACTGTAGAAAATGTATTCCATTTCCTCAGAACATAGATTGCAAGAGCAATGTGGTGGACTGATTAATATTATATTGAAAACAGCGTCTTAATCACGTACGCAATTGTTTATTTTGACATTCCTCTTGTATATTTTTTCTCTCTGAGCATCTGCACATTGCGAAGAAGAATATGTTAACGGTTTTTGCGTTTGTCATTCTTTTTTTCATCTTTCTCTCTTTGCTTCGGCAATCTATTTGGCGATCTTGCACTCTCTCCCTCTTCTTCTTCTTGTTACTTTTCTCTGTCTCTCTCTCGCTTTCTTGAGCAGTCCCGGTAACCGTTAACGTGGCGCAGCCAATTGACTCCAATTCCCGGTGCAGTAGCAAACGGCAGCACACGCCAGACCTCCAACCATTTGAGCTACACACACACACACTTAACCACAGATGTGTATCTGTAGATGTATCTGTGTATGTTTTTACGTAGGTGTGTGTCTATGTACTTGCACTCGTTCCATTTGTTGCCTTTAACAGTTTCGCGCTGGTTTTACGACTGTAGTAGTTACTTCCATTATTTGTCTATTTTAATGATCACATTCGGTTACTAGTCGAATACCAAATATGTACACAATACGAATAAAAAACAATATATGCATTTACCTCTTTATGTCTATATTATTATTGTGCTTTTACCCTTAATGCATCGAAAAACTAATTAATGTACTACCATCCTTTCACTGACAAGACAATTATTCCCAGTCGAATTAAGTTTTGATCTTTAAAAGACATATTTTGTAGCCACTAACAGTGAAACTGAAATTGTGAAATTGGGTTTGCGTTTTATTGTCTGCTCCATATATCAGCCTCGAGTTGGTTGCTGGACAAACGTGGCATAAACATTTCCAGCGAAATTCTTTATCAGTTCACATTTGCGCTGTATCTGGGCATAGGTATATAAATATGTGTGTGTGTACTCTTCTATAAATATATTGCCCATCTGTAAACCAATTTTCGAAGTTCGTTTGTACTTGATCAGTCTAACGCTCCTCAGATATATATGCAAATAATTATATATATCCATACATGCTGTTTTAATATTGATGTCGTAGCCAGAAAGAAATTTCTTTTAAAAATCGGTTAAGTTTTGACTATGACAGTGTAAACAAGGGTTTTTTTTTTTGGGTTTCGAATTTTTAACAATTAAAAAGCTTTATATTTAAGTGAACAATTAAAAATAACTTCCAGCTGAACTCGGCTTATGATAAAATCTATATGTGCACATAAGCGAAATTTTAACATCCGTTTTTGAATGGAGTCCAAGTATCCGGTTGGTTTTTGCCAAACATGATTAATTGCCTCAGTTTAATCGTTTTTAGTGTTTTCGATACGATTACGTTTCTGCTGCTTTATGTTGCACTCTTTGCGCAATTCTGCTTCCACAAACTTAATGACTGAATAGTGGCAGTAAAAGTGAAAGAATAAGTCCATTGCACATTGATCCAAATCTATCTAAACATTTACTTTTACATATTTTATTTTGAAAATCAGAAGTCTTTCAAGAGTTGATTTTTTATACTTGAATGTTTATCGGCTTTTCGTAATCTTTTTTTATAATTGAATTGTGATTTTCGCTGGCTCCAGGTTATATTTCATGTAATAAAATCTTCTGTGTTTTCTAATCTGAATATTAAATTGAAAAATTGCCTTAAGCTTGCTCAAAAATTTGAATAAGCTTGACAAATGGAGTCAATTGTAAATCAGATCTGGAGTGGTTTGGATGAATTGAATTAATTAATATGTTAATTTATTTTTGCCAAATTGCTTTAGGTGTTGTCAGCGATTTAGTTCAGTCCCTAGTAGCTTTACTACAAAACTTAATTAAATTAATATACTGCCCCGCCCCCTCTGTCTGTAATTCTATTGAGTCGTGCAGCTCTTTGTTCTCACGCGCCCATGCAACTTTTCCCATTTGGTGTCACATGCAACGCTTCACAGCTTGAATCGCATTGTTTCGTTGCGATTCGCTATATATTATTTCTGTATCGATAATGAATAAGATGGCTTATATAAATATATATATACATATTTTTAAATTATTTATATAAATTTGCCTTCAATTTGTCAAAGCTTGATATGCAATTTGTTGCTTAGTTATTTAGTTTCAGCTGGCCAACTCTGTGTAGTTTAGGCTTCTTTTTAGCTTTATAGTATATAAATAATAACTACAAATCAAGAGCTTAATTTAAAACTAATTAGATATTGTTGGATGTTTGAAGACCTTATTGAAATATATGTATAATAATATTTGTACTTATTTGTACTTGTACCAATGGATGATGTACACATACTCAAAGAGTGAATAATATACATACCTAAGAATTAGTCTGTTGCCAAAGAACATTTAACAAAAATCCACACACATACAAATCAATTATTTTTGTAGTTGCACACAGATATCTGACTCATTATCAATCGGCAAAAAAAACCACTCACATTTGATAATTTGAAAATTAATCCATTGATCGTTTAAGGGGGGGGAACAGCTGGCGGGGCTCAAGTGTTTTCACCTATCACACAGCAAGCTGAAGAAACTGGCAACGAATCAAAAATTGTGCGCCCAACAAACACGCGGCGTAGAAGAAACAGAAGTGCTCTCACATAAACCAATTGTTTTCGTGCTGCTGTTATTTTAAATATCAATTCAAATTGTTTATCTGCCAATTCGTCTTGAGTTCAATAAACACAAAATTATACATTTGGGTTTTTAAAAAATGCGCTTTTTGTAAACACAGCACACATTTTTGGCAAATACAAGCGTTCTTCATGAAATATGTGTACCTTATCGGCATTTCCGACTTGTAGTTTCTGCTTATGAGTTGAAAAGTAACGAATGTACAATATAAATAAAACTAAACTCTGCTATTTGCTGGTCATATAATATAATATTATTTAATTTCCGGCATATGCTTATACTACTAATTCTAATCATTTTCCATTTATTATCCCCAGATTTATTAAAGATTTGAATATATTTTTTTTCATTCTAAATTAAAATTTAGCTATTCTCTTTAATTGTATATGATTTAATTTGTAACTTTATGAGCCACAAAGAAGCTTAAACCGAAATACTTAAATTGCTACAAATCTCAATTACCGGCATTTACGTCTAAGATCTCTGTTAATATATATAATAACTGGTTAGTTCCAATATTGTTTGTAAACTTTCATTGCCATAATTTAAACTAATCAATAATATTTTGCTAATTACAACAATTATTTGCGTTTTAAATCACACGTCCGTAAATCTTTTCTGTCCCGTTCATAAGGGAATCAAAAGCAAATATAAATATATAGTAATAAATAAAATATACTAGAATCATAATTTTTACTTGATAACTTCGGATTTTAAGTGGGCACTGGGCAAGTCGATATAATTATACACGTTTGGAATACCATCATATATTTTGCATAGGAACCATAGGTTGATTTTCATAAATTTATTTTTAAACTTGATTTTATATAATTATTCATTTAATGTGTATAAATGACTATGTAATTGCCAAGTCCATAAGTGTATTCTCAATGTTAGATTAACCGCTGATTGAACTGGGTTGTGCACTTAAGCGTGCAGCTATAAATACAAGTATATATATATATATATATATATCTATATATATATATATTCTCCATGTTTGAAATAAGCATATATTAAGTAAATACAAATCCGCGCAATTTCCACACATAACCACACACAAAACGGCTCTTTGATATTTACGTAATTTGCCAAACGTCAAAAGTGTAGATGCCCAAGTTGAGTGGAATCAAAGCAGATGTTGTGCTGCATTCTAAATATGTATATATCGCACTAATTGTTTTTAAATGCCCATTGCCTGCAGACTATTGATAAGCAATGTAATGCTTTAGTACTTTTTGTAGCTTTTGTTGGGCTTGGCATTGCTTATCTTTCGAGTTTTCTTCACATGTGCGCTGCTCAATCTGCCTGCTAAAAATAAAGTCCATTTGCTGCCCGAATCAGAAGAGGGGCGGTGTCGGGCAAGACCCGAAACTCGGGCAAACCCACAGAGTCAGTACGGGCCCAGCACTTTGAAGTCAGCACACACAAACTGATTAAAGTGCTTGAAACTAATTAGTTAGTGCGCGGTTGCGTTGCGTAGATACCAACGCCAATTTACGAGTATCTATCAGTTTAAATCGGGGCAAGTATGCGTGTCATGCACCCAAAAGATTGGTTTTCAAATATATCCAGCGAGACATGTCTAAGCAATTTGCCACTTGGACAAACCAACTATAATTATTTATGTATATGCTCTTGGATAGACAAACACACATTAATCCTCCAATTAAGAAAAGATAGTCTCAACCTTACATCTTAGAAATATATAGCTTCTGAATAATAACATTAGTTAGTCGTGGCGCCAAAGGTATAGCGGGTTTCTAAAATTGAGGCCGTTTTTTTTATCGCATTATATTGTATTTTATTCTCTTGCTGTGCTCAAAAGGATACGCCAATCGGAACACCTTCACTTTCCCAAAAAAAAAAAGTTCGCGGTTTACACAGAGTTCCTTTAATTACTTTTATAAGGGTGGCTTTTGTATTGTTTTTTATGGGTTTTTGGCACGACAAATTAGCTCGAAATGGACAATCATAAAATGACATCAATTCGAAACTTACTTTTTACATCAACAAAGTGAATTGAAGTCTATAAAGATAATCGACGTTGAGTTCGAATGTCATTGGCTCCGTTTTTGTCAAAGTTAAACTTTGAAAATATTTAATATCAGCTTTAAATCAATAAAGATGTCTACTATACACTATATATTTTTAGAAATGTATAAATGATAATACCGTTTTTGGAGGTGTTTTAGGCGTTTTTCAACTAATAAGATTGCGTGTTGTCAGACAGACAGACATTTTAAAATTAAAAAAAAAAAGTTGCTGAACTCTTTGACTTTTCATACTTTCTTTGTTTATTCAGAATAGGCTGACGAGTTGGGCCAGACAATTGCTCAATTTCTTTTTCATGAGTGAATTAACTTTTTCCCTTTCAAAGTAACAAAAAAAAAAATAATCCGAAAATATTTCTACTTTTCAGGATGATTTTCATTTTGGTGCGATTCTCTAAAATTCAGTTTGGTTTTTTTTCTGAGTGTACAATTCTACTTACGCAGTTTGTTTCTTTTACCTTCTAGTGTATATTCTATATACTAAATACTGAATTGCATTACTCGTTGCGTTATACATAAATACCCCGTGGAAGTACATACAAACATGAAAAAGTCTAGAAAAACCGGCGTGTGCCAAATTCAAATTTAGATTTTCGTGTCGACATGCGGTTTCTTGTTGTTGTTGTTGTAGTACAAAGAACGTGTGTATATGTCCATTTAAATGTGTATGTATGCGTAAATGTTTTCAAATACTAATGAAATTTATTCATCACTCAAAGAAATTAAGTATAAATTTGCCATTTTTACGCTCTTGTTGAAGTCAAGAATACATACACACGATAATAAATTCTATAAATTTGATCAGTCAAGTAGAAAAGTTGTTAGTTATATCAAATTTATCGAATTTATTCGATTATTTAGTTTCGTTTTTGTATGCTTGTAGAAACTATAGGCTATAAATGAAAATAAATGTACGAGCAATGTTCAAATGAACCATAAATATATATATATATACTATATATCTAGACAATTATATAATATATTAAATAGTAGATTTTTTGTGAATATTTCGAGTATAGCGGTAATATTTGAATTCAATTTATACTTTAAAATACAATTTTAATTTTCATGCTCTGGCGCCCGCTTATGTGGCTTCCTAAAACTTGGGCACATGCCTCGTTTGATTTGTGGCACGAACATCAAACTATTCATTTGAATGCTTTGCCTCGTTTTGAGTTCGTTGACGAGCCGAGCTTCTTTAGCTATAAAGTGATGTAACTCATTTGAATTATTTGAGTTGCTGATAAACATGTTGTTTTGTCAAGTCTGAAGAAGTGAATTTGTAATTCCAAGAGATGCTGCTCTCCGAGTTCGGCCGGATTAAATACATTGATAAGGTACACTCATGATATCTGGGCACACCATGGACTATGTATTTGGCCGGCCATCGATCAACTTGGCTTTAAACATAATGCCACACTTCATTCCATACACATTCTGCATAACCTCGCGTCACTCTTTGACCTTGTGAACCATTCAGTTTTTTGATTGTGTGTGGTTTAATTTTTGTTGCTCTGGTTGTTGGTGTTTCGTTTTCGTGATGTTTTACGCTTAATGGCAACTTATCGGAAGCTTAAAATCAAGGCCATGCTTTGGAGCACACGTAAGCACGAGAGCACAGGGTGCACAGTGTGTACAGGGTGCATAAGGGTTCGATAAACCGTTGCGGGCAATAAGCAAAACATGTCTGATTGCTGTAGACAAGTGAGTTCGACTGCGAGATACCCTGCACCCCAGCCGTTAAATGCGAGAACTTGTGTTCCAAAGTCTCTAGCACTTATAGTTTCTGATATCCGTTTATAAATACGAACGGATATAACTATACCAACTACTCTGGGAATGCTGTGCAAGAATTTATGCGGTCGCAGTTGCTTTCTTCTGCATATTGCACATTCTTTTGTATAAAAGTAGTATACCCTTTTCACCTGCTTTACGTTGGTTCAGGGTAGAAAAACCAAGTAAATAAAAAAAACAAATTAAATAAATTTTTGTCAAGCTCGTAAGATAAGCATCTGTTTATTTTATGACCCTAACTAAACTTCACACTCTCTTTAACTTGTAATTTTTCAGGTAGTAGTCATGTTGGTAGTGGCTGATGCGTCAACGCAAACGACGGGAACGGCACTGGCGTAAGGTGCTAATTGGACCGTTCCCGCAACCCAAAACCCGAAGAACTCATTTGTATCTGACGCACACACGACACCTAAGCACTCGGGCCCACCTAATGGTGTTGGCCTGCGAAGATGCCTTCAACAAACACCGAAGACTTGCGGCGAAAGTTTCTTGTTGTGCAGCAACAACGTTCCGCGCCACCCAACCTGGTCAGCGACACTCTCGCCCAACAACAACAGCAACAACAACAACATCTCCACATAATGATGACAACAACACCCATGGCAATGGGGGCCAGCGGAGAGCCGGAGAGGACCTATGTCTTTCCGGGCACACATCAGGTTGGCAATGCACCCCCAGGTAGCATGCCTGGTGGGGCAAGCATACCGGGCGTAGCCATCATATCCAGCAGCAGCAGCACTCTAAACCCGGCCGGCCCCTCGCGCGGCGGGCATGCGCGTTCTGTCAGTCATGGTGGGGGTGCCATTGTTGCTGTCGGTGCCGGCGGTCGGCCCATAAAGTCGGCCATGAAGGGCCACCAGCGTGCCTTCTCGCAGGGTCAGATTACGGACTCGCCGCCCGGCAGTGCTGCGCCAGCAGGACGTGGTCACAGTCGTGTCGGCTCCAAAACGGACTTCATACTGCCGCCCGGCCACAAGGATGAGCCGGTCAGGGAGCGCGAATTCGGCCCATCGGCGCCGAGCTCGGCGACCAGCGGTCGTGGCCATTCCCGGCAGGCATCCCGCTCCGAATCCATATACACGCTGCGGCGCACCGAGGCGCCGCCCTGGTGGAAGCGCTTCAGTCTGTGCAACTACAACACCACCGACAAGCTTGAGGAGCGCAGTTATCGCATGGTGGTGCCCAATCACACAGTGCCGCCCAAGACACCCAAACGGGATCATCCCAACGGTCAGTTTGTGGGCAATAAAATACGCACAACAAAATACACGTTGCTCTCGTTCATACCGAAAAATCTGCTGGAGCAGTTCCATCGCGTGGCGAATCTGTATTTCATTTTCATTGTGCTGCTCAACTGGGTGCCGGCCATTAATGCATTTGGCAAGGAGGTGGCTATGATTCCCGTCATCTTTGTGCTGGGCGTGACTGCTGTCAAGGATCTGTTTGAGGATCGGCGACGACGAGCTTCTGATAAGCGCATCAATAATACCACCTGCAGGGTTTACGACGGGTGAGTCTCATTCTTTTCTATGTGACTTCATTGAATATATAAGATGAATATGTAGATCTACTCAGCTATAGGAGCATTTTATTTATTCTTTATAAGGAGAGAATAGGCCGAATATACCTTATATTTAAAAGAAGAAGGAATTTGTCACTCATAAAGATTTGGTTTTTATGTTCTCAATTATAATAATACCTTTATTCATCAATACTTTATTTGTTTAAATTTTAATTGATGCTTTTACCTAATATAGATGTTTGTGTTCAAAGTTTAAAGTCTTTTGTATCTAATATCTATCTATTTTCTCCAGTGGATTCTGCTCATCTGTTTAATTTGTTCAAGCAAGTCTCCAACTCGTCTCGACCAAAATAGCAAACTCCGCTAAATGCTCACCTACCTTATTCGTTTTCGCACATCATCTATTACCTTGTATGCTTAACGCAATTTGCCAAATTCGCGTCGAATAACTTTCCCTTGCCAAATCTAAACCAAAGCAAAACATTCAAGTGTACGAGGGTATTATAAAAAAATGGTGGCCAACTGCACGCAGTCTAGAGCGCTCAGCTTAATGCAAAGTCATCGATAGCGATTATTTTTATGCTCGATCTACGAATCGATAAACAGATAGATAAAAACCGCATGGCAAGCGACAACAACGACAGCAGCTAAATCAAAATAAGCCAACAAAATTGCTAAACTTTCCCTCAAAGTGACTGCTTCCTCTGCTTCTGCTTCTGCCCAGCGCTGGTGCTTCTTCTTTTACCTTGCGTCTGCGGCTTGGCTGTCCTACATTTAAGCGTCGTCGTCATCGCCGTCGACGTCTGCGGTCGCTGCTGCTGCTACTGCTGCTGCTGCTGCTGCTGCTGCTGCTGCTGCTGCTGCTGCTGCCTGTCTAAAGTGTTTCGTTTGTTTATTTGCTGCCTGCACGCGTCAACTTTCCAAGCCCAGTGACAATTTAGTTACTCACTTGCATTGCACGCGCAGCTGTTGCTTTTGCTTGGCCCGCTTCTCTCCCCGCTCCTCACTTCCCTGTTCCCTTTCCCCTTAGCTGGCTGTTATCAGCTGGCTCCCAGTTTGCTGCTAAGCCTGTAAGCACTCAGCTACTGTTGCAACCGCTGCTGTTGTTGCTGTTGTTTTTGCTTTTGTTTGTGGTCTTGTCGGCTGACCAATGAACTTAGGCATTGTTGTTGGCAATTAGATTTGCATTTTCCCATTTTGTTTTGCACAAGTTGAAAGAAGCCTTAGTTATTTTTATACGCTTTGTCGAGGGCATTGCACTTTTGTTGCTACGTATATAAAGAATATATGCTTATGACAAAATTTGCCATAATAATTTCCAAAACCAAAAATTTCAATCTATATAATCAAATATTTTCTCAGTTATATTATATTTCTTTTGGCTATACATTTATATTTTAAATTCGACGGACATATATATATATACATATGATATGTATATAATATATACATTAAATATCTATATAGAGGTGCTGGCTGGATTGCATAACTTATCAATATTGTTGCCCAAACTTTATTAAATACATATATTACCCCATTATTTTACAAAGTTTTCTCAATATACCCACAAGGGTATATATTCTTCGTTCTCTTCAAAATTTTCTCTGCTTTTTTGTTTAATGTACATGCGAGTTTCGCACAGTGGCACAATGACTTATAAAATTGTTGTTAAGTTTGTTGTTAATTGGGTCGCCTGTCTGGGAAGTTTCTATTTGTTTGTTTACATAAAGAAACATTAACAAAATGTTAAAAAAAAATAACAAAGAATAGCTAAAGTCAGTTGCAACATGTGTTGTATACCAATTATGGGGGTTTAAAGACATTTGACAATGTCTGACTTTAAATGGATTCGCGCCTTCGCTCTACAATTGAGTTATTTTCACTGTGCCTGGGGTATACCGTGTACCGTTGTTCCTCATGACTTCCGTGACTTGAATTTGTTGTTGCAATCCGCGACTCAACATTTAAATGCAAATGAGACGCATACGTATGTGGCTGTGTGCGTGTCGTGTGAGTATCTGTGTGGGCACACCTGGTGACTGCGAGCTCTTACTGATTTTCGTGTGGCAGCAAACAAGCAACAGGCCCATTACTATTTCGCACGCCTACCTGAGGGCTATTCAGCGACCAGCGTCCAAATTTAACACGGCCCTGACCATCTCACGCTCTTCCAATTTCAGTTTCGCCCTGAACTGAACACTGAACACACCATCGAATTCAAGACCATGTGCTATGCAATGTGGAACATTTACATGAGTCACTGTAGCATGTGTGTGTGTGTGTGTGTGAATGCGATTGTGAATTTCTTGTGGTCATGTTTGCTGTTGACAAATGACTTGGCAAGCTGTTCAACTTGCGACAATGGTGGGGGCTTTCTAGCAAATGCATTTAAGTGTGCAGGAGGAAACAATGCAAACTATACTAAAACTTGGATCAGTCATGTTTATAGCCTACTAAATAAAATCACACACCTCCGAAAATCTATTAATGGTGCTAATCGACAATTGGCGTATAGACTAGACGGTCAACATTCTACGGTTGCGGAGCAAATTCCAATTAAATATGATAATTGAACGTGCTGGCCTGCCAATTAATGCGAAATGTCTGTGAATATTTGTTATTTCCACTACAAAAAGAATCATGTGCTAATTTAGTTTAGGCAAACGTAGTACAACAGTCATGTATGAAGCCAAAGGAAAGAGACTAGAATGTTTAGTATGTTTCTCGAGCACATTGAACCTTTTAAGATAGCTCAGACAGCAAGTAAATTGTTGCAATTGTCATGTTTGCCTTAAAAGATAACAGTTGTAATGTGTAATATGTTTATATATCATAAGTAATACACAGCTGCCCAAGTATATACAGTTGAAATCGCACACTTTTTACGAAAATCATCACACACATAGTCTGACTCTTGAAATGCCAAACCCTAAAAACACGATTCCAAAATTATCAATACCATAAAAAAGCTGTTAAAAACGGAATTTAAAATACTTGAAAAATCGAAGGAATATTTAAGTCTTACATTAACAAACTTAATGCAAGCATTTTGCAGCATTATGCCTCCACGTCGAGCTTCCTGAACAAGCCCAAACTGAAATCAGGCTCAGAGCAGCTCTTATTATTTTTTTTTTATTGTATTTATGAGATAGAGCCAGAACACTTAAGTCACGACAATAGCAATATAATTGAAATAAATTCCAATGCAAAAATATGCAATCAATAAAAACTTGTTTATTTTTTAGTGATATAAAGTATATGCAACGAGCTTCAATCGAGTTTCGTTGTTGTTGTTGTTAGGGTATTTGTTTTACACGCGGCAAGTGCTGCAGGTCTTGACGTAATCACACGGCATACATATTGCTGCTGTTGCCATCGATATGCCAGCAGGGCATAAAGTGAGTTATGGAAATATCACTATAAATATACATGTATGTGCATATTAAACTTATGCCTCGCAACAATTTAATTTGCTCTCTGACGAGATTGTTGCATTTTAAATTTCATATGGAGAAAACTCGTGGTTGGCTCATAAAATTCTCGATTTCATACCAGCACCGACGACGACCACAGCTTTGCATTTCCAATTATACATATATCGCAATTGTTGCCATTCCCCATTCGAAACAGTTGTTGCAATTCAAAAATTAAACAGAAATTGTAAACAAAAATGGAACATGCCGAAATAGTTGTATTGTTTATTGATACAGATTAAGTGCGTCAGACGGCCGAGACTTAAAGCTTTTAATTTAATTAATTTTTGCCATAAGCACAAGCAAATTCTGAAAAATTCTTAGCTATACATTGCTTTATATATTTCAAATATGTTTTTCGCTGACTCCAGGTTCGAGTTTCAAACTCCACAGCTAACTAAACTGACGTGGTGTATGTCTTCCTGAGGACGAATTCGGGCGGGTTTCGAAATATATCGAAATATATATAAAAAATATAAAAACTGATGACCTAGAGCCAGCGAAACACATGTTTATTTTGTGTATATATATTATATATATTTTATGAGATGAAAATATAGATGAAAATGCTAAGATTCCATTTATAAAAAATCTAACTCGAACAAACATATTCTAAATTCTCATAGAATTTATTTTATTTATTGTTATATTTTTTTTTTGAGTGAAGGCTAGTTGTTTGTTGTTTGTCTTATTGAACTTCTATATATTTCAACTTTTGATATAACTTATTAAGCTGGCATTTAAATGTATTGACAGCTGCCATCTATCCCAGAAACTTCTCTGCCCTTGGCGCATTTAAATATTCTAGTCCTAGACAGCATTGGATGGAGAGTATTCACACTATCTGAGTGCTTTCGACCGCCAGAATGGCACATAACACAATATGGCTTCAAGGTTGTGGGTCCACATACACCGAAATGGCCACGAAAAGCACCAAAAACACCGCAAACCCCACCCAAGCTAACCTTGAAAGCAAACAAGCCATACAGTCAGAAAGCGAACCCAATATAGGTATTATAAATGTAGTGTGTGTTTAAATAAATATATAATAGAATAGAATAAATACGATGATGGTTTATGTATATATAAACATGTGCATATACAAATATGTCACTTTGGCAATATGTTGAAATGGTCTGCAGTAAGATTTGATCTCGCTCACATTTGGGTTAATAAATACACTGGGTAAAAAAATATATATTTAAATATTGAAAATGACAGAGGCATGTACACCAAGTTGTATCAAGATAAGATGGACAGACGATAACGGTTTTATCGACTTTCCTAGTGTTGCTGATCAAGAATATACATAGTTTATTAAATAATGTTGAAGTATTCTCCAAAAGTTGTAATAAGGTAAGGTTCTTTCAGGTATTACGGATAAGGCCTAACCGAAAATATACTCTCTGGTTTTCAACTCGAATTTCCCAGTTCTAAAAAGCATTCTGGTTTTTCCAAGTGTTGATGATGCTGGTAAAAGGCCTGTCTGCCCTGGCCTGACCATACCGGTTCACACAAAAGCCAAACAGATGACATTGAAAACGCTTGAATATAGCAACTAAGCAATTGAGAAACGAGTTTTATTTTTCATTTTGCCGCCGCTTCGTCGCTGTGCAACAAACCGGTTGGCAAACAGCTTTGCTGGCCGTGTCGCCCCCAGACTACGTTGTCTAGCAAGAATCGCCAACGGGCAGCTTCAGATCAGCATCAGCCTGAATGCTGACGACGGCTCTGACTTGCTGACGGAGCTAAAACTTGCCGCTGTGATGTCAGCGCAACTCAGCTGGCGGCTCGCTCTTGCGACTCTCAGCGCCAGCTGTGGCGGCATTAGTTGCACAGCCGGAGGTATAGCCAGAGCCGGCTGTCTGATGGGCCATGTTAACAAAGCCGACAAACATTATCACTGTGGGCCTAGTTAATCATACTCGCTTGTACTCGCACAAATGGGAAGCTGCCACTGACATATTGAGCCCCAAACAACTTGGATTCAAGATTATTGAAGAGCTTGTGTGTGTGGCAAAAAGAATACGCGTTCTTTTGACAGAAAGCGTCTACAAATGCCAGTTTAGTTGTACACCTCGGTCTGATACTGTGTGCTGCCTTATCAACTAATCTTTCACACACTTCGGACAGTTGGCAGTGTGCTCGCAACAGCTGTGATAATATTTGCTGCCAGCCTTGAAAATTGAAGAACGCAGCACAGAGAAAATATATATATATTATCTATGTGTATATAGGGTTATGTACAGCCAAATCGATAAATAAGATCTTTTCAACTCTTCTTTAGTTATTCCCCAGCCTCATAATAACTTACGCACATTTCTCAGCATTTGAATGACACTAATTGTTTGCTTTGACCACTGATTGAACTCACTTGAACAAAGAATGTCACTGTTCCTTCTATGTACGAAGATTAAATATTTCCAGTGATGTGGCATAAGTGCGTATATTTTACCGTATGTTGAGTATAATTGAGCATAGACAAGCTTTTCAAAATCATATGAAAACTTTACTGAAAAAAGACAAACATATTTAACATGTCAAATAAGTTCTTAGGTTCATTTCTAAAATATCTTCTCTACAGGGTATTTGAAGTCTTCTACTTTGTCTCGTAGATAAATATTTGTCTCATTAAACTAAATTGCAAATTGATGTCACATTCGATAGATAAAATCAAAGTGTGCAAACGAATAACTGTGGGAGTGTAGTGAAGAATCATTTTATGAAAGCACCTACTACTCCACAAAAGCAAAGAGTTCGTTCGAGATTTTGCAATGGAATTTCCAGACACGAAGTGTAAAGGCAGTCGGGTGCTCAGGTGCTACCCCTCCAAAAGTCAAATCTACAAGTGCGGGTCAAGGTTGGAGTATGGAACTGTGTTTGGATGTGGGTACAACAAGCGCATAGCTCTAGAGACCCATAATAAGAAATAAAGCATTGGACATACATTCATTACAGCTAGAGAAAGAAATAAACAAACAAACAAACCAACACAGAAAATGAATAGCAACTCTGGTGGCCTTTCCCTATAATTGACCTTACTTACTATATAGTTGGTGGTTTTATTATTATTGTTATCGTTGTTGCCGTTGTTGCCGTTGTGGTAATTGCATGTAAGTTTCGCTTTTCTGTGTGCCACGCACTGTGTCAACATTCCCTTGCTTGAGCAGCAAGAGCAACAATGACGACAAATCAAACGCTGACCGCTTGGGATATTAATTATTAATTATGGGCGTACAATCGAGCGAATTGAAGCAACCAACCATTGGCTCCATATGTGTGCATGTTTGTCTCTGCTCCTCTCTGCTCTTCTCGCCACTTTTCGCGTTCTACTCAGCCAATGGAAAACTTCCACATTGCGTGCATATCGATAATTACATGGCAAAATTGTCTTTTCATTTCGAACGCGCTCGACTTGAGCGTGTGGGTGGAAGACTGTGATATGGCTGTGGATGTAACGGTAGTTACTGCTACACTCAACTGAACCTGTACCGCCCAACGCCCAAATGCTCAGTGCTTACATGATTGATTCGAGTGCGTTCGCTCTAGGCCACATTGTAGTCTGAGCCAAACTTAAAAATTTATATCAAATGTGTTTGTTGTCATCGTGCATTTAATGGCTCGCAAAGCAAGGAAATGCGATAGCTGCGATTAGCTGTAAAAACGATTGCAGGTGGTCAACAGGTATTCTTATTTGTGGCATTACAAATGATGCACTGTTATGTTGAATGCCGTTTGTAAATATGACTTATTACATTTAAGTTAATTCGAATTAGTATCTTTCAATATAATGCGTTTGCAGCCGGCTCACAGAAAGAGTATACCTAAATGAAAAAATTAACACATCTGCCCTTTAATCATATACTCAATTTATTTTTAAATGGTACCTAATGGTGCACCATTATGATGAATGTCTAGTCACACATCATTTATATTAGATTTAAGTAAATTGGAATTACTAAATATCAGTCTACGCAATCAATCATAGCCACCTAATTGCTCGGATAGTCATTCTGAACTTGAACTGAATAAGTTAAGAGTTTCGTTGACATTGTCTCAATTGTGTGACAATCGAGACGATCAACCCAATTAGAGCCTGTCTGACTGCTCAAAGATGTCCTATTAAATATGTAATAATTCACTACAAACTAATAAACTTGGTCTCTGTCCCCGACAATCTAACATCTCGACTGCCTAGGTTTTCGTTTACCAACGCTATCTGCTGATTGCATCTCGACTCGGCTTGATATCGTTACCTATTAACTGTTTTAATATCCAGTAGAACCTGGGTTGGTCAGCTGTCTAGCCAACTAGATTAGCCCAGGTCCTAGGCACAATCAGTCGATACATTTACATTCGCCGCTTTTAATGATGGAGCATATATTTATGTGTGCGTGTGTGTGTGTGTGTATGTGTATGTACCGCCTTACTTATGAGTGTTTTATTGACTCGTGCAATGAGGCATGCGCATATGCTTACTTCTGACCACGTCGAATGAACTTTAAGTAAATTGCCCGCCTGCATTTCCATGGCGTCCTCCCAGCTCGTAACAAACGTAGCAATAACAACTCCCCCCTGACCCACTTTGGCCCACATACACACACATTTTTATGTACGGAGGGAGCAACATAAATAAACACTGAGTCCACAATTGGTGGTCTGCGTGACGCTCAGCAGTTTCCTCAATGCTTTAGCCAAGTTCTGGTATGCATTTTCTTTGGACTCAGCATTTATTGATCACCATTAATGGGAAATCAAAACTTACTGTGTAAACACTATATGTAAAATAGTTATTTAAATTAATGTAAACAGTAGATATATTCGACCTTACAAGGCGTTTTGTGGCAAGTACTTTTGTCTTGCACACTTAGTTGTAGCTGGTCGTCAAATACTTTAATAAGACAATATAATTTCTTGCAAAAGCCGATAAGATAAAGTGCATTTTATTATACCATACATATTTATTACACAGCAATAACTTTTTCAAACTTGTGATAAGACTAATACTTATATATAGACACATAACCAGTAAAGTCTTTTTGGAACTATACTTTTATTATGTTTTTCTTGAAATAAGTAAGTACATCCAACCGATAAGTGCGTTTTTTATACACATATAATGTATACATGCACTCAGCAAAAACTTTCAAATTTTGTAATATGACGAACACTTACATATAGACACAAATTTCTGTGATATGTGGTGTAACAACCGATGAGCTTCCTGGTTAAGATGATGAAGTACGTAAGAACATACTCAGCAAAGATTTTTAATAGTTCTGCATAGTTTAATGAGTTGTATAGCCAGAGTTCAAATGTTTACTGCTACTAAAAAAATTGAGAACAAATATAAAAGTGTTTGTGTGTGCTTTTAAGAATGGGCACTTAAGAACTGGTTACATCAGCTTCAGGTCGAACACTCTCGACCAAAGCATTCCCACTTGTTGTTTGCGAAAAAAAACCATTTTCAATGCTTTATTTGGTCTAGCAAATAAAATAAAATAAATGCAAACCAATTAACGCAACAAGTTCTATTGATTTTCGGCATTCCTTTTCGGTGAGCTTAATTCATTTTAAAGCATTTGTTAAGAAACCTTAAAACTTGTTTTAATACCAGCTCCAATCAAATAGAAATCAAACATTAAGTTGATTCACCCACCAAACGAAAAACTGATCGCAGTGTGTAATTTTCATAAAGTTATTTTCGGTGTTATTATTATTCTTATTATTATTGTTAACAAGCGACGACAAATGGGCGTGTCCACGTCGACAAAGTAGATTGATGCAACCAACACGATGCTTGTAACCATCACGCCACCATTCGAATGAAATACGTTGCAAACAAAATGAAATTCAGTTGCAGGAAAGGTCTAATCGACGAAGACAGCTTGCCAGTCACTCTGATATCCATAATAAGAAATAATGAAAAGTCTTGTGCTGATGTTCACGAGGCCCACATTCACTTTGGGCCTAGATAACAAGTTAGAAGTTAGGAGAGTGGGCACGTGGAGGGGACCGGAGGGCGCCTTGCGTGCGTTTCGATTTGCAGTAAAGTTAGCGTTTGTTCTGCAAATAATGCAAACAGCAATCAGCGTGGCTCAACATCGAGCTAAGTTCCCAATAAATCGAGGCAGTTCCCCAGTGCCGCGTAATTTGCCTGCCATCGCCAGCTCATCAGCGATTCAACAAATTTGGTGTCAAGCGGCACCTTTAAGCCAATTAGATGACATGCAATAAACGCAACAGACATTTTGGCAGACTTACAGAATGTGTAGTTTGTTAAACGCCTTAAGACTTGTTGAACTGTTTGTCATTCGCTTTAATTGCCACGAAATGTTTATAGCAACTAAACAGCCCCTCTTTAGTGCCAAACCCCCCAGCACACTAACCCCGAATTCAAGGTCTACAACAGCTGAGTGAATAACCCAAATCTGATGTGAAAGTGAAACACTCATGCGGGATATGTTAATTGAAGTTTGAGTGATTCACAAAAAAACAAAAATCAGAGCTGAGAGGAAAGTTATCTGTAGGGGTATGCAAAGATGCAAAATACCCGAAAACGTTAATCGGAAATTTTTTAAAAACCGTATTTTATTCATTTTTATTCTATAACCAAATGTTTTCTTATTGTTTTAAGTACCTATTTTTAGGCTTATGTATAAATTGGCTATATATATTAATATTTTTTGAAATGACTTAATTTTTGCTAATGTCAGCAATATTTCTTTATCTCTTAGAAGAGCAATTATAAATTTTAAAAACATTTTTATTGGTCTTATGAAATACGTTCAATTTTCAAAACTCGATTGCACTTATCTTTTAAAGGCTAACGCCCATTTGAATCGGACAAAGGTACAACACATTTTTCAGTGGGTATTACGAACTTAAGTTTCATTTACTGCAGATAACAGTTTAGAGCTTTATCAATGCAACGGACAATTTACACTGAGGCAATGAGTTGATATTCTGAATTCTGAGTCATATAAAGTGATTTTTAAGCTTTAAAGAACTACACTTCCGGCTGCTTCGATGTCTAATTAATGACTTGGAAGAGTGATTACTGAATTATGTGATTCACATTGAAATTTTTCTCGACTTTATTTATTGTTCGAATGAGTTTAATTTGTACTATTATTGTAGGAATTACGTTATTCATTCAGCGTTTGCTTACTGTATGGCTGCAATCAGTATCGTGGCTATCAATAAGTACTAAAATAATAAATATGATTATCAAAGTGTTGTCGTTGATCTTTGTGAAGGAAATAATAGAATTTTTGAGAAACTAAGCACAATTTAATATCTTATCGGGTAGGTCTACGACGTGGACGCCACGTCAAAATGATAACAGGCGAAAATAATAACTCTTGAGAGCAAAACGAAAATAATGATGATAATGTTGTATTTAAAGCTCGGAACGTGTCTACGTCACTTCCAGCGAAATGTCAATTAGGGAATTGCAACCACGCAACTCGCCGACAAATAAACAACAGTAGAGAGTAAACAGTAAACACAAATATGCAGGTTCATGTAATTAGAGTTTGTTGTTGAGTGGTGCCCCATGTAAATTGTGTTAGAATACACAATCTCGCTAATGACCCAATTAAAATGATAGCAAAAGACTTTCACTCCGAGAATCGGTGGCATATGCATCTGTTGGCCCGACGGGCTGTTAATGTTAACGGAAATTTAAGGTTGGGCTTTGTTACGACATCAGGGCAAATCAGAAATCAAGCAATGCAAGGACATGTCTGACACGAACAATGCAGAAAGCCCAACAGGAGGCAGACATGCAGGCAGCGGCAGTCTGGTTGCGATCGGAGCTGCCCTTAACACGCAAACCCTCGTCTGCCCAGACAATTACATTTTGTTTTTGTTGTCCTTTTTTTTTTGCGCACTGAGAGAGAAAGTGCAGGAAAGTGAAAATTAAAAAGAAAATTACCCCTGACGTCCCACTGTGGATTCTTTCATAAATATCTAAGTAAGCAGCAGCGGCAACAAAAATTACAGCATGACGCCATCCGAAAGCTTTTGGGCAAGGCCCAATGTCAGCAGACAGGCAGCCGATCCGTTGTCCTTGGCCGTCAGCGTTGGCGTTGCGGATGGCGCACTAATTCACCAATTGTGTTATTACTTTGCTAACTACCTCAGTTCAGGGCAGCTCTAATGGGGCTCACCTTGAATCTGTTTGCACAAATGTCCATCACTCCGGTGGTGGACAGCTTTCGATTTATAACCCAGACTTCTTCCCTCTGACATATTTATCATTGTTGGTATAACATGCAAATTGTCCTGCGTGAAACTATGACAATACGCATAGTCGACAGCTGAATTATGGACACTCCAACTAATTCGACATAATGAACGCTCTGCAATCCAATTCAAATAAATGTACGTCATAAGCTATTTGACATTTTCGGGAAAGTGGTTCGATTCCCAATCTCGCGTGTTTTATGGAATTGCGTCACTTATCAACGCTTATGATGTGGGTGAAAAATAAGCGATAAAATTTAACTTTTCACAATGATAATTTTTTTTTTTTTTTATGCTTTGATAGGCTTGGATATTATATGAATTATACTTTGTAACTGCCAATGAATGCTGATGTTCTGACAAAACTGAAGATGGTCATTCATACATTTGATATCTAAACGTCATAAACTATAATTATATTTAAGCTCAGCAAGATATAAGTGTCAACATTTTGTTGGCCATTTTTAAGCTTTTATTACTCGATGTAACAATTTCATATACATACATTTATACATATAGATTTCGCTTTGGTAATATTTTAAGTTCAAAACTTGATTTATTCTAACGATTTGGATTTTGCCAATTTAATAATCCGTTTTTTTTTTTTTGGTTTTTTTCCCGGCAGTGAAACGGAGCGCTATAAAAGAATAAAATGGCAAGATTTGCGTGTCGGCGACATTGTCCATTTGTCCAACAACGAGACGGTGCCAGCGGATATCCTCTTGTTGCGGACTAGCGATCCCCACGGAGTCTGCTACATTGACACCTGTGACTTGGACGGCGAAACAAATCTGAAGCGTCGCGAGGTATGTACAAACATATGTGTGATGTATGCGCTGGCAAAGGCAGGCTGCTGCAGCTGTGGCTATCATGGAAATACGTGAGCTTTGTTCATATTTCGTTGTTAATATTTCATTTGCAGGTTGTACGTGGCTTCACCGAAATGCAGAACATATTTATGCCCAGCAAGTTTACGAGCTTCATTGAAGCAGATGCGCCAACGACAAAGCTGTATAGATTCCATGGGGCCTTAATACATCCAACTGGGGAGCGTGTACCCATTTCGACCGAGTGCCTTTTGTTAAGAGAGAGCAGACTGAAGGTAAGAACCCACATACCCACATACCACCCCACATACGATATGAAGTTTGACTCGAGCACTTCTGTTTTCTTGTAGAATACGGACTACATTGAGGGCATTGTTGTCTATGCCGGACATGAAACGAAGTCCATGCTAAATAATAGTGGTCCAAGGTACAAACGCTCCCAGGTGGAACAGCAAATGAATATTGATGTGATATGGTATGTAGCAGTGGCCAAAAACTACACACATCAATAGAACAATAGCAGAAAGAACGGTTATCTTAGGCAGACAACGATGATTACAAATAGCTTTCTGGTTATTAACTGAATACTTCACGTTTGTGTAAATAGAATATATGTTAAGACACTTAAGTGTGTTAAGTTCTGGGTTCAAAACAGGCGTGTATACGCTGATGCTGGTGTTGATCTAGAAAATATATATACTTTGTGGGTTCGGATACGTCTCCGTCAAGGCGTTGCAAACCCTCTAATAAAAATGGTATAATCTTTGAAGTGTCAAAAATTAGATTTATTATGTACGGATAATATATACGTGTGTTTTTCACAGTGGGGATGCACTGATTAAATATCTATTGAGCGTCAATAATGACAACTATTTAAAAGAAAATGAAAATAACCATTGTTATCTTTCTGCGTGTTGCCAAAAATTAAAAAGCCCTCGTGTGACAGACTAAGTTTGATATTATAATCTATACACGGCTCGTCATCAAATCTAACTTATTTTAATTGACAGTCGTATTTTTTGAGAATGCTAAGATTGCTTCTTGCTTCTTTCTTCTGTAGCTTGGTAAATTATAAGAATTGAATATAATTCGAGTATAGAATTTAAATTCGGTTTGTTATTGATGTCTGATTAATCTGGTCTAAGAAATATGAGCGTATTGACAATTTAACTTATTCATTAAATATGTGTTTATTTTGCTTATACTTTGCTGTTGCAGGTGTGTGATAATATTGTTGATCCTTTGTGTTGTTGGCGCCATCGGCTGCACAATGTGGCTGCGCTCCTTTGTTAACTTCCCCGTGCCCTATTTGCCATTTGACGTTAATTCTGCCCTAGAGGGCATGCTCACATTTTGGACATACATCATCATACTGCAAGTGATGATACCGCTCTCCCTGTATGTGACCATTGAGCTTTGCAAGATTCTGCAGGTGTTCCACATACACAACAACATCGATCTTTACGATGCTGACACCAACAAGCAGACGGAATGCAGGGCGATGAACATCACTGAGGAACTGGGCCAGATACAGCATATTTTTTCAGATAAGACTGGCACACTGACCGAAAACAAAATGATCTTTCGCCGCTGCGTTGTCAACGGTGCTGACTATAATCATCCCCCATCGGAGCTGGAGAAATTGTATTCGAAGCCAGGAGCGCCAGCGCCGCCCCTGCTGCCTAACGAGGCGCTGCAGGATGATATGCAGCAGTTGGCCGGGGTGGGCGTTGGTGCCTATCTCACGCCCAATGCACAGAACATCCAAGAATTCCTGGTTGTGTTGGCCATCTGCAATACGGTCATCGTCAGTGCGGCTCCGCATCGTGATCTCATGAACGCAAGCGGCATCATCGAGTTGCAACAAAGCGTGAGCAGTCAGGCAACTGTAGGCCCCTCAGCCTCAACCCTGAAGCATGTCAGGCAGCGTTGCAATCTAGTGAGTACAACGACCACAACGACATCCACAACCATTCTGAATGGGACACCGCAGCCAGGAGCGGGAGCCTTGGCAGATCGTTATTCGCGACTGGCCGAAACGCGTTCGGTGACTCCGTCACCGCCCCCCAATTTGCTGTTTGCCATGCCCGCACAGAGTCATCAGCCGACACTCTCGCCGATCAGCAGTTCGCCAGAGTCGACGCCTGGTTCGGAGTCTCCATCGCCGCCCATGAAGAACAAGGCGCTGTCCAACAGCATTTCACCCACGGGTCGCGCCAAGGCTGTCATCAACTCCAAGATCACCAGCATAGCCACATTTCTTAATGCCAAAACGTATGGCAAGCGCATGAAGATCAAGTAAGTGTTCCCCATAAGACTGATGCTGATTCGAAAACAGTTTTAAACTCTCAATTTGTTCACAGCCAAGCGAAGACGGAAACTATATACAGAACAGCTGACGGCCGTCCTCTCTATGAGGCAGAGAGTCCCGATGAGCTGGCGCTCGTCAATGCCGCATATAGCTATGATTGTTGTCTACTAAATCGCAGCCCCAATCACATCCTTGTTGGTATGCCAACGGCGGGCGCCACCATTGAGTATGAGATACTCAAAATACTGCCTTTCGATTCAAGCCGCAAGTGCATGTCGATTGTTGTCCGTCAAACGGGCACCCAAGAGATTATACTCTACACAAAGGGTGCCGACAGTTCCATTATGCCCGTTCTGTCGGCCTGCCCGCAAAACAGCGCTGAGGGTAAGTGAAGCAATCAGAGCAAACATGCAGCAAGACACACTTAGAATATTCCGCACAGGGTATATTAATCATACTTGTTTTTGATTTCGTTTTTTAGGCTTGCTCCGTGAGCAGACGCAGCAGCAGCTGGATCGCTATGCACGGGAAGGTCTTCGAATTCTGGTGATGGCAAAGCGCAGCTTAAATGCTAGTGATTATACGGACTGGTGGGCGCATCATCAGGATATTGAGATGTCACACGAGAATCGCGAACGACGGCTGCGCGACTCATTCGCCAAGCTGGAAAGCAATCTGACGCTGTTGGGCGCCACAGGCATTGAGGATCGCTTGCAGGATGGTGTCCCTG
Organism: Drosophila nr. medialis 2 BK-2023a; assembly: GCA_035044325.1. NCBI lineage: Eukaryota > Metazoa > Arthropoda > Insecta > Diptera > Drosophilidae > Drosophila > Drosophila nr. medialis 2 BK-2023a. Next base: position 2,293,545 of record JAWNMH010000394.1, read on the forward strand.
AGACGATAGCATCGCTACTTGCAGCGGGCATTTCTATATGGGTGCTAACTGGCGACAAGCCGGAGACGGCCATCAACATTGCCTACTCTGCCAAACTCTTCACACAGCAAATGGAGCTAATTAAGTGAGTGATCCAAGAATAGTCCTATTCATGACCTTTTATTTAAGACTTGCTATTTATGCAACTACAGGCTAACCGCTCGATCTCGGGATGCTGCGGAGACGGCCATTAATTTCTATTTGACGGAAATGAGGAATGCTAAGGCGACTAACTCCGTCGGCTACTGCCTAACGCCGCGCAACAAACCCCGCGCGCTGGTCGTGGATGGAAAAACGCTTACCTTCATTTTGGATCCCAAGTACGTCACCGCACACACTCCAAATAAGTCCATGTCTAAACACCTGTCTTTTTACAGGTCAAAGTTGGTGCCGACATTTCTTAAGCTGGCCAAAGCGTGCGCCTCGGTGCTCTGCTGTCGTTCCACGCCACTGCAAAAGGCCTACCTGGTCAAAGTGGTCAAGGAGGAACTCAATCTGCGCACGCTAGCCATTGGCGATGGGGCCAACGATGTGTCCATGATACAAATGGCTGATGTCGGCGTGGGCATCTCTGGCCAGGAAGGTATGCAAGCAGTCATGGCCGCTGATTTTACACTCTCACGTTTTCGGTACCTGGAACGGCTGCTGCTCTCCCATGGCTATTGGTGCTATGATCGACTGGCGCGCATGATTCTATACTTCTTCTACAAAAATGCGGTAGGCACATATTACCACATACTCAGTTACTATATTTAATAACCATCTATATCTGGGCTTGCAGGCATTTGTTTTTCTGATATTCTGGTATCAATTATATTGTGGCTTCTCCGGCTCTGTGATGATGGACCAAATGTATCTAATGCTTTACAACTTGCTATTCACTTCACTGCCGCCCTTGGCGATTGGTGTCTACGATAATCGAGTGCCGGAGGACTTGCTATTAAAAAATCCATATCTCTACAAAAATGTAACTAAATTACATAATCAAAACGAAATCTTGCTATAACCATTTCATACATTTCAGGGTCGCTTAGGTTTAGTGTACAGGCCGCATGACTTTTGGCTGATACTCCTAGATGCCCTCTATCAATCTCTTGTCATATTCTTTATTGCCCTTTGCGCCTATGCTGAAAGTGATGTGGGTATCTGGGAATTTGGTACGACCATCACGGCCAGCTGTCTCTTTGCGAATTTAGTGCACTGCGCCATTGAAATACGTTCCTGGGTATGGCTTTTGTGTGCGCACGCCAAAAAACGCATTCTATTTACTAACCACAACTTTTTTTCTAGACGGTGCTCCATGTCATATCAATTGTAATCAGTTTGGGCTCCTTTTATCTCTTCTCCATTGTATACAATTCGATGTGTGTCAACTGCTTCGGACTGCCCTCAACTTATTGGGTCATCTTTCAATGTTTTGCCTCTGCGGTGCACTGGCTTGTCATATTGCTATCCACAGTGGTTGCTGTGCTGCCTCGGTAAATTTTAACCATACTCATTCCCAATGTGCCTCTCTTAAACTCTATACTCTATTTTCCTCTGTCTGCAGCCTGGTCCTAACTACAGTGCGTACATCCTTGTGTCCAGACGATAGCACCAAAGTCATTTTGAACAGCAAACGCGAGCGCAGCAGAGGTGAGGGTTTGTTAGTAACGTGGTCGCGCTCGACGTCAGCCTCATCAATTTATAGGTAAAAGGCACAAAATACTAGTTATCGCTGCAAGTTCAATTTGAATGATTTTATCATTATAAATTATTTTTTAACTATGCATGCTGCATACATATAATCCTCTTTTTTTTATTAGTTTTTCTTTTATGATTTTGTGTCCTTTTATTTATACATTGCATATTTCTTGTAGTTTTTGGTAGACTTAACTTTTCATTGGCTGACTTTTAACGTTAAATTCTTTTGCAGAATCGCCGATTATGGGTCTAAGAATCAGATTATAACATCGATTACCTGATCCAGCGCCAAACTGCAACGTTTTCAGCCGCAACAGCATAATTCAAAATCTAATACTTACACATGTGCTTTCAGTTTAAATATGTGGCCTTTCGACACCGATTTATATTAGTGTAATTGTAGATGTTTAGTTGACCAACTCCAGCTCTCTAGTTTCTGAAATTAGCGTAGATATACACTTAGTATAAATTTGAATTGAATGTAAATCAGTTAGCTACTATAGCACACTAATTAATATTTGTTAGAACATTGTTTATTTCGGGATCGTCACTAAAATTCCCATGCAACCTAATTGCACGTTTTAGTTAAAATGTTTGCCTTAATATTGAAACGCATCAATGAGACGCAATTGCAACAAATATATATGAATGTCGTCATTTATAAATATTTATTTGTATATAAGTAGTAAGTTAATGTATGTACGTAATTGCCTAGGCATATTTAGTGCATATGACCAGCCACCTATAACCTAGTATAATCCTTAATTTTGCGCCGCACCTATTGCTAAACATAACTGATTAAAATAATAACACATTGATATATATATATATATATGTTTGCGTACAAGGCATATGGATTATTTAAGCGACCATCACTTTGTATATGTATGTACTGTATATCACCATGAATGATAACTTTAAATACTGGACAATTCAAACGGAACAGGACCATAATGTTCAATGTTCGCGAAAAGGCTGTGATTCTACACTCATGAGAAATATACCTATACATAAGAAACCCCACTTTACTTTATTTAGATTCTTTATTTCAAGTATTACTAAAAAAAAAAAAAGATATATATATATACATAAATAGTGTATCTTTAGTTTGTTGCATGAGCAAGGGACTTTTTTACTTTTTTTAATTTCAACAAATGACAAATGATTAAATTAATATAATCACATAGTTGTTCTAAACTATTAACATTAGTTATATGTAAATCGTTTCGAAAGAGAACAATTATAGATGCAATAATATTGTGTACGTTAAAAAAAAAAAACAACAACAGGAAAACAAAACAAACATTAGCTGAAATATTTACATTGTTGAAAAGCTAAAAATCATTGAATCAAATAAATGTATATTTACTTAAAAAATAATATCAATGCAATCTTTGTTTGCTTTTTTTATTGAATCCCTATCGCGTTTACCATAGGTACACCCTTTTCACACCGTGTCACAATGTCAATTATTGATGGTAAACATTCTCAATGGTTTTTTTTTGGTTAAGCAACTCAAAATTGAGGAATATAAAAAGTTATAATTTATTTATTACATACATAACGTAAGTATATTTAGTGATAACCTAGCTATCTATAGCTAATATCCCAGAGGATTTTGAACTAGGCGAATGGTAAATTCAATACACAATGGCAACTGCGAATGTGGCAATGACTAGGACTGCGAATCCGTGTACTCCACACCCAGGTTAAAATTGCCAAGGAAATCGAGCTCTTCACTCTTGGCGATCACACGTGCGATATCGTGGGGTAGCAAGGCCACTTCTACGTTGGCTGCCGCCAGAGGCAGAGCATCTATCGCATGTGGCGATTGCTGTTGCTGCAGTTTGGCAGCCACGGCGCGACGCACCAACTTCTCGATGAACATTCGAAGCACATGTGCGAGTACGGTGAGCACCAGAGACTGAGATACACCTGGAACTCTGGTTTCTGGATTGAGAACAATGCCCACGTCTTTGCACATGGCGGTCACCAGCTGCGTGGACGCATCGAGATATTTGGGCGGCGGTAAATATAGCAACTGACGATTTATTGAATGATCGGATAAATTCGGAGGCCGTGGTCTTTTCAAACTAGGCGGATTCAGTCCAACCACATCGACAATCTGTTGGTCGTCCACGATTCGTTTACGACCTGGCAGGCGTTTCGTCTGTTGTGCTAGCCAGCTGTTCAGGCGGGAGCTGGAGGTAAGTGTTGAAAAGGCCAATAGCTGCGGCTGCGGATCCTCCTTCAGTTGCTGTTGCACACGCTCCGATAAGGGTAATGCCGCTGAGTTAGCTCTTTGTGGGCTGACCGTTAGCATCTTTAAGGGCGGCGTATATCCGTGCAATCGTGCAAAGGTCACAATCTCGCGAGTGCTCCAAAAGTGCTCCTTGCCGCTGGCATGCAGGTGCTGGAGACGTAGATGTTGGCGCATGCATCGCAACAAAGCGCGTCCTCGCATGCATTCGAAGAAGCGCTGCCGCAATGCCGACTGCGCTTGGAATTCAGCCAGGGTATGTCTGCCAAAGGCAAACTCACTGACTATGTTCGTGCTTGTCAGTGGCAGCCGACGAAGCAGAAACTCCACAGCACTCCGCATACTCTGGAACTGTGTGCCGCAAAAGCGCTGCTGGAGACTCACGCGCTGGCTTAGTGGCGGCCCCGGCACTGGCAGCACCTCCTGGCTGCTCATATTCGCATAACCGTGATCGTTTTGAATGCACTGGAGCAGGTGCCATCGCTTGGACAACTGCTGTGTTGGCTGCTTAAGCAGACTGAGCTGCGGCTTGAGCAGCGATTGCTGTTTGGCGGCCTGCTTCAGCTTCGATTGCAGCGGATCAATTATGTAGAGTTTGCCCGCTTTCTGAAAGACGACGTTCTTCACTTGGGCCTTGTTGTGTCCGTTGCGTAGCTGCTGAAGTTTGTTACCTCCATTGACAGCAAAAGTGGGTCTTGGTATATGGTCGATGGAATCTGTTTGTGTCTGCTTTTTGGGGCTGCTCAGCTTCAGGTGCTCCGAGACGAGCACAGTGGGCTCGATTTGTTCAATGTCATCGCTTAGCTCGATTTTGTTAATGTACGCAAACAGATTATCATCCAGATCCTCTTTGTTCTGTGTAATGGAAATGGTGCGTGGCTTGGAACTGTCCAACGGTGGAGAAAATGTTTTTACTGCAGGTGTTTGTGCCTTCAGCGGTTCTTTCTTGACATCCGTTGGCTTCGTCGCCGTCGTCTCAGGAACATCGGCACGCAGCCAAACCTCCACAGTGGTCTCGCCACCCAAGGTGTGCAAGCCGCACATAGTCTTGTCCAGCACAATGGTGTGCATTAGCTGGACGGCCTTCTGCTGCAGATGCTCCTGGAAATAGAGCTGTATACGCATGGGGAACTCACCCCAGCCTCGACGTGTCAGCTGGAAGGGAGGCGAGTGCACATCCACAATATCATTTGGTCGATATGAATGATGCAGTTGGAAGCGCACCTAAAACGATTTAAACAGTTAAAGCGATCAAACTACGATATAAACAACGACTTACTTTTCTCAAGTATGTCTCCGGTGGCATTGGCAGGTTTTTGCCTTGCACATAGACCAACCATTTGTATGCAAGCGCCTGACCATTTTGGACATCCGAATCAACACCACCTAGATACTTGGATGTGTTGCCCACCACAAAATGGAACTTGTTCTTGTTGTTCAAGCGGGATGTATTGAGTGCCGGCACAGACGCCTCCAGTTCCATTTGCTGTTTGTATGCCGCCTGCCTGCTGGTGCAGGGTTGTTCCTCACAGCTGGCCACTTCCGTCTCCTTGCGCGCCTCTTGCGTGTGATCTGTAACAATGCCCTGCTCGCGTATCCTCTGTTGCCGTCGCCGCTCGGCTCGTCGATGCGCCGGATTTCGCAGCCTAATCGTCTGTTTTGCCAACGTTGCAGCTGTCCGCTCTGGCAGATGAAGCTGGATGGGAACTGGTCGTTTGCCCACAATCTTTTTGATGGCCGGATGCAAGGGCAGCTGCGCTCCGGCACTTTCCAGACAATCCCCAAATAATGTATCGCTGGATCGTACCCGGGACACATCGGGAGCTGTTAGCGGAACTTGTTGCTTCTTGTAGTAGTCGCTGACAACATGGTAACGCAGCTTGTCCAAGAGCTGGCGTGCTTGCGAAAGTCGCGCATCGATTTCGCCTAACTGTTGCTCTTTTAGGGTCAATTCCGTTTGGAATTCGGCTCGAATAATTTGCTCGATGCGTTTCAATTGTGCCACGCTCTCAACCTTGGTAACAGTGATTCTCTTCTCAGCCTGCTTCTGCTCGTCATCCTCTGGGTATTCTGGGTCTTGCTTGAAGATCTTCTCCACGTGGGAGCCAGTGGCGGAGCTGTCGTAATCGAAGCCATAATCGGGATCATGGTATTCACTGTGCCTGTGTTTCTTTGGCGCTGTTGTGTTTGTTGTCGTCGTCGTCGCCGACGAATTCTCCATGTGCGTGTGAGCACTGTTGTTATGTGGTAGGTGGCACACCCACAGGTAATGTATCACCTGGGCTCAAAATAAAACAGCTGACATATACTTTTTAACTGTCTTTTGCACATTTATGCAGCTCTCGGTTTTAAATTACCAAAATTAATAAAACGCGCAAAATGTTTGTGTTTGTGGCGAAGTTTGTTGATACAATACCGATATATCGATAAGCGTGCAGCACTTTCTCAAGACCACGCGCCTGAAGTTACCCAACACTGTCGAAATCATCTGTTCTAAACGCGGGAAAGAATAAGAACGTACGCATTTGCGCTAAATATTTACAGTTTTGCAAATCAAATATCAAATGTTTATATAGACTTCAACATGGTCGAACGCATCGAAGACTTGAATTTGCCAAACGCAGTGATTGCCCGTCTGATCAAGGATGCCCTGCCCGATGGCTCCAATGTTAGCAAGGAGGCGCGTTTTGCAATTGCAAAGGCCGCTTCTGTTTTTGTCATATTTATAACTTCATCATCGACGGCATTGGCGCACAAGCAGAACCACAGGACCATTACGGCCAAGGATATTTTGCAGACGCTCAATGAACTGGACTTTGAGAGCTTTGTTCCATCGCTCACTGATGATTTGGAGGTGTACAGAAAAATGGTGAAGGACAAAAAGGAGAGCAAGGCGAACAGCAAAAGAGAGCTCAGCGCTGGAGATGCCACAGCGAGTAGCAGCTCCGCGCCAGCAGCTGCTGCCGATAGTGAAGACGCCAATAAATAATGGTCAAGCAACCAATTCGGCTTTTCAAATAATGTAGTATACTCTTCTTATTATCATAGTTTATCTAACAAATAAAAATAACATTTAAATAACAGCACAATCAGGACTACAGGCATTCTCTCATTTTGCAAACATAATTTAGAAGAATTAAGTCGTGTTTTTCGTGTCGTGCTCCTCAAATTTGCGTTGCGCTGCATATATATTATATTCAGTAGAAATCGTCACGCGCGCATCTCTAGCTTCGAGCCAGACATTTTTCATGGCATTTTCAAAAAATTTACTTAGTTGCATGTTCTTTACTTATAATTATATGTGAAATGGGTGTAACTGGTCTGTGGAAGCTGATAGAGCCTTGTGGCAAACCGGTGCCGGTGGAGACACTGGAGGGAAAGGTGCTGGCCGTTGGTAAGAACTCTACTGATTATGTCAGATTGTGAAATTCCCAATAAACATTTTTATCACTTTTTGTTTAAAGATATTTCGATATGGCTGCATCAGGTTGTGAAAGGCTTTCAGGACAGCAAGGGATCCGCACTGAACAATGCTCATCTGTTGGGTCTGTTTCATCGCCTGTGCAAATTGCTTTATTATCGTGTGCGGCCGGTTTTCATATTTGATGGCAGCGTGCCGCAATTAAAGCGCGATACGATTGTCAGTTTGTCCTGCTGGCTGCATCGCTTGTAACTGGTTCGTTAAACTATTTTCATTATAATTTTTAGGCTCGTCGACAGCAACAGCGCAGCAAGCTGAGCAATGAGGCTGATCGCATTCAGGCACTCTTGCTGCAGTCACTGGCGAAGGAGAAGGTGGTGCAACAGGCGCTGGGCACAAATGCGGAACTGCTGCTCAAGTCACCCATAAAGCGTGGAGCTGCGGCAAAGCCGGGCAAAACTGATGAAGACGATCTGTTCAAGTTGCCTGAACTGCCAGCAACAGCATCCTTAGCACAAATTAGCGAAAGCGACAATGATGATCAGGATCTGGAGTATGCAAGTACCAGTGCCACGTCGGACAGCTCCTTTGATGAGTCAACTGCAAGACATTCATACAACGCCAGCTTGCAGGCCATCGATGTGCGCAGTCAGCATTTTAAGAACCTGCCGGCCGACGTGCGTCATGAAATACTCACAGACATAAAGGAGACGCGTAAGCAATCCTCCTGGGGTCGTCTCCATGAGCTGCCGGCACGAAGCGATGACTTCTGCTCATTCCAAATGAAGCGTCTGCTAAAGCGACGTGCCGTTCAAGAGAGCCTCGAACAGGCCGTGGAAGAGATGGGTGGCCATACACTCACCTACGCAGAGCTATCCGAATTCTTCAGCGAGGAGGGCATCGTTACACCCACAGCCATTGAGCAGAGTACGCGTCAAATAAGCTCGGATGAGCACACACGATTCCTGTTGGTGCGTGATCTTAAAAAGAAGTCCATAGAAGATAGCAAAATCAAAGTAAAATGTGAGACCATTAAGGAAGAAAGCGATGAACATGATGAGGAAAAGCCATCTACCTCGGCAAACGCTGTGATGTTAATGAAGTCACCCGCGTTCAACGATAAAAATAAGAAAGAATTGGGTGTTGAATACGATGCTGATTTACAAATGGCGTTGGCACTGTCGCTAGGGGAATCAAAGGTATATGACGAGAAGGACTACGACTACGATTCTGATCAGGACTTGCGCCTGAATCGCGACCAAAGGAAGAACTTGCGTGATGCAGCCAAGGGTCCAGCACGCAGCTACATGATCGAGTACGGTGGCATGAACGACGATGAGGTGGAAAATATCATGGAATCGACACAATTGAATGATACACAGTCCTTGGAGCGTCTGCTGCACAACACAAATATTAATGATACGTTGGCAAAAGCTGACATCGCCAACAATTCAGTAGATGAAGCTAAACTACTCTCCATGGCAATTGAACAGAGTAAAATAGCGCCCGTTGCGGATCAAAAGAAATCGGAACAAGTTGAAATCATTGATAGCGATACTGATTCAGACTTGGAAGAAGTTGTTGAGGTAAAGGGAATGCCAACAGAGTGCAAACAGAGTTTCGAAATCTGTGTAGACATTAAAGACCAATTGAATGAAGGAGATGATCTCTTTGCGGACCTTTTTGAAAATGAATGCGAGCTAAAGAACCTTAGCAGTCAGGTAGCAGTCACTGGAGATTCTGTAGATCCTGTTGCTAAATTGCTCATAGAAGAAACAAATAAGCAAACGATTGAAAGAATTATTGAGGCAAAAGAATCAGTAGACAATAATAAAGCAGAAAGTGAAGAAGGAAACAAAGTCATAACGGTCCATGAACAACAAGTCTCACCCTCAGAAGACAAAGCACCTAAGATGAATGAAAATAATACAGAGTCACAAGAGAAGTCTAACAAAGAGTTGAGCTTTTCTGAATATTCTGAAGATAGTGAAAATATAAAACTGATTGACACCAAAGAAATCGAGAAAGCGGCACCAGCTCTGAGCTCCATACTTGATGAGCTCAAGCGACAAACGGATGAAGTTAAAAACATTAATTTGCAATCAGTTAATCTAAGCAATAGAACGGTCATTGAACTATCGTCAGACGATGAGAGTGCGATAGTGTCAACTCCTCCAGAGTCTAAGGAAGTCATTGAGTTATGCGACACCGAACAGGATGCGAAAAGCACATCGCCAAATAAAACGCCAAGCAAGAGCACAGCAATAACCGATTACTTTGAAACTACATACAAGATTAAACGCACACCAGATAAGTCACAAGGCGCAGAGGTAACGCCGCCCACAACCCCCAAGGTGGCCAAACCGTTCTATGTGAAGCGTACACCAAAATCGGGAGGCAAACGCCCTGGAGAGAAGTTGGATGAAGAAGAATTCTCACCAAGCAAAAAACCAAGCAAAGCAGCAAAATCACTTTTTGAGAATAGTGAAAAGCCGGATGAGGTTCAGCCAGTTAATACAGAGGTATGTTGTTCAATTAACTGAAATGGCTGCTTTTAATATAAATATAAATGTTATTTGCAGGACCTTATTAAGGATGCAGCAGATGCATTGAAATCACAAAATACAGCTGAAGAACTAGAGAAAATGGCAACTGATTTGGCAAAGGAACGCCGGGAATTGGAAACCGAACGCAATCGACAGGATCGAATGGGTATGTCAATAAGTCAGCGCATGAGCAACGATTGCCAGGAGCTGTTGCGCCTATTTGGCATACCTTACATTGTGGCACCAATGGAAGCGGAAGCCCAATGCGCTTTCCTCAATGCCGTAGAGATAACTAATGGCACCATTACGGATGATAGCGATATCTGGCTTTTTGGTGGTCGCACTGTCTACAAAAATTTCTTTGCTCAAAATAAGCATGTGCTTGAGTTTCGAGCCGAGCAAATTGAGCAGACGTTTAACTGCAATCGCAGCAAGCTCATTCAGCTCGCTTGCCTCGTGGGTAGTGATTATACTACAGGTGAGTCCAGCTACTTATTTTACCTAAAATGAATATAAGAAGCAATCTGTATTGCTTTCTGTTGCAGGCATACACGGCATTGGCGCCGTAACTGCTCTTGAAATACTGGCTTCCTTCACGACGTCTACGTTGGATACTGCTAACTCATCCACAACTAGCTCTCCATCCGCCAGCAATGGCAGCGCCCTCACCAATCAATCTGTCCTGTCCACATTAGTTAAATTCCGAGACTGGTGGCAGTCGCAACACAATGCCAACATACCAGTCGGCAGTACGGCGCGTATTTCCCTGAGGAAGAAACTCAAGAACATAAATCTGCACGAGGGTTTTCCCAGTTCGTCCGTTGTGGAAGCATACTTAACGCCCAAGGTTGATGAGACCCGCGACGCTTTCAGTTGGGGCTCACCAGATGTGGAGTCTATACGCGAATTCGCGCGTAAGTTCTTCGGCTGGACCACGTCCAAGACTGATGACATCCTTATGCCGATTATGAAGAAAATCAACGAGAAAAAGATTCAAGGCTCCATACGCAACTACTTCACGGCGAAGAGTGCACTTCGAGTGCAGCAGCCAATTGTCAGCAAACGTGTTCAGACGGCAATTGATAAAATGTCTGGTAAAATTGATGCTGAGACACCGGAGAAACCGAAACGGACAACTCGTCGTGCACGAAGTGCAGCTGCGTTGACAACGAAAGCCCAGGAAGCTCCCTCAGATGAAGATAAGGATAAGAATCGTCCTGCACGTTCAAGACGTGTCAAACGGAAAGGCGCAAAAGAAACGGAGACAACTATGAGTGAAATGCCTTCCACATCTGAGTCTACCCCGAAGCCAGCCAAATGTGCACGCATACCCAACACCAAGGAGGTAATACCCCAAAGAGAACGTGATCTGGAGCAAATGCGGCAGAACAAGGCGAAGGCAGCTGAAGTTTTAAGGGCAAGCTTAAGAGCTTCCAAATAAATGAAACATTTTGAAACTTTTTATTTTGGCCAGATTTGTTAATGATTCATTTTTATATAATAACAATTTTCATAAATATTAGCAGCCAAAGCCAATAAAGAGTTAACGCATGTAAAAACAACAAACCTGGCTTAGATCTATTTTTATTCCTTTGATTGGTTTAAGGAGTCACTGAGAGTTACAATACAGATGCATATGCATATGTGTTTTTCGAATTGATGGATAATATATACAGTAGAAACTCAAGGAAAAGATTATGGAACAACTTGGATATCCTTTAGAGTCCATCAACCTATTGAGATCTTTTACATTCGTTATTCTTAAATGCCCATACAATATAAATAATTATCACGGCAACCCAAATAAATGCGCCTAAGGCTCTCAATGTAGCACGGCGCGGAGAATAATTCGCCTGGCAGCTTATCCCAAAACTGTATCTGTCCGGTGATCAGATTTGTGATTGCGATTTGACCATCGGTGGTGCAACAAAATACCATATTCTGACACGGCTCTATTGTTAATATTGTGGGTGTCGCATAGATTGACCCGCCCACATTCACCCTCCATTGTAGCTCCAAGGACGTCTTCGGTCCGGCACTCGTTTTGCATCGCAGGCAGTACAGATGATGATCAATGCATCCAAAGAGCAGAAAAGTGTGTCCCATGTGTGTGGGCGTCGTATTCGCCAGCAACGAAGAGAATATGTCGCCCTCCACGGCATACGTTGCCAGCTTGAAAGAGAGAGTAAATATAATTTAATGTCTATATTAAATATTATTCTAGTGAGCTTACTATCTTTCCAGTATTCACATCGCAGGCGTGGACGCGTCCAGCTACCTCGGCGCAGGCAAAGATGTCAGCACTCGAGTCCAGCAGGACGGGTGATGAGAAGAAGGGTTTCTTACACCTCTGCAGCCACTGCATCGCGCCATTCAAGAGCGAGACGCGTGCATAGTGACCATCGAGTGTGCAAATAATCATCGCCTGATGCCTGGTCAGCTCCAGTGGAGTAGCAAAGATTCCCTTTCTGCCAATGCGCATGCACCAGAGTATCTGCTGACGTTCCATGGACAGGCATATGACATTATAGTCATCTGCATAGCTGCAGACCACAATGCGATCACCGTTTGATGAGAGGAAAGGCTGAGATTTGATCATGCCACCGATTTCAACGCACCATAAAATTTTACCCTCTAAGGGATCGAATCCATACAGGCAACCATCGTAGCAGCCCACCACGGCCAGCTGCTTGCTTACAAACGTGACTTTGCACTCAATGCGATCACTGAGCTTGATCTGGCATATCTTTTTGCCCGACATCGCCTCGACGGTACGCAGTAGCTTCGAATGGGCGCCCACGCACACATAACGATCCTCGAATTGTGCCACCGGTGAATCAATACATTTGCTGAAATTCACCTTCCATTGGAACTGACAGTTAATGTCCATCTTTTCGATGCGTCTAATGACAAGTCCGCTGTTAGCTTTCGAACTAACCGTGGAACTCGAAATGGGTTCAACTGGTTTTATTTTGGTATTATATGCCACAAGCTTCGCTTTATCCAGATAGCTCAGCACGTCACGCAGGGGTACATTTTCGTCCAGCAGCAGCTCGAACAGATGTCGCTGCTCATCGTCAATGCACATCTGTAGGCCAATTTCACGGCACAGCGTTATCGCATGGAATGACGATCCTCCTGCCTGTCGAAAACTCAGATCGTAGCCGCTGGGTATCTTTGCCAAGTTGAATTGAGGCTCTAAGCGTATTTTTTTTGTCGCCACTCTCTCATTTGGCGAGTTCACACACTCCAGCCTGTCGTGTAGAAAACTTTTTAGTATGTCTTGGCCGGGCTGCGCCAATAGCGTCGACTCCTTAAGCAGCAAGTTCTTGTCCAGCTTGCCATGCGCATTGCAGGGAAAGTGTTGCAGGTAAACGAATCTATCCGGCTGCTCGGCAGCCATCAGCTTAGAGAGTATGTCAAAAGTCTGTCCCCTCTGTTGCACCTTTGTCTTGAGCTCCAGACTTCGAATACAGCAGATGAGCTTTTCCAACTGCACCTGCCACAGACAGATGACCAGTTCGCTGCTTTGCAAGCAATTCTCTATCTTGCGTGTAATGTGGCCTGAAAGAAGGGAATTATTAATAATATTTCCTTATATATGTTTAATCCGTCATACTTAGGCTAATGCGGTTTCCGCCACGCTTGACAACATCATTGGCACGATCTTCGTACACGATAGAACCGTCGTTAAGGCGTCGCACCAGGTCACCCGTGGCGCGAAAACAAATTTCAGAATTTTTTCTCTCCTCTCTATCTACATCATCAGTTTCTGGAATATAGCAGCGACGCGTTGCACTACCCAGCCAAAGTTCACCACAGCCCACGCTCGATATATTTTCTACTGGCAGAAGTTTAATGCGCAACACGGTCTGATCATCAATGGGCGTTCCCAAAGGGACGCGTGAATGCAGCTTCTTAAGAATGTGCATAGTGCTCCAGCACGAAAGCTCCGTGATGCCATAGATGTTGCAGATTTGCTTCTGACTCAGCACCTCTGGTTCCATCCAGGTGGTCAGCTCTGCAGTTGACGGAAACGGTTCACCGCCCAAGAGTAATACTCTAAAAACAAGTGTAACTTTCAATGTGATTATCATTAGGATCTAATTCAATAAGTACCTCAGTGTACTCGAGCGGCTTAAGATCTGTTCACGTATCGCATTCGCACCAAACTGCCGGAACACTGATGGCGTCATTTGTAATACGGTGATGCCAGGCGTGGTCACACAGCTGGGGAAAAGGGCACTCAAAACTCGCTTGGGCGACTCACGCATCAAACAGTGGCTGATGAGCACTGCAGCACCATTCTGCATGGCCAAAAACAGTTCGACAACTGATGGATCAAAAGTGCAAGGAGTGCCCAGGTAAATAATGTCTGCCATCGATATGTTCAGCTTTTGACTGTTCTTAAATAAAATAAAAGTCTTAGTCAAGACATAGGTTTTATTTTCGGTAGACGTAGAAGTCGTAACCCACTCTCTTTTAGAAAGATCTTTAACTCACCTTAGTCCAATTATGTTGGGCTGAATAGATTCATAAGGTACGTGTATTAACTTTGGTAATCCTGTGGTCCCAGTAGTCGTAATTGTGTAGCACATGTTGTTTGGCAATAACGCCGCTGCCTGAGGTTGTGGATCAGTGGTAGTGTGCTTCAGCTTGGACAGCTTGTATTCTTCATTATAGATGATAAATGTGTCGAGGAGCTCGAAGTAATCGCTACCAACAGGCATATGACTATTGACAATCAGGTAATCAATGCCAGAACGACACATCTGACTATGCAGCGCTTTCGACAACATCCCATAATCGGTGCAATAGAAATGACATTTGTGATTCAGTATGCTGAAATGGAAATCAATTAGATTCTGATTTCATGTTCGATTTGTAAATTCGACTCACGCTATAATTAGTATGCACGATGAGGGTGTGTGATTTTCAATGCGAAAGGCAATGCCATTGCTCATTGGCACCTGGTTGCGTCGCAATCTCTCCAAGATTGTTTCCACGCTGCTCACCGCTTTGGAATAGCTGATCGAAAAGTCCTCCGGCTCCATACGCTTGATTACAAACGGCACATCACCAAAAATACGTAGTCTCTCTGTATCGTATAACTTCTGAGTCTCTGCAACAATTGTCGCCTCAATATCAATTTCCGACTTGACCACTATATCCAGAGTAGTCTCTGAGCTGGACTCTACATGAGTTTCATGAGAATCTGAATGGTCCACAAATTCATAATATTCATCTTCGAGCTCGGTTTTTATTCGCACTGTTTCCATCTTTCAGCTAAGATCTGTTTTCTATTCTTCTTAATTGTGTATTCGGTTTTGACATTAGCGTTTAATATTTGCAGAAAATGTACAAACGCAGAATATTAATAATTGTTGTTAACTGCATGCCGATTTGAACTGTGTTGATTTTTTTCTTTATCACTGTTCCACTGATCAGCTGTTTGATTCCAACTATGGATTATGGACTATGGATTTCAAGTATCGATAGGTGTGACGACAAAAACGATATGAATTCAAATTACAATCAGTTGGGCCTATCGGGATTTAAATAAAAAACTTAAATAAGTGCTTGGAGCTGAACTTTAAAAATTAGGTCAAATCACAGTCAAAACATTTTAAAAAAGTTTTCTGTAAAATCCAATTAAAGTTATTCCCTAGATCATAAGGGGAAACTAAAATAACTTAAATTTTCTTATAAACGACAATAAATCAAAAAAATGTTGTGAAACATTTATACATTTTAATAACTTTCAATCAGAAAAATACCTAATCATGTACACGCATACAAGGTTATTTAATTTAATTTATTAGAAGATTTAATTTATATAATTTAATAGAAGATTTTGGCGATGAGGGTGCCACGCATGCTGTGCTGCCTGGTACATCGGCAACAGGCACTGTGCTCAGTTCAGGCAGCTGCAACAAGTGCAGCCTTGCCTCAGATAAGCTCTACAAATTAAACTTCCGTGCCGCTGAATGCCAGCAATGTTTCCTCAGCTACGTCAGGCATAAGTTCCGTGCCGCTCTTGGCGCCGCCAAGGCTTTGCCACGCAGCGCTGAAGTTCAAGCGACTGCATTGCAATGCGCGAGTGCTCTACATAGATGCTGGCAATGATTAACTGTCGGCTCTGCACAAACTGCGTGAGCGTTATGCGCCATTTGAATTATATGTCATACAACTGAACGCAGAGCCCAAAAGTTTGCAGCCATTGAAGGAATATAGTAAGTCCCAAGTAAATGTAACGCAACAGGAGCTGCGCAGCTTTGAGTTCAGCATAAGCAGCACGCTGGCCACACAGCTGTTGACGTCTGTGGCTTTAGGGCGTCAGCGTTGCTTTGGATGTGGCGTTACTGGACGATCGCCTGCAGGACGGCATAAAGCTGCTGCGACCCTTGAAAGATTTCAACGAACAGGAAGTCCAGTTCTATATGCACGCCCAGCAACTGCAACCGTTCAACTCCAAAAATGAAATTGACCGGGCAGAGCTCCAGAAACTGTTGTGCATCGCTGCTGGCGCTCGAACGGTTGCACCAACACCTCTGCTGGTTGACCAATATCCAGATCCTTCGGACTGTTGCGGCACAGTAGAATTCCCACTTCCTCGAAGGTCTCCCGCAGCGCAGTTAGACGCAGCGAGATGTCCCGAGTGAAATGCTCACCGCAATAGTTCTGGTCTGTTAGTGGCTTGGCCGATGGTCTAAAAGAAGTCGGTATTCTTGACGGCACTCATCCTGGGATCTGGTAATTGTGGGTAACTCCTCCAGCCGTTAAATTAATTCTAATCATTTTTGGTATAACCTTCGTACCGCGAACAGAGTTGAACAGCTGATATAAATGTTACAGCCGATAGTTTTGGTGCAAGCACACCCATTTTGTCAGCAAGATCGATAGGTATACGAAATACCTTGTTCTTGTTATGGGCTACTGCAAATTCAGGATAACGATAGTTGTGCTCACGCATATCTGCACTTTCAGCAATATCGATAGTGCATGCGCATATTGTCGACATATTTTTGTTATCAAACCTATGGCGAAGCAAGTGTTGGTCAAAATACGTCCGTCCGCCAGCTTAATACTCTTGGCCAAGGACAACAGCATTGCGCCATCGATCTTTGATTATAATGTTTGTACATGGCAAATCGCTTAGTGAGGCTTATTTAATTGTTATTGTTATTTTACAGGCGCTGCTGTTAACACGTAACTCCAAATCTACTTTTATGCCAGACTCCTCCGTCTTTCCCGGTGGTGCGTGTGATGCAGAAGATAGCTCGCCCGCTTGGCTAAAACACTTTCAGCGTTGCAATATTAGTGCTGCCAAATTGCGTGAGCTATGTCCGACTGCAGCTTCACTGACGGACTCTAGCAAGGCGACTCTCAACTCGTAAAGTATTTTTAACATTGAAATTCCATAGTCGTTAGCTCAATGTTGTGTATTGCTTTAGGTCGATATCGTTGCGTCTGAGTGCTCTGCGTGAAACGTTCGAGGAAGTGGGAATTTTACTGTGCCGGGATCGCAAAACATTAACCTGCACCGACGGCTATGCACAGTTTAATGAACAATTCGATCGCAAACACTGGCAACATGAGGTCCACAATGATCCGAGCAAGTTCCTCGCACTTTGCGAGGAGCTGGATGTGCTGCCGGATCTATGGTCACTGCACGAATGGAGCGCCTGGCGCACACCCTCCACGTTCAAATCCAAGCGATACGAAACTACCTTCTATTTGACAGCGCTAAAGGAGCAGCCCAAAGTCCTAAGTGAACCCAATGAGGTCAAAGATTATGCGGTTAGTTTATCTTAAGGGTTTTTAATGAAACCTACTAAAGCTTAGAATTTTTTAACAGTGGCGCTCCCCCCTCGATTATCTACAGTCTTCGATAAAAAAACAGATCTGGCTGCCACCACAGCAATATTACGAACTGTCGCGTTGTCTCAACTTTCAATCATTGGAGCAACTGCGTCAGTTCGCTCAACTCCGAGGAGCCAAGGGCAATGTGCTCATCGCACATCCAGTTATTTACAAATGCACAGATGGGCTGGTGCAATTACTACCGGGTGATGATATGTATCCTGAAAATCCTGATGCCAGCACCGAAAAAATCGAAACTGGCCTGTCCACAGAGGCTTTCCGTGCTTTGGCCAAAAATACTATTAACCGTACCGAGAATAAGGATCAGTACGAAACACGGCTGCTTATTAACTATCATCTCGCCGATGGACAAATTAATCCCTTGCACCCAAAAGATTTTTAATATCAAAATGATAAAGACAAAATACATGAGATTATTGTTCATCAAGTAAATTTATTATCAATTGGAACAGTTAGTAGTTAAATCAATTAGGTGTCATTCCACTATTGATGAATCAACTTTTAAGTGCATTTGTTAGTTTTAAAAAGCAAACTGTTATTGGTGTTAGTCTGTTGAACGTTCCTTAACATGGAATTCAACATACAAATAAACAAATAATATAATGTAGCCTTGTGGAGATATTAAATGAAATTGTATTTATGTCTCCAACATAAGTTATAGGCCTACTATACCCTACGGAATACCATACACTCCGGACTACGCTCCCCAAGGCTATTAAAAAGTTTTGGTCGTGTTAATTATTGAATTTGCGCCATAGACATCTATTTGTCGTCTTTGCCATACCACATCCGGTACAGATAGGCAGCTTCATCGGCATTGGCATGGCCGGTCTCGTCCTCGCTCTTTACTGGCGCCTTCTGCCCGTCCTTATGTCTAAAAAGGAGTATATACAATTAATATAAATAGTATATCTTAGTTCAGGAAACATACTGGTAATCTTGTGGGGATTGGTGCTGCTGCCAATGATCGTGGGGATTGTGATCCTTGTGGTGTGGCTGACATTTCTTGCAATCCACCACAGCACGCTCAATATTCTTCTGGGTGCTGAGGAGTACCCCCAACTTGTTGTCTATCTGCCAGGTAATGGTGCCCACCTGATGCACATTCTGGCCAATGGCCGATAGTTGGCGTTGTTGTGTGCTATTAATTGAACGCAATCCCTGCTCAAGCTGATTCACCTTACTCGCTGTAAAGCGGCTATGTGCGTTCAGCTGATCCAAATAGATAAGCTTGCTCTCGATTAGCTTTTGTCCTTGCTCCAGTTTCTTTGCCGTTTGCGCCAGCGTGACCAGCTCCTTTAGCACCATTTGCTTCACCAGATTTTCGAGTCCAGTTAGGCGCTGCTGCACTGACTTGCTCAACTGATCAAGATTGCGCTCCTGTTGGTTTTGATTTCGATCCAGCTTGGTTAGTTCTTGTTTAATATCCTTTTGTCCGCGACCAAGAGTGTTAATTTCTGTGATAGTTTTGTTCCCGGTCACTTGGAGGCTGGATGTAAGATTCTTAATGCTGTTGGCCGTCAACACAATGCTGCTTGCGATGGAGCGATCGAGTTTCTTGATGTTATCCTCCAGGCGTCCAATGTCGGCGACATCTTTCGCCAAGTGTTCTAGCTTGTGCTCAATACCCTTTTGGGAGTTACTGACGCCAATGGTCTTCCAGTCAATCTGCCTCAATTTCTCCTTGGTTTCCTCCAGAAGGCAAAGTATCTTACCGTTGATTGAGCGGCTTGAATCCTCTGGCCGCCTGGCTTCTGCCTGCTGCTTATAAACGTTTCAATTGGGTATAATGCATTTCGGTCACTGCTTAGACTATGTGTGTATATACAGTAGCTTAGTTATGGACCCACCTGCTCCACTTTCTCCTTCTCGGCAGAGACTAGTATTGCACCAAGGCACACAATTAGAACGATTAGTTGAGTGTTCATGATTGACCGTTGACTTGGAACTGTCTTCTGTTGAAGCGGGTTGCGGCTTAAATAGTGGCAGCTGCACCCAGTTGAGACGTGTCAGGTGCACAATTGGTTTAATCAGTTAATCTATTTAGTTCTTGGAGCGAGTATTATAATAGTATTTGACAAAAGTAAGAAATGGGTATCCAAAACAAAATTAACTTGAAAAAACTATATCTTATACAATCAAGCTCTGCAGCTTATCTCATTTCTTAGGAATTACCCACTTTTGGTCCAAAAAACTAAAAAAAAAAAAAAAAAAAAAAAAAATTTGCTCATAAAATAGTTCAACGACTTTTTGAGTGTGATAAATATTATTTGTAGGGTCACGTCTTCGCATTCTGATGTTTATAAATAGGTTCATATCCCCAAATGACCAACATTTTCAAGTGCACGTCCAAAACGTTCCAAATTTCACTATTATTTTTAGGAAACACTCAATAATTTTGAATACTTATCGTTGTAATAGCTTGTAACTTACGAGATGAGTTTTTTTTTTTAAATACATATATACACATATAAGAGTGGCTTATACGACTTGTTATTAAGACTATTTGTTATAGATATGCACATTTTTAAATACCTCCATGTTAGGGGTAGGTTAGGTTTTAGCGGTTGCCGACCAAGGTCGGCACACTTAGAACAGTTTTTCCCCGTTGTGATACCGTAGATCTCAAAGAAAGGTTGAAAGGACAGAGAGAGATTAATAGTAGAATAAAGAGTGATAAGACAGAGAGCCTAATAGTAGAAAAATAAGCAGAAGACGACTAAGCCACCAACCAACACTAAACACCATGACTGCAGCGGGATTCGAATCCGCGACTGATTTATCGTATCAAAGATATGAGTGAGTTTCACACACGGAATAATGCAAAGACAGTTCAGAATGCTTTTGTCAATGCCGCGTGCATTTTGGACCACATTCTTCTGGTAGCCATCCAACTTTTGCTCCAGTCCGCTAATCTGTTGTTTCGTGGATAGCTGCAAGCGCGTTAGAGCGCCCAATTCCTTGACCACACGATCCGCACTCAGACTAGACTTGAGAGTTGTATTCTTCAGGGCCTCCACCAGTGCCTCAGTCTGTGCATTGACGACTTGATTTAATTTTGTCAGCAAAATGAAATTGACCGGGCAGAGCTCCAGAAACTGTTGTGCATCGTTGTGGACTCGCTGCTGCCAGAGCTGGGGCTCGAACGGTTGCACCAACACCTCTGCTGGTTGACCAATATCCAGATCCTTCGGACTGTTGCGGCACAGTGGAATTCCCACTTCCTCGAAGGTCTCCCGCAGCGCAGTTAGACGCAGCGAGATGTCCCGAGTGTAATGCTCGCCGCGACTCAATAGTTCTGGTCTGTTAGTGGCTTGGCGACTGCTCAAGAGATCCAATTGTGCCTGGCTAAGAACATACGTAGATGATATTATGAGTCCTTTATTTTAACTGCTGCTTACACTTACTTTGTAATCAAACTGCTCTTCGGCTGTGAACGGCTGTTTGCCTGCTAGTATTAAGCTAGCCGAGGGTCTAAAAGAAGTCGGTATTCTTGACGGCACTCATGCTGGGATCTGGTAATTGTGGGTAACTCCTCCAGCCGTTAAATTAATTCTAATCATTTTTGGTATAACCTTCGTACCGCGAACAGAGTTGAACAGCTGATATAAATGTTACAGCCGATAGTTTTGGTGCAAGCACACCCATTTTGTCAGCAAGATCGATAGGTATACGAAATACCTTGTTCTTGTTATGGGCTACTGCAAATTCAGGATAACGATAGTTGTGCTCACGCATATCTGCACTTTCAGCAATATCGATAGTGCATGCGCATATTGTCGACATATTTTTGTTATCAAACCTATGGCGAAGCAAGTGTTGGTCAAAATACGTCCGTCCGCCAGCTTAATACTCTTGGCCAAGGACAACAGCATTGCGCCATCGATCTTTGATTATAATGTTTGTACATGGCAAATCGCTTAGTGAGGCTTATTTAATTGTTATTGTTATTTTACAGGCGCTGCTGTTAACACGTAACTCCAAATCTACTTTTATGCCAGACTCCTCCGTCTTTCCCGGTGGTGCGTGTGATGCAGAAGATAGCTCGCCCGCTTGGCTAAAACACTTTCAGCGTTGCAATATTAGTGCTGCCAAATTGCGTGAGCTATGTCCGACTGCAGCTTCACTGACGGACTCTAGCAAGGCGACTCTCAACTCGTAAAGTATTTTTAACATTGAAATTCCATAATCGTTAGCTCAATGTTGTGCATTGCTTTAGTGCGATATCGTTGCGTCTGAGTGCTCTGCGTGAAACGTTCGAGGAAGTGGGAATTTTACTGTGCCGGGATCGCAAAACATTAACCTGCACCGACGGCTATGCACAGTTTAATGAACAATTCGATCGCAAACACTGGCAACATGAGGTCCACAATGATCCGAGCAAGTTCCTCGCACTTTGCGAGGAGCTGGATGTGCTGCCGGATCTATGGTCACTGCACGAATGGAGCGCCTGGCGCACACCCTCCACGTTCAAATCCAAGCGATACGAAACTACCTTCTATTTGACAGCGCTAAAGGAGCAGCCCAAAGTCCTAAGTGAACCCAATGAGGTCAAAGATTATGCGGTTAGTTTATCTTAAGGGTTTTTAATGAAACCTACTAAAGCTTAGAATTTTTTAACAGTGGCGCTCCCCCCTCGATTATCTACAGTCTTCGATAAAAAAACAGATCTGGCTGCCACCACCGCAATATTACGAACTGTCGCGTTGTCTTAACTTTCAATCATTGGAGCAACTGCGTCAGTTCGCTCAACTCCGAGGAGCCAAGGGCAATGTGCTCATCGCACATCCAGTTATTTACAAATGCACAGATGGGCTGGTGCAATTACTACCGGGTGATGATATGTATCCTGAAAATCCTGATGCCAGCACCGAAAAAATCGAAACTGGCCTGTCCACAGAGGCTTTCCGTGCTTTGGCCAAAAATACTATTAATCGTACCGAGAATAGGGATCAGTACGAAACACGGCTGCTTATTAACTATCATCTCGCCGATGGACAAATTAATCCCTTGCACCCAAAAGATTTTTAATATCAAAATGATATAGACAAAATACATGAGATTATTGTTCATCAAGTAAATTTATTATCAATTGGAACAGTTAGTAGTTAAATCAATTAGGTGTCATTCCA
Source organism: Drosophila nr. medialis 2 BK-2023a (assembly GCA_035044325.1). NCBI lineage: Eukaryota > Metazoa > Arthropoda > Insecta > Diptera > Drosophilidae > Drosophila > Drosophila nr. medialis 2 BK-2023a. The sequence goes on from JAWNMH010000394.1 coordinate 2,316,510, forward strand.
CTATTGATGAATCAACTTTTAAGTGCATTTGTTAGTTTTAAAAAGCAAACTGTTGTTGGTGTTAGTCTGTTGAACGTTCCTTAACATGGAATTCAACATACAAATAAACAAATAATATAATGTAGCCTTGTGGAGATATTAAATGAAATTGTATTTATGTTTCCAACATAAGTTATAGGCCTACTATACCCTACGGAATACCATACACTCCGGACTACGCTCCCCAAGGCTATTAAAAAGTTTTGGTCGTGTTAATTATTGAATTTGCGCCATACACATCTATTTGTCGTCCTTGTCATACCACATCTGGTACAGATAGGCAGCTTCATCGGCATTGGCATGGCCGGTCTCGTCCTCGCTCTGTACTGGCACCTTCTGCCCGTCCTTATCTCTAAAAAGAAGGAGTATATACAATTAATATAAATAGTATATCTTAGTTTAGGAAACATACTGGTAATCATGTGGCGACTGGTGCTGCTGCCAGTGATCGTGGGGATTGCGATCCTTGTGTTGTGGCTGACATTTTTTGCACTCCACCACAGCACGCTCAATATTCTTCTGGGTGCTGAGGAGTACCCCCAACTTGTTTTCTATCTGCCAGGTAATGGTGCCCACCTGCTGCACATTCTGGCCAATGGCCGCCAGTTGGCGTTGTTGTGTGCTATTAATTGAACGCAATCGCTGCTCAAGCTGATTCACCTCATTTGCTGTAATGCGGCTCAGTGCGGCCAGCTGATCCAAATGGACAACCTTGCTCACAATTAGCTTTTGTCCTTGCTCCAGATTCTCTTCCGATTGCCCTAACGTGACCAGCTCCTTTAGCACCTTTTGCTTCACCAGATTTTCGAGTCCAGTTAGGCGGTTCTGCACTGACTTGCTCACCTGATCAAGATTGCGGTCGTATCGGTTTTGATTTTGATCCAGCTTGGTTACTCCTTGCTTAATATCCTCTTGTTCGCGACAACAATCTCCAATTGCTGTCATAGTTTTGTTCTCGGCCTCTTGGTAGATGGATGTAAGATTCTTAATGCTGTTGGCCGTCAACTGAATGTTGTTTACGACGGTGCGATCCAGTTTCTTGATTTTAGCATCCAGGCGTCCAATGTCGCCGACATCTTTCGCCAAGTGTTCTAGCTTGTGCTCAATACCCTTTTGGGAGTTACTGATGCCAATGGTCTTCCAGTCGATCTGCCTCAATTTCTCCTTGGTCTCCTCCAGAAGGGAAAGTATCTTATCGTTGTTTGAGTGGCTTGAATCCTCTGGGCGCCTGGCTTCAGCCTGCTGTTTGAAGATTCATTCAATTCGCTATTATGCATTTCGGTCAATGCTTAGACTGGATGTGTATGCTTAGTTATGGACCCACCTGCTCCACTTTCTCCTTCTCGGCAGAGACTAGTATTGCACCAAGGCACACAATTAGAACGATTAGTTGAGTGTTCATGATTGACCGTTGACTTGGAACTGTCTTCTGTTGAAGCGGGTTGCGGCTTAAATAGTGGCAGCTGCACTCAGTTGAGACGTGTCAGGTGCACAATTGGTTTAATCAGTTAATCTATTTAGTTCTTGGAGCGAGTATTATATTAGTATTTGACAAAAGTAAGAAATGGGTATCCAAAACAAAATTAACTTGAAAAAACTATATCTTATACAATCAAGCTCTGCAGCTTATCTCATTTCTTAGGAATTACCCACTTTTGGTCCAAAAAACTAAAAAAAAAAAAAAAAAAAAAAAATTTGCTCATAAAATAGTTCAACGACTTTTTGAGTGTGATAAATATTATTTGTAGGGTCACGTCTTCGCATTCTGATGTTTATAAATAGGTTCATATCCCCAAATGACCAACATTTTCAAGTACACTTCCAAAACGTGCCGAATTTCACTATTATTTTTCAGAAACATTCAATAATTTTGAATACTTATCGTTGTAATAGCTTGTAAAATTCATTCAGTAAAAGTCGCTCACGTTTATGAGATAAGGTTTTTTTTCTCAAATATATATATATATATATATATATATATATATATATATATATAAGAGTGACTTATACGGCTTGTTATAAAGATTGTTTGTTATAGATATGCACATTTTTTAATACCTCCATGTTGAGGGTAGGTTAGGTTTTAGCGGTTGCCGACCAAGATCGGCACACTTGGAACAGTTTTTGCCTGTTGTGATACCGTAGATCTCAAAGAAAGGTTGAAAAGACAGAGAGAGATTAATAGTAGAAGAAAGTGTGATAAGACCGAGAGCTTAATATTAGAAAAATAAGAAGAAGAACTCGAACTCGCGACTGATTTTTCGTATCAGAGATATGAGTGAGTTTTACACACGGAACAATGCAAAGACTCAACGCTTACGCCCATCAAGCATGAAATGTAAGATTATTAAAGAAGTTTTGTTTTATATGTAAGCTTTTATTAAGAATAACAATAACAATTCCGTGTTTTTAATATAGTACAGCTAAAAAAAAGTTTTAAATACTTACAAAGTATAATATGTCTGATATTCACATGACATTTTTTAAAAACCTTCTAACCAATATTTTACAAAAACGCATGGGGGACGTCTTTTTATGTTATTTTATGTATGATTTTTAATTATAATAAGAGAGTATAAGCTGAAAACTAAATATCTTCTATTATAAAATTGCTTCTTGGCAAATATTTGTTATATATATATTTTTATTTAATTTTATTTTTTAAAGATATCAGTAATACACAATATTAATATTATTCTCAAGTCGATCTACGTTTCGAACAAATCCCACATCTGGAATTCTTATTTTAGTTTGCTTGCTGTAGAAAATATATCAATAAAATAAAGACTGTTTTGTTTGAAGTTCAATTGATTTATTATGTGGTTTAAATTTGTCTATAAAATGGGTGAACATATAGTATTTTTTGTATCTTTAAAAAATAAACAGTTGCTAAACGTCATAAATTGTAATGTTTATGCTTTCTAGTAGCTGTTCGTTTGGTCGCCGTACCAGAAGGATTTGCCTTGCTGGGCTATGGACTGACCGCGCTTAGAGCCCTGTTGTTAGGAAGAGGGCTCTTGTTGTGAAGCTGGTGGTCCAAAGGCAAATGGAGCTGAATGACGCGGTGGATTCTGCGTTTTGGCGCAAAGTTGCTGATTTGGTACAGGTATCCTGCGACCGGAACCAGACTGGTTCCGCTTGGTCTCTGGTGCTGGATAACGTGCCTCAACGTGCCAAGCTAGTGCACGGTTTGTGGCCTTAATCGCTGGCGCTGAGGCGGATGAATAAGCAGCAACTTCCCAGGGTAGAGGCTGCTGCCAGGAGGCGGAAACTACGTTGTTGGGGCCGGACCTGCGAGCAGGCTGGTCAGATTTCAGCCGTGGCTGAGACACCTGGGGATAAGCGCGGGCATGATAGGGACCCGCACGCGCACCTAGTAAGGACAGAAGAGTTAGTTTTCAGTTGTAATAAGATACGCAAGTGATCACCACATACTCTGTACTACTTCCACCTGCTTGCTCTGATGAGGACGCGACGGTAACTCAATTTCATAGAAAGGGTAAGTTTGGTCACGGTGATTTCTGGGATAATGTGACGCAGAACGTTTCTCGCACGCCTCCAGATCAAGTTCGATGCGCTTCTGAGAAATAATAAGCTCACGCAGCGCACTCTCAATCTGCCAGCTGTTCAGAGGCTTCAGCTTGGAGACGGACTGCGTCAGCACAGAGAGACGAGCGTTTTGGGTTTGATTTAGGGTAACCAGTTGCCCGCCCAGAACATTTAGCTTGCGATTGGATGCCTCGGTGATTTCCTTGATGCGTGGCAGATTTTTGAGCTCCACTTCGACATTAATGTGTGATGTCACCAGGCTGTCAAAAGAACATTGAAGTCCATTCAACTGTGGTAGGACGGCGCGAGTTATCAATTTAGTCAGTTCCAGAATGCTATTGTCAATGCCGCGTGCATTTTGGACCACATTCTTCTGGTAGCCATCCAACTTTTGCTCCAGTCCGCTAATCTGTTGTTTCGTGGATAGCTGCAAGCGCGTTAAAGCGCCCAATTCCTTGACCACACGATCCGCACTCAGACTAGACTTGAGAGTTGTATTCTTCAGGGCCTCCACCAGTGCCTCAGTCTGAGCATTGACGTTTTGATTTAATTTTGTTAGCAAAGAATCTACACGATTAATCGCCTGCAACCAGTCGGTCTGTTGATCTAGGCTTTTCTTAATTTGATCATTCGTCCTGTCAATGTGATGAAGAAGTTGCTTTGTCTCGCTTAGTTCTTTGGAATTTTCCTCCAGCAACTTTTCAATCTGTTTGCTCTCACCCGCAGCAGCTGTGCCTGCCAGGATGCAGCCCAGACATAATGTTGTTATTAGAAACAGTTTCATTTCGAAATACTTGCTTGGGTACTGAAAGTACAAGTGCGAGTGCCTTTTGCTGAGCGTTGGTTGAGCTTTAATACGTTTAACATTTGGGTTGCTGCAGACGCACGTGCCAGAGTGCATCTTTAGCTATCTGCTAAGTTTTTTTTCCTGCAAGCAAATCAGCAATAATTTGTGTACGAATTCAAGCGGCAGTGCTGATAAATTCGTTTCAAGCGTTTACCGTCCGTTACAAATCAACAAGTACAGATAACTTATCCGTAACACCGATATCCGACCGCTCATTCTGCTAATAGTTTAAAAGTCACGGTCAAGAAGACAAATAAATTCATTATTTAGCCTAAAAATGATATCTAATTGCCAATACGTAGAATGTAATAAAAAGTACAATATGTGCATTAATTTGAGTTGCAGTGTTGATAAATTCACTTCAAGGAGGAGCAACAAGTACCGACATCGTGCCTCTAGTGCCGATAAACGATTGCTCACCCAGTTTTACGCTCACTATCAGCTGGCAGCTCGTCGCTTTTCAGCTGTTTAAGCGATAAGTACAGGGTGAAAAAGGCAAGTTTCTTCTAGAAAAAGAAGTTAACATACTGTATAAAAATAAATTTTATATTCGTTTGTTTGTATTCTGTGTGTCTATCTTATGATTTACATCTCATAAATAAGTACCCAATACATAGAAAACGACGCAAGCTTTGCCAGCAAAAAACGTGTACAAAGTTCAACGAGCAACGAAAAACAAAAAAAAAACCAGAGAAGATGGAAACCCCAAATACAATTGAGGCTGATGCAACCGCCGAATCCTCATTTCTGGCGGGCGCATTGCGCGAAATATTCTACAGTCCTATGAACCTGGCCTTACTCTCCATCATTTGCTTTCTAATCTACAAAATTGTGCGTGACCGATGCGAAGGACCCGGCGGCCGAGATGCGGCCCAAACGGCCGAGCCTGAGTTGCCGAAGATGCGACGCGATTTCACCATCAAGGAGTTGCGTGCATTTGATGGCAATCAGCCAGATGGTCGGGTACTCGTTGCCGTCAATGGTAATGTCTATGACGTCACCAAGGGTAAACGATTCTATGGTCCGGGTGGACCATATGCTACCTTTGCCGGACGCGATGCATCACGTAATCTGGCAACATTCAGTGTGGTTTCGAACGATAAGGATGAATACGATGATCTGAGCGATCTGGGCGCCATGGAAATGGACTCGGTGCGCGACTGGGAAATGCAGTTCAAGGAGAAATACGATTATGTTGGCAAATTGCTGCGTAATGGTGAGGTGCCGACGATCTATGATAACGATAGCAACGATGAGGATGACAACAAAAAAGACGACTAGACGAGGGAAGTGCGATCATGAAAATCTTTTTCGTTTTGTAACGATGATTAGCAAGAAAAAACCAAAACTTGGGAATTCATTCAGACTGGTTCAGCTATTGCGATCTAGTTATAATACACACATACACACATATGCACACGCACACAACACACCCAGCACACACACTGGCACAGGCAAGCTGTTAAAACATTTAGCAATTAATGGAGTAGTATATTTATAAGATTTACATGTATGTTTTTAAAACCAAAAAATAAACAAATTATTGGTTTATTAAAAACTGTGCACTAAAACTATGCATAACTATCATAAAAAAATAAAACAAATTGTACGGGATCTATTACAAAAACCTAAAATGTCAAATGCTGATTAAATATATTTATATGTATACATGGGAAAACATTGTGCCGTATTTTGTTATTATCGTAAAATAAGCAAATAAGCATTTCAGTTGCGCCTGTACCCAATCCCCTACCACTCTACCTACCAGGAACACTTGATTATAGCTACGCTTATCTTTTTGTAATCGATTGCAAGAATTGTCGCTGTTATCGATATAATGGCTTATTAAAAACGCAATCAATTGCACATTGGTAACAAAAACATACGGCAAGTAAATAGTAATTAATATTATGACACAGAGTGATATAAATCCAAATAAAAGATGGCGCGCCTCAGCAAGCATCATTTTAGTATCAGCAACAGCAGCTGGCGAGGATTACAATGTGAGCTAAATAATCATTTTGATTCAACAGGTTATTTAAAAAAAAAAGGATCTTCATCTCTTGCAGTTACTCATGCTAAAGCGCAGCGAAGCCACTGCCATTCTCCCCAATCATAGTGTGTTTCCCGGCGGTCTGCTGGATGCGGAGGCGGATGAGAGCGTCGCCTGGCTGGATTACTTTGAGAAGTTTGGTGTTTCCCAGGCAGCATTGCGACGGCTTGTGCTAATAGATGAGCACAGGCCGGCAATATTGGCGCCACAGGGCAACGGTTGCTATGATCGCTTTTTCAAGCGATCCAAAGTTTGGGCACGGTGAGTTCAGGGTACACGCAAGAGATTACACTTTACGCCTAATCATTTTGATACAAATTCTTGTGTTTATATTTAGTGAGATAACACTACGGTTGACGGCTCTGCGTGAGTGCTTTGAGGAGGTGGGCATTCTCCTTTGTCGCAGCCGCGAGCAGCTGGAACATTTGGACATAGTTGCTCTTACGGCGCAGTTTCAGCAGCAACATCCCAACTTTGATCGCGAGTCCTGGCAGCGACGTGTGCACAACAAGCCAAGTGAATTTCTGCATCTGTGTCGTGAATTGCAAGTCGTGCCGGATCTATGGGCGTTGCACGAGTGGTCCGCGTGGGCCAGTCCAGCGGTTATAAAAAAAGGGTGAGCTGGGGACAAGGAAAAGTGTCAATAAGCAGTGAATAACAGAATACATATTTATGCATATGAATTATGAATATTATTGACCAGAGACCGTATGTTTCTATAAATGAAATCTCTCTGTGTCAATATTTTAATTTTTTAAACATACTTCGATTACATATAATTACTGTAAATAATGGTAAACCATCAACATGTTCGTAATATTTGAATAACATCTAATATGTATATTGAATACTTCATTGCAGTTATAAGCTGAAAACTCTACCTTATAGATGGCTACGGTGGCCAGCTATACTTATGCTTTTTTAGTTTAATTTTATATTATTTAATTCCTTGCAGCTATGAAACAGTATTCTACATGGCCTTTGTGGACACTCAACTCAGTCTGCTGGTGGAGCCAACTGAGGTGATGGATAGTCTGGTTAGTTGTTGTGTAACACTCTCGTCTGCAAACAATAAAATATTTAATCTTCCTACAGTGGCGCACTCCCTTGGAATTGCTGCACCTGCATCTGGATGGGGAGCTTTTTTTCTTGCCACCACAAATCTATGAGCTGTTGCGACTGCTGTGCATCAAGGACTTCCACAAGTTACTTGAATTTGCAGCGAAGCGCAGCAAATTGGGCACAACCATGTTTCTGCCCGTTGCTTATAGATGCAGCGATGGCGTAATTTTTGTTTTGCCAGGTTCGCTTTCTTTTTTGATTTAGCTTTTTTTTGACAATGTACTAATATTGACTTATTCTGCAATCAGGTGATGATCTCTATGTGCCCGAGCCACAATTATCCACAAATTTCATTGAGCTTAAAGAAACCATCGCAGAGCTGCGAGACCGCTCCAAATGCGTCCATCGGTTTAACTTTACTGATCCGGATCCTATTTGTAAAGTACACTTGAATTTCCCTGCTTTAAATGGTCACTTGCCACCAAAGAGTTTCCCAGTCCAGCTGCACAAGCTTTAAGCATCGTCTACAGCTAAATGGTGAAAAATTAAGCAACGAAATTTGATTGCTGTTATATTTGACTATACATATTACACACGTATTTATTGATTAAACAAAATTGTTTAATGTTGTTAAAAATAAACTTTACAATCTTATTATTGCAATTATAATTTTAATTTTAGTAAAGTTTTTCTAGAGCAATTTAAAATTCTTTATTTAAAAAATAATAATCAATTTCTGAATTCATGTCAAGTTTATAATAATGATTCTAATTTATGGAGGGACTAATTTGGTGCAATTTAGTTTAAAGTAATGTGGATAATTGGAATCAGTTTAAATATGATTTAAGGTCTTATACCTTTGCAGACGCTACTAATATTTTATGTTAAAGATAAACTTCTCTGCCATTATAAATTATATATATTCGTTTGCAACTATATTCAAGTCAAGATATATCCGTCAATCTGTTTCTATGCGAATACTATTTATTAATAAATATTCTTTTCCAGCTTTTAGCTATACAAACGTATTAAGTAAGCTCTCTATTTATCCCATTACCTCAGCAGTTTTCTATCCCAGACCCTCAATAAGTTAAGCTGCTACTCCTGGGGTCATTGGGGTCCAATGTAAATGTGACCGCTGCTTAGCATAGATAAGAATTCTTAATGTGACCCATAAACGGGTGCCGCTACAAATTGTTATTTTGTTATTATTATTTTAAGCGGATTTTCGTGGGTCGCGCAGCGCTCATCAAATTCTGAACTTTAATACGAATTTTATTGTCAAGGTTTTTAATTAAAAAAACCTAGTTTAAGACAAACATAAGTTAGCTTTAGATGGAGGAACCATTTCCCAAGTATGTGCCGAAGTACGCACATCAAAAGCGCAAGTCTATGCATATTCATAGCTGCATGGAAAATGTATATATTCGACGAGGATGTCGCTGCCCTTGAGCTGGGGGCTGAAGCCACCAGTGAAACCGCAAATCAGACCGAGCACATAATTTCGTCCCATTAAGGATGCATTTAAATCACTTTGCGGTCCAACCCCCGCCTGGCTCAATGCCGCCACCTGCCGTGTGACTTTGTGCGCTTTACAGTCCGCAATCTGTCCCCTCCACCCCCCTCCCACATCTGTCGGGCGCGCTTAAAAATCAAAAACTCTCTACTCCTCCCTTGACTGGTGCGTGTCTGGGCAACTGTTTGTTGTGCATTGTTCACCAGTGTGCCCAACCCTCAAGAGTGAACTTGAGCTTGTGCTTGAGGGGTTGGCTGTTGTCTGCTGTGTCGGTAACAATTACTTCGTTTAATTTAACCTTTTGTGGGTTTTCCGACGTTTATTGTTGTGCTGTGTGTTCATTTAATATCGATTAATTATGCTATTATGTTCACAGGAAGTCACCATTATTATCAAGCAATTATCATTGCGAAACACTATTCCGTTTAGTTGGCAGCGCCACCTGTTAAGTAGGTGGCAAAGCTGCTCATAAATTACAAAATAAATTAAAATATGCGACAAACGCCGAGCAGCCAAGCAAAGCAATGAGTTATGAGCTGTTTCGAGCTGCTTGGTTTGCTCCAAATCCGCTTAAATTGTAATAAGACGTACGTCTGGCTTGGCAAAATTATGTATGCCACAACGACAGGTTTCTTGATTTATGCAGCCATCTTGAAATACACCTCCATCCCCAACGAGCTCCCCCTTCCATGGCTGACTATAATTGAATTTTGAGCTCATTTTCATTTCCGTTTTCAACATAATGCTGATTTACGTGGTCCACCGATAAGTGTGGTGCCAAGAAATTGGCTTATTAATTGCCCAGAACATGGACATAGTCAAAAGCCAAAAATGCATATCACGTACATTTTTCTGCTTTTGTCAAACCAAAGCCCAATTATAGTGATTATTGTAATAGGCAGACTTGCCAACACACACACACAGATACACACAGAGTGTAGTGTAGCCAGTGCTGCAAGTGACATGAATACGAAAAACTGTTGGTAATCAATGCGACATCAGGTTCACAGTAATTGGCAACTCGAAACGAGCCTTGACAGCCATTAAAAATGCCGCCACAGACGACTTCCCACGGGTATAACTAAACTAACGGTATAACACTTGTACCTAAATCCAAAGACACCTCCCCCTACGCCCTACCCATCCCACCCCCCTTGTGATGCTACCAGTTCGAGATTTATTTTTATTGTGTGCATTGTTTGCACTCGACTTGAGCACACACAACTCCCACTGTTTTTTGTATTTTTTTTTTCTTGCGGGCGACTAAATGAGTATTACCGCAATAAATCGCCGCAATTCATTTAAGGGCGGCCAACCCTTAAATCAGCAGTTGCAAACTGTTGATGAGCGCCGCACACACACCATCAACAGCACACACACATAGACACACACACCCAGCAGACCGTGAACCTGTTACGGCATTTTCTACTCTCATGTCAAATTGTCACTGGGGACCCAAACATGAACATGAGCCAAGGAACAAGGACTAAGGACCAAGGACCCAATCGCCGGCAGCTTGTCGAACAAATTGCATCAATTGACTTGCGTGTTCAACATTATGGCAAATTGTGGGTGGTTGCCGACAGTTGGGAGAGACTAATGTGCTACACGATTTTCTAATGATTTCTTTATTTTAGTGGCTTTTAGATTTACTTTCCTTGGATCCGCCAGCAAGTGTTGAAAGATCAAATTGATGTCATCGTTATCACCTCTACCGATATACATTACAGTTCGCAATGCCTAAATGCAAATTTAATTCACATCTCATATGCAGTGTAAACAAATATGGCAAAGAGACAAAAGACAAAACAGTGTTAGAAAACAATGGACAGGTGTCGCCGTGTTGGCATGCATACATCATGCAATGGAAGTCCCTAACACAGACAGCTTGCATATTAATTCTGGAATGTGGGAAAGTTTGAATGTGTGTAAACCTTCCCATAAAACATAATTGTCTCCAACACGAGAGTGAAAGGGATAGAGTGAAAGAGAGGGCGTTGCTGTTTTTGTAAAATATGAATTATGCGCTTGCTCCAATACAATATATATGTTTGTTGTTCTTTTCTTGCGTTAATTTTTACGACTCTCTTGTGCGTATAAGCTCTCATACCTGAACAGCAGCAGCAGCAGCAGCATCAGCAGCAGCAGCAGTATCCGCCATGATTGCGTTTTGCTTTGCGCTGTTGTTTTTGTTTTTGTTGTCGGGAGTTGACTGCTGTTGCTTTTGTCCCTCTACAAACACAATCACAGCTACAAACACTTGTAATTCATTTTCCAGTCTCGGGCCTGCGCAAAAGCCATGCTGGGAAAACTTTGTATTTTTGTTTTTTTCTTTGTTTTTGTCGGCTACATTGGGGTAGGTGGTGTCTGCTGAGGTAGTGTCGCCCTGCCCCTCCCCTTCCCCTACTACACCGCTGCCTGGCATTATGTTGTCACAGATTTCAATTGCATTCCATGGAAAGACTACACACACACACACACTTAAGCACTTGCACATTTGTTTCTCATGTGCAAAATTGCAATTTTGTTAGTGTTGTCACTTTTAGCATTTTTCCCTTGTCTGTGCAAAAATTGTGACCTTGTAACTTGGTTTTAAATACTATTGTGAATGCGCATTTTTTGGAGGCGCTATGTTTGAAGCTGCAATTGAAAACAAGCAGCAGTCCAAAACTTTCTCATCTTGTCATAAACTTGGCCAACTTTTTGAAGTTTTAACCAATCAAATTGCTGGTCACATCTCAAAAAACAAAAAAAAACTTCAGAGTAGTCGCGACCCTTTTCAAAATCCATTCAATTTGGCTGACATAATGCGTAGCATGTGCGTCTCATATTTCCGGGACTGGGGGTGAGGGGTTGCCAGCATTTAAGAAACCATAAATTTGACGGCAATAACGGATAAAGTATGTTTATTTCGATATTAGGCTAAGCAGCAAGCGGCCAGGCTCGTAAAAGAGCTAAGAAAAAAAGAAGAGAAATGCGACATTGTTAAGGGTTCAAGATTTACAAACTTCCTTCTCAAAACTCTTTAACACTTGATTTCACTTTCTGACTATGTCATGTTACATCAGAGCCGGGGTTGCAGGCTGGCAAGGGGCAAGGGGGACGTGTGTGCGGCATATGAATATGAATTGTAATAGATTTAGATAGGGATCAGAGCCAAAACTGTGAAAGGAACAGCCGCACCGTAAAATCTAACAGAATTTATAAATAAAAAAGAAAATAGAAGAGATAACTTTGAAAGCGTTTTTGGACAAGCAGCTTAAGGAATACAAAATATTGTAAAAAGTTGAAAAGAAATATTTTGCTAAAGAAAATTAATTTCTTTTCGTAATGAGAAAAGAACAAGACTTAAGCTAAATGAATTTTTGTAAAGCGAAAATGCCAACAAAATTGATATAGCATTCAATTCAAGCTTAAGCTCAAATGCCTTTAAAAATCTGAACAATTTAAAGCATATCAAATTTGACACTTGCACAGACTGAAAAATATAATACAAAAAAAAATAAAATAAAGACGTTGATAAAAATTATATGGCACTTGCCACGTGTCGTTGATTGTGCAGCAACAACAACAACAACAAGCAGCAGCAAAGTGTGAAAAAATACCGGCAATGGGCCTGAAGGACTCTATAATATGGGCAACACGCCCCTTGCCCAGCGTCTTCATGTCCTGCCAGTTGATGCGTGAAATATTCTTCACTTTTTCTTCTTTTTTTTGGTTAGGCTGAAAATTTAATTCGTGCGGAAATTCAGTCAATTTAAAAGGCGCTCTATACACACACTCACACACGCACACACACATACGGAACGTTACAGCACCAGAATGAGGGCGTCGCCTTTTGGCACGCCCACTTTGCTAGCGGGGTTCATTGTATCCCTTTTGTAGACGGGCTGTTTAATCCGTTTTATTGTGATAATAAAACTACAATACAAATTGTTTGAATGAGATTGAACAACATTTGAATTGAGCATGAAATGATGCCCGGCTCCTGACATGGTTCGGCTCAAGGATTCCATGCCAGTTGTCGATATTTATAGATTTTTGTTACACGTCTGCAAACCACTTAGTTGAAGAACACAGCATTTCCTGTGCAGGATTTTTTCTTTATACCAATTTTCTTTTATATTTATAAGCAGATTATTTGAATGATTTTTGGTGAATAGTGCAGCAGAAATGTGTTTATATTATATCAAATATATAGAGGTATTTAACAAATTTATAAATATAAATATAATAGTTTGTCCTGACTGATTCGTGAACGATTAAGGACGAGTAAGCATTTCCCATCTTATCTTAAGCGTTGCAAACACAATTTTCAGTCAAGTTTAATGTTAAATTATTTATTTTAATCCATGCTACTTTATTCTAATAGCTTACATATTTAAATTTTAACATTTTTAACAATTTTAACATTAAATTTAGTTAAATAACATTTAAAATTGTATTAAATGAAGTTGAATCAATCCTATCATGTTCATTGAATCTATCAAATTGGCTGATTGTCCTCTGATAGATTGTAAATAAATTATAAAACTCAAATTGCGTAGTTTTTAAAAAGCGTATCACCAAAGACAATATGTAGTGTACTACGTTATTTTATATATATAGTATACAGTAACTTGAACTGTTCTTCACACTCTCACAACTAAGCTATCTGTATTATGCTTTCTCCACAGAGATCGCCTTTTTAATTATTTACAGGGTATTTGGTGTTGCTATAATGTTTTAAAATATTAAACTTGTAAAACTTAGACTACAATCTCACAAAATAGCAATTTGAAATCAAGCTTTGGGTGTTTTATTTGAATATTGTCTAGTGTTCCGATTATTATTATTCGGGTACTGAACTTTAAGTAAATCTGTGATCAGTCCAATTTGTAAGAAAGCTTCTTGGACTACTGAGAACAACAATTTACAAAAAATGTTTTTAAGGTTGTCGAAGTTGAATAGTTGAATGATCAAATATCAGCTGATATTTCAACAAATATAATTAATAAATATTAATACATTGTTGTTTTCTTATCATTTAGCAAGAGTTCTGCCAGTAACTTTGCTCAAGCTCAAATATTTGCAACTCTCAAGATTTATGCACTAAGAGTATTCAAAGCATCTTCAGCAACATTTTCGTTTCTGAAAGTGAATATTTTATAACTGAAATCAGTAAATTAGTTTGAACTGAGTTGTGTAAACTCATAAAGATGTTGTATTAATTATATTTGGCAATGCACCACGGCTAAAGTCCATTAAAGAGATGCCATAAAAATGGCCCAGAAACAAGGTCAGATGAGCCGAGTAGAACCTTTTGGCTGAGTTCTTCTGGTGTCCGTTTATAATCTACATGTTTATGGCTATTTGCGTTTTGACCTCCGCTAAGTCGAGATAAGCCATAATTTGATTAAGCCCACACCCCCCTCCCCCTTTTCCCCTCGAGGGGGCAATGTGTTAAGTGAATAAAAATATGTAAAGCATAATTCAAACAAGGCAAAGGCTTATGGACATGCACATAAAACGGAATGTGTGCGCATCCTAAACGGGTTGCGGATCCCACCTCCCACCACCTATTCCGCTAACCCACCAAGTGGTCAGCTTGACCAAGCATGTGTGTCTGTCCGTGTGTGTGTGCGGCCTTGTTTAACCAGCGATTATGGAAATTGTTATCCTGCTGGGATGCTGGGGAGCAAAAGATTTGCAGTACCAGATAGGCCAAATGACACGTAGCTGTGGCCAGGACCAAAAGGACCCGCATAAAGTGGGTGACACCCTCTAAAAAATATTTGTTCACACATGTGGGCATGGCATGGAGAAGGACCAGGAGCAGGAGCAGGAGCAGTCATGGTCCTGACTTTTATGTTGACTGACCAGCGGCGTTGGTCGCTGCAGTCACGTGTGAAGTTTTCTTATTTCACTTTTTTCACCACACATAAATTGCATTTGTCGAAAGGAGGAAGGAGACTGGGTGGTGTGGGGAAGAGTTGGCGTGGCACACCACCCACACTACCTGCAACCCCCTGCGGCGTGCTGCGCCTTGTGCTATTTAAACTAAATCAAGTTCCGAGATATCAGCGTACAAATTGGCAGCCAAGTTGAAACTTCAACGGGCGTCCATAAAAATAATCATAAACGTTTATCACGTGGTCCGAGGACAACAAAGGCGATGGACACCAACGGATGAGAGAAACGTGCAGGCCGAAGATGAGCAGAGACACGATTTTGATGAAAAGGATACGGCGGAACGTGACGTTCGAATCGAAATGTGTCTTCCTTTGTGGGTCAGCGTGTTTGCCTGCCAGGAAGTTGAAGAGGAAGACGAGACGAAGATGAATCATAGGGGAAGGCATCCGGATATTTGAAAGAAAGGATATTGGTACCCCTCTGAGGCAAGTTGAGATAGGAGCTAGCAAGATTAATTAGGTTTAATAATGGGAAAGTGAAAGCTGATTAACATCTTAAGAGTTTCGGAGAAGAGTTAGTCTAAAAAAGTGCGAGAAGGGCTGTAAATTTTGCAGGAGCTTTGAAGAATTGGTATATAGAAATGATGTAAGCAGATGGAAAAGAAGCACAAAAAAAGACTGAAATACATAAACAAAAATTATGCAAATATGGTTTTTATAACCCCTTACTTATATTAACAAAAGGAGCATTGAAATTAGTGAGATTTACGCATTGTCTGAATTTCTGCAGTGACTTGTAAATCGCCGACTGCTTAAACTGAAATGCCATCCCCTTTGACACCCAAACCTTAACCCAAATTGCACTTAAGTGTTGATTTAACTGGCAACTTCCGGTTGCAGATTGTGCGTGAGTCTGGTCACATTGTTGTTGAAACAATGTGCACTTAATAAAGCAATGCAAATGATTTTACCACGCAACACACACACACACACACACACACACTCGCACACACACATGCAGTGCCAAGTTAACCACATATGACAAGTCTTTGGTCTCTGGTCTCTCGTCTGCAATTAAATGTTGGCCAACTCTCACAACCCTCGAGGCACTTGCTCAACGAATACCCCTGGCTGTATTTACATGAAATGAGGGTCATTAAGTTGCCCAGTTCGACAGTTTATCGATGAGAATTGTTGTGTCACCCTCCTCCAGTGGTTCCCTGTCCACGGTTGTTGTTGATGTGTGCTAATCTCTTAATGCGTTTAGCGCACATTTCTATTTGCTTAATGAATTGTTACCGAATACATTCATTTCCATTCTTATTCCCGTATTCGTATTCGTATTCGTATTCGCATTCACATTCATTGATTCATTTACCCAGCTCATTGCTGGGTCATTTGTCGGCGTTTGTCTTTTGACTTCCAGCCTTGGTCGGCAGCAGAAAGGGGGAAAACGGGTGGCTGTAGGCTAAAGTTGTTGCCTGATTTCGAAATGGGCCAACAGTTAGCCCAATTAGGTTGATTGGGACATGGTCACTGTCAAGTTGGAGAGCGGATAAATTCGAAAATTAGAAACTGTTTGATTTTTGTGTTTTAATTCAGTTTAAATATGTATAGCATTCTGAAAATATAATATAATTTTGCTAGTTGGGGAATATAACTCTGTTTTATAGCAATTTATAGCAGACTAGCTAAAGTTTCCGAATCTTCTGAATTGGAATGGGTTAGAGTCCAAATTAAAAACGAGTTATAACAAAGTAATAATTTATTTAATTAATCAGCTTAAATTAAAGTATTCGACTTCAAATGTTTTAAGACACAGTTTACTTAAACTGAATAACAAAATTAACTATTTGCAACTGATTTATAGCAGTTAATATGTTTTGCCTTTGTTTCCCTTCGACCATTTTATCAAGCATATTTTCACTTAGTCACCCCGCTGTTTTATCCGCCTTTCTTGTCCATTTCAAGATCACGCTTCAGTGCTTCGGCAACAGCAAAAGAAAGTAGCCCAATTATCCAGCCACATATGACGTGAATCCCATTGTATGAATGTCCTTTTTGGTATCTGTGTATCTTTTAAATGCAGCCGCAACATATCTATAAACAATAATTTTATTGCCCTGCCAAGGATGGGTTCGATGTGAGCGATATGCAGCCATTGGTTACGGCATAAATTACAATCAAAATGAATTGATATGCGTGTTAATAAAGGCCCAGCCAAACAGTATAACAGACAGACAGGACAGACAAACAGACGTAAAGGCAAGTGAGTGGGCGGGGGGGGTCTGGCGGTGTGGCAGACAGGAAGTCTGGAAGTTTGGCAGCAGCCACCACGAAATGGCGGCATTTCGATTTTACGCTTTTATGATTTCTCGATTTTCGGCCCAGTCGTCGGCTGGGGGGCAAAAAGCTGAGAAGCTCGCCTCAGCAAGAGTTTGAGTTTCGGTCTCACTTAATTAATAAGCTCTCTGTGTGCGTGTGTGTGCGTGTGTGTGTTTGTATGCTAAATATTTGCCAGGCATAAATTAAAGAGAGCGAATCCCTGTTTACAGGGCAGGTACAGTTGCCACTCACACACACACACACACCAATTAACAAACTTTGCAATGTGGATGATTGCATAATTGTGTACAGGGCCGGCGAGGCCATTCAGCAAGTGTATGTAATTCAATATATTAATTAAAACATCAAATTGCATTTTATGCGAGCACAATAAATAAATTTAGCGACGGCAAAGAACAACAGCACTTAATGCTGATCTCTGCAATCGATTTTCTCTATATGGACACTCAAAATTTCAATATTGGGTATATTCAGTTATATTATTTCAATTACATATCAATTTAAATGAACATACATATATGTATAAATATTCATTGTATACATATATTTGGAATACTATAAAATAATCGACGATTCTATTTGCATTTATTGCTTATTAATCATTATTATCAGTAAATGCAATCGTATTATCTGCACATATTTGTAGTTCGAATACAACTATTTCTAACTTTACAAGTTTTTCCAATTTTCGAGTTCTTTAATGCGTATTTTCCATTCAGGATGTTTTTAATCGATATCCTTATCGATGAACTTACCTATCGAGATATATCTATTCGATATATGTATAGCAATCTACTCGTCACTCAAACTGTTCTTTAACCGTTCTCTTATAGGCCTCTTCCTTATAGGTGGTTTCCACTCGATATTGTCAAAGTACTCTCCATATATATATATATGTATCTACTCACCACATTTACACATAAATACCAGGTACTATTACAGTCGTTCCATTGATTTCTTTCATTTTTTCTTATTTCGTTTTTCTCTCTGGCTGCCCTTTAAATTATTGCAAATTCAGCGCTAAAAACAATTTGCGCAAACTTATTTATTTTTTTTTTGTAATATTTTTTTTTTCCATTGTTAGTTGTTGGTTTGATAACATTATGCTGTCGAAATTGAAATGCAATTTATTATAAACATTTCAGGAAAATGTTCGAAAAGAATTGCGTTTAATTGTAACCTCATTATGCGCTGAATTTAGCGTCATTGCGGCGCGTGCACTTCATAGCTACTTTGGCTCGTAGAAAAAAACTAAAGAAAATAAAATTCATATACATATATATATATATATATACATATATTATTATATGTAAACTCAACCTGAGCCATTAAGTGCAAGCGCAATCAGTTTTTTAGTTTTCCGCCCGCGGTTCATTGACCGACACAGACGGCCCCAGAACGCTGACACGAGCACTTCACAAGCAGCTGCCCCTCGCTTCTGCGCCCCTCTTAAGCCATCCCCTTAACGTTTTGCAATCGTAGCATGTCTTTCATTTAATCAGCACAAATCGTCAGGTCTACAAACACAGCATTCCCCAAACCCCCTCAATTCTTCTGGACAATCATCTAGCCAGATGCAAAGATTCACTGGTTACGTTCGGAAGTTCGTCTGGGAAATCTAACCTCGACTAATGTTTGAGCACATTTTGTTATGCTCGCTTTTCAGTTGTCAAATCTAATTGTTTACCAGACTTGGTCATCGGACAGAGTATCTTTGTTTATGTTCCCACGCTTGACAATTCGATTAGACTGTGATATGTAGAACATGACACTGATTGTGAACAAACATGGTACTGATTGTTTCTTTTTATTATGGTAAGTAAACACGTCTCAATTATCTGAAATATGCAGTATCTATTGATATTCTGATATTATATAACGTAGTTTATTATTTGAAACTTCATTTCCGATAGGACTTTGATTTCTTCAGATAAAGAAACAATCATATTGTATAACATTTGTTTAGTCTAGTTTACGAAATGTTCCAAAGATAGATACCATCTCTGCTTCATATTTTTGAGTTTTATTTAGCATTTTGAGTTTCTATTTTTTTTTTAGGAATGTGTTTTGATCTTATCAGAAATATTTCTTCTGAAAACATTTGTATATCTTTGAAATGAACACATTCCTTGTGGATTTTCCGGGAATCTAGCAATGTACAACTTTTTTCTATCTGTACTTATAGTTTACACATAAGAGAAATATCATATCATATATGTCGTGAGCTATATTATTATTATATATATATATAGGTGTACTCATTACTCATCTACTTTTTATTATGCTGTTGATGTTTGTTGTTGGCATTTTATATAAGACCCAAAACAGCTACACAAATCTGCCAATTCGGCGGAAAGCAGACACCAAAAACAAAAACAAACAAACAATAATTATATATATATATATATATTTAAAGCAAAAAATAACAATAACATACATATATGCACCTGCAACTACCTGGTTGTGGCTTGAAGCTACCGCATTGGCTTCAAATTCGGCTATGGTTCTGCTCAACCTTCTTCATCGAAGGTTGGTCCAAAACAGTTCTTAAAGTAAACCACATTGAAATGCTACGAAAAACTTTGCGAAACCTTTTCGCCATGTTACTAGTTGGGTTTACTTGTATGGAGAGGGCCATCCAATCCTCATATGCTTAGCCAGTGAACCGAAGACGACCTCAGCCCGAAAAAGTAGACTACCAAAAAGAAAAAAGAAGAAAAAAACGAAGAGAAAATAAAAATGTAGCAAAGCCGAAATGTGATTTAATTTATTATTACAAACGTTAAAAGGAGTCCATGGAGTCCACTGAGTCGATTTACGGCAGAGCATCAATACTATCTGGGCTAGGGGAGGACTGGCAAATGAGTTCCATTTATATCATTGGTCATTACGGAAATTATGCGAGCCCCGTTCGACTATCTCTCGACTCAACTCGACCCGTCCTCAGGCAGGCGCACGGAAGCGGTATAAAGCGATAAAGATACATTGCAAACGGAAGTGGATATGTATGAAAATCGCCTTAGGGACAAAAACTGCACGGGACCAAAAAAAAAAAAAATAGATATTGGAATGTGCGAGTTTGAATGACACGGAATTCAACTGTCCGGTCCAGTTCAGTTTAGTTCAGTTCAGTTCAGTCCAGTCCATTGGGCCGTGGGGGAAGTCGTAAAAAACAGCACAGCAGCCCATCAATAAAACTGCAAGACAATGCTACACACACAGAATGGGGCGCAACAAAAAAAAAGAAAGAGAAAAAACAGAAAAAAGAATATACCCAAAAGCGTGTCAGACATGGGCATGAGCAAAATGCTCACAAGTGGGTTTATTTTGAATGGATTTTATGCTACGGCTGACGATGCCAGCCGGAGATATGCGCTGGCACAGAGCTGACAAAGAGAGCGTCTAGATTATCAATGCTATCTTAGATTTAAAGTTTAGATTTAACTGTAATACAAGCCAGGAAATCAGTCAACATATGCCATAAGTTTAAGTTTAAACAATGCATTTAGGCAAGTTTGCAAAATGCAAAATTTGAAGTTAACATCTAGCTGTTAGAATACAGCACTGGAAATGTTATGCAACTGTTAATAGGCTGTGGAAATATGCTAAAGCCTGCATATGCAATTTTTAACTAACATTTTAAATGTCATTCAAACGGTTATACACTAAACTAACTGTAAAGTCATTTCGTTGTCACAAACTGTTATACGTGAGAACCAGTTAACTCATATCATAATGAAAGTGAAACGTGTGAATAAAGCCAAATAACTCATGCTTAACAAGCATAAAAACTGTAATACAATTAAAACAATGTTAATACAAATGTTATGAGTGTTGTACAACGCTTGTTATCGCTTCTTGTTAGTATATTACTAAGATCAAACGCTCACCAACTGTTATACGCGGCAATAAACTAACAAGAACATGAAAACTTTTTATATAGATGAGCTGTGCGAGTGTTTTTCTCCCCTTTGGCACACAGAAACATTTAGAATTTTCCCATTTCCCACACATACGTCAATGATTGATAAGCATTGGTCGAAACTTTTTGGCATTTGTCGTTTAGCGCGATAAATTTCGCTTTTTCATGCTGCTTCGAATGAGATTTACGAGCATATTTTGCCGCAAACTTTTTCCCATACAGCAAGTTGAACAAATGCGTCAACTAATGAACTAATGAGCTTTTGAAGCGCCACCAAAATGTTGCAAGTGGAGCGCTTCATTAGCCTAATGAGTGGCTGAGTGGCTGCGCTGGAGAGGAATGACGCGGCAAATGAGTGGCCCAGCAAGAGATGTCTTAACGATTTAAGGTTAAAGTCAGTACGTTCAATTTGAGCCCCAATACCAACCCCCATCCACACCCCCAACACCAGCCCTGCGCGCCCTTCGACAATGTCGCCCGCTACGTGTGCCGCATGCAAACACGATAAAAATAGACACACGCAAAAAGAGACAAAAAGAGAGAAAAGAAACCAGGAAGCCCCCAATCATGCGATTACATGTGTGAACTATCGATTGAATTAAGACAAAAACGCAACGAGCCAGCGGGGGGGCGGGGCAGGTGGCATGTAGCCACTTAAGCGCGTCGCCGTCCACTTGAGGCATAAAAAAGGAAAGAAGTGAAAGAGGGGTGGGGAGAGACGAACAACCCCAGATCTCAAACCTCATCCAAGTCATCGTAAGGCGCCGTCAACACGTCGCACTGCAGGCATAAAAACAGTACGCAGCATAATCAAGCCAAGTGTGTGTCTGTGTGTGTGTGTGTAATAAACGTTGACAACTTTCCCGGTCACCGCCACAGCTCCCCCCCTGTCCAAAATGCCCGATGGCTGTGATTATGCCCACGAACCGGAGACCCTGCCCTCATGGCAATTGTCATTGCCACTTTTCACCGTGTCTATAAATTTCATATTTGACGAGCTGCGTACTGCCCCCAGCACTTCCCTGGCTGACCCCTCATCCAATCGTTCCCCATCACTCAAGGCACTCTTCTTTCACTTTATCCCAAACAGCCAAGGAAACTTTGAGTGCTCGGCGATTTGCATTAGAATGCAATAATTATTGTTTAATATGCACTTGAGGCCAGGCAAATGTCGCAGCAATTGAATGCTCTTTGAGCTTGAAAAATATTGGAGAATTTAGGTATTTAAAAAAGCAATAAAAGCTAATACCTAATATAGGTTGTCGAAGTGGTCTCAGAGATTTGTAAACATGCCAACATATTCAATATATATTCGTAATTTTACAACTTAAATGATTCAAATGTTTATTTCTTTTGCTTTTTATTTGTTGTAAATTTATTAATGAATTTCTTTTACATTACATGGAGAAGATTTTTTCAATAGTTTTTCATTTTTATGCACAATTTACAATTTTTCTTATTTTACAATATTTTCTAAATGCTATTCGACCAGTTTGTCAACTTCCAGTTTGTAGACAAAAATTGAACTATTTCTTTACTGTTTCCATTAAATTGAATGTTTGTTGTTTTTTTTATTAATGGTCTCTTTTCAATCGTCGCATGCGCCGCTTTCATGCCAAAATTCGTAATTCGACACTTCCTGCTGGCCAACATTGCCAGAAACCAGGCAGGGCCATAACGATAAGCAAATAAGCAAATGAATACTAAAAAAAATAAGAAAAGAAATCAAAATAAAATGGCCACTTGATGGACACTGTCAAAGCAAACATTATGAAGCGCACTTATATATACATATTGCACACAACATATATATGCGATAAATCAAATTCGACTAAAGAATTCTTGCGCAACTTTATCGCATTTGTCGTCTTCGACGTAGACGTCCAAGTCTCGTTCTCCATTACATAAAGACGAGCCGAAATCCATGGAGGGCTTTTCTGTGCTTGCTTGCCACACAGGAAATTCACAAAACTGTGCACAAATAGAAAATATAACTATATTGATCGACTAGAGGATACTCTTTTAACAACACCTGAATCAATTTTATCAAGCAACATTATACAACTAATTTTATTTCTTATAATTCTGAAAAATATTTCATGAATGGCCAAAAATTGAAAGACAACGCTAAAAAATAAAGTTTGCTATATAATCAAATTTTTTGAAAGACATTCTGATTAATCTATACACCAAATCCCGGAACTTCATCTGCTCCCTCAATACAATGGACTTATAGTGATTGAATATCTACATTCTAATGGCCAAAAGCCAACACTCTCCACTTTCAACCGCATTTATACAGGGTAAAACCCAAAACTGTTTTAGAAGAACAGTGAAAACAACTGCTGCTCAATGAAAACAAACAAAATTTGAAAATTCGGCATCGAGTATTGCATTTAGAAATTTTTATTAATGAACTCGATGGGCTCGAACCGAGATCTTGGCGTCAACTTCACCGAATTACGCTGAGGTTCCCCCAGCTCCGAGCCAGAAATCGGGAGCTGTTTATAAACAAAGACGTCGCCTGCTGTTCATCTGCATGTTGTTGATGTGGATCACTGTAATCCAATCCTATAGCCCGGCTGTCCAAAGATCGCAAATTATAGGGGCAAGTGGCAATCATTGATATTCATTTGTTTGTTGACACAATTCTCGATCCTTGCACTTTCCAATGCAGATGCTGGACGACGTCTCAGTTGGTAAGTCGTTCTATTTGTTTACTTTGGCATATCGAGTTTTGCAACTGTTGCTGGTGGTCGCTTTATCAATGCCGACAGACCACACAAAATTGATTCCCTGGAAACTATATGTGTATATGGAGGCTGTGGCTACCCAGACAGAGAGCTAGAGAGCAACTAAACATAATCTTCTTTTTGTGATTGAGTTTACCAAAAGCAATCCTATTCAGGTGAAAGTTATCTTAGTTGGTAGCAAAGACTGTATATCTAAAAGTTTTTAACCAATTTATAATTTTATGTTCTCTTTTTCTTGGTACATCTGTAAGAGAAATTTGTCATTTATTTTAGACGGATTGGCTCAGAGATTTGGGCTTTTTATATAAGCTAACATGTCCACTTGTGACTCGAATATTTATTTTTAACCCAATCATAGGTAATCAATAAAGTCAACAGGTTCAAATTCGTTGAATGTAGAAATGTCTCTGTTGAAGCCGATTGAGTGCAGTTCTATATATAACGCATTGATTCGTTACCTTGTAGCCAAGTACAATTCACTAAGTAAAAATAGCCCATTTGAAATTAACCTTTGCTTGTCATTATATTACCTGATTAAGCCAATTTCGATCGAATCTCTCTTGAGAGCTTACAATCAGCTGGTTGCTCTTTAGTCAACATATTCAATTTGAATCATACTCAAATAGGTCAAAATTAAAGTCAAATCTCGAAAAGTTAACTTGTGATGATTAATTTTGGATTTATACGTATATATATATATATTTATATATAGTATGAAACTAAGTTTATTTAAATAAAAAACACATGCCCAGATTCCTTAGATTCTTACAGTCAGTCAGAAATTCAAATTGATCCAATTCTCAAATCAAATCTGCTTGGTGCGTCTTCAATAAATAAAAATTAAATTATATTTATATGTATATCTGATATATATTTATATTAAATGAAAAACACACTTAATACGGTTTTATTTTGAAGATTGTTTTTTTTGTTTGCATTTATTACTAGTTTCATTATGCACACTTAAGAGCTATTCACAATTGTTGTCGTAATCAGTATCGTATTCTTTACTTGTTGTTTTATTATATAGACAGACATCGAAGGTTTAGCTTAGAATTTATACAATTTGCTTTGTATTTACAATATTTGTTTTTGGTTTTATTTATTTTGTTGTTGTTGCTTGCTATTTCATTGAGTTAATTACATATATAGGACTTGTTTTTATTAGTATTTCCAACAGTTTCGAGTGCTTGTGTTTAAAACATAATACAACCTTTAGTTTATAGTTATTGCATTTTGCATGGGCTTCAAGGAGTGTGTGTGTGTGTGTGTGTGTGGATGTGTGTGTGGATGTGTTGGTGTATGTGTTGGGTTTATATGATATGGAAACCAAATGAAAGCGTCTGCTATGAAACATGCTATACAGCTATTTAGCCTAACCCTACATACATACATAAGTATTTATGGGGTGTACGATATTTTTTATTTCTGTTTTTTGTTTTGTTTTGTGTTGTTGTCTCACACTTAATACTAGGAAAAACTAAAGCTAAAACTAATCAACAAATAAGCGTGTGTTACTAACTCGTAATTTGTAATACAATGTTGCGATCGGTCGATGGATCATGATTAATCAGTTGCTGACAGAAATGTTTGTTTTATGTGGTTTTTCTATTTATTTATTTTTTTTGTTGTTCCTTTTGCTATGAATATAATCAATAATTTAAACTAAGTTGCGATCTTCTCTATCTCTTTGTCTCTCCTTCTCTCTGTCTGTCTCTCTATAAGAAATGATCAGCCAAAGTTCGGATCGCATCGATTGTTAACTTAACAAGAACTTACAAAATTAGTTGGGAAATCGTTTATTGTCACGAATCGAAAGTAAAAATGTTTTTTTTTTCTCAAAATGAAATGGGTGTGTGGATTTTGAAATGATCGAAAAATACCTTTTGCAAGTCGTAATTAGATTAAGGGAACGCCCAGAAATAATCCACAAAGAAAATAAACTGAGAAAAATGGAAAATTACATCCTTTTACGAAGAGTTCTGTAACTAGGAAATAAACCAAAAGAAAATATGTATTTTATCAAATTTATAATTATGTCGTAAAACTACAAGAAAATCTTATATCATTATGTATTATTCAATTTTGTAAAATTTAAAATAAAAACATCAAAGATCAGTAAAATTATTAAGCTTTTGTCATATTATAATATCCTTTTGTTGGTTTTTTATTAGAAAGCCATTTTCAGATATAAGCAAAAATAAAAATTTTTTTTTGGGAGTTAAAAAATATAGAAAGATGCCAAAATTAATTATATTTTTTGTATACTTATATGAAAACTGTTTGAGAACTAATTTTTAGAAATAAATTATAATAAAGGTCAAAAATAATATACAATTTCGGAACTCTTTCACCTAAGAGACGAATACCAAATTAGAAGGGATTTTGAATTAAATTTTGAATCTTTTTCATTTGTGGATTATTGAACGGCGCCGTTTTACCCGATTATTTTAGTTGACCACCTGCTGCGGTGGCCATTGCGAATGCGGATGTGGATGCGGATGTGGATGCGAGGCACGATGCTGCGACTGGTGCTGCTGCTGTTGTAACGAATGCGAGTTATTATTGGAGGTGGAAGCTGTTGAGGCCGCCGCCAGTTGGCGTCATAGGTAAAACTCCGGTGAACTTTGACTGTCGGCGCCGCCGGCGGCTGCGGCGGCACCCGATCTCTGCTGCTGCAGTCGCTGCACGAGGGTGTCACGCTCCTGGCAAACGCGCGAATACTCCACCTTGAGCCGATGCAGATCCTGATTCAGCTGGCGATTCGCCTTTTCCAGTTCGTGGCGCTGATGCAGACGCTTGGAGCGACAGTTCTGGGCATAGCCACGATTCTTGAGCGTGCGCCGCTTCTGCTTAAGACGCACTACTTCCTCGCGTGGGCAGCCATGGAGTCGCTTGTTCAGCTCGCGCACCGTCAGCGTTGTCAGCATATCATCGTTGAGGCAATCCTCCAGCGTCGCATTGCTGTACGCGCCGGAGCACGTGTGCGGCGAATTGTTCGAGCTGCGTGAGGAGCTCGCGGAGAGTGGGCGACACGGCTGCAGCATGGAGCGCACACAACCTCGGGAATTTGAGGCGCTGCTAGCACCACTGCTGCTTCCAGCTGATGCCAGCTGTGGCCCACAGTTCGACATTGTGGCGCAGATTTGGCCACCGGAGACGGGACCCGGACTGCCCGCATAGGAGTTGGCGGGGTTCGAGTGCATGTTGATGGGCAGCGCGTGTTCCAGGCTGTGGAAGTGATGGTGCGGGGTGTGCGTCTGCGCCTGCACACGCATCTGGGCATGATGGTGATGATGATGATGGCTCTGCATCAGCGGATGGCCATGATGATGATGTGCCGCAGCGGCGGCGGCATGCATGGCATACTCTCGCTGCCGTTCCCACTCCTCGGCCTCCTCCTGGGAGCCGGGACAGGCGAGCGGACGTAAATCCAGCGGTTGTTGTTCCGCTCGCATCGAATTTGGCAGCCACATCATCTCCTGGCTGAGACCCACGGCCGCAACATTAGCAACGCTGGCTACGGCCGAGGAATTGGTGCGTCCGGCATGATAATGATGGGCATAGGCCTGACTGGGGCAGCTACCGCTGCCGGTGGGTGAACCCACCACGGGCGGCGTCTCCGGCGGTGTGGAGGGCACACCGCCAGGCACAGCGGAGGCAGTCGCTGAGACAGCAGCTGCAGCTGCTGCCGAGGTGGCAGAGGAAGAGGAGGTGGTTGAGGAAGAAGTTGTGTTGACCAGCACTGCTTGTCCGCCCATTGGGCCGCCCACATAGCCCTCGGGCGGCGGACTGAGCGGCTGCAGTCGTCGCTCATCTATGTGCCACTGATGACCGGAAAAGGAGCGCAGCTTTATGTGAGACACGGAGGCCAGCTGGGAGACATCTCCGGCAACGCCACCACCGCCAGCGGCAATTGCTTCCGTCACGGCAATGGGCAGTGGCAGTGGATGTGAATGTGGGTGTGGCAGTGGTAACGGTTCCGTCTCATCATCCGCTGGCGGCTCTGTTGTCCACTTCACCGGCTGTGGGGGACTGTGATCCTCGCGCTTCACATGCCCAATAGCGGCAACGGCCAGTGGCGTCAGTGTCGTCACCGAATTGCCAGCAACGCCCACTCCCAAATGATCCAAATTGAATTCCTGCACGTATGTGTCGGCAATGGTGGGATCTTCCATTTTCATCGGATCGCCGGTTCACATGCAACGGCTTCGGGAGTGCAGGAGTCTTGTTGGTGGGGGGGTTAGTTGTCTACAGTTAAGTCAGGGGACGGGGCGCACTCACTCACACTGGCACTTGGCAATGATCGGTTATCGGTTATCGATTCTCGATTGTAGCTTTGTTCACATGCACTGAAATTGCCTTTTGTTTTCTTTTTATTTGCTTTTTCGTTTGCTTTAAATTTTTAAATTTGTAAGCCCAAAAATTTTGCAATTATATTTTTTCAAATCTGTTTTTGGCGCGACCGCGTCGTAACCAAATTCTGTTTTGTTGCCGCTCGCTGCGTCCAGTTTCAAAGAGTTAACGGTGGCGACTGAGTCTGGCTCTAGCTGATTCGGCTGACTGAAGGGTGGCCCTGGCCGCAGAATGGCCGCGACGCGCGCAGCGCCTCAATTCTCATGCATATTTATGTGTGTGTGAGTATGTGTGTGGTAAGCATGTATTGGCAAAGAGCAAAACAACAGCGGCAGCAGCAGCGACAGCTCCACACGTTGCCAGCTTGCACGCCATTCGCTGTTGAGCTCCTGCTGGAATTACAAAAGCTTAGCACAACAACAAGAAGCATTAGCTGAGAGAGCGAGAGCATGAGCATTTGGCACCCTTTTCAAACGTTCAAGTTTACCATTTGCCTTTGGCGCTCTCTCGTTTCGCAGAGCAAATGCGAAAGCCTCTCATCTTGTGCACAGTGGCGCGTAAAATGGCGCACAATTTTAACGGTTCTATCGTTATGTGTGAGACTTATATATATATATATATATATATATATATATATATATATATATATATATTTTCTCTGGATTTTCCTAGGGGTGAGGCGAACGAGATCTCTCGCCCATAGGTTGCTATTCCCTAAACCTCAACCAGTGATTGTATCTATCGCATCGTCACGCTTTACATATATATTTGGTATTATATATTGCGCATATTGTTTTCTGTACTATTAAAATTTATATAAACTTTCACATATGTATGAAAATCTATTTTGCATTGCTTTGTAGTTCCTAAATAATATTTTACTCTTAACACATTTGCTCAAAGCTCGTCCCACTGTGCAGGAATACAAAAACACGAACCTATAGAAAGCTTTGGTTCGCTCTCCCTGCAGCTTCGGCAATGTTTGTTCGCTTTACATTTGACTTCGTCGTTGTCG
This sequence comes from Drosophila nr. medialis 2 BK-2023a, assembly GCA_035044325.1. Taxonomy (NCBI): domain Eukaryota; kingdom Metazoa; phylum Arthropoda; class Insecta; order Diptera; family Drosophilidae; genus Drosophila; species Drosophila nr. medialis 2 BK-2023a. Next base: position 2,345,859 of record JAWNMH010000394.1, read on the forward strand.
TCGTCGGATTGCTTTGCTTTGGTGGTGGTGGTTGTTGTTGCTGTTCTTGAAGTAGGCGTTTTTGAATTGCCATCGAGCGCATAAAAAATGACACACACACATATATACATACATACGACAGCATAGAACGACATCGATACACACATACAAACGCACCTTATGCTACCGCGGCTCCGCCCACTTGCTGCTGACCATGGATTGCATAGGTGTGTATGCATGTGTGTGTATGTTTGTGTGTGTGTTTGTGTGCGTGCATATTTATGAGAAACTACCACAGAAATTCCTACATAGTCAACTTTCCAGTTGCGGGCAATCGTTTGGTTGGCGCTTGCACTGGAAGGGCATCCAACACTAGAGGAAGGGGGTTGGGGAACAATGTTAGTATCCTGTGGAGCATCCATTGTTCCATTTTCCAGTGCATAAGTCAATGGGAGATACTTTAGTGCTGATAAGTCGCTCGATTTGTTTTGCTTGTATATGTGTGTTTATATATAGGAACTCCCTGCATATAAATAAATATGTATATGTATGTGTATGTGTGCATACATATTTAGTATATATGATTGTATTTGTGTTTGCTTTGGCTTGACTCGTGCAAAAGGATTTTGGACTGGACTGCACAGGTGCATGCTGCTGAGGCAGCAGAAAAATTTCTGGTCCATCCCTTCGAGCTCGGACCCGGACCATTTGGACATGGGCGTTGAGAGTTTTGCTTGTTTTATTTTAATTTGATTCTTTTGCTGTGCAAATGTTTTGGCTACCAACACCAAACAGATTCTCTGATTCTGTTATGTAATATTGTTGCTGAGCTATATGCGAACTGGGAGCTGTGTATTTTATGGTCACAAACTTTTGTGCAACAAGTTTTTTTTCGGGGGGAGTGTGGGCTGTTGGTGGTTTCTGGCCAGAGCAGGACACCAAATGTAGACTAAACCAATTGAGAATTGATAAAAATAGAAGAACAAAAGTTAAGCAAATTAAAGATATTTGCTGCATAATTTTGTTAGTTTAACTGAGGACTTGTTTCAATCAGTTGCTAAACTGTCTACTTGCTTAAGCTTTCGATTGATTGTACATATTTTCTAATATTATTCGATTTTCCTAGATTTAAAAAAGATACAGCTCTGTCAAATTCAAGTGATCTGTAGGCATATAATTTTTTTCATATGTTAAGCTCTCGATTGATGGAACATCATCAATGAACATCAATCTTTTTCGATATTTTCTAATACTAAAACGATTTTAATGCAGTATGAAATTTGAAACATCTTTTATTTGCTAGTTTGATTCAGTCAAACTTTGGAAATGTTTGCAAATCCCTGTAAGCAAGTTGGATTTATTATCTTGTCTAGTTTTTTTTATGGTGACTTTCCTATTGATGAGTGACACTTATCAGAGCTTAGGAACTATCTGACTATTCTCATCTCTGGTAAGCCACAAAAACTGACCACAAAATCTTTTTGCGGCTGCTGCTGTTGTTTTCAACCTCGAATCTTACCCTTAGACGAAACCCGCCCGCCTCAATCTATAGTCGAGGCGGGGAGGTAACAAAGTATTCCCCGCCAGCAGGAAACATAAAACAAAATCAAATCAACTGCCGCCTCGCCCAATTCTTGTGGCAAACACACACACACAACCATACCCACACTGGGGCACATCCTTTGGGCTTGGATTGCTGTGCCATTGAAGCTTGTCAAAATTAAATTGAACACAATCGAATTATTCTCCTGTGCATGCTCCATTTGTTTTTCTCTTTGGGGTTTCTTTTTTTTTTGGGCACACCCTGCTTAAGTTCTATTTACCAGTTGAGGTTATAATATCCGAAGCTTAACTACCATTGCTTCTATATTCCCATATGCAAATCAAGATATATAAAAATACTCAAGTCGTGTTTTTTAAATCAAAGCAATCTTAAAATAAGCACAAGATGTATGCAGAAAGAAAGGAAAGTAGAGAAAGAATGATAGAAATCTGATAATATTTACAATAATAATAATAATATAATAGACAATAATAATACACAAAATACATTTATATTATAAAAATAGCGTGACTATCACAGAAGTTACGTAAACAAGTCTTATTTCTAGACCAACCACAGGAAAATGGACAAATTTACAGGGCATCTTGCAGTCGCGCACACTAAATCTTCGCCTTCTCATGCAACTTGTTTTTTCTCTCGATCCGTTGGCCCCATTCACAATGACTCGAGTCAACGGCACTCAGAGGCTGCCGTGATTTAACCATTGAGGTTTCTGTGTGGCTGGACGAGAGAAAAAAAAACTCAGCGTATAGACAACTGCAGCACTTAGCCATATTAAAAAGGGTTAAAGGTGTGCAAATATTTGCCAGCGGCCAATTAAAATATTGTAATAATCAACGTTGCTCATGGCGAAAGGGCACTTGGCATGTATCTCCCACAGCCAGGTGGCGCTCAGGACACGTGCTGATGCTGCCTGAAAGAGCTGAAAGAGAGGGGGATTTTCGCTTATTTTGCTCGGCTATTTGCTTTAAGCCCTCATGCCCAAAAGTATGCCGCGGTTTTTTCACTGCTCATTTACAACTAATTCGCGGCTGAAGTGCCTCGACTTTTGTTTGTTGACTTAGACTAAGTCCCTGTGTGTGGGTGTTTCGGGTGTAGGTGTGTGTGCTTGTGTCTGTTTTATATGTATTTGTGTCTTACCCATTGTCATTCGCTATATCCCTTCAAATATTTGCATGACGAGTCCTTTTCAATTGCATCTCAATTGATTCCCGCATATTACGTGAATGTTTATTACGCCGGATTAGGCAGCATTAAAAGCGCATAGATTTCCTCGCATGTTAACCACTGCTCCTCAAAACGCCACCCGTCTTCAGTCTGCCATGTGATGTGATTGATTGTCAACCAGCAGTCCTCCTCCTCCCTCTCTCTCTCTCTCTCTCATTCTCTGCACACCCCCCTCCAATGATTGCTTCATCTCGTGGAGTGCACTTTAAACATGAGCAAATATCGTGTTTTATCACAAATAATTCCTGGTAAATCAACAGAAAATCGATGCCAGCAGTTGACATCGACTTGCACAAAAATTTACATTGCCATCTCCCCACCCAGTCCAACGTTCCTCCTCCTCGTTTCCATATGAGTTGCGGCCAGCGGGTTGTCTCTGTGGAAAATCGACGGGCGGTTTAAATATCATGTGAGGGGATATCAATTGAATATGGGGAATCGATTCAGTCAGAATGTTCGAATATACTAAAGGTACGCTTAGCAGGTGGGTGCTATATGCTTAGTAACTGTTATACGTATGCAGAGAATACTTTTTATACCTGTAAAGCTCAGCTCAACATGTTTTGATAACGTGAAACTAAAATGTTATACGGATTTTATAAGGAATTTTGAACTTTTCTTGGAGCATTTAATGCAGTATGCATGTTGACATTAAAACACGATAAAATAGCCTTATAAAAGCCTTTTCAGACAAAGTTATCATTACTAAATGCTTTTTGCAGTGAAGAGGTTTTAAATATATTTTAAGCAAAATTAAGCAAACTTTCTGCATATCGCCTATATAAAAAAAATAATTTAATGCATGAATATAAACCGGAAATTATATCTGGATACAAAGTATCTCGCGCTCTCGACTATACCCACTAAGCCGCTAATCTCTATGACTCTTTAGCTACTATTCTAGTGTTCATGCTAAACTGGAATCTATCTGGACCGGTTCTTCTTGTCTTCTTTATTGAATGCCATTTATAAAACAATTAAGCAATTATTTGTAGATCTATTCATTTTTAAATTAATTAACTACACATTTGAATTAATGACAATTAATTGCACAACTTTCTAGAACATGTTATAGATATTTTGCTGCTATCTAACAAGGGCAACAAGTTTTTTCCTTAAGTAAAATCAAACAACAGATAATAAAACATACTTCATATTTATTATATACCCCTTGAAATAAACATTTATATTTTGTTCACACTCGAAATTAACCATATTATACGAGTGCCACATTTGTGGGCGTAACCCGGCCGTCAACTGTCAGTCAACTCTGACACTTGGACATGCCGTACCTGACCTTTTTCACACTGCACACACATACACAGAAACACACACATACTCAGTCCCAGAGAGAAGGGTGACATTTGTTGGCAACCCTCAGCTGTGCGCTTGTCGGCTTTTGTAATTGTTTCCTAATGAGCTCTATAACCAAGCACTCAACCCTCTGCACTCGTCTCCTCATCATCCATCAGCCAATGTCGTTGGTTATCAGGCGTCGCAGTTTATCATTCACTCATTGGCAGAAATGTTAGCCAGAACAGGAGGAACGACAATAAATTATGGGCAGCGATTTGTAAACAACATGAAGTCAGCCAAAAGGAGCGAAACTGACCCAGCACTAAACCCATAAATAAACTGGCTGGCAAAAATAATTGAAATATTTGCTGTCAATGTGTTGACTTCCGTTTGGTAGCGTCTTCCTCATCCACTTCCTTTGCCCGGAGGCGAAGGTGTAAACTGTATAAATGGCGGCTCGTTATGACCCCTGGTTAAGAGCACAGGCACCGGCGTGGACATAGAGCACAACCTCATCGATGTGGGACCACCATGTCTTGATAAATGGTTGCAAAATATACATATATATCTTTCACTTGCCCCCGTGGTTGGGGCAAGCCGTATCCGTGCCAAGGAAATCATTGCGGATTAAGCTGAGATTGAGTTATAATCGCTGCTTAACGATAAGGATTTGGCATGTTTACTCCGGGTGCCGATTACGATTATAAAGACAATGGCTTAGCTATAAGATGACCTGCAGTTATTAGCTTGGAAGTAAAACGGGAATCGAAACCTTTAATCGAAGTTAAACGAAAGAAACGTCAAAGAGAGTTGAAATTTTGTATAAATAAAAAATAACAAATCAAAATGTCTGTAATTTATGCGCCCAATAGAAGTTTCGGTTAGGTGAGGTAATCAATTTACATTATAATTATCTATAAATTGTATTACTTTCCTCCCAGGAATATTCTAAGAATTATTTTCAAACACCATATTGTGAATGTACCAAAAAAAAAGATATTTCTCTCTGTTCATCTTAGCTTTTCTGCACTTATTCGCATGTGGCATATGTTGAGTAGCACAGTTTCGCAATGTGGACACCCCTTGCCCCTTGACACGCCCCCCACTCCTTGCCGCTATCAATGGAATAGAAATAAATTTGGTGTTCGCCTGCCATAAATTATATTCAGTTCAGCCTTTGGCTTGCACACGTGTTACTTGGATCTGAGCTAATAACGGGACAGTGTCCGTGTTCCCATTCCATCCCCCGCTCCCCCGCTCATATGTAGGCTTTGTTTATGCTAACTGTCTGTGTGAGAGTGTGTGTGTGGATGTGTTTTTTTGTTGTCTTCTTTTTTGTTGGGCTACTGTCCCCCATAAATATTTGTGCAATAAATTTTTTAATCTTGTCGCTTTAATCGCACAAATGGCGCACACATAGAGATTATGTGCGGGGAGAAAACCATCGCTTTGAGACCAGAGACCCCCTGGCACCAAAATCAATTTCACTATCGTTTGACCATAGTGGATGGGAGGGCGCAGGAGAAGGGCGGGTTAACTTTTTTACTGTTTGTTTTGGGTGGGAAGACAGCAGCTCTCCCCCTCCCACTCCCCACCAACGAATTCAATAAAAAATATCTAACATATTTGTAACGCTCATAGAGAGTGTGAGAAAGAGAGCGAGGGATGGGATGGATGTAGGAGAGGCGCAAAAATATTTATGTGACTGTGCTGCATTTTATGCGTTGTCCAACACTCAATTACCATAACGGACAAATCACAGCCAGCTGCCATCTCGCTCTTACACCTACACACATTTTGCATATAAAATACATAAAACGAACATGTCGATGCCTGTCTTCCTTCAACTGGATTCCTTGACCGGAACTAATTTCCATACGGACTGGCTTCCTCATTTGATTTTCTTCTTGTTATTATTGCCTCAGGGGCAGTTGTCGTTTTTGGTTATGTTGTGCGGCAAATGTGTGGCGCATAAAATTTTATATTGACGGGATCTAACCTCAAAATTGTGCTTTGCCCTAACCTCAAATGGTCATTTGCTTTTTGATTAATATAAGTCAAGCATTTGATTAGCTAAGAAATTTTTCATTGGTCGTCGATAAGGAAAGATTAAAGCTTCTAGGTAGAGTATTGAAATTTTTTAAAGAAAAAATATTCAGATACATTTATAAGAACAATAGGTTTAAAATAGAAATGACAATAATTTTTTAATGACAATTGTTTATTTAATTGACTTTTCCCCAAATTATCTTTATTTTATATAATTTAAGAGAGCATTCGAGTACAAAAAAGAGTTTTTGAATACGCCTAGTCGAAAATAAAACCCAGTTGTTCCATCTCCTTCTGAACCCCACTGGTCACACCCTGTTGCTCCAACATTTCCAACCAGAGCGTATAGGAATAATCCTCATGCAAGCCACCATATCTATCAAATAGATAAAGCCTTTTATAATCAAATACAATGGGAAGCTTAGTAATTGACTCACCGTTTGGGCAGATTTTCGGGATTAATGTGCTTGTGTAGGGAACTCATATCGCTGCCATGTATAAAAAGGCGTTCCCTCATGGAGGCATTGAGGAAAGGCTTGAAAATCTTAAAGGCAGCGTTGAAGAGCCAGTTCTGATTTACTATGTGCAGAGCGGATGTGCGAATGGGCATGGAGGTCTATAAAAACAAACTAATTAACTATTCTCTCACAAAACATTGCTCCCTTTAGCCAACTTACCACTAATAAGGCAAGCATTTTCTGTGCAACACTGGGACTCAAATGGATCAGATGCTCCAGGCACAAATCCTTCAAATCAAATATGGCAACACCGCCCATAATCTGTGAGATGGGCTCCATGGAGCCTAGTTCCTGTAGAACAATCGTAGCCCTGAAGATATCATCGACAGTTACGCGATTTGGTCGCCATAGGCCAAAGCGATAGATGATTATGCGATGTCCATGCTGATCGCGATATGGCGTCACTGTCAATATATTCTCATCGCCCAGATGCCGCAGATCAATGGGACGCACCTTCTCATAGTAGTTTTTATTCTCCTCGCGGAATTTGTAGTAGCTGCTCAGCTGCAAATGGCAATCATGCTAGCGAGGAAGGCATCTCATAACATATTTAAATAAATACCAATTTGTAGCTATTGTCCAGCTTCCAGTAGCGGGCACGCAGAAATTTTTCCAGATGCTTGTCATCATTCCGATGTGGCTGGCAATCGTTGTGTTCTATAAATTAAACTAACTTTAATTTATTCGTATGTGCACATTTGATTTTGTAGCTACCCAAAATGTAATCGCGAAATTGTGCAATTGTCTCCTGTTTGGTCTTTTCGCATTCTCCTTGCTGTTCGGCTATGAGGCGTATACTCTCCGGTATCTCCTCTTCAGTGATATTCAATTTGTATTCTATGGCTGGCATTTTGCGTACACTTGTGGCCTTTAAGGCAGAGAGAAGTAATTAATGTCGGTTCATGTTGCTGCCAACAGTATTGTTGTCAGGCTTTTCATATTAAATCACAAACTTTTATTTTGTGAAAAAACATTTTTACCAAACACAAATTTAAATTGATTTTCTAGAATTCTTTTTTTTTAGGTCTGTAGTTAAGATTTCTGATGGATCCATGGCCGCACTGCACTTCAATGTTGCAAATGCAACTTCTATTTATTGCTAGATTGTTGTTATTGCGAGCTGTCAATTAAATATTGGCATAACTTGAAGCTATTTTCACGGAGTAATAACAATAATTGACAACACGATTATGCACATCTTGTCGGATTAGATCGAGATATTGTTAACCTCTCGTGAGTCATTGTTAGCAACATTTGTTTAGTGTCGACATTGGCACACTACTAAATGCGACACAGTGAAGCTTGACTTTAACTAATTTCACTGGACACTATAAGATTTATTACCATTTTGAAAACTTTCTTAATTTGTTCTTGTTCAACGATCGAAACTGAGCCACCGAATGAGGCAACCGAATGAGGGCAAATGTTTTCAATCCCATGCAATTTATAAACAAAAATAATACAAGGAAAAAACTGTTTTTGCGATAACACAAAATGAGACGATGATGATTAGCGCGTTAACCCAGTCCAAAGCTCTTCCTGAACTCTACCCACTTGCTCAACGAACCTGATAAGAGTAACGTCTCTCCAATCTGTTGCATATACATGCATACTTAAATGAATTTGTATATATGTATATACATATTTATATTTATTTTTCGCAAATTAATTATTTGACTTTTGAATATGTAAAATATCTAATTTCCACATCACAAAGTGCACACATCATCTACAGTTCTAAGATCTATTTGCACAAAGAATTAGGAAATTTACGCCTTGAGTGTAAATAAAATAGAGTAAGTAAGGGTCATAAATGAATAATTAAACGTATTTAAATAAATATAAAAATAATTATAATTGTAGAAATTCATTTATATATATATCTTTTATTTTAATTTTTTGTATTTTAATTTTTTCATTATCATTTGACTGGATTTTTCCTTTTTTTTTTGCATAGCTGTCACACTTTGATATGTAGACATTTTTTTGTATTTTTTTTACAGAGCAATATATATACTTTTGAAATGAAGCTTACTTTATTTAAGGCACAGTACCGTCAACTTGTACTACCGAGTACGAGGCAGTCAGAGGTTTCCCAAGAACACATCTCATCGATGTGCACTTTAAGCTAAACGAAACTAAAATCAGCTAATAAGTGCAAATTTGTAAATACAGCAATGTTGTAAACTCAAAGTCACAGGTTCGAAATGCAAATATTGACAGGCATTAAGTTAGGATCGACTTTTATGAGTAATTGTAAAATTGTTAGCGGGCGATAATTACTGGAAATTACAGTCTAGAACATAGTTCAAAATGTCAACGACCCTCGATTCTCTTTCTAATGTGTTAATTGAAAATGCACTTTTCCTAATTGAGAGAAACACATGCCATTTAAATGGCATTTCTTTGAATGTTTTATACCGGTTTTAAACATAAATCACATTGATTAGCATTTGCATATAATTAATATTTTAAATACCATACATTACATAATTAAAATTTGTTATTACGCTTGAAAACACAAACCAGCTCTAAGAGCGACATAATTTCTTTCTAACCAATCAATTCAAATGTATATCACATTTGATTTTATTTTTCCATTACCAAGTATATTGTTGTGGCCAAGTGTTTAATTATTGTCTTTATTAATATTTTTCACGTACGAAATCAACATCGACGTCGCACAAGTTTGTATTAAGACTGAGTTACAGATCGCCGAGAACAAAACATTTTATGCCACCGACACTCAGAACAAAACTCACAGAAAACCCGTATCCAAGCCGGGTAGCAAGTTAAATTAAAAGCATCAAGTTCTGTGCAATGGAAAAAAAGTGACACATCATCGAAACTCGAACACACTTCTTAAATAAGTCTAAAAATTGAATATTTGCAAAACCACGAAGGAACATGTAATACCTAGATCAATTTTGCATGCTTTAACTTAAAACGTTGTATTTATTATTTATGATTTTTACTAATGAAAGTACGAATAGAGACATAAGTCCAACAATAGAGCATGATAATGTCATTAATTGCCAGTGAGAGTGATTATAATATGAAGCTGGAACTCGAAATCGTAAGGTTAAGAATGGAGGCCAGAACTTGATGATGATGATTGCGATGCGAGTGTAATGTGTATATGTATTTATGTACATATGTAATAAGAGCCGCTATGCAAGTTCAATGAGCTTCTTAATGACGTCACGTAGTCATATCTAGGTAATTGATGGAAACGACAACATTATATGCAATTTCTGTGGCATTTGGTATTATTTATACTGTTATAATCCCAAAATATTCATTGTTTACAAATATATACGAACTAGCTTCAGTTGCAACTTGCAAAGAAAACCGACCACAGGGGCAAGCAAAAAACTTATTATTGTCGTTGGTCAAGGTTAGGTAGCCGGGTCTGGGCCAAAACTTGTTTTTGCTTGCCAGGCCTTTTCGAGCATCATTTGCCTTAATTTGGCATTCAATTCAGTCATAATTATATAATAACGGTCAATATAATCAATGTAATTAGCGATAGATGAATAATTAAAATTTTCCCATCATTTTATAAAACACTGTTTAATACAGTATGAACAAGATTTCAACATTTGAAATATAACCGTCAATTAATAAATGGTTATCGATTGGATCGTTTAGTTTGAATATCAAATCGAACAGTGCGCATGTGGCAACTCTTGTGCTGTTCTCCTTTGCTTTTGCTTGTGGTGCATTTACAATTTTGGAGTTGGCCCAGGTCTGGCAACACCCATCGATAGCTATCGAAAACATCTTTACCGCTGTACTGTTTGGCGACAGTTACCTTGCGGCTTGGGAATTTTTACATTCATATCGTTGTATTTTATTGTGAAGTCCGTTTTAGTTAGTGTTGCAACAAAAAAATTTGCGTGTATTATAGTAATAAGTTTTACTGTACGTCAACGTACAGTCCAAAGCGTAGGCGACGCACACGCACACACGATACACATACAAAACATAGTGCGACGGCGTCTGCTGTGCGGGAAATTTTTGCATTTGCTGCCGCGCGTTGGTTTCTGCAAACGAACCCAAGAATTTAAACAACTGATTAATAAGGTGAGCAAAATTACGGTGTATTAGATAGTAAATGGGGACGTGCCAGATTTAGAGCGTTACTCTAATAGGTGTTGTGTGTGGCATTTAGAAAAAAAAGAAATAAACGTTTTTGGCCCAGCGGCGTCGCTTTTGCAAATTAAAAATGGCGCTGGGCATATAGATAGAATTTCTGTGCGTAAGCTGTGTATGCAAAATGTCTTTGCTCAAACATTAAATAGCTGTAGTTGTTGTTGCTTATTCTTATATAAATTGATATTTTGCGGTACACATTGATATCATAAGACTAGCATAAAGCCAGCCAATCCGCTGCACACAGATGCACACGCAGACCCTCTCATATAAAGTGCGCCAAGCATGAGTATTTTGTTGTAGTTTTTTTTTTCTTTTTGTGTGAATTTAAATTGTGCGCAATTAATGATGCACTGGCATTATGTAATGCTAAAAATATTTGAAAATATTTTTTGACGCTTGTTTATCTTGCAGTAATTGCAGTTTCTCTAGTGCATAGCCGGCTCAACTGTCCCTCGAACACAGGGTTGTTTTCCGCGCATCCAGCCACGGATTGTGCTGCGCGCTCTTTTCATTTGCGGCCAGGTACGCTGATCATGCTGCTATTAATGTAGCTACTAAATTAATTTGGGGTCGTATATATTAAATAAATGTTAATATAGAAAAAATAAATGTAAACATTTGAAAATTGCAAAAATATTTGTGGGTAGTTGTCAATGTACAGCATACTGGCACGCATTGTTTAAGTATTCAACGAGAAATATATTGTAAACTGTTTTTCTGCTCATGATTAATAATCGCAGCATACGCAACAGCTTTCGTCTCGTAAACAAAGCAGAGTGTTTTGGGTACAGTTCTTATTGATTTACTCTGGTGTTTTAAGTTGTTCTTAAACATATAATTTTATTTACAGCACAACAACGATAAGAACAACATCATCATCATGCAGAACGGTAAAAACGCCATGTCCATCGAACAGATGTACCAGAAGAAATCGCAGCTGGAGCACATTCTGTTGCGACCGGATTCGTATATTGGTTCCGTTGAGTTTACCAAGGAGGTGATGTGGGTCTTCGATCTGGAGAAGAATCGCATGGTGCAGCGTGAGATATCGTTTGTGCCGGGCCTTTACAAGATTTTCGATGAAATCCTGGTGAATGCCGCCGATAATAAGCAGCGTGACAAATCGATGAACACCATTAAAGTGGACATTGATCCCGAGAAGAATATTGTGTCGATTTGGAACAATGGCCAGGGCATTCCGGTCACTATGCACAAGGAGGAGAATATGTATGTGCCCACCATGATATTTGGTCATCTGTTGACCTCGTCGAATTACAACGATGATGAGAAGAAGGTCACTGGTGGTCGCAATGGCTACGGCGCCAAATTGTGCAACATCTTCTCGAACAGCTTTACAGTAGAAACATCCACCAGGCAGTTCAGGAAGAGTTTCAAGCAAACCTGGGGCGAAAACATGAGCAAAGCGGGTGATCCAATCGTAAGTAAAAAAAATATCAGACAGCAGTATTTTGTCATCCAAACTATATCAATAAAATGCACTTTATTGCAGATAAAAGAATCTAATGCCACTGATTTTACACGGATCACATTCAGTCCAGATTTGACCAAGTTTAAGATGGATTCGCTGGATAAGGATATTGTGGCGCTAATGTCGAGACGCGCCTACGATGTGGCCGCCTCCACGAAGGGTGTGTCTGTATACCTCAACGGCACCAAGGTGGCTGTGAAGGGCTTCAAGGACTACATTGATTTGTTTGTGAAGAATGTCGATGACGATTCGGGTCAGCCCATCAAGGTGGTCTATGAGGCGTGCGGTGATCGCTGGGAGGTGGCCGTTTGCCCATCAGAGCGTGGCTTTCAGCAAGTCTCATTCGTCAATTCGATAGCCACAACCAAGGGTGGTCGCCATGTCGATCATGTTGTGGACAATGTCATCAAGCAACTTATTGAGGTCCTAAAGAAAAAGAACAAGAATGGCATTAATATTAAACCGTTTCAAGTGCGCAATCACTTGTGGATATTCGTCAATTGCCTCATCGAGAATCCCACCTTTGACTCACAGACCAAGGAGAACATGACGCTGCAGGCCAAGAGCTTTGGCTCCAAGTGTGTGCTATCCGAAAAGTTTATTGGGCTCGTTTCGAAGTCGGGCATTGTTGAATCTGTGCTCGCTTGGGCCAAGTTCAAGGCACAAAACGATATTGCCAAAACCGGCGGCAGGAAATCATCAAAAATCAAGGGCATACCCAAGCTAGAGGATGCCAACGAGGCGGGCACCAAAAACTCCATACAATGCACGCTCATCCTCACCGAGGGTGACTCAGCCAAATCCTTGGCGGTCTCCGGCCTGGGCGTCATTGGTCGCAACTATTACGGCGTGTTTCCGCTGCGCGGTAAACTGCTCAATGTGCGAGAGGCCACTTTTAAGCAACTGACCGAGAATGCCGAAATCAATAATCTGTGTAAGATCATTGGACTGCAGTATAAAAAGAAATATTTGAGTGTCGATGATCTGAAGACTCTGCGCTATGGCAAGGTGATGATCATGACTGATCAGGATCAGGATGGTTCCCACATCAAGGGACTGCTTATCAATTTTATACACACCAATTGGCCGGAATTGCTGCGTCTGCCGTTCCTCGAGGAGTTCATTACGCCCATTGTGAAGGCAACGAAAAAGAATGAGGAGCTCTCCTTCTATTCAATGCCCGAATTCGAGGAGTGGAAAATGGATACAGCCAATCATCATACGTATAATATCAAGTACTATAAGGGTCTCGGTACTTCAACCTCCAAGGAGGCCAAAGAGTATTTCCAGGTATGTTGTCTGTCGATAATATCTTTAATCATTTCTAAATAGAAATACTAATTATGTATTCATTTAAATTGGTGTGACAGGACATGGAGCGCCATCGGATTCTGTTCAAATACGGTGGTCAGCTGGATGATGATAACATTGTAATGGCGTTCGCTAGGAAACATGTGGAGTCGCGTAAAACATGGCTAACGAATCACATGGACGAGATAAAGCGACGCAAGCAATTGGGCCTGCCGGAACGCTATCTGTATACGAAGGGCACCAAGGAAGTGAGCTATTCGGATTTCATCAATTTGGAACTGGTGCTCTTCTCCAATGCGGACAACGAACGCTCCATACCCAGTCTGATGGATGGCCTCAAGCCTGGCCAGCGAAAGGTGATGTTCACGTGCTTCAAGCGGAATGATAAGCGCGAGGTGAAGGTGGCCCAGTTATCGGGTTCGGTGGCCGAAATGTCTGCCTATCATCACGGCGAGGTATCGCTGCAGATGACGATTGTGAATCTGGCGCAGAACTATGTGGGCTCGAACAACATCAATTTGCTGGAGCCACGCGGTCAGTTCGGTACACGTTTGACGGGTGGCAAGGATTGTGCGAGTGCTCGTTATATTTTCACATTGATGTCGCCGCTGACTCGTCTCATCTATCATCCATTGGATGATCCATTGCTGCAGTATCAGACGGATGATGGACAGCGCATTGAGCCACTTTGGTATTTACCCATCATACCGATGGTTCTGGTTAATGGCGCCGAGGGCATTGGCACCGGATGGTCCACCAAGATAGCCAATTATAATCCACGTGAATTGATCAACAATTTGAGACGCATGATCAATGGCGAGGAACCTTTGACAATGCATCCATGGTATAAGAACTTTACCGGCACAATGGACTATGTCAACGATGGACGTTACTTGAATTCGGGTAATATTCAGCTATTGCCAGACAATCGCATCGAGATCACTGAGCTGCCAATTGGTGTGTGGACCCAAACATACAAGGAGAACGTATTGGAGGCTCTGTCCAATGGCACCGAGAAGGTGAAAGCGATTGTCAGTGAATATCGTGAATTTCATACGGATACAACGGTGCGTTTTGTGATTAGCTTCAATCCCGGTGAATTTGAGAGTTTGCAACGTGAGAATGGCGGTTTCCATCGCGCCTTCAAGCTGACCTCCTCGATATCCACGAATCAAATGCACGCATTCGACGATAGCAATTGCTTGCGTCGCTTCTCCTCGCCCAGGGATATACTGCTGGACTTCTTCAAGTTGCGCAGTGAGTATTATAATCGGCGCAAAGATTATCTTGTTGGTCAGCTGACGGCACAGGCTGATCGCCTCAGCGATCAGGCACGATTCATTCTCGAAAAGTGTGAAAAGAAGCTGGTGGTTGAGAATAAGCAGCGTAAGATCATGATTGATGAGCTGATCAAGCGAGGCTATCGTCCCGATCCCGTCAAGGAATGGCAGCGGCGCATCAAAATAGAGGAGGCCGAAACGGCCGATGCTGAAGAGGAAGAAGACGAGGAAGCTGGATCGTCTGCCTCTGGCAAGAAGGTCAAAAAGGAGTTGGATCCAGAGAAGGCATTCCAAAAGCTCACCGAAGTCAAGAAATTCGACTATCTACTTGGCATGTCCATGTGGATGCTAACGGAGGAGCGCAAAAACGAGCTGCTCAAGCAACGCGACACTAAGTTGATGGAACTGGATAATCTGATGAAAAAGACGCCAAATCATCTGTGGATGGATGATCTCGATAATCTTGAACAGAAGCTCGACGAGGTCGAGGAGAAGGAGCGTCTCGATGAGCAAGGCACCAATATAAAGCAGGCAAAGGCTATGAAATCGCAAAAGGCAGCTACCGGTCGTGGCAAGAAGGGCAAAGCTGCCGCTGGCAACGAGGACATCTTTCCCGATCCCTCCGGCAAGCGGGTGGCATTTAAGATCACCGATGAAGTACTCAAGAAATACGAGGCCCTTCGGCGTGTGCCCAAGATTAAAGCAGAGAAAAAGGAGACTGGCGAGGATGTCGATGGTTTTGATGCGCTCGTTGAAGGCGGCGCCACAAAGACATCGCCGAAGGCAAAGAAAGCGACTGCTGTCAAAAAGGAGTCCGGCGATGGGGCCGATGAATTCGATGCACTCATCGAAGGAAGGACAACAAAGGCTGGCCCCAAGGCGAAGAGAGGGCCTGCCGCCAAAAAGGAGCCTGGCGAAAAGAAGCCACGGGCAAAGAAGGAGAACGGCGACGGACTCAAGCAGTCGAAACTGGAATTTGGCAAAGCAAAGGTGAGTGTGTAAAACTAAGAAATAAATTCCTACGCAGTTCACCCAAAAACTAAACTCTTTCTAAATTCTGCCCCTGTTATAGGGTAAGAAGCGAATGGGTTCAGATGATTCTGATCTTGACGACATCGAAGTGGAAGCGGCACCACGTGTGGATCGTCCTGGTCGACGTGCGGCTAGTAAAAAAGTTGATTACTCATTCATCAATTCGGATGATGAGGGCGGTAATACTGAGGCGGATGATAGCCACGTCAATAGCATTGATGATGATGCTGACCAGTCCGATGACTCGCCCATTAAGCGTCCGGTCAAACGTCAACGCGACGGGGACAGCAGCGTCGAAGCCAAAAAGAAAGCGGCACCCAAAAAACGTCGCAACATCATCGAAGATAGCGATGATGACGACGATGTCGCATTTGTGGACGATGAGGATGATTCCGATTATGAGGTTTAAGCTGTACGGCACCCACCTAGGCATTAATATATCTGTTACTAATGCTCTCATATGCAACCAATTGTCGTCGTCATCGTGATGCTGATCTACATCCTGGTAAATTATTTCAAATATTTTACCAAAGATAACGAATGCAAACGGAAGAAACCAAGCAAAGAATACAAATTGTATTTAAGGTTATATTCCTTATTAACTAAGTAAAAGTATTTCTAATATACCAACTTGCCCAACGGCAACTAGTTAAGACTACACACACACACAAACGGAATATAATCATTATATAAAACCAAAACGATCAGTTTGTAGCATTGAAATTGCCTGTAAGAACTCTATAAACCGAAAAGCAAAAAAGAATGATAGACAAACATTAATATTTTAATCATATTGTATAACAACTTCGCAACATTCTTCAATTGTAGATTTTAACAAAGATTGTCCACGAACCATACATACATATATAATAGAACACACTAAAGTCAACTAAAATATCATGTTTGTTTAGCATAGTTTTTAGTCTCTTCTATATAAATAAATTTATTTAACGCAATCATCTTGTTTTTAATCTACACACTATATCAGTGGCGATTATGAGAAAAATATATTTTTTAGATTTCAGTAGGAATTGTTTAAGCCTTATACAAATTGTACTTTTTCAATTATTATTTTTAAACTTGTGCAAACTGAACACTACCCAAATTCGATAAAGTCAAATAAAATATCTGAATATTACTTACATATACCAAATTTTCAATTAATTTCATTTATAATTTTAGATGTGATCAGAGGGGTCTGGTCTGCAGGTGTATTTTATTTTTACTTTTATTTGGCGCTAACAGGGATTTTTTTTTAGTAGATCAATCTGCGTTAGTCCACTCCTCATTTAATTTTCTCAATTAAAAGTTTGGGTTACGTTTGTACTTATTTATTGAAACATTCGTTTATATTTCTTGAAGCGTGTGCATATAATAAATGAATCGCATCACAACTGAATTGAATGCTTAAACATAAAACATTAAACATCGAGCTGATCGAGGAATATCTGAAACGTTTTTTTAATATTATCATTGGCGAACTGCTGCTTGGAGAGCGCCACGCGCAGAGCGTAGCGGCAGCTCTTTACATCGTAGTCGGACTTGAAGTGCTCCTCGCTGCGCAGCAGGCCCAGCTGCTTGAGGTAGTAGTCCAGCACTCGCGACTCCTGCTTCGTCTTGACGGCATAATCGAAGGTGGACTGCAGCAGGGAAACGGACAGCTCCAGAGCCGCCATAGATGTCTGGGACAGATGCGCACACTTAAGCGTCGTAAAGATGAGCAGCAGCAAGTGATTATCTTCGCTGAATAGCTGTGATCCGAATAGAATTTTGTGTTGTTATTGTACATCATAGCTTAAGGACTTGTTTGGGTTTAAAATACATACATTGATGATACTCTGCAGTGCCTGCAGCTTGTTCTCAGCTTCGAGAGAATCGAATTGCTGCTGCGTGCACGGCTTTTGGCTCAGGCAGAATTCAGCTGTGGTGCACTTATTGTTGGACGTCGATTTATCCCCATTGCTGGCAATGTTCAAAGTGTTCATGCCCAGGTTGGAGTTGACGGTATCGTTAAATAGCTGCGAAAAAAGGAAATTTACAGATTATTATTATTATCATTATAATTGACAGTTTGCTAGCATCAAGATTGATTAAAAGAAAACAGAGATGGGGACGGCTAACAATAAATCATTAAGGTCTTTATCAAACGCACCTTGGTCGGAAAGGCATTGGTTGTCACGTAAACTGTCTCCTCGGTGACATTTTCGTTGCCATATTCGTCATCATCTTCGTCCACCTCCTCGGTTGTATCATTTGGATCGTATTCGCCATCATCCTCCTCGTCCTCGGCATATTCGTCGTCCGTGTTCTCTACTGTATGGTCATCATCATCATCATCCTCACCACCGCTTGGCTCGTCATCTTCAGATGTAACCTCGTCCATGGACTGCAATGCTGCTGGATTCTTGCTTTTGGCCATTTCGGCAAAGATCTGTACGACACCGCTGTGGCCAAAGCAATTGCCGTCTAAATTCAATGTGCGCAGCTTCGGCTTGTTCTGCGTGGCTGTCACCAGCACCAGGCCACCATCGAAGTTGATATCGTTGAAACTCATATCGAGCACCTCCAGATGTTCATGATTTTTCTCAAGGGCCTCGGCAAAGAGATAGGCGCCATCAGTTTTCAGCAAGCAATCCCCAAAATTGATTTCACGCAAGCTGTTCGAGAAGATTGGTTTAACAAAATGGAAAGAACGTGTTCATATTATGGACTTACAGCGGCGTGTGGACAAAGACATCGGCTATTTTGGTGGCGCCTTCGATGGTCAGTGTGTTATCGTTCATGTTGAGGACGCGCAGGTGAGGATTAAGTTTGAAACTCTCGGCCAGATCGGCGACGCCCACATGGTAAATGGAATTCTGTGGCATGGTAATTTCCTCCAACGTTTGCAAACGTTTGAATGTTTTCGACAATTCCTTGGCGCCTTCATTCTCCAGCCGATTGCGGCCAGCGACAAAGATGCGCAGTTGCAGTGGTTTGCCCGCTGCCTTGGCATTCTCGTGCAGATCGAGCAGCGCAACTGACAGCATGCGTCCGCCCTCAGGACCCAAGCCGCAATTGTTCAGATAGAGCTCCTGCAACGAGTAGCAGACAGGCGAGCGTAGGAACTCCTCCAATCCAGTCATGCCATTGGGACCGAGCGCATTATCACTGAGATCGAGTACGGTCAGTTTGGCGCCCGCAGCTATCAGGCCAGCGCCGAGATGTTTCAGTGCCAACGGAATTTCAGACTTGAGGCGTCGCGTAAATAGATTCTTCCACAGCGCCTTGCGAAATTCCGGATGTCGTTTCAGGGCCTCGCCAATGGCTTGGGCTGCCTCCACGCCTAGCGTGTTGCCATCGAGATTGAGGGCGTGAACTGTCGTCATACCGTTCAGCGCATCCACGACAGCCTTAACTGCAATTGTGCAAAATCAGTATGGAACAAGATTTTCAATCAATTCCACAATTCCGCTTACCATCTTCGGCATTGTCCCAAGTTTCGGCTTTATCCTGAAATGAAATGCACTGCTCCTCGGTAACCTGTGCGGACATGTTGGCAAAACTGAAGCTAGCCATTGCCATGATTTACTCTTTTTAAATGTGTATTATGTTTATAAATTAAATATTGAATCTGCCAGCACTGTACTTTTTTTGCGAGCGGCTTGCGAATTCGCTGGTTTTAACCTTGCAAAAGAGCGGTAGAAATGGCAGCGGCATCGGCGTTTGTTTGCAGCAGCTGCATTTGACAGTTGCTGCCAGACAGTAGAGCTGTCTCACTCTAGCACAAATGTGAAGCGACACTTTACAACACTGTTCGTTCCAGCTGTTCAAGCGACGCAGGGCAACAAATGAAATTGTGGTACGAAATAAACAAGAACTAAAAATAAACTCGTTGACGGACAAGCCACAAAATGTGTGCGGCCTACTCAGGCGGCTCCTGGATTAGCGCCGTACTGGATGAAATTGCGCTGGAAGGCTTGGAAGGCACCACGCTGCCAAGTGAGTAAATGTGGCGAAGTGTGTGCAATATTCGTACTGTGGCTGTGTGCACAGTGTATGCAAGCAGTATTCGTACATTGAGGAAAATATCGTATTAAAAATATAAAAAAATATATATATATAAATATAACTAAATTAAAATTAATTATTATTATAGATCTTTGGTTCTTGCTGGCCGACCGATTACAGTGCGGCGAACCACTGTCGGAGACGTTGCTGCAACAAATATGGACTCTGCTGCTGCGCTCCACTGACAAGTTGAAGTTCTATGAGCTGCCCGAGGCACGTCCCCTGCTGCCTCCCTATAATCGCATCAACGACGAAGACCCAGAACTGGGCATACCTGTGGTACCCGAGACCTGCCCCGTTTTGCGTTTGCCCTATGCGGCCGTCAAGGATGGTGCCATTATGGGCAACTGTGCCGACTACAGGAAACGCAAGCCCATCGCTGTGAAAGTGCTAAGCGAAATGAGTGTCGCAGAGGCCATCGAGCGGTGGAATCAAACACTAGTCGTAGTGGCCAGCCAGGATGAACGCCTGAAGGCGCTGAAGCCACCGAATTTGCTGAAGCCCCGGGAACTGTCTGTGCAGCAATACATTTTCTGGGAGTGCATTGGACGCTCCCGCTACAATGGCGAAACGACGAGGGGTCCCTGGTCAATGAACAACTACTTTAAGGATTCCTGCTTTCTTTTCTACACCAAGTGAGTAAATGTAGCTGAAATATAAGAATGATTTAAAGCATTTAAAAACGTATAATTAAAACTCATTTGTTTCCAGAAATAAATTCTTGAAGATGAACATAGTGTTCACTCAGCCATATACGGAGCGTCACAATGGACGTACCCTGGTGTCGTTGCTGGTGATGTTGCCTCGGTTCCATCGCATCTACAAGAGTCATACGCAACGCGTCATCGAACAGTTATATTTCGAGGTGAAGGCGAGTCCGGAACAGTATGTGCCCACCAGTGATGTGCAGCAGCGGGTGAAGGGTCTAAATTCGCCGAGAGTTAAGAAGCTGATCCTCTCGCACAACTTTCGCAAGTTCTTTGAGACGTCGCTGGTGCATCAGCCGAAGGGTCGTAGAATATCGGTGGTTCGTCTACGCAATGCGGACACCAAGTTCGATGAGCTCACCCAACTAAATGCAAACGATGACAAAGATGACACACAGCCGTCGGATGAATTTCTGAACCTGCGTCACGTCCACATCAACATGCCCATCGAACTGGAAAGCCTGCGAGCCATCAAGCGTTTCGGTGAGCGCGGCATGAGCACCGTAGAACTGTCCAAATACACCTGCATGAATGTCCAACTGGCACGCGGCGTCATCAAGTATCTGCTGACCAGGAATAAGATCTACAAATATACGGAAACGGTGGGCAAAACGCGCGTCATTCGCCACGTGGCAATTGGAACACCAACAGCAACGACAGATGGCGAACCGAAATCAGAGCAGGGCGAAAAGATTGAGCAGAAACTGCAGTGCAAGGAGGAGCTGGTGAGCTATAGATTTGGCTTTCGGTTTATCAATTTAAGTATCTGATATTTCAATATTGATATATCAATATAAGTATCTGATATTTGCGATAATTTTTAATCTTATTCAGCTTGAATTGACACAAAATTTAATTGGTTTGTTAAACTGCTTGAAAACTTGCAGTTTATTTATATTTTTATTACGGTAATTCTCTCTTTGCTCTTTTTCTTTTAAGAATTTTCCGCCAAACATCGATATTGTGGTTAACGATTTGCCGAACATTAAGTCCAATGTGCGTTACATGTCGTTCCCCATAAAACTGAGCAGTCCGGAGATTGAGACGCGCCGTCAGATGGAGCGCAAGAAGATAATTGTGCAGCAAATCGATAAGACATGCATCGTTCACACAATGGATGTGGCGCGGGCCATCGCCCAGTTGGAGCTTAACATTGGTTGGCGTGGCAAGATCTGTCGCAAATCGATGTTCCGCCTGCTGCAGCGGATGCGGCACGCCCACGTTATCAATGCGTACGAGGTGACTCTTGAGTATGAGAAACTAGTGCGCATCTACCGCCTCGTCACCCACCCCAAGATCGACATCGAACACGAGCAGCTGCAGCGCGAGGTGTTGCGCCTGAAGAGCAACTTCCGACTGCTCAGCGAGCAGCGACTCTTGCGTCCCTCCCAGCTGTGCGAGACCGAGCGTCGCGAGGTGCTCGCACGCAAGAAGCTCCGAGCGGATCAGTTGCTGCAATTATCGGCCCTGAAGACGAAGCCAACGGCGCCCAAACTGCTGCTCGCGTGCACATTGCACGAGTTCCTCTTCTACTTGCTGCGCGAACAGGAGGCGCAGCAGCAGCCGCTGGAGATGAATGTGAAACTGCTACAGCATTGGCAGCGCAGCGAGCCATCGCTGCTGACGCGCCAGTTCCTCGACGAGTGGCAGGCGAGCGAGTCCCATGTGCTGCCCTACACCCAGGAGATCAGCTGGCGCACATTTATACCACCTCTGCCGAAGTATGCGGATAAGCCTGCGGGTTGGCTCTATTTCATTAATGCACTGGAGCGCATGCCGTTGTCGCTGATGATGCGTCTGTTTAGCGTGGAGCGCGATGTGGTGGATCAGCTGCGGCCGCATCTGCAGCATCCGGTGAGGCAGCACTATCTGTTGGGGCAGCTGCAGCTGCAGAATCTGATACCATGCCTCAATCTGCAGCAGGTCTATCTGAACACACTGCGACTGCTCAACAACATGGGCCTGCTGCAGGTTAGCGAGCCCCAGCTGGGACGCGATGCACTGCAGCGTTGGATTTATCTGAATAGACACAGCTGCCTGCTGGACACCACTACCAGCAGTGGCCACAACTTTAAGTGCATCAGTCCGGAGCGCAGCTACGAGCGGCTGCACTTTGAGTTTGAGTCACGCGAACAGGTCGACGATTATTGGGCCAAACTGCAGAATATCTGCATCTATACGAAGCTGGGCTTCCTCAAGCATAGGGAGCGCAGGGTGGGCAGCCGCAAGGAGCAGCGCCTGCCTCTGTTGACCTTTGTGCGCACCGTGGACTTTGAGGAGGCATTGGAGCTGGATGATGGTAGTGTGCCAGGTGATCATCAGGGTGCGGCTGGTCTCAGTTCATCGCTGTATGCACATCAGTTCCGTCACTGGTCGTGGGTGAAACGCTCCTCGGTGGCTGCCACCCGGACGACGGCCAGCAATGCCCGCCAGTCGACAGCACAGTTTCCCGTGCGCAAGCGACTCAGCCTGATGCGATTGAAGACGGTGCCGAGATTCAGCAAGACACGCAATCCCAACTCATCGGGAGATACGCGAAAGCGCAAAGGCGGACCCCGGGATGACATAGATCGGGATGCGTTGCGCAATATGCGCACACTGCGAGTCACTTGGTGCGCCGCCGAGGATCGGCTGCTGAAGATGGGACGCGCTGTCTACTTGTTCATCGATGCCCCATTGCCGGCACTCGCGCTGTACAATATGGGCACTATTTGCCGGGATGTCATCCGTCAGTATCTGGGCATCAACAACAAAACGACGCAGGCTTGCGTGCGCCGGCTGCAGTTCCTCATTCGCATGAAACGTGATCAGCCCGATGTGCGCAATTGGATCTATATGATGCAAGCACAGCCGGAATTCAATGACATCTACAACGAGCGCTTCCTGCCGCAACTGAAGCGGGAGTATCCTGTGCGCAGTGATCAAATCGAGGCGCTCCTCATTCATTTTCTGCTCATCCTGAACAAGTTGCATCGCATGATCATCAATGAGGTAAGGATTGAGAAATAAGGGAACGGTATAGATGTATATTACGTATATTTTCTTTTACTGCAGGAGAATGTGTATCGTCAGTTTTTGCTTCCCGACAATCTGGAAGATTATCGTCGTCGGTTCAGGGAGTTCACGCCACTAAATGTTGAACAGGATACGCTGCTCTATGCGAATCCCAGCAGCGAGACGGATCTGCAGATAACCGTGGTGTTTGGCGTGCTGCACAGCATACTGTGCTGCAACAAGGACAAGACGCTCTTCAATCTGCAGGCCTTCGAGATCTACAAGCACTTCTCCGAGGATGTGCTCAATGCCGCCTTCAACAAGGCACGCGCCGATTCACTGCTGGTGGCGGTGCGACGTCGCAATATACATAATGTGAACCGTCAGGTGTCGGGACCCGGACACCTGCTCAGCTCCAAGTACAAGTATCGCTTGGTCTTCCAAAAGTACAGCTATTTACTCTTCGATGCGTATTTTGGCCTTGGCCAGCGTTTGAAAGGTGGCTCCAGCCTCCAGTTGGCTTCACCCAACTTTGCCCAGTTGCTGCTGCTCGCCGAACGGGTGGCCAAGCGTCGCTTGTGTCTCACGCTGCAGCTGCCGGCGAATATCCTGACGGTGGACACGACATCGATGTCGCGTCAGAGCGGCTCCTCGTCGGACCGCATACTGGACCATTATAGCAGCATCTTTGACAATGCACCTCAAACGGAGTATGCCAAGCGGCTGGAGAGCGTATGCAGTGGTCGCCAGGCAGCTCGAGTGCGGTTCCATCCCGCCAATCTCACATATCGTGTGCCGTATAGTGCTTATAATCTGCTGAACAAACTGCCCCTGCGTTGCATGCATCTCTTTTGCGCCCTGGATGCACTGGGGCAGTCGGTCAATATCAGTTGTGCCCGCTTGGAGAACGGCGAATGTCCGTTTGGCTGCATAATGCGCAGCGGCAACTATCTGAACGCGGTGGAACGCATTGTTTACGAGCATCGAGCCACGTTGCGTCAACTGGTCGCGGATGCTCTGCCTCAATCGCCGCTGCAGCTGCAGCTGGACACGTCCAGCAGCACCACGCTTATTGTCTCGACAGGCAATCTGCTGTCGCTCATCCACAAATTGGAGACGTACTGGCGCCAGCAGCAGCAGCCGCATGAGCAGAAGGATGTCGGTAAAGCATTGGCGGACAGCACGCTGCACAGGACCACAGATTGGCGCACGCTGTGCAATCGGCTGCTGGACTTTGAGGCGGGCAAAGAGGATACGGAACGCACCCAGGACTATGAGCCATCGCTGAACAAGGAGGAGCGTGCCCGGGCGCAGGATGTGTTTGTGGTGCATCTGCCCACCATACACATGGAGCCGACGGAGCACCAGCCGCTGCAGGCTAAGCAAGAGGAGATGCGCAAGGCCGTGCTCGATATGGTGGCCAAGTAAGACAACCTGTGGCCACTCCCAAACCAAATTTGTATCTGTTCTCTTTTTTCAGAGCCACCTATTGGAGGTATACGGATAATACGTTTGAGTCGCTGCTGCCGACGCTGGAGCAGGATCGGAACTATGATGCGAGCGCCATTCAACATGTGAAGGACATATTGGAGTATATACATGAACGCCCCTTGGGCGCTGAGAGTGTGGAGCTGCGTCGCACTTTTCCGTTTGGCAATTTTCTGTTGGAGGCGCTCCATGAATTGGAGGCGCATGATCTGATCAAGCGTGTGGGCGTGGCCAGCCATATGTATGTGCATAGGGAGCACATTCGCCACTGGGTGGTCCATACGTTCCACATCAAGCGGCTGGAGCGGGAGCGTGTCCAATCTTTGGTCGCTGCCTCGCCGGCAACGCTGCCAGCGGTCGTCGGACAAAAGCGCAAGTTGGCTGAGCAGCAGCTAGAGCAAGAGCAGGTGGAGCAAGAGGATGATCAGGAGATGGCGGAAGAGCAGCCGAGCACCAGCAAGCAGGCAAAGCTATCGCTGCAGGAGAGCAACGATGATGAGGCGCTGATGCCCCCACCCACCCGTCATTCGAAACGCATCGAACGCATCAGTGGAGCAGCCAAACAGGAGGCGGCAGATGCTGCTCCGCCTGCAACAGAGTCAGACTCCGCACGGGATGTGATTGTCATGCGGCCGCAGCCCTGGATACGGGTGACTGCCTCACTCAATCGTCGAGTCCTTGATCGCTGGATGGGCGCCGTGTTGAGCGAGTGTATCTCTCGCAACGGCTGCACTGTTTACAGCTTATTCCTGCGCTTTCCGCATCTGCTGCCCGTGGACACGATGCTGCTGCTGGAGCTGCTCTGTCAGCTGGACTGCATACACCTCATGGAGCTGCAACCGCCCAAATTGCACTTGGAGTGCCTCGGCGATGAGGAGGAGTTCAAGGAGCAGCAGGTCACGGTGCTCTACGATCCCAATTTCACCTATGTTAAAGTCCATGCGGATGCCATTGAAAATTTCACCAACTTTGTGGGCGTCAAGAAATACAACACGGAATTTATTTAAGCAGCGCTGATTATAAATGCAAACCAAGCTAAACTTGTATCGGAATATATAAACTATATAAAAGATTATCTCCTTTGTACTTTGTACTACCATGCTTATAATTTTTAATGAAGCTTTTGCTGAGCTCACAATAAAACGTTTCAGAAAATGCGATAAAGGGGAATTAAAAAATATCATAACCTTTAAGAAAATGAGATACGAGGGAATTCAATAAATTGTAGTCCTTAAGAAATCCCTATAAAATATATAAGGTTTGCTCTATTAGCATGTGCAGGCGAACTTCCACATTGTAAACTTCAATATAATAAAGTTCTCAATTTAATGTAATAATTTCAGCACAGTAAAATCGAATTTCGAAGAAATAATGCTGTGCGATTTCACCATAGATACGTTCGACTGTAATTCCCAACGGATAAAAGCTGTGGTAGAGGCGGCTCTCTGTGACCAGGATCTCAGCAGTTTGTCTCTTTTTTTTGTTGTACCTCACTTTTATGCTAATTTTGAGTAAGAATATAATCCAGCGTTTATTCTGCGTAACCGTTAAAAACAAAACACCGACGATATTTTTTTTACACTACGAATTTGCATTCGTAGCTTTCTTTTTTTTTTAAAGAAGTTTTTCACTATAATTTAAATCATTGTTGTTGGTTGTTGTTGTAAAAACCGCAAAACTAAACTTTAGCACAACGCGCTGGGTGTTTGTTGTTGTTAACGATTTACCGCTTGCCACCGACGCGAGGAGCAGCCTTTTGCGTGACCTTGGTGGCCTTCTGCTTGGGCGCTGACTTCTTGGCGGGTGCTGGGGCGGCGGCCTTCTTGGCTGCCTTAGTGGCGCGCTTCTGTTCCTTGGCGACCTTGATGGCCTGATCGCGTTGCGCCTTGCGCACCTCCGGTTTCATGTTGCGCTTGGCCATGATTTCGGCGAGAGAGGCGCCAACAATGGCGCGCTGGAATTTCTGTGTGCGGCGCGTACGCTTCTTGGAGGCCTCCTCCTCAATGCCCTTGCGATGCTTGCGACGGTACAGCACCGTCCAGGTCACTTTGCGGGGATTGCGCTTCATCAGGTAGGAGCGCTCGCACTTCTTGTCCAGGAAGGTGAAGGTCTACAATAATAAAAATAAATATTCAATTAGCTGTCAGTTCATATCCAAATATTTGTTTACATTCACATTACCTTGCCATCGATTTTGACCATGGTCTTGCCATGGCCGGGGTAAATTTTATACCCACTGAATGCACACAAACCAATTCTGCAATGAAAACATATCGATTTTTTAGCCTTGGTAAACAAAATAACATAACGTACAAATAATAGACACTGTCAACCGCATCTTAGTATACGATATAATTGTGTTTACACAGTGATGTTTGACATTTTTATAAATTTATTTATTTTTACGTACTTCATCTTGCTGGTCAAAAGTGAAAAGAAACGGAAGTAGACGCACTGTTTGACTGGCGCTGTCAAATACAAACAGCTGGTTTTCTGTGTTGTTAAACATGCGACTGAACTGTTGCATTTGCAGTTTTGGTCACAAAATTCAAATTGCGCTCAATAGTTTTCGGTTTTCAAAGATTTAATTGTTGTATATCGGTTACATTTTAGATTGTTCTAATATCTCCCCATTACAGTCCTTAATCTTGGGCGCTTCTTCGTCACGCTCCAAGTGGTCCGACGATAAATGTTTTTCCTTATGCTGATGATTCATTCTTTCGATTTTATAGAAAACTAAGGACGATACGAGCAGACAACTTAGGCTGACTGTCGCATCCTTAATTGTGTTGTACCAATGATGGTACCAGGGGATTTTTGCTTCATACAGTTCTACGATCCCTTCGATTTCAGTCATTTCTTAAGAGCTGACATATTTCTGAAGTTATTAAAAATGTATATATGTATTTTTGTTCTATATACCCGTAAGTCTTAAATTTTTTGTTGATGTTTAAATACTTTTGCTTGCGTGGAATGTAAATATAACATACATGGCAAGTTATTATAGCCTGCTTTTATCAAAATAATACAATGAAAATATATACATAAGCCAGCAGGGCTGCATTGCAGTATGACCAGCTGGCTAGTTTTGTATCGGTTTCCAACACTGTTCTGATTGGGATGCTCGTCTTACAGCCCTCGTTTCGCCGCGTAGCATCACAAATTAGCGCGCAGAATACTAAACAATTTCGAAATTATGTTTTAGAGCTTGATTAATAATATTATTATATTGTATGCAGTAGTTTAAGAAGCTTATGGTTCGCGCAGTCGCTGTAAACGACGTCGGTACTAGTGCGAATCGGCGCGTTGTGTGTGAGGAATATGTAAATTAGTTTACCGTTGTAGCACTGCAGTCAGTGCTGACATTTTTGGCCTGCCAAATAGCGTGAAAAGGCAATAATAGTTAGATATAAAATATGCTATTGTTTGAGAACAAAGTAAGCATTAAGCATGTCCAATGCGCATATATTTATAGTTTAGCAGGTTTCACAAGATTCGTCAATTCAACATCATGTGTGTACATTTTGGAAGCATGGGAAACGCCTTTAGAGCTGGAATAAGAATTAACTGTTCTGGTTTACCATTAATGCAGATCACACAACAAACATGGATCTGCAGGAATTTTTATCACTGGAACGCAATCAGTTGGAAAAGGACCGCCAGCGGCTTAGCGCAGCACTGGAAAATAAAAGCAATGCTAAAGGAACTTGCCCTGCTGCCTTATTAATGCAAATGGAGGATTTTGTGCCCGGGCAATGTCAGCGCACGGAGGCCAACACAAGCAGCGAGTGCAATGAACCAGCAATAGCCCCGTCCCCAACCTTAGCAACTGCAAGCCCAAACTCTGAACTGCTACTGCCACTGGAACTGAGTGTGGAGCTGGAAGAAGAGCATTTGAAGCAGGGGACAGAGGATGTATCGAGCACATCGCTGCTAAAATCGGCCAAGGAATTTGTGAATCAACGCGAATTGCTCATTGGAAGTGCGCGACAATATAAATCGCCAAATGCATCGTATCGCAATTTGGAAAGCGAACGTCGGCCGCAAAGCGAGAATCGTTTGCCAATTGAGAAGCACAAAAAGGCGGTAAGTAAATAGTAAGTAGGTGACAGGGGGCTGGGAGTGGGGTGTGGCGCCCACATGCTGCCAATTTAGATGTTCACGCTCGATTGGCGCAACGCCCAAAAAATCATTCCCGATATTTGCCATAACTGTGCCAATTTCTTTACGGCTCGTTAGGCCACTCAACTCGTACTGTTTTCCTCGCCCAGCTAAAATCTTAACTTTAGTAATACACAGCTTTTCTTAGTGTTCGAATTGTTGCTTTCTTTCGGTAAGGGAATATAAAAATTATAAAAAAGATACCAATTCTTATAATTCAAAATTGTTTGATTAGTAAAATCAAATTTAAAAATAATTTTAATTCTCATAGTTTAAAGTTCAAAGTTTCAAGCATGCACTGTTGACCCTTTCGCTTTTCACGTTTCACTTATCCGTTTTTAATTGACGCTGTTTGCGCTTGTGGCGCGCATGTTGTCAATAATTGTCTATACTTACGTGTGATTGCAACTCGTGGGTCCACCCAATATATATATATATATATATATATAATTGAACTGGGCCAACGGATCGAGGGCTTACTGCTTTTCACATAAGGCAATATTATTAATTATTTAATAATTCTTTTGTCATGTTTGAAAGGTGCCTTCGCTTGGGCACATGAATCATTTATGCCCTTTACGCGGTTCTCACCATTTTTATATTTTTTTGGTTTTATTGTTGTTGATGTTGCTGTTGCTGTTGCTGTTTTCGCTGTTGTTGCCGTTGTTCTTCGTGCTCCAGTTAGCATTTTGGCTCTGCATTTGCGTCCATTTCATTTAATGAATTTCGCTTGTGCTGCTCAGTTGTAATTTGAAGCTCGTTTGTTGCGTTCGCTGCTTTTGTTTTGGCCTGAACTTGAAATTCAGCCACAGAATACAAAATATCAATTGCGAATTACAATACATATTATAGGTGAGCGGAGAGGCGTGACCTGACAATTTGTCTTTAATTCAAATAGAAACAAAAAAAAAAACGGAACAAATGAATTTAAATAAAATTAATAGTGCAATTTAATTGCTTTAATTAAAGCAACGCGAAGCTAAAATTAAAACTTGTGACGTTGGCCAAACGGCGTAAATTGTTACTGTGTGCGAAATATGCAAAATGCCGGAGAGTGAAAAATGCAAGCAAACAAATCGACCAAAATTAACACATGACGCTAAAAACTGCTGTGCTTTAGCAGTTGGCCAACACCTAAAATTGAATACTCTATAAATAATTACTTGACAAACATTCTTCTTTTAGCTTGCTTGACATTACCAATTGAATATTCTATATTCATATATTTCGATTGATACTCATGCCAAGTTATTTTGAAGTTTCAATTAACATATATTAAATGTACACTTTCGCATTAATAAACTTATATATTCTTAAAAGTATTACAAAAATATATATATTCTAACAGTTTTTCAATCTAAAAATGTCATTTTTTCTTATAGTATTTCTAATTTCGAAAATGTTGCCATCAACCAATAACACACAGTTCTTTAATTTAGTAATTGGCTTTTTACAATCGACTTCATTATACTCAACTCTTTTTTGGTTTACTTTTGGACTTTAAAAATAGGAAGCTTGGCTTTATAGACTATGGCTTAGAGTTGAGAATGTTACACAAAATGAGTAACAAAAGTAAGCATGCCAGGCAAAGAGTATCAAATATGTCCTCGCCCTTTCTTTTGGTCAAATATGAATTTTTGCCGGTGATATGGTTTTTTTTCATTTTTCTTTTTTTTTAATGGCCAGTGCATTAAAACCGAAAGCGTTGGTCATGCAATTTCCGTCAGCAGAGTGCATTGTGCCATTTTCATGTGGCACGAGACTTCCTCCGGCTGCCGATTGCCTGTTGTGCCTGGTCATTTCCGCAGAAGCTTTACTTACTTAACAGCTAATGACAATTTTGTATGTGGATGATTGACGAGTTGGCCACCCTCATCGATAGTTTTCACAGTCCTTTGTTGCTAGGCCACTTAAGTCATTACAGCCAAGGAATGAACAAAAAAAAAACAGGGACGCGACCTGTATACAAGGTCAGTTCAGGTCAGATAATATCAAAGCCCATAATTAATTGGCCAACATTGTTGCTTTTTACGAATTGGTATTATTAGTCTTTCTTTTGATTTTGTTTTTTTGTCGCTCGGCCAGCAGTTAAAACTAATTTGAAAAGCGTGACACTAAAAGCTTTCTGGTTTTTTGGTTTAGCATACGTGTAATTTACATATGCCACATGTGGCGGCATGTTCACATGCCTGAAATTCAATTTCACGGCCTTGAACTTATGGCGTTGCAATGCGTTTGCATAAATTTCCATAACACCCACCTAGAGTGTCTTTTCCTTGCGCTGCTGTTGCACGCATTTTCATCAGCTTTTCGCGCATTTTTCGCGCTCACTAAAACCAGTTTACCACTTAGTTAACCTAATTCGAATGAGGCACGCAAATGGTGCCCCTAATGAATGAACATAGTAAACCTCTGATAACGCTAATACAATGGTGAAATTACTGTTGATGCTTTTGTTTAGCTGTAGGTTCTTAAGGATTTCTAAACTGTTGAATGAAATGTGACCGTAGAATCATTGTCGTAATATAAATTTACGATTCATTAAGTTTTAGTTATGGTGGACATAATGGAATTCCTAACGAATTTAAAACTGTGTAAATGTTGACTACAGATTGTATAAAAGGTTAAAAGTCTGTTTTCAATGTAGCTGACAAATCAATTTGTAAAAAGGTAATACTCTTAAGCAAACATTCAGTAATATTTAATTAATCCAAAGGAGACACTTAAGAGGCTTGCATAAATTTTAGAAATTATTTAAGGATAAGTTAATGTTTCTGAGACAGTTCTGTCAAGTGTTTTTCTATTTGGTTGGTGGATGAATTAGTTTCAAGTATTAACTCCACATTTGAATGTTTTCTATGTGTTTAATTGCTTTTTTGCCCCACTGTGCGGGCACTTAGCTATTTTAGATCAACGCACCTAAATATACTATGAATAATGTTGAAGCCCAACCCAAGACGAGACGCTTGGACTATTTACTTGTTTACTTCAAGCCATTCGCAGAGCGTTCATTGTGGCTGACTTCATATATATCCATTATATATATATATATACCTATTTTCGTTGATAGTTTCCTTGACCTGAATAACAATGTGCGAGAGTATGCAAATTATTTGTGGAGTGTTGACGGAATGACAGACTAATAACATCAGCTGGCACTCACCATTTGTAGATATATGTATATATTTATGAATATATATATATTTATGAATATATATATGTTTATGTTCTACTTTTTTGCGGCAAATTGGCCATTAATTAATGCTGAGAGCTAAAGTATTTAAGAAATTGCGCCTGTCAAGTGATGAAATTGTTAAAACGAACTTTAATTAAGGCGAACATCAAGACTAATTTGAGTCGAGTCGAGTCGCGTGAAATGCATGCAGCTAATAAATTGTAGAGTTCGCTGCTCGGCAATAAACCGAGTCTGGGCCTCGAAGCGCTCAGAAACAGCTCCGAACAGCTGGGCCTTGTTGATAAACTGCCATTGGAAACGTCTTTGAGTTGTGCCGATGACGCAGTTGTTGTTGTTGGTGGTGGTGTTGTTGCTGTTGCCCCGCCCTTGCTCATAACGCTCTTTGTGTAATTTTACCCTGTAACAAATATTAAACAAGGAGCGTTTAACATTTATGATATGTGGTAATAAGTTATGTTTCTTATCGAATGTTTTAAATACTTGTCAAAACCTTTGCTTTGCTTGCACTCGTTCCCTTTTCGTTGTTCATTGAACTCTTCAAAATGTAGTTTAGTTGATACAAATGATCAATTATGGATAGAAAGGTCCAGGATATCTGAAAAGTCAATCTAATTTTCACACTAGAAATCTTACCTGATTTCTATATATATTTTGATGCCAGCGCCGCACGCGATTTGCGACGCCGACGTCAGCGTTGCCGGCATACAAAATTATGTGGCAGTAGGCAATGTGAAGCCCTCGCTGGATCAGCTCCAGTCGCTGGCTATAGGCTGTGACCCCAAAAGGAAAGAAACGTCGCCTGTGCTATAATTTGTTGCCTCAATTCACCCCCAGTCGCCACACGCCTCCTCGCTTAAGGGGCACGGCACAAAATGTACACGAGCTTTCTGCTGGTGGTTAGTGTCACCAAAAAACCAACAAATAAAAAAAAGAAGCCAAACCGAATATAACACACTAAAATATAATATTCCAAATAATAACTGCGACATTCTTGTTGTTTTCTTTCGCTCGCACTCGACAGGATGATATGGAGCAATGGGTTACGGACACATTTTATTCGTATTTTCCCGGCTTTAACAATGAAAATCAGAAACGTCAGAATTACTTGCGTGAGCGCCAGCGTGAGAATCAGCAGAACTTTCTCAAGCACCAGGTAAAGTGGCATAAAACCATACACAAATAAACCACCATAACGCCATCCGTTATGGTAATTAGTGTGAAATTTATAACCAGCAAATTAATTGAATGGATTTATTTTTGTTGCGTGCATTGCAGATGCTGCATCCGCCTGTGGCAAAGCAGCGACGTCACCTGAAGCCATCGCCAGCGGCAGCGCCGCAGCCGACAGCAGCAGAGGAGCTGCAAACGGCTCGCTCGAGTCAATCGAGCACGAGCACATCCAATAGCCGAACGGATAAGACTGACCTAGAGTTAATTGTAAATAGTAATCCCAACTACGTGCCGCCCAAAGTACGACCGAACACCACACGCCATCAGCTGCTGCAGGATCTGGGTCACGTCGAGCTCTCCAACATTGTCACCGGCGATGGCATCATGGAGCGCAATATGCGCAGTGCCGAACTGGAAACGGCGCGCAAAAAGGACTACCAGCGGGACCTAATGCAACAGATTGAGGAGAAGCGACGCTCCATAGAATTAATACGCGACAAGGAGCGCCGACAGGATGAGGCGTTAACCAGGTGAGTCTTTACTAGTCACATATCAATAAATGAGCTCGTTAATTATTTAATTGACGTAAACAGGCGGTTGGAGGCACAGCTCAAGACCATGCATCTGGAGGAGCAACTGGAGAAAGAACGACGACGCGCCGAGAAGGTCAGTGCATGTAAATCAATATTTTGAAGCGATAAGTTTCATTTATTCTTTTTTGATAACATTTTGAATTAAAATGCATTAATAGGCACGCATTCAATCGGAACAAAATCGTCTAATGCGCGAAGAGCTGCTGGCCAAGTTGGAGCAGGATGCGCAGCTCTTGAAAGCCAAGGAGCAGCATAACAATCTAGCAGCAGCGCAGAGTAGAACTAAACCTAAGGATATCAATAGCAACCCAACCAGCAACAACAACGACAACAACACAAATACCAACAAGGTTTACAAATACTTTAGCAATTCGGCGCGGCACGAATATAGACGCGGACAGCCCTTGCCGGCTGGCGTTGAGCTGGATTTCGAGTTGCCCCAAATGGCAAAGATCGAACGAGAGTGCTTCCATTTGAGCGAGAAGATTTGTCCGCTGTGCAATGAGCCGCTAAAGAGCTATGAGAGCTGCTGTCTGCGCTGCCAACGCAAATTGGCACTGAAAATGAAGCAGCAGAGCAGCGAGGATACGACAGACTCTGCTGGTGGTGGTGGTGGTGCTGCTGCTGCTGATAGCGAGATGGAGCCAGCGGATGCAGTGGATAACAATGGCCAGAATAGTTATGCGCTGGTCTGTCTGAAATGCGAACGCCTCTATGCCCTGTGCAGTAAGTGTCTGGTTAAGAACGACGTGTGTCGCGCCTGCCAGCGGGAGCGTAATGTGTGCATGAGCTGCCGTCGAAACCTGTGCTCCTCTTGCCTGGAGGAGATTGCCTGTGGCCGGGACACGGAACGCACACACATCAACGAGCAGGCGGATCGAGAGCAACCGCCATCGGACGATGCTTTCCGTGTGCTGGAATTAAATTATGCTGCCGAAACAACTGCCACAAATCAGGCTGATAACTCGCCGCCCCCTTACTCCTTTAATATACCACCCAGTTCGGTGTTTCATGCGGACTACAAGGCCACGCCTGTGAAGCCAATGCTGCTAGTGGATCAACTGCCCACCGTGTCCGGCAGCGCGAATAACAGCTTCGAGCTGGACAGCGCCGATGAGCAGGCCATGGAACGTGTCCGTCGCCAAACGGATCAGCGTCTGTCGCGTTATCTTAAGAACTACGGCGATCTGGCTTCCAAGCAGCAGCAGCAGCAGCAGCTGCGCAGCAAAAGTGAATCACGTCATCGTGGCACACAGACGACTCCTCAATCACTGGGCAGGCGCGATGTGGTGCTGAACGAGACGCCCACACCGAATTTATCCATGCCGCTGCTGCGCGAAATGCCCAAGATGACGCGCAAGGAGACGGCTGCAACGCCCGCCGAGATTCGATATCGTAAAATGGACAATCTCAAGAAGCGCTGGGAGGTACTGCATCGACTAGTTGATATACTTGATTATTTGTTGACCAATATATAAATAAATATATAAATTTGTTTATCTACTGCAGGTGCCTGCCGTCCAAAAGTTTATGGTGTCCACATCGTCACCCAAAATATTGACTCAAGTGGGAGCCATACGCAAACAGCTGCAGGCGGCGCGTTTCTATGATGATGTCCAGAACGAACCCGACGAGGACAACGACGAGGATGACGACGATTACTAACGGCAATTTTTCAGTACTTTCGAAAAATTGTTCACGTTTAGTGTTCCATTCAGTCTTTTTTTTCCACTGCACCGACGATTTCTCACATTTCACTATATTGTTGAACTCATTCCACGTTGTTCCATTTTGTTTTTCTATCTAAAACCATCACCCCCTGAGATATTTCTAATATGATATGATACCATGTGCTTCTGCTGTTTCGTGCAGCATCAAATTTATACATTTAAGTCATAAAGTTTGTTAACGTTTTTACAAATATATATATATATACATATAATAATTACACTGATCTATTGTAACTGGATGTGTTTAGCGTCTGTGGGGCATTGAAATCGCTGCTAACAATATAGCTGACAATAAATAGCTGATTAACCTAAATAAAAAATCTCACTTTTTAAAAATCAATTTGAACTGAAAGTTGAGTTTTCAAACGAAAAACTAAACAAATTCAAAATCGAACTGCTGTTTGTACTTATTGGTTTTTTTTGTGTATAATTTTTGAAAACAACCAGATATTCAAAACCTCCGACTTTAAATCCTTACCAATATATGTCTAATTCCCAATTTGAGTACCCAAAAAGACTAAAACAAATATCGTTTGACTGTTATTGTGGTTATTCTTTATTATATATGTTTCGTTGTTGTATGTTCAGGTATGTTCAGAGATGCAACTCTTTACCAGTGCAGGGGGCGGGCGGCGTAGACGGGAGCGTATTGGGAATAGGCACCGGCGGATCCATAGCTAGGAGCTGGGGCGCTGCATGGCACTGGGGCCAAGTTTGGCTGGCAGCTGAACAGATAGTTCTTGGGGCATGGTGGCGCTGGAATGGAGACTGGCGCTGGTGCAGAGTAGGAAGGTGCAGCTGGTGCAACTCCATAGGAAGGTGCAGATCCATAGGAGGAGCCCTTGTCGTCCTTGTCGGCAGCAACGGAAGCAGCCAGCAGGCAGGTAACGGCGACAATCAGAAAGAATTTCATATTGCTTGATTTGGCTTGGTTTGGTTGGTCTGCTGAACTTGGCTAAAAGCGAACTGCGATATTGAATGCAGCACCCGTTGGGCTTTATATACGGTCACGAGTTGTTCCATAAAATTGCAGAGGCAAGCATTGACCAAGTTGGAAGTTGCGCTGTGTTGTTGACCAACTCAGCGCTTTTTAATGTTTCATATTTTCCACTGCTAAAGAATGTTCACAATTGCTTTTTTTATCAAGACATATACATATAGTCACTAGGTTTTCCGGTTAATGTATTTTTATATATTTCCAAATAGTTTAGCTAATATTTTGCATGCACAGCAAATGTTTTAATGTAAGCAAAGGAAAACAACGAATTTATGACAAACTTGAACAATGATGTTATGAACTTTGTGCATTTTTTTTATGAACTCTTTTTATAGTTTGAATATGTTTTTTCACTGTCTCTAGGTCAAATAGAGTTTGATATTGAGTTTTGCTCTGTTAATCTGTAATCGATCGAAATATTGACTTAAAAGTTAATTAAATTAATAATTATTATTATAAACTGATTAACACGACTAACTTATATACAAATACAGTCCAGCTTAACTGTATTTTAACTGAAAGCGAAAATTACTCAATCAAAACTTCATAATACAGATAATAAAATTCGAAAAGCTGTGAAATGTAACTCAGTTCATAATAGGGACAACTTCAGGAGTAAGTTAGCAAATTACATATTCCTCAGTAGAATATGTCCAAAATATGTCAGCAACAACTCTTGTCTCGAATTCAGTGAAGATGTGCCGCATTTGCTACGACGGCTGAACAAAATTCAATGAGAACCGCAAGCGAGCAACTGTTGGTCAAGTTCCAGCAAGCAGAGAATCAATTATCAAGTACGCGAGCAGCTTGTACGGAAAGGAGGAGCTGCTGCTGTGCTTCAACTGCGGCAAGGATTGAACTGTGCTGCTGGATGTGCTGGTCAAGCAACGGATTTGGTGCTCATAGACAACTGCACACTGCTCACTTGACACAGGATACGCAGCGAGCACTTTTCACTTTCACAGCCCAACGTAATCGAATTGAGCCAGTGGAGAAGTTGGTCAAACAACAGTTTACATTTAAATCAGTGTCAATTATTTCATTTAAAAAATATATAATTAATTTAAATTAAACAAATATATATACAAATATATACACAACTTAGATTGACAATTAACAAAGTAAGATTAGTGGCGGTGCTTGTCCTTGTTGCTTGGCTTCTTCGAGGATATCAGAGTGCGACGTTTCAAACGCTTCAACTTGATCTTCTCACGCTTCCGCATCTTCTCCTGGGCCATCTCGACAATGGTGTCGCGCAACTGTAATCTGTATCTCAAGAGTTTGGAACGCTCAATGCCCAAGACATCATTTTCATCGTGCGGTGCTCGATTCTCTGCATCATCCTCATCATCTGTTAGCATGGCCAATTGTCTTTCTGCCCAAGCAGCATCGCCAGTTAGCTGTTCTTCTTGTTGTTGTTGCCCCTGCTGGTGCTGCTGCTGTCTTGCTGGTTCCTGCTTGAGCAGCTCCTCGGTTAGGAGCAGCTTGGATGTGGCCCATTTGATCACTTGATGTTGCTTAAGGCTTAATTGCTGGCGGTATTGAAATATTTGTACGCTCACATTTGTCTTCGGATATGAATCCGTCTCCTGCTCCGACTCGTTAGGTTCCGTCGCTGGCAGTGGATTCACCACAGCCACTGGTTTCTCGCTGCACAATTTGCTCTCAATTGAATTTCCCATTTCGCGTCCTAATGCGTTAACGGTTCGATTTTCTATGACAGCTGCAAACACTTTGAAACCGATTTATATATACTTATATATATATATACATATAAGGCACATGGGAGTAGGTTGTAAACATTGTGGCAAGTACGTTCAGGTAGACTTGGAGCTACCTAGCAGGGATCAGTCATTTTCCCATTTGCTGCGCATACCTGGACTGGATTACCGCACACTTTATAAGCTCTAAGCAAAGACGTGGAAAGCAACCATTAATTGCTACTTCTAGGGGTTCTTATAGAGCCTGCCTTACAAGCCTTCCTTACCTGCCAATAAGTTTAAATAAAGTTTTGCAATCAGGTTTACCTGCTTATCGAATTCGAAATATGCATTTATAAATTAGTGTTTTCTTTTCATAAATTGTACCTGCAGCTTCTTTGTAAAGTTGACATGAAGGGGAAACAACTGCCCCTGCCCCTGCCCCTTGGCTACGCCCATGGGCATGAGTTCTTTTTACCAACCCATCACAATACTGACTACTTTTGGCAGTTGCATACTTTATCACAAAATGCCACAGACTAATTCTTGTGATGCGTTCATTCATTTGAGTAGAAATTAAAAATAGAACCTGGTCTCCCAAAGATGTAATCAAAACTTGTTTGCTCCTTTTATATCAAGGAGGGTCCATAAAATGCCAAGCTACCAAAAGATATGCTGAAAAATTCGTTCTGCCAGCCATTTTCAAACCATTTGCGTGTACTTTCCAAATGGCCCATCCACATATTTGGGTAAACTTTAGTGAATCCCAATCAGTCAGGCACTCACCACAAATACTTGGATAAACAGGTACTATATACGATTTTGACTACCTAGGTAAGGTGCAAGTTGAGTCACGTGCAAGTTGGCAGGACAATTGAGAGATTATCTACCGACTCCTTACCTGCCTGCTATATAAGCTATTTAACTCTGGCAAAGAGTCAGCATTCGCATCTGGAAATGGACACCGACAACAGCAACAAGAACAAGTCACAGCTGTTGATGTTCCGCACTCCGTTGGACGCACAGAGTCAACTGTTCATCTTCAATTCACCAATCGATTATGCGGATCAGCAGCTGATTGTGTATCAATATCCTGGCATGCTGAATGGCCAAAGTGGCTATTGTGTTGTCTACAAACGGGATCATTACATCATTAATAATCCACCAAATTATCTGAGTCCCACCAAGCGCAGTTTCCTTAACGAATGCATACGACAATTGTATTTGATTAATGGCCTGGCCCACAAATTGCACTGGGCTCCAAGTGCAACGTTGAGCAATCGATTGGAGCTGTGGCAACAGGTGGACATTTGCCTGCAGCCAGAGCGAATCTGTCCGAAAGATGCTAGTCTGCAGCGAGTAAAGCGACAACTGTTCCGTGAATCTCAACGGCGGCGCAAAACTAAACCCAGTGTCCGTGGCCAGCTGTGGGGCACACAAGTGTTTAACTTTCGGCATATGCGCCAGAAGATTGGACGACGGCACATACGTCGTGGTTATTTGGGTGCTGCAAGAAAAACGGTGATCGAACAACTAATCCGTGAAAATATCAGACGTGAAATAATCGAAACGCCATCGGTTTACCAAAGCGTGATCAGCGCCACCGAAGGCATCTTCAATGTGAATGCCAGTTTGATCAGTGAGATCTGTAGCTATCATCGCAACGGGTCACGTCATCAGCCGGCGGTGCAGAGTCGCCTCAGTGCTGCCGAGCTGAGGTTGCGGAATAACGAGGCATGTCTTCTGACGCAGCGTGCCAAGCGCCTGGAGGCCATGTTCATCCATGAGCAGGTGCGTCGCGCTGTCCAGAATCATCAGCTCATACTGGAGGAGTCGGTGCGTTCCATATTCTATGCCAAGGAGCTGTTTCGTCTGGTCGAGGATCACGAGGAATTTGTATACACGGATAATCAAATTCTCGAGCGTGGCTGTTGTTAGGTTTTCACATTTTATTTAGTCTGCACAATGCACTTGTAAAAATATATATATATATGTATATTATATATATATATAGACATTCATTCTATCTTTTAGTTCTGTAAGTTTTGTACAAAAATAAAAATGCATAACATGAAAATTATTTGTAGTTGATGTTTGTTCCTTGAGTTCCAAACAAATAAGTCGAAAGGTCAATTAACCCTTTTGCTGCTCTATCAGTTTGGAGTGCACATCCATAAGGCTCTGCAATGGGAGAGATAATATTTATTTCAGATATTTTTAATAGAAGAAATACTTTGTTTATTCAATTGCCTAATGCGATGCTAAGAATTCAGTACTAGTTATCCTTATCTTTTGGCTCTGAGGACTTGTTAAAAAAATGTTTAACTTCGCTGTATTTGTTGAGCCTATCATATTATTTTCAATGTGGTCAAAAATGTTATACTCAAATTTGCTTGAGCTTATCATATTTAATTTATAATATATTTCGAATTTGTTGAGCTGACTGCAGTATATGTCAAAATGAAAAAAAATTTTCATATCTATGAATTCTTGACTCATTGAGTTGAAATCTTCAAGTTCTTCAACACGATTTCCTGACTTTATGTTCTACTTTGGTTCACGTTTCTTTTTTTGTAAAAATAATCTTCTAAGGTATATAATATAAAATATTTTAGGTCTTCATCAGCTTATATGCATTTTCTTAATAAAATAATTATATTTATACATCTAGCTCGTGATATACTTTCTCCAATTTAATTAGCATAAAATATTCTGCGTATATATATATATATATATATTATAAACCTTTATATATCATATGCATATTGAGGTATTCACATTTTATAATTATTATTCATATTGCTCATCTTCTACTCATTTGCTTGAACCAGCTGTAAATATGTTTTAGATTTGTTAAGCAATCTGCAATTATAATCAATTTAGACGGGAATTGTGGCAAATGATAAGTGCCAGCTTAACCACTGAATATTGCGATTATTGCCTCCTATATTTAGTAAGTGGGGCACCACAAAGTCAGATTGTGTACACTATCAGTAGAAAACAAACTCTCTTTGTCTTCAAACAAAAAAACTCTCCCTTAATATAAATAAGAGTTTTGATTTAATCTACAACATTACATATGAGGTTTGTGTAATCTTCCTGGGTGGCGGCTGCATTTGTCGTATCTCTGAGTATGCCCTGGAATATTATCAAAGTTGATGCCATTCAGGCTTTAGCA
This sequence comes from Drosophila nr. medialis 2 BK-2023a, assembly GCA_035044325.1. Lineage (NCBI taxonomy): Eukaryota > Metazoa > Arthropoda > Insecta > Diptera > Drosophilidae > Drosophila > Drosophila nr. medialis 2 BK-2023a. The sequence goes on from JAWNMH010000394.1 coordinate 2,387,726, forward strand.
AGCTTTAACTATATCCATACAATAAAGCCGGTAAGTAAACAGTAGATGATGGGTTAATATATAGAGTAGTTATAGCACCTCTAATTAAAACCAGTAAACAATTATGGTCTATATCAAGATATATATACATAATTCAAATCAGCTCAGCTCTTCCTGAACAAAACCAACACCTTGACAAGCTAAAGCTATAAAACTATTCTAAATCCAAAACCAGAATTGAACTACAATTGCAGTTGAACCGAGCATACCTTGAAATATTTAACCGTCTTGACGCGCAGCTCCAGCGTTGCATCATCATCGCAGATCATCAGCGTATTCACATGCTGCTGGAATGCGCTGACAGTCCACATATGATTGACGCCCTCCTCAATTGCCTTGTACAAGGCGAAGGCCTTGTGGGCGCCCGTAATCAAGATCATCACCTCATGCGAGTCCATAACGGTGCCCACGCCCACAGTGAGCGCCTGCTTGGGCACCTTGTTCATATCATTCTCAAAGAAACGGGCATTCGCCTCGAGTGTGTCCTGGGCCAGGGTCTTGACACGCGTTCGCGACACCAACGATGAGCCAGGCTCATTGAATGCAATATGTCCATCGGGTCCAATGCCGCCAATGAAAAGCTCCACGCCGCCGGCTTCCTTAATCTGTTGCTCGAACGCATTGCACTCGGCAACGAGATCCGGCGCATTACCATCCAATATATGAACATTCGCCGGATCGATGTCGATGTGCTTGAAGAAATTGTTCCACATAAAGTAATGATAACTCTCGTGATGATCGCGAGGCAAACCTGCCAATAAATTTGTTATGTTAATCGCACAAATGAGGAAAATAACCTCAGAATACTCACCCACATACTCGTCCATGTTGAAGGTCTTCACATAGCGAAAGGAGACCTTGCCCTGCTTGTGAACCTCAATCAGCTCCTTGTACATGCCCAATGGGGTGCTACCCGTGGGCAGGCCTAGCACAAAGTATCTAGAATATATATTGAGAAATCTACAGTTTATACTTTTCACATGTGTGTGTGTAAATGGTATTTACTTATCGGGACCCGGTTTGAAGTCATTGATCCGCTTGGTGACATATTTGGCGGCCCATTTTCCAACTGAATCACTTGATTCCAAGATTATAAGTCTCATATTTCAGCAACTGTGAATTGTTTAATAAATGCATTCCTGATAAGACTCGATTATATTTCAAACAAATGCATACTTAAACGAGAGTATTTTTATCTCGTAGTAGATACGCTGCCCAATGTTTTGGGCGTACTTACAGTATACACTCCATATAGCGATTGAAATAATTTTACTAACGTTATTTTTATCGAATCTATTCGAACTTCTAACTTTTAATAATTTCAAATATACATTTTACTGTTATTCGAGCACAGCTAGATAGATAAATAAATAAACATTTAAATTCTACTCAATAGACGATACTTAATATTATCGAGACTGATTCTTGGTGATAATTCACTATATGAAAACATTTTGCCCGTGCAAACAAAGTTTGCGCTTAACAGTTTCGAGTGTGTGAGCAAGAGAGCGATTCGTGAAGGACGCTAGACGATTATCAAGTTGCTCACCTGTAACAATGTCAACGAATGTTAAGTTTTTATTTTTACAATGTTCGATATCAATAACAAAGGCAATAGAGGTTGACTTAGCGAAAACTCAGCGTGCGGTTGGCGTTAAGCAAACTTGGAGACTAATAACAAGCTACGATTGCCGTTTTAATATAGCTGTCAAATTATATGGAATATAACACATATAAATATATGTGTATATAACGAGCGCGATTAGCTCTTGTTATGCGGCGCTCTTAGCAATAAAGAAAATAACTCAAACATTGTTTTTACGAACGAATGAGACCTTGAGATACTTCTTTCTCCGGCGTTATCACAGCATTTGCAAGGCATAAGAAGGCGAAGAAATGCATATCTGCAAGTGGAAAGTAACAGCGCAGAGCACAAAGAGAACTGCTTAATGTGCAGCAGCAGCAGCAAAAGTTGAATGAACTTGAGCGCTGAGTTCATACGCTTTTGAGTGGGATCCGAGAGCGCTGGCGTTGCCAGATCGTGGCAGCCAAGCCAAAGAGCATGAGTTAATTTCCAGGCATATGCATATACATACAAAACACTCTCACACACTCAAAGCACAATCCAAAAATAACTCAAAATAGAGCGCAGGGAAAGTGTATTGATACCCTACCAAATGGCATATTATTTGCAAACCAGAACTGTTGAAATTTTTTATGAAACATTTTTATTTATTTAGCAGTTACATATAAATGCTTAAGATTACAATTTAATTTGTAGATTTTTCTTATCTTTATTTGTTGAAAATTTCTGTCGTGGCCACACCCACGCATAATATAAACGCTGCAAAACTTTCTTGAGTTGAAGTTTAAACCGGTTGAGCGCCCTAAAATAATATATATATATATATTGATATTGAAAACAATCTAAAGAGCGCCAAACCGAGGGAGAGTTTGCCTTCCAGTTTGATTTGTTTTAAAAATATATATTATTGCTGGCTTTCTTTTCTTTTCCTCTTCTCACATAGCCTATTTATGCGTGTGTTTTGTCTCTTGTTCTTTAGTCATATATAAATTTGCATTTTTTTATCTGCGCGTAAAAAAAGATACTTATCTTACTATTATGTAGTCTGATTTTTTGTTGATATATTTTTTGTTTTTATTAGTTTTTTAACAAGAGCTCTCGTCGTAAGTTTAATGCTGCTTACAAAACTATATATATTTTTGTATGTCTATTTATTTATATATGGTTGTGGCGTGAGGGAAGAGGTTTTTGCACAAAATGCATCGAAAATGCTGTCAAACACAGCATTTGCAAAGATTTTGTAAAAAAAAAATTGAACATTATTATTGTTGTTTCTTTTGTAAATTCTAAATGGTATATTCTATAGCCAGGAAGTAGTTGGGGATTGGTAACAAATATACCATATAAAGTTTACAAAACGTAAAATACAGTTGAAGTGCGGAAGTTGGCTTTGAATTCGAAACACGTAACGTAAATTGAAATTTGTCATTTTGATTTTGTTATGGAGAAACACAAAACAGAAACTGCATTTTTAAACATGTGGAAGATTAAAATTGAAGACATAAATTTGTTCACGTAAACCTCTGCTGTCCGCTTGCATGAAATTAATAAATTAATTGAACCATATAAACTTAACTGTCTAACGGGGTCGGTTATGGTTGTTGTTGTTTTAATTGTCTGTCTGGCTTTGTGTGTGTGGTGTGTGTGTGTGATTGTGTGTAATTGTTTGTTCTGTTAGTTCATGGCAGCTGTTACATAATCGCGCACTTCTCGGCCCTCTGGGGATCGCCGTGCTGATGATAAAGTTGCTCGCGGCCATCAACGGCGCTGACGCTGCGACGACGACTGAGACGCGATGAGGATGATGACGACACATGGGTGGACACAATACGCTTGATGCGCTCCAAATGGGCAACCATATCGCCATCGCCATTTAACAGAGCAGTCTTCGTATTGTCGCCTGCGATCCATTTTTGTTGCTTCATCACAATGTTGGATGGTGGCTCGTGGCTGGCTCGCGAATCCGATGACCAAACGGTGACCGTAGCATTCGGTTCGATTTTAACCGAACGATGGAACTTGTATGTGGTGATCGGTGCACCATCGTTGATGCAACGCTGCAGCTGCCATCCACCGATGGCGATCTCATCGTTGCCCTTGTTGTGTAGTTTGACGAATTTGCCCTCGGGATCGACCTCTTTGATTTCCACATTGCCCTTGGCACTGGCCGATACATAGAAATCGGACGCACTTCGATCCTCCGATTCATCGACAACGGCCCGTTTGCGTTTGAGTCCGCTAGATGAAGCGCGACGCGAGGGTGTGGCACGTGAGCTGCGCAAGGATTGACTAAACGACTGTACCGTGGCCGCATTGGCGGGCGTTATATTCAAGCGAGCCTCCTCGCCCACCAACAGCTTATCATAGGCAGCAATTTCGAGATCCAGGGAGACCTTCACAGAATGGAAAAGGTTTTTAATTAAATGAGCTTGAAAATAAATCTTATTTTCTGTTTACAACCAAACTGGTCAATCTTCAATTTTATATAAAGTTATAGGTATTTTATCGCCCACCTTGATGTCCATTAGATCCTGGTACTCCTGCAGCTGATGGGCCATCTCCTCGCGCAAACGATGCAGCTCCTTCTCGAGCATGGCGATATCATTGCTGTGACGCTCACGCTCGTTGTCCAGCTGCTGTTCCAGCTCGCGGATGCGCACATTCAGCGCAGTATTGGTAGACTCCAAATCGTTGATCTTGGCATTGAGGCCATCAATGCGTATGCGAGAATTGCGCAACTCCTCGATGGACTTGTGCGAGGAATTGTGAGTTCGCGACGCAGAATCCTGCAGCGAGCGTATCTTAGCCTCGTAAAGGGCTTCGATGTCATCGCGATTGTTGCGCATCTGTTCCTCGTATTGGCTGCGCAGCTCGTGCAGCGATTGCTGCAACTTTGCCTCGTACTCCGACGAGAGACGTCCATCAATCTCGCTGTATTCAGTTTGCCGAATGCGACGCGATTCGTTGATCTCCTGCACATGAACCTGATCCTTGAGCGAGAGCTCCTCGCGCAAACTCTGTGTGCTATTCTCGAGATCCACACGCGCCAGTGTCTCCTGTTCGAGATTCTTGCGCGATTCCTCAAGCTGTTTGCGCAAACGATCCAAATCCTTAAGTGCTTCATTCAAATCATCGTTGGCCTTTTTGCGATCAGAACTGGCCTGCGTATATTTGTTGCTCAGCTCATTGGCACGCGACTCAAAGATTCGGGCATTGGCTATTGAGTGGCAAGAAATGAAGATGGATTATAGACTGATTAAGCAAAGTAAACTCAGAGCCACACTCACACTCTGCTGCACTGCATTCCTGGGTCTTTTTATCGAGGCGCGCCGTTAGCTCCTCGTTCTCCTCCCACAGACGCTTCGTGTCGATCTCGAGCCGAGCACGTTCGCGTGATATTTCATCGAGCATACGACGTGCATCGAGCAATTCATTCTCATAGATATTCTTGATGTTGGTCGTCTCTCTGGTCACAGTGTCCCGGGTCGTTTGCACCTCAATGCTGAGACGTGAGTTCTCCGTTTCCAGATTGCGCACACGATCGATATAGCAGGCTAGACGATCGTTCAAATTCTGCAGCTCCACCTTCTCCACGAGACGCGAATGACGTGTGGGGCTCAGTGGACTATTAGCCTGCTGCGACTGCGACGACGATTGCGACTGCGACGGTTGAGGTCCAGTTGGGGGCAGCGGGGTCGAGGTGCTGCCGGGCTGCGGCGTCGCGGTGCCAGCGCGTCGAGATTTCGATGACATTTTTTACTGCTGCAAGAAGCTCAAAACATTTTAAATCTGTATGAAATTCATAATAAAGTAATCATATAGTAGATATACTGTTCACGGAAAGTCAAGCTTCTATTTCAACTTCCGTGTTTTAAGGTATGCATATACCCCATCCCTTTACAAATACAGGGTATACACGCAAAAAATACATAAAAACACACACTGTTAACTGACCGTATTAAAACAGTGCGTTTGCTCTTAGCTCGAGTTTATTTTTTGCGCGCAATCTTTCGCTTTTTGGGCCTGATAAAATTCCCAACAGCAGCAAGAAAAAAATAAGCATCAGAAAGAAGAAATAATAATAAAACTGCTCAAAATGAGTGCAGAGAGTGAGCGCGTAATTGAAAGCGAAACGAGTTTGTCTCGTCCGCTGCAGTCTCACTCTCTCTCTCTCTCTCTCACCGCCTAACACGTTACCCCAGTTGATTTTTTTTCACTCAAGCCGACTGTACTAAAGCGAACGAACAAAAAAAAAAAACAATTGAGACTTTTGCGGCGTTTTGTTTATGGGCGTAGGGTATTGCAGCATTGAAACGCTTGTTAAATATATGAAATACAAACGCACGCATTTGTTGTGAAAATGCATTAAGCTACTTGGCTCGAAATGCAACGCCTTGATTTACACAATATGGCGTTTTTTATTCAGAATTTGGTTTTTGACAGCGGCATTTTGTTGCAGCTGCAGGGGGGCAGTAAGGCAGCAAGCGCAATGTTAAAATTCGAGAGAGAAACTCAATTGCATTTGTCACTAGCTTGATCACAGTAAACTATTTGAAAACGGTTTGGGTATTTATAAACTTACGTGGTTACTTGTAATTGAATGGAATGCTGCGCAAGTTTTTGTGCAACAAATTTTATTACCGACAGAAAACGCGGCCGACGTAAAGTTCTATTGGGTGGACTGACGCTCGCAGCATCGATATTTTCGTGTGACAATAGCAAATATCGATCATTCGCGAATGCAACCGTGCACGAAGTCGAATATCGAACAGCTACGACGTTTATCGAAGTCCGCCTCAATTTGTTAGTAGGAACTATACTTGTTTTCTCGACGTCACGTTCGGAGTCAGTCTCGCTTTTCAACAATTGCTGAAGATTAATAATTAATTTTATTATTAGAAAAAAAGAACGTGCAAACAGTAAGTGCAACTGACAAAGCGGGCTTGAAATATAATTTCGCCATATATTGTAAAAAACGTTGTGGAATGATTCGGTGTACTGAAAAAACAAGATGGCGGCAAGCATACGCCGGTTTGGCAAACAGAAAACGCGGCTTTTTACAACACACACATGCATAGACAAATTGTAAATTACAAGTTATTTTTATTTCACTCGCATAATTTTCCAAACAGCAAAATAAAAGAAAAATGGCAGATAATGACGATCTTCTCGACTACGAGGATGAGGAGCAGAACGAGACCACTGCCGTTGAGAGCCAGGAAGCGCCAAAGAAGGACGTCAAGGGCACCTACGTCTCCATACACAGTTCGGGATTCCGTGACTTTTTGCTAAAACCAGAAATATTGCGTGCAATCGTTGACTGCGGGTTCGAGCATCCATCCGAAGGTATGTAGAAATAAGTCTGTTCGACTCTGAGTAATACTACAACTGTAGTAGGGGTTAATAATTTGAGTAGAGAAAAATACGTACAGTTGTGTATGCATATAGTAGTTATTTGTTATTTACGCAAATCTGGCAACATTTTCAGTTCAGCACGAATGCATTCCGCAGGCTGTGCTCAGCATGGATATCCTCTGCCAGGCCAAATCCGGCATGGGCAAGACGGCTGTCTTTGTGCTCGCCACGCTGCAGCAACTGGAGCCGTCTGATAATAACACCTGTCACGTTCTGGTCATGTGCCACACCCGTGAGCTGGCATTCCAGATCAGCAAGGAGTATGAACGATTCTCCAAATATATGCCCACTGTTAAGGTATGTATGGATAGCAATAATGGATAAATTTGTTATTAATTGCTGCTTATTGCTGCTCTGTAGGTGGCTGTATTCTTTGGGGGCTTGGCGATTCAAAAGGATGAGGAGACACTCAAGAATGGAACGCCGCATATTGTTGTTGGCACACCGGGACGCATTTTGGCATTGATACGTAACAAGAAGTTAAATCTGAAGCACTTGAAGCACTTTGTTCTCGATGAGTGCGACAAGATGTTGGAGCAGCTGGGTAAGTTTTCATCTTTAAACTATTATGTTTATAGGTTGCTAATAATTTTTTTTATTTTTGTTAGATATGCGTCGCGATGTGCAGGAAATATTCCGTAGCACACCACACGGCAAACAAGTTATGATGTTTTCCGCCACTTTGAGCAAAGAGATTCGTCCTGTTTGCAAAAAGTTTATGCAAGATGTAAATATCTCCGTCGCACTTCTACTACTACCACTACTATTACGACCACTAGCTATAATAATTAAATACGAAAACGCGCACGCCATACAAAAAATCAACCTAAACAACACCACCAAAAGATCACAATTGTTATATTTTCTGCCTTTTACCTGAAAACAGAAAAAACCAGTCGAAAACACATCGTGTTTGTTTTTTGCAACTTTCTCAAACGCGTTAACAGTAAACGATCACGTGCATTAACCATTCCCTAAATGGTTAAATATCTATAACTATATAACTGCCATAAACCATTTTCTAAGTGGCTAAACGTGTAAAAGCAAATCGAAGGAGGCGCTGCAAGCGCATAACAAATATCTCAAATCCCTGTCTATAAATATTGAAAACCATTTTCTAAATGGTTAAGCGCGACAAACTTCAAACGAAAACTCGCTCATTGCGTATAAAATGACTCGCCATCCTTGCCCATAAATGCCAAAAGACCATTTTCTAAATGGTTAAACGCGTAAAACTACAAAACGCAAAAAAAAATACTACTAAAATAACAGCAGAATAAAAAATGTAAATGCAGTCAACAAAAATGAAAAACAAGTGAATGAACAGCAGTCACACACAAGACGAACGGTACTGAATACTGAAATACTGAATACTGATTCCGATACTGATGCGTCCCCGCAACGTCTGATGTCCGCATGGAGCGCTTGCTACTTGCAACACATTCGAGATGCGCAGCAAAACAACAACGACAACAACAAGAAAAAAAACCGAGTAGTTGATGATGATTATATAGCGTGGCCGTATGTAGAATATTTTGTGGGCGTACCTGTTTCATAATTTCCAATTCGCCAATCAATCTTAATTTGTTTTTTTCCTGTAAAAAAAAAATTTGCACCATAAACCACATTTCCAATATTTCAATATAGCCCATGGAGGTGTATGTCGACGATGAGGCCAAACTGACGTTGCACGGCCTCCAGCAGCACTATGTCAACCTGAAGGAGAACGAGAAGAACAAGAAGCTCTTCGAACTGCTCGATGTGCTCGAGTTTAATCAAGTAATATTTTGAAATCGATTCACAATTATCTTAAATTAATGTTTTATTTAATAAGGTCGTCATTTTTGTCAAGTCGGTGCAACGTTGCACCGCTTTGGCCCAGCTGCTGACAGAGCAAAATTTCCCGGCCATTGGCATTCATCGAGGAATGAATCAAGACGATCGTTTGAATCGCTACCAGCAATTTAAAGATTTCCAGAAACGTATTTTGGTCGCCACAAATCTGTTTGGCCGCGGCATGGATATTGAGCGTGTGAACATTGTCTTCAATTATGACATGCCCGAAGATTCGGACACCTATCTGCATCGGGTGGCGCGTGCCGGTCGCTTTGGTACCAAGGGTCTTGCCATTACCTTCGTGTCCGATGAGAACGATGCGAAGATACTTAACGAAGTACAGGATCGTTTCGATGTCAACATTAGCGAGTTGCCCGAAGAAATTGATCTGTCCACATATAGTAAGTTACCCTCAATTGTTTCCCGATTTGTTTCTATGCTAATATATTTCACCTTCTTGCAGTTGAGGGACGCTAGTCATCTATATGGATAAGACAGCAATGCTACCAATTGTATGAATGAATGATACCATCTTTTTATAAAAACTACTTTATATCTAATAAAATACAATCCAAACAATGTGTTGACGTACAAAACGATAAAGTTATTTATATCCCTATCTTTATAATTTTGAATATATGACTAGTACTAGAAAAGTACATCTTTTTAAAAGTGTTTTAATTTCATGATTAAGTATTATTTCATATAAAAGAATTAAAGTTTTTACATAATGAAAAGAATACTTACGTCTCCAATTGTTTTTTTGGCGTCCGTTTTCTTTGGACATGCGCATAACGTGACGAGTTTCCGGCTGTGTAGGGTTACCCAAAGGGGCTGGTTCCTTGTTATGGGAGGGCGTTGGGGCTGGTGGTTGGGGTAGTTGTACAAAGAGCGAAAAGCAGAAGAAGCACAACCGACAATAGGCCAAAACAATGTGAATAAGTAATTCAAGTTAACAAAAAAATGCTGCTCAAAAAATACATGAAAACGCGTCGCAAGGTGAAGATTTTATTGTTGGTGACAATTGTAGCTCTAATTGTGATCACGTGCATCATTTTGCTCGGCTCCTCGGGCCAGAATGGAGCGACAGTTGAACGTTTGCTGGACGAACGATTCATACAACGCGCATATCAGCCACAATCCGAGCAGCAGCTGCAGCAGCCAAAGGAGCAGGCGCTGGTGTTGCGATCACATCGGGAACGTGGCGTCATTGTGCCCGAGAAATATGATGAGCAAAAGATCAAGTCGCGCATCATTCAGAATCGATTGCAGCAGGTGAAGCAACAGCAGCAACTGCACGAGAACGCAGCGGAACAGATGCGCACCACAATGGAGGCCGTGGCGACGGCTGTGCACATTTTTTATACGGCACCGGTGCCGTGGTACAAGTCCAAGAAGCCACCACAGCCACAGCCGGAGCATCCCAATGAAGTGGCACTGCCGCTGACAACGCTGAAGCCTGTGAAGGTCCTCAACACGGCCTTCTATCCGGCGCTGGGTCTGTACAAGCCCAGTGCCAAGCTGTTGGGTCAGCATTTCGAGAATATTCGCAGCTGTGGCATTGGTGTGCTCATCCTAAACTTTGTGCGGCCCTCGGATCCGGCGCTACTGCATCAAATCATTGAGCTGGCACCGCAACACAATCTGAGCGTCACCTTCGAACTTAGCGTCGCAGGCAATCGATCCGTGGAGTTTGTGCGTCAACAGCTCCTGGATATTGCCACGTACATTGAACTGCCGGGCTTTTATCGGGTGTGGAGTCAATCTCGTGGAGCTCTGCTCCCGGTGCTCTATGTCAGCAATGCGTACAAGCTGAGCGAGAGTCTGGGCCGTCAGCTGTGCCGGCCACCAGAAGCACCAGCAGAAGAGCTGCCGGAGAAGCGGATTGGACATGGGGATCTGGGCAGTTTGCGGCGTGTGCTGGATGCATTCTACATTGGGCACATCAGGTGAGGGCTGCAAGGAGTGGTTTTGTTTATAGTTTAGATTTGAGGCAACTTTTCTTGCTGGCAATTTATAACTGATTCTGTGGTGACCGTAATTCAATTCTTTTAATTGCCATGTTTGCCATTGTGATAATAATTATTTATTATATTTTACTATATATAAAACCAGATATAATATTTTTCCCTATTCATTCATCCTCATTTTCGTGAATTCTTCATTTTATTTCGACAGACTTAAGAGTCATGCGGATGTTTTGCGTCGTTTGTGTTTTGATGGCTTCTACAGCAAATTGCCGAGCAATGGTGCTGTCTTTGCCAGCACCTGGAAGAATTGGTCATATCTCAAGTCCTATGCACTGTCCTACAAAATGCTGTTTGTGCCCACAGTGGGTCCCGGATTTGCGGAGCGCAATAAATTTCCACGACACGGCGATATACAGCGACACAGGAGCAATGGGCGCGTAAGTGGAGGATTACAAATATATTTGATATACAAAATAAATAAATGGTTGTTCTTATTTTTAGTACTATGGCGTTGCGTGGCGCACGGCCATTCTCAATCATGTGGGGTTTATAAATATTGCCAGCTACAATAATTGGCCCGATGGCAGTCAAATCGAGGAGGTTGCGCCACGTGCCGGTTTCCTTGATTACAATCCCGGCTCGAGGACCAAATATCTGGATCTGACGGCACATTGGGTGGGCAATTTTTTGAAGACACGCCAGGAGGCGGCGGGTGCTGCTGCCCAGAACTGTTATGAGCTGCTCAACAATACGATTTGTTGAAGCTGACGTGCAATCCGTGATCATTGAAGAACTAATATCGGGGAAAATCAATTTGTTGCCTTACACAGTCGCCCAAAAGCTTCCATTTTGATGAGTGTATTGATGTGGGGCAAATGTGATTTGGATGCGAGTGCGTTTACTTTAAATCAGCAATCAATTGCAATTTGCCACAAAATTACTTTCTTAATGTTAATAAGTCTTCTACAACTTAATATCTGCCTATATACTAGCAAACAGAACAATTATCTATGTATCTGCCAAACAAAAAAAAACCGAAGAAAACTATGTAAAGTGCAAGCAATATTTAATTAGGTCAAAATAATTATCCAACATATTTTTTTTAGCATTTGATTAGTGTTATATGTAGTACGATGAACAACAATATCATAATGCCATTCCATATTCTATACATATACACAAATATATATACATATATATATATATATATATATATATAGAGAGAGAGAAAATGTAGCATCAATTAATTAATTGCTAAAAATGCAATTATTAACACTTGTTAAACGAAAGGTACTTATCAAATTTTATCTTTATTACAAGTACACCTAAATAAATCAATATACATAGATACATTACTTTATCTAAGCTTTAATAGATTAACTAGTGCAAAACTGAAAAAAAACGTATATAACATTCCATATTTATAAAACAAAATCATAAAAAAGCACAACAAACTGATGAGTTTCCTTCGCTTAAATGATAATTTTAAATGATTTCCGCACACGCGCCTAGCTGACAGTAATGAGTTTTTTATATATCCTAGCTGACAGTGATGAGTTTTTTTTTTTGTATATCCTAAATGACAGTATTGAGTTTTACAAACGGAACTTTCAAATTTCCTAATGCTCGTTTTTGATGTTTCATTTTGACAAGTGACAGCCGCTTTCGAAACCGACTTTTCTTTATGGCATTTGGTTGTTCGGAATTCTGGCATTGAGACTAAATATGTACAATAAGAGAACGATCAAAAATTTGATGCAGGAGAATCAGGCAAAGCAGCCGGCGACCAGAGGTTGCTGCTGCAAGCGTTCGCAATGCGTCAAAAACTACTGCGATTGCTATCAATCTATGGCCGTCTGTTCCATTTACTGCAAGTGCATTGGTAAGTCCTGCAATCACCATACACCATTGCTACAAATCGCCAGTCTGCAGGTTGTCTCAACACGGAGGAGCGCAAGGTGGCTTCTACGCCGCCGTTAAAAACAGCGATTGCCGCCAAAAGGGAACGCGCCACTGCGCTCAGTGCCAAAGCAGCAGCTTCCGCAGCCAAAGCCGGCACTTATACCGATTTACGTCCGGCACCCGGCTCCACAGAATTTGTGGGCAAACAATTTGGAACGCCATCAGCAGCAACGCCACCGGTTCTAGAGGTTTTCGATATGGATATGAGCAACATCATCACATTGCCGCCACCAAACACCATTCAACTGGCCAACAAGCCGCAGGCAGCATTGCTTTTGCCCAGCCCCAAGCCGATGCCGCCCAAAGAGATCAATATTATTAAGCCACCCCTGACCACAGCGCTGATGGAGCGAATGTTGCAGGTGGCCACCACAGCCGAACAACACGGCATGAATCCGGTGCAACAGGGCAAATTAGTATTGCAGGAGTTCGCGCGTGGTTTACGTGAAATCACTGATATATATTCTGCTGATTCCGAACAGTAATCAGTTTACAATTAAAAATATAGTTGCATTAATGTAAACAGTTTTTAGTTTTTACTTCGTTTTTGTTTGTCTAAAGATATATATTTATATATATATTTAAATTTGAAAAAGTTTTGAAAGATTTTAGAGGTTTGGCAATTTTTAGTCTTAGAATACTAAGAATACTTGTGAAATACTTTTTCAGCTGAAATCTTTTATGTACTGAAGATGTTTTTAATTAATCCTCATCCGCCAGAAGTCAAAGGATTTAAAAGATTAGCTCAGCGGCCAACACATCGTAGTTGCTTTTGCGCTGTCCGCTGCTCGATGTTGTGGCTGCTGTTTTGTGCCGCTGCAGCGGCAGTTCATTATCAGTATCCGTATTACTCTCCAGGGAGTCAATGCCGGTATCGTTCTCCTCGTTTGGTCGTCCTTGTTTCGATTTTTTCTTGGGTTGTTTATATTTTTGCCAGAAATTTGCCGGCTGCGCAAAGTCCGTGTAGTTGGAGAAGCGCATAGTCATAGCACGGCAAAATTGATTAAATTCCCGTTCAATTTCCGAGCTCATCACGTTACGCAGATTCCGGTGGGTCTCTTCAACATAGCGCAAACAGCTTTCCAGTTGCGTGAGCTGTTGTTATAGACAAAAAAAAATTATTAATGCGTGTAAGGACAAAATTTTGGACATAGTCCTACCGGTTTCTCAGCCATCTCACATCGACGAGCGCCACGGCCACGACCCCTGCCTGTGGCATTAGTTCCAGCAGCTAGTTGCTGATCGGCCGGCACAGCTGGCGCCAGCTCATCCACGATCGCCTCTTCCTCATTGTCGTTATCGGCCTGGTCGCCGCCCTGCTGACGTTTGCTCTTCGTGCAAAAGCAGATGCGACGCATTATGAAGAGTATATCCATAACAATGTCCAGACCACCATTTGATGTTAAAAATTCCGTATCCTCCGTTTTCTCTGTAAAGTATGGAAATTAGTGGATAACAGAGTATCTACTAGACCGGCTCAACTTACTAGCCAGCATCGTGAGCTGACCAAAATACATCAGCAGCGTGTGATCATCCAGCGAAGCAATAAAGTGATTATATAGCAAACGTCTATTTTTGCGTTTCTCTGGACCGCGAAGCGGCGAATAGAATTTCGCAGAACCCTTGCTAAAAGCCTGGCCATTAAAGTAAAATGGACTATCCTTGATGCAGTGTTGAAAAAAGGATTTGTCATACAGTTTGTTATAGCGTATGAAGAATGCATCTGCCTCATACGCCACCTCCGCACTGTCGTCCAACAGTCCCGAGAGGAGTGCGATTAAAATCGTACCCTTTAGCTTTATGTTGTCAGTCAGGATGACATCCTTGACACAGCGATAAGCGTGTAGGCGAGTTGTGGGATATTCCGAGAACAGTTTGCTGAGAATGCATTTCATTTTGTTTTGCAAAATTGTGGGATACTTCTTGCCGAGATCATTGAGACCGATCAGTGTGTTTTTTATGAGTTGCGGCCGATCGTTTGTCCTCAATATTTTGCCATACAGCTTGGCGATTTCATTGGCCAGCTGATAATCTCGCAGCGATAAACGACCCACAGTTACAATCATCCAGTTCACGATGCGCTCATTATCCATATCGATTTGGGACTCGTCAATTTCATCACACTTCTGTATATAGTCGACACAATATTTAAATATTCTGTGATCCACAGGTATCGGCAGCATGACAATCAGTTCCGTATACGTTGACAGCAGCGATGTCAGTCGTATGTGATCCTCCTGGATATTATCAATGCACGAATATAGGGCTTCGGTAACATCCTGCAAAAGTTGTCGTTTCCAGCTCTCCGCATTGCTGCTGTTTCGCGGCGCTTGACTTTGAGACAACTTCTCTATGTGATCCAGGAGCAGCAATGCTGGTGTGATGAGGGTTAACCAAATGCTGCCCGTTCTTAGCACTGAGATCAGATGATTAAAAAGCTGACTGAGCGATGCTTTGGAGAAGTTTGAAGGACAGTAACAAATCAGCTGAAGAGCCAACACCTGGTTTGACTTCATGCTTAACGACGACAGGCCATTGAATGTTGAAATTATGGCATCCAAGTTGTTCGTTATGCGGCTAGAAATAAGGAGGAGCAATGTCCACGCCTCCGTCGCCATCGGTGTGGACAAATGCGATATTATCGTATTCACCAAAAGTGAACTGAAAAAAAAGATGAAATTTGAAATTTTTTGTAAATTGCAGGAAAAAAAACTCACTTTACTAAATTCTCGGTCTGCAGCAGCTGGCTCAATCTTTGCTGCAAATAATCTCTCGGCTGCGATTCCAACAGCTTGGTCAAAATACTCCAGGGTAGCAGATCTTTTGGTTCATTGGTAAACTCCAACGGTTTAATGGCCAGTAAAACATTTCGATTGAAACTCTATGGGGAAAAATGTTTTTAATGGATTAATTTAAAAGGATAAGAGGAAAATAAATAATCACTCACATGCAGGGCTTTTTTCTGAAGAGCCGTATTCTCATCGTTTAGCATACAGGACCAGATGTGACAGTAGACACCGATGAGTATAGTGCAATTGTAATATTTGTGCAACAGAGTTTCGATCGATTCAATTGCTGCCTTGCGCACCGAGGACAGCATATCGACGGCAAGTAGTGAAGTTTCCCGCTCAAAGTCTGTGTCGTAGATAATGCGCTGATTGATGAGCACCAGATGCTCCAGCAGAGCGATGCCAGTGCATCGTGCCGGGCCATTTCTGGGGCTGAGGAAGCGATCGTAAATCACTTGCGGCATTTTCAGCACCAATGGTTCGAGCTCTTCGTGACCCTCAAAGCTGAAGGCGTATTGCAGGATGCCCTGTCTTTCTTGCATCAGCTCCAGTTGTCGTTTATTTGGAGCAGGATTTGTCGTCACATCATCGCCAGTGAATCGGGCGAAACTGATGATCTCGTTGAGTATACGTCTTGTTATTGGTGAACCTTGTTTAATGGCCGAAATCAGCACCTGGCTAGCCCTACGGCGTACGGTAAAAGTCCGATCATCAAGGCAAAGGATTGTCTCCCGGATGAGGTCAACTTCTCGCTGCTTTGTGGACACATCGTGTTGAAAGATGCTCCAATTCACCTGAGTTTCATGTTGCAGAATGCAATCGATAAGCTCGAGAGACCGCAACTGGATGCCTACAGCATCATCCGCTTTGACTGATTCAACTAGAAAATCCGTGCATGATTTATTACATTTGGCAAAGAGCGCTGCATCATATTTGGCAGCATATACAATGGCAATTTTCTCATCCACCGTTTTCCACTGCAAAAATTTAAAATTTATTAAGTTGATTAGTTGTTATGGGTAATTCATTTCGCTCACCTCCTTCATGGGATATGTAACGATGCATTCGATGTAACGCTCCAAAACGCTCGCCATTATATCTGGATACTTTTCCAAGAGCTTGATGAACCAATCGGAAATGTGCTCCCCACTTTTGGGTCCCGTTCCCCTTGTATTTTCCGGATGGATGTGCATGCACAGGGTTTGATCCATAAATAGAGTCAAGGTTTCATGTACATCACCATTTTGTTCGTTGACAATCTCATGGAACAATTCAAAGCATTTGTTATGAATTTGTTGGGCATCTGTAAGTTTGAAATTCAAATATAAATTATTAACTGCTAAAACTAGTCGATAACAAAGCATGTTATCGCACAGAAGCCTTAGCCTGAAGACAGATAGGCGATAGATG
Source organism: Drosophila nr. medialis 2 BK-2023a (assembly GCA_035044325.1). Taxonomy (NCBI): domain Eukaryota; kingdom Metazoa; phylum Arthropoda; class Insecta; order Diptera; family Drosophilidae; genus Drosophila; species Drosophila nr. medialis 2 BK-2023a. Next base: position 2,404,732 of record JAWNMH010000394.1, read on the forward strand.
GTGTGCGAGTTACAGTAACTCGATAACATATGCGGCAATATATGTCCACCTCTAATAGTTAGTCACAATTACGAACGATAACTACGAATACTTGTGAAATTTAAACAGGAATTTGTACGTGTATTTTGCTGCGCAAATGTTGATGCTAATGTGCAAAAACTCTGGCGCTGTGGCGGCCACTCAAGTGCGCAGCCTTGCCAAACGTTTGCTGGCAACAACAGCAGCAGCAGACAAAACAACAACTTCGCCGGCAGCGGAACACTTTGATATAATTATTGGAGGCGGTGGCTTAGTGGGAACAACATTGGCCGCTGCACTGGCCAAGAACACAACACTGGCGGACAAGAAGGTGCTGCTGCTGGAGGGTGCAGCGCCATTTAAAGGTTTCGATGTGAGTGCACCCTATCAGAATCGTGTTTCGGCCATCAATCGCAACTCCATCGAGCTCTTCAAATCGATCGATGCCTGGCAGCACATTGAGGCGGCACGCTGTAAGCCCGTGAAGCAGATGCAGGTGTGGGAATCGAACAGCGATGCACTCATCCAATTCCAGCACGATAACTTTGCTAGCGACGTGGCGTGCATCATTGAGAACGATCTAATACTGGATGCGGTCTATGCACGCGTTCGCGACTCGTCGCCCAATGTGAAGCTGTTGAATCAAGCGCGCATTGAATGCGTGGGTCTACCAGGTGCAACGGGTGCACCGCATTCGCATGTGCAGCTCCAGGATGGACGCAGCTACACCTGCGATCTGCTCATCGGAGCCGATGGCGCCAATTCAATGGTCCGCAAAGAAATGGGTGTCGATGTTTTCTCGCTCAACTACCAGCGCATGGGATTGGTGGCCACCTTGGATCTGAACACGGAGGGGGATTGTGATAATTCGGTGGCGTGGCAACGTTTCTTGCCAAGTGGTCCGATTGCTCTGTTGCCGCTCAGCGAGAAGCAGAGCTCGTTGGTGTGGAGCACCACAGTGCCGCATGCCAAGCAACTATTGGCCATGGAGCCGGCACAGTTTGTGGATGCCTTAAATGAGGCATTTTGTCGTCAATATCAACGTGTGGATGTCGTGGATAAGGCACTGCAGGCGCTGAACTCAGTCTTTGGTAACACTGGAGCCCAGCATCAGCGTCAGTATCCGCCACGAGTGTGCGGTGTTCAGGAACGTTCTCGTGCCACCTTTCCGTTGGGTTTCTTGCATGCCTCGTCGTATGTGTGCAATGGCGCCGCTTTGGTTGGAGATGCCGCGCATCGCGTCCATCCGTTGGCCGGGCAAGGCGTCAACTTGGGCTTTGGTGATGTGCGCATTCTGGTGGACACTTTGGCTGCCGGCGCCTATGATGGTTTCAAGCTGGGCGACACACAGCATCTCATTAAATATGAACGCAAATGTCTGGCCAAAAATGTACCAATAATGGTGGCTGTTCATGGACTGCACACGTTGTACTCAACGGAATTTAGTCCGGTTGTGCTGATGCGCAGTCTTGGCCTGCAGCTCACACAGAATTTGCCGCCCATCAAGGACTTGTTCATGAAGCGCGCCATGGGCTAAGCTTCTCTCTGAACATTTATGGATGTATTAAGTTTAAGTGTTTCCAGTTTTATAGTCGTAGCAAACAAATTAAAAATGCAATGGTGAAAAGAATTTCAAATAAGACATTTTGATTTCAAGGGTATTAAAGACTTCGAAGTGAACTAATTTGGATTCTACCAGAATAACTATCAGAATAACCATTTTTATATTGCGCATAGTGTTATTTATTATATTAAATACACATATGTATCGTTCGTCCGATTTTGCATTATTAATTAGTAGTTGGTATTAGTTGATATTTAGTATGCAATTAACTTAATTGTAGCGTTAGACAAGGCACATTTGGTACAGACTTTTAAGGACTTAGTTGTTATTCTATGAATTTGGCATTCTTGAAATTGTTATTTAGCTTTTAGAGCTCCTGGTGGGTCTTGCTGATGCCCACTTGGGGCAAAGTGTTGCCATGGCTGCTCTCGCCCAGTTTAAGATCCTGTTCCAGATCGATAATATTCATTTCGTTTTCTTTGGCAAAGATTTGCTGACGATCGCTTTTCAATTGCGCCTCACCATCGACGATGACGACGACTTGTTGGGAATCCTCCGTATCGGATATATAACCCGAATCACCCGTGTAATGGATGGGATAAAGCAACATCGGCGCTGTACTAAATGCAATCAGATTACGCGGCTCAAAAGCGTCGCTGAGATTCTTTTGCGGATGCCGATTAAACATGACGGGCAGGAATTCGTCGACTGGAATGAGTTTCTCCAGCGGCTTAGCCGCTAGCAATTTCTCGGCACCTGGCAGTGTTATAACATACCCCAGCGTCCAATAGGAGTAGCCAACATGGACGAGATTATCGGTGCCCTCAACCCACGGTTCGCTCTCATCCTTCAAACGCTTGCGTCCGAAATAGATGAGGTCATAGTCGAATTCACTTGCTTGCTGGAGCACCCTTTGTACATTCACTTTGAAATAGGGCTCGAAGCGTACATCGTCCTCGAGGATGAGCACTTGGCGCAGCTGACGCTGCACAATCTGTTGCCAGATGCGATAGTGACTGAGAAAACAACCGATTTCACCCATTGTCATGGGTCGATGATGATACGGATCCTCATAGCCGGGTAGAAAACTAATGCCCATTTCCTGAACAAGCTGGGCATTTAGCTGTTTGCCATCGATGGCCTCGAAGTGCTCCACTTGCAGATCCAGCTCTTTGAAAACCTGCTCCATTTTCTCGCGCCTTTCCGGACGACGCAGCAAATTGATCATGAATATGTTATCGAAATCTAATTTGGTCTTCGCCGGCAGCCGCATATGATGATGCAGATAATTCTCCACTGGTGGTACTGCGCCCAAATCATGCACCATATTAATCCGCAAGTTGACCAACTGCTGCAGATCCTGTTCGACTGTATCTGTGGTGTCCAGTGGTTGTGTTATATAGCCGAAGGGCAACTTGTTGCAGACGTGGAGTGCCACACCGGAACTATTCGCTGACATGGCAAACACAATGATATCGTCTACGGGTCCATCATAGAGACGCATTTCTGCCTTCGACTTCTGTTGCATTTCCACAAGACGCTGACGATCAAAAGTTAGATAACGTGTACCCGCATAATTCATATCGACCAGGACAGCCGTGTGTACCATGGGCACTTCAAAGACACCGACTTTAACACTGTGATAGATATCCTTATATTCCGCAGTGCGCTGATAGTAATAATCAACGGTCATGCCACACCAGAAATTAGAATAGAGACTCTCCGACAGCAGCATAGGCGCCACAATTGGCAACCGAAGCGCTGTTAAAGTTCTGAGTGCCTGTGGCTCTGTCAACAGCACATCCGCATCCAAAAAGAATACATAGTCAGCCCAGATATCGCGTGCATGTTGCAGCGCCTCCTCTTTCAGGGCAATCAAATGCTTGAAACGCGACACGGGCCAGTCGTAAGCTGAGGTTTCGTTCTGATAACTCGTTGTGTCATCATTAAATGCATAGTTGATGCTATGATAAAGTTTGCCTGAGTGCTGTAGCCATTGTTTCAGCAATTGAATGCTGTCATCGCTGTTGTGATCACAGCGTAACCTGAATAGACGAACAAATTTGCAAAACATAATCTCTCAATTTCCTTAATATTTTTTATACTTTCGACTCACCAGAAGGCAATGCGTGGCTTGGGATAATCGAGCTTCTCAAGATAGCTCAAGAACATGGGCAATATGTGTGCCTTGTTGCGCACAAGCAGTGTTATAAGCACCGTTGGCTCTTCATACTTTAATTCATCATCCACATCCTCCACAGCCAATGCACAACCGGCGCTCAGGGCGCAAACTAAAAGCAATCCTCGTACTATACGCATCTCCACGTCATGCCAAAACACATTGTACACAGTTCAAATGGGTCACGTACGCACTATCGACAACTACAACAACAGCGGATGCTGCGGCTGCTGGACAACTGTAGAGTGTCTCTCTCGAGCCTAATCTATTTATAAACGGACGGGATTCAGCGTTCATTGAACGACAGTTTTAATCACTTCATGCTTCATGCGACCGATAACATATCGTTTTGAAAGAGTGACAGCTGTTCCAATTGCTGTTATCGTACTCAACTGCAACAACAAGTGCAAGCGGTCTTAAGCTATTCGATTGTCATTTGCACATACAACCCGAAATTATCTGTAATCGGATTCAACTGCTGCAATTGCAGTGAATTTTAATATGGAATAATTTTAGTCCATATATTAGCAAAAATTGGAATCATCTACTTCCTTATTCACTAAGCCGGTTATTGGCAAACCAGTTTATGCAAAACTATAACAAAAAAGATACCTACAACATAATTTGCTTAAAATTGTGGATTTAATAACAGTCGCTGTTTAAAAATAAAAGCAACTATTTATTAGAACAAAAATCAAGTTTATATATTTAGATATATATAGAGGTGATTCCTATGCCTGCTTGGCCGTGTGGGGCTTCACATAGCTGGGAAAGTTAAGCTGCAAACCCTCCTTGGCCTCAAAGAACGTGTAGGAGAGGGTGATGGTGTCACAAAACTCTAACGCCGGATCTTGTGTGATTTCGGGATCAATGTAGAAGAAGACGGGCATATCGACTTCCTCATGCGGATTGAGCATTTGCTCCTCAAAGCAAAAGCATTGGATTTTATTGAAATAGGCGCCAGCCTCAAATGGTATCACATTGTAGGTGCTAATGCCGACGACCGGTTTATCCGTGGGATTCTTGGCCGTGTAGAAGGCGAGTGCCGTCTCTCCGGGTGCAACTTTAATTTCAAACTGTTGCGGCTTGAAGTTCCAGCGCATCGACGAGCCAATATCGGCATTGAAGCGTATTTTCAGCACACGATCCTTCACCTTGACCATGTGCTCCACCTTCTCCGCATCGTGGCCCTGCGAGGTGGTGCCCCCATAACTGTATGCCTGACAAAATATGCTATAGAGTGGCACTGCGGCATAACTGAGTCCCACTATCAGCACACCACCAGCAGTTATGTAGTAAAGTGTTGACTTTGATCGTAATTTGCGATTTGCTGCATCGGAATCGCCTCGGTTGCCGCTCAATGTGGATTTAGTGCGACATGGCTGCAGTTTTATCTGCAACTGTTGTTTGTGTTTGTGCCTCAGCAGCTGCTGGCACTGCACGCGCAATTTGGCAAAGGTGCGTAACATTAAAAACTATTTGTTTCGATTTATAAATTATGAATTTAATCGCGTTTTCATTTATTCAACTGTTTGTATAATCTTCACCATTGCGTAAACAGCTGTTTGAACAGTGTGTACACACGCCAATCTGGCACCGGCTGCGCTTCAAGTGATTTTAAGCGCGTATTTCTATTTCTGTTGACAAATGCAAAGGCCGCTTTTTCAGCTTTCTTAAAAGTTATATTGCGGAAAATAATTGTAAACATTGATTTGCGATATTTTAGTTCCCAAATAATGGCTGATTCAATAATCATTTAAAATATCTTAGTTATAAGACGATGAAGCTAATAAGCTTTTTCAGCTTTTTCCAAAAGGTGGCAACGCAAACAACAATAAATTCAATTGTCCGTTCGAACATATTTTTAACATGTAAAGGAAAATGAAATACTTACAGGAATTGGTATAGCCTCGTTTAAAATTCATTTGGAGTATTTTCAGGAGGCACAGTATAATGTTGTTCCGTGGCGCCAAATGATCCTTGAAGTGCACATAGCAGAACACCAGTTTGAGATCATCTAAAATGGTCAGAAACAGCATCCAAATATTATTTCCGCTTATGCTCGAATTGCAGTTCATCTCCAGCAGTCGAAAGACCCGTAAGCCATGCTCAATAACATCTGCGTCAAAGACTCCATAACTCTTTGCGCCCGGAATGGTTAGTGTTAGCAAATAAGTGCTAAATGCGCTTATGGCCAATTTCATGTTCATGTTTTCATTGATAGCTTCGGACGCCGCTTCGATAGTTTGTTGTGGCAGTGTTGCCAGACTAGTCACAGCGTAAACGTACGCCAAATAATCTTTGGGAATAATGACGTCGATGTTGGCCCAATTATCCATTCTGCTGTCGTATGTGTTTGTATTATCCTCTACATCATTGGTGCGCAAGGATCGAATGCAAGAGGCTAATTCCCGCAGCATTTGCAATTGATTGTCCTGATCTCTAACATTTTGTCGGCACATGGGCAGCATCCAGAATTTGTTGGCATCACATCGCATCACCTCGGGATTGTCGTCGTCGCAGCTCAGCCAGTCCTGCACATTGGTCCACTCCACATGTAGCGCAAAGTGCAACTTAAGCTCACGGAATATCCGATTAAACTCTAACATATTTGCACATTCACTTAATTCCTTGCCTTTCTTACTTCCTGCACAGTTTTTGTTTACAGCTGTAGAAGCAATATTAGTTATCGAGCGTGCTTGTTATCGGTTTAGATAGAAATAAGATGAAGGGCACACAGCTGTTTACAGCTCAAGCTCAGTATGCAGCTCACAAGAATAAAAGTTTTTATTTTAATGGAAGTGTTGGAAATGCAGAAAGCTAATCATTTATAAATGCATTAAAATAGTGTCTAAAGTAGCAGAGATTTTAAATAAGAATTTTGGCTGGCGAAAAATAAAAATGCATTTTTAATTTAGAATTTGCATCGGTACTTTTTGGCTGTAAGCAGCATACCATGCTTTGTTAACGTTGAATAAACTTCACCCAATTGTGTTTCTTGATACCCGTAAACAATGGATGCTCTTAAGGAAGCGTCCCTGGACAACGAGGAAGTGAGAGAGATCTTAAAGAACACAACGGATCTGCGTCAATATTCGAGGCAAATCGAGAAGGAGTTCAAGGATGTAGAGAACAAGTCGATTGAGGATTATATTGCCGAATCTCAAAACATTGCCAATCTTCACAATCAGATCAACGACTGTGACGATGTCCTCGAACGCATGGAGAACATGCTTATGAGCTTTCAAAGTGTGCTCAACAATATAAGTACCGAAATAACGCAACTGCAACGTAAATCTGTGTCCATGTCACTGCAACTGACGAATCGACAGTCGGTCAAAGCACAGCTGTCCCAATTTATAGAGGACATGGCTGTATCCGAAGAGATGATTAAAACTATAATGGATACGCCAGTAACAGAGCGCGATTTCAACACCCAGCTGAATGTGTTGAATCACAAATTATCGCTGGTCAAGGAATTGAGTTTCAAGGAATCCAAATCGACGAGCGATGTTAGCGATGTACTGCACAAGTTGCGCCTCAAGGCTATGTCCAAGATACGCAGCTATCTGCTGGAGCAGATCTACAAATTTCGCAAACCAATGACCAACTATCAGATACCACAGAATGCCATGTTGAAGCATAAGTTCTTCTTTGAGTTTATATTATCCAATGAGCGACATGTGGCGCAGGAGATCTGCAGCGAATACATCGATACCATGAGCAAAATCTACTACAGTTACTTTAAAGTGAGCTTGCGACTTGGCTACATTCCAGTTTATTGAATTTTAATGCTTTCAGAGCTACTCCGCACGGCTGACCACTCTCAAGTTTGAGGAATCCTGCACGAAAGATGATCTAATGGGCATAGAGGACAATGCATCCAAGGGTCTGTTTGCCAAAACGACGAGCCTGAAACATAAGAGCACAATCTTCACCATTGGCAAACGGGGCGATATACTCAATCAGCAGCTGGAGGCGCCCATCATTGTGCCCCATGCGCAGCTCAAGAATCGCGTAAGTTTTGATCAACTTTTGGAAGGCTTTAGATAATATTTGTAATGCTTCTTAATTGCTTTTGTAGTACACAGTTGAGGCTCTGTTTCGTTCGGAGCAATATGCGTTAGTTGACAATGCTTGTCGAGAGTATTTATTTGTTACTGAATTCTTTATGGTGCGCAGTGCACAAGCACAGGATTTGTTCAATCAGATAATGGGCAAAACATTGACACTGATGATTGTAAGTAAGGCGAATTTGATCAGTCATATCTCTGCAGAATTGTTTGATTTCTTTTTGCTTTTTAGAAAAATCTGGAAACATCTATACACGATTGCTTCGATACAATCGCAATGTTCCTTTGCATACATTTAATATTTCGATATCAGCTCATGTGCCACAAGCGCTGTGTGCCTGCGCTGGATAAGTGAGTTCTTATTAAATATAATATAAATATGATACAATTTATATACAAAATATATTTAATATTCTTTTAGATACTGGGACTCGTTGCAGTCAGTCATCTGGCCTCGTCTCGAGTATGTTTTTCGTCTAAACATTCAGAGCATTCACGACTGCGATCCGACCAAGTTCAACAAGGAAATGGGTCCGCATTATGTAGGTTTTTACTTAAGAATCCTTTTATATCATGTATATATATATCCTTCCTTGCAGATAACACGTCGTTATGCTGAGTTTAGTGCTGCCATTGTGGGCATCTCGGAGCATTTTCCAAATGAACTCGTTAGTCGACTGCTGCTGGAGCTGCAAAATGAGGTGGAATGCTTTATCTTACGCATGGCTGCCAATTTTCCCACACGCAAGGATCAGCTCATCTATCTGATCAACAACTATGATCTCGTGCTAGGCGTGCTCATGGAGCACACGCGTGACAACTCCAAAGAGGCCGAGGCATTCCGTGAACAGTTGAATGCGCGGAGCGCCGAATATGTCGAAGAGATTCTGGCGCCGCATTTCGGTGGCATTATACAATTTGTGAAAGAGTGCGAGCAATACTTTGAAAAGGATCAGCCGGATGAGTTGAGGAAGCAGGAGCGACGCAGTCTCGGGCTAGTTGCCAGCTTCTCGGCGAATTGGAAGAAATCGCTGGAGGAATTAAATCGCGAAGTGCTGCTCTCGTTTCCATCGCTGTTGACGGGCTCTCAGCTGCTGCAGTTGGCGTTGGGCAGTCTAGTGCAATACTATCATCGTTTCCACAAGCTGCTTACTCCCAATGCGCGTGCCCAACTCACCAACATCCATGTGGTTATGGTCGAAATCAAAAAGTACAAGAGCAACTACTGAGGGACAATTTAAAACTGCTCGTTTTTTAATATGTTAAACCAACACATTCCAAAATAAAATGTACACTATATAATATTGTGGGATTGGCGCATCACTCCGACTCCACTAATCCTCATCCTCGAACACCATCTCGACCAGATCCTTGCTGGAGCAGCGTTCACCATCCAGACGCTGTGGCGACTTCCAACGCAACAGCGTGGGCAAGAAAATCAAATTAGTGTTGGGATCCTTGCGGAAAGGACAGTTCAAATCTTTCCAACTGCAAATATACAAAACAATCAGTTAACATTATTTTAGCTTGTTCATCCATATAAAGTAAAAAACAATCGCTAGCCTTTTAACAAATAATAAACAGGGCGTTACTGTAGCATATATCAATATACATACATATATATATATATATATATCTATAGAACAATAAGGGTTTAGCTTCTATTCAATATTATACACTTTGCAAGGTATGATACAATTTTTTTTGTAGTAATCTCTCACGCTAAAAACTTATTTATTCATTGGCACACTCCGCAGATAATAATAGTATATAGATTTGTTTTTGTATACAATTGCAAACTTACTAAGAGCGCTCTCCAACATCGACGTGCACGAAGTGGGAATTCTCAGAGGCCTTCTTCAGTGCATCGTGTATCACCGGCTCCGCTGTGGGCGACACAAATTCATCATATCAAATATATATATATAGATAAACACGCAACTCGAATGTAATTGAAAACTGTGTTCGGTTAACCACAAAAGACAAGCGATATGTTTGTTTTTATTACCCTTGACACAATAGGGGCACCAGCTTTCGCCATTTTCATCTTTGCCGCCGCTGAAGAGAACATGAACCTGATTGTTGCCATCGCCAGTTTCAAGTTCCTCCATTTTTTTGGCGAACTCCTCGTAGCCTTTGACGTTGTGTGTGATTACCATTGTTTTGCTGGGTTCTATTTTATTAGCAACGCCAGCGAATGATCGCGTGACGAGACGACTGACGAGCGTTGGTAACGACGTGATTGCGCACTTTTTACTGACTGCTATAAAATGATTGCCGCACTTATTCTTATATATATCTTTTTCTTTTTTGTGTTGTTTTTATCAAGCAACGACGCCGACTACGATTGCAACTATCGATAAAATAATTTGTTAACTACGGATATGACTAGCTGCATGACTTCATTGTTGACAAACCAAGCCGCTTCCACTGTAGCAATATGTAAAATTATAATCGAAAATATATATATTATATGTATACATATATTCATTTAAAATATGGTAGGCCAACAAACACTCTCATGGGAGTAACAATTGAATTAGTGCGCTAAATTTTTGAAGCGTCTATCGATAGCAGTCACTACAGCTTTACATGCATTATGTAAACTATCGCCAGATAGCACATCACTAGTGTCATCAAAACATATTATCTACTTTGTGTAAATTTGCAATATTATTATATTAAAGGCATGGCCCAATCCATATTATTACGCAGTTTGATGCTGCAAAGGCGCACAGTGCTGTTGTCAACAAACGCAGGGAGTCTACGTTGCCTAGCAGCACTCCACCTGAATAGTCGTGTCGGCCAGCAAGTGAGAAGTGGTATTAAAAACTCAATTGCAACTGCAACTTTTGCTAATGTTTACCCCATTTATAGGTGATGGCAAAGCCTTGCAGGATTCACAAGGCGGCGCCAGCAATGTCTCCACAGATGTGCGACCAATTGGAGAAAAGATAAAGGAGAACACAAAGACGGCCAGCTATACTGCGATAATCCTTGCCGGTCTCGGAGTAACGGGCATCATGTTCTATGCCATATTCCGTGAGCTCTTCTCCAAGGAGAGTTCGTGCAACATCTACTCAAAGGCTTTGGCTCGTGTCGTCGATGATCCGCGGGTGCAGGACGCTATTGGTGCGCCCATAAAGGGCTTTGGCGAAACATCGCGACGCGGTCGTCGCCAGCATGTGGCGCACAGCAGTTTCGATCGCAATGGAGTGCCCCACATGCGCATGCAGTTCTATGTTCAGGGATTGCGCAACAAGGCCACTGTTCAACTGGAGTCGCGAAGGGTGCGTAGAATATTGATGAGTGCCTAGCAACTGCAGCAGCTGTAAGGGAGATGTAGATTAGAGAGGAATCTCCTCAAGACTTTCCCTTCTTTTGCTCCTGTGCGGCTATTTCTAGGAAAGGATTAGTCAGCCTGGGAAGCACCTTTCTAATTGACAAGTTCTCAAATGCAACTGTTAAGGAATTTAGCAGATCCAAATCAGGAGCCTAATCCGTCCTAAGCTTCTAACCTAATCTAATCTTAGCTTGGCCATAGTTAAAGTCCAGCTTATCTTTAACTCTCTTTTTATTTCTTGTTTTTCAGGACTCGAATGGGAAGCAGGAGTTTCGTTATCTATTTGTGCAATTGGATCACTATCCACGTACCACAATTATACTCGAGGATAATCGCGCCCATGATCCAATGCCAGCTTCATCAGCAGCTGCGTCGTCGTCTTCATCAGCTTCTCCCTTTGGCAGTTTGGCGCTCATGTCGAATAATCGCGACAAATAGAAACTAGCCCGTGCCCTGCCCTCCATTTAACCCGATCCTCACTTAACAAATTCTTTGTATCATTTTTGTTATTTAATTTAATGCATACGACTGATAAATATCGTTTTTTTGGAAATCGCTCGTTTCATTCGCCAATGGAGAAATTGTCCATCTCCAGAATGGCGCCCGATTCGTGTCAATAGAGCTTCTTCCACGGTATTATCTCCCACGATCTGATGATATGCCGGCCAAATAGGAAATCCTTGAGCCTGTTCATCACATAGAACGAGATGCCAAAGAACGATGCGAAGTACAACCAGAATTGACCCAAACGCTCCCAAATGCTCAAATGATAACGTGCTGCCACCTGCAGCACATCCAGCTCCAGTTCCATGGTTAAACCTGATTCCATGCGTGGTGAACGGCGCTTGTAATAGGTTTCCTGCACGGCCAGCTGAAAGTAGGCAGGATTCAATTTCACCTGGCCCAGCAACGATTCCATTTGGTATTGCGAAATGTCCGCAAAAGTGTTATTGGTGTCCAGCTGCACAGGGCGGAAGTGGGTGCGGCGATTGCGGCCTGGAAAGGGGCAAATGAACTCCGCATATTGCTTGAGCTTCAGCTCTCCCTTAAGCTGAATGTGTCCATTTTGGAATCCTCCTTCTGCTGCCGACAATTGCAGCTGATGGGCAAGCAACGCTGGAGGATTTAGTTGGCACTTGTGACTCAACTGTGCCTCGAAGAAGAGCAACAAATCAAAGTGCCTCAGTGGCGATGGCAGCGGCAGTAGTTCCAGCTGAAAGTGCAGACGATCTGTGACCGAATCCTCATCCAAATCCTGTGTCCAATATTTGATTGCCTCGCAGTTTGCTGTGGAATTTGCCAGTCTCGAATTGAAATTGCCAAAACTGCTGCAGGCAACTAGAGTTGTGTCCTTCATGTGACCCACAAATATGTACTGATAGCTAAATTGGACTTTGGGCTGTTCGAATAATACCCTCGATTCGGATATGCCCGAATAAGGACTCAGCAAGGAGACCAATAAAATCGGCAACATCACCGATAACGCTATAAAAATCAACACCAGCAGCGAGGCCAGTGAACACAGCGAATTCTTGTATATGATGGCCGTATTGGTCGTATGCAATGGTATGAATTTCATTTTTAAAACAATATTTTCTGGCTTGTTTTGTGCAAGTTAAAATTATTTTTATGGACTTGTCAAAAATTTCTGTTGTGATTGAATCTTGGTTGCTGGGCAACGGCCGCCAGATGGAGTTTCTCCAAACATTCGTTCAATAGCTGCCAGCTTGTGTCAGCCACACGCAGCACGTTCGTCAAGTGTGGAGCAAGCAGGCAAAAAGAGGAAAACCGTTTAGTTCAAAAATGTGTATTAACCAGTTTTATGCAAAAAACGATGCCAACAAATTGTGGTAGCTAATTGGTTTGGCTTTCGCTACTTCTGCTGCGTCTTCTTGTGCGCTTTCAACACTCTCTTAAGGTAAGCGCATTAAAATTTAAAGCTGCAACTTCCGATTTTTATGTGTTGCACATTAAAGCGATTTAAAAATAAAACTGCTCAAAACCAGTTGCTGATTTTAATTATGCGCAAATGTTGGTCAAGTTGTGCGTTGCCATTTTTTTTTTCGCTTTTCACTTTTTGTTTTTGGTTTTCTGTTGGGCTCCTATAATTATATGCAATCAATACTTTTCCTTTATCGGCTTAAACTTAAGCTCGTATATATATAGATATACACATATAAGGCCGGAACAGGAGGATCAATTGAAGAGCACAGCAGACAACAGCTCAGCAATCAGTTAAATTGTTGCTAATAAAGCAATCTGCTCTTAACGGATTTTTAAGGCGGATGCTTGTATTGAGTTTTTTTCACTTCTCTTTTCCCTTCAGCTGCTATTGATTTCAGTCTCAGTTAAAGTGGAAACCTTTCTAAAAACAGTTCTTACACTTAAGAACCATTAAAACTTTTGTGTTATTTTCATTATTAATATTAATATTATTATTCTGCGTTAGTTGCAATGACGTCTTCATTTCCAATATGTCCTTTTGTCATTCATTTGTCAACCTCTTGAATGACTTTTATGTTACTTTTATGATTTTTACCCACTTCCTTCATTTTGGTCGTGATGTGCCAGTTAATTTGGACATACATTTGTGATATGTTTGTCTTTGCCTTTGACTTTTGGTAAAACTGATGGACATGGTCATGTCAAAAACTAAAGAAAAAGCAGTTATATTTGATGCATAAATAAACAAATAAATAAACCACATTTGACAGTTACAGCGAGTGAGTGAGTGAGTTTGACAGTTAGACAGTCAACAGTCGACAGTCGACAGCGTTTGCCAGCTGTGTGTCTCAGCATAAATATACCTGCAAAACATGTATGAATTTCTCTGATTGATTCAATGTAACGCTAAACACTCTGATTCAGTTTCTAACTAAACGAAAAAAACTGAAAAATAAATACATAAAAAACATTGCAGAATTTGAAGCTATAGATTTGAGAATATTAGCTATAGATACATGAATATTAACCATTTATGTTATATACTTTGTTTAGCGATTTCCATACAACTTCTCTCTCGATTCTCTGAACTCTGACGAAAATAAGTAATTAATTATTTTTGATAATCACTGAAAAAAAACATTTCATTCTCTCTTGATGAAAAAAATATATATTAAAAAATATAAAATAACTCGAAGAAAAATGCTGCTCTGAATTCAAGTACAAAATTAAGTACAAAAATGTTTTGTTTTTATGTGTTTCTGACTGAAAGAAGCTGAGCCAAAGAAAATCAATAATTTTGTTGAAGAAATGTTTTCCGCACGGGCTTTTTATTTTTATCCATGTGCAGCGCCACTTAAGAAAAAAGGGGAGTCGTGCAGACAAGATGGCGAGCACACACACACACACACCCAACACACACACACACACGCAAAGCCACATTTAAAATGCAAAGCACGCTGCGAGGACAACGCCAGCTCTGTGCCCATATATCCTTTTTCAAACGCAACACAAAACATTAAAAAAAAAATCAGCTTTCACTCGCAACGCGAACGTGACGCCGTTTGCCGCAAAGGAGCTGTTGAAGTGGCAAATTTGCACCGGAACAGGAGGAGCATGGGCGGACGGGGAGGGGGTGGCTAGTGTAGTCAAAGTGGGAGCTTATCTGTGTGTATGTGTGTATGTGTGTGTACAGGTGCTGTGCTCTCCCTCTGTGTGTGTGTGTGTGTGCTTGTGCAAAAAGTAGCAGTTTATTAGGCGCACCAAATTAACAGAGGACTACTAATGTGCTTAGACCACCACACCCCCTCCCAAAACCCTTCCTTTTTGGAAAATTATCATTAGTCTGCACTCAGCAAAAAAAAGCTGTACTAAACTAAAAATTAGCTCATCGAAAAATTGGGCTTGGTTTTTCATATTCTTAAATTTTGTTGCGAGCACTTTTCAAAAACTAAATTTCCAAAAAAATGTTATTTTATATATTATATTTAAGATAGTAGATGCAGATCGCAGTTCCGGTTTCGATTTGATTGCCTTACAGCAAATTAAAGGAATGTCAAATTTCAAATGGTTCCGGTTCCAGTTCCGCTTTGAATCACTGTCAGCGAATCAGTGAATGTCGAATTTCATTTTCGATTTGTTTAAATGAAGTTCACTTTTCCTACTCATTCGAGTTTAGTTCCGCGATTTGTAATTTATAAATAAAAAACAAAAATTTGGCTAGAATTTGAGAGACATTTATATGTACAAATATTTTGTTAAATCATAAAAATATTTGCTGTAAATACGGAAAATTTCTAAACACAAAACTGCGAAAATAGGCGCCCCAGTAAACTATAATTCACATCAATTTGTAAACACGTTTATCAATTTAACTTTATCTTTAACTTTAACTTTAACTCTAACTTTATTTTTTTCATCTTTCGAATATTGCGGAATTTTCATAGTTGATTTTTTTTCCACGTGCAACTTTCTAAAAATTACAACGCCTGCGCGAATTTATTTGATTTTTTTGGTGTTTGTGTTCGGTTAGTCAGGCACCCCTCTCTCTCGGCTGGATGCTGGAATAAAATGAGGGGAAATCTTGTGTGTCCATTGTTGCCGACTTTTCTCCACTTTCTGCTCTCCTTTTTCATTTTATTTGTGTGTGTGCGTGTGTGTGTGTGTGTTTTTTTGCACTTTTACTTGGTGGCATCCCCATAGGAAATCAAAGAAAAACGTATGGTTAACGTTTTGCAAGTTGCTGTAATATTTATATAAAGTTCATGTCGGCTATATATATATATATATATATATATATATATATATATGTATATTCCCCTTACAACACTCAAGGCGCCAAAGTGTTACAACGCTCACAATCATACAAATGAGAGAGTGGTCGATGGGGTGTGTGAGGCTGTTGTGTGAGGGTGGTGTTTGTGTGTGTGCACACACTCATACATTCATAAGAAGAGCAGACTCTACTGTTACATTTATATTATATATATATGTATGTATTTATATATTTGACAATCAGGCCGCAAGCATATGTTACCCGATAATTTGCCGAAAGTTTTAATGAAAGACATGGGACTCATTTCTCGTGCTGTCTCCACTGTGTGTTGCTATCTTTCTCACTCTCTCCCTCTCTCTCTCTGTCTCACACACGCTGTGGGTGTTTGTGTGTCTGCAGCTTTTGTCGCCATTTTGTGTGTGTGTGTGTGTTGAAGCAAATTTTGATGAGCTCGAGAAAAGTTACGACTGCTTTTCCTGTGTGTGTTGAGGGTTGTGTTTTGTATAATTTTCATTTTTCATTTTATAAATGACAATTGCTGCTGCTGCTGCTCTCTTCCCCCTTCTCCCCTTCGCATTTCTCTCTCACTCTTTCACCCAATGCTTCTGTCTTTGTTGAGTGAGTTGAGTTTTGAGCGCTGCAGGCAACTGTAATCACGCCATATCTGTTGAAAGTTTGTTATAATGTCCTTGACAACGTGGAGCAAAAAGTTGCCATGAACCTTAATGAGTTTATTTGAAGAATTTGTTTGGCCAGATGTCAACTCAACTTTTGCAACTTAGCTTCCACTCTAGTTTTGTAGATTTTGACAGTAAATATTACTTTGCTTATTGCACAATTTAAATAGTGTTATTAAACAAAGTCATATTGTTATGATTATTAAAGTTATTGTTATAAAAAAGTGCATTTTTGTACTTTCAGCGATTTTGCTTTGCATTTTTGAAACAACACCATTTTTAGTTGAAGAACTAGCTAACTGTCGCATCCATAAATAATTGACTCATGGCAAACACTTGCAACATTTTCAATGCATATCAAATGCGATAAAATGGAAAATAAAAGGAAAATGCTAACCAATGACAACTGTCAGTCGGAAAAACGCCATGCAAAATCTGCTCAGTTGGCAGACAACTCACAACACAAATAAAAGTCGCAAAAACTAGTAAAAAAAAAGCAAATAGTGGACAAAGCGCCAAATGCGTCCCGCTGGGCAGAGACGACAACTGTCCCGAGAAGTGGGCTGCGGGCGAGGGGAAGGAGGCGGGAACGGTGGCAAGGTTGGGGGATTGGAGGCAGCACTGGACAGCAGTCTCATGCTAAACACAAATACAAATGCATTTGCAAGTGCAGCTTCACATTTTGTATACCCTTTGCTGGGAGTTCTTTGATTTGCTGGTAAAGTGTGCAACGCATTGAAGATGAAGTTTTCGATTGAATATATGAATATATAGTGTATATATTCCTGTTCAGCATAGATAGCCGATTCGGTGTAGCCATGTTCACCCGTCCATTTGTCTGCTTCTATGTTACCTGTTTCCTCGACAGGTACCACATATGTCAAAGTCGATTGGATCAGATAACTATATCTAGCTATATAGCTGCCAAAAGCACAGTCGTTCGAAAGTTGAGTTCTTGTATAGACAACTTACTTGTTTATTAAGATATCCCGACCAAACTCATTTAATATGCGTTTTCTTATGCTCCTCAGATTTAAGTAATAAATCAACAACATCGGACAACTATATCATATGGCTCCCCTAGGCACAATCGGTTGTAAGTTGATTCCCACATGCAGTTTGACTCCAGTCTGCAATGATATGTTTTTCTCGGCATGTCTTAGTTCCTTGCTGTCTTAGTTCTTTGATTCCATTAAGTATGAATATATATTCTTGATCTGACAACTTGATCTAGCCATATAACTAATATCTAATAAACCGACGGAACTCACTTAAAGTCTTATGACTCTCCTCATATCCTCATAATATATGTATACGCTCTCAGTTCACTCGCTCGAATTTTGCCTAGATATAAAGTTGTACTCCAATCTGAAGAGTATACAGTCTTCGGTGTGCTTCAGATAGTTGTGCTCTGTGGGTTTTCTGTGCCCTGCTCTCTTTTTTCTCCTGTTGGTAATAAGCGCAAAACTTTGACAAGTTTGTTATCCACATTTGTTAGACATTTGTTTCTATTTTTTCCTATTTTTTATCTTATTTTTTATGCTATTATGTTGTGGTTTTTTTTCGCGCACACACACACCTGTTAAAGTTTGTGGAGGGCGTGGAGCGACAGCAAATCTACCTCCGTTTTCAGCTCCACTTCCACTTCCGCATCCGCATCCGCATCCGCTTTCGCGAATACGATTTGAAAACGGCTCACACGGGATCAGCTGAAGCAGCAGCCGAAACGCTTCTGGCCAAAATGATAAAAGTGGAGATAACTGAAATAGCTGCTGTCTCTGACCGAATACGAATTAGAACAACAACTGTTTGTTTGTCGCTGTTGTTGTTTGTTTTTGTTGTTGTTTGTTGTTGTTTTGTTGCCTTTTAAACATGTGCTTGTAATTTGTGGTTTTTAGTTGTCCACCTTTTTTTTGTTGTTGTTGTGTGTAATACTTTTCTCACCTTTTGTAACAGACGTCCGTTGGTTTTTTGTGTACTTGCAACCAAATGTTACCAAAATTAAAGAATTTTTTTTTGTGTGTTTCTCGTTAAACTGCAATTAATGTTTTTTGGGCAATTATTAAACGGTATTCATTTGGGATGCGAGTGCAGCAAGTATTGCATGACTTGCGGTTTCCCAATAAGGATGTTCGAGGGGAAACAATTAAATAAATGGGCGTTGCAACCTCAATTAGTGGCATTTAGGGCATATCGTGCAGAGGGGGGAGAAGTGGCAGGGGCATATCAATCGGATGAGCAAAACTAATAATAATATTTGAATTGAGAAAACAAAGAGCAGAGCAAATTCACTTGATACTGATCAACAGTGGCAACGAGATATTGAGAGTTTAGTTAGATATCGATAAAAATCGATAAATAGTCTAGCTATGTGCAGAGGCTTTATAATTCTGTTGTGAAGCTCTCGAAAATATGTACGTTAAATTGTTTTAAGCTTGTCTTAGTTAATTTAAATATTTTAATGATTAGTTATAAATATTTCTTCAGTTGTGCATCTATAATCCCCTCTCAGCTCACCTCATCTTCCCAATTTTAATTACAATATTATCGAGAAAAGCGCTTTTGAGGCAAACAAAAAAAAAATCGTAAAATCTAATCAATGAATAATATTAATAACTGTCGTAAAAGCGCCAAGTGTGGAAACCATTAAGAGCGTTAAAAAAGACTAAATAAAACAAGAAAAACTCTTTGCCGCAATTTGTTAAACGAGGAAAATAATAAAAAAAAAGATAAGATGAAAAATGTTGCGCCTCGCTGATCGCAAGACACTTAAAACAGTTGGCGATCAGCATTAAACGCATTAAACTAAGAAATTTGTTCAAGTGGAGGAGAGATTTGTGGCGGGCAGCAAATGTGTGAAGAAAAGTATCAAATAACTCAAATACTCCAAGAGTAGACCGTAAAAAACAAAACAACAAAAAAATAAACATAAACTGGAACAAATAATTTTGTTTTATTCATGTTTCGTTTTCGATTTTTGAAGTGGCATTCTTTGTGCAGATGAAAGACTCGCCACACAAATGAGCTGTTAAAATAAAAAAGCCGGCATGTGTCCTTGGGCCGCAACGAAATTAAAACGGCATTCTTTGTGGCATCCAAAAGAATTTCAGTTGCTGCCCATGTCCCTCGTCCCACTCCGCAATCCCCCGCCCTGATCCAAGTGTTGGCAACTCACGCTGTGCGAACGAAGCGCCGGCAAAGCCACAAACTACCAGCTGCAGGATATGCTTGCAACACAGCGATCTATCTGTAAGTGCCACACATCAAAATTTTCAAAGCACACATAAATATGTTAGCCATGACGAGAGGACAGCCATCAACGAATAGTAAATACGCTTACATATGAAGAGTAAGTAAGAGACATATGAAAGGTAAACTTTTATTTATTTATTATTATTTTACATTTATATTTATTATTTATTATTTATTATTATTAAATTTAAAATGTTAAAAATAAAATAACTTTATTTTAATATATTTATGTAATGTTAATATTAATATTTGTAATGATTTGTGCCGACGGACTTAGTTGGCGGTAAATAAATAAATACTTGGCAAGCTACCTATAAAAATAACATTGCCCACTTTCAGTTAGGGTATACGAAGAGTAATAATTGTGTTCAATGCGCGCCTCATTAGCATTTATAGGCGCCGAAATATTTATGATTTTATGCGCTGTCAAAAACTGTCTTCAATTTAATTTTGAACACAAACCCAAACCTAACGGCTTCAACAACCCGTCCCAACTCGCCGCCGCCAACTAAAACTTGTCTGGGCCAATGTCTGGCCTGTAGGAGGGCAGCATATGCGTCATGTGCACCTCAAACTGCAACTGTGACCCTTTTCCTCCACTCTCCCTCTCTGCCACCATGATAATTTCACGCTAATTGCAGGCACACCAGCTCAACTAGGCTGGGGTTGGGGCTATGAATGATGGGCGCTACGTGTCGTGGCTGATCAATATGCGTCGTAATCGGTGTAATCAGTTGTGCCCCGATTCAAACTGTGTACACAGGTATGCCACGATGCGACAGGTGGGGTAAGATGTAAAGGGGGCGGGGGTAAAGGGTTTACTTTGGGGCTGCCTCTGTTTATAACGGTGTTATGTCGTTAATGTGCAATTGGCATGTTGGCAACACGACGCCATTATAAACACACACACACACACACACAAGCACATGCTCAGTGCAAAGCAGCTGGCTAAAATTGAATCTGTTAAATTGTTAATGAGCCAAGTTCTTAAGCCAATCGACAAGATTCTGTGAGGCAATAGAAACTACTTAGATTAGAAGGTATTTCAAGCTAACTGGGAATACACATTTGAACTAAGTTAAGTAATTCCGCAACATAATTTAACTAATACATAATATTCATATTTTGTACAGTCTACATTAAATGAATACATAAATAAATAAAAGAAAAATGAATATTTAATCCAAGAACACTCATCATTGGGAAACTTATCTTTCTTTTTGATGACAAAAGGTTTTATTCGATAATAATCAAATTTTGTGCAATCATTCGATACAACTGTGTCTTTTATTGCAATCGGAAATCGATTTGTATTGATGCTGAATTAACAGAGAAAGCAATCGATATATAAAACTCAATATGGTAATTGTATACGAGAATTTGTTCCAACTATTTTCCAAATTTGGAGTCAGTAACTATTTAAGTCTCTTATCGGCGTAGGTTTACACTTTATGGTGTCGAAGATACATTCTTCTGATTCTTTTGACCTTCCCATAGATATATGAAAATTGTGTTTTTTCTGAAACATTCATTGTTTAATTATGTTATATTCAACTGCTTCTTGAGTTGCACATGAATTTCCCAAATCAACAACCTGCCACAAAAGTTTTTAGATACAACACCCCTCAACACTCAAATCTCACCCCCCACCCACAAGCTCGAACAAAATTCCCACCCACACTACACCAAAGGACAAAGCCACGTCGCAATTGATATCTGGTTGGACATATCAATTTACCACACTTACAAAAACCAGACATTAATTTTATGTCTATATGTGATTAATATACATGTGTGTACATCAATTCCAACCCTCGGAATGCAACCACCCCTAAGGCTGCCCACATATGTGGAATGGCCTTTGCCCTATGGCCGGAAATCCCCAGCGGAAATAAGATGACAAATTTCAATGATTGCCGTAACAAGTGCCAATTTTATGGCCACAAAAATCATCTAAAGCTAATCAAGCGCTAACCAAACCAACCCTCACATTGGATCACTAGAAATATCTATATTTGCTTTTCCTCACATTATTCTCATCATATTTTCTCATTGTTGTGCGAAAAAAGGTTCACACACAAAGTGGAAAAAACAAATTTGGCAAATTTTCAGAAAACAAATTAATTTGCACTCAAGTGCAGGTAGCCAAAAAAAACAACAAGCAATAACAATCCCAAAACTCAACCCCAACCCCTAAACTGTAAAGTTGAAAAAGTTCAGCCCTGCACCTGCATGTAAACAGGCCAAAAGTTTGAACTTTTTATTTAATATATATGTATATATATATATATGTATATGTGTGTATCTGCTACCCCTTGTCGAAGCCAAATTAAGCATAATTACATTTTAATCATCTTTATTGCTCTTTCACAAGTTTGCTTGTTATGTACAAGTTGGTCTTTCTGCATTATATACTCGCTTACTTACTTACTTGCTGGCCAACAATAATTAGGGGTTGGATATGCGGTTGCGCTTTTTATAGACAGGCAGACATTTTTCGGTCAAAACGGTAGCAACCACAACATTTCATAAACTTTTCTTTTCTTCCCTTTCCCCTGCCCTCTCTCCCTCTCTTTCTGTTACTCTGTCTCTGTCTCTTTCTTTGTGTGTGCGCTTCATCAATTGCTAATGAGAGAGGAGCGGAGCGGGTCGAAAGCGGACCAAAACCAGCTGTTGTCATTTACTTATTTTTGGGTTATTTTCGGTTTGGGGAGCTGCACGCTGAAGGACTCGCCTTACTTGTCTTCATTGTCTGTTTGAACCCGCTTGAACTGTTTAACCCACTTGAGTCACATTTCATTCAATTTGTAATTGATGTCAAGCAAGTGGAGAAAAGTCTTGAAACATTTATCACAAAATTGTAGCCAAGAATGTTCTCAGTTCTCCAATATATGTTAGTTTCTTTGTACTGAACTATGCTATACTATCACGATAGTCTTTAAATATTATTTTTAGTTATTTTTTTAATGCTTGCTTGGATTCAAGAAATAGTTTTCCTTACACACATTTCACACACAGCTCAACTTAGTGTTTGATATAAGTGAGCAATTTCGATTGCAAGTCCAACAAATATATGTATATAGTCGCAATAAAATAAAACGACAAATCGTAAATTTGCAAAAGCAAGCCAAAATTGAAATTCGAGAACGGAAATGCAAATGGAGCAGAGAGAAGAGAGAGGAGAGAAGAGAGAGAAGCATCGTCTTCTTGCTGCTGTTGCTGCTGCTTATCTGCATTTGCAAAAATTGAAATCAATTAAAATGACAACAAAAGTGTGGCCCATAAATAGCGATGTGTGTGTGTGTGTGTTGCCCGTTTTATAGCCGCAGTGGCAGCAACAACAGTGGCAGCAGCCACTTTGCTCACTCTTGCAAATCTAATGAAGATTTACTTTAGGCCATAACACATGGTCAAAACCGAGCAGCTGCAACAGCAATGGCAGCATCAGCAGCGGCATCAGCAACAGCAGTCGCCTCTTGGCCATTTATTTGGAATTTTACATTTTACAATCGTGCCACAGAATATGTGGGTGGAGTTTTTGGGGTGCTGGAAATGCGTGCCCCAACGAACAACAGGCAATTATAAGCATAACCCACTCCACTTCACAAAAAAACAAAAACAAAACAGAAAAAAAAATGAAAACAGGGAACATCCATTTCTAACGGTGGCAATAGCTTTGGCGACAGTGGTCAGGAGGGGGCGTGGCAGCAGATGGGCAGCCATTGGCAGTGCAACACATAAAGTTCGATTTGCGTTGTTGTTGCCTGGTTTGGATTTATGTGCGCTATATGTGGTTATAAATTCCGGATACATGAATGGCTTGCACAGATCTCTATGCGCCAAATTGCAGCAGCAGAGTTTTCCTTTTGCTCGTTTTTCCACTCGCATTTCGTTCGTGCTCTTTCCCTCTAATATTTTTCAATTAGAGCAACAACAACAATAGCAACTAGAACAACAACAACAACAACAAGAGGAGCGACAGAGAATGTGATTCTTCTAAATTGCTTCACTGCGCAATTATTTCAATTTCGAATGAGTCCAGCAACTGGACAGCAGTTAACTATTGCCTTAAAGTGACCACTCGCTATCTGGAACTCAACGAGAGTTTTTATTTGAGAGTGTTTAACCATCATTGAAAAAATACCCAAAGAATGTTTAAATATAACATTTAATTGATTTATCTAGACTCTACACCAATAAAAGAAAATTTGTACTTAACTTTATTTGATAAGGCTTCAGCTTCAAGTCGAATGCGTTACAAATTTAATTGGAGAAACACAGAGAAAAAAGATCACAAAGATTTCTCATATTTATTGATTACACAGGGAAAAATTATCATAGATGGCTGAGTGATTTTCACTAAAAAAAAAAATGTATCTTTATATTATTGAAATGATTAATGATATAAAAGTGTAAATATTAAAGTATATTTTCAATAAATCGAAATTCATCAAATTTGATTTAGCGAGTGCACACTGTATGCCCACTTAAAGGCCGCCCCAAAAGCCACCCAATTGGCTCGTATTGTCGTTATTTGAGTTTCTTGGCTCATAAATCAGTTTGTTGCCTTTTTAATCCGTTTTAATTGCTGTTCGTTGGTCAGACTATGAATGTCGCAGTCGCAAGGACTAACGTAAGGATCTGAATGCCGTTGTTACTGTTGTTACAGCTGTTGTTGTTGTTGTAGTCGAAGCGATTAAGAGCATGGCGTCCATTATACGCATTCAACACACACACACACACACCCATACACAACACACATATGCACGTATCGTAGAAGTGCCTTCAGTAAGCCTTAACGGCCATTATAAACGTTGTATGCAGTCTGAAATGGATATAAATGTTTTCAAGTTGCAAGAAATAAAAAATAATGTTTTAAGGCACTTAATAAAGTTATTTTACATATATTGTAGCATATTTGAATTTGTAAAGCTCAATCGTCTTAAGTCCCATTTGAATTAGTCGCAATTGAATTAGTTATCTATTTTATTGCATTTGCGCTGTCAGCTTTGGCTTTGCTGACAAGCTGGCAAAACCAGCTCTGCGTATTTATCGATAATTATGCATATAAGCTTTGACAAGTGAGTCTTATTAGAATAAAATGTGGAGCAACGTTGTGTGGTGTCGCTGCTGGCGTCCATAAGCCGCAAATTATTGTCGCATGAGTAATAATAAATGAAATTTTAATTTTTCTTATTCGTTGATTTGCTAATTTTGTGCTAGTTCGAGAAGCTGCGAATTGATTTTTTGGCGAATATGTCCAGTTATTATCACTGATTGATTGATGATTGCCTTCCCTCTTTCTCTCCTCCTTTTTGCCTAAGATACGGAGTGCTCTCGCTCTTGCACTCTCTGCTCACACACACTTACTTGTGTACTCGCAGTTTGCCATCTCACTTGCTCTTGATCTCTTCATACACCATTTATCAATAATTATCATCGATCAGTCAAAGTCGAAAAATTTGCGAGTGTAGTCACAGTCGCCGGCTTAATGTGTATTTGATGTACACTATGCTTATAACTGCGAAAGCCAAGCATTAGCTATTTCATATCTGCAATATTCAAATATAGAAATGTAAAAAAATGTGACGTAAAGTTTCGTGGTTCTGTTGAATCGAAGTCGATGAAGTCGCTTGCCTGTGTGTGTGTGACTAACTTGTCCGATAGGTGTCGCTGCTGACTTCAGTAAGGCGCGAATTATTGTCGCATAAGTAATTATACAGTACAATTGATTAATTCTTAATGATTTGTCTATTTTGCGCAAAATTGGGATGTTAAATGTTTACATTTACAGCATCTGAAAAAATATTAAGTTACGTTGGTTAGATAAATAGCATTAATTGATATTGACTCACCTTCCCCCGTTCTTTATGATCAGCCACGCAGACGCTCTCGCACTCGCCTTCTCTCAGCTCACACACACACACTTGTTCATCTTCTTTCTTACTCGCTTGCACTTGCAGTTGTTGTTGTCTCCATGTTCGTCTTCTTCTTTTGTTAGAGGCTGGTCGACGACATGTTGAAACTCGCGCGCCAATTTAACACTTGTCATTTGGTGCTCGTTTTGTGCGTTTCCTTTTGCTCATCTCTTCTTTTTTTTTTACTCATATGCATATGCATGCTCAGACGTATCATTTTCATTATAAATATAGCCAACATACACAGATCCCCTGAGGCTCGCTCTCCCTCCCTCTCTCTCTCTCTCACTATATTACTTGGGCATAAGCCACGAATTTATGACATTTTGATTTGCGTGAAATTTGCTTTTGGCACGCATGCGTCGCTTTCTCGCTTCCTCTCTCGCTCTCACTCTTCCAGTGTGTGTGCGTAATTCTTTGTGTCACGTGCTGCTGCTGCTTCGTTTGCTGCTTTAGCTGCTGCTGCTGCTGTCGTCGTTATCCTTTTCGTTCTGTGTCACATTAAATGCGCTTAAAGCGCTAAACAAACGCGTTCAAGACAGACGCTGAAGTTGAGCCACAAACTGGGTGCGCTGCGTTAATCCGCGTACAGCATGCCCTCGTTAACGAGATTTTGAACAAATTGAAATTTAGTTCAAATTGGATAAATACTCTAAAAATGGATACATATATAGTAAAATAATCAATTGTTTCGAATTTATAATTTTAATTCGATTATTTTTGTTCCCGCAAATCGAAAAAAAGTATCCCACAGTCTTAAAGGCACTACTGCAATTAAATATTCATCGCTTGATCGGCATAGTTAAAGACAAATTTTAACAATAAATAAATAAATAAATAATTTTTATCTGTAATTTATGGTTTCCTCCAAAGGAAGCGCATTGTTCTTTTGGATTGACCACTGTACTTGAGACGACTAACTGGCCCACCTATGCGTGCATTGTGCACATTTAGCGTCATCGTTGGCGGTGCTGCATGCTCCGCGTGGTGGTGCCTTGCTTGGATGCCTTGGTGGTGCTGCTTGGTGGTGCCTCAGTCTTCGTTTGCCAATTAAAGCGAAATATGCGCGCATGCGCTCAACACAATCTCCAACTCCGACTCCGACTCCAACGCCAGCCAAGTCATGACCAGGAACAGGACCCAAGGTAGACAAAGCGTCGCACAATACAGTCGCCTGGAGTAAGGGAGGGGTATGGGGGGGATTGCAATGCGGCAGCTTGGAGTGAGGTGCAACACAATTTTTGACATTTTTATGAGCATGCAGCGCATATATCAAGTTGGGCGACGGCGACTTGTTTTGTTTGTTCTCTTTTCTTTTTTTCTCTCTTTTTTTTTTGTGGCTGCAGCCAAATGGAATTCCGCACATAAACTGCGACGGCGCCCACGTAGGCCAAAAAAACAAAAAAAAGAAAAAATACTATAAAAAAAACGAAAAAAATCCCGCTGATGCCCGGAGGCGCCTCTTTCGCGCCTGCGCATCGCAATGGCAACAAAACGAATGGCAACAGACGATGGCGACGGCGATGGCGTCGTCTGCCTGAGAAGGGGACATATATCGTGCGAATATTATTTATATACCATGCGCTCCATAAGCACATCTGCAAACGCAAATATTTATCTCGCGCTCTTTTCCATATACCCTGCCCAGCGAGAAGCGTGATAAGACCTGGCTGAGGTGTTTAAGTTGGAATAATTGGTAAGATGGAAAAGTTATTTCTAGGGTATGTGGGGAGTCCAATCTTGTAGCGACTATAAATGTTAGATACTGATAAACGTTATAATGAGAATTTATGAATATATATAATATAATATATAATAATATATATAGATAGTTATGCATCATCTTTTAAATGATGGAAAATGAAAACTTTCCTTGACTAAATTTAAGCCCTTAACTTAACTTTTCTAATATCTGTGTATACTGTGACTATTGACTTAGATTCCGATACGATTACCGAGATACGAATTGTTGATATATTTGACTACGTTTAAGATTCAGTTGAGTGATAAACATATGAAATGAATTTTGTAGAAATCTCAGAATTTATTGTTTTTTATAGTCTTGTATTACTGTTGTTTCTTGTGGGGTATGAGCTAGTCTCGCCTTGTGTTTAACATATTCTCTACTAGTGCGCCACCGTGGCAGACTTATTGACCAAGTGGCCACAACGTGACCTGGTAGATGGCTCACACACACTCACACACACGCACACACACACACATATAAGCAGGCAGTACAAATTGAACTGTAGGTGGTGACCGCTGCTGGGCTCTTGTCATCTCCCGTTGTTATTTGGCTCATAAATTTGTAGAGCAATGATTTTTACGTTGTTTTCGTTTCTGTTGTTGTTTTATGTTTTTTTTTTATATTTTTTTTATATTTTTTTTTTTAGCTGTGCGGTTTGATTTGTTTGAACACCCAGCAAAAATATTTCCCGCACTGAATTATTGTTGCTGGTCCAGCGATTTATGGCCTCGAATTGGGTTCGGTTTGGTCCTTGCTGGTGGTCACCGAGTGCTCCTCCCTCTCCTCTGCCACCTCCTCATTGGGAGCTCCCCAATTCGATTGGTTTGTTGGCAATTTATTTGCTGTGTTGGTTATGGTCATGTCAAAATATGTGTGATATGTAAAATAATGAGTTTTTTGTGGTCGCATTTGTAACCATTTATTTATTATATCATATAACATTTTATTATTATTATATAAATATATCTCTCTTTCTCTCTCTCTTGGTGGATAGAGTTGAATTTAATTTATTTTCATAAAGAATTTATAAGCTCGACAACAGTTTCTTAATGGCTGCTGTGGAATTTGTATTGTTTTAAGCTTTGACATTTTTATACTCTGAACTCATTAAAAATGGGGAACAAGTTTTAAAAATAATAAACAAAGAATAAATAAACAATAAATTTATATTAATAAATCTATGTTAATCATAGATCAAGTTCATTTAATGTTATCGATAACGAATATCGATAAAAATGTATTTCAGACAACAATTGTGATTAACTTAAGATATGTTATACCCAGATATATAATTGATCAACTGTAAACATTTTATTAAGTTCGGATAAGAAACGGTATCAGTGTATCTACTAGTGCAGCTCTATCGGCCAGAGCATTCTCACTTGTTTATGGACATTTTCTAATTTCGACACTATTTATCTTGCTATCGCACTTGAATCTTTCCAAGCTTTAGCAACTATTTGGCAAGAATAGTTTTTATATTTATGTATTTGTCGAAAATTGCAAACATTCAATTATATATATATACATTTTTTTGGTTGTGCGTCGAGGACTTTTGTCATGTTCTACTGATTATTGGGCGTACACACGCACAAGAAGGGAACAAAGATTGAAAGCGATGCAAACGATATCCAAATTTGATATAAATTGGCTGAAAGGTGCCTACATGTCTGCCATAAAAACAAAAGCCAACAGAATTGACCCACTGTCGTTGTTGTTGCTTTTGCTGTTGTTACTCCAGTTGTTTTTGTTGTTATTGCTTGTGCCGTCTCTCCAGACATATTGAAAATTAAAGCGAGCGCACGTTTAGCCTGCGGCCTGAAGCTGGAGCTGGAACACCAGTTGAGTTGAGAGTCGGGGAGCCTTCAGAGTCATAACTCCAACCAAAAAAACAAAAAACACTTTGCAGATCATTGATCATCATCAGTTCTAGACGCAGAGCGAGATAGACTGATGCATAGAGAGAGACAGCTAGAGAGAGAGAGAGAGAGAGAGAGGGAGACAGCGAGAGAGAGAGAGAGAGCGGGTGAAATGAATTGTGATTATGATTCATAAGCGTCGAGAGGAGAGACTCTTTTTTGGGTTTTTGTTTTTAGGGTTCGTAAATTACCGGAATTACTCGAATGTTGTTCGGTGTTTCTTTTCTTTTTTTTGTTGTCCGTCTCATTTTATTTTTTGGGTCGAATTCTTTATTTTTTTTTTTGGCTTCAAGCGTGCGGGCCAACACCTTAGAATTGCCTGGCGTGCCTTTATCGGCATTCTTTGCAGCCTTTTGTTTTTGTGAGTGGTCCCATTTAAAATGGGTTGTACAGGGTATCATGAAATTGTTGCTGTTGGGAATTTGAAATGCGGAAAGTAGATGTGTGAACAGCTGACAAAGAACAAGTTAATTACATTAATCGATAAATATCGATATGCAGTGCAACTTATTTATATTTATCAATAAATATAGAGTAAATACTTGATTATTTCTTTAACGTTATAATATGACATTTTGAATAGTTTTTATTATTACTAAACGTTATATATATTGATCGATAAATATCGATTTGATTTTTATTTGCAACCTTATTAAGGCATTTTCATGTGGGTTTTTATTACTACGAGTCTCCCCGAACAGGGTATCTCTAAGTCGGGCACGTTTAACTAGAGCGCACTTGACTTTGTTCGTTTTTTAGATAAATGAATTTGCGCTACTTCAAGCAACGTCGACAGCTACCAGCTCTCAAGATATGCCATACACAGATACAGATGCAGATGCCGAGATACAGATGCAGAGATACAGATACAAAGATACAGAGATACTGATACTTGGGGGCTGACTGACTGGAGGATAGTCGTCAGAACGGCAGCTCGTCAGTTGCTTTGATTGAAGCAGTCGGGTTCTGTTTTTGAGCTGAGTTGAGTCTCCTCCTTCGGCATCGAGCACAGTGCAATTATACCGAATAGCCCATCCATAATTATAGACCGGCAACATATTTCGAAGTTAACACTTTCGTAGCGATGGCTTTGGGAACTTGCTGCAGGCAAATTTTATTGATGCATCACAATTTAATGTGTTGCACAGGTTTTTTTTTGGGTTTTTCTTATGTTACTCTGTTTTTGATGTTTTTTTTTTTTTGGTTTTTATTTCGAGATCCAGATCATCATTTCATAAAGCAGTTTTCAGTTTTGAGTTTTTGGGGGGCTTCATTTTTTTTTTTTGGTCATTTGTGTATTGTAATTTTTTAATAAAACTTTTCGTATTATTACTGTGGATCGCTTTTGATCTCATGTTGTTGATTGGTCTGTCGTGTGTGTTTGTCAAGGCACGCAACATTATCGTTTTTAGATCTCTTTCTCCTTGAAATTGAGGTTATGTTGCTCCAAATTGAGGTTATGTTCGGTTCGCATGATTGAATATGGATGGGTTCGCTGTTAATATCCTCGCCAGCGGCCAGAGCATCATTGTATTAATAATGAGGTGCTGTTTTAATGTTGCTCAGACTTTAAAGAAGATGCTTTATTTTTGCTTAAAGATAAAATCTGTTGCTGGTTGAAGATTTGAAATTATATTATATGGAGGTCCGTCAATAAAATGTCTCACTTTCTTGTTGAGTGGCGACTTTATGACCCGAAATTTGCAATAGTGATAGCAGATAATTGTGGATTTACCAAAAGGATATTAACGAAGGCTCTCAGGAAATTTTAGAACCTTAGCTGGTCCTTGTGACATTCCATGAACTTTATCCAGGCCTAAAGAAAAATGACAATGCCTACAAGGTCAAAGAAGCTCAATATTTAACTTCGTCTAGTTAATATTTTTAGAAAATCAGCTAACAACAACAATGACATATGTGTATTCCAATTGCCATGTCTTCAGTTCATCTAATAAGTATTTATTAACTATTTAGCATATAATCTTGCATGTGAAAAAGTTGTTAGTCTGGATCATAATTCGACACGACAGCTTTGAGCAAGGTGTCTCGATGAGGTGCGTTATTGGAGACCCGTCAGCATCCCCGATTCGCCTTATCTGGAAGCAATACCATATCACATTACGATCAAATTCATAACACATTCACAACGCCAGCCAGCCAGCGATCGAGCGAGCGAGCGATCGACCTTTAATCAAATCAAGCTAGTTAGTGCTCATTTCAATACATTTTATGATTATTAATATTATATATTCATTCAGGTTGATTATCGCTTTGTTCGAGACGAACACGCTTCCACACATATGTATATTAAACTCGACTCCACACAATAACAAAATCTATATAATATACATATATATATATATATACATACATGTATATATTTACATATTTATATATGCATATATCAAAAGTCATTAGAATTGTCAACGCATAAATTAATTGCTCGTAAAATGTCTAAGTTATGCTCGTTTCATGCACAAGTTTATATTTGAGATTTTATTTTACTTGTTTTTTTTTTCGTATTTTATTGATTTTATTTTTTAATTGTGTGAATGGAATTTGTGGCGAAATCAAATGTGGCATATCCGTCGTTATATATTTTAGCGTGCAATGCATTTAATTACAATGTGTTTCTTAATTGGCATTTTTATATAAATATGTATTCGGTTATTAATATATAAGTGGAATATTTGAATATGTTTTGTCTAAAATTGTTATGGTTTGATTAGCCGAATACTTATCAGGTATGCAAAGTGCTTGCCAATTGACAATCACATAAATTTTGTGCGACTATATCCACAATAAAGTAATAAAATCAATATTGAATAGAAAACCAAATTGATTCACGTGAATTCAAATAAAAAAAAAGGAAGCATCAAATCACAGACTATGAAGATACCTTATACAGATTACTTTATGGCCTCCGATCAAGCTCATCAATATTTCAATTTGTCAAACAAGCCAAACACGCGTCGACATATAATGCCAAAGCATATATACTGTTCAACTTTCATAC
Source organism: Drosophila nr. medialis 2 BK-2023a (assembly GCA_035044325.1). Classification (NCBI taxonomy): domain Eukaryota; kingdom Metazoa; phylum Arthropoda; class Insecta; order Diptera; family Drosophilidae; genus Drosophila; species Drosophila nr. medialis 2 BK-2023a. The sequence continues at coordinate 2,437,155 of JAWNMH010000394.1, forward strand.
AGCTTTCAAAGAAGTCTCAGTATTGCTTTATTAAATATGCAGTAATACCCCTATTGAGTGCAGTTATAAATATATATAATAAGTGGCTTTAGTTAACTGTAGTTGGTTTTGGTCCCATTCTCCATATACTTGACCTTAATACCATGTTATAACCATAATCGAAATGTTGCACTCAATCAAGAAGAACCAATCGATTATTTGGCATATCTGGCCAATCAACACATTATTTAGAGTGGCCGATAGTTTTGGATCATAATTCACATAGAGTAGCATTACGAATTTGATTAATTACAGGGCGAAAGTTGAAATTGATAAATAACCAAGTCAACTAAAATGCACAATTCGATGGAATTTATGATTAAGAAGTCTCGTCAAGCAGATGAGCTCCACAAAGGCATTTTAATGCAATCTTGTAAAATTACATCTTTATCATTTCTGCTAGTTTGTTGTGAAGATACGTAAAGAGTCTAAAGGGGAGCGGGTTGGGGAGTTGTAGCGATCATCACACCTACTTTCTGCCAATGATAATTGGCCATAATTCAACGGCTTTATGCACTTTGCACTGCGAGTCGGACATTCAAAGTCATCAGCATGTGTTGGCCAGCACATGCAACACGTGCAACATGCCAACATCTTGTGTATCGTCCACTGTCTGAGTTATCGCAATGCATGCCACCACTCGAGGAACAAAAATTAGTTTCGTGCTTAATGATTGCGTAAATGGTTGCTGGAATTCACATTGCTATTAGCCATTAAGTTGGTAGCCTTATTCTTCTTCTTCTCCTCTTTCTCATTGTCTTATTCAGCTTGAAAGGCCAAAGATGTTTGTCTTTTTTTTACTTCTGGTTATATTAAAATCGACTCAGTTTAATCGCCGAAAAAAACAACTTTGTATTAGACGGCAAGTTGTTAAAATTAATTTCACTTTGGCCATTTTTTTTTTCCTTTTTTGGTGTTATTTTAATTTTTAATAGTTTTCAAAACGATTTTAAAATCAATTTTCTGCGAACGCCACTTGGCACAGTTCTAAATCAAGTGAAGCGCCTCCAAATTTGACATGTGTGCAACATTGTCGCGTCACGAACTGAAAACCGTACCAGCGAAATGCGAATAAAATGTATTTATGTGGAAGAAACAAAAAGTTGCAAGAAGACAACATAAACAAAAACAAAATGAAAAAAAAGTGGAAAAAATTATTTCATTGCCTGTCATAAATGTCGGCGGCAAAAAGCTTTTGCTGCTGCTGTTGCAACTTGAATATGACTTTGGCCACAATTTGCAGCATCTTCATCTTCATTTTGCAGTTTCTGATGTGGCTGCTGCTGTTGCTGTTGCTGCTTCTGCTGGATCTTCATTATTATGATCTTTTAATAGCCCGCAATTTTCTCACCTCACAAAGTGTGAATATTATGGTGTAATTGCATCAACGTATCAACTCCTACCAATTTCCGAAAGCTAAGGGCCTAATAACAGGCCGACATCAATTGCCAAATCGTTGCCCCAAACCCCCCTCCGCCCCTACCTTGCAGCAGGCGGCAGCAGCTGGGGCAGAGGCAGAGACAGAGGCCCATCATAACTTCTGTTGGTAGCCGACGCATTCTGGCCATTTTGCCCCATTGGCCAGTGGGGCGTTGATTGTGGCATAACTCCTTCATTTGTATACCCTTTGCTGAGAGTTTTGCAACTTTATCCTCTTCTTGCTGCAGACTGTAGATGCCTCAAAGTGGCACCGTTCGGATAGCTGTCATAGGAACAATCGGTCTAAAAATTCGTTCTTCTTCTTCAGCCCCAGTTCTGCTAGAGTATATAGTTTTCGGCTTGTCTAAGCTAGTCATTCTTTTTGATTTAATTTTTTGTTGGTCTCCTTTGCAGTTTTTTGATTATTTGGAGTACGCTTTGGTGCTTCGTCCTCTTCTTCTGGCCGACAGGTTCATGTTACCGACTGCTGCCCCTTTTCTGTTTCTGTTTTATATGTTCGCTGTGGCATTTATGAAAATTATTGCAATAGTGCGTAATTATTTGCTGTGCTCTTAATTTTCGTAAAGGTTTCGACAAGGTGAATTGGTTGCTGCTGCTGCTGCTGGTGCTGCCGTTGCAAGTTGGGCTTATTTATTGAAAATTACTCCTTGCGTGCACCAATTCAGCTCTGGGCTATGCTATCTTTTTCATGTGATATATATATATTTATATATATATATATAGAATACTCCTTAATGATTTTAATGTGTTAACTGTTGCAGATTGTTCGTGATTAAAATTGAAGTGAAATTCCTTACAGTTGAAAATAAAACCTTAAGTTGGTATATATTTTGAAATATCGATTCGAACTTTTGACAAGATTTCGTTTTGCTTACATTTTAATCTAGTTTTCAGATATGGACAAGGTCATCGGCATCTAAGTTCTTAGCGTCTATATTGAAGCAATTATAATTTGTGCTGCTGTGCACAAAGCTGCTCTAATTTGCTTACAAGCCTAGCTGCTGTTGTTGTTCTTGCTGTTGATTGGGGGCAAGATGAGGCAGCGTCATTTGCATGCGGCATTCAACACGCATTAGGTTCACACCCAGACAACATTTTACTTTACACATTGCACACACAAATTGTCGCTGCGTGTTGTAGTTGTTGCTGTTGTTTTAGCCGTTTTCAAAAGGAGCCGGAAAAAGAAGAAGCAGCAGCAGCAGCAGCGGCATCAAAACCCGAACCAGAACGAAACTTCCTAGCAGCAGCAGCAGCATCAGCCACTGGTCGTTTCTCTCCACTCTGTTGGCTGTTGATACCAATTTGATGGCATAATTTCAACATGCCCCACAGCAATATAAATTTGTATGTTGCTGTTGTCGTTGCCCATCGTGTTTGTTGCCAGCCCGACTCTGCCTCTCAGCCAGTCAGCCTCGGTTGCCTGCCCCACAGTCTGGAGAAGTGGCAAATTTAATGCCAAAACAACGACGGCGGCATCCTGGCCGGGATTTCAATTTTATGCCCAAAAGGTACGTCAACATGTCTGCAGCGTCACTATGCCAGTCGGCCCCCCACCACCCCCCACACCCCATCTTGCTTCCTTGCAACACTTTGAAAAAACATGTGTTTGAAAACAATCGTTCTTGGCTTTTTAAAAATCAATATCAAAATAATAAAATTTACTTCACGTTCTTTGAAATTTATATTTAATTTATGAAAAATGATTTTTGCCAACTTTTTAAGCCAGGAAATCCAAATCGGTTTCGGTTTTGGATCTGAATTTGAATCGGATCTGGTTTTATTCTCTGTCAAGGAAATCTCAAATTGATATTCTGGTTTTAAATATTCAATTCAATCGGTAAAATTCAGTTAACTATTCCGTTTTGATACCTTGGCTTTAAATTAGTGGTATTTTAGAAATCATTTCCAAAACAAACATAAACTAGTCCAGCACTGCCTGTAGAGCGGTTCTCCCTCTTCTACATGCTGGGTCTTTGCTCGCAGTGCATATCTGGCGCATAATTGTTAGAGTGCAGCTTCTGGACGGCAGCTTGGAGTTGCACACGATTCTGTTACGCTTTTGCTTGGTTAATTATGATTGCCTAGGCCACGCTTGATGACCCCCTCAAGCTGTTCAAAAAAATTGCAATATGCTAATTTTAACTAAGAAGAAGAAAATACGAAAAACGATGAGAAGAAAAAAAATATTCCATAAATTTAATTTATATTTTATTTTTCGCGCCTAGACGTGTTGCACTTCTAAGCGGCGCCGCACTTAAATGGTTTCTCGGTTACTCCCATGGGGCATGCAACTCCACACACAGTAGCTGACACAATTGTCATTTTGGCGCTGCCTTGCAGAAAATATATCCGCCAAAAGATTTATGCCTGCTTCTCCATACGGCAACTGTTGCTCTTGCCCCATCTGGCCTCTGTCTCTGCCTCTGACTCTGCCCCTTCTCACCTTACCTCGGTCTTGGCCCGAGTTTCTTACTGGTACTGTTGCAAATCTTTTGGCTACTGGGTTTCTCTTTTAATGCCCCATACCCAGCACTAATGTGTGAACGGGGTGTGTCAAATAATGTGTGCCAGATACAGAAAGTTTTATTTCAATTCAAAATAGTTATAAAATTTAGTATTAAGTTTTCTATAGCTGAAAAATATGTAGTTATTTGTTGGCGATGGTTTATATTATTTATTTTTATTTATTTTTTATTTGACAATATTTTATTACGCAATACATACAGTAGATATATTCAGACTCCTCTCCAAATCCAGAAGTATCGTTGCACTTTAATCCCAGGTATCTTTTCGTATAGCACACTCGCATAGCCTAGTCTCAGTCGTTTTTTTTCGCTTCTGTTGCACCACAAGCATTTTAATTTGAATACCAGTGGCAACATTCACTACCGAAGTCGGGACGTTGTCGACTCCCGACTGGCGAGTGCTTTCCTTAGTTATGTTGTCCATTATTGCCTGTCAATATAAATGTCAAAGTCGGACTCTTAATAGTCTTTTAAAAAGCGCTCCACAAGTCTTTGTTTTTGCTGCCGGCATTTTTGTGTTGGAAATTTAATTAAAAAAATTGCTTTTTTTTTGTTTATGTGATTTTTCTATTTTTTTTTCAATTCAATTATGCGCTATTTGCAATGATTTTATGTTGCACCGCAGGCCGCATTACTTGCAGTTTTCAAATGCAAAGTAAATAACGAAATGCACATATACATAGTTACTTTTATCATGTATACATGTATATATACATATTTATATACATCATGCCAGTTACATCCACACATCAACGCGAATTTGGCTCGTAAAAAAGTGCTCTAAAGTTGCTGGTAATTTGTAAAAGAGCGCGTCGAAAAGTTTTGTGGCACAAACAAAACGCAACAAAAAAAAAAAGGAAACGGAAAGTCAGCTAAAATAAAAGCGGCAAAAGATGTTGTGTTATGTTGTGCCGCCATTTTGTTTGGCTGCGCAACATTTATATAAAAGTGGGGTGTCTCCTGAAGTTGAGAAAAAATTGAATTTTTTTGAAATTTTGCAAATTATTAAAAAACAAAATTTGAAATGATTCAAATATGTTTAATGAAAATTAACCAAATCAAAAAATAGTTAAGCTATTGGAAAATATTTATAGACCTTTACAAATAAGCTCACAAGCTAATATTTATTTCGTTAGTTAGTGCTCTTAATATGTAAAGTAGGTTGGGATTATTTTTCAATTTTCTCCTTAATTAGTAAAATTATTGTAAAATAAGTAAATATTTTTTTTTTTTATCTTGGGGCACCCTAACTTAAAAGTATATATAGAGAATGTGTATATCGCTTACGCTCTTCTGCGGGTGTGGAAAGGGTTTTGATAAACTTTTTACACATTATATCGGCAACAGCCAAGGCAGCACTCCGCCTGCCCCGCCCAAACCAACCATTTGAGAATGCTCTATGAAAATTGACTCAGCCGCGTAGTGGGTGCAAAAAAGTTAAAAGCAGACTTAATGGCACCACTTGTGCTTAAAATTTATTTTATGATGCGCATGCTAAGCCACAGTTGAATTTTAAAATACATTCGACAAGCGGAAGAAAGGGAGAGAGAGAGAGAGCGAGAGAGAGACAGTGGTAGATAGATGGGGTGAGGTGGAGAGATGGGGCAGACAGAGATAGAGAGATTTGCTACGCATCGTCCTTCTGCTGGCTTATCCTTAAGGGAACGCATCGTTTGCGCCCCAAGAGGAAAAACTCTTTTTGAAAAAGTTTCGCGCTACTTTTTTTGGCTGTTAAGGGAAAGGGTAACTTTCGGATGTGCGTGTGTGTGTGTCTGTGTGTGTGGAGGGGTGTGGAAAATGGCATGTTAGCATGTGCCTTGGCTGTCAAGAACGCTGCGGGGCTTAACGAAAGGATTTATGTATCAACGCTTTAAAATTTTGCTCAGATAACGCGCGTTTAATTGGCTCGCTTGGCTTGGAGTGTGCCTGTGTGTGCGTGTGTATGCCACCCACAAACTTGGCTCTGTCTTGACTTTATTCCCGTTTTTTGGGTCTGGTTCGGGCATCGAGTCTTGGGACACCATTTTTCTGCGCACTCAATTTGGAAAATGTTTTGGGTGTCGTTTTTATTTTGGTAAGTGCCTCAAATCGTTTTAAAAGTGTGTACGCTGCTTATCTGCATGCTTATGCCCCTTGGGCTTGCTGGGGAAGAAGCGGATAAATATGGCATGAATGACAACAACATTTTTTTCATGGTATTTAGACTAACTATACATTGATCGATTTATACAATTTAAAATAGCAATCCGAAAAAAAACTCAATTCAACTCAAAAACTAGGGCTCAACCTTATTTAAATGTATTTTCTGCTAACTGTACGATCCCATTTAACCAAATTCAATCGTAACAAGTTATAAAACTATATATTTGTATTGTTGAGCCAACATTTGATGTCTATTTATGTTTTGATTGCTTTAAGCTTCCTAACTTTTGTCAGTTTCCTCATTTTGATAATCTACACACAAATCAAAGCAATTCGCATTGTTCGACTAAGAAGATAGGAAAAAATAAGACTAGCTTCCCATCAGCAGCGCTACAAGTGAAAGGTCTTTCTGACCTTGATGCCGATTTAACACATAATACAGAGCAGCGGTATGGAATACAAAATAAAAAACATTAAAAAAAAAGAAAAGAAAAACATAAAAAGAGTTCTTTAACAAATCAAAATTTGTCTTTCCACATAATCAAGTCATAATATTATGGGTGATAACTATTGTTGAACTGTATCGTACCGAATACTCACTTAAGCTGATTACGAAAGTCCAAAAACTCTCAGCAAGCTCTCAATGCATAAGCCGCTTACGGCACCAATTGACAAATTTATTTATTTTGTTTTCATCTTTTTTTTTTTTTTTTGCTCTTTGCTGCTGCCAAAACAATAACAAGTGTTAATTTGTTTAAAACTTCAAATCAAAGTCGAAATCAAAAAAAAGATCGTGTGGCAACGTTAACATAATTTTCAAACATGAAAATACACTTTAAGCGGCGATAAATTACAATAAATTAGAATTTAATTAAACTAAAAGCAGATGGAGAAAAAAATAACTTTTGATTTTTTTCCCTGATTGTGATTGTGATTTGATCAAAACTGAAATTCTTAAGGGGCCCACTAAAAATGTCAAAATATTATGGCCAAAAGAAAAGAGTGCCATGCTGTCATGCTGTCAACCATTCAACTCTCTGTGTTGGCCCATTGTCAGCCGACGGAGATTCTCAGAGAACCATCCGCTCCATTGTTGTGCGCGCTCCTAACGCCTCACTAAACAACATGAGCTTATGCCCGTAAACCTAATGAACGGATTAAGTCGACTCTACGTCTGTCACGAACGTGGCACCCTTCCACTACATAAGTGTGTGTGTGCGTGTGTGTGCACACTGAGAAAAATACATGTGTTTTTTCGTTTTGGCTTGGCATTTGAACAATGTTTAAAGAAATGATATTAAATGTTGAATAATAATGCAAATAGAAAAATAAAAATAATATAAAATGTTAGATTTATTTATTAAGTGTGGCTTAAGTAAAAATAAAATAATCAAAACGAAAGAAAATTATTAAAAATAATATATCAAAGGAAGTTCATTAAAAGTTGAATGTTTTCAAATGTGTTTAAATAGAAATAAATGAAGTATAAAAAAAATATATAACAAAAATGTGTTGATTGAATAGAGAGAAAATGAAATAAAAAAAAATTGGTTTAATTTGTATTTATTAAATCTACAAAAATTAATTAAATAAATGTAACAAATGGAAACCATTATCTGAATCAGATTGTTCGTAAATCATCAGAGTGATTCGTGCTGATGAAAATGGATAAATTGAATTCAAAAAATGAAGCACATATTTGTTTTCCTGAGTGTATGTGACTCTTGCTGTTCTTTTGATCAGACACTGGAGTGTGTCTGTCTGCCGTGTGTGTGTGTGGCAAGGTGATAAACTTTGATATTTTAATGATATGTTCAACAAAACGTTCGTTGCACATAAAATTTTTCTTAGCTCTAACTGTTTTCGGCTAAATGGTAAATCGGCTTTTCTTTATAGCTATACATTCACACACTCACACACACTCACAGACAGACAGACAGACAGACAGACAGACAGACACATTGCCGCCCCCGCCTCCGTTAGCATTGTATTCATATTGTTTGGCATTTGGTATGACATTAAACTCACTTTACAGGTGTCCATTCAATTTATGAGCTGTAAAAATCTCAATCTTTTCTAGTTCTCCTCCATGTATCCAACTTTAACTTGAGTTGGGAGATAAAAGGGAGGCATAAAGATATAAACCAAACAAGTCGTGAAATTTTATACTTTTTGCACAATCTTATGGAACTCAAATATATCCCATATTTTCTATTTTGTTTTTTTTTATTATAGTCTGTGAATTACTTTTATATTGTTGGGGACTGTGCAACTGAATCTTTTGTGGCTTTCACTTATAAACGAGCTATAGTTCTCTGAGTTCTGAAGTCCTGTCATTCCCTGGGTTTCTGCCACAAAAACTGTTCAAAAATAATTCATTCATCATCATAAGGTTCTCTTTCACCTTTTAGAAGCTTTCTCTCTCTCTCTTTCTCTTCTCTTTCGCTTGTTGGTTACTCTTCAATTGTCAATTCTGATTTCAGCTTTCTTCTTAAACGTTTTGACGTATTTGCCAAGACAGCCATAATTAGAAGGGACAGCTAAAGTTGTGTTTAAATGGCTATTTGAGCGCTTTCAAAAATTTCTATGTACCAATTAATTGGGCATTTTTATTTCTGATATTTAAATTATTCATGTTTATGGTTACGCCTCAACATTTTGTTTAACTGTTGCTGTTTTTTTTTTATTTGGTTTGATAGACCTTAGCATCAGCTCGATCTGATGGCGACTGCTCATCCCAACAAATAAGCCCGAAAACCGTCTTCTTCTGTCACGGCAACGCCCCACATCAAACAGCAATTCTTTTTCTCTTTTTCTTGTAGGTATTTTCAAAAGCGTGTAACACGAAACGTTTTCTCAAGTTTCGGTGTTTTTCTCAGCTGCCAACTTGGAGTTGAGTTTGTATTTTATGGCAATATAAACGCGACGATTAAAACGTTAAGATTCAACATTTAAAATCATGTTTGGTTTAATTTCAAACCGAAATTAATGCACAAACGAAGGCGGGCTGGCTAGCGGGGGCAGGCAGGCAGGCGGGCATGCAACTCGAAACAAAACTGGCCAAGCGGCTATCTATAACTATAAATGTATCTATGTGTCTGTGGCTGGTTATATGGCAGCTATCCTCAGTCATGTCAGACAATCAACTTAACCAAGTTAGTCAACCGGAGTTGATCATTTCATTCAGCGGCTAATAAAATGCTTGAGTTATCCACACATGTAAGACGCTCTGAGCTAATATGAGCTGCAGATGATGGAACCGGATCACCCGTAAGGGGGCTGCATAGTTAGAGAGAGAAAGAGAGAGAGAGAGGGGGGAGTGCTGTGGCGTGGCACATAATTAAAATCAACGTTTACATATAGCAAACATCAATGCAGACAACAAATTCTTTTAACTACAGATCAAAATCAGCAACTGAAACAAAAGTGAAACAAGTCAGAAAAAAACGTAATTGAAAACGTTGAATCGAATATTAAATACACTCACATTAAATGTGGGTATGAAGATCTGTTTTATAGCAAAAAATATTATAGAAAATGCTTAAATATTTAGCATACGTTTTGATTAAAAACACAAATTAAATATTTTTAAATTTTTAACTTTAGATGGAGTTGATATATTAAAAAAAATATAAAAAAATTACAGATGGATAATAAGTTCTGAGAGAGAAGTTCGATTTTCATTAGTCAATCATACAATTAATTTATCACTCTCTTTAAGTTATAATAAATAAATAAATTATAAGACAGAAAGTGAATGAGTTTGTTGCAAATTGATCAACAATTCTGATACTGCCGTCCGTAAAGTGTATACAAATCTTAGTACGATTTGCGATTTCCATTTGAAACAACGCAAACACGAACGTGGCTCAGTCGCGGGCTTTAACTGAAGCGGGGAGTGGTGCTGCAAGGGTGTTGCAAGGGGTGGACAGTAAACTGTGTTGGAAAGCGCAACGAGATTGCTGATTTCCGGCAACTGCTGTTCCTGCTGCTGCTTCTGTTGCTGCTGCTGCTGCTGCTGTTGTGCTTAATTTTGTCTTGGCCAGCTCAGCTCATTTACAATTCCAATTATGCACAACATTTTCTAATTACACGACCATCAACACTGCTAATGCAGACGTCCCAGAGCTGCCACTCCCCCCCCCCCTCCCCACCCACATGCCCCTGCCCCAGTTTTATCTATAATCTTATGCTCCAACTAAGACACTCAAAAAAATAATGCATTACATGAATCGCCCTGATGGCCACGAATATTTTTTAAATGTTTCTAAATTAACGAAATAATTCTCAAAATTAAAAAAAAATATTTTTTATAATTTTATAAAGATTAATTTTTTTACGTTAATAAATATTTGCCGCAAAATTAGAGAGGCAAAGCTAAGAAGCAAAAGCAAGCAAAATTGCCAAAAGTTATCATTTCCGGCCAAAAGTATTTTCATCTCTAGCACACGTATATTTTTTCGAGTGCATTTTGATGGATTGGCATATGCATAAGTGTACATATGTACATAGTGCATATATCAACGAATACGTCGTCGCGCTGATTTCATTTGACTACCAGACGCTTCGGCCTGGCCATAATGTTGGCGTGGGTCTGCCTGCCTTTTGCTGCTGGCCATCATCACTCTGGCCATCATCTGAGCTGTTTTTAATTTTTTTGCACGCCATAATTATCGTGTGTGTTTTAATGTGCAGCTAATTGTGTTGCATTTTGCATTCGCATGTGGCCAGTGTTCACTGTACTGCCATAGCCGGTGATTTTAATTGCCGCCACTATTTTTCATACATTTATGCATTGTGTTTAAATATAATTTTGTTTAAGTTTCTATCTTATTACACATACGCCATGCTGGCATATTGATGTCTCTCTCTTTCTTGCTCTTGCTCTCTCTCTCGCTCTGGCTTTTTTCAACAGCTGCTAAATTAGTTCAACACTTCAGTTGACGGCATGTTCCATTGGCATGACACTCAACTGACAGTTGGTAATCTCTGGCATGTTGGCAATTTCTGACAGACCAGCTGACAGACAGACCGACGGACAGAGAGGCGAATGACGGACCGACAGAGAGAGATAGAGAGGAGAGCGAGAGAGAGATAGAGAGACAGAGGGTGAGAAGCGCTGTGTGGCGGGGGTAACAGCCTCTGTCAAGTGAGTCGATGGCACTGAAAGAAAATTCCCTGTTAGATTTAACAAATATCAACGCTTGCTTTTTATTGCTTGTCTGTTTATGATAGCTTTCCGTGAGTATATTTTTTTTCATTTTTTATTATATTGTTTTTTTTTCGATTTAAAAAAAACCTAACATAAATTTAGTAGAGTTATATTTGATATAAGCTTTGGCTAACAATAAAATTTAGCAAGTAAAAAAAATGCAAACTGCTAAAATGAAATATTGTCTTTTCGCTCCGTGTATGAAACTTAGTCTTATGCTGTGCTGAGTTTTTGGTTTTTTGCATATGTTGCACGCAATGCAGTTGCAAATAAAATTGTTGCATTTAAGAAGCAGTTACAAACGCCTAGAAGCAGAAGAAGAAGAGCGACAGCAACTCTTTTATTATTGCAGTTGCTGTTTCTGTTGTTGAAGGGGCAACTTGTATAATTTCGTACGTTGATGTTTTTATTATGATTAAACGTAATGGGGTGTGGCTGGATGGGATTAGCCATGCACAATTATCGTTCAGGAAAAATAGTTATTCCAGCCGCTTATTTTGTTCTCTGGGCTGACTTGGTACGATTTTGTTTTCTTTTTAGCGTAGGTGTTTAAGCCATGGAATGTCGTCTGAGTCTCCTTTCGACTTGATAACTGAGTATTTTATTTTCCAGACTCAGCGACGACGACGACGACGACGATCTTAAAGCTGAGGCACACTGAAAACCACCTGCTGGGCAGCGAACACAAGGCACTGTAATCAGTTTAAATGGCAGCCCAGCAGTGCACAAAAAAGCGAGGGGAAAAGCAGTGTTGCTGCCGCTTCTGCTGCTGCTGATGATGGTGATGGCGGAGGCAGAGCCTAACACCAACACTGGCATTTGGACTGTGGTGCCACAATGAACACGCCATAAAGCAAAAGTCAAACAAAAAATTAATAATAAAAAACGCAGGCAGGCAGGCAGGCAGGCAGATAGAGGGACACAGACATCGACGGATCGACACTACCGGGACTTTTGCAGTTGGCGTTTTCTGTTGTTGTTGTTGCTTTTTTTTATATTTTGCATGTCGAACGATCGATCAAAATATAAACGAGGGTATTGGGATAAGCAAATGGCAAGTCTGCGAATACCAAAAAAAAAAAATGCAAAAAACTAAAAAAAAAATACATTTAACTACCTTTTGGACCTGGGCTCAGACAAAGCTTTTTTGTGGCTTGTTTGCGTACACTCAAAAAAAAAACGACAGAGAGAATGATTGTCTAACTTTGTCGACAACGTCAGCTCGATTTGGTTGTTGGTAAGTGAATATAGAAACCATGAGTTTTCATAAAAATTAATTTCTAAGTTGTAGAGCAAAATTTAAATTTTCCATAATTGATTTTTGAACTCTTATAATTAACTATTCAAACCAAAAATGTTGTCTATATTTTCATATTTTTTCAGAGTGTAGGTCTTTAAGTATTCTCTCAATTTTTCCCTCTCTACCTCTTTCTGCCTCAGACTCTCCCTAAGTCTTTGGGCCCCTCTCGCACACCCCCAAAGGAAGTGTTTTTTTTTTTTTTTTTTTTTGGCATTAAAAGCGCATATAAAACTGTCAAACGGTTTTGTGTTGGCCAAAAATTATGGTCCATCATTAGCGTTCAGCTTGTATGCAGTTTGTTAAGTGAAATTGCAAACAGGATCCCAAAAAGACCTTCGACTGACTTCAGCTGAGTCTGAGCCTGCCCTGCTGGCTTTCACATATTTTCGGGTCTAACGCATGTGTTGACAGCTTATTAATGTCTGGCTATAAATTTCAACTTAGGTAAAATAACAGCAAAAATCTGCGAATCTCATCAAGATCTGGCAACACTGTTGCAAGCGCAGCGCTGTTGCCACATTTCATTAGCAGATAAATATATATTTATTCTTCACAGTGAAACATTTTGCATTGAAAGCTTTTTATATAGTTTATACATTCCAATAAATTAACTTTAACTGTTGGACTTAATTTACACTTAAATCCAACTGTCTTAACGTTCCTGTCAATTGATAGTATTCTTTCTAATTACAGTTTTAACCCATTATTCTCACTGCTGTGGTGGTAATCTATTCCATAGAATAAATCGTTGGGTGGTCGATGAAAATATTAGAAATATGGCAAATGCAATCAATGCATAGCGGCTCTTGGAAAACTCATCAGAAAAGCGGCCTTAGTGGCAAAATGGGGGGTTAGGGGTTTGGGGTGGCGCATGTTGAAGGAGCTGTGTGCTGTCAAAAATGACAGCTATAATTGCCACATCATAATGCAGCGTCATGTCTATGACAGTTTAATTGTGGCTAGGAAAGCGCGCAATTACATGTCAAAGCAAAAAAAAACTGAAAAGCAAACAAGAGAGAATCTGAAAATGTGGAAAAATATAATTGAAAGAAAATTTGCATTGGCAGGCAACTTGTTAGACGGCGACTGGTGCGTTGCAGCGGCTGCTTCGCTGCTGCTTTGCACCCAATTAAAATGTTTCACACGTTTGCATAATTAATACTCAAATAGCGCGCACTTGTCGGCAAAATGCCCAGACAGCGAGGAGGGGCACTTGCGCAGTGGGGCGGCAGAGCTGGGCCATAGATAACTATTTATTGTGGCGCTGCTCAGTTGCAAATGAAGCCTGCAAAAAATGCAGGCAGAGGTACTCAAAGTGAGCTGAAGATTGGGTGCACTTTTACAATATACTAAAGAAATGGTAATAAGTAAAGAAAATCTCGTCAAAATATAAGCTGAACACCTTAGTTATCCACATTATTTAAGTTAACTTTATAAATAATAATTGTAATAAATTTTTTATTGAATTTTGCTTTAGTCTTTGGACTAAAGCTAAATCCTTTATTTCAGCAAAACTTAAGCAGAACTTAGCTAGAAATTCGAACTGCTTAACAAATTTGAGCTTAACTTAGCAAGAAATTATCTAAGTTAGCTAGAAAACATTTAGATCAGCTAAAACTTAGCTGGAAACATTTAGATCAGCTAAAACTTAGCTGGAAACATTTAGACCAGCTAAAACTTAGCTGGAAATTCTGTAGTTAGCATAAGCTTGAACTTAACATATCTGGAAATCAACTAGATAAGAGAAACTCGAACTGAGTTAAATGAATATATATTATTACTATCAACCTCGAAAAGCATACTGATTACATGCCTCATGACGAGAGTTTAAGACTCTTTGGAGAAGGGCAAAACAAAGGCAATTCTTGTGTCGGCATTTCGCAGAAGACGCTTCTGTTGTCGAAATTGTTAATTATGATTTTTTCTTTCAAGGCGCTCGCCTCTGGTATGACAGCATTTTGACAGAACTGGGGCTGGCTGCGTTGCACAAACGATATTTAAGCGCATGACAAATAAAAATGTTGCAAATATGCGGCAAGGCGAAATCAAGTAAAATAAAATAAAAGGTTGCCACAGAGCTGACAGAGCAAAATGTTACATGCAGCGGCAGACAAAACTGTCATCTGTCAATTTGACAGTTTAACTAGGTAATTAGTGTGTGCACAACATATATTATATATATATAGGGCGTGTGTGTATGTGTGTGTGTGTTGCTGCTGCTGTCAGTGGGCACTAAAAGTAAAGAACACTTGAGTCTGCCACAGATTCTCAATTTCACTTGCCACTGCCACTGCCACTGAAATGTCTCTCTTCCGCTTGTAATTCATCATTTGACATGAAGCTAGCACACTCACTGGCAGCACTATTTGCATACCCTGTAAATGCGGAAGGGGTATCATTAAGTTGTGCTACTGCACGAAAATTTACGAAAGAGGCAACAAATCTACGAACAGCGAGTGAACGAGTCTATCAATAAGATGGAATATATAATAATAATATATATATAATATATACAAATATCGATAAATGTAGATTTAGTATTGGCCTTTCCACAGCCGTGTCGATTAAGTCATCAGTAGTCATCTACATCAGAAGATTTATTGATACCCAAATTTATTGAAGCTAGAGATAGAGTATAGAGTATAGACCAAGCTTAGGATACTCATTTGGGAGTCGATGATGCACATCAATATTATTTGAAATGGGATTTTGTGTCGCTGTATGTTTGTGCCAGCTACAGGGTATCTCGCAGTTGGTCTTTCCTTGGGCACCTCCACTAGCTGCCAGTTTAAAGTGATCCGCGGGAGCAGGCACGCTTGCGTACTTCCTGCTGGATGCTGCATCCCAGTTGTCTACTCTTTTTTTTATTGTTATTATATTCTTGGGGCTGCTTGGCTCCTGCAATTACAGCTCTTTTAAGTGCTTCATTGCCAACTTCAGTGCAGCGCAACGTCATCATCATTGTGGCCGACACCATGATGAGCGTTGCGTTTATCATTCGACTGGAACCAAACAGACGAGTTCGCAAATAAATCATCTTGTGCTAACCTCCCCTCCCCAATTCCCAGCCTCCCTCTCAACTCCAAAGTTTGTTCTCCCCTGCGCTAGTTTTGCAGTTATGCTTTGTTTTCTCCACACTTTCCGTTGCGGTATTTTTTTCTTCTTATATTGCGGAAAATTATGTTGTACTTGTGATGGGCAATTGAGTGGTTCTGCTTTTGAAATAGTTGCCTAATTAACTGATTTGTGTATTCAAAAACAATTTCAACCCTTGTTGAACTTTGCTAGAGTAATAAATGTGACATAATCTTTCATGATTTATGCTTGAAGAATATTAAAGTAAACTTGTTTTGGTTTATTCAATTATTTTTAAAGATTAAGTTAACATAGTTAAGTTAGAATAAATTCATTTCCACATATTCCAGATTATTAGATAAGCGGAACTCAAATAACTCATTTGATATAATGACAAAAGTCACATTCATGGCACATGTTATCTGTTAGCCAAAACAATGCCACCAAATGTTGTAACACATGTTTACAGACTTGTATCAACAACATTTGGATTGGAACAATGTAGAACGCATACAAATCTAATGCCAAATTGCAACAAAGTCACGTTTTCCATTTTAAGCACGTTAGTTAACGTCAACACAGCAAAGTGTATAGGCCAACAAATACCAATTTTTGTTGGTTAAAGCTTTTGACTTTAAGCAGCACATTTTTTATATTATTATTTTTTTTTTTTGGGCATTTCCACTTTCACTTTTATTTATAAGCTTGTTCCACTGAAACTGATTTCAGACTTGAGTGATTTTCAACAAAACGACGAAGAAGAAGAATAAGAACCAGTAGCCCAAGTCAAAAATCATTGAAGCGTGCATAGCGATTTACCCCGTTAATGAGACCATAGATAACACAGAAACCCACACACCCAACCCCAAAAAAAAAACAACAAAAAAAGCGAAAATCAGAGCAAACTGTCAACTTGGCCAAACAAAGCAACAACAACAAAAACAACAACCAAGAAGAGTGAAAGAGTCAAGAGGCGCGCACACTGATTAAGTCAACCCTAACAAATAGAGTTGTGGTAGGGGTACGGATTGTGATAGGGGGGCTGGTGGGTTGAACAGACAAAAGACGAGGCCGCCTCTTGGCTAACCCTCAGACAGAGGAGGGCAGCAATATTAAAGCGACAGCAGCAGCAGCAGCAGCCATTTGAAAAAGGGGTAAAATGTGCGAAATATCACAACTTGGCACTCGGCGAGAAACTGCGTAACAACAACAACAACAACAGCAACAGCAATGAGGAGAACGAACAACCACTAACACAACAACCAAAACAGAGAAGCAGTTACGCCGGATTAACAACCCTTTTGTTTTTCGACTATGCCACGGGGTTCAATTGCAATGAGCGCAATTTATAAAATTGTTACGCTTAATAAATTAAAATTTCATTTTGAAGTATTGGCCGTGAAATTGAGCTTAGCAGAGTGTGGGGCGGGGTATGTGTGTGTGTGTGTGTGTGTGGCGGGGGAGGGGCGGAGTTGGCATACTGAGCTAAATATTGACAAATTGTTGGCGTTACTCTTAAGCTGACTAGCGCAATTATAGAAAATGTTTAATTGTTATTCCGTTTTATGCAATTTGTTAAGGTTGAGATAATAATAAAAAAAACTATTTATTTTTAGTTGTTGCGCTCAAAATCAAGCATTGCCAATCTTGAACAGATTGCATATTTCATGACTTGATAGTGTCGACTGAAAGTATTAAAGTTGTTTTTGGGTTTTTTGTTAGAGTTTGGAAAATTACAGCAAAGAAGACCCAATTCAATTTAAAGAATCAATTTTTCATTGGTATTTTGGGCAATTGTAAAAAAATTACATTTTCTACTCTTGTTTTTAGGATATGTTATATAACAATTAATCTTAATTAAAGAGAGATTTGCAATCACAATTGCTGTTTTACATTTTACGTAGAATTTCTCGCACTGAGCTATTAGATGTTCACTTATTTTTGATCAGTTTTATATGCGTATATTGACGCAGCCTACATTGAATCAAATGTTGGCGGCAGCAACAAAAGCGGCCAACGAAAAAAAAATATAATAATTATAAAATTATTAAAAAATAAGAGAACAACGAAAAATGAATACGGCAGACGCACGCGAGGCCAAAAACAAAATTCTAATCAAACATTTTCTCACCTAAGAACTGAGCTGGGTTTTTGTTGTTGTTGTTGTTGTTTTTGTTGTTTGTTGCTGTTAGCCTTTTGCCTTTTGTGTTGTGGGCGTGTTCGCTGTTGAACGTTCTGTCGGCGTTGTCGGCAGCGGCAACATTTCTGTGTTCTTCACATGTTTTGTTTTTCTTTTGAGTTGCAGCCGCATTTAAGTTGTTGTTGTTGTTGTTGAAGTTGGCTGCTGTTGCTGCTGTTGTGAGAATTTGCCGTAAATCAACCTGTTGCATGTTGTTGTTGTTGTGGTTGTTGCCGCACACAGTTTTCGGCATCAGCCACTTGGCTTATGAAGTGCCACAGAGAGAAACAGGTTAATCGATTTTAAATCGTTTCTGATGTTGTTTTGATCGCTGCCCCTTACAACTAAATACATGTGTATACACACACATACATATACATATGTTCTAGTTTTCTGGATTATATTTATTTTTATTTTTGACGTTTGAACTTGATTACAGGTGATTTTAATAATGATGTGTCTGCCTGACTGCAACAAGCAGCTAACCAGAAACGGTTAATTAAATGGCCATTGCAATTGAGATGCGACGCTTAAATACTTTTGCCACATAAACTTGATTTGCCACTTGGCCACTTAACTAGCTGTTCAAATTCTTTCTGCAAGCCTTTCAGATAACTTAAGGAGCTACTCAAAATTACAGTGCATGATGCAAAAACATTTAAATGGAGTGTTAACTGCAGGTGTAGTTAAAACCAAACCAAATGAGGCTATATCAATTCAAGGTTAGCTCTCTCGCAAGGGGAATAATCTACTCTAATATTATCACTATTGGACGTTGAAGTACTAACGAGTACTAACTCGGTTGTGAATAGCGTAATTCGAACTACAAGTTTGATGAAAAAGAGGCAGAAAATTACTTGTATTTCTAATCGGAACTGTAAAATTAAGTTGGCTGCTTAACTCCGAAGAATCAATCTCACCGTTGATAAGCTTATGTAAAAAAATAACACCAAGCATTGTTCTACGATCAGAAAGAGAAGGAAGACTTATTAATAAAAGTCTAATACGGTAAGAAGGTCAGCTAATATGAGTATTCCAATTAAGACCCCTAAGGGCAAATAATAGAAATTACGGATTCTATTGTATCCCGATGAACCTTGCAATTGGGTGACAAGATCCGTATTCCAGAACGGACGGAAGATCATTTATAAATAAAGTCAATAACAAAGGGCCAAGGGTACTTCCTTGGGGTTATCCGGAAGTAACCCGATCAGACTTTAGACAGAACTTCTAAAGTAATCTCTCTGTGTCCTAAGCATTGAGTAGTTTGAGATCCAACAAATCCTTAAAGATTACGTCTGTGAATTAGCACAGAATGATGAACGGAATGAATGGATTCGGATTTGAGAATAACGCCTTTTGAGAGTATGTTTTGATGGTAACTCCCTTTACCCTTCACACATATCATGTCTTTAATCTAAAAAAGAACTTAATTGTTTGAAGACAAATCGCTGGGCATAACAATGCATGAAAATAAACAACAACAAAAAAGGCTTCGAGTGAAATGCACAACTCGACGTCGTTGAAAGCTGCAAATGCAAAAGCTGGCCCAAACAGCTTGCCTGTTGTGTTCGTGAGACTGGCCTGATGACAATATTGAAAGACGACAGCAAACAGTTTAAGAAGCAACAATAAATTGCTCATTGTATGTTGGCAACTGTGGCAACTGTGGCAAATGTGGCAACAGAGGCAAATGTGGCAACTGTGGCAACTATAGCAACTGCGATAACTTTGGCTACTGAAGCGTTATCAAAATGCATGCAATTTACTCATCATCACAGATCGAAAGGTGATAGCAGACATGTTACTTTTAATTGACGCGAAGATGAGTCAAAATGAATAATTTCCTGCAACTAATGTGGAGTCGGCGCTTGTGCGGCAATTAACCAACCAACCAAGCAGGCAGCCAAGGAGCACGCTTGCAACACAAAACTTGGCGAAAACCCCTTGAATAAATTGCAAAATTCAGGCCTTATAGTTTCGCCACACATTCCCGTGGCCGGACGTTGAAAGACAATAATGCTTGATAATGAGCTGTAAAGTTTATTAATGGCCAGCCACTGCCACATAGAGCGAGTGAGAGTGAGCGAGAGAGAAAGGTGAGTGTGTGTGTGTGTGTGTGTGTAGAGGGGGTGTATTTTGCCCATATCACTAACATTCAAGGTGCGGCTAATGAGCCATTTGCGTGTCGTCAATTTTTGGTCTGGGTATCGTTTGCAGAAGAGAGAGTGCAACAGAGAGAGAGAGAGAGAGAGAGAGAAAGAGACAGTGTGCGAGGTTAATTCACATACATTAAAACTAAATTATTGAAACAAAAGGTTATTGTTTCTTTTGTTTGCATATTTTTTTGCAAACTGCAACTGAAATGACATCTGTGCCAAGTGTCAAAGTTCGCCGAGCTTCGCGTAATTAGCCATAGAAACGTGGTCTTTGAAAACAATGCGAAACCAGGCAAAATGCTCTAGTCGAGAGAGCTCGACTGGGAGACATGGACATGTGCCCAAACTTATTTTATTTTCGAATTAGACAGTTATCTCTTGAAGATTGCGGATCTTAATCGATAGAATATAGAAAGCTTAAACTGCGTATTTGGGAATTTATAATCCAATTGAAATCGGTAGCTGAGAAAGCAACATTCACACAGACGGATAGATGAGAGAGAATTGACCAGTTCGACTTGCCAGTTGATCCTGATCTAGATCATAAATGGGTTCAAAGATGTCTGCCCAACTATAGCTTACCTTATTTCTAATTAGTTTTGGTATAAATACTTAGTATATTACTCCAAGTACTACAAAAGTTAACCTCACTTTATCTAGATATTTTAAAGTTGAATACCATAACTCAAACTTGAAAAGAATAACAGTTTCTATTTATTTATATGATCACTATGCAATAGACTTAAGTTTAATTCTATAACTCAAACTTAAAACCAAACATATAATATATATTTATTTGTATGATCAGTATGCAATTTGCATATACTTTAGATTCGTGCCACGAACTGCAGAACTCGACACGGGCCCTTAGCCAGTCCAGTCAAGTCGCAACAACACGCACGATTTCAATTATAAAATGTTGCTGCATGCGTAATGTTGTTGCCATATGTTATGGGTAGACAGGCATACAATCATCGTATGCCATCCATCTAATGTTCAGTATTTTCTAGTTAACACTTTGTAATTGCACAATGCAAAATCACTGAACTGCAAACAGTTTGACAAGTGAAAGATTCTCTTATTCGGCCTCGGGTTTTGTGAGTGGAGTGTGCCATAAATCAATCGAATTCCCTTCCCTGTATAAATTTCAAATTGAGTGACAAAAACGAAAGGCAGAAACGAAAAGTGCAAAAGTGGGAAAAGAACTTGACACACTGAACTGAAGCTGAAACTTGTTTTGCATTAAATGATGTGTAAAATGAAGCCGTTAAACATGTCCTCTGGGATGAGCTCAACGATTTCTAGTTGACTGCAACTCTGCCGCTCAAGGGGCTATGCAAATCAGCTAACTGAATGAACGCGATTCATTTGTGTACGAATCCTGCCTGTTTATTGCCCCCTAACAAAGGACTAACTGAGCTGAGTTGAGTTGAGTTGATTGTCTTCAGTTGGCAGGCAGCAGCACAGACAGCATTTGGCATCGTCTACCTCAAGGAAGTGGTACGAAAACATCCGATTGCAACTTTGGTTATTAAGTGAAATAATCAATCCTTTGAAGTTCATTTAAGAATTATATATTAAAATTTTGCGCTACTTTCTAGAGCCATAAATTTGTTAATTTTAATCCGATTTTAAAAACCAGAGCTTTTTGTTCATGATTCTAGGTCGACTATCATATCGAAATGAGAAGCTCAAAGACAAATACTTTTAATAATGATAATAGTTAATAAATAGCTCTTAGCCTTAGAAATAAACGAAGTAGGTGCAAAATTGATATTTACATTTATGGCGATGCTCTTTCTGTGTGGCTGGCACATCTTGCCAAGTCTCAGTTGAATATCATATATGGATTTGTCTTGGACGACAATGATCAAAAATGTGCTGTATGCCAATCTATTTGCTGTCATATTAAAACTTAACAATATACGAAGACACACAAACCACACAAAATGCTTTTGACACATTTGGTAATTGTCATTTATGGAGCATCTCGAATGGTCTGAGGAGAAAGATTCGAGTTGATTTGCTAATTGCTGAATATGTCTCCAGATAATCAATGTTTAAAATTTTGACACCGAGAACGCTCAGTAAGAAACTGGCATCAAATTGACACGACAATTACCGAGACACTGGGGCAACCAAGAGGTGGACAGACAGACAGATCGACCATCATAGTCTGGTCAGCTGTTTGGACCTCATTTGCTGACCACAGCCAGCATAGTTGTGTGCTGTGTGTGTTGTTGTGTTGTTGTGTTGTGTCGTGTGTGCTAACAAGCCAACATACCTGTGTGCATCACATCCATGTCCTGCACCTTACCTTCATCCCCAACCTCATTCTCGTTACTGTCCTGTGCTTGTCCCTGTTTGGTGAATGTGTTACTTTTGGGCTGTCTTGAGCAGTTATTGTTTATATTGCTTTGACATGTCGCATTGCGCCAAGTGCCGAGACGAACCCTTTTTGGACATTTCGCTGTCACTCACCTTGCGGTTGTCAGGTTCAACCCTCTCCTGAGCTCTCTGTCTTTTAATGGCATTACACTTAATTTTGATGCCTAAGCTTTTGCGGTTTTTGCTCATATATATATATGTATACTTTACTACTTTGTAATCATATATTTTATAATTAAAAGCACATTAATTAGTCCCGTTTCGCATTTCTTTTCGCTCTTTGTAGTCTTTTTTGACGATGGCAACGCGTTGATGTGACAATGACAACAACCACATCATGCTCAAATGCTTTGATCTTTTTTATATACCCCACAATACAGAACAACAGCAACAACAAACACAACAACAACCAGAACAACAACAACAAAATGTGCGCATTTGCAAAATTGCGTTTGAAATAGTTTCGGTTAAGTCGAATTGCAATTGACCTACAATTGTACAAAGTTCTTTTTGATCCTGTATTTTATATGAAGGCATATCATATGAAAAAGAATAAATATTTTTTTAAGTTCTCAAAAAGTAGTCGAAATTATTGAGAGATTTCCAATACTAGTTTGAAGTTTGAGGTACTTTTTTGTTTGGGATTAGCCTGCTGAAAAAAAGTATAAAAGTCTTTGAGACAATATATTCTCAATTTTTGAAACATTGGAAATTCAAAAATATACAATTTTTATAGAGTCAGCGAGGTCTTTCATACATTTCTCACATATTATCTCTATTTAAACATATGAAACATGTAGTGCATCTAGGATTTGAACTATATGCAATTTACTCGCACAAAGTGCTGGCTAATGCACAGCGATTAATGTCAGAACATACATTGGCTGTTCATATACTACATACATATATAAGACATTTTCATGGCTTTGCCTCAAAAAGTGCTCAAATACACCCACAAATACACATCCAATGACAGACCGCACACATGTAAAGCAAATGGCAAAAAAAAGAAGGCAAATACAAAACAAGAAAAATAAACTCTTTGCAAAATGTCGCCGACGACATTTTATTTCGCCAGATTTTCCTGCTACTCATTTTTCATTTTTCATTTTTAATTTTTTATTTTTCAGTTTCTTTTACTTGCACACAAAAGAAAAGTGCTCACACTTTGGGTGTACGTCGGATATAAACTTGGCAGGCAGCAGAGGGCCACAATTAATCGCACTGTGTGAGAATCGCCGGAATCCGAATGCATTTTGGGGGATCTAAAGCAAATCTTTGCTTTTTTTTTTTGTTTTTTTGACTCGGCAATGTGACAAAAATTTCGCCTGATTTTGTCTTAATTAACGCCAAACGCTTCAATAGCGATAAAATATGCGCCCAGTCTGAATTGCTTCGCTTGCTTCAGTCCCTCAGCTCAATTCCAATTAATGTGCCTCACGCGCGCTCATCAGTCAACGCTTGGTGCTTGTGGTGCTGTTGCCAGTCGTTGGTGGTGTGGTGCAAGATTTGCTCGGTTTCCAAATTCACGCATCATTCGCACATTGGTGGCAGACACTGCGATCACAGAGTCCGTAACGTTTGCAGACGGGGTTGCATATTTAATTGGACCACACAGCGATGCACCAATGCAGCGATGCAGCTGCGCATGCTTTATGCAGCAGTCTACATACCCTGTAAAAAGAACTACTCAAGCAGAGTCAAATGAGTGAGCGATGGTGTTTGGCAAATAAGATAGACTTGAAAGTTTGTTTGACATTATTTCAATTATTATTATTATTACTATATTATTTTTTAAGTTTGTCAAACTGAAACGTATTTTAGTTAGGGCTACGGTACATACGATTATGAATTGGTTCCAGATGTGTTTTCGGTATTCGGTTCCATTATGCTTCCATATGGACTCATAATATCGGTTTCTGTAACTGGTTTTAAAAGATAATGTTGGGTTGCTGCTTCTGATTTGACACCTTTTGCTAGGGAAAACAAATGTTTCCCATATCGTCATCATTTTCTTCCCGTATATTTTATCTCTGTCTCTCAACAGTTATCTACCTACAGGGTATCTCCAAGTCTAAGTTGTTCTCCAAATTTCTATCATCTTAAATTAGTTTTTATTTAGGCTTGCAGTTTAATTTAAAAAAACATTTGTTTCGTTTTGGCCAAGGCTATTTATCAATTTAAGCTAAAGATCAACTTGAAAACGAAAGCAGGGTATCTCAAAGTCGTGCAACTGCTGCTCCTGCATTAATACCTTATTTCTTTTTTTGTTGGTTGGTCACCGCGTCGCCACTTTGAACATTTGTCTTGTTTTGCGCTGACAACTTTGGAAGCTGCTTAAGTCACTTCAGCGGCTTCTCCAGCTACCCAAAAAAGCTACCGCCCGGGTGTAGGTGTCTCTTCTCTCTTTCTCTCTCCATTCCTATTACTCACATTCGCTATCTCTTTCTGTGGCATCTTATGTGGCATTGAACCTTAAGCAAGCGTCTGTTGATTTACGATTCTATGGGGCGAGACACATTGCTTAACAATTATGACTCAATGAGAAGTTGTTGTTGTTGTTATTGTGGTTTGTGGGTTTGGTTAATTAGCATAAAATCAACTATAATTTAATTTTATTAACTAGCTTGCAAGCATTTGTGTATTTGTGATATGTATTTAAATGCTTAACTGATTGTGTCGTTGAGTATACGCCTCGTGGCCTGTCAAAAATCATAAGCCAACACACTTGTCAACGCTGTCAGCTATGCACTCGACTCGTGATCACTCACAACTGGCTAATCTCTATGCACAACATGTGGCTATATATATATATATAGGTATATATGAATAATAAGAAGAGTATTAATGAAGCCGTCAGCAGTCTGTAGTCAATGACAAAGTGAAAGGCGCATAAAATTTGTGTTTGTATTGGTGCATCCCAGCTTTCCAACATAGAACCAGACACAATAAAAAAAACTATCAACTTGACCAACAGATACCCTTGAAAGATTTATTAACATATATATATGTACATATGTCTTAATAGAAATTGCCCTAGGTAGTCCAAGCAGACTTAGATCCTGATTAAAACTACATTTAAATTAGGGAAACTTAATTTCTGTTAAACTTTCTGCTACCCTTTTTGTCCCTTTGTAATGCATTACAGGGTATACAAATAGCAACTATAGCTACAACAATAATCCACCCAAATATCATTCACTGACTCATCGACAAGATGACGTCTGTGAAAAGCGCCCCTCCCCTCACCGCTCAAACTGGAAACGCATAGATAATCATAAAATCATATCATTCATCGATCATTCAAATGCGCGTCATAATTCGCTTGAAAGACGAAATATGGATATTGTATATTGTATATTGTATATTGTATATTGTATATTGTATATTGGATTGTGGAATATACGAACTATGGGGCTTATGTTCAACTGTCGCTTAAGTTTTTCCATTGTTGGCTCACAGACAATGGGCGCATTAACTGAAATTCGGTCTCGGTCTCGGTCTCAGACTCGGTTAGAGCTCGTTCAAATCGTGACTGCACATTGTTTATAAGGTGTGAAAATATTTAAGACTTTACATGAAAACGTTTGCCTACAAAACTGTTGATCGTTGAAAATTATGATTGATGATTGAACGATTGAATGCGCACAAGCGATTCATGTATCCACAAAATAAAAAACAAAAATCAACAAAAAACAAAACAACAACAAAAAGAAAGAAAAACTCTAACAACTTGTTGTCCTTTATGCTTTTTATATATTTTTTATAGTTTCTTTTTTTTGGTGGTTTTTTCAACATGTTTCGGCTTTTTTTTATAGTTGCCATAAAATAATTGCCAAGCGAGATTTATGCCTGGCCGGCGATCGATCAGCGTTTGTCAGAGTTTGTTTCAAGGCGGCTTTTACTTATGGCCGAATACGAATCTCAATGCGGGTACTCATGAATAGTTTATGTGGGTGGCTTGGCTTTTGACTGGCACACACTCGGAGCCATTGTGTCTGGTTTGTTGTGTGTTGTTTGGTCTGTGTGTGGGTTAGCCTGCGGGTCCACCTGAGAAATTCGTTGATCACGTATATAAAATATCATTTCGATTTATTGGCTTATAAAACGCACATCAATAAAATGGAAAATGCTTATCAATAATATCAATGTGTAGGAATTTCGCCTTATGCTAAATACTTGTAACATTTTTCTTTCATTTATTGTGTAAAGTTAAATTGTTGATTGGCGCAACATAATTACAAGTTGTCAGACATATTTATTATGCTACGAATTATTTATGAAACTTTTTTTATACATGTATTGATTTATTTAATTACTTAAATCTTGGAGGTTTTGGACGAGTAAATAATTTATAATTAACAACCATGTTTTTAGTGTGTTTAAACATTTTTCAAATATATTAACTATTTATAACTTTCGTGACTGTTTGCCAGTAAAAACAATTAAAACGCAAAACGATAAAATAAGTTTTTGTAAAATGCGTCGACTTGCACCTAACCACTTGCAAACTATTTGAGCTTTCTATGTTTCAACAAGGCAAAACATTAAAAAAATAAAAAATGATTTTTGCCTTTCACTTGCGGCCTACGCAAAAAAAAGTTCAAATAAACCTTAAGAGTCTTGTCAATCAACTGTTGACAAGGTTTGCCTGCCTGCTAATTAAGAGTTATGATCGATCTAAACAAGCATAAATTGACTGCGAATAAGCCAAAAAGCGGCGGCAACAATAACAGCAGCAGCAACAACAACAACAACAACAACAAATGCTACCTCATAACAGCTGCTTATCATTTAACGCAGAGCGACAACAACAAGCACTATTTCTGAGTTCTGTGGTCTTTAACAACATTGGCAACCTTCGTTGTGGCCGTCTTGGCCACAATGTTGCCCAACATGTCAAGAGTGGCCTAAACTGCGTGGCATTGTTCGCTTTTAGCACCCTACAGCCATTTCACATAAACATTACATTATAGTCGGTCTGTCGGCCCAATGAACACGTTACAAACAGGGAGCTTCGAACTCGCACCTCTTTCGTGGGGCATGTGGCACGGGCAACTCGCCTCCTCTTTTTTTTTCCTTTTCGTTTTCGTTTTCGATTTTTTTTTTTAGTTTTTGTACTTCAGCGTAAATTGAGTTTATTGCGCCGCCGTATTGCTGGCAAATTACAGGTCGGCGCATTTAACTTTGTGCTGCCAGGATATGAAATGGGGCCAGAAACAGACAAACGAACCGAGAACCGAACCGAGAACCAAACCGACTGAACCAACTAATACCTGCCTGGGACGAGGCTGTTGTCAGCTAATGAGTGTTACAGGCGCAACTGACAAACGCTCATTTCTGTTAATACCCCGCCACTAAATTCAGTTAGTGCAGCGGGCATATTGCGGATGCTGTTGTTAACATTATGACTAGAGATCAGTTTAAGTAAGCTAGTTTAAAGATTAAGTTTCCTTTCTTTATAGAATCATATTAATACTTACAAGTTTGTTGATTTTTATAAGCGTTTGTGCTTAAAAGCTGTTGAAACTGTTTTCCGATTTGGATTTGAGTATAATCAGATTTAGTATCAGAAGACATAGTAAGAACGACAGCAATTTTTGAACTGGTGAAAGAGTCGTGGCTCTCAATAGTTCTAACTGGCAAAACATGAATAATAATAATAATTAGAAAGCAATTAGACCTGTGTACTGAGTATGTTCAAGTTGAGCATTTTCGATTAGTTAAACTGCTTTTTCTGCTCTCTAAGCTCGCTTTACATGTCTATATGTCATAATATACCAACGTGTTTCTTCTCCGATTATTTTATTTTGTTTCATTTCATTCTTTCCGTTTTTTTTTTTGTGTTTTTTATTTTTGTGTTTTTTATTTTTGTTGCATTTCAGTTCAATGCATTCAGCAATGCTCTTAATTTTTTTCTCACCTCGTTGCATTATTTAACGCAAATTAAAATAATTTGCGGTTCCGTTTCAGCAATCCACAAGTAGCAGCCACAATTCTTCATTTTGCTACCACTCCACAAGAAGCCACTTGAAACAGGTTCGCTCTGCGGCCTTAGGTGCATTTCAAGTGCGACAGTCGCAGTCGTAAACAAATTCAAGTGCAACACGCATATGCCGCTAAAGAAATGCCTGCCGCAACTGAAGAAAACAGAGAAGAAAAGGGAAAAAGAAGCAAAGAAAAAAAAATTAATAATTTTGCAATTTACATTTGCTGCAATTATGAAAATGAATTGGAAACTAGCGGCAGCCAAGTTGCCAAGCTGTCACGATTCACATTATAAATTAAAAGCAAATGCAAAAATATTTATTTTCTTAATGCCATTCACACTGGGCATATTTACTTTGTCAGCGAGTTAGAATTTGAAACTTGAATAAATGATTTATGCTGGTTGGTTGGAGCGAATATAAATGGTAATGAATTCAAGCGGATTAAGAATCAGAATTTACACACAAATAAACATTAATGGATTCATAACAAAAATTAACTAAAATTAAAATATTTCATTTATAATTTGAATAAGTGATTTATGTTTCTTCGAAAAGAATAGGAATTTAAA
Organism: Drosophila nr. medialis 2 BK-2023a; assembly: GCA_035044325.1. Lineage (NCBI taxonomy): Eukaryota > Metazoa > Arthropoda > Insecta > Diptera > Drosophilidae > Drosophila > Drosophila nr. medialis 2 BK-2023a. The sequence goes on from JAWNMH010000394.1 coordinate 2,466,173, forward strand.
TACACTGAAAAAAAAACAACCACAATTCGCACATCGTTAAGATTTGAATAAATATTTGAAAAGAAATAATAAAGAAAGAAAAAATTAGACAAGTTTTCTATCTTGATCATTTTATACAAACCATTTATATATCGTCCTTAAACATGTTTGACATTTGGACATATGATTTTATACTTCTTCTTTCGGCTTTAACCCTATCCTTAAATGCTTTAATCAATTTCCATATTTAAAATAGGTATATTTGCATTATGACATGATTTGTTGATATATTTCATTTTGATATTCGTAGTTTGTTCTATTGTTTTTACCATGATGGTAGATATAATCTCTCTTTCTTGACTTAAATGTTTTTCCAGTTCTTCCTATGATATTCTTATCCTTAAACGTTTAATTACAAGTTTAAAATGTCTAGATTTGGAAGTGAAACTATTCTATTGCTAGGTAGCATCTCAATAGCGCATTATATCTTCGGTCTGGCAATTCTACCTGAGTCTTATGTGCATTTACATACATTTTGTTGTTTGGTCTGCTTTGGGTCTGCAGTTTGCTGCTTCCGCACTTATTATGACAGGTGACAACACTTGAGGCGCGCCAAGAAGGAAATGAATGTACTGTTGTTGTTGTTGTTATTATAGTTGTTGGACTGTTGTTGCCTGAATGGATGGGTTGGTTGGTTGGCTTAACACTAGGGGTGTATTATCCACTAAGTTCTTTTTAAAAGCAAGAAAAGCCATAATTTTGTTTTCTTTTCTTTTTTTTTTGTCTCTGTTTGAAAGTTGTTAACTGCTTTTGGCATGCAAATGAGACATTAGTCAGACGCACTGGGCCATCAACTAAACTACTCACGTATGTAGATTAACCCTTTTGCTTCTTTTTTTTTTTTAATTTTTTCGCGCTTAGGCGACAACGACGGGGGGCGCCCCATAAACAAATAAACACATTTTAACCCCTTTTTTATTTTGGAGGCTCTCTCAGCTGGATAGAAAGTCTATGAATATATTTGTTGTTGTTGGGGGCACCTGCCAACGCACATGTTTAGACAAAGGCATTAACAAAATTTTACTGCTGTACGGTTAATAGTTTGGCGCCCCTGCTCAACAACAGCAAGGGCAAAAGGTAGAAGCAAAAAGGAAAAGGGTTTTCCTGTATGCGCATGTTGGCAATCACATGGAAAACTTGGAAAATTGTTTCAGCTTTGATGTTGCGCCTGTTTGGTTGATTATTATTTGTTTGCCTCCATGCCGTGTCTGTACGTCATTCCATCATTCCGTCCGACCGTCCGTCCGTCAGTTCTAATAGACTGCATTGTTGATAAGAAACTACCATATAACACATATCAACACTTGGATACAACTACTATGTTGCAAAATTGTTAGTTTGCCCTCGCTGACAGAAAATCAATTGGGCTGCAACAAACTAACATAACACAACAACAACAACAACGACAATAGTAGAAACCTTACCAACATATTTTCTTGTTGACAGCAATTTAATATTATCGTGTTATTTTCTGCACGTACCCCCAAGAGAATGCAAGCCGAATCAAACATGCAAGTGGCCCCACGGGGGAGAGGTGCACGACTTCGTGTTTTTGGGTGTTTAAGTGCAGGCTCTGAGATTTTGTTGGGCTGCATGCGATCATCCTTAATTTTAGCAGTCAGGCAAAACGAACAAAAACAACACATAAATTAAATTCACATTATTAATCGATCAGCTAAAAGGGATTTTCATTTCACCAGTTTCGCTACTCCAACAGAATTTCACATTCATTTTGACCTTTTGGTGAGTAAAATTTTCAACTTGCGTGCCAGGGTGGCAACGCCACAACTTCATAACTTGGCAATTAGTCAACGCCAATTTGACGAGGCTGCGTGCAAAATGTTCTAATTAATGTTCAACACCAGCTGTTGGAATACAAATACTTTGTGGGGCTGCCATTTATGCTCTATTGAGCAAGGTGGCAACTCCGCAGTGATAAAATGATCAACAATATTTTCTCATGCTCATATTAACTAGCTGTTAACATTGACAGCGCTATGAGAATGTCTACTTTATTATAGATTTTATGTTTGCATTATTCAGCTACATTTACATATTTAATTTGATTGTAGTTGCTCTTTAAGTAAAAATGAAAGAACGAAATCTGCCTGTCAGCTAGCGCTCCATATCAGTAGTTTATGAATTGGTGCTGCACCCCTTTAAATATATGGTTTCCAAATTAGCAACTGGCAACAAATAATTTAGATTACAACGGTTAATGGGATGGGTGGGTTGGGTTTGGTTTGCCTAGGTGTTCTGGGGTCCCCTTTGTAATGGAAGTTGACATTTCGCATGATTAAAATGCTTGCCTGCTAACACGACCATAAAAGCCACACCAAATGGAAGTAGTAAAAAATCTGCCCCTTCCCCAGACAGTCTGCCTTTTATATCAAAGACTAGTTTTATAACGTACTAATAACTGAAAAACTTTCACTGCTCGTTTTTTCCCCGCATATTTGTTGTTGTTGGGTGTCGTTCTTTTTATTGTAGTTGTTGTTGTTGTTGTTGCTATTAATTAAATTACACGGCAGGCATTTTACAACATTTACAGCAAATTACGGCAGTCAACATGCATATACATATGTGGAGCTAAGCATGGAAAATGGTAAAACTATTATATCACCAGTCCAAAAATAACAATAAAACCGGAGCAACATAGAGGAATTATTTGTGGGGTGCCGATCATTAAATATCCTTGGCAAGCATAATCTTTTTGTGCATAAGTTCCATAAAATTTTGTTTAATATTTATTTTGTATATATTTAATTTGGGCAGTTTGAAATACATATATAAATGTAGACAATTCTAACCTAAAAGTCACTGCCCCAAAACCAATTGCAGTTATTAAGTTTATTGCAAAAATAATTAATTAATTGGAATTATTTGTCGAAACGCGTAACTAAATTAAAATACCCACACAGCGAGGATATGGAAATGAAACCCACCAAGGAGAACAAAAAATGGAGGTGAGCTTTTAGATTTGGTTTCGGTTTCAGTTTCGTTTCGTCGAGCTGGCAGGTAAGCCAGGTATGAGAGTGTTAACACTCATAACAACTGCTAAAGTCCATTTTCGCATGTTGGCAGCTTATAAAAATGCAGTCATATACCACCAGGCACCCCTTCCCGCAAGCAGCCCGTTACCCGCACCCCCCCTCACATAACGCTGCCTACAACTTTACAGATTTTGTGTGCGCGATAGGCACGCGCCCCAGCACAAAAGTGTAAATTAAGTCCATGCTCGAGCGCGTAGACCTAGACACGGAGACGTAGACGTAGAGGGAGACGTAGACGTAGAGGGAGACGTAGACGTAGACGGAGAGGGAGATGGAGACATAGTTCGTGTGTGGGCCGTGCAAACGTGCCAAATGAGAGAAGCAAAAGCAGAGAATTATGAGTTATGACCATGCAAGGACAACGGGCAGCGGGGCAGTCGGCAAGGCTTCATTTGCTAAGCCTTCTGACAAAACCTATGGAAAATAAAATAACCCAGATTCTTTATTCCATCGCCACGTTTTAGAATATACATTGCAACCATTGCTCAAACTATGGTTTAAATGTGGCTGTAAGTGGAGACTGGGAACGAATTAGAATCAAGGCAGATAGTCTGAAGTTTTCATCGCTATATATGAGGTAATACGTAGTTTGAATGAGGAAGATAAATTTAAGGAAATGTAAGAATATTACTGTGCTCTCAAAGAAAACGTCGTCCCGAATTACAACTTGCCACACGGATCAGAAATGTTAGAATGCAAGCGACTATTTATTTATTTATATATATATATATATATAGATATATCTTATAAGCGTGCTGCACTTTTTGCAGCTATTGGACGTTTGTACATGCTCATTAGCATGAAAATGTTTATTGTTGTTGTCGCTTGGAATTTATGACTGCCACAATGCGAAATGTGGGTTAATTTCGCGCTCTCTCCCTCGCACTTTCGCACTCTCGCTCGCCTTGCGCGCTGTGGAAATGGGAGCAATTTTATGGTCATCAGTGTTGGGCATTTCTCAATGCCAAGGCACGGGCAACATTTGTGACGCCACGCCTCACCCCGCCCCGCCTCGCCTGGCCTGGCTTGGCCTGGCCTAGCGTCATAAATTAATTAATTTGTGCGGTGTGGCTTTCAGCGCGTTATCAATGCGCCAGGATCGCCACGACGCTTGGTTAGTGGACACGATGGGACAGGATCTGTGTTGCTGTGTGTAGCTCAAGGGCAGCTGCTGCTGTTGCTGCTCAATTCCAATAAAAATATATAATAAGAATTGCTGTTAAGACTCATTATCACAGAGAGGGGGCAAATTGTAGCTGTGGATAATCAGTCCATCCAGAATAAACGTGGCTAACAATAAAAATGCGATCAGCCAGCCAGCAGCTGAGCAACCAATGTTGCAAGCCAATGTGTATGATGACTGTTTTTTGTCGTTGGCTATACCCCGTAATGGACGATATCTTAGGTTATATTTGGTTATAAATAAAATTTCAAAAATAATACAAGAGTAAACAATAATGAATAAAAACTGTGAAAGTCCAAATTCGAGTTTGTCGATTTCTCAACGTTTTTATTTATGTTGAAATAATCAAAAATGAAAGCGAAAAACACAAAAATATTATTCCAAGTCACATTTCACTTTAAGTGAGATTTCTAAATCTTGAATTAGTTTGAAATTTCGAGCAATTCTGATTCATAGACTTATAGATTTTTCACAACTATTTGTATTATAGGTTTAATTGTATATGTTTGCATAGATATGCCAAATTATAAACATTCATTGCTTAAATTGCAAATATTTGTCATTAAACAAATTTGGATTACTTGCGGGGGTATCTTTAAGTCGCAACTCTATCAATGAATACCTTGATAAAGTATATTTGTTGTTGTGCTTGTTGCTGTGTGTTTGGCTTATGCAAACATGGCAAAGGTTGTACAACATCGTGTTAAAAAACTTGTTCGCAATTAAACGATGTCCTGCCGCGTCTGCAACGCTGACTGACTGTCTGCCCCGATCGGAGTCGTCTCTCTCTCTCTCTCCCTCTCTCTCACTCTCTGTGTGTGTGTGTTGCCCTTTTGCCTCGCCTGTGTGGAATGCCACAAGGTGGAGATCTGATGCGTTGCACATGCGCTGAGCACCTTCCACCTGGCGTTCGGGGCAAGTAACAACAACAATAACAAAAACAACACGAACAACTTGGCTTGTTTAACAAGACAAAGGTTGCACGTAAATGACCCAAGTTATCATAAATATGTCAAAAGCTGAAAATTAAATGCACAGCATGCTGCATGCAGCACACACTATGCAGCATGAGCCACATACTCTGGCTCCTTCTTCTCATCACACTCACAACTCGAAAAGCTTCTTTTTTGTTGTTGTTGTTGTTGATGTTAGTTTTTAGGTTCTTTCTGCTTTTTTATTGACATTTTTGCACTTGTTTAAAATTTTGATTTAAAGCATTTTTCGCTTCATGTTTACAAGCGACCACACGTGGCGCCTCTCCGAGTTGCATGTACCTGCAAATTTAGTGGATCGTTCTTAAGTGTTTCTGGTCTTCTCGTTGCTGGCTTTTATTTCTTTTATTATTGTTGTAAATCTGCTTTGGTTAGCTGTTGTTTTCTCGTTATTGCTGTGGTTCTTCCTTTTGGCTAATGTCCTGTGTCAGGTGATAAAAGGAACGGTTTTGGGAAGCTGATGTTTGTGGCGTTGTTCTTCAAAATTGATATACTGTACATAGTATTATATTATATTATGGAAATATCGTATATAAAATTAGTTAATGAGAATAAATATTTCTTAACTGGCTATTTACATAAGTCATACTTAACTTTTCACCAATCTGCCTCGACAGACAATTAATTTGTATTTAAATATATACCAAAATTAACATATAATATTATTGATCAACAGCACATCCAGCAATGTATATTTTAAAGCTGGGTGTCTGCTAGTCGAGCTGTTCCGACTGGAGAATTCCAACTTGTTGTTGAGTACACAAAACTCATAAGCACTCGCAAGGTGCTAAAACTCTCATGAATATAAATCAGCTGCCAAAAATTGCCATTAATATTTCTCAGATTTTAAAGCATAACAAATTATTTTGATGAAATTAATTACAGTTTCTTGTTGTTGTTGTCGTTTGTTGTTTTTTGTTGTTGAGCGTTTCACAAATTGTTAAAAGCAATTGACATAAGTGTTGTACAACACATTCCATACAAATGAAAAAAGAAACCGGACGACCAACAAAAAATGAAAACCTCTTTGGAAATACACGAAATAATTGAAAACAACAAATTTTTGGCATATATGTTGTTTGGTTGTTGTTGCTGTTTGTTGTTGTTTTTGTATTTTTGTATGGTAGGCAACCCGCGGCGAAACATTTTATGAATGAATACAAGAAATGTTTGTTTGTTTGTTTGGATTGGATTGGATTGGATTCGATTGTGGCGACCAGTTGGCTACCTGGACGGGACTTAATGTTGGACTGGCCTGGCCTGGCCTGGCTTGGCCTGGCCTGGCCTCACACGTCATTCATAAGCGGGGCTAACAAAAGTTGATAAATTTGAAATTATTAGTAGACCCCCAAAACCGAATTGACTGGGCCAACTAAGTGGTGAGTTTGGCTAGAGAAGGAGGTGAAGAGCTGGAATGTGGGCTTGTTGATTTTAAATAAATTGCGCCATTTATCATTGATTGATCCAGGCTGGGGAATCGCGGGGGGAAAGTGCGGGGCTATAGTCAATAACAAAAGCCTTCAAATATTATGTTGAAATCATTGAGCAGCCATTTAAGGCAAGCTTTTCAAATGCAAATGTGGCTGTGTGCCTCTTAAATATGTAAGTAGGACCACCCTGAATGGGGCAAATACTCTCACACAATTTGTGGCATGTGTGTTCTTCTAAGTTGCCAGTTTTTAGTTCAGCTGGATCTTTGACTGTTTCGACTGTTTGGGGCGGTTTGGGGCTGTTCAGTTCAGTGCTTATCGATTACAACTAATCGTGATTAAGTGCATTCCATTTGGTATACAGGCAAAACATGCAACATGTTGCAGACTCATGCTGCCCGACACTCTGTGCCGAACTCTGGTCAGCGAGATACGCTCCCTACTCTCTCTCCTCTCCTCTCCACTCCTCTCTCTTCCCAGTGTGTGCAAGACAAATTAATCGACGCGATCAATTCACCTACCTTGCCTCTTGCCCCTTGCAACAAGCTTGCTGCTGATTTTGATCTTCGACACTTTTGTGGAACTGTGTATATCTCTCTATACAGTGAAAGATATTTGTTGTGTATGCTGCAGCTTTTCATTTGTTTACCCTGTAGCCATCCAAAATGTGTCCAAGGTGTTTTCTCTGATTGTGCGAATCTTTTGTAACGGACAGTGGCAGCTAATTTTAAGTACTTTAATATTAAATTAATCAAAATGTCTCTGAATGCTCAGCAAATCTGAAACAGCAGTCAGGCTATCGATTTAAAATATTATATATTTATACTTTTGGTAAAGCTGCTTTGCTTTAGTATTCAAGAAGTTGCTAAAATCTCCATTCATTTGAGAATCCTCCGTTGTTGTGCAGTTTTCTGTAGATTAGACACTACAAATTTAATAATGCGTTAACTACAGAATAGTTTATTATCTGTCTAACTATTGCTAACAATTTTATCCTGTGAATTTTTAAGGGAATATATTTAATTTTTGATACTTATTAGAATGACAACCCTTAACTATAGATATTAGTGAGTTGACAAATAAACCTTTTTACATAGATTGGAGCAGCTGCGTAAATGCTGTTAGAATTCGAATTCAACTGGAAGCTGAGTGCGTGGTATCTTCTAGTCTAACATGCTCTACTCGCATAACACTTACTAGTCTTTTTGCTGTCTCATTGCGGCGATTGCTCAGCATTATTTTGTCTGATCGCGCGGTGTTAAATAGCTTGTTTGTTATACACCCCACACACACACACACACACATACTTACGCACAACAACAACAAATAAATATTGCTATTCATGTTGCTTGCCCCGCCTGAGTGTCTAACAGGCTTAGAGTGAGATCTGTGCATGTTCGCTTAGGGTTCAGGCCCAGATTAGCTGCCTCAATAACTCACGATTGTTGTTTGAGACTCTGTCAGTCAGTCGCAATGGGTTTTTTATTAGCACTCGACTCGCGATCGAGCACTTGAAGTGTGCTGCATGCTGCACGCCGCTCGCAGCTTACTGCTGCTGATGTTGCAACAATGATGTGCAACAAAATGCAGCTAACAAACCTTTAACAACGTTGTCGCGTCATGCTGCTCACAGGCACGCGTCAAACTCAAAAGCGTCTCAGGTTTTCTTTATTTTTCTTCTTTTTTTTTCTTTTCTTTTATTGTTTGTGGTCTTTTTTTTATATTTTAATTTTTTGATTTTATAACACAATTTTGTGCGCTGCACTTGAGTGCCCAAAGCGCTGACAAATTGCGTCATCGCATGCAGTTACTCAAATTCAAATGCAACAACAAGGAAGCAACAGCAACAACAACAACAATAGCCACATCGTTTTGCTGAAAAAAGCGACGCTTCCGTTCTGCTGCCGTTAATTCCAAGAATTCGATCGACAATTTTCACACAGACTTAGCCACACATTTGCCATCTCAACAGTAATTACGAGCTTTTTTGTGAATTAAATCCATGGTCGCTACACACTTACACATATATTTTGTCAGCGTGGAGCGCGATACACTCTGTGTTGTGCACAACAAAAACAATGCAACTAAAATGCAACGCAGGCTATTTGAAAATGAGCCGATGTTTCTCGCTGCTAAAAACAGGAAGTGACAAAATGTCTCTGTCGAACCAAGTATCTAAGCTGGTCACAATAAACTGATGGACTAGCAGATGACCTGGAATATTCGCTTTAAATCTGGCCTAAATAAGCGCCTTGACATCATCAAGTACCAAATTTTCAACGTGATTGAAGATTATCAATACTAAATGCAATAAGAAATTCATTTTAGGGCTTTTTGGTCTGATTTCTGATGGCTTGTTCTCTTTGATATCGCCGATTTCATAAAGTATATATAGTCGTGATCAGCACCCCTAGCCCAGTCGATATGGTCTTAATCATTTGCATGCCTGTGCTTTTTTTTTTAGATTTGTTAAGTTAAAAGGAATTAAAGTATTCAACATTCTATTCACTTACTTATATCAAACGGTTTTCCTCTTTTCGTAGGACGAACACCAAAGCACCCCTTAGCACATTTTCAGGTACAGGGTATAATTATGAAAATTTTGCGCGCGCACAAAGAAAATTGGCCGAAAAACTGGAAAAACTTGTTCACTCCATGGCAAAAAACTTATGCCAGAAAGAGACGGTGAATGCTATATATATATATATATATATATATGTTGAGCATGTTCTTTTGGCAATTGAGATTTGCTAGCTGGTTGTTTTAACTGGCCAACCAAGTTGGCAGGTTTGCGCTTGCGTGGGCTTTTTTATTGGCAGTGTGGAAAATATTTGGCCACAAAATTGCACAAATTAAATTAACGACATTGCGGCTGCATTTTGCTATGATGTGTGTGTGTGTGTGTGTGTGTGTGAGTGTATGAGTGTATGTATGTAGATGATATACTAGGCACTCTTTTTGATTATATACATGTGTCCGTGGACCATTAAGCGTTACAGGTTTCTTTCACACGAAATCAACGTATGTATGCCTCGCTGCCTGTGGGGTCTGTGTCTTGGGCTGTCTTGTCTTGCCTTGGATTGGATTGGATTGGACCTGTCTTGGTCTCAGCGCTCTCTTCTCACGAAGCAGCGGGTGACAGGCGCTGTTTTATAATTTAGACGGCTGTTCATCACCATCATCGACGGATAGCAGCGGATAGGAGAGACGGGGTCAGGCATCAACCAACAACCATCAACAGTGGCGCCTAAAATCAGACCAGACCCGAGTTCTGTTGCTCGGACGATTGCAACACTTGTCAGTGCACCTTCCCCACCTCCTCATCCCGATATGTGCTACAAATTAATGCAGGTAATTAATAATGTTGTTCGCTGCTGCTGCTGCTGATGCAATTGTTTGCTGCTTTCCGTAGAAGTAGTCTATCTACACTTGGAAAAATAAACCGTGCTTTGAGAATTGGAAAAATCTACACTTAAATTATGTTGCTAAAGTTCAAATCAAAGTCATAAAGTTCAATCATCTTTTAAAATTGGATTATTTTTTAAAATTTAAAGTGACTAAATAACATGTTTATTGATTTTTAGAAATGTATTCTAAATTTAGACAAATAATTAAGTTAAATATTTTAAATTAGGTTTGAACATTTTTAAATTTTATGTTCTGTTTTTCCATTTGGTACAAATACATAATTTTGATTTAAAATTCAAATTTAATTATCATAAACATTAAATTTAAAATTTCAATTTCAAAGAAAAGCACTTTTTTAAATAATTTATAAAATATTTGAAGGCACCATTTATTTTTGCAAGTGTAAATTTATATTTTCAACGTAGGTGCTAGGCCAAGTACGGCTTTGGTGTTAATAGGTGCGCCTTCTGGGCTCCCTATTGTTGTGGTTGGTGCCTCTATTTGCTGCAAATCATTAATCACACACAACTTATGGAGTAGTCTTCGTCGTCGTCAACGTGGGTCGTACAACTCCTAATGATTTTTGTTTTTATTCTCGATATTTTTTTTGTAGTGCTTCTGCCCTGATCCGAGTTCGGGGCGTTTTCTTGTTTGCTTTTTTCCCGTTGGGCAGGTAGCATTAAATTGGAAATTTTGGCTTGATTGAATGATGTATGGCTGGGCATTTATCGGAGATACACGTGTAACATAATGTTTCTGACAGTTGTAGATTATGCGATCTGGCAGTGTTTCAGTTCCTAGAAGAAGCAAACTAAACATGACTTGTGTGTGCAGTGCTTAAGCATTTAAATGGAATTTAATAAAAGTATATATTATGCTGAAAGTGGTGGACAGCGAATCAATGGTTAAAAAGCCCCTTTCTAAAATAAGTTGAGTTTTGACAAAGTTAAGGCATTTTGAAGTTTCGAACTATGCGCATATGGCGATTTTCAAGCTAGAATTTTAACTTATGTTCCGACCTAAGATTACGTTTTTAGCCTTAAATGTACGATTGATCTACGGGCCAAACTATGATTAAAAAGCCTCACTTTTTACAAGAAGTTGAGTTTTGACGAAGTTATGGCATACTTGTCTTCCGACCTCAAATCACGTTTTTAACTTTAAATGTACGAATGAATTAGGGGCAAAACTATGATCAAAAAGCCCTAGCTTTTTAAAGTAATAGTAAGACGATTTTCAGCCAGTAACTTGTCGTTTTCACGTTTTTACCTTTAAATGTACGACATTGATTTAGGGGCACAAACTATGATTAAAAAGCCTAGTTTCGAATGCTAAGACGATTTTCAGGCCAGTATTTTTACTTGTCTTCCGACCTCAAATCACGTTTTTAACTTTAAATGTACGAATGAATTATGGGCAAAACTTGATCAAAAAGCCCTAGCATAAGACGATTTTCAGGCCAGTATTTTTACTTGTCTTCCGACCTCAAATCACGTTTTTAACTTTAAATGTACGAATGAATTAGGGGCAAAACTATGATCAAAAAGCCCTAGCTTTTTAAAGTAATAGTAAGACGATTTTCAGGCCAGTATTTTTACTTGTCTTCCGACCTCAAATCACGTTTTTAACTTTAAATGTACGAATGAATTAGGGGCAAAACTATGATCAAAAAGCCCTAGCTTTTTAAAGTAATAGTAAGACGATTTTCAGGCCAGTATTTTTACTTGTCTTCCGACCTCAAATCACGTTTTTAACTTTAAATGTACGATTGATTTGGGGGCAAAACTATGATCAAAAAGCCCTAGCTTTTTAAAGTACGTTGAGTTTTGACGAAGTTATGGCATTTTGAAGTTTCGACCTATGCCCATATGACGATTTTCAGGCCAGTATTTTTACTTGTCTTCCGACCTCAAATCACGTTTTTAACTTTAAATGTACGATTGATTTAGGGGCAAAACTATGATCAAAAAGCCCTAGCTTTTTAAAGTACGTTGAGTTTTGACGAAGTTATGGCATTTTGAAGTTTCGACCTATGCCCATATGACGATTTTCAGGCCAGTATTTTTACTTGTCTTCCGACCTCAAATCACGTTTTTAACTTTAAATGTACGATTGATTTAGGGGCAAAACTATGATCAAAAAGCCCTAGCTTTTTAAAGTAAGTTGAGTTTTGACGAAGTTATGGCATTTTGAAGTTTCGACCTATGCCCATATGACGATTTTCAGGCCAGTATTTTTACTTGTCTTCCGACCTCAAATCACGTTTTTAACTTTAAATGTACGATTGATTTAGGGGCAAAACTATGATCAAAAAGCCCTCGCTTTTTAAACTAAGTTGAGTTTTGACGAAGTTATGGCATTTTGAAGTTTCGACCTATGCCCATATGACGATTTTCAGGCCAGTATTTTTACTTGTCTTCCGACCTCAAATCACGTTTTTAACTTTAAATGTACGATTGATTTAGGGGCAAAACTATGATCAAAAAGCCCTAGCTTTTTAAAGTACGTTGAGTTTTGACGAAGTTATGGCATTTTGAAGTTTCGACCTATGCCCATATGACGATTTTCAGGCCAGTATTTTTACTTGTCTTCCGACCTCAAATCACGTTTTTAACTTTAAATGTACGATTGATTTAGGGGCAAAACTATGATCAAAAAGCCCTAGCTTTTTAAAGTACGTTGAGTTTTGACGAAGTTATGGCATTTTGAAGTTTCGACCTATGCCCATATGACGATTTTCAGGCCAGTATTTTTACTTGTCTTCCGACCTCAAATCACGTTTTTAACTTTAAATGTACGATTGATTTAGGGGCAAAACTATGATCAAAAAGCCCTAGCTTTTTAAAGTACGTTGAGTTTTGACGAAGTTATGGCATTTTGAAGTTTCGACCTATGCCCATATGACGATTTTCAGGCCAGTATTTTTACTTGTCTTCCGACCTCAAATCACGTTTTTAACTTTAAATGTACGATTGATTTAGGGGCAAAACTATGATCAAAAAGCCCTAGCTTTTTAAAGTAAGTTGAGTTTTGACGAAGTTATGGCATTTTGAAGTTTCGACCTATGCCCATATGACGATTTTCAGGCCAGTATTTTTACTTGTCTTCCGACCTCAAATCACGTTTTTAACTTTAAATGTACGATTGATTTAGGGGCAAAACTATGATCAAAAAGCCCTAGCTTTTTAAAGTACGTTGAGTTTTGACGAAGTTATGGCATTTTGAAGTTTCGACCTATGCCCATATGACGATTTTCAGGCCAGTATTTTTACTTGTCTTCCGACCTCAAATCACGTTTTTAACTTTAAATGTACGATTGATTTAGGGGCAAAACTATGATCAAAAAGCCCTAGCTTTTTAAAGTACGTTGAGTTTTGACGAAGTTATGGCATTTTGAAGTTTCGACCTATGCCCATATGACGATTTTCAGGCCAGTATTTTTACTTGTCTTCCGACCTCAAATCACGTTTTTAACTTTAAATGTACGATTGATTTAGGGGCAAAACTATGATCAAAAAGCCCTAGCTTTTTAAAGTACGTTGAGTTTTGACGAAGTTATGGCATTTTGAAGTTTCGACCTATGCCCATATGACGATTTTCAGGCCAGTATTTTTACTTGTCTTCCGACCTCAAATCACGTTTTTAACTTTAAATGTACGATTGATTTAGGGGCAAAACTATGATCAAAAAGCCCTAGCTTTTTAAAGTACGTTGAGTTTTGACGAAGTTATGGCATTTTGAAGTTTCGACCTATGCCCATATGACGATTTTCAGGCCAGTATTTTTACTTGTCTTCCGACCTCAAATCACGTTTTTAACTTTAAATGTACGATTGATTTAGGGGCAAAACTATGATCAAAAAGCCCTAGCTTTTTAAAGTACGTTGAGTTTTGACGAAGTTATGGCATTTTGAAGTTTCGACCTATGCCCATATGACGATTTTCAGGCCAGTATTTTTACTTGTCTTCCGACCTCAAATCACGTTTTTAACTTTAAATGTACGATTGATTTAGGGGCAAAACTATGATCAAAAAGCCCTAGCTTTTTAAAGTACGTTGAGTTTTGACGAAGTTATGGCATTTTGAAGTTTCGACCTATGCCCATATGACGATTTTCAGGCCAGTATTTTTACTTGTCTTCCGACCTCAAATCACGTTTTTAACTTTAAATGTACGATTGATTTAGGGGCAAAACTATGATCAAAAAGCCCTAGCTTTTTAAAGTACGTTGAGTTTTGACGAAGTTATGGCATTTTGAAGTTTCGACCTATGCCCATATGACGATTTTCAGGCCAGTATTTTTACTTGTCTTCCGACCTCAAATCACGTTTTTAACTTTAAATGTACGATTGATTTAGGGGCAAAACTATGATCAAAAAGCCCTAGCTTTTTAAAGTACGTTGAGTTTTGACGAAGTTATGGCATTTTGAAGTTTCGACCTATGCCCATATGACGATTTTCAGGCCAGTATTTTTACTTGTCTTCCGACCTCAAATCACGTTTTTAACTTTAAATGTACGATTGATTTAGGGGCAAAACTATGATCAAAAAGCCCTAGCTTTTTAAAGTACGTTGAGTTTTGACGAAGTTATGGCATTTTGAAGTTTCGACCTATGCCCATATGACGATTTTCAGGCCAGTATTTTTACTTGTCTTCCGACCTCAAATCACGTTTTTAACTTTAAATGTACGATTGATTTAGGGGCAAAACTATGATCAAAAAGCCCTCGCTTTTTAAAGTAAGTTGAGTTTTGACGAAGTTATGGCATTTTGAAGTTTCGACCTATGCCCATATGACGATTTTCAGGCCAGTATTTTTACTTGTCTTCCGACCTCAAATCACGTTTTTAACTTTAAATGTACGATTGATTTAGGGGCAAAACTATGATCAAAAAGCCCTAGCTTTTTAAAGTAAGTTGAGTTTTGACGAAGTTATGGCATTTTGAAGTTTCGACCTATGCCCATATGACGATTTTCAGGCCAGTATTTTTACTTGTCTTCCGACCTCAAATCACGTTTTTAACTTTAAATGTACGATTGATTTAGGGGCAAAACTATGATCAAAAAGCCCTAGCTTTTTAAAGTACGTTGAGTTTTGACGAAGTTATGGCATTTTGAAGTTTCGACCTATGCCCATATGACGATTTTCAGGCCAGTATTTTTACTTGTCTTCCGACCTCAAATCACGTTTTTAACTTTAAATGTACGATTGATTTAGGGGCAAAACTATGATCAAAAAGCCCTAGCTTTTTAAAGTACGTTGAGTTTTGACGAAGTTATGGCATTTTGAAGTTTCGACCTATGCCCATATGACGATTTTCAGGCCAGTATTTTTACTTGTCTTCCGACCTCAAATCACGTTTTTAACTTTAAATGTACGATTGATTTAGGGGCAAAACTATGATCAAAAAGCCCTAGCTTTTTAAAGTACGTTGAGTTTTGACGAAGTTATGGCATTTTGAAGTTTCGACCTATGCCCATATGACGATTTTCAGGCCAGTATTTTTACTTGTCTTCCGACCTCAAATCACGTTTTTAACTTTAAATGTACGATTGATTTAGGGGCAAAACTATGATCAAAAAGCCCTAGCTTTTTAAAGTACGTTGAGTTTTGACGAAGTTATGGCATTTTGAAGTTTCGACCTATGCCCATATGACGATTTTCAGGCCAGTATTTTTACTTGTCTTCCGACCTCAAATCACGTTTTTAACTTTAAATGTACGATTGATTTAGGGGCAAAACTATGATCAAAAAGCCCTAGCTTTTTAAAGTACGTTGAGTTTTGACGAAGTTATGGCATTTTGAAGTTTCGACCTATGCCCATATGACGATTTTCAGGCCAGTATTTTTACTTGTCTTCCGACCTCAAATCACGTTTTTAACTTTAAATGTACGATTGATTTAGGGGCAAAACTATGATCAAAAAGCCCTAGCTTTTTAAAGTACGTTGAGTTTTGACGAAGTTATGGCATTTTGAAGTTTCGACCTATGCCCATATGACGATTTTCAGGCCAGTATTTTTACTTGTCTTCCGACCTCAAATCACGTTTTTAACTTTAAATGTACGATTGATTTAGGGGCAAAACTATGATCAAAAAGCCCTAGCTTTTTAAAGTACGTTGAGTTTTGACGAAGTTATGGCATTTTGAAGTTTCGACCTATGCCCATATGACGATTTTCAGGCCAGTATTTTTACTTGTCTTCCGACCTCAAATCACGTTTTTAACTTTAAATGTACGATTGATTTAGGGGCAAAACTATGATCAAAAAGCCCTAGCTTTTTAAAGTACGTTGAGTTTTGACGAAGTTATGGCATTTTGAAGTTTCGACCTATGCCCATATGACGATTTTCAGGCCAGTATTTTTACTTGTCTTCCGACCTCAAATCACGTTTTTAACTTTAAATGTACGATTGATTTAGGGGCAAAACTATGATCAAAAAGCCCTAGCTTTTTAAAGTACGTTGAGTTTTGACGAAGTTATGGCATTTTGAAGTTTCGACCTATGCCCATATGACGATTTTCAGGCCAGTATTTTTACTTGTCTTCCGACCTCAAATCACGTTTTTAACTTTAAATGTACGATTGATTTAGGGGCAAAACTATGATCAAAAAGCCCTAGCTTTTTAAAGTACGTTGAGTTTTGACGAAGTTATGGCATTTTGAAGTTTCGACCTATGCCCATATGACGATTTTCAGGCCAGTATTTTTACTTGTCTTCCGACCTCAAATCACGTTTTTAACTTTAAATGTACGATTGATTTAGGGGCAAAACTATGATCAAAAAGCCCTAGCTTTTTAAAGTACGTTGAGTTTTGACGAAGTTATGGCATTTTGAAGTTTCGACCTATGCCCATATGACGATTTTCAGGCCAGTATTTTTACTTGTCTTCCGACCTCAAATCACGTTTTTAACTTTAAATGTACGATTGATTTAGGGGCAAAACTATGATCAAAAAGCCCTAGCTTTTTAAAGTACGTTGAGTTTTGACGAAGTTATGGCATTTTGAAGTTTCGACCTATGCCCATATGACGATTTTCAGGCCAGTATTTTTACTTGTCTTCCGACCTCAAATCACGTTTTTAACTTTAAATGTACGATTGATTTAGGGGCAAAACTATGATCAAAAAGCCCTAGCTTTTTAAAGTACGTTGAGTTTTGACGAAGTTATGGCATTTTGAAGTTTCGACCTATGCCCATATGACGATTTTCAGGCCAGTATTTTTACTTGTCTTCCGACCTCAAATCACGTTTTTAACTTTAAATGTACGATTGATTTAGGGGCAAAACTATGATCAAAAAGCCCTAGCTTTTTAAAGTACGTTGAGTTTTGACGAAGTTATGGCATTTTGAAGTTTCGACCTATGCCCATATGACGATTTTCAGGCCAGTATTTTTACTTGTCTTCCGACCTCAAATCACGTTTTTAACTTTAAATGTACGATTGATTTAGGGGCAAAACTATGATCAAAAAGCCCTAGCTTTTTAAAGTACGTTGAGTTTTGACGAAGTTATGGCATTTTGAAGTTTCGACCTATGCCCATATGACGATTTTCAGGCCAGTATTTTTACTTGTCTTCCGACCTCAAATCACGTTTTTAACTTTAAATGTACGATTGATTTAGGGGCAAAACTATGATCAAAAAGCCCTAGCTTTTTAAAGTACGTTGAGTTTTGACGAAGTTATGGCATTTTGAAGTTTCGACCTATGCCCATATGACGATTTTCAGGCCAGTATTTTTACTTGTCTTCCGACCTCAAATCACGTTTTTAACTTTAAATGTACGATTGATTTAGGGGCAAAACTATGATCAAAAAGCCCTAGCTTTTTAAAGTACGTTGAGTTTTGACGAAGTTATGGCATTTTGAAGTTTCGACCTATGCCCATATGACGATTTTCAGGCCAGTATTTTTACTTGTCTTCCGACCTCAAATCACGTTTTTAACTTTAAATGTACGATTGATTTAGGGGCAAAACTATGATCAAAAAGCCCTAGCTTTTTAAAGTACGTTGAGTTTTGACGAAGTTATGGCATTTTGAAGTTTCGACCTATGCCCATATGACGATTTTCAGGCCAGTATTTTTACTTGTCTTCCGACCTCAAATCACGTTTTTAACTTTAAATGTACGATTGATTTAGGGGCAAAACTATGATCAAAAAGCCCTAGCTTTTTAAAGTACGTTGAGTTTTGACGAAGTTATGGCATTTTGAAGTTTCGACCTATGCCCATATGACGATTTTCAGGCCAGTATTTTTACTTGTCTTCCGACCTCAAATCACGTTTTTAACTTTAAATGTACGATTGATCTACGGGCCAAACTATGATTAAAAAGCCCTCACTTTTTACAAGAAGTTGAGTTTTGACGAAGTTATGGCATTTTGAAGTTTCGACCTATGCCCATATGACGATTTTCAGGCCAGTATTTTTACTTGTCTTCCGACCTCAAATCACGTTTTTAACTTTAAATGTACGATTGATTTAGGGGCAAAACTATGATCAAAAAGCCCTAGCTTTTTAAAGTACGTTGAGTTTTGACGAAGTTATGGCATTTTGAAGTTTCGACCTATGCCCATATGACGATTTTCAGGCCAGTATTTTTACTTGTCTTCCGACCTCAAATCACGTTTTTAACTTTAAATGTACGATTGATTTAGGGGCAAAACTATGATCAAAAAGCCCTAGCTTTTTAAAGTACGTTGAGTTTTGACGAAGTTATGGCATTTTGAAGTTTCGACCTATGCCCATATGACGATTTTCAGGCCAGTATTTTTACTTGTCTTCCGACCTCAAATCACGTTTTTAACTTTAAATGTACGATTGATTTACGGGCAAAACTATGATCAAAAAGCCCTCAGCTTTTTAAAGTAAGTTGAGTTTTGACGAAGTTATGGCATTTTGAAGTTTCGACCTATGCCCATATGACGATTTTCAGGCCAGTATTTTTACTTGTCTTCCGACCTCAAATCACGTTTTTAACTTTAAATGTACGATTGATTTAGGGGCAAAACTATGATCAAAAAGCCCTCAGCTTTTTAAAGTAAGTTGAGTTTTGACGAAGTTATGGCATTTTGAAGTTTCGACCTATGCCCATATGACGATTTTCAGGCCAGTATTTTTACTTGTCTTCCGACCTCAAATCACGTTTTTAACTTTAAATGTACGATTGATTTAGGGGCAAAACTATGATCAAAAAGCCCTCAGCTTTTTAAAGTACGTTGAGTTTTGACGAAGTTATGGCATTTTGAAGTTTCGACCTATGCCCATATGACGATTTTCAGGCCAGTATTTTTACTTGTCTTCCGACCTCAAATCACGTTTTTAACTTTAAATGTACGATTGATTTAGGGGCAAAACTATGATCAAAAAGCCCTCGCTTTTTAAAGTAAGTTGAGTTTTGACGAAGTTATGGCATTTTGAAGTTTCGACCTATGCCCATATGACGATTTTCAGGCCAGTATTTTTACTTGTCTTCCGACCTCAAATCACGTTTTTAACTTTAAATGTACGATTGATTTAGGGGCAAAACTATGATCAAAAAGCCCTCGCTTTTTAACCTAAGTTCAGTTTTGACGAAGTTATGGCATTTTGAAGTTTCGACCTATGCCCATATGACAATTTTCAGGCTAGAATTTTAACTTATGTTCCGACCTCAAGATTTCGTTTTTAGCCTTAAATGTACGATTGATCCACGGGCCAAACTATGATTAAAAAGCCCTCACTTTTTACAAGAAGTTGAGTTTTGACGAAGTTATGGCATTTTGAAGTTTCGACCTATGCCCATATGACGATTTTCAAGCCAGTATTTTTACTTGTCTTCCGACCTCAAATCACGTTTTTAACTTTAAATGTACGATTGATTTAGGGGCAAAACTATGATCAAAAAGCCCTCGCTTTTTGACCTAAGTTCAGTTTTGACGAAGTTATGGCATTTTGAAGTTTCGACCTATGCCCATATGACAATTTTCAGGCTGGAATTTTAACTTATGTTCCGACCTAAGATTTCGTTTTTAGCCTTAAATGTACGATTGATCCACGGGCCAAACTATGATTAAAAAGCCCTCACTTTTTACAAGAAGTTGAGTTTTGACGATGTTATGGCATTTTGAAGTTTCGACCTATGCCCATATGACAATTTTCAGGCTAGAATTTTAACTTATGTTCCGACCTCAAATCACGTTTTTAACTTTAAATGTACGATTGATTTAGGGGCAAAACTATGATCAAAAAGCCCTAGCTTTTTAAAGTACGTTGAGTTTTGACGAAGTTATGGCATTTTGAAGTTTCGACCTATGGCCATATGACAATTTTCAGGCTAGAATTTTAACTTATGTTCCGACCTAAGATTTCGTTTTTAGCCTTAAATGTACGATTGATCCACGGGCCAAACTATGATTAAAAAGCCCTCACTTTTTACAAGAAGTTGAGTTTTGACGATGTTATGGCATTTTGAAGTTTCGACCTATGCCCATATGACGATTTTCAAGCCAGTATTTTTACTTGTCTTCCGACCTCAAATCACGTTTTTAACTTTAAATGTACGATTGATTTAGGGGCAAAACTATGATCAAAAAGCCCTCGCTTTTTAACCTAAGTTCAGTTTTGACGAAGTTATGGCATTTTGAAGTTTCGACCTATGCCCATATGACAATTTTCAGGCTAGAATTTTAACTTATGTTCCGACCTAAGATTTCGTTTTTAGCCTTAAATGTACGATTGATCCACGGGCCAAACTATGATTAAAAAGCCCTCACTTTTTACAAGAAGTTGAGTTTTGACGATGTTATGGCATTTTGAAGTTTCGACCTATGCCCATATGACGATTTTCAAGCCAGTATTTTTACTTGTCTTCCGACCTCAAATCACGTTTTTAACTTTAAATGTACGATTGATTTAGGGGCAAAACTATGATCAAAAAGCCCTAGCTTTTTAAAGTACGTTGAGTTTTGACGAAGTTATGGCATTTTGAAGTTTCGACCTATGGCCATATGACAATTTTCAGGCTAGAATTTTAACTTATGTTCCGACCTAAGATTTCGTTTTTAGCCTTAAATGTACGATTGATCCACGGGCCAAACTATGATTAAAAAGCCCTCACTTTTTACAAGAAGTTGAGTTTTGACGATGTTATGGCATTTTGAAGTTTCGACCTATGCCCATATGACGATTTTCAAGCCAGTACGTATTTTTACTTGTCTTCCGACCTCAAATCACGTTTTTAACTTTAAATGTACGATTGATTTAGGGGCAAAACTATGATCAAAAAGCCCTCGCTTTTTAACCTAAGTTCAGTTTTGACGAAGTTATGGCATTTTGAAGTTTCGACCTATGCCCATATGACAATTTTCAGGCTAGAATTTTAACTTATGTTCCGACCTAAGATTTCGTTTTTAGCCTTAAATGTACGATTGATCCACGGGCCAAACTATGATTAAAAAGCCCTCACTTTTTACAAGAAGTTGAGTTTTGACGATGTTATGGCATTTTGAAGTTTCGACCTATGCCCATATGACAATTTTCAGGCTAGAATTTTAACTTATGTTCCGACCTAAGATTTCGTTTTTAGCCTTAAATGTACGATTGATCCACGGGCCAAACTATGATTAAAAAGCCCTCACTTTTTACAAGAAGTTGAGTTTTGCCGAAGTTACGGCATTTTGAAGTTTCTACCTATGCCCATATGGCGATTTTCAGGCTAGAATTTTGAATGATACGATTATTGCCAATATTGCTTTATGTAGTAATAATCTAAATCTAGCTGTACAATACAACATAATTTATTTATTTATTTATTTATTTATTGTCATATTAAGATAAAATATTTTAAGCTTACAATCCTTTTCATATGCTATAATCATTATATAGTACTAAATCATATTCGTGCTTACATTGTGTTTAATTAAGCACGCAAAGGGGTTAAGCATTGTTAATATCGATATATCGATAAGGGAAAATCACCTCTAAAAATCGATTCCAAGGAATTATTAACAGACTATACTTTGGCTGTCAATGCAAAGCAGACAGCTGTCGACAGTCGCCAAGTTCGCACATCAAATTGGGGCAAGAGGATAAAATAAAACTGGCAAAAGAGGTGAGCACATAAAACAATAAAAAATGCACCTGCAACGTCAAACAGTTAATGATACATTCCAATTAGGTTGCTGATCTGGCACACGCACCAAAAACCTCCCGATTAATAGTCACGCAATTAAAAAAACACCAATACAATTACAGCGATTTTCTTGCAATGTCACGTGGCAAGTATAGTAAGCTAAAGGGGCGCAAGCGTATATTTACAGCGCCGAAGGAGCAAGACTACGACTCGCAGCAACAACAACAACAGAGCAGCTCGGCTGAGGATTCGGATGTGGAGTCAACTGATGGTTCGGAGACGGAGGCACGGCATGCCGTGAAGGGCGTCGCCTCACTTATCGCCATCAACAATCCCAATCGTGTGCTCAAGAAAATCGTACAAAAACTAGTGAAAATCAAAATTGATGATTATGATGCCACAAGTGGCGGCGGCAACAAGAACGTGAACGCTGCTGCTGCTGGTGCTGAAGGGGGTGGCAACCTTAAAGCTAATGCCCACAAGCCGGAAATGTTGTCTGGCGTACGCGGAAAGTTTGAATGGTTGAAGAAGAAGTCGCTTGAAAGCTACGCGAAACTCCATCCGGTGGAGGAAACGATTCAGTCAAAGTCGGATCTCGCCCGTCTCGCGCTCATCCGCAAGCAGCGGGAGGAGGCTGCTGCCAAGCGCGAGGCGGTGAAAAAAGCGGCTGCCGAGAGGATGCCCAAGAAGCTTTTCATTCGCGAAGCTAAAAAAAACAACAGAAACAAGCTTCAAATAAAAGAAAATCCAAAAAAATAATAATTATTTTGTTCCTGGATTTGCAAACAATATTTATTAATAATTAAAATGAATATAATTATTATAATTAATAATAAATAATTATATTTTTAATTATAATACACGCATGGACAATAAAATAGGTGCTGCTATTGAGAGTAAATGTTAATTAACTAAAATATAGCAAATATTAGAACTATTTTACATTAGATTTAAAACATGTTCAAAACGTTCAAGGACTTTTGTACACAATATACTTAATATATATATACATATACATATATATATATATTTGCGACTGCTTTGTAACCCCCTGCGCTGCAGTGTTTTCTGGCAGCCTTGAGGCGTTTTTGTACAAAACGCTTGTCGAACTTTCCCAGTGTGCTGGCGACAAAAGGCCAAAAACTTGTCACCAGCTCCTGTCGCGTGTCCTCCGACTGCAACAGCACGACGACTACTTAAACAGCAAGGATAACAAAAGCGCAAAACTAAATCAAAAGACAAAAAGAAATCAATAAATATTTACAATCTACGAAACGACACCCGCGGATGCAATTTGCCCTAGAGAAAGAGAGAGAGAGGGAGAAGATGGATGGCCATAGAAGCCGTGGTCCTCGAGAGAGCTGAAGGCAAAAGTCAAAGTCAGCATTTTCAGCATTTTTAGCGGGTAATTTGAACTGTGCACGCGCAAGAGATGCACATTATTAATTTTGTAAATGCGCGTGTCAAATGTGTCCTACTTAAAATCAAGGTGAGTGAGCTGACTGGGCTGCTGCTCATTAGCAGCAGCGGCAGCAGCAGCAGGACGAAGGACACGTTGTTGTCATAAACGTTGCCATAAACCCATTTGCTGAACCCATCAATGCTACCATTGTTTGACCAAAATGTGCATAATGAGCTGCCACACGCAGTTAATGGCATTCAACAACAGTCGCAGCCTTGACATGCTCAAGGTCGCAAGGACCTCTGTCTGCTATCCTTAGCCTTAGTGTACTTAACTGATTGCAGCTCAAGCCAATTGCCAATTGAGTTATTTTATTGCTCGCTGCTAATGTTTTCATTTCGTTGGAGTTTTCCTCTTTCTTTTTCTTTTTTTCTATATTTTTTTTGTAACTACTTCCGTTGCAGTTGATGTCGTTGTTTGAACCCGCCACTTGGCTCCGTCTGTCAGTTCATCAATCTGGTTGGCTATTCACTGATTTTTGATGTGGCTTCGCCACTAATTCTATGCTCTTGCTTGGCTCGAGTATGTTAGCTATGAGGAGTATGCAGCACTTATATTTCTGAGGACCAAGTATTATCCGTTTACAGTTCAACTTTTTACATAACATAACTTCGACTGGCCAGCTACATGGAGTAGGCAAAATATATGTTAGTTCCTTTGTAATATTTGTAATCCTTTAAATATCTACTGAACTACTTTCATACTTTGATCAGTCTCAAATAAGTATTAATGTTAAATTAAACTTTAACTTCAAATGATATCTTATATTCTAATCTGTGCTTCTTGTGAATAGCCTTTCATCACAGTGTATTTAATGCTTCGTTCGGTTTGCAGTGCAATCAATTGTTTATTGTTGTGTTTACTTTGTCGCCTGAGGCCTTTAAATTTATTGTCATAGTCGCATAAAGATGAAACATTCATTTGCTGTGCGCTTTGTTTAGAGACAGAAAGATGCATTAAAATGTGTGCATCATCGTAATATGCGCTTTGATGTTCTTCCGCCGGCAACGAGTCTTTAACCACCTCTCTCTAGTCATCCAGCTCCCCAGCACCCTCCCTCAAACCCCCACCATTACTACTCTGTCATATTTTTTACATTTGTTTTGTAAAAAGGCTCAACTCGTCAGGCAATTACGCAGATTATTTGCACAAATTACGCATGGCAAATTATTTCTACATATTTTATTTGATTTTGTTTTTGTTGCGTAAGCACGCGAACTGTGACAACCTTCCAGGGAGCCTACACTTGATAATATATAGGCTAATGCATACCCTGCACAGTTTTAAGATTTGTATTCATATGTAAACCTTCAGAATTGAAAGTTAACAGACTCCAGTTTTTTCTCAATTTCAAAGTTATTTAATTGACTTTTAACATAGACATACTTAAGGCAGTTTCTGATATATATTTGGAAAGTTTCTACGAGTGTCAAAGGTTTAGAGGGTATGCATAGGTTTAGCATTGGCATTGATGGTCACTTCTATTGTGCTTGTTTTAGTTGTTGACGCGTAACAAATTGCTAATAACTTGATTATACGTCTAATGGACGCAATTCTCTCATGCCTTTTACATAAATATACTTTCTCCACATATATACACATATTTACCTATGTGTGTGGCTATGCTTTGTTGTGTCGACCAACCCCTAAAATGATTTCATATTTTTACTGCCTGCCGCATATAACCTGTCATAATTATGTGCAATTTGGTGCCGCATCAGTGGCATGCCCCTTCAATTGCCAGCCCACCTAGAGGGAGCACCCTTTCTCTCTTTCACTCAGTCATCAAAGCAACTTGACGACGACCACATGAAAGCGACAGAGGCGAACATAAACATCTACTTAATGATTTCCTATACAGCTCGTTATATTCTCTCTTTCTCTCTATATATATATATATGTACATATATATATATGCAATATATCTTTTCATTCTTAAGTCCCGCGCGCTGCTCTCATTGTTGTGTTTACATAGTAAATTTATACTTTTTACTACTTGTTTCCATTATTTTTAGTAGTTAATAAACAGTCGCAAAACAACATTCCACATGTGCACGGCACATTTCTCTGCGCCGAGCAGAGCCTCAACTTCAAAGTCGCCACAACACACACAGAAATACATACACACACAGCAACACACACACACGCCCAGAAACCACAACAGAGGAAACCATAGCGCGATCTTCAGGCGATCTCCAGACTGAAACAGCCCAGACAGCTTGGCTGCAATGCAGCAGAGCAAACATTGTTGAATACAAATTACCCCCTTAAGGATAGGGGTATTACACTGAGCAGATTTCATTTAGATACAATTATCTTATTAACTTATGGAATATGTTTACTATGCTCTTGAAATACTTACTTCAATAGGCAATCGAGCCGGGTAAACCTTTTAATGTCAACCCAAACTCAACCTTATTTTAGTAGACTTGCATCAGCTTTAGTGAAGTTTGCAATGCATGAAAGAATACAAGAATATATATATATAGATATATATATATATATATATATAGCTGAACATCCATTCAGCTGTCCATCTCTCAGTTTCTATTTGGACTACAGACCTCGATTGTTGTTTGATTTTCTCAGTGTATATAACATATCCTACACTTGAAACTGGCTGCCAGCACTTTACTTTCTCAAACATATCACATAACACACACGCAGACACTCTCACAGACACATTGGAAAATTAGCAATTACATATCGACACCCAGAAAAATGTTCGGCAATAATTTTCCCACACACGTTTGCTCGTATCCAAAAAGAAATGTTCCAGTCATAAAACTGACAAGTGCCAAACTCAGGCAAACATCAAAGTGGCAGCCGGGCAGCAAACAACCACACTTCTGCGCCCACCTCGCACCAACGTGCACCACTTTTGTGGCACGTACACATGTGGCAATAATGCGGCAAGTGCAACATACTTGCAAAAATTGTCATTTGTTGTCAATAATTTCAATGAGAGGCACACAAAAAATATAAATCGAGAAAAACCAAGCACACAAAAAATTTCCCATCAAATTTCATACATATATATATGTATGTATATATATTTTGGTGGTTGGCGTTAAGAGTTGCCTGGGAGAATGCTTCGAAATCGCTTAACGATGTGAACACACCTCCGCACACATCACACACACACACACACACACACACACACACCACATACACACTTGCAGTGCATATGTTCATTTATTTGTCATGAGTGTTGCCAATATTCGCAGCAGCAAAAAATTTGTTCAATTGGTGCAGCACTTTGAAGGAAAAGACACATTTTTTGTTGGATTTGCGCTTAAAGTATTCTTTACTTAAAATATATAAATTTAGTTTAAATATAATTGTTCTTAAATAAACCTTACAGGAATAAAAAACTGTCTGTAAAAACATTTTAAAAATTATCTCAAATTGAGTTTTTTCTTAGTATTATTTTATTTGTTTTTTAATAAGCTGAGAAATCTGCTCATATTGTTATTTTTGTGGAACAAAATTCAAAATGCCAACTAAATAAATACAATAAAATAAAATTGCTTAACTATCATTTGACGTCTTTGTGGGCGTTTGCGCTTTTTGAATGGGGGCAGGCCCCTCCCCCAATTTACTGAGCTCCAACTGAACTCTGAATTATTCGTCGTCGTCGTCTTTATGACTTTGCCAACTTGTTGAAGTCATCATTATTTGTTGTTGTTGTTGTGCTCTGGTTGAAAATGATTTAAATACATATCGATCTCTTCGTATTTGAATAATAAATGAATTATAAATAAAATTATATATAAAATACGGTAAATTGCTGCATTCAAGTTGTTTCCTATCAAGGTTGGAGTCTAACTTTATATATTCATATTTTGAAATGCATGTTCTGATTTAGATCAATTCCAGCCTGTTTACAGGGTATCCCCTAGCCTGTCAGCTGGAACTTTTAGAATTGATGATTACTTTTTTTTGCAAGTAGTTTTTTTTTCTATAAAAACGTTATTAACAAAAGGTTTATATGTTTTTTTATGTCTCGTCTTTTGTAGTCTCAAAGCGATGCGATATTCTGGCCAAGCCCATTGAATGTCGATTTTGGCCTGGCTTTCCACACGTACACATAAAGCACACACACATAAATCATTTGCCGCTTAAGCTTTTGTTATGACTTCAATTTTTTTCGTTGTTTTTTTTACGATTTTAGCATATTTTAAAATTAAACATTTTAAGATTCGTGTTCAACCCGCAGATTTTTACAACTTACCTTGTTTTCTCTTTCCCTCTCTCTCTCTCTCTCTCTTTCTCTCTCTCTCTCTTTTTCTGTAGTTTTCCAGCAGCTTGTGCTGCTAATGAAGTGTTGCATAGCTTTTCGATATTATGATTGTTGTTTTTGTATTTCATTATGCATATTTATGCGTGTTGTTGGTGTTGCAGTTCCCCAACTTCCTCCCAAAACTGACTGCTCCTCAAGGCGTAACTTGAGCCGATTCCTAAAGGAAATTACATATGCATAACTATACATAAATGTATATATATTTAAAAGAGCTTACAACATTTTCTGTTTCTGTTTTTTGCTTGTTGTACAAATTGTATTCGACGCTTTAAACATTTTGTTTGCTGTTATTGTTGTTGTTGTTGTTGTTGCAGCCTGCTCATATATCTGGCATATCGCATATCTTATGCTTATCTGCATTCAATGGCAACGTTTCATCAAAACGTCAACGTATATCACATAGAAATTAATAAATTTCAACCTGGCCAATGCAAATATAAAAATTACAACAAAAAAACCCTCACGAAATGTTCGAATTTATTATAGCAACATTTTTCTTTTGTTTAACTAGCGTATATCACAGAATTTATGGGAATTTATTAGCCAACAAATAGAAAAACTCTTTCGCATTAATTTGAAATGTGAAATTTTTGTGATTTATTGAATGATTTTTTATGTTTAAATTGAGAAAAAGTAAGATTCAATATATGTATATAGTAAGTAATGTACTTTTACTTTAAATGTTATGATATAGACAGACATATATAGATATATAAATAAATAGTTTATCTAAGCTTTACACACATTTTTGTAGCTTTCAAATTCATTTGCCATAAATACATTTCAACAATGAAGCACAAATCCCTGGACAGTTTGGTTTTTTGGTTTTGCCATAAAGTCACACATTATGCACCCAACATTTAACTGGATACACCCATGTGGCAGATAGTAATTTGCCACTAATTCCTGCTAGCTGCGGCAGCAAAGCCAAACCCCACAAAAATAGCCAATTGTCTTGAATGCTAAGCCTTTTAATCAATTGCCAAAAGCAAAAACAAACAAAACACACAACAAGAAACAGTTTAAGGGCAAGTGCTGAACTGCAGCATACCCTGTAAAAAAATCAATAGTCGTACTGTTTCTCAGCAACTATTTCATTGTACAGAGTACTAAATACACTCTGAATTATTTAAATTAGTTTCTGTTTTCTGAAAACCAAAAATGTAGCTAATTGTCATATAATTCACACTGATTGACAGGAAGATACTTCTTAAGATTATTAAAGACATTTTTCAGTCAAAGTCTATCATATTCTTTTGAAATCATCATCACTTAGAACGGGGTATTCCCAAGCCCAGGCAAAGCAGCACATTTACGAATTAAACGAGTGTTATTTTCGTCAGACGTTGACCACTAGGATTTGGGGGACCGAAAGAGTTTCTTATTTAGAGCAGCATTAAATGCTCAGCAAAGGGACACAATGGGATTTACTTTTTGAGTAGTGGCTACAAAACTGAAATCCCCTTGCCGACCGGGCAAAGTGCTTTCAGTGCCAACCTCAACGGGCTCACACGCCACAAAAGACTTTGGCCAATAAAACGCCTCGAAAACTTTATAATATTAAAATCAATTTTCCACATCGCAAACATAATTATGGAGGCGGCCAGAAGCAGTAGTGAGGGGGGCGTGGTTGGACAATTTTGCCCAATTTTGTGCTTGCCTTCTAGAAAATTGATTTCTGTTGCATGTGTGTAAAATGATTGTATACATATTTGAATATTTAATGAATGTTTCTTTCGATTCGGCATTCGACAAGAGGAATGACAAAACGTGGCAGACAGCGGGGCCAAAGGTGGGCAGTCGAGGAGCGGAGCTTGAGGGGATAGAGATTGAGCCTCAAGACGTCACACGTAAATGCAATATGACAAGAAAATTGTTAATGATATATGAGTTTTTATACCCATCCACACACACACACACACACACACACATTCATACTCGAGCGGGCCATCAGTCCAGTGTCCACTGTGTCCATCTATGTAATTGATTTCCTCGGCTCTGGTCTGTCATTTATTCCCCCTTCTCACTCAGTGGCAGGCTTGACAGTTTTCTTTGACATGTTTCAGACTGCATGTGTGTGTGTGTGTTTGTGTGTGTGCTGTGTGTGTTTATAAAGTCATTACCAGGCGACAGGCCCCAACTATTATAATGCTATATATCCATCGAACCCCTTAGATCTGTACTTAGCACTGTAAATAAAACTGAAGTTTTTATAAAAAATCCTGCTTAGATTTATTTTAACACATTTTTTTACTAAAATCAAATTTTTTTTATAACAAAAGAAATTTAAATAAATTATAAATTTTGTATTATATATATTAATTAAAATAACATTAAACAGAAATAAAAATAAATTTTTATTATTATTATGATCATATCTACCTCCACCTTTCGCTCCCTCTCTGTCTCTCCGAAGCTTAACCCATTTGTTTACTGTGTATTTGTCTATGATGACAGTGTCGAATTTTAACTTATCAACTTTTTCTGCAATTTCATTTAATGACAAAAAAAGAAGAATAAACAAATGAATTAAAACAAGAAAAACAATAAATTCTACAAATTTGCACTTGACTAGCGGCAGGGGGGTGTAGGGCGGAGTAGAATTGAAGTGGTGTGGAAGGGTGGCAATTGACATGGTGGCAAAGTCATGCCAGAGGCGCAGGTGAGAGGCACATGTCGGGACAGAGGCACAGGTTAGAGGCAGATGCCGTGGCAGATGCAGAGGCAGTGGCAAAGGCTCAGAGACCCGCAGAGACTCATCGAATCGCTCATTGCCCAATGGGGCTCACGTGGCAGCTGCCGTCGCACGTGCCGCATAATGTTGCCAGTGCTGGCGCAGTGCTGCCGCAGTGCTGGAGTGTTTCTGCCACGTTGCTGCCCAACGATGCCGTTAGGGGCCAAAACACTGTTTGCCTGGTCATGTTCAGGTTAATGATTGGGGCGTGGCAGTGGCGCGTTTATTGCCCAGTTCAGTTTCTGAATGTCATCCCCCCAAAACAATCACAACAACAAAAGCAGCAGCAGCAGCAACAGCAGCAGCAGCAGCAGCGGCAGCAGCGGCAGCAGCAGCAGCATAAAGTGTGATAAGGGAAAAATGTATATAAAACAAATTTGAAAACTTGAAGAAGAAGAACGAATTATTGCAAGCGTTGGCAGCTGAAATATTGACAATTTATTGAAGCTCAAAAATGCTCTTTAGTCTTTCTAAGACATATAAAAGAAAACATTGATCTTAGTTAATCTTGATTCCACTTATTTAAATTTAACTAATATGGGAAAATTCATGTTTAAGTCACAGCTTAAATTCGAAAAATAAACTTTCTCAAAATTATCGTAAACACTCTCTTTAAAGGCAATTCGATTCACATTATTTCATATTAGCCTAGCGAGTATCCAGTTAATAATCACATTGCTTCCTTTCTGATACCCTGGAATTGTATATTTTATTGGAGTACACAAATCAATGGAATATTAAGTAACTCCGCCCGCCAATTAAGTGCCTCAAATATTTACAAACGCCCCAAAAATTAAATATTTTGTCCCTGTTTTGTGGCGCCCCTTGACACTTAACCTCGACTGCTTGTCTCCCCGCCTGTCTGCCTGACAACGCTGATTTGTGGGCGTATGTAGATGGGGCATGACAAGTGGGTTGGGTGGCATATCCACCAAAAGAGAGAGAGAGAGAGAGGGGGAGAGAGAGGGAGAGAGTGGGAGAGTGGAAAGAAGTTGCAGACACATTCACAGCTGCTCTTCGCTTCCATGTGCTGTGTCGCATCATTCAATTTACATTCAAATTAAAATGAAACGCCAGAAGGAAGCAGCAACAATTTATGCCAAGGCAGACAAAGTTATGCACCCCCAATCCCCCGTAAAGTCCCCTCCTTAGCTAACATTAGTCTGCTGCTCCCCTTCGCCTTCCCTCTCTTTCTCTCTCCGACTCTCCCCCTCTCTGTCTCGTTACGAAATGAGTTTGTTTGTTTTGACACTGGAACTACGTGGATCTTCGGCGGCCTTGCTTATAAATTAGCTGCGGGAAAGTTTGACATACGCCTACACTCAGAGAAAAGCGCTGTGCTCAACGAGCTCTATTTTCAGCATAATATTCTTTAAATTAAAAGCTAAATCAGCAAATTCCTCAATAAAATTATTCGTTTTAATACTTACCATATTATACTGTTTAAGCCAAAACTTATAATCGATATATTTTTTTCTGAGTGAATGCTGTTGTCCTGTTGTTGTTGTTGCTGATTACACCAGCTCCTGTATAGATCGCTGATAGCCTAATGTTTTGTGTGTTTGTTTTTTATTTTGTGATTAGTTCGTAATTAACTGATAGACAGCCAAAAAGAGATCGTCGGCGTTAGATATCGGGGGCAGTACTTAAATAAACTAAACTCGGGGTCGCGCTAGGTGCCAGATAGACAAATGTTGATAGCACCTTTTCATATATATGTATATATATATATATATATGTGTACATATTAAAACACACATTTATGTATATAATTTGGCCTTTACTTCAATAACTTACCCAAATAATTAGACAAAGTGTTTTATTTTGTTTGAGATCTTTATCCCAATGCACATTAAAAGTTAATTTCTTTATAATTGGAGTCTTGTGGCTGTGTGCCTCACTTTGGTGGTGGTTGCCTCTATGTGCATATTTGTACACATATGTACATATGTTGCATATAGTTATCAAATGATCAGGCAATCATTTCGATTAGTTCCAGCGCCAAGCGAGTCGGGCAATAGTATTCGATGATTTATGCCGAGTATCTTTTAAAACCAAACAGAAACTTTCAATACAATTTGGTTACGCTTATCCACACCAGAAGTCGAGGCAGCAGACACCAACCATCGATCTATCTCAAACAGTCACCGTCAGCAGTCCACAGACAGCAGTCAGCGTATCAATCGAGAAATGAGAAATAGGAATTTCACTTTGAGTGACCATGAAAATGCATTCGTTAAACATGTTTTCCCTTCCCCTAACTGCCTCACTCCTCTCCTCTTCTCTCTTCTCGTTCAATTGGTTCTGCTTGCAACGCGTCGCTGCCAACGCAGGAATTGCGCCTATGGCTACACTTGTGTCTTGTGGAGCAAGGATCCCCCTGCACGATATATGCCAAGTGAGCAGTAGTGTGACGAAGCAAGTGCAGACGTGTGAGAAATTCCCACTTTTGTTGCACAGGATATTTGCCTAGTTGCCCAGTCAAGTGCTTTTTACCAGCTGTACCCAAATTGAATTGCTGGGAAATGTGTCGAGTTGCAAATGAAAAAAGTAATAAAAATATTATTTTTCTACTTTATTCGACTACTAAAATTAAATCTTTATCTGCAATTCAACGCCCAAGAACATTTCAAAATAAATAAGCAATGTTTTTTTTTTTTTGTTCACATATTTAAATTTTTATTGTTTATATTTTTGTTGTGTTTGTTGTTGTTGTTGTTTTGTTTAATAAATTTTGTTTTTTAATATTTTTTGTTTTGTTTTTTGTTTGCTCACATTGATGAAACATATATTATTATTATCCTTTTTGGGTTTTGTTTTTGCTTAAGCTTAAATTATAATTCTCATATAATATAAATAAAACTAACTGAAGCGTCTATGAATTTATGTTAATACTAGGAATATATATATATATCTTCTTTTTTTTTTTTTTTATGTCAAGCATAACTAACATTTAGTGTACGCAAAGATGAAGCATTTTTTATAATTTATATATTTTTTTATGATTTTTGAAAATTTTGCTTGTTTTTTCAACTTTACACTGAGATGAGTTTTCGAACAACATTTAAACACTTTTTACAATACAATTTGTTAACTAATATACAGAAAATTTGCTAAATTTGTTTTGGGGCTGTACATGGATTGGAAAATGTTCATAATATTTAACAACAAAAATGCAAAAGGGAGCGAGTTAGAGAGGGAGAGTGACAGAGTTGAAGAGAGAAGGGGAGAGTGAAATATAACAAATAATTTACAACATTTATGCCCGTTTTCTCAATCAAAGTTCTAAACAAATTTATGCTTTTGAATTTTGTCAAAGTTTAATTATATTTAAAATGCGAAATTTGTGTGAAATTTTGTAAAAGCAAAAATGGAGTCTAAATTTTGGGCAATACTTTTTCCAGAGTTTTAACATTGAGATAACGAGCCTTACTTTTTTCTTCATTATTATTTTTGTTTGTTTTTGGATTAATACTGTTTTTGTGTGTGTGTGTCGGGGGGAGTCGTCTTTCAGCTTTAGTGGGCGGGGCTGCGCGAGGCGTGCGCTGAGGGCGAACCCGCCGCTGACTGAATCGACTGCTGCTGCTGGTGGTGTTGCTGCTGCGAAGGCGGCGCTGATTGCGCCGGCAGGTGATACGGGCTGAAGCGCTGATATTGACGGGGTCGCATATCGGGCGAGGGTGATCCCGAGGAGGAGGTCGTCGACGACGGCGTCGAGGCGGTGGGCGGCGGCGGAGGAGTCCGATTGGCGGCCATTGCTGCAGCGGCGGCGGCCGCAGCTGCCTGAGCCTGCGCTTGCGCTTGAGCTGCAGCTTGGGCGGCTGCCGCCTGCTGATTGGCGCTGGCCAGAAAACCGGCGGTTAGTTGCGGCCATTGCTGCTGGAACATGTGAAAGGCGCCTAGGCCGGGGGGTGGATGGGGTGCCTGGGCGGCTGCCTGATACATTTGGGGCATCATTAGTTGCGCATACGGGGAGTTGCTGCCAAACATTTGCAGATGCTGGCGCGCCTTCTCGAAAAGCGCCATCGAGGCGGGATCGGCGGCACCCTGCTGTGCCGCAAACTGTTGCATCAATGGATCCGGGAATAGACGCAACGGAGATCTGAGCTGTTGCTCCAACAGCAACGCCTCCATTGGATCCCGATCAAAGTCCGTGAGGCGCGAGGAGTCGCGAAATCCTTTGGCAAACGGATTCGAATCGATTTTCAATTTGGTTATCAGCTGATTCTGATACGCGGTCACCGCTGTAAACACAGTCTCGGGGAACACATAGGTCTTGTGATCGAGCTCCTGCATCTCTTTGGGTGTGCTCGGTATGCTCTGGCCATGCGACAAGCGCACCAGGTGAACCCTTGGCTGATAGCGATGCATCGAATTGAGCACAATCTAATGAAGGGAGAGAGAGAGTGGGTGGAAGAGGGAAGAAAATGGTGATGTTAGTTGAGTGTGTGGAAAGAGTTGGGGAATGTGAATGTGAAAATAGTACCTAATAAGTGATTATAATCTATCATTTTGTAACTATTTATTGATATTTCCCAACCATGTGCTTAATATTTTATAAACTATTGAAAAAAGATTACTACTTGCTGTGAACGAAATGTTAAAACAATCAACAAATTTATAGAAATTCCCCAATGATATTTTTAAATACAGATTAAAAATCAAATCTTAAGCCATATAAAACTGAAGCGCAGACTCCAACATTTTGAAAATATTCTCAAATGAATTAATTAAATATTTTGTATTTAAATGCATAGGGAATCTTTAGCTTTAGCTGCTGATTCATCAAAGTTTATGCAAGTTCTTTTCATTTCGATTCTCGCACAATTATCAATCATTTAACACTCGTCTATCGCGCCTACAATCTCCAATGAGAGAGAGAGAGAGATGTGTGTTGTCTGCTCTCAGCTTGCAGCGTTGCAACTCACCTGTCCGTTCTTATCCATTTCGTTATTAGTCAGCTTGACCTTCTCAAAGGAGATAACTTGTTTGCGCAGCGCCTCGCAGCTGAAGGGGCTGTCGGGATGGGAGTAGAGGCGAGCCGGAGGCGCTGGATCCGCCTTGCCAGCCACCAGCCACGCGGACCGATGATATGCATAACGATAGCGTTTCGAGTCCATTGGTATTATGTCCAGCAGCACCGCATAACGATCCGCCGGCTGAACCTGCCGCAACGGACCCGAGAACGAAACGCGCACCGTGGGGAACATGCGTCTAAAAACGAGAAGATGACGAAAAAAGACGCAGATTTTTGTTAAAGGAATGCTTGAAAATATTCACTTTTTGTTTGTTATTAATTAAAGTCGTAAAGAGTGGAAAAAAAGAAGAAAAAAATACAACTAGTAATGCGTTAATTTATAACCCTCATGGAAAATATTACTTTTACTATTATTAGATTTTGACTTTTCTTTTTCTTTTTGGGCTATGCTGTGACAAGTGCAGACAAAAGCGGGCCACAAAACTCTTTAGCGCTGTGGCATCCTGTGGTTTTAATGTGCCCTAAGCCTGCGTGTGACATAACCTGGTTCAGGTCGATGGAAGGGACCAGGGGACCGCCCTGATTGTCAACGGACAGACTGTCTGTCTGGGAGCGATATATATATATATTGCTAAGGTGTGATTTTTACAATATCATTAAAACATAGAAACAGAGAGAGAGAGAGGGAGAGAGCAGCAGAGTGTGTCTCTCTCCTGGGCCCTTTAACTAGTTCACTCTGTGTGGTCACAGTTTGGGAGCTGTATACATATATTTAGGTGTGGACAACCCGTGGTTATTGTAGGACTTGTCCTGATTTCTTTCGCCTGCTGACAACTGCTACGCCCAGAAAGAAAAAAAGTGTTTACACCTAGAGAAAATACACACGACTTGTATTGTGTGGCGCAGCTAGAGCACAGGTAGATCGAACCTGAGATCCTTATGAGTAAACTACAGACCGCACATGGCTAAATGGCCAACTTCTGCCTTGTTTTTCGTCATTTGTCACAGTTTTCTGCTTGAAATTTGTGTTGACACTGCAAAAATTTGGCATGCTAGTTGCGAGTTTTTGTTGAGGAAAGTGGAAGCAAATGCATAGAAAAGTGTGAGGAAAATAAGAATAGGAAAAATGTTGCTAGCAACATCTGCTTAGGTCATTAGCATTATGTACAACTTGTGCAAATGTTGTGGAAATTTACCAAATGAAAAATTACTCATTTTTCTCGCTGGAATGCAATCAAAAATATAATTTTATAATTTCCTTTGCCTTTGGTTTGATTATAATATTGAAAAATATTGCTAATATTGAAAGGAGTGTTTTTCTTTTATTATTCAATTTGGCTAAATCAAATATTTAAAATATATTTTGTATATTATTTTCTCTCTTGGAAAATGTTGCAAAAATCTTCTCTTCGTCTTCAATGACAGATCTCCAATAAATCGAATAGAATAAAAATTGAATATTATTTATTATGCTGGCTGCCATCTTAAATATTGCGCTTAATTTTTAACTCAAGTGAATATTAATAATCTCTTTCACAGCTAGTAAAGAGTCGCTTAAAAATGGTGCACGATTTGCAGGCATGATATGAAGTTTAAAAGCAGCCTTTCACCCAACTAACTCAACTAACTCATCCATCTAATTCAATTGGTAACAGAAATCAATTACTAGCTGAGCTAACTTTCTTCTGTCAACTGAGCAGCGCTTAGCCATTTGTATGTTTAGTTAACTGGAAAGCTAATGATTAATTCAAGTACTATACTTTCTTAGGGGTTTTTTTGTGTTTTATAT
Source organism: Drosophila nr. medialis 2 BK-2023a (assembly GCA_035044325.1). Taxonomy (NCBI): domain Eukaryota; kingdom Metazoa; phylum Arthropoda; class Insecta; order Diptera; family Drosophilidae; genus Drosophila; species Drosophila nr. medialis 2 BK-2023a. Next base: position 2,503,656 of record JAWNMH010000394.1, read on the forward strand.
TTTATTGTTTTTTGCTTACCTTCCCGTTTTGGTGATGATCATTTCGGTGCCCAGTTCGTGAAAGCGATCCCACAGCTCTTTGGTCTCCAAATGGCATTGCACCGGCTTCAGATCATCACAATTACACGAACCGACAATTTTGGGTGCCTTCTGCACCGGTTCGGGTGTCAAACGCTCCTCACTGTCCTCCGTTCCGGGCGATTGTGGCGGCGTCGAGCAGCGTCCTTGGCTGCTAGTTGAACTTGTGTTCAGCTGTGATTCGCTGTTATTATTATTATTGTTATTATTGCGGCTCTTGATGTGTGACACACTGTGATTGTTATTATTGTTGTTGTTGTTATTGTTGTGGTTGTTGTGGTTGTTGTTGTTGTGGCTGTGATGATGATGATGATGGTGGTGGTGGTGGTTCAAGCGACGCGCCTTCGTTGGCGGCTCCTCAGCATCGCTGCAGTCGACAACATCCACATCGACCTCATCCTCAATCGAAATGGGACCTAAGAAGTGAAACAAAAGGCAAAAAAATGTTTGTCGATTAAAATCACATTTGCGGCAAATTGAATTGGAAGCAACATGTTGCTAATTGCAGCAGTTGTTGCTGCTGCTGCTACTGCTGCCTAGCAACAAATGTTGCTGCTCACTTTCAATTAGCTTCACTCTCTCTCTTTCTCCGTCTCTGTCCCGGTTGCTGTCTCTTTCTTTGATTGCTGCAGACAGTTCGTCGTCAACGATTTCCGCCTCGACAAATAAAGTTAACAAAAATCGAGCTGCAGTTTTTTTTTTTGTGTTGCGTATTTATTTATTTATTTTTTTTGCAGCAGTTGCAATTTTTTGCGTCTCAAGGTAAAAAGTATATAAAAAACAAATAATAATAATTGAATTTGTTTATAGTTCATTTGACTGCTTAAAATGCATAAGCTCATGTCTTTACTAAATGAGCAACCCCCTCCCCACCCTCCCCTCCAGCCTTTGCACCCACCGAGCTCAACTCCAGCTGTTTTGTTGGCTGTTAAAATGCAAACTCAGCAAACACATAAAAAAATATTTTTGTATTCAGTTCGATTATTGTTTTTGTTTTATTCATTTATGCATAAGACTTTGATAATAACAACAACAACAAAAAAACAATGTTCTGCTTTGCCGTCGCTGATTTTTGCGCCTCGTAAAAATTATTAACAATCTTGATTTTGTTTTATTTTGTTGCCAAGCCAATTAACATAATTTTGTTGTCTTTTGTGTGTGTTTTTTACTTGATGCCAATAATCAAAAAATTAATATTCAAATTTAAATACTGTATTTTGAAAGCCGAAATCTAGTACAAAGTGCTTTAAGTGCCTTTGACGAGCTCTGACTGATGATTAGCTCCCCTTCCCCAACACTTTAATTGCATTTGCCGTCGGCTGCTGCTCTAGAAACGAGTTTTTTTTTATGCTTGACTTTTAATTGTCAATAACAATTAATAAAATCTTGTTTTCTTTTGCACTGTATTATTTTATGACGTTTTTTTTTCTGTTATTTTCAACAAGTTTGCGAATATTGTCGAACAATTAGATTGTGTGTGGAAGTTAAAAGCGATTACAAATTCACAGTTAAGATTGTAATTACTTCACAGTTAATTAATACTCGAGCACTGACAAATCTTGTAAGCCGACGGCATTTAATCTAAGTGACCCATTAAGCTGCACTTTGATATTTTTATTTTTTATTTTTATTTTTTATTGACATTTTTAAAGCACAGTTCAACTTTGGCCATTACCTTTTAGGCTAATTGATACGAATGTCAAATTGATCTCTGCTTGAGGCAACTAGTTACTATTTTTTATCACTTTTCTTTTGTCTAATTAACTATTAACTAAAAGCTAATCAATTTAGATTTGAGCTTTAACTAAGTAGCAACATATTAATGAAATCTTAAATCTTAACCTTTAGCAAAATGAAACTTTTTAGGTGAAGGTATTATAATCGACGAATGTTGTATTAAAGTACAAAATGGATCTGCAAGTCAATTTTTAAGTCAATTTTCAATAATTTTTAACAAAATATTGCCAAAAAAATTGCAACGAAAATGTTTTCAATTATTGAAGTATTTCTGATAAAAGTGTAAAATGTAAACTGAGTGAAAATTAAAGTTTTACCATGCAAGTATTTAATTTTAAGATGAAAACTTCAAAATTGAGCACAAAAGCTAAAATATTGGAGTTTCTCTAGCTTTTTTTAAGCCAGCAAATTGATTGGTGAATAAATACAAATTTATATTTTTAACTTATTTTTTTTTATATTGGCCTTAACATTATTGGAATTAATTTAAGGTCGCATCGCTTTTTTTTCAAACATTTTTACATGCTGCAACAAAGTATTTTAACTTTGTCTTTAAGCTGTGAAGTGGAATATCCCCCATACTCCCCTTTCACCTCCTCAACACACTACATTCCTCTATTTACAATCTTTTTCTTCATCTTCTTCTTGATGATTGTTACTCACTTGCACTGCGAATGGAGGACTCGCGACTGGAGGCATCCTCGCGTGCCATGATTGCCGCAATGGAGAAATCCGTTGCGGAGCCGGCGGCACTTTTGCTATTGGCTGTTGTTGTTTGTGTTGTTGTTGTTGTTTGTGCTGTTGTTGTAGCTCCTGCTGCTGCTGTTGCAGCAGCGTTGTTGTTGGGTGGCGCAACGGCAGAGACGCCATTGCATAAATACGGATGCGAACCGACCAACATTTTGAGTATTTTCTGCTTTTTATTTTCTACTTGTCAGAGCTAAAGAGAGTTTTGCAAAATTGTATCTTTTTTTTTGTTAATTTTTTAATTGTTAGCACTTCTTTGGCAGCACTTAGAAATTGTGCTGATGCATTTTTGATATAACGGTAAATGCACACATATAAATATACATATATATATATAAGCACACACACACGCACACAGATGTAGAGAGAAACAGTCGAACGGTAATTGTTAAGTTGACGCGAAAAAATGCATTCGAGCGCAGCGCGGATTAAGTATGTGCGCAACGCAAGACAGGCGACGACGAACTGAATTCTCTGTGTGTTGGAAATATCGTTGAGGGAACGAACGAACGAACGTCTTTTGGCTTAGACGACACGCACACACACATATACACACAGGCAGACAGGCAGCGACGGCAGCAGCAACGAATGGCAGCGGGAAACCAGTTTTCCCAATTTGAACGCATGCAAGTGCAAGTGAACCAGCGTTAGCAACTTGACGTTGGCCGACACACAAGCGTGAGCAGTTGCGCAGCACTTGCAGCGAATTCAGCTGGAAGCATACACAAAGAGAGTGATATAGCAGGGGTTGTGTGTGTGTGTGCGCAAGAGCGTGACAGCCATTAGGCAGACATGCGACTGTCATTGCACTCGCACGCATGCGCTTCTGCCCTGCTTGCTGCCTGCCTGCTCTGGCTGAGTGGGAGTGGGAGTGTTGACGGCCACTCAGAGCAGCGGCCGCCGCCGCCGCAGCGATGAGCAGCAGAGAGAGAAACACGACGCGACGTCGTCGTCGTAGTCGTCATAACTCATTTACAATTAAAAATGTCGGCGCTTTTGCACTCGCTCTCGCTCTAGCACATTGCGCATTGGGCCATTTATGATGTGCAAACGTTTTGCTTGCGGTTTTTCATGTTGCCCTTTGTTGTTGTTCCTGTTGTTGCTGTTGGTTTTTAGACAACTTTTCGCCGTTGTCGTCTCTTGTTATCTTTCTGCCCGGCCTGTTGTCGCTGCTGTTGGTGCTGCCGCTGCTGCCGGCTGCGGGCTGCTGTGTATTATTGCTGTTGTTGTTGTTTTTTTGGGCCTTTCGTTTCGCTTTGATTCCAACACGTTCCGCTTTGCCATCGTTTGAGTGAGTTTTTAGTTTGAGTTATTTTTGCTGCTGCTTATTTTTCGTTGATTTATTCCCCTCTTGTTTTTTTTACTCACTGCTATTTTTTTATGCTTTTGCTCCCCATTCAATCCTTTCGTCTGTCTGTTAATTAGCAACAGTTGCAATTCCCCTCTTGCTTGCTTCCCTTTTTTTTATCTCCTGTTCGAGGACCTTTTTTCAAGGTTAAAATTCTGCCACTTGTTGCAAGCGCTTTGTTTTTAGTGGCGTTTTTTAAACAACTTATGTAATATATATATTTTTTTTTATCAATTTTAATTCACACCTTTGTTTCTACGTGTTCCTGCTATTCGAGGCTCTCACGTACACACACACACACATACACACTTAACAGTGACTAAAGTTCAGAAAACACATGTTCACAAGTTAAGCATTCAAATTTAATGATTAAACATATTTACGTGCCTTTTAAGCTAAGAATTTCATTAATATTTCCGTGCAGTCAAAAATGTATTTAAAATGCGAGAATAAACATTTAAAATATTTATTTAAATGTTATTTGAAAGAAATGAAAATATAAATATTTATATAAGATACATAAAGTACTAATTATGAAATATAACAATTATTAAGAGATAAGAAATTAATTAATATATCTGTGCACTTAAAAAAGAAAAGAGCATTCAAAATATTTACTTCGATATTGTTATAGAAAGGAAAATGGGAATATTTGTGTAAGATATACAAATAATTAAATTAATAATAAAATAGAATAATAAAAATTATATTAAATGAACAAAATAAACCTTTTTTTGCCATAAGTGGATTTGAAAGCAAATTAGGCAATTTTTAAAAGATCGATTTTCCTTCGAAATTCAAGAAAAAAATGCATTAAGGTTCCAATTTGAAATGATTTTGAAATTTTGTGCATTTTCTTTACCTTTTCTTTCGTAATTCGAATAAGAATTGTGTAAGAAATTTCCATTGGCATAAGTTTGATCAAATTGGATCTTTTCTCAAAGAAAAATACATTTTGAACAGTCTCTAGAATAATACGTAATTCATATTAAAATTATACACCCAAAGTGTGTTTTTTGAGGACAAGCGAAAACTTCTCTCTTTTCTTGGAATTAGTCAGTATTTATTTAAATTATTGGGTGTACAAAATGTATTATTCGGAAAGTCGGAAATAGTTTGAAATACGTGCCTATTGAACTGCCATTGAAATATGTTTTTGAAATTGTGCATTACATGTTATAAACTTGATTACACTCTGCACACGAAAACATTGCAAAACAAAAACGAAAAAAAAACCATTTGCTTTTCATTGGAAACTGCTCGTTTCACTTTGCTGTTTGCACGTTTGAATTTGAATATCCTCTTTCTGGTTTCTTTTTTATGTATATACATATACATATATATATATATATATATATATGTAACACTGGCAACTTCACCTCTAATTACAAGTTTAGCGTTTAAATGCTGATTGCGGCACATTAGCATTGCAATTGCTGTGTTTATTTTTTTGGTTTCACTTATTGCACAACAAATAATGCCTGACTTTAGCCACAAACTGTGGAGTGTGCCTCGTCCAAATATGGCTGACAAAAGCAACCACCACAAATGAAAAGAAAAAAAACCCATAACTGAACCGGACATGTGTCTCACATGCAAATACACTCACCCATATAAACAGAGTAACTCCCCTCCCCCATCTCTGCCCCTCTCTTCGTTTGCAAACTCTGTCATTTTGTATAATTACGCAACGCGTATTTTCCTTTATATTTTTGTTGCTGTAGTAATTAAAACAATGTCAGCAAATTGCCAAGTAAAATGCATGTCGAAAGAACAAGTCGAGACCTTTGTCACCGCCAATTAACCCCAACTTGAGTTGCCATAAAAAAATATCCGCATCGGTCTAAAGCAAATGCAGTCCAAAAATGATTTTCGCAGTTGACAGTTTTTCGCTACGTCAGTTTATCAGTTTGTCAGTTTGCCAATGCATCAGAGCCCATTAGTTGCTGTCTGAAGGCAGCCAATTAGCAGGCCAAGCTGTGGTAACAGTCGCCGCTAAAAGTCTTCATCTAACATGCTCGCTAATCCCGCTTAGCCCCCTCCCTCCCTCCCTCCCTCTTGAAAGTAAACCTTGTCTTATTTTGTCGTGAGATTTTTGTAATTTGACACTTTTATGCGCTAACAAAATACTCACGAGAGATTTAACATTCGGTGGACGAAAACGAGGGTTGCCATTGGCATATCTGGGAAAAATCACAAAAATGGATATTTCAACTGCAACTGCAAGAACTGTTAATACTGCAAGGACTGCCCTCTGTTTAGGTGACACTTGTGGCGTTGAGGCGGGGGTGGAGGAGCGCAGAGAGCAGAAGAGGCAGCAGTGTTGTAAAGTGGGCATGTCACACGGCTGTCAATGTGACACTTTCACCAAGGCACCTAACCAACAGTCAAATGACAAAGCATCGCATCGTGTGAGTTCTGCTCCCCTTGCAAACTCCCTTCCCTTCCCTTCTCAGTTGTTTTGCGCTGTAGCAGCTTCCTTTGCAGCTCAGGATGCGCCGCAGATTTGTTGCCTTACTGACTACGTATGTGTGTGTGCCTCTTTCACAGCGGTGACAGTCGCGTATGTCACCAAAATGTCAACCATTGAAGAGCAAAGAAAAAACACAAGTTGTGAAAACAAAAGCAGCCGCCTAATTTATTTTGGTTCGACTCTTGTGCCACTTGGCGCATTTGTAAAAATAAACAAAAAAAAAACACAACTTAAATTTCGCTTGTTAATTAGTGTTGTTAACTGTCGCAGTGACTTTCTCCTTGTTGTAAAATCCCTCAAGTGGTTTCTTCTTCTTCAACTTGCCGTCTTTGTCGGCAACGCTCAATTGCTCATTAATATTTTAACTTGTTTTCTTAAATATGTTTCTCATTCTTTCTCTTGGCGAAATTGAACACTTTCACTTTGTTGCAGTGCCGCCAGGACTTGAATTCGTCCTGCTCCAATGACTGTATGTAAAAACAATGCGACATCTTTTGGTCATTCCGGAATCAATTTCAATCTATTTGAACTACGACTCGACTCTGCCTCTTCTGGGGCCACCTACGTTGCAGCGATTTCTGATTGATGATCTGTTTTCTTTGGCTTTGAACTAATGGCTATTCATATACCCTCTAGAAACAATTAAGAATATCTTTTAGATAGCATCTTCAATTTTATGTTTCTTAAGCGCTTTTTTCCATATTTTCATTTCCGCCTTACAATTACAGTTTTCGATTGAATTTCTTGGCTTTATCATCGGAATACTTGAGTTTCTCTTAAATCACATCTAGCTCTTGTGTAGCACGTGTTCATCCGGCAGCACTTTGCCACTTTGCCACTTGCCTCAATCTGGTGCACCGCTGCCGGAAATGAACAGAAATTATTTATAGAATTCAATTAACATTTTATTTTTTGATTATTTTTTTTTTCAAAAAACAGCATTGAAATTTTATAACTGTGCTTTCTTTTTATAATTTTAATAAAACTGCTTTAAGAATATTTGTTAAGAAAAGTTAATTTTAATTTTGTTGTTGTTTTTCACTCAAAAATTCTTTACTCATTGCTGGTGCCTCATTGTCTGCTCAAATGTGTGGCAAATCATTTTTCATCTTTTATTATGAGTTGCGCCCTTCACACATGCCACACAAATGTGTCCTGTGTGTCCAGTGCCTCTTTGACCTCTTTGAAAATCTTTTTACAGCCCTGCAAATATTTACCAAATATTTTCCATTATATTTTGTACATTTTCTTTGTACGCCCCGGAAAAAAATAAATGAAATGTTCTTTTGCATTTTCCTTTTCGCCGCTTCTATTTTTGGGTGTTTTCTCGTCAGTCATTTTGTTGGAATTTATTAATGAAACTCATTGCGTTTCTGTGGCCGAGAATGCCGGACCGCCAATGCCCCGGGGGAATCTGTGTTTGGACTCGGACTCGGACTCGGATGCAGTGCATCTTCTTCTTCTTTACATATTTCAAAAACCGCCGCCGCTTTGATAAATCGCAACGCCGCTGTTCGCTCCAGGGAATTGACGGCTACCGATGCCGATTTCAACGTGATACTCTTTCATTTTCCGTATGCCCTTGCGAAGGGTATTGTACTAATGCTATAAAGTTTGCAGCGCATTGAGGAAAATATGTGTGAGCCAACTAAATATTTTTGATTAGCATTGAAATTAGAAATTGTGCCGAAGTTTATATCCCAAAAAGAATGATAAAAAAATTCTTTATGAAGTTTAACATAGCAAGTTGTGCCAGGGTATGTTATATTCGGTTTGTCTTCGTTGTCTGTTTTTTGTTGGTTTTTTTATGAGTCGCAGCAGCAACCGGTAGCAATTCCGTTAAAACCTTTGTGCTCTGTGCTGGCCTATGCAAAAAGCCTTAAATAGAGACTCAGCAGTTGCAGATAGACAAAAGGGCGACCACACCCCCCTCCTTGGTGCCTATGCCTCTGCCTCTGGCACTGTGTGGAAACTGCTTGCTGGCCAGGATCAGGAGAGCGACCACAAGGAATTGTGTCTGCCTTTTCTGGGAATACCTTTGGCAGTCGCATAAATCTTTGCCAACTTGCCAGAGTCATGCGCCTGGCTCTTTATCACTGTCTCTTTCTCACTCTCTCTTTCACACACACACACAGTCCATGTGTATGTGTGTGTGTGTGTGTTGAACAATTGTCACACCTTTCGGCGGCCACTCAGCAGTCAGCATGCTCAGCTCTGCCCCCCCTCTTTTTTCCCCCCTCCTCATCTGTGTGTGTGTGAGTGTGTTTGTAATTCGACTCATTAACAATACGAGGCAAATATACAATCTCTGATCCTGTGTGTATGCATGTGTGTGTGTGTGGCAGTCTGAAGGGTTTTCGGTTTCGGTTTTGGTTTTGGTTTTGTTTTCCATGCCACATAAATCACAACTTAAACGATGCGTAATTTCGTTAAATTACTTGAAGGCCTCCTCATCCTCATCCTCATCTTCATCTTCAACTCTCCTAAAAACGCGCGCTTGTATTTATTTATTTATGTTGCATTTTCAAATTTATGTCATTGCAATAGGCGTTTGTGCAACGCCTTAAAAACACACACACTCACACACACAATAACTAAAAAAAAATGAATAAAAAAAGAAATAAAAAATCAAACTTCTTCATTTTGCCACTCTTTACTCGTTGGAGCTTGGCATTGAGTCGCCTGCGTTGCGCTTAAGCGTTTAATAACCGTCAGGGACCACGCCCATTTTATGCACCTTCGCACTAAATTTACATATTCGTATACATACACATATATATGTATATATATATGATATTTATGTGTATATAGTCAGGGCAGCTGTTCAGCTGAATGAGGGGCCAATTGCAGATGCGATTTCGCATTGCAAATCCGATTTTCTGATTTTGTTGTTGCGGATTTTTTTAACAGCTGCGAAATTTATTTATTATTATTATTATTTATTGCTGCTGTTTAGGCATAAAAGATATTAAAAATTAAGTAAAAATATTACTTTAAAGTAAACAACAAACATCAGCATATCTTGAGGCCCAAGGACATAGAAACCCTCAACCCAACAAAGATTCTAGCATTCGTGCAGGAGTTGGGATTGATGGAAGAGCTGTAGGCTCAGTAAGGGGACACAATAGACCTTATAGGTCGCAGTGCAAACTTTTTACCCAATTATAATAATAAACAACAAACATTGCAAGTACTTTGCGATATTCAAATTCAAATTAAAAGCCATTTCCCATTTTGGTCTTGGCGGTATGTTTGTACTCAGTAGTTCCACGAATTGTGGCTACTTGCTTCCTGGGGCATATCAAAGACTCGACCGACTGAATGAATGCGGTTTTGCCCAAAGGTGTCTATTAGAAGATCAGCCTAAGTCGCTGTTTGAAGTCAGGCGGCAACGTTTAAGTTTTTTATTTTATTTATTTTTTTGCTATTACCCAAAAACTGTTAAGCCGCTAAAGGCGCAACACCCACCACACAGTCGGGGGGCGTGCCCCGCCCCTTTGCACAGAGGCACGAAACTGCAATTAGCAGGAGTTGTGCCTGCTGTGTGTCCTTTGGCACAGGTGTCGGAAACAGAGGCTCAACGGAGGGTTAGTGTAAAAGTGGGCAGCGCAATTGCAAATGGCAAACAATGGAATGGATCTGAAGGATCTAAGGGATCGAAAGTAAACGCAGCACTTGCTGCAATCTCACTTTCATTCATTGCACAACATAATAGAGGCCGCAGCTAATTGCAGGCCAGCACTTCTTCTGGATTAGTCCTGCCCACTATGAACATTTATAAATTGACTTCTTAGCGCCTCGGGTGCGCAGGGACACGTGCAGCGTTATTGATTAATGAAGACTCTCACAAAATGGCTGCCGTTCATAAAAAAAACGAAGAGCTCTGCCTGAGAATGTTGCACATGTCCCTTTGTCATATGCATTTGCCCAAAACAAAACCAAAATGCCTTCTTTTCCCGTCTCCTGTCTCCTGTCGCCTGTCAGAGGAGCACAAGTCAAGCCGTAACCCCAGAAAGAAACTGTGCTCTAAATTGAATTCAAATTGCAAGCGGCAGCTCTCAGAAAGGACACTCGCAAGGATGCTGCAGCATCTGCCCAAACAAAGATCAGACCTTGTTTTTATCCTTCGTCTCGGTTTCGGTTTTTGTTGTCCTTGTGCGACACGGCCATAGATCATTTTCCACGCTCTGTGTGGTGCCCCCCTCTCCCCTCGGCCCTGCTCTTCAGTCTGCCCCTTTCCATTATATTGAAATTTGTTGTGTTGTGCCAACAGAAATATTGAAATAATTTCATATTTGATTTGCATTTGAGCATTGCTCGAGTTCTCTTTAGGTTCCTTGAGACTCCTTTTTATTTGGCATTGTTCGCATTTGATGCGGTTTTAATGAGCATTTTTGAAATTATGGTCAAAATATGGTTGGGTTTGTAGTTTTGTGCCACACATCAATCATAATTAGAACTCCTCTTGTGTGTGTTCTTCTTCTTCTTACAGGGTTTTTTATTTTAACCATGTTGGCTTATATTTGTGGCATTTTGTGGCAGTTATAGAGTGGGTTAGGAATTTAGTTAAGAAATATTACAGTCGCATTTTCGACTTATTTGTTTATAAACTACTGAAAAGGAAGAGAAAAAATGTATATAACATATTTCTTAATCATATTAAAAATTGGCTGATCTCAATATTTTATTATTCTATGCCCACTATTTTCTAACAGCCTACTTAAAGAATTTGTATTACTTGAGCTCAAAAGCCTATCAAAAATATAGCTCAAAAGAGAACAAAACATTTTCACTACGTCAATTACATGCTACCCTCTCATTTTGTACAAAATCTTAAGTTTTTTGCTATCAATTGGCTTTTTACAAGTGATCCTTTTACCAAAACAGATTCTCTATCATTTGAAATTCCGCTTGAATCCCACAACTCTAATGCTCTCTATTATCTAGGCAAAAAGTGTTAATCCTCACACATTTGACATTAATTTTCACACATGAGCTCTACAAAGAGGATCAAAAGATCCTTAGAAAGCAAATGCACACAGCACATGTATATATATATATATATATTTATATTCGAATTCGAACTGATCTCTTTGTGAGGTCTGTGGAACGCCCCATTTCTTGGGCACGTTTAGGGTTTCTGAGGATTTACCCTTCTGCTTGGCTTGATGATGATGATGATGCAAGGATACGAATAGTATCTTTTTTTGGTAGGTGGATACTTAATGAGCAACCTCGTGTGCGGTCAAAGAAATGAGTGTGTGTGTATGTGCCTGTGTGTTAGTGTGTGTGTTGCAAGCGGCTTTCGGGAAATTTGAGAGGCGTCAACAGGCGCTAAATCCGCTTAAATTCTGTGACGGAAGTAAAGGACGGTAAAGACTAGAGAGAGAGAGGGGAGCCGAGGGGGAAGAGCCTGGCTTATAGCTTCATTTGTTGCACAAAGAGCCGAGAGGCAAGTTTGGAAAGTTGATGCCACATTGCGTGTGCCACAAGTCAGAAAAAAAAACAGACAGAAGCTGTTTAAATGCCATCGCGCAGTCGTTCCATATTAAATGAATACTTGCACTCACTCACTTTGCTTACACGGTAAACAATTTTTGGTTCATATTTGAAAAAAGGAAATAGAAAGGAAGTTTTTTAAATTTAGTAATATTAACAAACTTTCGTATTTGTTATTAATGTTGTTAAATTGAATTAGGAAATGAATCCAAGTTCTTTGAGCTTCTACTATTAAACATATTCTTATGAGGGACTCAACGTTTTGATACTTTTGCAAATTTAAATAAAGAGAGATGGGCAGAGAGAGAGAGAGAGAGAGAGAGAGAGAGAGAGAGAGCGAGTTAGCGATAGATATATATTTAGCTAATGATATAGATATTAAAAGAAAGAGCGAATTATATATATATAGCTTAAGAAAGAGAAAACGGAGTGTGGAAACTCGAGAAGGATTCCATTAAGAGGGAAAAGTATTTACGGGATTTGCTTGCAGATTATTAAACATGAAAGGAATTTAAAATGTTTATTTTTAAACAAAAATAATATAAAAGTTGAGTGATATTTTTGTGCTCTGCTTAGAGCGGATTACAATTTGTCTGAAATTTTCATAAATGTTGAAGCTACACTTACCCAACTTCTAAGCTAGATTACTACTTTATTAAATGAACTTAAAATTTAAACGAATTTTAATAGAAGAAGCCTGATAAACATGTATTGATTTGAATTTTGAATTTTTGTTGCAGTGTACTTAATACTCGTGCCAATTCATTTCAGTTGCCAGCTGACTCCTCGCCGCCTGACTTTGACCTTATGTTGCCGTTGCACGCAGCGCAATTCAAACGTTTAATTGCAAGCAGGACTCAGGACTCAGGACTCCGGACTCGGTACTCAGGACTCTCGAGCACTCGCAACACTTGAACTGGGGCAGTAAGCGGCCAACTCGTGGTATGTACGAATGTACTCGGTCCGTCATTAGTGTAATTAGATCTTTCAGCTGAGTTCGCCTGGCGCCTGCTGCCCTCGCTTGTCGTGTCCTCTCCAATCTGCATGGACTATAAATATATATATATATATATTTATATATGTATATAGTATAAGTAGCTATCAATTTGTTTTTTTCTGGTACTAATTTTTATGCCAACGGAACGTGCGCAATTTGTTTACCATCAACATAATTGGTTGTTTCAGTTGCCCGGAGTCCCCTGGGCCCACTTCTGACTTTTTTAAGCGCTTTTTTCTTCTCGTACTCGCTCTTTCTCTATCATTATCTGTTTCTCTACCTCTCGCTTACTCTCTTTTACTTTCTCGCTTGGCAATTAGTTAAAATGATTAAGTTGATGCGCTGGACTTTTGCCCTTGGCTGTCCTCTTTTACTACCCCCTCTTCAGTTTTATTTTTATTTTTTTGTAATTACATTAGCCGCAGTTCCGATAATTCGAACTCGCCACGCACTCAGTCAAATTAGCTCCTCCATCTATCATCTATCTACCGAGGATATGATTAGCTCGATGGTTTCTCCATAGCCCACAGAACGACAGCTGTTCATTGGGGCTTCCCTTTGGCTGTTTGTGGTATTATGACAATAATGCGAATTATTGTTTTCAATTTTCCAGCGTGTTGTATTCAAATCGAAATCACTATTTGCTTTCTCAATTTCATTGTTTGCACTGCTTTTACACTCATTTCGTCATTGATCGATCTGGTTGAGATCAGTTTGGCAAAAGGGGAAGTGTATCTATTTCAATGTTTAACACACACATGCCAAAAACCAGACAGGACGATGATCGATGATCTGTGCTCTCCATTGCCTTTGACACTCACCACTCTCCTCGCTGGCCACACACGCATTCTAGCTCACATCTCCTTTCCTACTTCTCTCTTGTGACAAATATATATATATTATTATATATATATTTATTATAGATGACATTGGAACTGAGTTTTTGAATGACAGACATAGTTTTGTTTATATTTTATCTCAAAGTAGGATTATTTAATTGTTTACTTATACATTTATCACAGATAAAATAATTATTTAAATTTTCCCACATATAAAATTATTACTTACTTAAACTATAGTAAATATTCAAGCCATTTATCGCATTTTTACCAAAACTTATAAAATCATATGCGCATATAATTAGATTTTTATTAACTAAAATCCCAATAAAACATTAATATTGTACTTTTCTGTATAAAAAGCAGTTTATTTATTGTTGCTGTTGTTGTTGCAGTTGTTGTTTGTTTTTTATTGCCCACAATCTTAAGCTTGGACTAAACGTTAACAGCTCCCAAAGCGCCCTCAAATATAATTTGACACTTGACTGCGTGCCTCCAAAATATGCTGGCAGCTAAACAAGCACAAATATATTAAAAACACAACAAAACACAACAAAATAAAAGTAGACCGAATAACTCTAAACGAAAAACACGATTATTTTGTTTTGTGTCAACTTTATGGGTTGCAACTCTTAAATAAAAAAAGGGAGAGCCCCAACTGCCTGCTCGTCATCATAAAAGAACTTATTACACACATAAAATAAATCCCACACAGAGTAACTAATTAAAAAGACCTTTTCGTCTTTGGGGCGTTGGGTGGCTCGAAGGGGCTGTTGGGGGGTGGTAATAAAATTTATGAAAATTAACATAAAATTTTGTGCGATTAACTCGAAAACTCGCACACACAAACACACACTCACACACACACAGAGAGAGAGAGATGCACACACGCTGAAATTGTTTGAGCCATATGGATGGAAAATCACATAATAAACAAAAAGCAAGAGCAATAAAAACAAATATGGCGACACACGTTTTGGGGTTGTCGATGGATGTGTCGATGTGGGCAGGGGATGGGGGTGTTGGGGGTTGATGATGATGAGGCAGCAGTTGCTGCTGCTACTGCTGCTGCTGCTGCTGCTTCTGCTACTGCTGCTGCTGCTGCTGCTGCTGCTGCTGCTACTGTTTTAGCTGCTTTGGCTGATTATCATGCAGCACTCGCACTCGTGCCACAAGCAACAAACGAGAAACAACACATGCTCCTTCTTGCTACATTCAACTTGAAAGTCGCTCAATATAAACTTTTGGCCAGCCAGAAACACACACAAAAGTTAAGCCGTGCGGCGCAGCGGAAGCGATTAGGCTGATTGGTATTTGTATACCCTTTAAAAAATTGCACAAGGGATAGCATGAGTGCATGAGTAGCAGATCACTTTGAACCAATCAAATAAAAAAACAAAAATTTATATAAATAAATAAATATATGAAAAAATATATAAATTCATAATAAATAAATTTAATCTATTTAATGTTTATATTGACTTGAAGTAAAACTAACTTTTGTTAATTGAAGTTGAAAACATGTTTAAATTTGTATTGAATCAAGAATTGTTATGGCTTCATTTCAAAATCCATTTAGAGTTGCATTCTTTTAAGAGGTATCTCCTAGTCGAGCACTTCGGTTTCCTATGTGAGGGGATGAGCTGAGTGTGTGTTGGGGGGGAGGGCTTTCACTGTGACTTCCATAATAGGTGTACTCTTTAGTGTTATTCTTCCTCTTCTTCTTTAATATGATATCACACGCTCGCATTATGAGTAATGCGCACCTTATGCTGCCGCCAAGTCGAATGTGATTAGCAGACAGAAAGAGAGGGGTAGCTTAGCTGCCTATCCTCCATCCCTCTCCCCCCGTTTTAAAATCTGTTTGCGAGCATTTTATGCGCTTTATTAACCCCTTAACTGATGATGTGCTGGCTTCTGCTTCTAGCTGCTGTTCGTTCACAAATCAAAATATTATGATGGCATCATTTACACGCCACATTTTCAGATTAAAGCTGATCTTCCCCTCCCTGCACTTCCTCTCCCTCTCTCTCTATTTCTACCCTTTGTAGTTTCTACTATTTTCAGTGGGGTGGTTGTTTGGTTTTCGGTTTTCGGATTTTTGTGGTCGTGCTTCTCAAGTTTTATGCTTTAATTTGATTTAATAATTGTTCTGCGGCTCAATTTTACAAGTGAGTTTTTAATTTCAGTTTGTTTGGCTTAAGGGATTGTATGCTGTACAATGGATTGCATTTTTTAACCCGCCAATGCCATAAAAAAATAAATAAATTAATAAAAAAAAATTGTAATAATATTTTATAGGCTATTTTTATTTAAATTTGTTGTATTTGGTTGAGCTGTTTTTTATTTTTAATTTTTGGCCGATGTATTTGGCAGAAATGAAAATATAAAATAATGACTTGCAATCATAGTTGATTTTGTAAACTCTTTTGTACAGTTGAAGTTAACTTGGCTGTAACTGCTTTCTAAGCCAGTAAAACCAACGTTTATTAAATGAGCTCCCGAAAATGATTGGCTCCAGACAGTTGCCACAACTTTCGTTTCCAAGGCAAACTTTAGGTTGTCATTAGGCGTTTTAGCATTTGGCATTTGGAATTTTTGTGTTTTGCTGTTGATGCACTGTTTGTCAATTATTGTCGGTGCCACCAAAGACAACAGTAACGAGAAGGGAAACAACAACAATAACAATAACAATAACGGTTGTCATCAAAATTAATTTTATTGCCAGCCAAAAACTTTGGACAACAACAATTTGGCAAGTTCATTAGCTTTCCTAAGCGTATTTGCTACAGTGGAAACTTTTGGTTAATTAAACGCAAATTGTTGTGGCGGCAAATTGCGAAAAAATTGCAAAACTTTGTCGCCAAAGCCATTAAAAGCCTTTTCTCAGCAAAAGTTTATTGTCTCACAAGTGCGCGATCCCCAAAAAAAAAATGGCAGTAAGCATGTACTTGACTTAATAGATACCCTATAGAAAGGTGCTTTGTTTAGTATAGCTAAAGAGATAGCTTGGCCATTATTCTGAATGGAGTTGTTCGATAGTTTAATGATAAACAAAGGCAAACTAGTTTTGCATTACCTTTATAACTTACCTGTCTTTATCGAAGCATGTACTTGACTTAATAGATACCCTATAGAAAGGTGTTTTGTTTGAGTATTAAACAAAATTTGTAACTTATCCGAGTAGTATAGCCTTGCAGACTGTTTGCAGTCGGATATAGATTTAAATCAGTACTACATAAATTTGTACAAGCAAGATAGATTTTTTTATGCAAATAATCTGAATAATATCCGCCAAAAAAATACGAAAGGCCCTAATTATGCCTCTTATACTGAGACATCTTCAAATCAAGAATAAATACATCCATTTTAAAGAAACCACAATTTGTTTCCACTACTTTCCCGTTATTGTCATGCTTACAGGGTATCTGCAAAGAAAAATCATGAAAAGGGTTTAATTACGCATGTAATGGGTTAGAGTGAGATGCAGATACACAAATATATATATAACTGTATACATCTCTATATATATAAATGACATTTCTGCGCGCCTGCATTTGGTTTTTATTTCAAAGCCATAAAAATGTGCTAGAAGCGCGGGGGCTTTGAAGGGGCAGCCAAGCCAAGTGAAACAAATATGGCGGCTGACTCTGCTCGCTGTGTGTCCGTCTGCCCGATTGTCTCAGTGTGTGTGTGTGTGTGTGCGTGTGTTTTTCCAGCTGTGGCGTTGCCCACTTAAATGGCCAAGTATGTGTTGACACTGGCATGTAGTTGTTGTAAGTAACGATGGCAGCAAAAGCACTGGCAGAAGCAGAAGCAGAAGTAGCCAAAAGAGTCGTTGTACTGCCTGCCACGCCTTGCCACGCCCTCCACCCCCACCCCTCGTCACCCCTCGACATCGTTTGGCATTCGCCTCGGGTGTCGCTTGCGCAAATTTGCCACTTCAACAGCTCCTTGCGGACGCCGTAAGCACCGTTGTGAACGAGCTTTGAGCATTTTCATTTATTTTCCGCACATTTTGGCTCCTTCACTTCACTCGTCGCTCTGTCTCTGTCTCTATCGCTCTGTATCTCTCCCTCTCTCTCTCTCTCTCTCCCTCTCTCTATCTCTGTCTCTTGCTCGTTGCCACACCCACACACAGGCAGAGTACGTGGAATTTATGCGCTTTTCCTTATTTCGTTTCGGTGCTGTTTGTATTTTTTTATGCGTTTTTCTTTCTTCTTTTTGCCGTTTTCGATTTTTTGGCAAGTTGGAAAGTTGTGAAACGATGCTCACAGAATTTTAAACAGCAGCAGCAGCGACTCCTTTTCGTCCTTTTCCTTACGTGTGTGCGCGAGGAGGGGGTGGCAGAGTGTGTGTCTTCGTTTTGTCAATATTGTTACTTGCAGCGCAGCGCACAGAAAATGTGCTGCGAATTTTAAATTGCGAGCGCTGAGTTGCTTACATAAGACCATAGTTCTCAAAATACTTTGCAATCAGCGGCTAAATGGGTATATTGGCTTGGGAAGATAAAGAATGCGGCAAACAGCACAAATTAACTTAATGAGTTTCCAAAATCTGTGTGTCTTATTTTTGAATCATACTTCTACAATTGTCAGAAAAGTATTCCAAATCTGTCAGATTAATAGATATATTATATATATATAAAGAATATAATACATAAAAGTAACGCTCAATTTTCTAAATATTGGAATTGTAAATACTAAAAACATAATATTTGACATAACTACATTAAAATTTAACCTATGAGTGGTGAAAATACTGCAAGCTGATCTTTACTCATATTTTACTTTGTCTTTGACTTCACTGTCTGAGTTAAAAGTTGGAAAATGTCTCAGAGCTCGCATTATCCTATCGCTGAGGATGTTGGGGGCCCCCAAGTTACTCTCAGTCTTCTGGTTGCCTCTCCATTTAGCAGAATGTGTTCAGGAGTCTCGTCACTCTCAGACAGTGCTAAATTTCACAATTGTTACTTTGCACAGTTCTCCGCAGAGATTTCTTACTCATCTTAGGGCAATCCTATATATGTTTCTTGTCATAGCCATCTATGATTTTCTGGCTATATCTGTCTTCAAGAGAAACTTCCCAGCACTTTTTTTTCGCCTGGGTCTCTCTTTGTCGTATACCAAATGTTTCAAGCGTAACTAAGGCTATACGCTTGCCTTGTGCATAGTTCAACTGGCAATTACACGCCTCCTCGCCCTAAACTCCACCCACCTACCGAAGACAAAACTGCTAATTAGCCCTAAGAAAATAAAATAGAAGGAAAATAAAAAATGGACGCCCCTCTCGACAAAGCACGAAAAAAACAATTAAACAAAATACCGAACGCAACATAACAGAAAACTTCCTCCCACTTATGCTTATCTGCATAATTTGTGGTAAAAATCAGACGCAACGGTTTTCAAGTCTCTTTCTCCCCTCTCCCCTCTCCGCTATCCCCTTCCCTCATGGTACTTGATATTATTGTTATAATTATTGTTGTAATTGTTATTCGAGGCAGCCATGCGCAGTTATTTATTTACGTTTTTTTTTTGGGAATTGCACCACGTGTGGTGCAAGCAGCAGCGGCACCACTCTCATAAAAAAATGAAACTCTAATAGGCGCCACCAAAAAATTGTAAAACAATTAAATTGTAATAAGCAATCGCGGGTTCCAGAGTTCCCCTGCAAAATACAATAATACAATTCAATGGGCGGCACTTGAGGTTTTTCTGGGTTGTTTTCGTTTTTTATTTGTTGGTTGGCTGAAGTAAAATAGAGTAATTAATAACGCTGGGTGAGCTGTCCAGTGTGTAATGCCTCTATTAGCCAACTGAGACTCAACTTTGACTTTTGAAAATGATAAACAGTTTTTACGCGCTGACTCACCCGACTCCCCCCACTGCCTCGATCCGATCGTCTGTTCCCGAGCAGAGCCGCATGGCGCCAAGGATTTACAATGGGCTCAGAGTCCAAGTTGGTTATTTGGCAATGCAGTAACTCCCATTCCATTGCCGTCCAGACCAGTCCAGAGTCAAATCTCCAGACCCAGACCCTCAGTCGGAGCTCCAGCAGCGCATTTGATTGACACTTGACATTTCCTGGCCTCACTTTGCCTTTGTTGTTTCTGTTGTTTTTGCAGTTACGTGTAGCGTAGCATTTTCGGATCTGTAATCGCCAGCTGACATCGAGCTGTGTTTGCACCGTTAGATGACTTTGTTGCTTACTTTTCGACTATTTAAATGCACATATATTTATTATTTATTTCTCTTATTTTTTTAATGACCGATGAAAATGCTGCGATAGTGTTTTTCGTACCTGAGTTCAAATTGTGGCTTAAGCTTTGCTTTCTGAACAACTGGGTTGCAAGAAAATGAGTGGTTTTCTAAAATAAGCAGATGAAAGGTGCAAGATATTACTCCATGGTGCAAGTTTGATAAACATATTTTCGCTTAGTATATATAGAGGAAATGTACTTAGATATTGATAAAATGTGTGTTTTCAAAATTAAATACTGCATCAAAATGTGGAAATAATGTAATGTAATAACGTGATATTAATCGCCAAATTTAAATTTACATATTAAAAATAAATATATATATTTTGTTATCATGTTTTACAAAGCATTTTTAAGTCACTTTAAAAGCCCATTCTAATGTCTTCTCTCTTAGTCATCTCCTTCTGGGAATCTGTTAATCTAGTGTGGCTAACCAGTTGGCTAAAACACACACGTGTAGACAGAGTCAAAAGCGCTGACTGCACCTGGCAGCCCATATAATTTTATATCTACCTGTACGCGAGTACCTCGCTTATATATGTACATATGTATATGTATGTATGTATGTATTTAGTATATACTGGGGCACATAAACCACCCACAGAGGGGAGACGCATCCTGGTTGATGGGGCAGCCAACGCGTCAAGTTGTGAAGCTGTGTGCAAAAAATCATTAACAAGCACACCCACAATCCCAAAAGGGGGAGCGTAGGGAGACAGAGGGGCAATCGCTCTACCTCTCTCTCTCTCTCTATCATTATCCCTCCTGTTTGTCCCTCTCTTTCTAGCCGTGGTGTTGTGCGCGTTCTGCTCAAATTACTTGGGTTTTTACATGCGGCAGTGAGGCACATTAACACTGTAATGTGCCAACTGTGTGCCAGTATGTGTGTGTGTGTGTGTTAGTGTGTGGGTGTACAAGTGGATGTGTGTGTGTGTGCGAGACTGAAAACAACATGGCGGCAACATTATTGCCCAAGTCATTGCTATGCATAAAGAGCAAGTCTTGCCTGGAAGCTGTTAGCCAGAGACCCAAAGCTGAAGTGGATACACAGTAAAAAAAACTTTAGCTTGTACTTAAAACTAAAAGTAGTAAATTGAAGCACTCGCTTAGTGAAAAGTTTCACTAATTTGCGATTTCAAAAACTGCACTCGCTAGCCTCTTAAAAATACTGAAAAGTTATAAAACTTTTCTAGTATATTTTAGAGGAGAGAGTAATTGAAAAAAAAAAAACAGATTTAAATATAAAAGAATTCAAACAAAATAATGCAATTGTAAACATTACTTTCAATCCAAAAAGTAAATACCTTAAGCCTAAATCTAAAGCCTTTATAGGAGATAACAAACATTAGAGTGTCATTACAAGCATTAAGAGCACGTGGAATTTTGTGCAGTGTAGCTTGCGACTCCTGTCCTTTGCTGTGGGCGACTGCAGATACTTTTAGTCAAGATTAATTGTTATATATTAACATGGCGTCGAGTTACTGAGTCTGCGAAAACGAGCTATTTACAAGCTAAACGAAAGTTGACTTTGCCTCAACGACGACACCAAAGAGGAGACTCGCAGGGAGAAGGGGATACAGCTGAAATGGGGCGCCGCAGTGAAAGTGGCAACTTTAATAAACCGTTGCCTGCATTTAAGTAGTTCTAAGCCCCGACCATCTCCCCTGGTCCTCGCCCCATTTCGTACTGTTTATGGCCTATCTCTTGGGCTAGATTTATGTTTGCCCATTTTCGTGTTTTATCATCAGCTGCGGCGTCGAATTATTCATGAATATTTTGCAGGCATGTTACTCATACGAAGCGTTGTGTTTGGAAAAGGGTTTTCGGCTTGGACGCGACTGCCACGCCCTCAACCCCCCCACTTCCAAGCCCCAGCTTGCCTTTGAATTATGAGGCTTGTGGTTTTGTGAATCTGTCTTTTTTTTTTGCGGCTTTTATCATATTGTGCGTCGCTTAAATTTGCTGCCGTCGAATGTGGCGCGAAAAACAAATTTGATTTATAATTTTTCTATTTTTTTATTTGACAAATGTCGCTGGCGCCAGCGAACTTTTTGTTTGAAAGCTAAATGCTAATGACTATTTAACATCTATTTGAACAAACATATATTTAATTTGATATTTTCAAACACCCAATAAAGAAATAAGTAACAAAAATTGCTTCTCAACGAGTTAAACAGATTACTTAAAAATGCATTAAATATATTTCTAGAATTATATTAACATAATTTTCTCTTCTCATTCAAGCTTCCCAATTTCTTGCCGAAAACATTAATTTAAGATTTATATTTTTTCGACTTTGCAGCATATGCTGAAGCAACTAACCAAAACCCACTAAACTACTCTCGACACCCATCCACCCACAAAGCCCTGCTCAAGCTCCCCTTCCCCCATTCACCCATTCCCCCACTTTCACATCTAACAACTGTCGCATATTTTGAACCGCAGACAAATTTGTCTACGACTTCAGAGATGAACGTACAAAATAAAAAATAATGTAACTCCAAGCGCCAAGCGAGCATATTGACATCTAACTGAAACTCAATACGGTCAGGATATAAAAACCACTCCTGCTCCTTAACAGATCTTGCCCTTTTCCCCTGCTGTGTGTGTGTGTCTGTGCACCACCCACATTCAACGCGCTGTCACATTTTGGGGGCGCAAATTTCGCCATTTCCACCCTCGCTAATGTGCAAATAAAAATGTTAAAAGGGTCCTGTAGCACTCAATTACACGCCCTGGTGACCATTTGTGCTGTCCCCCCTCCTACCCCTAACTCTGGTGCAGAACTGGATCTGTGTATGCGGCTCCTGTGTGCGTGACTTGTGCCTCTGTGTGTGTGTGTGTGTGTATTTGTGTGTATTTGTTTCTATGTAGAGAAAACATTATGGCGCGCGAACGGAAGTTGCCATCTTGTTGATGGCAGTTAAAGATAAGCACAAAAAAGCTAAAAACAAAAAAAAAGCTGCGTTTTTTTCTCGCTGCTACATTTTCATGGTTTTTCGCCGTTTTTCTTTTTACTGCCTGCATTTTATGTTATTTGTTCGTATATATACATATGTATATCTGTATATACACTTTTTACTCCCTCTCTTAGCCATTATTGCCTTGTTGGCAGTTATCTGGATGCCTTTGTTTTGGATACGCTTGCAGAGGTTTTTGAATAAAGACCTCTTTGAATCCACTTTGTATACATATAGTCCTACTAAGCGTCCATTTATGAGCTGATCAAATTAAATTTGATTTGATATATATTGGATATTCTCGTGAATCTTGGACTCAGGCGAGTCGATATTGCCATTTCCATTTGTTTCTTAGTTGTATTAAGGCAAAACATATTTTTGAAGCTGACTGCATGATCGAATCCCTAAATCATAAAGCTGCTATTGGAACAAGTCGAAAGTTGAGTTCTTGTATGAGCATGTTTTTTGTTTATCAATTTTGCCAGATTAAACTCATCAGGATGAGAGATCATAGCTACCTTAGAAACAATCTGTCTGCTCTTTGTATTTAGATCTCAGACTCTCTAAAAGGGTGTACAATTGTCGGCTTGTCTATGGCAGCTCTGGTTTTATGTTTTGTTTTTTTAACTTGTATGCTTTTATTTTGTGTTGTCTTCTGCTTACGAGCTTCGTTTCTAATTTGCAATTTGGTTTAGATGCCGAGGACGCTGAGAAGCGACGCCTTTGAGCGGTTTTGTCATGTCATTTGGTAATTGGGTGGCAGCGCTTGGCACCTTATATATTCTCGCAGTCGGTTGGCAACACTGGACGCCTCAGACACACATGGTTTCATTGTTCAAATATATGTATATATACATATGTATTTTTGAGTTTTGATTGGTGGGCGTGCCCGCAGTGAATTAACATCTTTATAAGCATTGTACATATTTTTAGAGCTGCGTATTCCCACTCATTCATAATTCAGTTTTAGTAAGTTTTGGCAAATTAAATGCGTCATAAAATGCGCATTTTTACAGATCGTAAACAAAGGCGACTTCAACGCCGCCGCAACAGACGTATAAATAAAAAAGACATTTAAAATCAATAAATTATAATTAAATTATAACATAAACGTATGCTAATTTCCTCACACACAGCACAGCACAGCACACACACACTTCACACACACATAACACACATAACACACAACACACACAGCATTCAACAATCTACCCCGCGGCGTTTGTCGCATTCTTATTACAGTTTCAGTCGATTTCCGACGATTTCTTTGCCGGCCTATATCATTTCGGTTATTTTTGTTTTCTTCGCTCATTCCTTCTGTCTTTCTGTCTTTCTGTCTTTCTTTCGTCTTTCGTCTTTCGCCGGGCATTGACATATTCCTTTGTCCGTAAGCCAAATTGCTTATAAATTTCCAAAAAATTAATTAATGTCGCATTTAAAGCTTGGCATTTAAAATTGGCAGACTTCAGCGCATCGCAAATGTGCGGACTTAAATGAGTTTCAATGAGTCTCCAAATTTCTTAGTGGGTCATTTTAATAAAACTGCAGACACAAAGTAAGATCTTTCAGTGGCATGAATCGAAAAGAAAACAGTAAGAGTATTTAAAACAAAAACAATGATGATTGTATTAGTTTAACTACTATTTTTTTTGTGGTAGTATTTTCTAATATTTATTATAACCCTTTAGATATCTCTAAAGTAATTGCTGTTCACTGCACTTCTGCATCAGCGCATTAAACCAATGTAGTTTAGGCTACTGAATTTGGCTTTAAGTTAACATAATTTCACTGTTACCTTTTGACAGTGACCAAATTGATTGTCACCCCAGCAACAAATACAAGAATGAAGTAGAAAATCAAGCCAACTGCAGTTTTTCGTCGTTGAGCGCATAGGCAAACAAACAGCTCAATTATGTTAATCAGATTCACGCCCATCCGCAGCACTTGGCTAATACAAACCCACTCCCCACACACTCCACAAACACAAACAAGGGCAGGCAATAAAAAATTACACTTGCCATGTGACACGCAGATTCCGTTCTTCCTTCCTGCCTGCCACACTCAGCCACCCGCTGCAGGTTGCCACCTTTCACCCTTGACAAGGCAAACCAAACAAAAAAAAACTCCATTCAACACCAATTAGGGATGATCATCAGTAACAGCAGCCAGTCGGGTGGTTGGGGGTTGTCATTGGGCAACCCCTCCGGTTGCTGTCATTTGTTATTGAGCCAACAGACAAAAAGTTGACTTCAACTTGCAGCTTGTGTCATAAATACGCCCCAGCATAGACAAACAATCAACAATTTATGCACGGCAGCAGCAGCAGCAGCCGATGAGCGAGAGGGTGTGCTCTTGGAAAGGGGTGGCCCAAAAGCCCTGCAGCGGGTTGTTTACCCTGTGGGTGTATTTTTCGATTGCGTATGGAGTGGCACTGCGAGCTGCTTGCCAAAATTACTCCACTGCTGAGGGGGGAGGCAGAGAGAGATCGAGCTCATGTTAAACATGAATTATGAATTGTTATTGAGATAGATGCTGTTGTTGTTGTTGCTGTTGCTGTTGCTGTGACTGCGACTGTGACTGCGACTGCGACTGCTCCTGTGGATGTAACTCATATCCTGTGTACACTGTAAACAAGTTGCCATTGTATGAATTGTAATAATTATTGCGCAAATTTCTTGATATACAAAATTAGTCTTATAATAATTAATCTGCTTGCAAATTTAATGGTTCGCGTTCTCTTCTTTACATATTTATAAGGTAACATTGAAATTTATTGCAGTGTATACTGACTATGTTCCTGTCCTAGTTGCTTGGCTGTAACCCAAACGTTTCTCCCTCTCTCCATCTCTCCACCGGGTTTCGGCTTTGTTTTGTGCGGTAATTTCATTGAAATCATGTTGAGTAATTGGTGCACAGTTTACATGACTTGGGATGGGGAGGGTTGTTGTTGATGTACTTGATGGTTGGGGGTGTTTTGGTGTGTATATAAATAACACTTGGGGGTTGACTTTGCCACTTGGCTGCTGTTGCTACTGTTGGGATTAAGCGACCGCCACGTCGCCTTTATGCGGTTTGTATTTATTGCTCGCAGCAACCCCTACTCCATTTGCACACCAACCCAACCCCTCCCACCCACACCCCCATTCTGTGTAATTGTGTTTGTGTTGGCATTATGCAACACATGTAACACGTATCTCATAGATACGCATATATTTATGTATGTCTACTTTACTGTATACAACTGTCACACAGCCTGGCAAGTCGACACTTGTGCGTTTTGTGTCACTAAAACACCACCCCAACCCCCACCCCACCCCATACCCGCTACCCTCTTTTGGGCATTTTGTCATGGCCAAGTGGTTGGCTGGCTTTGCTAATTTGGGCATAATTTGTGACTGTTTATTTATTTTGTGCTTACGAAATTAATTTCAGTTGACTGGTTGCTGTAGTCATTTTCCTTGGCCTCTGTTTTTGCTTCCCATTTTACATATGTTAACATTGCCAATGGCACTCTCTAGCCATTAGGGGTATATTTTTTTTGAAGAGTAATATGTAAATCGCTTTTAAATTGATGGTTAAATTATTTAACTGGTTATGTCGTTAATCAGCAGAAATGATTCTCGTTTGGCTATATGATTAATCGACCATCACTTGGATAGATAGTTTGCAATAAATGGATAAAAGTCAGAGAAATATTGAAATGCTCCTATTTAACTTTAGTTTGAGTAGTTGTATATTCAATATACATTTGAAATTTTCGTTAAGTTTTCTTTGTGATGTGTTCGTAAACGTTTATTATGTATAAATATTTTGGTAAGCATCTGCAAAAGTAAATTTATATTTCCATGCATTTATATAACACGTATATCGGCATCTTCTCTCTCCGATTATGCGTTGCATCTTTCAATGCTTTTGCTGCCAAACTTGTATTTTAATATTTAAGCGGCTGTTAAATAATTCTAAAGCCCCTGCAAAGCCAGCAACAACAGCAACTACCAATAAAAATGCATTGATTTATAGAGGCAGACCGTGAAAAGCGGATCAGCGACATTTGAAATAAACGTGCACCACCAGCGACGATGGCTCATTGAGCATTTCCAAGGCCTTTGTCCAACTGTGGGGCAAGCGAGCACAATGGACTTGGCCTTAGACCCCCAGCCATTTACCACTTGCTGTTGCAACTGCAACATACTCAAAGCTTTCACATGCAAATCACTTTGGGGCCTAGATAACAAGCTAGCCAAACGAAATGAATACGAATATGAATACGAATACGAATACGAATACGAATGCGAGACTCTGAACGTTGAGGTTGAGACTCTCGGCCAAGACTCGTAAATTTGCAGCTTATTGGCAATAACTGCAAGTGGCTTGTTAACAATTTAACACGTCTTAATCGTTAAATTTGTGGAGAAGAAAAAAAAAATCAACAAGAACAACGACAACAGCAACTCAAGAAACACAACCGAGATGCGAGAACTAACTTCGAGGATGACACTTTTGTAGGTGTGAACGCAAAAAGAAGAAGAAAAATGACAAATGAAAAAATACTCCTCTTTGTAAAATCTGCATATAAAGTTCAACTTGGAGCAGCTTACAGAAACCGGTTCGCTTTTCTTGCCCGGTTCGATCACATTTAATAATGATATTTTTTTTTGCGCGCGATTCGCCTTCGCTGCGCAAAGAAACAAAAGACTTAAGTCATAAACTTTATGACATTTTGCAAAAGGGGGGAAAATAAAGAAGGAATCTCGGCAAGAATGTCATCAATGAAACAAATCGATTTGTTTACATGCCCCATTCGCGTTGTCCTCTGTCGGTTGTCTGCTGTCTCCAGTTGTTGCCCCTGCTTCCCTCTCCCACTCTCTGCCCGGCTGCCAATATCGATTTGACTCTTTTGCCTTGCCCCACACTCATTTATGTTACTTACCTTTAGCTTTCTGACTGTTTTCCTTTTTTACTTCTTGTGCACAATTCTCGGAAGATTTTAATCTTCTGCTCACTGCACTTTTTCTGCTCTCCACAGAGCCCCCACTTGTGCCTTGCCTCCCCGGTAGCTAGAAAGGCTTGGCTATGCTCTGTTCCATATGTCATGGAGCTTAAACTGTTTGCAGAACTACTGAATTTCCTCTACATTAATAAAGTACATAAATATTATAATAATTTATTAATCTGTGTATTTTATAAACGAAGGGAATTAAATATAAAAGTATAATGATGATGTTTACTTAAGGGTATTTGTTGTTCGTTTTTGCTGCGCTTTTGTATTTGCATTTTTTGTTACCTTTGATGACGCATTCGGTGTGCGGTTTATGACTTTTCGTGTCTGATAATTTTCAGATTTTAATGTGCGAAATTAAACATCACATTTTTCAACACGAACGTTTCTTATGTACATACGAGTATATATCATAAAGTTTAGCACCGGGCAATTGTCAATTCCAATTTGAATGCATGCTATCTGGGCGGTTCTACAAGCAGGAGGGACTCAAACACAAGTTTCTAGAGAAACAAGTATTAAATCAAATAGCAAAATTAGAATAGTAAATAACTAATGCGCTGCTTTTTCTGAGTTCTGATAATGCAATTATATTTACTTTAACTAGTATTTACTTCCCATTGCCATTCAATTCTGCGAGGTATCTTAAATCTTAAAAGATATGTGCACTATTCTTGCCGTGGTATATTTATCCACTTTCTAGCTAATACAGCTATTTGATAGGCAAAAGTCTTTAAGATGCAGCTCCAATTCGCTTCTGATTGATCAAGCACAATAAATAACGATATCAAACTACAAAACCTCAAGCCATATCGAGCAATATCCACTCAGTTCAAATAACAAAAGCCAACAAATACAAGAAAGATTCAAATGTCGAATCTGTAGCCTGTATATCTTTGGCCATAGATCAGTCTTAGGCATGATTATTGCACTTTAAACAGGCACGAATACAGACATTACACTGCCGTTGAATAGTATACGCCAACCCAATTTGAAATGCATAAATTAGAGCACCAAAAATACTCCACCAAAAAAGCAAAAGAAACCAAATATGTATTTATCTAGCTGACTATCTGGGGATATATCAGAGATATTATTATTATTATATTTTCTTGGGCGTGTAACTTGTATATAAACGCTGCTAATAACACATCTAAACTGGCCAACAAATTACCGTTTCAACATATTTTCAAAGGCATTCGATATCAGTTAAATGTGTTTTCAACAAATTTTCATGCAAATGAGCTGCCTCGAAATGAATATGGAA
Source organism: Drosophila nr. medialis 2 BK-2023a (assembly GCA_035044325.1). Taxonomy (NCBI): domain Eukaryota; kingdom Metazoa; phylum Arthropoda; class Insecta; order Diptera; family Drosophilidae; genus Drosophila; species Drosophila nr. medialis 2 BK-2023a. The sequence goes on from JAWNMH010000394.1 coordinate 2,532,859, forward strand.
TCAAATCGAATCGAATGGAGTGCTCCTCTCTGCCGCTTCAGACAGATGACCAGCATCCATAGACAATGCGACGGCGGCGGTCCAAGATGGAACCCCCAACTCCCCTTCTCATCCTCTCTCTCTCTCTCTTTCTCTGTCTCTGTCTCTATCTCTATCCCCCTTAGTGCGACACGGGCGGGCTCATTTGTCGGAGCTGCCCAACTTTATAATACTCCTAATACACAAAAGTTTTCAGAGCCATAAAAAGTATCAAAACTTCTGCTTGTGTTGTTTGTTGTGTTTTGGTATTCTGGTGCTGCTGAAAAAACAAATTGTGTATACCCTGTAATTGTTAAATAAGTAAAGGAGTATAATACACGTATATTCATCTATTGCTGGTGACTTATCCTCTGCAAAGAATGAATGTTCATAATAATTGTTCATAATCGTAATACATTTATTTAATTTTTTTTTTAAATTGCTTAAAAAATAGATGTATTTCTGTATTTATATTTAATTAATTAATAAATAATTATTACCCATTCGTTTAAGACTATTTTGTCTAAGGTATCTGCCAGTCGCGCACACTCTCTGCGCTTCTTACATACTTACTTTTTAAGTCGATGCCAGAAAATTTGTCGAGGGCCGCCGCTTCTCGCATTGTTTAGATATTGATTTCCAAATAAACTAAAAATAAAAAAAAAAACTGATTAAAGGTGTGACGACCTCTTTTGTTCGTCATCAAAAACAGCCACCAGCTTCGAGGCCAATATCTTTGAGCAATTTATGAATGAAAGCCGGGCCAGATTCCCGACCAGTCCCCCCCCACACCACCGTTTAGAAGACATAAAGTCTGCTGCATCATTTTGTTGCATGAGTAAAATCTATTCCATTGTGTGCGCTGTGAGGCAGAATCAAAAACGATTCGTGTTTTATCCAGTCGAGTTTTTGTTGTGAAAGTGTAATATTGTGGCACTTTATATTGTGCGCAAAGGATTATAGACGAGGGGGGGAGTTTTGTGCGGCGGGGGGTTCCGAGACTCGGAATGTTTTCATTTGGGAGGCAAATTGTTGCTGACTGCATTGCATTCCAATTAGTGTGGGCCAAAGCCAAATTTTATGTTGCATTTATTACATAATTTTGTACAAATTTTATGGCGCTGCGTGTGCGGCTCAAGAGCTGATTTTACGAGCCAACTTGACGGAGAAGGGAGAGGGAGCTAGCAATGAGAGAGCGAGGTAGAGAGAAGTGTGGGGGGAATGGAGGAAGACTTTCTCTGGCTGTGCAGGTTTTTCCAATTTCAGTGTAGGATTAACAAGGATTTTGCTGGTTGGGCTCTGACTGAATGCTTACTCCTGCTCCTCTCGCTTCCTTTGTTGCTGCCTTGGCTCCTTGTGACGACATTTTTCAATTAAGAAAGGATCACAAGGCGCTTAGTAAGGCAGTTTACTCAGTGCCCCAACTTTGGCAGCCAGCCCCGAATGAAAGAGACAGACAGACAGAAAGAGAGAGAGAGAGAGAGAGAGAGTAGCTACAGCTGGCAACTTGAATCTTTTGCTTTTAATTAATTAGTGCTCCTCCACTCTGTCTAAGTCGCCATCCCAGTTTCAACAGACTTTGCTCATAAAAGAATAGGTTTCTGGTTTTTTGGCAGCTGCATTTGTTGGCTGTCTTGTTGGAATGTGGCCAAAACGAATAATTTGTTGGCAACGCTTTTCAATGCAGCTAAAAATCAGTTTGATCGATTTCAATAATAACAATTTACATCTTAATAAATATTTTTGGCTGAAAACATAATTTTAATTTAGCGCTAAAAGTGAGGGATTTATTCTGAAAGCTGAAAAGAGTATTTAATTATTTCCCTTTAATTATGTCCGTTATAAGAATTAAATGCAGTTTTTAAATATAATTCGATTAGTAAGTAAGTCTCTGCTACTGCTTTCAAATTAGCTGTACAATAATCTCGGACAATTTTTCTATCTAATTGATGAGTTTCAAAGAGCGATTGGCAATTGCATACTAGCTGTGTAGCAGTGTTTCGCTAATAGGTACACTTAGCAGCAGTTAAAACATCTTGAACTGTAGACTTAGCAGCAGTTAGATAAAATGCCTCTTACCTCTTATATAATTGATAGCTTAATTATCCAAAGCATTTATGGCACCAGCAAGAACTCAACAATTACAAACTTAATGGTATTGCACAATCATTCAGTATACCCTGTAAAAAGTATGCTATCAGAAATGGATGATCCAGAAATCTAGAAAATCGATTGACCGTTTGATTGATGATCAAAATGTGACAATGTTCACTGGCAGGTAAATTTGGTGTTTTATAAATAGTGTATTTATGCTATGATAATTTGTCGATATCTGGCAAATGTATTACATTCGATAGTCGATAGATCATTTGAAATATGGCATTAATATTTTGGTTACAGGGTATTATTCTTAGTCAATAACTGGCTGCTAATGCTGCCCATTTCATTCGCCTAAAATATTATTTCTTTTTAAATAATATTTAATGAACTTGTTAACAGTTTTCCGATAATTGTTCTCGTTTTTGTTGCAGCTGCTGTTGCTGTTGCTTTTAGATATGTTGTCGCTGTTGTTGTGCACTTCATAAACAATTTACACAAGTCGACAGCTAATTCAAATGTGTTTCTGTGCATTTGGCTGTGTGTTGCGAATGCACATTAAATTAATTATAGTTGTCGTTGGCTGGCAAAATAATTATAAAATAAATACGCGTGCAAGTGCTAAGGTGAATGGCAGCCACAGATTGCCACATTGATGGAAAAAAACGAGAGAGAGAGACAGAGAGATTTACGAGTATTACTGGATCAGATTGAAACCGATCGAAACTGACCGAACGACTGACTGACTGATCAACCAACGCGACGACTACGTAATAATTAAGAAATTTACAAACGATTTATCATGTTAATTAAACGTTGTCCAGCAAACGGTTGCTGTTTTTTTTTCTACTTTTTTTAAGTGTATATGCGCTGTGTATATTGAAATATTGATGGATGGAATATGATCGAAATCATTTCACACGATCCCATGATTGAGCGTACGTAAATACCTATATATTTATATATATAAACTGTTGTTTGTACTGTAATTGCTGCTGTGATTGTTGTTGCTGCTGCTGCTGCTGCTGCTGCTGTGATTGTTGCTGTTGCTAATTTGCCAACTACTTTGCGCTGAGTGTGTGGCGAAAGCTGTTTCTGAGCCAAGTGAGAGCCAACTTCAACTTCAGCCACAGACACAGCCACAGTCAGAGCCACTGCCAGAGTAAAGACATTGAACTCTACAACTACTCGGTTATAGAAATGGAATGGCAAATGCGCAGATAGCCATAATTAAGTAAATGTGGAAATTATATCTGCGAATACATTGTTGAACCATAGTATTGAACAAATTGCTACTGAATACACGCATGAGAAATCAATTGTTGCAAGTATAAAATTAGTAGGGAGTTGCTCAAGTTTTTCAACTAGATCCGTTGTACGATATCACAGAGAAGTAGTAAAAGAACTGTTGGAAGGTTTTGTGGACTGATCACTGAATAAAACTACTTCAGTTTTTACAATGAAATGTAATATTGGAGCTTATAAGCTAGAACACTTGTGTGTTTTTGAAGAGGGATAAATAATATTGCTGAAAGGCTATCAATATCAATATTGTAATACAATTTTAAAGATTAATATTGTCACTATTTTTTAATCAAATATTGTTAAATGTTTTCGAAATTTCTTAAATATATAAAACGATGTTTAATTTTTAATATTGACAACTTGGATCCATTAAAATTCCATCTATATTTGCATAAAATACTTTTCAAGCATAATCGGTTTGGTATTTTCTCTCAACAAGTGTAGTTAGTGTAGTTCCTTTAATAATCGGTTCTCTCAAAATATTACCCTAGTTTTATGTCTTCTTTCTCAATTGGCCAATCAATCTGCAGCTCTTCAAATCTGCCCCATCATAAGTATAATCATCATCAATTTGGACGCCAAATGCTTTTAGTCATCTGTTTTCCAGATTTTCTTTTATTTTTATTTTATTTTTTTGTGTGTTGTCTATTTCTCTCCCTACTCTAAGCCAATAAGCGATAAGCAAATTAAGCCCATTTTCAACATACCTTTGCTGTTCGCCTGTCTGCGGAAGTTGCCTTATTGAAAGCTTATCGGATACATTTGCATAAGACTTGGATACCACGTGCTATACTTAATAGATTTATTTGATCGTTCTGTGTGTGGTGGAAACAGCTGAAACTAAATTGTTGCGATAAAACTAATGAAAATGCGTTTTCTAATTGCACATTAGGCAAAGTGAAATGATTTCCATGTAAGTGGAAAACGAAGAAAGATACATGATGGGCAGGGTAGTTGGATCTCAAGTGCAGCTTCTGTTTATGGTAAAAGTACAGCACGTGTTGTTGTTTATTGTTGCTGTTGTTGCTGTTGTTGTAGTTGATGTTGCTGTTGCTGTTGCTCTTGTTGTTGTGTATTTTTGTATTCTATCGTGTTTGGGCTTTTTACGCGCCACTGCGTTGCCCATTAATTTTAATTTGTGGAAGGCATCGGAAAAAAAGTATCTAAAATCGTATAAAACAACAATTGCACACAATCATTTTCAATTTAATGTCATTATGTGCAATTTGTCAACAATATACACACAGTCAAGCGTATGTATCTGTGAGTGTGTGTGTTTGTGTGTTTATTGTGTTGCTGTGATTTGTGCTATGCAAATGATGTACACACCCCCTTGGCACGCCCACCTCCCTGACAACAGCAAACATTTAAGCCAACTTCCCTCATTTTATTTTATTTATTTATGCTGCTGCTGTTGTTGTTGCTGTTGTTGTTGCTGCTGTTGTTGTTGTTGCTGCTGCTGCTTCGTGACGAAAAGTGATTGAAAGTAAACAATAAAAGCGACACTCGACGCCACTTTCCACCTTTGTCGTGCCTCTTTTTATCTCCACCTAGCCCCGCTCTATCGTTTGTCTCTCTTTTCTTTCTTTTTTTTTTTGTTTTGGGTTGCCTTTCATTTGACTAACAATTTAGTACTTTGCGTTTTGTCTGCTAGCTGTTTGCCTAAATTGGCCAATTGCGATTGGTAACAGCAGCAAACAATTTAATTCAATTAAATGTATTTTGTTATACCCTTTCAAAGATAATATAAAATTCTCCTGAAGTTTGGAACAATCGATAGAAAGATTAGTTCTTGGATGAAGAACTTTGTTGGTTACCAAGATATCCTAACTTAACTCGTCATTTCCATAGGATTAATCTGGGTATATAATTTTCATGGGAATAATATTTGACTTCATAGTGAAATTTTGAAGTGGGCATATTGACTCCGCTCTGTAAGGGTATGAAATCGTCGGCTTGTCTTAGCTAGCCGTTCATACTTGTTTTTTGATTGTTATTGTTGTATTCCTTTTTCCCGTTGACTGCCTGTCGTTTGTTATTTAGCGACAGCAGTTGTTGTTGCTGCTGTTGTTTGTGGGCAATTGTTTTATGTGCAATTTGTCACACTGTCATGTGCATTTTAAAGCGTCTGTCACGACTGTCACTACTCGCAGCACATTTGAGCACAGTTTGGCTAATTTGCCAACTGAATTATTTATACAAATTTCCTATTTAAAATGGCGACAAGCTGACATTGTGGGTGCATGAGGAAGTCTTTGGAGTATTTTGCAGTATCGTACTTCAAAGTGTGTTCTTTCAACTACAATTGCAATTTGCTTGAGAACTGAAAATGTTAGCTGCAGCTGACGCCGATTGTTCTAGGAATTTGATTTCGTACCTGACAAGGTTTTCTGCTATGGTTAAAATATTGAAAGTGCCACAGAAATCAAATCGACAACGTATTCTATTAAGTTTAACTTTCTAATTTATATAACATTCTTACAGCCTATCAAATAAACAAGTGGTGGCATTACAAGATTTATTTTTATTTTTGTAATATTCAGTATACATTAATTTATTTCTTTAGAACTTGTTGAACTATATTGTAGAATTCAAAATTTTTCTTTTATTGTTTTATTACATTTTGTATAAGGATATTATTGTTAAAAGTTTTTTTTAGGTTTGAATTTATTTTAAAAGTTGACTGTGATTATCTAAACTTTAGTTTGAATAATTTATTGATTAACCTGAGAAACTGGGAATTTTGAGAAACATAAGCTGTAAGTGAGACAACATAATATCAAACTATTAATCAAGTCTTTTATTTTATTGAAAGGAAATGCCTTATTAAAAAACAATAAATTGAAAATATCTCACAAAAATCAAATATTTAGCTCTTAGGGCATAGAGACACTTAATTAATGAGCATCATTTGGCATACTTCCGATGAACATGTAAACATACACATAAATATATATACATGTATGTATACAACATGCTGATATTTTGATACTTAATTGACCCTTAACCCATGCCAAGTTCAAGCCCGCATGGCGCTTCTTTCCATTGGTTTCTTTTGGTTGGTTAACATATGCTGTTTGGCTTATTCACCTGAGATATTTGGTGTCTGGGTCAGAGAACCAGCCCAGAGATACAGACTGAGACAAAGACTGAGAACGAGACTGAGACTGAGACTGAGACTGTTGTCTGTGCCTAATTTGTGTAACAAGACAAGAAAACAACCAGAAAAGCAAAACAAAGAAAGCAACGTAAATAAAATTATTGACTTCCATATAAAATCACCTGTGGTGTCAATATTTCAACACTGCCAGCGGTGTTGATGCTCATCAGCTGAAGTGTCTCTGCTAGCTACCTCTATCCCCCTCACTCTCTCTCTCACTCTCTCTCTTTCTCTTTTGATTTATTGGTGAGTTTAATTAATCAACAAACTTATGAGTCAATATTTTGTTTAAACAATGAAATGTGGCGAGAAGATCGTCTGGCTAAAACGACTGCAAATTAATCATATGTCGCTGATCACGAACTCTTAGCTGCTGTTGCTGTTTCTGCTTGTTATTGTTGCTGTTGCTGTTGCTGCTGATGATGATGACGAACTAACTGACAGTTGTTTGACATACCCCAGTCAGTGGCACCCCGGGCACAAAAACAATTAACTCAATCGAAATGCAAAGAACTACAAAAAAAAAGCAAAAGAAACAAATACAAGGTAGATCAGCCAGTTCTAGACTAAAGAAGATTTAATACTCTTTTGAGCTAATCAATCTTTACAAATGTAGTTTATATATATATGTATATACATATATGTATATAATAACATAGCCAAACTGAGAACTGAAACATTATTCTAGTTAGAGAAGTGTTAAGTTTTTATTGGTTTTTTTTTATGTCGCTGTTAACTCAGCAATGCTTTTTTCAATGTGTTACATAACGAACAAATAACCAATGAGCTCATTTGCAGTAGGGCATGGGAGAGCTGAGAATGATGATGATGAAGACCTGGCAAGTGGGTGCAGCATATGGCGTTCAGAATGTAAAATGTGTATTGCAATTAAAAAGGCAAAATGTTGATGTAACAATTCCATTAAGTTGCTCGCGTGCAACAGCAGCAGCAGCAGCAGCAGACAACAGCAACAGTTGCTGCTGAATTGGCAATAAGTAGTTGTCGCTGTTGCTGCTGTTGTGTCTTTTTAGGGCCTGTCAGAGCTGCAACTTGACATTTGTAACATTGTAAATGTTGACACTTTTACTCGGTTGCATGCCACACACAGCGAATCGAAATGATCTTGTTACATTACATGAATGATCACCGCAAATTGGATGCAGTGGAATGAGGAAATGTCTTTGCCTCTGCCACTGCCTCCGACTCTGACTCTGACTCTGCCTCTGCCTCTGCCGTCTATGCCACCACTATCATTGGCACCTCAGTTCAGTTGGGGAACTTGACTGATGAGGCCCGCTTTATTTATAGTCAACGGGGCAATATCGAAGGGCGGCACTCGCGAGATCGTGAATGACTTACACCCTGAATGAGTGAATGATGAGCAAATTTATCGCAGCATTGTGTCAAACTCTCTGCTCTGCTCTCCCCTCCCCTCTCCTCTGTTGGATGTGTGTGGGCCATAAAGTTTTGAGCTCCCCACCTTCTTGGTGCTTATTGGGCTTGTTTAGCTGTCGCTTTGACACCGCATGTTCTTCTGACAGTCGTTTAATTATTTGGCTTTGATTGTTAGTTTTGGCCCGTAGTATTGCATATGTATGCATATATATATGACAATTCCATTCATGTTTCTTGCGCCTAGTTTGGTGTTGCATGTCTCGTGTCTTGTTCGCTTTTTGTGCTTGTGTGTGCTACAAATCATTGACACGATCCCAGCTGCTGTAAGTGGTCGCAGTTGTGACATTTTACACACTTTCATTACTTGGAATTGTGATGGAAGCTTTTTTTGGGCGATTGGAAAACTTGCTGTAAATGTTGATTTGATCATGTTCATTTTTGATGACTTAGCTGCCTTGAGATGGAGTCTCATACTCACAGTAATTAGCTTTGTTTATTGTCTGCTTTCAGAAATAAGCATATTATTATTGGGCTTGAAAGTAATTAAACATTATTATATTTTTTCTTGAAATTTTATTTATAACTTCATAAAATCAGTCTTCATATTGTCGACCATAGCTTCGTCAAAACTAAAAGCAATGCTTTTTCAGTCATGGCTTGGCATCTATATAAATATATGATTTAAATTCACAAACTGTGCTTTGATTGAAATTTACGTCGAAATTATATCGCAACAATGTACTTTATGTACACTAGCAAATTTTTCAAAAATTTTTCAAAACTGAAACTATTTTCAAAAGCTTACCCTTTTGCATCAATGCTGCACCTCTAACAGGTATCAAAGTATATTAATATTTTAAACGGCTATATCTTCCGAAGTTTTTCAGTTAGAGCCATCAAATTTGGTGCGTATATTACTGTTAGCCTCGTTTAAGGACCGATAACAAGTCTGTATGCTCATTTTGGCTTATTTAAATTTAAACTTTTATTACATCCGACATCTATATTTATTATTTTTATAAGCGGTTAGCTTAATGATTAAATTGTGGGATATAAGTACTAAAATCGACTTGCGCTCAAATCTGTTTTTCACAATTTGGACCATTTGCTTACCTCATTTTCTCACGCTATAGTTTTGTGTGCGCAGTTTCTCAATTGGCTGTTGGGGGTCGCCGTTTCCCTTCCCCTCTCGTTTCGTCTTGTCTCATCTTCTCTCGTCTTGTCTCCTCGGAGCTGAGCTACTCCTTTTTTTTTGCCGTAAACTGAACGCATCAGCAGCAAAAACAACAACAAAAAGCTTGAGCCGCGCCAACGCCCACAAAAATGCGCTTCCTCTTCAGCTTGGTGGAAACCCCTCAGGCACCGCCAGCTACCTACAAATGATTGATGTGAATCTTGCGCACAAATTAACACCGGAATTACTCGTACTCGTGAGGCAGGCTATTTTACTTCTTTTGGGGGGCACCTTGGAGGTTTTTTCTCAGTGTTGCGGCTATTAGGTCAAAGCTCCACCCTTGAGTGATGCGCTCGCATTTGAAATGTTGCCGACATTCAATTAGGCAGTACCACAACAACAACAGCAACAACAAAAAAGATGCCGCCTAATGTGCCGCAAACCCTAACTGTGCAGCAAGTTGAAAGTTAATGAGACGACGACTGCGACTTGCCCCCGGCCACAGATGATCTGTTCTTCTCACTCTGCTCCTCTCCTCTCCTCTCCGCTCCTCGTCACTCTTCTCGCTGCTGCATGTGCAGTCGTGAGTCATGCGACGAGCACGTTAATTATGAATATGCAACTAAATCATTACATTTTAAGCCAGTGTCAAAAGCACAGCTGGAGTTGAAGCTTCGAGCCTGAAGCTGAAGCTGAAGTTGGAGCCTGATTCTTTGGCTTCTCTTTGTTTTTGCTTCTTTCTGTTGCTCGGGCTCGCGCTTGATTAATCGCAAAAGGTGAGAGAAGCGAAATGTGAAAAGGGTTGCACGCTGCATGCCCCAGCAGTTGTCGTATGCAATGCAGAATGCACTTAGAAAAATTAGTAATCGATTTTGTACTAAGACATTATTTATGAAGTTATATATTCAGTATTCATATTGAATTCATTGCTCTATTTAATAGATATTTTGATTTTGCATTTATATCCCTATTTTATTGTTCTTTACAACAAATACGAATTGGAATTGATTGCTTCATATGTACACCCTAAGATTAAAATAAATTATGTATTATTAAATTTGTAACTTCAGACTTGCCTTTAAATGACAATTGAGTGAAACTTCTCAAACTAATTTTCTGTAATTCTATTCATGTTTAAAACGTTTGCATTGCTTAAATTATTTCATGTGCCTCATTCATAAACGTTTCACTGGCAGAGGAATCTAATTTGATTCTTAAATGAATAATTAGTTCACATCAATATTGTTCTCAGTGCAGGCAATGGTTTCCCCGCCTCCTTGTTAATGACCTAGTATGTACTTCTAGCTGGTAAGTAAATCAGTAGGCAGAGAAAAAGAGAGGCAGAGAGAGAGAGAGAGAGAGAAAGAGAGGGAGGGAAAGATGCGTGCGCAAGGCGTCAATGCCAGCGTCAACAGGCTAGCACCTGAGCCCCAGGATCGCAACAAAAACTGAATTATTACTGAAAAATTTGCTGATTTATTGGCTTGCAAATGTAAATTCGCATTTTGTTGTTCTTATTGCAGTTGGCACGCAATATGCGTGTTAGCCGCAAGTTGCTATTTTTGTTGTTGTTGCTGTTGTTGGTGGTGGGGCAACTACAACTTTGTTGCAATTCATTTTCGCATCACCACCCAGCGAGTGGATGCTGCTGCTGCTGCATATCAGATTACATAGTCTCAACCTTGAACCGCTAAGGAGTCCAGTGAGCAGAGAAGGAGGCGAGTCAACTCACTATTAAATTGAGCTGGTAGCTTCCAGTTTTGCAGCTGTGGCAAACTTCCGTGTAATTAAGTGGCATACACAATGGTCCAGTCAGTCAGCACTACCACCCATTGTGTGGCAAGTTACAGACCTCGACTCCGACTCCAACACCGACGATTCCGACTTTGACTTCGACTGTGAAACTGAACTCAACTTTAACTTCAGCTTCAGCATCAGCTCCGACTGACTTGACAAACAATTTGTGAAGGCCCAGACAAGCGTATGCACATGATTTCAACACACAGTCCTGGCCAGACCCGGCCAGACCAGGCTAGACCAGACCAAGTGTGCTCTCTGTGGCCTTTTCTCGGCGCCAGTTGCCAAGTTGGAAATACAAAAAGATATCGCAGATATGATAAATTGGGCGCTAACTTTATTTATGCGCCTGCACCACACAAACCAGAACCACAAACAAGAAACAAGTAACCACTAACCAGCTTTGTGGGACGCTCTAAACCATCTCTCTATTCTATTTACTGGCCTGGCCTCGTTTTGCTAGTCGGGAGTCTGGTAATTTGAAGCCATTTTGGTCAAACCAAATAAAGTTGTCAGCTGGCTCCTTCACACAAAATGCAAATGATGGCAAAAATAACAAACAGACCCCCAACTCCGACTCTGACTTGAACTTGCAACTTGCAACTCCGCCCAGGACTTAGCATTGGTTTCAGTTTCTTTCTGTGTGTAAGGTTTGGCTTCTTTTTTCTTTTTTTTTACGTGTCGTTGCAAATTAGAGTATCGTGTGCAACGCGTTTGTTTAGTTGCTGAAAAGTTTTTAGAGTTGCAATGCCATTTAATCAGCATACTGTGCATACCCTGTAACAACTAATCATACTTGAAAGGGTATGCTGCAATATGCGAGAAGAATTCGAAATGATATAAATATTCAAGAAACTTTACTACATTAACATTTAACTATAAGTAGTCTATTCGAATTTGGTATTTTGATGGCATAGCTTATTAAAAGTTGCAATCCACTCACAAAAACTGGCCATAGGGTAACTCCCAGTTAAACACACCCCATCCCAGTGCATACTTGGCTTGTTTAGCATTTCTTTTGAGCCGGTTGCCACACAGCCACAGAACAGAAGCTGCGGAAGTCTTTAAGTCTAATGGAATGGCTTACGGGAATCAGACAGGCACAAAAAATCCAGTTGTCTCGCATATTCAATCAGAACTAGTTGGCAAATAGATTGCAACTTCAGATACAGTATCTTAAGAGGAATAGAGAGACTGCTGCACCAATGACTCTATCTTGGCAATTTGTGGGAAGTCAGAAGAAAAATGTAGGTCAAACAATAATTGCAGTTGATTTCGGGCAAGTTAATTTGTAATTTATTTTTCAAACACTATTGACTTGATTGAAATTATTATTGACAATATGATCAACAAGTGTGCACATAAATCAAAGCGCGTAAATGATTCAATTGTGCACAATTGATTTCAGTGATAAACGACTTATTTTGCAGTAATGCGTTGCATTATTTAACAAGTCAAGTGCTGGGATTGGATAAGTACTAATTAATTAATTAATTTGCAGCAAATGCTGTCTCTTTTGTTAATCATTTTCTCAACTTAACAATTGGATTTATTTATTTAAATAAAAAATAAAGAAATACTTGCGTAGTAAAGTCAATCCTCAATCAATTTTAAATTCTCGACTTTTTAGTAATAAAATATTAGCTGCGCATAAAAACGAATAGAATTAGTCATAACTTTGGTATAATTGTTTAATGTCGTCTATTTATAATTTAAATATGTTAATAAATTGATTATGAATATGTCAAAATATTTTATGGACTATGGATAAAGCATGACTCGTATATACATATGTATTACCATGTGCCTATACCAATATAGTTACGAAGCTATATCAATAAATCATCTGAAGAAAACCCCATTAATGTCAAAAACAAACACTCACACCCTTGAACAACTTTAGCCAACTGACGAATTTCGAGACTCGAGAGTCAATACACAAATACGTATACCAAAGAAAAAAAGTATCTATCGATTGCTATAAAATCGATCATTAACGCTATTAATTTGCGACGCTCAGCTTTGGGAGCGTTGATGGCAACGCACCGACAGTTAAGTTGAGCAGTTGGCGCAAGGCAAAAAAAAAATATAAAAAAAGGGTGCAAGAGTCATAAAAATTAAAAGCAAATTACAAACCAAGAACAACAACATCACCAACACCAACGACAATCGTGTAAGCATAATAATAACAGCCGTAACAACGATAAACTACAGCGCCAGTTAACTCGACAATATTAGCGCAGTGTTCGATGGGTTCAAGCGATTGACTGACGGACTGACGGACTGACTGACTGAGAAGCTGACCAAGCGCGACCTTTTGTCACTCTATATTGGACGCACCTTATGCCCATAGATACACTATATACATGTATGTATATGTATGTATGCAGAACTGGAGACGAGCACTTCCGTTTAGCATTGAAGCGCAACCGTTTCAATAACTTTTTCCCAACTGACGGACAAACATATTGAACACAGAATACCTAGTCACAAAAAGAGTTGAGCTGAACTCTATGGGCAAGCAACAATTTGAGTGCCTAATGACGCAGAGTAATGAAGTCGCCGGCGTGTTCCCCCAACACCCCAAACTCAGACAGACAATAAACTAGAGATGTGCCTCGTACTGATTTATGAGGCACGAAAAGCATTACAGCGAATAGTTTTGAGTATGGAATAATATAAAGAAAATATCTGATGTGGCAGTGAGGTAAAGGTAAAGGTATATTTGCTTGATTTCTTGAATCTTCTACAATAATTCTTCTAAATGCCGAAGTATAACATGTTACAAACATGAGAATATCTGTATAAATATATTTATAGTATTCGAGTTGACAAAGATAAATGGATAGATTTCTGGATTGAAAACAGTTGTTGAATAGTTTATATTTTCTATATATATTTTAAATTCAACTGAACTGGATATATATTTTAGGGCCTTAAGCACGACTATCAATTTCCCATCTCTAAGTGGATATAGGAACATAACGCATCGAGCCCAACCCTTTTTTTCGCGCTTGATGTGTTGTTGATTTGTTGTTGTTGCTGCTGGTGCTGGTGCTGCTGATGGGTGCTAAAAATCGTCACAGCTGTGCTACGTTTTCGAATTGAATGACTTAATGTGCAACATTGTGTCATCAATATCCGTTCCATTCAGCATTCGACCGTCAGCAGTCAGCAGCATTCTCAGCTCAGTTCTGACCAACTGGCCGTGACAAAAGTGTGAATTACGCTTCAGCTTGGACGCCCACTTGTGCACTAAACTCTAAATCAAATCCCCCATTCCCCCTGTCAATATCCACCCACTGTCAACGCAGTCAGTTTGAGGGTCTTTCTGCTTCTTCTTCGCCTCGTTCCTCTCCCTCTTGCTCTTGCTCTTCGTCTACTCGTCTTACCAATTTGCCTCGTCTCTTTAATCCTTCACTTTTCGTATCGCATATAAGCGTCGATTTCTCGTCTGTTTTCTTGACTGACATTTGACAGTCAGTCAGTGTCAAGTCATCAATATGTACTTAGTACCACCAATGCCTCTTAGCGTTGACCTCTTCCCTTCTCTCGCCCTCTCTCTCTCCCTCTCTCTCTCCCTCTCTCGAACTCTCATTTGTCTGGCCTAATCCCTATGTAAATCTGTCAAATTAGATGCGATTAGTTCAAAGTGTCAAGTAGTTCTTAGCTCTCTCTCTCTCTCTCGCTCTCTCGTTCTCTCTTCTTCTATCTTCTTAAGGTGCCGCTCGACTTTTGAGCGACTTTTTGGATTTTGATTTTCAGCTTGACTTGTTGATGGGTTACTTTGCTCTCAGTGTACTTTACAATGCCTTGTTTTTGTTGCTTTCGTAAATTGTGGAAGCAGATATGTACATAGATATTTAGCTGAATGTGAGTTCAATTTGGTACTTAAAAAGAAGTATTTACAAGGAGTAGTAGTAAATTTAGCCAACTACGTTTATTTGTTGCCCAGAAATATTATTATCTATTTAAGCTATTATTAATATTATTTATATTAGAGATTAGTCCTGAATTTAACTTTCTCCTTTTCTGCTGCATTGAACACAGCATAAACTGACTTATGGAAGATGAAAATGTTGTTATTTACTTTACATATATATAACTTTTATTGGCAACATTGATTAAGATGATAATATTATTGGTAACATTAAAAGGACAAAACGTTCATAGAAAAAAACATCTCTACCTTAAAATCAACTCAATTTAACATTGACTTACTACTTATTCATAGGCTTAAACAAATTAAAATCTTACTGAGTAACATCATTTATTAAAATATCATTATTTAAACTTATCTAATATAATTATTTAAATTTTTTTTCATGAGTATTTATATAATACTTGCTGTTCTGTTCATAAGCTTGGATTTCTCATAATTACTTTTTTTAAACATTTTTCTTGCATTATGTATTTAGCTGAGTATTTTAAATATTTGTAATAATATAATTGAATAAAATTTGTTATTTTATTATGTGTGCTTTTATTTAGCTATCAGAAATTTCTCAAAATCCAAGCTCCCAAAATAAGTGCTTGTTGTATCCTTCATTCCAGCCTAGTTGTACCCTTCACTTCAGACGCTTTCTCACGCCCCTAAACTCCCAGTTAATACCATGAGCTGTTCAGCTTTAAGGCAGAGTGTGCACCAATTTGCACAGCTAATAAAATGAAAATTTAATTTAAATTAATTTACACATTCCCACGCACGCAAAAAACAAGAGAAGAAGCAGCTAAAACTAGCTGCTACAATTGGCGTCCTACCCCACTGCATGATGCACTGTGAAATGCCACACAAATTTGTGAGCGCAGCGAATCGCTGAAAAAGCGAATGCCAAAAAGAGAATCACGCGACTTGTGCCCAAGTGGGAAACTTTTTAATTTAGCGACGACTGGGACATTATCAACGGCGTATGCTTAGCAATTGGCAACGGCAGGCTGCGGCTAATCACCATTATCATTATTACGTATCGCCATCATCATCATCATCATCATCAGTATCAGCATCGTGGTCGCTTTGTCGGTTATCGATATCATAATGACACTATCCGACGATGCGCAACTGTGACAAAATTAATTTTCAACTTGACTGCATACGGTTAGAGAGGGTGCACACCCTCGCCCCGTCTGGGTGTCTGTGTGTGTTGATGATAATGAGACCATAGATAACAACATTTTATGCTGCCGTATTTTCCCAAATAGTTGCGCGAATTTGTGCAGCACGGAAAACGTGTGGCGTATCCTCTGCCACATTGGCAGTCGTGCTCGTATCCTGGGTGCAAAGCACTCACAAGTCAACAGCAGCAGCAGCAGTGAGCGTATACGAATACGAATGGCACTGGCTGTAGTAGCCACCCCTTTGCCGTATATATATATATATATATATTCCCTCTTTTTTGGTGGGTTTTTGGCCGGTGGCTATCTGAAAATCAGAGCTGATGCCGAGCGTTGAACAGAGGCCACCACCACACTGACAAATTGTTCCGCTAAATAAATCACGATTCATGATTATCGCCATGAAATCGAAATTTTCCGCTTATATTCTTCATGTCTCGGGCACAAGTTATCTAATATGCTTTAAATGTGTGTGTGTCGCCCCGCTACTCCTGCTTTTCCCCGTTGAATTGGAATTGTGGCAACTAAACGAGTAGCTGAATTATTGATTTAGGCTGGATTAGTTCACTCCAGTTAAACTGTTGAAAGTGGATGGACGAGCGAATTAAGAGCATGGATAGGGGAGTTTGTGGAATTATGTTGAGTTATTAAGTTATTGTAGGAAAATTTTGAAATGGTTAATTAGTTGAGGTAGTATTAGAAAAAGCAACTAAATGTCATAAATATACATATAACAAAAATGAGAAAATATATACAAATGCTCCTAAGCCAGCTTAAGACTGGGATCAAAATAAAATGGTACAGATGAACAACGACCTTTACAATGTCTAACAATTTTCATCTTCCCATAGTTTAACATTTTATAATTGACCTACTGATTCTCTCAGCTGCATGCATCGTTGACTTTCTTCAAGCCAAACTAAACTCAATGCAAAGGTTCAACAAAGTCAGCTAATTTTGTTTAAAGAAAGAAATGCGACAGCAACTGCAATTAACTAGGTCTTCAAGGTTAGCCCACAATGTACATACAACATGCAGCATTCCACATCCAAATCAAAATCAAATCAAATCAAGCTCAACAACTGACAAATCCTGAGAAAGTCGCAAAGCCAAAACGTGAAACGAATGACGTACGACACAATGCCACAATCAGCCAACCCTCGGGCTAAGGGTGCATAAAAAATATAAAAGTGAAACCACAAAAACAAGCCCCCTACCCCCTGCCTGCTCACACTGTCATATTTGCTCATTTAACGGGCTGACACATCAATGTCAAATCAAATTGCAAGCAAAGCCGAAAACCAAGTAAAAATGTGTCATTTTGAACATGGGCAGAAGAAAGCAGAAGCGAAAACAAAACAAAAGCGCGCTAAAATATGACAGCTAATCTAATGGCAATTATGATGCCGTAACGGCCCCTAGACCCCTGCAGCCCCCTAGGTCCACAAACGCAGAGAGAGAGAGGGAGAGAGAGGCAGAGTGAGAGAGAGAGAGAGAGAGAAAGACGGAAATCTCAATTCATCTAATTGTAGTTAAGTCAAGTCCACTACCAGTATAAGAGACTCAATCACAGCCTCAACCTCAACCTCAAAACAACCCCCAACCCCTGTTGCCCGCACCAGCATCAGACGTCATCTCTCTATAGTTTTTTCGGGTTTTGTGTTTTTTTTGTTTTTGTTGGTTGGGCTAACAAACAAACTGTCAAAACTGACATGACAGGCGACATATCAAACGAAATCAACAACAGTCGGCGCGAAACAGTTGCTCTAATCAGCGCTTTGTAGGTGCGTGCGTGCGGGGGGTGGTAGGTGTGCGGGGGGAGGGGGTGTAGCTAATGGTAGGGTGTAGTTGGTGTTGTGCGTTGCCCATTTATGGAGTGATTTTCAGCATTTGACACTTGACATGCATATGAAAATTCTGACACGTCAACGAGCGGCACTTTTTACACGCCAACACAAACTATACAGCACTTAGATCAGAGAGAAATAGACAGACAGAGAGATAGAGAGAGAGAGAGAAAGAGCGAGACGGAGCACAGTTGACCTGCGCTGCGTTTGTAATTCGAAACGTTACTAATTTTTTCTCTGTTGGTTTTGGTCCTGTAACGCCCCGAGCGCAGCACACTGACGCAAAATTGGTAAAAAAAGAAGTGAAACAGCAAATATAATTGAAAAAGAAATTTAAAATATTATTTTTAGACTAGATTGCCTAAGGTAATCTAAATATATTAAATATATTCCAGCTTTCAGAGTTTCTCTATAGTCGTTGCAAGTCCTGCACTTGGCTCAAAGTATTTACCAAAGTTGCCAAAGAGTAATTCCTCCAGTTTTCAAGCTAATAAACATGAATCAAAAAGCATTTTTCGCAGTGATGGAATATTGTTTTGAGTTTTAGCTACAATTCTAAATATATTGTACCAAGCTCGACAAAGCTGATAAATGTTCACTTTCAAACAAAATTGTGCCACTGTGCGCACAGCTGTAACATAGCCCGTAGCATTCGATTAGCAATGGCTTTGATGGGGGGGAGGTAGGCGTGGTGGGCGTGGTGACTGACTTTGGCTACGAGACATCAAAATTGTGATTGACGCGTTTGACAAAAGTGGCGATAAATGCGTTTGCTGGCTCGGTTTGCCACGTCGGTTTTCTCCTCTGATGTCTGCTGTTCGACATTAGCCTATGACAGTATTATATTTATTCCCCATGCCCTTTGTTGCTGCTGTTGTAGCTGGTAATTCACCTATTTCAATATCGAGTGATTGTGATTGTGACAGACAGCGCAGACGGGCTGAGCATTAGTACTATTTATCAAATTGACAATTGTATTGGCGGCACTTTTGCTTTGTGCAGCTTTTGGTCACTTTGCATATCAAAAGAAATGTCTTTGGAAAGTATCAAAGTGCTGGCACAAAGTGATGACCATTGTCAGCTGTGGGTGGCCTGCCATAAGCCCATGCATAAATTGTCTTCATTGATTTTGAAGTGCTTATTTCTTACACTACGCTAGCGAATGTAGAAGAGTATATATATTTATTACAAGAATTTCAAGTCAGAATCGGATGAGATTTGACAAAGTTATGGTAAGTTAAGGTAGGCAAAGATTTGATCCTTTGCTAATATCATTATTGGGGGTACTTCTTGAATTTTTTTGGATGAACTACTTTTTGACCATCATTCAATGAAAAAAGAAGAACTTTTCTCTCATTGCTATTTATATGATTAATCTGATCAATATGAACAATCATGACAAACTTCAACATATAGCAAAATTAACTAGTGGCTTGTTCTAAGTTCGACCACCCCTAAGCATTTCGCAGACATTTCAAAGCCGAGCTCAGCTGGTCTTAGTCTCCTTAATGCGACCAATGACAATCTTTTCGTGTGATCTCAAGCTAATCTGAAGGCTTGTTGGGTTGTCGCTACAAATGCCCGTTCAATTTGTTACACCATATTACACACACAGAGACAGTCACACACACACTGGGCTGCCTAGAAGGCAAGTCAAGGAAACTGCGACTGTCTCGTGTCTGCCACAACTTGCTACGCTTTCCAGAAGCTGAACAAAATCTCTACACCCAATGTTGTCGTTTATCGGCTGACTGCGCACAGCTCTCAGAATGGCAAGAGACAGATACTCAGCGATAGTGAGAGAGAGAGAGAGAGAGAGAGAGAAATATAGGCAGACAGCAATCCATTCATCAGTGGCAAATTTGTTGGTGGTATGAATCCATCATGAGGCGAGTGAAAGATCGTTTGTCGCTGATCATCAGCTTAAAAATCGCGCAAATGACGAGCGTAAGACATGAGAGCATGAGATCTCAAATATGAATAGTGAGTGGATCTGTGTGGATCTGGATGTGGTTGGGGATATGCCTTTGCCTCTGCCTCTGCCTCTGCCTGTGGCTGTGGCTGTGTCTGTAAATGTGGATGAGGTGGATCAGCAGCACCGCTGGATGTGGTGGGCATCAGACAGTCAGTCAGTCAGTTAGTCTGTGAAGAACACTGCTTAGCTTAAGCTGACAACAGGAACAGCCGCGGAGGAGCTGTTCATGAGCGCTTTTAACTGGTTTATTTTTCTTGCTCTTTTTTTTTGGATCCCACAAGGGGCGTACGGGTAGCCTAATGAGCAACGGTCCTCTGAGTGCGCTACATGAAAGCATGTGTGGCATTTAAATTGTTGGTGGCTAAGCAGCAGAAATGTTGAGTTTGGATATTAATGCAAATATTTTAAAATACTCAACACTAGAATTGAAGAATTGTAATTTTTTGCATTTCAAAAGTTTTTTTGTTAAAAAATTATTTTTCAATTATTCCCAGTTGTATGCTAAGCTCATTTTATGTAGTATTTATTTAAAGTTCTGTTTCATTTAAATTAACGCATTTTTAAAGTTCTCAACAAACTCTTAGATCCAAAGCAAGTTTCTTATGCAAATGATTTACTTTAAGTTCTATTGACGTTGGTTATTAGGTTGAGTTTTTGCTTAAGTAGCTCATTCCGCATTCACTTCGAATTGAATCCATCTGCCAGCCCAGACAGACACAGACACACACACGCTCACACACATACACTCACACACACACACGGATTGTCCAGTGCTGCTGTTTTTTTTTTAATTTTTTATTTTTGACTCGGTTGCTACCATATTGGAATTCCCCCCAACTGGGCCGACGCACAAATGATGTTGATTTTTATCAAAGCTTATTGAGAAAACGTAATTTTTTAAGCTTTACATGTGCTGCTGCAAACTTGTGACTGTGGCTGCGATTTGGATTGGGATTTGTGACTGGAGTCTGCTACCTGCTATGGACCCCCCCCCTTCCTTCCACCTCTATGAGTCCCCCCAATATCCCCCTCCTGTTATGCTCGAGGCGTTTGTCAGTCAGTGGAGTATTTGAAAAATCAGCACAGCAAGCGATGCTATAAATAAATACAGCAGCCGTACAATGTGCCTATATAGATGTGGCTAGAGAGGGTGTTGAGAGGGGGGAGAGTGGGGGAAGAGTGGTGTGTGTGTGGTTGGTGCTTTTGGCCGGTGTCTCTGCCCGGTGGGTTGTCCATCAATTCAGCAACTGGCTGTGCAAATATTCAGCAAGTTTTATTTGGTTGCAACGTTGAACGTTGAATGCTGTTGCAAGGTCTGCTGTGTGGTCTGGTTGTGGTACCTGATGCCTGCTGCCTGGTGTGGCAAGTAACTGCGCGTATAAATTTCCATTAACGATGCCATATATTCGTATTGATTTAAATGGACAACAATATGTCCGAGCAAACCGCAATAATACGAGCGCCATAATTCACGCTGATTTTCGGAACGCGACAAATGCAAAAGCATATTTTCTGCAGTTGGGAATATTCCAAATTTCAAAGGCCACAGCTCTAACGAACTTATAATAGTTAACAGCAGATTAATCTTGGCTGGAAGCCCCAGCAAAAAAAAAGAAAACTGAAAAGAAAAAAGAAACCAAATGAAAACATACGTGAGCAGCGATTTAAAATCGATTAACCCGATTTGTGTGCAACAGGTTGAGTTCTTGATACTCTCATGCCACTTATTATCAAAGAAAGAAAAAGGAAAGAAAAACAAAAAGAGCGAGAGAGAAAGAAGCAAAAATGCGGCTTAAAACAAAGGCTAGCAAAATGCGGCTGAGGGCGTTGTGAATCGGCTCGATGCCGACAGAACATTCAGTCAGACAAACGCCTACCGCAAACAATTTTTGGTTTTGTTTCTTTCATTTTTCTGATTTTTGGTTTCTTCTTCTTTGTTTTTTTTTTCGTATTTTTTTGTGGCTGCTCACGAAAAAGAGGTGAGAAAATTGTTGATTAGCTTCCATGGAGGGCAGCCCCCAAAAGAACTTGTGGAGCCAGCAGCAGCCGCCCCAGCAGCAGCAGCACCAGCAGCAGCAATTCTCTTCCTCTTCATCTTGCCCCCCCCCGCGCTTCCACTCCCTCTCTGTCTAGCGATCTTGATGAAGATCAACATGCCATTGATGGGCGTGGCTGTATATGACTTTGATATTTGTCGGCATTTCGCTTTGGTTTCGCGGCAAACACTTCACTCCACCTAACTGCCCCATTCTCTCCTTCTCCCCCCATCACACCACTTGTGGCATCTTTTGGAATGCTGAAAATAATATAACTATTAAAATTATGAAAGAATACGTCAGTTGGCATCGAAATATATTGGCACTTGGCTAATGCTCTCTAAAATATAGATACTTTTTTGAAAGCTACTCCATAGAATATTATTTGAAATATATTTATAGTTTATCAATATTTATAATACATATATTTATCCATGACTATAGTCTCCAGGCTTGTGCATTCATTTAAGTTATGCATTCAAAGTAAATATGGTATACAATAGAATTCCTATTTAAAGAGCGATATTTTAAATTTGATTGCCTTTTAATAACTCAAATTATACGTTAATAAATTTTGAAGAATCAAAATTTTTTTATTTTTTGCACATCCTAAAAATGAAAGTAGTGTTTTTTTCTTAGAGTACTTAGCATTATCATTTTGAGGGATATTTTTATAAATAATTAAATGATAACAAATATTTCCAGAAAAGTTGATTGAACCCATTACTATAATTTATAGATTTTTATAGATTATACTTAATATTATGTATTTATTTATTTATTTATATATTATATTTCTAAATATTTTCGTATAAAAAGTCGGATTTATATTTTCAGTTAGCTGAAACTTGAGGCCAGTCTTTTCAGCCAGGTTTTCAATTTATAAACTGTAGATGAGAACTTTGCTGAATTACTTGATAATCCAGCTGAAAACTTGCAACAGTTACCAATTGGATTTGAAACCCAATATACCCTATGTAATGCCAGGGCATAATTATGCAGTGTGCAACGCCTGTGGTTTTGCTGTTGCTGTTGCTGATGCCTTTGGCATCAGCAGAGGTTGCTTCTTTGGTTGCTTCTTTTTCCTTTCCCTCTTGCTGCTGCTTCTGCTGCTGCTGCTGCTGTTTGATGCTGCCCACTATCACTTACTACACTCAACGCCCTGTTCTGATCCGCGACAGCAGCAGCAGCAGCCGAAGAAGTTGCAGAAGCATCAACTTGATTGTTGCCACATCTCGGGGCAGGGCAACGGGAGGCGAGTTGGTGTTTTAGGCCTAATAATAAATTCGAGCGCGTGCAACTGACTCCTCCCCCCTCCTCACACCCCCTCGTCACCCTACCCTCGTTGTGGGCCCTTTGTCGCGAACATTTGGCGAACCGGAGAGCGATTCTGGGTCTTGGTTTCTTCTTTGCTGTTTGCCGCACTATAATTATCTCAAACTGAAATTAACCGTCGAAAGAGCTGGAGAAGATTATGCGCATCGCATCCGATAGCAACTGATCGCATTCTGGATCGTATCGGGGGACCGCACTGCATGCTAATGTCCCCCAGCACAAGTTCCCCGACACTCTGGTAACTCTTTTAAAATTAAGATTGTGGGGCCTGAGGGGGTGGAGCAGTTTCATCTCACCTCGCCGCTGTGGTCGCCTGTGCTAATTTATTACGCGTTAATATCGACAGGCATCAAACAGTTCCTGACCCGAAGAATTCCCCCGGCCAGGTAATTGAAATGGCCGGGTTCTTATCGCCAGCGTAACGCTTCCATAGCTTCCAGAGCGCAAAGAACAATGTTCATTAGCAGAAATTACAGTATTACAAGTCATTATCTGAGCTGAGTTGAGCTGAGCTGAGCAATTGCGACTGTCCGTCGGCAATTATAAATAAATTAACTATTTGGTCAGTCCCTAGAAAGATTCGTATCTATCAGATAAAACAAATAGGAAAACAAGAAACAAAAGAACTATAAACTAGTACCTCAAACTTAACATAACATAGAAATGTTTGATTGATGGATTGCTCTACTTGTTGACCTTCTTTTGTCCAATCATTGACAACCGATCAGTCTTGGGCCTACTAATAGAGCTGTGCCACACAGCTGCGTGGAAGGTGGTCACCAAAATTGCTTAATTGAAATCTAATGTTGGAAACAGTTTTGCAAAATACTAAATAATATATTTAATTCTCGTCAAATTCGCTTCTCTTTTGACTTTAATTATCATTAAATAATGCGAGATACTCATTGAATTGAAAAGCAATTAACGCAAAATCTCGAAAGTGTATGCAATTTAATTAAACAATCGAGTGTAATTTCAATTAGGCTAACAATTTGGCACGCATTTAATTGCGACATTGCCTCCAAATCCCAAATTGCAATAAAGTGTATTAAAAACGAGGCAGATAGGCACATAAAATTGTGCCCCATTCAACCACCCCTCATTTCACATTTTAACATAAAAACGCTGGTTAAAACAATGGAAGCGTTACCTGCAACACCCCACCACCCCAGTCACCCATCCACCCCGCTGGCCACACTCGACACTTTCTATCTATGTGCGGCGGCTGGTCACATTAGGCAGCCACGTGTCTGGGTCATTATGCTGAAAGTTACACGAACCTCGACGAGGATGCTTACTTTTTGACTGCAGCAGGGGAATGGAGTTGGGCAAGTGGAAAGTGGAAAGGCGGGGCAGGGGGAAGGGGCAAGGTGGCGCGGTTGAGTGTTGTTGCAAATACGCAGCTACACAGTGAGCAATTTACGTGTGATCTAATTATATTATTTTAATATTTATCTATATAAATATAACATAAATATAAAGTTATTGGGTTGTTATTGGTATAGATAGCACTTCATCTTTTCCTCTCTAACTCTTTCTCTCTCTCTCTCTCTCTAACTCTTTCCCTCTCTCCCTTTGTCCTTTTCTGTTTTTGTCCTTCTCTCTATAGCTTATTGTTTCGAATTTGTTCGCTGATTTCGCTTTACCAAGTATTAATTAGATTTTTGTTAATTTTTACATTGACTCCAAAATCTTTTAAACTTAAATCATAATTTCTCGCTGTGTAAGCCCCCTCGCCCACCCACTTCCTGCGCTGCACTTCAAGCTCAGCCTTGTAACGCAATTTGTAGCTGTCAGTGCGAGAGAGAGTGAGTCAGAGAGAGATAGAGAGAGGGACAGAGAGACACTGAGACAGACAGAGGGGCAAACGGACAGTCGCTTGACACGTGTGTGTGTGTTGTTGAGTGGGTGGGCGTGTGTGGCACGTGGGCGGTGTCGCTGCTGTGGTGTCAGCCAGATATTTGTTGTAGCTGGCTAATGTTGTTGTTATTCCGATTGTTATCTCTATGCTGCTTCTTGTAAATGTTGTTGTTGTTCTTGTTGTTGTTGTTCTTGTTGTTGTTGTTTTTGTTGTTGTTGTTGTTTAATAGCGATTATCGCCATGCCCGGATTTGGCTTTGGCTTTATTCTCGTTGCCTTTTTACAAATTCGAATCGGATTTGTGCATTGTGCGTAGAAAATGCGGATTCAATTGAATAACGAACTAGCCACACTCCGCCCCCCGCCTCCCCCACTCCACATCCCTCAACACTCCCCTCCCGCAGCCCTTGCTTGAGCCACCAGCTCAACGATGCTAGTTAATTTTAATGGCCTATGAAAAGCGGAGATTTTGTGGATTACCCACTGAAGAGAGAGTTTGAGGGGGGAAACTGTTAGAGAGAAACAGAGAGAGAGAGAGAGAGAGACATAGTGAGGGTAAGATTATGGGGCTTAGTAGCAAGACTAGTAAGTGCAGATTGGGTTCAAAGTGTTGGTTAACGTTGCACTTTAGCTGGGCAGCTGCACTAAAAAGACAAAAGTGACAAATTATGAGTTTTTTTTTTCAATTTTACTTTCATTTAAATTAAGTAAATCTTCAAGTTTTCAGCTGACTTTAAATTTTCGGATATAAGCACGTTTAAATAGTTTCTGATTAGAGAAACAATTAATCAGAAGGGAGCGAAATAACTGTCAATCTGCAATCAGTGGCTTTTTAGAAAGGGAAAACGGTTACAAATTTTGAAGTAAAAAACTACTTGATTACTTTTTTGATCAGTAAAATAAGTAGTAAGTAAATAAGTAAAATAATTTGATAGTAAGTGTATTTTGAAAGACATACAAAGCCAAGTAAAATTCTAACAACGAATGTCACAAATGATGTACATTTGTGGACTACTCTGAACTGAGTTCCTATTCAAGTCCGAAATCAATATTAAATCTACTTATAATTATTCTCACAGGGAGAACTTGACACCGTTGACATTCTGGGTTCAATGTCACAACATTTCAATTTATGTAGGAGCATATATAAATATATATATACATACATATACAGTTAGTTTACTTGTATTTCAGCTAACGAAGCGAGACTTCCTAATCATATATCATCGACTCGCATATCGCTGACATTTGCGCTGGAGGCGCGTGTTGTGTGAGGTCTCAACCGAATATCAGTCGGTCCCCCCTCTTTCCTCTGCAAGCTCCCCTCCCTCCACACCACTGTCTCTCTGTCAGTCTGTCTGTCCTGTCTGCCCAGGAGCTGTTTTCGAACAACATGTGTCACGAACATGTCAATTAGATGCCCAAACTTGGAGCAAACAGTGGGGCTGTTTTTTTAAGAATTAAGAGCGGCACACGTGAGCACAGCAAGTGACGGAGGAGGATGAGGGAAGAGGGATGAGGGATGGATATTGGGATGGGGATGAGTATGAGACAAGCAGACACATCAAAAACGTTGAAGTGTGAACAATTTGTAGTAGCAGGATATATGAGAGCAGACAGACAGACAGGCAGGCAGGCAGGCAGGCAGGCAAACAGGCAGTTAATTAAGAGTGGAGACTAGTCTAGTTCTCAGCTTACTCCCACTCTCATTAAATCACGCTCTTTGCCTACACAGAGAACAATTTACAATCAAAACAAATTGTTTCAGCTTTGACTTAGAACAGGAGTTGCTCATGTACAAAAATGAATCAATCGAAAATCAAGAAAAACTATTCTTGAACTACAGAAACGTTTCAAACCTAATATCTTAAGCAAAGAATGTTTTCACAAATTAAGTTTGTTTTTTACATCACGCACAACATTGTTTTAAGTATGGTATCAAATATTCTCTTGATCTTAGTCCCTATCACACAATTCAGATATGAGATTGTTAGTCTTAAGCTCAGTCTAAAATTGTTATTTTAAAGTTTCTATCTCATTGAATGAAACATGTTTTAATTGCGAATAACAATTTGATTATGAGAATATTTTTCATATTTACAATAATATTATATTATTTTCTAAAAATTGAGTATTGGCCCATTATTTTTTTCTGTGTATCTTCTCATCACACATGGCCCACCCAGTTTGGGGCATTGTTGTGATTTGCGGCTGACTTGCCTTATAATTATTTAAAATTAATGACAATATGAATTTGTGTGTGTTGTGTCTGTACGTGTGTGTGTTTGAGTGTGTGTGTGAGTGAGTGTGTGTGTTTCGCCCCGCCCGCCGCCCATTCGGGCACTCTCCCCTCTAGAGTGGCGCCATTTAAGCGCCTAGTAGCAATAATTTATGAATTGTCAACTAAATTTGACATTTCAATGTGTTGCTGGCAGCGGGGCAGCAGTGTTGGCGGAGGTGTGGGGTGGGGGGAGCGGCAGAGAGGATATATTGAAAATTGGGTACGCAAAATGCGGTAGCATTAAATATTTTTTTTTTTTTCTTTGTTTGCAGCCTGTCGAAGTGTGAGAATTATGCTGCAAGCAACACGAACAACAACAACAACTGGAGGCGAATGTTGTTGTTGTTGCTGTTGTTGTTGTTTCTGGAATGTCATAAATTTCGTTACGCTCATTAGCGTCGCAACTGCATATAAATCCTTGATGCAGAGCAGGTCGGCAATATTAGCTATAGCTTCAGTTTAGGACACTTTGGAGAAATGGAAAAAATATTGAAGCAAAAAGCAGAATTTATTTGTTTTATACGTTTGCAGAGTGCATTGTACATCCCTGATCTATAAAGTATATATATTCTTGATCAGGCGTCTGGATCGGATCTTATAACTGCCACAGTTGAGATATTGTTTGAATAAGATTTTTATTTAAAAATATATCCCAACTAACCTTCCAAACTATGCTTTTTAATCTACTCTCCACATTTTGACCAAAAATAATTGGGATCGAATAACTATATCTCAGACCTTCTGCAGGAACAATCAGTCGAAAGATGAGTTCTTGTATAAAAAACTTCTTTGTCAATTTATCCTAGCCACTCATCAGTTTTTTAGTGCTCTTAACATTTGTGTAGAAAATCATCAGCATCAAACAATTTCATCAGCTTCGCAGGAAATATCTGTCGGTTTTTAAAGAATGCATTTTAGATCTGCAAAGGAATTTCATCTGCAACTATATCTGTCTTACTAAGCAAATCACCCTCAACATATCCTAGCCAAATAATTCTCTTCAATAATTCTTCGATTCTTTGCAAGAGCATTCAAATTTCACCAAGCCCATAAGATACATTTGTATCGCTGTTCGTTGCACTCCGCTCTCTTTTGGCTGCTGGGCATTTCAATTTTGGAAGGCACTGTGTGTGGCCTCAAACACCCTCCCAAAAACCCAACCAATTTTGAATATATGTATCTCTCGAGTTTCTCGTGCGCAAAACTTGTGACGCCACTCGAAATAAATGGTACGAAATGAAAAACGATTTTCATCTTTAAAATGTGCGCATTTGAAAGGAAATTCGATATACAGATATTTGTACATATAAATATGTATATATTTCTCGTTGTGTGTCACATTTTCACATAAATAATAATTTATTTGGGTTATTTGTGTAATATTTTAAAGTTTTGCGTCTAATTTTGCGCGATTAATCAATTTTGTGTTTGTCGCTCGCTATTTATAGTCAACAACGACTGTTTAAAGCACCTTGCCTTGGAACAGGTGTTTTCTTGGTTTTTGTCTATTTCTTCATTTATTTTAAGAGTTCACGAAAATGCACATAAATTTTGAAAGAGCTGCATTCACTTATCAATTAATCAATTTGTCGTTTTCGCATCGCTCGCGCTCATTTTAAACAAATATTTGTAATTAATTAAACGTAAAACCGAACTATAATATTTTGTATCTTTAATGGGCTAATCCAACTGCCTGCGGCCGACATCACATTCAACACTGAC
This sequence comes from Drosophila nr. medialis 2 BK-2023a, assembly GCA_035044325.1. Classification (NCBI taxonomy): domain Eukaryota; kingdom Metazoa; phylum Arthropoda; class Insecta; order Diptera; family Drosophilidae; genus Drosophila; species Drosophila nr. medialis 2 BK-2023a. Next base: position 2,561,973 of record JAWNMH010000394.1, read on the forward strand.
CGACAGCAGTCTGCGCCTCTGCTTAGCTGGAAAAACTGCAGGAGGTGACCCTCTGAGGGAGAGGGTGATGGTGAGGTTGAGGGCTAGGGAGACGCGGTCAGTGGCAGGTGTTGTCTGTGGGGCAGCCATAAGACTTCAAAAGTCATCAAAAATTTAGACGCGTTTTCAACTTGTTTTCGAAAGGTGCATTTGAAAATCAACTGAACTGTTGCCGGTTTAGTTTTAGAATGTGCTGATCAAATTGTTAAGACTAAATTTGTCAGCTATTCTTCAAAGTTCTTCTTATTGTTTCGTATCACATGTTAATGATGATTAATGACGCTTTCAGTAATTAAGCAAGATACAGTAGCCAATTTGTATTAACGTATTTTCAAAATGTCAAAACTTGTTTTCAATAGTTATTTTGTGATTTCAATTTTAAAGCGTGCCAAAAGTTAAATAGCGCCCCATTTCGCTCGGTGCATCTCTCTTATATTTTTGCATTTAGTTTTTCTTTTTATTTATTTGTTTTAAGATGAGGTAAATATTAAGAACATACACCTCATTTTGCTCAGTGTTGTCTATTGTCTATACATATATTTTTCTTTTAGTTGTATAGCTTTTTTATCAGCGACCACACAAAAAGCGGCATTGACGTGTGAAACGAATTGTCTATTGGTTGCAATGCAATTTGGGGAATGTGGCAACAGCAACAACAACAACAACTTGTGGCAGCCACGATTAAAAGCAGCAGCAACAAAGTGTGCTAAAATTTAGATTGCGCGCATAAAAATAAAAAACGGCAGCTAGCAAGCAGGGAAAACCACCCAAGTGGTAAAAAGTGCCAATTCGTGAAATTTCACAAATGCCAATCGATGTGAATAATCAGCAGCGACAACAGCAGCCAACTGCGAGAGTGAGAGGCAGATAGCGGCTGAGGGAGAGGGCAGAACAACCCTGTTGAGTGACAAACAATTGCAAGTGAAAGGCGGCATCGCTCGCCTCAAGCAATTGGAAATTGCCGCACAGAAGCTTCAAAGGCTTCTGCCTCTTCTCCTGCCACCTGGTTGTTGCAACAGCCGTTGCCTCTACACAGCAAACAAAATTACTAAAGAAATATAAATTGCATTTACTCATACTAAAATCAATTTCTTCAAGAAATCACAGCAAATTTAGATCTAAAACTGAAATCAAGAATGAAAATGAAAATGGGAATTAAAAACTTTAAGCCTTTTTACTCCTTGACAACTTAACTCTAGTTCAATCCACAAATCTATTTTCTATTCTATGATTCGCTTTTTTTGCCTCCAGGTATATATTCCCAGCTTAAGATTTTTCTCACTTATGTAAATATTTTTGATATTCGCCCATCTTTTCTCGCACTGCATATACAAAAAACGACAAAAAAAAAATCCTTTTCTTGCTTGGCTTCTACTTGGCTTTTTAATCACATTTTGTGTGTGTCTCTTTTTTTTCTGTCTCGTGCGACTTTTAATTAAGTTTATTGCCAAGCAGCCCAAACTGTTACATATAACCCTGCACCCCCATCCCCTCCACCACACCCTTTGCTGCAAGTTCTTCTTCTTCTTCTACTTCTTCTTGTTTGCCTCAGTCAAACTAATTTCTCTGACTCACACTTCCCATTTTTTGGCTCACTCACTTCTCACTCCTTTTTTTGGTGCTCTCTCAATTTATTTGAGTGCTGCAATTGTTAACAAGCTACGGACAAGTTGCAACTTGTCTGCCTCCACCTCCTCTTCCCAGTCAACTAACCTCGTTCTCGCCTTGCACTACCATCTTGTTTTTCGCCTCCTTTCGCTCTCTCTCACTCACTCTCCCACACACACACACACACACACTCACACACACGCACTCATTCTCGATGCGTGCGCTGTAGTTAAAGCTTTCAACATTGTCTGCCATTTTTGCCAAGCAACGCCCTCAATCATTCGCCTCTTTAGCAAAAGCACACACACCAACACACACACATAAACACACACACACACACACACACACATAAGCACATATTTGCTCACACAATTTTGCGCTCACAAATTTCCCCTTTTTGGCTTCTTAGCCTGGAATGCCCACTGGAATGTGCGCTCTCTCATGCACTCTCTTGCTCTCTCTCACTCTCTCCCTCTCTCTCTGGCTGACGTTCTCTCTCTCTCCTTTTTGGCGTCCGTCTGAGCTTGAGTCGCCCAAAATGGCCGCCTTTGGCAAACTCAAAAATAAAACTCACTCAAAACTAGTCGTTCAGTTCATTTTTTGCGTTTACTTGTTGTTGTTGCCAGTCGCCTTTCATTTGATATTCGCCGCAACTGGCGGCCACAACGGCAAGGAAAAACTCGCACTTTCGTGCAGCTAACATTTTCCACATTTTCATCTATTTCCAGACACTCATTTTCGCACCTGATTAACATTAAGTTTTATTCAAGTTTCGCGCGCACATTATTATTAATTTTTAAATGCCTCGCCTCGCACATAATTCACAGACCATAAACAAATGTTCCGCCAACAGCAAACGAAAGCAAAATTATTTATTTTTAAATATTACTTTTTTCTTCTGATTTTGTTGTTGTTGTTATTTTGTTTTACCTGTTGCCATAAAAATCAGTTGACAGCTCATCGAAGCCTGCGTGTGAAAATGCTAAAAGATATATAAGATAAATGTCAAGGCATCAAAATGTATATAAGGTGGGAAATTATGTTGCATATAGGCTATATACCAGAAATGTATTTTGTATGCGTACATTTTTTTTAAACTTAATTTATTGGGAAAACTTAGATGAGTTTTTTATTATATAATTTATTTTGTCATCGGAAACATATATTTTTTTTTGCACAACAACTGAAGTAAAAATAAATTTGTAGAGTATGCTTTTCAAAAACCGTATTCAATTTATAATTTATGTTCAAATACAAAAATAAAGTTAAATAAATATAGTGCATAAAAAATAGTTAATCATTAAAGATAAATGAGAATTTAGTTTGCATATTTATACGCTTTTTAATTTCAAACAATTAAATGAAATATGTATTTGAAGTTCAGTGGCAAAATAGTTATCAGCACTCTTATAGCATTTTTGATTGATTGCCCCGAGTCTGTCCAAGTATCACAATCTGTAATTTAAGCACGAACCATAACAACTCGCTCGAGAGATTAAGACTTGAAGAAGTGCATAAATTTAATTGCATGCAATATAAATTAAGCTATGGCTGCACATAATAAATGCTGAACAGATGTAAATTTGCATAAACCAGAAATGATTTAAACAGCGTTGACGTCTTATTACAAGCACTGCCAAAAAATAAAATAAGCAAGGCTATTAAAGCTGAGTGCAACAACAACAACTGCAACAATTGCAACAACAACAACCGCCCACAAAACGGAGTCAGCAGCAGCTGCAGCAGCTGCAGCAGCTGCCCGGCAAACTGTATCTGCAAGACACAATTTAACTCTGCATGTTTGCATGTGCGCCAAAATAAGTGTGTGTGCGTGTGTGTCTGTGTTTGTGTTTGTAATTAGTAGCTGTCCTCGCCACCCTTTGCCTCCTCCTCGTTGTGTTGTCGTCTGGCAGTTTTTAGTCTGCTGCCCGTTTTTCACAGAGTAAGACAGAGATCGAGATATGTGAGTCAGAAGATGAGCTACAAATTTCTCAAGTGTCAACACCAACTAGACAGTCTGTGTATCTGTCAGATACTTTTGCATCTGTGTCTGTATGTGTGTGTGTGTGTGTGTGTGTGTGTTTGTGCGTTTTCCGGCCATGAAATAATCATTTTTCATTGCATTTAGTTAATGCAGTTGTCATTTATTAATGGTCATTAGCAAGTCCAAAATGCTCGCATCACGAAACTTTCGTCATCATCAATGGGCCCAAAGATGCACTCGACTGCTGATCAATCAACAGTTAGCCCACATCCTTAGAGCTCAGAGTGCTATCTTCATCTGAGCACATTTGACAGTTGTCTCGAAAAGTTAATGAACCGCACACCAAAGGTGCACGAAAAATGTTCGTTTCAGTTTATGTTTGGAGTTCATTGAACGTGCGGCGTCCGTGCACAAAATTGCAACTAACTTGCACTGAAATTATATTTTATTTATTTGATGTATGCACAATGAAAACGCTGCCTCTTCCAACGCCTCACCCTCCTCCTGCCCACCAGCTGAGTGTGTCGACTCGCCTCCAATAAGGAGCGCATATCCTTGGGCAACTTAAATTGCAGCGATAAGCTTTAAACTGAGCGCACTTCCGGCATGTTAAAACACCTTTTTACCCTTTCCCACGGAGCACTTGATTTCCAGTGCCAGAGGCGTAGTCTTATTTTTACTCCTTTTTTACTAGAAATTCATTTTTTAAGGGTCTTTGAAATTAATACATTGAAATAATTATTTAAGTTTATATATACAAATTTCAGTTTAGAACATTTTGCTTGAATATAATTAAATACTTTTTATTCTCAGCTAAAAGATTAGCTTTAATATTTGTGGATGAGACATTTTTATTATTTTGAGTATACTTAAAAGTTTAACACAAAAAAAGCAAAAAATAATTAAAATAAAATAATTAAAATATTAATATCTTTTAATTTAAAAAAGTGTATTAAAACATAGACTTATTCTAATTTCACATTTGACTTTGAATTTTACGAATCCCCCTTAAAAGTTGTGAAAGGAATTTCAGTTCTACGCCACTGCTTAAAACACGTATAAGGGCAGGCAAGTATGGCCGGCGTGGAAAGTGTTGGCAAGGATATGCTTAAACATGCAAATTTTCAATATGCAGACAAAACAGACGCAGGCACACACAAAGTGTGCGAGAGAGAGAGAAAGTGCATATACATATATAGAGAGAGAGAGGGAGACAGACTGTGTACATGCATGCCTGCACAGAAGAAGAAATTTCTCAACTGGCCGTAACGTGAAATGCATTTGGGTTAACAACGGGGTTGGCTGCCCCCTCTCCCCTCTAGTTTACCCCCTGCCTCCTTCACCACATCACCACCCTTCTGTGGCCACTCGGCTGCTACTTTGTCTGCGTGCTGGCGTATTCGATGAAATTGCCGGATTGTGTTGAAGTGTGATGTAGGCATCGCTTGTTTGTGCCCTCGACAGGACGGCACAGGACGAGACGGGGCAGGCCTGCCTTGCGATGAGGAGTCCTTTCGGCATAATTCTCGAATCACAGCCAACCCCTCTCCCCTACCCCACTCTGTCTGAAATTAATTTCATAGCAGTTTGCTAGGCGCTTATTAAAAGTCTTTGACTTTATATAAATGTATATTTAAAATGATCTATACCCAAACTAAATTTAAGGTAACAAGCCTGCAAAACTCTGAGGAGCGTTTTAATATTTTTCAAAAATGTTCTGTCTCATTTTCACTTAGTTAAATTAGGATGTTAAGTTCAGTTAAAATATATTTAAATATTTATAAGCTTGTATCTCTCACGCAACCATCTCTATTTGTTTATCGACTTGACCACACGCCAAATACTTGTTCTCATAACATATCCAAAGCGAGAAAATTGGCCAAATCATGGTAGTATTACGTGGGCAGGGGCTGGGGGGGGGTAAAGTGCAGTCGCTGATTAAATGTAGATGTATATTTTTTGACAAGCTGACGTTTGTTGGGTTTCATGCTGCTTTGATCAATTGAATAACATTTTTATGGTATAATTAACTCATGTTCGTGGCTAATGTGAATGCCACGCCCTCAACAACAATATAAAAAAATCAAGTTGCGCAATTAAAATATCCATTGCGACTTGTCAGAAAAGCTTGTACTATAATTTATTGACAGCATTTGTACATTTTATAATGTATTTCATTGGTTTAATATTTGAAGTATATTTTTTTTTATTTTAATTTTATGTAAGTCAACTAAAACGTATTTCGATTATCGATTATTTTAGTATATAGACAAATAATATTGACTTCAGCAACTGGTTCTTTAACAATTCTCAACTGTTGTTGAAATTCCGATTTCCATCCTGAATTTCGATTGCTCCGTTTCCGGTTCCGGTTTGATAACCTGAATTAAATATATGTCATGCACAACTTTCATAATTTTATTATCTATTCATTCTGGTCCCTTTTATGAATAAAATAAATAATAAATACCAACTGGATTTCGGGACCTTTCAAATTTATTGCTTACTCACACTGAAATAATACCGAAAAGAAAAAAAACAAGAAGCAACCAAAAATCCCGAGCAATTCATACAGTTTATAGGGATCTTCCCTCCGCCTACACAACAACAAAAAAAAAGTATAAATATATATGTAATAATTTAGATAAAAGTGTGCATAATTTTGATAAGAATGTAGTCCCCTGACCAACATGGAAATTTATATGCTCGCACCTAACTGCAAATTGTGTGTAATGAGCTGAGCGGCCTTTACCTTTGCCTTCTCCCTCACCTTAACCTCTGCCACTGCCTCTGCCGCTGCCGCTGCCTCATCTGCCTTCACCTTTGCCTTAGCTAATTTAGTGGCACCTTTTGCAGCGTTGTCTAAACCTGAAGAACACATAAATTTGTTAGCGCCTGGCCAGGTTTTTATTCCAAATGTTTGTTCGCTTTGAGGGAGTTTTGTTTTGTCTTGTTTTTTTTTTTTGACTTTTACAAATTTTTGTGGCTGCTACTTGTGCTGCTGCTGCTGCCCCCGTGTCCAGGCTTAGGCTTAAGGCTCAAACAACACAGACACCCAAAATTAGTCCGGGCCAGAGTTGAGTCAAAAAGGTTGCCGACGGCCAGGATAGATATGCTCCAGGGGTAGAGCCAAAGATCGGTCGCTGCTGATAAGTGTTCCCTGCTCATATTTATGTTGGAAATTAGGCAAATTTTTAGTGGCGAGATAATTTGTGTACGACTTTGTCGCACTGAGTGAGAAAATTGCAGGTAATCTACGCTTATCTCAATTACAGGGTGTGAGGACTACGTGCATTTGTCTGATTTTCTGAGTGGCATAAACTGTACTCCATTTGAATATGTTGAACCTTCATTCATTATTGCTTTTAAGCTGGGAACATTGATGTCGTCAAGTTTATCCAGTTTATCCCAGAAATGTCTCAAAACTTCTACAACTAAAACTCGAGAGCCAGTAAATGTATAAGAAAAAACATTAATTTTATTTTATTTCATAAGTTGATGAAGTTTGGCTCTCCTTAGCAGTAAAAGCAATAGCCCTATAAAAATAGCCCATTTTCATTGGAGAACATTAAAGGTATAATTATTAACAGAAAATATAACCAACATGGTACAGCTCAATTAACTCAGTGATTGTTCTGACAGACCAGCAATCAGAATTGTTGGCAATTAAAAAATGCTTTTCAAGCCATAATTAAAAGTTAAGAGCCCAATTTGGACACCTTTCCATAAATAGTTAATAGAAATATGACACTTTCCCACAATTTCCAGCTGCACACACTCTGCTTGGTTAATGAAGATGTTTGGAAAGCCCTTTGAAACTTGTTTGTTTTCTTGGCTTGTTGGTCAAAAATGATTTTATAATTGCAAGCTTCGAGTGTATAATTATTATTGGTCAGTTGTCGGTTAGGTCAGGCGAGCCTAAACCTAAGCAGGCCCTCTTACATAAGCCATGTATTTAAATACCCCTCAAGAGTTCAAGTCAAACTCGATGTTGGCTCGCCTCTGTTTTCGTGGCCTATGGGCCTAAAAATTAAGTTATTAAAATGCCGAGCAATATGCCATATGTGTCTTTCTCTTGTATGTGCGTGTGTGTGTGTGCGTGTGTGTGTGCGAGTGTGTGTCTTATAATTACATATGATTGACAGCACGAGTCTTAAATACGCTAGCAAACAACTGGCAAACAAATGTGTAATTGTAGCAAATTGGAACATTTGCAAATACAAGAAAACCCTTGCCACAATATTAAGTGGCATTAATTATGCAATCAGACAAAGCTATTTTTAAGTACAACCATTTTGTGGAGTGTTGTGATACAGAACTCAAATAGGAGAATATAATAAAAGTGTTTTCCATGAGCCACAACTTTTTTTCCAAATGTTTTAATAATAGTTTTAATATTTCCATACTCTTTCAAACCTTCTATAAGACTGTTCAACATTTTATATATTGAAGGAGAAATCATGAAAATATACATATTCTTGGCAATATGTTTAAACTATTCTTCAGTAATAAAACTATCTTGACAAAAGTAACAATGTATGCATTTTATTAGTGCAGCAAAGATCGGTCGAAAGATGAGTTCTTTTAGTAAATTGTTCAACAATTTGGCCAATCTAAACACCCTAGTTATGCTATACACATTATATATATTTGTACATATTACATAAGCAAAAAAATGATTTATAAACTTTTGATTAATTTTGGAGTTAAGGAAAAGGTTTCCGTCATGTATAAATGAATATTCGCTTTATTCATGCCTGGCAAGCACTACATTATATACACTAAGCAGACAATACATAGTATAACCATTAAAGTTTACCTTGTGGACATTATCTCGCTGGCAGCCGAACGCTCTCTCGAGTTGCAGCAACTGCGATTGTGTCTGTGGCAACTAATTAAAAAGTGCATTAAACATTATTAATAACTAATGTCCGCACAACAGTAACAGCAAAGGCAGCAATTAACAATTGATAGTAAATGTCCATGTTGAAGACATACATCATTAGAAATTGATGACGCATGTCGCGTGCAACTGCAACTGCAGCAGCAGCAAACATCAAAGCTACTTGCCCCTGCTCCATGTTCACTCTCTCCCTCCCACTCTCACTCTGTGTGTGCATCTGCAGTTGATTGCATGCGATGGCAACCCTTTAACTACACACACACACACACACGCACACACTTAGATATATATATATATATATATATATATATATATATATATGTATATTGAAAATACTCCGGCAGCGAGCAAAACTAAACACGAAGTTGTCTGCAATTAATCAGACTTTCATAAAGAGCACAAAATTCTATAATTTATATTTCATTTGGCTTCGCACTGATGTTGGCGTCGCAGCCGCTGCTGCTGCTGCTGCTGCATGCGTCGCTGCCACGCGCGACTGCGCATCACGTGCAACTGCATTTTCATCATCATCGTCACGATCATCATCATCGTGATGTTGATCAATTATTAATTGTTTCAGCTGTATAATGAACTCGAATTATTTCACGAACAACGTTTTTTGCATTTGTGTTATAAATTGTTTATTATTATTTTTGCACATAATTTAAATAATTTGCGTTTTTTATTTCTTTTGTTTTTTTTCTTTCTGCTTTTTGATTTTCAGTTTGATTGGGTGGTTGAGGGTGGGGGGGAGGGGGAGGTGGGGGCATAGCTATGGGTTTACATTAGCATTGGAATTTTTACAATAATTTTATATTAATTTGCAGTTAGGAACAATTCGACAACAAAATAAAGTAAATTAATTTATTTATATTATAAAAAAACATTAAAAACACGAGCGAAATTTGTTTTGTTTGCACTAAAACTAAGCCTAATTAAATTAACTAATACTGTTACACGGCTAGGGCTAAAAACTACTTCAAGTATACATATACATATATATACCACATATATACTCTATATATATATATATATATATATGTATATATATATATCAGGCTTATGCGCAGCAGCCCAAACGTGTTTAAAAATATATAGATTTAATATTTTATTTTAAAATGGAAGCGAAAAATTCGTTCAGAATTTGCGATAGTTTTTTGTGGATTTTTTGTGGCAATGTTTTTGAAATTAAAGAATATCAATTCAAAGAATTTAATTACAGTAGAATTTAATTAATGTTAATTCCTCTCCCTCTCTCTCTCTCTCTCTCTCTCACTCTGTTCAAGTTAATAACATTTTAAGAAAAAGTGATGAAAGTTTTCTTTGATTAGGATTAAGTTTTGATTAAATCGTATTGTAATAAAATTAAGTCTGTTTATTATATTTTTTTGTTTATTTCATTTTGTTTGATTGATTGTTTGATTTTTTCGGTCATTTTCATCTGTATTTTAAATTAAACTTTATCGTTGGCAGTGGAATGTTAAACATTTAAAAAATTTTTAAATTCATTTATAATTTTTTTTTTAAATTACAGAAACCCGTTTTCAAGTATTATTTTAAAATGTTTTCGCAATTGAAGTCAATAAATTTGTAAACACGCTTTGGTTGCTGCACAGAAGCGAGCTACTAAGTTGAGTGTTTTGCGACATGTTGCTGCAACATGCTTAGCTACACAGCTTTAGGGTGGTTGTGGGGCAAGTGTAGATGGGAGAGGGAGCAGGGATAGGGGCTAAGGTAGCAGGGAGAGTAGGTTGTTATTTACAAACATTTTCAATCATTGCACATACATTTCGTGTAGGTTTTACAATTATTCCCCATTTCGAGGCGGAGGCGGATGCGTGGGGCAGCCGCACTCTTAGGGACTCTCCGCTCGCGAGGATGTTGCCGGCGACGATTGCGGATGCTGCGGCACTTGATAGGGGCTAAATCGTTGCGGATAGTGGCCGAGTTGGCTTTTGATGCGCAAGTCGGGCGATGCTGAGCCGCACGACGATGTGGGTGTGGCAGGTGCGGGCGGTGCAGTGACGGCGGCTGCAACCGATGTTGGTGGCGGCGTTCGACTGGCGCCAGCAGCTGCTGCAGCTGCCGCTGCAAACGCTGCCTGCTGATTGGCGCTCGCCAAGAAGCCAGCCGTCAACTGTGGCCACTGTTGCTGCCACATGCCTAGCTGGAAGGCGCCCAGTGCTGACGGTGGCGCGGGTGGTGCGGCACGCTGATACAAATGTGGCAGCAACATTTCCGTATACGGCGAACGGCCAAACATCTGCAAATGCTGACGCGCCTTCTCCAGCAGCGCCAACGAGGCGGCGTCCGCCTCCTGCGGCGTCAGTTGCCCCATCAGCGGATCCGGAAAGAAGCGCAACGGTGCTGCACGCATGTGCTGATCGAAGAAGAACGAGTCCAAGGGATCTCTGTGGCAAGAAACAGAAGGAAAGCAAAGAGAGTTGCCATGAAAAACTTGCACTAAAATTATTTTAAATTGAAAATGTTGCCAAAAGCCAAAATGCAAAAAGTAAGAAATTGAAAATAAATATTTGCATATCTGAGTACTTATTATGTCAAATTGTTCAGATTTCAATGAAATATTCAACTAGCCTATAAATTATTAAATTCAAAATATGAGTGTTTGAAGTGGTAATATGTTTATGTCGTTAAAGAAGAGTCGGAATGAATTCGAATCGAGTTGTTCTTCAGTTTAGAACAACATATATTTCTTCCAGTGTAACGTGTTGCTTTTGCCGCACGGAGGCAGCGCCAAAGAGCAATAACATAATTACGTTGAAAGTAACTGCCAATTGCCGACACTAAACAACTCCAGAAACAGCAACAACAACAATAGTCAGACAACAACAACAACAACAACAAAATTCACTCATTATTTTCGTGTTTTCATTTCATGTACGAATCGGCATCAAAGTTAAAAGCGCCGATCTGTAATTTACGCCACTTAAGACGCCGCCGTGCCGGCTAAAAACATTGAATGTTGTTGTTGCTGTTTCTGCTGTTGCCATGTTGCTGTTGTCCATGTTGCTGTTGCTGCTGGCTGCTGCCTGCGTTTGCTGTCTTAATAGTACACGTAGCCGGCCGCCTTGCAACACTTTTTGAAGTCGCTGTCCAAAACAAAAAAAAAAAAATGTTAAAAGGGCAGTTCTTACTGCCCCTCCTGCCACATTCCCTTGCCCCTAAAAGCCTCGAGAGAGAGAGTGAGAGGCACGAAAAGTTGCTGCTGCCGTTTTGGGTATCCTGCGCAACCTGTGCGCCTGCATCACGCAACATGTTGCCAACTAGCTGGTAACAGCCTTGTGGAACTTTGACCATTATACTTTTGATTAATTAAGCAAAAGCAAATTAAGCAATTAACATGAAGAAAGTTAAATAATAGTATGATTGTAATTACTACTTAATTAATTATTATTATTTGAAAGATTCCTAATTCTTATGGCTGCTATTATGACATCCATTTAATTATATATATATATATATACATACATATATCACTTGAACTATTTATGATAGTTGAAAATGAATCAAAATTTAGGTGCAGAAAAAGAAACAAATTTATTTTGAAGTCTGCTAAATACTTGTTTATAAATCAATTCCCTTTCTCTCTTAACCTATTTATATAAGTTTTCACTTTTTTATTACAATTCTGATTAAACTTGTCGATCAGTGGCTATTCGTAAGAAGATCACGCACCATCCGAGATCTTCAAACTGTTGCCGCAAATCCCTGCTGCTCCACTTTAAAGAATCCACTAATTGAAACTGATGCTCTTTGCCACCGTTTCGATGCAGAGTTTCACACATTTTCGCTAATCAGCAGTGACTACTGTAAGGTTTTCAGCCAGCACGGTCAAAATAAAAGAAGCCAAGACCGTGGTTCATCGTAAATAAGGTAATAAATCCGCAAACAAGCCTCATAAAAAATGGACTCGGGGCTCAACTACAACTATGTGAGTTTAGTAACGGGCACTCAAGTTAACATCTTGGCCAAGGGTCTGTACACATACATATAAATATAAAACTCACCTATCAAAATCAGTCAGACGAGACGAATCGCGAAATCCTTTTGCGAACGGATTCGAATCGATTTTCAATTTTGTAATCAATTGATTCTGATAGGCCGTCACGGCCGTGAATATAGTCTCCGGGAAAACGAACGTTTTATGATCCATATCCTGCAGCTCCTTGGGATTGCCGGGTATGCTCTGGCCATGGCTCAGACGCACCAAATGAATTCTCGGCTGATAGCGATGCATAGAATTCAGCACGACCTGCAACACGAACAAAAACAAAAACACCAAAAGGCAAATAAACATTTTGTCAGTTTCTTTTTTCATCTCTTTCTCAGTTTTTTGCTGCTCTTAAAAAATGTACAACAATAAAAATGTAGTCGGCGTTTGTTTTGACGCTTTTCCGGCAGCGCACAACAGCATCCTTTATGGCGGCGATAAAAACTGTGGCATGCTCGTAAACAGAGCGTCGCCACTTTCCATGTTATATGGGGGCACACACACACACACACAGACACACATACATATGTGTTCGGGGCAAGAAGATTGCGTTTTGCCTTTTGCATTTGCCACCAAATTGCCAACAATTTTCATTCATTTTTTGGAATTTACATATGCAGACTCTATGACAGGTTATTTTCTTTCTTTCTTTCTTTCTCTATTTCCCACTCCCTCCCTCTCTCCATCTATCTCTCTCTCAACAATGGCAGCCGCTGTTTTTTATATCTGTTTTCTTATTGTCTTGACTAAATTATTCATAAATGTTCTGGGCCAAGATGCTTAAGGGCAGAGCGAGAGCCAGCTGCTTGCTTGATAATAACTACGAATCTAGCGCAAATTTTCTAGGCTCACGAAATCTAGGCATATACTTTTGTAGTGTGGCCATTATTCGACATTTTCAACATTCAAATATTCAGAAATGGTTCACTCTTGAAAAGTCAAGCTATTTTCGAATTTTTAAAAAATGTTAATTGTTAATAACTATTTAAGGTATTTGCATATGATTAAAATTGCATCTGCATCTCAAATATTTAACAGAATTTTCTGCTCTCATTCTCTAAATAGATTTCATATGCAGCTTGAACAAATTCATAATACTTATGGTTCTGTTCCCCATCGATTTCCTTTAGGCGCCGCTTCTGCTTTATGTCAATGTTGTGTGCTCTGTCTCTCTTTTCCATCTCTTTCCTTTTGTCGCTAAGCTTTGACCCTCGCTAAAGCTGACGAAAACTCACCTGTCCGCTCTTATCCATTTCGTTGTTGGTCAGCTTCACCTTCTCAAAGGAGACGACTTGTTTGCGCAACGCCTCCGGGCTAATGGGGCTGTCGGGATGGGCGTAAATGCGTGCAGGCGGAGGGGGATCCGCTTTGCCGGCGACCAGCCACGAGCTGCGATGATATGCATAGCGATAGCGACGCGAATCTAACGGCACAATGTCCACCAATACGGCATAACGATCCGGCGGCTGAATTTGCCGCAACGGTCCCGAGAAACTCACACGCACCGTGGGGAACATTCGCCTAAAAGTAGACCAGACACAATAAGTACGTTAGAAACCCGAACAAAATGTTGTTCTAACTGCACACAAATAACACCCCTAAAAAATAAAAAGCCAAATAAACGTAAAACCAAAAAAAAAAAACAAAAATCGTGCGATATGCGCTCATGTATATTGCTTTTTATCGCTGGCCATTGTGTTTTCTGGGCGAGGATTGTATGTAAATAAGACGCATATTTAATTTTATTACTTTTAGCACGTTTTTGACACATTTCCGCGACGAAATAACGCCCAATTCCCCCAGATCCTGACTAACAAACCACAAGAACAACCAGAAACAACAACTCAACTCAATTCTGCAGAGTTGGCACCAGCTCCAAGTGTAAATGACGCTAATGACCCAGCCCAGTTCTCTTGTCATTTGTCTTCTGGCCTTCTTTTTTGGAAATGAACCAAATATTTGTGGGGTGTGTGCGTGTGTGTGAGTGTGCGTGCGTATGTGTGAGTGTGCGTGTGTTTGCTGCCTTTAGTTGAGTTATGAATGCATGTTGCAACATTTATCATAATAATCCACTAATTAACAATAAAGTGTAGAGCATTTGTTGTTAAGCCATAGAATCATTTGTGTGGCCAATTTTGTGGCACAGTTTGTTTTGTTGCATATACAAAAACATAAATACATAAATATGTAAATATACAAACGCATACATATGCATAGGAAAAAACTGGAGCGAAAATCCAAAAATTGTAATTTCAGTTATTTCTTATAATTGTTTGGCTTAGATATCATTTGTTGTGCTCACATCTCAAGGATGTTATATATATATATATATATATATATATATAACAAATACATGCCGTGGCTATTTCTAAGCATACGTTTTTTATCGGTGCAAAGAAGCAAGACGGAAATTCGCAAGAAATCGTGGCGAACTTGCTGCACTGAAATGCCCTAAATCACAATTGCTGCCACGTTCATCAGCTGTTTGTGACCATAAAAATCATGTACTACTGTAAATGTAATTGACAATAATTATTGTCAGTCATAAACACACACACACGCACACACACACACACACACATACACACACCGACTAGTATATTTATGGAGCTATTTTGTTGTCTAGCTAGCTATTTTCCTGCAAGCGGTTTCATTTGGCTGCGTCAAGAGAAGTGGGCGTGTCGGCTGCACTTGGCCGCCATATACAAACATACATGTTATTTATAGTCAGGGTTGCCAACGCGCTCACATGTCTGTGTTTGTTTGCTCAATGCACTCACTGTCATTGCTGTTGACGGTTGCAAGTTGCACGTTGTAAGTTGCATGCTTGCAATTAGCACCATTGTTTTCTGAGAAACTTATCGCCCAGCTGCCATCAGTTGCCAGCGGCACTCGTGCCTGCCCAAAAACATGGCAGCACTGCTCACCAAATCTATGACCACAAAAATGGAAAAACAAAAATTGAACAAGCAGCAAAGAGTTGTAGAAGAAAGTTGGCAAAACACTTTTGATAGCTTGCTAATGTGTTCATAAATGTGTGAAAATACCAAATACCACATGCCACGCCCACACGGCAATACATGAACGCCCACTCAGTATACCAATACACCCCTCACCCCCCAGATCAAGGTTTTACTGTTTTAGCCGCTGCTCGCAGCGGAAATGTCGTAAATCATATTGCCAACATTTACATACATTTTTACGAGCCAACTCAGCGGCAAAATTGCCCGAGGAAAACTCTGCCCCACCCTAACCCACACACCCCCAACACGTTGCGTGAAGTGGGCGTGGCACACACAGTTTTGTATTTACATACATTTATATTCGGTATTCCTCTTTTTTTCCCATTTTTTTTTGTGTTTTTCACATTTTTTTTTGGTGTTATTTTGCTATGCGTCTAAGTGTGGATTTTATGTATTTGTTTATGGGAAAATTAGGGAAATGGCTTTCACTCATTTTCTCAGACGGATGGGGCTGCTTTAGGTGCCAAAGGTTACAATTATGAAGTTTACACACCATTTGTGCTTGCGAGGGTTGCTGCAGACTTTCAATTAGCTTTGCTTGACCACCAACTTGGATCTCCTCTCTCTCTCTGTCTCTCTCTTTCTCTCTCTCTCTCTTACTCTTGCTATGCCCAATTAGTCAGCTCTTCGTTCATATGTGAGCCACAACTTCCGCCTTGGGCAATATTTGAATTCATTATCAACACCTTAGTTCCAGCAAATTAAGCCGCCAGCAGCTACTCGCTGTGTGGCAGCTAATAAATGCAACTAAATGCTAATTCTTCTTACCCCAAAAAGTAACCCCTAGTTCAGTTCTCAGTCAAAAAACTAAATAAAGCTAAAACTGGGCAGATCTTTATCGCTTCTTGTAAAACTATATGAAGCGCAGCGCATTTATCTCTGTATCTGTATCTCTTTCTATCTCTCTCTCTCTCTTTCTCTTTTATTAATTAACTAATTCATAACTTAGCTGCATACACTGGGCAAAAACTGTGCTATAAAATGAATGCGTTTATTATTTCATTAGACTATATTTGTTTTTATGACATTTTTATGAAACAATCCATTTCTTTTTTTATTAATTCCTTCATTAATTATTTAAATTAATTTTGTATGTCTTTATTTTATTTACAGCTTTTCTCTTTGATTGCAATATTTCTCTCAGTGCATTTAGTTGGCTGCTTGGGTCTGCCTATTTGAATTGCCTGTTAACGCAAAGTGTGGACTACTTTTTATAGCCACTGATCCTGCAACGTTTCAGTCGGGGGATTAACTTGTTTCATTGTGCTGTCCTCTCAGCAAATGATAAATGTTCTTCTCTTGCCACATTCATAGTTCAGCTGCCACGAAATATTAATGAAGTTGTAACAAAATTGGTTGAAATTAATAAAATTCAACTTTCAGTTGCAGTTGCAGTTGCAGTTGCCCTTTTCTTTTGCTTTTTTTTTGAAGAGGTGTGTGTTGTTTGTCCAGTTTTGTGCCGAGCATGAAAATTGCAATTGCTACGCGCCTTTTCAGCCGGGAAAGAAACTACTGTTTCTGGCCGCAACTGTGCGGAACACAAATACCAACAATTGCCTAACAAGCGTGAAGAGTTTGTTGTCGCTAAAATATTGACACACATTTGTCTGGCTACCCGTCTAGATCTCTTCTCTCTTTCACTCTTTTGATTGCCACCCGCCGTCTTGACTGAAACAATTAGGCCGCCTATGTGCTTGTCAGTCTCTCATTGCAACCACATTTGGCAACTGGCAACTGGCAACCAGCAACCGGCAACAACTGCTGGTTTTGTTAACCTTAACCGCTGACAGCGTGACAAAATCCACAAAACCACGTGACATTTTATCTCAATGACCACAACAAGAGTTTGCAACAGGTTAAAACATATTTTCTCTTAAGACCAAATCGCCGAGTCCTTTTTTCCATTTGGTTTGTGTTTTTGATTACAAATCATAAATCATTTTGGGCCAAGTTTTTGACTTGTTTTTCATTTTGATTTGCTCGCGTTTTGCTTCACTTTTTTGCTGGCGTTTTCATGGCTTACTTTTGATGTGTTCTACGCATGCAAATGTGCATGTTTTGGTAACACATCTTTCACGCATGCCACAATTTGTCGTGTGTGGGGCAACTTTAAGAATTGTGCTAAATTATTTGATCTAATTTTAGGTTAGCGAACAATTGTGCAAATTGTGTGAAGTTAAAATGTGTAATTATATATATTCCTAATCACTATCTATATATATATATATCCAGTTTGGAATATAATTAGATATTGATATCTATCGATTACTTTCTTCGTTTATAATAAGCAAATAAATGTAAAATTTTAAATACTAGTTGCCTTGACATAGTATTGACCATCTGAAACTTTCTCTCTCTGCCTATTGAGATACTCTGTGGTTTAGTACACTTCCTTTATTTACTTTAATAATATGCTTATAATTATTTACCCATCATTTTTGAAAATATATTTTAATTCACATGTAAGCATGAGACAAGAGCAGCTGTCTGTGAATATACCCAGTGTCATGACAATAATGAAGTTGCATTTGTTACAGTCAACACTATATTTAAGCAATTTAAAAAAGTATCAGCCAAAGAAGTGAAACCTGTAGTTTTATAGCGATTGTTGTTGGTGTGTTGTTTGCTTAGCTGCTGGCGGCACAAACGATGTGCTGACATTGATCCATATCAGGCAAAGGAGTAATACCATAACCCGCATAAATGTAAATAAAACATCAGTGGTATCCTTTGGCTGTAATTACAGGGCGCAGCGTTCACCACGGCGGCAGGCAACAGTCGCATTCAACTAACAAAAAACGATAATTTCGACTAAAAAACAAAGGACATGCAAATGTGTTGTTAGCGCGACAATCGGCAGCTATTACACTGCAATTTATACTTTGTGCCGCTGTCAGGACGAATGCCAAACGAAACGGTGAAAGGAGTAAATTTGTTAATGTGTCGCAAATGCGCACAGCGGGTGATCAACGTGTGTGTGTGGGAGTGTGAGTGTGTGTGTGTGTGTGTGTATGTGGGGGGGACTATAAACTAAATAAAAATATAAAAGAAAGGGTTTAGCAGCACAAAACACCAAACAAACAAAAGTTGCCAAGCAAAACTGAAAGGCAAAAGGGAATTTAGTTCGCAACTACTTTCAGCTACACCTGTACAAATGTACAAATGTACAAATGTACATAGAAACATACATAAATACATAGCTAGTCGACTAATGCGCATTTCGCATGTCATCAGCTTAAGAACTCGAAGAGTTAACAGCAACAGCAACAACAACAACAACAACAACAATAACAAAGACAAAAACAACAACAATAAACGCAACAGCTCTGGTAAAATTTATGTTTCATGCCTGCTACACTCTCTGAATGCCCTGTAAACCAAAAAGCCAAATGGGGTATGCTCATTTGGCAGCTAAAAATCATGTGTGATTAGTATAACGAATATGCAAAAATGTTAAATTGAGAAATGAGAAAGTTTTCGTAATGTGAAAAAAATAACTAACATTAAATCAGCATAGCAAAAATTAAGTTTTAAGCTTGAAAATTTAAAAAAAAAACTGGTCTTTCTTTTAAAAGTCGAATAACTTAATTGGGATGATTTTTCTCACTATAACAAGTGTTAAATAATCGAATATGATAAACTGATATCTACATTTTATTTTATAATTTTGCAAAAGGAAATTATTTGTAGTGATTTTAGGGTATGTTATAGTCGATCACCTGCCTGCTTCCGTTGTTCATGCACATTTCACATTTTACACACGACATTCGCACGAAAATCGTCAAGCAATAATTTTTTTGAAGTCGACTTTGTTGAGTTGCGAATGAAAAGTCGTTTAAGCATTCTCCGACTGTGTGTGGGTGTGTGTGTGTGTGTAGATAAGTTTTAGCTGCAAAACAGCTGACATGAAACAGCCGCCAGTTTGGCTGCCTCTGCTTTTTGGCTTCTCTTTTTAGCTTCGTTTCAGTTTTTGTTTTTTTTTGGGTCTGCCTTCTGCTAATCGAAAATCGAAAAATCGACGGCATATTATTTCGATGCCTTGTCAATCAATTTATGTGGTGGCACGGGGAAAGGGGGATGCGGCGCAAAAGGAGGCGTGTAAGGGGTGGCACGGGGAAAGCATGAGGCGGCGGCGTTCGTAATGAGAAACTAACCAAAAAGTTGCTGATATTTTGCAGTTAGCTCAAAATTACCCGCCCCAAAAAAAAGCATAAACGTTGAGTGGCGTGAATGTAAATGCGAATGTGAATGTGAATGTGAATACTTGTATCTGAACCCCCTCCCTTTCGAGTGCGCCCTCCTTTCGCTGAGTGAAAGGCGTATTCAAGTTTATTGATTGTTCGAGCGGCGAGTTTGAGTTGCGAGTTCGGCTTGATTTCTGGGCGACGGCACTTTTTGAGTGTCTGATTAGCGAACGATTGAACGACTGAGTGATTGAGTGATGGAGCGATTGATGGCTTGAAATTGTTTTCTTTTGCTACTGGCGACGCTGCAAATTGAAATCATTATTTGGTAACGATGATGAAGTGAGTGGGGAGTTTGTTTTCGGTAGTCAAAGATGAGTAGCGATTTAAGTAAAGCTAAACTTGGAAATGTTTACCATGCAGCGCAGTTGCACGGTTGCGAATGCGATGACACAAGGAGTGAGGGAATAACTAAAATATATTGTGAGTCCATGAGACCTAAGGATACAGAAAGATATAATATCATAGCGAACCTTAACAAGGGTATTTCTCTATTAGTTAATGTTCAATTAAGACCCATATATATTTTTTTCTTTACATATTTCCCAGAATTTTTCAGGCGATTTCCAACATATTTGACATATGTTATGCGCGATAAGGTTTAAGATTTCCAATATATTACGCACCTGCCCGTTTTGGTGATGATCATTTCGGTGCCGAGCTCGTGGAACTTATCCCAGAGCTCTTTGGTCTCCAGATGGCATTGCACGGGCGTGAGATCATCGCAGTTGCAAGTGCCAAGAATTTTGGGCGTCGGCTGCTGCAAGAGAGAGAAAGAGAGAGCGAGACAGGGGGAGAGAGAAGGGTACATATTTATTGTGAACAGAATTGGTTGCAAATACGAGGGTTGCCTTTTAAGTTGAGCGCATTATTATTGTATCTTTTCATGTACAATGAGAATTTGTTTGCCTGCTTTACTGATAAATTCAAATTAAAATAAGAATTGCAAAACTATATTTAAAATTCAAATTAAAATAAGAAATCAATCTTTAATCCGTTGCATTTTGTTGGAAAAATGAATAAATAAGCAGTTAAAATTTTTGTGAGATTTATTTTTCAAATTGTTTTTGATAAAAGATGAGTTTTAAAAAAGAATATGCAACGAAATCAAATTTTATGCTCTTCGCAAGATGCTCGAAAGGAAAGCTGCTTGAAATTATTTTCGAGAAACATAACGGGAATATTTAAGAAACGAATTCAAAGCTTTCGCACACAACTGATTGAGCAACCCTCGCACAGGTTTAACTGGCTGTCATGCGTTGCGAATTGGTTTTGGTGCTAACTTTGCTTGGCTTTTTTACCTGCGCAGGCTCCTCGGGAGACAGGCGCTCGTCTTCGCTGGGGCTGTTTGCGGCACGTGGGGGCGGTGCGGCGGGCGGTGGCGGCGGCGGTGAGGGCGTGCTGCAAGCGCCGGTTGCAGCTGATGCACTCGTGCCACGCCCACTCGCTCGCTGACTGCTCGATTTGTGGTGATTGCTGTTGTTGCTGTTGTGATGATTGTGTTGTTGTCGCTGCTTGTTTGACGTTGTATGTTGCTGATGTGATTGCTGCTGCTGTCTGTGTTGTTGCTGCTGTTGTTGTTGTTGCTGTTGCTGTTGCAGTTGTTGTTGCTGCACAACACGCAGTGCCTGACGCGCTTGTTGCTGTGCTGCAGCTGCTGCTGCTGCTGCCGCTGCTGCTGTTGCTGTTGCTGCTGTTGCCGTTGGCGTTTCGCTGTCGCTGCAGTCAACCACATCAACGTCAACATCATCGTCTGCATCCTGCGTCGAGTAGCGTTCAACAGACAACGGACCTAAACAGCGGGGCACACAAACAGAGAGAGAGATAGAGAGAGAGAGAGAGCGAGAGAGAGAGAGAGAGAGCGAGAGGGAGGGAGAGAAATTGCGTTTAAAGAGAGTTATCAAGTCAAGGCGGCTGTGGCAAGCATCATTGTTGCAAATTCAACTTAATTCTGGCTTACTTCAAAGCTTGTACAGCTAGCGGCAAAAATCGATCAGTTATTTTCTATCTTATGTCGAATGTATTTTATTATTTCCGCTTTTCTTAAGACTTACTTAAATCAAAATATATATATTTAACATTTGCTGAAGCTGATAAAGTAATGAACTGATACAAGATGAAATTATTAAATTAAGATCGACCCTCAGTCTTGGTTCTAGTTTGATTGTTCTTTCTATATAATAACTCAAATGAAACATAGATGGTTAATCCTTGCAGATCGTTATCAAACTACAATCATCATAATTTTAGTGTAAATATAAAAAACTTATTATAAATTGAAATACTTCATTCGACCGATTGTTCCTATGGAAGTATATGGAATATAGCAGATTAGTTTCAATGATATTTTATCCAAATATGGTGAGTCTAATAGTAAGTATGTACAATCATTCAGACAGACGTTTGCACATGGCTAGTGGGTCTGATCAAGAATATATATACTATATAGGGTCGTGAACGTCTCTCCAAAGAGTTGCACACGACGAAATCAGAATAAGCTCAGCTAGGTTTGATTGATTTGATTAAAAATAATAAAAAAGAGACATAGATAGGGAAAGATATTTAATTTAAGCCCAATTGCAGACACTAGTTTCTAAACAATTCTAACTACTTAAATTTCCCAGTGTAAAATTAAATAAATATAAATAATAAAACAATAAAACTAAAACAACAAAAAGCGCTGCACTTTTATCAAAAAAGAAGAAAAAAAACACGCAAACAAAATGATTGAAAACCAAATAAACTTTTTTGTTGACAACACAGCTGCGTGTGTGTGCGAGCAACAACATCAATGGCAGCAGCCACATGTTGCATGCGGCATCGATGACGCACATGGGATGCATTTAACAGTGATACGATGCCAAATTCAATTAATTTTCCGCTCAAAAGCAATTTCATATGTTAATTTGTGTGTGTTGTTGCAGTTGCAGTTGCAGTTGTTGTTGTTGCACATTGTTTTATCAAATAATGAATTACAATTGGCAAATGCAACAGCGGCAAACAGCAGCCAATTATGGCATCTAAATAGTTTTGCACATGTACAAAAATACATGCATATATAAATCGATGTGTATCTTGTTAGGTGTGTGTGTGTGTGTGTGATTGCCATAACGGTCGGCAACACACAGCCTGGTGGCACCTCCCCGTCCTACCCATTATCAGTTCAAATTGGCTTTGATTATTTTATTGCCAGCGCATTTGCCGCAATTATTAAGTCATCAACGTTGCATTATCATCAATATGCAATTTATGTGCGTTGCAAGAACAAAACACAATAAAAGAAGTTGAAAAATCTGAAGCTGTGCAACGTTTTGTGGCAATCGGAATCAGCTGTTTAATAGCTAACTTCATGAAATTATACCTTTAAGCGAACTACAACTATAATTTATATGCATTTAGTATTAGATTAGTCCAAGAAATGCATAATTACGTAACTATTATAATAATAACTTTAACTTAAAACACATTTACTTTTTTTTTTATTAATTTTAGTTTTTTTTTATTTTTTGTTTGCTTTATTTTATTTATTTGTAGTTTGTAGTTTTTTTCTAGCAGTTTTTTATCCTTTTCTTTAAGTTAACTCTTAACTAAATACGTATAATTTAATTATTTAATTGCAACGTATATTAAAGTATATATTAAATGCATTTTATATATGAATGTAGATATAGATATATGAATATATCTATCAAGATTTTGAATACAGCCATGGGCAAAATCCAAATGATATCTTTGACTTTTTGCTGTCATTTATTTGGACTATTTGAAGCCTATAAAAATAGGTCTTGAAAGAAAAGTTTTTGTGTTCGATGAATCTATAATTTGAACAGCTTTTTTCGAATTGATCAAGTTATACTTTATAATCAGAATATGCTTAAAGAAATGATGAGTAACGGCATTTGTCGCATGCCAAACTCTATTCAAGCTGAATACTGAGTTAACGTTAAGTATCTCGCTTAGCATCGAAATTCAGCTTAAAACTGATTAAGTCAACTGGCTAATAAAATGTTCTTTATCAGAATCATTTGGTAATCAAAATGCTAAACTTTAGACTCGTTTTTGACACTTCAAAAATGGTGGCAAAATAAATTAAATTGTTAGAGAATAATCAAAATCAGACTGCCTATAAAAATATTTCAAATCAGCAGCTATTGTTATTGGAACGAAGACAGGGTCTTTAAGGTATTGTATTCTCGGATCTTTTATACAACTATATTCAAATTCGGGACAGAAGATAATTTATTGCCGATTTAAATGAAAATATATATATTTAAGGGGCTTGCTCTGTTTTTAATTAGAAGAGAGTCTTCTCCAATATAATTTCATGTTATTTATGTATTTAATATCATGTTTTTAATCTACTAAATACTCAAAGATAATATTTTATTATTTATTTAAATTTCTTATTTGCCAAATACTCCAAAATGAAATGTAATTATTTATTTATTATAACAAAAATAAGCAAAATGATATATGTAAATCAACATGGCTTCAAGCTAATACTTTTGAATGTTTATTTTGGTTTCAGTTATATGCAAACAACATTTAATGTTTAATGTTTAAGTCTTGTTCATTTAATATACATTATTTACAGACACACATTGGATGACTTGTTGTGTGTGTGTGTGTGTGTTGGGAGAGTGTGGAAAATAGATCTCAATTACATTTGCTACTCACTCAGACTCCTTTCGGATGGCTCGCGACTCGAACTTGCCCCGTTTCCGCCGCGTGCCATTATTGCGGCAATTGAGAAATCCGTGGCAAAGGAAATGTTATGCTGATGATGATGATGATGATTATTTAGATGATGTAGCTGATGTAGCTGATGTTGTTGTTGTTGATGCTGATGATTGTTGTTGATGTTATTGTTGTTGTTGTTATTGTTGTTGTTGTTATTGGCAATAGTTGTAGCGGCAGCTGCTGCGGCAGCTACTGCTGCAGTTGCAATTTGTTGCTGCAACTTGGCTTTGAAACTTTGTGGCGCTGTCGGCGACGGCGGCTGGGCATTTGCCGGCTGATTGCTTAACAGCATTTTATAATTATTTTTATTTTTTAATACAAACTTTTATTGAAATTAAATGAATTTAATTTTAAGAATATTTTTTTAGCACATTTTGTCACTGTTTGAAATTCTTGAAAATATTGCGTAGATTTTGAGCGCGTGTTTTTCGTATTTGGTTTTTGGTTTAGCGTGTTTTCAGCGGGTTTTTCGTATTAGCGGGTTTTTTTTTTGTCGACGCTGTTTGTCAGCCGTGTTTTGTGCCGTGAAAACCGCTTTACAGTCGCACAGCTGACCAATGAATGAATTTGTAGCAACTGCGATTCGCTTTTTGCCATGTGAAACGCATTCGCAAAACCAGAAAATGCCGAGCGGCGAAGTTAGCCCGCCTGCTACCCCCTATCCTCTATCCCCTCTCTACCCTTTCCTAGTAGCCCTGTAGTGGCGCCCCCTCTCTGCCAACGTCTCTGCCCACAGTTAAGAGAGAAACAAAAAAAAAACAGCTGACGATCTCTTACGGCGCAAAGTTTTCAACACCACGTAAGAAAAATGCTGGCACGTTACGTTACGACAAGTTGACGTGTAAGCAAGCTAAGGCACTTTTTGTTGTTGTTGTCTGTTGTTGCTGTTTGTTGTTGCTGCTGTTTGTTGTCCGGCTCTGCGCGGCTAGCGCAAAATACCTGACAGCACTGCTGGCAGCATTTTTACGCAGCTCGGGCAAAAGCGTCAAATAACTTTTTCACGTAAGCTCTTCCCATGCACGCAACGTAAAGCGGTTAACCGCAAGAGACAGACAGACAGACAGACACAGGCGCAGGCCAGGCGCAGCGATGAGCAATGAGCGTGCGAACAAGTCGGCATGTTGCTGCTGAGCATTCCAATGCAGCAAAAAGCAAACAGCGACAGCGGCAGCGACGTCGACGGCGCCGCACACATAAGTCATGCTCATTTTCCAATACGACAAACGTTAAATTCCCATACACACACAGTCAGCTGAGTTGAGCGCGCGTGCAAGTGAGATGGCCTGCTTGTGCGCTGAGCACTTTCCGTGTGGCTGGCCGTGCGCTGCGCGCGCCTCGTGTTATCTCGCTCTGGCGAGCGCAAACAAGTTCATAAATTCGTCATTTTGTTTTTGGGCTGTTGACAGTTGGTCTGCTTAGCCTGCTGTTGTTGTTGTCCGCTTATTGGGAGGGGGTGTGTTTTCTACATTTCGTCGGCTATTTACAAATACCTTCTTTTATTCGCTTTGCCCCTGGTTTGAGTGGTTTTCTTTTTGTGTTTCATTCCCATTGCGTAGCGACGCTGTTTCAACGCGAAACTCACCACGTTCCGCATATTGAGTTGGTTGAGCGCTTTGCTGAGTGTTGAGTGTGTTTTGTGTTGTGTGTGTTGAGTACAAAGGGGAAAAGGATGAATGAGCTGTTTATTGGAATATTTGGGAATATGGAAACGGAAACGGAGTGGTTTACAACAATGTGAATAGAAATTCATCATTCAAATAATAATTATATATCAAACATATGCAACTATGTATTTTGTTGAATTATGTAATTATTTATTTATTGAATGGACAAATTAGGTAAAATTAATTGCAAATAAAAATGGAGAATTATTAGTTACAAAATATATTGGTTTTATGTTTTCCGTTTTTTTTATTTTTATTATTATTGTATATTTGTATCTAGTATTAAAAAAATGTATTTGAACTCTGTTTTTGAGCGATTACTTCTATCCATTACAACACATAAATTGACATCTAATTTTTATTTATTAATATGTTTACATTTATATATATGTAATGACAATATTCGTTCCATTTAATAACTTGCTCAACTTATTTGAAGTCGTTTTTCATATTTTATAACAATATTCATTCCGTTTTATAATTTACTTAACTTTTCTGAACTCATTTTTCATACATTTTATTAGCAGTATTTTTGAAGCCTACGTACACAAAATGAAAATAAAATATAAAAAAAAGATACCCCAATGCAGAAGTCGCGACGTTTATCTGAAAACTGTCCCGCGCCCTTCAATTGAATAATATCATAATTGAATATCAGCGCTACTCACACTCACACACACACACACACACACACATCACTCACACCCTGCATGTATGTAAATGTTTTTAATTTAAATGTTTACTTAAAAGGAACAACAAAAAAAATGCCAAAATGGAAATTCGACAAGAACAACGAAAAAAAAAATATTAAAATAAAAAAATGCGACGATGGCGTGTGAACGCAGCAGAAAATTATAGCGCTGGCAGTCGGCAGAACGGCAAAATGGCAAAACGGCAGTCGACAGTCACCAGGACTCTCTGCCAACAAGGACACACAGCCATCTTTTTTTGCCTTTTGTCTTACTTGTATTTTTTATTTTTTCACAATTCGTCAGCTGCGCCTCGACACACAGGATGCGCCCTGCCCCTGCCCCTGCCTCTGGCACGACCCGGCTCGCCCCTCTCCTGCTACTGCTGCTCCTGCTGCTCCTGTTTCCTTTTGCGCTGCGGTTTCATTTGCATGCGTTTCGTGGTTGCGTCTAATGGCAACGTTGATCGGGAGACGCTTGGCAGGGGCAGGGGTAGTTGCAGGGTAGTGTGTAGCCAGGGTAGGGTGTAGCCTGTGACAGGGCAAACCAACCATTTCCATCATTGGTTTGCTTTGAGCGCAAGTCGCAAACTCGGTGACAATTTTTCAATGATTTGTTTCCTGCCAAACGAAGCGCAACCAAAGCGAACAGAGACAGAGAGAGAGAGTGAGCTAGAGTGGGAGAGAGAGTGAGAGAGAGGGAGAACTCATTTGCATAGGCCACCATATTTCTTCTTCTTCTCCTTCTTCTTTTTTTTTTTCGTTTACCCTACCCATGTTTATTTACCTCCTTTTCCTCACCCATTTCGAGGCGTTTGTTTGAAAAATTGTCAATTGGTGTGTTTAACTTATTTCCAAAAGTATTTAATTTAATCAAATTAAAATGGGCGCGTTTAGTTTTTGTGTTTTCCGCTTTTCTTTTCTTTCTTAATTAGTTTAGTCTATTTGGACAATTGTTAAGTTAACTTAGAAACGCAACAAAGCTTTTTTGCTAATTGGAAATTACTATAAATATATTTGCATTTGTTTTTGAAGAAATTGCGTTAGTTCAAGTAGAAAACTATTGAAAGCATATAGTAAGTAGATCTAAATTCTGGCAGAAGTTCAGAAAACCCACCAGAAAAACCATCCTTTGAAAGCTACATAATATAGTGACTTGATATTGATGATTTTTTGCACTGCTGTTGAAAGCATGATAAAACGCATAACTAATGAGTTAGGTTAAGATAACTTGTTAAACAACAAATATTTTCACACAAGAATTCTTCATTCCTATTGTTTACATTGCAGCCAAGCTATATAGTTATCCGATCTGGCCAGCAGCATATACATTCCAAGTCTCATCAAGATAGCTTTGAAACTGAGCGACTAGTTCTCATAGAATACACAGACAGATGAACGGAGGGCTGTATCGAATTGGTTAGCGATGCTGATCAAGACTATATACATATATACGTTGGGTGGTCGGAGAGATCTCCTCCTGCCTTTGCCAGAATGAACAACTGGCGTAAGCAAGTTGAAAATATAATACTCTTGCAGATTGCAGTCAATATTCGCTGCTATACACTGCTATACATTTGTGCCTAAGATAAATAATCAACTAATGTGGAACAAAAACAAAAACTTAAAATTTTCAATTTTAGATTTTGTATGAAAATAAATCAAGTAAATTTTTATGTTTTAGAGATTTGTTTTTGTGCTAAATCAAAGTGTTGTTGCCTACACTCGCAATCTGTTGCAGTTGAATGGCCAACATTCGTGCAACAACAATGCTGCTCAACCGCCTGCTCAAGCTCCTCAATCATCCAGCAACATGTTCCTCAACCACATTCATCCAGCAACATACTCTTCAACCACATTCATCTAACAACATATTCCTCAACCACATTCGGCTCATCCAACAAGAGGCTCTTGCTCCACATCCATTTACTTTCAGTCCAACTATTTTGGACACTCACGCAATTCAATAGATATCGAAAAGCCCAAAACGAATTGAACCCAAAAAAATAAACCCAAGCAGATTTTTGCAAGAGCTGATTTTTTTTTGATTTTTTTCTATTTTTTTTTTTGTTGTTGTTTACGCTTTGACAGGATTATGACAAAAGTCGAATGCGGCAGATTGGAACACAAGTTTTTGTTGTTATTTGTTTGTTTGTTGCTGCTGTTGTTGTTGTTGTTGTTATTATTTTGTGCCATTAGTTTTTATTTAGCCAAAAAAGGAAATTTCACTATTTTGTTTGGCTTACGTGCGCTAAATGGCCAATAAGCGCAGAGCAAAACCAAAACAACAGAGGGCAAAAAAATACAAAAAGAAGAAAAAAATGGCAACTAAGCCGCAAGGATACGTGTGCACCGTGTGCCGCATATGACAACCATATTGCAGGACTCCAGTAGATATATCAATTTTATTGCTGCACAACAAATCCGGCTGAAATCTAGCAAAAATCTATACACCGTATTGCGTAGCAAATTGTTTTTTGTCTCCCCCGCTTCTAAATGCTGCACAAAAAGAAAAACAACAACAAAAATATAAAAAACTGAAAACAGAAATCAGAAAAAACTTAACATAATTGCCAACAATTGAGTTTTATGTTCATCCTTGAAGTTCGAAACGCGCGTGCCACAGTAGAAAGAAAATCTGTTGCAGGTGTTGGCCGTCTGCTGACTGCTCAAGGACAGAGCCACAACGCCAGCGCCTCAAGCCACACAGTGCCTGACAACTATCAGCGTACACCAATCCACGCTCCCCACACTGTCCGCTGTCTGCACGTGGACAATTATCCTTGAGAGACAGAGAGAGAGCAGCGGGCAGCGTCCTTAATCAATTAACAGCTGCCCCAGCTGGAAACTGAAGCGAGACCTCAGCTTCAACTGCGACTTGTGGCATGCTGCATACTTGATGCTGCATGCTTGATGATGCATTCTGCATACTTGGCTAATTTGATTTCATTACCGCGCCCACAACTAAATCAAAAAAAACAAAACCACAAAAAACCAGCAACAACAACGACAACTGCGGGGCGGAGCTGTGGCCAAGCTTAATGCGAAAATTAATCGAAGCGAAATCGCAGTACACTGTGAGAAAAACTGAGTGGAGAGAAGAGTTCAAAAAAGGAGGTAAATAAATTTAAAATTAAATTAAAAATAACTTTGAAATGTGGAATTCTTAAAAGCAATTTGTCAAAGCGAATGGTGTTTCGGTTCCGCTTCCGGTATCTAATGTAAACAGTTTCCGGTAAATGTTGAGCATTAATTCCGACATTTTATTTGACAATAGGTGCCGTTATGATACTACATAGACTAATAATATTGATTAATGTAACGGGTTCTAAAGAAATATAAATAAATTCGGATAAGATTCAGAGTTTTAGTCGGGAAATTGGCAATTCCGGTTTTACTTGGTTTTACAACCCGATTTTATTTAATTGCATAATCAAACTGTGCTTGTGTATGTGTATGTATATGTATGTATGCACTTATGTATAAATTAATATATATTGACATCCAACCTTTTGCAGTCCGACTTTTACATCACTTGATCTTTTGAAAGGCAGCTTGAAGTATTTACACAGAGACCAATAATATTTCAAGTGTTTTCGTCTGTAACCTGACTTACAATTCAGTTAATTAGAAGAAAATTATGAACGAAAAACATATATACGCCGCAGAATTCTGTCTTTAATTTCGCGCAGTGTACACAAAGAACTTTAGCCACAGCTTGGGCAGCACCATCTTGCAGCAGCTTCCAGCTGGGCAACGCCTATCACAGCTTGGCTGCAACTAGTATGGAAAGAGGCAAAGAGCAGCGAGCAGAAGAATAAGCGGAGCGAGAAGAAAATGCAGAAGAAGAGGAAGAGGTGGGAAAGGAAAAAGCACAAGCTGAACTACCGAAAGCGTTGAAAACACTTTGTCGGCTCACAGATGCGTTGATAATATGCTAAAATTGCTGATGATGCACGCCCACAGGTGTTGCACAGACAGATAGATGCACCCACAGAAATGGAGTTGTAGTTGCAGATGCAGATGCAACAGTTGAAGTTGCAGTTGCTAGTGCTGAGATACATTTGAAACGCTCTCTCGAGGCTGACAGTTTCCTGGCTGATGATAGTGCTGCTGTTCTGTAATTGCCACATGTGGCACATCAAATGCCAAGCAGCGCTTGTCGCTGCCGCTATGTTATTTAACATTAACGTTGCATGCCGCACATCCTGTCCGCTTCCAACTGGTCCTGTCCTGTTCGCCTGTGGCTCATCCATCCAAAATGCTAAACACTTTGCTGTCCAAATTTATGATCAGCAATTGCCGCCAATTAACAAGCTAAACAAGAAAAAAGCAGCCTGATCAAAATACTGATAAAAGTAATGTGGCAGCATGTTAGAATTTAGAGATGGAGCATATCTGAACCAATAAAGTATATTTATTATTGATCAGGATCATCGACTGAATTGATCTAATCAAGTCCGTTTAACTGACCAGATCTGAAGTAAACTAGAGACTCAAAATATTCTCATATTAATCTTAATTAAGATTAAGCTTATTTATTATCGATATAAATCGATTTGTGATAGCTTTATATGTATATACATATACTTAATACCTTGACATATTACTGCTCAACTGTAATTATTTCAATTAGCTGCGAAAAAACTAAAAACCATTTTGGTATCTAACAAACTACACTCAGAAAATGCATTTAAAAGCTGAGTTTAGGGTATCATCTAGACGAGTGCTCCTTAGACTAGAGCACTCCAGTTAAAATGGTTAGATAAGCTCATAGATACTTTTTCAATTTAATAACATTTTTTAGCTGGTAAAAATTCAGCCTGCATCTTAAGCTGACTTCTGGGAAGCAGCCAGCTGAGTATGAAGATGCCAGACAAATCAGCGTCTCAGCAGCCTCTCTTAAAGTCTGATAACATCAAGCACGTTGCACGTTGCACATTGAATGTCGCACTGGCTGATCTTTCACACCTTGCCGGGAATTTGGAACCTGTGCTGCCAGTTTGTCTATTGTTTTCGGGTTTATTGTCAGCTTGTTGTCCTTTGTCAAAGATTTTGATATAAATCGCATTAATCACACTCAGACAAAACACAATGCCAGTTAAAGGCAAGGTGTGATCACAGTTTTGACAGCGACAATGACAAGAGATTTTATTCCATTTGATTGCAGTTCCCAACTACAACGACAACAACAACAACAACCTGTTGTTGCCTCACTTCAATGGAACCTGCGCCAATCATTGTCATTGTCCCTGCACCGACTTTATTGTTAGCAACTACTTTCCCAGCATTGATGTTGACGTTGACTAAGTCTTGAGTATTCCAATTGAGTGCTCAATTCGGGGTGGGTGGTGTAAAAGACTCTATATCTACTACGTATCTATATATACCTAAGACAGCTCAGATCAACCAAAACCAAAGATCAAGCAGAAAGTGTAGATACGTCAAATATTACTTACCTTTTTTTATCGGAGCTCAATTTGCCATCTAAATATATTTTTATATATTTTGAAACACCAATCCTTCGTTTCTATGGGAACTATATGATATAGTAGACTAATCTGTATGATTTTTTAAGCAAAAATGACGAGCATAATAATACTTAAATTAGGAAAGTTTAGTTCGGATTAGTTGTGAAAAGAAAAGAGATTTGCATACTCAACTCTCGACTGATCGTTTCTGGCTGGACAACTGCGAAGCAGTTGGAGTTGCTTGATGGGCATCTCGCATCCAGTCAATGTTGCTGGGCGGGCATCTTCGGTGCAGCTGGAGTTGCTGGGTGGGCATCTCGTCTTCGGCTAATGGTGCTGGGTGGGCATATCGGGTGCGGTCTTTGCTTTGTTTATAAGGAACCAATCATTGTCAGGCATTGCAATTAATCGAAAGGCGGTGCAGCTATTTGATGGCCAAGCTGCACGCTCCTGGAATTGACGAAACGCCATCTTTAGCTGCCGTACTTGCCACACACACACCAATACGAACGCACACAGATGTCGACGATTGCATGGTTGAAGTTTTAGCCATGGAACACACGCGTTGACATGCAGCACGCGATCCGGATATGGCCGAGAATGCCAGCTATGAGCTTCTACTGAACTGGACGAGAAAGTGGATGTGGATGTGGCTGTGGACGCCATCGCCAATGGCAATGGCAATGGATGATGATGGGCAACATTCACCCAAAAACCTGTCAATGGCAAATTACACAGACGGGGTGTTGCCACCGAACTGCACTTGGGGGCTGGCCACATGCCACATGCGACAAAAGATGCAATTACCTTCACAATTCTGCAAGTAAGAAAATGGGTTTGATGAACAGCTTGAATGCCCTGCAAAATTTATGTCGAGCTGAGAGCAGAGCTTAAAAATGCTGAAAGAAAAGTGGAATTCAGCTGAGAAGCTGAACTTGAGTTTAATTTTTGTAGCGACAAGTTTTTTTTCTGTATAATAATTCCGGTTCCGGTTTCGATTCAAGTTCTTAATTTTGATCTGCTGATTTGGGTTAAAGGATTTTGTTTTATTCTCAGTTTCTAACTAACAGATCATAAGAGCTTCTTAAAATTAACCAAAAGAGGCTCATCTGCTTTATATAGAGTAGGGATAAAACTGTCTTTTGGAATCACTCTTTTCTTGATTGTTTAAGTTCGAGCTAGAAGAGAACTTTATAGCGATAATATCTTAGAATAAAGCTATAGAGTTTTGGTTTAATATACCTTACAACCACATACCAACAACTCAAAGGCCTTCAGTTACTGGGTATTTGGAAAGCGCAAAGGTACGCGAGTGCAGCCAGTCAAATAGCTCAATTGGTAGGCAGTTGACACGCCCACAGTCAGCAGGGCAGGTGCAACTTTGCGGTAGTAGCAGCCACAATTAGTTGCAGCCAAGTTCGTGTCAACAATGGCAGACAAAAGGCTAAAAAAAAAACAACACAATTAAGCTCTAAACTTTGGCAAATTCACGCGAGCCATTTCTATACTCATATGCTACATACGATAGAGCATATATATTTTTTACATATGTATATATACATATATATATATATATACATATATATCGCATACATTTTTATTTTTGCTGGTAATTATATAGGTTTTTCTTTAGAGTGCATTACGTGCAACTCGCAATGGCAACTGAAAAATTCGAAAAACGCCCACGATGTGAAAATGTCGCCAGTTTAATTATCTGTCGACGTTTTTTCTATTTTGTTGTTGTTGATTGTTGTTGCTTTTTTGCAGTGTATATAATTTGAGCGCAAAGTGTTTGCATTTTGATAATTTTGATTTATGGTTCTCCATTATTTTTGATTTAATTATATGGCTAGCTGAAATCGTAGCCCAAGTTGTCATGCAACGTGGGGGAGTGTAAATGTGCGATATGAGACTGCCATTATAAGTTGTGAGTATACCCATAATAATACTCGGTTGCATCCAATAATTATATGAGAGATACTTTTCGCCCCCGTTTGTTAGCCTTGTCAATTGCCGCTTTGTTGCCCCAGCTAATTGTGCAGCTGCCAAATGAATAACAGAGTCTGTGCTGACTTGAGTCAATGGATGCTTTTGAATGCGATTCATTTGTGCTGACAGCAAATGATTCCATTCAGATTGAGCAGCATTTTCTTTTAATTGGGATAATGGTGAATTTGGATAACAAGCTGATTAAAATAGAGAAATGTTTAATTTACTATCAATATATATTCTCCGTTTCGATCATGTACGTATGCGATGGGTTTTTACTGATTTAATCTGAGAGTTCAGAGAACCATTACTTGACTGCGATTCTAAATTATCGCCGGGTGATAGCATCTGATAGATGTCATATTATATATTATATCATGTTCATAAATTTATAATACTAATTTTATCTAATAAAGTATTAATTTAATTCATAATTTATATTCTTTTGTTTTTTTTTATCAGATATTATTTATAATTTTTTTTATTATTTCCTATTCTGAAACAGCAGGCTTTTCCTTATAAATAATTAAGTATATTGTTTATGTTGCTTAGCTTTTGACTACTTAACATATTTTTTATTTATTATATTTTAGTTTTAATCTCAACTCTTCGCTTACTTTGTAATTGAATGCAATTTTCACTCACTTTACTCCAACGCAGTTGTCAATTGAGTCAACTTCATTGGCAGCCATCAAATTAGTGGGGATTTTGTCACAGCCAGCTGCCACTCGCCTTGTGGCCAATTGATAGCATTTGCTGCTCCTCGTATTAACTTGGCTTATTTGTGTTGGCTTGGTCACCTTTGAAGCTGTCGCGAAAAGTGCGCGAGACGTTTAGACAGCTGCCAAATGCCGCCAAGCTTTTCACTTTGTGGCCAAAACTAATATCGCAAGCTGTCTGATGGCCCTGAAGGAGTATCTACCCCACTTACCCCCTCTGTCCCTGCCCCTCGAGTTGGCCCATTGCATGTTGCACGTTCTGCGGCTTTCGCCTGACGTGTTTATATTTTGTGGCAGTTGCAATGTGATTGATGTGCAACAGCAATTGAAGCAACAGCAACAACATCTCCCCAGTTGGCTGCCACATTAAGTTGTAAAGTCATTTCGAGACAGTTTTATGAAAGAGAGACTTCCAGGAGGACACATAAGTACAGATGTGGCACCATTGGATTAGGGGCATTCCCACCTACAGCTTAATCATTTTGCTTTTTGGGGTTTTCTTTCCTCGCAAAACTAATTTAAAGTTTTCTTTTTTTTTTTTAGGTGGGTGGCAGGGGAACAATTTCATTTGCAAATATGGCAGGCAAATGCAAATGTCAGGGCTTTCGATGAAGTTGCCACATGTCCTGCGTTGCCACACCCCCTCCCCGTTCCCTTTAGATATGCTTTGTTTGCATTTCGTTATTGTCTTTCTGTGGCACACACAGAAATCATTGTCATTTCCACACGCAAAAGTCATTTGGCACATGTGACACCCTTTTTTGGCTTAAATTGCTTTGGTTTTTGCCATGCTCCCCCCGTCCTCCTATTCCCCTTCCCCCTGTACCTTATCCCTTTTGCCTATTTGCTGTATCCTTTTAAACCGTGGCAACATTTGCACTTGCATTTTGTAGTCAATATTACACGCTGGCAAAAATGGTATTTGTTTAAATTAAGAGTTCAGCTCTCGTCTCGTCTCGACTCGTCTCGTCCTTTATCCTTTGTCCTTTTTTTGTTTGCCTTTTTTGGATTGCCAGCCTGTTCCCTCAATCACTGTCCAATGCCATTGGCAATTTGACTGCTAACTGCTTTTTCTTAACGCTTCGTTGAACTTTTATTAAGGCCCATTGGCCAAGTTGTTTTGCCGGCTTCGCTCTTCAATTGCGTCAATTGCCAAGAAATATTAGATTGTCAATTCGTAAATTGCAGTCAGTGTGCGAAGCATAAAGAAGCGTGCAAGTGTTGCCAAATGCAAAAAAAAAATAACAAAAATTATAACTCCAAAAAAGTTTTGGATTTTTTGTGAAGTATTTTGTTTGTTTTTAGGTTGCGTTGCACATTCTAAACTTGCAGAAAAAATAAATAAATATGTGAAATATTAATTAATAGTAAAAAAAGAGATATTCTATTAATTAAATGAGATATATTATTATGTGATAAGTAAGTCAAATATTTAACGAATAATATGTAATATGGCAAACACATATTGAAACAATAAGTCACTAAGAACAAATAACTATGTTATTATTAATTAATTGTTAATAAATATTAAAACCCTAAATTCCACAAGGAATCAAAGAATTGATTGCTAAGCTTAAGTGGATGATATCTACTGTAGATAAAAATATGTATTACATAAATTAGAAAGTTCGCCATCAAATATATCTCAGATTTTACATGCATATATAAATTTCCTTAACTGCAAGTTAAACTTGGCGCACTTAAAATTCCGAGAAGGTCACTTCAAACTGCTAAGACGAAGTCAGAGCTGAATCAGTTGACCACACTCGAAAGAATGATTTGATGTATATAATAATGCAAAGTGCATCATGATCTATAAAAAAAGAATAGCCAATACGTAAAGAAAATGAAAGTTTTTTGTTGTTGCGGTTGTGATTTGAAACGTGGCGGTCGTAAACTGAAAACTTTGGCAATGCTTATCTGGGAAAGTCATGTGGAAATGGATATGAAAATGGAAATGGAAATGGTTGTGGCTATGGATATGGATATGCAAACAATGGCGGACAAGAGTTTACCGCAACTTAATGTGATTTGCTATTTATGGCAGTTTTCTGCTCCTTTTTTCCCCCT
Organism: Drosophila nr. medialis 2 BK-2023a; assembly: GCA_035044325.1. NCBI lineage: Eukaryota > Metazoa > Arthropoda > Insecta > Diptera > Drosophilidae > Drosophila > Drosophila nr. medialis 2 BK-2023a. The sequence goes on from JAWNMH010000394.1 coordinate 2,599,127, forward strand.
CTTAGTGAAGGATGCCTGCACATCTAATCCAACATATGAAGTTGCGTAAAAGTTTTGCCAAGCACATGGTTTGTATGTAAATCCTGAAGAGATAAGGCGACGGAAGAGCACAATGACAGCCGCAGGAATTGACCAAATGGCCAGGCACACAGGACAACAGCAGGTTCTGCAAAGAGTAAGAAAAAATAACCAGTAAGCATACTCCAGTCAGGCAAACCGACAAGGAGATACCCTGAACCCACATAGAACTGATGACGATTTTTACATAGATACCCTGAACCCATATAGAACTGATGTCGATTTTTACATAGAGTTCCTAAAAATTCAAAAAAACATGTTGAAAAGCAGTTGAGGTTATCGGTAGAATTAAATAAACTGTGTATGAGAGTTCATATTTAAAATATAGTCTCTAGCTTTTATAGTCTCGGAGATATGCTTGATCAGACGGACAGACAGACTGACAGGCAGGCGGACAGACAGACATGGCTAATTCTTTATATTTACCTAATGCTTCCTTCCGCCTGTTACATACGCAAGAACAACCTGATTATACCTTTGCGCAAATTTCCAATGGTTTGAGGGTATAAATAAAAGAGGTCCTGCACAGAACGTGAATCTGAGATACACGTAAAGTAATTTCATAAGTTTAGCAAATCACGAACCCAAGCAACAAACAACAAATTATATTGGAGTGGCAGCTTATTCTTCTCCTTCTGCTTCTGCTTCTTGTGCTTTTTTGCGCAAGTTTCGAACAGTCCTGCGGCTGCTTATTGGTCCTGACATGGGGACACATGTGTTATAGTAGCCCCCTCCCCTTTTCCCATTCCCCTCTGCGGTGATTTAACATAAAAAGGTAAGAGCAACAACAAAAAACGTGTGGGTGAAAAAAAGGCACAGCAAATAAGAAACTTTTGTTTTATTAGTTTTTCATGCTGGCAAAATGTCTTTTGCCTGTTTTATTATTAGTGCTACGAGGGGGTGTGGTTTGTGGAGGAGTTGTGGGTAGCGTAGTCAGGTTTGCAGGATCTGGTCATTTCCATGACTTGCAAGTTTTGTGCTGACCAATGTCATAATGGATAAATAGCTGTGTAGCTGGCAGGCAGTCATTGTTGTTATATTTTCTTACTGTTGTTGTATTTCGTTCATGTTATTGTTGTTGTTGCTGTTGCGCATTTCTGGGACATCCTGTCATGCGTTCAACTTCGAAATGGTTTCGCATAATTTGCAAAAGAAATAACAGCAGCAAAAACTAGAATGAAAAGCGACAAAGTCCGGCGAAGATTTGATGCTCTTTCAGAGCCAAAATATGATTTATAAATCTCATAAAAGAGAGAGATTTTTTACACGATAAGTATATATATATATATATATATATATGTAGCAGTCAGTAACAGAATCATTTTATCCATTAATATCTACATATATTTAGCTATATACCATTACCCTAAATATATGCTGTCTGCAGCAAAAACATATATCTTTCAATTCTCATTTAGATGACATAAAATTTAGCTATATTGACTCGACTGCCCAAGCTAACTTGAAATATATATTAAATTTAAAAAATATTAAAATTTTAATAACCTTTGCAAGGGCATCAGAAAGCCACCCAAGTACAACTTCTAGTCCAAAAAGTCCGAAGATGGCAATTTGTGCTCAAAACTGCGTACGAAATCCATTTCAAAATTAGTTTTATTCCTTTTGCTTCTGTCTTTTTTTTTTTGCTGCTGTTGTTTCTGTGTGCATTTGTTTTACGAGATATTTACCTGATTTGATTAAATTTCGGCACACGCCGTTGAATCATCGTTCGTTATGAGGCTGCTTATCCACATTAGTGGGCAGTTATCCTCTTACGCTGGCTTTGTCTTCTCTAATGGAGGAGAAAGCTGTAATTCTTGTGTTGAAGCTGGTCATTTGACATTCGAGTTGCCAGCCAGCTAATTGCACTCGCCAGAAGTTGTCAGAAGCTGGTTAAATCCATTTGAAAGAGTTTATGCGTTAACTCAAGTCTTGAAATTGTTTTCATTACTTGCCTAACCCTGACTTATCATTCTTTTACATAAATTATTATAGAGAATCTACCTTATGCTATTTAATTTTCCTAAATTTGGAGTTAAGCCTATAATAATTATGCTTGAAAAGTGGTTTTTAAATTTTATCTGAAAAAGTATTTATATTTGATATTTTAGAAAAACCTTTTGACTCAATTAGATTGCAAGTATATATGTATTTATAATTAAATGAATAATTTGTTCAATGTGGTTTTTCGAAATACCACATTATATTTATTTGATACTCCCTGAAAATAATATTAAAGATAAAATAAATATAAATTATAAAAAATGTCACAAAACAATAAATAACTCTTTGATACCAGCTTACAATCGTGCTTAATAAAAAGATATTCGCATATTCAACAACTTTAAAGTCTATTTTGATGAGTTTCACAGATATTTTACACACCTTTCAAGCCATACTGAATTCATGAATTGCGCACGCATAAACATCAAGCAGAACTATCTCAAACTCACATTTGGCTTCAGCTTATTTATGACACTCGAACTGATTGGTTGCTGCTGCTGTTGTTGCTCTTGTGGTTGTTGTTGTTGCTGGTTGCTTACTGCTTGCTGGTTGCTGTGGAGTGTCTGTCGATCAGAAGCGCCAAAAGAGCTCGCAGCAAAAGTTAACAAATTCACGCCAAGTCACCTTAAAATCAGCAACAGACCACCCAAATGATTAACCAGTGAGCTGACTGGACTGTCTGTCAGTCTGTCAGGCTGTCTGACTGTCTATCAGTCTCAGTCTCTGGCTGAGTAGCTGTTAAGCCAAACAAGCTGCCATATAAAGCCACACGACATGGCATCAGTATCTGTATCTGTATCTGTATCTATATCGGTGAATGTATCTGTATCTGTATCTGTATCTGGTACGCTTGTTCTTCTTCTGTTGATCTGAAGTCTGCGCTTTGAATCTTGGCATATTCATATATCAGTTTCATTTGCATTCGTCATGGCTGCTTAATGAGCCACAACTCCAAGTTTGAGTTGAGTGAACGATGATGCTGACATTGCAATATATACACACATACGCATACGCATATAAATAAATACGTTTTCATATGACCATATATATCGCGTCTGTCTGGCAAGTATTTAAATCTTTTTTAATCATTTCATATTTGGCTTTTAATTTTTTGTTTTTTATATTTTTGCCCGTTTGCAACGCTGCCTTTTGTTAACGCTTGGCAGCTGGAAGCTGATGCTGTGTTGATTGACGTCTCGCCTCTTTGTGAATATTTTGTTGCATTTGACCTTACCTCCCCTGCTGCACACCCCATTCATGCACCTTGCAACAACAGTTGTTTGATGCGGCTACAAATTGATGCTGCACAGCTAAAAATTACTAGATTAAATCGGTTACAATTGAGCCCAATTAAATTGCAGCCTTATATGGTTATTGTTTTTGTAAGTACTCTTTTTAAGGAGAGAGATTTTGGTTGTTTAATCAAATCTTATGTTTTTTAAATAGCAAGTTTATTGTAATTTAACAACAAATTATTACAGTGCATATTTTGCATATACCCTGCACTGTTCACCTCCTAATTACACCCTCAACTTGAGAGGTCTCACAACAGTTGTTTGACTTCAGAGTTGCAGCTGAAAACGCTGCTGCACCTACCACTTTTCACGCTTGGCCAATTGGCTGCTATACTCGATCTCGTTCCCGATGTGGAACATACAGATGATGTACATATGTATATATATCTGAAGCGTATGTGAAACATTCATCACATTTAATTTTCGCTTAATCACTGTCCAAGAACGGTATTGCTGTTATTGCCTGCTGTTAGCCGACATCTCGCCGCGTAAGTTGACAGCCGCAGTTCAGGATGTTGTGTTACAAAAAAAAAAGAGAAAAAGAAAAGGTGAACAAGAATTACTAACTTGGCTTATTAATATCCAATGTGGAGAGACCTACGCATATCCATGCCTGTCAAATGATATTTTCATGCTACTCCAAAGCGGGAGAGAGAGGGAAGGAGGCCTCCCAGCTAACCAACTGGCAAGAATATTTATTCACCTTGAATGAAGGCACCTTTTTTGACAAATTAGCCTCATTTGTTGGCAGCAGCAGCGGTCAAAACAAACGCCAAAAAACAGGCCAGGACAATGCGATAAAGATCGTTTAGTGTAGCGGGGCGAAGGAAGCAGGGGGTCAAATGTGAAATAAGTTGGAGGGAAAGAGGAGAAGCTGTGTAACTGAATTTAAAGCGATTCTCATTTACTTCATACAAAAGGTGCAGCCCACACACACACAATTATACACACACACCACTACACACACACACACTCATGTGAGCTACCGTTTAAAATGGGTCTAAGGTTCAAATTTGGGTTTGAGTTTGAGTTTTAGTTGCGTGGGTTCTCAAATGCTCAAGAAAGCAGGAAGTCTGCCTTAGTTACGAGTCGCGTCTCCAGTGGAAGTCCTATTTATCTCTCACAATTACAAATTATATTCCATTAATCTTTTCAACAGTATTTTTTTAGTTTAACAATTGTCGAATTATTATAATTTATATTTTTTTGGTATACAAAAATCAGCTTACAAATATATAATTAGCACTGATTACCAGTCAAAGTTTTCACCAATAATAATATTTTGTTCATGGTTTGATCGAAGGAACAATACAGCACTTAAATTTGCGAACATGATTTTCGCTCGAAAGCATTTTAAATAATTTTCCAAAAACCATACTTTTTTCGAATCTAAACTAATTTTCACATGCAATGAGATTTTATTCACGTTTTTTATATTTTGAATAATATTACTCTCACTTTAAAAAACTATTTTAGATCAATAAACTTAACTTCTATATATGCAAATGCACAAATATATAATTTCTGTGTAGCATATTTGAAGTCTTAGCCTTGATGTCATAAAATTTACTAAATTTACTTGTTTTAAGTGCATTTTCGCCCCTAGGCGTGTTCCCTTACCATTTGCAGCTCCTTGGTTCCATATCCTTATCCTTGCAGTTCTTCCATATCCTAGTAGGACTCGTTTCTACCTCCCAAACGCCCTGATCATTAAGCAACCACTCGGCGCACATTTATCGTCATATCTGTGTCGTTTGCAGAGGAACCTCTGCTCGATCCTAGATCGTGCCAAAAACTCATCAATTGTTTCCTTTTTCACATGGCTGTTTGATAAATGAGTAAAAACCCTCAAGCGGGGCGGGGGGCAGTTTGTTTGCTCAAGTACCGTTCCATTGTTGTTTGACCAACATCAGCAGCAGACAGGCAGTCGGACAGTCAGATAAAGGAGGCTGACTAAATGATTTTCAGCTTTTCAGCGAAAATCAGCAGAAGGTTTTTCAATTGCATAGAGTGACTTTTTGCCAGTTTAACACCTTTGGCCAACACACACACACACAGCGTTCGACACATTTGGCAAGCTGTGTCAATATACAAAAATACACACAAAAGCCGCAAACAAGTTTCACGTGAATCGAACAGTGAACAGAGAACAGAGCAAAGAGATCCTTATATTTACACTAATGAGCAAATGTAATAAAATCGAGCTGCAAACAAATGCAATTGTTTTGCCCAATTGTTGCCCAACCACACGAGATGCCAACACACACAGCAAGGGGGCTATGGAGAGAGCTAGATAAGGGAGTGAGCAGTGCTAGCTTATCTCTCTCTCTCTCTCTCTCTCTCTCTCCCTTTCTAAATGACACCCCGTGTTTGCTCTCATTTCCCAAAAAAAATATCTGTTTATGTTCTCGCTTGATTTGTAAAGTTGCCCATAAATTATATGCGACTCGCAGTCTCCCTTCACTCTTCACAATTCTCCTCTCTTTCTCTACGTCTGGCCCTCTTTCCCCTGCAGCCTGGCACATCCATCCAGCATCTGCTATAATTAACCTGGCATTTTTATTGTCCTGTAACAGCTCTTTGCTGATCGCCTCGGGTGCTGCCTCCTCTTTTTTTTAACTTTTGAGCCCAGCCTGCTTTTCAATATGCCAAATGCCGCTTGCCTCTGTTGCAAGTTGATCAAACAACTACGTCTTGAAAGAAAGGCAGTTCCTCAGACCTCTTTGGGTAGTCGCTCTGTCCGCCCCTGCCTACTTGTTTATGCGTTGACTTTTGCCTATAGTTATGCATCGCACATTACGCTGATCAGCATGCTGAACCGCTATAATTATAACTGAGAAGCGATCCGTCGCCGGAACACGTACCTCAATTCAAGTAGGCGAATTTTCCATACTCTACTTTAGCTAAGCTTATTGATGATTTCCTTGAAGAAAAGTGCTACATATAATATGTATGTATATGTTTTTATATCGGATGCCTAACACATGAAAATCTTATGCGTAACTGAACTAACTGGTAAAATACTTTCCAAATTGATAAATTGATCTCAAGTTTGATAATAATAACAATTATTCCTACATTTTGGTTTCTTGCTAACAAAAAAGTGCAAATTCAGTATGGTTTATTCTGTATATATTTTTAATAGTTTTTTTTGCCATCAGAGATCGGGTTCAAAAGTCAAAACAGAATTAAATAAATTAAGTGGATATCGTTTTGCCCTTTGGTTTTAGGTCCCGGTAATATATAATAATCAGAATTAATAAATATATTATATTAATTGAACTATACAAGCAACTGAATATAAAAAGTTTTGATATATTCTTAAATAATTTTTTATTATTATTTTGAATAAGGTATGAGACTTGTTTGACAACTAAAAAAGTAATTAAATTTCTTATGATCCAATAAACTTTATTATTTATAATTATAGTGAAAGAGTTGGACTCGCTCGTACTGTAAATGTATGGTATAAACATGCATTAGACATGGCCATAAATCTAGTTGCATTAATATATAGTCAATATATCTAACAGTTATTTGCAGGCTATATAAAAGCATATATAACCAATTTACAGGGCAATCAAAGTGCAGTAAAAGCAACTGTAGCTCCAGCGTGGCTGGGGGGAGGAGAGGGGGCTGGCTTGGGGGTAGGCTACGTTTGAGATTAAACACATTTTGCATTTAATTTGCCATAATTATAGCTGGAGCATGGCCTCAGAAGTGCAGCCCGTTTATGGCGCCAAATGAAGTTGTAAATGAAGTCGGCAAATGGCAGCCGCAGCGAATGTTGCACGTTGCTAGTGGAATGTGGTGCGCCGTAGGTTATGTTGCGGCGCCAGTGGTGCCGTAGATACTGGTCTGGTGGTGCAGACATGTGATGCTCATGTTGCTAGCCATAAAATTCTAAGCTTGCATTCAACAGCTTCGTGTCACGGATTTTGTTTAACCTTCGTCTCAGCTCAATTTTCGATTATTAATTTGCCTTCAGTTTTGGAGTGTTTTGTTTTTATTTTTTATCTCTCGTTCTTTCGTTTTTTTTGTTAAATTAATGTCGGCCAATTAATTTGTGGCACTAAACGTTTCTGTTGCCATAATTTATGTGTGGAAAAATGTGTTAGTTATGGGCTTACTGTTTTTGGACCAGCATTGTGAGCTGTGTGGGCTTTGGATATATTAACTCATGACCATTGATATGGGTGGGTGTAAATGTGATCGGAGTTAATACGTTTGTGCAGTATCCAAAAGGTTAGGTTAGGTGTCAAGCGAACATGTAGACTAAGTCTTTATCTTTATCTTTATCGTTATTAATCGATTTGTATTCCATTTGTGACTTACGCTCCATTGCTGATAAATTGCTCTTTAAATGACCTTTAAATTGTGAATAATAATTATTATTATAGTCAATTATATATTTGCTCTTTTTTGTTGCTTTTGTTGCACTTATTCCAAGTAGCTGCATTTCCTACACCTATTCTATTCAATATGTGGCACATTTAGCTGTTGCATATTTATCTCATTTCCTGCACTATCTTTTGCAACGCCGCCGCATCCTCTGGTTTGTGTTACTTTCGCATTGCAACTGCGGTCCGGTTTAATTGCATGGCCAATTGCATGTGGCAACTGTCTGCACTGACTATTTGTAGATTCGTCTATTTGCAAATTGCAGCACATTGGCAACATCCTCTAAGGTAAATAATAATAATAATGTGCTGCAGTTGGAGCCGCTGAAGCGTGCTCCATTAGTTCTTTTTACACTGTTTTTTATATGACTACAATATACACATATAATAAAGTGGAGATCCCATCGCCTTGCCTCTTGTTCCATCTCTGTCGTATTGTGGTCGGTTGATTTCTGTGTCAAAATGTTGTACGCTAAGTTGGCAACACTTTGCACACTCTCCTAAACACTTTGAGTTTTTGCCGGCATTTCGCATTTGCGAGCGATGCGTGTTTTTTGCCTTCTTCTTCTTCTTCAGCATATTTGTTTTTCTTTTAATTGCTGCTGAAAAGCTTTTCAGTGGAAATGCAGCTAATTATGCACACGCAGAGGCCCCCGGTAATAATTTTTAATAATTAAGAGGTTTTCACAAATGGCACTCCACACACTATGTCTATGGAATTTGACAGTGGAATTTTCTTGCACTGTGTTTTAGCTGTGGTTGAAAGCCAGAAATGGATTCTGTGCTGAACATTGCACTTTTGCCACATTGGCAGTGGCTTAATTGCATTCACACGAGTGCATCACAGCACTCATTCGCACTCGCACTAGCACTCGCACCAGCACTCACTTTTACTCATAGATAATTGGCGCCACATAATAGAGGCAAAGGCAAAGTGCGGAAATTGCAGTTTGCCGTGCGGCAAAGTGTTTTATTTTATTATTTTTAATTCGAGCTGCAAGTGCAATTAACAGTGAAACGATTATAAATAATTTCTCTAATCGCTTTTTCTTAAGGCATTTTATGTGTGTCAATAAGCAAATATTTGAAATGCATAGCACAGGTTGTGCAACGTTAGCAAACAATAACCAAAATAAAGATCAAATTAATACAGCTACTATTGAAATGGTTGACCTTTCAGCATATAGTTTACTAACGTTTACGGAAGCGTCACAAAGCAGAACTAAATACGTAAAGTGAGTTGCGAATAGCGTGCAAAGTGTAATTAAAGAAATGAGTTTCACACTCAATAATCAGATTTGTTCGCATTGAGAGCTACTCGGATCAATTGGCAATATTCTTCCATATTCCTCCACCTCATTTCTCCCCCTTTCTCTATCTCTCTCTTGCTCTTCCCTTTCGCTTCACATCTTTGCGCATAAACACATTTGCCGTTTTTTTTTTTGCGTTCTTGCAGCAAATTGAACCGCGACAGTCTTTTAGTTGAGGGGGCAATTTAGTAGAAAACATCTGCGACCTTTCTTTGGCAACTTGCTTCCATCTGCAGCATGCCACATCATCCAAGCACAAGACAACAACATATTGAAGCGCTATAAGCTGCGCCTGTCAAAAACACAGAAAAAACTTTGCTCAAAATAAAAAAAAACCCAAAAAACAAAGTACAAATAATAAAGTTCGCTTGTCAGTTTAGCAGCCATTTTGCGGCTCGAACCACCCACTCAATATGGCTAGACTGTGAGGAGGGCATAGAGGGGAGGGAGAGGTGGGGGAGGGGTAGGGGTGTGGTTGTACACACTTTGCGGAGTAACTGTTTAGCATTCTTTTGCGTCACATCTTTGGCTTGGGCCGCTTATCCGCAATTTTGCCTGGGTTCACCTTGCTCGTCTCCGGCATAAACTTTTTTATGGCACCCACACGGCTGCTGCTGCTGGTGCTGCTCCCTCTGCTGGAGTCGCTGCTGCTGCGATGATAAATCTGCCTCAATTTGCCATATCGCGGGTGCGTGTGGGCGTGGCCAGTACTGCATTATTTACCTTGGCTGCCGCACCGCCCTCTAACTTCATCATCAAAGGCAAGTTTCATGTCAATTTGTTGTTGTTCCTTATTTATTTTTATTCCTTTTTTTCTGTGGTTAGTTGTGGAGTGGCTTAAGCTTGATTTAGTTCTCATTACGTGGGTCGTGTGCAGGCAGGCCGGCAGGACACTGCTCGGATTTGCTTTATTACAGTTTAATTAAATTTCTTGTTGCGGCCCTCGTGTCCTGCGTCGTCGTCGTCTTCTTCTTCTGCTGCTGCGAAACGACTCAATTACGCAGTTAATCGTAAAAAAATCCTTGCACTGATTTGTTGCAGCTGAAACCGAAAAAAAACCCTCGAACCCTGCATCATCCCCCGATAGGCGAGGGTGGGGGGTAGACTGACTTGGATTGCCATCGCATGTTTGGGCCATAAAAACTCGTCGTCCTGGCTATTATTGCCAAGTGGACTATGGCTCATGCTGCTGCTGCTGATGCTGCTTCTGTTGCTATTCTGTTTATCCTGCGTGGCCTCAGGTGCGCACGCGGTCGAGTTGATCCATTTATGGCCATATCGTTTGGCCTTTTGCCTTTCTTCTCTTATTTGTTCAATACCCTGCAGCCATTAGAAATGTATAAAAAGGGTGGTTGCATGTGCTTAAGCAAGCGCATGTAAATGACAGGCGAAGCACCTCCGATTTCATAAAATTTCCAATGATATATATTCCTGATAAGCATTAACATCTGAGTGCACCTAAGTCTAAATATGTACTTTATTTTGATTTTATTTATTACTCATATTATTGCTTTATTGTTTATCGATAAATATCGATTTCCGACCTTATACAGAATATTTGGCTATCATTCAACTCAATAATATAATTATTTACTAATTGAATAATTTGCATCAAGTGATCCATATATATATAATCGCCAATTCAGTCATTCTCATAACTCCGATTGTGTATTTTGCCTATCTACAGGGCATCTCCTAGTCGTTTAGATCCCTCATTTTACTCTTGTTTTTTTTTCGCTACTTCGATACGCTTCCCATTTTTTTTATACATCATTTAAGGGATATGGCGACTAAGATGCTACATGACCACAATGAATGGGTGCAGAATCATCTCTCCCACTCCCTCGCCCCCACCAACATAGCCTCTGCTCATCCAAAGCAGTCTTCCCTTTAGATCTTTCCTATTAATTTGCTGTGGCAAGCTGCCTTTTAGATTTACGACCAAATCTCATACAAAATGCATTCAAGGAGCTGTATCCTGTAAGGGGCGGGAATGGGGAGTGGGGGAGGTGGAGGTGGAGGTTACGCTGCGACTAAAAACCCCTTTTGTTAATCAATCCTCACGTTGTCCTTTTCCATTTTTGAGGACTAGCACTTTGATTACTTTTGCCTCTGTCTCTGGCAATTAAGCGGCAACCCAATGAATGCCTTTCTAAGGCAATCATAAAAACTGCGCTCGTTCAATTCACTTTTCTGCAGGCTGTGGCACGTTTTACTCTGCAGCAATTTGACCCTCCCCGCTCCCCGTTCCCGGTTCCACCTTCTACTCTCCTGGAAATATGCTACAGTTTTGCCTAATGCCAGTTAATGCCCATCAGAAGTTGTTTGCTCACATTTGAAGCCAGTTTAATTTGCTTATGCAAATTGTTATGCGAGTTGTTTACTTTTTGACACATGCGACGACCGCAAAATATCCTGTCCATAATTCAACACCACAATCCTAGCTACTAGTCCCACTGCCTGCTCCTGCTTCTGCTGCTACTGTTTACCTATGCAAATGAGGCCACTGACATTGATAATCCTTTTGTAGCGCAACGGCAATTATGAAACTATGTAAATAACAAAACCTCCTGAAAATGTGACAGTCTTTCTGAATTCGAAAGTTTTTCTATGGGGAGGCTCGAGCTATATAATAAATTAGTATTTCAAAAGAGAATTACAAAATGCTTATTGTTTAACTATATATAATTTATGCTAATTGTTAAAGTTTTCATTATTTGCAAATATATATGAGTATTCACTTCTATAAAAATTCTTTAGCAATGGAATATGTGTTCTCAATTTTTCTCTTGAAGTAGATAGCCTAAATAGCAAAACGCAAATAATATCATTATGAATATATCATTAATTTAATTTATGTTAATTTAGAATTTATCAAGGTGTAAATTATATAAAATCAAATCAGACAAACCTAATAAATACTTTAAAACAATTACTTACTCTACGATCCCTTTTATCAGATACCAAGTCATGTCGCAATTCCTTTTGAATTACGCATCGATTTGAAATTACTAGTGCATAAAGTACTCAAAAGTATTCGCAAAGTGGTGCACAGAGCCACCCCTTGACGCATTTCGAATGACTCACAAAAATCGCCTGTTGAATGAATACAAAATTTATATATATATAATTATATATGTTCATACATAGGAAAAACAGAAAAAACCGCAGGCCATAAGGGAGAAGTCGTTAAATCGAAAGTCGTAAAAAGTTTACGCAAATTTTTCGCCATTGAAAATCAAAAAGAAAAAGAAAACCAAAATAATAATGAAAATATAAATATACTGTGTAGTATGTGCAGTATGTGTATATGTATGTTGAAAATGAACCAAAACCCAAAACAATTTATATCAATTTCTTTTGAAATTTACTGGCAAAATGCTTAAACATGGCGTCGATTTGCTTAAAGAAATTCCACTGCGGGGTCGTCGCACATGAAAAGATCACAGATCAAAGAGAAGCCAAAAACCAAAGCGAATATGGCGAGTGGGGCCAGGAGGGAGGAGTCGGGCCAGCAGGGAGGAGTGGGGCCAAGAGGGAGGTATAATTTTCAATTTTCCACAATTACCGCGAGCGACGGCTGCAGCAATTTTATGCGGCGCAGAAAATGTTGTTGTGTGTGTTGGGGGAGGGAGGACTGCAGAGGGGTTGTTGGGGCTTGTATAAAGTGCAGATAAAATTAATTAAAATTTAATTCAATTCAATTCAATTCACTTGCGCCGGCGCGCGGAAAAAACACAAAGAGATTTATCGCTGATAAACGCGTTGAGAATGGCCAATGGCCAAAAACTCGTTGCCTTGCCGCACAGATCAATGGATTGGTTGTTGAAGTAGTGGTATTCCCTAGCCCCACCACCCCCCACCCTTTGCTTAGCTGTGCCTGGATCAGGCTGTGCTGATTATTATTACTAGGCGCTGTCTTGAGCCATTAAAATGCCATAAAATTATTAATTAAAGCCCAAAACGCCACTTGCCACAATTTATGGCCAGCAGTGCTCCTGTGACGAGACGTTTAAAGTGCCTGTTGTTTTTCTAGGCCCCGGAAAAGCTATACGGATGTGATATGAACCAGGCCTCACCTCACCTCACCACCCCCTAACCCCTAGACCCCAAACACACCCACCCCCCACCCTCTTATGATATGTGCGTCGGAGTCTGAGTGGCCTCGCATGGTGCAAGAAGCATTATGGATTTTTAACGAGTTTTCAATTTATTTGCGCGCCAGCTTTTGAGGGAAAAAAATGTTTCGAGTGCTTTTCATACAGACACTTGACTATCAAGTGCTTTATTTTCCATTGAGTTTTCCTATTATTTTGGCTTTGGCATTTTCTTCAATTCCATGACGTGGCCAGTGGCTGTGGACTAGTCAAGAAAAAGTCCGCCAGTAAAGTCAACAGATGCCAAAAATTCAGCGGAAATTATGACAAAAATACACTATGCAACAAAACAGATGTTTGCTTACAAATACACATAATCTATATAAAGTTTGGAACAGTAAAAATCGTGCATTATTGACTTCTCATATCATTTAAAATTGGTATAAAATATGTGATTTGTAAACTAGCATTAATATAAATAAAATTCCAAGTTTATTTGTTTAACTTCTTAAGCATCAAGTCTTCAACTTAAGTTAAATAACTGTATCTGATCAATCTATTAAAATTTGTATAAAGTGTTCTACAAAATTGGTTTGCAAAGCTAACGTTAATATGAAAGAAGTTCCAATGGACAAAGAGAACCAACTAATACATGCAATAATCTCGTTAGTTGCCTGTGGGGCCAATAATCGAGCACGCTAATAAACCAAGTCAAGAATAGCGCATTGTGGCCAGCAAAACGCAAAAGAAAACAGCAACCACAAAGAGCCGCAACAAGCTGCTGATGTTGTTGTGTTTGTTGTGGTTGTTGTGGTTGTTGTGATTGCAACAATAGTCAATAAAACATGCGGCAAATCATGTTTATCGCATTGATTTATGCATTTTTAATGTGTTGCTGTTGCTTATCGGCAATGTGCCTAAATCAACCCACTTTCACTGCAACCACAGTGCCCAATACTCAAAGCACAATACTCAAAACTCAATACTCAATACTCGATACTCAATATCCATGCCCGATGCTCAATAGCCAATACTCAATACCAATAACAAAAGGCAGACGGACAATTTGGCTGTGGGCTACGTTAATTTTTAAATCTCACCGCCTGATTAGTTTGCTTTTTGGCCACAATTGTGCGCCATCTTGATTAGCTATTGCCTGTTGCTCCGAGTTGGGGTCCAAAGCCGGAGTCTGGAGTCTTCAGACTGGAGTCCTCGATGTTGCATCGTTTTTGTGTGGCATCAAAGTGAGCCGCCTTTTGCCGCTGCCTTTTGTCTTATTAATAATTCACATTAACGCTTGCGAGCGCGGCCAGGTTGCCGCCTGTTTCTGCCAGTTGAGGCTCCACTGTGCTATTGCCAGAGTTGCCAGCCCACTGGAAATTATCGCGATTCTCGCATCTCACAAAAGTTTGTTGCTTTTTTTAGGCATGTTGTTTTCTTTTCATTTTTGACACAAATGCCGAAAGCGCACGAAAGCTAAGAATGGTACGAATACGAATCAGCCAAAAGCCAAAAGACCTGGCCAATAAATAAGGTGTGAAATAGCTAAGTGGGACGGACATGAAGCTCGCAACTTCGAGCTGGCCCCTTGAACCTGAATTTGTTGTGATGATGTGCGCCAGATATGCGCCACGCTGCTAATGGTATTCCCTTTAATTGGTGGCTCTTAGGAAATACGAAACCAAAGCGTTAACTTTTTAGTATAGAGTCTCGATCATTATGCAAGATAATCATCAGCTTCAACTCATTTACTTACTAATCGTCTTAGAGCTGACTTATGGATATACCTCAAGCAGATCATTTTAATCAAATATATGTACCAAAAGTGAATCAATGCAAATTTTGAATTAAGCTTTTTTAATTCAAGAATGGAGTCTCCTTAATTATGGATTTTAACTTCATTAAGGTCTACAATACAAAATTACATATTTAAAATTAATTATTTATTATTAATAATAATATAATTAAATATTTAAAATTAATTATGAGACAACAAACTTGAGCTAGTTAGTTAGTTATTGAGTTAAAATTCTTTCCACTCTCTTTACTTTTCGCACTTTTTATACCTGAATTCAAAATGTTTTCTTGTTTCTTGTTTTTTTCTATATTTTTCAGAATCCTAAAAAAAAACTTAAAAATTCATTTTATTTCAAGTAAGTTAAATTTTATGAATACAATTTTAAATATCATTTATATATTTTTTATTGTTTAATATGTCTAAATTGTTTTACTTGTACTTTTCCAGCTGAATTAATTGTGCGTAGCTTAAACAATTTTTTGTAAATTAAATATGCTCTCCCTCTCTCTCTCTCCCTCTCTCTCTCTCTTATTATTTTGCTAGACTTACGCTTTATGTTTAATTGCTAACCTGCCCAACCCAAATGTCGAATGTCATTTAAATGTCAAATCTGCTCATTTTGATAAGTTAACAATCGAAATTAACCCCATTTAAGCTCCATTTCAACTCAAACAATCACACAGAAATTTGTGTAATGCGCGTTTTGTGTTCAGGAATAAAAAACAAATGCCGAAATGGGCTTTTGCGTTGAATGCGCAACTCGATGGTCGCATTGAATGTTAAAACAAATTTGCGCCTAAATTGTCAATATGACACTGACCAAAACACGCCCATACCAACCCCTCGCCCCCCTCAAATACCAACCCCCTGCTGAACACATGAAAAGTGCCGCTAATTGTCAAAAATTGTTGAACATTTGACATGTGCGTGTGGAATTATCTCTCGCTGTACGTAGTAGGGTCGGGGAAATCAGGGTGATCGTGGTGGGGGGGCCAATCAATTGGCCCAAAATGTGTGGGCCATCATACATAATATAAACGTTTTTTGGCTTTGATTTCCCAGTGATTTTCGGTTGCTGCTGCTGATGAATATTGCGTGACAGTTTGTTGAATAATTTACGAATTTTCTGCCGCTGAATTTTTTTACTTTTTTTTTTTTGGGAAATGAAACTTTCCTTTCTCGGTGCTTATTTATTTCCCCCGATTTTGTATTGTCTCTTTTTTTTGGGCTTTTTTCACGCGCACCTAAACACACGCAACAATTTGGGGCGTAATTGCGCGCAGAAGTTGGGTCAGGTGTACGTACATTAGGGGGGGTGAGGGGAATTGGGGGCTGGGCAACGACAGAAACTAAAAACCATTTACATAAATGTGGAAATAATTAAACATGACACAAAAAGTTTTTCACGTGGCGGGAAATTGTAAGCAATTAGTTGGTTTAAGTGCCGCATAAATGTGGCAAGCCTTGGCAAGAGAGGGGGAGGGGGTGGGTGTGGGGGTGGGGGTAAGCAAGCTCATTGTCAATTGCGCGTCAAATGCCATTAAAACAAAATGGCTACTCCTTGCAGTCAGTAGCGACGTCAACTGCGGCGCCGGCGCTGCGCATGCGCAACTTTCCGTTGGGCTCACAAAATCTGATATTGCCTGAAAATATATATATATAAAAGAAACTGCATTTAATGAACGGTTACCAGCCCTTGGCGATCGTAATCTTTGCTTAATATTATTTACAGTAGTAATCTACGCAAGGTGTCGTCGCACCAGAACAGCAGCCCCGAAGGCTTTGCCAGGGCCAGCAAGCCGAAAATTATACATACACTGTAAACAACGCTTGAGTCGTTCTAATTCTGTTTTCGTTTATTTTGTGCATTTTAAGCAAATAACTATTTTAGTACATTTATTAACTTTCAGTTTTTAAATTAAATTAAATACCAAGAAGTAGTTAAATATATTTTCTGTCTAGATAAAAATAAATATTTGCTTTGGATTTTTCTCGCTCTCTTAACATTTGATACTTTGCAATCAAGAATATAAATATATTTTATATATAAATATTTAAAAACAAATAAAGTTATGCAATTGGTACAACTTTTTCTTAGCGTGTGGCATAGATAGGTCGCATTCCGTGAGAGAGCTACCTGAAATAATTGCAGCAGCAGCAGCAGCTGCGGAAGGAAGCAGGCAACTTTGGCTTTGACTTTGACTGGGAGTCGGTTCGGCATTTGCCTTGGATCTTGGCCAAAAGAACAGAGGAGGGCAGAGAAGAGAAGAAATAATTTGGCGTTGATTGCCATGTCCGCGCTCATGTGGTCAACACCCAAATTTGACACCAAACGTTCGCGAGGAACGCGAGGCGAGCGTTTCACATTGCTGATACACTGCGAGTGATAAGCGTGATAAGGGCCAACAAAGAAGTAGCCAAATTGTGCTCAAATTGTCTGCCATAAAGAAGGTATTATGACTGCCCCGAAAAGGGTGATCGCACACGGCTGATGAACACTTATTGCATTATTATGGAGATTACGTGAATTATGCTAACCAATTATTTTCGAAGGGCAATCATTTTTGTTTGGTTATACAAAGTTCACTCACACGCAATGCCTGCCAACGCAAATTGCAGAGAACTGGGCTCTGAGATATATAATACATACAAGTATGTATATCAAATTTTACATTCTATTTAATTTCTCATGTTTCATATTTCCTTTTAACCTTTAACTTAAACATAGCTGAACAGAATTTGAAATGCAATCAATTTGCTTTTGCTGAAGGTTTGGCATTTAGTGAAATGCATTACAATTTAGAAACACCAATTTTGAGTTGATTTCTTATAAGGATACTATTTTAACCAGTACAAGACTGAGCTCAACTGCAACTTAAAACTAAAACGATTTTTAAAGACATTGCCACTGCTGAGTCTCAAACTCCATGTGAGTCTGTCTGTTTCTCCGCCCTTTGACGCTCAACCTGCTCTTCCACCATCTGTAAGACTTCCCACTAGTTTCATTCACAAGATATTACCCCAGAGACCCAAGAAGCAATCACAGCATAGAATTTCTCTCTCTCGCTCTGTCAAAATCGACTGGAGGCAAAAGGAACCGCAGGAAACCATAAAATTCCCAACTTAAAAGCCAAAATGCGCGTGGGAGCAACGAGAACAGCAACCAGAACAGTAGCTATTTGAGTACCGTTAGTAGAACGACCTAAGAGCTACCTTAGTCTACCGTTATTTCTGCTAATTTAGCGGCCAAAGAACAAACGCCTGGGCCTGGAAACAACAGGAGAGCGCTAAATAACAAAAGTAAAGAGCTGAGGACCTAAAGGGAATGCTTTGGCTATTGACTGCGTCTCAGCAGACAATGTGGCAGCAACACCAACAACAACAGCAACAAAGGGACGAGGTCATTAATAAGCCAAGAGCCATAAGTAAATATCCTTAAAGGATATACCAAATGGGATATGCTATAAACCCAACATGCTTATGGGTCCAGCAATATTTATGCATATCTGTTGTGCATAAAAATTGCCACTTTTTGTTTGTTGTTGTTGCTCATGTTGTGTGCGTGTGTGTGTTGTTGTTGTTGTTGTTTGCATTGCTGGCTGTCACTGGCAGACAACAGGAGACAAAGCGGCGTCGTTTTGTTGGCAGACACAAGAAAAAAACACAAACCGATTTCAATATTGAGTCTAAAGACGTGGCAGCATCCGAAGCCAAACAAAAACAGTCCTTTCTCTTGGTTCAATCCTGACTCAAGCGGTGCACAGCTGGATCCTGTGGAGACCACATGTTGACATTATTTGCCACACGAACAACAAACAGGTGTGAAATTCTGGCATGTGGGTGCAGCATCCTCTCTCCCTCTCTCTCTCACTCGCTCACTCTCTATCTCTCTACGTTGATACTCAAACGCATTAATTTTAAATATTATTTTGGCAGTTGTTTGTTGTTGGTTTCCTTGTTGCAAATTTGCAAGGCTTTTGTTCCACGCTTTCGACAAATTGCCAGCAATTTCGCACCGTCATATGTCGTTAAATTATTTTCCAAATATTGACAACAAAAAACATGAAATTTACACAGAATTGTGTTTGGTTTTCATTGGCTAAATATATTTGATTTTTATTCTGCATTTCATCGCTGTAGCGAAGTTTGAATCTGGTCTGAGCTAATCAAACCAAACCTCTGAGACGAGATTCCTTATAGAGTGTTTTATTTCATACAAAAAAAGATCTGAGTGATTGTAAAAAATGGTCATATTTTTATTTAATTTACAGCAAGAAAATTATTATTTTTCAAAATTTTATGGATATTGTCTTAAGAGTTAATTTGCAATAAATCCATGTTTGATTATATTCGCAATATAAATAGGAATTTTTAAATTTTAAGCATTTTTTTTTATTATTATAATGAAAAAATGAATTACATTATTTTATTTATTAATGTACATCAATTTATATATATTTTTTTTTTGAGAGTACTCTTTTGTCTCCCTCTTAAAATATTTATCTCTCAAATTATATTATCCTATTGTATCTATTGTTTAGTCTAAAGAAAATTGTTGTTTGTACATATAAAAAATAACAAATTGTTGAATAACTTACTGAAGATATTCACATATTTGCAATCGACTACTCGGTCTATAAGTGAGTATTATAAATGTGTTTTTAGTATCATCCCCGCCAGTCGCTTTTCTGTGTGTGTGAAACAATAACAAATGACACTTTTAATCATTGCATATTAACAATCTGGAAACCTTGAGCGGAGGCTTGCGTGTCGAGCGACCCGCACACCGTGTATAAACTTAATAAAGTATCTGAAAGTATTTTGTATTTATAATTGATGGCCGCAGACCGCGAACTGTGCCACCAAAAAATAACTCATTAACTAAATCCGCTTTTAATAAATGTACGGCAAACACAAGCCCAAACTAAACCTGGCTCCCAGTCATGTGTGTGTGTGTGTGTGTGTGTGTTACAAACAAGCAACCCCGTTGGCAATATGCCCCTCATTCTCGGCTACTTCCCCCTTGCCCGTGCAGTTACAGACCCCCACAAATTAATCAAGCTGACGGAACGCGACGTTGTTGATGATATTGGGCGACTGATGCTGACATTGATGCGGCTCTGCCACAAGAGCAGCCCAAATACACAATCACTCAGTGAGCAAACCAGAGACAGACAGACAGACAGACAGAGGCAGCCTCAACTTCCAACAGTTTCCAACTGTGCGGCATCAATCTGTGGCAAGTTGGCTCGAACTCAACTTCAGCTTGCGGCCAAGTGACATGTGTGGAATGTGCCCCTTTCCCTCAGCTTGAACAATTTCTAGAATCAGAAGCGTTGACATGACAACTTGAGATGCACACTCGAGATAAGCGCCAACAACAGCGACTGCAGTTGCCACATGCAACTTTCTAAGCATGTGGCACGAGCATGAAAAACCTTTTTAAGAAGTACTTACACCTATTGTTGCATTGTTGCCCAATAGTCCTCTCCCCCACCCTACAATTTAAAACCCATATCCAAATAGTCACGCTGCTGCCTGACCCTACATCACCTCATCTCCCCTCCCCCACCTACCACTGTTCCCCTTCAACCACACTGTTAGCTTGTTGTTGACTCGTGCGCTTAATTTTCAACAATTTGTATTATGAAAATGCAATGCATTTCTAATGAAAATTGCCTTCGGCTCGGCGTTTTCATTTTTTTGGGCTCTGTCATTGATTGATTGGGCTTGTAAAAATCTCTAACAAAACAAGAGCTTTTCACTCTCGTGTCAAGTAGATGTGCTACACAAACAAGTGTTAGACTAGCACCTATCCTGTAGCTATATACTAAATTAAATAAAAAACCAGTTTGAACATTTCAAAAACAAAATTATGGATATAAAAAGATTAGCTAGCTTTGATGAGTTACCTTGTATGAGTTACCTTTGATGAGTTACCTTTTATGAGTTACCTTCTAAAGTGAGTTAGACAATAATCTTTTAAGCTATATTGTTAAACTATAGTAAACTCCAGATCGATCAATCTATCTATGCTCTGAGTTCAGGCTTGACTATATTGGCTCGACTAGTTATGTAGTTCAGTATAATTTCCACTGAGATTCTCCTGTTTGTAATACAGAAGAGCGTATGGCTAACCTCCTCACACACTTCTGAAACTTTACAGGGTATCAAAAGTGTGTGTAACAAGTCGTCGTGTTGCGCTTGTAATGCATTTCGTAAGCTCATTTTTATTGTTTTATTTTATTTGATTTTTTTTTTCTTGTAAATCTTTGGTGTGCGTAAATGATGCTGACAACGCATTTGATTAACACGATTAATTGCTGATAAAAATGTCTGACAGTTTGTTGCTGCTGCGAGTCCCCCTTCCCCCTCTTTCAAGCTTACTACTGGAGATACGCCTCAAAAAGGGGAAGGGCATAACTGAATATACATACATATATATATGTGTATTCAGATATACCCGCAAATGCATATTAATTGAAAAGGGAATATACAAATAAATACTTTTTTTTACACTTTTATTCGCTGCTCTTCGTTTGCGGTCATTTCAATTACGTTATGAAAAATGCATTTCTCAACATTTGTGTGTGTGCCACGACACATCGCATAAATTCATCAATTGCAGCTGCAACATTCACTGTCATTTGTCCGGTTGCTGCTCAGGCTGCCACCCAATGTGGCTACTGTGCGGTGCACCCCATGTGGCATCTCCGTCCGTCTGCCCCATCAACCCACCACCCAGCACACAGCCTGCACACAATCTGAGGCCATCAAACGATGGCAGGCAGCAGCTGTCAACTGTCGCACACGACTTGTCCTTGTCAGTCAATGGCTGCCTGGTTTGTTGCCTGCCTTGTTGGCCTTTTTGCCTGCCTTGTTGGCATTTTTGCCTGTTTGCCTGTTTGGCTTCCACATTCTGATCCTGATTCCAGTTTGAGCATTTTCTATATTAAACTTCACATTTTTTGACGTATGCAGCTGCAATTGGTATGCAAATTGCTGGCGGCACGTTAGCCCCCAGTCCTACCACCCCCCACCCCCATTGCTTCCACACTCGAACTTTGCACAGATTGAGTTGCGCCCGCAGATTGTGGCATCTTTATATATTCCTGCCACTGGCAGTGCCAAATTGCGTATATGCCCCAAAATTTGTGTGTGTGTGTAAATCATGCAACCCTCTTTACTGTCCTTAAATGGTAATAAGATGCCAGCAGATTGAAGGCAGCATATTATTATTGAGTCTGCAAGTAAAAACTAAGGTTCATTTTTTAGCAGAGCTTGATGAAATTGAAAAAGAATATCATAGATTGATGTGAAAGACTGTTCTACAAATTCTTTAAGTTATAAGTAAGAAAAAGAATCAGATCCTTTGCAAGGTCTACAAATTTCTAGCTTACTTTCTGGTTTTTCGTAGTATATTTTTAATTATATGCAGTGAAAAATAAATTTTAAAAAATATATATAAATTGATATAAATATATCTCAGTCTACCTTTCTAAAATTTAACTTAAGAAAAATAATAATTATTATTTCCTCTGTATGGCTATCTCTATCATTCTTTGTCTCCCTTTTTCTCTCTACTTAAGTTCCAGCAAATTTGTAATTATAATTGTAATAAACCATAGAAAATTGAGAAAAATAGAAATCAGTTCAACTACTCTAGCTAACCCACACCACATTTCGCTGTCTCTCTCTCTCTCTCTCTATCTCTCTCTCTCTAAATGTGTACTTATGACAGCATCAAATAATTTCATATTTGTTAAAGGGATTAGTGTGTACCCCAAAACAAAAACAGGCAAACATGCCACACACACAAAAGCCAAGAAGAAAGATGCCTCACAAAGCGATTCGAAACTGAAAGGCGGGCAAAAATCAATCTTGAGCGCAGCTACAGTTACAGTTACGGATACAGATACAGATCAGATACATTTAGCGGTGCAGAGATGCAGACAGACACATGTGGCATCATTTTACATTTTACATTTTGAAATGCGTGCAGCGAACGAGGCAACAAAAAATTGAGCATAAAGCGTGCTTAATTGCTAAAGAAAGTTCCATTTCCAATTTCCATTTCCCTCACTGCACATCAGATCAGAGTAGATCAGACGCTGGAGTAGCATACAAAATTGTGGAGAATGACACACAGGACACGCCCACATCGCAAGTGCAAAGGCGTGAAGTAACGCAAAAGAAAAACCCAACAAAAAGTGTGAAAAACCACACGCATAATTTTTCAGCTCAATTTTCCTCGTGTTTTTCTTCTTTTGGTTTTTTGGTAATTTTAGTAAAATTAATTGCATGCCCCAAAAAACATGAAAAGCGTTCAGCTTCAGTGGCAGCCACATGTAAATTGATATGCATTTTGTTATCTATAACGCTTAAGGATGCTTAGCGATAGATTATCGAAATATTATTATGCACAGGGCAACAAACTATGTGCATGATTCTTAAATTCCTTTTAAATTATTTTTTTTTATATTTAAGTTTATATTTTTCGTATTTAAGTTAAGACACAGCAATTTACTCGATTTTTCCTATCCACTCTCTTTGACTCAAATAATATCTGAAGTATTTTATAATTTGTTAGATCCCCGCAGAGAGTCTCCGCAATGCAGCCATTTTTTCACATAGGCCCTTTTATTTAGAGGGGGCGTTACTTGGCGTTTGCAGCTGCTCAGCTCTTTAGCTTAAGCCAGCCTCTTGCTCGTTGGCACTGATTCGTTCAACTCGCCAAATGTGGCTCGTTGTTATTGTTGTTGCTCTTGTTGTTGTTAACTCGTTTGGTGTTTAACTTAAACTGGTTTTGGAGTTGGCTCTTCACTTGGTCGTCGCATCAGCAGCTCTTTAGCGCTCGTTCCAAAAACTTAAGTGTTGGACCAGTCGCTGCTGCTGCCAGCCCACCTCAGCACACCCCAACCCCCTTGCACCCCCTTGATTAGACCTGAAGCAGACCGCATCAGAGACCAGACCAGACCAACAACTATGAGCACACTTTGAGTGAACCTCTTATGGCACTGCCTACATTTTGTCTCTTGACTTGGTTGGTTCCTTGTGACCGGTTTTGGTTTGGTTTTGGTTTTTGAGAGGATCTTTTCTGTGAGTGGATTTCTGTTTAGCACTTCTATGGCATATGCAGCATCAACCGACGGCAATTGAGAAACTTTCATCAAATGTTTTGTTGCCAAAACTTCATTTAAGACAGCTGCGTCACATTTTGTGAAATAATTTTGTACAAATTTTAGTATGAGCATTTTTTTTTATATATTAACAAACAAAAAATATACTATCAACAACAATTATTTATGAATCATTTCTGTGGTTCTTAAATAATAATAAATACATTTTAGCTATTCTTGTCTAAAAATGAGGAAGTAGTTGAACATAAAGATTTATCTGGTATGTTAATTAAAAAATATGAATTTATTTTATATGTGATTTCTATGCTCTCCAGCGCCAACACTTATTTGAAGAATATAATGTTGCTCCCCTAGACTAAATTCGAGATTCGAGATAAAAATGGTCTGTTCCCATTGAATGTTGCACCTTTTGGGCGATTATTTGCATTTTGTGGCTGCGTCAGAGAGAGGTTCCCACTATTAACAAATATACAGCCTGCAATTTGCCATGTAAAATCGATAATCATTCACAGCATTTTGTGTGGGGCACGCCCCAAAACAAACAAAAATGACTGCCGCCCACACGCGCCCACCTGAGCGGACGTGTTGTAAACAAAATGATTTGCCATAAAATTATCATAATGCTGCCACGAAATGCGCCAACAACATGTTGTCAACGGACAAACGGCAAACGGCAAACAGAGTTCCACAAGCAACGACAACGACAATGGGGCAACTCTGTTACCAACCACAACAACAAACACACACACACACACACATACGTCTTTACAGCCAAGTTGACGAGCGGCAAAATATAATTTTGTGCCCGCTGGCATCTTTTTTTGTGATTGTTGTTGCTGTTGTTGTTTTTTGTTGTGTACGTCACAAACGCCAATCAAAATGCCCATAAATTCATTGGTGCCTACACACACGCCACAGCCAAAGCCAAACAATTGAACTTTGTTACTAACCGAAATGGTCGAAAGTCAGTCTACCCCTTTCCCCCCCTTAACTGATATAAAAATTGGCCATGACAATGATTTGAAGGCGTTTTGTCCGTTTTAGATCAGTTTGTTTCGTTAAAAAAAAGTGTAAATATTTTTATTATTATTTGATTGCAGTGGGTGCTCATAAATTAGAACGTTTAAGAGTTTTGATTAGTCTATCAATTAGGATTAAAATTCTCAAGATATCCAAAATAGTTTTTAGTTCAAAATATTCTATTATTGTTTTCTGTAATATAACTTTTATGAAATCTCTTTGAGATCGCTTGAATGATTAATCCTAAAATTTATTATTACTCTGTTTATATTTTCGGTAGTATACAATTTTTGAGAAGTCTTTGAGATTGTTTAAAGAGATTCGGCGTAAAAATATATTTTATAAAATCATTTTATTTATATCGAGTGACATCCCCTCCCCTTTTTTTTCTCTCCTCAATTTTTGTGACAGGTAATTCTGCGCAATTTTATCAAAATTTTCAGGCAAATCGGTTTCCCAGCTTTGCGTAGAGTTTTTTAGATGCCCAGTTTGTCAGTTGTTCAGTTATCGCCATTTCATGCTTTGCTTTACGTGTGTGTATGTATGTATAAGCACAACACACACACACACAGGTTGGGGGCAAGTGTATGCCGCATGCAACATCAAAGTTAAAATTAAATGCGCGGTAATTTGGCAAAAGGCTCAAAGGATGCCGTTGCCGACGTGAAGATGGCCCTGAATATGGCCCTGAATGAAAAAGGGCTGAGGTCTAAAAAGTGAGAGCTAGTGGACGCGCAAGGGGCGGATGGGTGGTGGAGGGGTGGTGCGTAGAGAGCGCCTGATAGTATGAGGAAGTTGTTACTGCGATTGCCTTTGCCAAATTGCCGACTACACTGAGTGTGTGATTGTGTGCGTGTGTGTGTGTATGTGCACAGGTTTCTTTAGCTTTTCTCCAGCTAAATTGTCTTTTGATTGAAATGCTGCTGCATAACCGAGAGGGAAACAGTCAGCGAGGGTGAGAGAGAAAGAGGGAGATGAGGGGTTCACCTCTGATTTGTTGCATCAACTTTCATTGGTAAATTCAAATTATGCGCTATATTTGGCGGTTAATTTACGGTCAACAATTTTGATAACTCTGTTTTACACACCCCTTTTTTCGTAAGTCAGAAGAGTGTTTATTAAAGGCCAAGTAGAATAGTTAATTGAGTAAGAGTTATTTGGTAATTTAACTGTGAACTGAAATCGACTATTTCAATTTAATAGAAAGCTAAACTAAATATTTTATTGCACTTCCATTTCACATTTTCACACCTTCAAAAAATAATCCCACGCCTCTCAGCAAACCAGTTAATAGTATTGCGTGTTGTTTGAGGCAAGCAACCAAAGGTAACCCAGAAAAGAAGGAACAGACCACAAAATACGCTTCAGGGTTGACAGAAAGCAGTCATCAGTAAAGCTGCAGACAGGGTTGCCACACTTAACAATGTTGTCACTCGCAAAACGTGGCTTCAACTGCTTTGGCACGCGCTGACAAATGTGGTTTGAGTTAAGATTCTGACAAATTATTGCTTAGAGTCTGTGAAGAGTAAGTATTTCTATAAGGTTAAGAAGTTTGGTCAATTTTTAGTCTGATCTATAAATAATTTAGTTACTTATGTACGCCTAAAGAGGTACACAAACTTTTTTTTAAGTATATATGTATATAGTTTTCAAAAGGTGTTGACTTAGCTCATGTGATTATAATATACGAAATTTTGGATATGTTTTTGCAAACTCTTCCCTAACTTGAACAGATAAGAATATATATAGCATAAGGCTTACATAAGAAACGATCGCTCAAAATTTAGCTCTTGAGTTAAGAGGTTTTAGCCTATTTCTCTAGGGAAATAAATTGTCTCCACAAGTCTTTAAAATTCTTTATTATTTCTAATGAGTCCAGGTTAAATGTGTTCTCTAAGATAAGCTGTTTTTTATTGTCAAATCATAAAGGCACGTTCATTCTAAGAATGTTTTGTTTGTCAGATTGATGCACTAATGTCCATTTATCATGCGAATTGTACATTTGGTTAAAACTCGTTAATCTTGACTACGCCTAACTAAATGCTAAACAGTTAGACTAAAGACCACACCAGCTAAACTCAGCAGAGGGGGAGCTGAACTATAAACCCAGCAGCTGTCATGCTTAATGCGCCAAGACTGTCATGTAGCAACAGGAATGGGAGCTGGAGTGTGGCTATGAATAGGAATAGGAGTACGGGGAGACAAGTCTTGCTTGGACTCCCTGAGGTGTGAAATCAACGTAAGTTGAGGCAGTAGCCTGGAACTCTGCCTCGAAACGTACAAAATCCTGAATCCTGTTGCGACAACAAAATACAAATGATTTACCATTTGCCCCTTGAGCCAAAGTCAGATGTTGCTGTTTAAGTTGGCTGGTTACTTGGCTTATATAGAGCCATAAAATCATGTGACATATCCGCAATTTGTTTAAGGCCACTTGCGTCTGCGTTCGAGTGTCAAAATCGACGCCCACCCGCTGAGAAGCCCCCAACTGTAGCTGCAGTTTTTTCCCTGGAAGCCAGCCAGAGTTGCCAGCACTCTTTGTACCTTGTATCTGTGTAGCTGTATATCTTAAAGTTGCGTGTGTGTGTGTATTTGTGTGTGGGTGTGTTCTGGCTGGCTCCATTCAAATTCGTGGAAACGTGCGATGACAAAAGCTTTCAATGCTGTTCAGCCTCCATTCGATATACATATGTATATATTTATTTTATAGTTGCGATAAACATCGCATTGGAAACTAAAACTGAAAACATTTCAATTTATATGCTAACAATATTTCTAATAATTTGCGTTCGAATTTGGCCACGAGCAACTAATTGCTGTCGATTAAGTTGCCGGCTGCCGTTCGAATTTGCCAAACTGCTGACAACTTATTTATGATTATATATTCTGTAACTTAATGACATTATCGAGGATAGACAATAGTTGTTGTTGTTGTTGCTGTTGCTGTTGCTGTTGCTGTTCTGATTTGTCTCGCTGTCTAAAGGCGTTAATGAATTCTAACTAACATTTTTATCGATTATTCTTTGCTCGACGTTGGTGGCATTTTCAATGTGTAACATTTTCCATTTTCCATTTAAATATTTTTTTAATTATGTAATTAATTTCTTAATACAAATTTACTTCAGTCAATTGGGAATTTGATTTGAAAATTGCTCAGTATTATTGGTTCTTCTGTTAATACGACTCAGTGTTAATAATAAATAGCAAAAATACATTTTAATTTTTAATAGATTGAGTTTTAGATTACACAATTTACTTTAATCTGATATGAAATGTATTTCAAATGGACAAAAATGATGATAAATCAATAGTAAAAGCTTCACTTGCATATCAAACTATTTAAACTTATTGTAAAAAACGATCCCGTTAATTATATTTTCTGCCTCTGCCTCTGCTTTGGATAAAATGTTGTCAGTTTGCTTGTTGCACGTTGGCGCCTTTGCAACACACGAAATTTAGTCTAATCGGGAATCCGTCGATCAGCGGTCAACGAGGGCAACAAGTTTCGCTTCGCTGATAAGCAGAGCAGCCAACAGGCTTTGTGTGGGCCAGCAGCTGAAGCTGAAGCTGAAGCTGGAGATGAAGCTAATGTGAGTTGGAGTGGAGATGAGGCAGCTGGCTTGATTTGGCTAACTCCTTTTGCTGCTCGCCAGATGTGCGGTGGGTGACCGCCAAGAAGCTGTGGCGGCAACAAGGAACAACAACAACAACAACGAGTGCTGCTGCTGCTGCGGCTTCAGATTCTTTTGTTCTATGCCGTCAACACTAAATACTCACGTCAGCCAATAAATCCACTTCAACTGTGGCAAAAGTCGCAATCTTCAACGCCAGATCACCAGATTGAGATCGAGCCACGAGTGCTCACGCGCTATCTCGCTCTCTCTTCAACCATCTCACTCTCATTTTCTCTCTCACTCTCTGTCTCTCTCTCTCTCTCTCTCTCTCTTTCGATCTTTTTTCGCACAGATCCCAAATGGCTTTTGGAGTGTAGCCGGTTGGGCAGCTTTTCGGTGCGTCGTGCAACAGGCTGCGGCACCGAGCACTGGGTACCCTTTAGGTGTCAAAAGCAATAAAACGCCGGCCTGTAATCAACGCGATCCTAAATAGGTGTACAAATTACTCAAAAGTCCTTAATTATAGCGAAACCGCCAGAGAGGCAACAACACACACCGAAGATAGAGAGAGAGGGAGAGACATAGAGCGATAGAGCGGGGTAGAGGCAGAGAGACGCAGACTCTAAACCACAAAAACGGTTTTATCTTGAGCTGACCCTCTGTGGTTTTGACTGCTTTGTTGTTTTTACACTCGCTGCAAGTTGCAAGTTGCAAGTTGAAGTTGGTCTTCTTCTCTTCTGATCTCATAGTAAGCTAGCAACTATTAAGAATTTGGCACGGTCCCAAGGCGCTGCTGGTGCTGCGGCTGCGATTGCTGCTGCTGCTGCCGTGGCATATAACTTACACACAGATCGATCAACGCAATTGGTGTAAATGTACTTTGCCACAACAACAGCAACAGCAATAACAACAACAAACAGCACTTGGCGCTCTCCGCCTTGCCTCCTTTATAGTTTTTGCCATGCCGCACGTTCGTGCTGCGAAAATTACATTTGATCGATTTGATCGGCGCTACAACATCAAAGAAAATGAAAAGACGACAGACCAAAGAACAATGAACGACGAACGACGAACGCCGAACGCCGACAATGTGGGAGACGCAGGACGGAGGACGGAGGACGGAGGATGGAGGATGGAGGACTCTGCTGGCGTTGAGTGTTTAGCAATTGTAATGCCCCAGTAAGAAAGGGTATACTTTACTCCACGGACTTAAAGCTTTAAATGAAAAACCCAAATTGATCCTCAAACTGAGCCAACACAAATTTAAAGCTTGCAAAATAATTCAAAACGATTTCCTTAGACATGAAAACATTTTGATCATATAATTATAATTTACTTTAATTTAATAATATTTCAATTCATTTTTAAATGACCATAAAAAGCATAAATGTTGAATAACGTATTTAACTATCCCAAAGCCATATACAAATAATTTTGATTACTTTAGAATGCCTGCAGGTCTATTACCAAATAGATGTTGAGTCTAAAAATATGTTAAGGCCATTCCCAATATTTATAATAACAAAACTGTGGGATATTATTTAAAATAATACATAAATAATGCCCTACCTTAAATATGATCCGATATCATAATCATTACCAGAGCTGTAACAAAAATATATTCACCAAAATCAAAATCGAGAATAGAGTGCAAATTCTTCGCTTAGCTGAAAAATCGATGAAGTAGCTTGCTGTTATTGCTTTTGGTTTATTGGGATCAACTTGGTTTTCATGTTACCTTTTTAGTTGCCTGCTAGTTGACTTAAAGTGTGAAATTTGCATAGCTAACCGAGACGAGTGCAAGTTGCGTCCGAGGGGTGACTTTAAAGTAGTTGAACCCCAGTTTGTGGCATAGGGCAGCCTTCTGAGCCTTAGCCCTGAAGCCAAAATGCTTTAGTTGCAGTTGCATTTGCCGCCGTCCCAGTCTTAGCCTTAGCGCTTAGTTGGTAGCCCAACGAGCCGTGGCCACGTTCAGAGTTGGCCTAAGCCAGACCGTTGCCAGGCCGTTGCCAGGTTGGTAACGGTAAGCGAGGGAAATTCAGCACGCACGACACACGGAGGAAAATACGGTAAAGTAACTGTGACCATAACTTATGCGCAAAAATTCGCAAACGAATTATTCGATTTGGAGGCGTAAAAAATGCAGCTACCCAATAATTGTGGATGGCCAAAAGAAAATAATCAGCTAGCCAAAAGACACCTACAAGTCCGTCGTCTACTGCAGAAGCTGTGAAAGTTGCAACGGAAGAGTTGTAAATCTTTTCTTTTTTCTCGTTTTTCTAAATTTTTTTATTTTTGTTGTATTTTTTGCTTGCAGTAAATTGAATGCTGCCAACTTAAAACCTGATTAGCATTAGCTAAACATCATTATGGAGCTGGAAGCTGTTTGTTGTCGAGTTAAACACGTAGGCGGGTCAATGTGTAATTTTAGTTTTTATTTGGCCACAGCGCACATGATGAACACGAAGTCAATAACTGTGCAAATGCTGCTCGAATAATTGGTCAAGTGATGGGAAAATCTGTGCTCTCTCTCTCTCTCACTGTCTGTCTCCCTTTCTCTATGTGTCTTTGTAGCTGTTTGAGTTAGTTGTCTAATTGAAATTCCCATGCTTTGGGAAGAGCTTCTCTCTAATGGCCAACAAAACACAACACAGCTGCCACATTCACTCAGAGACACACTCCAACACACACAATCACATTCAGTACCAATCCCAATCCTGACCTGACCCCGGCACAATTTAAGCCAAATCACAGCACAGCACGCACACGCACTCTTGGCCAGCAAGCAGGAACGTTGGGAGTTGGTTGCTTGGGAATGATTTCAGGACAAACTGTTACCAGTACGCAACATCAACAGGCATTTTCGTGATTTTAATTGTCCACTTTCCAACATTGTGCAATGGTTGCCGCATGGTTGCCAGCCTCCGCTAACCCACCCATCTGCATCCCCATCTCTGGTTGCTGCTCGCAATTGTTCTCATGTGACCCATGACAATCAGTTTGTGTTTTTGTGTTTTTGTGCCGGCGTCCATTGCCATTTTTAATGCTGCTAACGAAATTTAATTGGCCTCTAAATGATTTTAATTGTGCCACACTGATGTTGGCCATAAGTTACAACGCAAATGGCCAACCAACAATTGTTTTAACTAATTTTCCGATTTTCAACTGCAGATTAGGCTCCATCGCGTACATTGGTCTGTACATTTGTTATTACTAAACAACAGCTTCAAGTACTTATTAATATCACTGTTCAGAGATAATATATGCCTGATACTCATTTTTATATAAGACTAAAAGCAAAAGCATCGGTTTCATTCGTTTCAAATATAATTAACTTGATCTATTTACGAGTATTGAAAACTTTAAATCTAAAGTTCTTAAAGCCGTTGAGATCCGCTTGCTCATCCATATGGACAGATGGAAATTGCTAGTGCGAATGAGCTGTTGATCGTAATCAATATTATATATACCTTATGTGGTCCGAGATGCTTCCTTCTAACTGTTACTTTTTGATGGGACTGAACTCATTCCCTGTGCTACATATTCACATTCGTATTCTAGTTTCTCCTTTTTTAGCCAACTCTGGGGCGTAGGAATACGGGTGTCCACCCAATAATTTCTTTGCTGTGATGGGTCTTCGCATCCGCATTCATTTCACCATCTGTCAAAGTCATTGTCATTTCACTCGTCATCATTTCAATTCGTTGGCCTTTTCGGCCTCTTCGCACATCAACATTAAACCAAATGAGCCATACCAAAAGCAACCACAACAACGACCCAGTCTCACTTGGCAAATTAATAACCTTTCACCTGATTTTAATTTAAATGCCCGCAACTTATTCGCTGCCCAACCATAGCGTTTAGTAAGGCCTCCCTTCCAAGTCTGGGATCTCTTACACTCGGAACTCGGGGTCCGCCTTGTCGAGTCGACTCCATTCAGTGAACAAGTGGAACCTTCGTCAAGAGTTGAGCTTCGCTTCGCTTCGATTTTGTTTTTATTTTATTTTGTTTTTGGCTGACATTTCAAATTCATTTTGCAAATGTCAAAAATGCCGTTCCGTTGATGCCGCTCATTTGTCTTCCTTCAACCAATGTTGCCACACAGAGCCAAACCAACTGAGTCGCACTTTTTAACACTTTTCACTTAGACGGTCTCAGTTTCGGTTTTGAGTTTCGGGTTTCCTTTCCTTAGCCAGCGGCCAAATACCCAAATGTACTCCGCCTGCCAAGACGAGACCAAACGATATGCCGACAACTTGGAATCGTTTCGAAGTCATCTGCGAGATGAGTCTGCGACTCTTGATGACCGACTTCAAGTGGTCCACAGCACAGGAGTTGCTCGTGGACAGCGCAAACATTTTCTTGCCATTCCTAAATAATTTCACAGTCTATCAATTAGCGTGGAGCTCCAGGAGACTGTGGAATCCGAATAGTAATTACCTCTTAAATATGAGCATAATATGACCTTTCGGAGACCATAGATGCGAGAGACACAAATGATGATAAACAGAAACAACGGGACCATGTAGCACGCAAAATTGAAAGCAAGACTTCTGCCGCTACCTTTAAATTAATAATTAATAGAGCGAAAGTACGCATTAAATAATAGTTTAGTTAATTGGACAAGCTTTTGATCAGCGAGTACTATAAAGTATCTAGTTAAAGACGATATATTATTATTGTGGGGTTTCATGGCTAGCTTAATATATTTCCTATTAAGCCTACAGCTCATCGATTAATTCTGATTCTTCTACGAATTCAAGAATTTTTGTCGGAAGACATAGAAAGCCCCAACACAATATAAAAATTCTTAAATTCAGGGATCAATAGAATATATATTAAGATACTACATCTTCTTGCGGCTAATTCAACACAATCCGATATTATGTGCTTTGAGGATTCATCCACATTGTTCCCAGCTTAGCTAGGTGATTTCTTAGTCTATATTGGCCTGCCAAGAAACCGCTGAGGATTTTCATCCCCATGGATATGAGGTACTTATCTTATCCTGATCTCATTTTAGCCGCTAAAAGACCTTCCATGTTTCTCGGTTGTTGTCGTATTGTGTATTTTATATACACAATACGATTCTGGTCCAATTAGGGGATAAATAATAGGGGATATTACCTAATCAAATTAGCAATAGCTCCTGGACAACAATTTAATATTTTCATAAATAAGATGAGTTCATAATTTGGTTTTAGTTCCATTGACCAGCTACATATTATTGGAAGTTTTTGGATGGATGGATGGCAAGATATAGAAAAATTCAGATTATACAGAAAAGTATTTGCAGAAGTGAATGCACAAGATGTGTGCCCACTGTGCGAGCTATTAGGCCATTTTTCATACTCACACAGCACCAGCAACAGCTGAAACTGTA
The DNA here is from genome assembly GCA_035044325.1 of Drosophila nr. medialis 2 BK-2023a. Lineage (NCBI taxonomy): Eukaryota > Metazoa > Arthropoda > Insecta > Diptera > Drosophilidae > Drosophila > Drosophila nr. medialis 2 BK-2023a. Next base: position 2,633,266 of record JAWNMH010000394.1, read on the forward strand.
GGAGACCCCAAAGGAACTGTGAAGAGTGTAGAGACTGTGAAGACTGTGAAGACTGAAGACAGGCTCTTATGCATGACCTTAGGGGCTGGCAAAAGGTGGTCCCGCTGATTGTTTACGTCTGCGCTACTCATAAAATTTCAATTAATCTGCGTGTCACTGGGCAACAGCCGCAACTACACCTAGAGAAATACTTCTCTTTTTCTGCCGTAGCCTGTGCTAAATGACAGCGTGTGCGTATTTAATGGAATGCGAAGAGGCAACGACATCAGGTTGCTTTGGCTGCTCTGCGACTATACAGTATTAATAACGAGCCTTCAGAATTGCCTCTTCGCATGAAATATCTGATTAAAATCATTCGTGAAACAGGCGGGCAAGTCGCAAGCTCTCGTCTCGATAGTTGTGCACAAATTAATCTTCTTCACATTAGCATCTTGATTGGCCAATGAAATGTGTAACTCCATACCCCCATTCCCATGACTACAGGGTATAGTATCATTGAGAGACGCACACACGCGTATACACTAATAAAAAATCAGTGGATGATCATTGATCATTTTTTGTGACTCCTCATTCGCTCTACCTCACTCTCTCTCTCTCTCTTGCTCTCTCTCTCTCTTTCTCGCTTTGCTGTTGATGTGATTACAATAATTAATCTTGCTCGAGATTATGTTGATGCTTTTTTTTTTGTTCCTCTCGTATTTTCCGTTGATTCCCCCAGCAGCAACTGTTGGCGTTGTGAAGATCATTCGTTTGGGTTTTTTTTTTTGCTGCTGCTGCTGCTGTATTTATTTTTTACTCTTTTTCCTTAAGGCGCCTGGCGTCAAATTAAGTGTTTGTGTCGCTGGCCATTAATCAAAACATATCACAAATTTCGATATGAAAAAGTGTTTTGTATTATATCAAAACGGAAAAACAACATCAGCAGCAACAAGAAATCCCCTCAACGAACAACAACTTGTTTCGTTGTCGTTGTGAGTCTTTTATCTGGGTGCGTGCACTATAAAAAATATTCTAGTTGTTTCTGTATAAATAAGGAAAAGTAAATTAGATATTACGTGCTGCATTTAATAACTCTTTTGTTGGTATTTATCTGGGTGTGTTGACTGTGAAAAATACTCTTGGTGAATGCTAAATGGGGCGTTTAAGGAAAACCATTGATTGAAGTGCAGAAAATTTGAAATTAAATGTTGCATTTTATTGGTATTTCCCTCAAAACCAAACTATATATTTTTTATAGTGTGCTCATTTAATTTGTGTGATTTGTATTTTTTCATTTAGTTTGATTTCTTTTCCTGGTCTGAAAATGTCACCTGCTGTGCAAACACCACACACATGTTGTTCAGGCAATTAATGTTGTTTTTGTTGTTGTTGTTGCAGTGGTTGTTATTGTTTGTTGTTGTTGCTGAATCGCGCTTCCTGCTGCTGCTGCTGCTGCTGCTGGTTGGTTGTTGCTTGTTGGCCTGGCTTTTTGATGAATGATGGACAACATCAGCTCGGCCACAGCCTCTGAGTTACGGCATTTAATTTGTGTTGCTCTGTTGCTGTGTTGCACCTTCATTGAATTTGAATTTATTTGCAGTTAATATGCAGCTGCGATCAACAATATCTCAACTCTATGAATACACATATTTATATATGCGTTCAGTAGCTGTTTTGGAAAGTGGTATTAATCACTTTGGGCTGACCACACACACACACACTGAAAAGCATTAAAATCAAGCTGAAGAAAATTTATGAACTTCCTAATTGTAAGCAAATTTGACAGGCATGTTAGCCATAAACTTTGGCTGAAAACTGTTTTTTTCAACTTGTTTTTGCTAATCGTAGTCAAAATATCATTTCTGCAACAGCAACAACAACAATGTCAACATTCAGCCGTCAAGTGACAGCAGCAGCAAAATGCAATTATCCACAATAAATACAACAACAAAAACTGAGCAACCCGTTTGCAAACAGTTTTCAACACTTTGCAAACCAAAATGTGACAACTGCAATTGTTGCTGTTGTTGCTGCCAATCTTGTGTAGTTGTTGTAGTTTTTGTTGTAGTTGTTGTTAGTGTAGTTTAAGCCAAATTAAAATTCACTTGCTCAGTTCAACACCTTAATCAATTTAAGCTCTCGACCCACCTGTGTGTTGTCTCTCTCTCTCTCTCTCTCTGTGTGTTGAAATAATTGCCTTAGTTGTTGATTACGAGCAATTTTTATAATTTGAATAGAAAATGAAAGCTTGACAGCTGTTTTAAGATTATTTGCATTGATATTTATAGCTCCAGCTAGAAACATTTGATCTGTAATACATTATCATATAATTAATGAGGTGGCCTTCCTAAAGGTCAATAAAGTATATTAGTGTGATGCACCTTCCGTCAATCTGTTTTACTGGACAGAAGATAACAATTTTATTGTTTTTATGAAATTGTTTTATTTCTCCCATTGGCGTAAGCCCAGACAACCCAAATTTTAACTAGAATCAATTTTTTTTTAATTTAGTTTGCCATAGTTTTTATTTATTGAAAAAGAAAGGTATAAAACAATTCCAGACGCCATTAAATGTGTAATAAATTTTCTTTAAAAGAAATAGTTCCATAATTATCTTTAATTTCACAAAAATCACTTAAGTCTATTAAATATTTTTAAATATACGAATAAAATATGATTTGAAAGAGGAAAGTTGTACTTCGTGTTTTCTGTACGTGTTAATAGATGGCGCCGTATACAGCGCCACCAAACGGCTATGAATTCAACTAAGTTTCAGTAAATTGATTAGTACGGACAACAACCAACTGCGAGCAGCGCAACTATATGTTTATTTTAGCTTATGAATGTGTGAAAGAGATAGATAGATTGAGTGGCTGCACTGCGAGAAACTGAAGCTAAATAGTTTCTGTTTTAAGTATCGGGTAGTACTCAATATCAATTATAATAATTTTTTTTTTATTTTTCTGATTTAGATAAGAGTAAAATGAAATAAAGTTGACAAATTTTGCATTTAGCTTGTTATTTTTTTCAAATATGACTATTTATTTACACATAAGTACAAATTTTAGGCGTTTCTGTAGTAAATTTCACATCAAAATATTACACTGAGAATTACAAAAATAAATTGCAAACATTTCACATTTAGTTCAATGATAAGAAATACGCCACAGATATGAAAAGCTTATAGTTATAAATTTAATTAGGTGAAGCTAAAGTTAAAAACTTACTAACTACCAAATACAAATATAAATAATGCTAAGCTTATCATCGTATTAATCTTCTTCTTCGACATCCTGGAGTTATAGCTTACCTATGAAATATTAAAATGCTACAGGGAGTTCATGTCAACGAGTTAAGACAAATTTGGATGTCATCGAAACGGATCCGAGAAAAGATCTTAAAAAACTTACTTAATTCAAATTATGGAAAACTTGTTTTTGTTGTCGTTATGTTGGTTGGAACGTCATATAAAAAATTCTTTGTTCATTAACTAAATTATTTATAAATTTATATCGAAATCATAATGCTTATAAATTACCAAAACAATTTCAATATTCTAGCTAAATTAATTTTAGTTTAAGTGAAGCTTAGTTTCGAGTTTCATTTCTTTTATTGTTTTCTTTTTCGAAGAGTGCAGCTTAGAGTTAGAGTTACTTAGAGTTAGGACAGGCAAAAGACAGTCGAGATGGGAGAGTTGAAGAGTTAGATGGTTTTTGGGTAGGGTTAAGAAGAGAAGTTTTGGATAGAGTAGAAAGTAGTAGTAGTAGTAGTAGTAGTAGTAGTTTAGTAGTAGAGCAGAGTGGGATGATCTTTTGAAGCTTAGACCTGCAATCGAAACTCATTTAGTTAAAGCCAAAGCGCCAAGCCAAATTAAATTAAAGTTAAAATTAGTTTAAGTAAGTAAGTCCGGAAAAATCACTTTTCTACTTTTTGGCGACCGCCCTGCTGTGCACCCTGCCCCTGCCCACCTGTGCCGGTGGCTGTGGCGCACCGCTGCCACCCTCCTGGGAGCCACTCTCCGCATCCGACTCCTTGAGAGAGCCACCCTCCTCATCGCCAACGAGCGCTCGGTATTTCTTCGCAATCGCCTCCCAATCAGCCACATTCTCGATGCGATTCTGATTGCCGGCCGAGAAACTGGCCTGCGAGCCTAGCGGCGACAGATGCACCTGAGACAAGGCCACCGAATCTGAGAGTTTTGTAAAAATATGCAATTAGTTATGTTTTGATTGGGGAACAAGGGGGCAACACTATGCTGCAAAATGGCAGCGGTAAGGATGCAACCGAATTCCATTTTTTTTTTTCTTTTTTTTATAAACATTTTTCAAAAGATGTCTTCATATATTCAAACTGAATAAAGATAACAAAACAAGAACTACAAAAAACTCAAAAATAAGATCGCATCTCAAAAACATTTCAAATGACTTTGAAAAGATATTTAGAAAATATATTTAAACTAAAAAATACTTATGAATTATTTGTATTATTTGAGATTAAGTATTTCGGTTGCACCTTTACCCCATCTGTGTTGCTGCAAAGTGTAAACAGAGTTGGAAGTTGAGAAAGTAATTTTGAGCTAGAGCGCGCCAATTGTAGATAGAAGAGAACTGTAAATTCATAGAGTGGAAAAAGAGAGTCACAGTTGCATAGATAACACAGAGAGAGAGCGAGAAAGCGGGAGAGAGAGAGATAGAGAGAGATGACAAGTTGAGAGACGAACGCTTGTTGCTGCAAAACTCTTTGAACTTGTACCAACGTCGGGGTGGTGCTTGGGGGTGGTTTGGGTGAATCGGAAGAACTCTCTGGAACTAGGCAAGGCGATACATACATTGCTCACCTTTCTTGATCTTCGATAGCCATTTGGCGCCAGCTTTGGTGCGTGGACTGGCCTGACGTATTCCCATCATCTGAACCAGACTTGGACGCTTCTTTTTCTTCATGCGTGCCTGTTGTTGTGGTTGTTGTGGTTGTTGCGTGTGTGTGTGGGTGAAGTCAAGGCGGCATTAGAGTTACACAGGACACATGACAATCAAACAGGACATGCACAGAAGACAGGAGACGAAAGACACCAACACATTGATTAAACATCAAAAGCAAAAACAAACAAAAAATAAGTACTGTAAGAAGTGTGATCAAATTGTGCAAAATATATATATTTATCACAAGCACAGACAGGAGATTGGTGCTTTATAACAGGGTGCAAACGGGCAACACACTTAAAGCATTTGTTGGGCAGACACTTGTTGACATTTCTAAATCATAAAAGTTGGGCGTCATTCATTTAAATTGTTCCCGTTGCAGTTGTTGCCAAATTGCTTTAAATGGTTGGCAGAAAAGGTCAGCAACTACCCAAGTTCTGATCAGATTAAAAACACACACAGGGTCTGATTGCTGTGTTTTACTTGTAGTTTAGTTTTGCAATTGTTCTTTTTTATGTCACGCTGACACAAGATTAAGATTTTATAAGATTTTACCTTGACCTTCTCGACGATCCACATAAACCAGGTGGTAACTAAATTAAGCGGCGATGGCGCTGTTGTTGTGCGATGCATATTGCGAATAAGCTTGGATAAGCCAAATTTCCATTCGATGTCGGATTGCGCCTAGTATTTCATAGGTTTTTTGGTTTGTTTTGTTATCGGCATTGTGAATGATGATGGTGATGAGTTGGACATGTACATGAATATATATATAAAAAAGTAGAACAAGAACACGTTTTACACAGATGAGTTTCAATGATATTGTCAAGCATTTCACAGATTTACAATTTGTCTTCTATATCGTATATTTAACTTAAGCGCTGCAACTGAATATTTCCATAAGAGAAATACACAAATGTACACGTTAATTTTGCTTAACAATTTCTAACTCGTAGATACTTTTACATATGTATGCTCTCTCTTTCCCATGTATCTCAAAGATGTTCGAGAAATTGCTAAACAAAATCGGACGCATTTATTGGTATATTTCGTAGAATAGACTTAAAAAATAATTGATTGATTCACACATAAACATGCAGCGGTATATTGTTGTTGTTGTTGTTGTAAAGCATGCAGTTTGCCAACACTGGGCACGCGCGTATTGCTGCTTAACACTGATCACAAAAGCTACTTTTTTCTATGCACTTGACTATTAATCTAAAGCTAATGACACAGACATAATTTTGATTAATTTTATTACACACTACAAGTGTCAAATCTATAAGCCGGTGATTTATCTGTAAGATACAATATTTGATTGCAATTGTATCTCACAGATAGCTCTAATTTTTAATTGAAAAAACCTGGAAGATGCAAGTCTGGGCAGTTGATGGATTTACAGAATAAGCCACGAATCACTTTGCTGCAAATATTTCGATTCATCTTCCATATTCAAATTCAATTTTGGTTTGGTCTGTTAGTGTTTTCTAAGAACCGACATCAAAGTAGCCGCAAGAAACAAGGCGAGCAACGATACGTTCTGAACCTCTCTGTGATACCACTTTTGGGGATTTTTCTTTTGATGGAGCCTATAGATGCTTATCTGTGTACTCCTCTTGATGCTTTGCCTTTTCCTTATGCTTATCAGCTATTTCGGACTGTTTCTCCACTTTGGCTTTTTGTCCATTTTTAGCTTTTCTTCACCCGCTTTGCTTCTCGCTTTGCTTATCAGTGTCTTTTTTATTTTCGCACTCCTCACACTAAATATCGCATCTCGCTTTGCTTCTCGCTGCACTTGAACATCAATCTCAAACTAGAAAAGACCTGACTAATTTTCAGAATGCCTTTCACATGATCTATTATCAGCTAAACTCGTTACTCTTCTTGTTTGCTGAAAGAGACTTGAGGATTAATCAAATATATAATTCAATACGTAGCTTAGTTATTATAATAAATATGATAATATCAATATAAGTTATATAGATATATGTATACTGTAGTAAGAGCATAAGTAGTATTTGAGAAATAAAAGAAAAATGGGGATTTATATTGATAAGCGCCATTAGCAAAAATACTACCTGAATTCTTTGATAGGTGTCTGACATCATAGCAATCAGCAGGTTAATGAGTACAACCACCGATACCAACATGTATATGCCAAAGACAATTTTGAATAGATACTCAACCCAATACGGTTGAGTGGGCGTGGCTAAATTTTTGATTTTATCAACTTGCGTTTGCTCCGTCGTCGTCTGGCCAAACACGGCGAAGAACAGTAACTCGAATGAGTTAATCGGATGCATGCGCACTGTGTCGTGTCCGTTTTTTTGTTTTTTGTTTTTTTTTTCGTGTCGTATCGTATCGTATCGTGTCGTATCATATCGTTTCCGGTTTCCGATGCCACCAAATCCAAATTCCGATTCCATATTTAACACACACACAGATACACAGAGAATACCGAATACCATTTCATATCAACCCCCACGCGCAAGTAATTACAATTGACGGACACAGCACGGCGTCGAAAATCGTCGTTTTGAAAAATAAAAAGATAACGGACGCCCATTTGTGTTGTGACATTGGTGGGTTTGCCCATCAGCCAAATCCCACAAAGCCATTTGATTTGGCCCAAACGAGCAACCCCCAACAGCAATGTGTGCGCCAATTGCGTTTCAAATTTCAACGGGGTTGTTATCAAAGCGTCACCAAATAAACAAAAAATATATAAAATAGTTATATATATATGTGTGTTTATGTAATAGATAATAAAATGGTTTAAGTTTTAAATTGGATAAAGAGAGAGAGAGAGAGAGAGAGAGAGAGAGAGAGAGAGAGGGGAGAGAGGGGGAGAGAGAGTGTGTTGCGATTAGTGGACATTTGTCAATACAAACCTGTATGCGCTGATAAGTATCCGACATCATGGCAATTAGTAGGTTAATGAGTACAACCACAGACACTAACAAATAGATGCCAAAGACAAATTTGAACAGGACCTCGGTCCACTCGGGACGCAGATGTCGCATGGGATTGATGTCCACGGTGGTCGTTTGTCCGAAAACGGCGAAGAACAGACGCTCGAAAGCCAGAAATGGTGTCATGGGTCCTAACAACACGTCCAAAGAATTTTCCATTTCTCATTTTCTTTTTTGTCAAGTAAAACACACAATACGTATACAAACAACAGCACGAGCTAACAGTGAGGCAGAAATTTGGTGAAGATTGCTTTTCATATTGCTGATATTGTTAGATTGTTGGATTGTTGGATTGATATTGTTTGGCACAGGCGTGTGTGCAATAAAAATTCATACGAATATTTGGTGGCTAGAAAGCAGCAATAACATCAACACATCAGGCATTCAATTTCTCAATCGGTTTCTTTTTTCGTTTTCTTTTTTGTTATCGGCCAACACACATACGAGCTTCGATAATTATCGATATTTCGTTCTTTAGTGGGTTTTTCATCATATGATTCGTTTCGCCGTTTTGTGCAGAATTTTTCCAATGTTTTCTTGGTTGAATTTAAGGTTTGTTTATTTTTTTGTGGTTGGCAAGCAGCAGCACAAGCTTCAAGCCCAGGAAATATATTTTAAATATGAATTTTCAATATTTTCTGATAAATATATATTTAGTGATTTTATTTGGCTGGCGACTTTGCAAAACATCAACATGCAATATTGAATTATTTATTTAAATCTTATTTATTTTGTACACTTTGCGCAAATGTGTGAAATGCATTAAAAATGAATTCAAATAATCATATAGCAGAGAAAAAATTACTTTCAAATTGAAAAAAATAAGAAATCAAATAAATTATATATACAAACAAACAAAACCCGACGACCCTTATTATTAGCATACAATAGATCAACTAAATTAAAACGAGACTTAAAGACAAGTTTTAAAAAATGTTTATAGTTACATCTGTTGGATTATAAAAAAACACTAATCTCTAATTCATTTTTCTAATGAATATTATTTTTAATTTTAAGAAAAATGTTAAATTTTGAAACTCTTTTCTGAGATTTATGAGCTTCACTTTAAAAACAATTCCATGACGAAGAAATTAACTTTTTGGGGTAAAATTTTCCATTTTTTATTTCTATTTGTCAGAAATATTTTGTATTTTATTTAATTTCCTTGTACTGATAGAATATATGTAGCCTATATCTCAAAGTATCGCTTGTAATATCTTTTGCAATGGGATTTACTGTCAACCAACTTTATTTCTTCTATCTTCCCTGTAATACTCAAACTCAAACCTGACATAAAGAAATGCATGCTTTTTGAAACAAAAATGAGAAAGAAAGCAAATAATAATGTACAATAAGGGAAATAATAATAAGATTTATAAGTACAATTATAATAATAATAATAATGTTACAGATGATACCTATAAACATTGATTGAGCCACAACATCGAGAATGCACAAGGTATATATATGTACATAAAGTACGTGGAACGGAATCCGCTGACGATGACCAATAAAACATGCCTCGAAACGAACGAACGAACGAAAGGAACTTAAAGAACAAGAACAAGGCTAACATTAGATAGTATTACGAATATATAGATTGATATACATTTATGTGTGGAATTTGTTGCAGTTGCTTTTTCCATTAGAACTGGAAAATAAGTTATGACAATTAAAACTTGTACACACAACATTGAAGGCAAGAGGAACGTCGGCCGGGGCCCAAAAAATATATATAATAATGCTGGGACGCCCGACCTGCAGATAAGTTATGAACGAGCATATATAGTATATATAGTATATATATATAGAAAGAGAGAGCTATAGCGGGAGAGCCCCAAAACGAAGCAGTTTAACGGAACTTACGATCATCTTTATGCTTTCGTCGGAATTCGCTGAAGCGACTATCGACATAACTCTCCACGGGCGGAGGTCTTGGGGTGGGCATATCATCTGGGGGTTACGGTATATAGAGATATGTAGAAGGAGGAGAGCATAATTAGTATGGGTCTGCTGGAATGTAGGCAGGGAATTTGTATATATTGCAAAACACATGACGACATCAAAGAGGTTGTTATTTTTTGTTATTATTTTTTTTTTTTTTTTGGTTTTTGTTTTTGGTTGTAGAGCATGCAAATTGTTGTTGTATTTTGTGGTTGTAGTTGTATTTCATATAGAGGTGAACATTGAGCGCACAGTTTATCATTCAAAGGCAGACACAGATACTTATCAAGACACATTGAACTTTAATAATCGAATAATAGAAAATGAAAAGGATGTTGCGAAAACACTCCAAAAATACATCAAAATTAATATCAAATTAATGGTAAAGAACGGAAAAATGAACAAAAAGTGTTTTCCAACATAATTAGAGAGTTAAGCAAAAAGCAAACGTCTGGACTTACCGTCACTGAAGTAGCCCCGATTTCGATTCTTCTTCTCGAAACTCCTCAGATCCTCGGGCGTAAAATTGGCAAATGATTGATTTAGTGCCACAATGTGCATGGAAAAGCCAAACACAAAGATGGCAAGAACGGCCAGAAAGCGTGCCAGATCCTTTAAAAGATCACCAATGATAATGGCCCACGGCCCGAACAAATGATGGAAGGATAAAAAGTCCAATATCTGTACACAGGCAAGAAGGAATGCCAAGGCGAAGCACTGATTACGGCAATAGACAAGCGTGGGCCAATACTCCTTGGAGACGAAGAGGAAGGCGACGACATGAACTCCAACGCCAGCCATTCCCAGCAGCAGGACGAGCACCTTGATCGATCCCAATCCCGATTTGTCCGAGGGATTCGTCAACTCGAACAAAAGTAGGCCGCTCAACCAAATGAGCAGACCTATTTCGTACCAGTAGGGGACCAGGCTCAGACGCAGCACCGGATAGATGGGCGTAATGCCGACAATGCTCAAATGGGTCATGAGGTATATGTGCGAGGTGAGGTAGGACATAAACTTGATGATCGGCACCTTGTTGAACTTGTGCCCCATCGGAAATGTGAAACCAATCCACACCGGCGGGCAAATGATGAACGCCACCAGCAGCAACATGATCTTCCACGATGCCCACGTCAATGAGCCGTGCCAGAGTTCCTAAACAGGAGCAAAAGGGATTTAACAGTCTTCTAATCTCTGTCTCTCTCTGGCATATTTCACACACTTGCAAATATCGCTGGACCACCGTATGCGCAATGACTTCCTTCTGCTCGTTCTCAATGAGAACGTCGAGAAACTCCACGTTTCGCTTATCAGTCGCCTGTAGGATCTTCCCCGCCGAATCGGAGCCAGCTGCCAGTGCCAACAGCTCTGTGGCCATCGCCTCACATTGCTTGCCAGCGGCAACCAGATCCTTAGCGCGCTCCTTCTCCTGCAAGAGGATATGGTGGTAGGAGAGTCAAGAGATTACAAAAGATTAGCGGATTAGATTTTGAACGCACCTTGGTGGAGAGTACAATATAAATATTGGATAATTTGGCTGCTGTATCCACCGGTGCGGGGGAGACGAGTACAAACTCCTGTATTGGCTTATTATTGTTATTCTTGGAGACAACCATCAGATTGTAGACGAAGCGCTTGTCCTCCATCAGGCCGTAGGTGTCGTGCTCTTTGTTCATTAGATAGCGCAGCACCTCGTTGTGACCCTCGGAGGCGGCAAACCAGATGGCCGCACAGCCATAGTTTGTCTCCGATTTGGGTGAGGCACCCGCCTCGCACAGCAGCTTGACCACATCCAAGTAACCGGCTTTGGCAGCACAATGCAGTGGCGTCCAACCGTTGCGATCGGTTGCATTTATCTCAGCGCCCTGGCCGAGCAGGATCTCCACCATCTGCAAATGGCCGTGCATGGCAGCGATATGCAGACCAGTCCGGCCATTCCGATCCGTGGATTGTAGGAGCTCCGCCGACCGACTCAGGAGCAAACCAACCACTGACATGTGTCCACCGAAGCAAGCCAAATGGAGCGGATTGTAACCCTACAAATTCAAATTGAATTAGCGATTCAGTTATATTTTACAGAGAACAAGTGAAAGAGACAAAACAACTCATTACCTGAAACAAGTAACCGAATATTGAAAGGAAATCTATTGATAAATGTAATGCAAATGTAATTCTAAATAAATAATAAATAATCGCCAAAATGTTGTGCTGAATAAAAATCGCCTAAATTCTGATTGAAGAAAATTTAAATGCGATTTTTTAGGTTCATAAATTAAAGCGAAAATCGTTTTACAAAATTTTTACGTAATACTATCCTGGTAATTGAAAATTGACTTAGTTTTGACAAAGTTATGGCAGAGAAAATTTGGAAACATTCCTAAGTGGATTTGTACACAAATTCTGATTGAAATGATCATGTTTCCAAATTTGAATGCAATATTAAACATGAGTTTCCCATTTTGAGTATGGGTTTCTTATAGATTTGGATTGCTTACGTTCTCCACGGTAGCTGCATCGACTTGCACACCCGCCGAGTTGAGGAGCAGTCGCACCACATTCTCATTGCCCGAGAAGGAGGCGAGATGCAGTGGCGTCATGCCCGACTCGGTGCCCAGCTCTCCGAATAGACTCTGACCCGTTGGCGTCTCCGACTTGACGGTTGCCGGCACACTGGTCAAGAGTTCTCGCACCGTATCCGCCTGGCCGTAGTAGGCGGCCACATGAAGCGGTGTCAGTCCCAACTTTTTGCTGTTGATCCTCAGTGAGTTTGTGCTCTTGAGGACATCCAGGACCTGACCATGCCCGTTCTGGGCAGCCAGATGGACGGCTGTGAAGCCCGCCTTGTTCTCGTCGGTGCAGGAGGCACCGGCCCGGACCAGTGCCTTTACCACATCCGCATGCCCGCCCTCGGCAGCTAACTGTAGGGGCGTGGCATCGGTCAACTTATTTCTAGCTGATATCACGCCGGATCGATCGAACTTCATGAGCTCCTCGATGACCTTAACGGAGCCCTGCATGGCCGCAATGTGGGCGCAAGTATTTCCATCCTTGCTCGTCGCATTCACCAGCGACGGATGCTGTTGCAGAAACAATTTGGCCACTTCCGAGTAGTTATTCTGGGCAGCGACATGGATGGGCTTCTGGCCCAGATCATCAGTCGCATCAATATTGGCGCCCAGCTCCAATAGCAGTTGGCATACCTCCATTTGCCCACTGGCCGCTCCCAGATGCAAAGGCGTCTGCTTGCGCAGCGTGAGTATATCAATGACGGCATTGTGATCTTTGATGAGGAACTTCACCAGATGCGTGAACCCATTCATTGCGGCCAAATGCAGTGCAGTGCGACCCACTCGTGATTTGGAATTGATGAAGGCCTTGTTCGTGAGCAGAGCATCGCACACATGCAGATAGCCCCGCTCCGCAGCCAGATGCAGGGCGGATCGTCCCTCCGTATCGAAGACATCGACCCTGGCATGATTCGCTAAAAGGTTGTTGACCAGCTCCATGTGCCCCCGATTGCAGGCAATCAGCAGCGGTGTCCATCCAATCGACGATTGGCGATTCATCGCCTTCTGTATGTCCGTCGGATTCATGTGCGAGATCATCTCCATCAGCACATCGTTGTTGCCGGCGACGGCACAATAATGGAATGCCGTCTCCAACACATTCTTCGTCTGCAGCGTCACATCTGCCCCATTCTCGAGGAGCATGCGCACGATTTGCTTATCGGATTCGGGTATTTTCACCTCCTCCTTGCTAATTTGGCAAGTATAATGCAGCGCCGTTGCGCCATCATCGTTCACTGAATTTATGTACGTTGTGGCCTTCTCCGGTCCGTGTTGCTCCTTCACAGTCTCAATCAGATGACGCACAATCTCCGGATGACACGATCGACACGCCATATGCAATGGTGTTTCACCAGTCTACAAAAAGGAGGAGGCAAGTTGATTAAACAGATACAATTTTGAAGAGTGTTTGCCAAGCACTGACAAGGACATTTGAAAAGGATCCTCATGCAGATTTTAGATACTCACATTTGACTTGTAGAGCGGATCACCTCCATCCTCCAGGAGTTGCATCATTGTCGCCAGATTCCCGTGCCGTGCAGCCACATGAACCGGCGTCAGGCAATCATCCGTTGTTAGATTCGGACTTGCTCCGGATTTCAACAGCATCAGGGCACAACGATCGCCGTCTTTGACGCGTGCCGCAATATGCAGTGGCGTCTCGCGCAGCTTGCCACCCCGCACATGAACATCGGCTCCAAAGCCGAGCAGCGTTTCCACAACGGCCGGCTTCGCTGACTCCACAGCTATGTGGAGTGCCGTATAGTTGTCCTGGTCACGGGAATAAGATAAGAAGTATTATTACCAGGAAAAAGGTTTTGAAAGACAAAACGATTTATGCGACAGCAAAGAGTTAAGTATAGAGAAAGGAGAAAAAGTGAACAATACAGTTAAAAGATATAGTATTATATATTCTGAAGATGTAAGATTAAGACTGTAAGATTAAGAACTGATAACTGAATAGTTATAGAAAACTAATGAGAAATGCTAAACATATGCCTAGTAATAAATATGTAAAATATAATCAAACAAAAGAAATGGAATACAGATAGAAACAGTTCAAAGTAAACAGATCAAAGAGAATGAAAAAATAAAGGAAAAGTGAAGTAACTAAATAACCTAAATTGAAAAAAAACAATCCTAGAAATGGGGGTAAGTAAAGCATAGAGACATCAAAGTAACTGAAAATGCTGATTGAAGAGGAGTCAACCTCAGAAATCACGTTCTCAGATAAGTAAATCAAAATAATCAAATAACCCAGATTGCAGAAAAAACAATCTCACAATCGAAGCAACTAAAAAAACCTAGATGGAAGAAAAAACAATCTCAGAAATAACGTTCTTAGATAAGTAAATAGTCGAAAAATCATTTATAAATTGGCAAAACTTGTTAGCCAAGAATATCAGCATTAGTTGACAACTCACATTGGTGGTAACATCGACCTTCTCGCCCTTCTGCAGCAGGGTGTTGATGATGCCAGTGTGACCGTATGCGGCAGCAGTGTGTATGCTGCGTGCACCATCCTTGTTGGGCATGTGGAGGTAGACGCCCTTCTTGAAGAGCATCGTGGCGCACTCAGCATGGCCATTCAGGGATGCAATATGCATCAAAGTGCTGCCATCCTTGGTGCGCTCGAAGATGCTCGCCTTGAACTTGTCCGCCAGTATCTCGATGACATGCGCGTGTCCATTCTCAGCAGCCAAATGCATCGGAGTGCGATCTGAAGAGGGATTATTAATGATTTGATCAAGGATTAAGCATAACTCTGACTCACCCTGATTATCTGCTATGGAGGCAGATGCTCGCACTCCGTAAAAGTACTTGAGTAGCGCTTCGTCTCCTTCGGCGGCGGCAATGTGCAACGGGGTCTGTCCCTCACCATTCTGGGTGTCCACGTTGGTGCCATAGTCGACCAGGATGCGGACCATATCGACGTCCCGCCGTCTGGCGGCCAAATGCAAGGCCGTGTCTCCATTGGCCGTCGTTGCCTGAAAGGGAAATCGACCAACGCTTTTCAATTTGGTTTATTTTCGTATATGCAAATGTTAATTTGGTCTGGTTTGGTTTGTCCACAACACGGCTAACTCGCCAAAGAGCTCGCCTCGCACATTTGGCTGCGTTTTCGCAATGCTTTTGACCCACTTTGGCTGAGCCGGCTGATTGCGTGCCGAGCAGCTAGCTGTTTGGGCCCAAAGTCAACTAACTCGAACTTTAACTTTACCGTTAACTTTAACCCCTTTTTTGGTTAATTTCATCAACACGCACTGCGCTTAACCCGAACTCGAAGTGCAAATTGAAAACAACACTGAACAACTTTTATGCCCCAATGCCGCGTTGCATTGTTGCACTGTTGCACTTTTTACACTTTGCCTCTTATTTTGCCACCACTTGCCCCCTCGCACTTGTGCGTTGCGTTGCCATATCTTTAAGGCATTTGCATTTTTCTGATTTATTTCTCGGTTCTTTTCTGACATTTCAAGGCAGTTAGCCAGCGGCCAGCTCAAGATTTGATTTGCATTTATGATTTGTGGCACTCTTGGTTCACATTGCGATTAGGTTTGAGCTTGTTAAGATATTTGATTGACAGCTCAGATATAATTTTGATGCAGTGCCGTGACGCGATTATATTTTGTGTGAACTAAGAGTGTGTCCAATGTTAAACATTATCTAATTATTTTAATTTATGAATCTTTACAAATATTACAGAAACCCTCTACTTTGTTTTCACAGTAGTTGAAATGCTTTTTAAGCAATTTTAAATGACTCCTTGTTTTCATACTCTTATAGTCTGTAAACCGTGACTCTGAGAGAGTGCTCTATTGTCTCGCCGAATGTATTTTTTAGCCTATACAATGCAACTCTTATGTGATTTGCGTTTATCTAGTGATATATTTTTAATATTATATATTTTTAGAATAATTACCTTTAGTTGGTCCGCCGTTTGTGCAGCTAAGAGTTCTCTGCACATGGACTGATTGCCCGACTCCACAGCCAGCAGCAATGGGATTTTGCCACGCTATAGGGGGAAAGACAGAAGAATAGTTATTAGTTGGGAACGTACTCATTAGGGGTAGTAGATAAACACACACACACACACACACATACAAATAAATAACCAATTAGCCAATTCATGCCTCAAGTGTTAACGGCTGCATGCTTTCGCCTATTTTTAGCCAAGTTCGCAACTTTTCGCGCGAACTTTCAACTGGCAAAGGCGCATGAAAAGGGCTCCCACCCTTAACCCACCCCCTTTGCAAGTCTCCTGCAACGCCACGGTCTATCAGCTGGCAAGTAAATCAAGTTGTAGAGCAACTTGTGACCCCCTTTTTTATTTTTATTTTTATTTTTTTTTTTGTGTTTTGTTGTGGATAGGAATGGCTGCCCCCGCCAAAGTCTCGTATTATGTGTTTGTTGTTGGCAACGAGTTGAGCGCCCTTTTGGAAGAGTGTTCGTAGTGTTCTCCACACAGTATATACATATATATATATATAGTAATACGTGCGTGCCTAAGCTGAAAAACTATTCAACTATTTGTCAAGGCTCAAATCGAAATCGAAATCGAAAACGAGCAATGTGCAATGGGAAAATAAGGAAATAGGCATTGAAGATATCTAAATACTTTATCCAGCTAATTTTGGCTGACAGTGTCATTAACTGGGGAATGGGGCAAGGGGGAGTTGGTGAAGAAGTTCTATTTGGGTATAAATATCTAACCTCTAATTGATTTAAATCAAGTTGCCGAAAAAGTCTTTTGTCTAGACGACTATCAACCGACTCCGCCGAGGCGGTATTTGAGGAGTATTTGAAACGGGAGAGGTTGGCTCCGTAAATTTATGCATCCTTTGCCGTCGCGTGCGTTAAGCAAATATTGTTGTGAATTGTTGCACACCAATGCAATGTGAATGTGAATGTGAATCTGAATTTGAATGCGACAAATAAGTTCCGCATTTCAGCTAGTTTCTTCTCTTTCAGGTTCTTCAGTTGCAAGTTAATCAGATGAGAAGCTACAACAAATAAACCGCTGACATTATTCTTTTCTTTAAGGTTTTTTTTGGTTCCGGAATGCATTTTGGTTATTTTCTTTTTATTTTATTTCATATTGATTTTTCACAATTTGTTTGGCTTTATGTTGCGGCTGCTGTTGCTGCTGATGTTGTTTTTTATGAAACTTTTGTTTACGTTGGCACCGCCTGGCACTACACTAACTGGTCTGCTCTGCTCTGCTCTGCTCTGGTCTGGAGTGCTTCACTCTTGTTGACTACAGACTGAAAGCAACTCATAATTTGGCCATTTACACAACACTTGTGGCTCTTTCACACACACTCGCACACACACACACTGGCACACACATTGGCACACACACTGGCAAACACACTTGCAGGCACACTTGCACACACACTTACGCCGTCTGCTTTGACGCGTATATCCTTGCCAGCAGCAGCGAGCAATGCTCTCAGGATATTTGTCGCAGTCCCCGTTTGACGACTGGACACCAAATGCACTGCGGTTTGTGAACGTGACTGTAATGAGAGATTAATAAAATAGAAAATGTTGTTGTACATTAGTTACGAGCATCATAAACAATAGATATTTGAGTGGCACGCACTTTTAATGCCTCCTTTTTTTATGTGCAATTTTATTATTTATGTATTAACAGCCGCGAAATGAATAAAACAAAAAACTATATTCACTTCAAAATCAGAATTGCAACTGAATGAAAGAGCGCTCAGCTTTTGGGCTTATAAGCACATTTCGTGTCACTTTAGCTGGTTTTTTTTGGTTCATATCACAGATTGACAGCAGACTGTATATAAACTTCCTGCGCTCTCTGCTAACACTGACAGCTCCGCCTGCCTGCCTAGGGAGGGGTGTGGGTGAGTTTTAGGTGTTGGTGTTTGCCACGCACACGAGAGGCAACCACTTCAAACTTGGCTGTTGCTAAAACAAAAGTTAACATCCGCTTTGCATGTGTGTGTGTCTTTAGAACTATCAACTATATGCCTCGCATTCCCTCTCGCTCTTTACATTCTCCTCTCCTCTCTTTTCCTCAGTCTCTACTTTGATTAACATCAGTAATTTCGGCTTTGAGGCACTTGCTACGCCCTCGCATTTCATTCATTGCGGCATGAAAACTAAATTAAATTTTTGATAAAAAACATGCTCGCTAAGATTATACCCTTATAACCACCCAGCTTTGTATTATCCATTAGCGTAATTTATACCCGAATTCGACAGCATTTGCTAAAATTGAGCTGAAGAGTAAAAAATACTTTTAATCGTGTGAAAAAATTAGACAAATAATCTTATAGAATTCTGATTGCTTAAGTTCTGCCTACATTAACATTAAATTTCCAGCTCAGATCAAAGCTTGAAATTTCATTTAAAAATATTTATTGCTTACACACACACACACACTTAGGAAGTATTCCTTTTATACACCCTGACATCTGTGGCTCAACTCAGAAGGTGCTTGGTAACCGCAGTTTGTTTACCTTAGAAGCGGCTCCGGTTCCTGCCCCACTTGGCTGGCTGGCTGTTTTTTAAGCTAGGGTGCCTGTGTGGCTCAAAATTAGCCCTAGTCTTAACCTTGTCGCCTAACTAATTGGCCCCTTAGCCCCTAACGTGCCAAAGTCACATGCAACATGCGGCACAAACATCTTTCGCGCTGACCTTTGCACACAAATATGCGTCTAATGGTCTTTAAAGTGCCCCAAAGCCGATTCCTCACTAACTTACTAAATTGCATAAAGCAGCTAAAGTAAAAAATATGCATCGATTTTTAAATTACTTGAAAATTCTTGGAAAAACGCTACTCAATTAAACTTGTTGTGCATGGATTTGATAAGAAACGAAAGTGAAGCAAATGGATGATTAAAGTCAACTGATTCATTGTGTATATGTATTACTTATATTAGTGTACAATATATATAAGTTAGATTATTCGAATTTGAATGACTTAAGCGAAAGAAATTTAATACATGAATAAAACAAAAATAATGTTGTCGGCTTAATTGGGTAGAGAATATATATAATATCCGTGTAGGCATAGATGTGAGCTAAGACGTATGTTTGATATATCTATAGATAAATATATTTAACGTATGCAGATATAGATATATAGCTAAATATGTAGAAAAAGTTTAAGAAATTGATGCATCATCATAAAAGAATATAGTGCCAAATATGAGTAGACATATTCAGACGTATATATATGTATGTATAGTTGGTAATAGCCCTTGGGTATACTCACTCCGCCGGTGGAGAAGGTATCAACGCCACGTTTTGTTAGCAACAATTTGACGACATCCTCACGCGAATACATTCCCGCAATATGCAGCACATTGTAATTATCCTGCAACACAAAGTCAAAGGGAGAAAGAGAAAGAGGTTAAGTATTAGAAAGAGAGCGCATTCATGAGTGGGCGAGACTTTAAATCAATTGGTCGAAATCATTTGACGGTGTTAAAGCTAGTGCAGGTCAGCAGGTCTTCAGCTGGGTCAAAGTCATTCTCCATCCCATTTCCAAACCCCTCCAACCGTATTTGTAAGTATTCCTTGGCTCTGGCACTTTGCATGGCCAAAAAGGTGCGCCTGATTACCTTTTACTTCATTTGATTTGCTTTCTCCTTGTTGTTGCTGTTTTTGTTGCCACAATCTTTGCATGTGGACTTTCACTTTTGGCCATTTCTTAATGGTCGTTCGCTTCCTTAGCCACACATGCAACACTTGCATCAAACACGCCGCATGACCCTGCAATGGGTTGTTTGTTAAATACGCAACCCAAATTGTGTGAATTTGGCGACAAGCTGCCAGTGAGTCACATGTGCCCCGTGTTGAGGGCAATCGAAGTACTTCCATTTATCGTCCTCGTATGTAATAAGCCATAACGCGCAATATGTTACACATACGCCCCGTGGGCCAACGTCGGATTTACCTAATTTATAACTTGACCCGTCGACTTTGCATTTACTTATTCTTTTCTTTTGTTTCGGTGCGCCCTCGAAACGGAAATGAGTCGGGGTTTTTTATAGGTGCTTTGTTATAAGTACCTATGTAGAAGCGATAAGCCTCTGTCATGGAGTTGGCATTTATATATATATGTTGAATTTGTTTAAGGCAACGATTATTTTCTAGTTAAGGCTTAGTTGTAACTGTAGAAACTTTACATAACCAGATATCGCAGATTGAAACGAATATCAAACATATTTTAAGTTTGATCCTAACGTAGAAAATATTTCGGGTAATGAGACAAGCAATTAGAAATATTTGTTTTGTGGCTAACATAACTCCACATACTATCAGCTTATGGGTTTTATCTAGATGTTTATCATTAAGAGGAGCACACGTAACTCATGTCAAGGTGTTTGGTGGTTTTTCTGTTTTTTGGTTTAAGGTGGCGACTATTTTTGGCTGCAACTGTAGTCAATTTGCATACTGCACAGGGAAATACGAATAAACGAAATACTTCAAGTTGAAGTCTTTGACACATGTCCCGCTGAAAGACACACGGAGAGTGTTGCTGCCCAGTTTCAGAGCGGCATTGCGGTCTACACTGTTTGTGTAATGCTTGTAGGCACTGGCAGCTACAGTGGCCTGCAAAAGTAGACGCTCTGGCACGTGAAACGCGAACGGCAGACAGACAATATTTCACGCGCCTGTTTTGCATAGTTTTTAGCTCCAAATAAGTATGTTGTGTGTTTGTTGTTCTGCTGTGGCGGAACGAAAGCAAAAACCGGAAACACAACAAAAAACGGAAGCGCAAATTTTCCAGCACATTTTTCTGCTTGCTTTGGCCAGAGCAGGAGGTGGGGGCTGGAGAGAAGGGTTTGTGTTGCTTGTAAGACGACCCAGTTTTCGCTTGTTGTTTGTTGAGTGTACACCTCAGCAAAAGAATCAGAGACAGAGAGAGTAAGAGAGAGAGAGAGAGAGAGATAGAGTGAGAACGCAACAAAGTAAGTTACAGCTCAAGATGAAGTCATTTCGCACACCCTGGCAAAAAAAGAAGAAGAAGAAAAAGGCCAAAAACAAAAAAGAGACACTTAGAAAAACGAAATTATAAAGTTTACTTTTGTTTATTATTCTCTGTTGTCTGATGTCAGCAAATGATGTGGACAAAAACACACACGCCCACTTTGAAGCACATTGCTATTATATTAATTTAATTAACATTTGACTTAATTCAAGTGCCTCACACACACACACACACCCACACCCACACAGATACTCACACTTTCGCACATTGTGCGTGCTCTCACGCACAGCCTTTTGACAAATTGAGTCTGGGCCGAGCTAATGGCTTAATGTAAAAATTGCACGCTGTCATCGCGCATGTGGCTTAAATACCAAATGCTAAATACCGGAGTGGCCCAAAAGTCTGCTTTAATTAAAATTGCATACATTAATGACGCCATGCCGGACGGCATTTTGCCATTGCTCTTGGCCATTTGTCTTAACCCCCTCCCAAAAAAAAACAAAACAAAAAAAGGTCAGCTACGAAAAGGAAAAAATAAGCAAAAGGAAGACCGAGGTGTAAATAGCCATTGGGCGTATTTAAAAGTCAGGTGCTTGATTAATTGGCTTTTAAGTTGCAACAAATGAAGTTGGGAACACCTCTTTCTGGCCTCAACTTGGCAGCAACTTCACTGACATGTGGCATTACACTTTCCACTCCCCCCACTGGCCCACTCCCCAGCCTGACAACCTTAAAATGTTAATTACTTGTACTCATTACATCATTTCATTTGCAAATGCAAATGCCGTGCCAAATGTGTATTACTTTGAGATCTCTCCCATCCAGATAAGCCACAATTTATCACACGTGATATTTTAGATTCCTCCTCGTTTTTTTTTAATTCATTAAGCTGAAGTACAGCTCTAATTGCAAGTAATACAATAAAAGTATTTATATTCAGCTTGATGGACTGTCAACTTTTACGAACTCATCAAGTCATTTCAAATAAAACATGACGCATCTTGAATAGCGGGCATAAAAATGTAAGCATTACAAATACTTAACTTTTTGCTAGTCATGAAATATTCACATAGGGTAATTCATGATAATATCTGGTTAATGTACGTAACAATCACACTTTCCCAAAGTTCCCACATTACGTATAAAAAGAAAAGCGAAAGAGTTCTTGGAAAGAATATATAATTCTATATTAACATAAGGCAATACTTTTCTCACAAAAATAAATCTGAAAAATTAATCAACAAATAAAAAGAAGAACTTTTTGGGTTTTTCTTGGCACTCAGTGGTTCTTCAATATAGTAGACGTCATTCTATCATATTAAAATATAAATGGTAAGTTCAGAAAATTGCATTATGAGTGAAATGAAAAACTGTTTAAAATTCATTATAAATATTCATTTCGTAGGTGCATTCCAAACTACTTTCAAATTAACCTTTAACATTTAAGAAACAAGTTGGGTAATTTCCTTCAATGTGGTTTTTTGTGTGAGTCTGCAATGGGCAAAAACAAAACAAAAAAAACACAAACGCACACACACACACACACACACAATTTCTATGTTTGTTTTGGTAATTTAATTCGCTGACTTTGCTTATTTTTGGTTTGGCAACAATTATTTATAATTGGGTCAAGGATTTGGATCGCCTCAAGAGCTCAGAACATGTGCGCGTTGGCCGCAAATGAAATGTGTGTAGTAAGTAATTGTGGCATGCAAACATAATGCCAAATGCCCAATTGCCAATTGAGTATAGACCTCAACTTCCAGACTAAAATTGCTCACTTCATATTAGTGGCCGAATGGGTTGATGGCATAGTTAAGCCCTTTAATTCTTGAACCTTGAGTATTATTGAAGAGTTGGTTGGAAAGTGTTTTCTCAGTTTAGATCTACTTTAAATTCAACCCTATTAAATATTATAAATGGATGATTAAGGATCATTAAAGCGTTTGTTAAATCGTTTTCGTTTCCAATTTCCATCTAGCTTAGATTCAAATAAGTATACCTTTAGGCACCCCACATTATCTTAGCCTGATATCACACTGCTGCTTCTCCAATTCCTCTCAAATTGTTTGCCAAAAACAGCTTTGCAATTTTTCACCAATTTGAATTTGTGGCGCCACAAACTATGCAGAAAGCAGCGTGGAGAAACAGAAATCACAGAATATGATTTCAAGGGGGAAATTCCTGAGCGGCTTTGCGTGTCGCCTGAAATCGTAACAATTGTAAGAACCTGGCCAAAAACAGTTGGCCAAGCTTTGTTCAGTTGACCCACAGCGGCCGTTAAGTGGCAGTTGAGAGTCCGAGTGTTGAGTCCGGGAGTTGAGAGCGGGAGTGTCCGGAGAGTCAGGGAGCTGAGAGTCGGAGAGTCCGAGAGTCCTGCCGGCTATTGGCTTTCCCAATGGAAATGCGTGTGTGCGGCAAATGCGTGGACCGCAAAACCTACTCTCTCGCCTCCCCTCTGCGCAATGACGTCCCCGCTTGAGATTTAATTATGCGGTTTTTATCGATTTGACACACTTCCAGCGGCTTGTTTTGCTTACCTTCTCAGCTCAGCTGGTCGCCTTAATTTGTACTCATAGCTGGGTAACTTAAGATGTTACGATGTTACCCAACTTAAACACTCGATACTCACATTATTCCGTGCTCCGACATCGGCACCGAGTTCAATCATGCGGTCCATTATCGCCGTCCGATTATCCTTTGTTGCATACATCAGCGGTGTCATGCCGGTGTTCTGAAACCACAGTGGATAATGATCAGATTTTGTAATTTTAGAATGCATAATAATTAATTAAGTGCATACTGGAATTTACTTTGCATTGGTGTTCGTTGTGGGGAAAATCGTAGGAGGTATGAAATGCATACATATTTATTACGATTCTTGGGAATGCTCCAAGACCACAAATATTTTCCAAAAGTATAAAATTTCCTTAAACCTCTTCACTTCTGATTCCTTGTATTTCGATACAATGCCAGACATCATAATGTATGTTTCGAGCGTTATCTTGAGACAGTCTTTAACTATGTCGTTAATAACAATAGTTCACTCTAGCAAATTTAAAGGAAACTTTAAGATAGCAATATTGTTACAGGTGTTCCCACAGTCAAATGTGATTCATTCGGAAAATGTACAACCTGTATTTTCCCTTGTTTGGCAAACACTTCAACTTTTTGACTCATACACAATGCAATCTGAACATTAAATTTGCTATTTGTTGTTCTCTGCTCGCCATCATGATTACTATTGTATTTGAATGTGCTTGTTTCTCTCCTGCTAATTTTGATTAGCCTACATTTTCACCTCATTTATTTTGCGTAATTTTCATAATTAAAACTAAATCAAGTCCAAAACCATAAGCATTTCCACGCCCTGTCTGGCAGCCAAATAAAATCACCAAAATTGTTTGCAAAAAAAGCAAAATTGGAGCGTTATTGGAGGCATGTGGTGTGATTTGAATATACCCTATATTTAAATATTGATTGTGCAATGGAGAACATCTTGTTTTTT
Source organism: Drosophila nr. medialis 2 BK-2023a (assembly GCA_035044325.1). Taxonomy (NCBI): domain Eukaryota; kingdom Metazoa; phylum Arthropoda; class Insecta; order Diptera; family Drosophilidae; genus Drosophila; species Drosophila nr. medialis 2 BK-2023a. Next base: position 2,658,126 of record JAWNMH010000394.1, read on the forward strand.
AAATGGAAACGAGAAAATTATAATATTTATGGCTGGCTTATAAATTTAAATTGAGTCTTTTTTCTGATTGCGTTCAGCTGTAGAAACCATATCTAGTTTTCAGATATGGCAACAGGATTTTTTCAGAGCTTTGTCAACAAGCTAAGGGCGAAATATATGCCATCCCCTGTCTACTACTATAGCCGCAGGGTATCATTGACTGTTGTTGTTCAAGAGAGTTTCTATGTTAATGATGCCTTTCGCACAGCTAAATAATTTGCATGAGGCGCAACCCTTACCATCTACCCAAGTAGTTCTTTACTTTTAGCTTTGTCTACATTCCGATCGGGTATTTCCGTTCTACCTACTTTTATTTGTACCCTGCTTGCATTTTATTGTCAGTTGCCGTTTTTCTATGCTTTTTTTGTGGCTGGTTGGATTGGGGAGTGCTTTTTTTGTTGAACGTTCTTGCAACGTTAATTTTATGTCAACGACTTTTGCGTTTCATATTTTTATGGTAAATTGAAATCGAAGCGCTTCAATTTCGATGCTTTATGAGTTTATTCCTTTGGGGGGTAGTCGCCTGTCGCAACTTGTGGCAGGACGATTCATTGCCTTGGCAGCCAAACATTTGGGCCGCGCTATCAAATAACACACACACACACACACACACAACAAGAACAACACACACACACACCAACATACACAACAGTGTCGTTATTTTGGCTGGTAAACAACCAAACAACAACAACAACTTAAATGCCGCCATTGTCGACGTTGATAAGGGCGACGTCGACTTACATTTTGCGCCGCTTTCGATGGGCTCCAAAATTGATTTTACAAAGTCGGCGGTACTCGCCTTTAGCACAATTACACTGAGAAAACAAAGCACTTGCTTCTGAAACGGTTTGTTTTTATACACACAGAAGATGCTTTTGACAATATTCTTAGTTTGACAACAATCTTAGCTTTGGTTATAGAGTGAAAAACATGTTAGCCTAATGCTAAGAAATACCTCGTTCCAACACTTTGGAACCAATCTTTGAATTCAAGTACAACCTGAATTGTATCTTTTTATATGTTGAAAAAAAAAAATACTTATTTAAGCTCAGTTTAAAAAACTTTAGTTCTAACTAGATTTTGGCACTTCTTGCATGTGCATCAAGTTATTGTTTACTTTTGCTTAGTCGTCTAGGTCTTAAAACTGTGTTTGTTTTCTCAGTGTATTAGTAAATACACACATCCACTCTATCCCCCCTCTCTCTCTCTCTCTCTGTCTCTATCTTTCTGTCTGCTTACCATATCGTGAACTCCGGCTAGCGGTATATGATTACCATCCTCGCCGACATTGGCCACATACTTCTCCAGTTTCTTCAGTTCCGCCTCGATGGGTGTCCATTCACTCTTCATGGCCAGGCCGAGCACCTTGTTGGCCGTGTCGCGTATGGAGGCGCCAGCACTTGGTGGCTTTGGTGCTGGGAATCCGTCAGCATCCTTCTTGTCGCCATTGCTGGAGCTGTCGTCTTTGGGATCGGAGTCGGCTTTGCTCGCGGGCGTTGCACGTTCGCTTGTCGTCGCGGAATCATCTGGCGGCCCTGTCAATGAGGACGGCGTTTTGCGGCCAACACCAGCACCGCCAGCGCCACGCCCACCGCCGCGGCCGCCTCTCGGCTGCGACATGTTCCGGCCAAAATGGGCTGGCTGCCTAACAACAACGAGCCGCTCTTAGTTCCGGCCGCCTCGACTGGCCAAATTGGCCATTATACAACGGTAAACAACACAGCAAAAAATGCACTTTAATTTATTGTTTAAATTTGTATAGTTGCAGTGTGCCTTTTGTTTCTTATTGATTCGCGGCTGCATAGTTTCTGGCTTGCATTCGCATTGCACTACAATTTGTTGGCCTCCGCATTTTACCAATATTTGTTACCAACAATTTGCATTTTCATTGGCAACACACTCGCAGCGAAACAACAAACGTTTGTTGGTTACTTTTATTCTAGTCGGCCCCACTTTTCGTATAACAACATCAACAACATCAGCAACAACACCAACAACAACAACACCAACAACAACCACACAACACATCCGCTTCCTATTATTATTCCTTGAATGCGTTTTTTTTTTTTTTTTCGCTTTCTTCACTTTTACTACACAATTTTATATGTTTCAGCCAGTTTTTCTATATTTTTATGGCTCGCTTTCGGATTGCGTGTGCGTCTCACTTTAGAGCCGCCGCTCTTCTAGCTGCTTTTTTTGGGCCAAGATTTTCAACTGTTGGCCGAGTTAAAGGAGCCAAAGAACCGTTTGCCACGAGCTTCTGCGAGTTTCTGATTTGCGAGTCGCATTCATTTTTGGCATTTGCCTTTAGTCTAACGAGAAGTCGAGCACCTTGGCAACATGACGAAACTCCTGTTACCAATCCCTCTCTTTCTCTCTCTGTCTCTCTATGTCGCTCTACCTCTCTCTATTTGCGGCGCACGCGTTTGTTTACAATTGTTGATTCCAAACTAACTCGAGAGATTGCCTCCAAACAGTTGTTTTTTGGCGCGTAAATTTGCAATTGAGAGAGAACACTCAGCTTTCGTTCAATTTCGCAGTCCTGTGATGCGTCCTGAAGGGGTCCCTAAGCTATAAGGTGAGTGGAGGATCCTTTTGCTCGGGAAAGTTATGCTTATACTAGAGCATGAAAAGGATGCTTCGGGTGTTAATTTATTACATGAAATCGACTTTATTGTTTTCTTACAATAATCCAATTCCGATCTCTGAATATTTTTTTTTATCACAAGATATTTGCCATAGCAATGATCTATCAAATGTTGGCCAAGTTGTTTTAACTGTTATTCGGTTAATTTTTGACATGTATTTAAGTAATATGCTTTTAGCATTTGAAGCGTTCGTAATCAAAATTTGTTGAAGTTAATAAATCAAGCACGATGAAATCAACTTATAGCGTGGAGAGCCTAGACCAAAGTATAACTCGAAACGTACGCAAAGGGGTTAAAAAAACGCCGAAAAAGAGACGGAATCCAGATCGCGCCTCGGCGCGATTCGACGAGGACAATGACTATGAGGCGACGAGATGTCGCTGCCCACGATGTGAAGTTCTCCATCCAACGCAGAGGATACGCAAAGAGGCGGAACGGCTCTTTGAAAATGTGAGTAAAGTGCAGGATGCCGTCGATCAAAATGTGGAGGGATTGCTCAAGGATCTGGAGGTGCTAATCGGTTTCAAGTCGATCTCTGTGCAGCCAGATATGCTGCTGGAGAGTATGAAGGCGCTCGATTGGCTAGCGGATCGCTTGGACAATTTAAAGTTTCAGACCATGGATCATTATGTGCCCGACGATCCTCGCAATTGTTTTGAGGAGCCGCATCGCAAGGTGCTCTTCTCCCGCTACTTCTCGTCGCCGACAAAAAACACAGTGCTGATCTATGGGCATCTGGATGTGGTGCCAGCTAAGCCAGACTGCTGGCTGCATGATCCCTTCACTATGCATCTGGAGAAGGGTGTCATCTATGGCAGGGGCGTGACCAGCGGCAAGGGAATGATAGTCGGCTGGCTGCAGGCCATCGAATGTTGGCTGAAAGTGCACGGGGATCTGCCCATTAACGTGAAAATCATTGTCGATATGTTGCACGAGGTGGGCAGCAGCGGATTGCAGAATTACGTGAAGGACAGAAGTGACTTCTTCCACGACGTGGACTTTATGGTCTTCGATGCGAACTCGTGGCTGACCAACAATAATCCCATCATCGCCTGCAGTCTTTCTGGCTGGGCTCATTTTGGCATTGAGGTGCGAGGCGGCAATAAGACCTTAGAGAGTGGCCTCGCTGGTGGCTTAGTCTTTGAGCCGATGATCGATCTGTGTCATCTGATGAATCGTCTCGTCAACGATGACCATGACATTATAATACCAAACGTTGAGCTGCACGTGAAGGCATTGGCTACTCACGAATGGCAGCTGCTCGAGAATGCGGACTTCCAGACCTATGCCTACAAGGAGCAGCTGTATGTGCGGCGCCTGAGAAACGAGGCGAACAAGGTGGAAATGCTGCAGAATCGCTGGTGCAAGCCAACACTGACCATGCACGGCGTTGAGGGAGCAGACAGTCATCCCGCCTGTAGGCAGATGCTGCCCATGCGTGTGGTGGGCAAGTTCTCGATTAAGGTGGTGCCCGATCAGGATGTGAAGCAGATTCAATCCGATGTCAACGAATATTTGCAGCGGTGCAGCATCGATCTCGATATGGGCACCAAGATGATCGTTCATCTGCTGGACGCCTGTGAGCCCAGTGCCTGGTCGGGCGACTCCAGATTGACGAAGGCCGTCATAAATGCTGTGTTCGATGTGTATCAAACGACACCCATTGTCACCGAAGGAATACCCATTTGTTTGCCCATCGCGAGCGTGTTGGGGAATCTGATAGAAAAGCCCATCGTATTGGTGCCGTATTGGCGTCGTCGGGATCGCCATCATCAGGAGAACGAGTACATTGAGGAGCGGTGTGTCATGCAGCATGCCAAAGTTTGTGCCAATCTCTTCTACGAGCTGAGCGTGATTCCCAGCAAGTGCAAGTGCCGATCCCTCCCGGACTATTGCGATCGGCGTGGAACTATGGAGTTACTGGATGAAGAGCGTGGCTACTTCAAAAATGAGCCACCGATTTCTCGGCGTGACAAACTGATCAGCATCTTCAGGAAAATGGATAGTGTCACGCAAAGGACGAGCAAAAGGCGCCGGATCAGTGGCCGCTTCAAGAAATTTTTTAGCATACCATTTGCCTGGAAGAAGATCAGGAAGTACCAAAGCCGTTAAGGCTTCTGGAGTTAAGGCATCCTGTTGTTGTTGTTGTTGAAATTCATCTGTGCTAGTAAGTATATATGATATCGGACTATTTGCTTTAGTTATCAGTTTTCATTTGTGTAAATTCTAAAGTACAAGCCATTTTTATTTAAAATTAATTTAGTTTTTCTTTTAGTAAAAATGATATGCTGGGGCGAACGGAACTGTTGCGGTTTGTTCTTGGATCGATCGGAGAATGATCGCTGTGACTGTTTACGGGACTACTGCATCAGGGACTATGATCCCAACGACAGGATAATTGTCTCGGAGGAGGATTTGGAATTTGTAAATGCTAATCTGAAAACGAAATGCGAGGTACATTTGACCGAGCTGGACGAAATGATGTCATTGAAGAGCATACCCAATTGCCCCGACTTTGACAAGCAGACTCGACAGCTGATCAATCGATTGGCGCAGCGGCTGAACGAACTGGAGTTCGATGTGGAGGTGGTCGAGGTGAAACCAAAGGGCTCTGATCCCACGCACTATGTGATCTTTGCCAGCTACTTCTCCACACCCGCCAAGAATGTGATGCTCGTCTACGGGCATGTGGACGTGAAGAACGTGGATACGGGCGACAACAAATGGACACATTACCCCTTCAAGCTAACCAAACAGGATGGCATGCTCTACGGCCGTGGTTTGACCAGCTCGAAGGGTCCGCTGTATTGCTGGCTACATGCAGCCGAGTCCTGGCTGAAGAAGACAAAAGATTTGCCGGTGAATTTGAGATTTCTCATCGATACCTTCAGCAATGCGAACAATCAGGCACTGAGGGAACTCATCGCTGAACGAAAGCAGTTCTTCGCGCCAGTCGATCTGTTGATTTGCTCCACCAATCTATGGATATCGCCAAAAACACCCATGTTGTCCACCTGCCACAGCGGCTACGTCTACTTTGAGCTACGGGTGCAACATAAAAAGCAATCCAAGAAAGAAACCGAATCCGACGAGTGTCCCATACGCGGTCGGCAGCCCATGGAGGAGCTGTGTTTTCTAATGAACACCCTAACGGATAAGCAGGGAAAACTGGCGAAGAAACTGGAACGACATGCGTTGCCCGTAACCCAGAACGATTGGAACATCCTGAGTAAAGCCGAGGTGGGCATCATGGAGTTCAAGGATAGGTACAATATCAAAGGGCTACTGCACGAGGAGTCCAAGGCGCTCTTTCTCAAACATCGCTGGTGCATGCCGGGCTTGACGGTGCACACCGTCGAGCATCGTCAATATTTCAGTGTACGAGATCTGTACGAGCCCCGACACATTGCGGCCAAGTTCTCCGTTAAGCTGGTGCCCGATCAGAGTACCGATTACGTTAAGTTTGTGATCAGGGACCATCTGGATTGTGCCTATTGTCGCCACAAATGCATTCATCCCGCCTATCTACGGATCACGGACTCCGTAAAGCCACTGAACGAGGGACGCAATTCACCCTTCAGTCTGGCCGCCCAGCGGGCGTACCAGAAGGTGTACAATGTCCATGTAGCACTACCGGACACCATCACCCTCTGCTTTCCGATGATGAATGTGCTGCGAACGCATTGTATGTCCACGGCTCATGTCATCGGATTGCCCTTCTGCTCGGTGCATATGCATCCCGGCCAACCGGACGAGTGCATACCGCTCGAGGAGTACGAGAGGAACAGGGAGCTCTGCGCCACCCTCATGTACGAGTTGGCTCTGGTGCCGCCGGAGTGCAAATGCACCGAGGTGGAGGACTTCTGCTACGAGCAGGGCAAATCAACGGATCGCGACTTTGTCCACACACAGGAGCCCCGCAATGCGAACTTATCCCACATCCTCTACGAACTGAACGAGGCTCAGGTCGACAAAGCCCACTCGATCACTTATCTGCTGCCCAATGTGGAACAGATACTCTTGGGCAACTCCAAAATCGAGCAGAAGCCAAAGAAACTCAGTTGATTGCCAGTGTTACCCTATTTCTCTATTCCTATTAAATGCCAAATTCAATGTTTCCTATTCATCAAATCCTGTGTTTTCCTGTTCCAATTTTCTTATTCCTATTAAAAACCAAATCCAGTTTCGCTAATCTGATTCCCTAAATGGAACTAATAGTATGCAAAATGCTTGTTTATGTACTAATTAAGCCAAAAAAAGCCCCGCGACGCATAACTAATAAAATGGGTCTAATCATGATGCTATTGTACGACCAAATTGATAAAAAAAAAATACAAATAATTTCCAGTTTGGGGCACCTACGAATACAAAACTACTTTGCGAAACAGCGATGAAAACTGCGCAAATGTTCTGGAGTGCAAACAACAATACTGCCAGACAACGGATGTGCCAAAAGAAACGGCAAGGTAGAATTTGGATTATATATTCAATTAACGAACTTATCAGCAGAGCTCAGCTAGAAATTTATGGTTTTGTTATAGCTTCAAGCATTGAATACTTGTTTTTTTTTTGTATGTCTGCTGATAATACTCAGCAAAAGCTTTTAATATCACCCGTGTCACCCAACCGGTGACGTCAGAGAAATCAAATTAGCCCCCGGCTACAGTTTGTGTATGCCCGATAACCAGTAATACATTATATTTAAGAGGTTCACTTGCTCTCTTCCAATTGAGAGTCTCTCAAAGCACGACTAAAACAAAAGCAGAAAAACACATGAGTGAAAAAACCGGTCGCATACGAAAGGCAAATCAATCAACAACGGCGACACGCGTCGTCTGCGGAATGTAGAAAACAAAATAAAAACGATAATAATGGCCAAAGCATAATCGAGAAGCGAATACGAGTGCATAAACACATGTTGTAAGCAACAATGAGCAAGTTGCAACTGTACATCAGCAACGTTAAAAAGATCAGTTTAACTTTTATTTTAGCTATGCTTACATTACTATCTACTACTGCTGTCTATTTACTCAGAATCTCTCTCTCTCTCTCGGGCTCTCTCTCTCTCTCTCTCTCCCTCTATCTCTATCTTGCTTTCACATGTATGAGCCGTGTTCGTGCGATTAGTGAGGTGTGGGCTGCTCCCAGTACGTCTTTGTACGCTGCATGGACTGGTCGTTTCTTTCTGAAACGTTAGTGATTACATTTTTTCAAACCGCAAGCGCTAACGTATATCATTAATAATTTTAAACTCGGATAGTAATGAAAAGTGAACAATTATTTGCTTAAGTGTACTTCGATAAGCTTCGACCAAATAAAACATAAAATGTTAATCCAGAAGCTGCAAATTGCTTCCAGGCATGTCCACAGGCAGAGTTTGGGCTACAAGGCGTGGCGCTGGTAAGTGCTCAGTAAGAACACAAACCCAAAGTGACACCCACCATCAAGGTCAGGATCTCAGCACAGCAGCTAGTAAAAAAAACTTTAAGCCCCAATTTGGCATTGTCTGCCAGGTGGAAAGTGTTGCCTTTAAAGGACTATTTTCATTTTTTTTTTATTCTCCCCCTCGCACAAATTACGTAATAACTCTACAGTCTTTGGAAATATTCCACCTTAGCAATATGTTAATTATCAAAACTGAGCCGAAATGAATTTAATCAAATTTTTGGAGCTTCGCAGTATATATTTTAAAACACCTGTTGCAAGCAAACTTTTCCATTATTAAAATTAATGTCAAAATAATTGTTTATGACTAAAAAAATATATAATTAAATATATGTATTTTTTAAGTATATGCCGTCTTGCGATAAGCAAATAAGTAAAATAAAGCATTTATGTTTACAATGTCGTCTAAGCAATAAATGCGAAACGATAAGCAAAAGAAAAAAGAAAAAAAAACTATTTGTTGATAGATGAATAATAAACAATTAACCAATGCAGTGAATTTAAACAGAGCGCTCCAAACAGAACATGCCATAAACTAAACCCAAACTTTTTAAGCATTTTTGATAAGCTTAGGCACGCCTTAGATAAGGTAGGCAACCAACACAGTCCAGACACAAACCATTCGTGCGCAGACTAAACTGATTTGTCGCTGTTATTTTTTGAAAATAGATAAATAGATAAAGTGTGTCCCCAAGTGAATTTTTCGGGGTAGAATTTTGTAAAGGAATTCCAACTAAAAATTAGGCTTTCTTAAGAGCAGTATTAATCTTTTAGCAATTGAATATTGAAATGAACTTAAATTTCACATCAATCTCGTCTCTTGCAGCCAGTCAACAGCAATAACCGCCGCCAGTCAGAGTTATATGCATCACATTGGCAAGGAGCCGTTGGCATACCGGAATGTGGGACAGCAGCTGGAATTGGCTGTCTCTCAGTTTGGCAGCACCGAGGCGATAGTTTCGTGTCACGAAGCGAAACGATACACTTTCCGCAGCGTGCTGGCCGAGGTGGATCGCGTCGCGGCGGGTTTGCTCAAACTGGGACTGCAAAGGGGCGATGCTGTCGGCATCTGGGCTCCCAACCATATTCAATGGTATCTGAGCATGTTGGGCGCCGCACGAGCTGGCCTCACATCCGTCGGGATTAATCCCGCGTTCCAGGGACCCGAAATGGAGTACTGCCTGAAGAAGGTGGACATCAAGGCGATACTTGCAGCGGAGTCGTTCAAGACCCAAAACTACTATGAGATTATACGTGGCATTTGCCCCGAACTGGCCGACTCAGAGGTGGGCAAAATCCGGAGCGACAAGTTTCCTCATCTGCGTTCCGTCATCATCGACAGCAAACAGAGTCTGAAGGGTGCCTTGCGCTTTGACGAGCTGCTCGACTTGAGCAGTGCCAGCGAGCAGACGGAGATCGCTAAATTGCAGCGCGATATCGTACCGGAGAGTCCGTGCAATGTGCAGTTTACGTCGGGCACGACGGGCAATCCCAAGGCAGCCGTGCTCTCCCATTACAATTTCGTCAACAATGGCATCCATGTGGGCAATAGAAATGAGCTGGAGGGTGAGCGGATTTGTGTCCAGGTGCCGTTGTTTCATGCCTATGGCGTAGGCATTACCATCATGGCAGCCATGAGTAAGGGAGCGACACTAGTTCTGCCAGCAGCTGGGTTCAATCCCAAGGACTCGCTGCGGGCGATCGTCGATGAGAAGTGCACTGTGATCCACGGCACACCCACAATGTATGTGGATCTGGTTGGTGCCCAGCGCAAGGAGCAGTTACCGCTGGGCAGGATCAAGAAGGCGATCACGGGCGGGTCGCCAGTCTCGCCACAGCTTATCCGGGACGTTAAAAAGGTCCTGGGCGTTGAGGCGATGCACAGCGTATATGGACTGACCGAGTCAACGAGCTGCATTTTCCAAACAATTCCTGGGGATGAAGAGGATCGGATGCTCCATACTGTGGGTCATCTGACCGATCACATCGAGGCGAAGATCATCGATGAAAAGGGCTACGTGGTGCCTTTGGGACAGGCGGGTGAGCTCTGCGTACGTGGCTATGTGACCATGTTAGGCTACCACGACGACGTGGAGAAGACCAGAGAGATGATCAGTGCCGACAACTGGATGCGCACCGGAGATCAGTTCGTTATGCAAGCAGATGGCTATGGTCGCATCGTGGGTCGCCTCAAGGAGATGGTCATACGAGGCGGCGAGAATATATTCCCCAAAGAGGTCGAAGACTTTATCAACACGCATCCTCAGGTGCTTGAGACGCATGTACGTTACTCTCTCCTAATCCCAATCCAAAACCGTGAACAGCTACTCATGTTTCACCATTTCAGGTTATTGGCGTGCCCGACGAACGTCTGGGCGAGGAGCTGTGCGCCTTTGTGCGCCTCCACAACGATGCCGATCGCAAGTCCTTTACCAGGGAATTGCTACGTGACTACGCCAAGGGTAAGATCGCCCACTTTAAGGTGCCGCGCTACGTGGTGCCCATCGATGCATTCCCCAAGACCACCTCCGGCAAGGTACAGAAATTCAAGCTCCTCAAGAAGTTCGAGGACACCTTCCACACGCAGAAGAGCAAATCGCAATCGCAAGCAGCCGGAGTTTAATTATTACGTGTTGTCCTGTCATCCTGTTGTCCTGCTGTACAGATGTCAAATTATTCCAAAATAGAGGCATAATCTAATTTTGTAAATAAATCGAGAATCGTTAATGTAAATGTAGAAAATGTTGTGAATTGAGAGTTGGTCCTTGCAATTCTAACGCACCATGTCCTTTGCACATCTGTAAGGATTTGGCAAAGTTGGAGCTATTTTTTGTTAACCCTAATTCGGCCAACTCGAAAGGATACATCATTTTGAGCTCACTTTGAAAAAGATTTCAGCACTATCCGTACATCTTTGGGGCCACAGATAGTCCTTGGCCCGCTGATTCGAATAAAGTAGAATTTGAGAATTTGGCCTAGATATGACTATTTTTGCTTTTTTCGAATCCTAAAAGTATGCTTTACAAAATTGAATTTAAAAAATCATTTTAGTTCGTTTTTGAAACAATTACTATTTTATTTTAGGTTTTGAAATTATTTAGCAAAAAATATTTTAGTTTTTTTTTTTTTTTTTTTGTATTTTTTTCCATCAGTTTGCTTGCTTTCATTCATTCATTCTTTGATGTTTTCTTATAGGTCTAGACACAATATCTGATCAGTTGTTGTTGTTGTTGTTGTTGCTGCTGATTCGGCTGGGCTGGGCTCATACATAAAAAATAGAGTATCTGATAGTACTTAAGAATTAATGACAATGCTGCGTGTTATAAGCTTACACAAATACGACTTGCAAGACTTAGTTACAAATACAGATACAGATACGGGGTATAATCAATGATAACAAATTAAAAATTGGTATATTTAACTAAATGCTAAGTGCTAAAAACTAATTTAGATGTCCATATATATAAGAAGGCCATAAATTAGTTCAATTAACATAGACAATTTCTCTTTAATCTGTCGCTAAAAACTAGATAATAAATAATGCTCAAGAAATCGCCACAAAAACAAACGCACAAAAAAAATTAAAGCTTAAATTCGGGGCTCCCCCCCAACATCACTGCGAGAGAGAGAGAGAGAGAGAGCTCCTTAACATTTGACAATTTTTGATTTTATTTTTGGGGCATTATAAGGTTGTATTTGTTTTTGTTTTTGTTGTTGTTTTTGTTTTCAATTTTTGTGTTTTTTTTTCGATTTTGTTTTTGAATTAAGGACATCAAGTGATTTTTTGCTTAGCTTTTCCGTTTGAGCTCAATGGGAAATTTGTGGGGCTAGACTTATAGTTGGATCTAGATTTTGAGGGGTGTGTGTGTGCGGGGGGAGGGTTGCATAACATTATTTCATATACGATATCTCGAGTTGCGGTTAGCACATATATATGTGTATATAAATTTGTATTGTATAGTTTATAAGTTGAATGCAAATATATATTTATGTATGCATACTGCGCTTGAGCTAAATGCCTAACCATTCAATGCAATATATTATTGTTATTATTATTGTTATTATTATTTGTATTATTATTATTATTATTAAACCCGAATATCTACTCGGTATCGTATTTTTTGCTTTGAAACATTTTGCATTTTTCTAATTTGAAGAGAGTTTTTGCTCAACTATGTTTTTACTATTGAATACTTTTGCTCTTTTGTTTGCAATATTTTTAAGTGGGTTTTTTTCTTGTTGTTTTTTACGGATCTTTATCTTAAAGTGTGCTACACACAACATTTTTGCTTCTTTTTCTTTTTTGCTATTCAACTCATAATTATATTTATATATATATTTATATTTCTCTTAAGACTGTGACGGATCCGCTTGCAGCATATGTGTGCTGTATATGTGTGCTGTGTGTTTGTGTGTGTGAGTTTGTGTGGGTGTATTTGTGTGTGTGTTTGTGTGTGTGTTGGTATATGTGTGTGTGTGTGTTTGTGTGTCTGTTGGTGTATTTGTGTGTGTGTGTTTGTATGTGTGTGTTTCTTTTATTCCCTCTAACTTTCACATCGATTAATCATAGCCTTTTTGAAATAACCATCAAAATTCTTGCCCATCGCTTTGCTTCAGCTTTCAAATGAAATTATTTACACGAGACTCTTCTTGCTCAATTCAACATTCACAAAAATCCTAAAAGATTGTTTTTGTCGAACTTCGAACTTGCCCATTGAGTTGTTCTACAAATCGATGCGCCGATTGCCGACTGCTTTAAAAGCTGTCATCATCATCATCGTCGTCGTCCTGGTAATCATCGTCGCCCACAATTAGCTCTTCCTGCTGGGCATCCTGCTGCATTTCGTAAGCCTCTTCGGCTGCCTCGGCTATCTGCTCGATAACAGCTCGCTCCTCGTAGCCCACATCCTCGTCCTGGATTGGCGGCTGTCATGCCACATCCGCATCTGCCGCATCCTCCGACCAGCTAACCTCCATCGGTGTTCCATTCATGCTGCCACCGTTCACCTGCTCCAGCAGCAACGCCTCCTCGATGGACATCCTCGACGGTTGCTTTTGTCGCTTGGATAGGTTGCAGCCAGCAGCTGAGGCTGTGCTGGACGCGGATGAGCTGCGCATATCCTCAGACGAAGCCGAGCAGCTCTCATCCTCAGAGTTGGCGCCGGATACCATTGCCTCGCCAGCAGACTCCTGAATCTCCTGGTATTTCTTCAGCGCCTTGGGATACGTATCCACGCACATTAGTTTCATCGTTGAGCTGCGCGGACGCAACTCGACGGATGCCCCAGCAGCATGTGAGGAGGCATGTTGTGGCGAACTGGCTGTTAGCTCGGCCACATGCCAATCGGGCACGGCGAGATCGCAGTTTTGACGATGCTTTGACGGCTGAGCAGTCTCCTTGTTGCATACGGATTGCGAACGTGCTCGGCACAGGGGACGCAGCGATTCCTGCTCCTGCTGGCCGTTGCTGCTGTTGCTGCGCAGCAGCGCCGTTGCCGACATGCTCTGCGAGAGCGGATTGGCTCCGTGTCCATTGCCAAGTCCATGTCCATTGCTGCTGCTGCTGCAATGGCTGCTGCTGCTCGCCGCATTGGCGCTCATTTCGAGCACCCAGCTAACGGAATCGTTACGCTCGATGAAGCCCTTAATTATCGGCGACGTTGGCGGCGATGTATTGTTCAACAGATTTGAATTGCTGCGACTGTACGAGTGACTCTGAGATAGGTCCTGCAGCTGGGCCTGTACCAGTTGCAGCTGCTCGGAGCGCTGCTTGAGGTGATACTGCAACTCCTCCTTGTCGCAGATGAGACGCTTGCCTTTGATGATCTCGTGATTGAACGCCTTCTGCATGTCATCCATTTGTCGCTGCAGATCCCTGCGCAAAAACAAAGTTCAGATTACATATATATATATATATATATATAAATATTGCAACACTCACTTCTCCTTCTCCGTTTTGGCCTCCAGTTCGGTGCGCAGCATCTCATTCTGTGCCATCAGCAGCGTGATGCGACTGCTCAGGCCACGCTGCTCATCGTTCTCGCGCTGCAGCTCCGCATTCTGTTTGCTCAGCGTGGAGATGTCGGCCTGCTTCAGTTCGAGCACGCAGCGCAGACTGTCTGCCTCGCTGGTGAGGCGACACAGTTCCGCATTGGTGTCTGCCGCTGCTGCTGATGCTGCACCTGCTGCTGCTGCTGCTGTTGTTGTAGTTGCTGTTGCTGTTTGGTTGTTGCTGCTGCTGGAAATGCTACTGTGGCTGTTTACACTGCGGCGCTGCGTGGAGCTGCGCAGGACACTGATCTCGTCCTGTGAGAGCGCAAGACGATCGCGCAGATCACGTTCATTTTGCTCATTGCTGGCACGCAGCGATTGCAGCTCCTTGGTGAGAGATTTAATGCGCTCCTCGAGCTCATCCTCGCGCCGTGTGGCCGCCTCGAGGCGTGTGGCATGCTTGTTCTCTGTGTGGGTGAGCTGCTCGTGCTGCTGCTGCTGCTGCAACTCCTGCTCCTGCAGACGAGACTGCAGCTGCACCACCTGCTGCTCGGCAACGCTCAGCTGATCCTGCTTGTGGCGCAGCTGGTGGGCAACCTCCTGGTGATACGATTGCAGCGCCTGCTTCTTCTCCTCGTCCTTAGCCAGCAGCTGCGAATCGAAGTCACGGAAACGTTCCTTGGCTATCATTTGCATCTCCTGCACTTTTTCCTGTGCTGCAAGGTACAAAAAATAATTCATTTTGGAATTTTCATTTGATTTTTGATTATTAATTTTCTCTTCTCACCTTGCTGCAGTTCGCTGCGCTGTTGATGCTCCCGCTCCTGCTGGCGTTGCGTCCACTCCATATCCTTTTTGTGGAGCTGCTGCTGCAACTCCTCGCAGCTGTGTTGCGTCTGCTGCAGCAGCGCAACTGTCTCCTCCAGCTTAACCTTCGCCTTGCCCTCCTCACAGCTCAGCAGGTCCATCTGCAAGCACAGATCCAAGTACAAAATAAATACAACAATAAATCAACACACAGATCGTCCTCCCAAGCGTATATATCTCTCTACCTGTGCCCAGCCCAGGCCCACCCTATTATAAACTGCTATTTGTCTGTCGTCTGTCGTCGTCGTCTCTGGAAAATTTTGCAATTTGCTTAATTGTTCATGCGAATGGTTGCTTTTACGATGGCAGGATGGATTTTCAGCAATCATAAAACGCAGAAAAATTCAATTAAAGAGCGAGCGGAAAAGGTAGCCATAAACTACAACTTCTTCTGCTTGAATACATCAAATACAAAATTTTAGAATTTATAGTTAAATTTACTTTATTAACAGCTCAAGTTAAACTTAACCCTTTGTTTTTATATATTTTATGCAAAAGTTTTGATTCGATTGAAAAATGGCGATGGGAATTGGATTTGGCATAAAAACGGAGAATAATTTTAGCCTCATTTTTGAAGAGTTCTTTGCAACCCACAATCAAATGCAGATCTTCGTTTACCTGCTGCTGCTGCTGCTGCTGTTCGCAGTGAGTGTCAGTTGAGATGTTATCCATGGCACAACTGCGATTGTTATCATTGTTATCAGTGGACAATGTCCAGCTGATCAAATCAAAGTCCATCATCGTCTCGTCAGACAATGTTTCGTTGCTGAACACATAATTGTCAAACATTTTACTCAGCGAACCACGTGTTGAACACGACGAATACTTGCAGTAGACTGATGAGACACAGGACTCGACGGCCGCTTTTATGTGCAACAGGTAGCAGGACTCAAAGGACCAAAGGGCACTTCAAAGCGAAGAGCACAAAATATTTACAGGGGATTTAGCAAAAGGATTTTCTCTCGACTTTCCAGCAGCTAGTAGAAAAAACCAAAAATAAAATGGGTGTTGCCCCTGGTGCACCGAGAGGCGTTTTTGGCTGCTTGGTGAACGCCTCGTGGCAAGTGTCTCAGATCTAAGGGATTCTATCCTGTGGTTTGGGATCGTATCAAAAATACAACTCCGAATTAGTCACAGTTCTGGGCATTCTCTGGTTCTGATCTTTAACCTCTACTTGGGGGGCGTCTGAATAGACTTCAATTTGCTAACCTCCCTCTAGAAGTGGCAAGTGCTACATTTTGGGTGTACGCGCAGCGAATATTGAGCGCCTCTTCTTCAACTGCCACTCGAAATAGAACAGAACATTAATCCTAAATGCCAGCAAATTTGATTAGCTATGGCCTCAAGTTGAGTCTTTGGCTTAGGCTCTTATTTTTACAGAGTGAAGTAGAACTTAAACTTAGTACTAACTGAGCCAACCCAAATCTGTTCAAATCTCTCCCCACCAAGACGTAACAAAGTCGAGCACTGACAGCGGAGCTGAAGCGAGACAATAGCGTTTGGTGATACTTGTAGTTCCTGTGCTGCTTCAACTTGGTGTAGTTGATCAAATAGAAGAATGGAAGAATTGGAAAAATGGTGCAATGCCAGCACGCTTGGGGAACACATATTTGTGCTGCCAACGCCACCAGGCACGGCTACTGGCGCCAACCATGGCATTTGGTGTCTTGTTGCGGCGTCCAAACCAGGCGCCCAACTCGCCCAATTTCACTTGGCCGAATGGAACATCAGCTTTGCCATAGTAACGTGCTGGATCATAAGGTCCGTGCACCTTGGGATTATACTCAACGGGATGGTCACCAAAAGCCATCTCGTTTGCTCGATACTCAAGTGTGACTACTACTGAATGAATATCGGAAATGATGCATTTAAGTCAGAAATTCCAAAATATAATCATCAATTACGAATATCGAAGTTTCTAAGGGTTGTTCTGGGTCCGCTGGCTATTAGCTGAATATGTAAAACACAGTTTAGACTCTTGTCTCCCCTCATCCATCTAAAGTTTGCCTCTTTCTCTAATACTCGATTGTATATATAGACACGCCTCTCTCTTGTCGTCTATAATCAGTTGTCTGGTGATAAATAATTGTCGTGTCTGGCGCCACACTTCATGACTTCCCCGTCCCCGCATTCGCGTCTTTGTTGCAAAGGCTACCTGTGTAATTCAAAAATATATGACTCCTGCTGCAGGACGAGTGCTCCTTAATCCTTTCGGCAGACAGCACGAATCTAAATTATGTAGAGCAGCAGCATTATTCGGCTGTGTCACTGACAAATTCTCAGTTGGCGGCCTTCACATTTCATTTGGCTATAATAAAAGTGAGCGGGACACGCGCTCCTTGGCCTCTAAATGATCCTCAAATGTCCTTGCTCGAGTGTCACTGTGTGTTTGTGTGTGTTTTCCTGGTTTTCACACCGTATCGCGAAATCTCACAGGATCATCGTATTTAAATAAATATTTATGTTGCAACAGCAGCGCGCAGCCGTTGAGGCTTTTAGTGGGAAACAACATTTCGTAAGTTGAGCGAAATCGAGAAATTCCATTGAAAAATTCCCAACCAGTGCTGCATGCAACAACCGCAAGCAACAAGTTAGCCAAACATTGCGGCAACACACTCAAATATTGTATAATCAATGGGCTTAAAAGGAGACAACAAAATAAAGTGCGAAGCGTGTTTTTTTTCTCTTACTGCTATTAAGGATAATCAAAGTAAAATTTGTAGGCTAGAAATTGAAAGTTAAAAAAAAAAACACATTTTTAAATAGCAAAATAAATGATTAAAATAATTAAAATTAAGAGTTTATTAAACTATATTTTTTTTTTATAAGAATATCGATTGAAATCAGTATTAAAAAAAACAATATATAAATTTCCCTTTTCCCCTTTTTTTTTTATTTCTATTTCAGATGAAATATGAAATGAAAGGGGAAATTTGGAATGCTTCAAAAGCATCAAAACTGAAAATTCCCAGCAAATAGATTTGGTTTTTAGCCATGCTCAACTTACTTTAAGCCGCACATTCATGTGGACCACATTGTCTGGCATATATCCTTGCTCAAGGATTTACGCAATCGTGCAGCAGACTGCACTTTACCAAGTGAAACCTGATTCGCTACCTGCTGCATATATTGATATATAGATAAATATTTGCGGTTGTGAAGTCAGCAGACAAACAACATCATAAATCGATTTAAAAGGATTTGGCGGAGCCCAAAAATATGCAAATGTCCTTTTTATGATCTTGTTATTGCTATTTAACAGCGGGTCAGCAAATAAGCCTGCCAAAATGCAATGCAGGTCAATATTGAATATTGAGATATTATTTTAGATGGAGTAGGCAACGAAAGGTCGCCTTAATTGGGAAAAGATGCGACATCCTAGGGAAGCATGCCATGAAGTCCAAGGACATAGAAACCCTCAACCAAACCAAAATTCTAGCATTTGTGCTGGGGTTGATGGAGGAGCTGTAGGCTCAGAAGGGGCCATAATAGACCTTACAGGTCGAAGTGCTGGTTTCCCAATTATAATAATAAGCAATTAAAGAATTTCGCAAAATAGTCCTGGAATAGTCCTGCTGCTAGATGCTCTGCATTCCCAGTTCCATTTACTTTTAACATCAGAAGTGCATACAAAATGTACATACAAAATAAGTACTTCTTTCATGAATTGCAAGAGTAGTAATCTACAAGCCTTTACTGGCAGGCAGATAACAAAAGGATTAAATTTCCAGTTAAAGGACAATTGATATGAACTGAAATTTGCTAGCCGTGTCTTTTATAGAGCAGAAAGAGCTGTTAAATCTGACACGTGTGGCAAGGCCAGGCATACACAAATGATTCATAGACAAATCCTGACGACTATTCAAAACTGATGACAATTAATTGAATGCAGGCTGAGAACTGAGAACTGAGAGCTGAGAACTGAGAGAGCTGACACCCTTTCACAGAAATGAGTAAAAACAAAGGAACAAAGCAGGACAAGGATTAGGTTTAGGGGTCCTGGGATTGGCATACATATGAGCAAAGGAGCGAGTGGAAATCGGCCAGCAAATTAATTAGTGCAAACACAAAAAGTGGCCTCGGCTCGAATGGCGAATCCGGATCCGGTTTCGCAAACGGATTAAGGCACAACTGCAACAATTAAACAAAATTAGCTCAAATTTAAGCACAGCTTAAGCCAAATTTCTAAACTCTTAAGGCCAGAAGACGACCTCTTCTGGCCATGCCACAGATTTTGGCCTTTATTAGAGCAGGCTTGGAAAGACAAAGGAAATCAGCAGCGCATAAAACTCGGCACAAAGTTTCAACAACTGCCTGACACAGACTGAAACCCCGGGCAAAATGTGAAACTCTTGCTATGCCTGGCGCCAGTCTCAATCTCTCTCTCTATTTCTCTCCCTCTCTCTCTTTAGCACTCTCTCTCTCTATCTCTTTCTTTTCGTCGGTTAAATTTTACTTTATGCTGCTCACCTGCTTGGACATAAACTGCACCACAATGGCGAGTCCTGTCGTCTGGCGTTGCCCTTCCTCCAGCCATTGGCTGTTGGCCTCCAGGCATTTGGCCAAGCGTTCATAGTTCAGATAACCGTTATCCATGTAACGTTTCAGGGCGGGATTGAGGGCGACAATGTCCTCCTCCACTGCACTGGTCTGTGATTGTGCTGCGCTGGGCTGAGCACCATTTTGGTCCTGTTGCGGAGAAATAAGCACTAGTTAAATTATGCAGAGAAACTTATTGAAGAACTGAGGCAACTTTTGACTGAAGCAAAATCTTCAAAATTTGCTGTATTCTTCTGATCTACTTATGAAGAGAGATGGGGGGGAAGATGAATCCCCCGATCGACCCAATTGAGCCATGATTAAGGAATTATTTGTAACTCTCTATGAAGTATATCGAGTATTTATGCTGCAATTGTAATATAGATACTTGCCTCATTTGTACTGGAAATTGTTTTTGTTGCATTGAGTAAATTCGACTCCCCCTTGAGCTGTTGGGGAAGATTTGGCTCCTGTTGCTGCTGCTGCTGCTGCTGGCAACAATTTGGCTCTATGGAATTGAGGGGCTGCTGGTCGGGCGTGTGGCTGCCGCAACGCTGCACCTTGGGCGCCTTCTCTGCGGCACAGTGGCAACTGTTGCGATCGGCGCCACAAATGCAGGGCAGCTCATTATTGCTGAGCGAGGCACGCTTCGAGTCCCGCGGCGGCGTTTGTGCGGCACTCGGCACCGGCGACAAGATGAGACCCAAGCCAAAATCCTGCAGCTCCGTTTGATCCACGCCCGAACGCAGCGATTCTGTAAGAAATCAGCAAAAGAAATGGCAAATTCAAACAAAGTGTTAACTAGGCTGTTTGTATTAAACAAATGTGTTTATTGAGTGAAAGTTGTTGATGTTGATGTTAATGATGATAATGATGATAATGATGACGATGATGATGATGATGATGGTGATAATGCTCTAACGCTGTCTCAGTTCATCATCATTTGAGCTGAGCTCAGTTTCATTTGCAGCGATGAGTAATTGCTGGCAACAAAATAATATGTAAGAAAAAACCGCAAGATCAAAGCGGAGGCAATTTGACAACAAAAACTAAAAACTATACAAGAAGTGGAAAGGGAAAGCAAAAGTATTTATGTCTTCATCAATTACGGGTGTAAGTGCCCAACTGCCACGCCCACAACACCAACAGCAGCAGCAGTTCAAAGGCCTGCTGGGAAAACGAGCAAAAGCCTCATCAATAACTCGAAAAAACAACACTGCTCTCAAATGGGGAGACAACAACAGCTGTCAGTTAGCCGAAGGGGTAGATAACTCACTCTCTCTCTCTCTCACACTCACTCTTCCCCTCTCTCTCTCTCTCTCTCTCTTTTTGAACGATCCTCTCATCTATCTGTCATATCGCATACCTAACCATAATTCATACAATTTCCTAGCGAGCACACGCGCCATAATCAATGGCTTTTGGCCATGTTACCGCATTCAATTTATGGCTAAGTGCGATACAAAATTGTCAACGCCAACCAGTACAACCTGTACCGGTCGGTCATCCACCACATAACTGCACTAACTGCACAGCTCCAGCTCCAGCTCCAGCTCCAGCTCACAATTTACGTTTGTTTAGTTATCTTCCTCATGGAAAATGTAATAATAACACTCGTAAATCAATTTTCTCAATTGATTTATGAAAATGTGTTTTTTGCGCTTAATTTGAAAATGGTTTTTCATTTGTCATGTTGCAGGCTAAACAATGAACAAACAAACACAATCAAATTATTCGCAATGCCATTTTACAATTCGCAATGAAATTTCATTTAAATTATGATTTTTTGCGCAGAATTTGATCAATTTTGCAAAAGTTTCTCACAAATTTGTTAAAGTCGATTTTGGCTCAGATTTCCTTGGCCAACTTTCTTGTTTTACACCTGCCAAAACCAAGTCAAAGTAGCGTTCATTGCCGGATTGCCGGATTGCCAGGCCTGGTCATAAATTAGCAGTTGATGCAGCAAAATAAAGCAATTACTCAAATCGGTTGTCAATTGAGGCGCTGACAGTGGGCCAATTAAATAAAATTGGCAGTGGACAGGCGACTAAAGCCAACGGACAACTGAATAAACAAGATAAACATTTGAACAGTGATTTGATAACTCCCTGTAAAAGCCAGCAAAACTTTGCTCTATCAGAAGCATAAAAATACGATTTAAAATTGTGGCAAGAGTTTGCAGCAAAAAAAAAAAAAAAAAAAAAAACATCTGCGGCATTTTCCACCGCCCAGTCATATGCCAATTTCCAGCTTTCCCAAATAATATGCTCGGAGAGCAATTAGCAATTAAGAGGAGACGAGGAAAATCAGAAGAACAATCAGAAGGCAACCTTGTACGGAGACAGGAGCAGAGGCAGAGGCAGAGGCACTGAGCAAATGGCACACCTGATGTGAAAGTTGATAACTGAGGAACGCGACTCGCATTTCAATGACACACGCCACGCCTCAAACTGAGAGAATTGTGCAACCGATCTGTGGCACACGACGTACTCGTTTTGGTATTTCAGAATTCTGCACTGGCAATTAGACAATTAAATGGCATTGGCCAATTTTCGAAGGCCAACTCATCAAAACTTGGACTCTTCTCTTCGCTGCCACACAGCCTGTTGTTGGTGTGTGCAACAAGAATTTCCCAGCGTATTGCGTTCTCACGCATCTCGCGCTGCGACTGCGACTGCGCTGCTTGCATCAAGTCGCTGACAGGATCGCAATGCGCGGCAAAATGCCTGCTGCGAGGAATTGTGCATTTCAACATTTGATGTTTATGGCCAAGCTAACCGACCACCTCAGTAGCTATTCAGTTATTCGCCAGAACATGGCAATCGTTTTTCACTCGGACTCTTTTACGACTGGCCCAAAGGAAAAACCCAGCAGCACTGTCCATTTTCATTCACGACGTTTTTTTCTTCTTCTTTTTGTGTGCTACAAGAAATGTGCAAATGGATTTTCCCACGATTTTGGGCTGAACGAGAAATTAGTCTAAGTTTGGTTTTGAAATGCAGAAGAGTTTGAAAATTTAGAATAACGGATGAATGTGGATTGTATGTATATAGAAAGAGTTTGACAATGTGGATTGTATGTATTTAGAAAGAGTTTGACAATGTGGACTGTATTCATATGGAAAGAGTTTGACAATGTGGAATAATGGACGAATGTGGATTGTATTCATATAGAAAGAGTTTGCAAATATAGCCCGATAATTTGTAGCATAATTATATAAACAGAAGCAATTTGATCATATATGATGCCAAAATGGTTTACATTTGTACAGAAGCAAGTCAAATTTTCGATTTGAGTTTACTAGAATAGAATTGAGATTTTTATGAAAGACTTGCAAATTATATAAGTAAATTGTTTATAATATTTACTATTAAAATAATTTAAAAATGGTTTGTAAGAACTGCTCGAGACCTTTTCAAATTGAAGTTGCAGCTGCGAAAAAGTAGCTTAAATAATCACATACTTTATCTTTTGAATATCTCCTAATCTCTGTCTAATCAACGACAATATGAGGAAGTTCACTTAAGATTGGTTTTCAAGCTTTGCATCTCCTTCAACTTAGAGTGTTCAATTGAAGTATATGCCAGTATTTTGTATTACATCTTTAACCCATTGACTGCTGTGTTAGACAGAGACCTTTCCGACTGCCCGTACCTGCACCTTCCCACTTCCGAAACAACATCTCAAACTACAGTTTAGTTGCAAATTTTCCAATGTTTTTCCATTCACAAATGCATTCAATCATTCGTTTGGTCAGCCGAGCTGATAATGATGGTTTTTGGTTTTGGGTTTTAACATGTTTCAAAATAACGCCTGCTGTCAACGCCACGTCTCACTGTGCGGCACCGTGGGACGCGTTGCTTAAATGCTGTCCAGCAGTAATTGACCAACACACACACAACACACACACACACACACAGCAAGCACACACCCAACACATAGTCCACAAAGCACATGAAAAATAGCTGAAATTCCAAAATAACTTATTTGGCATTAGGCAGAGGCTGGCAGGCAGCTATTCTGTATTCGTCTGAGTGACTGAACTGAACTCCACTTGATGTATTCACACACACACGCACACACATTTGTTGTTTTAGCCACATTTGGAAAATGCAACCTGTCTTGGCCCATGGCGACTCACAAAAACGTTAACAAAAACAAAACAAGTCCATTGCAAAAATGCCCGTAATTAAAAGCAGACACAAAAAACACAAACTAAATTGCAAATTTTGAAAAGTGGCTAAATGGCAAAATGGCAAACTGGCAAACTGGCATTTCAATTAGCTGCGTTGTTCACCAAAAACAAAAACAAAAACAAAAAAAAATTCAAAATCTCACTTGAAAATTCAAACATTGCTCTTCGTGGCGAGATGTCTGCTTAGTTTTCCAGTGTTGGAGAGTGGGGTGCGGGGTTAGCCTTTAAAGGGGGGCAGCAGCAGTTTGTTGCCCTGTCTAGTTGGTCAGTTTTATTTGCAGTTTTAATTGCAATTTAACTGCCAAGTATTTAGTGTTTACTACCAGCAGGCAGAAAGGGGCACATCAAGCAAGAGAGTGAGTGGTGGAACGAGGGGGGTATGCCGATGTGCAGAGGGGTAGGGTACAATTAAAGTGTCGTTCATTTTGACTACTCACAGCTTTTAGCCGGGGCGACTACAAAAATAAAACCCAAGTGAAATGAATGCAAATTGCTGGCAAAGTAAAATGTGCAAAATCTTTACTAATATAATGAACACTCTTCAAATGTATTTATCTATATGTAAATATATATATTTTCACATATAAATTGCTGAGTGTGGAGAGAAAAGACTGCATTGAATCAAGCTGACATCATAAGCCTTTTGATATCATGTTTATTTAAGACATTTTCTGGTTTAATCATTCGCAAAGTCGATGTGAAATTTTCATTGGGATTTCCATTTGGATGTGACCATATTAAATGCTGCATAGCAGTCAGCTTTGTGTCAATCAATCGCACCAAAGACACGCGAGGTGAGTAATTTGTTTGGTGCAAACCAAAATTACTCAACACTAGTTTTGTGTGGATCCTGAAAAAGAACGACTCTTGTTTCACTTGAAAACTACTTTTGAGCTTAGCTTGTCCTGATTTTAACTAAACTAAAATTACTCAACACTAGGTTTTGAATGGAATTTTATACACAAATCAGCTGAAATTATAGCCCGAATAAAATTGCTTCAACATGATTGATTTAAAGTTCAAATTTGGTTTGGTTTAAAGAAAGACAAAGAACAGATGTACGAGACAAACAGACACAGGTACATACATTTTTACATGTATATGTTTATAGCATTATAAAAACTTGCAATATCAATCACTAAACTTTACAAATTTCCAAGAATTGATCTACTACAAAGGCAACAATCATCCAAAGAACACGTTTACAAAGAAAAGAAAGCCAAATCTGATTTGCAAACAAAGAAAACTTTTAATGGAACAAAACACAAAACACAAAAAAATTGGCATAATATTGTAAACTTTGGTTTTTTAAAATAAAAATTGAAGTCGCAGCACAGTTTATAAACAATTTTGCAATTGTAAACAAATTGTGAACGAAATGAAAAAGAAGACAAGCAATAAAAGTGACCACAGAAACGGAAGAAGTTGTCGGTTGTCGATTGTCAGTTGTCAGTTGAGTGAACGCACAAACGAATGAATCAATGAATGTCTGTTGAATGTCAATCAGAACACGGAGCAGAGGTGAAGCTCGCTCCGAGATGGGTCCACGCCAGGCCTATAAGCGATAAGCGATATTTGCTTATTGATGAAAGACGTCAACAGCTGAGTATGGTGGCATGGAGGAAAGCATGCTTTTATGGCCTTTTTAGCCGCGATACATTTCGGAATTGCTTGTGCACGCTGGACGAGGCGCACTTCAAGGTCACAGCCCCCTGTGCCCCTTCTTCCACCACAATACTTAAACTGAAACACAAATCCAACGCGTGGTTTTTTTTTATCTTTACTTTGGTTTTTGGCACAAGTTCTAATGCTTATTTTTAGATAAGTTGGGAACGCGTTGCTTCTCTTTTTGTGTACGTTGTGTTCACTTTATTTGGCACAATAAGCCAGTGGCAGCAAATTAAAGCCAAAACACACAAACACAAATACAAATACGATATTTACCAATTTATCATGATTTACATGAATGTGTCACAAGCAAGGCAATGGTTCATAATTTCTTCATACGCATATTTCATATACATATATACATATATACATATTTGTATAATTTAATATATAATAATACAGTATTTATTTTCATTGTTCTTTTTTTCCGTTTGGCAGCCCGCATAGCCAACATATACACAAAATACAAATGAATAATGTAAAACCGCAGGAAGCGGAGAGGTAAATCAGAATTGAATAAGGCGCTCGAAGCAATAGTCAAAAATAATAATAATAAACTTAATAAATTTAATATTAAATATATCGAATAGTTCTTTAAATTCGTTTTCAGTTTTTACAGAATTTAAACATACTATGACAATTGAAAAACAATTCTTAAATAAATTTACTTGTCATTTTAGTAATAGATGTTTTTCAAGTTCCAGTCGAAAATATTATATTACTTTTCCTTGTTACAAAATAAATACAGAAACTATGGTTTGAGGTTTTGTGGTTGTGTTCCGAGGTTTTCGAATAGATCACTAAAAATCGAGTGAACTCATTTGAAATGTATTTCAAATGGGCTTAACTCATTCCAATGGATTACAGAAGCAAACATATTCCAAACTATTCAGCATTATTCGAAAATTCAAAGAGCCGCCTGTGCTCTTAAAGGGTAAGCGCAACAGGCTAATGCGAAATTAACGTAGGCATAAATAAACACATACATATATATATATCAGTATAGTATACATAATATACCAGATTGTCATTTGCCTATTGTGTGGCTCTATAGCTCTAGGTCAGAGCCCACCATAATAATACTCGTGTAGCATGTTTTTTTGCTTTTGGGGATTTGTGTTTAATGCCCGTCTTTGCCCGCCTTGCCTTCTATTTGTTTTGCACAATATTTTTGTTGATCGACGCTGGCGGATGCATTAACAAAAAAAAAAAGGAAAAATAGAAATGTTGCGAAAATTTGCGGCGTCAAAAATTCACCTTGAATATAGATAGATTTATATAGAATTTCGAGAATGTCGAGCACTCACCGCCAATGCCCTCGTCCTCAACATTTTCCTCATAATCAATGAGCAAGCAATTTATTGCCTTAGCACTTTCACACATTTTCACAGCATATCGTTAACGATAACGATAACGATTAACAACTTGTCAGGCCCTGCTCGTTGTTGAGCTTTTCTTTTCCTTTAAAACTTCCACTTTAGTTGTGCGATTCTGTTTGCAGCACATTTCGCGACGACTTTTTGTTGTTGGTCACTCAACGAGCAAACGACAACTGAGCAAATGAGCGCCAAAAACGCGCATTGATCCCAACAACAAAAAAAACAATAACAATAACAACAACAACAAGTGAGCAAGCAGCACGCCCAAGTTCTAAACATAAACTATTAATGAATTTCGATACGAAAATAAAGAGACGCGAGCTTTGCAGTGGACATTTTGCTTGGTCAGTTGCTGTTCGCTAATTGCGACACTCAACTCAACGCAACGCAACTCAACACAGTGCGTAGCGCGGCGGCGACGAAGTGTGGTGAATATGCGCGATCGTTGAGTTTTCATGTTCGTTAATTTATGCGTCGTCGTCGTCGTCGTGCGGCATTCGTGCTGTGCATTCACAACAGAAACTATGCGCCTAATTAGAGCCGAGAGTGACAACGAGACACGAGACAGCCTGACGTCAGCGGTCAAGAGCCTGCAGCGAGAAGAAGACAGACAGAGAGAGAGAGAGAGCACTACAGCTAAACCTGGGCGCAATTGCAGTTGACAAGTGTTGAGTGCACTTTAACGACAGCTGTGAGCAGAGAGCGCGAGAAGCTAAGCTGAGACTGAGGCTGAAGCAGGCTACAATTGCAGTTGACAAGCATTGCGAGTGATCGTTTCGTTCAGTCTTTGGTTCGGGGTCGTTCCATGGGTCAGTTAATAGCTTTAGCAGCAGCGCTGCTTTTGGCGGAGACGGGGTTCAAATGTGCGCAATCTTAATTAATTTCATCTGACACCAGGCAAGCAAGCAAGCACAGTGGTTCAATACGTGCTAAACTTGTGTTCAATTTATATGTCCACTTTCTAATGAAAATAAATTACAATGCGTACAAATATGAGCAATGGGAGAAAAGAGTAATTGAATAATAAAACACAAGAAGAAGAAACTAATGAAGTAAATAAATAACGATGAAATTGTCGATTTTAACTTGCATTTCGACTGAAAATTGTATTTTCAAATTATGACCATGACCAAAATGTTATTACTGTTTCAGAATCGGTACAGTTTTGACCAAATTACTGGAATACTTTTGACAAAGCTATTGAAATGAAAATTTTTATCCCTTTCGAAATATTTCATTTTATTACAATTTTACCATTCCTCTAGAGATTGTTATTAGCAAATTTACACATTGTAAAACATTTTTTTACTCGATTAATAAAAAAATGTTTTGAATAGCTAAAATAGTTTTTAATTTGCCTTTATAACTGAATCATTTCAAAATGTTCTTAAATAGTTTTTTAATTTTCGTTTTTATTAGAATCATTACAGACGACTGAAGATTGCACAACCTTCGCACCACTGTGCATAGCGATTAAGGCAGCGCGTGGGGAAATTGTTGCCAAAATCAAGCATAGTGGCGAGTGGCAAGTGGCGTCTAATTAATGAGTCCAACATAAATCAAAATTTAATCGCCTCAAATCATAGCAGCCCCCCAAACACAGCTGTGTGGCCCCAATAGTGGCCCTGCTTTCATCTGCGTAGGCGGCACAAGTGTTGTGTTTAAATTGCCTCTGCCACGCAACACTGAAGCAACAAAAACAACAACAAACATATAGAGGCTTGGCCTACTGAACTTGTCAACAAGTGTTAATTGCGACAGCGATAAAAAAAACATAAAAAACAACCACAACAACAACAACAACATAAAACAAAGCCAAAAGGCCCATTGCAAAGAGTTTGTGCGTAAATCAATGGCAGAAAGTTGGCAAGTAAAATGGGAGAAGGGAAAACTATAAAAAAAAATAGCCAACACATAAGGAAAAAGAAGCAGCAAAGAAATAACCTGCAGGCAAACGAAGTTTGGCAGCGAAGCGAAACCAAAACAACGGTAAAAACATAAATAAAAAAACAATACAAAAATCCACATTTGCCATAAATCTACAAATCCAGTCAAAGTGGCAAGAAAAATGGGTAAAATGAACAGTCAGGAAAGGAACTAATTTATGCGCTTAGCAACTACAAAAGCCATAAAAATAAAGGCGAAGTAAAATCAGCTCAACAAATGCCACGAAAATGTTGCAAGCAACCTGCAAAGCACGTTTCATAAATATCAAAGACTACAAAACAATCAAACGATGAATTTAAAAACCATTTTTGAGAAATTAGCATAAATTCTGGAATATTCAAAGACTTGAATGGTAAAATGAAGTCATTTTCTTTGACTTTAATTTCCTAATAAAAAATGAATAATATAATTGACCCACTCATAAATGTTTTGTCGACACTTGACCCACTTTAGCTACTATTCCCGACTATTTAAAATCGATTAATAGCTCGTAAGCCGCACACACACACACACATACACATATATATATATATATATATATATATAATGTTATTTTTAGGCACACGACCTTAATTATGGCTCTGGCTGAGAGGCGATGACTTGCATTCAGTCTGGGCCAAAAGAACCGCATGTAAAACGATAAACAAACAAGTTCAATGCAAATGGCACACACAAGCAACAACAAGCCACAAACAACCAACAATCAACGATAACAACAACAACAAAAACAACAAGGCAAACACTGTGAAAAATGTGCCATCGTCAACATTTAAAACCAATTTGCTTATCTAGCGCCTTAGCATGCAAATTGCGCATACGCCCCGTGCACGCACAAATACACATACATTTACAATAATGTATGCAACCGCCGCATGCAACCCAAAAGCAACAACCAACAATTGGCAACTGGCAGCCGGCACTTTGGCCATTGGCTGTCGGCCAAAAAAAAACCAAAAAAAAAATGCTACTCGAGTCTGTAAAGCGGTTATCAATCAATTCAATTGTAATACCCTGTAACCATCAAGCAAATTACTTAGAGAGGGTGCTATGAACAATGGCGAGCATATGTTACAAGGCCTTATAAAGCATATATATTCCCTAGCAACATATCATAAAATTATACAATTTGAGGTGTGCTCCCTTTTCCAAGGGAATGTTTTCCGTTCTCGTGAATTGGAGAACCCAAAAACTATAACGGAAAACATTTCCATTTTCCTCAATTGGTGAAAAACTTTATATTGTTAATTTTGGTTTGATTTCTCTATCAATAAAATCGGAGTTTTGTCAGTTCCGCCTACAGGGTATTTCCAAATCGCGTAGAATTGTGAGTTGTTCATGTTTTAACTGCTGCAGCTGAGTGCAACAAATTGTTGCGCTTTGCTGCACAAAATATAGTCGATGGGGGCCAGGCCAGCAACAACTTGGCCATGTTGCCTGCTGTTGGCTGCTGGTGTTTTGGCCATTAGCTGTAGCCGTTGGCCGTTACGAGGCCTGCACTTGACTCCATTAGTGGCAGACTGGCGGCTGGCCGGCAGAGCCCGACAATCAGGCTGGAGGCGCCACAGCTTGATGCGGTCACAGTTTGTTAATTCGCAGCGTGTACCGTTAATTAACGCAGCGCACCGATTTAATTATATCTTTTTTTTTAATGATTTTATTAATTAATCGATTTGAGGTCTTGGAGAGATTTTTGGGGAATTTTAAAAGCAAAACACACTTCAGATCACTTTAGGGGAGCACACGATGATGACATGGGCATGCCATTCAAATTACAGCATGACCATCAAAATACCCTAGTAAAAAAAGTAATGTTACCTCACTAAAATGCTTGCTCCACAGTCTGAGCAGCAATGTAAACAAGCAGTGTGTGGTTCGTGCTAAACAGTTCGAGAGCAACTGAATTCCTGCGCATGTTCTTTGCTAACACTCTCGCTCTCCCTCTCTCTCTCTCTCGCTCTCCCTCTCTCTCTCTCTCGCTCTCCCGCTCAGCTGTCAACTGTACTCAGTGAGCAATAAGTGTCAGTGTGTCAAAAAACAAACACAGACACAACACATGTAAAAGCACATTATGCAATTTCTTATGCTGACATATGCAGACGTGCGCAAGCGAGAAGGAAAGTGACAGTCTGAGAGTGCGAGCAGGCCAGAATGTGTCGTTGATGTTCTGCTTCTGCTTCTGCTTCCTCTACTACTTTTCGTTTACTTTATTATTATGGTAACTGCAGTTGGGGTAGTCTGTGCCTTTTGTGACTGATGATGACTCATCGCAGACAATGATAGCTTACCGCAGAGGGGGAAGAGGGAGAGTAAGTAAAAAAGAATATTATGAGTCAAATGTACTCGCTCGCACTTGTTTGTATTCCTGACGCTCTCCCCTTTTTCTACTTCTTCTTCATCTACCATTGAGAGATGCTTTTTCTTAATATAGCGCAAAAATCAATAACGGTCCTTTTGATGGCGCCGGAAAGCAGTCGACGAACACGAAGCTGATTTTGTGTATGAAGGAAAAGTTGTCTTTTTTTGTTGTAGTTTGTTTTTATTTTCTTGTTGCGCCTACAAAGTGCGTACATGCGCAGAAAAACCAACAAACATATACAACAAAAATAACACATCCTAATAATAAAGCATGTCTGTTTGAAGTAAGCACAAAATAAAAAGTATATCAATAAATAATAATAGAAATCTATAAAGTAAATGTATAATAAATTAAGTTTGTTAAATATAAACATTTATTTATTAGGAATATTTAACATTAATCTCAAGTATTCTAGAACCTATTATTAAGTTGTACATCCCAGATAAGGTTCCCCAATCATCCATCATAAATGAATATTCCCTTTTATCAAACATCAATCAGACAAATTAACCGAAAACTCTTACAACAAAATTATCAGTTAAAGTTTTCTGTCTGTGATTTGATTCGGGTGCAAAATAAAAAAAATCCACAAAAATGACTTGTCAAATAAAACAAACAATAATAAATAAGATTGTGTGGAATTAAATATTTCTTTGTTGTTTTCTTTGTTAACAACACAAAAAAGAAGCGAAAAACACCGAAAATAAAGGCCAACAAAATCGGATTTGAAACGCGCCAAAAAGCCGAAAGTAGACAACAAAATGGAGAGAAGAGAATTACGAGTTAAAAATACGGACGGGAAATCTAAGAGTGAGCGTGCTAAGTGGGAAGGGGTGGGGGACAGGGGGGGCGTTTAGGTGCTATAATTGCGCCAACGAAACAGGTGGCAATTTTTTGGTTAAGTCAAATTAGACAAATTTTGACGGCACGTTTGAAGACAACAGGAAATTGTGGTCATAATTCAAAAGAACATGTAACTTAAAGCATGAAACATGAAACATAAGAAAAAACATTAAAATTAATATCTTAGCCATTAGATAACAACTAAGCAGGTAGAATTTGCAGGTGGGTTTTGCCGTTAGCCATGATTCTTGCTGCTGCTGCTTGTTGTTAATGTTTTTTGTGTTTATTGGGTTACTTCATGCTGATGATCTTAAGTTATAAAATGTTGGCTTGTTAACCGAAATAGCCGCTGGCCATAACACACAATTGCCATTGTTCTGCTCTCTTTTATTTGGAGTGTATCTGGTTTTTCAAGTCAAAATGGGTCAAATGCCTGAATTTCAGATGAAGCCACAAAGATAACTGGCCATTTTGGCCATCTTACAATTGGATGCAGATTATTGTTATTGCCAGCTCTAACAAAATGTTAAATCATATTGTGCAAATCTACACAATGAGGTAAACAATGTGGCAACAATGAAACTAAAGCGCCACAAATTAGATTGGCTTACAAAATGTGCTTATTCTTTTTAGCCATGTAAAAAAAAGGAAAGAAAAAATGTAGATAAAAAAGTTTGGTGTGTTTTCCTGTTTTACAGGATATTCTCCGCGTACAGTTAACCTCACCGTTTTATGCAACTTGTCTAGCACATTGTTACGAGGTATCTTGAATGCAAGTCTAGGGTATCTATGCTGCGAGATATTGTATTTTCTGAAGTTCAATTCATGTATATAAGCAAAAAAAAAAAAATCGAACAGGGTATTTTTGCTGTGGGCATTCTTATTCTTATTTTGACATTGATAAATAAGCAATTCTCACAATTTGCATCCACTTTTCTAGGGTATCTCTGCTTCGTTCATTCTTATTCTTATTCATTGAGTTCTGTTTGCTGTTCGCATTGATTTTTCTCAAAACCGAGCGAAATATTTTTCATTATTTCTTTTATTTTCACTCACCGGCAGCGAGGAGCTTTTTATCTATTTTTGTTGTTGCTGTTGCAGTTGTTGTTGTTGTTGTTGCTGGTGTCGACTTCTGCCTGCGTGGCAATCGAAAGGAGTTCCACAGGAAGGAGCTGGCGGATGTGGCAGATTTGTGTTTTCCGCGTTGCACATCCATGTCGTGAGAAGTGCTGCTGCTGCTGCTTCTGCTGCACGAGGTGGCGGCAGCAGCTGTCAATTTTGTTGGTATCCTTGTGGCAGGCGGCAATTTGCCAGCTTGTCCAGCCGCATTATTGTTGTTGTTGTTAATGTGATGATTGAGCAACTGTTTGGCCGTTGCGTTGACCGGCTGCGTTGTTGCATAGATCGAATGCTGTGCGACGGCAGCATTGAGATTCTTGCCGTATTTCATATCGTTGGGATAGTCCTTGTAACTGTATTTCTTAGCCTGGGCATTTTTGTGATTTTTCAACATTTGACGCAATTCGTGAACGTCCGCGGCCGTTGGCAATGAATACGTCGACGTCGACGTCGATGTCGTTTTGCGGCTGCTGCTCGCATTCAAATTCTGTGCGGAGCCATAGAAGAGCGACACAAACTCATTCAAGCCCATTTTCCACACTCCGAGAGAGAGCAGCGAGAGCGCGAGAGAGAGCGAGGGAGAGAGGCGCAGGCGCAGGCGCAATAACTAGAATCAAATGCTTTTCAAACTGTAGTCCACACAAAAGTGTTATACACAGCAGCGCGACGCAACAGTCTTGTTCCTGCCAGTTCTCACTCTCTCTGTCTCCCTTCAACTAACACATACACGACGCAATAAAACAAACTAAGGCTCGGCGCAGAAAACGTCTGTTTGTTTGAAAGCGCGACGCGCGACTAACTTCAAGCCACAGGCGACGTCAGCGCCAAAAGTCGAAATAACGGCGCTCAAAGCATAACAACAACAACAACAAAATGTACAGCTTCAAAGCTTATGTAAAGAGAAATGCAAAAAACACAACAACAACAACAACAACAACAATAGCAAATAAAGCAAAAGCAAATATATAAAAATTGTAAGTGCTGCTATGAGGAAAAGTAGGTGGGGATATAAACCCAATTGAAATTGTGCAAAATAAAAAAGATAATAATAATAAAGAAATAGATTATTAGGCAAAGAAAAAAAGACAAAGCAACTGCCAAATGTTATCCAACAAAATGGCAAGAAATCTGACTTTGACTCGGAAATTGAAAGCTCGACTTGAGTAAGCTGAAATAATAACACATAAAAATGTACATTTGAACAACTCATCTAATCTCTCGAGCGGAAAGCGAACTTACAAATTTTTATATGCACCAGTGTTGTGGTGGGGTTATCGTTAATCGGTTAATAGGTTTCATTTTGATTGGAGCCAAGTTATATAGTTGCAAAGCTTCGTAATACGCTTATTCTCAATTAAAAACCAGAGAGAGCTTTACAGTTGGAGTGAGGAATTAGGAATACTCGGATGGCAGTCGAATGTCAGCTGATAACTGTTAACTGGCGCAAAGCTTATTACGATCCTCGATTATCGATTAATCGTTAATATAACTCTTTTTTATCGATCTAATGGTTATGTGTACCCCCAATTCGGTGAGTCTACCCCCAAAAATTGAGCTAGATATACGATTTTCCACCTGAGGGCGAGGCTAGGAAATAAATATGATGATCTTTTTAGTTCATCTTTGGAGATATATGATTTGATCGATTTACAACTATAGCACCCCAAATTGAACACTATGTCTGATGCGATCATTAACAAATATATATCTTAAGTTTCAAGTCTCTAGTTTTACACAGCCAACATACTATTCTAACTATCTTTTCTGTGCTTAATTTAATAAATATTTAAATATCTAAATACCTTTCGTATCAGACTGTTAGTTTTTCAAGCAGTCAATCAAAAAATAGATAAAAAACACTTTTAATCTTAGGATCAACGTAAAAGACAAGAAACTGGAAACTGGAAACAAAGCCAATTTTTGTTGCAATTTGATTGTGGTTTGAGGAAGAAGAATTAAATGGCTAATAGTTAATTAACGGCAGAGATATGCGCATAGATATAATTGTAATTATGCTTTTCACTTGACGGGCAACGACAACAACAACAAACAACAGCAAAAACAATGTACTTTGGCCATTTCCCCCTTTCGCTGGTTTCTCGCTTGTGGCTTATATGGCAAGAGAGAAAAAGGTTGGCTGTAATTGTAATTGTAGACATTGTCATTTTGCAAAGTCGTCGCCGTGACTTTCGCGTCACACTTGGCCAACAATGGCAACGGGGTGGCAACGGGCTGGCTGCGGAGGAGGGTTGGTGCGGCGGCAGATAGACAAGCGCAGTCAGCCAGCAGTTGTGTTTGGGCCTGGCCAATGACTGACAAAAAGAAAAGATACAAAACTTAAAATTAGAACAGAGCTGCTCATTAAAAGCCATGTTCCAGTTTTAGGCCAAGTTAAGAGAATCGTTTCATTAGGGGAAACCGAAAAGAAAAAACACTTTTACTGCAATTATTCACATAACTCTGCTGCAAGCAAATAAAATGGATTTGCATGCAATTCCCAGCTTTGAAAAATGATTAACCCAATTTGTTATATATATATATATAAATTGGTTAAAATATGATTGCACAATTACCAGAAGCAAGTAATAAGCAAATTGTGAAACACAAAAAGTCGAAGCGAAGCTGCTCTAAGTCAAATGAAATATTCATTTAAGTGCCGAAAATAAGTGAAATAATTTGAAAAAAATTTATGAATAATCTGAGCAATCTGCATGGGAAGTGAAAAGTGTTTTTGAAAAATTGAAATCGAATCGATTTAAGAAGTCAGTTTCTAAGAAGTTTAAAACAAGTTGAAAAGTCAACAAATAAATGCAGAACAAGTAAGTGGATGCTCTGAAACCAAGTCATAACCCAGCAAGTTTTGTAGGTCTGAGATATTGAAAACTGATTTGGTATATTATATATAATTGCTATATCCATTCATATATTCTTCTTAAAATGATCAATAACATAAAGATAAATGTGCCAGAATGGTGTTATTATTGTTATCGATAATCGAAACGCTGCAAGTTATCGATCATACAAGATCAACTTTAACTGCTCTATATTTGATTTATTTGAAGTGCTTAACTTATCTCTAGTCTCGGAAATCGACGTTCTCACACAGACGCATATATATATATATATATGTCTAAGTC
This sequence comes from Drosophila nr. medialis 2 BK-2023a, assembly GCA_035044325.1. NCBI lineage: Eukaryota > Metazoa > Arthropoda > Insecta > Diptera > Drosophilidae > Drosophila > Drosophila nr. medialis 2 BK-2023a. The sequence goes on from JAWNMH010000394.1 coordinate 2,694,299, forward strand.
TAAGTCTGTTGCATACCACATCTAATAAACCAACTGAGATCATCTCTCTCTCTCTCACTCTCGGACAAAAAAAGACAGCTTCAAACATCATTATAAAGTCGTAAGACCCATACTATGTATATGTCAGCATAGACACGAATAGCGTGCCGGATATATTTGATATTTCTATATTTACATACATATATATGTTATACGTTCGCATGTGATTGTGACTGCGATTGCAAATTGAAAGTATCACACAGGAAATGTGCCTTTTTTTATATATAAGATACAATTTGACAATAGTTGAAATCATTTTTGAAAGTGTCCAAAATTGCTTAAATTATTACATCTCTCCCCCCACCCCCACCCCCTGCTGCTTCAACTATTTGTTGATATCGTACTTTAAAGTTGACTTGGCAATTTTCCCACCATTTTTTTTGTTGTGTCTTTAAGTTAAAAAAGATATTAAAAATGATTGCCATATCTGGCGCAGTTCTCACGCTGTCCCATCAAATATTCAAAAATTCAATTACACAAATCTCGCCACCCTCCCCTCTCCACCCCCTTGACACCTCCACGCGCTTTAGTTTGCTAAGCAATTTATGCAATCGGTTTTTTGGGTTTGTTTTTTGGCTTTTACATCTTTGGCCAAGTTTTTTTTTTGTTGTGTGCAAATCAAAAAATAAACAAAAACAAAATTTGCAAATTTTTTTGTATTTATTTTTATTTGTCATGCCAATTTGGCTTGTGCAATAAATTGCTGATTTCTTAGTTTGCTTAAATGGCACAGATAAAAAATAAAAAAAAAACTCAGCAATATTTGCAGCAATATTGATTAATGTGTAAACTGTTTAATTGACTTTTACACTTGTAACTTCATTTTGTGTGTGTGTGTGTGACACACTTTTTGAGGCACGCTGACGAAGAGAAAACATTTTAATCGACTTTTTTTTATTGCAGAAAAACAAATAATCAAAAAAAAAAAAAAAGTGTAAGCAAACAGGAAATAAAAGTGAGTAGAAAAAGTAAATGAAATTGTAGAAATGATCAGAAGTGAAGATCAAGAAAGAATAGCTAAATTGCATACGCTTGCAGATCAAAGTCATTTGACCATAAGTAAAGTCAATGGACCAAAGTGCGAATGTAATTTTACGACGATTAACGATAACGATAACGATTATACGATATGTGCTGTGTGGGTGGTTTATTGGTTGTCTTTTTTTACTGTTACGCATGACGAGCAAAATGGAAAAAGTAAAAGTTAATAAAAAGACGAAGATGAAGAGGAAGATGCGTGTTGCGGTTGCAGCTTTTCTTCTACTATTTGTCGGTCATTAACTTTTTTTGCCATAATTTGCAAATGATGAGCTTGAGGCGAGTGTGGGTAAGCGAGAGGCAGGGAAGGGGATGGGGGTGTGGGGTTGGCTGAGCTCAGTTCGAATTGGGGAGCGACAAATGTTTTGACATCGCATTCATCAATTAATCGAATGAAAGCGTGAAAAATGGCCATAAAACATGAAGAGACCCACAACGAAATCAATGAACTTCTCTGCTTGTATTTGTGCGTGTGTGTCTGTCTGTCTGTGTGTGTGTGTGTGTAAGTGAAAATGAGATAAAAATTAAACGGGTAACAAACAGGCAAAAATAGTTGGCGTGCTCCAAAGTTGTGCTTCTTTTGATTTTTCTTTATTAATGACACAATTAAATTAAGTGACAACTTAATTGAAAGCATGTCGCTTTTGGTGTGGAAAGCCATAAATAACTGTTTGCCTATCAAGCAGTGCAAGCAGTTTACTCCGTGTTAGTGTTGGTCAACGTCGGGAAGATGATTGAGATTAACAAAACAATTTGCTATTGCTGCTTAATCTAAGTTAGTTTATATATAAAATATAAATTAATCAATCTAGATCTAGATCAGACAATGGAATAATTATTTATCAAAGTTTTATTTCATGTAGCACAACAACAACAACAACAAAATATTTAACAACATTTTATCTGCCAGGCATTACTCTTAGCCAAAACTTTTCGCAACCTCTTCCATCTGGAAGAATTTGCCAACAAATCGTTGTTTAAACTGTTTCCATTTGGGTTTCAATTGCTCTTTGGCTAATTAGTGTGGTTGGGTTGCTGCACTCGCTAAGCAGCGCATTACTCATGTGGTTTGGGCACCCGCGAAAGTCAAGGCTAAAAAACATTAAGCAAACAATTTAACTTCAATAGACCAAAACAAGGCACAAGTGCAACTAGCCAGGCCCAAATGGCCACAGAGAGGGGTGCAAAGGGGAGGCTTGGGCAAATGCTGACCCCCTTCCTCCCCCCCAGAGAAACAGTTATATGTGTAGTACACATGAAAAGTGCACACAACTCGTTGAACATCAAAGAGTCGAGCGCGGCGAAATGGCAACGTGCCACTTTGTGGCACATAAACAACTTGGTGACTTTCGTGTGTGGCGTGGGGTGGGGTGTGAAAGAGGTGTGGGGAGAGGGCAGTGGCACGTCTGCTGCTGCTGTGCTTTGGGACACGAGTAGCCAGCGGATTTTGTGGAATATAAAGTACGCCAGATTTATGAGTAATGAGAAAAGTGATAAAAGTTGAAATTTGGCTTTGCTTAAAATAATAAAAAAGTATCTACTATTAAGAAAAATATTGCTTGGAATAAGAACAAACAAAATAGTTGCCAAACATATTCTTTAAATTAAGTTTTTCAATACAAATCAAATTTCGATTGTGATAATTATGAACAGAAATCCAAAAAGTATTTTTTAACAAGTTTCCCCTAAAAACGCATGTTAAAATCTTTATAAAAAAAATCATAAAAAGTTAATAGGTAAAAACTCAGTGGAGAAGACTTGAAATTAACAAAAGACTTTAAGCCAAGATACATTTTTAGAGTTAGAATATAATTTGAAATGAGAATATTTTGCGAATATTAAATATAGTTTTGAGCATTGTAAATGAAATGTAGATTTTTACTACGTAATACTTTTAGTTCCCCAAACATATATATATTTAACTTTTTATTACACACAACTCGATTGAATCACACAATTTCGTGCCTCAACTTTTGCCATTGAAAATTCTTCGCTTCGGCTGCGGCACGTTACTTGGAAACAGGTGTCGCCGTAAGAATATTATAGTCGAGAGAGCTCGACTAGCAGATGCCCTGAACCCAAAACTGTTGAACCTGGCTATATAGATCCGGTCTTTAATGTTAATCAGGAATATATAAATATATATATATATATATATATAGTTTATTAAGTCAGCGAAACTTTTGCACAACCGAATTTGAACCTTTTTAAGCCCTTAAAATACATATAAATTGTGCTGAGGCAAGTAATATTTATGCCACACGCAACAAATGTGGTGGCAAGTAGGTAAGTTAAGCTGTTGCATGCCCCCAAACACTAATTAAACGCATTAGTATTAATGAGAAAAGTTGCGCGACTCCAAAGTCAAAAAACTTGCAAAAGACCCAAAAATAGACCCAGGAGCTTAGTTTGAGTGTGTGTGTGACTGTGTGTGTGACTGTGTGTGTGTGTGTGTGCGAGTGTTGTGCGTGTTTGGGCCAAAAGTTGATTAGCCGTTTGCGCAACTGTAGCAAATGTTTCTGGCAGTTTGTTGTCGGTCAGCAAAAACCGCTCAATCAGTTGTCAAACAAAAGTCAAAATTGGCTTTTGGCCTTTTGGTTTTTTAGCCATTTGCGTTGCTTTCACAAAATTGTCTCGAAATCAAATTGGAAAACAATTGAAATACGCTTTCAACTCAAAACGAATTTCAGCTTTTGGTTTTTTGAATGTAATTTAATAAAAAAAACTTACCCTTTGAAATATCAGCCGACAAAGTTTTTGTGTCATTTTTATTGTTTATAATTGTTGTTGCTGTTGCAAGTGTTGCAATTGTTGCATTAATTTTGGTTGCCTTTTGTGGAGCTGTTGCCTTTGCTGGGACAGATCCTTTGCTCGCAGAGCCATTTATTTCCAGGCGTTTCTCTGCAAAGGGAGAAGAGAGAGAGAGAGAGAGAGAATTAGAGAATTGTAGTTTTGAGTAGCATGATTATTTATTGGCGTGTCCGAAACGGAACTGGAACAGCAACTTTATCAACTAAAATTGAGAAACGAAACTGAAATACAAAATTTGCTGAAGAAACAGTTACAGAAACCGTTATTTTGTAAGAAAAAGATTTGGAATCGAACTCATCACATTATTCGCAAGTTTTAGAATAAACTTACTGGATAAATATTAAAAATGATATAAGTATTCAAAGCAGTAAAACTATTTATGGTTTTCAATCATTCTTTTTTCCCATTCCGTATATATATTTTTTTATTTTTAAGGTTTCTTTTAAAAAGCTAAAAAAAAAAATTTGTGGGTTTTTGGAGGTCTGAAGCAAAATCGTTTATCAATTCTCCACCCATTCCACATCAAAACAAAAATCACATCTCATTTACCACCCAAAAATCGTTGCATATTTTGAGGCGGCCACACAAAATTGGCATAAAAACAGCTGTAAACCAAAACTAATCAAATTTGGCTAACAAAATAAATTGTTTATGCTTAAGTCAATTTCTCAGAGCACTCACGATTGGCATTCGATTTGCATTTGTACCACTTAACGGTCTTTCCAAAAATTTCTTTACAAACGTCCATTTTCTTAACACATAATAAAAAACACACACATTTTGTGGGGAAAAAAAAATAATGTATTATTGTGAGTAATTACAGTTGCTACAAAGCCTGCTCTGAATTGTGCTACATTTTCGACAGTTTTCTTTATTTATTAATTTTTTTTTTTTCGGTTTTTTGTTACCTGCCTATCAAAGCAGTGGCAGGGAGCGCAGCAACGAATAAAGCAGAGCACGAAATTTGAAATAAACCAGTTTTCGAGAGTTTTAAGAACACAACTCACATAAAAAATACAAATAAATAAAGAAATAAACACCTGCTGCTGCTCGCTGTGCAGGTGAAGTGGAGGGAAGGGGCAAGCATTGCATGCCAGTTGCAAGCAGTGCAGCATTTTTTGTAGCTGCAGCATGTTGACAATCAGCAATAAACACTTGTAACGGAGTAGGCATGTTGCTAACTGACCTGTGTTGACAGGGCTCAATTTAGGCTTAAGAGAGTCCAGTCAGCAATGAGCAAACAAGCAGGCAGTGCAAGATGTTGCTAAGAGATCAGCAGGCAAATTAGTGCTTAAGAGAGAACTTAGTAATAAGAGACAGCTTAAGACAATGCAATCGAACGCTAAAATTATGAACAAACGAACGAAAGAGCGTAAACAAATAAATTAATGCTGCCAGCAAGCAGTTGAGAGTGTTAAGCAAGCAGTGCACTTGTTGAAGCAACATAAGTGACGCTCAAGCAGCTGATCGACAGCGCATTTAAGAGAGCCGCTGCTCTCTTTGCTCCTCCAAATAATTAGCATAATTCACTTTGATTTGCTGAAAAGTAAGAGAGAGTGGGGGGGAGAAGTTGTAGCTGGAACTGCTGCTGCTGCTACTGCTGACCTCACTTGCCTCTCTGCTGCGATTATCTCGTTGATTTTTTTTTTTCGTATTGTTTTAGTTAATTTGCGAGTGCACAACAAAAAAAAAAGTTGTCGCGCTTTTTTTATTTGTCGTTGTTGTTGTTGTTCAATGCTAACCGCAAGTAGCTAAAAGAAGCAGAGACAAAGAGAGGTGTAGAGATAGGGGAGAAGGAGGGAGAGGAGGAGGAAAGCACAAGCCAGAAGCCATAAATGGCTAGTACAAGTCTAGGCCGCAAATGTGCAGCAACAATAACAACAACAGCAACAAGACGCCAAAAACAGAAATAAACAAAAGAAAAAAATAAAGAAAACAAAACAGAAGATAAAAAAACAACATAAACAGGGAGAAGTTGTGGCAATGTTGCGGCCAATGTCGGCGCTTAAAAAGGCAGCTGCCAAGGCTAACAACAAGTTAAGGCAAAGTGGCCAAGTGGCAAAGATAAAGAGAGACAGAGACAGCAAGAGGGCATGGGCATCCTTGTTGCAATCAGTTCGCCGCACTCATAACTGATAAGCAATTAGCTAATGCTCAATTATAACCGGATCTACACGGCTGTGATCTCAACTGCAACTGCAACTGCAACTGCCACTAAAACTTAAACACAACTGCAACTGCAAAAGTGTTGACAAAGTAAGCCGCCTTTCATCAAGTCAACAGCAAAGAGCAGATAATACGTGGGCCAATTCAGAGGCACGATTTAACCTACGCGCATTTGTATCAATATTATTATTTATTTGTTTTATTATTATGTTTGTGCAGCGACTTGAATACTGAGCAGTTTAGTTGCAAGAATTACATTACGATTGCCACAAGACGGCGCCTTAAAAAGCCGCCAAAAGACAACGGCTAAAAGAAGCAGAAGAATAGCGTGCAACATTCCACCGATTGGCTCAACACGAAGCCAAAGGCAATAAGAAGAGAAGAGTATAGAAGAGAGAGGAGGAGGAGCAGGCGAAACTGCATCTGCATTGATGTACAGTTTTTGGGCGCATCTTCACAAGCAAGCATCGGTGGTTCAGTGGTAGAATGCTCGCCTGCCACGCGGGCGGCCCGGGTTCGATTCCCGGCCGATGCAAAATACCTTTTTTGTTTTTTTATTTCACTCATTTAAAGTTGAGATTTATATTGGCGAACGCTGCAAAAAGCAGAGGAGAAATAGTTAAAAAGAGGCCACTGCGTGTTGTCCAAGTTAAACAATAGGCCGAAAATGGCTGCTCGCTTGGGAATTGTGTTTGCATACATGCAAAACACGTTTGCAACAAAGGTTTTCCTTTTCTTTGGGTATTCGTGTGCAAACAACTGGAAAAACATGGGCGATAGTGCGAGTAAATTAAATTTAGTCTGCCGCATTGCTTTTGGTTGGGCTGTTGTTGTGGTTGTTGTTGTTGTTGTTGCTTGTGGACAATAAAAATAGAATGTCCATGCAGGGGCGAACAATAACAGGGGAGGGGGTGAGCAGGACAGGGGAGGGGAGCTTGTGTACCGGCGACTTAGTGCGACAATATTTGAGCAATTTAGTCTCGGTGAGTGAAATGCAAATTCGCCCATTTAAAGTAATTTGTGCACAACGCACACAAAAGACGACGAATTAAGAAAATTAAATTCAAAAATACGAAAAAAAAAAAAAAAAAAAAACTATTTTGCATCGGCCGGGAATCGAACCCGGGCCGCCCGCGTGGCAGGCGAGCATTCTACCACTGAACCACCGATGCTCGTGCCGCGATCCACGCAAAAGAGCCAAAAGACGTTTTCAGTGTTGAAACCGGAAAACGGCGCCCAAAAACAGTTGCAACTGGATTTCTTGCTTGTGTAAATCAAATCAATATCAGCTGATAAAGAAATGAAAGCACTCAAAAATCCAAATATATATATATATATATATATATATTAAAAAACAGACGAGCGATAATGTAGTTATGGATTATGCAACGCCAGATTGCCAAGTAAAAAATGGGGGGAAATATGTTAAGTAAGAAAGCATGAAATGAAGGGTTGCCAATTGAACTGAATACTTTCGACCAGATGGATATATAGATGTGTGAAAGATATATATAATTGGACTACGTACACTTATTTGGACTCAAATGAAAGATAGAAAATGGTTTGCAGTATTGCAGTATTAGTGGGAAAAACCATAGAGGAATTTATCGATTTGAGAAAATTCAAATAAAAGTCAAACTAATTAAAATTCATGAAATGGCAAAAACCAAATACTTCGCTTTGAGGAAAAGCCTCGAAAGTAGCTGGCAAAAAAGATGCAAAACGAAGGCAAATAGAGAAACGTGGAACTAAATCAATCTACGTCACATCAATCTTAATCGAGTCAAACATGTGGCTACACTTGAAAAAGTGTCGCATAACGAATATACACTTGGAAAAACAACACGCAAACACTCTATGAATGCCCTTTTCTGCTTCTTCTTTTGCGGCAGTCACTTAAATTGCGCAATCGTTTCTGCCCCGGTGTGTGATGATGGCATTTGTATACTTTTTTGGGGTCATCACCTCTAATGATTTGCTCAAACTAAGCAATTGAGTTTTTGGGGGCGCACACGCACAGTGGGGGGCGTGGCTAATGGCACATAACTGCGAATTGGCCCAGAAAGTTGAGGATTGAAATCTGACAAACCGAAAACCCAAATCTGTGTGCGAGTGCAAAAACTAAATTGCGCCACAAGCTGACTCACTGGCCAAGAGTGACTCAGTGCAGCTGAAGGAGTGCGAAAGATACACAGATACATTTGGCAGGCGCAGATAAAGATACATATATATGTATATATATACAGACCCCCATCAAAGTTGTCAATGGCAGCTGCTGATGCGTTTGTGCTTTGCTTGAAAACTTCAAGGCGAATTTTTGTTGACGCTTTTTGAGGGAGTGGACTCTAAATTTATCCGGATAGCGAAAGCCGCTGATGTCAGTCACAAGTATCCAAAATATGAATGCCTTCATCGCTGGGTGTATTATTGTGTCACACAAGATGAACTAATAAATTATAATCACTGTGGATCATCATCAGCATCAACAGTTGACTTGCTGGCGTTGTTTTGTTATTCTCTGGATATCTCTGATGTATCTCATCCATTTATCATCTAGTTGCTAAAAGCCAAGCAACTTTTTTGTTTTGCTTATCTTTTATAGTTGCGAAAAACATAATAAAAGCAAAGCTTTCGCTCTAAATGTTTTCGAGCGTGCCTTTTTTTATAATTTGTAAGGTTAACAAAAGTTTAAAAAAAAAAAAACTGCCCAAAATTGATTTAGTAAGGGTATTCATGAAATTTCTGTAACCCAAAGTTAGTTCTGTTCGTATTTATTGGTTTTTTGACCATGTTATCTGGGGGACACTGTATTTGATAACTTTTGTGTATAACCCAAAGTTTAGCTGCTTGTAAGAGTATAAAATCGTCGACAAACCCAAGTTAATTCGGCTCTTTCTGATTATATTCTTTGAGCAAGACACATCTTTAGCAGCTGTCAACTGATAAATTAGTTTTCAAATTTGAAAACGTGCAAAAACTTCATAATAATAATCAGTGCACACTTTGAGATAGACTTCCATTTGAAAGCTATAGAACATCTGCAGAATAGCGACAATCTGCTGAAACCTTCAACGCATCGCATAAGAAGAGCTTGACTTCTTGTTGAGACTAAAGATTTGCCGCACACACACACACACACATATCTAAGCCACTTTTGGATATTTGTATAATATCTATGTTTGGGTAGACTTACGTGTTGCGATTGGTGTTGGTGTCGTGGATTTGTTGCGCGTCGATTGTCCCTTTGTGGTCTGCTGGGTCTTCGGCGGCGGTCCCAGATCCGTTGGCGATATGCTCAAATTGCGAACATCTCGCTTCTTGGCTGCTCCTGCAAAGAGAGAGACGACAAACCATGAGTATGTGTGAAATATTCACGCATATTTACATGTAATCGATATAGACACACTCACACACATATATATATATATATACACATATAGCATAATTTATGCGTAAACACGTCGGCTTTCGTTTTGAGCAGCATTTCCATTTAATAACTCAAACACAAATGCCGCCAAAGCACTTTACAGCGTATAGTGTTCCCCCTCCTTCATTTGGCACAGTTGGGGTGAGGGGCATTCCCGCTATTTGCATTTCAATGTTTGTCGATTAAAACAAAGCATTTACACATAATTGAAGTAACTCCCGTTTGCCCCTCTGTCCCGCTCCCCCCCAGCATCAGCAAAAAAAAAACAAAAAGGGGTTGAAATTATTTGATATTATGCGAGTGCATGCAGCAGACGCCAGGGGGCGCTTTATTACTACAAACATAATGGACACAAGCACATTATGATATCCAGAGACTTACAACATGGGGCACAGTTGTGTACACTGCAGATATCACGCAGATAAAGTAGCCCCCTTTTTAAGTGGTTCCCAGCTTGAAAGTTTTTTTTTTTCATTTTTTGTGACTTTAAATTGAATAAATGCTGTTGCTTTAAAGAACATACTTGCGACCCCATAAAGCATTTACGTATATAGATGTGAGAATGTGAGCGTTGAGTTAATGTCGGTCCTAAGGGTCCGTCCTTGTCCTTGTTCCCATGTGAACTCATCTTTTAGTGAAGCTGTTGTGATGAAACTTAGTAAGGCCACTCCCTTTGGCTGCAGATAGCATGTAGTACGAATCGAACAACTATATCTTCTATATATCGACTTTATTTACGATCGATATGCATTTTTAAATGAAACAATATTCTGCTTTATAGAACGTTGTCAAAGTTGACAGTTGTTTATATTTTTACAGGAAATCCCTTTTTAAACGCTGAACATTCGATACACTCGATACATTCAATACATTCGATACATTCGATACACTCGATACATTCGATACATTCGATACACTCGATACATTCGATACGTTCCCAGGTGCTTTTTTTCTGTCTCTCAGCTCCTGCGAGTGTCATAAAAAATGAGAGTCTATAAGAGGGAAATTTATCATTGCCACTAAAACCTGTACTTCAATCGATTTCATAAATTGAACAGCTGGTTCTTGAACAAGTCTATAAAATGTTAACATCTGATAACAAGGATTAAGCGCTGCAAGTTTATTGATTACAAAATATGTATTTTATAAATTTGATGGAATATTTCATTTAAACTGGATATCGACTAGCCCAGAACAACTGCTGGTCTAGAACGCGTGTTCTGTTTTGTTTCTGGTTAATTGTTGTTGCACATGCATTAGTTGCTGTTGCAGCAACGTGGTGTTGCACGATGTCTGCATACAGTGGCGCTGCAACAATAACTGCAACATGAGCAACAACAATAAAAAAAAACGCTTCGCACAGCTGCATGAAAAATGTAATAAATTTTATTTTTAGCTGTCGGCTAATTGCACTGGACTCTGCTCCACTCGGTCGCCGGGGCAACCACAATGTAAAGTTGCACGTGGCGGCTGCTGTGTGTGTGTGTGTTTGTTGCTAGTTTTATCTGCGTGCGAAATGTCCGCACACTGTTCCGGCCTCCCCTGCGCCACCCTCAAATATCTAAGTCACATAATCCCATTGCAGCTTATCAAAAAAAATTAGCAAAAAAGAAAAAAAAAACTTTTTTTTTTGTCATGACGACAAAGTTGCCTGCTAAATATTATTACAGTTACACAGACAGTGGGAATTATATTATTTTTCATCTATTTTTTTGCTCCTAGCGAGGGGCTTTATAAAACATTGCCCATTAGGAGGAAATGAAGCTCAGCCTGAACCACAGCAGGCAAATGAGTTTATTTGAGGGAAATGTATTTTTTTTCTTTTCTTTTTTTAAACTTGCCCCACAAGTGCACAAAGTTTTGAAGCTCGGGCACATTTGAATTGGATTAAACAACAGATATTGAGTTTCAGTGGGCACATAAAAAATGCCATTAAGTGCTTCATAAAAATGTTGCAATTAATTGTTAAGTATACTTTAGTTTGAGAGGCGAGGCTGAAGATCTGTGGGAAATCCACAAGTTGGCACACAATATACACAATTTTGCAGCTTATCCGACCTAATCATCAGCTTGACAAAAATTTTACTTCTTTTTTGTGTTTTTGATGATTCGCAAAAGTTTATTTTTGTATAAATAAAGTATAATTTGAGCAAGTTTCCCACATATGCAAAACGTGTGAATTTTGCGGCAAAATATGCCAATCATCGCTGGCTTAAATAACAATTCATATTTAATTCTCAATGGGTGTGTGTTTGTGTGTGTGAGTGTGTGTGTGAATGTGCATGTGTGTTTTTGTGTGTGCGAGTGTGTGTGTGTGTTTTTGTGTGTGTATAATTGTGTGTATTTTCACAATCCAGTGGGATTTAAATCAGTTGACAGTTGAAGTACGTTACGTAGCACTCACCTTTTGTCAGGTTCTTCGAGCTGCGCTTGCCAAAGCTGCCGAATCTCTCGCGATCGATCATTTGGCTGTGTATATATCGCTCGGAATACGAACGCGACAATTTCTCCTTGGAGCTATGTGCACCCATTTTGTGGCAGCTACAGGGTATCTGTTTTACTGGCAACTATATTTAATCTCCTTGCATCAATATCTGTTCTGTTGTGGTCTCACTTTTACACACACATGCACAAACCGAGATGGGCAGCGAGAGAAGATTCTCCTTCTCACTCACTCACTCACTTTCTCTCTCCTTTCATTTGTTGTCGTTTCTTCATTTACAAATTTTGATTATAGTTAAAATTTTATTGTTATTATTGTTATTTATTATTTTTTTTATTTTTCTTTAATTGCATATTTTATTCAAGTTTTATTCAACTTTGGCATTTGTCATTTTAATTGCTCGAAATTCTCAATTCTATTTCGACTGCAATTAAGATTTCAAATTTATTCGTTTCGCATTTTAAGACTATTAATTGCTCAATAACCGATTCAATTAGCCGCCCCATTTAATGGCCAAGAGCTCACTCAAGCTGAAAAACGAAAGGCAACAAATTGGGACTAATTGGGGTATACTGAATTTCTGTGAGACTATAATACAAGAAGCTATAGTAGCGATGTATGCAGGTTCTGTGGAAGCGCGGAGAGATCCTCAATGCACATCCTAGCCGAATGCGTCGCCTTAACTTGGAAACGATGCAGCATCCTAGGGAAGCATGTCATGAGGCCCAAGGACAGAGAAACGTTCACCCCAACAAAGATTCTAGCAGGAGCTGGGTTTGATGGAGGAGCTGTAGGCTCAGAAGGGGGTTATAGGCCGCAGTGCTGGTTCCCCAATAATAATACAAGAAGTATATAAATAATATATATATATCCATTATAGTACATTTGCTATATCTATATATATATATATATAATATATATACTCACTTATATTTGATTTAACTATCCTACAAATTTCATAGCTACTACAGGGTATCCATTAGTCTCCCAAACCAAAGCATATTTAACAGTTAATTATAATATTTTTTATGAAGCATTTAATGGCATTTTTGAAGTGGCCAAGGAAACTGAATATCTCTTGTATAAATTCCCCCCTTCAGATTGTGTGAAAAGGCAAACAAATAATATATATATTTTTGGAATAAGGCTAAGAAAAACAAATTTCCCACTTAAAAAGGGGAAAGGGAAGGGTAAGGAATTTCGCAAGGCAAGACAACAAATGTCGTGTGAGTTCGTCTCTTGATAAATTGCCTCCGCTGAGATGAGACGACCTCAATTTTAACACGTAGACAACTCGTCGCTCACAGCAGTTGCTGTTGTTGTTGTTGTTGTGTGGCAGGTGCAGCCCCAAAACAAAGAAGAAACTATTGCAACAGGCAGAAACCGAAATAAATCTTGGAGTGAATGAATATAGCAGTTGTGAGGCAGTGTTTGTGCCTGCCTGCCTGCCGTTGACAGCACTTGAATGTCATCATAACTTATTAGCCAATTTGGAAAGGAGCGAAACAAGTGAAATGAGTTGACAAATTGTGCTCGCAACCATTTGAAGCACAACAACAACAACAACAACAAAAGTACCCACTAATAATTTCCCATTCAACGTAACAAAAAGTGGGAAATTCATGGCTGCAACGTGTGGCAGCACAGCAGGCGTAGCGCAGCCTCATTGCTATTTATAGTTGGGGTTGCGCCTCTTTATAGCTAGTGGATATTTAGTGGAACTGGGCGGGAGGGTGATACGAAGTGGTTTTTGAATTTAATTATTGATATTTTATATATATATATATTACAAAGGAAATTAATGCTGACAATCAAATATCTAGATCACAAGAAAACGCGCAAAATTGAAAGACAAAGCAAATCACATAGCAATTAATTGCTTGAGCAACCCTCGCAGCGTTGCGGCAGCCCTGTAAATGTCACTTGGCCGAACCAGAGAACTATAATTAACCACATAATGTGTGCTCAGGTATTCCCAAATCGGAGTCAAGACTCAACCAAATGCTATGTGTGGATATGTATGTGGCAGGGATGGTGTGAGGAGGGAGCAACCGGAGGTGGAGCATAATAGCAACGAACAGGTCTAAATTTGGCGTTAGTCAATTGGAAAACTTGAGAGCATAATTCACATGCTTGCCACATGATTCGGAACAACAACAACAACACAAGCAACAGCAACAACTGACAGCTTCTTCAAATGCCGGAAGTAGATATTTCCACAACCAACAGCGGAAGTTGTGTGGCCAAGCTCAAGGGCATTTCCTAACTGATGTTGTCGATGTTGTAGTTGTGGTGGTTGTTGTTGTTGTTGTTGTTGTCATTAATCAGCGTCTCGCTTCTGCCTGATCAGAGGAGTTTGTGGCAAGTGCTGCGGGGCCCCATTTAATTTGATATGCAAAAATTGAATTGGACTTTTAATTAAATGCTGTTCGCTCGCGTGGGTCAGCAGTTTTTCCCCATTTCCCAGCAGCCGCAGCAGCAGCAGATGAAGAAAAACAGCAACTGCAGACAGGCATGCAAAACCAATTAAGTGAGCAGACAGCGCGGGGTGCTGTGGGTGGGGGTGGGGAAGGGGGCAGACAAAAGGGGAGCAGGACTCAGGTGAGCATAAATGTGCATAATTCAGGACGCCGGAAAAGCAAAGTGGAAAGTGGAAAAGCCGCGCTGAGCACCAAATTACACACAAAAAGTGTAGCAAAAGCAGTTAATTGAGCAGAAAGAGAAGAAGCAGAAGAAGAAAAAGCAGAAGCAGAAGCAGAAGCAGAACAGGAAATGAAGGAGTCTATAAATAAAGCAGTACTAATTGAGAAAAAGATGCCCAAATGAATTAAAAACAACAATTTTAACCGCAAGACCTGCCCAAGACCTGCCTGAGATCTGACAATCTTCAGTGTTACTTTCTTCGATTTCAGAAGATTAATGTAAAATAGTTCAAAGGCATTTCTTTTACGTGTTGCCAAAGTTCTCCTAAAAAAAACCCAATTTACTTGTCAGGTTTCTGGCAGAAGTTAATATGCAGAGACCATAAATAAAACGAGAGAGAAGCATTAGATAATGATCAGTTTTCGACACGCCCAATCCAATATATACATATATATATATGTGCTGTATCTCTCAACTTGAGCTTCAGCCAAGCTAGTTCAAATTGTTGTTTAAATTAATATCAACTCTATTCTATATATATATATTTCATCTTGGATTGGAATGTCGAAGACTGATCACTATATATATATCTGAGTTTGAGATCTGTTTTGCTGTCAAACTGTCATAATTGTTCATTTTAATTCTCAATATATCAACAAAAAACACGCCATGAATATTCGTTATGTTTATCCTGTAAATGTTAATAATCGATTACAAAATAATAATCGATTTAAGCCTCTTCAAAAATACCTCCTCAAAAATACTTTTCAATTCAATTAGTATTTCATTTTTATTATCATATATTCATATTATTATTTATTTCTCATCTGCCTATTTCGCAAAAGCTTTTCATCTATATAAATTTACAGTTTTCCATTTTCCAATTTACTTAAATGATGCTGAAATGATGTGGCCAAAAGTGCTTGCAATTTAACTGACTTGTTTTTGCCACTTAAATATAAGACATTAAGAGGCATGCAACCTCTTTATAGTGCCCGTAAATATGGCAATAAATGTTGGTAGCGTGATTTTCCAATTGATTTGGCTCGTAAAATGATACTGTTCGTCTGAGGCGAGACCGAAACACAATTTGTTGATCGAGGCGAACTTCGGGCAGTGGATCTGAGCCATCAACTAATTGAATGAAAAACCGTCAACAAAGCGAATGGAGGAGTTCAATGCACTCACTGAACTCAACGCAAATGAATGAAATAAAGCAGTTTTTATATTTTTTATATTTTCTTTTATTAAACATAAAAAAAAACGCAGAGAAGTCATTAAAAGGGCAGAGGAGCAGTTGAACAACTTCTCGACTGGACCGTACCGGACCAGGCCCTAGCCAATTACCAACTAGACACATTCAAACATATATTTGCACATGTTTCGTTGATGTGACTAATCGTTATTTATTTTATTACTTCGCATTACTTCAATTCCTGTAAATGTAAAATGCGCCAAGGGAAAAGTCTGGCTACGTTTTCCACAACTCAAATGATGTCATTGAAATATTCTTTTTTATTTTTTGGTTTTTTTCTTTTTTTCTTGTTCCCCAATTTGCTCCAGTGAATTTCACAAAAACTGCGCAGGGCCAAGTCAAAATTAGATGTTTGACACAGATTTGTGTGTATTTAATGCCCTGTAAACACTTAAGAGCGCGTAGGGTATAAGCGACTGGGCTGTATAAGAAATTTAGTGATGTAAGAAAAGAAATATATATAGATATATACATTAATATCCAGCTCGATGACAAAGAGTTGAAACTGCTTACAAAGTGAAAATGCTTTGTATTTATTTACGGATGATCTGTAATTATACTCTGTAAGGTTAAAAGAGGGTACTTCTGCTAGTCGGGCAAACTCTTTGTCTCCGTCGCTTGTTTTGTCTAGCGTTGCAAGCTGCAAATGCATTCATAATGCAATTTTATTTTTATTTTTTTTTATTTTATGGCTGGCTGTCATCTCGCTTTGGGGCGCATTTTGAGTGCGTTTTTTTTTCGTTTTTTTTTTTTTCGACTTGTTCCTTTACTTGGCTGGCTACTGGCACACTTTTGGCCCGGTCGCCGCGAGTCGAGCAAGTGGCGGCAATTTGTTATAAAAATACCCATTTGCATATTAGCATAGATGTGCAGACACAGATATACAGAGACATATAGATATGACTGCTGCAGTTTACGCCAGATTGTTTGGGTAAGTCAACATTTGCCCTGTTTTTTAAGTTGGCTAATGCAATGCAAACTAAATGTCTGCCGCAGGCGACACAAACCTCATTCTTGGCTGACTGCAACAAGTGGTCCACTAATTTGTTCAATTTGCGCCAAATGAGGCAAGCAGCATTGGTGCTGATTACCAAATTGCTATTTCAAAAAATGTATTCAAAATTATGTAAATTTGCTTTGCTTTCGTTTCTTTCAAAATCTTGCTCACATCAGCTTAGCTCAGTTTTCGAGCTCAACTCACAAATTCTCACAGCGTTTTTCAAGTGTTTTCACTTTCTACAATTCATTCATTATTTGTGGCATCATCATACTCAAACCAAATTTGTTCCACCTTTTTGTGGACAAATCGTTGACACTGCATTTTGACGAAAAATAGATTTGGTAAAAAAGATGACTTTCTAAACTAATCACCGATCATCCAAGAAACCTAATGCCGAAATTGAAAACAACAACAACAAACAAAACAAAAAACAGCCAAAAAACTCGAAAGCGACTCTCTGTCAATGTCAGCTGTAAGTTTTCTTCTGTGTGGTCAGGCCATCTTTCCCGCGAGTCATTCTTGAAATGCGATCAGCTATTTTAGGAAAATGAAAATGTTTTCAACTTGTGATAAATTGATATATTTACTGTAATAATCGAACGAGTTAATCGATATATATCGCTTTACATGCCTAGCAGTCGGCTTTGCTTTTGCTCTGTCGTAATAAATACAGAAAACTTGAATCGCAATCGGAAAATTGTGGAAAACCACATCAAATATGAAATATTTGTATATCTTTTTCATTCTTTCTTTCATTCCGATTACATTCAAAGAACTTTGTTGGAATTACAACAAAATTACAGTGTATTTTCTACATTGGGATACATTTAAATTTGATAACACTAGTTGCCATTTACAGGGTATCTTGGACTTTCGATCGAAATGTGTGCAGTCAAAGCCCAAGCTGCTCCAACCATAAACGTTGGGTTAGGGATCAAAGAGAACATAAAAAAAGAGCACATAAAAGATGATGATATAATGAGGATGTTAAATGTAGCCCTGTGGCCGTACACTGGCACAGCAAAAGGGTATCATAAAGATGGGTCAGTGCATCTAACTGAAAGACACACAACTTTACGAGTCCATAAAATATGAACCCAATCCACATTTGTAGCTGAGAGTTGTTAACGAGAACCTCTTAACTTGGCAAATTGTGCATTTTCTTTTGTCTTAGAATAAAGCCTAAATAAAGTTGCTAGTAAAAACCATAAATTATTTTACTTTAAGCCACAATAATTACTAGTCATGAAATTCAGACTTGGTTGGTAAATAAATAAAAAGATTACAAATTTGTTGGAGTTATTTTATGGGAAAATACAATTGAAGCCTTTTAAATTGGCCAAAAGCTAAGTAGTGGCCTTGCTTTGGTCAAGAACAGAGCTAATTGACAGAAGCTGCTAATTGGATACGCAATCAAAGACTGAATGCCGACGGCAGATGAAGATTAGAACAGTTGAAGAGTCTTGTAAAAGTGATTAAATGGAAAATGTTTCGAAAATCATTTTCAAAATTCAAATTTAATCAGAATGAAACTTGAAATGAACTTTATTAAATACCTCTTTACAGAAGCAAGAACTCGACGACTTCTTAGCGAACTGGTGCATGAGTACTCATACTCATACTCATACTCATACTCATACTCGTACTCGTACTCACACTCATACTCATACTCATACTCATACTCATACTCATACTCACACTCACACTCATACTCATACTCATACTCGTACTCACACTCATACTCGTACTCGTACTCACACTCATACTCATACTCATAATCATACTCATACTCATACTCATACTCATACTCACACTCACACTCACACTCACACTCATACTCATACTCATACTCATACTCACACTCACACTCACACTCACACTCATACTCACACTCACACTCACACTCACACTCATACTCGTACTCACACTCATACTCATACTCATTCTCATACTCATACTCACACTCACACTCACACTCACACTCACACTCACACTCATACTCATACTCATACTCATACTCATACTCATACTCATACTCATACTCATACTCATACTCATACTCATACTCATACTCATACTCATACTCATACTCATACTCATACTCATACTCATACTCATACTCATACTCACACTCACACTCATACTCATAATCTAGTATGTACAAAACTACTCATAGGGGTACTTATGACCACTTGAGGCGCGCCGAATACTTGACTCTGCGTAATACTCGCCTCTATTTGGTAACGCCAACGACTCTCGATTAACGGTAAACGCTAAACTCTCTCTATATATATATAAGTTGCACAATCAGGTAGCATTTGTAAATCTGTATTTAGTGAGTACTTAGGCTCGACTAATGAATGGCGACAAGTCGCATTTGTTGTATTTGTCGTTGGCCAAATTGCTTCCGGTTGTCTCGAAGCGTTTATTAAGGCACAACAACTACAACAACAACTACAACAACAACAACAACTACAACAAAATTTGGTTAACATTTTTGGTTGGCACACGTGCAACCTCCAAAAAGCAACTTTGACACTTTGCGTCTCCAGGGAGACTCGACCTGGGCACAATTTGTGGCACTGTCGGCGGGGCGTAGTCATTAAATTTCAATATGAATGACAATTGCTTCTTTTCTTTTGGTTGTTGCATGGACTGGAGGAAGTGCCACTCAGTAAAAGTTGTCAGCGCATTATTAACGACACAATTAACTTATTGAATTAGGCCGCCTTTATCTGAATCGTACACTCAGCGAAAAGCGAAAGTGCATCACATTCTGACTGTTTTCGAAATGATTGGAAATATCAATTTATATTTGTACAGAATTCGAAGCTTAAGAACACGAAATTCTTGAGTTCAGCTGTTTTTGAAATGATACAAAAAGTGTTCTTCCTTTAATGGTCTGGGACTTTCGTTCCTAGCCGATTTCGTATATAACATTTGATTACTTAACTCACTCGACTTTTTTTCAAGTGCAGGGTTTGTGCCACACTTCAAAGGAAATGCACTTTGATGGCTTAACCCGAGTGGAAGGCACTTGAGCAGGCATCACATTAGAGAGACCTCCACTTGAGTCACACACACACACACACACACACACACACACACAGTGGAGTTTGAAAGCCTCCAGTTTGGTATGCAAATTAGGCACGATGCGTTTTCTTCGTGCCTTCGCATATCGAAGTCAATAGAAACTTGCATTGATGGCCCCCCCAAATGCAGCAGCAACAACCAGATGCCCCAAAGCGTGCAACATGAGTGAAAAACTGAACAGTCAACGGATCTTAATTCTTCTTTTTCTTTATCGCACGGCCATTCAACAACTCAACAACACAAAGAAGAGAACACATTTGGGTCCACAACACACACAACACACGCAACACACACACACACAGCTGCTGCTCGTGGCTCTTTAACCACAGCGATCAATCAATAAGAAAAGAAGCAGGCAAACCAAAAAAAACCAAAGCAAACAAGCTAATGACAAATGCGTCATCTGACTAAAAAGATACACTATAAAAAGATACACTGTAACAAGATACACTATAAAAAGATACACTTAAAAAACCTACACTATAAAAAGTTTTCAAAGTACAGAAGCTGATACTCCAAAGATAAGAAAATGCATATAAACTGAACAACAACAAACTGTAGAAACTATAAGTGCAATGGAAAGTAAGTTAAGATTGTTCAGATTGCACTATATATATAAACATTAATAGATACTATAATAGATAGTATAAATATACCTATAGATATAGATAGTCTATATATATATATATATATATATATATTTATAACTAGCAATAGGCTTTATTGAGTGCAACTTCCAAAGGTGTTTACCTCAACTGGAACAAGCTGCAATAAAATTGGGTTTTTTTTGGGATTTTACTTTAATGTCTCCATTTTGTTTTTACGATGGGGCCCCCAAAGAATTGTTCGCTATTAACTTGTTAATGGGCTCGTTTTCAACATTTGATTTTATTTCAGTTCAGTCAAAGACAAAGATAAAGTTGCATTTAACATGGCCAATTTGGATCGATATATATATATATATACACTGCGCTACACAAGTGGTGGCTTTTGTTTTGGACACGCTAGAATTGAAATGCGATATGACAGTAACAACAACAACAACAACAACTACAACAACAACTACAACAACAACTACAACAACAACTACAGCAACAACTACAACAACAACTACAATTTTAACAAGCATTCGTCGTCAAGATTATCATTAGCAACAACAAAAGTTGCATGTTGGTTCAGTGACCACTGAAAATTGTCTGTTTGTCGTTGTTGTTGTCGTTTTTGTTGTTGTTAACTGTCCGCCAGCTGATTTGGAAAAAGTGTTACAGTTAGTTGGCTCTTAGCCGCATATGTTGCCATTTTTTGTTTGTTCATTATGCCAAAATGAAAAGTGCCCGAGTTTTGGTCTTTCTTTGCTGAAAGAAAGCAAACGCCAACGGAATTATGCAAAACATATCAAAAACCCAGGAGGGGGAAAAAAAACTAACACAAAAGACAACAAATTCAATTACAACAAATACATTTTGTCGATATGCAAGTGAAAGTTGATAGCGCGATTTTTTTTTTATTTTTTAATGATCTTGTTGTTGCCCGAGGATAAGTTGCAATTTCAAAAGGGCGTCAAGTTTTTGTGTATTATGTTTTTCTTTCTGTAAATTGCTCTGGTATCAAGAGCAAGTGATTTTCATATGCCCGTTAGGAAATTGGAGCTGCTTGTGTTGTTCACACGAATTACAGTTTGAAATATTTTTTTCAATTTTAAAATTGATTGTACAAAATGTGTTTAAGATATGCCTAAAAATAAATTTTATTATTTCGAAATGAATTTTACTAGATATCATTTATTTTATTACTTCCTTTTCGTATTTTATATAATCGAATTTCGAACTTTAATTGAAAATTGGCTTGTTTTAACACAAATCTGTTAAGCGTTAAGTGTGGACTGTTTTTAGGCCACATTAAATAGAGAAATAATGGATAACTAAATGAAAAGCCCAGTTTTTGCAATACCCGACTCGAAAGCGTGCGCTTACATTTTCAGGCTGAGCATACTTTGGAATACACAAATATTTATGCCTTTTTTTTATTTGCAACATATTTTCATCAGAGCATGGTTTTTACATTAGCAACGCCTACAACACTTTCTCGCATAGTTAAGCCACATTATACATAAATAGCAACAAAAAAATAATAAACTAACGAAAAATAGGCAGAAAGAAATAAAAAAAAAAATGCATAAGAAAGAAAATAATATGTGTCTAGCATTTTTGCAACATTTTTCCCACATAATTATAAAGCGCCAGTAAACGGAATGGTGAGAGTGTGGGGGGGGGGGGTAAATAGTGGAATGAAATGCATTTTAAAGAGAGTGAGAGGGATGCCAAGCAGTGCGAAGCAAATGAAAGCACACACCAACACACACACACAGACACAAAAGCCGACTAGTCAAAGCGGCTGCTGACTGACTGACAGCTGAGCTCAGCACACACAGAGATAGAGAGAGAGAGAAGTGGTTGTACGAGAGCGGAGTGAGGAGTTAGGCAACGGTTTGTTACGCTTGTGTTGAGCCAGCGATTGTAAATCATATATTCAAAACCAAAAGAGACCGAGGGAGAGATAGAGAGAGAGAGAGAGAGAGAGAGAGAGAGAGAGTGCGCGCGTAAAAATGCAAATATGATAATAATAATGTAAAAAGCACAAAGCACATAGCCTGCCAGCAGCACGTCAAGTGAAAATTAAGAAAGAGCGAAAAAAAAAAAGAATCACACAAAAAAAAGAAGCCGCTGCGCAGACAACTCTCGACTGCATAATGAAAATAATAGCCGTCATGATATAAAACACGAACACAAACACACACACACACATACACACACATAAAAGCAGTTAACTTTAGAGAAGAAGCAGTAAATGAGAGAGAGAGAGAGAACTGGATGCTGCAGGCACTTGTAATCGAAGCAGTTGAGAAACTGAAGAATGCCGGAAACAGGTGTCTCACTTGCACTTTACTTCTCTCCCAGCGAGCAGCGAAAGAACAAAACTTTACATAATCTCAGCTCAGGCTCTCTCTTCAGTCCGCATAACGTAGATATATCAATCTGCCAAACTTATAAACTAAGCTATAAAAATACTAAAGAACTGTAAATCAAACTAGAAAAATCAATCTCAAGATCAAATTAAATTCGACTTGCCTTAGACAATATTATTATTATTTTTATTTTTTTTTTGTATTTTTCTATCAATCATCATTAATCATAATTTGGAGAAAAACTTTCACATTTTGCTGCTCCTTTCTTTTGTTATGGTTTACATATAATACAATAATTTTGGCCAATTACAGAGCACGCTTCTACCAAAGCCAAATATTAAAGCCAAATTAGAAGTAAAATTTCTATGCAAACCAAATTTTGTGTTAACTGTTATTTTATTTGACGGCATAACATTTAGAACCGGTTGAGTTTGGGCAGAATGAATATCGCCTTGACATTCAAATAATTATAAATTATTTCTCAATTGACACAAAAACCACAACAAATTTTGTCAAAGAAATTCGCTCAAAAGAGCTCAGCAGAAGATAATTTAAATAAATAAAAAAAATAAATGCTAAGCTTATGCCAGCTAAAATGCTAATTGGTTTTAAGAGAACTTTCTTTTTTTTAATCTTCTTCTGCTGGTTTTTAAATAATTATGACTAAGATTGAAAATATTTATGCAGCTAAGTGGAAAAATAAAAATAATCTTTAACATATTCCTGGCCTCTGGGGTTTATCTGCTCTATATTGCAAAGCAGTTGTATAAGCTATTATACCTGTTTAGAACTTAAGAACTTAAGATCATTAAGATCATTCTTCAAAAAGGAGAAGGAGAAGGTGTAGGAGAAGAAGAAGAAGAGAACTTCCTACTTAAAGGTTTGCCCATTTAATGAATTTAATCTCAAAGTTTATAGAATGAGGCACGTTTTTATTCTAGGTAAATGAACTTGCCGCCGACAACAGCTAACGGCGCTTACAAAAGACACAACCAGCGCGAGAGAGACAGGACAAGACAGAGAGAGTGAGAGAGAGAGAGAGAGAGAGAGAGAGAAAGGGGGAGATAGGAACTACAGTCAAGCTGTGGACACAAATTTTTGCGGCTGTCGTGAGAATAAAACTCGACGCGGTGCAAAAAAAAAAAAACGGTAACAAAATGATTAGCAGCACAATTTATGGTTGGGGCCGAGAGACGTTAACAAGAACACACAGCGCCAGCCAAAGCGAGTGACGAACTGACTGACTGACGGAATGATTGATTGATTGATCGCTTGTTTGATCGAGCGACCAAACTAATGCGAGTTTTGCCAATTTACTTTTTGGTTATTCAATGGACGCAACGCGATTGCCTTGAGGGAGGCTAAAAACCACATCAAATGCTAATGACCAAGAATGGAGTTGGCTGCAGATAGACGACTAGCAGATACCCTACAAACAGCTGCTACATATTCAATTATTGATTATTATTCAAAATTGAAGAATACTTCACGAACGAAAGAAGTTAATTAAGAATATATAATAATGAAACTTTGAAACTGAGATCACACTGCATATCAAAAAAAAAAACC
Source organism: Drosophila nr. medialis 2 BK-2023a (assembly GCA_035044325.1). Classification (NCBI taxonomy): domain Eukaryota; kingdom Metazoa; phylum Arthropoda; class Insecta; order Diptera; family Drosophilidae; genus Drosophila; species Drosophila nr. medialis 2 BK-2023a. The sequence goes on from JAWNMH010000394.1 coordinate 2,718,748, forward strand.
CAGATGACGTAAAAGCTGACACTAACTGAAAAGTTAAGGTTCAGTTGACTTGCTTTGTTTTTGTTTTTGCCTTAGCCTTTCGAGTGTGTCGCGATTGTTTAACATTTGCTGAATACATTTCAAAAACCGGCATTCTTTACTAGAAAAAAAAAAACCCGTTTATTGTGGTGCATAAGAAAAAAAACAAGAGAGAAGTTTTGGCTCTAATTAAATAGGGGTACAAATTCTGAATGGGGTTGAGCAAAAAGGAAGTGCAAAGCAGGATTCGAATTCACTTGGTATTCACTTGATCACCTCATAAATATATACTCTATTTTCTTGCTTATTTCATTTACATTTTTTTTTTTTGTATTTTTTTCACACAATTTTTATTGTAATTTTTATTGAAATATTTTAGGCACGTGTGCGTCGCACATTTCTGGGTTAGAAGAACGCGCCAGAAAAAAAGACGCCACAAGTGGAAAAACGCGAGCGCAGCCGGCGCGACAACATTGAAAACTCGCCGCAGACTGAAGAGACTGAAGACTTGTGTAAATGGAATTTTGTGCTGTGCCGTTTTTATCAAACGCTGCAGATACATTTGTATCTAGATACACACACAACAATGAGTGCGAGCGCTGCTCACACAAAACAACTCTTAAGCTGCCCGAACAAAGCAGCTGCTCTAAAAAGCCGGTTCGTTGTTTTATGCTGTTCTTTTTTGGCCATTTATAAAGCGCGCTTTTGGTCGCAAGTCGTGTTCGTGGCTTAAAGCCCAAGTCTTTGAAAACAAGTTTCATTTGCTCTTAAATCGCCAAATGTTGCGGCAACATTTTCAACTGCTTGCCGCGCAGTGCACTGCTTGCTCGACAAGCAGCAGCGATCGTTGGCAGGGGAACTGAGCTTATAAATAATATTAAAAAGTCAGATTTTACTTAAAAAAATCTCCAAGAGCCTTAAAAGTATTTGCCTTGTGCAGTAATTTTTAAAAGTAATATATGCCAGTTGCATTTTCTTTTAACAAGCCTTTGTAAAAGAGATGTAATAAATTGTTCAATTGCACTGCTTGTCAGCAAGCAGTGTTTTTGATGCAGCTTTTAAAAAGTGTAGCATGCTTTTAGGCAGCTGCTAAATTGTTTAAGCTTAACAATTTAAGATTTAATATTTAAGTAAAGGTAAATACCTTTATTTATATTTTGTACTTACGCAGTGGAGTTTTGGCCAATAATTTGGGGGATCCGCCGCCATTGGTATTGCCATTGCCGTTGCACAATGAGCTCAGGTCACTGTGCGAACTCTTCTGGCTGTCTTCCTTGCTGTACGAGCGACCACTGTAAGTAAAAATGGAAAGAAAAACAAATTAGCAAAAATATATAAATAAAACAGAATAAATTACAGAAATTGTTGAGAAAATGTGATGAGGAAAATATTTGGGCAAAAATGATTACTGGTGCACAGTAGTCGTGTCGATTTAATTTTCGTTGCATTTTCAATTGGTTTTCCATGGTGTGAAATTGCCAAGCGCAACGCTGAACACGATCACAAAACCATAAAAAAATATATATAAAATAATAAAAAGGCAGGTGAAAATTGGAAAATTCAAAAAGTGAATGAAATCAATTTGCCAAAAATTATGCAGTCCACTTTTATTGTTTTTTTTTTTAAATATTTTTTGAGGTGTTAAAATTTCCCTTTTAGTGCAGCATTTTTTTCGGGCATGCAACTTCCTCTTGCGGCACTAATTGAAAATGCTGAAGGGGGAAAAAAGGCTACAAAAACAAATAGTTGGTCAGTGAAATTGTTTACAGACTTTTTGTTCAGCAGGAAACGGGGCAGGCCAAATGGCCAAAAGGAATAAGCATTGCCAACTGCGTTTCCGTTGGCCAGCAGCAAACGGGCCAAAACATAATTCATGTCCAAACAGATCCAGCAACAACTGCAACAGAGTGAAAAATACCAAAGCGGCGCAACAAAGTGAAAAATACCAAAGCGGCGCAAAAAAGTGAAAAAAACCAAAGCGGCGCAACAAAGTGTTGCAATTGTCAACCAGGCGACAATTTTGCTTTGTAAGCCACATTTCTGTCATCTTTTAATGCTCTGCCAAGCAGAGGGTGTCTTAGTGTTGATGGTAAACAAGTGACGCTTTTTTGTTTAAGCCAAGTAATTTAAATAAGTTACAAATTAATTTTACAAAAATAAATGTTAAACAAATAAAATCTTTAAAATCTGATAAATATTAAAAAAAAAACTCAAATAAAATAAATATTCAAAAGTCTGCGCTGAAAGCGTATTTGAGCATCGCATAAGCCACAGTTAACAGTTATTTTCTTGTTATTTTATCTCCTATTTTTCTTCTTCTTTGTTTGGTTTTCCTTTGTTGCAAGTGAAAAACGTGCATTTAATTCGATTTTCTTGTAGTCGCATAATTAAATGCAATTATAACGCACCTGTCAATGCAACTCGCTGCAACTGCTGACAACGAATTGTTGCCACCCCCCTCCCCAGACGAATGGGCATGCAGCAAAAAGGATGCCATTAAAAACGAAACAAGTTTTTTATCATCCGGTTATAAAAAGCAATAGTTTTCTTTTGTGTTCAAATAGGAAAAGTTGTCTGCACCCATTCAATAATGGATTAATGGATGGCGACCAGAAAACAATTGAAAACAATTTCGTTACTTTTGTTTATTATAAGTGTGCACAATTTGAAAAAGTGAGAGAAATTTCAATTGTAATATTAAGGAACGTATGGAATGGAAAGAGTCTTTAGTTTATTGTTCATAAATAATGGTTCGCAATGAAAAATATAAATAAATGAAAAAATATAAATGAATAATAAAAATATAAATACAAAATATAAAATATAAAAAAATAAATATAAATATAAAATATAAATATAAAATATAAAATAAAAATATAAAATATAAAATAAAAATATAAAATATAAAATAAAAATATATATACATTATATATAAATATAAAAAATAAATATAAATATTAAATATAAATATAAAATACAAAATATAAAATATAAAATATAAATATAAAATAAAAATATAAAATATAAATATAAAATAAAAATATATGCATAATATATAAATATAAATATAAAATATAAATATGTATATAAATAAAAATATAAAATAAAAATATATATATAATATATAAATATAAAAAATAAATATAAATATAAAATATAAAATATCAAATATAAAATATAAATATAAATATAAATATAAAATAAAAATATAAAATATAAAATACAAAATATAAGAAATATAAAATATAAATATAAATTAAGACTGAGCCTTCAATTTTGATTGCTAAAAAATGATTACTTGAATGAAGTAAAAAACCGATGTGAGTTATTTTATTTATTTTCAATATTTAATTAAGTTTGTCATAATATATTTTTAATATTTAATATTTAAATATTTAATTAAGCTGCCCTGAAAAATGCTCAGTGTGCATTTTTCATATGAGTTCTGACCAAGAAACACATTTTAAAATGGCAGAAATGGAAGCAAGCCTTAAAAGTGTTGGCCACAACGTGCAAAGGGTGTGTGGCTTACCATAGAGGGGTGGTAAGGGATGGAGAGGGGGGCGGGGGACGATAGGGGCATAAAGTGTTGTAAAGGGTTGACAAAAATGTCAGTTGGGTGCACTTGGGAAGCAAATGTTGTTGTTGTTGTTGTTGTTGTTGTTGTTGACGCTGTCGCTGGGTCTTACATATTTAATTAATTTCTTCACATTAGCATATCATTAATAATGCATTTTACGCTGCACCACCCCCCACCCCCACCCCTTATCGGCTACCCCCCTCGCACACTTTGCTGTGTTGATGATATAATAAATATTTATAAGCAGCACGCCACGAATGCAATGCGAAGACTGACAAAAGCAGACAGACAGACGAACAGACAGACCAAAAAACTTGCGAGCTATTTTAAAGTGCAATTTGTTTATAACTGAGTGCCATTCTCCCCTCCCCCTCCCCACCCAACCCCTCACTTACCACCCACTCCTTCTCCCTTTGTGCTTTTGAATGTGTTTCGGTTCTTTGGCTTAATTTCCGCATAATGTTTATGCTTCAATTCATTTGACGTCTCCTCTTCTTTCGCCTCCCTCCCTGCCTCACTCTCTCTCTCTTGCTCTTTCTCTCTCTCTCTTTCTTGCTCTCTCTCTCTCTCTCTCTCTCTGGCTCTCTTGCACACATTTCATTCCATTCCATCAACTTCTATTCCCTTTTCCACCTCAATTCCCGTTATTGCACATTCGCAAATTTGGCTTAAATAAACTGCACTTGTTACTTGCTTTTTTTTATGAACTTGCCACTCACCATCAATTTTCCCCTGTTGCGGAAACTGTTGCTGGCAGCGAGTGGTGGGGGCGTGGCTCGGCTGCCTTTCAAATGCAGCAACCCAGAAAAAGCCACAAAAAAAACCTTGTCAGTGAAAATGTTATTTGAGTATTGCATAATATTCATTCTCGTTTCGAGAAAGAGGAAATGAGGAAAATATCTGGGAAAACTCTTAAAAATTTGTGAGTTATTATTCGTTAGTCTTCTCAATTGATTCCACATCAAAAATGTTTGATAACTTTTCGGTAAATATATATGTACTTCTGATGAGATATACAGTGGCTCACAGCTCAATGCGACCAGTGTCAAGTAAATAATGTAGTTGCCTGCCATAAACTAATTATACATTATCCAAATACTGATCGCGTAGATACATATATTAGCCACCAAAATGAATGTATGACCCCAATAAACTCGGGTTTCCCCAACTGCTAGGTAGGGTTATGTGAAACGGTACTTATTTGAAACAGTTACATTATGGACACCTGGGTGCCATAGAACCCGGATTTTCACCTAAAGTTGAGAATTTTCGATATAAATAGATGAATCCTTCGTAGTCAATTTAGTTATATCCTGCCAACACGGACTATGGACAAACGGAAACTCATCCTGGAACACCACAAAAACGGATATTCACATCGCCAAATAGCTGAAATGGTCAATCTGAGCAAGTCAACTGAGTATAACATCATTTGGCGCTTCGTCGACGCAAATCGGATAGAGGGGGCAAGGGCAGAATGGCACCAAACAAGATGGCAATTACATTATTTACTTGACACTGGTCGCAGTGAGCTGTGAGCCACTGTATATCTAAGCCAAACTCACTTAATAAGCGTCCTAATTATGTGCCTCATATTTGAACAGAAATTCATCCAAATTGAACCGCAATATCAAATAGAACTCATAAGAAGTTTAGAACTCATGACTCCATTCCGTAAGGGTATTTCAACTACGGCGTGGCAAGTCAATGTTGCACGAAAGTACTGCAGAACAAAAGAGCTCTCAATTTGCAGGAATATTTTACTACTAATTGCAAAGATCCTTTCAGCAGCGCTTTCAGCTTTTATTCACGCAACACAAAAATCTTGAAACCATTTTTGCTGTGCAATTTTTATGGTTAAATATCGTAATACCGATTTAATGGGGGAATTCATTGCTCGACAATGCCACAACGGGGCAACAATAAGAAGAATCTTTTGTTGCAATTGTCTGGCTCTAATCCAGTAAACGTTTCTTTACAACCTGACAATTGTTCCGCTTTTTATTGATGCCACAGGCTGCATTTTAATTGCTGTCGTGTGGCGTTGCCAGGTCCAAAAACAAAAACAGCAAAGAAAAAAAAAGTTGCTGACAGTTTTTTTTTTTTGATTTTTCTTTTTGTGTTGTAGGAAACGAGGCTTGTGTGTCCCTTGGGGCACCCGTTGGGTCGTACATTCAAAATGTTGGCAGCTGAGCGACTTCCGTAAAATGTTGCAAGTTACCAAGTTGCACTGCTTCCTTAATAATTTTGCAAGAGACGACAAGCAGCAGCCCAAAAAAAGGGAGCTGCATATTATGCAATTCTATGCAATTTACTAAACAACCTTCCCCCAACCTGCCCTCCTCACCACCCCCCTGACCCATCTCCAAAATCACAATTCATACACTTAATGAGCTTCCATTAAACTTAATTGCAGTTGCAACTGTTGCAACTGTTGCAACAACAACAACCAGCCACGATGCAAAATGCCAACTTTGTGGGGGGACGCGCAAAGGCAGAGAGAGAAAGATATATATTTGAGTGCTCTTTCTCTATCTGTCCCCTATTTGTTGGGGCTTAGCAAACATGAGGGGGCAATGGGCCTTCCGATTTTGAACTGGACAATTAATTGAAGTGCAAACATCTATTGTTAATACCCTGTAAGCTAAAAGGGAGTTCAGGGAGTTTTGTTTGCTGTAAATGTAATCTGAGAACTTAAAATAATTTAAATATATAAAAAAAAAGAAAAAAAATTCTTTAATTAAAAGAAAACAAAGTACAAATTACAAAAGGGGAAAAGCTCTATAAAAATATTGCGTAACTTATAAACTGAAACGCAAATTATCATAGATATATATATATATATATATATATCTGTGGATACTGTGGATACCAAATTGATTGCTGTTGATTCAAGTGGCTTTTGAAGTAGTTTCCAGTTGCATTGATGGATTTTTACAATTTTGTGACCACAATTTGCGTACTTTCACTCTGAAAGCGCAGACAATTTGCTTGCTTTAATCATTGGATTGCTCCCATGATGACTCTGCTCGCTGCTCTGCTCCGATCTGATCTGATCCGCTAACCCCAAGGCCCGGCATCATTAAATTGTTCACTTCCTTTCGGATCGGCACAATGAGAGTTCATTATGCCAGTGAGTTCTTTTGCATATATCTACGAGGTCTGACCAATGAGTAATGAGTAAGTAATGAGACTGATTTTTTAGCCGCGCTTGTGGTAACACTACGAACCTGAAACTTCGGTCGGTTAATCTCCCATCCCTCCTCTATCGATACATGTGCTCGCGACTTTCGTACGTTCGATAGTTCTCCAGCTGTGTTGTGTTTTCGACAACGTGTTTGTAAGGCGTGTCACGAATATGGAACGACGTAATATTGAACAGCGGTACGCGATTAAATTTTGCGTTAAACTCGGCGATTCTGTTACGGAAACGTACGGTAAATTGGTCAAAGTGTTCGGTGATGAAGCCCTGAGTCGTGCTCAGGTGTTTCGATGGCATAAAGATTTTAAAAATGGTCGTGAGAGCGTCGGGGATGAACCGCGAAGTGGGAGGCCGGTTGAAGCTCGAACTGACAACAATGTTCAGCGTGTGCGCACTCTCGTGCATCAAGATCGGCGGCTAACCATTCGAATGTTGGCTGATGAACTTAATTTGAAACGAGAAACCGTCAGAAAAATTTTAACTGCCGCCTTACCGCCCTGCCACTTTACCGCCCTGCCGCTTTGCCGCCTTACCGCCCTGCCGCTTTGCCGCCCTGCCGCTTTGCCACCCTGCCGCCTTACCGCCCTGCCGCTTTGCCACCCTGCCGCCTTACCGCCCTGCCACCTTACCGCCCTGCCGCCCTGCCACCTTACCGCCCTGCCGCCTTGCCGCCCTGCCGCTTTGCCGCCCTGCCACCTTACCGCCCTGCCGCTTTGCCGCCTTACCGCCCTGCCGCTTTGCCACCCTGCCACTTTACCGCCCTGCCGCTTTGCCGCCCTGCCGCTTTGCCGCCCTGCCGCTTTGCCACCCTGCCGCCTTACCGCCCTGCCGCTTTGCCGCCCTGCCGCTTTGCCGCCCTGCCGCTTTGCCGCCCTGCCACCTTACCGCCCTGCCGCTTTGCCGCCTTACCGCCCTGCCGCTTTGCCACCCTGCCGCCTTACCGTCAGTTCGAGCTTCAACCGGCCTCCCACTTCGCGGTTCATCCCCGACGCTCTCACGACCATTTTTAAAATCTTTATGCCATCGAAACACCTGAGCACGACTCAGGGCTTCATCACCGAACACTTTGACCAATTTACCGTACGTTTCCGTAACAGAATCGCCGAGTTTAACGCAAAATTTAATCGCGTACAGCTGTTCAATATTACGTCGTTCCATATTCGTGACACGCCTTACAAACACGTTGTCGAAAACACAACACAGCTGGAGAACTATCGAACGTACGAAAGTCGCGAGCACATGTATCGATAGAGGAGGGATGGGAGATTAACCGACCGAAGTTTCAGGTTCGCAGTGTTACCACAAGCGCGGCTAAAAAATCAGTCTCATTACTTATTGGTCAGACCTCGTATATATATATATATATGTACACACACATATGTGTGTGTTTGTTTTTTTTTTTACTGCTGCCTGTGAAAATTCCCATTAATCAATTCTTTTGTTTATCGCAGAACTGGGTGACCTTTTTTGTGGCTAATTTATGGAACTTAATTAGTCTGGCAGCATGAAAGGAAAATTCTGCACTAAACATAATTAAATTAATCTAAAGAAAGCAATCTGAGTATGAATGAACTGCAAAAATGCAGAAATTACTTTATTCTTTGCACATAGAAAACTCAGGAAAATGAGTAGCTGAAGAAGTGAAGAATGATCGCAAGAAATGAGGAACTAAACACCTGAAGAATTCTTCAGTTGCTTAAGCTGCTCTGTGCCTCTTGCAACAGTCTAATTCACAGTAAATTATCATCATAAAAAACCATTCAAGACTAATGAGTGTAAGCAAGTGAATAGATAACTTAAACAATTGAATAGTTATTAGAGATATGTATATATAGAGAGAGAGGGGATGGGTGGGGAGGGGTGTGGAGGGGAGGGGCAGGCAGACAGAGTCATTGTTGCTTGTGTTTAACGCTTGAGTTTTTAATGGAGCATTGACAGAGTTTTAGTTCAAAGCACTCAATGGATCGCATTAATAAATGGCAAACGGAACCAAAGCACAACTAAAACTCTCAACGACTATCAAATACTCTAACTTTAACGTAACTAACGTACAATAATAACACAATTCAAAACATATTCTTTTTTCCTTGTGAGTAACAATTAATTCATTTTGCACGATCAAAAAACTTAATATGTGCGGAAAACTTTCTAGTCAAAATTATGGAATTGTCTTGTTTTAGTTAGTTAAATTTGTATTTCCAAATCGTTTGCTTTAAATAAGTTCTCTCTAATTCAATTTTTATTCTTTGCTTTCTTCCATTCCTTCTTTCTTTAATTTTATTTGTATTATAATAATAATATATAATAGCTGCCAGGACTGCTCGAGTTTAGGTCTGCAAACTTCATGAGAAAGTGCCATAGGACCACGCTAAAGAGTAAAACTTGAACAACAACAACAACAATAACGGCAATACCGATAACAACACCGACTCCCCTGCGCTACCGTTTCTTGTTGCATGTTGCATGACGTGGTCTCGCCGTTCATCATAGATGGGAAATGTGCAACCTGCTGCGGCCCGCTTTGCCACACATTTTGCACAGCACATTAAGTCATATATGGCTGGAGTGCCTTATAAATGATGCATACCTATACAGATACAGATACGTATGTATATGTCTATATATATACAGATAATTTACAATGGGATGCCGACGGCATCGCTGGAAGACAGTTGTCAACATTGAGGTTAGGAAACCGTCGCGAAATGTTTCTTTGCTCAGTTTTGGATTTCGTTGTTGTTGTTGTTGTTGTTGTTGTTGTTGTTGTTGTTGTTGTTGTTGTTGTTAGATTTGTTTGTTAATGAGACGCGACATGTGCAGTCAAGAGAGCCGCAAGATACAAAATAAAACAACAACAAAAAAGTAGAAAATCAAACAAAAAATCAACTTCATAGAATGCCGACTTTGGGCTTTCTATCACCTCTTGCAAAATGTGTAAATCAAAATCGCAGAACAGAGCAGAGCGGAGCAGAGGAGAGCAGAGAAGAGGAGAGAAGAGGAGAGCAGAGTTGAGGAGAGCAGAGTAGAGGAGAGCAAAGCAGAGCAGAGGAGAGCAGAGTAGAGTAGAGGAGAGCAGAGTAGAGGAGAGCAGAGTAGAGGAGAGCAGAGTAGAGAAGAGCTGTGTAGAGCAGAGAAGAGCAGTGCGATAAGAAATGGTAATTATTTTACTGTTGACAACAGTTGCCTCGACTTGCCCGGCTATATATATATATATATGTATATATATTGATCTGTATGTGTCTCAGACTGGGGGAAGCCGTGTTTATCTTTCATTAACAGCAGTGCTCTAATTACAACTTACGCTTAACATTTATGGATCAATAGAACTCGACTCGACAAAAAATGACTATTTGTTCAGCATGTGCAAGAATTGATCTAGCTTAGATAAATAAACTGTACAAAAAAACTTTGAATATCGATTTGTATTTGTAATTAGCACAGTTATTAATCGAATGTTGATCGATTAGAGTGTTGACTGACTGGCAGCAACTTGTGCAAATACCATTGTGAACTGTACAACTGAAAATGTTGAAAACCTTTTTCAAACTCCATAATTAGAGATAGAGGAAAGATAAAGTTAAAGTCACTGTTATGCATACAGACAGGCAGATCTTGACTTGACTATTTATCCTAATCAGGAATACATATATACTCCATGGAGTCGGATTTGCTTTCGTCTGCCTTTCGCCCTTTACCCCATTAACCAATTTCCAAATCGATTCAGGCCCTAAGAAGGCATCGGGATACATTTCGACATTTTGGAAACATATTCCCAAAATATGAGAAGTGATTGCAGCAGCTACACAAACATTCAACACAGCGAACACTTGAACAAATTATGGGAATGATCTAAGATCGATTTTATGATCGCCACTTCCTTTTCTTGAGTAAACAGCAAGTTCTGTGTTTAATTACATCATCACTTCCAGACAGCAGCTCCAACATGGCCAAAGAGTGGCGCAGCCCCAATTCGTATAGTTTATGCCACAACAACAACAACAAGAATAACAACAGAAGCAGCAGCAACAACAACAACAACACGTGCACATTTCTATTCAAATTGCGGTCAACCGAGAATTGCTTTATAAATAGGCACTCAAGAAACAAAAATTATGATTATTATTTGTTCTGCCATTTGGACGACGGCGCCTTTTGACCAAAATATGGCATTTTCTTGCAAGCGATTTAATGTTGCTTTGTTTTTCCAGTCGACTATACACACACACACACACACAAACATATACATTTATTTACATATTTGTGTATTTTGTTGGTTGTGGGCAAACATAAAATACGCCCTGAATTTTAGCTGCTCGAAAAAAAGATAAACAACTTTGACTAAAGTGAGAGTGGGGGAAATACCCTGTATTTGGGTTTAAGGGGATGATTCAAAATGGAAATGGAAAATGGCATTTTTAATGTCATTTTTACAATTGACATAAAGGCAAATGAAAGTGCGTTGATCAAATTGTGGACAGACGGGCAAATTTACGATAGACTTGAAAATATACATTTTTCAGTTATTTACTTCTTGACTAGACAGAATTCGGAGCTGCCATTAAATCTTCCCTTGTTGGGGTGGTCAGGGTGTCAAAAAGAACCATGACTAATGCCGAATAAGAATTGGCACCAATTCCTAACCCTAATCGGAAAGGGAACCGAAATACGATTGTGTTTAAGAACCCGTCTTTTACATCAATAATAATTTGAAATGTCATTGATAGTCCATACTTCTTATACCCACTCATAACACTTCTCAGATTTACAGGGTATTCAAAAAAAAAACCTAGTCTGTTTTCAACATTAGCGCAGTCAGCTGGAACTTGAGAGCTGCAATTTTTTTTGGTGCAAAAAGTGTCCATTATTCGTTTTAGTTGAAAGACGTACGTAAAAATATTTGCCAAGCCACAAAAAAAACATAAAAAAAACTAAGCAACGTTTTCAAGAGGATATAGCACATAAAGACAACAACAACTACAAGCAGAGAAGCAACAACAACAACAACAACAACATTACTTAATTGATTCTAGGCCTTAGCAACTGGCATCGGTTTTGGTTTTGGTTGAGTGCCCGTTGATGTTTTCTAGCCATGTAAAATGAACGAAACTGAGCGTAAACACATTTCAGCAACTATGCAAAGACAGATAATGCAAGTTGGTGCACTGCAAACAATTATCGAGTGCTTTGCCTCATAGACGACATGGTTATGCTCTATAAAGTTGACTCGAGAGATTTTACTACAGTTGAATATAAATCAACATATGGAAACCATTATTTCAAACTAAATCTTTGAAAAGCTTTAAATATGCATAAGCATTACAGATGCGAATAGAAAGAGAGACAGACAGAGACAGAGATAGAGACAGAGAGAGAGAGAGAGAGAGAGATAGAGTGTAATTCAAATTAAAACTAACCGTTTTTAACTAGTTGGCAGCTATAAACTTATATTTAAGAAACTTTGATTTGAGTAAAAGAAAAAAATGAACACATAAAGCTCTAAGGAGCTTTAAAGAAGCTTTTTAAGAAGCTTACAAAAACTCAAAGCTTTAAGGGAAATAGCCTGAATTAGCTGTTAAAATAGTATTTAATTGAGAGCAATTATTTGGTATGTGATTAAAAATATTATTAAACAATTTTTGTAAAATTTTCAAACTGACAGCTACTAAAATATTCATAGCTTGATTAATTCAAATAAACTTAATTTAAGTTCAATTTTTAGCTTTTGTGCTTATAAAAGGATTCAACTAACACATCACTGTTTCTACAGGGTATTCATAAGGCAGCCTAAATAGCTCATTATGCGGTCTGTAAATTTTCCAATGCCCACCTTGTGTCGGTTACCTGGTCAGTGTTGTACACACATACATGTACAACTATTCAGATACATGTATGTATATATATATATATTTATTCACTTTATTCATTATGCATGCCAACAACAACAACAACAACAACACCAACAACAACATCAACAATTTGCAGTCGGAAAAGCCAAAAAACCGAAAACAAGTGTTTTCTAACGCGTTGCGCATCGTTTGGAAAACTTGTGGCAAGCTAATGTGGAAGAGCTGCGGTGTGGCAGGGGGTGCTGAGGGAAGTGGTTGTTGGAAGGGAGACGCGTGCGACAATGCAACATGCAACCGGCAGTCCTAGTTTTAAATATAGCATTTGAACTAATTTCGCTCGTTGGATGCTTCATCGGTGAAGTGGTCGCCCTAACGGCTACCGGGTACGAGTACGGGTCCGGCTACGGGCTCGGCTGCGCTGCGACTACGGGTTCGAATCCCGTACGAGCTGCAAAAATAGAGTTTGTCCGAGTTGATGGCAGATTTGGATTTGGATTTGTATTTGTATTTGTATTCGTATTCAGATTTAGATTATGTCCCGCGCTGCGTTTTATAAATACGCCACGTGATTCATGTGTGGAACTATGTATTGTTGTTGCACGCGTGTATGCTGCATGTTGCATGCTGCTGGCAAACTCTCGGGGCATGTGTGTGTGTGCGTTTGTGTCTAATAATGTCAGCCAGAGATAATATTGTTTCTATATGGAGCAGCTGCGTGGGCCGGGCTGGGCGTGTGTGCATTGAGGCAGGTGCATCTGAGCTGTTGCAAGCTTTTAAAAGCGCGCAAGTATGTGGAATGGACGCGTTGTTGCAAAGCACATAAAATAGTTGACAGACAAGCTGACTAAAGCAATATACAAATATAATAATAATATATTATGATAATTTCCCCCTATGGAAATTCGTGGCAACTTCTGAAATTTTCTAATAATCGCCGCATTCTCATAAGCATAAAAAAGCTTTCTTAACATTAAAAAAACTATCGATAAAATCCATTCAACTTAACAACTTTTCTTATAATCAGACAATCCAAAATAAAATGCATAATAAACAAATAAAATCAAGTAAAAATGTTCTAATCGAGAGAACTCGACTGAGAAGTGTTCTGAACTCGCTCTCTGAAAAAGCGACTTACCTGACTTATATGTTCATAATGATTAGGAATATATATATATATATATGTTTTTATGGGGAATTACTTTCCCCTGCGTATTACTTACTTTTCCACAAGTTAATTATATTCTTAAAGAGTTGAGAATAAATTCCTTTAGTGAATAATTAGCTAAATGGTTGCCAGATATTTCGATAAAATATTTAGAACATTTATCAGAATTTTGGAACCATTGCCCAATCGACCTTAGTAAGGAATAAAAGCAATCTAAACACTAACATCAAAACCAAATTTAGCGCATTTTCTTATTTATGAATGACTTTCACAATGCTTGACAACAAAAAGAAAAAAGAAAATTTCCCAAAAACACAGCAGCAGAAAGTAGCTGCTTTAATTTCAATTTTCCACAGAACGAACACACACATCGTCGTGCATACACACACCAACATACACACACACACACACACATACAGCTCACATCAATTCACAACATAATCCCCAGTTGGATAATAAGTATTTGCTTTCAACTGGCGCTTTCACAATGGCAACAAATAAAAAAAGGCGCAGACAAAATGTGCCCCGGAAAAAATCACTTAAGCTCATTAGTTAATATCCAATTTATAAAGAGTCACCAACGAAAAGAAGAAGCACAACAAACATCAATCAAATATCACCAAGTCAAAATAAGAAAAGATAAAAAGTAGCAAGAATTACAAACGGACGACAAAACACACAAATTTCACTCACTAGTAAAACATATTCGAAACAGCAACAAAAGGGGCACACGACAGAAATACGAAAAGTCGAAATGCGCTTGCGACAGAGTCCACTGAGATATATCGACTAATATATATCTAGCTGTGAGATTGCAACTGACAAGAACCAGGAGTCGGGGGCAGATACTGTTGACACTCTTAGTGCCTCACAATGAGCCCCCCCCCCCACCCAATGCGAGATACGATTGCGAAACGTGCGAAAACGCATGCGAGATATAAACTTAATCGGTGTGTGTATGTACGTGTGTGTGTGTGTGTATGTGTGTGTGCATGAGCACAAAACCGACTATGGGATACCCTTTACTTGATAGAAATGCTTTTAGTGGCTCGTGCTTATTTATCTTGTAAGATCTTTGATGATGATCTTTGAACTTAACTTAAAAAAAACTATTGATTACACATGCATGACTACCGGATACCCTGCAGTTGGTAGTAAGTCTATTTATTGCAATAAGTTCTAAAGATATATCTATTGTTACATATCTAGTTACAAGCCAGCATACCCAAGCAAAGCTCTATTTACAGGGCATTCACAATAAACATGGCTAAGCAGCAGCAGACAACAGAAACTGCACTGTCAGGGGCAGCAACTGAGGTAAGCAGGAAGAGATGCAGGGGCAAGGGGACAGAAGCTGTGTGCGTTGATTGCGTGACGCATGTGGCATACGAGTGGTCATTGTGACGCCGTCCTCCTCCTACTTCACCACCCCCTAAATGCAGCAGCTAAGCAAGCACTCAACTCTGTGGCAAATTCATGATTTATCACCAGGTTGCACACAGCGTGCTCAGCTTAGTTGCGCATCCAACTTGCTCTCTCTACAAATCCATCTTTGAATTTTGTCTGCCGCTGCCTGCCACTCTGCTACACCCCTCTGCTTGCCACTCTGCATGTATATGCAATAATTTTTCCAATGTTGGGCAATTCGTTTTCACGCTCACATAAATTGCTGGCATGTGTTGACTTTTCCCTTCGGCTTTTTGACTTCTGCGGTGCAAATGTCGCCTCACGGATTTTTCTGCTATATATATATGTCTATCTATGTGTAATATCAGATGATAATGTTTATGAGCTGACGCACTAATAATGCCCACATTACAGCAGCTTTTTCAGCTGCTTTCAGCTGTTTTCAGCTCTTTTCCGCTGTTCTTTTTTTTTTTTGGTGGCGGCACTTAAATTTCCATCAAATTGCATTGGACCCGTGGGACTATTTCCATGCGGATAAGTAATGAATACTTTAATCTCATCTTGGGCCCCACACACACAAACAACAAAAAAACAGAAAAGAAATAAACCAAATTGAAGGTTAACATATAAAAATTGGGGTCAGCTGGTGCTAATTGCATATTAATGTGTGCCGTGTGGCAAGCGTTGTATTTGCTGCCACAGCGGAGACGTAATAAAAATTAAAGCATAATTCAATGAGCCACAAAAATAGACTACACTGTAAATAAAGCTTGCAACAAATTATGGTTTACATTTATAAGAAATATATTCAAAATATTGTTGACTGAAAACTCAACTTGAATAATACATTTATAAATATATTTATTGTTAATGGCTAATCTTTTACATAAAAGTTTTACTTTGATTATAAATAAGATTATTATTATTATAATTGGGGAACCAGCACTGCGACCTATAAGGTCTATTGTGCCCCCTTACTGAGCCTACAGCTCCTCCATCAACCCCAGCTCCTGCACGCATGCTAGAATCTTTGTTGGGTCAAGGGTTTCTCTGCCCTTGGGTCTCATGACATGCTTCGTTAAGATGCTGCATCTTTTCCAAGTTGAGGCGATTCCACCTCGCTTCCACAAAACCTGCATACATCGCTACTATAAATACCTAATTTTGTTAGGTGACTTCTCAGTCTACAGTGAGTATCCTGAGCCTGTTCTTCCCCATGGATATTACTTGCTTAAATCGATTTTGATTATAGCCACCTAAAAGACTTTTGGCTTGTCGGAGTCCTGGTGCCTCTGCCCAGTTCCGTTCTCTCTGCCTTTCTTCGTCCCTTCTTCTTATGCCACAATACGGTTCAGAGCCTATCAGGGGTCTCTCTGCCCCCATTTTTGCTTGCTTGTCAGCCGCTTCTATCGTGGTCCTGGTGCCCCTGCCCAGCTCCGTTTTCGCCTCTGCCTTTCTTCGTCCCTCATAAATAAGACTAAAATCAGCGAAATTTTGACCTATTCTATATTTAAGTATATTCAGCTTTAATTTACAGCTAATTAACTCCAAGTTTTGTGCCTTATCTGACAAGTTTATAATTACTTTCGCAGCCTAACAATCTTATCTAGCAATGAGCCCGACAAGTCAGTTTTCCAAGTCTTTAAGCCTTTAAGTCTTGAGCACATCTTTCCGCGAAGTGAAATTTATTGCCAAAAATAATATTTTTGCCAGCTCAACTTAGGCAACAACCTTTTGACGGCGGCTCACGTTACTGCCAACATTTTGGCCAAGGCTAATAAACAATTTGCATTTGGCCGCAACGATAAGTTGGGCTAAAGTTTACAACCTGGAAACTAACTTGATTATAATATCAAATTGTACGTTTCTTATACGCGGATTCCCTGCAATCGTAATTACTGTGGCCAAAAGAACAATTTGCAAACTGCATAAATTTAACATGCAAATGTGTCTAACATTATTTTTTTTCGCTGTTGGCATAAGTTTATGGCCAAATGCAAGGACAAACGGAAATTGAAGTCAGCACACAGGACTTCATTTTTTTTTCTATCTGTGGTTTTATGAATTCCTAATTGAGCAGAGCAAAAAACCAGAATGGCAAATTGCAACAGGAATTGCATTTGACAATAACATTTCAAATTGATTGCCTGTTGATTTTCGTCGAACCTTAGAGAATAATGACAAGAAACGAGTTGGGAGTAGATGGAAACTTTAGAAAGATGAGGACGGATCTCTCACCAAGCTGCGAACAGGTCTCGGAGTGGTGGGCCCTCGGTTATCCTACCATGAGTCCCTGGGAAAGCACACCAGCATATTCCAAGCTGAGGTGTTTTTAATTTAAAGCGATACTATCGGAATGCGGACATATCCATCCTCTCCGATAGTCAAACAGCAATATATGCAATACGGGGGACGAAAATAACATCAAAAGTAGTCCACGAAGTAAGATCCAAGCTTGACCAACTCGGGACACATAATAGGCTTACCCTAAGATGGGACCCGGGCCACAGGGACATAGCGGGTAACGAAGCGGCTAACGATCAAGCAAGAATGGGGGCAGAGAGGCCTTATAGGTCGCAGTGCTGGTTCCCCAATTATAATAATAATAATAATAATAATAACCACAATAACATATAAAATCAAAGCTAAGCCGATTAATTATTGCAGCTCTGAATTATAATTATAATTGTTTCTCGTTTTTTCTTGTCAGCATTGTAATGCTTATATGATCGCCATAATTGGGTCTTTCAAGCCATAAATTAAATGAGTAATTTGGGCGGATGTAAATTGTTGTCAGGCCTAATTAGGGCCGCACATTTAAATTGTTATTTTCGCACACAAAAAGCTGACAAACTAAGTTACTCACAAACAGGCAAAACAATTAATAACGTTATCAAAAACCTCAAAATGTAAAGCTTATGAAAGCAGACTGAAAATGAATGTCAAGAACTAAAAAAATATACTCAGAATGGTTTTTCAATGGAACTGCAAATCTGAAATCTAAAATTTGAGATTTATTGTTTTTCATTAGAATGCGTCAAGCCTAAAACATATTTTATAGTTTCTTTTTTTTTTTTGGTTTTTGTTGTTTTTGTTTTTGCCATTTTCAGGTCGCTGAAGTCAGATGCGGCCAATAAGTCATTTATCACACTCGATTGCCTGAAAGGTTTTTCTATGACATATTTTGCGGATTAAAATTCAACTAGTTATTCAACTCAACACATGATTAATGCCCAAGATTAATGGTGACATGATTCTTATGATCCAAAATTCAAAATGTACAGTTTTTTTTATTTGTGCAGCAAATTTGCTGTTATGAGCCACGTGCTATGGGCCATTAACTGCGTTTGCGACTCGACTTAAACTGTGGCTCATAAATATATAAGCGAAGAAGCCCTCAAAATAAAGCCAGCAAAAAACAAGAAATAAATGACTGTGTTTGGCAAACCGAACATTGAATACCCTTGCAAACATCCAAGTTTGACAACAACCCAATATTTTTTGCTATGGCTACTATAGGAAATAGTTGACCGATTTTGATGATGATTTCCATACGTAAGAATCATAATAAAACACATATTTTGTGGATGTGGTCAAGCAAAAAAGTTGTTCATACAAGAACTCAGCTTTCGGCCGATCATTCCTATGACAGCTGTGTATGAGATATAGAGATCGAAACTGCTTAGCTTTGAAATACGTACTATCTGTAGCAAAAATTGTATTTATTCCAAGTTTCAACTAGACAAGTTGCATAGAAACAGATAGACAGTCAGGCGGACAGACATGAACTCTGCTGACGCTGATTAAGAATATGTATATACTTAATGAGATCGGAGACATCTTAAACTGTAGCAAGGTTCGCCTCAAAATTCGAATATCCGCCGACAGAATGGGCTTTAAAAAATAAACCAAATGCGTAATCCGGCAAGCGTTCGATGTGAATTTATTTTTATTGAGCCAAAAAATACACATTTCACAAGCGGTGGCCATAAATAAAGAGGCGCTCATTGATTAGCGAATAAATATTCACACGATGGCCAATAAAAAAATAAAAAAATAAAATAAAAAACAAAAACCACTTCGAGAATCGACACTCAATTTTAGGGGCTCAACTGGCTCAACTGGGAAGGCGACCACAAGTTCAGGGTCAGCAAGTATATATACACATACACATACACATACATATATATATATAGTACATATGACAAGTATAAATTTACATTTTGTTTAAATGTGCGTGTTTTAAGCTTGAATCAACTGAAATTCGGTTTTGCTACCCGCACAACAAGTTTTCGTTAAACTTTCTTGTTGATTTTGCACTTGCAAATTATCAGCGCAAATAGAGCTTCAAATTGCAACTTATTTATGGGGTTTTATGGGGTTAAGCGGAAAGGAAGTGGAATGGGGGGGGGGGGGTGTTAGCTTAAGCCATGAGAATAACTGGCCAAAAGTTTCAGTTTTGTGGCATAAGGAATAAACTTTTATCGACACTTTAACCATTGCCAATAATCGTCGTTTAACTTTTGCTTCATTTGCTGCGCAAACAACAAATGTATAACGAGGTATGCGCGACTGGCAGATACCCTGTAAGCATTCACTTAAGTAACATCATCCAGTTGATGATGAGAATATAAAATTTAAAAATTCAAAGCAATGTTAATCCATAAACCCGAATCGAATTTCGGTTCCAGTTAAAGCACTTCAAGTCGAAATCTTCCCGTAAAAGTTCTGAAATGGTTTCAGATTTGGTTTAGATTCGGTTCCATTATGTAAAAATATGTTACAATATGAACAAATTACATCGATTTCCCTATATATGGTTCCCGTTTTGACTTTCAGTAGAGCTTCCGTTTTCCGTTAATGCATATCTGAACTTAAGATACCCTTTATCACATAGTTTCAGCTTAAAGGGTATTTAATCAAATTAAACATTCATTCGTATTCATATTTCTATGAATATATTCACAATTTGCGACTTTTGAATATTTTTGACTGTGCATCTTTTATTCAAATCTGTTGAAATTTCCCAGTTTCTATCAACACGTAATTTGATCAATTACGTAATTACGTAATTACGTATTTACGTAATTACGCTATACAAATTTATATTACCCTTTTTTTTGTATATTATTTTAAGCTTTCTTTCGACAAGTTTCTGAAACAAAAAAAAAGCCAATTCATGCTCTATTTAAATGCTATTTTTGTGAGCATTTCCGTTCCAACAGCTTGCTGTATGTAATTCTTCTTCTTTCTTTATTTAATTTCTTTTTTTTGCTTGGAAAAACTTCCGTTGAAATCGTTTTTGATCAAAGCTATCAAAGTGATCAATTAAGTACGATCAAAGAAGCAACAGTAAATTTTCAAAATCGATGTTTCAATTTCATAATTGTGGCAATTTTATCGCCTGGCCAAATTTCAAATTCGCCACACTTGGATTGAGATATTTATGAACTTTTACTGGCCATGAATAAATATCTTAATAAAAGAGATAATGTATACCGCATTCAGTTCATAAATTCTTGGCTAATATGAAAAATTCAGTCCGCAGCTGGCAGTCAAATTTAATATTTATAAACATTTTAAAACAAAAACGATTAACCAAATTTATAATTTTCGCTTGCCGCAAATTGTTTATTAAAAATGTAAACAAAAGGTGCAAAAAAGCAAACCTAAAAACAAATTCGAAGCGCTGACGTCGAGGCAGCTGGTAGGGCAACGTCAGGTGAGGGGAATTCGCTTGGATCAAAAATTGGTAGCTACTTTTCAACCTTTTGGTTAAAAAAACAAAAAAAAAACACACATTTGCCATTTGTAGTTTTTTGTACCTTTTCAACGCTGTTAAAAACACCGCCTCCGGTTGAAAGGTGGATAGGTGGCAAGGGGGGCAAGGAGGAAGTCGCTTTAATGTCGTTGGACTGCAAAATTATAAACAACAACAAAAATAGTAGAGAAAAAAACCACATTGTGCGTCTCTGGCTTGCTACGGTTTTTACATTTTCCACGCATTTGCCCAGCTGGAAAGTGTTGCATAACTCAAATTTAACTTTAACAGACAAACAGCAGCAAAAATTTATAGCAAATTAAAAGAAAACAAAAAAAAAACTGGTTGTATTTTTAATTACGACAACGACGCGTGCATTTTTTGTGGGCGTTAAGGAGTTCAGGTACCCAGCACAGGTGTGGCATGCAAGACAAATAAATAAAAAAAAACAACTACCGACTTCAAAGAGAGCCGACTTGAATTATTTGAAGCACTTTTACAACTTGAAAACATTTTAATATTAATTTCATCAAGTTTTGAACACATTTTGAACTTGACTTGCCCATTTTTTTGCCACATAATTTCAATTTCATAACTGCGAATTGCAAATAAATAAACTCCAAGACTGATAAGCCCAATCAAGTTTGTTATTATATTTGGGACTACCGATTAGATAGACCACATTTGGAATGTGAGATAACAGCAAACAGCTTGATTAAATGTTGCTTTTATCTAACATTCATATTTGATTTCTTTGACAACTTAAGATTGGCCATTTAGGCCTATCTTAAACTAATGCAACCTATATTAGCCAGTTTTATAATGTCCTTCCTATCCAATTCGTTGTTATTCTATGCCCTTCAATCCTATCCTTATCTAACCCATTCTCTCCATCTTATGCTATCCTTTTCCGTCCTATCCTAATCCAACATACCCATCTTGCCCTAAACCAATTGATTCCATCTTATTCTAAACTTTATCATCTTATTCTACCTCATTATTTATTCTTGCATTGTATAATTCCCATCATTGCTCACATATGTCAACTGTTTTTTGCCTCTTTACTGTACATTCCCCTCAACACCTCAAGCATTCCACAGAGCATCTTCGCGTTGATCATTATTGAAACTCTTCATCTTTTTGTTTGTGGCGTGGTAAAAAATGTTTTGCATGTATATTTTATGTGCTGAGTGTCGAGTGTTGAGTGCTGAGCGCTGAGTGCTGAGTGCGGAACGTGTGTTGACAGCTCTCGTGACACTTGTCAAAACAGTGTTACCATGGCTTCAAGTCGGAGGTCCCATTACTCTCGGTCTGGGTCGGAGAAGTGCGCTTCACAATTGATTTACAGCTTTCAGAGAGAGAGAGAGAGAGAGAGTAAGAGAGCCACACATACCCACATCTGTCGCAAGCACATCTCACATTTACTTGTTGTGGCGTGTTGCAAGATAAGTTAATTAACATTCAATGCGATTTGTCAGCTTTAACTTTTTACCAATTGCACATATGACGGATAACTTTTACAATTGATAAACCCATCAATGACATTTAATGGCTCGTGTTGGCCCAGTCATGATGATCATTAGCATTGAATAGACAACATCACTTAAAGGTCAAAGTCATAAAAACATCATAAATGTACACATAAAGATACAAGCAGTAAATATTTATTTATTAACTCTGGCTGGGTAGACCCCTAAAGGGATCGGGACTGAGCAAGCACTTTAATACTTTTATTACGAGGTCTGACCAATAAGTAACGAGACTGATTTTTTAGCTGCGCTTGTGGTAACACTACGAACCTGAAACTTCGGTCGGTTAATCTCCCATCCCTCCTCTATCGATACATGTGCTCGCGACTTTCGTACGTTCGATAGTTCTCCAGCTGTGTTGTGTTTTCGACAACGTGTTTGTAAGGCGTGTCACGAATATGGAACGACGTAATATTGAACAGCTGTACGCGATTAAATTTTGCGTTAAACTCGGCGATTCTGTTACGGAAACGTACGGTAAATTGGTCAAAGTGTTCGGTGATGAAGCCCTGAGTCGTGCTCAGGTGTTTCGATGGCATAAAGATTTTAAAAATGGTCGTGAGAGCGTTGGGGATGAACCGCGAAGTGGGAGGCCGGTTGAAGCTCGAACTGACAACAATGTTCAGCGTGTGCGCACTCTCGTGCATCAAGATCGGCGGCTAACCATTCGAATGTTGGCTGATGAACTTAATTTGAAACGAGAAACCGTCAGAAAAATTTTAACTGCCGCCTTACCGCCCTGCCGATTTGCCGCCCTGCCGCTTTGCCGCCCTGCAGCCTTACCGCCTTACCGCCCTGCCGCTTTGCCGCCCTGCCGCCTTACCGCCCTGCCGCTTTGCCGCCCTGCCGCTTTGCCGCCCTGCCGCTTTGCCGCCCTGCCGCTTTGCCGCCCTGCCACCTTACCGCCCTGCCGCTTTGCCGCCCTGCCACCCTGCCGCCTTACCGCCCTGCCGCCTTACCGCCCTGCCGCTTTGCCGCTTTGCCGCCCTGCCACCCTGTCGCTTTGCCGCCTTACCGCCCTGCCGCTTTGCCGGCCTGCCGCCTTACCGCCCTGCCGCTTTGCCACCCTGTCGCTTTGCCGCTTTGCCGCCTTACCGCTTTGCCGCCCTGCCACCTTACCGCCCTGCCGCTTTGCCGCCCTGCCACCCTGTCGCTTTGCCGCTTTGCCGCCTTACCGCCCTGCCGCTTTGCCGCCCTGCCGCCTTACCGCCCTGCCGCTTTGCCGCTTTGCCGCCCTGCCGCTTTGCCGCCCTGCCACCCTGTCGCTTTGCCGCTTTGCCGCCTTACCGCCCTGCCGCTTTGCCGCCCTGCCGCCTTACCGCCCTGCCGCTTTGCCACCCTGTCGCTTTGCCGCTTTGCCGCCTTACCGCCCTGCCGCTTTGCCGCCCTGCCGCTTTGCCGCCCTGCCACCTTACCGCCCTGCCGCTTTGCCGCCCTGCCACCCTGTCGCTTTGCCGCTTTGCCGCCTTACCGCCCTGCCGCTTTGCCGCCCTGCCGCCTTACCGCCCTGCCGCTTTGCCACTTTGCCGCCCTGCCACCCTGCCGCCCTGCCACCTTACCGCCCTGCCGCCTTACCGCCCTGCCGCCTTACCGCCCTGCCGCTTTGCCGCTTTGCCGCCCTGCCACCCTGTCGCTTTGCCGCCTTACCGCCCTGCCGCTTTGCCGGCCTGCCGCCTTACCGCCCTGCCGCTTTGTCGCTTTGCCGCTTTGCCGCCTTACCGCCCTGCCGCTTTGCCGCCCTGCCGCCTTACCGCCCTGCCGCTTTGCCACCCTGTCGCTTTGCCGCCCTGCCGCTTTGCCGCCCTGCCACCTTACCGCCCTGCCGCTTTGCCGCCCTGCCACCCTGTCGCTTTGCCACCCTGCCGCCTTACCGCCCTGCCGCCTTACCGCCCTGCCGCTTTGCCGCTTTGCCGCCCTGCCACCCTGTCGCTTTGCCGCCTTACCGCCCTGCCGCTTTGCCGGCCTGCCGCCTTACCGCCCTGCCGCTTTGCCACCCTGTCGCTTTGCCGCCTTACCGCTTTGCCGCCCTGCCGCTTTGCCGCCCTGCCACCCTGTCGCTTTGCCGCCTTACCGCCCTGCCGCTTTGCCGCCCTGCCGCCTTACCGCCCTGCCGCTTTGCCGCCCTGCCGCTTTGCCGCCCTGCCACCTTACCGCCCTGCCGCTTTGCCGCCCTGCCACCCTGTCGCTTTGCCGCTTTGCCGCCTTACCGCCCTGCCGCTTTGCCGCCCTGCCGCCTTACCGCCCTGCCACTTTGCCGCCCTGCCACCCTGGCGCTTTGCCGCCTTACCGCCCTGCCGCTTTGCCGGCCTGCCGCCTTACCGCCCTGTCGCTTTGCCGCTTTGCCGCCTTACCGCTTTGCCGCCCTGCCACCTTACCGCCCTGCCGCTTTGCCGCCCTGCCACCCTGTCGCTTTGCCGCTTTGCCGCCCTGCCACCCTGTCGCTTTGCCGCTTTGCCGCCTTACCGCCCTGCCGCTTTGCCGGCCTGCCGCCTTACCGCCCTGCCGCTTTGCCACCCTGTCGCTTTGCCGCTTTGCCGCCTTACCGCTTTGCCGCCCTGCCGCCTTACCGCCCTGCCGCTTTGCCACTTTGCCGCCCTGCCACCCTGTCGCTTTGCCGCCTTACCGCCCTGCCGCTTTGCCGGCCTGCCGCCTTACCGCCCTGTCGCTTTGCCGCTTTGCCGCCTTACCGCTTTGCCGCCCTGCCACCTTACCGCCCTGCCGCTTTGCCGCCCTGCCACCCTGTCGCTTTGCCGCCTTACCGCCCTGCCGCTTTGCCGCCCTGCCGCCTTACCGCCCTGCCGCTTTGCCACCCTGTCGCTTTGCCGCTTTGCCGCCTTACCGCCCTGCCGCTTTGCCGCCCTGCCGCCTTACCGCCCTGCCGCTTTGCCACCCTGTCGCTTTGCCGCTTTGCCGCCTTGCCGCCCTGCCGCTTTGCCGCCCTGCCGCTTTGCCGCCCTGCCACCTTACCGCCCTGCCGCTTTGCCGCCCTGCCACCCTGTCGCTTTGCCGCTTTGCCGCCTTGCCGCCTTACCGCCCTGCCGCTTTGCCGCCCTGCCGCCTTACCGCCCTGCCGCTTTGCCACTTTGCCGCCCTGCCACCCTGTCGCTTTGCCGCCTTACCGCCCTGCCGCTTTGCCGCCCTGCCACCTTACCGCCCTGCCGCTTTACTTATTGGTCAGACCTCGTAAGTCATTTTTTTTTGCTGTTTGAGGTGTTTGTTGTTTACATCATTACATTTAAATTACTTTGTAATTACTTTATAGTTTACAATTACTTTAAAGTTCGTAATTATTTTAAGTACAAACTTCAGTTAAACGTTTAAATCACTATTTCGATGTTATCTGATTCTTTGTTAACATTCCCGTATTCAACATAACCTCAATATCATGTTCCGTTCTTATTCTAGTTTCCCAGCACTAAAGTACCTGAATCTTTTCAAGAATTTTGCATATTCCCAGACCGAAAATAGTCAACTCAAAGTGTTACCTAAATCAGCATAGTTAAATTAGATTAAGTTTATATTCTTTTTTTTGCTAATTTTTTTAATTATCTGCATTTTTTGCTAGCCTCCGTTTTTGCGGATCTTCTGTGCAGAGAGTTTCTATTATTATAATTTATTGAAGATTATCATTAACTGTAAATTTCCCCAGCTCTATAGTTGCATCCTCTTTTATCTATATATATACATATATACATATATACATATATATATAAGACAATCGGATAAGCGTCTTGTTTGCAGTAATAAATAAATACAACTAAAAAGTGCATTAAATGCATTCAGTTCTCACAGACTCGTGTTAATGAATCCGCTTACAAGGCATAAATTTTGTTGCCTTGTTTTTTTGCTGTTGCTTATTGTAAGCCGCAAAGCAGCTATAAACGCTCAACTTTCAAGTCAGCTGGGATTTTCACAATAGGCTCCGCTGCTGTCGATAATTACAATTACAAACTTAAAACCAATATTTGTCAGATTTATTTTTAGTTTCTCAGTTGTGATTCTTTGCGTTGCTTAATCGTCACTCTCTGCTCCATGTTCTATTCTAATCTATCCATTTCCCAAGTTGACCTTGTTCAAATTTATGGCTATTTTTCATGCCTAAACAATATTTTTGTTGCTGCCTCTGTTTTTATCTAGAAACCAACACGTTGTGTTGTTCTCCCTTCCCCTCCCTGCCTCCGCCGCTCTGCCCAGCCCAGCCCACAAAAACAAGCAATTAGTTTTTCGTTGTGTAGTTTTTGGGCAGTTTCTGTTTGCTTTTTACTTGGGTCTTGGGCTGTCCTTCCTCCATATCGACCGAACAATTTGAGTTAAGCTCTCAGTCTCTAATGGCATTTGTTGTGGCTTTATCTAGTCTGACCACTGAAATTGGAGATATGTCGAGCTGCGCATAAATTTATTAAAAATCTGTTTGACAATGCTTAGGCTGACAATGGAGTTGGAGTGGCGCACTCATGTGAAAAACTAGAAAACTTTTAGTCAATGTCGCTGGCAAAATCTTCAAAATTGAATGGAAAGCGAATATTTTGATTTGTATTTATGATATGCTAAAATATTTATTAAACATTTCGTGAATGATGATGATGATTAGATGATGATGATTAGATGGCGATGATTAAATGATGATGATTAGATGACGATGATTAGAATAATGCTAATGCAGAGTTGGGAACTTTATTGTGTATGGCACAGAGATGAAGGTCAACTTATTGAGAGATATTTGATTTGAGTAGGCGAGAAAAACTTAATTTTTAATATGAAATGTAAAAAACGACTAGAACAAGCCAAATTTTAATTAATGGGGGTTGGGGGTTGGTCCATAAGCAAACAAGTTATTCTTAGAAGAATTCATATCAACTCGGATAATAATATATATAATAGATATGCATTACGGAATCAAAGTCGTGTACAACAATATGCAAACACGTTCTACAAAGTGTACCTCAAATTTGTACTTATGAATATACCTGAATAAAGTATAAAAATACATTTTTTATGATTACAACTTAACGGTCCAGTCTAGTTATCGCATTGCAGTCAAAGTGCATGCATTTTTTGTGTCTAGACTTTTGTGGCTTTGGTTATCTCATCTCCAAGTTGAAGGTCAACGCTTCGAATATATTAGCTCACTTTGTTTTTGAGCCGTAAACAAAATGTGAAACACTCAATTGTGTGTGTCATCAGCAGCAGCAGCAAGCGTGTTGTGTTGTTCTCAAAGCATGCGATTAGCATAACGTATATTTATACTATACAATATATATACTTGTAAATGATATCATAACTAGCAACTAGAATCCACGACATGTTGAGCAAATAAACCACAAAAGAGTTCAAAAAATATATATGTGAAATTCCAAGCGAATAAATCAAATGGTAATAACAAATTTGAAGGCTTCATTTCAGCTGATAAAATCATCAACATGTTTCGCATAAGTGCGCAAAATATATTAAAAACTTGACGCAAATCCGCAAATACGCAGATACACAAATACACAGATGCAGTTACATAGATACGTAGATACACAGATACATAGATACAGCTACAGAGCTTGGGCGTTTTTCACACACTCCAAGTGAGGCAAAGGCAACAAAAAATAGCACAGCACACTTCAAGATACATTCACATCCAACCCATTCACAAATTCACAGTAGTTAAATTCATTTTTTATTTTTTTTTGGTTTGTGTGAGAAATCTTCTCGCTAAATATGACACACAACACACACACACGCACAAACACACCCACTCGCGAATGTGTGTAATTTTGTAACTGTTTTTGTAATTGGGCGGCTGCTTTGCTTTGCGTTTGTTGTGTCTTTGTGGTTTTTCAAAAAACAACAAATCAACATTTAGCATTGAATTATTGCTTGGCAAGTTGGATACGCAACTCAAAATGTTGATGGATTATTGTCCATTACAGATAGATAATTTCGATAATTTTCATTTGTGTTGATCATCATCTTGTCAAACATCTTATTGATAGCCAAAGTTAAATGGAAAAACAAATTTATTTACTTATTGTTTTTTTTGCTGTTCTCTATTTAATCGATCTATTCAAAATTAGCAAAAGAAAAAATGCTCAAGCTGAGATATTTCGACTATCAAATACTCTTAATCTTAAGTCTTTCTATATAATAATTAGTAATATTAATTAATATTACCACATTTTTAATCAATCATGATGCTATTTTTTACAGATGACCAATATAATGTCGAGGTGAAGTTAATTGCGGTGTTTGGCTTTGCCCATTTTGCAATGAGGTCAGTGTATAAAAACACAATAAATATTTTGCTAACACTAAACTTAAATGCCAAAGCAAAATGCAATGCATTAATTAAATGAGTTAAGATAAAAAATAAAATTGATTTTATCTAATGAATTTGGATGGCGTGCTCAAAAAGTAGATACAAATAAATGAAAAGTGCATAACTCGTTATCGCTCAGATAGACAGACAAGACAAGCAACAATGAGGGCGAAAGAGAGGGAGCTAGAGGGGTAGAGGGAGACAGCAAGATATATGGCATGAACTCGTCAAAGTTTTTGCTGATAATTTGCGGTTGTTGTTATTGTTGTTATTGTTGTTATTGCGGTTGTTCATTGAATCCATCTGTTATTGTGTTTTTTCCCAACTATTTTTGATGTTGCAATTCTCGAGTAAAAATAATTTTAATTCCAATCATACAATAATAATAAGGTATAAATTACAAAATTAAGCGAAGGTCTCTTCGCAATTAAATTAATTGGGCATTTGGTCGGCTTTTTACTGCTGGTTTTCTTTGGCACAACTTAAACCAAATAACAGAAAACAAAAAACCAACAATAAAGTCAAAGTTCAGTGGAATTTTGTTTTGCGATTAAAATTCAACACTCTCTCTATCTCTATCTCTCTATCTCTATCTCTCTCATTCCCTCTCTGATTGCTAGTTCCCTTAATTTGTTGTCTTTTTTATTAATTAGTATAATGCACATGTACGCCCCCTTTCCGCCGGAACGGGCAACACTCGCTTCACATGACAAAACAAATGTTTGTGGGGCTAAAACTAAGTCTTTTTTTGAATGCCACAAAGCAAAATTGCTGCGATATTAAGCACAACGCACACATACGCAAAATAATCCCTCTCCCTCCCCCTAAAACCACATCACCACCCCTGAACCCAGCCTAATTTATGCTTAAGTGCTAGGCGCCAGGCGTGGTCGAGGAGGGGGCACTAACCCAGACAAATGATGTTTAATACACACGACACGGGTCCAATAAATTGTACTAAAAGTTGACATCGCTTTTTGCTTCACTTGGCTTGGCTCTGCTCACTTCTCGCTCTGCTCACTTCTCGCTCTGCTCGCTTCTCTCGTAAATAGTTGAATTTGACTTTTGGGTCACACAACTTTTGCTTAACTAGGCTATGTGTGGAGAGAGGCAAAAGGGGGGATGAGTTGTGTGTTAGACTTGTTGTTCCTCTTCCTCATATTGAAGCCTTTTTGTCAGGCCATGGGCGACTACTAATTTGCACACACATCTCACAACAAATTGCATGACATCAGACTTATTGGGTAGATAATTGAAACCTCTATTGGTATCAGGAGAGCTTTTAACTCAGGTAAAACAAACCAGGATCGAATAATAACTAAATCAAAAGCAATTAAATAAAAGTAAATTAAATTTAAATAATCTTTCAGACTTGCAGCCTTCAGCTAATGGATCCACATTGTAACACAACAATTCAGGCACTTTGTTTTATACTCGTAACTGACCCTGAACTCAATTATTTTAATGTACAATCTAGTCGCACCTATTCTAAAACATATATATATATATATATATCTGTATACAGACTTTATCGCCGACAGGTGAACGATGGCCATTAACAGCAAATATTGACAGCCTTATAAATGAGGAATGTGGAACACATGAACCAATCAGTGGACGCAACAATTGATAAGACGTATTCGGCAAAAGCTGATAAGCAGATAAGATTCGTGTTCTTATTGACGACAGCACAAGTTGTGCTCAAAAAGATGCTCGGGCATGCTGTGGGGTTATGGTATGGAATGAGAATATCCCAGGGGAGAGAGAATTTCCCCGCTTACATGTAAAAGGATTAACTGTTTCACTTACCATTTGATCAACAATGGCTGCAAACGTTTCGCTGCTGCTTTTGCAGTTGTTGTTGCTGTTGTTGTTGTGGGCGAAGTTGGTGACTTGGAGAGACGCGCAAAGACGCCGACGCCAACAGAGCCTTTATCCTGTGGCTGCCGCGTTGGCGTCGGTCTCGCGCTGCTGCTGGCGCTGCGCTTTACAACAGTGGCAGGAGCAGCAGTAGTAGGAGCAGCAGCCGACGTACGTCGCACAGTGGGACTATTGCGCGGACTGCCGCCGCTGCTGGATAGTGATGGCGGAGTTACAGCCGCCGCTGCCCCCGATCCGGCTGCCATACTCCGCGTTGTGGACACTTTGGATTTCACATCATTGTAATTTGTTTTGATTGTTGATTTATTGCTAGCGATTTTATGCATAACGGCATCCCATTTATTGGGTGTATGCGCTTTGCGAGCGATTGGCGACGCTTTTTGTTTCGTTTTGTTTATCGGGCTTTGTTTAACACTGTTTGGCGCCGTTTTTGTTTTGGGCAACGACAGCGACGACGTCGTCGAGGAGTTTGACGAAAGCGTTTGAAGATTCTCAACGGTGCTGGTAGCGAGCGACGTTAACGATGCGGATGCGTGTGGTCGCGGCGACGCTGCACGCTGTACTGCTGCCGCCACTGAAAGAGTCGACGATCGGTGCTGTTGCTGCTGAGAAGAGCCGCTGCTCGCCGTCGTTTCGTTAAAAGCTTCGTCGCAAAAGCTTTTGGCGCTGCCGCCATCGACGCTGCAATACGAAGTGCGATTCGAGAGAGTCGTTGCTGCCGACGATGAAGAGAGCGGTCGTTGTTGATGCGGGTGCTGCGAGTGCGAGTGAGAGAGAGAGAGCGACTGAGAGTGCTGTTGCAGTTCCAGTTCGGGCAGACGCAACTCTTCGTCACAGCGATTCTCGACATCGGTGAATATGCCCGAAGACTCCATGCACGAATCCTCCAGCTGCGGCACCGAGGCACTCGGCTGCATTGTCGGCCCGTACAGCTGGCCATCGATGACCTGGGCACGTCGATCGCCTCGCTGCAACACATCATCCGCATCGGATTCGGTAAAGAAATCCGAATCGGTCATCGGGTCCTGTCGACGCATAGGAGCCGCTCCCACAGCTGCGGCCACCGACAGTGGTGGAAAACTTGGCTGTCGACTCACTCGGCCCAAGTGTGGTCCATTGCTGGGCGAATGATCACAGGCGGCACCTCGAGAGGCGGGACGCGACATTTCGCCATCGCCTTGGTATCCTGTATCTAGGCTGGTCACACTGGTCACACTGGTAATGAAACTGTTGCTTAGCTTGGGATTCGTCTGCGGATTGACGGCGCTTGTTGCAACGCTTGCTGCAATGGGAGCAACTGCAGCAGCTGCAGCAGCAGCAGCAGCAACAGCTGCTGGCGCCGCCAAATCAGTCAATAGCTGCGGCTCTATGGGATCTAGAGGCAGCTCCTCCGGCGATGGGGTCTGCTCGAGACGCAATTGTTGTTGCAGCTGCAAGTGTTGTTGTTGTTGCAAGTGTTGCTGCTGTTGCACATGTTGCTGCTGCTGCTGCTGGGCAGCAGCGAGCAACTCCAGCTGATGGCTGAAATTGGGATTAGAATTGGTCTGCTGCTGTGAGGACGAGTCCAAGAACTCCTTCATTTGATCGGGCGTCAAAATGCCCAAACTCTCATCCAAATCGAAGCTGTGCTGTTTCTTCAGCAACTGTTGCTGCTGCAACTGCAACAATTGTTGCTGCGAACCCGAACACGAATTGTTCACCAGCTCAATGGACAAATCCAACGAACTATCCGGCAGATCCAGACCAAAACTATAGCGTTGTTGTTGTTGCCGCTTGAGTGTGGCATCCATGTGGAGCTGCGTGTCGCCATCGGGCGTCCTTGTAGGCAGGACGAGATCACTGCGCGCCGACTTGAGCAGCGGGGAGAGCAGTTGCACTGGAACCGGCGTATGCTGGTGGTAACAACGTGCTCCATGCGGCGTTGTCGTTGCCGACTGTGCCGTCAGATTCAACAGCGAATGTTGGGCAGCCATCGATCGTCTCGTTCCAGGCATTCGATGTTGTTGTTGCTGCTGCTGCTGCTGCTGTGGCGACTGTTCCAGCAACTCCCGCGTCAGATTCAGCAGTTGTATATGCTGTGCCGGCGACTGGATGCCACTCAAGTCCAGCAATCGTTCCGTATTTAGTGTTGAGTTCAGCGGCAGCTTCATGTGACTCTTGTCTGGCGCCAGCGCCGTTACTGTCGCATCCAATTCATGGGATTCGGGTGGCAATTCCAGACCGGAGGGCATCGACATGTGCTCCAGCAGCGGCAACTGATCCATGCTCTTGGTCATATCCAGGGTCTGCTGCAGACTCATCGGCTTATTTATGTCGGGAGTTAGGGTCTCATTTATATTGACATTAGTTTTCTCTTTCGCTGAGATATAAGTGGATTCCATGGGCTCCACTTGGTCAGCGCTGGGCGAGGAAATTATGGGTCGAGTGCGATCCGCTCGAGTGTCATTCATGATTTGGGTGGCATCCATTGGCTGCAGCGTTGACTTGCAGCAGCTGGCAGAGATGACAAGATGAGTGCGTTTCTTGCGAATGCCGCTGACATCGCTCACGATTTGTGTGGCATCCGCCGCTAATCCTTGATCCTGCTGCTGCTGCTGATTCTGCTGCTTATCCGGGGATTCAAGATTGGGACGCGTGCTATTTAAACCAACGTTAGTTGCATTCATAGCCACGGTGCGTCTAAAGCCAATGCAGGAGGGACGCGTATGTTCGAGTTGCCCACGATGTGGAGACGATTGCATCGATTGCTCCAACTCCTCCTCCGATTCTTGCTGTTGATGCTTGTGCTTCTCCTCGTCGCAAACAAAGGTCTCGGGGCGCATCAGCGACGTGGGTGTGCTGCTGGTTAACTGTTTGGGCGCTGGCAGCGGTTTTTGTGGCAGCGAACTGGTCATCAACTTGGAGGCAGTTGCTCCACCCGCTGATGCTGCTGCTGGAGCTGTCAACTTGCTCAGACCAAAGTACTTTTTGAAGACGCTGCTCTTTGCCTTCACATGTCCCCCCGCATTATTCAGCGGCTCGCCGGAGGCGCTCTTCTTGATGCCGGCCGTATCCAGGTCGTGCAGTGGCGCCGCCGTTGGATGATAGGAGCTGATTGGACGCGATGATTTGTTATTGTTGCTGTGGTTGCTGCTGCTGTTGGGCAATGCGGGCTTGCGAAAGATATGTGTGCTGCTTTTTGTTGCAACGGGTGGGCGTATGTGGGAGGTGGAGGTGGAGGTGGAGGTGGAGGTGGAGGAGGAGCCGCTCCAACCGAATCTGCCAGGCGCTGGTATCCGTGAGATGCCATCCAGACGCGGTATGCGCGACGCAGCCGAATCCTGAAAGAAACCAAGCGAAAAATAAATAAATAAATAATCGAAATTGTTGTGGCCTTAAGTCAACCAAAGAAGTAACGGCACACCGAAGTCAAAAATCGACCAATTGTTCCCCTACACGAGCTATATAGTATGCCGTCGCCGACATGTGACTATGTCTGCAGAAAATACAGATATATAATCCACTTTCCATTAGGATATCTTCAAAACAGATGGACGAACTTAAAGGCGGACAGACCGACAAGTTTGGATACAGCCGCGTCTCGTAATGCTGATCAAGAATATAAAATGTGGTCAACTGCAATTTTCGCTTTATCTGCTTGACGAGAAGGGTATAAGAATCCGTAAAAATGACTTAACAGATAGTGGCAGCTGTTGCCTGACCTAAGACTTAAGACCCAAATCCCCACCAACTCCCATCACTCTTCCCCACTTCAACCCACTGTTAAAAAAGTGCGTAGTTATTTTTCACCCTGACGCCAACTGGTCTGTTGTACTCATCCCGCCCCCGAGTTCTCCCCTCTGCGCACGTGCTAAACTTTGTATTTTTCTTTTTTTGGCAAGCGCCACCCTGGAATGTAGTTCATTGGGGCGTTTTCACTTGGCACCAGTTCAACGCACTTTAAAACAGAGTAGGGTGAAGAACAGAATTGATAGATAAGGGTAGCTCTGATGTCATCATCACACTATGCAGCAGTTAAGGGAGAAGTCACATCATTTGCATTCCCTGCATACTCTTCAGATGAGCTTTTGTTTAAGGGGTGTATTGCAATCATTCAATTGACCATCTTTTTGTTTATTATATATTCTACAAAATTATTTATAATATTATATTAATATTATTTTATTCATTTGAAATAGGCCAAAAAGTCTTTTTATTGTTACTGGGTATCTAATTGGTCAACCAATTCAGCCCGCTTTTCTGTGGGGTTGTTTACTGACAAGCTAAAGCGTAGAGCTAATTGCAGTCTAATATAATTAAATAGGAGTTTCCCAACTGCGTTGCGTTGTTCGTCGATGTGACTCAACTGATATCTAGATAATACCTATATGTATATATATAAATATGCTATCATATAATTATGTTATTGCCTAGCAAGTGTGTGAGGAAGACGGTGAACGCTAATTATAGAAGAAGTGTTATTTAGTTTCTGGTTAACATATCTATGGAAAAGTTTTAATTGCAATCAAAATATATAATTAGCTTTTCCACTGACAAAGTTCAGATGTTATTTTCTATAATTTATACCCAAATTGCATATGTAGAACTTGAGCAATCACATAAAAACTATCTAAAGCTTCCACATAACTAAATTTTCAATCTTTTTGAATTCGCAAGTTTTTTTAAAAACAAATTAGAAAAAAAAATTAAAAAATTTTGTTCACATATTTTTTCCGTTTTCTTTCTTAATTTTTTCAATTTAATCATTTATTTTATTAATTCAAGAAATTATAATTTATAATTATAATTTATATATGTAAAATGCATTCTAAAGTTTTTTTTTATTTTTCTTTATTTTCTTAGTATTTCCAAGTTGATTTTATAAAATCGAACTTAACAAATTTGATGCCCTAACAGTACAGTTTTAGCAGGCAACACAGTAACTTTGCGGGCCGACAAGAAAAGTTTTAGCCACACGTCTCCATCGAGTGAATACAAGCCGCATTATTAAATGTGCAAACCCAAATGCAGTTTACATTGCTGCCTTAATCGAAAATGCAATTTTGAGCGCACAGTAAAGTTAAACAAGCAACAAACCAACCCCATCAAATCACCGCCCCGCCCCCTCTTGACAAATGTCCTTGAACTTTTTCGCCAGCCATAGAAAACGTGAAAAAGTTTTACAGCGAAACTCAACTTGCCACACACCCAGGATCCACATTCTCATTCAGCTCAATGATTGTTATCACGCTGCGCAAAGTTCGCGCGGTCTAAACGAGGCGTGGCATGCCGGGGGCGTTGCTGGGACTAAGTGGGATTGTGGTAAAGAGTCACAGGAGGTGGTTCTCAAATTGCTCATTTCGTTTACAAGTCAGCAGACAAGCATCATATGTGCCCCATAATTATTGCAACATGGCACGCAGCATTGGCTTTCTGCTCGAGGTTCATAAAATGTCATCGATAAGAGACGCGCGGGAATTGCCATAATGAAGGATGGATTTCTCTCAGTACACAGCGCTAGGCAGAAGGAGATAAGTATATATTATATACAGTGGGTCACAGTTCAAAGCAAGCAGTGTGAAAGAAAATAGGCAACTTTTTTACATAATCCTACCTAGCAGGTATGGAAACCCCAATTTATTGGGGTCATATATTAATTTTGGTGGTTAATATATATACCTACCATCGGTCTTTGGAATTTTTGAAAAATAATGAATGATTAGCTTATGGCAGGCAGTTACGTTTTTTCTTTCACACTGCTTGCTTTGAACTGTGACCCACTGTATATATATATATATACAACTCTCTGGGCGACTGTGCAAGGCTGTCATAAATTACTGAATAATCAGTGCATTTTTAAGCAGCTGTCTGGCAATTAATAAGTTTTTTAATTGCATGCCGTAAGGTCAATTTCAGAATTGTCAAACTCAAAGTAAAACTCTCGAAATAAATAAAAGTTATATTCGTAATTTTGTCCATTAGTCTACTTTGTACGATAAGGAAAATAAGTGAAAATTATTCAGTCGAATAATAGTAATAAATAATAAAAGAAAATTTAGTTAGACATACGAAAAAGTTGTATTCCTTTGTGGCACATGCAACATATGCAATTAGTTGTACGACTTACAAAGTTCAGCTGTTATTCTGTATAATTTATATTTTTTATTCAGCAAAGTAAAAACTTTATGGACAGCAGTAGTTCGTGCAAGTTAAAGCTTCTCGGAAATAGTTATTTTAATCGGGATAATTCTACCACTAAAATTGTATTGATTTTATGAAGGACATACCAGCAGCAACAAAGTTTTTAGTCTCTAGCTTTAAAATTGTGAGAGGTAAATGCATTTATCGATATGCATTTTGTCGATGTTATCGATTTGTAGCAGCCCAATTTGAGGACTATGTTTAAAGTGAACATCGACGATTATATATTCCAAGTTGTTCAGGATTTACTAATACTTCTTTATTATGAGCAATAAACCACATTCAAATTTATTTGCATGTTTTGAAGCAACGCCAAAATAATTCAACCAATACTCCGCAAAATATGCTGCACTTAGCCGAAAAGTATTTTTTAACGAGCCAACCTTTACTGTCGAGTGGGTTTTACTAGATACTATCTGGCTGTCAGCAGCGTTTCCCTCAATTATAAAATCCATTCGTTTAATTTCCCAACCCCCCCTTTAAATTGCCCAAATGAACTCACAATTTATTGGCCATTTAATCAAGCAGGGAAAACCCAATTCCATTGTTTGTTCTTTTGTGCCCAAAAAATTGCTATCTAGGCCACAATATTTGTGGCAACAATACGACAATAAAAAATATTTGTACCGCTGTCGAGCAAACGGCAATTGACAAGAAGACAAAAGCGCAAAATCAAGAGGGAAATAAAGCAAACAGAAAAGAGACAAAATAAAGGGAAACGCAGCACGCAGCGAGAAAAACACAAATCCGGAATTATTGCACAGGAAGCCAAAAGCGGAGAAACGGAAAGCAATGTTAAACATAAAAAGACAACAAAAAAAAATAGAAAGAATGACACGAAGCAAACAGAGGGTGGCTTTAATAATAAAGTATAAAAAATATGACAGTGTACACTGCAAGGGGGGCGCACTGTACTCCAAATGCTGCTATATGGGTTAAGCGCCAAAGCAAGTCCTAAGCGGGGCGAACGGGAAGAGGAAGCCCGTCAAATGGAACTGAATAAAATGTATCGATTTATGGGGAACAGACAGATTTGAGGGAGGTGGTAATCGGGGGGGTGTATGGGCTATATAGGGGTAGGTATAACAGTAATAACATTTAACGGGAGACTTCTAGATTGAGTACAGTTTCGGTTAGTACAATGCATGAATTCAAAGAATTTCCGTTTGTGTATATGCATCTGGGTGTGTGTGTGTGTGTGTGTAACTTAGCCTGTGCATGTTTGATTTGCAGTGGCCAATCGATAACGATTGTCGGTGCTTAAGTGGAACGAACGTATTACTTATGAACAATAACTGTAAATTATGAAGCGATTTGTATCAATTGTTCAGCCAAAGAGTCACGGGAAACATTTTATTTAATTTTGCTCTGCTCTTTGCATTTACTTATTTCTTATGCTTTCTTCGTTCGGAAATGGGAATTCGAGTTCAAATTCATGTACAAATTATACTCCCAAAAAAGTTGTTATAGTCCTCTTCAAACCTCTACTTTAATTCCACATTCAAAGTTGGAAACACGATTCTAGCTTTAAATTGTCTGCCATAACTTTATCAAACATTGATTGAGTTTCAAAAACTTGTTGTTAATCATGGTTGCGATTTTTAAAAAGTTGCAAAAGTGATTCTGACTCGAAATGTATGTTCAATTTATATCCACAAAGAGTGCTTCTAGGACGTCGAAGAGTGCATTTAAGAGCTAGCAATTGAATGCTCGTCATTTTATTGTTAAATGTTTTTAATAGCGTATTTAAGTCTTTGTCATTGCTTTTGCTTTTAAATCCAACAGCTGCTGCCAAGCGACATTCACATCTTCTCAGTCTGCTGTCTTTTGCAAACAGCTCAATCAAGTTAACTGTTTCAGTTGGCTTGTTGTTTTCCACGAAGACGACTGTAGACATTATCGCAAGCCATTTG
The DNA here is from genome assembly GCA_035044325.1 of Drosophila nr. medialis 2 BK-2023a. NCBI lineage: Eukaryota > Metazoa > Arthropoda > Insecta > Diptera > Drosophilidae > Drosophila > Drosophila nr. medialis 2 BK-2023a. The sequence continues at coordinate 2,757,534 of JAWNMH010000394.1, forward strand.
CTCGTATCCATCAACGTCTCTGAGCGGCTTATTTTGGCAGCCATTCGCAAAAACGGATGAACTGTGAAACCGGTCAACATTCACGAAATGCGACGGGAAATGAAGCAGAAAAACGGGCGCCGCCAAACAGTTGCTGGCTTGAATAAAATGGAACTTTAGCAAAAGTTGCATAAAATTTAAATATTCATGAAATTATTTAAATATTCATGCAGTATTTAAAGAGATTGTGTTCTGGTTATCAACATACGCAAATTATTTCAATCACTTTGACAAATTGTGGAGCTTAGTTTGCTGCGCAACTGCTACAAATTATTCGCAACATATTTTTTTAATACGCAAAAGCGTCAATAAATTGCAAAAGTCTGCGACAATATTTATAATATTACGCAGCTTATGTGTGTGTGTGTGTATGTGTGTGTTAGACAGAAGCACAATACTCTGTACTGAAAGCATAGAGTGGTTATACAAGACTAAAAGGCATACACAAAAATATCCTCTGCAATTGTCTACATGGGGTTAGCGAGTGGGAGAATAAAAAAAAGAATGAAAGAAAGAAAGAGAAAAGGAAGAAAGAAAGACAGAAAGAGAGGAGAAAGAAAGAAGAGTCCAACTTTTTTCCATTCCAAATTTACTTCATCAATTCAGTCTTTCTGCATCTATCTATCTATATCCATATCAAAAACATTTTCCACCATCTTATCAGCTCAACAAACCCCATGAAAATATATATATATTATTTTAAACTGTCATTTTGTGCTCGTTCGACAAAACACCAGATTAAACTCATTTTATAGGGTAATTCATAGTTAAATTTTCGCCTAATGCTATTTTACACAACACATGCTGCGCAGTGTGTCTGTCTGTGCATAAAAAACAGCGCTTCAATTTATATATCTTTTTCTCAAGAGGGCAATAATTTTCCAACAATTTCGCTGTGGAGCGTAAAATTAAATCATTTTTATTGCGCCTCGGCTCTGAGATGCGGGCTCCCGGACATATGTTGTCTTGGTTTGGACCAAAAAAGAGCTACGAGCTATGCGATATGCTGTCAGCTAGACAATTAATGCTAGCGAGTTAAGCTGGACATATATTTTTTACACTCGATATGGTATGTGCCCAGTTGGAGACTTGCTGGCCCAAGAAATTTATGTGCATCATCTGTGGCACAGTTGAAACTCGAGCAGCTTCCTCGCCAAACACTTGCCAGGAGATAAATGTGAACTAGTTTCAAGTCAGCTGAGAGAAGAAGGCGAAGTTTTTATCTTACACATTTTGCCTGCTGGTAGCAGAACAAGAACGAAAAAATCGTTGCATACTTATAAGCGCAGATTAAAAAGGCGACCTCCCATGGCAAAAATGCGTAGTCAGCGAAAAACAAAAACGTGGGAAAACAATGAAAAAAGTCAAGAAAAAAACAGAGAAATTATTTTGAACATGCAATACAATATTTAATACCCTTTAAAATATTAAAATATATTCATTTATATAAATAAACGATTCATTTATATAAATAAACGATACAGATTTTGTTGGAAATTGAAATGCCTCCAGGATATCCGATTAAAATGAAACACAATTGAAGGTATTTAAATTAATCGATTTTGAAAAAAAATCAATACATTTCTAAAAGTAAACTCACATACAATAATTAAACGAATATTTATTATCAGGCTGTCGAACCGAATCGTATTTCGGTTCCCGTATGTTCCAAATGTCTCCCAATTTTTCCCAGTATTGCGTGTTATAAGGATTAATAATATCGGTTCCCAAATATGAATAATATGAATCCAAATCGCTACGCCTCATATATATAAATATGTATAACTGTAGTTAACACGAGGTAGAGTATACAAAGAATACAATGAAAGTAAACCATTCGCAAAGCAAGCAAAGTTCACAACAAAAGGCAAATGAAGTCAGCAAGAAGGCAACAAACAACAAACAACAAGAAAAGACAATAAAAGGAAAAACATTTCACATTTCAATTTGTATTGTGAAAATTGCGGTGTGTTTTTCAAGCGGGATGGGTATGGAGAAAAATATCAGTTGTCGAAATAAAAAGCGCCCTTTGGGCATTTATATAAATGAGCTTCTTACTATTGCCAGAAGAATTTCCATTTTGGGGCATGTGTGATTTGGCCTGCTTTCATTTTAATGGTCCCTTCCTTAACTGGAGGATTCAGTGCGGAATTAATGTGAAGAAACATTTGGCCAACACGTGCGACACGTTTGGGCTTAGAGGGGCTTAAGCCATGTACTTGTAGGTATGTATGAGTAAAAGCGGTAATTAAGAGGCAGCTCTTAAGATTCGCTGGAAAAGATAAGCCGATTAGCAGCGCTTACAGGATTATATATACATTTCGAAGAACGAATAAAAGTTGCCAATTAAATGTGTGGTTTTGCTTTAGGATTTGAGAAAAATATACATACAAATTGTGTTTAGCAGCATTCGAAATTTCCTGATTAAAATTCGGATCTTGAACTAAAATTTGAAACTGAACTGAAATTTGACATTGCCTGATTTCCTGACCAGAATTTAACTGGTTGAAATTTAGAACAGAATCGGAACGAAAATTTAATTCGATTCGATTCCCACACCTTTAAAATCCACTCAAAAGAAAATAGGAAAACAAAGTTGAATTATTTTGGAGAAAGTTAGAAAAATGATTACAGATATACGCCACAAATAGTTGTGCACATTTCTCCATTTATGAAGATGTGACTAGACAATTGACAGCATAGTGATTTGCGGGCTTGAAAATAGAGATGAATTCCAAAAATTGCAAATCATGCTTTGTAGTTCATCAGTTTGTTGGTCGAGTGTAGTGCATAACAAGTAGTTCGAGCTGCGTGCAACTTGGTGCATGAAAAATATGCTCTTTGGTATGTGCAACTTGCTTTGCGAACGAATTTTCAAGTAATTTATCATGCCCCAGGGAATCGAGATGAAGCCACAGTGGACATTTATCAAATGGCAGCCTTGTGCAACACCAGGAGCAAGAGAAACGTGCAACATGCAACAACTTCTGACTACACAGGCTTTTGCTGTATTTCGAGTATTTTCTTACTGACTAGTTGAGGCCGAAACAAATTTTATGTAATGTAAATCGTTCGTTGCGAGAATGAGAACGATGAGCCCCTTCTGGCTAGGCTATCACACCTAATGCACATTTTCAATAGGGATATGCATCCATGCATCAGTAAGGGTATGCTCCTACCACCATCCTGAAACCAATTTTCTAAATTGCAATTGCAATTGATTTGCAAGCATGCATTTGAAAGCAGACAAGACGCATAAATATAATCAACCTGGGGCTATGGAAAATTGCAAACGGTGAAGGTCACAAAAATAAAGCCATGAAGCGGACAAGAGTTGCACAACAATCGATTAAGATATATATATATTCTGGACGATATAGTTGACAGAAACTAGAGATTGTTATTGTTCTGCAACCAACATAGACTTTGACAGGAGGGTAAAAGGAAAGAAAATTAGTCAAAAACCCAAATAGAACTAACCACAAACAATACTAAAAATGTGGTTGCTGTTTACAAAGAGGAGCTTTTCAAAAATGTTGCATGCTCATTTTTAAAAGCATTTCATTAAATGCAAACCAAAATCCGACACGGACGAGCAACCGACTATTTTCCAGCAAATAAACCACATATGTGTAGGATGCACAATGTGAATCACGGAATTCGAGAAAGCCACAACAACTGAAATTGCACACAATTGCACACACACACAGCTGCTGATAATGGCCAGAAACAATAACAATAACAAACATGAACATGGCTAACATTGTTGCCAAAGACAATAAACACAGCCACAAAATGTTCAGCAGCTTCATTATTGTCAACAGTTTTGAGCCTGGCCTGCGAATTTAAATTACCATTTCCACAATTTGCAAATTTGAATGCAAATTTTGCTATTGATGCTTCTAATGAGGCCTCATTGTCAATGCCACAAATGTGATAATGCCTTTATTATATATATACATTACCCATTAAACATAATGCAATAATGAGTTTAATGACTTATTTGAAAAGTTATTTGTTTACTTTTGTGTTCAACTCGTTTGTTTGCTGCTGCAAATCACACACATTTTTGCTTTTTTTTATCTATCGATTATCAAGCAAACATGCCAAATAATTATTCTTAATTACTTATTCTTAATTATATAAACTTATAACTTCGATTAAACATTGTGTATTATGAAGTTGTCTACCGTTAAGTAAGATACAGAAAGCTATAAGTCTGACCCCCCATAAAGTGTTATTTGTCTTTCCAATCGAGTACACCTTGGCATAATATTGATCATCTTTTCAAAATATTTAGCAAAATAGTTTGAGAAAATCGGAAGAAAAACAGGACGAATTATCTATGGTAATTTGAGCGAGTTCCTCCCTATGCTAATATTACTGCCAACTTATCTTACATAAGCCACAACTCTATCACTTTACAATGTCTTGTAAAACACAAACACAACCAGTAAGCCAAAAAAAAATCAATTCTTAAAATTTTCTATCAGCTGCCAACAAGTGTTCTTCCTTTCAGAGCCTGTTAGCCACTGATTACGTGTGTACTAAATTATTTAAGCCCTCTTCTGTACACATTTATTTTTGATCTGGCTGCCACACGATATTTTGTACGCTTTTGCAGTTGCAACATCAAATTTTGCAGCACTCGTGTGGCTGCCCAAGAATGGAAAAACTAATAAAGAAAACCAAACAACGAGCACAGACAGCGCAATGCCCATTTTTGCTCTCTGACTCTCTGAAGTGCTGCAACACTTTCAAAAACATTATTTTTTTGCTCGTTACTCTTCTTCTTCTTTTGTTTTGGCTCGTTTCGCTGACAGTTTGAAAGAGGAGCCAACAACTGTCAGTCGATAGTTGACCCAAATCCAGCAACTTACCCCCTACAAAAAAGAGACGGGACAAAAAAAAACAGGAAAAAGAAAATGGATAGATAGAGAAACTCCATGAGAGACTGGCTGGCTGTCAAGTACTTACACATCAAAACATGCTCTCCTACACTGGCAAAAAAGAAAACAAGATTACGTACAATTTGGCTTGATCAGAGAACTGGACTAAGCTAAGATCAAGCCTTGTGCCTTCGAAAATATTTCTATAAACTAACCTTAAGGTATAAAAATAATAGAACTGGATTTACAAAACCCGAATCATGGGTTTTGAAAATTAAGTTAGTAGAAAAAAGGACGCATTTCCGCCCCCATAAAATATATATTCTTGATCAGCATCAATAAGCGAGACAAGCCGATCTCAGAGTCTATAAGAGCTAGAGGATCCGAATTTGCTCGATTTAATTAAACTTCTCCTGACTTCAATAGAGTCTGAATTTTCCAGCTCTTTACCATTATCTTTTCTTATATATTTTCCCATTTCACGACACAAATTTTAATTTTTTTTTTTGTTCATTTGTCATTTGTGTGCAACTGTCAAGTGGGGGTAGCAAAAACCACAACAACAACAACAACTCTTTCATATATCAAATTTGTAGCTCAATATATAACCCATGCGGGCAGGTTGGCAGACATAGAGAGAAAAACGGAACGTAACGTCTGACAACTGCAGGTTTCATGTGACATTGTTTACCTATGCCAACAACAACTGCAACAACAACAATTGCAACAACAACAATTGCAACAACAACAATTGCAACAACAACAACTGCAACAACAACTATAATAACAAGAATCACCTGATTTACGTTCAAAAACAATGTCATTTAATTTCAACATCAGCCCAGGCTAAAGAGAAATGTTCGTTGTTAAACGTGGCGTATGCACAACGTGTGCAAACATTTTGTATATTCCGCATACGCCTCGTGTGTCACTTGGCATTAGTGCCGCATGCGTTGTGATCCATTTCGACAGTTTTCCGCATATTCTTTGCATACTTTTGCTAAACAAAAGGACAGGCAAATAATTGAAAAACAAATAGACGCAATTTGCATTTTCAATGAAAATATTTTCAACGATTTTTAGCAACTTCTTGTCAGGTGAATTTCTGCTTTAGCCTTAGCGAGAATATTACCATAAATTACCAAAATGAATATTTCATATTTATCGCAGTTGCTTTCTAAGTATTTTATATTTTCTTCAACTGTCTTTTGCACTGCTGCTAAATTTGCAATTTCATCTCCACCAAAATCTTCGGCCTGTTCGTGCAGATTTTCGCAATCAGAAGGGTCAAAGAAAAGAATATTTGCCGCATTGCAAATGCAGTTCGCATATTTTGCTGGCCACTTTGAACTTTTCAACAAAGTTGTGCAACGCAACAACCTCTGGGCTCTGGAAACTTGCGGATAGTTTGAGAAGATGCTAACACTTTAACTCCGACAACAGCAGCAAAAGAGCTGTGTGCGAATAACGATTGAGTTTAAGCACCGAAAAATAAAATCGGACGAGCATTAGCTCCGATTAACAGTGTGCATATATGCACATTTTACATAGGATATATATTATATTATACATGGACAGTAATGGAGTTGATTGCTCTCGAAACGCGCTGAAGTGTAGGAATTATTTTCAAGCGATGCTTCAGAGTTTTGTCATGTGTGATAAATATGAAATACGAAAATTTGTATACTCTGAACCCATTCGAAGTGTGTCGAAGGTGTAAATTGATGTAGTGTAGACGTATGTAACAAGCAATAGGCGGCATCTCTGAACCCATTAACTGTTAACTTAATCACCATCAAAATGTGCGCATCGATTTAGATATTTCTGATTTGGAATATACGTTCTCGTGAATGAAGTTTGTTTCATTTGAGAATATCGATACAAATCGATTTTCGATAGCAGTAATGACACAAATATATTCTTCCAATTGATGTATAACATACCTAGACATATCTTTGATGAACTCTTACTGTTTATCTGTTAACCAAAACTTATTTTCGTATTAAAGCAAGCCCAACAGCAAGATTGAGGGTATCTCCTAGTCGATTCGTCACAACTAGAGCATTGCAACTTGTTTTATACATTTTATTTTTATTTTATTTAGTTTAGTTTGTACTCTTTTGAATGCGATACGAGATAAAATCGCATGTGTGCAGCTGGAAAGCACATGTTAGCATAGTTTTGTGAAGGACGCGCCTTTCTTATGTAGTGGAAAAGTACAGAAGGCAAGCGGGGTTGAGGGACACGGACACACACACACACACACAGGACGTGCGGCTGTCTTAGTGCCCGCTGAAGCATAAAGCCAGACACGAAACAGTCGCTTCTGTTTAGCAGTTGTAGTGATGAGCAGAGGGGATGATCGGGGGGAGGGACAACCGACAAGGAATGTACATAAAACAAAAGTTTCGAAACGTCAAACGGACATTTTTTTTCCTTTAGCTTTCAACTTTTGCTTTTGGCGTTTTCTCTTTGCTCTCGTGTCAATTATGCAGCTTGAACAAAGCAACAGCCAACTAAAATGGAAGGAAGCAAATAGAGGGCGAAGGTCGTTTGCATAAGCTCTCCAAAGTATGCTAGACATATCCGTATCTATATATATATCTGCATAATGCATATATAGCTCTTCGCTATATCCTGTTAGAGAGGGTATCATAAAGTCAAGACACTTCAGACAAGAGTCCACTTTTAAGAGCAGCACAGAATCTTAGAACAGAAGTGTGGAAATTTGCATGTTTCTGGAAAATTTCTTTCTCATATTTAGATTAGGAATTTATTTTAGTTGCTCAAGCAACAAATCTTAAAACAATTTCAAATAAAGTTGACATACTTAACACACAAAGTGGTCATCTTCAAGTCGTTCAACTTTTAGTCAAACGCACTCTGTTTGTACAAATATTCTATTATATATGTATTTACAAAAAGTGTGCAAATTGAATGTTTAGATATTCCATGCCCGTTTGCCCCAGATATTTATGTATTTATTTATGTTAATCCCATTGCATTCAAATCTCAGCAGTGTATTCTCAAAGGTCAAGATACCAAGGAATATACAAATTCCCATATTCCACTTACATACAAAATAAACTCTGATTTTCTTCTTTTTTTTTAAATTCAACATGTAAAAATAATTATAGCTTTAATGATAGCTCTAAGATAGCCCTAACATAGCATAAAGTTGTAGCTGAAGCTTCAGTTATAGCTTTAATAATAAAACTAATTATAGCTTAAATGATGGAACTAATTTTTGCCTTTAGCTTTAATTATGGCTTTACTTCAATTCAACTTAAACTTTACTTATAGCATTAATTATGGATTCAATTAAATTTACCGTGAAATTGTACAACTTTATGTTAACTTCTTTTAAGGATGGCTTTAAAGCTAAAAATGCTATGTTTGCATTAAGGTATATTCTACATGCTTAACTGTGAACACCAAGGATAAACCTTCATGACCATATAATTATGTGCATACCATTTGACTGCAAGGACATACAAATTTTCTATTCATTAAAGCGTTATGTTTTTTTCTGTTCCTTCCCACATATAGCCCGCAACTTCCATGGAGTTGACTGCCCTCCATGTGCCACATTCTCTGCTCTCACTCCACTCTGTAAGTGCCCCGCCTCCTCGCTGCCACGTATAATATGCAAAGTCTATTAAAAAATGTGCCCGAGTCGTGTGTCAGCACCTCCAAAAGCAATGGGTGTTACAAAAAAAAAAAAAAAATATGCAAATAACATAAAAAAAAAATTGTTGTTGTTAAAAACAAACCAGGCTTGTGAAATACAGTAAAAAAAAGGTGTTTACTTGAAGGAGAGGTTGTATGGAGATATTAATCTTCAAAAGCATACCATGAATTAATTAATATTATTATTTTTAGATTAAATGTTTTACTTTAATTGTTACTTTAAGTATAGAGTAGATCCATTATATAGTTTTAGCAAGGGTATGAAATGTGTGCCACAAGTAAGCAAATACAACTCACGCACACCCGCACACGCACGCACACACAAACACACACACACACATACATACACACATAAACCATTAGCCCTTACTTTCGCACACTCTTTGCACACTTTCGCGCCCATAACGTTTTGTGCAACGCCACCTGGCGGCAGGCAAGTCATTAACTGAGCTTGTTTTGTGCTGATTTGTGACGAAGCCTCCTCCACTGCGGGTGCAGGGACAGGAACAGCAGCAGGAGGCCATAAAAATGGCAAGACTGCCTAAAGTAAACATATACACACACACACACACATACACAACTAACACACACACCAAAGCAGCTATAATTATAACGGGCATTAAAACGGTCGCTTGTGGGCACCCAGAGTTGCCAGAGTGTTTTATGTGTGTATACAAGCAACTAGTGAAAATAAATGCCACCAATTTCAGTTATATTTTTTGTATACCCTTCTAAGGGGTAGCTAAAAATGCATAATGTATCATCAGTTCAATTAGATATATATATATTTATATAAATCCAATGAAAGTGATCAAACTTGAACCATTTGAAATTTAACTAATTGATAAGCTAAATTTATGAATTTATATACGTCAAACATCGGGAAAAAGATACCCAACTCAACAATCACAAGTTTCATTAGGTTATCAGCATTTAACAGACATATAATTTAGGCATTGAGCTGTATAACGAACCCAAATGAGAATAATGTCTACGTAGGGTGTTTGACTGTAGTCAAAATCCAAAAAGAAAACACTTCTTTCACTTGCTCAACTTTTTGGCACTTGCTTTTTATGCGAAAATATAACTAACAAAATGGCTGAGCAGAGGGCGTGTACCAAGTCGGCGGTCGCAAATTCATTTCGTTGTTTCCGGGCCAGCCCCAAAACACAGTTACTTTCCATGTTAAGGGGGGGTATGCTCAACATTGCGGTTAACTTAAACAAAAGTCAAAACTAACACACACAACGGCTACACTTAACCACATTTATACTTAAATATATATAGTGGAACCTCAGTTTTGCCAGCCAGTTTACCCGGTTCGGTTTGCCACTCGGTTGCAACCTGTTTGCAACACCCTTCAGAGACCCTACATAAAAACAAAACCTTCTTTTCAATTGTAGCCCGTAGAAATGCTCTTCATGCATTTCCTGCATTTTAGACGCGTTTCCACAGTTTAATACCCTGTAAAATGTTTTTTTTTTGCAGAAGAAAGCATCTCTGACCTCATCAATAGGTTATCTATAGGAACAAGCAGATGTATAGCATACTATATGAGTTGGACTTCAATTTTTGAATATAAGTTCTTTTTCGTTACAACCCAATTTCTAATAGTTGCAAGAGCCACCATTTTATAGATATGTTTTAATATTGATCAACTTTAAATCGCATAAGAATCAAGCTTTTAACCAAAGCAATCTTGCATGCTAAGCAAACTGCTATCAGCAAGCGCAATCATTTGCTATATACATGACAATATGTAGTAATAACAAATATATAGTAATAATATATATAATATAATAATAAAATATATATAAAACTTGATACCTAAGCACCTGCTTCAGCCTTAAAAAACATTTATATAAGCCTGTTTACATTTGTATGTGCATAAGCTAGAATCTTTGATTTAGTCGATTTAATGCACTAAACTGGGTATCTGCTAGTCGAGCATTCTGACTTCTTGTATGTTGCGCCTTTTGTTTTCTCATATTTTTTCGCTTCGCGCTTGCATCGCGTGCAAAGAGCGCATTACAAATTTGATTGTTGTTGCCTTCGCCTGGCTTTGTTATTGTTGTTGTTTTGTGGTAATATGGGCATCAAATTGGGTTAGTTGTAAATTCTCGTGTTTGTTTTCACTATCTTTCAATGAGCTGCGGAAAGCAACAGCAACAACAACAACAACAACAACAATAATAAATTGCATGCAAATTCTTTTTTCCTTTCTTTCTATTATATTTTTTTTGCGCTCTGTTCAAGTGCATTTTCAGGCTGCATACTTTTAGGCGCTAACTGAAGACTTTTTCATTAAATAATTAAAATGCATTCAACTTCAATTATTAACGCATAAGCTGACTTATTAAATATACTACAGCTGTTTTATTTATTCAATTAAAAGGCATTTAATTAGGCATTACAATGGAATTTGCATCGGATTATTGCAATATATATATTTAATTCGAACTTGAACTAGGCTGGCTTACTTTAAGAACTATCTAGAATAATCGGGAATTGTTAATAATTCCTGTTACCACCTTGCACACATTCCGAGTTGTTGTTGTTTTTACTATGCAACGTAATACACTCATATATATGTATCTATCACCTGCCTCGAGTGACTAGCAAGCCAAGTTTTCCCCATAACGTGGCTTTTCTATCGCTTCAATACACGGAACATTTGTGCAGGCCATAAAAACTAATCACCCACCTTCACAGACACACACACACACACACACAGACACAATATAAAGCAGCTCTGACTAGTAGAAATACACAATCTATATCCGAGCCGCTGGGAATAAAGCCGATTTGAAACAAATTAACCGCACAGCCGTCAGTCGTCACACGGATTTAAGTGCATCGCTCGGTTAGCTGGCAGTTTTCCAGCGAAAGGCAGCAACTGAATAGCAACTGGACCTGGACGCCTCGAGGTTATATGTTCCATTACCTTCCATATGCTCACTCACTGTCCACCCATCACCACCACCCGCTTTTAGAGCAGCCACACAGTCGAGTGACTGCTTTTCCACACAGCTGACGACAGGCGCTTAATTTTCAATTACGAAATACACACATGCCACTAAGGTGCAAATGGGATGGGGGTGCTAAACGTATTGATATCATATGCTGGCCATTTTACACGCACACACGCTCTTATGTAACTACCACATGCACATATACACCTATATATATATATATATATATGTATATGTATAGCTATCATCATTGGCAACACGTTTTTACACCTTGTGCTACAGGTTTTTATTTAATTTGCTGCACATTCTACGACGCAACATAATCAAATCCATATTGTCTTTTATATATATATGAATAGTCCGGATATTAAGCTGGCCTGGCTAAAAAGAAGAAGAAGAAAAAAGGGTTTGCAAAGGCGTAGTCAAGATTTATCAGCCGAAGGAGGGTTTATTTGAAATGAAAAGTAAAATAATCATTTAAATATGTTTTTCTTTATTTTTCATATACGAGGAATACACATATATATTTTAGTATATATAAATAGGCAACTTTTTTACATAATCCTACCTAGCAGGTATGAAAACCCCAATTTATTGGGGTCATATATTAATTTTGGTGGTTAATATATATACCTACCATCGGTCTTTGGAATTTTTGAAAAATAATGAATGATTAGCTTATGGCAGGCAGTTACGTTTTTTCTTTCACACTGCTTGCTTTGAACTGTGACCCACTGTATATATATATATATATACATATATACACATATGCATTTATACTTAGGAAATTACAACCTTCTATCTTTCTCTTTCATAATCTCCCTTAAACTAATTAATTATCCCATTAAAATATTAATTCATTGCTGACATGGCTAAATGAACTTTCAATTTCGTGTATGCACAAAAAGGTAAACATATGTTCAAATAATTAACATAATATTTGTTTAGAGGAGTGCGCCTTTTTCACGCTCACCTCTAAACATTTGGTGACCCCGACGTGATTTTTGTTTTAATTTCTTTCATGTGTTGTGTCATTTAAAGTGCAAGTAAAAGATTATTAACTATTGTGTTAATAATCAATCTCAGCGTCTTCTGCATAATTCGATGCAAAGACCAACAAACACGCACACACACACACACACACATTCATTATTTTGCTCTCGTTGTTAAAGTGCAAGTGAAAGATTATTAACTATTGTGTTAATAATCAATCTCAGCGTCTTCTGCATAATTCGATGCAAAGACCAACAAACACGCTCGCACACATACACACATTCGCACATTTTCGCTCTCGTTTTCATTACGCGCGTTTACTCTTTTTTTTGTTTTCGTTTGCCCGCTCACATTCTTGCATTCGCATATGCTTGTAAATAGTACAGTTGACAACTTAACTGTAAATCGCCCAACAAGTTATTAGTTGCGCTGTGCAAAAACTTTTGTGAACGCAGCGGTCATTCAGCGGTCAACTTTTACTTGTCGTTAATCTCGCCTGCATTTCGTTCGTCCGTTATTTCGCGATCAACATACATTCAAACCTACAGTGGCTCGCAGCTCAATTCGACCAGTTTCAAGTGCTAATCACGTGAGTCAATCGTGACCAACAATTGAAATGGCTGAGAACGAATCGAACTCAAATGCGACTCCTCACGCTGACTTGGACTTTTACAAGGCAAAGGCAGAATCAGTAGCTCGGCAACTCAATGCGTTAAATGCATTTCTAACCGCTGAGCAGCTGATACATTTCGATGAAGCTGAGCTGCAGGCTAGATTGGACTTAACCAGCAAAATGAGCTCAAACTTTGAGATTATTAACTATTGTGTTAATAATCAATCTCAGCGTCTTCTGCATAATTCGATGCAAAGACCAACAAACACGCACACACACACACACACACATTCATTATTTTGCTCTCGTTGTTAAAGTGCAAGTGAAAGATTATTAACTATTGTGTTAATAATCAATCTCAGCGTCTTCTGCATAATTCGATGCAAAGACCAACAAACACGCTCGCACACATACACACATTCGCACATTTTCGCTCTCGTTTTCATTACGCGCGTTTACTCTTTTTTTTGTTTTCGTTTGCCCGCTCACATTCTTGCATTCGCATATGCTTGTAAATAGTACAGTTGACAACTTAACTGTAAATCGCCCAACAAGTTATTAGTTGCGCTGTGCAAAAACTTTCGTGAACGCAGCGGTCATTCAGCGGTCAACTTTTACTTGTCGTTAATCTCGCCTGCATTTCGTTCGTCCGTTATTTCGCGATCAACATACATTCAAACCTACAGTGGCTCGCAGCTCAATTCGACCAGTTTCAAGTGCTAATCACGTGAGTCAATCGTGACCAACAATTGAAATGGCTGAGAACGAATCGAACTCAAATGCGACTCCTCACGCTGACTTGGACTTTTACAAGGCAAAGGCAGAATCAGTAGCTCGGCAACTCAATGCGTTAAATGCATTTCTAACCGCTGAGCAGCTGATACATTTCGATGAAGCTGAGCTGCAGGCTAGATTGGACTTAACCAGCAAAATGAGCTCAAACTTTGAGATTATTAACTATTGTGTTAATAATCAATCTCAGCGTCTTCTGCATAATTCGATGCAAAGACCAACAAACACGCACACACACACACACACACATTCATTATTTTGCTCTCGTTGTTAAAGTGCAAGTGAAAGATTATTAACTATTGTGTTAATAATCAATCTCAGCGTCTTCTGCATAATTCGATGCAAAGACCAACAAACACGCTCGCACACATACACACATTCGCACATTTTCGCTCTCGTTTTCATTACGCGCGTTTACTCTTTTTTTTGTTTTCGTTTGCCCGCTCACATTCTTGCATTCGCATATGCTTGTAAATAGTACAGTTGACAACTTAACTGTAAATCGCCCAACAAGTTATTAGTTGCGCTGTGCAAAAACTTTCGTGAACGCAGCGGTCATTCAGCGGTCAACTTTTACTTGTCGTTAATCTCGCCTGCATTTCGTTCGTCCGTTATTTCGCGATCAACATACATTCAAACCTACAGTGGCTCGCAGCTCAATTCGACCAGTTTCAAGTGCTGATCACGTGAGTCAATCGTGACCAACAATTGAAATGGCTGAGAACGAATCGAACTCAAATGCGACTCCTCACGCTGACTTGGACTTTTACAAGGCAAAGGCAGAATCAGTAGCTCGGCAACTCAATGCGTTAAATGCATTTCTAACCGCTGAGCAGCTGATACATTTCGATGAAGCTGAGCTGCAGGCTAGATTGGACTTAACCAGCAAAATGAGCTCAAACTTTGAGATTATTAACTATTGTGTTAATAATCAATCTCAGCGTCTTCTGCATAATTCGATGCAAAGACCAACAAACACGCTCCACACACACACACACACATTCATTATTTTGCTCTCGTTGTTAAAGTGCAAGTGAAAGATTATTAACTATTGTGTTAATAATCAATCTAAGCGTCTTCTGCATAATTCGATGCAAAGACCAACAAACACGCTCGCACACATACACACATTCGCACATTTTCGCTCTCGTTTTCATTACGCGCGTTTACTCTTTTTTTTTGTTTTCGTTTGCCCGCTCACATTCTTGCATTCGCATATGCTTGTAAATAGTACAGTTGACAACTTAACTGTAAATCGCCCAACAAGTTATTAGTTGCGCTGTGCAAAAACTTTCGTGAACGCAGCGGTCATTCAGCGGTCAACTTTTACTTGTCGTTAATCTCGCCTGCATTTCGTTCGTCCGTTATTTCGCGATCAACATACATTCAAACCTACAGTGGCTCGCAGCTCAAGTCGACCAGTTTCAAGTGCTAATCGCGTGAGTCAATCGTGACTAACAATTGAAATGGCTGAGAACGAATCGAACTCAAATGCGACTCCTCACGCTGACTTGGACTTCTACAAGGCAAAGGCAGAATCAGTAGCTCGGCAACTCAATGCATTAAATGCATTTCTAACCGCTGAGCAGCTGATACATTTCGATGAAGCTGAGCTGCAGGCTAGACTGGACTTAATCAGCGAAATGCGCCTCAGCTTTGATGCCGCGCAATCCAAACTTGAGAAGCTCAATCTTATGGAGCTGGCCACGGACGCAAGGTGGGAGTTTGACCAAGTCAGCTGCGAGGTGACATCCAAGCTTACTCGGGAACTCGCCAATCTGCGTAAGGCTTCGATTCTCCATTCTACAGCAATCCGGAGTAATACGAACGAGCTAAATGGTAGCTCAAGAAGCGCAGCGCGTCTCTCCAGATTACCACAATTTGAGCTTCCACGTTTCGGCGGTGCATACATCGACTGGCCCGATTTCTTCGCCATGTACAACACTGTCGTCGGCCAAAATGAGGAACTAACCAAAGTGGAGAAGTTTCAACATCTTCGATCATGCCTAGCAGGACCTGCGTTGGAAGCGATTCGCGCTCTCGAACCAACGGAGGACAATTACGACAAAGCCATGGAATTGTTAATAAATCGTTTTGACAATAAATTGTTGCATTTTCAGGCACACGTACGTTCCATATTCAGGCTCTCAAGTGTGGACAAGGGGTCGGCGACCAGTCTGCGTCAATTGAGTGACAGTATCAATTCGCATCTGCGCGCGTTGCACGCAGTGGCATCTGCTGACGACGTTGCAGATGGCTTGCTGATTCACCTGATCACATCCAAATTGGATCAAACCACGCAGGAGAAGTGGGAGGAAACATTGCCGCTGAAAGGGTTGCCAAAATGGACCGACATGTCTGCATTCTTGGAAAGGAGATGCCGCATGATGGAAAACTTAGAATTTGCCATGGTAACGCACACACCTGGCAAGCATGTGGGAAAATCGTATGTACAAAACCGCAATACACTAATTGTTAACACCGCTCAATCTTGTGTCTTTTGCGAATCTGTTGATCATCATCTGTTCAAATGTACACGATTTACAAATTTACCTCCCAATATTCGCTATAGAGAAGCAAAAAGGCTGCACCTCTGCCTTAATTGCCTTCGCAAAGGGCATAGTATACAGCAATGCAAATCTGGTCACTGCAAACATTGCCAACAGAAGCACCACTCATTGTTGCATATGGACACAAGTTCTTCTGCATATCAGCTGCCCGACACAACGCGCGCTCAAGGCGCATCACTTGTCTCCTTATCCACATCGCCACCTAGAGCCCTGAAACACCACGAGAACGACTACGTGCTGCTCGCAACTGCCATCATACTCGTCAGAAATCGATCTGGCACCTTCGTACCTTGTAGAGCTCTGCTTGATTCAGCATCGCAGCTCAACTTCGTCACCACTCGTCTCATCAACCAGCTTCAGTTGGAAGCACGCCGCTCGAATATCTCGGTATCAGGCATAGGAGAATCCTCTCTCTCGCTCAACAAAGCAGCTGACATTGTAGCACAATCAGCTACTGGCTCATATCAAGGATCTTTCTCTGCAGTCGTAACGCAAAAGATAACTGACTATCAGCCTCACTTCGACATAAATACCACCGGATGGAAAATACCCAACAATTGCCAACTCGCTGACCCGCTCTTCCACAAAGGTCAAAGGATCGATATGCTGATTGGCGCTGGCATATTTTTCGACTTGCTTTGCGTCGGACAAATTCGTCTGGCAAATCATTTACCCACGCTTCAGAAGACCAAATTAGGCTGGATAGTTTCTGGAGGTTGTGCTATTCCCAACCACTCATCTCTAGCTGCAGCGATCGAGCATTCGGAAGCGGACTGCGAAAAAATGGTGAAGTTCGACGATGGAGCCGATGTCAAGAAGGCCCTGGGTTTGGCTTGGGATACCAACTCTGATTATCTTCTATTCAGTCCGTCGCCTACTCTCTCCGGCAGCATTGTAACCAAGCGTACAACACTAGCCACAATCGCCAAATTCTACGACCCCCTCGGGTTAATATCTCCTATAATCACTAAGCTAAAGATATTCTTACAGACGCTGTGGAAGGACAAACTCAATTGGGACGAAGCCCTTCCTCAGTCTCTACACTCTGCCTGGATTGAGCACATCTCCCAAATAGCCGTAGCTGGTACGCTCAAATTCCCTCGCTTGGTTCTGCAGCCACATTCATCATGGGAAATACATGCCTTCTGTGATGCAAGCCTAGCCGCATACGGCACCTGTGTCTACGTGCGATCAGAAGCGCAGGGTGCCTACTCATCTCATCTTCTATGCTCCAAATCAAGAGTTGCACCACTAAAAACGCTTACAATTCCTAAGCTGGAACTAGCCGCTGCGCATCTACTATCAGAGCTCGTCTCTAACATCGCTCAATGCGCACCGCACCCTTGTCGGTTCTATTGTTGGTCTGACTCGACTATTGCACTCTCTTGGATTCGACAAGCTCCATCTGAATTTAATATTTTTGTATCCAACAGAATATCTCAAATTCAGGAGCGCACCAAAGGGATGATTTGGAACCACGTTCCTACCCATTTGAACCCAGCTGACATACTATCACGTGGCTGCGGAGCACTCGAACTTTCGGAATCAAATCTTTGGCGTGAAGGACCTGCTTTTCTGCGCTCATCTACTGATGATTGGCCGCCAGACATTCCTACCCGCTCAGATCTGCCCGAACGTCGTCGTCATGCCTTAATTCTAACGGACAAGCTTGATATATCGTTCAGATGCAAGTACCAAAACTCTTTTGGCAAGATGCAACGAGTCTTTGGATACATATACAGGTTCTCTCAGCTCAAGCTGAATGATCAAGATCGGTCCAAAGGCCCACTTACAGTCGACGACATAAAGGCCGGTACACATCTTCTACTTAGAGGAATTCAAATGATTCACTTCGCCGAAGAACACAAGGATTTGCGCACAAAGAAGGTCGCATCATCGAAATCAAGACTCATATCGTTAAATCCGATTATGGACAGCTTCGGATTAATTCGCGTTGGCGGACGTCTTCAGAATTCGTTTTTGGACTACGAGGCAAAGCACCCAATAATTCTGCCAGCTCAGCACCCCGTCACCATCGCCATCATCGATCATTTTCACCGCCAATTCCTACACAGTGGACCACAAAGTTTGCTGGCCGCACTTCGACAGCGATTTTGGCCCATTGGTGGTCGAAAAACCGTGTCAGCAGTCATCGGAAAATGCATTCGTTGTTTTCGAATGAAGCCCAAGCTTCTCGAGCACATCATGGCACCGCTACCAGCAGATCGAGTGCAACCAGGCCGCCCGTTCTGCACAACTGGAATTGATTTTTGTGGACCATTCTTCACCAAGTCAGAAGTCAGGAACAGGCCGCCCACAAAGTGCTACATAGCAATATTCGTTTGTTTTGCCACCAAGGCAGTACATTTGGAATTGGTTGAGGACTTATCAACCGCATCGTTCATCGCTTCATTAAAGCGATTCATCAGCATCAGAGGCAAACCCAATTCAATCTGGTCTGACAATGCAACAAATTTTGTTGGAGCACGGAATGAGCTGAACGAGTTGAGGCTACTCTTTCTGAGCGACACTCATATTAAGGAGCTTTCGAACTCTTGCCTTTCGATCGGAATCAAATGGAACTTCATTCCGCCTCGGTCTCCTCATTTTGGTGGTTTGTGGGAGGCTGCGGTAAAATCTGCCAAGCACCACTTCTATCGCGTCGTTGGAAATTCTGTTCTCACATTTCACGAGCTTCGTACTCTTGTATGCGAAATTTCTGCAATGTTGAACTCACGACCTCTTTGTCCCATTTCAGAAAATCCAAGCGATCTAGATGTTCTCACTCCTGGGCATTTTCTGATTGGCACCCAATACGCCACAATCGAAGCACCCGACATAACGCATATCGACATCAATCGCCTCAGTCGCTGGCAGCGCGTATGTCAAATACAGCAGGCATTCTGGCGCAAATGGAGCACCAGCTACTTAACATTGCTGCAAGAACGCTCAAAATGGCGCTCATCGACGCCTAACCTGAGGATCAACTCAATCGTGGTCCTGAAGGACGACAACGTGCCACCCCTCCAATGGCGTCTTGGCCGGGTCGAGAGCACCATTACTGGAAAGGACGGCGTCTCGCGAGTTGCAATAATTAAAACTGCAGCCGGCACCGTCAAAAGAGCCGTTGGCAAGATCGCTGTTCTGCCCCTTGGAACCAAATCAGTTGAAACCCTTGCACTTTCAACGGGGGGAGCATGTCGGAGGCAGCAGCAGCCAACAACCAATTAATTATAACATCGATTAGAAATGTAACTTAGCTTGTAACGTAATTGCGCGCCCATCCCTAATCTTTGTCTTTGCATTCTCTTATCTTCGCCTTGCACATGCAAGTTTATCTAACTCACTCTCGATTTAGCATTCGTCGGTTATGCATGGGCAAACGAAACACGCGCAAAACTCAGAATAAAAATATGTGAAATAGTTAATGTAACCCAAACTAAGCAATAAAATCCAATGTAAATCAAACTACATTATAATATACGCAAATAGAGTGAATATTGAATAAATAAGAAATTAAAATAAATGATCACACAAATTAAACTCAATTCGCACATAGGTGAGCGTGAAAAAGGCGCACTCCTCTAAACAATATTTAATTAACAATCATCCGCAAGTGCAAATTAATATTTAATGCTACATTTATGGCATCCATTAAACTAAATTACAGGTGTTTCTGCAAAGTGCACAATCAGCATATACAATGCGAAAATTCAATTAGAAATTGAATCAAAATTGACGCGACACAAAAAGTGCTCAAATAAAATGAATAGGAAAAAAACATGATGGAAATTTGCATATACAAAAAGTTGGTTCGCTTTACAGGCCACATAATAATTGAATTCTATATTGAAAATCGACGAGGAAGCGAAGAGCTTGTGTAACTGCTGAAAAGATAGTTAAACCCCAACCCCAATCCTAAACACGATTATTGTGAAGTCAACTGGAACTGGGAGGAGGAGGAGAGTGGTGTGGCAATTGTGGAGAGATGGAGAGATGTAGAGGACCACAAAGGAGTACAAATATTTGATGTAAACTTGGTGACTGTGAAATCTTTGTGCTACTTAAGCAAAGCTTATGCCCCATTTTCTTTTATTTCTGCCACTTTAACTTGCTGCATCATTTTGATTTGAGTCTCTCCGTTAGAACCATCTCAGTAATGTAAATATCTACCTTAGCCACGATTCCCTTAGAGACTGTAATCAGCTTGGTCAAAATTAAAATACAATTAACATTTCTATCAAAACCAACAATATAAACTAAATAAACTGTAATCCGAAAAGCTTCATTAAAATTGTAATTAAAGGAGTACTATAAAGTTCCGAAGAGCTTTCTAGTGCTAGGAATAATAATTTGGATGCCCAAGTAGTTTCTCAAATATAACATCACAAATTAGTTACTTGAGCGACACATTCTTCGCATTTTTTTGGTGCGCTTGCAAGTAATTTTTAATTTGGAAATTCCTTGAGCAGGCACCGTGGCAGGCACACACGAAACAGAACGTGACACACAGGCTGCAACATTGCCCCTTGCCTGTCTGCCAACTAGTCACATGTATGCAACCCATACATAAACAACAAACACAGATACCTGCAAGCAGCATGTGTGAGACACAACCGCAGCACCGCACCGCACAGCTCCGTTGCAAGCATCTTGAGCTAATTTCATTAAATATTCATGGCCATGGCAAACAGGCAACAACAATAGGGACCAACAATGAAAAAACAAGTAAAAAAAAACATAAGAGAACTCTCTCAAATGCAGCAGCGGCAAAGTCGATTGGCTGCAGTGGCGCCTCCTTTCGATGCACTCACCAAAAACATGAGTGTCCTAGAGAAATCTAGAAAATAGAGAAAGCCATTCTGATAATCTCACATTGGTTTTTTATGTGAAAAAAAAAAACATTTTCAAATTTTATGTTTTTTAGTTATAACTAGAGAACGCAATTGAAATCGGAATCGCAGCTTTACCGATTGGCATTCAACATTTTGTGAGCACCCTTTATATGAACCCATATTGTAAGTTCATAATTAAATTCTAAGAAATAACACAATCTGCTTTTGGTCTCAAAAGAATCGAAATTTTCTAAATATTATTCCGAAAATTAAATGCTTTTTTCTTCGCCATTCTGCTATACTGTTTGACATCCTCCAAGCTTTTGATCTATTTTTCTGAGTGTACCGCCATAGCGGCTGCCTCCATGCACAAAATGTCGCTGGCTCTCAGCAATTTGTAGCTTGCTAGAAAGGTTGGCAAATGTTCGACAAGCACACACACCAACGCACACACACAAACACAGACACACACACACACACACACACATAAATGGCCATTGTAATACGTGTGTTAGTTTAGGCGCAGCACAAGCAGAAGCAGCAGCAGCAGCAGCAGCTGCCACTGACAAATTATCATTTAATCATTTGGCAGTTTAGTTCATTTTTTTCTGAGCTCTCTTTTTCTATGGGCTCAAAGGTTCAAGGCCTTTGAATTGAGTCTGCTTTTAGCTGATGATTAAATATTGATTGATGGGTCCAAAGACTATTCATACGTCACTACATCCAATAGGTACAACAAAAAATACCAAAGCTAATTGCCTTTTCTATGGCGCTTGATAAATGATTTTTGGCTCTTGGCTGCAATTTGCCAAACATTCCACAACATTCATTTAATAATTTTGTAGAAATAATAATAAATAATAAAAAATTAAAAAAGCCAATAATTATACACTGAAAAGTATTTGTGTATCATTGCGAGCTATGTCAACAAACATATTTAAATAAATATATATTTCAATCCTAGTTTAAGCTAAAGTTAAACTCATTTGAAGAGTTATCCAATTTAATTTATTTTAAATCATTTTTCAAAGTGTTCTTTTAAAATGCTCAAAAACTGTTTCGAGCACAGAAAGGCTGCTTTTTAGCCTTTTGGTTTGCACAGTTGCAGCTGCTGCATAAATAAAACTGACGCAGATAAAAATGGCCCACGGTGCGACTGTCTGTCTGTCTGCTAGATTTACTTTATTTTATTACTTTTTTTGTTTGTGTGTGCGCTGTCCATTTGGCGAGCCGCCCATAAAAAGACATGGGAAAAATGGCGACGAGACAAGTTGGAAATTATAAATGCAACTGCTCATTTGGTAAAAAATACATAATAAAGTAAGCACTTGATATTTATTTCTAATTCTGACAACGAGAGGACCAATATGTCAACATTTTGAAGTGAAATTGAATTAAATTATCAACAATTATAAATTAAATTATAAAAAGAAAATGCATAAGCATAAATACAGTTTTCTAAATATTCATTTTTACATTAATTACTCATGAATATGTCAAAAAATAAATATTAAATTCACTAAATGAAATTCAATTCATTCAGCATTAATTAAATATTTCAAAATGATTCCCAAAAATATGCAGATGCGGATATTTATCGCTTTTGGCGTTTATGTTTGTTGAATGCACACACAAGTGCAACAAATATGTATACACACCTTCCTCCTTTGTGTTGCATGTGCATTTTTAGTGGAGCGTAACATTTATCGATAAATATTCATGAGACCCAAACAGACAACTGAGAGAAAGAGACCGAGATGGAGAGAGAGGGAGATAGAGAGAGTAGTTTACAAAGGCCAGCAGGCGTTGCGAATTCTGCGTTTATTCAGTCAATACAAAAATCGAACTGCTGGCGGCGGCATCATAAATCATAGATGCGTGGAAGGGGGCGGAGTCGATGTTGGCAAGTGGGTGTGCCCCATATCAGCATGGCCAGCAGCAGGCAGCACACAGCGAGTCCACAATTGCAACAGATGCTGCCCCTAAAAGCATGCTATAACTGAAATATAGTTTTTTTACCTTCTTTTTTTTAGAGTGGTTTAACGACTCTTCGAAGCTTTGGGAGAATTGTGTGCGTTGGTCCATTCGAGTTGGCCATTACTAAAGGCTAAATGAAAAGGCTAAAGGGTTTCATTTTACACGCAATTATTTATTATTAAGCACATTCATCAGTGCATTTGAGCAAATATGAAACAAAATAAGTGCGAAAATATTAAAGAAATGTTATTTCTGCTATCTGCCTCCCTCACACACAATATACACATATGTCAAGACATTTCTCAGTCTTTCTATATATCCCACTGTTTCTCTCTGCATCTCTCTCGTTGTATATCTTTCAATCTCTATATCTCTATCTGTCTACATTATTCTCTCTATATACATATCTCTTACCATCTCTCTCGCTATTAGTCTACAATTAACCTCTTTCTCTTTCTAAGCATATCTCTATATCTCTCGTATCTCTATCTCTCGTATCTCTATCTATCGTATCTCTATCTCTCGTATCTCTATCTCTCGTATCTCTATCTCTCGTATCTCTATCTCTCGTATCTCTCTCTCTTTCTACATATTCTTCTCTATATCTATATTCATATTTCTTTGTCTCCCCAACGCATATCTATATATCATTATCTATCAATCTCTTTTCACTATCCATCTTTATCTATATCTTTACCTATATCTCTTTCTCGCTCTCTATATATTCTCTCCAACTATCTACAACTTTTTTGATTTCTCAATATCATGTACATATCTATTTATTAAAGTACCTTTCTTGCCTGCATTGAATTCAATGAGAAGACCATTATTTGAATAGTGTTTTTACACCCAGCAAGAAAATCCAGCCGTTTGCTGAAGCCGCACGTAATCACGTTTTCCGGCCATAAAACACTAAGCGGATATTTCGCATTTAACAAATCGGGCCAAGCGCACCCTTTTCGGCCAAGTGCAGCCCCAGAAATGGCCGACTACTTCTCATGTATACGGGTAGTAGTACTTGAGATCATTTCTCTTTAACACATGCCACAAAAATGAGCAACATTTTTCAGACAATTTCGCTCATGCATTTTTGATATGAGTGTGTGTGGCTGTGTGTGTGTGTGAATGTTGATGTAGCTGGGTGTGTGTCTGTTGATGTGGAAGAGTGGGTGGTTGGGTTGAGTGCACGAGTCGTTTACTAGTCGCACGCCTGTTTAATTTATCTTTTATATTTATACATATTTTATATCTTCTCTCAGATAAATTATCTTATTCGCGTCACTTGTCAGTGCCGCCTAATATAAAGTTCTTATCTTTGAGCCAAAGTTACCTTATTTTATGTGCCACGCCTCGCTTTTATATATGCATATACTTTTACTGCGTTTGCATTTGGCGTTGTTTCATTTTTTTTTTATGTTAAGGCACCCTGCATAAAAATTCTGATTTTCCACTCAGGCGGCAGCTGGCAAATGTTTTTTCAAGCTGCTCCCCAGCAAATAATCGTGGCCAACAGCTTGGCCTATACTAACAATAACAATAACAATAACAACAACACGAACGACTATATGAAAGTTTTTTATATTAATTTTAAACATATATCTCTTATATGCACCCAGCTGAGATCAGATATATATTTATTTATATATATACTTAGGGGTAGGCGTATCTAGAGCGCATTCTGTCCTTGAAACACGACTTGCAAACCGCATTCAAATACAAAATGCAAGCTAATTGATAGACTTATGGTTACCCCTTAAAGTTCTAAAGGGCAGATATAACTTAATGAAAAGAAACTTTAACTGAAGATACTAAAGAAAATAATGATATAACTATTTGGACTTACATCCAGCATTCGTAATAAGAAAATGATTTCATTACGAAATTTGTACATCAACAATTCCAACATCAAATCGGAGCCGTTAACCGATTGTTTTTAAATTCTGGAACCGGTGTCAAAACCGAAGTTCAATATGTTGTTTAGAACCAGTGAACGGATCTATTATTATTATTAACCCAAAGAGTTCGATTTAGTTTAATATCGATAAGCTAGACAATCGCTATTCACTTGCATTTTTCTTGAGGTTGCATCAAATCCAATGCTGACAAATTCTACAGGGTATTCGAAAAAAATAAGAATTGTACTCAATGACGCTGCACTTTTATTGTGCGCCCTTCCGCGACAAGCCTTATAATCAACATCATCATCAACCTCATCAAAGTCATCAACAACAAACAGCGGCGGCCTCCTTTTGTCGTTTCAACTGTGCTCCTCCCTACCCCCTCCCCTACCGCCTACCCCTTAGCCCAACTCAACAACAACCTTTCCATTCTTTTGTGTGTTACATTTTATTCCACTCTCTTATACAATTGTCGGTTGTGGTTTTTTTTTTTTTTTTTTTGTGTCAACAACAGCAAATGTAGAGAAGCAGAGGCAGCAACTGCTGCTGCAACTGCAAGTGCAAGGATAATAACAAGGAGCTGCAGCAGCCAAGTGACATTTTATAAAATATACCAAGCGTGGAACTTAGTAAGTAGAAAAGGCCATGTTTATTTTTCATGGGCTACAATTTATATTTTCTTGGCAATTTTCTTGGTTTAAACACACACACACACATTTGTGGCGAACGGTGTAAATACTTTATAGCTACAAGAGTTCTAGATTTTCGATGTATTTCTGATTATTGCAATTTTAGAAACACACAAAAATTTATAATCCTTTTATGCATATCAAAGAGAACTTTAAGAAAGTTACTAAAAAAAAGGAATTAAAACTGTAAACAAATGAAAATAGTGTTAGTTTGATTTAAATTCACTTTATTTTTAATTCTACCCAGAAAAGTTTTAAGAATTCGTGTATATTTTTAATCTTTGCAAATTTCCATGGAAAGTGCTTGGAAGCAGACTCGAAACAAGCGATTTGAAAGTAATCAAAGACGCACAAAAAGAAGACATATCCAAACACATCAAACAAAATTTAAGTATCCGATTCCCCTTTGCAATTTCTTTAAAACCGTATTTATTTTTTGGGTTTTCCACTCACACATACACAATACACACAAACACAGAGAAATTCTTAAGGCCCCCCCACTCGTTGGTCGAAACATTTGTTGCCAATTTTACACGCCATAAAAATCACACCTCTCCCTCGGGGGAAAACCAAACTCAAGAAATCAATGTCTACCCATCCCCCTTACACCCACACATGAAGAAACCCACAAATATGCATAATTTATACCAAACACGAGAGAAAATCAACTCCGACACACACACACACACACAAACTCCAATAAAATACTGCTAGAAAAGGACAACAAATGGAGTGGTGTGCGCTAAAGGAGCACAGCGCATAAATAAATAATTTTCTAATGAAATTAAAAGCTTTGCTTACCTTTGACATAATTTGTTGGTTTGTTTGTTGTTGTTGTAGCTGCTGCTGCTGATAAGCTCACAAAATTCGCCTGTAAGAAGTTTGCATGAAAGGCAAAAGCAAAAAAAGCCGTCGGCAGAGCTTGAAGAGCTTTTGTTGCAGTTTTTTTCGGCTCTGCTGCGCTGCTGCGGTTGACGTGCGCTGTCGTCTTTGCAGTACTTTTCCAGTCAATTGTTGTTGTTGTTGCTGTTATTTTCGCTGCTGGGCGCCAGCGAAAAATAGTGTAATCGGCACACACACAACACTAAATACTTTGTTCTTGGTTAATGATCAATATAATTTGTGTAAAATGGAGCGGCGTT
Source organism: Drosophila nr. medialis 2 BK-2023a (assembly GCA_035044325.1). Taxonomy (NCBI): domain Eukaryota; kingdom Metazoa; phylum Arthropoda; class Insecta; order Diptera; family Drosophilidae; genus Drosophila; species Drosophila nr. medialis 2 BK-2023a. The sequence goes on from JAWNMH010000394.1 coordinate 2,784,633, forward strand.
TATTTTTATTTTTTATTTTTGTAGTTTAAACTTATTAGTTTACTCAAGCACGCTGAGTTTGCGCCATTTTTTGTAACGGTAAATCCTCATGGCAAATTCACATAAACACACACACACACGCACGGAATGTAGGTAAGCAATAGCCAAAAAAAACCGAGCAATTAGATTTATTTGCTTATTACTTATATTCAATTTGATGTTAGCAATAAATACTTATTGATTTTTTTTTGGCGCGCTCATTTATCTTATTTTATCTCGGCCGGTGAATCATATTTTGAACGTTGTTCCACTGCGCGCATACAGACACCCAACTTCAAGAACGATTCACCGGAAACAGAAACAGAAGCCTGATTTTGGCAAAGAGCAGCAGTGCCCTTTTTCGGAAACATAGATATTGTGCTAAATTTGACCATCGAAAATACTAAATGGTCGATTTAAATACCATGTGGCAATACAATGAGGTACTTTGAATTATTTGATGTAACAAGTATGCTCAAACTATAATATATGTCAATTATAGTTATTAAATGAGTATTTTGTAGCGATATTTACTCGATATTGAATGCTTTCAAATTTTCGCGCCTTGCGGGCATTTTGCAATCAAGGCAAACGGTCACACTGTCAGCGACAAGCAATGAAATGTCTCTAAAATGATTTGATGCGTGAGGAAAACTTCTTTATAATTTTATATTCATAGGTATTACAATTAAAGCCGTTGTATTTACTAAAAACGTGTCGCATTGAGTCGGGTCATGTTGAACAGCAGACCAACTAGCAACCTGTCCGCTTAACGCACTGGCACCCAACTTTCCAAGACATCGCCGTACTTCTTGCGATCTGAAAGGACAAGAAGTTGAGCACAACCAACCAGATAGTTGATAGAATTTCCAGGCGCATGGATCACTAAACTTACCAGTCTTAGGAAAATCGTCTGGATGCAACTCAATATAGTGTCGCAAAACTGCATCGCGCTTTGCCAGATAATCGTTACGCTTCTGGTCGAGAAAGACACCAATGCCGCCGCCAAGCAGCGTAAACGCAATGTGTTTTTGAATGCCTGCAATGTGGTAAAGAAAACTATTCCAAAACACAATGTTACGTCACAGCACTTACCAGAGAAAACGGGCTTACGGAAGCCCCAGTTGACAAACAGGGCAATGCCAAAGCCTGCCACAGAACCGGCTATCGGATTCCATAGGGGAGCCAAAAATGTTGGCTCTCGAATGCCTTTATTTGTCAATATTTCCAAGGGATCGTACACCGCCGAATGCTCCATGTTGACAAATTCTAGCAGCCAAACCAAATGTGACATAAATATAAACTGACTGTCATCAGCTGATTATTGAGCGTACAGCACAAGCGATATATATCGATAACGGCGCGCGCTAAGCAGTGATGCCAGATAATAATATGCCCCGCCAACTGTTTTTTTGTTCTTTATTTTATGTTAAGTTTTCAAAAATTGTTTTACAATAGTTTTTTGTTGTTGTTCTTTAATACACAATTACATTAAACGGCACTGCACAAAGCAAGCAAAAGGCAATTCAAAATGTGTAAGTGTGTGTGTGTGTGTGTGTGAATTTGTTGCTGCTAAAAACTGTAAACTTTAAGGCAATATTTGTAACTATTTTTGTTTTCATTTCTTGTTTTGCTTATGTTTTTGTCAATATTACACATTAATTAGACACACATGGAAAGCGCAATCAAAAATGTGTATAGGCACAATTATTACACAGTATTTCTTATAAGGCTAGTGTCCTGCATTTAAGCCGTTAATTTACAGCTTATATATTATATATAATATATATATATGTATAAATATAATTATATCTATAGGTAGTTTGAAGGCAAAACTGTATTTGTTTTTTTTTTTATTTCAGAAAATGATTCGACATTAAGGCTACTTATACAAAATATTTCGGCACAAATTTCTTGCTTTAAACAGTGATAAAAAATCAAATGTTTAAAAAAAAAAAAAAACAGCGAAGCAAAATGTAACTGAAAATGTAACCAAAAAGCAAACTTAAAATAGGAAATAAAGAAACTTAACTAAACCATTATGATTAAAATTAAACTGTATTGTTTTTTTTTTCATTGCTTTTTTCATTTCTGTTACTCAAATTGTACTTAAACATAAACAAGATCATCAATTAATTAAGCGTAACTTTTGTGTTGTGTTTTTGTTGTTGTTTGTTTTTAAGAAATGTATTGCATAAAAGTTATTTAAAACTTGCCCTACATATATATATATATATATATATAGATATTGATACAGATATACAAATGTATATATATATATATATATATATATATATTGTGTATATAAATATTTATGTATTTTTTTTGTTTTCCTCTTTCTGCGCTATTCTTTGAAAGCAATTCGCAATGACACATAAAGTAGCACTTGAAATAGACTTGAACAACATTTGCCAATGGGCATATATCATTTATAATTATAATAGTACATAAGTTTTTCATTTCTTTTTCTTTTTTGCATATAGTTCGAATTATAGTTTAGTTATCATAATTATAACTCGCTTTTATTTGTTTGTTTGTATGTTTTGCATAAGGAATGACATTCGCGTTGAAAATCATATGTTTAAAGTTTAAACTATAAAATAGATAAGTATGTGTAATGGGGGGCGAGAGGCGGGTTGAGTAGCTGTCTAAAATATATATATATATATTTATATATATATACAACTATGTATACATATTTACTTTTTTTTTTTGTTTTTGTTTTTGTTTTTTATTTATATATAAGGCATATTACACAAAGCACACGATGGTCTCCCTCTCTCCCTCTCTCTCTCTCTCTCTCTCTCTCTCTGTGATTAGAAAAGCTATCTGATCTGCGAGAAGTGTGTGTGTTTGTTTTTTGTTGGTTTGTTTGTTTTTTTTTATTTATTTTTTATTTTATTTCCTTTTGTAGAATTGGTTTTGTTTAGTTCCGTATCCTAAGCAAGGACAACAATGCTTAGGATACGGAGCTGATTGCATTATGCGGCGAACCCATTTGGGTGAGCACCTTGTCCAGCCACTGCAGCGGCCCATGCAAATGTATCTCGATCCAGCAGGGCGTCGAGGTCACATCCTGTCGATGGTATTCGGCGCCCCAGCCCTTCACAAACGACATGCGAATCGTGCACATTTTGGTCAGCTCATAGACGGCCTCGAAGCCATTGTTCACCGACTGCGATAAGAGTTGAGCAAATTCCTGATTGTTGAAGATCTTTAGCGAACAGCCGGGCGGTATTTTGCACACGGTGCTCGGATGGAAGCCGTGATGATAATTACAATTGCGCGACTGCACAAATATGGCGGAATCGGACAAACATTCGGCATACACCTCCCCAGTAACATAGTACAAATGAACGCCTTTACCTAAAATAAAAACCAAAACCAAAATCGAATGTTAATAATCAGAAATGACTGCAAAAAGTTTATAAAATTGTCAAAATAAACTCAAAATCGAGTGCCAAATAATCGGTTTGGTACAAAATAGTGTTAAAATAAATTAGTTTTTCAGAAAAAAATCAATTATAATTTACTTGATCGATGCATCAGCATTATAAATGAACGATTGTAATAGATATAGCAACTGAGATGGCAAATATGCGATAGCAGTAGCCAAAGCTGTACAGTTCAGATGCTACGCTTCTCCTCCTCTCTAGTTATTTCTGCTACTACTACAACTACAGAGATATCTACTACAACTATTAGATATCTACTACAACTGTAGCTATTCCATCAGCATATTTGCAGAGTTAAGGTATGCTAACAGTTGAAAACGTTTCCCCAGTTACAACATCTTCTCTTGGCTAAAACGGACCCAGTCTTTTGCTGACTTCTTATTCTACAATGTCCTGCCAAACAGAGCATTCCAAGTCTAATTTGCACCAGTTAAACTGACTGGTTTTTCATTGAATAGCTAGAAATATTAGCATATGCCTAAACAAACCCATTTCCACATCATGTTCCCAGGATTAGAACTCACCTATATGACGGCGTGTATTTTCAATGGTACTGTTGCGATTCACATTGCTCAACTGGCCGAGGCAGCAGCGATCGGAGTTGTTCGATGGATTCGTGAAGCCATCGACAATGACCGAATTGTTGTTGCAGTGAAAGACTTCGCCGACGCGACAATTGAGCTCATAATAGGCAATAGATGCCCAAAATGCTGGCTCCGAATAGCTAACCTGGGCAACATCGCCCATTTGGGCGTCGAGCATTTGGGTGCCATCGTTTGGATTGGTCGAATTGCCATCCTCGGAGGGGCTGTAGGCGGGTGGCGGTGTGCCCGCCAAACTTTCATACGGTGAATTTGGATTGGAGTTAACCGAACTGGGGCTGCTCACCGATGTGTTGCTATTGCTGAGACTGTGCGAATTGAAGCCACTGTTCGAGTAGCTAACATTGTGCGGCATACTTGGCTCGGCCATCTGATTGAATTGCAGCATCGAATGGCCCGGCGCGAATTCCGAGTGCCGTGGCACAAGCACCGGCGGCAGCACCGGACTCTCCACCCGTTTGTAGTGATACGGATTGATGCACACCTCCTTCTGTTTGGCGCTAAACGGATATTGGCATAATTCGAGCGGTTTCAGTTCATGATGCGACTGCAGATCGGGCCAGCGCCAAACGCGACAATAAATCACATGCGGCAGACCCTTCCGATGAGATACCTACGACAGATAGAAATGGACAGAGGGAGAAAGTTAGTAAATGTATAATCTTTGGTCATATTTTATTTTAAGTTTATTGTTGCATGAAAGTAGAACACAAATAGCAGTATCTAAGTTAAAAACTTAGACTACACACATTATTTATTAATAATAACAAAAAACTTACAGAAATGTAAGCAACCTATTAATCTTATCGCACTTAGTAAATAATGGCAAATTGCTACCCTACAAAAATCGGTTTTCGATACTGCCATAACCTTGGCAAAAACGAGGGCTTTTTATATCTTGGATTGACTTCTAGAATATAACTGCCTTTATTTCTGGCTCTGAATATAAAAAATATAAAAGGGACGGATCAATCATTTAACCAAGCATAATTTATTCAAAAATTTACCGATTTTCAAAAACCAGAATCTTTTCATTATATTTTGAGCTCTAGATTGAAGCTGTATTTTATATTTGAATCGCGTTTCTTGCTTGAAATTCTTTTTAAAATTATGACCCGAAATGTGCTTTAGGCAGGCAAAACTTCTCATTGCCATAACTATGATTAAACTGAACCGACTTTTTAAAAAACCAGCGCCTTTTGTGCGTGGCTTGATCTCAATTTGTATACTGCATTTAAGGTAAGCGTTTTTTTTTTTGTAGTTTCACCTGTAATCTTCCGTCTAGGGAGCGTGGAATTGTCACACACTTTGATGGCTGTCCGGGGCAGGAGAGAGCACGTTCGAGTTCCTCGATGGCGCCCTTGCGCTTCTTTAGCTTCTTGACCAAACTGTCGACGGCCTTCTCGGCCCATTTCTCCTCCTCGTCGCCCTGTTTCCAGCCGAGTAGTTTTTTAACGGCCGGCGATTGAAATGAGAATAATGTGCCCAATGTGGTGATGGCGCTGCTTGTATTTGATTCCACATCATCGGTGTCCATTCTGTTGTTGTTGTGGCTGTTGTTGTTATTGTTACTGCTACTGCTGCTGCAGTGAATGTTATTGTTGTTGTTATTGTTGCTGTTGCTGCTGTTGTTGCTGCTGTTGTTGTGATTATTGTTGCCGTTGTGTGTATTGTTGTTGTTGTGGCTGCTGGGTGGAGTTACCCGATAACCGGTATAGCTATCGACGGGCGGATAGTCTGTGGAATAAACCAATGCAAATGCATAAAGAAAAAATCATATATATAAACACAAATATACAAATACACATATATATATATATATATATATATATAAGCATCAATATCAATACAAGCTGCGATTAGAGTGGATTTAAGCAACGCCCACAAGCAGCAATAACAATATAAACAAATAGAAACTTGGCCATTTGCCCAGCTTCAAATGAAGTCGTCGTCGTCGTCGTCGTCTGTTTGTTTTGAGTGGACGAGAGAGGATGTGAGGGGGGAGGGCTTTAAATGGGGTATTTAAATTATTGTTGCTGCTGCACACAAATCATGCTTGACTCCTCCCCCTTTTGGCTATGCGGCTCAAGGTCGGCGCCCATTGCATGCAAATCAAACAAAACAAAAAGCAAGCAATATTTAATTAAGAAGAACAAATACTTAAAAAAAAAAGAGGAGAGATACCATCGATGGGGCATGCATCAAATTGAATGCTTTCTGATTAACAAGAATTCAGTTTTCTGGCATTGAACAGAGAGCAATAACAACTCAGTCTCAAGACAAGATATACAGCTGCTGATCAATGTAATAGTAACGCTGTGAAATCACTTCTCAATATAGACACATTTTTAGTCTAAATCTTCCAACACCAGCTTAAAGATTAGATTTGAATTGGATTGGGTCTAAATGTCGAACGAAACCAAATTTTATTGATTGTGGTGTCAAAGGGTGCCAATTATATCTGAGACCATCTATTTGTTTCAAAATATGCACAAGCAAATAATTACAAGATTCTCTATAAGTTGAGCTAGTACTAATCTTCTGAACTCCACTGTATTTGTGTATCTAGGTTTATCTTATAGTTAATATAACTCGAGGATTCAATCCTATTCTGATTTTGATTTGAAACCAATTATGCAGAAAATGAATTTCCTCAACAACACAAGTCTCCTTATCTTGGATATTAAATATATTATGTGTCAATAAAAACTTACAAATAAAGAAAGAATTTATTAGCTAGGCCTACATTGAGAGAAGAAAAGCATGGATAATTTGAGTTGAAGAATAGCCCAAATCAATCGAAGTAAATACGTACCCACATATTTAGGCATATCTTAAGCTTCGCCTTGAATTGTTAATCATTCAGCTCGGCGATATTAGTTAGCAATTTATTATTGAGCGATGTGTCCATTGTTGTAAAGCTGAGTGAGTCACTTTGCTGCTCATTCACAAATTAATTTTATGCTTGAGAAATGCCAGTTTTGTAGCCATCTGCGGCAAATGACGTTAACGGTGCGACTTGCTGACTCAGTTCACAATCAAAACAAATTATTTGTTTATTACCTGGCTAATGTAAAGTCCCCAATTCTATTGAATATTTGAAAAATTGTTTGCAAAATGTAAGACAATTGTATTTCTTGGTAACAACATGTTCAAAAATATTTGATTATTAGTAATATTTCCCATAATCATGAGCTATAGGAAGATAGTTAAATTCTTCATGAAAATGAGCGCTTAAAAGGTAAGCACATTTTTAAGATAAAGCAAGTCTTCCGAATACAAATTTTAGTATATATTTTCTAGCATTAAGAACTCTACAGACTTCTCTGACCCCACAAAGTATATATATATTCTTGATCAGCAATGCAAGCTAGCAACTTCAAAGTTATCTTAACGAATCTTGTAATATATTTGTATTTTTGCTGCGTTGTCGCATAACTCCAAATTTGCGTCTCAAGCTCCGCACATTTTTAGTAAATGAGCAATATCTGTCTACTATATCATTTCGTTTTTTTTAATTACTATTTGCCAAGATATTTAGTAATCGCCCAAGTCGTTGTTCTTATAATTGGTCTCGCAGAACAACACATTAATGATTAGATCAACAGACACATCATAATTAGTATATAGGAGAGAGATAACATCAACATATGCAACTTGTCGTCTACCACTTAAATGCAATTAAGACTGCCTCTTCCCCTTCTTCTCCTTACCCAGAGCTTGCTCCTCATAGACCATTAATGTTAACGGTAAATACAACAATTCTATTTAAATTATGACACTTCAATGTGAACTACATTTTTCACAGTTTGACAGTGAGAGACAGAGAGAGAGAGAGAGAGAGAAAGAGAATTCACACTCTCTGCAAATATTACACACTTGTCTGTGTCGAGTGCGAAAAATCAAATTGAATGAAAATATGTTGTAGCAATTAACTTCGATGAGGGGCAATTGGGAGGCGAATTCAAATCCAATTTCAAAAGCAATTAAACGCTGACAATAAATCAACAAGTGCAACACTTGGAGACACCTCCAAACACGCCTGCCAAACACACACACGTCAGACACTTGTAAATTTGGTTTTGGCCAAATTAGCCATAGCGTGAATTAATTTTCAGCAATTTTTGACAGCCTACGCGGGGCGTTGCCAATTTTTCTTTTTTTTTTTCTTATCTTTCTGTTGACAATTTGTTTGTTGGCAGCCGCCCCAAAAATATTCTACCGACCTCAGGCACAACACTTGGCCGGGTGTATGCCACATGCCCCCGCACCCCTCCCTTACCCACCTAATAACCCCTCAAGCAAGCACTGTTAAATATTTGACCAGCTGGCAAACAAGCGTTAAACTTTAATTGCAACTCGATTGATTTTTAGGTTGAGCATTCAAAATTTGTTGTTCTAATAATGCCCCCGAGGCTTCCAAAATTCAACAGCTTGTTGTTTTGCAGGTGGGTGCTTTGACTTATTGACATTGATAATATTGCCTCATGGCATTTTCATAAGAACTAGCCACAAACACAGCTGCTAATCTTATTAAAGGGGTAAGTTTTGGTTGAGTAAATAAACAAGTATCATAACAAGACAACATTTGCCTATTTGAGAGGTAAATAAACCATAGGTTTAGGGTAAAAAATATATTTGAAAATTAGTGCGTCATTAAATATTAAAGAAAGCTTACTCTTTGTGTATGGATTAAAGTTGAAGTTTGTGGGAAATTAAACAAACTAATAAAGCGCCAATACTAACAGTACTTTTAAAAATAAAAATTCTTATTTCATAAGCGCCTCTTTGTTCGACTGGAAGTGCTACTCAAAATTATTGATTTCCTTTCAAGTCTGTTACAAATTTTACAACACTTTTTATTGGATTAAAGTCTGGCAATTTCACAAACAATTGCGATTGCGACTACAATTAAATAGCAATAAACGTAAACTTCAATTACAAATTAAGCCCGTCTGATCGATTAAATGCGTGACAGTAACCAAAGAGAGAGAGAGAGAGAGAGAGACAGGGGAAATACCAATACGCACGAACTATCGCAGATTCTTCCAGGAAACTTAACAACAACAATAAGACATCTCATAACTCAAGCGATCCCCTCCCAAAAGAAGAGCAAAAGGAGAATGCAGACGCAAAAGTAGAGGCAAAAGCAGTAGCCAAAAGGAATCACTCTCGTATTGCAGGCACGCATTCGCGCATGCGTATCATATAATTCCAATCAATAATCAATCATAAATGCGGCAATGACAATAAAGCGTAAATCAAAGAGCATCAGGTAAAGCAACAGTAGCCAAGAGAGAGAAAGAGAGAGAGGGATATAGTGGAAGGAGTGCGTGAGAAGGGGACACACTAAAGTCAAACTTATCGCTGCGCTTCCGTTGCCATTGAGAAAATGTCAAAAAGGGAGACGAGGACTTCGCTGTGCGTGTTTTAATGTAAATATGTGTGTGTATGCGTGTGTGTGCGTGTGGGGACATGTGTTTAAAAATAAACAAATAAAGCAATGAAGATAAACTACAAGCCTAAAACGTCAGCAAACAGTTTGATTTAGTTAAGAAAATCAAGAAATCGAACAACAACAAAAAAATGTAAAAATGCTCTAGTTGAGAGAGAGTGCTCGACGAGTAGACACCCTGCTAATAATGATACTTTAAAATAAAATAAAATAATAGGTAAATATCGCAAAATTCAATTTATAAGCATATGGTAAAAAAAAATTGAAACTATGTTCGTCTAATCACACCCATTTCACCATATTTTAAAAGAGCATTCGATTATCAGTATAAGACACATACACATGTTTGTAGAATGGAGAAAAAGAGTGCTGGGAAGAATGGTTCACGGTTCTTCTTCGCGATGGATGTGAACGACGGTGATTTCTGCTGCTGCGACTTGTTGTTGTCGTTTCTTTGCCTTGTGTTGACGTTTATATGGCAAAGATTGCAGATATTATGTTATTTATTTATACTACACGTCACACACACGCAGCGCTGCAGCGGGACAAATCAAAAATTAGCATCCAAATAATGTTATTCGAGACCCTCCACAAAGGCAGCCGCAATTTCAATTTCAATTACAACAACAACAAATCGAAATTTATTCGCGAACTGCAGCATACGAGTTCAACTTTGCGCTTAACACGCATTAGGTTGATTTAATTTCAATATTATTGTTTATAAATGTATATATATAAATTATTTGCGTAAATATTTGCATAAATCTCATTCAATATTTTGAACGAAGCAGGAATAACAAGCGCGACACGAACAAAAACACAACTGCACGAAGCGAACGATCAGCGACGAATGAGTGAAGCGAAAGAACGAGCAGCAAGCGAACCAGTTGGAAACGAAAAGTGCTACGAGAGAGTAGAGTTAGTATCAGGGCTGGGAGAGAGAGAGAGCGCCATCAGCAAGGAGAAAAAAAACTCTTACAATGACAAAAATAAGAGCAGCTCACGCTATCGATATGTTTTTATATATACTTTAAGATTTTTCTGATGTGCTTTATTATTCAATGCACCATTTCTAATTACCTTCCAATAGGTCAACGATAGTTTGTTTGCTGGCGCAGCCCTGGTTTTGTCTAACTGCTGATAGATGCTTTGTGGTTTGCCTGCCTGCCGCCGTATGTGTAAAAAACCACAAGCAACAACAATAACACAAGCAACCAAGCACAAACCGCGTTGCACACACACAAATTTTACTTTAAACAAATCAAATGTTCTCTCTATCTGCACGTGAACGCAAACGTGTGGGCTGCAATCATACTGTAAATGCAGCAAGTGAATGTGGAATGATGCAGGGGGGAGAGAAGCAAAAAAAAGCTTTCAAATCTATCAAACAGAATTCTTGCATGCCACGCGTTGCCAACTTACTGACTAACTACACCGTCAAATTGCATTTTTGGTGTTGCCAGATGTGTGTGTTTGTTTGCGTGTGTGTGTGTGTCTGTGGAGTGGGCGCCACTTTCAATATTGCCCAGTTTTTATTGCGTGTTTAACACTACTAAACGCGAATTTATTGCCACCATGGGCAACATAACGCAGTTGTAAAAAGAACAAAAATAGTCGCTCAAGCGCAACCCCTAAACAAATAAAAACAACAATAGCAGCAGCAGCAACAAACATAAACATCAATAAAAATGTATGCATGCATGCAAATTTTATATACATATGCAATATGCTCACTCCCACTCTCTCATACTCACTGCGCACGTGCCAAAAGTGGACAGAAAAAGCAAGGAAAAATCCTTTTGCAGTCACACACACAAAAATATTAAGTCAATTCTAATTACAAATAATTGACGCGTTAATTGCTAAAACGCACGCATACCCGTTGCCCTTCTAATGTAATTGAGCTGTCAACGGTACACAGAAGACAAGCATAACAAAAGAAAACACAACACTTAGCAACCCTAAAGCAACGTGCAGCGTTGCCAACTGGCAATATTGTGGTAGGTTCGTGTTGACACACCATACTAATGTAATTGTTGCCAATTTCTCTTTTTCACCCGTTAAATCTAACCATTTTTTTTTTATTTCTACAAAAAGAGCTGAAATGTTGACTTTAATAAATAAAAAAATAGGAAAATAACTGGATAATCTTGTGAAGAAAATACTGTAATTTTAGCAAAGAAACTAGTGTAATTTTAGCAAAGAAAATACAAAGAATAAACAGAGAAAAACGCTATTCTTAAGCATATGTTTAAGCAGGCTAGAATTCCACCAGTTTTGGTTCTTATAATTTGAGGCACAGCCTTTGAATTCTTATACTTCACCTATAAAATCACTCTTAAGAAAGGAAATATATTGCACCAAGTATAAACTACGCTAATCTAATCTAAGATCTTCTTTCTTCTCTTAGTCACTGCTGCTTAACCCATTCATTTTTTATCATAAATTAATCGATTTAAATAATTTGGTTTTTCTGTCAAAAAGCGTTGACATGTTAAGATCCCAAATGTTCTTCCAAAACTTCAAAAACCCCCTAAAAAACCTTAACCTTCGAATGAATATGAATAATTTCGAGAACGTAAACAACCAAAGTATTCTGCCTTTAAATCGCCCTAAAAATCACAATTAGTTGATGAAAAGATTTCAATTACATTTTGCTTATGTTTGCAAAATGAAACACGCAAAAAACACATGTGCCAAGTGCCAAAGTGAGCTTGCAGCAATTCTTGTTGTTGCAGCAGCAGCGATTGTTTTTGTTCTTGTTGCTTTTTGGTGCTACTGGAAAAAGGCGTCGCGAGGCGTAAGCGTTCAGTTCAGCGCCATGCAACAATTGTTGCGTGTTCGGCTGCCAATCAATGCCAATGACTGACGCAGTAACCAGCGACCACCATCGCACACACACGCACACAACAGCGTTGCGTGCCACCAGCAGCAGCATCCACTCGCCTAAATAGCCCATAAATATGTGGAGTATGCGAGAGGCATTGACTGCTGCTGCAACTGAATGCAACTGCAACTTGCTTGGGGGTTAAACGTGGCTGCGCTTTGTGGCGCCTAATGCGTGCGCCAAAACAAAACGCAGAGAATTCTTAGAAAAGCGTCGCCAGAGAGTGTGTGAGGGAGATGATGGAGAGGGGCAGTTGAAGTAGGAGGAGAACATGCGAGTCCAGAGCGGATTAAATGGCACAAACATGGCTAATTACATGTATTTAACACACACACACACAAACACACAAACAACAACAAGCAACAACGTATGCGTTGTCGGTGCGTTTGCCTGTTGCTGTTGCAGTTGCAGTTGGCAACGCGACGCAAACAACTGCCAATGACAAGTACAACAATTATGGTCAAAAGCGGCAGCAAAATCGTTGTCACTAAACACAACAGCAACAATCGCAACAACAACAAACAGCTCTCAAGAATTGCTCATGATGATCGCGATGATAATGATGATGATCATTATGCGTAGAAACCACTGAACCAGGGCTGCACAAAAAAAAACTATTTTGAGGTGAATTTCGAATCTTAGTTTCAACAATGTTTATTGTTTGGGAATGAAATGAACGCTCGATGAAATAATCGACTGAAACTGAACATTTTATATATACTTTATGAAATAAATATATATATCAGCTAAGAACACTTAGAAAGAAATCGATCATTAAAAGTTAATAGTATTTAAAAATTGAAATATCAACTAGTTAAAAATCAAACTTATATCTCGAAATATTCGTAGAAACAGAAAGCTTTTCCATACTTTGTAGGCCAACAGCAGTTACTAACTTTAACTTCTTTTGCTGTACGAGAACTTTTATTTCAAATTTAAAGTCTCTAGCTCTTAAAGTCTCTGAGATGGACTTATTGCCTAGATCGACTCGGTTGTTGATGCTGAATCAAGATTGTATACAGTTTATGGGGTCGGAGATGCTTCCTTCTGCCTGGAACATAATGTTGCACTATTCCCTTTTTTAACCGATTATTAATGGGTTCGGGGTATAAAAATCGGTCAGTATATTCGCCAACTGAAACCCTTTATAAGTTGAATAAGTGCTTTCAGTTGTTAAAAGTTTTTTTCATCCACTTTAGCTAATTTCGCATGCATGTTTTGGACGTGAAGCAACCCTGGACATTTCAGCGCGATTAAAATAGGAGCGGCTATTTTGCAGCGTCTTCCTATGCCGCTTTGCAACCTCCCCGCCCCCTCTCTGTCCCACACACACACATTGAGCATTGTCAATGCATTTATTTATTAGATTTTAAATGCAATAATTATTAGTTTTATATGGACAGTGAAGCGCCAGGCAGCGTCAAGTGTGTGTGGCGCGATCTGAATACAAATAACAAATGGCAACAGCAACAACAACAATAAAACAAACAAGACACATAATACACGATGCGAGAGACACTAAAATGTGCGCGTTGTAACAATAACAGCAACAACAACGTCCACTTGTGTGGCGCTGCCCCCGAGTTGCATTTAATATGCAAACGTCGACTCTGCTTGCAACAGTAGCTGCCAAACTGTAAACTCAACTCACATGTATATGTGTATGTGTGTGCTGGTGTGTTTGTGTGTGGGTGTTGGTTTCAATTACCCCGGAGTCGACTCCCGACTTTCGAGTGCGCAGCACAGCGAATCGACTCATGACAGTTTAGCGACAGAGATTTATACGCTGTAATTTCCCACTTTATTACAGTTTAAAGTTGCGTTTTCATAAGTTTTTCTCTGTCGCAGTTTTCCCGCCCTCTTCGCTCCTCGTCACGCCTCCTCTCTTTTTTAATGCTCCCATTTGCTTCAATTTGGCTCATTGACTGACGACCGCCGTTCACTGCATAAAAACAAAGCTAAAATTGAAGAATGACAGTTTTTCCACATGGTAAAAAAAAGGAAAAACAAAATGCATACTTATTGTACTGTAGCTGTGGGTGTTGTGGGTTTTAAACATTGATTTACTGCTCAAAGAAATCAAAGATAATCTGAGGATTATCTATGGTCTACTTCTGAATTGTTTAACTTTTTAATCAATATGAATGATTCTGAATTTAAACCGGCAAAGTTGCGGGACCATAATGATAATGATTTTCTTAACTTCTATAAATTATGAATATTGTTGTCTGAAGGTTGTTATTTAAAAAATTATTTATTTTGTTTTGATTTTTAATTGGAAAAGTATTCGTTTTTCACTCACATTAAAATACTCTTGCAGTTTTTTGAAATTCTGTAATAGGTAATTATAATCAGTGTCCAATATCTCAATGTTGTTCTCCCTTCTCTATTCGTTTTTGGTCGATCTTTTTAAACTATCATAGTAAACAGCTTATACTACTTAGCTCCTGTGCACAACTGTACTGCTAACCAACACTGACTAGTCAATAATGAAAAATGTGCTATTTAATGGGCATAAATCAGTAATCTATATATTCCATGTAATATCATATCGAGTTAGCTTTTGTTACGTATTATTTCAACGCCGAGTCAACTGGAAATCTACATTTTGCAAGCCATTTTTCTTAACTCGCGCGACTAATAAATCATGTGCCATGGCCAATAAATCATTTTAAGAACTGTAAGAACTTTTAACTATTGAAAAATAAGTGAAGTGTGGCGTTTTTAGTCTCTCTCTCTCCCTCGACGCCTTCGAATTGACCCAATCTTGCCTCGAGTAGTTTCCAAATCATCAACTCCCACGCCACCAAAAAAAAAAAACCAAAAAAAAACCTACGTTCCTTTTTTTTTTGCGTCTCGAAACGGTTATTCTAATTTATGTTGCATATGGTTTATATACACATATACACACATACAGTGATGCTCATAACAAAATAACTTTAGCATAAAAACGTAACCATCCATGCGTACAAAAATTGGCTAGGAATCACTCGGAGGAGTCTCTCTTAAGTAGGAATTAAACCAGAAATTATATTAAGAATCAGTTACAGCAACCAATATTATAACTATTAAAATTCAGTTACTGGAACCGATATTATTCGTCCATCCGTAGCATCATAATTTAACCGAAAACGCAACAAAATTTTGAATCATTCCGTAATCAAAACATTTACGCTTTACGTATCGGAACCGGGAAAAATTCAATGTCTGAAGCCAAATCAAGTTAAAATCGACGATGGTCTTAGACTGACCAAGAATGATATTTACAATAACTTTTCGTTCGTTTTGGATTTGTCAAATTTCATAAAAAATCAAAAAATCTAAAATAATCTTTTTCCTTTTTCGCTGTGCTTAATAATAATTAACCCTACAACAAAGACTGCTTGTAATTTGATGATATTTTCTCAACCGCTGCTGTACATATCTAAAGTTCGTCAGAGCTGCGCACACTTGGGCTGATTGGGCAATTCACAATTTGCCAGGCGGACGAAAATTAAGTGCGCAAAGTCAATATTTCAATTTCGGGGGGCCAGCAACAAAAACAAAAGCAGAAAACTAAAATAATTTGCATATGAAGTGGTGCATGCCGCAGCATGTTGCATGATTATTATTAACTAGCTAACCAGCTGAGAAGGCGGCCGAACACACGGCCTACGCATCAGGTTGTTGCAAGCAAACAGCTTGTTGCCACAAAAATCTAGCAATTTTAACGACTTTTAGCTGCGAGTTTTTTGTAAATGAGTCTCTGGCTAAATAATTATGTTATTAATTGGATTTATGCGCAGATTTGTGTGTGTGTGTGTGTGTGTGCAACACATGCAACACAATAAAAAATAAATAAGCCGTAAACAAATTTGCATGTTGATCTAAGCCCTGAGTCGCAATTGTTGTTATTGTTGTTGTTAATCCCGTTGCTTCATGACTTTATGGCTTTGGGGGCGGGGTTCTTATCGCTGCACAACTATTTTTGGATCTATCGAAAGCGTGATTTACGCTTTTTTTTTTTTGTTTTACTTTATTTTCAGCTAGATAAATGTATTTTTTTCTCTCTTTTTTTTGCCAGTGGGCGTCCCTCTTGTTCACTTTTGATATCCCCATATAAATATTTATTTTTTTCCTCTTTTTTTGCTACTCTTGATCTTCTTGTCGCGATAATCCCCGCAATGGTAATAAAAACAACTTAAAGCCCAAACAACAAACAAGAAAAGAGCAAAAAAAAACAAATTGTCAACACGCATTTGAACTTATTTTTAGATACCCGTGGCAATCGGATTTAGTGATTTTTTTTATTATTATTATTATGACTATGATTACTGTGTTATAGACTGGAAGCAACTTAATTAAGTGCTTGGATACCCAAGATCTTATCTTATGTCGCACAGAGACAACTCAGACCTAAGTCAAATTAAATAATCAAAAATAAATAAATACTCTTGCAGAGGATTTTGAAAATTTATGACAAGGTGTGTTCGATTTTGAGTAGTATTTTTAATTTGCAAAAAAAAAAAAAACAATAGGGATACTATGTATATATAGAGTTTCAATTTCAGTGTAGTTATCAAAAAATTATATAAAATTAGTTTAGTTATAGTTTGAGGGATCACTGTACTTAAAATAAATGCTGCTGTTTTGGGCATATTAATGCATACATGATTTACTTTCAGACACGTTTAGCAATAATATCACCGCATGCGAGAAGCTCTTATCAGCTGAGTGAATCGTCTAGTCTGGCATCAGATACTGTGGCAGAGTTAGCTTTAAAGCGTTTGCAATGCTTTGCCACTTGGCCAACAACAACAGCAATAACAATAACAATAAGAGAGATGTAAGTAGTTGCCATATCGCTCAAAAGTTGAGAGCATACACAACGAGCCGCAAAATACGTGGAAAACCCACTGCAAAACTCAACACACCCACAACAAAGACAAAAAAGTTCTGATTTTGTGTGTGTGTGTGTAGAATTGAGTGCACGTCTTGGGTTGCGCTTCAGCTACCTTCGACAAAGGAAAGCAGCGACGCTGACGCTAACGCTGACCGCGATTGAGCGCGTCTAACGGCGCAAAGAAGTCATTTCTTTGTACCTTATACATGAGGTGACAGTGGCGCAGTGGGTGGAAATCGCTGATAGCGAATTGGGAAAATTGGGAGTACAATATACGTATATGTTCTTTAAAAATTATGTTGAAAATATCAAACTATCTATTTTGCTGCATCTCAGGTAGAAGTCACTATTTATGGCTTTGTTCTTGGACGTCGCCGCCAATGACCCCTGCCTAGATACGCCACTGTAAACACATATGTAATCCTAGGCGAGTGTGCCGTCCCCCACAAAACTGCTGCTTCTGACGCAGCCCGAAAGGTTTGCGCGCGCGCTTTGCTGATAACAACAACATCAACAACGGCGCACAGTGGGCGCTTCAGAACATTTCAAAGTTTGACTAAGCCACTTAAAATTAATCTTATAGCAAATGCCAAAAAACTATATTCAAAAATATATGCTCTGCTCGTAAGTCTTGTGGAATTCATAAAATCCTAATTTAGATAATTTTCCCTCACTGGCTTTATAAATTTTGAAGATCTTCATTGGTTTAGGAGATATGATTTTTTACGGAGAGAAATGTCAGAAGAACCCACCGTGTGGCGTAGATAAGCGCGTACACACACAGACACGCAGTATAAATGCGGCTGTGTAGGTGCATAAAAAAGAGTACAAAGAGAAGGTGTGTGATGAAATTGATAACAAAGCATTTTTAGTCGCTTTTTTTTCTGTGTGATAACACTTTGTTTGAGCAGAGCGTATCCAGTTGACTGTCTGACTCATTGATTTAATAACAGTTCGAAGGTTCACCTTAATATTTATTAAGCATTTGTATTTTTTTTTGTGTTGCTGTGACTAATTCAAATCTGAAGCAGAGCCTAAATTACCACCCACCAGTGCCTCTCTCCCTGCATAGTGGTAATCCGCACCTGTGCTGGGCAGCATTCAAGTGGATTGTGTGGTTCAAAGCAAACGAGAGCAAGAGCAGCAGCGGTAGCAGCAGCAGATGAGATGTCTGAAATTTTTGTGTGCACGCCGCAGCTTCAGATAAGCGACATTTCAAGTATTTTCAAAACATAATAAAAATTTTATTTTATTGTGTGTATTTTTATAATTGTTTTCAACGTTGCTTTTCTTTTCTTTTTTTTTTTCTTTTTAGTTCAATTAATGGCGCGCGCAGCACAAAACACACATGTATATAGACACACACATATACACAAGCACACACATATTGCAGCATAAAACTGGCGAGAGGCTGAGAATAAAACTGTAATCGTAATCCCTGCAGAGCAAGAGTAACAGCAGCAGCACCAGCATATACAACACCAATAACAACAACAACAGCGACGCCAGCCAAGTCTCTTTCGGCAGCAGCGCGCAGCGAATAAGAAGTAGTGTAGTATGGGAAGGAAAAAATTTTTTTTTCTTTTAGCCAAACGTAATTGCACTGACTACTGAGCTTATATTTCCAATGGAAATGCACATAAAACTGTTTGAATGCTACTCACGCGTACAACTGAACACTTGTGGTCCGTGTTTGTGGCCAGTTTGTTTACTTTAATGCGCCATAAGTATGTGAAATTTGTTATTTATTTTAAATTGTTTATCATAGGAACTGCACACACGACGACGACAACGACAACGACGACGACGACAAACGACCGACGACAGACACGAAGTGTGTACAACACGAACAGCAGCGTTTTGCAACACTAACGCGCTGACAACTGCTCTATGCTAGAAATTAAATAAATGGTTTTCAAACAATTGGCAGTAATTATTAAATAAATATTTAATGTGTAAAACATTTCGCTTATACCATTATGATAACAATTATATCATATAAAGATTGTTATCGAGATATATATTTTAAGCGATACGCTGGCAACGCCAACAGCTGTCTAGTGCGGAGTGTTCGAGATGGGAGTAATTCAAATTTTGAATTGTTGCATTTTAAAATGCGTAAATTGTTTGTAGATATATTGAACGAATACTTCTTAAGAATAACACAAATAGAAATTACAGATCCAAATTAAATCACTTTCAAACTCATATTACCGATTCCATCAATACGTACTTTAGGCATTGCTAATAAAAGGTTCAACAAAAACTCAACTCCATAATCAATCTTAGATTAGGAAACCCTCAATTCCAAGCATATATCTTTAACATAAGTTTAAGTCAATCAGTGAATTTGTATATTTTGTAAATCCTTGCTATTTATTTATAATACAAATAATAAAATTAAAAATATCTGGATATAAAGTAAATATAATTCATTCAGTATCAAAAAACATCGTTTTACCGCACTCAAAAATAAAATGTTACTTATTACAATGCATAGCAATCCACATTTCAATTTTCTCTCAAAAACGGCAGAGATTTTATTTTAAATCTTTTGATTTATTTGCGGCATTGTGCAGTATCGATAATCTGTCACTATCGATAGTTCTGCATTGCGTTACAGAGTAGCAGCAGCACAGCAGAAGCAACAGCAATTTTCGGCTTTTGCTTTGCAAATTGTCGTTTGCATTTCTTTTTTGTTAAACAATTAAATCAATAATTTAAACAAGATGCAAGAGTGCCCCTACGGCGAGAAATGTTACCGAAAGAATCCCATACACTTTGGCGAATATTCACATCCACATCGTAAATAAAAAAAACCATTGCAAATTACTTTTTGTTTACTAAACTATTTTGTAATTATAGTGGATGCAATTTATGCCCAGGGCACCAAGCCGGGCTGCAATCAATATGATATACCCGCAAAGTATTCCAGCGAGCTGATAAATATACAGCTCAAACTGCTGGAGAAACTGTTCCCCAAGCTGGCTGGCAAAAAAGATGATGCTGCTCCAGCACCCATACCAACAGCGGATGCTGCTGTTGCTGGTGCAAAACCAGTCACAAAGCAACCACCTGCAAATGCATCCAACACTGCCAGCACTAGCCGAGATGCAGCAGCAGCAGCAGGAGCACCAATTACTGACAAAGACACCTCAAATCTGGCCAAAAAACAAAAGCTAAACGCACGCAACATAAGCGATTACATTCCCGTTGTGATGGAAAGAGGCAAAATGGCCCAGAAATTGGAGCGAGCAGCGCCCTACAATATGTTCCTTACGGCCATCACAGACTCGAAGGCGACGCACGGGGAGCCGTTGAGTGTCACACTGCAAGAGATACTCGACGAGAGTCTCGGCGTGATTGAGTCGACTGTTCAAATCAATTTTATGATCGACATTGGCTGGCTGCTGGGTCACTATTATTTTGCGGGCATACTGTAAGTGAATCGTGCTACAGTGGACGCTCGTTAAGAACTACTTGAAATTAAAGTAAATAATATATCTTCCATCTTAATGCCACCTTTCTAGCGACAAACCGCTGCTTGTGCTGTACGGCGATGAATCGCCGGAATTGTTGGGCATTGGCAAATTCAAGCCACAGGTAACAGCCGTAAGGGTGAACATGCCAACACCGTTTGCCACATCGCACACAAAAATGATGCTGCTCGGCTATGCGGATGGCTCGATGCGTGTTGTCATCTCCACAGCGAATTTGTACGAGGACGATTGGCATAATCGCACTCAGGGCTTATGGATTAGTCCGCGACTGCCCGCTCTGGCCGAGGATGCGGACACAGCAGCGGGCGAGAGTGCCACTGGTTTCAAGCAGGATCTAATGCTGTATCTGGTCGAGTACAAGTTCTCGCAACTTCAGCCCTGGATTGCTCGCATACGCAAAAGTGATTTCAGTGCCGTTAAGTAAGTAGAAAAAGATTTCAAATATATTCAATTAGATTTACCAACATTCAGACTTATTAATATATGTGCATATCGTTTATTTTGATCCATTTAATTTCATTTTTGTCTCACCCACACTTAGTGTGTTCTTCGTTGGCTCTGTGCCCGGTGGTCATCGGGATGGCGCTGTGCGAGGTCATCCGTGGGGCTGTGCACGTCTTGGTTCGTTGCTGACCAAGCATGCGACGCCCGTGGAGGATCGCATTCCAGTTGTTTGCCAGAGTTCCAGTATTGGCAGTCTGGGCGCCAGTGTGCAAGCCTGGATACAGCAGGATTTTGTCAACAATTTACGCAAGGATTCGACACCGTTAGGCCGGCTGCGTCAATTGCCACCATTTAAGATGATCTATCCGAGCTTTGGCAATGTGTCACGCAGTCACGATGGCATGTTGGGCGGCGGTTGTCTGCCCTATGGGCGCAACACAAACGATAAACAGCCATGGCTTAAGGCACACCTTCAGCAATGGAAATCCGGGGATCGTCATCGATCGCAGGCCATGCCGCACATTAAGACGTATACACGTTTCAATCTGGAGGAACAGTGCGTCTATTGGTTTGTGCTGACCTCGGCGAATCTATCGAAGGCCGCCTGGGGCTCATTTAACAAGAATTCGAATATTCAGCCGTGCTTGCGCATTGCCAACTACGAAGCCGGCGTCCTCTTTCTGCCCAGATTTGTGGTAAGCTTGAGTTTGCCTTGCCTAACCAGTTTGGTTGGTTAATAATTTGATTTCTTCTTCACCGGCAGACTGGCGAGGAGACTTTTCCCTTGGGTAATTCACGGAATGGTGTTCCAGCTTTTCCCTTGCCGTACGATGTACCATTGACTCCATATGGAGCTGATGATACGCCCTTCCTAATGGATTATCTGCAGGGTTGAATAGTGTTAGATATATTGTTATCATTAAATACATCTCATATTTTTTTTATTTTTAAATTCCTCGTTGATCAATTTTTTAATTGAACTTTTTATGTTAGTTTTGTATTGAATAATTCGAATATCCCGCCAAACTGGGACTTTCATTGGTATGGAAATTATCCCGCTGAATTGCAACTGGAGCGCTCCCCAACAAAGTTCTTAAGGCGAAACCTTCTTGGATTCGGAATAGTCGTATGTAATTTGCACAAATAAAATCAAATCTATGAATCTGCTCAGGTTAACAGTGCCAAAATGAGTACGTTATCTCTGAGCTATCGATACCACTTCGATATGAGCGTTGCCGTTCGATAATTAGAAAGGTTTCTAATTGGAAATTCTGTTATGGCACACATAAAACAGACATTAATATCCATACATTGATATTCGTAATAATATTATTATTATAAACTGACTTCACTGACTTCGCTGTTAGATGCAGTACTAACAGTCAATAAACAGCTGTTCATTTCTACTCTGACTTATTTATCTTTTTTTTTCTGTAAAAATTCACTGAAATTCCCCGCAAAAATTTGCTGTCAATACATATTCCAGTTTTTTTTTTTTTGGCAAAACCAATTCAAATTGAAAATTTAAATGGTGTAATGTAATTTTCGAAACCGAATAATGACGGGTCAAATTTTGGTGTCTCACTGTTAAATAACAGCGTAGCAGAATGTTAAGCTGCTAGATGCAAAAAAACATATGTTAGATGAACGACAATCAGGGGTGCAGTTCGTTCAGTTTATTTAGTGAGCTTTGGCCGTGCAAATAATATATTTCCCAAATATAAACTATATTCAACTTCATCAAGCATTATTCAACTGCAGCAGCTGATCGTAAGCAGGCTGAAAAACGCCTACAACAACAAGAACTGACCTACGTCGTCGACGACGACTAACACGACGACAACAGATACACAACCGCAACAACAACAGCAACAGCAACAAAAGCAACAACAACACCTGCTGCAAAATGGAGGCGGAGGGTCTGACAAACGAACAAACGGACAAGGTGCTCCAATTTCAGGACTTGACTGGCATCGAGGATATGAACATATGTCGCGATATACTCATACGCCATCAATGGGATCTCGAGGTAAATACAGAAACACACGCATCATTTATAATTAATTAATGTATGCACATTGAAAAATTGTGGCCTTTTTGGTAGGTGGCCTTCCAGGAACAGATGAACATACGCGAGGGTCGTCCCACAATGCTGACAGCATCGTCCGATGTGCGTGCACCGACCGTCATCAATGATCGTTTCCTGCAACAGATCTACTCAGCGAATATGCCCGGCGGCCGGATAGCGAGACGGATTCGCTCCAATGTTGAGCCAATGCCACGCACTTTTACGGGCATCTTGGGCTATGTGTTAAATTTTGTGTTCCAATATTTCTACTCAACACTGTCTTGCATTGTGCGCGCATTTGTCGACATTGACGGCGGCAATGAGCCGCGCCTCGTCACAGATCCACTCGCCGATGTGATGAAATTTATACGCGAGTATTACGAGAGATATCCTGCGCATCCTGTATTCTATCAGGGCACCTATGCCCAGGCCCTAAACGATGCCAAGCAGGAGTTGCGCTTTCTACTAGTCTATCTGCACAAGGATCCCAGCCGTAATCCAGATGTTGATTCGTTTTGCCGTGAAACCCTCTCCTCAAGATCGATCATCGATTATATTAGCGCCAATACGTTGCTTTGGGGCTGTGATGTGTCCACGCCGGAGGGCTATCGTGTGAAGCAATCGCTAACTGTGCGCACCTATCCACTGATGGTGATGATTAGTCTGCGGGCGAATCGAATGATTATCGTTGGCAGTTTCGAGGGCGATTGTACGGCCGAAGAGCTGCTGCGACGCCTCCAATCGGTTATCTCGGCGAACGAGGTGTGGCTGAGTCTGGCGCGTGCCGATCGCTTGGAGCGCAATTTCACACAGACGCTGCGACGCCAACAGGATGAGGCCTACGAACAGAGTCTGCTCGCTGACGAGGAGAAGGAGCGTCAGCGTCAACACGCACGCGAAGTCGCCCGTAAACTGGTCGAGGCTGAGGAGCAGGCCCGCCGTGATATCGAATTGCGGAAAGAGGAGATTGCTCGACTCAAAATTGATCTGGTCAATCTGGTGCCGGGCGAACCGGCTGCCAATGCGGAGGATGCCATCGCCGTTGTATTTAAGCTGCCCAGCGGCAGGCGTCTCGAACGACGCTTTCAACAAACAAATTCCATTTTGGTAAATGATCCCTTCTCTATTTAAACACTATATACGATGTAATGTGTCTCCTTTCAGGATATTTACCATTTTCTGTTCTGCCATCCCGAATCGCCGGATGAATTCGAAATCACAACGAACTTTCCCAAGCGCGTTTTATATTCCAAGGCAGCGGTGGTTGCCGCCGAGGGATCGGAAATTGAGACCGTTAATAAAACCCTTAAGGAAGTGGGCCTAAAGAATCGCGAGGTGCTCTTTGTCAATGATCTGGAGGCGTAAACAAGTTCTACCACCAAAACAGAATTGAAGCAACAGCCAAGTAAAATAAAAACGAGCATTGTGTTACCAACTAAAAACAAACTAAAAACAAAAGAACAAAAATCAAAAAATGCATTACCAAAAAACTTGAACCAAGTTTGAAGGAGGAGTGGTCGGTAGTCGGTAGTCCTTACGTCCAAAACTAATGCGGCTGTAGTTGGGAGGTTAAGCACACACACACACACACACAAGAAATATTCCTATCTGATTCATGAATATAGTAACATAATTGTTTAACAATCTTTATGTTGAATTTTCGTCTAACGGTTTCCATTTAATACCAATCAAAAACTCATTTCCAATTCCCTTTCGATATCATTACCAATTTTTAGGTTTCTTTTTTTATCTTTCTTACCACATTGTTGCTTTAGCTGTACTTATGTTTGAATAATTTAATTTTACAAACTAAATAAAAATGAAGACAGTTTTAAAGACTAAATACAAAACAAAAAATAAATGTCCAAAATAATTAATCGCATAATAAACCAGAATTAATTAAACATCATTTCGATTTTGGTACGCAATTTTAATAATTATTGTGCGGCCTTGAGTCATGGGTAAATGCGACGACCCACCCCTGGCTACGCCCTTTGCTCGAAAAGTTTTTAAATTCAAGCCATATTTTTTGCTCCGTCAATCATTACAAAGTCTAAAATCAGTAAAATCAAATTGAGTTTCTTAGTCCAAGAATCGATACATAGATCGATACAAGCATCGATAGGCTGACATGCAATCAATGTGCGGCACAGGGTGAGTCACGCTTGCATGTATCAGCATGAGTCAACTTGTGTCAAGTATTGCTTATTGAACTTGATAAAGCGAGCCACACACACGATTTACGCGAAAAACATCAAGATTTACGCTGGACGAAAAATACAGTGAAAGTGACAGTGACGAGAATTCCACTTGGCATTGTACGGACGAACGTGCACGTCTCTTGCCACGCCAAGAATCGAGTAGTTTCCGATTGCGGTCAAAGCTAGGGCAGCTGGTGTCTCAGCTGTTTGACACACAGGAATTGACGCATCATTTAACGCGTGGACAACACCAGAACGTCAGCTATCAAAAGCTAAGCAATCAACACCCAAAACTCAACAATAAATACTCAAGGGCAACAATGTCGACGCCACCAACAACATCTTCCGCCGTTGGCGATGCGGCTGCAGCGCTGTCAGGAAATCTACAATTGCCACCGCTGCGTACCTTGGATGATTTTGTGCTGGGCTCAGCGCGTTTCCAGTTGCCCAATCTAAAGGATTTCGACAAGTGGGGCAATCGTGTGGTCAAGAATCTGCTGTACTATCAGACAAATTATTTTCTCGTCTTTCTGGCCATCTATGTGATAATGATTGCCTTCAATCCGACGAAAATCATCAGTGGTCTGGTCGTTCAAGCCTTGATCATTGCCGTCATTTGGCAGTTCTTTAGCAGCAAATCTAAGAATAATTTCATCGCCAGTCGCCTAACCGGTGGCAATCAGATCTTGGCCCAACAGAACTCCCAGCAGAAGTGGTATATTCTGGCAGGTGCATTGCTAACCGGCTATCTATTTCTGCACGTGATTAGCGCTGTTTTGTTGACCGCTTTCACTTTGCTGCTACCTATTTCCGTGACATTTATCCATGCCTCGCTGCGTCTGCGCAACATGAAGAACAAACTGGCAAATACCATCGAGAGCTTTGGTCCCTCCACACCAATGGGTTCCTTTTTGGATGCACTGAACGTCCGTGCCGATGGAGTCATCAATTGAATTGAGGGTCGATTCGCGCCCGTTTCTACAAGCGTCCTTCTCATTGACAAATATCTAATTTCTTCGATTGGTAATTGTTATGTGTAATGCTGATTAAACGTGCTTCTCCAAGTCCAGACACTGTATTATCTTATGCATAATTTGATCCTACAATTTTCAATATAATTTGTATTACCAATGTATTTTGTGCGATTATAAATATTAAAAATAAAGTTCTCCCTTTAAAAGTATGTCGTTAAAAAGAGACACAAGATTTGATTTTTATTGTTAAAATTGAAAACTGAATCTCTGTTCTCATTGTTTGGATGGTCATAAGGTAACACTGACCAGGACAATTTGCTTAAATCTTTGTTCTCTCTGCAAGAAAAGCTTACTAGCTATTAAATCCAATCAAAAACAATTGCAAGTTGTAAATTGTGAGATCATAATTTATATATTTAGTCACACCACTCAACGATATCAACGAGCGCTTTAAATGTGTCGGAGTCCAGTTTGCAGGTCATAATTCCGCTCATGCGTTCACGCAATTGCATTGTGGCATTATTGTCAACTGTTGACTGCTGTGCGGCGGATAGCCAGGCACTGGGCACTTGGCGTGTTGTGGGCATCGGGGGCAACTCCGCCAAATAACTGGCTGGCGCATAGTTTTCATCGTGCACCTTGACAAAGTTATGCAAGACGACAGCGGCTTTGACGATCTTCTCCGCATTGCCTGGACTCTGACGCAGTGGCTGCGCAAGGACTCGCCATCGTGACATCAACACACCGATCGCCTTATCGATGCTGCCGGCGAGAGCGCGAGACAGAAGTCGATTGAAATTCAACTGATATTCGTCCAGCTGCTGGGCTGTAAAAGGTGTGATTAAACGCTCGCTGGGGAACATGGTGTTTGCTATGAAGCTATAGCCACAATTGGCATTCTGCTCTCCTCCCGGCAATGGCTTCGCCGGCAGGAGATCTGCCAATCCTCGATTGAGTAACTGTGTGCCGAAATTCTGATGCCAATCGAGCTGATTGTTGATGGGATCCTTTACAGTAGCAATATCAATACTGACAAAGTTCAAATGTGCATCGCAACTGGCCAGCAGTACAATATCATTTTCACTCTTATACGATATGTCCAGCAGTTTGGCATCCACGGCGCCCAGACAATGTGACACTTGCCACTTCGCCTGATATCCTGCCACAATCCGTTGCCAATCGTCGACTGCGGGCTGTGGCAGAAAGGCGGGTGCCAGCGTGTGCCAAAGCACTTCGACCGTCTCTTGTATAATGGTACGCACTGTGGAGCTGCCCATTTTGAATGCCTGTGATAAGTATTGGATAGAATCCGCGTTGGATAAGTACCTGCATTTAATTCAAGAATTCCACAATTTATATTCAATTTAAATATGAACAGAGACACAAACAAAGTGGCATATTTATGATTTCAACTCACATTAGCGTCAGGAAGAGTCGACACTCGGGAAGAATGGGCTGACGTATGGAGTTCTTATTCAGTTGCTCGCCCACCAAACTGAAGAGCATATCGAAGACCTGAGGCGTCATTGCGGTGCGGTTGCGAAAGTCCTCAACCTGATGAAAAGTTGTGGCAAACAGTCCATCAACATCGCGACTTAGATTCTCCGGCTTTACCCAAATCCGGCGATGCCTGACTCGATCAGTTTCAGCTGTCCGCTCAATAGTTCGTCTTCTTTTTCTGGTCGTCGAATCATTTGCGATTTGTGTTGTTGTATTAGGCGTATTTGCTGCCGTTGACCAGTTAGCCAGAGTCTTTAGCGCATTATAAGCTAAGGGCACAATTTGTTGTAGCCACTGGAGTTCTCTGACATCGTCCATTCTTGATCAAAATTCAATTCTGCGGGCAGCCAACATCTAAGTGTATTCACAGTGATATTCCATCTAGAATTGATATCGATTAAGTTATCGATATTTAATCAACTGGCCAAACAAAAATAAAATCTGTTTACAATTGCTAATGTCATTTTAAATGCATTTATCGCGACTGCAACTTTTTGTTCTTCTTAAATAAATATTTTTATGTTGAATATTGTTGCAAGTCTCTCAATTTATCACTCAGTTGCCGCACAGCTGTTGTCGCTGCAGTTGGATATGAATTCGCATTCATTGATCGAGATAGCGTCCAGTGAATGGACCATTTTACGGGATCTCTACGCCCACAAAAGATTTGATTCGACCGGATATGCATTGATAGACAACTACATCAAATGGAAAGCCAACGAACCCGAGCTTGATATTAAATGTTTCTCCCTCAACGGTGACTGGCAAAGCGATGGCACATTTCTCATGATTGTACGTACAAAATATACTTACAAGTGTGCAGATAAGATTCACATAAAATACTCGAATAACAAGGAGTTTTGCTCATTTTTAGATAACCAATGACAAGCAGCGAAAAACAGTATTTTTCAATACACTCAGCGATAATCTGGAGCGTTTGACAAGTGCTCTACTGTGTTTGGCATCCAAATCCGGCGTATATGTGCTGCATGATTATGGTGAGCGTCTGTTGCCAGCAGTCCATGCCTACATAAGAAATGTGAAGAGCGTTAACTTGAAGGCAACCCAAACAGCCTGGTACAGTGCTAGCAAAGAACTTGTTGCCACATTTTCTATAGAGTACGATAGTACATTTTTTGCAATCATGAAGATATAATTAATACTTGTATTCGCTAGGCCACCTGCTGGCATCGAGTTGCGCAGCTTGGACCCCACAGATGCTGCAACAATAAATGAGAATTGGCCACATGGTAGCCCAGATTCTCTAAAGTTTGTCAAACGTTTGATAGACTACAATGTCTCAGTTGGCGCCTATGATGCGCAGGGAAAACTATTAGCCTGGTGCTTGAGGTGATTTTAGTAATGTACCTAAATATATATTGGATACTTAAGGAATTTATTTATTGCAGATTGCCAATTGGTGCACTGGGCTTGTTGCATGTCCTGGAAAACCACAAGCGTCTTGGCCTGGGCAGTCTAATGGTGCGCTATTTGTCCAGGAAGATCTCCGACTTGGGTAATGAAGTCCTGGCTCCTGTTGTCACACAGAATACGCCGTCGCGTAGAATGTTTGAGAAACTTGGCTTTCACAAAATTGACAATGTTTATTGGATTGAAAGTCGGCATAGCTTATAGAATATTTTATGTTCTTGAAAACCATTTCACAAATCTCTGACGTTGTCTGTGCGATTTTGTATTTCAAAATATACCAAGTACAAAAATACCTACGTCTGTCATAAATTTCGCAACAGCACTTTGCGACAGCGAATGGTGCTCAGTGTTCAGTGTTCGTAGTTTGTGTATTTTTGGCTCTCACTACGCACAAGCATTGTTCAAAACAATTGAGAACATAGAGAAGTGTCGGTAATAGACGACTGCAGAATTTTCTGGGATACAGTGTAATAAGATTGAGAACAGGTCGCAAGGAATAGATAGCATAAGATGTAGGTGAAGAATATACCTCTCAAGCTAGCTGGCATTAGCTGTAAAATATTTATAGACTTCAACCATTTCTAAGGGGAAGTTTCCTTTTAACCTACGATCTACAAAGTTAGCTTGCTTTGATACGGACAACAAATCAATATACCCTTCGATACCAACGATCTATGAGTATGAAAATAGCTCAGTTTTCGCGTATCATTGTCCATGGCCTTGAGGGAACTTTCCATCTTAAGCATGTGCAGTCCCAATCACAAGACACATAAACCTTAAATAATTTATTTTTAAAATGTCTTGGCGGTGCTAGATTTAGATGGCATTCGGATCTAGATCGCGCGACCACTCGACCACTCAAAAACACATATATATATA
Source organism: Drosophila nr. medialis 2 BK-2023a (assembly GCA_035044325.1). Taxonomy (NCBI): domain Eukaryota; kingdom Metazoa; phylum Arthropoda; class Insecta; order Diptera; family Drosophilidae; genus Drosophila; species Drosophila nr. medialis 2 BK-2023a. The sequence goes on from JAWNMH010000394.1 coordinate 2,814,929, forward strand.
TATATATAAAAATCAATAAAGAATTATTTTTTCGCAAGATGTTTGAATTAATCCGTGAATACTGGCCGCTGCTACGGGATTTATACGAAAACGATCGTACAAATGTCAACGGCTACGATTTAATAAATTGCTTTATCTATGCGAAAAATGTGAAAATTTACACGACCGACGATAATTGGCTTGAACATGGCAGTTTTGTGCTAATTGTTAGTAAAAAAACATATTTTATCAATATGCAATTGAGGAATTATATAGTGTCTATGTTTTACAGCATAGCACTGAGCATAAGGCAGATGTCTATCTGAATACGTTAAATGGAAATCTGATTGATTTGCAAAACCTGCTCAGCGATATACAATTGACAGGTCGACATTGGTTTTGCGGCTACAGAGATCTTATGAAGAATGTTGTCAAGCAATATTGTGTGGATAAAAATCTGAATCTAAAGAAATTGGACTATCTGGAAACATTTATATATCATTTGCCACAGGCTGCGATGCAATCACTCGATTACCGGTAAGATTCGAATTTCGTTCTTTTTTGAAAGCGTGCTCTTTTACTTAAACGTTTTTCAGCTCGACTGCAGAGATTAGCTTTGGACCCCTGCACATCGAGCACGCTGCTCTTGTGGATGAGCACTGGCCATATCGCTCAAGTGATTCGTTGGCTTTGATAAGAAGTCGAATTCGGCACAATATCAGTGTGGGTGCCTTTGATGGCGACGGACATTTGTTGGCCTGGTGCTTGAGGTGGTTGAATATTTCTAATTTAATTTCTATCTGTTAACTAATCGCTGATTGATCCCATCGATAGATCAATCCATGGCACTCTCAGTAATTTGCATGTTTTGCCCTCTCATCGGCGTCTTGGACTTGCTTCGGTGCTGGTGCGTCTTATGGCTCAGGAAATTGCAGCAAGTGGCGCTGAGGTTATGGCCACAATTGCCTTTGACAACGACATATCGCAGATGTTTTTTGAAAAACTTGGATTCAAGCATATTGATAATATTTATTACACGATGGTGCCGACCTTATAATCAAACAGCAATTGAATTTTCATACATATGCATATATCAATATTTAAATGTTTTAAAGATTTTATTATCATGAGTAAATGATTTAAAGAGAATACCCACAACAAAAAAAAAACAGCATTTAAAAGTCTGCTAAGACATAACAATATTTGTGCAAGCTAAACTGATCTGTGACAACAATATAATCCGCCGGCAATTGTTCTGGTCTCTTGGTAGCAATTTCCAAAAGCCTCAAAAATAAATATATATATATATATATATACATATTCTCATAAATTGTAGATAGATATTTAAGCCAATCCGATTCAAAATGTTATAATGTTAAAATGTAGTTTTGCAAATAATAATATACGATATCCGTTCGTGTTTCTCAACCAATATAAATGCAATTTGTGTTGCATTGTGCAATTTTATAGCTATCGATACACGATTTGTATCGATATTCGCGAAACGGGTAAAGTATAGGAGAACTAATATTCCAAACTTAAAGTCCCTAACTTGTATATTCAATGAGAAAAACAGACGGACATGACTTAATCGGATCAGCTGTTGATCATGAATATATATCCTGTTCGGCTGCATACCATTTATTACAGCTTTTTTAAACATTTTAAATACTGGGCGTACAAAATGTGCTCACACTTGCAATTGCATATAAACGCAGTATCTCTACAGACTCTCTTAAATGTGAACGCGAATCTTGGTAGAGCAAAAAGAGAGTAAGATTGGCATATCACAATTCATGGAATTCAGTTGTTTTGCGACAGTGGAAGAAGACGAACATGTCGCTGCTGCAATTTAATTCGCACTCTCTTGTTGAGATTAAAACCAGCGAGTGGCACACTTTACTCGATCTGTATGCCCAAAAAAGGAGAGAATCTACGGGATATAATTTAATAAATAACTATATCACATGGATAGCTCAAGACCCCAAGTTAGATGTCAAGTGTTTTTCTTTAGATGACGATTGGAAAAACGATGGCACTTTTCTTATAATTGTAAGTAGAATATATGTTATCTAGAATTTTCCACTTATTTTATTATATATGTTTTATGCACTCAGGCAGACAATGGAGCTGCTCTGAGGGAAGTCTACTTTAATACACTTAGCGATAATGTGGAACGTTTGACAAATGCACTTCTCTGCTTAACATCTGAATCATATGTTTACATACTTTCTGCTTATGGGGAGCGCCTTAATCCTGCTGTGGCTGAATATAAAAAGAAATTTGAGAATCTAAACACAAATCAAACAGCTTGGTATACTGCCAGCAAAGAACTCGTTGCCACATTTTCAACGGAGTACGTAAAATAAATTTAAAATTGCATATATGTATGTATGTACAATTGTATCTTATGTGCTGCAGACCACCAGCCGGCATTGAGTTGCGTAGCTTAGAGATTAAGGATGCGCCAACCATAAATGAAATCTGGCCACATCGTTCCCCGGGTTCTGTGGAATTTGTTAAACGATTAATTCGACACAATGTTTCCGTTGGAGCCTATGATGAGGAGGGAAAACTAATAGCGTGGTGCTTGAGGTAAATTTCGTAACATATCCAAAAATATGTATATATATATATATATCTATTTGATTCAATTACAGACTACCAATAAGTGCGCTGGGCTTGCTGCAAGTCCTGGAAACCCACAAGCGTCTTGGCCTGGGCAGCCTAATGGTGCGCTATTTGTCCAGGAAGATCTCCGACTTGGGTGATGAAGTCATGGCTCCTGTTGTCACACAGAATACGCCGTCGCGTAAAATGTTTGAGAAGCTGGGCTTTCAGCAAATTGATAACGCTTATTGGACTTGGTAGGGAGTATGTGTCATGTACGAGTGGTACAAAAAATGAGCCCATTAGTTTTACTTCTATATATATACATCATACACAATTGAACAATAAGAGAATTGCCAAAATAATATATTAAAATATTATATAATTAATATAGTCTCTAGATAGACTCTCAAATGTAAGCGAGTGCAAAATAAATACTACGTTGACAGTTGTTTTGTTGATATCAATTTCTAAAATCCCAAACCGGTGGCGTGTATACATAAAACAAGTAAGAACGCGACTGTGAGATACCTCGAACATTGTGTTTAAGATTATATATATTATATGATATATGATACCTTCGGTATCAAAGTATGAAAAGTGTTGCACAACACGTCTTGCATCGTTCAACATGATTTCTATTATTACTATTATTTGATTTATCATCCAGCGAGAGGCAAGCCATCGTCGGCGAATATGGTGTTGGCTTCCTTGCGTTCCTTCAGGCAAAGGCGACACCACGCTTCTATATATGCGTAACATTCGTCTGAGTTGGACATTTAAAAACTTGTAATTGTTATTTATTTATGCACAGGACGCAACAACTATTGCAATCGGAAATCGAATTAAAAGTGTTATAAAACTTGAATTAAGCCGTGTTCTGCAAAAATGCACTCAAAATGGCATGCGAAACATTTACAACACACGAAACGAAGAGAATTGAAATTGAGTGAAGATGGCATTCACACACACATTGTCCACATATGCATGTGTGTAGCTGTGTGTTTCCATTGAGCAGAAAGAAGATAGCATACTTCACCATTTTCGTTATGCACTTTTATTTATCTTTTTCTTGAGTCATGCGAAGTAGCCATTAGTTTGGAATACAGCTTATCTCAAATTCATATTAATTCATTTTTATTTGTGAAGTGCTTTGTACTAGTTCAAGGTCATTCCATTGTATCTTTATTAAAACCTTTGCACTGAAATGCAACACTGCTATGCAGAAATTAATTTCGCGACAGACTCTCTTAAATATGAGCAACGCTCGTTCTGAGTCTGGACAGAGTATAAAGAGACCCAAATCCCAATTCAGTTGTTTTGTTGCTTTTGAAGAGGGTGGACATGTCGCTGTTCCAATTTAATTCGCACTTTCTTGTTGAGATAAGGCCCAGCGAGTGGCACACTTTACTCGATCTCTATGCCCAAAAAAGGAGAGAATCGACGGGATATCATTTAATAAATAACTATATCACATGGATAGCTCAAGATCCCAAGTTAGATGCCAAGTGTTTTTCCTTAGATGACGATTGGAAAACCGATGGCACTTTTCTTATAATTGAAAGTAGAATATATGTTATCTACAATTTTCAACTTGTTTTATTATATTTGTTATCTGCAATCAGGTAAACTATGGGTCTGCTCAGAAGGAAGTCTACTTTAATACACTGAGCGATAATCTGGAACGTTTGACAAATGCACTTCTCTGCTTAACATCTGAAGCATATGTTTACATGCTCTCTGCTTATGGGGAGCGTCTTAATCCTGCTGTGGCTGAATATAAAAAGAAATTTGAGAATCTAAGCACAAATCAAACAGCTTGGTATACTGCCAGCAAAGAACTCGTTGCCACATTTTCAACGGAGTACGTAAAATAAATTTAAAATTGCATATATGTATGTATGTACAATTGTATCTTATGTGCTGCAGACCACCAGCCGGCATTGAGTTGCGTAGCTTAGAGATTAAGGATGCGCCAACAATAAATGAAATCTGGCCACATCGTTCCCCGGGTTCTGTTGAGTATGTTAAACGATTAATTCGACACAATGTTTCCGTTGGAGCCTATGATGAGGAGGGAAAACTAATAGCGTGGTGCTTGAGGTAAATTTCGTAACATATCCAAAAATATATATATTGCTATATTTGGTTCTACTACAGACAACCATGTGGTGGTCTGAGTTTACTACAAGTCCTGGAAACCCACAAGCGCCTTGGCTTGGGCAGTCTAATGTTGCGCTATTTGTCCAGGAAGATCTCCGACTTGGGTGATGAAGTCATGGCTCCTGTTGTCACCCAGAATACGCCGTCGCGTAAAATGTTTGAGAAGCTGGGCTTTCAGCAAATCGATAACGTTTATTGGACTTCGTAGTTAACTTTATGCACAATTAGTATACAAAAATCGTCATTCCAAATAGCATCATTCAAATGTGTAATGTATGTCTGAGTTTTGGAAAAGAACAAAATCTAAGAAGTGGGAATAAAAAATAAAAAAAAAACTTAATATTTTATCGTGCAAGTTAATACGTCAGCAAAAGAACCGTGTTTCACTTGACTTGACAGGGAAACACCCACAACACAACAACAAACTTTCCCAATAGCCATTGCTTATGACAACTCTTTCGAGTATATATAAAATGAACAGTCAATAAATCAAACAATAGTATTAATATTACAATAAATGGAGAACAGAGCACGTCTGTCAACGAGACGGAATGCCTCATGAATATTAATTGATATTTGCTCAAACAGTTATAATCCGAAAGAAACATCAAGAAGTCGAACACGTCTCAACTTTAACATTCTCGGCACACATACTCAACTAAATTTCAAGAGCGAATCTTGTCAATCAACTTGAAACCCATACATACAACATATGCATTCACATATCCCCAAAAATCAGATTGTCTTTGTTATAATACAATTTGGAATTGAGAGGAACAGAAGCTAGTTGATAGATCCAGCTTTATACGCAAATGGATCAACTATTTGAAAAAGTGTACGAGCGGACCGAGTGCTGCAGCCAAATGTAAACAAAACCGGGGTATAACCCAGCAATTTTATAAACCGCTGCAATGAGTCGACTGCCTGCCTTTCCGCCCATACGCCTGGTTAATCGTTGTAATCAATGATGAACACGTCGAACGCGTTGCTCTCCCGACCCAGCACAGAGCAAAGAGCGGCGACAGCAGCGAGATCTGCTGAACGGAGCCTGACTCAGATCGGAATTGTGGTAGTCGAGATAGTACACTTCAAAAAACTAGGGCTAGTAGACAAACGGAACAAAGTGAACACTATTCCTGTCTACATCTATATATATAACTCTCTATCTATATATGTCTACATCTATATAAATATTCATATCTATATCTATACCTATATTTATATCTACATCTACATCTCTATGAATATACTACATGCATATCAATAGCCTAATCTACATCTACATCTATATCTATATCTATATCTGCATCTATATATCATATCACAAGTTTAAATTTGTAACTAAAATTTTTCTCTATATACCTGAACCCCTCAAAATTGGAAAAGTTGTGCAAAATCATGTTGAAGACATAAGAGAGCATCTCGGACCCCATTAACTATATATATTCTCGATCAGCATCAGCAGCAGAGTCGAAGCACAAAAACATATTTTCATATTAAATAAACTGCAATTTATTCAGTAACTGATTGCAGGGCATCTTCAAGACGAGCTGTCTCGACTTTAATACTCTAATTCAATTTCAATTATCTTTTTTTTCCTGTTTTTTTTGCATTATTGTCAAGCTAACTTTAATGAATTTTAAGCATGCTTTGTTTTTCTCTGCAGTGTTTGTTTTGTTGTAGTTTTTTTTTTTAAATAAACAAAGTTTTTGTTTCCCTAACCGGGCAAAAATCACTCAACCATAAGTTAGGCCAATTCTAATTGTTTTAATGTAAATTGCTTAATCATACACAATTTTGCACAAACCGAAATGAAATTGATTTTTTTGTTACAACTTTGATGCAAATTAACTGGAGTGGAAAAGATTTAAAGTGTGTCGTTTATTTTGCTGTCAATAAAATGTTTTACACAAATTATTAACTACTCAACACTATTTTTATTAGACTTCTTACTCATCTACTAGACACCTTGTCCAGCATGCAACTAGCAAGTTTTTGGCTGAGTGTAGTCGAGATGATAACGAGTTTTTTTCGCATCAACTTATAAAATGAAGTGCGCGAAGCGTGACAAGCTCAGTTTAACACCAGGCTTAAGCGCGTTCTCATCGCGTATCGTTTCAATACACACACACACACACACACACACATATATATATATATATATATACGTTTGTGTATTGTACAAAAGAAAATAGTCATATTTACAGCTGGAAGATAAGCATAAAAATACAAAATAATTAAATGTCGCGTTCGTTGTGCTGTGGCTTGTTGGCCTTCGCCTGCCTGTTTTCTATTGGGAATTCCGATCTGGGTCTGGATCGAGATATACGCAATCCCAACAGTCCACAAGTACAGGAATACAATGAGATGCTGCAGCGCTACAATGCTGCCCATGCAACTCTACCCACAAGGCCTCAACTGACATCTCCTGCCCTTGTTGCCGGAGTGAGACCCTCTCCTCTTGCTGCTGCTGCCGCTGCTGCTGCTGCCGCTTCTGCTGCTGCTGCTGCTGCTCCTGCTTATGCTCCTTCTGCCTTTGCTGCAGATACTGCTGCTCCGGCGTTTGCTTCTTCTGCTGCTGCTCCTGCTTATGCTCCTTCTGCTGCTGCTGCTCCTGCTTATGCTCTTCCTGCTGCTGCTCCTGCTTTTGCTCCTTCTGCTGCTGCTGCTGCGGCTCCTGATTATGCTCATCCTGCTGCACATACGCCTCCGTCGGGAGCGTATGCTTCATCGGTTCGTGTGGATGTTCGTGCTTCGGATGAGATTGCTCGCAGTGTTTTGACCTTTGCCCACTACCTAGCCAATCAGATTAATGAGAGTTATCGCAAAACAACCATATTCTCGCCACTGAGCATTGTGTCCGCACTGGCGCTACTATTGCTCGGCGCCAAGGGACGCAGTTACTCCGAACTGGCGGCAGTTTTCGGCCAAAACGACATCATTAAATTGCATCAACAGTTCGGTCTGATGATCGACGATGTGCAGCAGCCAACGATCAAGACAACTTCACCATTGCGTCAACTGGATGAATGGCATAATAATGTACGCCGGAGCCTGAGGCATTATCCCAAAAATCGCAATGCGCCACATGAGCTGCATGTGGCCAATGGACTGTTTATGCAACTGGGCTACAGCCTCAATCCCGACTACAGGTGAGCAAATGTTGTCCAATTGTCAATTTCCACAACGAAATCATTGCAAGTTTTAGCATGATTTATATAAACTGATTGAGGGGATTTTCGTAAACCACATTGGAAAAAAAACTACATTAGAAAATTTGTTTTTTGCAAAATTGTTATCAGCTAATTATAATATTCTATGCTGAAAAAACATCCATAACCACTGCGCTTTATCAATAGTATATAGTATATTTAGTATATATTAATATACATACTTTACAACTCGAGCGTTATGGCGTTTTTTATATAATGGTAGCCGGACTTAGTCATATTTTCGAAATATAATAATGAAATTGAAGCTTCTGCATCACAATTTACTAATTCAATTCCAAATTTTATTCACTTGCAGGCAAGCGGTTTACGATGTCTACAATTCGGATGTGAAACCAGTTGATTTTGAGAATAATCCAACGGTGGCAAAGAATACGATTAACGATTGGGTGTCGAAGCATACAAGGGGCAAGATTACTAATATCATTGCCGAGGAATTGCCGCATACGACACGAATGATAATGGCGAATGCATTGTACTTTAAGGCCATGTGGGAGATTGATTTCATTGGGGGCAGCACCAGAGTCGAGGATTTCTATCCCAATGGCGAGGGCACCCAGCCAACGATACCCGTCGAGATGATGGTCGGTGCTGGGTCATTTCCCTACTTTGAGGATCCGAACTTGAATTGTCGCATCATTGGTTTGCCCTATCATGGCAATCTGACGACCATGTATATCATTCAACCGATGCGCTCATCTGTCGAACATTTGTCGTATCTACAGCAGAGTCTAACTGCCGATGCCATTGAGCAGATGATTAGTCAAATGGTTCGACGATCGATTATTGTGGCTTTCCCCAAGCTGCACATTACCGAATCCCTGAAGTTACAGCGATTTCTGCAACGCATCGGACTCGCCGGCATCTTTATGGGAGCCCAAAGTGATTTAGCTCTAATTGGCAATGAAGCATCAAAGACACCGGCTTATTCCGCAGTCAATTCGGGTTTGGGTAGCCTCGGTAATCTTAATGCCCAACGTCGGGCGGCAATGCAACCGAATCAATTGCCGACACCACCCTCGGATCTGATGGTCGCTGATATTCTGCACAAGGTGGACTTTGTGGTAAATGAACAGGGCACTGAGGCAGCTGCCGCATCGGCGGCAGTACTAAAAAAATCCGGACCAGATGTGCTATTCCGTGCGGAGACACCATTTATAGTACTGGTGCGCAGCGATCTGACAAAGCTGCCATTATTCTATGGCATCATCAATGAGCCGCCAGCAGCATCACCATCAACATATAGGAATAATTAATTAATTTTCACATAATTAAAGTTTAAGTATAGTTTAGCATTCGATTTGTATTTATAGAATTTCTATTTTCTATATACAAATATATATATATAAACATATATAATTGTAGCGAACAAAATCAATTGCCAATTTGTGAGAAATCTACATTCTTAAATTAATTAATAATATTGTTAATACATATATAACTATGCATGTGTTAAACAATCTACTTAGTGTACATATTTAAAAAGGTCCTATTACTATAACAAATAAAAGAGAATTTTATTAAAGAATTGCTAAAGAAAGGAAAAAATATGTTTATTCATGATTAAAGGAGCATTTAATTTTAGACAATATTTTAAAATAGGCGCTTCGGCGATTGTTTTACTTTTCGATTATTGTATCGATAACATTTGCACAAAATGTGAATGGCAAAATTGCCAGCCCTGACAAACAGCGGATAACAAACAGTTGATAGACCAAAACAACGATAGGCCAAGTACAATTACCAAGTACGACTTTAGCCCAGCTATAAATTCCCTTGTCAGTAAAAAGGCCAATATGATGTCACTACCCGACTCGGACTCTGAAGACGAATTGCCGCCTGGCTGGGAAGAACGTGCCACAGACGATGGTGTCGTTTGCTATGTGAAGTAAGCATAATGTAAAGTTTGCATTGCCAGTAGAAAATTCATTTATTCTCATTTGCAGTCAACAAACAAAAGTGTCGCAGTGGACGCATCCAAGAACGGGACGCTCCAAGCGCATCACCGGTGAGTTGCCGCTGGGCTGGGAGAAATACTACGATGAGCAGAGCAAACGTCAAATGTTCCTCAACAAGGAGACGCAGCAGCGCACAAACATTGATCCTCGGTTGGCATTTGCCGTTGAGGAGCCAACGCTGAATGTGGCGCAAGTGCGTCAGAGATTTGATTCGAACAGCAGAGCATTGCAACTGTTGCATGGCAAGGATCTGCATGGCCGTCTGGCATTGATTACGGGCGCCAACTGTGGCATTGGCTTCGAAACCGCACGCTCATTGGCCCTCCATGGCTGCGAGATCATCTTTGCCTGTCGTAATCTGTCAGCCGCACAGGAAGCCATCGAACGCATCGCTGTCGAACGGCCAGCAGCACGTGCCAGATGTCATTCCGTTTCCCTAGACTTGGGTTCGCTGCGCGCTGTTCAGCAATTCGTAGTGCAGATCAAGCAGAGCATTAGGTGAGCGGAAACAGAAGTTAGAATCGATTTTATATATATATATGAATATAGAATATATAGAAAGAACGAATTGGCTTCAACAACAATCATTACAATCATTAATTTTTTTAAGTGGCACCTAAGAATGATATCTCTAATCTCTGTTCTATCCCCATTTTTGCAGCCACATTGATTATCTTATATTGAATGCGGGCGTTTTTGGCTTACCCTATACGAAAACCGTTGATGGTCTCGAGACAACATTCCAAGTGTCGCATCTATCGCATTTCTATCTAACACTGCAATTGGAATCGCTTTTTGATCACAGGACACGCATTGTGGTCGTCTCCTCGGAATCACACAGGTAACAGCATATTTCTAAACGAATTTGTCACTGGGTCAACTTTTATGGACGCCACTGTAGCTTATAAACAAACTGCATTTGGCATTATATCGTCTTAGCAAGTTTATTGCACTTATTGCATGGACTTTGGTCCGAGACATATTGGTTGTATTTTTTATTTGCTTTGCGTTGGCGTCGATGCGTGTGCAGGCTAAAAACTATTAATAATCCCAATGCGTACAGTCAAAGATACTTGCGGCAGCATTTTAGACCGGTTTGAAATTGTTTGTAACAACTAAATAGTCTAGTTTTGGCTTACACAACTAAGCAGAAGACAATAGAACAGAGACGTCAAATCGACAAAACAACAGACTATATGACAAATCTGATTGATTTGGGTACATTTTTCTTAGCTGCGCTTCCGGTCCCGGTGCTGAGACAAGAGTATAAACCTTAACACAAGGTGACCACAAATATTGAAGGTCTAGTTTCTCGAGCAGCAAACGCAGTTCATTATTTGGCCTTGACCTTGACCTCGCCTTCGTTGCACTTGTAGAATAGAGACCTGATCCCTTTATGAGTATAACAGTGTTGAAGTTGGATTGCTACGACGAATAGGCTATGAAATCGATAAAAATCGGTTATCGCAAAACGATAAAACTAAATAACTTCCACAATCTTGAAGCTACTGTCAGCAAATTTGGTTGGTAGGATGATGCCGATGTCCGTCAAAGATCGGCTTCGGCCACGCGGATTTTTTGGACCACGCCCCCTCCTGCCCTCTCCGGCAAAAGACTATATCTCCCGTAATTTAAGTTGTTGTTGATATGCGACATTCATTTTATTCGACAAGCCGTCGGCAAACTATGGCATATGCGCGTTAATACCTATATTTGTATGTCTGCGTGTATGTCTGCTTCGCAAACGAATTGGACATGTTGAAATAATTATACCCTTTGGACTATTCTGCGGTGTGTGGTGACCAAACTGGTCAAAAGTTAAACCACTCTGCAATGTGATACTTCGCAGGTCCAAATCGTATACAAAAGAGAAAAACAACACAGCCTAGTGGCATTATCAATGAAACTTTGGACAATTAAATTTTTGGTTATTTTGTTTTTTCTTTATAACCACTATAACTCCACAAGCTATACGTTCTGTTTAATATGCCAAGGCCACAAGCAATTGAACTCCGCACTAAAATCACACAGACATACACACATACATACACACATACATACAGATTTCATTACATTTTGTGCTGCGCAATCGATGCTAAGCAATACGTCACAAATGGGCCTTTATACAATTTTAACTCGCATATTGCTGTGCATTTTTACATTTGTGTGTGTCTGTGTGTTTCAAAACATTTTTTTTGTTTGTTTATTGTTGTTTTAGTAACTAGTTCCGGTTGATGTAGGGATTTATTGTTGATTACCGCAATTGTTTACATGCATGTGCATTAATTCATAACACAAACCACTGGCAATATCAGTTAAGCAGCTACAAGCGGAATACAGACAATTCACGTGCTGCGCGCACGAGCACAGTGGTACAACGCACTTTTGGCTGCTTGCCAGCGCAACGTGTTGCTAAATCAATCTCTCGACAAACTGTGCGCTTTAACACACATATGTACATCAATCAACGAAGACCCGCGTGAAACAACGGCACAAAGCATAAAGCGTAATTGAAGTCAAGTTGCTGTGAGCTGTTGTGATTGGATATGGTTGGTTTCTGCAGCTGTATTTTTCAAATTTCTGCTTTTGCGTTCGTTGTTTAGCTCACGTACCACAATTTTGTTACCAACCATCGCTTTAACGTATCTCTCAGTATCTCGTGGATGCATGCACCAAAAGTCGCGTGCGCCAACATGTTACTCACTAAAAGTCATGTATGCCAGCAGCGGTCTGTACGTGTGTGTGTGTTGAACCAAAATATGTATGTGTGTAAGTTTGACGAATGATGAATTGGGGTCAAAGCAACTATGCGATAATTGCAGCTATCTTATATGGATATCATTAGGCATGGGAAATCATTTTAATTCAATTCAAATGTTTGTTAAGATTAACATTACCCAGTGAATTTCAATGTGAATTATAAACAATAATTATAAGCATAAGAATATATAAATTTCACACAAGTAGAAAACACATTATGGAAAATATTGGGAATACGCAAGATTTCTATTTTGCTAATATCGGGAAAGCTGGATTTTTCTTTACATTTATATTCTTTTTTTTTGGCAACCTTAGACAATAATACATGTAAATACTATTCACATATTGATACCCATATCAAATGAGTCGGCAATAATAAAATTGAAAACAAATCCAAAGTCCAGAAAATTGCGCGCTTTGATTTGTAACTCGAAATGTTTCGGCATTTACAACATCCGCATGCGCTACAATCCAACTGAGTGGGAATCGAATGCGTAAAAGTATATCTTGACTTGTGTGCCTTGTTTTTTTGTTGTACAATGGCGTTGTTTGCCTTGTTCTAGGGCACTTTTGTTTTCAGTGTTGTTGTTTTATTTTTTTCCCTGGGTAGGCGCCCTGCTCACAGTCATGGCCTGTCTGTTCTGACTCTTGTCATGGTTTCGCAGCTTGCATCTCATTAACGAGCATTGAACGCTGCTCCGACAACAACAGCAACAATAGCAACAACAACGGCAACAAGAATGGCACAGACAATCAAGACTCGTTTGTGGGTGCAAAGTCCACAATGCCTTTGACTGGAATGATGATGCTACAGTGGTCGTTGGCAAACTAGAATTCTCTCTTTCTAACCTATTTTGCGAGATATGCAAAATGCTGATATCAAATTTAAATGTTTTAACTACAAATAAATCGATTGAAAATCATAAACCAATATTAACTTTAATTAATATTCTAATTAAAGCTGAAGTTTTGAAGTTCTACTGTAGGCAAACGAAAGTTCTCTAATAATAGAAGATTTTCTTATTTATTTGAGAAATATGCAAAACTTGAAATAATTTATAAACATATATGTTAATTAAAAATTAAAAATAAAAAGAATATTAATTTAAATTAAAATTCGAATTAAAGTATAAATATAATTTGCAAATGTTCTGAACACTGTTCATATTATGTTTGTAAGCCGGCTAAGAATGCAAAGTAGATAAAAGCAAAACAAAACAAAGTAGTGGAAGACGGCAAAGAGCAACAAACACAGAAAAACAACTGCGTCTTGGATTAAACTTGAATTTCTTGATAAATTCCATGCAACCAACTCCTTCCAACTTTGCCTAACTTTTCAACCTCTCCACAGAACTGCCAATTTGCCTGCGGATAATCTAACGGTGCAGAATTTATCACCGCCAGCAGAGAAATATTGGAGTATGGTGGCCTACAGCAATGCCAAGTTATGCAACATACTATTCGCACAAGAGTTGGCCCAAGTGAGTAAAATATCTATATATACACATATATATATTTATTGTGTCAAATTTGAATATTTGTGGTTTTGTTGCAGCGCTGGAAACAACGTGGAATTTCGGTATTCTCGCTGCATCCCGGCAATATGGTTTCGACGGAGCTGTCTCGTAATTATTGGGTTTATCGCCTGCTCTTTGCGATTGTGCGTCCCTTCACCAAGTCACTGGTGAGTCAGTCAATCAGCCCAAGACTTTGACTAATATATATAATGAATCTCCCCCTCTGGCAGCAACAAGCGGCTGCCACAACAATCTACTGTGCAACGGCCAATGAGTTGACGGGCCTTTCGGGATTATATTTTAACAACTGTTACTTTTGTGAGCCCAGCAAACTGACCAAGAGTGAGCCACTGCAGCAGCAATTGTGGACGCACAGCGAGCGCTTAATCAGCGAGCTAATCACAACAAACAATTAATGTGCAATTATGTGTGACTTGGTTTTGCTTAATATTTCTATTTATACATTTTATAATTATGCATTGAGTATACTAATTTTGTGTGTTTTTTTGATTCGTTTTGTTTTGGTCTTAATTCTAGCATTTGACAAAATAGCATCCTACGATCTAAACAGGCACAGATCGAATTTTTTTGGGAATTGATAGAGGGGGAGTTGACTAGAAATCTGAGACTCGACCCTTGCGCTCCCAGTCGCCGTAGCGTGTCGGCTCCGGTCCGGCGGGGCCGCCGATTTCGCCCGTATACGGATTTGTTTGATTTGGCCAGGGCTTCAACGGCTCCGTCTCCTGATACGGATGACGTGAGAATTCATCCAGTTTGCCCAACGGTGTCTTCGCGCGCAGCTTCTTCTGGAAGGACATCAATTTCTCGGATGGTGTTTTCTTCATCTCCTTTATTTCCACAACGCTATCGTTGCCACCCGCCGCTGACCGCCAGGCGCTGCTTGTCGATAAATAGCTCACTGAAGAAGACAAGGAATACGATTATCATAAGAATTTATAGTTCACACACTTTTCACACACACACACGCACCTTGTTTGCCCATTTGCGGCAAGGAGCGCAGCGTTTGTTTTGTCACCGACTGCATTTTAATTCAAAAAGTTCGTCTGCTCTTATTTGAAAGTACCGGTGTAGTTAAATTGCGTTTTATAATACTTTATTTGTTGACTGTTGCTTTTAATGAGATCTCGCGATGTCGTCACTTGCGCAGCTCTTGCACGTTTGTGGCAACTGAGCGGCTGCTTCTTGTTTATATAGGCTAGTTTTTTGTCGACAAAGCGACGCAGCTGCTTTTATTTTTTATGTCGCGATTGCGTTGAAAGCCGCACGTTCGGTTCTTGCTGCTTTCGTTGCGGGGCCTGTTACGTATTGTTGCGCTGGTTGTTCGCCCCAGAATTATCGATAGCAATATTATTATAAAATTATTTGCGCGTAACTACGTCATGAGTGATAAAATGTTGCACATCTGTTTCTGGCATGCTCTTATTATAAGTCTAAATAAATCAAAACAAAATTTATGTAAATAAATATTAAATGGCAGAATTATGAATATCCAAATTGGCGAAATCTTCTTTGACCTAACCTGCTCAAATATCGATACTTAGTTGGGCATCGACATGCTTGAGCGATACTAGAGAGAAATTGTTGGTGTTGCATCGTTTTTTTTGTTGTTATATTTCTACGTGTTACATCTGTTTTATTTTCTAGTACGTTGTAATGTTGCCTAAGACCCCGAAACCAGCAATTTGGAGATTCATCAAGGGTAGCGCAAAGACACTCTTCGTGCTGGAAGCCGTCTGCTTTGCAGCCAGCTACGGACTCTACTACCGCATGAACACAGACCAAGGTGAGTGTCGAGCGTTTCTCACTCTTTGAGCTTTATATAAGTTATTCACTCTTTACTCATTGCATTTTCACTGTGCAGATTTTCGCCGGTACATCAACGAGAAATATCCCTACGCTCTTGAGTATTACTACAAAATTGGTGAGCTTGTTGGCGATAACACAGTGCGTGAAACAGACTCAAGTTACTGGAGCTCAACGGCGGCGCAATTCGGCAAGAAGCACGAGTAGAAAAAATAATTAATTATCGATGGCCAGTAATCCGTATGTGAAATCTGTCCTACTACTGGTTGGCGGCGGTGGACTTGGCTACGGACTGATGCTGCTTACCGAACCCAATGCTGAAAAGATCGAACGTATTAAGGCCTCGGCAAGGGGCCCCCGACAATTCAACGCTGACGATGAGAAGAAAGCGCTCTTCATGAAAAAGTTGCAGGAGGCGACGATTAGTACTCCAATTTATCGGCAAACACCAACGGTTGCCGATAAAAAAGAAAACTAGTCTTAATTTCTTTTGTATAAAATTTTTTGCATGGCGTTCTGTTATATAAATATAGGTTTTGCTATAAAATATGAGATGGGCAAAGCGACTGCTCATGTGTTCCATCATTTTTCACTTCGTAAATTTTATTGTAACTGCAATTTTTCAGTCTACTTTTTACAGTTACCATTCTTTTTGTTTTGTGCCTTTCTCGACAAAAAAAAAGGATGGGAAATTTCAATCGTGCGCATTTATCTTGGGAACGATATTTTGTATAAGAATCGATATCATAACATCGATATATTTTAAGGTTTAAACAACATCTGGCGAATAAATAAAAGAAATAAACACAAAATTTGGCTAGAACACCATGTCCATTGATAATGTGCAATTGTTAAGAGAAGGAGCGAACGGGCCGTCGGCCGTGCAATTTGGCGCTAACAAAGAATTTCACCCACGCAGCCAACAGCAGGAGTTGGAGCGCAGCACATTTTTTGGCACTGAGAGACGCCCGTGGCTGCAGGCAAAGCCCAGACCCAAAACTCGCAAGGAGCGCGAGGCAATAATAGCATTGCTGGGCACATCGACCGTCAGCAGAGAGAATGGGGCCACGCTCAATATTGAGGAGAATATCAGTTTCGGTGACTTGGCATCGCTGACGACTGAAGATCTCGAGTTGTTTGGTTTTAACGCGATGAGCGAGCGCAACGATTTGATTAAATTGTTTGCACAAATGCCCAATCAGGATCCCAGCTACGATAACATTTGCGATTCGAATGCAGCCGCGGGCTACAACAATCAAATTGTTGGCAATGCTGCAAATCATATTCAATATTTGCGCTCCTCGCTGGCGGCCACCAATTACAAGCTGCAGGTGATGCCGCCCGAAGATGTTATTGTGGGCGACAAGCGCTATGCGAGTCGCTTTGCCCTGGAAGCCTTAAGCAGCGTCCAGTCCATCTCTGATGAGTTAATCAAGGATTTGCGCAAGCTTGAACAGTTGGCCAGCAAGCGATCAGACGATCAGCCACGAAACAATGCAACAGCAGCAAAGAAGGTACAAAATAAATCAAAAAACAATAAAAACACACGACAATTAATCAGCATTTTTTACTTGACAGCGAAATCTAAAGATCATTTACTACACAGCGCTGGCATTGGGAACCGTTTGCGCCTGGTTCTGGTGTTGGTCCAAGCGCAATCTCATTCCAAGTCTGCAGAATGTTGCCCTCCAAATTTAAATCTGAATCATTCCCAGCCACACATAAATATTAGCCACCGAAATGCATTTGAATTATCGAAATTATCAAACTATAACCATTCCATAAGGAAAAAGTATCTTATGTTTTCCAAATGCAATATTAAGAATAATTTAGAACAATCAAATTTATGCTTAAGGCTGCCAAATCTCTTTAGTTTATAATTTTCAGTTCGATACAAAAGCACATTTATGGCTTAAGTGCAAATATTATGTGAAATCTCAACAAAGTACTCCAATAAACATAAACATAGTTATTTACAATTAAAATGTAACATTTATTTAAAGCTATTCTAGTTTGTCTTGACTTCCTCAGCCAGAAGCAGAAATGCTAAATTTAAATAGGCGTCGACATAATCTGGAAATTCCCAGGCTGTGGTACACGCAACAAGTTCACTTCTTTGGGTGCAGTGTGCTATATTTCCTGTAAAATATAGATTGATTACTATCTTTGAGATTCTAAGATAGACCGCAATTTTGGAATGTAAATAAAGTATAATGTTAAAGCCTAAGCACGCTCCATCAATATCGATTTCCAACTCCATACTTTTAAGAGCAGCTCTGAATCTAAATATGATATATTTGGGATCTTGTAAGGCATAAATAGATCGGGTAGATTTCCATGTTGCAGGGTATCTTCCAGTTGGGCACTCTCGATTTTTCAACTTACGCATCACATCCTGTTTGACTAGCGATTCCTGTTCGTATCGCTTGAATAGATCCTCGGTGAATGAAACAAACTGGGCCAGTTTCCAGGTGCGATAAAAAATCACATTTGATTCGACGCCTGCCAGTTGGCTTAAGGCACGCAATTGCCGTAAGATCTCACGAGTGTTCTTGTAAATATCCACAAATATGGTTGCGATTATGGAGAGCTTGTCGCAAGGCGCGTGAAGATCATCGGGATAATTGCCTCTCTCATCGTCGGTCTTTTCCAGGCAACGCGTCTTCTTTGCCTCGATGGCATAGCACAGGGTGGTGCCGCGCTGCTGAGCCAGTTGCCATTTGGCATAGTTACTCTGTAGATCCTTGATCATCGTTTCCAGTCGAGCCTTGCATGTGGCCAAGTTGGCATCATGTTTTATCGGAGATTGCAAACGCTGGCTATCAACTAAATAATAATATTCTAAATAAGCTTATATCATATATATATATAACTTATATCATTGACACACACACACACTTACAGCGGACGGGCGTTAAGGAAGTGTTTAAAAGTTCCATTTTCCAAGCCAGTCAATTGTTATAAGCACAATTCACTGCAAGTTTAACAATTTAACGAATTCTGAATCAAAACAAAAGCAAGAACTTAATTAAAACAGCTGATAGCTATCGATATTTTATTTATTGAGAACATATCGATACTTATCACATCGTTTGCAGCAATTTAAATAACTACATAACTTAATAGCTTCGAGCAGGTGGGACTAAATCTCTAACACCACCACACAGCCCACACAATTCACTGCAGCAGTTGCAGAAAGCGTTCGTAGTGAAATGCAAAAGTGTACAACTGGCGCCACCTAGCTCTCATGACATATATCGCACTAACTATCGATAGGAATCAATAGACGCGCACTAATCCAAGCACACACTATCAAAAAAAAGTGCCGGTCATTACAAGCAGACATTTCCAAAAAAGATATTCGGTCGAAATTTGTCAATAAGAGCTGTAGAACAAATATTAAATTTTTTCTTCAAAATGTCGATCTGGACACCATTGGAATCTAACCCGGAGGTGAGTTCTTATCGAAGCAAGAAAATTCGTTGCCCCCAAAACGAACAGCAATTTAACCATCAAAAAAAGCTTGCGAATCAAAAAGACGCCATTATGTCGATGTCCCGTTATATTTGCTATTCTCATTCCAGGTGCTGACCAAATACATACACAAGCTGGGCGTGTCGCCGGCCTGGTCGGTAATTGACGTCATCGGTCTGGATGATGAGCTGCTCGCAATGTTGCCAATGCCCGTCAAGGCAATCGTCCTCCTCTTTCCCATCAGCCAGAAGGTAATTTGCAATTTTTTTTATTTTATATTTGCAATTCAATGAGTTACAGTTAAATAATGCTTGCTTGCACACAGTATGAAGAGTTTTGCGCTGAGGAACATAAACGCATCATGGCTGGCGCTGAACCGGAAAAGCATCCTGATGATCTCTTCTATATGCGTCAATTCACCCACAATGCCTGTGGCACCGTTGCCCTCATCCACAGTTTGGCCAACAACAAGGAGTAAGTAATTGTAAAGCATCCAACAGATATGAAAAATATGGCATATTATGTTTGACTGGATGTAGAAATATTTTTATTTTTATAATTTTTTTCCAATTTTCAGATATTTAAAGAATTTTTAAAATTTAGCGATCAATCTATTCAACTAATACCCTTTATATCCTACAGCATTGCTATCGCTGATGGTGTGCTGAAGTCTTTCCTGGATAATGGTCTCGCCTTATCGCCGGAGGAACGCGGTCATGCCTTGGAGAAGGACAAGGCCTTCACCGAAGACCATCAGAAGCTGGCCCAGGAGGGACAAACCGATGCAGCCGCCTATGAGAAAGTGATTCATCATTTTATTGCACTGGTCAACAAGGAGGATACCCTGTACGAGCTGGATGGCCGCAAATCGTATCCCGTCAGTCATGGCAAAACATCGGCGGAGACCTTTGTGCGCGATGCCGCCAAGGTGTGTAAGGAGTTCATGGCCCGAGATCCGGATGAATTGCGTTTTACCGTCTTGGCTCTGGCTGCCACCGAAGCTTAAATTATTTATATATACCATATGATCTCTGATCAAAACATACGCCTATTAACGCATTTGTAAGGCCAATTAGCAGCGCTGGAAGATTCGCTCTTGGCCATATTAACCCGCCCAAAATTGTCATTATTATTATCGCTTATTCATATTATTGTATCTCGAAAGATTTCAAAAAACAAAAAATTCGCATAAAATGCTTGAGAACTGAATATCTATAATCAACCAACTTTCTTTTTATATATATATATATATATATATATATATCCTGCAAGCGTTAAATATTATCAGAAATGATTGAAGATATGCCAATGATAGGCGAGGGAAACCACCGTCGATTACAATTTGGTCAGTCACACAAAATTCTTATTAGAAAGAAAGATCTTTGAATATTGAAAAATTCCAGTTGAATCTTTGAATCCCAATAGAAGCCGTATTTTAATTATTTCATTGCGACTTGAAGAAATATTTCCAAATAGGGAAATAAACTATAGTAAGCAGATAAAGATTAGTGAGATAGATACAGTACAAGAAGTACAAGGATATATTTATGTTTATAATATAAAATATACAAATTAATATATAATAAGTCCTCCACGAGGTATATACACATGTGTGCTGTTGATTAGCTACAGGGTAACTGAGTAGTCGAGCACTCATCGCTCGACCGTGTATTGCTGCTTACTGACTGCGCATGCCCCAAATTAGTTATGCTCCACGTTACTGTTTGACAGTTGCACTGTGAGCAACCACTCGATGTGGTTGCTTTTCCTTCTTTTTTTTGTTTCAGGCACAATTCAAGAAATTGTGGATTTCTTGGGCTAAGCGCAGCGAAACTAGATCCCAACCAGACTCTCCAGTGTGCCGCAACAGGATATATAGATTCAAGTATATTTATATATACATGTGGGCGTTATCGCTGCCCGGACGTAATAATGAGGCTGCTGCTCAAGGAGCTGACGCGTTTCACGACGCAACCACGCACCTTCTATTGTTACATGTTCCTCAGCATTTGGATATTCCTGCTTATAGCTGGTGAGTTAATCAATATGGAGCACATACTCCACATCTATCGAGCACAGCCCAAATGTTTCTTCTTGTTGCAGGCATGTATCGGTACATGGGGAATGCTGAACACAATGGCAGTCCGGGCAGCGGCGGTGACAACTATAATCTCAACACGGGCACAGCCAGCTCGGATGCAAATGAATTCGCGTCGAGTGCTCAGCGTTTCGCACGGTATCGGGAACGCTGTGCGCCACTGGCACAGCTCAGTCGAGTGGATGATGGTGGCATACTGGAGGGCTGGAAGCTGCAGGGTGTCTTGCTTATCATCAGGCATGGCGATCGTGGGGCAATGTCGCATGTCCATGCGGGTGGCATCAATTGTGGTGTGCCTGCAGATGGCGACAGTTTGGTCAATAGGTAACTGTTGCATTCGACTGCCAAGTCTGTGATTTTCAAACATTCTTCTGGCAGATATCGCAGCTTTTTGCACAACTCCAGCAGCTCCGCATCGGGCTCGAATCACATGTACTGGAGCAAGGTGGGTCCATTTCACGGGTTTCCCCTTCTCCCAGCCACGGAACGCGGCTGTCCTCTGGGCCAACTCACCTACAAGTAAGTGGCCCAAACTAGAAATCACCTTTATATTTATATCGTTTATGTATTGATCCTGATCAAGAATATCACGCTGGAGTTGTTTGCTTCTGGATTCAGGGCACATTCACATCACATTTAGACGTGCTAGTGCACTTATTGATTTGACCATGGGTGTATGTAGGAATACTTCTTGATTTTCAACACACATCTTCAATTTGCAGAGGGATTGCTCAACTGTTGCACGTGGGCGACATAATGCACCAGATCTATGCACATCCGCTGGGTCTGCTTCTCAAGCCGAACTCAGTGCGAGGAGGAGGAGCACTGGAGACGACGCCACATACACTGCTCAATTCGGATGAGGTGGTTGTGTTCACGACACGTTATCGTCGCACCTTTCAATCAGCGCTGGCGTTGCTCTTTGCCCTGTTGCCGGCGGAGAAGTGGTTGGCGCTAAATGTGAGGGAATCGCATAGTATGGCCTTTTGCTTTGGTGACTGCAGCTGCGCCCAGTCGATGGTGTTGAGGAAGCGGCTGATGCAGCTGGCGGATCGTCAGTTGTTGCAACGTCCCGATGTGCTGGCCGTGATGCAATGGATTGGTGGCACGCTGCTGCAACATGCGCCCACTGAGGGTGGCGTAACGAATCCCTTCGAGGTGGTCGATGCCATGTTAACGGTGCTGTGCCATGAGACGACAACGCTACCTTGTCGACGACGTAATGGCAGCCAGAAGAGGGATACGAGCACCAGGAATCAGGATCTCATTGATGTCATCAACATTGATCAGGATGAGATGGCGGGCAATGCGCAACAAGCGGCTGCTCCTGCTGATGATGCTGCTGGTGCTGACGCACCCGCAGCGGATGCACTTGCCCCACCCAATGATGAACAGCAGCAGGAGTCGGATGGATGTGTGGAGGCATTGCATGTGGATGCACTCATGTCCTTTGCCGATGAGCTCTCGCTGCGCAGCGCTCGTCATGTCTACTACAAGCGTTCAGGCTTACTGCGCGCCTATGGCATGATCCGACATATTGTTGGCTATATGCTGAAGATGATCTCCGGTGATCGGACGAAATTTGTGCTCTATTCCGGACACGATTGCACCATGCAATATCTGACCGCAGCACTGGGCATACAAAATGCACAGGGACAAACCATTCCATATGCCTCGAGATTGGCCTTTGAAGTCTATCGCAGCGAGGCGCATACGGATTATTATTTTCGTGTCGTATACAATGGCCGGGATGTCACCCAGCAGATCGAGTTCTGTGAGGGAGGCAAGAGTTTGCGTGTGACTCGCGATAGTCGCGGCAACAAGGCCGACCTGTGCCCCATTGAGAATATCATTCGGTTCCTGCACGAGGACTACTTTGCCCCATTGAATGCGACCAATTTCAAAGAGGCCTGCGCAGCATCTATTGGGAGCCCAGCCAAGGCGAACGACTTCTAAGGCAGGTCCAAGTTCAGCCAGGAGTTCCAACTCTCTCCACGCACTTTATCAACTGTGATAAGCCACACGAAATATGTCTGTTCCATTTCAGCAGTTTAATTATTATTTCATGAGTCTGCCAGTCTGTCAGTCTGTCAGGCTGTCAGGAAAGTAAATTTTGCGTATAATTTAGCTTGATTTGATGGAATTTTAGACATCTGGTATTTCTTACTGCAAATCGGAAATCTATCGCACACATTTGCTTAAACAACACAAATATAATTACATAAATACATATATATTTATATACATATACATATATATATATATATATATATAGACATTTAAGTTCTGTAAATCGATACATATCAGCGATGGCTTCCAATCCAACGCGATCGTTTTCTTATCCGTAGGCTAAGATCTCCAGGGGAGTTCATCTACTCCCTGGAACACCTTACATATCAGCAACACATCATGTGCAAAACTTAGATACAGTTTAAATATACATACATATATATACATATATATACAATGCTATTCCGCAGTTAAGTATTTCAATAAATGTTGTCCCAAACGAACAAAATAATTTACAGCTTTTTTTTTTCTTTTTATATAGTTATTAGTCAATGTGTTTGGGGATTGTGTTCATGTGACGGATTTGAAGGTGGTCCAATTGCCGACGAGTTGTTCAAAAAGATCTTTGCTGAGTTATGTTATTGAGCCTTCCGAATGATCATTATTATTCTCTATATCACTTGGCAATTAAGGCTGAGAATATTAAATATTTATATATTTTAATGAACTGAATATTGTTTTAAATTTGAATTTATTTAGCAACATATTTTATCATCAAGTCTAGGATATTCTACAATATTCAGCAAATATGCAACTGATTAAACAACAAATAAACTGCACAAAAATTAATTCAAAGGCATCTTTTAAATTCCCTTAAAAATATACAATGTTTGACAAATAAATACCGTTAACAGCTGAGTAGACTTTTGAAAATTTGAGATGCTATAAAAGGGCACCCAACTCGTTCAATTTATATCATTCTGGAATTACCTCTTCAGCTAAGATGAGAACCCAAACCGTAATTCTGACCTGTGCTCTTCTGACGATCCTCGTTGCCTGTTTTCCATCGGGAGATGCCACGTGTATTGTTGGTTGCGTTAAAAGCGTCGTAGATGATATTCCGGAATTAAAAGAATTATGTCTGCAAAACCCGTTAATTCTGCCTAAATTGATAAAAGGACTGCTTGCCTGCCTTTCGGCAGCTTTGCCAGCTGTATCACTTCTCAATTGCTAAGTTATTCACATCGATAAATATTTTTAATAGACAAATGTGAACATTGAAAAAGGTTCGAAGTTTTCATTTTTAGCGATATCCTTTAAGCTTCATTTGTTATACATTTGGAAAGAAAAATCAACGGACTGTGGAAAATTCTGATATCAGAGTTATAGCAGCAAAGAAATTTAGTGCGTGGTGTGTGCCTCGACCATTGAATCATCTTTCGTTTCAGTAAATCCAATCTGTAAAATTTGCATAACTAGGCTAATGGCATCCTTGGAAAATTAACAGATTGCATTTGCACACCACGCCCGGGTGGGGTGATAACTGCCCATGATATTGGCTCCTCTGATTTTTGGGGACATTTTGATGGCTGTTACAAGTAATATACATATCAAATTTCATGTATTTGAACCATTAGGTTGCTGTGGCAGATTTGCGACTATCAATTTTATCAATCAATCCCATACCTCCCCGAGGGTGCCGACTGGTAATATCATTACAGTGGTCCGCAAAGTACAGATGCTAACTAAGATTTGCATCCTGAAATTCGGACTTGGTCTGTTTTCATGGTAATGTTCCTGGCAAAGGACCAAGACATGGTTTCGAGGTAACGGGCCAGGCTTAGGTGTAGTTCGACTCGTGCCGATGGTCAGCCTGGCTGTGTGCCCATAAATAGCCCAGCCATTTACAGAGCATGTCGGTGCTCTGGCGCGCAAATTCTCGTACGTTGAGAGAAGGAATGCGGCCAGCATCCTAAAGCAACAAACCCGAATACGGCGGCACATCCACCAGCCGAATGGCTAAACAGGGTCAAATCCCATCGACGTGGTTCCAGTCAAAAATAACCTTTATACCTAAAACTGGGAAACCATCACATACCAGCGCCAAAGATTTTACACCCATCAGTCTATCCTCCTTCATGCTTAAGACACTAGAGCGACTCATAAGTATCTACCTTAATCAGAGCTAGCGAACATGGGAGCAGCCAAGATTGCAAATCATTTGTCTAATCTACTGATCTTATGGTTTATAAGTGTGTAGGAGAAATCCAGGCCAAACATGGCCTATGAGTGACAACCGTTCTAGCCTAACCCAACCATTAATTTAATCAAAATCCAGTTGATAAGTGCTCCCAACTGGCGCGCTATAATTTTTTATAAAGTATTGAGTCGTCAAAAATAATTTCACATAAAATCTAATTAAAGAAATAAAGTTTGATTACAAGTTGGTATCAGAGGCCGAAGCAGTCAATTTCTCTATTAAAAGATAATAGTCTTAAATATTTTATGAATCTTTCGTGCACATTTAATTGCATATTGTTTATTTTTTCTAGGCATACTTTAAGGGCTTATTTTACAGTTTGTATATGCCCCGAAATTTTAGAGCTCCAACTGCCAAGCTTGAAAGGCACGGTACAAAATTACCTCCTTCTAAACATTGGTCGGAAAATATCTTGTCAAATCACATATGTAACTACAAAACACCATAATGTGCTGCAATTACTGTGCAATACTTTTTTATTATAGCGCAAGCGTTTCTTTAGTTACTACGCTGGCATCCAAACACCGACTGATTGTAAGACTTTGCAATGCAATTCGCAATTTTGCTGTTGACTGCACGAACGTGTGTGTGTGTGCGTGAGGGGAGGGAGGTGTGTGCATCTCACACTCACGTGCTCAATGAGCAGCAGGTTCAAAGAGTGCTAAAGCAAACGAGAGCAAAGACCCCCGCCAAAGGCACAAAAAAAACAAAGTACAAAACGAGGAAAAAAAAAAAAATTAAAATAAAAGGCAAATTGCGTTGCGCTGACGTCGACTGCGCGAGACTGGAGAGTGGAGCCGTTATTACTTATCTGTGTGTCTTGCGGCGGGGAGTGGAGTAAGTAACGCGGCGCACTCACTCACACACACACGCACACACAGACACACTTACACACTGACACATAGTGATGAGTGGAATGGGTGTGGGGTGGAGGAGACGGGGGAGTCAGCGAGCGCGCAATGAGTGTGTACAGAGACTGGAGCCGGCGATTGTACAGCGATTGTAATGTAAAATCGACGCTCTGCTCTCTGCTGAGAGCCTGTTGACATTCAGTACATTTTGTTACTTTTGTGCACGCAGCTGGCGACGGCGACGATGATGATGGCCCGTGCAAAGAACCCAGTCCAGGCCAGGACAGGCCAGGCCAGGCCAGGCGAGGAGTTGAGTTGAGTTTCACGTGACGCCCGCGACAGCCGTAATAAGGAGCAACTCAAAAAAAACCATTTGTTGTAACTGGCTCTCACTTGTTGTGGTTGTGCTTGCTGTAAAAAAACTGTAAAGCGCCGTTTGCCATCCACCATATGACAATGTAAACCGCATCCACAACCACAACCACATCCACGTAATTTCACGTTGTCATTGTCGTAATGCTTATGCCAGCCCTGGGGCAGTCGTCGCTCGCATGGTGCATGGTTGTGTTACATTGGGAAAAGGAGCCCAGAACGCGTAGACGCGTTGCACTTTGTGCAAAAACAACAAGTCATTTTGATCTACAGAACTAGTGTGATATACTATATGATACCCTGTAATGAACAATGTTGCCAAATTATACACAACAATTCGGGAATTACCTACTTATTTAAAAACAAAATCAATTATCAATACTTCACTTATTAAAATCGTTTACAATTGTGCTTTTGCTTTTTAAGTAATTTTTTAAATCATAATCATATATTTTTAGCTTTGTGTGTCACAAATTTTCTGAGATTTAATCGATGTCGAAGCATTCTAATTTTCTAGCAATTAATGTAAACATTTTTGTAAACAATTAGAATTTATTAAAACTGGATTTGTTTAGCTAGAGCACTGCTACTCCCTTCTTTAAATGTTGTTTGCCAGTTTACTGGGTATAAGAGCAAACGCCTGAGAAAAAAAATACGCACACACACTAATTTTTTTATTTTGGTTTACATGTGTGCATGCGTGTGAGAGAGAGAGAGAGTAGGGCGGGGCAGGTGCGCGCCCGCCTGTCTGACGGGCAGCGTCGCAGCGCAGCGAATGTGCAGTGAATGGCATTTATGAGCATCTCTCCGATGGGGGCTGGCAACGTCATTGCGCTCAATTTGCTGCACGCCGTTGTCAATGCCTTCGTCTCTTTCGTTGTGTGTGTGTGTGTGCGAGTTGCTTGCTTCGCTTGCTTTGTGTGAGTGTGCGTGTATGTGTGTGTGTGTGCAAAGCCAAAAAGTGCATTTCGGATCCACAAAAATGCAGCTCCCTCTCCTACAGCATTGTGTTTGTGTGTGTGAAATCTATTGCATGTGCGCAGGCACAGTGACACGGAGTTGCCTATCTACTTCATACAATTTATTTATAATGTATTTATTTATTATACTATGTATTATTACAATAACACACTTGCATCGACTATACGTTATTTAATTAAACACAATTAATATTTGTTCAATTTTGATGACATTTGGCGTCACTGTTAGCAACACTCAAATGCATTGTGCTTTTGTGCATTCTCTATCTGTGTTTCATGAGCGAGAGAGAACGCAAAGAGCTGCATTGCACACCAATGCAAACGCAAGTACGTCTCCCAATTGGCTCTGGCTAGTGCAGCCATAGCAACAACAACAACAACAATGCGCTCATGTGCATTTTGAACGGGGGGAACCGGTGGAGGCCGGCAATAAGAAATACAAAAAGAAACACATTGAGTTTTGTTGTTGTGTGTCTCTCTCTTTGTGTGTGTGTGTGTGTTTCTCTCTTTCGTCGAGCTGTGTGCATTTTTGTGTTACAAATGTCGGCATCTGCTGTTCCCTTAATGCTGCGTCTCTGTTACAAAATATTGGCGAAGAAAAATCATACAACGTTTTTTTTCAAACTTTTTTCAACCATTTTTCATCGGTACGCAAACATTGTTGCATGTGTGTGTGCCAGTACGTGTGCGTGTGTGCGTTTGCATGTGTGTCTATGCCAATATGGGGAGCAATTTAAGCAACCAATCCGCTTAGCTTTCGTGGACATTTTAGGCATGATAGTGCTCTCCTAGGCAAAAGTGTGCAACCATTTTTTTGTTTTTCCTATTCATTTTTGGGGAAAGCGTGTAGACAGGATTTTTCATTTTCATCTAACTAGCAATAGAGAGCGATAGAGAGAGAGAGAGGCAGGCGGACAAGTTGCTATCGTTGGTCTATGCCGTCTGCGTCTCTGGGGCCATCTAACAGAAAACCAAGAGTTTTCCAAGCAGTCGTCAAACTAGGCTCCAATCCCCAACCACCTATTCAACGGCGGGGCAGATGGATGCATTTTTCAAATGAGCGTGCGAGTGATGGGAAGGGGGACGCGGGAGGCGACACAAGCAACGTTGTCTTCATACAGTTTTCCACGCAAACAGCTCAAGCAACGGAGGAGCTGCATCGTCACACGCACACACTCAGACAGACACACACATGTACATAGAGCTTTAGATAGTCACAACTGAGCGGGCATAGAGCGCGAGAGAGGGAGAGAAAGAGGGAGAGGGAGAGAGGGCGATAGCTGCAGCTAGAAGAAATTGCAAAGACGCAACATCGTAATTGCACCTCGGAGCAGAGCAGAGCAGAGCAGAGCGCCATAGCGTAAAAATTAAACAGGGGGTAGGGGTAGGTGGGTGCTTTAGTGCTGGGCGGTGCCCATAAGCTGGTACACATATTTAGCAAGTACCTACGAGTACACAAGTACTTGCTTACATTCCTCATTCCGTGTAAGTGGAAATGGAAGTGGAACTGGAAGTGCATTCAGCGCGAGGCTCTAGCAACAACATTTTAAAATAGCTGCCAACGCTCAACCTGTAAGCTCCAAACTAAGCTAGAAAGTGAGAGTGAGAGAGAGAGAGAGAGGGGGGGGGGATATAAATATAAAAAATATAATAGAAATGCTTTCAATTTCAGTTGGCATGCAACGTGTATGCATTAAATTTGAGCAACCAATCATGGATATCTTTGGCACCCAGAATATTATATACACATGCAGATCGGCGTATACCCGGTAAATTTCACTATAAACTTAAAAAAAAAGAACGATTGTTCCTGCAGTTGTTCAAATGTATTTGATTTGAAGAATTTGGTGAAGCACCAAAACATTTCATACAAGAACTCATCTTTTCACCGATCTATACTGATTTGACGGCTATTTGATATAGTTATCGATCAAGTTCCAAGGATCATCCAGAAAGCTTTCGAGCTGATCGAGTAGTTCGCATAGAAACAGACAGACAGTCAGACAGTCGACTCGGTTAGGCATGCTCTTCAGGAAAACACACACTTTATAAGATCGTTGACGTCTTATGCAAGTTTTCGCACTTTAATCTAAAAGCACCCCTAATGGGGTCTAGTTAATATTTTCTAATGCCGTTTTGTCAAATCAGCATCGATTTGCATTTCAAGTGTAAATACTATTTTTACTCGATGGGTAAACTGAGGGGGTAAATGGTAAACTGGCAGTAACCCGGAAGATCTACGTAGCCTCTTTACTATTTACGCTATAAATGCTGATCCCACTGAGGAGGGTTTCACTAAGGTTTCCTATTTTTTCCTATTTGCAAAGCAGCTGATCCTTCCAAAGACAATCAGTAGCTAACTAAACCACAACCACATGTTGATGCAAGAAATAGCAGAAATAAATTATTTCATTACAAGAATCCTTAAATACGGCATAGTTATATAGGTAATGCGAGCAATAACTTGTTGAATACCATGTTCAGACATTTGGAAGACGTCAGAAGGACAAAAGATAACTCCACTACATTTGTAGGTTTTTTGGGAAGCTGCGAAGTGTTCAAATAATTTTTGGGCCTTGCTTATAATTAATATTTGTACCTATGCCAAAATGGAATTTCCAGTTATTATCTTCTGGATATGTTTTATTAATTAATTAATTATTCTTATTTATAGAAGTAATTTTTTGTTTTTAAAAGAGCTTCACGACACGTTATAGAAGAAATCGCGTAAAAGATATGTACGATTAATATTGAAATATTAATGTCGAAATGTGATACTATTAATTTGCCAATTCACTGCTGTGTTCAATTTTTATCTTATTTATTAAGAGATTAAAACCTCATAATTTAGTTCTGGATAAAAGGAAAAAAAATTAAATATTTTATTTTAATATTTATTGAATTTTTTGAAAACAGAAAATTGTGTTTATTTTTTAGGGAAGATTAACAAAATAAAAAATTATTTGTGTTTATTAAGCAGTGAACATTAACTAAATCAGAGCTGAATTAAAAATAACCATTTAGTTTCACTTCTAGCATAAAAACAAAAGTCCTAGGAATTAGAATATTTCATAAAAAATGCAATATCGACAACACTGTTAAAGCAAAAAGCGCACTTACACATACATACACACGCACACACCGAACATACCCCGCCTTGCAGCCAAAAAGTCAAGGAGCAAATTATTGTTGCGCTGGCACAGAGTGCAATGCACTGAACTCCGAGTACATTGGCCCCAAAACCAGCAATTCACGGACACACACACAAAAACAAACACACACACACACACATATGCAGGGAACGAGAGAGAATAAGCACATAAACGGTCACACTCATTCGCTACAAGCATACGGATAACAGATAACAGACACAGGCATACTCTAATAACAAAAATGCACAAGCACACACATACATTAACAGCTAACCAGCAAGTTAAATGACCTTCGCATATTGCCATCCTGCTCGCACATAAGTGTCGAGCATTGACGTAACGTGTACGCGAACTGTTAGCCAATTGCTGCGCGCCTATTGAATTAACATCGCATGACGCAAAGTTCGCGGAACGTACATTTTTCAGCAGCAGCAGCATCAGCGGTCGCATTTTTACCGTTCGAACGCTGGCTGGCGTTGTTAACATAGAAAATCGTTAGAAATGTGCTCAGCAGCTACCAAGTTTTCATAGAAATAGCAAAAATCTGGCCGCAAACTTTACGCCCCAAAATAATTCAACCGGACTGGGCTGAGCTGGGAGCTGTTGCAGCTTGGAGCCGGAGCTGGAGCCGGATCTGGAGTTGGAGCTGGAACTGGGTTACACACAGACACACACACACACACACACACACAACACAGTTAATAACATTTGTGTGGGGGATCACTGTAAAATTAACATTACATCGAACGTTTTTTGCCCATTATTCGAAATAACAAAATTTTAAAATGCTTTTTGTGTTTTTTGTGGTTGTTGTTGTTGTTGTTGTATTTGTTTTGTCTTTCGTTTTTGCTTTCGTTTGGCATTTCTTGAAGCCTGTTCGTTTATATTTTAAACATACAAACGAAATAATGGCACAAATAATGCCCACAAAACTGTACGCCGATTTTTACAGTGTGTGTGCGGCCATAATACATACAAATAAATAAAATAATATGATAAGCGGCACTTGGCAGTAATTTGTTTTGGCCGGGGTTAAAAGTCGGTTTTTTTTTCATTTCTTTTTTTTTTGGCACGCCTTCTAAAATTATAATTTATTATTATTATATTTCGTTTGCTTAATTACACCAGGAAAACAGAAGTTGCACAGTTGCGAGCAAGTGACACAATAACAATAACAATAACAACAAACAGCATACAACAGGCTAGACAACAACAGGGTGGCAGATCCACCACAGTGTTACTCGCCCGACACCACCCATCTACCTCCTCTCCTCCACCATTATGCCAACGGTGTTGGGTCTGTGCTTGAGCAAAAAATCGAAAAAGATGGCTACTAACAGCGCGGGCTAACAGAAAATGTAGCTAAACGGCCGACGTGTGTGTTGGGGAACTCGCTTGCAATTGGGGAACACACACACACACACACACATACAAAAGGGGGACCAGGCATTGCCCCCATTGACTCATAGGGCTGACGACTCTCCGCTAAAAAGGGGCATTGCCACTAAAAAAAAAGACCTTCTCAAGGCTGGCAGCAGCAGCCGCAAAGCGCACACACGCCGACATGGGGAAGTCTTGACTACAGTAACAGGCGATCAGCAAACAGCAGCTGGCCCCAAGCCCCCAAACAAGTGCGACCGGCGCGTTGCCCCTCGCTGCCACTGCCACTTGCCTCTGTGTGTCTTTTGTTTTCAGTTGTGTGTGTGTGCGTCGCCTCCCCGTGCGGCGACCGAAATAAGTGGCAGTGGCGCACGGCTATAAAGATTAACATACTATCTGGAGTAGTTCATGGGTTGGAAATAAATCGTAATTGAATGATTCATTCAAATTATTCGCAATGAATGAATTTAGCTTTAAGTAATCCCCTTGGAATCAATGATTTTAACTTTAAGAATCATGATTCAAATAGTTAGTTTTAGCTTAAGTTATTGCCTTAGAATTATGATTCATAATTGATTTTATGATTTTAACTTTAAGTTACCCACTTCGTATTATAATTCAAACTGAAGGATTTTAGCTTTAAGTTATCCCCTTGGAGTTAAGATTAAAATAAATGGTTTCAGCTTTTATCGATATTGTACTCATTTCAAATTCAAATGAAATCACAATTTTAAGGATGCAGTCACCAAATTTGATAGGTAGTTTGTTGGCGATGTGCTTCAAACATAGATTACTAGGAATGTCCTGTAATGTAAGGAATGCCCTCACGCGATCCCCGGACTTGCGAAAGCCTATATATCCTGCAATTTAAAAGCTAATGCTACAAATCTTAAACGATAGATTGTTAGGAGACTCCTCCAACTTCATTTTTCGGCCATGCCCACTCCCGCCCCCAAAAATGTACAAATGCCTATTTCTAACGGAATTTTAAAGCCAAGCTTGTAGGGTAGATTGCTAGGAACCACCTTTATTTATTTATCGGTATTTCTTGGCTACACCCATCCTGTTCTGTGGCACTTTTTTTCATACGGTATTTTTTTTTTGTAATCTACATATAGTGCAAAAGGTAAATTACTAATGAAACCAATAATAAAATATGAAAAAAATACATATGCACATGTACATATATTATAAATATTACATAATATTCGAAATAGAGAGCTCCGTTGCATTTCATACTTCAAATTTTCCAAAAATCGCAACACTTAAAATCAATTATCAATAAAAGTCGATACTTTTTAAGTTCCTAAAAAAAAACAATTGTCAAACATTCTGTCCAGTTAGTCGAATTAGTTAACGATCCTTTAGTTACTGTACTAAAATCCTTTGCTCGCACGCCTCTGTTCCATGTCTAACAATACCGAATGCAATTGCCGAAATGTTCCCCAACATGTTATCGACTTCCCATCTGCCAAATAGCTGTAGCCCCCATCCCCCACCCCTTCCTGCATACACAAACACACACACACAGTGTCGCAGCTTAAAATTTATAGAAAAAAAGGGAGTGGGGCAAGGGGCAGGGGGCAGGGGGCGGGCAGACTGCAGAATCGAATCAAAAAATAATCAGAAGGGGGGGCCAAAGGACACTTTCATTTCGTGCCAAACGAGAGAGTAAACAATTTTTAGTGAAATTTTCGAATAGGCGAACAGCAAATTTGTAGGGCGTACGCTGCCGAGCCGATGATGATGATGATGATGATACAAATATATACACACACACACACAGCAAACAGCTCCGTGTGCGCCCGCCCCATTTACTTTTTGTAGTTTTTTTATTTGCGCGCTCAACTGTTCTAAATGACGACGGGAGCAGCAGCAGGCAGCAGACAGCAAGCAGCAAGCACAGCCACTTAGATGATAAAAAAAGCACAAGCAGCACACACATAATACAAAACACACACGCACGCTCACAATCAGCCCAAACAAGGTGGGTTCTGAGCAGGCGGGCGGCGGCAGGAGGAGCACGCTTCGGGTCACACACACACGACATTGACTTTGAAACACATTTGACAACAGCAAAAACAAAAACAGACACAAAAAAAAACAAAATCTCGTGATCGCAACAGCAAACGAAACAGTCGAGAGAGAAGACAAGAAGAGAGAACCATTTTGATTGCTGAAGGGTTAAACGGGGGGTGGGGCGGAGTGTGGTGTGCTTATGTGCGCAAGCTTGTTGTCAGAGCAAACATTTGAGTGAGTTCTCGCTCTCCCATGTGCAAAATACTAATTAGCATTTGAGGTAAGCTACACGAAACGAAACGGAACACACAAATATATATCAGAGACAGCCAACTGTCTCGCTCCAACATACAGCGCAGCAGAGGAAGAGCAACGGCAACATCTAATTCACCTCAGCGCTGAAAATAAAAAACAAAAAACAAAAACAAAACAATAAATGTTAAAGAGGTAATGAACTCACTGAAGCGGCATACAAATGTATGTGTGTGCCAAGCGGGCGTGTGTGTGTCGTGCTTGTGTGTGTTTGTGTTTATTTATTTCATTGCCAAGGTAACCGCACACACACATACACACACACAGCGCTCAAGCATTCGAATCGCACTCACATTCACAGTGGTTGATTGTGCTCCGTTGTGGGCGCCCAGCAACCTGCTGCCCATTTCTGCGTCACTGTTACCGTTAAAACTTAAACTTAAAACAGTTCAAACATTTTTTACAACATGCATGCAATTCGAGTAAGCCAAATCCGACCAGCGCGCAACGTACACCATTCGAATGGTTGTGGCAACAACGGCCGAGTGCCTTTGAGTCAATTGGCCAGGAAATCATAGATACAAAGCACCACAATAACTTGGCCCATTCATTTTAGCCAGTTTTTTTTTTTTGGGGCGTACACTAGGTCAAAATAACAATTGACACTTGAGCCACTTTTAGTATAAAAAGGGGTTTAGCTGTGTTTCTGAGTGTACTGTGAATAAGTTGAAATCACTCAAAGCAAATAGTTTGGAATTGTTTTCACTCATTTTGAAGGTAGACCTTCACAACATCGAAGACCCCCAATACCAGCAAGTACGAAGCAATGGCATCCTCCGATTGAAAACAGGCAACGCGGATCGCCAGGAGGGCACAGGTCAGAATTACGGTTTGGGTTCTCATCTTAGCTGAAGTGTTATTTTGTAAAGTTGGCAACACGAGAATGATATGAATTGAACGAGATGGGTGCCCTTTTATAGCATCTTAAATTTAAAAAAACTCGCAACGCTTTGCACAGCTGTAAACGGTGTTTATTTGTCAAACATCAACATAAACTTTAAAGATGGCATTGAATTTATTTTTGTGCATTTTGATACTCTGATATCGAAGATATCGTAGTATATTGGTTTTGTGCAGTGTCCGTCATGCTGTCTGTCCGTAAATATGACTAGGCGGCTAGGAAATCGATAAAATCGATAATTGCTATTCGATAAAGCCACATATATCCAACAATTTCAAATTCAAACCCCGCCCACACCCGCCGCCCCCAGGTATTTCGTCCCTGCGCCTATCATCCACAATTTGTAAGCTAGCGTGGAAATATGTTACTGGAAAACCCCCCAAAAGAAATGGATGATTAATTGGATGGCCACGCCCCCACCGCCTCCCCAAACCAAGACACCTGTTAGTGTAAATCATAAAATCATATATGTACATACTTCACACAATTTGAAAGCAAGACTACCAAATTTTAAAGGTATTATGCAAGTAATTGTGGATCACGCCCCTTTCAGCACCCAAAAATGTTAAAAGTCCACATGTCCTTCAACTTAAGATCTACATTTACCAAACTTGGAAGGAAGATAACGAGAACCTTCTCTATAATTTTTTAATTTTGAAAGGCAAACTTGGACGATATTTCTCAACTACACCCACCCTTTTCTTTGCTACCTGTGGTGAGCTGGTATAACTTACGGTATCAAAGTATTTCGCAGTCGGTTACGCGCGACTGCAACGTTCTATTTTGTTTTTGTTTAAACAGTTGCAACCAAGTATGTGCTATTAAAAATATTTTCATTTATTTATTTATAGTGCTACGTGAAAGGGGTCAAGAAGTCACAATTATCATTCGAGCCACTTTCAGTACAAAAGTACAGTGAATAAAGCGAATAGTTTGAAATTGTTTTCACTCAGGTCAGAAACGGCTACCAGAAATTTATATTTTACACACTTAATTTAAATAATATGGATCACCTTTACACTTTGAGTACTCATCGGACTCTTGAAAGGATGTTGTCGACCAAATTAACTGGATTTTGTCAGAAGCGCAATCTGGTGATTTTGTGACAACGGGAAGGAATCCTTAAAACCTTATGTAGAAAAAGTTGTAGTACTCTAGGCCCTATGCTCTCAGACGATCTAATTAGCAGTGTCTGAAACCCAGCCAGTAATAATAAGTTTTTCTTTTAGAATTTAAATTTATTGTCAATATTAACCGTAGTCATTCATCGAATATACTAATATTATTTATTGCCAATCTATTTTTTTTGCGCATTCATAATAAATTTAAATAATAAAATAATACTTAAAACTACATATTAATTTCAGAACGCATTCTAACACAACCACAAAAAAAAACGGGATGCAACTCGAGCGGTTCAGCTGGCGGTTGGGAGTCGTTTTTTATTTCTTGATGTGTGTGGTTTCGCACTCAGTGCGAGCACTCGATGGCGAGTACACGAGTGCGAGTACGAGTGCGGTACGAGTTCACGAGCGAGCGAGTGAGTGAATAGTGTGAATGCGTTATATTCGTAGCGGTTTTGTGAATTTTTCAACAGGCGCTCAGCGACGAGCAGCAAGCGCACACTGCGCCTTTTGATTCGCCCAGCAATTGTGAATGCCCAGTCAATGCTTGGGTTGGCAGTGTGAGCGAGACAACTATATGTAGATGGGCTGCTGATGTTGATGTTTGTTTGTTGAGTTCTCGCTGCTGTTGGGTTCGGTTGCGCTGGCGATGGCGATGGCGATGTTGAATGTCGATGTTGGCCGCCATTGCTGAGCGCCTGTTAACTGTTTTAGTTAAAGAGCAATCCATTTTGTTTTGCGAAAAGGAAAAGGAGTGTCAAAATTCGCGCAATTGATGCTGCTTCTTCTCCTACTTCTTCTTCTTCCTTTCAGACAAACTGACGGCGAGTGAACAAAAAAGAAGAAGAAGAAATTGCAGATTCAAAGAAATAATTTTTGTTTTTGTTGCTTATTGGAGTTATGTGAAATTAACTAGTTTAACTGATTAAGTAAGTTAAACGTATAATTTAAGCATAAATAGACCTTAATAAGCTTTGCTATTTAGCTGCATGTGAAAATCGCAATTACTCACTTTCGACATCGGCATGTCTTAAGCTTTAGCGCATCAAAATTTAGACTTTGCCAAAGTTGTAAAAGCTAAAACAACAAAATGTCGATTGTGGTGTTGTTGTTGCTTATGCTAAAGCTTATAATAATAAAATGTATAAAATATATTAAATACTTGGATGAAAGCACTTTAAAAATATTTTTTTTGAATTATAATTTAAAATGCGCAAATTTTGTTTTTTTTTAAGCTCGCTCAAAAGAACTTTTCGTTGCTCGGCGACTCTGTAAATAAGCTCGGGTTTTTGAGGCCGGGATTGTTCGTTGTAGTGGCATATATGCACACACACACGTACGCATATTGGGCCCACGTTTTGGCTTTCTGATAAAACTTGCAATCTGCCAAGCACATGAAAGCATTATTAGTGCTTTCAACACAACCTGCACTGTGTGTGTGTGTGTATGGTTAAGTAGGTTGATGTGCTTTTAATTTAACAAAATAGAGTAGCTATGAATCAAAAACACATATATAAAATTATTAAGTCAAAGAAAAAAATAAAAAGCAATAATAATTTTGAGCACCTAGATTAGCAATTATTAATATGTTTGCGTGTATATAGAATTTTAATTTGTTTACCTAAAATAAGACTTAATTTAAACAGAACCTGCCTATTGAAATAACGCAAACAATTTTGGAATGTACAACAATTAAATATGCTATTATCATTTAAAATGATTACTTTATATTTTGCAATATCATAGAAAAAAATTCATTTTTTTGGGGATCCTATGATTAATTTACTACTTGATAAATAAATTTATAAAGAGATAAATGTTAAGCACAATGTATAAGATTTGTGCAAACTTCAAACACTTTGAATTGAACAACTTCTATTTACTAATTACCTATTTAATTAAATAAAGCAAACAAATATTTGAGTATATTTTGCAATCAAATACATACAAAACCAATTATTATACGAACACGTAAATGTATTTGATATTATTGAGTCATTAATGCTCAATCAAAGATCGATTTTAAGCAAGTCGATCGCAGCCATTTCAACTATTCTTGTTTTATTGCACAAATGTTTGCCCATTATCCATGTTGTGCAAGCAAAGCAAAAAGCGTTTTTGAATAAAGTTCTTCTCTGAAATACATAAGCCTAAAAACTTTTACTCACACAGACACATGCCAACAAATATATGCAAGCCTCGGGCAGCTTACGAAACAAGCTTAAGTCAAGAACTTAAAATATATAGCTAAAACTTTTTTTGAACGCTATCGCGCGCCAGACCGAGAGAGAGACGGCGCGGAAGAACGCTTCCGATTAAGGGAAGGGTGTGTATGTGGGGCGGTGGGGGGAGGAAGCACTGCAAGAGCATTCAAAGAAGAATCGTCACAAGTTGTGCGCCACAGGCAATAAAAGCACTCGGCAGCAGCGATGAACTTGGCAGATTTAACTTTTTTCAAGTTTCAGAAAACCAAAGTTGCGCTGCCGGCAGCGCAGTCGCCGTCGCAATGCGCAACTTTGGCAAGTTAAATGTTGTTGTTTTTGTATTTTGGAAGCTACAGATTTTGAAAGTTCTTGTACTGGGAGCTAAAAATCGACAAAGGCTTTAGCAGGGCGATATCTGAGGTGTGTGTGTGTGTGTGAATGTGTGTGTTTTAAAATATATGCAGCTTGTGGGCAACGGAGGCGCAAGCGGGCATGCAAGCGATCCGCCATTCGAGCCAGCGTAAGCGTTTTCATTATGTTCCTTTTTTTTCTTTTGTTATTTTTTGTTATTTCGGCGAGAGCTTAAACAGCTTTTGCTTTTTATTATAATTTCTGTTTTATAAGAAACCGCCCAGAAATTCCGTTGTGTTTTCAAAAGTTTCTTGTTTGTGTAAAAAACGAAATGAACGTCAAAATTCGCGGTTCTGCCAACGACTTCGTTGTGTCTACAAATTCTTTTTTTTCTTTCTTTCTGTTTTTTTTTCGTTTTTTGATTTGGTTGCGCGCACACACGACGACGACGAAAATTGCACAACTCATTCGGTGTAGAATTATTGTAATCCCCACCAGGCGTCCAAAATCGGCCAGCAGCTGCTGCTTCGGAGTGCTTTTGCAGTAGCGCAACGCTTTTGTGTGCTGTGCGCGCTTCCAAGCGAGACAACTATAGTGGCTAGTGCTTTGGGGCGTGTATGAGGCTTTCTCGCTCTCGGCCGCAGTCGCAAGCGTTGTGAGTGCAGAAAACGTGTTTCGCTGCCAGCTTTTGCTGGGTGCCTGTTGAAAAATTCACAAAAAGCCAAAATAGCGCGAACAAAATCGAAAATCGGGCGTTCACAACGTCCCGCGGTGGTCGTTCACAGTGGGCGCCACGATTTGAATCGCGACGCGCCAACGGTCACAAGATTTTTGAATTTACTTTGGCTGCGCGCATTATTGAAAACTGGCACGAGGTGGCAGCGCTCACGATGGCAACTGCATTCTGTAAAAAATACAACATCTGTGCACTATTTCTATTTTTAATCATTTTGCATTAGCAAACATCAGCAAATTGCACTGCACACGAATTTGCGTATCTTAAAAGATTCCAAGTAAGTTATTATTTTTTCTTTTTTTAAACAAAGTCAAAAATGCACAATTACTGTAATTCCTAATTGTGAGAACTTATAGTTGGTCCTGGACTGTATGTGACACTCGTTTAATTATTGCATGTACTGTATTTGCAGCAATTACATAACAACAATTAACAACTATGGCGTTACCTGAGGGACTAGCTGGCAAAATGAAGACTTTCCAGGTCTGTTTAAAAATTATAAACTGAAAACATTAAAAATTTATTAAAGTTGTAAAAAAAGTATGTAACAGGCAGAATGCAGCATATCTTATCCCATAACGTATGCATGTATATATATTCTAGCCAAGTGAGTGAGTCCGTCTGTATGGACAAACAGATGAATCTGACATCAAAAGACATTAAAAATTATATGATGTGTAGATCAAGTTTATTTCATTAGATCGATAAGTGCCTCCGTTTCTTGACGCAATTATAAAGATATAACGGTCCTACAGTACAAATTTGATTAAAATCAAATTAGAAATGCAGATTTTGTTAATCAAAACGTATTATCGTATTGAATAAACCAACTATGTATATTGTAAATAGTATGTTTAATAGTTAGTTTCAGGGCAACGTGTTCAATTTTAACTTGTTTTAATATAGCAACTCAAATTTGAATGCTCTAATTGCAGGCTGTGAATGATCTGCCTGTGTTCCTCAAGGGTGGACCCGTTGATAAGGCTCTGTTTGGTATAACTGCAGCTCTGTGTGGCGTAGGCTTATTGAGCATTGTGCACATGGTCTACACAATGGGTTTCTCCAAGAAGAAGGCCTAAGCGATGGCTTACCGTTAACAGTAAACAGTTAATATATATGACTTAATTGAAAGTGCAATAAAAATCAATAATCAAATCAATGCAATTATTTATTTGAATTTGGCGCCAAAGAACAGCAGCGACCGGTTGCAGTTGAGCGCAGTGTTGAGTAATGCTGCAATGCGGTCACACTGTCTGTTTCATAACAGCTGATTGATTGCCCTGTGCACGTAAACGTGTGAATGGTCAGACGCAACAAAGCAATTTTTGGGTTGGTGCTGAAAACAGTTAACAGAATATACAATAATAAAATCACTACAAATGGAGCCAAATGATGAAGTTGTGGAACGCCAGAAGCTGGTGCCAAACGATGTGGAGACTGAGGAGGAAGCGAAATCAGCTCAAACACCTGCCACGCCCGTTGCCGTGCCAAAGATCAATGTAAAGTGCCCCCATATTTTAATTCCACCCCAATCCTCTTTCCACATTATTGTGACAAAGATTTGTTTACGGCACAGATTAAAGGCATATCCAGCGGGGAAACGACGCGTAGCCGCAATTCGGCATCCTGTTCCATTGAGCACACCATATCCGACAAGGGACAGGGCTCGGGCCAGGGACAGGGACAACAGCAGCAGCAGCAACAATCGGCAAAACCAACACTGCAATATGTGAACGAGCGACGACCACGCCCACATGCCCAGAACAACACCTCCGCTGATGAACGTTTCGAGTTCAAAACACGTCCACGCAAATTGCTCAAAGGTAAAGTGCAGCGAGTTGAAAATAATACGATGAGTTTTTTTTACGCCATTACAGTTGCTGTGAACGTTGCAAGCAGCTGCTTAATAATTATTGTCTCTGTTTCTTGCGGCGGCGGCGGTATTCATTAGTCAAACATGGCTATGACGCACTTCTGACCATATGTTGCTCACATTACACTTTCACACACACACACACGTGCATAAATGACATGCAGTTACAATTTCAATAATTGAGATTATATGAAAATTGACGTGTGGCCTCAAACCTTCCGCTCTTTTGGCAATTTATAAGTGGGCTAACATGGAACTTTAACTGCTGTCACTTTCTTTTCATTTGTGATTTTAGATTACAACTTATTTGTATAACAGCATTTTCTTTCATTTGTATAAGTTTTCATTTTGTATTTATGATTGTTTTCAATGCGTTAAATATGGGTAGAAATATTGGAGTTTATTTTGAGTATTAAATTATTATAGTTTTAGGCAACAGTGTGGACATCTAAAATGTTTAATATGTGTAAAGTCTTCTTGTTATGCAAACTTATTCTAAATTCTATTTAGTTCTTATTCTTCATCTATCTTTTTATTATATTTCATTTTCTGTTTAATTTGATGTTGATTTCATTTGGTGTTAATAGAATGAGTTTATTTTTGTAATTCAAGTCACTTAGTTTATAACTTTGTATACCCTACATATGTGTTTATGATTTTTTGTGTAACACTTTCTTTTTTGTTGATTTTTATTTTTCATTTCATGATTTTGAATGAATTGTTGAGTGCAGATGGCAATCAATTGGAGCCGACGCACATCAGCGAGCACAGCTTGAATAGCATAACGCTGATAAGCAGCGAGTGGCTATCGCCAGAACCTAACAACATCACCACCACCACCACAACAACCACAGTCAACAACCACAACAACAACAATGATAGCACAAAACCCAACCACAACAACATAAAGCCGCCATTGCAGTTGCAAGCTGCAGATGCCGATGCAAGCGTTCACAGCAACAAATTCGACGATCGTCCGATTAAACATCATTCCTTTGTCTCCGAAGTGCCCGATGTGAAGCATATGGAACGTGCCCTGCTCGGTCTGCTCGATGACTTTCATTCCGGCAAGCTAAAGGCATTTGGTTTGTAAATAGCTGTGCCTTATATGATATTTTGAGCTACAATATATTTGTGTTTCAGGCTCTGGTTGCACCATGGATCAGATGACCAAGATACGGGAACAGCAGGAGAGCTTGGCTAAATTGCATTTTGAGTTGGCCGCCGCCGAGGAGGATTCTTTGGAGCATGGCAACGAGTTCAATACGAATCGTGCCCAGGAGAATATGCTGCAACTGATGCAGCGCCTGGAACAATTGTCCATCTCCATTGAACAACTGCAGACGAGTCACACGGGTCTCTGAGATTTGGCCATGATGCAGTCGACCACGTTAAATGATCGCCTGCTGCTGCTGCTGCTCTGAGCCAAGATCAGCTCGATGACGACAATGTTCGCCACATAACTCATCTGTAAATACAACTAAGTTTTTACGTTTAACTTGTAAGATTTTTTCGATAAGCTTCCAGTTTCAATACCGTGTTAAGTTAGTGTTGCAATCTTGGCTAGACATGGTTAAGTGCACATACCTCTATATATAAATATATATGAATACATACCTATCCTTATGTACATATATATAAATATATATATATATATATATATATATATTAGCGTAGTGTAGTTGAATAGTTTACTCATTGGACAGTGCCAATATCGGAGCACTTCAATAACTACTCCCATAGCTTATTTGATATTCCACTGAATAGCTTGGAACTTTGAACTAACATCAATGTTTTATTAATTATTGTTTGTTATAGTTATTTGCAATATAAACTGATTAAAAAAGTTATCCATTTTATATAACGGAACTTGTAAGACAAATGTGCGTTATTACTCTAACAACAATGATTGACGACAAATCGATAACTTCGATAAGTGCAAGTCGATAAAACCATGTATTTCCTGGAATTGTAGATTGATGGAAAGCTCCTTCAAAGAAAAAAAAATACTGCGGATTAAGTTTACCGGAAATTATTGAATCTAAAACAGGATATGACTCCAATATCCCATTTATATATATATATATATACATTCAAGTCTTGTCAGCATTTCGAATTATAAGCAAACCGAAATCATTCCGCAACTTTCTTTATACTGAGCGAGCACTGTGCATATATACAGAAGATCCTTGAGCTATGCTGCTTTATAAATCTGTCAACGCTGTGACTCTTCTGCTTCGCCCCTTCCCCTTGGTAATTCCGATGTCAAATGCCCATAAACAATAAGTTCATCCGGCTTGGCGGCCTTTCAGCAACAACAGAGACAAAAATGCCCATTTTAGATTCTTTGGCCACCGTTGAGAAGAATTCCGTTTTGCATGCACAATTTGTTGTTATTGTTATAATGATGTGGGTATTGTTTGTAGTTGTTGCTGTTGCTGTTGTTGTTGTTGTTGTTGTGGTTGTTGCAACCTTTGGACAAGTGCATTCGTACATAGGAAATTTGTGTTTGTCGCTTAATATGTGCATTTGTATTCAGTTGGTGTCCACTTCACTTGGACTTGTCATCATCATCATCATCATTACGGTCACCAACATCATCATCATCATCAACATCATTATCGCCATCAGTTGTTGCTTCTTGGTCTTATTCTAGAACTTGTTGTATTTTTGTGATCGGTAAAAGTAATTTGTGGCGCGTTCTTTCTTTCTTTTTTGTTTTTTCTTTTTCATGTTCTGCTTAAATCCGGGTTTCAAGTGACAAGAAGCAGACACTGA
Organism: Drosophila nr. medialis 2 BK-2023a; assembly: GCA_035044325.1. NCBI lineage: Eukaryota > Metazoa > Arthropoda > Insecta > Diptera > Drosophilidae > Drosophila > Drosophila nr. medialis 2 BK-2023a. Next base: position 2,859,845 of record JAWNMH010000394.1, read on the forward strand.
GAGAAAATAAGTGAATAATTGAAGTTGGTCAAACGTATAACAAATAACATATAACAAGCAGTAGGAAGCAACAAACTACTGTCCATAGACAGATATATTTTATATTCTTACTTCCCTTACTCTTATTGATTTATTTTTGTGCAGTGTATTTGTTCACTTATAATAGTTATTGTCGCCAGTCTTTCCCTTTGCGCGCTGCGGTCAGAAAACTCTGTTTCTGATTCTGCTTCGGCTTCAGCTTCAACTACGGTTTCAGTTTGGGCATCAAACTTTTTTGGAATTGGGGATTGGGGGATTCGGGATTGGAGTTAGCGGTTTACTGCATTCCAGCCTTGTGTCGAACATCATTTGCGTCAAATGAAGAAATAAACGCTTTGGCCGGCGCATCCGCCATGCTGCATACAAATGCAAGCAGCCGTTTACCTGTTGAGGCACTCCATACACTGAGAGAAATTGTGGACTAATTAATGCTCACATGAGAAGTACAAATCTTGTCAAATGTCAGATAAGTTGGATAAACTGGAATTTTTTAATATTGAAATATTCGAAATGTGAGACGGATTTGGGTGAGTTAATTTTCTTAGAGTGTATATATGTATGCATGTATGTATGTGCATGTGTGTGTGTATGCATTTATTCCACACCCACACCGGTGGCACTTCCATTTGTCCGGCGTTCCATCACGCGCCTGATTTTACACTGGGAGTACTGTCGAAAAGGGTCGCCACAAACGGGAATGAGGGAATTTCCGAGGCGGTGCCAAGCCCTAGAAAAACCAACAACAACAACAAGAACAGCAACAAGTGAACGCTGGGTGCAACAACAGCTCAACTTGAAACAGGGATCGGTCGCAGTTGCAGTTGGAGGTGTGGAAAGGGGGAGCTTAGGGAATGGTGGGGATATGGACGGGGCAGGGGTGTTGTGGGGACTGCAAGTTGTGTGTCGCCAGTTCATCGAATCGAGTGTTATGTAAAATGAAGAGAAGTCATTAATATGTGACCCGCATATCAAATTTCGTTTGAAGCGAAACGAATTGAACCTTTTTGGTCTCTTTGGTCACATGAGAATTTGATGAACTGCCAAGCGACAATGTGTCGTTGATACCTGTCTGAAAGGCCCCTCAATTACCCCCTCTCCATGGCCCAACTGTTGAGCGGATCACTTGTTGCCATCAACCATGTTAAACATTGGCCATTTGCTCATTGGCCATTGGCCATTCGGCCATTCGGCCATTTGATATGCTGTCAGCCCCTTGATGTTTATGAACTCTCTGCCTTGAGAGGTCATTTAAACGACAAAGGCCAAAAATCAACTGCAGTCTTTGTCTCACATACTGTTGCTAAGAGACTCTCTCCTCTCTCTCTCTCTCTCTCTCTATCTTCTTCTCTGTTTCGATATCAGCATGGGTCCCACGAGACCCTCAATCCTTTTAATACCCTTAATTCGCATATATATGGACTGTTATAATCTGGGGTCAATTAACAAAATCCAAAACTATAACAAGTTAAAAAAAAATGTATATCAATAAACTATCATCTTTTAACGGGTTTTGTGTTAAGAAATTGACCTAAAAGTTAAAAAAAAAAACAAAATAAATAAAAAAAAATAAGATTCGTAAAAAAGTTTTCCCTAAAGTTAAGACTTGCATATTGGATCTCCCAGCTTGAGTTTTTTAAGTTAAATTAATAAATATTGGACTATTTTACAATTTAAACATCCAGATTTATTTATCTAATGAATATACTATATAAGATAATGTCGAAATTAACACAATTTTCATGGTCGTAAATTAATCTCTAGATTTAAAATCAATGCATAAAAATCGGCTAAGTTTGAATAAAGTTATCCCTGTTCAAAGTCGCTAAAGAGCATTTCTCAGACAATTTCCAGGGTATCAGCTAGTCACACACTAGTCAAAAAGAACACACTCGACAGTGAAGCCACCCAGCCACCCACAAGTGCACTCAGACACAAAGAGTCGCCCAGAGCAGAGAGCGAGGAGAGAGGCTGGCAGCGGAAATTACGTTGCTGATGACAGAGTAAAAGCGGAAGAGCACGCAGAGCTCTCGCTGGGACCAGGACAGCCACACACAATAGCCACCCAATCTGCCCCCAACACCCCCGGCGACCGTTACAGGAAGTGCGACAAAATTCAAAACGTACTCTGCAGTCGAGCATACTGCTGCGGAAGCTCGGAAAAGTAAAGGGGGTGAATGCCAAAGGGGAGAGCGGGGAGATGTGAGGTGCTGCTGCTGCTGCTGTTGCTTTTGCTGTTGCTGACTGACTGACAGTCGGACTGGCAACTGGGCTGGCATAAATGTGCACACGGCAAAAGTTGCGAATGCTCCGCTGCTGCTGCTGCTGCTGCTGTTGCTGCTGCTGCTACTGCGCCCAAAAGAGGAAGTGTGTCGGGCAGTCTGTTGGCTGGTGAACCCTCCCACATAGAGATGGCCTCGTGTCGTGATAATGGTTATCCAATTCAGCAACAAAACATAGCTTAAATCTGTAAAATCTGTGAACATGAAAATCAGTTCACATAAGACTGATCCAGAAGATAATAAAAAAGGATTTTCTTTGCTAAAAAATTAAGCAAGACAGAGCTTTTTGTGTTAGGGAATTTTCACAAAATATTTAGGTATTCTTTAGATGTGCTATAGAAAAATATTTATTATGTTCTTCTCAATAAAACCGTTAACAAGCTCTACTTGTGTCGAGCATTAATAGCTGAAATTATTTGGGCCTATTTGTTTTGCTCGTGTGCTATTGCATTCGAATCCTGGCCAAACGCCCATCTCAAAAGGTTTGAGCTTTGTTATCCCCCAGAGATAACGAGACAGAGACAGAGAGAGAGAGAGAGAGAGAGAGAGAGAGGAGGGAGGATGAAGGATGGGCGCGCACACACAAAAACGTTGTTGGCGAGGCGAGGCGAGGGCGACGTACTTTATTTCCTGTAAATGTCCTCGAAAATATGAACATTATATCCCGGAAACGGAAGCAGCAGCATTTGCAAGGAAGCGTCAGCCAGGCAGCCCGATCTGAACTGAGCTGAACTGAACGGACTGGCAGGCTGGCAGGCAGGCAGGACGTTTGCGACAGCGACTCCTTCTGCGACATCCATTTGCCTAAAGGGGTGGGGGGGGTCCTGATTAAAGTGGGTAAACAAACTAACTGAAATGTATAAGCACACACACATCCACACACACCCACACACACAACGAGGACACCAATGAGAAAGACGTCTATGACTGGTGACGTCTTTACATCCTGCAGGAAGCGTTACGTAGGCGAAGGTGGGCTCAGTCTCCAGCTCGTTGCCGGTCTCTTAGCTGCCGGCGTTTGTTCAGGCTCCCAGGCATCCTGCGGCTGGTTTGGGCGGTGTGGCATTTGTGGGGTATAGAAAAACCTTTGCATTTATAGGAAATGACGGAAGCAGCTTCAGCTCCGGCTGCTCTGGCAGGAAATCATCGCCGTGGACGTAAATTTAATTCCATGCAAAGTTAATTTTGAATCGAATCCCCATAGCACCCCTCCCTCCCTTCCCCCCCAACCGATTTTCCGCACACTATTTCCGCATCTTGGTAGCAAAACATTTCTGCTGCAAAGGATATGTGCGCAAGTTTTTCAATATCCTTCAAATGGTTGAGTGTGTTGAGGGACTATTGCCCATATATATAATGCTGTTTCAACATTTCCGTCGCCAGCTGTGTGCAAAGCTTAAGTTATTATCGACTTGAATCGATAATATATATATGTGCTTAATGGGATTCGGTGACTTGTCCTTTAATGACTTACAAATATGTTTATTGGATTGGATTATGTAAAAACTTGATCCATAAAAAGTTCACTTTATAATTATTTCTAAATTTACTCTGTCAAAAGAGACAATAACAAAATTTATATATAATTTTTTTGCTGGCTTCATATTTTATTATTATTTATTATTTTTTAATTTAATTTTATTTTTTATCTTCCAAAATTGTTCAAATCCCGTGTGAAAGTTTGAAAGAAAATCTTTTTACTCATATTTTGGCATTAATAATAATACAATAATAATTTTCTTAAGTTTTACAAATTTATCAGTGGATCAATCAAATAAGTTTCTTCTGCAAGAGAAATATCTACGTTCATTTGTTATGTTCAATGAGTTCATAAAACAAATATTGAAATATTTATTTTAGTGATCATAGTTTGTATCTGTTGTCACACAATTTGCTAAATCGAAGTGACAAATGGAATCAACAGTCTGAACTTCCAGCTTAACTATTCTCACACAAATTATGAGCTGACAATCTCCCACTCGATTCTCTCTCTCTCTCTCTCTCTCTCTCTCTCTCTCTCTCTCTGTCACTCCCTCTCTCTCTCTCGCTGTCACACATTCTCTCCCCCGAAAAAATTCCATTTAATATTAATGAGGAAGCATTGCAAGCTCTCGTCTGAGACAGCAGATATGCACTCAAACGGATCAGTTACATGCTGAGCCGGGTGGCTTTTAACTCTTACGTTTCTTACGTTCATTTTTTGCCCACCCACACACACCAACACACACATACACACACACACACACACTTACTAATACGCACACATATTCACAGGCCGCACTTTTGGTTATTAACTTTCAAGCAAGTTGGTTATAACAGTTATAAATTGATTGAGGCATATTGCCAACATATCTCGCCGATTATATAACTTCCTCAAGCAGCACACACACATACACAAACCTCTCCAGACAGCCTCGACTCAAGACCCAGTACACATACCCAGTCCCATGCCAGACGTTAAGTAAAAAAAAAAAGTGTTACAAACACGCTACCGTCTAACGACGAACCGGCAACCAGACGAGACTCAAAGAGATACCCGAAACCAAGACCCAGACGGAGACCGGAGACGGAGAGACCGAAAAACCAAACGACATCGACACCACCAGCACCACCAACAGCAACACCAACACCACCAGCGACACCCACTGCCTTACATTCATAATCTATTAAAAATAAAAACAATGCCGAGGAGCCAAACAGCATCCGGATTTGTAATGCCAAAATCCAAAGCGAAAAAAAAGAAACAAAATTTGAGTGCACGACTCGCCAATACCCTGTAGTGCTTCATAGGAAGAGACACTCTTTGGATATATGCTTCTAATATTACTTGCATAATAACAAATCTGTATTTGATTGATCTGCTAATGAAGTTAGGAGAGTATATTGGACTGTTGCTACAACCTTAAGAGACTTGAAACTCGCTGTTGGCTGAGAAACCGATAACATCGATAGATGCACATCGATAAAACAGTCTAACTGTCACGATTTCAAAACAGCACTCATGAAACTTGAAATATACAATTCGAAATATATTAATTTTTTAAATATATAATATTAAAATATAATATTTTAAAAATATTAATAGAATATCGATATTAATTAATTGTTAAAGTTATCGAAAATCGTAAGCTAAACGATAAGCAACATTCTGAATTGGATGCCTTTAGTCTGAAAGATTTTAATAGATGTTGCTAATAAAAAAGGTTGATTGGAAACCGTTTTATATTGACTATCAACAGACGTATTTGAAAAATCTTAAATAGACATGAAAAAAAATGTGATTTGTATATCGATTTTTATAGATTTTAAGCAAAATCTTTAAGTCTCTTTTAGTCTGTCGCGACTCTCGACTGTTCAGGAATCTATACCATACTAAGTGAAGTTTGACATGCCTTCCATTGCCTGTTACATAAATGAATACAACAATAAAATGCCCCATTTTCACACATAAAAAATGAGGTGCAGGGTATTAAAAAGTAAACAAAGCAAGAAATGAAAAGAAGAGAAGAGAGAAGAGTAGAGAAAAGAAAGAAGCGCAGAAGAATTCAGGTTTACAATGCGGTAATGCACACAGAGAGCATTCATTGCATTGGCAAAAGTTGCCAAGTTGCCAAGTTGGTAAGTTGGTAAGTTGGTAAGTTGGCACAGTTGGCCAAGATTGCAGAGTTGGCTGTTAACCTGTCCGCAGACTCTTCAGGTTGGACCCATGAAACTTTGCGACAGTGGGTCGAACGGTGGCAGCGTTGCGCATGCGCCATAAATGGGTGGGCAGCAGCTACAAGAAGTTGCACATGGATGGCAGCGGATAGTGGAGAAAGAGGTGGAGGAGCAGGTGGAGGAGGAGACGGCGCAAAGCTGGAACTACTGTGCCAGTGTTCCACATTTCGCATACGGAAATCTGCGGCATGCCAGGTCTTAGGCCGACACAGAGACTGCGACTGCGACTGATGCTGAGGTTGAGGCTGACACTGTGTTGACCATGGGCGTAGTCAGGAATGGGGGTTGCAAGCTACATTTTTAGTGCATAATTGCTTCAAGCCAACAACTCAACTATATTCATAAGATATTGGAAGTAACAACTGCCCATCTGAAACTAACCCCATCTGGCTACGCCCATGGTCAAGTCTAAAGACGGAGTCTGAGCTTTAGCCATGACGACAGGTGGGGGTCCGGTTCGGTTTCTCACCATTCGAATGACCTCCTCTCTGTGGACGGCGTCCCGCTTTTTGTCTGTTTCCTGCATTTGCTTCGCATCTTTTGCGGTTCTCGCACAACTTTCACCTTTCACGTAATCTTTGGCCACAGCTTCAGCTTCGGCTTCGGCTTCGGCTTCAACTTGAGCACCAGGCTGCGCCCAGGCAAAAGATCTTCACAGCTCGAAGCCTGAGATTCGCTTATTGCTTTTGTTTTTTCTTCTTTTTTTTTGCCAATCTTGGAAAGGGGGCTGGGCGAGTGTTGGGGATGTCTGCACTCTGTTTATGGACCAGCATCTAGCGGTACATTGGCCGCTTGCCAATTCCAACGGTTGTGATTGAAGTCGGCTCTGTGATTTGGCACAAATTACATACCCATATCTCCGCATCACCATATCCCATATCCATTTGTATCCATAGGCAGTTGGACAACTTCTGGAGGCAGGTGTAATAATCATGGGGAGTGGTCCAATGATTATAAACTGAATCTACTCCTATCATAAATGAAGTACAGTAATATTACTAAGGAGGCTAACATCTACCTGCCCCTGAAAAAGGTATTATTATTTTTTAAGTGTTAGCAGAAACTAACTTAGTATTTTTCTTTAGCAATGTGTATGTTTTAGAAGTTCGATACTGGTCATATATTGTCCATAGTTTAGAAGCAGAATTGAGTGAGTTTGGTACAGATAAGCTATTCAATATTCGAAGTATGGTATATGACTTAGTGATCAGAACCGGCAGTCTCCGCCATTTGTACTGACTGTAGCAATATATTTCAAGTTTCTTCAAGATAGTTTTACTGGGCGCTCAGTTCACAAAGGTGCAGACAGATAAGCTACCAATGCTGATCAAGAATATTTATACACTTTTTGGTATCCGAGACGTCTTCTTGAATTAAAGGAATAATACTATATCAACTCGACAACTCATACTCTGCCGGCAAATACATGCCTTATGGAGATATAAATTTTTCGTTTTCCTTTTAGATTATGTTATGTGGCATAAAATTCCTGTTAGCGTATTGCCTTACCAGGTTTAAGTACAGTCATAATTACAGCCTTATTTTATTATTATTCATATTTGATTATTCATATATGTATATACAAATGGAAAAATACAAATCTTGCTTCCAAATCTTGCTCCGTGTCTGAGTGCTATGTGCTCAAGGCAAGATTATTCAGATTATTTTGCCTTATTTCTTTTCCTCAATCACCCATCAATCAATCAGAGAATCGTATACATTTTACTATCAAACCAAAACGCCTTCCCGTAATAACGGTTTCCATAATCAAGTAACATCTTATTAACAAACCCAACAGATTTTTCCAGCTAATAAAAAGTGTGAATTTTTAATTGCACTCAAGCGAGTGAGTTTTCCAGCTGTTGTGTGAATTTTCCACAAGCTGGACACAAAAATGTCCGAAAACGGTTGTCTCATAAAAAGACGAGTTTTATGTGCGTTCCAAAAGCATTTCCTTTGTCACTTTGAAGACCAATCCATGTGTTGTTGTTAACCATACAGGATGACTTCCTTTCGGGCAGCCGCCGTTCTTTCAGTTCCCAGGCATTTTGAACAACCTGCCGCTTGACGGCGATGCTCGACTTGATGTCGATGCTGCAATTAATTACACAGCATTTTCCATTTTCAAGTGTGCAATCACTTGTCCCACTCTCCGTCTCCATCTCCATCTCTCTGTCTCTGTCCCTCTCTGATTCTCTCATTTCTACGCTTCCCTACTCTTCGGGCTCGTCATCTTTGTTGTTCTGCTCATAAACGTTTTCCAAGAAACACAGCCATTGGCATAGACCGAAAACAAAGATCGAGATCGAGATCGAGAGATCTCGATGCACAGATCTTGTAGTTAGAGCCTTCTGCTCAGCGGATGTGGCGCACATTTTCCAAGCCACTCTCCGCCGGCTGCCTGCTGCCTGCCCGCCTGCCTTACGACCTGCTTATGAGTGTGCATCTATCTGCGGCAGTGTTGCCAATTTGACCTGTTTCCCGCTGCATCTAGCGGTTTCTTTTTTGTGCGTGTGTGATTTGTTGCTCAGATATTTAATAACTTTTTAATAACCAGAACCGAAACTTTACCGATTGAAATGCAGAACTAGAACTACAACATTTATCTTAGGAACTAGTGACACGATATATATTATTATTACTATATAAATTATATTAAAAATGAAGAGCAACAAAAAACATTGTAACCAATTTATAATAGGTATATATTAATTATAATTATAACATAAATAAGAAACGATCCGATCCAATCCGGCACTTTTAAGATACTAGTTTAAAATATGTTTTTCTTTGAAAAATCTTTAAGTCTGTGTTTTCGAAGACTATAGAAATTTTAAGGAATTCTTGGCGGTTTTTTAACTTAGCTTCTTTTTTGTGTTTGTTCCCCTATTTTACTGCTATAAAACCTATTCCTGTTCAGCACTGCAGAGTGCGTGTGAGTTTCTAGCTTTAACTCCGCCTTTTCCTCGAGGCTGCAACAACTTTAACTGCAGATACGTGGCTCATCTGCACACTCAATGTGTGTGTGTGTGTGTGTGAGTGTGTGTGAATGTATGTGTTTGTGCGTGTGTGTGTATCAGTGATATTTAATTGATAAAATTTCACATTCCACAGCATGGGCAACAGATGAAGCCACAGCAGCGACTTGTGGGTACGCACACACATGCACACACACACACACTGCTTATCCTTAAGGCATCGATGAGGATTGTTGGCTCGATCGCTGCTTGGATTGTTGCTTCGATCTCCCATATCGATATACTCGGTGTACACCACTCAGTTGCACAATGCATTCGTCGCACGAAATATGAAACCTTTCCCAATATGTGTGTGTGTTCATCTGCGGTAAGGGAACCTGCTCTCCTCTGTGTAAAACACTTGTGGAGAATCCTCAGTTTTCAACCCCTAAGTGCAGACATTTTTCTGCATACCCTTTAAAATTGTATGTGTATGGGGTATCTTGACATTGAGTAAGCTAACTTTTCATATATGATTTCCGAGTTCTGCCTTATCAAGTTTATTTTATTTACATAATATTAATAAATTTAGTAAAACTGCAAATTAACATTATAACTGTATATTCCATATACATATATCTTATATAGAAAATATATTAAGATCGACTTAGAAGTGAGAGTTTTAAACATATAATTTAGTCATACTAGAGCCATTTTATGTAAATCGATCGACACATCTATATTGAGTATAGGGTATCTCCAAGTCGATCTCTCTTTCTCTCTGTCTTTCGTATTTTTTTCTGTTAAGTTGCTTTGTGTTCTGCTTGGATGCATTTTTGCTGTCTCGTTTCGTTTGGTTTGGTTTTTGGGCGCTAAATTAGAACACGAAACTCACAAGTCGCATTCCGGGCACTGGCATAATCCTGGCCAGAGGGCCATCATCGATTTGTAGGCGATCAGGTCTTTGATTTTGGATCGGTGTTTTTTTCCCGTTGTTACTTTGCTCTTTTGTTCTTCGATGAGTTTGTGTTTGTGTTGCGTTGCTTTAGGCACTGTTGATCCTTGTTCCTGTGATCGTTTCCCACGGTTTCTTCTTTCCTTGCATGCTCGTTTCGTTGCACATTGTATACAATCATATCCTGCACACACACACACACACACACACACACCCTGGTGATCCTCGGAGCAACTGTCAAAAGGGTCTTACAATTAGTCATTGTTGCCAGGAGGGAATGTGTAACAATTAGGCTAACCAGGATCTGCACTTAATATCCTTTCCCATTTAATTGCTTTTTGTGTAACTCGAGTTTTCTTCTCTTTTTTTCAATCTTCCTTTTTTTTTGGTAGGCTGGCATCGATTTTGTGCTCCGAATTCAAGTCAGCTTCTGTGAAGGCGGTGGTAGGATGTAGTCCAACTAATCCAGAAACACCTCCTCACCGTGTGTGTGTATGTGTGTGTGTGTGTGTAAGTGTGTGTAATGAGCTGAGATAATTAGAAAAAGAGTTTTCATTCAATATTCATTAGGTTTAAATTCACTTTCTTTAGTATTATTTGCCATAATAATACTAATTAGGGAATAAAAACACTTTTGAAAGTGGTTAGAAATTAAAAAAAAACATGGTATATTTAGTACGGGTTCCTAAGTTTCCACTGACAAAACTAAGCTGATTTTCACAAGCAACACATTTTTATTAGCGCTTTAGCATCTGAATTAAAACTGCTTTAAAATTTGTAAACAATTTTTTATTGGAATTAGATTTGTTCTTTTTATGCAATTTGAAAACCTGAAAATTCGATCAAGTAAATTATTTTTAATTTGGTTTTTCAAACAATCGATCATTTGGAAACCTTAGCTTAAGGACTCTACACAACAATTGATTTCAAAACTAGTTTTAATTAATTAAAAACTTAAAAAGCTTACAAAGTAAAATACACCAATTGACTTGCCATAATATTGAGCACATTTTCAATTGCATTCCAATAGAGTGGCACTCCTGACAAACTGGGAACACAGCTATATATATGTATAATATATATATATATGTATATTTGTCTAGATGCACATGCATATTTAGTGCTGCGTCATGCCTCCCTTTGGCCGCCCTTTTGCCCGCATTTTAGTGCTAATAATTTTGTGCGGCGCGATTGGCAAATGACCAAAAGTAAAGCGTCTGGAAGACTTCCGCATCGGGACGCGTTCGCATTTGTCGGGGCCGAGTGATATCTATTTATGGATGCCGACGTATGCGAGTCTCTCTCCCTCTCCCCCTCTCTCTATCTATCTCTCGCTCTCTTCTTCTCATATTATATAGGACAGGGGATTCGCAGGGCGTTCATCAAAAAAAAAAAAACAAAATAAAATACAAATATGAAAACGGTTTGTGTCTGGGCTGCTTACGATGTGTGTGTGTGTCAAGTGTGTGTGTGTAAGAAAGAAAGCGAACTCTGGACACTAGATGAGATATATATTCTATTTTAATGTGTTATCTGCACTTGGGCATCGAACTTGCGACGGCCCATGCCACAGACGAAAACTCAGATTGACGGCGGCAGGTTGCAAGCACACTCACACACACACACACAGGCAAGCGCACACGCCCATACACCACATTCAAATGCAAATGCATAACAAATTTCAAGAAAATTAAATAAGTTGATTCCGCATCATCTGCCACCTACGACCTACACACACACACACCCACATGCCCGTCCGCACTCTAGCGAAGCAACAAAAATGTTGCTGATCGCAAAAAATAATGTTGATTGGCTCAATTGGTCGACTATTTGAACTCTGAACTGCCGCACAACAATCCTTCTTTCTCACTGCCACCCCCTCGCTATCTCTCTCTGCCTCTCTCTCTCTCTCTCTCTCTCTCTCTCTCTCCCTCCCTCGCACGCAGTCTCTTTCTTTGCGCTTAACTGTCTCGCACTTTGCTTAGTCCAATGACTGCCCGCTGCTTTGTGCTAGAGATGTGCGCGTGACGAAATCAATTTAAGCTGCAGATAAACAATTGTTGGTAATACAAATTTTTAATAATTTTTTTTGTAATATCGTTTGGCTAATAGCAAATTTTTAGAATGTTTTCATGAAATAAATATATTTTAAATTTAAAAAATAAAAAATTATTTACATATGCTTTCGATCATTTCAAAAATATGTATAAAATATTACAACATTTTTTTCACTAATTATCTAATTATCTTCAAAGCTGCGTACAAAAATAATCTATTTTATAGCTTATTAATATTAATTTACTGAGTTCTCGATCGAACATTACTCAACTTTCGTGTCACGAACGAAAATCACGACAAGCGCACATCTCTAATTTGTACGCACTTACTACAGTTACAACTACAACTACTAATTTGGGCCACTAGCCACAATCTTGGGGGGAGGAGGTGGAGGTTGTGGAAATGACGGCGTCTCGATCGCTGCCGTTTATGGTCATTTGACTTCAAATGTCAACGATGTTTAGGGAAACTGGTTAACGAACTGAAAAAAAAAAACAAAGTAGAAGAAGCAAAACATAAAATAAAATACAAATAAAAACTCAAGCGGATGCAGTGCAACGCAGTTGAGCGCATCTTTCAACCTTTTTTTGTGGCAACCTGTCGCCCCCCTTTACCTTACTCTTTCACTCCCACTCTCTCACTCTTCCTCTCTTCTTACTCTCTTGCGATGTCTGCAGCTAATTTATGTATGAAAAAAGCAAAGCAGAGTTTCAAAAGACACTCGTGAAGCGGAAATGTCGCGCTGCACCTACCAATATCGAAACGGTGGAACGGTAATCAAAGTTTGGCTCTACTGGTTTCTAGGTTTCGAAAAAATTAGATCGAAATAACAGAGAGAGCGAGAGAGAGAGAGAGACAGATGCCCACCTTCGATTAGCTCATCGATAAACGATTGTAGCAACTTTTATCGCTGCGCTGATTAACAAGTCAATCTGCTCCCACAACCAAAACCCCACGCTATAAAATAAATATGTACATTTTTTGTTGATTTGAACAAAGCAAAAAACAAAACGAATATATTCGTTTCTCATAATTATACATTTTATTGTCTTTACCCATCGATCAACTGCCATTTACACATTTGAAATCAGCAGCGAACAAATATTTTGATTTAAAAAAAAAATGAACCCCACATAAAATATTTAAAATATGTGTGTGTGTGTAGCAAAAACACAATAAAAGGAAATAAACAACGTGCAAGTATTCGGAAATAGTAATGTATACAAGAACAAGAATAGCTGACAATCAAATAATAAATTTGAATTTCTTTATTTCTCTTTGCACAGCGGCACACTAATTTGTGCGCTCTTAAATTCACTTGCCCGCGCTCACGCTCTCTCTTAGCATGTCTTATTTCGCAAATGCGCATGCTCTCTTCGTGTGCGCGCGCGGTCTCAGTTATCGTCAATTGCTTTGTTTATTTCTTACTCGCATGTTTTGAGTCAAAACGTAAGAAACTTTCGTGGTGAGCGGACGTGTTGCTGCGGAACAAAAAAATAATACAAAATACAAAAAATTTGTTGTACAATAATTATAATTCCGAATTGTAATTGTGCAAAAATATTCTATACAAAAATATTGAATTTGATTCAATAAGCACGCAGCTAAAAGTTAAACAAGTGCAGCAGCAACAACAACAATCATAATTCTTAAGTTAAATTTTTATTGCTTGTCAAAATCAAAACAAGAAAGCAACAAAAACGAAAAAGGAAAAAGCCGCCGACGACGACGAGGAGAAGCGAGTATCAAAGCATAGAATCGCTAAATAACTGTGCATGCAAAGTTTTGCTTGTTGTGGCTGTTTTTGCAAAAAATACGAAATAAAGAAATAAACAAAAATTAAGCGAACACAGAGCGCAACAAAAAACAACAAAAGTTCTTCCCAAGTGCAGTGTACAAGCAAAAGTGAAAAGTGTTTGCGTGCGTGTGTGTGTGTGTAACGCGTGTACAAAAGGGCCAAAGCAAAGAAGAAGAACAACAACAAGCACAAGTGCATCGTCTCTCTGTATGTGTGTGTGTGCTTAAGGCAGGAAGTACTTTGAGCAGCGCCCCATCACAGTCCCCTCATACTTGTGTGTTTGTTCTCTTTTGGCGCTGACATTCGCTTTGCAATGGCCACCAAGAAAAATCACAGAAAACAATTTTGAGAAAAACCAAATAACACAACGGTTAACATAAGGATTAACGCAACGTAAAGACTTGCACTGCATTGCGCACCCCCTCTGTTCCAAAATGTGGCCACTTGGCGCGTCGCAGTAGCATCGGACGTCGACGCCGACGACTGAGAACCAGGAAACAGCAACAAAGTGCACGCATTACGTCGCGTGACGTTAGGCTTACGTTACGTAGAAGTAGTGCTGCAGTTGTCGCAAAGCGAACACCAACAGCATAAGTAACACAATCACAATAACAGCAACAACAGCAATAATAATACACCGACGTATTCTGGATCTGGACAACATATCCGCTTCCGCGTTGCCGCTAAAAGCTTAAAGCTTTAAGAACAGCATACACACAACGAGTATTACAACAACAGCAACAGTAAAAGCGACGTCACAGTGGAGCAAAAGCAAACAGGTAAGCACTGAATTTGATTTTGTTATGCTTTTAAATTAGTGCAAGTAATTTTATTTGGCTCGATGTTCTTTTGTGGCACATTTTAAGCCATTGATTTGTGCCACATAATTATCAGCAATAATATATTTAGTTATTTTGTTGTTTTTAAGCCATTTAGTTGAACACGTTCCACTAGTATTTTTGTGACCTTCTCTGTGTTGTACACATATGTTTAATATATAATATCACACCAAAGTTGAAACATAAATCTGCGTTTTTCACCCATCCGCCAAGTTAATAAATGTTAACGCTAATCTTCATATTTTGAATTGTATGCGTTTTATTTTTGTTTCTGTTGCTGTTTTATGTTTCTGTCATGTTCTGACATTCTGTACTCAACAACACGAAATTTCAACAAATTTACAACGTTTTTTCGGGGGCAACCAATTATAATTCTCCCGTCCAGATAAATGCACACGTTGTTCTTTTAATCACTTAACAGCACTACGGCGCCTATTTTTTATCTCGTCTATTTTTGGTTGTCGCATTTGTTGACAGAGAGAACAATAAATAATTAAAGCGAAAAAAACCGAAAATTTCGCCTATAAATAAATACAAACCAGCTGATTTAGGAAACTAGAAAAGAAATAACATTTTTGTCTGTATTAAAAATATTGCAATTATAATATTAGTAACAAATTAAGAAGGAAGCAATGGGAACTGAGATTTAGCAGAAAACAAATGCATTGTTTGATTTCAGTGTAATCAGCAAAAGTATTTTATAATTTATGAAAATTCCTAATTTGTTTGAGCAAATAGTTTAATAAATAAAATATATTTTTAATCTATATTATTTTAAATTAAATAATTTCTATAAAATGCATATCTGCTTATAGTTTCATGGATTATATATTTTATTGTTCAATTATTACAATTAAATAATTTCTATTGAATGTAAATTATGAATTATCTTATTAAAGCAGATAATATAAACGATAAAAATATAATTCAATTAAGAATTAAACATTCATATTATAATTTTTTTTTTTTTAATATTTGAATTTGAAATGTTGAACAGATTTTTTCGCTCTAGTTTCTGCATAGCTTTAAATGCCAAGCAACCACTGTGCCTCAACTAACTGTCTATAAGAAGAAGAAAGAACTTTAATTTGCATTAACCCGTTGCATCATAATCATTATTTAATTATTCTACAGGTAATTAAAAAATTTGTTGAACTGAATCGAAGGCAATAAATCGCTCAGCTCAAACTCAAAACTCAACTTGCCTCCTTTTTTTAAATTGCATTTGTTCTTCTTACTTAGTTTGGTTCGACGCTTCTCTTGTTGCATGCACTTTTTTCTATGGAAGTGTAACAAAAGCGGAGCGTTAAGCTCCAATTGGATTTGGCGCATATATTTTTCATTATTTTTGTTGCTGTTGGGTTTTTTCTTCTGCAACGTACCCGTCAGCGAAATCTTATCGCTGTTGTCGCCGCTGCAGAATATAGTGTTTATTTGTGCACAGCCTGCTGCTGCTGCCGCTGCCTCAGTCGGACGTCAACGTCGCTGCTGCAGCTGCTGAACGAATCGACGAACAGTTCCTGCTTCTGGTTTAGCTACGTACACAACGTACAAACACACAACGAAAAAAGCTCTAAAATCTCTTCTGGGCACACCTGATCGTGCCTCCCCCCCCCCCCCCCCCTGTCTGCACCCTTTACGTAGAGCAAAGATTTTCGTCAATAAATAGATGATATATATAAACATATACATATGTGTGTGCGTTTTATTTATTTAACATGTTCGACTCTCCAATTAGCGAAAAACGAAACAAATCGTAGAAATATGTCGACACACTCACACACACAAGTATGTTAAATAATGCAAAAAAAAAAAGCAGACATCTTTCCAGTTCAAGCAGCGATTTTTTTATGGATTTCTAGCTGTTTGTTATGTACAGAGAGCCGTTAACTTTCCTGGTTCTATCTGTCTGTCAGTCTGTCTGTTTGTATGTGTCTGTGGGGCAGCAAAAAGCCAAGCGTAAATACAATAAATTAAATTCACTTCCGCATTGCGCGCTCCACAAAACGACGTAACGGGTGAGTGTGTGTGGCAACGTAAGAGACACTGCGACGCGACGCTTTAACGTAAAAGCAGCAAGAGCGAAAAGTGTACGGAAGCAAAAGCAAAAGAGAGCGGCAACTACGACGTCGACGACGATCTGTCGGGTCAGCAGCATGGCAATTGGGGAAACAGACACACACAATCGAATGTATGCATGAGTATTTGTGTGATTGTGTGTCTGCATGCTAGAGCAAACAGGTATAAAAAGTGTTCATCGCAGCAGCAGGTAGAAGAAGAAGAAAGAGGCAAAGGCATCATCAGCAGCAGACTAATAAAAGAAAGAGGAAGAAAATGCCCAAGTAACAGGCATATAATACTGTAAAGTAATGCATTGTGTTTTGACTCTTGCTCTTTTGCTCTCTGCTCTCTTTTTAATAAAAGGGCTGCTCAATATATGTATGTATGTATGTTTGTGTATGTTTGTGTGTGTGTGTACATTGAGGCTGGGCTGCTGTCTCAGCGATCTTTCTGCTTCTTCGTCTGCTTCTGCTTCTCCTTGTTTTTATTTAGTACTCCACGATCTTTTTGAGTCACACTCGCCGCAAGTGCACTGAGAATGAGTCGCATTTGCCTTTTGCTTTTGCTGTTGCTGCTTCTTTTGTACTTTTTGTTATTTTATTTAATTTTTTTTTGTGCTTACGCCGATGACTTTTAGTTGTTTAAACTTGCATGCGGAAGTAACGCGCATAGCAATTGCATTTGCTGGCTGTGGCTTGTTGTTGTTGTTTCAGTTTTCTTACTGCGTGTTGTTATCGCTCACACAGAGCGCAGATGTAGCCATTGTTGTTATTGCTGTGTGCAGTGTGCTGTGCTGTGCTGTGCTGTGCTGTGCTATATTGATGTTTTGCAATGTCTACACACCCTTACACACGCACGTATTGTGTGAACATTACACAGCTTGGCAGCCACTTGTGTGCACCCAACAACAACAGTAACGACCCATTTTATAGTGCACAAAATCACACACTAACCTGAATTTTGCCATAAATGTTTTTAGCGGCATCACACAGCATCCCCCCCTCCCCACAACATATTATGTTGTTATTTTTGTTGTTGTTGCATCAAATTCGCAACTGAAGAAAGCATGTGTAGTAGTGTAGTTGTGTGTGTGTATGTGTGTGTGTGTGTGTGTAATCGTCGTCTATCTTTCAGCTCTGTTTGGTCGCTTGAATTTATCGTGCGAATTTCGCATAAAGCTTTGCTCACTTTTGCAGCTTATTGCTTATTGCCAACCATTAAACGGGCCATAAGGGTGCTATAATAATTCCAGAAATGTATATAAGAAAATACTTGATAGTTTATGGCAATTGTTAAGCAAAACAAACAACATTTATAGCAAAAAGTTGGAGTGATTCGAAAATGATTATCACTCAAATATGCAGCTACTAGTTGTCTGATAAAGAAAATGTAGTTTAAAAAAATAATCCATACAATTCTTTTGCACTTTTGTTATTTTTATGATGTGATAAATTTGTGATATGGTTGCTAACATTTTGCTAAAATAGTTTGATTACGCTCGATTACGATTCAGATGCTATAGCTTATCGAAGAGGAGCCTTCCCTTTGCCATTACCAATTACACAATGGCATCAATCACTTTTCACCATGAATCGATCATTTTCCCAGTCTCATAAATGCATTTCAGTTAAGAGTCGAGATTTGTTGCCATGGACCTGTGAAAGAGAGAGAGAGAAAAAGAGGGACAAGGCAAGAAAATGGTAAAAAAAAAAAATGTTACCTGTTGTGTGAATTATGTTACGAACGTAACGTGTTTCAAAATATAGGAAGTCTTGCTTGACTTATACCGCTGCCACCGACAACACAACAACTGCAACTACAACAACTAAACAACAACATCAACTAAATAGCTTTTGGGGTTCAGCTTGGTGTATCTTGGTGTAGCTGGCTTTAACGGTGCCTCGTTGTTGTTGTTGTTGCTGTTGCCTATTATCTAACTGAGCCAAAGAGAAAGAAAGAAACGAAACGTACACAAAAACGAGCCAAGAAACAGCCAACAACAGTGGACAAGAAGTAATGGTGCATGACTAGCAGAACACCCTGTAAGTTACTATGAATTTCAAATATGTTTTTTGCTGACTCCATTATCAGCATTCAAAATATATAATTTTTAAAATGTATTTTTCGCTTAAGCCATTTAGAAATCTATTTTTTGGGATTAGGAATAAATATAATAGGAAAACATGATCTGAATATTATATTATTATTTAAATAAATCGATCGCAAAGATAGTTTTGACCATGAATAAAATAGCGTTATTTCTATATCATAGATCATTTCAACCACTCTCTCTCTCTCTCTCTATATATATATATATATATATATATATATATATATATCTCCCAATCTGCCTGCCTGTTGCACATTTTTGCCTTAGTTCATTATACCCTTTCTAGCCATTTATTTTTGTGATGGGTACAAAAAAAGAGCACACCACAAACGAAGTTTTCTTTGGCGTGTTGCATTTTGCCATTTTCTTCTTGTTTGTCTGTGGCACATTTTTATTTTCCTTTAGTGGAGTATGTGGCACACATTGGAGCCACAAGCTGCAACGATCTAGCGGCAGGGGCTGTGGCAAGCGGGCACTGTGTGGCCAAGTGGCAAGAAGTGGAGTAGACTAGTGTTGTAAAAAAAAGAGTCGCTGCTGCTTTCGTTGTTGTTGTTGCTGTTGTCGATGCAACACAATTAGGTAATTTTCTTTCTATTCAGCTGGACAAATGAGGCGAGGGGTTGGTGGGTGCCAAAGGTGGGGAGTTGGGTAGGGGTAGGAGTAAGTTAGAGTCGCGTTGCGTGGTTAGACGTAACAGTTTTTCTTTTTTTTTTTGGGTGCAACACTCAAACTAAAAACTGATGGCGTAATGCCCAAAAAAAAAAAGGAAGTTGACTGTCGCCGAACTATCGCCTATGCATCTAACTCCCCTCTCTTTCGCTCACTCCCTCCCCTCTCCCTCTCTCTCTCTCTCTCTCTCTCTCTCTTTTTTTGGAGTGAATGCAACTAGTTTTGAGTGGCAGTTACATTTTCAAGTACCGTTCCAAGTCAGTCGGAAGAGGATCAGTCTCTGCCGCTGTTTTCATTTACGGCTCTCTTAATGCTTATCAGTTCAACTAACTGTTAAAACTCAAAACTACCTAAGCTGCAACTTACCTGTTGCAACAATGCAACACTCTATTCACTGTGCTCGGCCCAACTTGGTTGGTGGTCCTCCCTCACACACACGCACTAATTGTTTCAGCTTGAGTGGTGGCATGCTTGAGTGTGTGTGTGACCTCCTTATCGCAAATGCCCCGCGACCCGATCCGACCCCTGGCACGCCCCGCTCCGCCTACGCATACCCGTTGACCGCAACGAATTGAACAATGAATACGGCAAAAATGGTTGCAGTTTTTCGTTGGAAAAATCTTAAGTTGTGCTGTGCCCAGAGCGGAAGGAAGCGGGCGACTAAATACTTGAGTTTTTTTTTTTGTGGACAACAACAAAAAGATTCAAGTTGAGCTGAGCTCTCTGCCCTTGAGGCCCTGAATCCCTGAATACTCATCCGACCCGAACCCTCTTGATGCGAGCCGTGGGCGGTCCTTCAACAAAATGTTGCTTTCAAGAAATATAGGTAAATATATCAGTAGACAAGCGTCTCGACATAATTCTGATTTCAACAGGTCGGCAATATAAATCATTATTTATGATTTTAACATGATTTGCATACCCAAATTTATTATGACTGAGTTCAGCAACGAGAAACGTTTGCCAAAAATTCAAATTTGGGATTATAATCGCTTTATAAATGCAGCCAAAAAAAAACAATTGAGATTGCTCCAGACGAGGCAGCTCGACTTTGAGATACCCTAAACCAAATAACTTTTTAAATATGAAAGTGCAATTTTCTGCCGATATCAATTAAATTTTTGCAGATAATCAATACTTTGTATATCATTCTTCATATAACTTAACTTTAAAGTTAAACATTTTGTAACTATCGGAAATCGATAATTGCTAAGCAGGAAAGCTATCGATCAAATCAGATAAACTCTATATGCGCTGGGTAAACGTAAACTTTTATACTCAAATCTCAAACAATCTCAGTCAGATGTACGTGGCTAAATCGTCTCGTTAACTAATGCTGATCAAGAATATATATATATTTATATATATATATATATGTGTATATACGCGAGCTACATGCCTGTGCACACCTTTAGCATACCCTTTTTCTCTCAGCGTATAATTATTGTTATGCAATATTTTGATTAGCTTGCCAATAATTATTATTATCATAAGTTTTAAGCTATTTTTGAATTTTACGATTCGCACAGAAATGAGTAATTTTTGGGGACCGCTGCTACGTATCTATGGAAACTTTTTATTTTCTTCAAAAAAGCCTAAATGATTTTTACAATATTGCGCGTAAAATATATATTTATGTTTGTAGTTTTTTTGTAGTTGTTTTTTTTGTTTTTTGTTTTTTGGCAAATCGTTCATAAATCAATTTGATTTTGGCGCCCGATACCAATTGATAAGCATTACCCCACCTATCAGTGCACACACACATGTGCGAGTGTGTGTGTGTGCGTAATCGCAACAATGTGCGATAAGCAAGTCAAGTGGAAGAGCTGCAAAACGAACACGGAACGAATATTATTTGTGAAACAACAGAGATAGATAGACAGCGAGAGAAAAAGACAGAAAGTGTGTGATAGAGAGGGAGAGATAGAGTGGAGTGGGGGTGGGGGGAAGAGATGTGCTGCTTGCACCGGTAGGAGCACAGAGCTGCCATAGACGGTGTCGTAAAAGAAGAGAGTGCAGAGAGTGGGGAGCCGACAGAGGGAGTGGGGAAAGCACAACCGGAAATGACGCCAGTTGGCTATTTGTTCTACACTCGTGGTAGTCGAAGGGGCTGCAGAAGGGGCTCTCAGTGTGTGGGCTCGTTGAATGATACCAACTAATCAGAAACGGAATTATTTTATTTATTTTCATTTCGCTTTTGTTGTTGCTTTTGTTTTGATTTTGTTTTGGAATCTTCAATACCCATAACTCATGTGTATTTGTTTATGCAGCGCCCCATACGCAAACTTTAAATTATTTTTATTACTTTTAAATTGTTTATTTATAGATCGAAAAACCCAAAAAAAAGAATACGAAAAATCGAAATTGCGTACAAGCAATTCTTTTAATCATATCGCAGTACACAAGTGGAACTTGTATTATTTTGCTATTGGTCCGGCCAATTGTAGAGTTACACACAACACACAGATCTGGCAACACACACGCACACCCACACACACACGCACACACACGCACACGCACACTCACACACAGCCAGGAAGCAATCAAAAATATGACCACTTGACTATAAAAAAAAACTAGTGCACCTAATCATTTCAAATATCAGCATTCTCTGATCAATTTCATTAGGTTTCTTTCGTATGTAGGGTATTATGATTAAGTCGGGTAAATTTTTAGCTTGATTAAGGACAAAGAAACCCATAAATGACAAATATTCATACTTGATTACGTCACAACTCTGACTGATTAGCGCAAATATTTGACTACGACTTAGATAAGTTAAAGGCGTTAAGTTATTAACTATATATAAATTTGGCCAAAAAAAATAAAATAAAAAAGGCACAAAGAAAAGGAACGTATCGAAATGTTGCATATTGATAAGATATAACGGGTTTTAAAGGTTCAAGTTTTAAGTTTTATATATAGAATTTTAACTTTAATTTATATTTATAATGATTATATGGCTAATCAGCATGACAAGAAGAGTTTGAACCGTTGTCCATGTGTGTTTGCAAGGGCCGATCTCATGACTATTTAAGCTACAGACTTCAAATTTGAATATATTTGTAAATCGATTAAAATCGATTTCCGATTGCATTAATTATGAAGATATAGGGTACCAATTGATAAGAAAAAACACAGACTACTATATATACTATATAATATAACTACGACTAAAACTATAGCTACGACTACGACTAAAGCTATGACTGGAGCATCCCATACGTGATTAGCATTATAATAGGCATAATTTGTGAGTTTCGTTACTACCTATGAGAACTATATGCTATAGTGATACGAACTGGTTGGCTTCGACAGATAAGCTACCCCTTATCGACTCGACTAATGATACTGATCACAAATTTATTACCTACCACCCCAAGGGGGGGATCGCAGATGTCGTCATAAACTTAACGACAAAATGAATAGACCCCCATCCACCCTCTACCCGCCTACTCGTCCGGGGCATAAGAGTGACAGTCTCTAATCTCAGACTCGGACTGCTCTGCATGCCATGTCATACGTCATATGCGGATGCAGTTCTCGATTGCAGCTGTTTCTAGGCGGGCTGTGCAACTGGAACTGATTTGTTCGTTGCACTTACAACAGTTGTGGATGTTGTTATTATTATAATAATAATATTAGTGCATTTCCACATTTGTGTATAGCTGATAGCAGCACTTAAAAATAAATCAAAAGGCGACTATCTCCACACAGAGACAAAGAGAGAGGGAGAGAGAGAGAGAGTCCGAAAGAGAGAGAGTCCGAAAGAGACAAAGGAGTGTTAATAAAAATTAACAGTTAAAGTCGAGTGCCTGCATTAAATGCACAAACAACCACAATAATCATAATAATAATAATGATGATAATTACATGAAGAGGGAGAGAGAAAGAGAGAGGGAGAGAGAGGAGAAATGGGGCTTGCAAATGATAAGCAGCGAATAATGCCTATGGGGGGACAATGGCAAAAGTGTGCAACTTATGTCCAAAGTGGAATGCCAGAACGTGGCCAACAAACAGCAGCAGCTAATGAGATAGACAAGCACAAGCACAGCACAACAAACAAACGCAAGTCGCAAGTGGCAGCAACTATTGTGAACGTCTCTAATAGAGAGTCATCTTCAGCCCAGCCCAGCTCAGCTCAGCTTAGGCCAACTCTTCAGCTTGTCTCCTGCCTGCCTGCCTGCATCTTTGCAGCATTTGGCTAAGTTGAAGTTTTTTTTTTTGCCGCAGCGCCTGCAGCCACGTGTCGTTTGTCTCATTTGGCATTTGCTAATTATGAATTTGGCGACAATAGGAAACAGTCTTCTTCGTCGGCATCTTTTTCTACGTCTTCTTGTTCATCATCTTGTAGACAAGCCTTTTTTGCATTTGCGCTCCTTAACCACATTTTTGCTACGTGATGTTCGTGTCAATTTTGTTGTTTGTTTTAATTTGTGTTTGCTTTACTTGGAAATTATAATATAATCTGTGTGTCGCCTCAGCTGCACTCAACAAAACAAACATATCCATCTATATATATATACATATATGTATGTTATATATGTACATCTGTTTCTTGGAATGTAAGGAGAAGTATGTTGTACAGAATAAGAATTACTCCATTATTAGTTAGAGAAGATTTATTGCTTAAAGTACGATTTTTCAAGTAGAAAAAGATATATCTATTAAAAATATGCGTAGTATAACAATTACCTAATTATTAGTTCAAAATAGATTTCTTTTAATTTTAGCTAAACGAATATTTTTTTTATATAATTAATATATATATATATATATATATTTGTTAAATATGTGTAAAATACTAATTGATCAATTTTAGTTTAAAAATTCTGAAGGAATATTTATAAAAAACCATTTGCTAAATGCAACTGAAAGCAACATTTTTTTTTGCTGAGTGTACGTCATAAGTTCTCATCCACATTTCCACGTTTCCCCATCCGTATCAACGCACCCCGCAACCCTTCTCCGTACCCGGACTCGTTGTGTCTACGTTTGAGCTTCTTGGCAATTGACTCGGGGCTATTGTTGTTGTAGCTGTTGCTGTTGTTGTTGTTGTTGCTTTTGTTATATATATCATTTGACACTTGGAATTGATGTTGCGGCATTCGCTTGAATTTTGTACTTATGACAAATGTCATCAAAATGTAGAAATTTTAGAACTAACACCACACCCCCCCCCCACCCCAAATTTGTTGGCAAATAATAATAATGACTAGACTGAACACTAACACTAACAATACCTACAGCTATTGTTACGTGTGTGTGTGTGTGTATGTATGAGTGTGTGTGTGTGTGAATCAGTTAGTCTTTCCAATTTATATTGTGAGCAGCACTTGAGAATTGCAATTCAGACCGAAAAGTAAGCATTTTTATGAAATTAAAATAAATTATTAAATATATTTGATAAACTTTGGTTGAAATTCATAATTTTTTTTCTAAATACTAACATTTTTTTGTGAGGTTAAATTAACGGAAACACAAAAGCCACAAATTACATCGGAAACATTGTGCTGGGAAAAAACATAAATAATTAAGAACGTTTTATTAACTGAATAAAAAGTTCTTCATTATTTATATATTTTTTCCCAGCTATATAACTCGGTACTTCCAGGTACAATTTTAACACCCAGAGATGTTAAAAAAAAAAACGAACTATGATTGATAATATGGATGACATAAGACGCTGTAGTTTTAGTAAAGTTTTGAATTCAATCAGTTGCTGCAGAACATAGATCTTTGTTAAAGATAATATTTGAAAATTTGAGGAAGATTGTTCAGCCTTTCAAACCCATATTTTCTACAAATCGATTACTTCCGAAAACTGTGAATTTGAAGAAATGAGCATCTTTGATGAAGATAAGGAAGTGATTACTTCCAAAAAGAAGAGATGATTATCCAGAATGAGAGACGAGGCATTATAAGCTTTTGTGGAGCCTACAACAAATATTTAAAAGTCAACTTCAACATCAGCAAGTATCTATTTTTGAGTAATCGATCACATGTTGCAACCTTGCCACCCTTTTTCACCTGGAATCAAAATGTGTACTAAAATTTGATAACATCTTGCAACTGCAATCATTCAATTTTAACTTCAAAGATCTCTCAATATGTTGATCTGAGGTGTTGTAAGACATTATCGTTTGTATCAACCACTCCCCCGCCCCCCTCCCTCCACAGACCCCCTTATCGTTTGGCATTGGGTATGTGGAGCATAAGCGGTGCTGTTTTACGACAAGTTATTCGATGTACTTGTAATGATTGTGTTTCCATTTAATCAATAATTCATGTCTAACGCTTATCGCATGTCAAGACAATGTGCGCTAATTTACTTCCCCTTGATTGTGATATCTTTGCATGTATATGTACATATATATGTATATATATATATATATTAACTATAGCATGTGTACTATAAAACATGTGTTTTTATTGTGTTTTTTTGTTTGTTCTTTTGTAATTCTTGAAATTTTCTGCAACTGCTGCTGGCATAACAAAAATATTCGCATCTTCAAGAATTTTTCAGTTGCCTTGTTTTTGTTGCTGCTTTAACTGATTCAACTTCCTTTTCGCATTATGTGAGGAAGTGACTCGATCCAATTATTTGAATTCGGTTTCTTTGTACGAAATACAAATGAAACGATTGCTGTTAATCTAGCCAGAACACAAAAGAGAGAAGGCAAAAAAAAAACCTGTGCTGCAATATAGAATCTCAAACTCATCTATATACCCTAACCGTAAGCTCAAGCATAACTAACTGCCCCACACACAAACACACTCGCACACACTCCGCCCACAGCAGTTGACTCCTCTATATAGTCGGCAGGCAGCTTGCATGACTTGATTGTGATGATTATAGATGTCGTTGTTGTTTCGGTTCCACGTCGCCGTCTCTCTGCCTTTTTGTACATCCGCTTCCGCATTTATTAAGTGTCTTTCCAGCGACGCTCGCTCGGCTTAGAACGTTTTTACAATTCAGGTTTTCAAGCCAGAGCCCAGTCAGATAGTCAGCCCGGTCAGTCAGTCAGATAGCCAACTATATTTGCGGCTTGTTGCTATTTATTTAGCTTCTTTTTTTTCCGATTTTTCTTTTTTTTCCATTTTTTGCATACCCTTTAATCATTAATAGCGGTAATAAAGGGTGTCATTAAGCTGTATAAGCAAAATGGATTATAGATTATGACTTTGTTGGACTCTATAAAATATGTATATATACAAATATACATATATAAATATACATATAAATATATATAGCGTGCAACTTTTTATTTTTCGGGCGCTGATTTCAATTTGCAAATTAGTTTGCAGATTTTTCTTTAAGATAATATATGAAAGTTGCGGAAGCATCTTTTGGCAGAAGATAAGATTTTAGTTTGGACGATACTTCAAATTGCAGTACTTAAGAGAAAGTAATATAACTGATAAAGATATCTTTATTAACAGGGTAGACTATATACAACTCTAGACTTTCTGGGTCTTTTAAAATAAATGAAATCTTTGAGTTGTTGTCTGTTTTGCTTTTACAGGATATCCATCAGGCTGGCAGACTCAACTAGCGGGCACTTGCCTGGGTTTATGCTTGTTCTTCTTGTTGTATTTTTTTGCTGTTGTTTCGAGAGCTTTTTGCATTGCTCTCTGTAATTAAGATGCGAGGCGCGATCGTCGTCGACGACGACGACCAAAACGAGCAGCGATCAGTGATCAAGCCAAAGTTCTTGCCACGTTCGACTGGCCAGCAGAATACACATATATATACACATATATATATATATATATATATATATGTGAGGGGGAGGTGGGGGGAATGGTATATTGGTTAGCTCAGACTCCATGCATGCCTAGATGTGAGCAATGTGTGTGTTGCTTGATTACTAGCGCAAATACTAACTACCGGTTTAGCAGATACAGAACCAGATATAGATAGCTTGGTTAGCTTGCTCTTGACTCTCGGATTGGCATGACTTGGTTTTGGTTTGGATCGTTTTGACTTGGCTCGGTTTGGCGCTTGGCTTGGGTTGGCTTGGCTTGGCTTGGCTTGGCTTGACTAGGTCTGGCTGCTCTGCTGCGAGCACATCCGTGCTGTGTGCTTTGATCTAATTGCCCATTTGCGGCGCTACAGGAAGCTGACTTGCTTGTCAAGACCAATTGGTGTTGTGGCTGCCACCACACATCCATGAAGAGAGTGAAGCAAATTGGTTTTTCTTGATCGGCAGCAGGAAGTCCACTCAAAAAAAAAACTGAAAAGAACATTGCTGGTATCTGCGAGGGTGGGGGGCGAGGTAGATAGTTGGGGTATCTGTTAGTCTGTATCTGTGGCGTATCTATGAGTTACTCTTGTTATCTTATCTGCGCATATTTGTTATAAACTTACTGAAAAACGAAAACTCAAGCAAATCGTAAACATTTCGTAATACATATGAGCATTATAGTGGAAGTGTGGCCTACACACACACGCACACACACATGGCAACAACGGAACATGTTGTATCGGGGTCTCTTGTCTATATCTTTGTACGCTATCAAAGCGTCGACAGACAACAAGTAATCCTAGTTTACAAATATCATCACTAGCACCTTGTAAACACACACACACACAGGTAATGTAGGGTTGTGTGTGTGTGCGGCAAGTGTGGTGTTTTTTTTTCGCTTATCAAAAATCTGTTTGATGGTCTAGGTTCAGGGGCGTGTTTTTTTTTATTACATATATATTTTCTTCCCCTGATTAGGCATTTTATCGTCGTATAGTAAAAATAGTTTGCAATTGTAAAGAACTTGACGGAAATACCCTCGAATCCTAGAGTCTTAGTAAGATTTGGTAAAATTTATCATTTAATAACACAATTTTCAACAATTTATTTATTTTTATCGTTTATCTTTATGTTGGCACATTTTTAGATAAAATCGTATCAGATTCATATAGCTAGGTCATAAAAATCTCTTGTGGCGACAAACTCTCCACAATTGATTATTTATACAAAAATCTTTTTCGATTTTCAAGCATTTTTTTTTTTAGGTTTTTTTAGGTTTGATATTCAAAAGTTTTTTCTTAGTAACTTTTTGGTTGTCAG
The DNA here is from genome assembly GCA_035044325.1 of Drosophila nr. medialis 2 BK-2023a. NCBI lineage: Eukaryota > Metazoa > Arthropoda > Insecta > Diptera > Drosophilidae > Drosophila > Drosophila nr. medialis 2 BK-2023a. Next base: position 2,888,395 of record JAWNMH010000394.1, read on the forward strand.
AATAAGAAATTCTAAATTTATTTGTTTTTATTGGATTGGATATTTCCACCAGCTGCTTGATATCATAATTTGCTAACGAATTTCTGTCAATTGTTGTTTTTTTTTTTTAATTTCGCAGAATATTTACCCAATTGGTCCTGCTTGCGTTGAGTATTCAGCCATTTATGTCAGCTGTGTCAGCTTCCAAACACGGAAGCAATGCTTATAAGCAAACTCGGCTCAATTGAATCGCACTGACCTGAACCTTAACCCGACCCCCAACACACACACACACACACACACACACACACACACACTTTGTTTACGATGCTTGCCAGCTTGCCTTATTAAGTTAGACTAGACTGGGCTGTTGTAAGGCAGGGGGAGGGATAGAGTGTAAGGGAGCGGGAAGTTGTTTCCAACAAGAAGAGCAAGTGCGAGAAAATCGCACAAAACTTGGAAACAAACAGTTGCCACTAATTGAATGTAATGGGCACAAATGATGCGGTTTGCCAAAGACCCCCGCTTGCTCTCCACCAAAGCAACGCAAGAGAACCATCACTAGACTCGTCGTTGTTGTTGTTATTGTTGTTGTTTTTTGTTGTCTGTTGTACGTTGCACATAGTATAATATTTACGCGTGGCAATCGAGTACAATTTTTTAAACTCTTCTCCCCTCTCAAAAGCGTTTGATGAACTCATCCAGCATCGCATGGAAAATATACTGATTACTGAGCTTGGCTTTTGGTTGAGAGTGGGGAGCGAGGAGAGGGTCAGATAGGCAGTTAGGTAGCTACCGTTGATGATGATGATGATGATGATGATGATGATGATGGTGATGATGATGATGATGATCAGATCTCGACTGCTTTTATTATAGTAAAGCTGTTGTTGTTGTTGTTGATCAACATCATCATCATCTTGAAATTCAGACAGCTTTGGTTTGCATATTAAAATATACGAAAAGGTTATCGAACGTTTGATATCATTAAGCATTTGTATTCAGCTTTCTGTTGTCTGTTGTCTGTTGATCTTCGTTTTCTTCTTCCTCTTCATCACCATCTTCTCTCTGTATCTGTATCTCTCTGGCTCCATCTCTATCTCTGGCACATATCATTAGAGACACCACAAACCCCCACACATAATAAAAAACTAAAAAGACAATAGCAACAACAACAAGAACAAGAACAACGATATAAAAGACATGCGCAAAGCATAAAGATGAACAATGAGGCAGCAGAAAGTCAAAAAAAAAATAATAAAGAGCGCTTCAAGCTAAAAAAAAAACAAAAAGAAGAAAACAATCTCTCCAGCCAAACTACAGCTCCACATTAGAACAAACATGCACGTAACGCCTAGACACATACAAAAAAACAGCAACACGACTTCAAACAAAGAAAAATGAACATCATAAAAAGATTTTATATATGGAGTTTTTTTTTTTGAGTTTTTTTTTGGGTTTTTGGTTTTGCTTGAGGTCACCGTAAAAAACACACATAAATTTCGGTTTGCTCCCGATCCGATCTTGTCGCGTGATCAACTAATGACCCACAACTAAAGTGTTAGCTGGTTGCAGCCCCAGCAACAGATCAGATCAGATCATCAGATGATTATTGCGCACCCCAAAAAAAATACCCCAACAATCACTTTGATGTACCTGACTTGCCAGATACCCTAAATGCATCTACAATATTCTGCATATTCTGTGTGTGTTTACCTCTTATTCATAATAAGATAAATGGTTTTTTTTTGAGAAAGTGGGAATTATGATAAGATTTGTGTTTGGTATTCAAGTGTCCAAAAATACTGATATTTCTTATCGATATTTATCGATTTTGTAATTTGGATAGAAAATCTAAATCTAAAATCTAAAACAAGTATCCAAATACTACATTTTGGGATCTTAATCCAAGAATTATCTAATCTGAGAGCTGGAAATCGATGTTTCTGGATTATTGGAATATCTAAAAACTAATAGCTCGAAAAACAAACAAACAAAACAAACAAACAAATATCTTTTATATTTATAGGCTTAACAACTCAAACTAGATCAATTTGTGCTTATCTTAATTACACTTCTCACACTATGCCCTTTTTACATACATCTTTAAAAAATCGAAACCCAAAAAAAAAAAAAAAACATTTTCCATAGAACAGCTTCAGCTGCGCCTCAAGGCGCAACCGATGATCTTTGTCTGTGTTTTTGGGCATCTGGTTTAGCTTGCTTTTGAGCTTTACCTTTACCGCCTTTCTTCTGCTGCTGCTGCTGCTGATGTTGCTTCAGCTGCTGCTGCTGCTTGTATTTCTTCTTCTTCTTGTTGTTAGCCTGCTGCTGGCTTTTTGTTGTGTTAGTCGCAAGTGCGTAACGATGATTGATTTGCTGCTTGCTTAAAGAGCATTGGGCTTTGCTCGCTTGGATGATCGGCCCGTCAGTCAGTCAGTCAGTGAGTCAGTTTGACCGAAAGTCAGTCTTGTGTCTTGTGAGGCTTGTGTGCTCCACAAAAAAAGTGCCTACGGCGCTTAAAGCAAACAAATAACATAAAAAACAACAATCACAATAGCAAAAGTGACGATCTAGACAGAAATTGAACCGTAGACCGTTTGGGGGCTGCTTCTTCTTGTTGTTGCTGCTGTTATTGTTGTTGTTGTTGTTGCTGTTGCGAACGCGCGAAGAAGAACCCGGAATTGGCGTCTTTTTCATTTTTCTGGTATTTGTGTATGTGTGTGTGTGTGTGTGTGTGTGTTTCTCTATATACACAACACAATATATGGTTTATATGCTCAGCAATGGCAATACGCTCACGCGCTTGTTATGCACGATCAGCTCAATGCCTATTCGTATATGTAACAATATATATATATATAGATATATATATTTCTGTACATGTATTTAGCTGGTTAAGATCGAGCGCTTTTTTTTTACTGGGTTGGGTGCTAGGGGAGGGGAGTTACTACTACGTGTGCCTTTTGTAGTTGTTGTTTTTTTTTTTTAAATATATGCTTGGCATATGTATATTCTGTATATTTTTTGTATTTTGTTTTTATCTTTTGCTTTTCTTCTTCTGTTGAGCAGTTATAAAGCAAAGCAGGTCGTTGACTTGGTTTTGAATTTTGTTGTGCTTATTAATTGAGTATTTGATATGCCGGAATATGTCGAACGATCTAACCAAAACTACATTAAGAGACACCATAATACAGTAGTCGCATAGTAATTGGAATTTAATATTGTTAGTGTGAACTGCTAAGTATCTAAAATGTTTATTTGTGAAATCATTTGTTGTTTGTGCTCATCAGAATTTGAATTTTTGTTTTCGAAATATATATATATATATGAACAATTCTTGAGTAAATTTTTATTTCTTTTGAAAATGATATTTCTGATTTAAGAAAGTATCTTAGAATACCGTAAGAAAAAGATAAACTATTGTTTGCCTAATTTAAAGTATTATACCGAAAGATTTGAATTATCGAGCAATTATTGTATTCGATATCTTCGCAGTGATTTACGTTTATTATTTCCTTTTGTTACCGTACGCTCTTCGAATTTCATGTTGGGTATATAAAACAAAGCCACTATATAAGACATTTTAAGGGTTGTTTTTTAGATGCTGTGCGAGGGCACTTGAGAATTGTGTCTGGGCAGATGATAAAAAAGAAGACCTCATAAAAGAGATCAAATGTCAACTGTTGGCAAACTGCCAACTGTGGCACCATATTGCTGTTGTTGTTTCTTTTAGTGTTCGTTTCGTGCTCATCCTGCGGGTTTCCAAGAAGTACATCTACATCTACAAAGATGTAAGTGCATCCGCAGGTACGCATTTCCTTATTCCCATCCGTTTGCCTCGACAACTACGACGACTACCTGCTTGTTGCTACTTCATTAACAGCAGCCTCCTCAGGCAGCTGAGAGCGAAGGAGAGAGCAAACAACATTGATCTCGGCTCTTTTGCCGTCTCACTCGCTCACTCACCCTGAGTAGTGCATCCCATGAGCCGAGCCGAGCCGAGCAGAGCAGAGAGAGGAGGCCGTTAATCTTAATGCGCCGTGGCGGCTGTCGCTTCTGCCTTTTTATGTTATCAGATTTTTCTTATTCCCATCGTTGTTCTAGTGCGCAGCAGCAGCAGCAGCCACTTGATGCACACACACACCGGGTGGTTGTCACGGGAGGAGAGGGAATTGAATATGGGGAGGGGGAGGGGGGGGACCCCTGTCGGTTAGGATGTGCCTACGGAAATTACTCATTAACTCTCCGCAAAGCAAATGCTGCGATTGCACTTTTAGTGAATCATTGCGAGACAAATGTAATGAAAAAAATAAATAAAATAAAATCCAATTGTCAGTCGCAATGATGTATCAAATGTCTGTCGAGTGTCGTCTTATATATATATGCATGTAGAAACAGGTCCTGAGTAGGACTAACAAAGTGCTTACAAAGTTATTGTGAACTTGACAGAGATCGAGAGTGTTGTTCACATTGTGATTACAAGTGATAAGCAGCAGTTGGCAAAAAAAAGAGTACTTGGTTTATTACCTGTTGATTTACTACTGATTTCTTAGGTTGCATACACTTATTGTTTAGTTGGAAGCTTCATTAATTAAGTTTCTTGTTTTATTATTAATATTTATTGATTTATTAAGTTGAATAAACTTACTGTTAAGTTGTTAGCTTCATTCATTAAGTTTATTAAATCACTTAGTGCTTCAACAACTGATCAGTAAATATATATGCAAATTTAAGTTTTCGATTATTTCCCTTACTGTTTAAATTCTCTAATTATATAGACAGTTTTAGTTTCCTGTTCTTAAAAAATTGAAACATTAAATTGTATTTTGCTCTTGCATTTGTGAAATCGTACTTCTCAAAACAACAAATAGAAAATGGCTTATTGCAGCACATGATTAATCGATATGGTATATTGACAGCGTAGTTTCTAATGTATACAGGATGCCCCCTGCCTGATTTTCCATTGGCCATTTCCCATATTTCTAGTGTGGCATTTCCGATCCCACGCCCAGGCCTAGCAGCCTAGCGCCTCCCCCCCTGCCCTCTGCTCCATCGTCACTGTCTGTTCGCTAAAAGCGGAAATCTCTGCACAAGCAAAAAAAAATTCTTTCTGCACACAAACACAGACACGCATTCCTTTCTCTCTCTCTTCGCCCCCCTGCTTTGCTCACTCTTCGCTCTCGCTCTTGCTCTCTACTCGCTGCAGTTTTCTACAAGTTTTTACCTTTTTCTTATTTGCTGTCTTCGCTGCTGCTTCGGTTGTTGTTGTTTTGTGATCTCTGCTGCTGCTGGCATTTTTCTAAACTGATCGTTTTATAATTTTCGTTTGTAATTTCCGTTGAAACCGGTTCGCCATCATCCGCATACCTAACTACCTGTGCCTGTTCCCTGTCTTTGTCCCCCTCCACCCCCTATCCTGCTTTGCTCTGCCTGTTTTGTGTTCGTTCGCCAAGCCGCGCCTCCTTCGCTGCTGTCATCTTCTCTCGCTGAGATTTAGAATACACACATACGCGTATGCATTTGTTTGTGTGTGTGTGTGTGTGTGTATTTTTATTCTTATTCTTTTTGTATTGCGTGTGCGTCGCCTTTTTTTTGTGTTCTGCTTTTTGGCTTTTTTCACTTTGTTGTTGTTGTTGGGCTGATGATGAACATTCATTTGTCATTTTACTACGTGCCACCGACTGTTTGAATGTTTATTTGTTTGTTTGTTGTTGCCTGCGTGCTTGCTGCCTGCTTGCCTGTCTTTCTGTGTAGAGTAAAATATATATATGAATTTATTTCAGTAAAATTCAACCATATGTTGTTGCGGCAACCGAAATAACACGTAGGATCGTATATATATATATATATATATATGTATGCGTGCTTGTATATATGTATATTAATACAATCAGCAGAGGGCAGCAGCACCTCTGAAAGAAAACAAATAGACCCCCTCTAAGTAAAAGCCTTGTACACAATAACACAAACACACATGCACATATATACATAGATACAAATATACATATATATATATATATATATACAAATAAACATGTGTACATCCCACAGTGCGGCAAATGATGATCGCCATCATCATCATCATTATCATCTTGCTGTTGTTGTTATTATTGTGCGTCTGTCTTCTCCTACTTCTTGCTCAACACCAACAACAACACACATGCAAGCAAGCAAGAAATATTTATTGCTCTCACTCGCTTGCTTGCTCGCACTGATTCGGCATCTCTCTCGCTCGCTCATACGCATTTGTAAGTAAATTTCTTTCGCTCACTTGTTGAAATGCTTCCCGGAGAATGAGGAAGTTTCTGCCTGTTGCTGTTGTTCGCTGTGCTGCTGTGTGAGAGAGCGAGAGATGAGTTCAATTTGTTTGTGTATGCGTGCGTGTGTTGTATGCCTTTCATATGGCTACGACTGGGATACAGGGTGCTGCTTCTTTGAAAATTGCCTTGCTTTGCTCTCTTTACCCACTGGCGGATTTATTAGTCGTCGTCGTCGTCATCGTCTCTTTCTCCACTGCTGCTGCTGCTTTTGCTTTGGAAACGGGTTTTGTGTATGGAATGTGCACTTCCGTTTAATGTTGTTGTTGTTGCTGCTGCTGCTGGCAGTGATATGGCAAGGCAAGCCCAAAAGTCTGAGTGGGGGCAATTTGGGTACGGCTTTCAAAGTTTCCCCTTCGACACTGCACACCCCCATCTGAAGCGGCATCAATACATTCGTTTATGTTGAAATCTTACAGCGACTGATCAAAGATATGTGCAAGTGTGTGTGTGCTGGGCTCCCATGTGTTGTCGATTTGTATATATACACACACACACACATGCAACATACACATTGCTTGTCTGTGTTTGTGCTTTGTACACATCCGGAATAGTAGCACAAGCATCGACGTTGCCGCCGACGCCGACGCATGTATTTATGGCCATTACCATATTGAGAAATTTTCAATTAAAAAAGCTCATACGGAATTTGAAATTGGGTATCGATGCTGCCCATTGTGTTATCGACTTGTGTGTGTGTGATTTTTTTGATGCTGCGTTGTCATCGTAATCGGAACGATGAAACGTAATGGAAACAGACGGAACACGGTTCGCGCGTAGCGTATGATTTTATTCGTTCTATGCTGATCGTTTCACCGGCGGGGGTGTTTTGTGTGAGTGAGCGCGGAAAGAGAATGAGAACCAGAGCAAATGCCGACAGGCGTGCAGGCGACTGTATGTGAGTGTGCTATGTGCTATGTATGGGTATTGAAGCTGACTCATGCTTTGCGCGCTTCTGCTCTCTTCTCTCTCCCTCTTTCGTATGCGTCGCCTGCGGAGAATATTTGTTTATGAAGAAATCAGATTTGCCTGGAATGCGAATGTTGTCTGTCTGACCGGTAACCAATCGCTCGCTCTCTCTCCCCCCTTTCTCTGTCGCTCGTTCGCTCTCTCTTGCTGCTTAATAGGTTTACTTGATTGGAATTAAATTCTTTAGATTTATTGATATTTTTATTATTTAATGATTTTTCAAGTACATTTCAATATATATAAATTATCCAAAAAGAACTTGGACTAATGTTAAGAAATTCTTTTTTCTTTTGCAGGTTAAGGACAATCTTTGTGGCTTTCGAAACAGACTCGATTCAAATAGAAATAATTTGCTGTGCGGTTTGTGCATGTATGCAAAATGAAAATGCTTCCAGTACAGCTATCACTGAATCCGCTCAATCCCATCTGGAGCGATGTCATTTGGCGCTGCCCCCCGCCTCCTTCCAGCCAATTGGCCGAACTGAAGACACAGCTGCCACCCTCGCTGCCATCCGATCCGCGTCTGTGGAGCCGTGACGATGTCCTCGTCTTTCTGCGCTTCTGTGTGCGGGAATTCGATTTGCCCAAACTCGATTTTGATCTCTTCCAGATGAATGGGAAAGCGTTGTGTTTGCTGACACGCGCCGATTTCGGGCATCGATGTCCCGGCGCCGGCGATGTGCTGCACAATGTGCTTCAAATGCTGATCATCGAATCGCACATGATGCAATGGCATCTGCCCAACAGCCCCGTCACGCCCACCGGCCGCTATCCGCTGTCGCCGCACAGCCACCCCCCGACGCCCACATGGCCGCCAATGAACGTGCCCCAGCTGCTCGATGGCAACAATAGCGGTGGCAGCAACAGCAGCGCCGGCAGCATCAACAGCAGCAACCTCAGCAGCAATCCCTTCCACAGCACCAGCTCCGCAGCAGCAGCAGCCGCCCACATGGCTGCCCATCATTTTATGGCGCCCAATTCGGTGACGCTGAGTCCGCCCCCATCTGTCGACTCCCAGGCGAGCAGTCCGCCTCAGCAGGGCGCCAACTATCAGAATGGATCAACAACAGCAACAACAGTGGCTGCAACAGCAATAACAATTGCTGGCAGCACAACAGGTGCTGCAGCAACAGTTGGTGGCGTGCAGCCAATGAAGGGCATCAGCAGCGCCAGCAGCAATCACAGCGATTCCGATGATGAATACTCCGAGCCCAATAATCACAGCAGCAGCAACAGCAACAACAATTGCAACATCAACAACAACAGCAATAATTGCAACAAATTGAGCGCATTGCCGCCGGCGCCGCTCTCCTCCTACGGCTCCGCCAGTCCGCCGGGCACGCCCATTCACAAGGATCTGAAGCCCACCTGGACGCAACAGATGACCAACAGTTTCGTCAACTCCTGGTCACAACAGCAACAACAGCAGCAGCAACAACAACAACAACAACAGCAGCAGCAGCAGCAGCAACAACAACAACAACCACAGAAACTAACGTTGGATAATACGGGCGTAGGCATACCGCCGGGAGGTGGCTCCATATCGGCCCCGACGACGCCCAGCTATATGTATAAGGCCAAGCGGGAATTCTTTCCAGAGAATTCCGAGCCAAACACAAGTGAGTTGAGATTTAAATCTAACGATTGTTGGCTAAAACAGAATTATCGATGCGTAAAAATCGATAGTATAATATACATATATAGTTCTTGAAGAATAGGATTTGTGTATGGTGCAAAATAAAATGATTTTCGATTCCCTAAAGAATCAATTCGTGGCTCATTTACTTAAATGAGAAGTTATCGATATATATATATATATGTATATCGATAGTATGATATATGAATAGTTTTTATCTAGTAGAAGACAATTTAATCAAAATAATATATACGTTTCGAAAAGAGAATCATTTTCGATTCCTTACACAAATTTCCTTTCGATAAGCTATCGATAAATTGATTAAATGCTTTATGTATAAATAATATTTGCATTCAAGCTATATAAAAAATATAATATCTGAATAATAGATACTAGAATCATTTTCAAGTCCTCAACGGAAGTTGCTTCCGATAACAAAGAATTCCAGTAGAAGGGAGATGCATTTCTGTTTCAACTGTTTCTGATTGCAACACATTCGTCATTCTTCAATGTTTCACTTAACTTCCAACTGTTCCACTTAATCTGCAACACTAATCGATAAATATGTATCAATCAGTAAAAGAGTGATCAGCTTATCGATAAATAGCGATAATTCATTTTGCTGGCAATTTGTAGATAAATAATTATTATTAGTAAAATGCCAAAACTAATCTGTAATTCTTTGCCAGATGGCCGCCTGCTGTGGGACTTTCTGCAACAGTTGCTCAACGATCGCAACCAGAAGTATAGCGATTTGATAGCATGGAAATGTCGCGATACTGGCGTCTTTAAGATTGTCGATCCCGCCGGCTTGGCCAAATTGTGGGGCATCCAGAAGAATCATCTGTCGATGAACTATGACAAAATGTCGCGCGCCCTGCGCTACTATTATCGTGTGAACATCTTGCGCAAGGTGCAAGGCGAGCGGCATTGCTACCAGTTTCTGCGCAATCCCACCGAGCTGAAGAACATTAAGAATATATCGCTGCTGCGCCAGACGACGCCACAGCCTGGTGCCGGCGGAGCAGGAGGAGGAGGGGGAGTTGGTGGAGCGGGTGCAGCAGGAGCAGCAGCAGCTGTCAATCAACAGGCGCCAGGATCTCCAGCAGCTGTTGGCAATTGGACGCAACAGCAGCAGCAGCAGCAGCAACAATCACAACAACAGCATCAGCAACAGCAGCAGCAGCAACAGCAACAATTGCAATTGTCGCCACAACGTCCTGCCTCACGGAATGCGGCGGCGCCACCGATGAGTTTACCAACGGCAGCAGCTGTGGCAGCAGCGGCTGCAGCTGCCGCATACGGACCACAGCCACCGTCGCCGCTATTCATGCAAGCCTTCCACTATCTGTCCGCGAATGCGGCCGCAGTTGCCGCAGCAGCGGCACCGCCTCCAAATTCACCTGCCACAGCAGCAGCAGCTGCGTCGTCTGTGGACAAATTTCAATTTCATCCGCTGAAGCTGGAGAATGGCGACAACGGTGCCATGGCTGAGGATCTGAAGCCCACCGATCTGAGTGTGAGCAGCAAAGCAACAACATCATCAACAACAACAACAATAGCAACAGGCAACAGCAACGAGGATTGTTATCCGTAAGTTGCGCTTGGACAAACGGCAAACCAAAGCAACCAATTTCCTAATCTGCCAACTCTTTGCAGGCTCATACGGAATGCGGACGGTCTAACGACCATCAAGCTGATACGCTACCAGGAGCAGCAGCAGGCGGCCTCAGCAGACAACCAGCAAACAGTGGAATCAACGCCCGAGCAGAGCAACGGCAGCAGCAATGCATCCTCACCCAAACCAATGGATGCACTCGATCAGCAGCAGCAGCAGCAACAGCAGCAGCAGCAACCACATCCTGTGCCGATGGACAGCGACTGCAATGGCAGCGAAGAGTCGGCATTTAGTCGGCACATGCATCAGTAGTAGTCTGCAATTGGCCAACAACATAACAACAACACACACCTCAACACACACACCCAACACAGACACATACTCATTATGACAATCATCCCACAACTTTACCTGAGCAATCAATGCAGCTGCCAACAAAATGGGACCAGCAAAACAGCAAATAGCATTCAATACACACATACATTCACACACACACACACACACACACACACACACACCTCCTGTTTGTAAATACCATAAATACACAATTAGCAAATAGTTTTTGACTGTCATTTCAAAAAATGTGTGCAACATGCAACAATTTTAATTTAAACATACAAATAAATAGTAAACAATTATGTCATATATATATATATATATATATATGTATATATACAGTACAGTGCTCGCTCGCTAATTGCAACGCAGCACTTGTGAAGCTTCCATTGCAAACAATTTCAATTGTAAATCTTTGTCTTTCATAATATTATATATTATATTTGAAATTATATAAGCAATTTGACAGAATTTTTCTAAATTTAATATTTCAACGTACTTTAAATCAGTTAAAAAGAATAAATTTTTTTTTCTTTAAGTTTTGTAAGCTTAAACAAATAATTGAAGTAAACAAGTACTGCAAAATTGTAGTTTCCGAGCGAGTGCATTCTTTAATTAAGTCAATAGACACACACACATAGTTACACACACACACACACACACAAGCTGTTGTGTGTAATTTGCTTAGATTTAAGTAGTTTTTTGATTGGCGCAGCGCAGCCTTCAACGATTTACAGAGTTATGTGCCAATTTTCTACATAATAAAATGCTAATCTTAACAACAATCATTAAGTTTAAAATCACACACACACCCCTACCATACACACACATATATATATATATATATAGTTATTCAGATGTAGTTAGCTTGTAAGTGTTGTCACCTTTGAGCTTTACAATGTTGCCTCAACAATGGTTTCAAGTAACATGGAAAACAAAATTGTTAGAAAATCGATATATACATATATATATGTATATATATATAGGAAAACAAATCGAAAAAAAAACGAGAATTTGAAATTGTTAATTATAATAATGTATACAAGAAAACACACACAGAAATTGAACCCATGCAAAAACTGTTTCAATTCTAAACGCCATTAATTTCATTTCAACAACAAATTAATTGTGATAACTAAGAAAAAGAAAGAAAAAAAGAAGTTTGAACAAAATAATTGAGCCCATAAAAAACTGCAACAGTTTTTTCTTCTTCTTCTTCTGCTACTGTTCTTCCTGTTTTTGGCAAAGCAATTACCAATTATTATTGGCCCTTATGCTAGTTATATATATATATATATATAGTAAAAAAAAACATTGGCTTCCATTTATAAAACAAATACATAAAAGCTACACATATATGTATATATATACATATATATATATATATATATATATTTATATTTATATGTATTGTATTTAGTTTTAAAATTAAGTTTATGTTTAAGGCGAGCAAAAGGTGTTCATTTTTTATAAACAATTTCGTTAGGTTTTCGTAAAAAACACTTTGATCTTGAAACAAACAACAAAAACAGCAAAAAATAGTTGCAAAACTTTTTATTATTATTATTCCTTTGTACATTTGAAGGCACTTTTATTATTATTATTATTCATATACAAATACACACATACATTTAGCATTATAATTATCATACACACACACACACACAAGAAAAAGTACATAGAAATCTGTAATTATTAATTATTAACTAGCGCATATTGCATTATTAAGTACGACACACACACACACACACATATATATATGTATATGTAACGATATAATTTGTTTTGTTTTTTTTCGTATATGTACCGCATAAGTTTAAACTTTAAACACCGCCAATAGCTAATAATTAGCACTTTAGTGTCGCCACAATACCTGTTCTTCCAATCGAAAAACCCTTATCTTTCAATAAATGATACGATATGTATAAAAAAAATAAGGAAAATAATACACAAAAATGAAACAAATTTATATATACAATAAATAAATGAAATCGAAACGGAAAATCTCAATTTGGAGCTAAACCCATTTTTGTAGCTCTTTTCGGAACAGCTTCTGATTGTGGCACGTCTTCAGTAAGGATTTCGCTGGGATTCTTTGCGAACAGCTGCTGATTGTCCAGTTATTTGATATATGATTTATATTGAGTTATGTCTTTGGGTTCTTTTAGAACAACTGCTGATTTGGCGAATGTTTCTTGAGTTATTTCTATATGTTGCTTATGCTTGAGGCATGTCTTCTTTAAGGAACTTGAGGGTTCTTTTAGAACAGCGGCTGATTGCGGCATGTCTGCGGCAAGTAGCCAAGAAGCCAACTTCTTTTAGAACAGCTCCTGATTGTCCAGAAATTCGCGTATCATATTGCGGCAGGATTTGAGCAGCGATTTGTTGCACGGCGCTGCTGGCATCGCTTTTAGCTTGGCTTTGATTATGCCTCTGCCTTTGACATTGGCACTGCCACAGCCGCTGCCACTTCCACTACTGCCACTTCCACTGCTGCTGCTGCTGCTTCTGTTGGCAGCTGGCGTTGACTTCGCTGGCGTTAGGGAACGACGCAGCAGATGCGGTGGAATGCTGCGTTTCTTGAGCGGCTGTGCCATGGGATTCACAGCATTGCCACTGCGCACCTGCTCCTTGGGTGTGCACTTGTTCACTTTGACAATGACTTCTGCTGCTGCTGTTGCATCTCCTTCTGCTGGCTGCAACAACGCCGACGATGACGGCGGCGGTGATGGTGGCATTGTTGTCATCATCTGTGCCACAGTGCAGCCCACCTTGATGTCGTACTGATAGCGCAACATTAGCAATGCGGCGGCTGCCTCCAGTTCCAGTGCACCATAAGTGGCCATGGGTTGTAGCTTCTCCTTGGGCTGGCTTGTTTTGACAACGACAACTTTCTTGTTACTCTTCATACTGCTGGCTGCTGTTCGACTGTTTAACCACAAAGCGATGCACTTGCGTTTTATAGAAGCTCAAGGACTTACCTGCTCCGCAAAGTTTGTAGTTACAGCTGCAATTAGCTACCTACCAATTGGTGCTCTAATCCCTCTGACCCTTAAAATCAGACACTTTGGGTTAATTCGCGACAGCTGCAGAAAAAGTTGTCAATTCAATTTCTTAACGCAGGCAGCAAAAAATTGAACGATGGCGATTTATGGCACAGGTAAAATGCAATAAATATTTATTGAAAACCCCTTGTCTAGCCTTCTATTAATTGCTTAATTTTCAACAATTGTGTTATATTTATAATTATTTTTATAGTCTTTATTGTTTTTTACAACATAAATTAAACTAAATTAAAAATAAAATTTAATATTTTAATGTTAAATTTAACAGATACAAAATATTTACAAGATTTATTCGGGTATTTAAAGGCAAAATGGTTCAACATTTATTGCAGGCACTGTGGAAAACCCAGAAAAAATTGATGTTATAATTCTGCAAAGCAGTGATCATATTTATACAATAATTGTTTCATTAGATAATGAACAATAATGAATCCAATTGCTGTGCGTGACTTAAGAGAGTGATCTCTGTTGACTGTGACTAGCCAATCACCGTAATAAAAGTGAAGAGATAATTTCCCTCTTATGCTGTACTTGAAGTAGCTTTAAGCGAGGCAAGCATGTAAAGCTCTACTAATTTTCCAATTAAAGTTTTTCTTCTTCAATTTTTTGTAAGTTGCAAAGTTAAAACAGTACAATTTTAATTGGTTGAGGTACTTTGCGACCCGTCGCCAGTTTTAAGTAAGAATAAAATACGTTTCTATAAAGATTTCTTATACAATTTTTCTGTTTGTAGAGTTTTGAGAATGAGAAATTGACTTGTTGTTTCTGCCTCGACAACAATTGAGGGACATTTATCAGCTGGCTCCTGCTGCCGGTGAGTGCGTTATTTTTACTTTGATTTTACATTTTAAATATGATTTCAGTAATTTATCGCTTGTGTGAATTAGTAAGAACATTTCTTGGATTGCATTTTTCGCTGCACAGTCATAGAGTCGACTAATATTCTTGCACACGACAAAAGAAAGATGCATTTTTAATGACATTTCCGTTTTAAGCGAATGGAAAAGTCTCCAATTTTTTACTTAGTGCTTATACTTATAAAAAGAACAAATTGCTTTGTAGTTTCAAAGAACAAATGAAAACTCGAACGTAGGTTATGTAATGACATAGGATTTAATCAATTAATGGCTCTTAAAAGGAATATTTGGTCTGCATTTCGTTAAACTTGAACAGATCGTCTTGAAAAGGGTTGGGGCCACGGCGCAGGTAAAGTCAAATGTGGACCTATTGTTTGACTACAAGAAGAAGTTAGCTATTTATTCCAAAATAATAAATTGAACACTAAATTTATGCTGCATTGTGCCTTTGTTTTGTTTTTGTGGTCTGAGCTGGTTAAATCTATATATAGAAGTATATATGTACATATAATCTGAAGACTTGGAAAGTTGCTTCGTCAGAAGGGTTTGCTTCACTGATCAATAAAATACATAAGTAGTTTAGTTAGTATCTGGTTTGCTTCTTATTCTTTTTTAGTCAGACTACGTGTGTATCTCAAACAATTTGGCGACATCATTCAGATCCTCGTAGTCCTCATTCCGAGTGATTATGGTGCGTGCGAGTCCAATGCGATTGAATAGATTCCACAGCAGGATGCCGACAATCTTTTTGTTCTGCATATAAAAGATGACACCCTTGCCATAGTTGGCCTCCTCGCTGGGATCACAGGTAATTTCGGTTCCACCGCCAATTATCTTCACTCGATCACTCGATGTGCTATCCACCACAGCTTCTGTATGGTTCACAGCACGCTTATCGCTAGCTGAAAGCAATGCGAATACGCCAACGGTGGGCAGCGAGGAGTCGACGAGGCCGATGCCTTCGTAACCAATTTCTGGTCCCAAATCCGACCAAAACATGCTCTGATGCTGATATGGTTTCTCTGCAAGTGATGTGATTTAAATATAATTAATAAGAATCAAATTGGATTGTTTCTTTTGCTTACTCGCTCCGGTCATGTTCTCGCCGGCTAGTCGTCCGGAGACGACAGAATGATCATGATGCTCGACACGCCGGCGTCCCAGCAGCGGATCATAGAAACAGGATGCATCACCGGCCACATAAAGATTGCGACGCGCCTCCAGCTCGGCATTGACAACAAAGCCGCCCTGGGTGTGATCCACCTCCAACTTGGAGGCACCAGCCAATGCCGTATTTGGCGAACAGCCCACACAAACAACTACAATATCCGAGAGCACCGACATCCCATTGTTTAGTTCCAGTCTCAGCTGGGAATCATCTCGTGTGGCCGATTTAATGCTAGCCTCTGGTATAACACAGACACCTTGTTGCTCAATTTTTTTAGTTGTCCACGTGCTGAGATAATTGGGCAGCACCCGTGACATGTTGCCCTTCTCGGGGAACACCTGGTACACCTTGCCGCCATTGTTCTGGCGGGAGTAGTGGGCCAGCGAGCAGGCAAGTTCGCTGCCCACGAATCCATTGCCCACAATCGTTATGGAGCGCTTCTCTTTCGCATAGCGACGCAGACGATCAAAGTCATCGGGAGTGCGATAGACCATGACCTTCTCGCGGACGCTGGGCGCAGTATCGGTGAACATGGCCAGATTTTTTGGTGTACAACCGGTGGCAATGAGGCACACATCGTAACCGATCTGATAGCCGTCGTTCAATGTTGCAATGCGATTCTGTGCATCGATCTTCATCACGGCAAATCCTTGAGCGACGGCTATGCCGCCGTTTACACTCTCATCCAGCTTCTCGGGGTCCACAAAGAACTCATCGGGCTCAAAGTACAAGCTAACCAAAGGATTGCAAAATTTAATGAAACGATCGCAGACATTTATTTCTTAATTACCTTCGCTCGGAGCCCGTCCATTGTTTGAAGCGATGGTCTTTGGTGGGATCTTCATTTGTGTACCACAGCTCCTTGGAGAGCGGTGGACGCATATACGGCTTGACGTATTCGTTGCTGATCATCAGCACCTTGGCC
Organism: Drosophila nr. medialis 2 BK-2023a; assembly: GCA_035044325.1. NCBI lineage: Eukaryota > Metazoa > Arthropoda > Insecta > Diptera > Drosophilidae > Drosophila > Drosophila nr. medialis 2 BK-2023a. The sequence goes on from JAWNMH010000394.1 coordinate 2,905,268, forward strand.
CGTGCATCATTCGATTTGATGGCCCGAAATGCAGAGAAAGCAGCGGTGCCGCCGCCAACGATTAAATACGGCACATGACTGGGAATCTTACCCGAAATGCTTGGCGCTAAGGGTGCACAGATAAAGTGACGACATATGTTAAGAATTAAATAAGAAACAGTAAGCAGATTAATGAATCTTGATATACTGGATGATACATCAGTAAAAAAAATGATGATACTCACTCGTAATTAGACGCGAGACTTTAGAGCGTCTGAGCGCCTCCTCCGGACTGTCGTCGGCCTCATCGCCACTGCTCTTCTTGCCACTCGATATTAGCCAGGCAATCTGAAACATACGCAATATAGATGATCTTATGGAATATATATATATATATATATACATACAAAGCCACCTGTGAAAAGTGCAGCGATGGCGCCAATGAAGCACTTCAACTTAAGCTGTTTGTATTTCTCTTCAGCTGCTTTTTTTTCATCGCCACCAGCACCACCACTACCGTCACCAGCACCACCACTACCGCCAGGAGCACGTCCTCCTCGTCGTCCTCCTCCATCATCACATGAACCATCGGCAGTGGATTCGCGACGCAATCGCTGAAATTCTGCGCAAGGATCCTGTTCATGTTTGTCACCCTTTTCACGGGTCTGTTTATTACATTGCGACGACTTGAGCACATCCTGGGCAGTGGATTTGAGTCGATTGCTGATATATCCCTGCAAAAATAAAAAAAAATGGTTTTAATCAAAAAGAGATTAAAGACAAAACAATATGATGATGAATGAAAGGGAAAGTGCGAATGATACCGCTTGAATTTGTGATTCTTTGGGAGCACCAAAGGAAGCATAAGGACTCTGATTGCTGGCGACTAAGTTATCTTGTGGCTGATGTGTCTCATCATAATCGGGCGCAAATTCCACAGTTTTGGCCACTTGTATGCAGGCATTATGATTCGGATATCTATTGGCTTGCAATTTGGTGCGTGCCTCGATCGTACGTTTTTTTACCATTTGATATAAGCTGTTGTGTGCCGGCCGATAGTTGACTGCAACAAAAACAAATAAAAGAATATAAACCAGAAATCCGGGTATTAACAGATCAAATTTAACCTCACTTACAGTTGGCCAGCTGGGGAAGTCTCTGTGCCGTCGGTATTAGTTTTCTGTTGGCCAATATGTGCGCCTGTCGACAGATCTTGAAACACAGGCATCTTACACTCCAAATGCTCATAATACCGTTTCAAAAATATCAATGATGAATTATTGTGTGTGTCAGGCAGGAAGGCAGGTGTGCAAGAGGGCAGAGGCAACAACAACGATTTAACAAAAATATCTATGGGGCTTTTTATTTGATTTTTGCTTATTTCTTGTGTAACGAATAACGTGTATGTGTTTGTTAATATTGTTTGTTTTCCTCGTTGAAAGTTGTCCTTGATTTTGTTTGCTAATGTGAATGAATTTTCTGTGAGAATATGACGCGGGTGTATTAACACACATATATTTTAAATGCGAAATTCGAAAGACTTTTAATTTTACATCACAAAAACACACATTCACAATGGAACGCCAACAGCAACAAACTGACATTTACTAACACTATCATCCAGAATGCACTACAGTCGCCAGGGCTGAACGACAAACTGATTAATTTCGTTTAATTGCCCGCCCAATTCAAATTGATCGCGCTGCTTAGGCAAGCAAATAAATAAATTTTTATGTATTCCTTTTTTGTGTTAACAGTTAAGTCGGAGTACAAAAGTTAAACTGTATTTCTATGTATCTGCAGTGGCAGCAGATACTTGTTTGCCACTTACTGGCGGTTTGATGCCCATCAGATGGCACAGTTTATTGCGCACCGGACGAATCTCAACCAGTGGCAATGTCCAATCAGTTTCCGATAGCAGGGCCAGTATGTCATCCATATTCTCCTCGGGTATGTCGGTGACGTCGCCGTGCAATGCGAGAGCTTCATACAATTTAGTGGCAGCCGTCTTACGAACATGGACATGCTGCAATCCCAGGAATATGGATAATTTGGAGAGGATGCGTTTGCTGAGACGCGGCACCTGAACAAGCTGACAGAAGGTACTAATACTGGTGGCCGTCTTATACAGTTTCTTATAGCCCTTCACCTCCAGATTAAGCAGACGATAAACGTCCTCGGCAAAGGGGTTGTCCGCATCGTGCAGCACAGCTTCAATTGTGCCCGAACCAATGAGTATCTCCAAGAAACTGAGCATTGGATACGTCACACGCTCGTTCAACAGATGAGCCTCAAAGTTCTGCACAATCTCGGCACAGATACGTGGCACCTCGTCCAGATGGGCACGCAAAAATTGGAATAGTGCAGTTGAAGCATGTTTGGTCTGAAATCACATAAATTAAATTAACAAATCTAGTTGAGTATTAAAAAAGTTCACCTCACCAGAGATTCAGTTAGTTGGCCAATGCTGGCCGTTAATCCCAGCAGCACACGCTTGGAAAATATTTGACAGGCGAGCAGCTTGCAAAATAGCGGGAATGTGTGATCGGCAAAAAGCCACAGCACTGTCTTATCATCGCTGGGAAAAATTTCCAGGAGTTGGGCATGCAAAGGGATAAATTGTATGGCAGACTGGGCATGGATCAGGCGACACAAGAGGCGACCAGCTAGACCGCGTGTACGATCAATCTTTTCCACTGCTTGCTGCATGAAACCCAACACAATACTAGGGACATTGATAGGGGTCTGCATGTAGTCGGGGCACTCAGTGATTAGCTCGAAGAGCGCATTCATGGCTGCCTCACGAACCCAGGCACCGATGTCGCCACGATTGTCCAGCGTGTACTCATCCAGTGCCAATAGCAGGCAATCCATCACCTTTCTGAAATGCGCATCATTGTCAAATGAATTATGCTTTTCGCCATCGTAGCCCACGGATTTCACCATCTTGCTGAGGGCACGTACGCTTTGGGCGCGTGCCTCGCTCCATCTGTGGGTCTGGACATTCTCGTGATCGTCGTAGGCAACCTGCGGCATCAGCGCATGTTTCACCAGATTGTCGAGGATATTAGTGAAATGTGCACGCATCACGAATGCGGGCAGTGCGCCTAATGCAGCCAAATAACCCATGCGTATGTGCTCCTCCAGAGCGCTGTCGGCACCCCGGAGATAGGCCTTAACGATGAGCTCGTTGTCAGCATGACGCGACTCCTCACAATAATAGGCGGCGCTGAGTTCCGCAAAAGCATCCACGGCTGACTCGCGTATATTGCTGGACTTCGTCACCAGACAAATGTCGATGACCTGCTGCCAGCTGGCTGTAAGAAAAGGAATAAGGATATGCTATCAAATACAGGCTGGTACGGTGATCACTCTGCCAACTGACCCAAGCACTGTGCATTGACTGTCAGCTCGGCGACGCTGCAGTTGCGTATGAAGCTGGTCGTGCAGAGTTTCATCAGTTCGCCGCTCATGCCGCGATAGAAACCGCGCTCCAGGAACGTCTGAATCAGATTATTCAACTCCATCTTACGCTGATCGGACAGAAAGATGGTAGTTTGTGGGGGATGTGGACATTCCTGTTCATATCGACGCAGCGCTAGCGTAATCTCACCCAGAGCCAGCACACACCCATGACGAGCGTTCACATCGATTGACTCGGTTTTAGCCAGGAGCTGAGGCATCACCTCACGGTCCATATACTTGTAATGGGTACGATAGGTGAGCTTGTGAAGAGCCTTGGCGGTGAGTTCACGTATCGCCGAGTCCCAGTGTTCCACTTTGCGCTGCACCAGATGATCGATGAGCGGCAGACGATATGCATCGAACTGGGCAATAAAATCACTGATATTCAAGTAGGAATTGTGTCGTATGCCCACCGAATAAAAGTCCGTCGTGGTCGAGATCTCAATGCCAAAGGGAAAATTGCCCAAGCGACCGACGCTCTCCTGGAAGGCAGCGGATGCAGCGCGTCGACAATTCACCTCGCGATCAAAGACGGCAACCGTCAGCAATCCCGAGGAGATTTGCTGCACGAACGGCTCCAGATCGTCGGGATTGTAGGCACGGGCAAAGGCCCAGCACATGTAGCAGGCGGCATCACGAATGTGCTGGCCGACGGACATGTAGCCCTTCATCTCGTCGTAGAAGAGCGCCTCCATCAGCCTCGGCACCAGTTTGTGAAGCCTGTAGGGCAATAGGAGTCCCCGCTTCGCCAGCTCAGCGATGGCCAGACAGCCGCCGTGCCACGCCTCATGCGGCTCCAACGGCCTAAGTATACTCATGAGAGAAAAAATCACCTCGTCGGCCAGCGCCTTGGGCAGACGATTGGTCACACGGCCCAAACCCTTGGCGGCACTCCAGCGTACATCGTTGCTTCCGCTGCGCAACGCTTGCAGCAGCTCCTCAATCACCTCCTCAATGGAGTCGGGCACAACAATCTCCTCGCCGCCAGATCCGTCGCCATCTTCTGCATCCGCTTTGCCCGCTCTGGAATCCCCAGCAGCACTGGTCTGCCCACCCAAATTGGTGGCCAACGAACGGGTGCCTGTTAAGAATGGAGATTTACATTAGCAAGCCGTATGATCGACTGGCAGAAGCCCTGCAATTTGCTTACCACGTTTGTAGCGCCAGCTGGCGATGCGTGGCTTCAGATGCACCAGACCCAGTCGTTGCACAATCTTTACGTAATACTTGTACTTGAGAAAATCGTTTACATCCTTGTAGGGACAGGCGACGATCCACTGCAGCAGCTTATCGGCATATGGCAGCAGATCCTCCCGCTTGCCATGCTTGAGGATGGCGGCAACGGCAGCCAGCTGTCCGAACTTGATTTGCTGAGAGTCCGCCTGATGCTGTGCGATGACCCAGTCGAGAAATGGCTCCAAATATAGGTCTTTAATGTCGCTGCGCACAAAATACTTGGCTGATAAATAGGCAGCCATGTTGCTGCAGGTGTCATTCGTGGAGGCATACAGCTTGCACAACTCGAAGATGCGCTCCATTTTGGTTATGGTCGGCGGCAAGCTGATCGAATGATTGTTCAGCTCCACACTGTTGTTGAAAGACGGAGTTGCAGCTGCTGCTGTTGTTGTTGTCTCGTAGGCATCCAGGCGGGACATATGAAAGGGATTCATAACCAGTATGGACATCCAGAGGAGCAGCATATAGCGGGTCTCCCAATTGCTGAACTCCTTTGGATCCTGCTGACTCAGCAGTTTCAGCACAAACTCCAAATCGCTCAGCTCGTGTGGCATAAACTTGACGAGGACTTTATAGGTGCGCACCTTGGAGATAATATATAAATACTTGAAGGCCGCATCACGTTCTCCCGCCGGCAAATCAGCCTGGCGTATTTTGTGCAACAGGCGTGACAGCATCACCTCAAGATGTGGATCGAGCAGATGTGGCTGCTCCTGGTAGCGGGACAATAGTTCCGTATATTGCTCAAATTCACGCTCAAACGAGGCCGCGTCTATGGGCTTCATGCTGTCAATCAACTGCAGCACCTGCTCCAATTCTGCAAAGTGTTCCAGCGTATTCGCCGGAAAGTCGTCATCCGTGCAATCATCGCTTTGTTGCAACATTCTTGTTTAGATATTAAATTCAAGATTCCTTCAACAGCCGGCTGTCTTAAAAAAAAGTTCTCGCTTTATTGTCTCTGTGTTAGTGCTAGTACTTTTAACAGTTCGCCCCGAAATATGATTCACAGTTTTGAGCCGAGTGTTTCGCACAGCTGACTTGATTTGTGTTTGCCAGTGTTGGCAAACGAAGGTGAATTATTGCCTTACAGCACTACTGCCTACTGCTACTGCAGCGCATCTTCAATATTTGTGTTAGCAGTTGAAACATTTGTGCAGAGTGCAGAGTGCTTAATATCGATCAGCCTGGAGGAATTTTGGTTTTCTGTTTACACGCGATACAATAATTGTTAAGCGATTGAGTTGAAAATGAAATTGGATAACTTTCAGCTGATCGTTGAAGTTAAAAAGCGCCGCACTCTGTGGGATTCAACAATGCAGCTGGTCGATCGCAAAGATATCAGCATCATCCAATGGCAGGAAGTGGCCAAAATTATGAATGTGGACGGTGAGGAGTCTTCCTTAATATTAAACCGCATTTGTTTAATTAACAACAATTTGTGTATTTTTTTCCAGTGTTGATGTGCAAGAAACGATTTAAGGGATTGCGGGACAGCTATCGATGCGAGATACGCAAAATACAGAAACGCCGCTCTGTGAACTCCCATTGGCCGTATTTTCGTTCCTTGGAGTTTATGCGCAACATTTTCGATCCGGAAAATGTCGTGCCTTTTGCGCCGGAACCCTTTGACGTCGACCTGATCGGTGGCGAGCAGGAGCAAAGTAATCTCGAAACCCTTGTCATCGATGCGGACAGTGATGATTCGTTTGACTTTGAGATAACGGGGGATATATTCAAACGGGACCCCTCAGAACCACCGGGCAACAAACATCATTTCGATCAGTCAATGCCCATGAACCGATCGGATGTAGAAACATCACCCAGATTGCTGTCACCCATACTGCCTAAAGTTCCACCCGCGAAGCGTGCGCGTCGCCGTCAGACCTCGTCCTCAACGGACGGAGCACAATACCCAAATGGTCGCGGTCATACGACAAGTCTTAAAGAGTCACCATCGCCTGCATCCAAATCCGAGTCAGCTATCGCTGCTGATCCGGACCGTAGTTTTCTCGTCAGCCTGCTGCCACATGTGAAGATGTTGACGCCGATGAACAACATGAAGTTCCGTATGGAAGTCACACGATTACTAATGGATCTCAATCAGCCGGAGCGGCAACCGATTGCACCGGCAGCGATAGCGATGCCAAAATTAATCCCAGCACCAATTAATAACCATAGCCGTGCTCAGGAGCCGGATTCAACCAGATATGGGCTGCCAAGCACGCTGCAAGCGGCCAATGCATTTCTAGCACAGAGTTCCATCATCGAGTGCGATGTTAAAATTGAAAACGACCCTCTATTCTAGAGACCGATCAAGAATTTAGCTGTTTTAAGTACACGAACAGTTGGCTTGCAAATTCCAATTTCTATTCAAATTCAAATGTCATTCTCCCCCATTCTTACAATCATTTCGAATTACTCTCTTGCTGTAGTTGCATTTCGGGGCATTCATATTCATAAATGTAGATTAAGATTAAAAGTATGTTAAGCGCTGTGAATGACAGTGCGATAAAATATAAAGTATATAGAGTATTTCAAAGAAAAAATGGTGTTATTTTTTGATTTGGATTAGAACTTTAAACCGTGCACACAGTAAGCACATTTAAAGTGTTGCCCCTTCGCTGTGAACGGCAAAGTGAGGCGCGGCACGGTGAGTGTCATATGAGTCAGCTGTTGAATTTTCAAAGGGTTGAGTGCTGCTTGGCTGCACTTTGACGGAGAATATTAGCTAGCGGACTGCTGACTGATCTGACATCATTTTGGTGTATTCCGTTGAGTTGTGCGCACACTTCTGAAAAATGGGCGATAGTTCGGATGAGGAATATCTGCACGCCGAATGGGTGCCATATAGCGAACGTGCCGATTGGGCCGATGTGACGCCACTGCCCCAAGACGACGGCCCCAATCCCGTTGTGGCCATATCATACCGGCCAAAATGTAAGCAAATCCGAGTTTAGCTGCATGCTTACAATCAGCAATTCTTATGATTTCAGTTCGCGAGGTGTTCGACTATATGCGTGCCATTATTGCCCGGGGTGAGAAGTCGCAACGTGCCTTGGATCTGACCACCGAAGCATTGCGTCTCAATCCGGCCAATTATACGGTATGGCAATACAGACGTGACATATTGCGTGAACTGGATGCGAATCTGCAGCATGAACTCGACTATTTGGAGGAGGTGATTGGCCAGAATGCGAAGAACTATCAGGTGTGGCATCACAGACGCGTAATCGTCGAAATGATGAACAATGCCCAGTTCGAGCTGGAGCTGACACAAAATGCCCTGGACAACGATGGCAATGCGAAGAATTATCATGCCTGGCAGCACCGCCAGTGGGCTATACGCACCTTTAAGTATGTCCAATGGGTAAACCATATGTGAGAAAGGTTTAAGCTTTAACTTTACCTTTCTATATACGCCCGAACAGTCTGTACGATGACGAGCTGGACTTTGTCGATCGTTTGATTTGCGAGGATCCGCGCAACAATTCGGCCTGGAATCAGCGCTTCTTTGTGGTCAAACATTTCGGCTTTACGCCAGAGGTGATTGATCGTGAACTCGCGTACGCCATGGATCGCATACGTGTGATTAAAAACAACGAAAGTCCCTGGAATTATTTGGTGGGTGTGCTGCGTCAATGCGAAAATGGACAACTGAATAGTCATTCAGAGGTGGTGGCATTCAGCGAGGGATTGTACAATGCCGGCAATCGTTCCCCATATTTGATGGCATTCCTGATTGATCTATACCAGGAGCAGGCGTTGCAAGATCCCAGTGCCGACGAGGCGGCACAAAAGGTGAACACAATGTGCCTGGATATGGCCAACAAACACGATGTCATTCGTCGCAAGTATTGGGAATATGTGGCCAATCATTTAAAGACGCAGTTAAACAAGCCTTCGCAAACGGAGCAGACTTAAAGAGTGCCCCGGTTCCTTGACCAGTTTGCCTAGTTTTAAACAATGTACGTACCGCAGACCTTTGTACAGAAATTCATACCTCCTAAAAGTTAACTAGATATTTTTTAAAGTTTGTAAAATGCCACTAAAATGTTTCGCAAAATTCTGAATTTTTCAAGGGACTGACATAACAAAATAGTTAGTTATGTATATAAATGAAATTAAGATTTTTCCTCTCTTATCCCCATCCAGCTTTAGTTGTCCATCAAAAGTTGGCAACAGCAGCTTGTTTATTTTACCACAAGGTTCTGGCGTTTGCTTGGCATTGCGATTGTTGTGTGTTTGTACAGCGCAATTCTACTGGTTATCTCTAAATGCAGTGATAACAATTATGTATTGTGTAGTCGAGAGAGATCGCGACTAGCAGATGCCCTTAACACAAGTTTTAACCTATCTTAGATATTTTTCAATCTTAATTAAATTTATATGGATTATCAATATTATATCAATATATTTGCTTACTCCCTGTAGAATGCTATGTCTTTAAAATTTTGGCTTTTATGACCATCGAAAATCGATTCGAAGATGTTGCGGAAACGCGGAAATTGATCGACTAAGTGAAACTAACATTATTTATAAGCATTTCAAATATAAAGCAAGAAGAAAGGAAATATATATCGACGTAGTCTTGTTTCAGAGATGCTTCCTTTTGCAAAACTTAATTTTAAGCATTAAACCCATTTTGAATTTTCCATTAAACCCATTTTGAATTTTCCATTTAACCCATTTTTAATTTTCTTGGTATATAAAATAAGCATGAATATTTTCTGCTGTCTCAATATTGTTATTTATTTAATTTCGCTTCTTTCAGTTTTTTTTAGTTTTTGTTTTTTTTTTTTTTTAGGTTGAGTACATACAATATAGCAGTTGTAATATATAACGTTTTCATTTTTAAATTTGATTTTCTTGCGTATATATTTTTGGAGTTTTCATAATGGAAATTGAAATTATTTTTCAATAGGCAAAGGCAAATAGGAGTGGTTGTTGTTGTTGTTGTTTATTTTTTTTTTTTGTGTATTTTTCTTTTGGTTTATCGGCATTTTAACAATGGGCATACACATTTTGCATCTTTCGCGAGTTTTAGCCATTTGGTTACCTTTGCGTAGTAAGTAAGTACGTACTTAAAACAAAGCAGAAGACATCTTTGGCGTGTTTGATTTTTAGTTCGGCTAAAAAATATTCTTTTCATATCTGTTTCTTTTTTTTTTTGTTTTTTTTTTTGGTTTTATGTAGGAGCAAAAATCATTGGAGTACTCTTTTGCATAGTTTTAATAAAATTTCATAATAATAAAATATATATTTGTTTTTTTTTTGTTGTCTTTTACTTTTAGTTTTATGTTGTTTTTTTTTTTGCCTTTGGGTATATATAAATTTGAAAAAAGCCTATAAATCCAAATGTAGTTAGTACAAGAACATACTTTAAAAATCAAAGCACTATTTCGCCACATGGGCCATGGCTAAGATATATTTACATATATATATATATATATATATATATACATATATATATATATACGAGTGGTTGGATTGTTGAAAATTAGTTTCTTTGCAGAGAAATTAGCTTAGAAAAGTGATAGCTTTTGCGCGCATGGCCCACATCATAAAATATATATATCTATATATGTTTGGTACCAAAACCGTTTTTATGTTCCAAAAATTTGTTAATTACCTGTTCTGAGTTTGCGTGGAGCCAGAGAGAAGTATTCGAGTTTTTTGTTGTGTGTTTTGTGTTAATTCTTTAACAATCTGATATATAGAGTTAATATATATATATGTGTGTATATATATATATATATATATATATACTTTTTTAATGTGTAATAGTTTTTATAGTAAATTTATACGCTCCCGTTGTTCGCACTGAGCCTTTTTCAATTGTTGTTGGATTTCATTTTTGTAAAAGCATTTTTAGCAAAAAATTAAAAAGTTTTCATTTTGTTAAATTTCTAAAAATCGGACCATCCTAAACAGCGTGTTCCATTAATTATTGTTAAGTACCTTTTACGTTGTTTTCCTCTGTCTTTTTCCGTTTCTGTTCTTGTTTTTTGTTTTTTTTTGTTGTTTAGTTAGTTATGTATATAAAATAAATAATTTCTGACTAACATTCATCATTCGATTTTAGCAATTGTTTCGTTTTTGAAAACACGCTGCGCTTATTTTTGTTTGTGCATGTGTATGTGTGTGTGTGTGTGTGTATGAGGAAGCTTCATATACCATCTATAAATATACTCGTACATACATATATGTAAATACTATGTAGATATACTTTTGTGTTTCTTCGATTTTTATTTTATATAATTGTTAAAAAATTAACGCCACTTGTGCCTTGCTGTTTTTTTTTGTTTTTCGTTTTTTGCTTTCTGTCTTATATGAATAAGTACAATCGACGTCCGACAATCGAGTTTTGAGCCATACTACAAAGAAATAGTATAGTTCCACTTCTCCCCTCCTCCTTCTAAAAGGTGTGCCTAGTTCTAGGTGCTTACAACTTACGACATACATATATACATGCATATTTGGGTGTGTGAGCGTGTGTGTGTCTCTGAGTGTGTGTGTGTGTATAGTCTATGCATGTGCATATGCATGTGTAGCGCTTCCAAATTCAATCTGTAACTCTCTGATTTGATGGCTCTTGGAGCCATCATCTACTTATCCTCCCCGATGCCCTCATCAGTTGTTGTCTTACGCTCTCTAGCCTCTTCGTTGCTGATATCACATTTGTCAGCCAACATATCCTCGATGCCCTCATCGTCCACCGTTTGGCTCTCGCCGGGCACATGCTTCCGCATTGCGACAACAACATTGACAACATTGACAACAACACACTCGCCCTGAGGTAGTGGCGGAAACTTGGCATACGATGTGTTGGCAATGGTGCCAACGGTGCTATCCTCATAGCAATCCGGTGTCATACGCACCCGGCATGTCTCGTATGCCTTCTCGTAGCCCAGTTTCGTATACAGATTACGGGATGCATCATTCTGTGGACGTATCACAACGAAGGGTGTATATCCCCGCTCGATCACGAGCTGAGTCAATGCCTTGGCCAAACGAATGCCATAACTGCAATATGAATCAAAGAATTTAATTAATTATAGACAGCTGCATAAGATTTTAAGAAAATCGCGCTAAAATAAAAATCGCCCCAAAACTAGAAATTTTTTCTTGCATTTTTGAAATATCATTTCTAAAACTGATTTAAAACTGAGCCTGAAAGTTATAAAAAGTATGGCGAAATTAGAAAATTCCGGTTGATAATATTTTTGCGTGAGTGTAGATGATTTGATAAAAAAAAAACTGCAACTCTTTCTCACCCCATGCGTCGATAATCTGGACGTGTTTGCATCGAGAACATAGCGCCATAGTATGAATGGACCATCCATGCGGCCAGCTCGTTGGTATCCTTGCGAAAGATACCCAGACCGGGCAAGACACGGACGAGTATATCGAATAGCTTGACACATTCGATCTCATTGGCCGGATATAGATCGTGTATGCCCTGAACGTTATCCAATGTCAGCAGTCGCATCTCCGCATCCTCTGGCAATGGGTCTAGCTCCAGTTCCGTATTGAGTTTGTTGCACACATAGATATCACCACTTAGTCGCTCCATCAGACCCATTTTCGAATAGAAATCATCCAGGCGATTCATAATAGCGATGTGCGTAAAGTTCAGGTACAATGGCTTCTGCCAATTTATAAGTACATCTTCGGTGCGCATCAGATCGACATGTTCGATTTGTGCGGATGGACAAAATATGCCAAATGTTTGGTATATATTGTTGTGCGGCTAACAAATACAATTAATTATTTATTAAACTAAACCAAATATGGATAGAAGACGAAGAATTGATCTTACCGTAAGCGTGCATCCTGGAAAATGGAGTATTATTGGTTTTTCGGGCCAATCTTTAGCAACATAAAATTTAAAATCCCAAATACGATCATTCAGGTACGTTTTAATGGTTTGATGAAACTGCAAATATTACAAATTTATTATTAAATTGGTTTCAATTTAAATATGAAATATAACTAATATATATATAATAAAAGATATGGCAAAATACGACTGCTTCCTTGTTTCGTGATTAACCGATTTTATGTTAGATATATACAAAGCCAATTAGAAACATATTACCTTAAAATTGTGGTTTTTATTGCTATCGGGCATCGTTTCTTATCGACATTGTGAAAGAAGAAGTTATCGATAAAATGAAATTAACTTGAACTACTTTCAATATGCGAAAACTTAGATTCCAAGTCTCATTTGTAGACGTACAAGTTGTTCACACAGACATAATAACAGACAGACAGACGGACATGGACATGGTTGATTCCGATGAAGAACACATATATCTCATGTAATCCGACATGCTTCATTTTGCCAGTTACTTACTTTTCAACAATTTCAGTTCACCCTCTTAGCTTATTTTAAATGGGTTCAGGGCATAGGCAAACATATGGTTAGAACTTTCCTAGTATATTGATTATGCTTATCACGGCCAGCTGGATGAACAAAGGCGTAGCCAGCTTTTCGCATAGAGGGGGCTGCATTTCGTAAGGGTGTTGAAGAGGTGGGGAATTGTAATTATTTCATATACGTAAAGTTGTTCTTGTAGGGAGGGTAGCTGGCAGTCTCCCCCACTACCATTACTTGGGCTACGCCCATGGCAGTCTGCTTAATAATTTGCAATCTATTTGCCCAACTTAAGATTGGTATACACCTCTATAACACTAAATTAGTTGCTCAACTCCGAAGTGTGTCGTGTTAAGCACACCCCAACAAAATGTTGCATAAAAATCGAAACTTTAAGCAACACCAAAATCCACTCTCTCTTTCTCTCTCTCCTTCTCTCTTCCTCCTCGAACGAGTGCAAGGAACAAGGCAAACTTGGGCACGTGATGTCGTCTGGAATGGCGTGGCGTGGGTCGGAAGGGAGAGGAGGGGCGGAGAGAGGCCATTAAAAATTGAAATGAGTGGAAAAGAGGTCAACAATCAGCGATGGGTCGCTCAGATTGCATGTCTATGCGGTCTACCGGTAGTAGTTGGCCCTGGTAAACAGCCCCACTCCCCGCACACCCCCCCCAACCCTGCCATCGCTTGCATAGGTAATTGTTGCTAAAGGGGCGTGTCTGTCAAGAGAAAGCGAATAGCAGTCTCAATAGCATGCAACTGTAGAGCACAATATTTATGCACTCTTCAAGTGGCAGCAGTTATCGGATTGGGATCTAGGATTATACCAGATGCACACATACCTTTAATGATTCCGGCAGATAGCGTTCTAAAGTTACCAAAATTTCTGGAAGCTCTGATTCATGCACCAAACGAAAGTGTCTACCTTCAGGAATGATTTCCATTTCTGCAAAAGAGAAATTCACAAAAGAAAAGAGCAGGTAAGAAAAGAGTCTTTTCAGTGTTTCTTATAATGCAATAAATAAGTTTAAATATGTTTATTAATATTTAATATACACTGTTTATATGCCGAAGAATAGCAAATGAAATTCGCATAAATTTATGCATATTCAATGCAAACTACATTTCCGACTTAAGCAACTGAAAATGCATGTGATTATTTCACGCCCAAGTGCTTACATCCATAATTTTGCATCATTTAATATTCTTAAATGCTGCCAAAGAATGAGTGCAATGGATTTTTATTTTTGGATGTCCCCCACACCTCCCAAGGGGCCCTTAACACACCCACACATCTCCCTTGTGTAATCGTCACGTTTTGGCCTCTGTCAAGGCCAAAAAAAAAAATTGCTTGCGACAAAAAAAAATGCAAAAATCAAGCAAATGCTGATGACAGCCGCTATGATGATGATGATGACGATGATGATGATGGTGATGATGATGATGATAATGATAATGATGTTGTGGTTGTCTTTTTGGCTAATATTATACATAATATGCATGTGCAGATATCCGTTGCTGGCCTCCATTGCATTGTGGAATTAAGCATATTTATGTGGCTATATCCGTTATTGAGCCAATTTGCGAGTCATTTTAAGCTTAAGTAATGAGCAATTTCCACAAATAAATAAAATGATTTTAATGGGAATTTAATACACAGCATGCAAATTTGCCGCACAAATTGAATATACTGGAATACTTTTCAATTTTCACAACTTTGTCATTCATTATTCTACTTGAAACTCATTCATTGGATATAATTTGCTGTATTTTGAATCTCTATATTTCAAGCTCCCATAACTTATAAATCGATATTTAATGCCAATAAAAACACAGCTGACTTGTGCAAACAATGCCGTTTTCACTATGGTTTGGTCTGTAAACTAATACTACACAAATTCATGCAATGAGTGCCCCAAAATAATCGCATTTTTAATCTTTTCGCCGCCATAATGCTAAAAATAACATGTAAGGCTTCCAACTCCATTCAAAAACCTTCAAACGCTGAAAACTGTGCTCTACATTATATTTGATACAAATTTCCTAATTACATTTTGCCAAATATAAACTTTCGCAAACTTCGAAACTTGATGTAATCCATCATAAGCAAAGTGTGGTTGGCAAATAGGGTGCCAAAAAAATAACCATGCTGCCAACATAACTGTGAGTAGACCGCCGAATTCTAATTTAACATTTTGTCTGTCTTTGTGTGTGGCAAAAATATTGGCTTGAGCTTGACTACTTGACTGATTGATGATGTGATTGATTGACTAAATGCGGCGAATATTATTATTCGCAACCATTTTTTTGTTTAACTGGGTTACTATGGCTATTTATTACAGCTATTAGTGTCGAAGCCAGCACACGCCCCAACATGGCGCAAATATGTGCTTGCTAATGCCACCTACATAGCTCAGCTGTGTTGCAAATTAGTAGTGGTATTAGTCGTTTAGTGGCAGTGTTATATAAGATCATATTGTTGCTACAAATTTCAGTTAGGAAAGATTCTTTTGTTGCTGTTTCTTGATGACTTAATGTTCCTAAAATCAGATTCAGATATTTTTTGATTGAAATCTTACTCACTTAAGCACGAATTTTTTGATTATGGCTGCTAGATTATTTTTTTACAGAAAGTGAAAAAAAAGAAAATGAAGTAAATCTCTGAAATCAAGCAATCAAACAATTTTTAATATCAGTAAATCTTCTTAATGGAAAGGCTAAGTAAAACTGCCTGCTTGAATTGGGTTGCTAGAAAAAGCATAACATTTTGAATACTAAGCAAATCTCCCAGTTTAAACAGGATTTCTAAATCAAGCATAAAAGCCTCTATTTTCAGCGTGCCAAAAGAGTGTGTGTGGATTTGATTGCTTTAGGGACACGCAGCTGCAGGACAAGATGTCACTGTGCTCACTTGCACATCCGGCTGGGACAGGAATAAATCACAAAAGGACATGTGTATTGCTCATGATGTGCAAAATCAATAATAAGTGTTGCTAATCTTACTGCAGGTAGCTAAACAGAATGCGACAAAGAGTGAGAGAGAGAGGGAGAGTGAGAGAGAGAGAGAGAGAGAGGGAGGGAGAATGGGAGATTGGGAATTAGTGGCCCGATATTCTAATGCAAATGCATTGTAACCCGAAACCAGACATTCTGCGGGCGTACTTTATGTTTTCGCCTACTTAGCTGATAAAAATACCGTTGACATTTCACACAGCGGCACCCCGGGGCACAGTAAAAACAACAACAACAACAACACCAGAAATAAGAAGAAGATGGACGCAGGCGCGTCGCCAGCCAGACAAATTGCGATTTCGATTTACAGATAGCTCCAAGCCGCTAACATTGCCATCTAACCATAACCGCATGCCTCTAATTCCTATGCCCATGCCCATGCCCATGCCCATTCCCATTGATGCCCCGTGGCACCTTCTCCTTGCCACCGCTGTGCGCGCCGCACTTGCCAACCAATTAATTTCTGTTTTTGCCCCAATTATAGCCGAGCACTTCTCACGATGCGTTCATTTCTAATACCCTAACTAAAAGGTGCAGCTTAAATGAAAGCGCAATTATATCAAATAATTATTATATCTATATAAATATATATATCTATATACATGTATATATATATATACATATATATACATATATATCTATAAGGAGCAAACTTGATTTAATTTTAAGGCTGATGAGCTGATTTTGGTATAGTCTACTTCCAGGTTGTTTGAAATTTGCAAGAATTCGAACAATGACACTTGAAATGAAATTTAAAAAAATTTCCAATATTACCTGCACCTAAAATAAAATTAACTTTATTGAATAAAACCAAAAATCAAAAGGAATATTTCAATAGAATTTTATAATATCCCTAATAAAATTTATATGTGTTACTTTCCAAATACAAATAAATTGAAACTTTCTCGATGATTTTCAAACTTTAAAAATGTTTTACGAAGAAAACTAACCAGAATTTTAGGAAATACCTACTAAAATAAATATGCGCAACCAACTGTTGCTCATTTTCGACTAAAAAACTAAAACTAAAGAGTATACAGACTTCGGTTTACTCAAATTTCCATCTATTTTCGTCTGCTCCACACTCGATATAGAAATATGTTCATGGGCGAAAGCAGAAAGCAGAAAACATAAATCTCAAATCGGTGTTTAATTGACATGCACATGTTTTCAATATTTGCGAATATTCTTTGACATGGCACAATTAAAAAGAAATGCAAGAGATAAGAAAATCAAATATAAATATATATATATATGTATATGTATATGTATATGTGATGAGAAAGAACTTACAAAAATATTAAATCCGTTGACCTTGTATGAATTTGTTGCTGTTGTTGCTGATGCCGCTGTTGTTGTTGGTGTTGGTGTTGTCGTTGTTGTTGCCGCAGTTGGTGGCGGTTGCTGCCAATGCCTAAAAAGCCCAAACTTCCGAGTCTGCGGCTTGCGTGTGCTTTTCTTTTTTTCTTTTTCTTAAATTAATATTTATTTTTAATGATTTCTTTTTCTATTTGATGGCAAACGAAATTTATTTTTATTATTTTATAATTTATTAAATAAATTTGCTTTTGTTATACATCTATTATTATTATTTTTTTTTTTGGTTTTTGGAAAAAACGTGCAGTATGAAAATAAGTTGTTTTTTTTTTGTAGTTATTTCTTTTTTATATACGAATCACAGATGCTCTTTATTTATATAATTGTTGTTTGTATTCAAATTGAGTGCTTTTTAGTTAAGTTAAAAATTTCGTTTGTGGCCTTTGATATTGTTTTTAAGTATATATTTTAGTAAATTTTTAATTGTTAAATTGTAAATTGTGTTTTCTTATTTTTTTCAGCGTGTTGTTTTATTTTTTGGTTTTTTTATTTTATTTTTTTTTGGTTAGGCCTTTATGAATGGAGGATGTTTGCGGCAGGCTGCGCAGAGAGTTAAAGAGCCACGCGGATGATTGCACTTTTGCAGTGTTGCAACACGATGGAAGTATGTATGTGTGTGTACGTGTTTCTATATATATATTGATATATATATATATATATATTGGAGTACTGTAGTTTTGCTGTTGCTGCTACTGCTGTTGTTGTTGTTGTTCTTTTTGCTGCCCCCGTTGCACCTCCTCCACAGACAGGCCTAACCCAGCCAAGCAAGTCCTAAATTCTTTTTATTGTTTTCGATTGTTGTTGTTGTTGTTTTTGGCGTATTGTGTGTGTGTGTGTGTGTTCTCTTCGACGGAGATACAACAACGGCCGTGTGCTAGTCCAGCATGGCGGCTGAGAGGACACAATGTGCAGTTAGTTGGCGATGGTAATGCTTTAGTTCTTCCTCTTCTTCTTATCCTTCTTCTTGTTCTGGTTCTGCTGCTTTTATTTTTGCAGGTACTTCTTGCTGCCTGTTTTCTGTTTTCACTTGTTTTCGCTAGTCCAATTTATGTATTTTTGACAAAAATTGATTTTCTTCTGTTGATGTTGTTGGCCTGGATTCCTGATTACTCTGACTGATGTCGCTCTTTGTGGTGCATATGTTTTATATCCTTGTGCGGCGCCTGCTTTCTGGTAACCGTTATTTCGTTAGTGCCAGTCCCAAGGACGCTCCACTTGGACACACAAGCGGCACAGACTAACACGCTTGCAAGCACACACACACACACACACCCCCACACACAAGCAGCGTTTGCTGAGAAATGGAATTGGTTTTTGCAATATAAAAAAAGCAATTCTTGTGCCTGGATTTCTGCTCCTTTGGTTTGTTCTGCGTGTTGGTGATTTTTTTATGAATATATATTTGTTTTTTATTTCTCTTGCAGTTCGTTCCAATTCGTTGTGGCTGGTGTGGATGGCTTGTGTGGCTGCTGCGCCTTGGAAGTTGTTTGCTTTGAATTCGCAAAGATACCGAACTAATCTGACTGACTGACGAAAACGAACTGATTCTGAATCCAAGGAGCACAACCAGATGTTGCCACAAGTTTCTATATTTCAATGAGTGTGTGTGTGTGAATCGGTACTGCAACGTGGCAACGTCGTCGTGTGTTGCCGACATCTTTTGTTGTTGTTGTCGACTCTTCGTTTGCGTTCTCGTCCTCGCCTCTTGTTTTTATACCCTTGTCTGAATCGTTTCGACTTTGTCGCTTTGTTTGCTACGCTCACACAGATTTGACAAATGCTCACAACCCTTAGGTGTTGAGAATGCGGCTTTTCCTACCTAACTACGCCAGGTTTGCAATTTTCGAAGAACGGTGGTTAGATTTTACTATTTACTATTTACTATTGCATACTTTTTGGGCGTTAATAATTTTCTAAAAATATTTCCCTACAGCAAATGCCAATGAGATAAATTTTGAATTGAATTTGAATACTTCAATATATTGTGTGGTTTTATTTTGCAGTGTAATAAAAATGAGCTTCAAATTGTAATTATTTCATAATTTTCCGACTTATTTTCCCTTTCCATTCCATTTCCATTGAATTAACATTTCGGAAAGGGCGTTATATATTCGTTGCTTTGCGTAGTCATTTTTTTTTTGCATGTTACTGTCACATTTAAATGCCGATTGCATTTGTGTTAGTATTTTTGCGCTCACATGTTGCCCATCGCATCGCAACGCAGCTGCTCTCGTTGCTTGTGCCAGTTGCTCACATTCGCTCTCTCGCTGTGCTCCCTTTAACACAGAGATGTAGAGAGAGAGCGGGCGAGAGAGAGCGTGTGAGGTTGGCATTGTTGCTGCATGCAGCGAGCAGCGAGTGAAGCCGTCAACTCTAACCCCTGTTACGAGTCCTTCGTGTCGTGGGTTTTAGGGAGTTTTGCTTTATATTTTTTTTTTGGTTTTTGCTGTGCTGCGCTGCGTTTAGCGCAACTGTACAAGGCATAGCAGCGTTAGCAGCGGCAATAACAGCAACAGCAACAACAACAACAACATTGCCATTAACAGCAACAATAACAGCGGCAGCAGTTTCTGCATGCGTTACCACAACACATTTTGGCAAAATGGCCACGGCGTCCGCGCAATACGTATACGCCACGTAGCGCCGCCATCACGACATGCACGTGTCGCCGGCGGCGGATATAGAGAGAGAGAGTGAGTGAGTGTGTAGCATCCCGCACCTCATACTCCCTGCCTTTCTCCTACTCCATTTTATGCTCATGCTCATTTGATTTGTTTATGCCGCACAGCTGTGAGGTTGCCGAAAATCATTTACATCGCCATTTTCTTCTTAGAGTAAATTTTTAGGGGAGGAAGACAGCCGGCTCAAGGTCGCTGTTGCTGTCCTGTTGCCCTGCTCTTTGTGTGATTGTGTGCGTGCCTGATGTGACATTTTTATTGGCGTCAAGTGGCGACATTCAAAACTAAAATTCGAGTTACAGTTGCCAGTTGCCCGTTCCAGTTCCAGTTCCAGTTCCAGTAATTAAACTGAACAGACAGACGCGCCAAAAGCGTTGAGTGATGCGCTGCAGTTAAGATGACAACGTGACACGTGTGTGACACGAACTGGCAAAGCCATTTGCATAATAATCGTATGAAGAGATATTGATGATAATGATAATATTAATAATAATAGTATAATTATATTTACAAAATATAATAATAATAATAAAATTCCGAATAATAAAAATTAAATTATATTAAAAATATTGTTAATTGAAATTAATTTTTGTAAAGAATATATTTTAGTTGAAAAATTGTCAACGCTTGCTAAATAAAACAAAATAATTTTATTTTCGAGTTACCTAAACTCCATTACGAAATATGTTTCTTGCTTCCATCTCTAGTTTTGGGAGTTGGGGGAATAAGTTTGGCATGCATCAGCATGAATCACGCAATCCTCACACAGCACGCAAAACAAAAATGACGCCAGCCAGTGCGCCCCCTCCCCTCACCCAACTCACCTCCATTACATTCCTTGAGTTTTACAACAAATTTTCTGCTGACAGTTCGCACCAAGCGTGGTGCTGATCGTCGACTGTGTTTGTGTGTGCATGTGTGTTTGTGTTGGTGTGGTTGTTATAATAGATACGTAAATCGTTACTTGATGCGCTCATTTCCAAGGAAACTTTAGTCATAAAAAAAACAAAACTACAAAAACAAATACAACAATACACAATTTTGCTTAATGTATGGCATTTTATCAGGTGTTTGGCATTTGCGTATACTCGTGCCCTTTGTGTCCTTCGGCTATTAAAGTTTTGCCACGCCTTTGACTCAAAACTGCAACTGCAACTATAACTGTAACTTAACAACTGTAAAATGGGCCGGAATTTATGAGCGGCATTTGGTTATTAAAAGCTTTGCCAATTTTATAAAAGACATAGTCGTAAGGCCAGCCAAAAACTAGGAAATTCTTGCGTGTGGCGTATGCACGACTATCAAATACCCTGTAGCCCATAATGAATGTTTAAGATACTTGACAGAGTTGCAGGACGATGTTTAATGCATTTGTAAAATCGTTGGCTCTTTTAAAAAAATAAATAATAATAATAATAAAAATAATAATATTAATAATAATTCAAATAAAATTTGGAATAGAATAAAAGAGAATGTTATAAGTTTAAGTAAGCTTGTATTTCTGAATTTCTACGATTATTATACCCCTTTTTTAATTTTTTTTAATGGGTATCCTTTGGACTTTGCCTTGCACAAGGGCCAAACGTACATTAGTTGTGTCAGTTGACAAACGGCTAAATGCTAAAATGTATTTTTATATATATATGTATATATGTATATATATATATATATATATATATATATATATGCACATGTATATATGTATATAGGGGCTAGTTTAGGGTAAAGGGCAATTACTGCCATCAAGTTGGCGACGCCAAGGTCGTTCCATGGAGTTGTGCCCGACGCTTGGCTGGCTGGCCTTTAATTAGCTTTAGCAGCCATTTCACATGGATTACTCATACGTTACGTTGTATGTCGAACGACGGGAGGGAGAGGAAGTGGAGCAGAGCACCTATTGTTTTAGGCGAGTGCTTGGGGACTCCGAATTGCAATGCTTTTGTATGGTCAAACGTGCATGACTGGCACGTGTTTTTTTGTAAATAAAGAGTGCTTAATGTCAGGGTCAAACCGCAGTCGTATTTTACTTTATATCGCATGCATTGGCTATATGGTTTAGTTTGCTCCACATATTATTACAGTAAATAGGTGTATGATATATATATATATGCATAAATCAAATATGTACAATGAAAACAAACCGCATTGTTTTGGGACAGATGTAGATGCTATCTGCAATGCACAGGCATATATTCCACATGCACTCGGAAAAAAAATCGCCTTAAATAAATATCAAAATATTATGATTCTGTCTTTTTAAAAACTAATGTTTGCATTTCTACTTTTTCGAAATGTTTTTCTGAATAACATAAAATATTTATAAAAAAAGAACACAACAAATCGACATATCTTTATAATTGTCGATTTGGGAGAAGCCTTTCTAAATTTGACAATCATTTTTTGCTAATATTTACGAATTATTTACTAAAATTGAGCGAGATTTATTTTTCTGGGTGTATGTATTTTATTTAGTTATTATACAATATTTAAAAGTAATTGACATTGGCGACAGCTGCACACACTTCGTGGACACTGTGCCATTCAAACACGTGGCAAAGACAGCAGCGCAACAACAACAACAACAGCAACGAAAACACCACCAAATATTGACCTTGACTTGCCAGTTGACAATTAAAGTTATTTTCATTTGCAATCGGGGACATGTTTATTAAATGACGCAGAGCCAATATAGCCAACAAACAATTTAAGGGCATGCATTGGGTATAGAAAAACATAAAATATTTATATGAAAGCGGACTGAAAAGAATAAACGTAAATACATACATATATATGTACATATATATGTACATATATATGTAAGCCAACTTTGAATTCTTGATTTACTACTTTAATAATTGCAGGCAACTTAATTTCGCCATAATTTGCATCATAAAAATTGATTTTCCATAAAAGAAAACTGACAACGACAGTTTTTTCAAGGGAAGAACTTAATTGCGCTGTTAAACAGCAGTTGAAATAATAGCAGCAAGTTCAACAACTGTTAATAACATCATAAGCACCTGTTAAGCAGCAAGTTCAACAACTGTTAACAGCAGTCCCAATATCAAATTTCGCGCTTTCATCCAACTAACAGCTGGTATTAAAGTGTGACCAGCTTAAAGAGGAGTACAAACAAAACTCCAGTTAACAAAGGCAAGCTTTTCGTATTTGCAAAGTATATTAATAGATGGAATATTAGAACAGATTTAGCTTAGCACTATTTACATAAATTGTAGCTCATTCAAAATGCAGAAAGAGTGACCGCATATTTCGAAGACGAAAATCAAATCCCAAACTAGAGCATGTCAACTATCGAACGTATCTTGCGCGATTTGCGAAAGTATCGATGTCACACTGAAATATAGTATCGAAAAATCGTCCATCGCAAGTGCTTACAGTTCTACTTTGTGAATCTTAAAAGACGGTCGTCTTATTCTTCGCTCTTATTTGTCAATTCGCCGAAAGCACAAAAATATTGAACAATTTCGCGTATAGTGTAAAAGTTTGCATCAACTAGCAGCCAGCATAAGCACATTAAACACTAAATTTTTTGCAACAACAATAATTGATTTGTTTCATCATTATTCTAAAGTGTGCGTGTTGTGATAAGAAATCAGTGTTTGTTGTAGTTGCATAATAACCCCTCAACCATAATTCTAAAGCGCCAAAATCAGAACAACGAAAACGAAACGTTCACAGCATAACAGGGAGAGTAAATTAAAAAAAGAAACAAATTTCATTACGGTGTTGCGGCCGCCGTTGCCGCCGGGAAAAGAGCCGCTACCCGCCGGCCCACAAGCCTGCTACTTTTGTTGTTGTTGTAATTGTAGTTATAGTTGTGGGAGGGGGAGCAACTTCAAAGTGCGCGTTAATTAGCCAATCACATTTCACGTTCGCACACCAAAAGTTTAAACAACAAATAATAAAATCAACTCGATTATGTCCCAAAATCGGGAAACTTTAATACATTTGTTAGCCGGCGGGTAAGTGTAATAAATTTGCAACATTTATTGTTTATTGCGCCTCAAAACTGGTTTTAGTTTTACAAAAAAAAAACAGCAATAGCAACGACGCAATTACGATTTAGTTGGCCAACAACAATTAAACAATTGACCTGCTTATCGGGAAAGTTGGCAGGTGGGCCAAAAAAAATATATTAAATAACGAATCAACGAAAGAAAGAAATGTTTGATTGAAAAGCGGACAAACAACAAAAAGCTAATTTGCCCACAAACACACACGCAGAAAGACACACACATACTAACAATTATCATGCATAGCTCACGTGTGCGATTTATTTTTGGAAGCGGCGGGCGCAAAGTACTTTCGAGATAAACGTCACACGAAAACGTAAATTTAAACAGTCTGAAAACATGCACAATTAAACAAAAAAGAAGCAAAACAATAAAGACGCCGAAACACACACTCGCTCTCCCACTCTCTCTCTCTCTCTCGCTCTGGCACACACACATTGCAGCGAATTTGCCATTCACATGAAGAGAGTGTGCCAAACACTCAAACTCGAATTCTAACTAACTTTCCAGTGTATTAGTTCCTGGAAAGATGCATAACAAATGCATTGCATTTATTGGAATTGATTGAGTTTGCAAATCGCAATAAATTAAAATGTGTGGGAGAGAGAGAAACCGAGACGTAGTTGATTTTTCAAGCTTTAACAAGCTTTAATTGTGTTGTTGTTGTGATTGTTGTTGCTGTTGTTATTGTCGCTTGTTGTGATTGCTATTTTTAACTCGCTGCGTTGAAATTTATTTTTGTTTTCTTTCACACACCCTACAGCGACAGCTCTCCTTGCGGCATTTCATTTTTCAGCTTCAGCCTTTTCGATCCAGCAGTTGCAGTTGGGAATGCACTCCAACTGGTTTCTTTTTCTGTTTTGTTTTTGTTTGGTGTAGCGCAACTGAAATTCAATGCCGCTCTCATTGCAGGTATATCAAATTTTTTGTTTTTCTTTTTGTTAGTGAAAAGCAGAGGTGATTAGGGGTGGGTGCTGATCGGTGCTGCTTTGTCAAATGTAAACAAACGGGAAACTTAAGGGGCCTGCTCTAATGAATACTCATTAGACGGTGACACAGCTATTTTATTATTAATTAATAACAATAATAATTGCAACAAATTGTTTGCACTTGTAATTCCCAAGCGGTTCTAGCTCAAATTAAAGTGACAGTATTCCATTATTCTAATAATGCCATTATTTGTAAACAACCTAAGACCAAAGGAACAAAAGATAAAGTAGCTATTTCTTTCCATTATTCCAATATTTCCATTATTCGTAAACAACACTAGAACCAAATGCAATTTGCCGGCCGGCATCTTGTTGAACCCCAACCATAGTCTGCACTCTCATATACACACTATATACATATATTTATAACTAGTCTATATGCACGCAGTGTAAACTGCTTTAAGCTGAAACAAAAGCAAAGTACATAAAATAAAGAAAAAAGGGACTCACGTTGCACATTTGCATTGTCATCCACCCGATTTTCACCTCTCCAAACCCAAAAACAACTTGAGCTGATTACCCCCTGTACGGTGTGTACTACTTAAGTGGAACTGCACACACAGACATTCTTAAGACATATATACAGAGATAGGCACAAACATACTTGTTATCTATTGGTATCTATTTTCAACTATTTCTAACCTTATCTATTATTTACACACGTCACTATCATGTCCCCTGCATAGGAACACCAAGAAAACAACCTTGCAGCAGTTTTCTATACGAAGATAACACTGTTTATCATTATAAATAAAGTAAACAAACCGATTATGACACAATGTCTACTGACTATATGCATATTCTACACATGTACTCTATATATTTAATCTCAGTTTCAAGTTGAATGTGTTTCAGAATGCCGTGAAATTGCAACAGACTCATTTGCATATTTTCACAACAAGTTGTTATTTATTTACAGGGTATTTGCGTGGCTAAAGACTTGTGATTTATTGCAGATGACATCGTTTTTGGCGTTATGGTGTCTTTGTTATATTTGACTGTCGCTCAAATATTTTCGACAGATTCTGAGGATATACTTAAGAATATATATTGACAGTAAATTTTATCCAATTTTAATGGGGGAAAAAAGAATAATATCACATTCTTAAGAAATGAATAGCTGAAAAATTCTGTTTTCTAACTTATCAAATAGAAATGCGCATTAAAAATGATTTATTTAAATACAAAAGTTCATTTTTTACTTAGTGTTGTCGAAACTTTAAAAGAATATCCGGAAAATTCTGTTTTCTAACTTATCAAAGAGAAATGCGCATTAAAAATGATTCATTTAAAAATTATAGTTTTTTATTCAGATATAGCTTAATTGGGTATGCTAAAGCTTAACAGACGCAGCGAGCTTTTTTGTTGTTAATTTTCTTATATTTTTATTTAGTTTGCTTTTTTTATGAAATGAGCAAGCGAAAAGACATGCAATCTGACTTTCGGTTTGTTTTGGCTTAGCTAACTAGACTAACTCTTTCTGGCACATTGACTTGTTTGAAGGTAAAACAACAATTTGCTAATGAAATGCATTCTATAAAAAGAGAGAGAGAGAGAGAGCGAGACGGAGAGAGAGAGAGAGAGAGAGAGCGAGACGGAGAGAGAGAGAGAGAGTGAGAGAGATAGCGTGTGTGGGGAAACATTGACGTGTTGACAGAAAAAAATAGCAAAGAAAACAAAACAAAACAAACTGCAATGCCACTACACGTTTATATAAGTCAAGTTATTTTTAGACATCTTCAACACTCAACTACAAGTTGCATGCATCATCATAAGTGTATGTCTAGGAAGGGGATCCTAAATTCTGATTTCATTTCTGATTTCTTGTGGTGAATAAAGCTGCTTTCGGATTAGTGTACATCTTTATAAGCTTGTGGAGGGTATTATGACTTCGTCATGGGGCTTGTAACGCTCTTAAGGAGACCTCTCCCAGTTGAGTTTATATGCATATTCTTGCTAGCCATATTTGTCTAGCTGTCAGTCCAAAGGTATCTATGTTATCTTGATGGAACTTGGAATATATACGTATATTAGCTACAGTCAGCAGGAGTTCACTCAATCATCTCTACAAATTTATATGGTCATAATCATCAGTTAAAGCAAAAAATAATCAACAGTAGACTACTATGTCAAAAATCTTAAATTTTCTTTCATTTTCTTAATGTAAAGTGAAATGCAATCTTCGGTGTGCTCAGATAGCCGTTTCTTGTTTTGGGCAAAGAAGATTATTGGGTTTTCAATGGGAAAAACGTTGGCATGTCTTAAGGCACGTACGCATTATTTTTTTATTTTTGGTAATCTCTTTGCTCCCTCTTTTTTGTCCTCTTTAAGCTCTACACTTCTTTAAATGCGTACAAATTGATTTATTATAAACCTTATTATTCAATAACTATTTGTAATTAAAGGGAAATCTTCTGTTCGGTTTACTTTAGCCTATGGTAAATTGGAAAATCGGCACAAAAGTGTGTCAAGGGCGACCGTATCTATATATATATATCTATATATAATATCTATTACTGTAGAGAGAACCTCAGTCATATATAATACAGTAAATATGTATATAGAGTCTCCTTAAATTTGTGTATATTTCTCTTGGCACATTAAACAAATGGCCAAATACCGAATGTGGGCGATAAGAAAATGATTCTATTTACAAAATATGTAAATTGTATATATGCATATAGTATAAACATCGAAGGTCGCGTGCCAAGTTCAATGATTAAGAACATTATTATTATTTTGAGATAAATAAAATGATTTAGTTATAGATTAATTTCATTTATAACAAAGCTTTGATAATGCATAGACCTCCACGCACAGACCTATCGCATGCTTCGAATTGACCTAAAAAAAATAAACCTTATATATATAAAACTTTCCATCAATTTCGTAATCTAAGCAACACAAAAAAAATAAAAAATTCGAATTGATAACAAAAAATTTCTTCTGCAAAACGCGCGCGAAATTCAAATGAAATGCTGATAAGATTTGCGTACTTTCTTTCAAAAATTTGTCGAGGAGTAAAAGTCGCCGGTGTCAGATGACGCACCACGACCAGATTTACCTGACAGACACATCCATAGCCACAAAAGAAACATCAACACACACAGGCACTCTGTCACAACAAAACGCAGCTACAAAAAAATGATTTAACTGTCAAGTCGAGTGTCGAGCTGCGAAGTTCGTTTTCTGTCTGCCAAATTTTCCACTCTTATCTAGCGCGTGTTTGGCGTATCACGATTTCCGAGACGATTCAGCTAAATCGACCATTAACCGGTTGCGTTTTTTTTTAAATACACACGCGAGTAGTAGACAAAAATAAAATAAAAAAAAAAGCAGAAACAAAAACACCAAAATGGCCAAAAGGCCATTGAATTTGTGCTAAAGATATACGCCAACGCCAATGTCCGCATTTCGAATGCAATTCACAGCTGAGATCTTTGACGAGAGAGGAGGGACGAGAAGATGAGGGGGTTGGATATCGCTTGACGCATTTCTACTTTATTGCAGCCAATACAGCTGATTGTGGAGCTCTCTTTAGCTTATTTCACACCAAAGTGTTGTTGAACTTGAGCGCGAAATCAGATTTTTATATTTGCATGTTGCAAATAACGAATTGTGTTGGGCAATTCCGGGGGAATGCAAAGACTTTTCCAACGAATGCAGAGTTTACTGATTCTCAGTGTTTTATCATTATCATTATATATTTTGGCATTAATAATGAGAAAATGAAGTTGTGCAAAAGCATAGACAGCGTATAGTACATATATTCTAGACGGGTTTATTTAGATATGTCTGACTGTTTATCTGTGTGTATAAACAATTTCACAGCGTAAAAGCTAGAGATGATTTCAAATTTGGGGCAAAAGTTCTCGTATATCATGCGCAGATTTATTTTTTATATTATTTTATTCCATTTTTATCACCGACTGTTTCTAACGTTCTTTTATTTGTATTATTTATAATTGAAATATATTACATTTTATTTATTAATTTAATAATTAATAAATAATTTAACAATGAATATAATCAGTGTGATGTTTCAAATTCTATATTATTAAATTGTGTCCCTTGTAAATCACCGTATCGTATAAATATTTGATTACAAATAAATTGCTTTCCCCTTTCTGCTCGTAATTTGTCAAATGTATATAATATATATATTTATATATAACATATGTATGTAAAAGCCATTATTTGTCCATCTGGCTGGATGAGTTGGTTGGATTTGTTGTTGTTGCTGGCAGCGCACGAAATGTTTTATGGAACGACATGCTAATAATGAAACTCAATAGTCGAGTGTTCTCGTTAACTTATTGATTCAATTTGTATTATAATTGCCTTTGTGTGGCGACTATAATACACTGTGCGAAAAGGTCCATCAAATGCAAATGATGATGTATATATAAAGGTCCAATATTAAACATGTGGCATGTTCAACATGTGAACTGTTCTTGCCGGTTTCAGTTATGTCATACCACATTTCATTTGAAATTGAAGCTACCTATATAGACTAAATATATATAGTAGTACATATATACGAGTAGTACACATGTAGCATGTCGTGGACTGACTGACTGGCTGATAAGCTCACGCGGCTGGCTGTGTCCGGCGCTGGTAATTTATTCCTATGGGCAGGTTATCAGATATGTCGGGTGAGTCGAAAGCCGGTTCGCACTGGTTTTCACTTGACCCTACCATAATCTCAACTAGATTACTGAAATTGTATATATATATATATTCCAGGGGGAGCAGCCAGCTGCAAGTTGACAACGATTTAGCCTGATGAGCACAGAAAAACTCGACGAGTATCTTAGACAGACAAGTATAAATTTCAGAAATTAATGGGTTTTTCCTAGGAAAGCTATGTGCAGTTATATAATACAGTGATCAGATTCGACCGACTTCGACATATGCCACATTTCATATGACAAGTTTCATAAGTATAGCTTTAGATAGAATTGAAACTCACTTTATGGGATCAGAGATGTCTCTTCCAATAAATTGAAAATTGCACACCATTAGGAAATCACCTTCAAGTTTAAAAAAGGAGTCTTATATTCTAGAAGAAGGAATAATCTATGCTCAACTCATGTATAACATGAACTGCAAAATGGGGAAATCACAAATGTTAATCACGAGTAGAAAAATGACATGACAAAGTCAATTGTAATCATTGAAAAAGTACTCGAAGAGGTTCATGGAAGGAATAATTGGTTTGGATAGTGTTCAGCACGACAAAAGCTAGCCGGACAAATTTATTTAAATTGGTCGACTACTGTTGCTTCAGTGATATATGAAGCACATTCAGTTATATACATATATAATTACCTTGTCATGCATAAGAGGCAACTTTACGTGCCACTCATTAAAAAAGCTGTTTTCCCTTTCCTTTGTTTACTGTCGTTTTGCCATCGATCAAACTTTAGCTCTGATTTCTTTTTGCTTATTAATATTCGAGCCTGCCTGAGCAACAAGGAAGCTTTTTCTTTCCTACCTGCAAAACTCAAACGTGTCCTTTGTTAGTCGAACTCATTGTCAGATTATTATTTTACTGTCGATTAGGTTTTGTGTTTTTTCGTTGGCCAAGCGCCAATTGATATATATCAAATTATTAGATAAGAATTTTTCCCTTTTCTCACATAATATTGACAAATGTTTGCTGGTTTTAGGCAAGGTCTGGGCTTATTAGGCATTGGGAATGTCGACAACAAATGATATCATCTATATAATCCAGCAGCCACTTTGAGTGCTTAGTCAGAATTGAAAGTAATTTTTAAGTGCATTAAGTATATTGCAATTGAATTAAGTATTTG
This sequence comes from Drosophila nr. medialis 2 BK-2023a, assembly GCA_035044325.1. Lineage (NCBI taxonomy): Eukaryota > Metazoa > Arthropoda > Insecta > Diptera > Drosophilidae > Drosophila > Drosophila nr. medialis 2 BK-2023a. The sequence continues at coordinate 2,936,228 of JAWNMH010000394.1, forward strand.
CACAGTTTCCTGGCGACGCTCTTGGTGGAAAACCCATAAATCACAATCGAATCACTAAAATCTATATTTAATGCACAGAGTGCCAAGAGGAATGTTATAGGTCATAATACGTAAGTGTATTTGGTATTTATGGTCCATTGCCAAATTGGTATTAGGTTTTCAGCTGCTCGTTTGTTCATTTTGGCTAGATGCTAAAATTGTTTGAAATTGGAACAATTCTTCAATAACAAACATCACGCTCTTTTTAGCGAGCGATCACTGTAATTGTGTTAATGTTCAATTGCCGAAAATGTTTTAAGTTTCAGCTTTTAAACATTGGCAACCAGTCAAGCATTTTTCTGTAATTTCTGCAAAATGTTCAAATAATACACAAAACAGTTTTCGTAGCATATTTTTAGAATAATTTTGAACAATCGACAAGTCAACTATAATTAACAATAGTGCAAATATATGTTTACTAATTTAGGATTTTTTTATTGATATTTGTTTACAGATCCGCTGGAACCGTTGGTGCTGTGGTAACATGTCCCTTGGAGGTGGTCAAGACTCGTTTACAGAGCTCAACGGCGTTTCTGTCGCCTGCGACACGTATTGTTGAATCCGCTGGCGGACCGGCGAATGGTGGCGCCTCCGAGCTGCTGCGGCCCGAACAACGACGTAAGCTAAGCACAACGATATTACGTAACAGATCACAGCCACAGGTGATTGGGGGTGTGCGTAGGGTAGTACCAAATTCTTCTTATTATTATTTATAACCATATATTACACACACATACACACACATACTCACACACACACACACACAAACATACACACACACAATCATTATCAGTATATCACGCATATCTGTTGTTGTGTGTTTGTGCCATTCGATAAAATCATCTGTCATCAATCGCTTTATCGCTCGCTACAAATTTACTGACTTTCCAACATTTGTTTTAAACCCAACAGATAATGGCCATTTCACATTGCGGCATCTCATCGACAACTCCCAAATCTATGAGCATTATCCAGTGCCTGCGGTAAGTGCAACAAACAATTATCTCTTAATTTATTATCGATATCAAATTATCGATCGCTATCGATTGTGCTCTTTTATGTAATTAATTTTGTCAATTGCTTCGCTATGTAAACTTTTTGTATTTTCCATAACCGCATCCATATTGGTGTACTGTTTTTCCAGTTGAACTTCAAGCGTCCTTTCAATACCCAAAACTCAATCTGCAATTCTAATTGGAAACACAAACGCAAAATTCTGAGTTGAAAATATCCCATTTTATTTACAAATATTCAACTGGCACATTTTACAACACTGGACTGCATTCAAATGTACTATTTCGTCTTTTACTTAGCAACCGTATACAATTTCTCTATATTTATATCAATTTTTTGTTTGGCTTCTAGACACATCGTCCAGAATGAGGGTCCAAAAGCGCTTTTCAAAGGACTCGGCCCAAATCTTGTGGGCGTGGCACCGTCGCGTGCCATTTATTTTTGCACCTACTCGCAAACAAAGAACTCGCTCAACAGTTTGGGGTAAGTACAAAACAAAAGGAGGTCGGAAACTAAAACTAACTGAGATTGATTAAAAATTGGGAATATAAGTTCTCGTGTATCATATGTAGATCAAGTTTATTTAATTTTAATGTAAGGATTTTGCTTTGCATTTGATCAACTGTTCAATTTTCATTAAGATATTTTAAAGCTGACTTCAGGTTAGCAACTAGCCTAAATCATTTTCGATTCTCGATGCGAAAGAGAAGAATTGAATTATATTTTTGTCTAACAAACGTTAGTAAAAATTACAATTACAAAGCATATGTATGAAGCCGATATATTTCAATTGCAATCCACCTCGTTTTCAATTTGCATTTCGTGCTGACAGACACGGAATTTGGCATTTAAATTCTACTAACTTCTACTGAACCATCACCTCTCCGCTTCACTCCCCATTGCAGATTTGTTGACCGGGATTCACCGCTTGTGCACATTATGAGCGCTGCCAGCGCCGGCTTCGTCTCATCGACGGCGACGAATCCGATTTGGTTTGTGAAGACGCGAATGCAGCTGGACTACAACTCCAAGGTGCAGATGACTGTGCGGCAGTGCATCGAGCGGGTCTACGCCCAAGGAGGCATTGCTGCCTTCTACAAGGGCATCACTGCCAGCTACTTTGGCATCTGCGAGACGATGGTGCACTTTGTCATCTACGAGTTCATCAAATCCAAACTGGTAAGCAATAACTAATAAATTGTGAGTCCCCCTTTAACTAACTATTGTTGCTACTCTGTTGCAGTTGGAGCAGCGCAATCAGAGGCACACGGACACGAAGGGATCACGTGATTTCCTGGAGTTCATGATGGCTGGCGCTGTTTCCAAGACGATTGCCTCCTGCATTGCGTATCCACACGAGGTGGCACGAACGCGTCTGCGCGAGGAGGGCAACAAATACAACTCGTTCTGGCAAACGTTGCACACCGTCTGGAAGGAGGAGGGACGCGCTGGACTTTACAGGTGTGTGTCACATACATATGTATATATATATAGTGAATATTTGTATTGTATAAGATCATGATAATCTTCATTGACCTGTTGATCGCTGATTAGCACCCAGTTTGATTAGATTGGCTTAAGGAAACCCCAGATGACGTTTGACATTTGAATATTTAAATATTATACTTTCTATTATTTGTTACATTCTTGCAATTAATTCATTTCACATATGAATTAAATTAATATTTCATATCTATTATAGTCAAATATAAATCTTAGCACCTATAAGAGATGGATGGTGTCTGGCGCAGCTCTATAATTTATAAACAACGCGAATTGCTATAAACGCAATTTTTATTTTTGTTCTTGCCTGCTAATTTGGTATCACAACGAAACACCCACGATTTCTGTGTCCAGCTGTATTTGCCAATGCGAAAAGAATCTTTTGCGACGCATTTTGTATCTATTTGTTGTTTGCCTTCAACTAATTTCATTATCATACGTATATGCTGTGCTATGCATACATTTAATGTTTACGACCACTTAGAATAACTGCTAACTGAATTAAGTAATTGAATCGCTCCTGTTTCTCTTGTTGTGTTTTCTCCGGCACAGAGGCCTGGCCACGCAGCTGGTGCGACAGATTCCCAACACGGCGATCATGATGGCCACCTATGAGGCTGTGGTTTATGTGTTGACGCGACGCTTTAACAACAAATCGAATGAGTTTTACGATTTTTGAAGTCGGATATGCGGCCACGCCTATTGGCATCTAAAACAACCGCCCGCCCGCCCCCAAAATCGTAACGGACTAGTTAACAGCGATAAAACCAATCTGTGCATAATGATGTAGAGGCGACTGCTGCAACTTATTATTGTAATTTGTAATCTAATTGTGGTTTTCTAGACGATTTAACCAACGAGCGCAAATTTCGTTCAACTTAGCTCTTAAGACAACGAACTCGATAGACTTGATGAGACGTTAGAACATAAGCATTAAAGCCGCACGAATTATTTTCGAAATTGCAAAAGTAAAGAAAAAACTAAAACCAAGTCAAAACAAAAAAAGCAAACTGAAATTGTAACTCCAAATGACTTCAACTGAGTTGAAAAATTCGCAAAAATGTTATCAAAATTTAAACAAAAAATTAAAGAAGGCTAATTAGTGAAAAGTTTTGTACATTTACACGTAAAATTGTGGTTGATATTTTGATATACATTCACTTGTACATATAGAGATATAAATAATTATGCTGTACAGTGTATTTGAAGAACTTCGTTGAAAAATGTCGCTCAGAATATTTTTGTATATAAAAAAAAATTGCTTTTGATTTAAATTATCTCGTTGCCTTCATATTAGATCATAGTTTATAAGCACAATCTGTAGTAATACATCCGCAGGATTAGGATATATGCTGTGTAGAATAAATCCTGCGGTCGCAGTCATTAGGCGCGCAAATCTGTTGCCCAAATCGATGCCGCCATATCTATACAAACATATATGTGTATATATACATTATATATATATATATATATATACATTATATATATATATATATATACATTATATATATATATATATATACATTATATATATATATATATATATACATTATATATATATATATATATACATATAAATTTATCTATGTAATTACTCTTACAAATTCGTACACATATTTAGAATCGGTATGCACCATGCAGCGTATATGTAATTGTTGTGTTAAGTTTTCTCAAATGCGATATATTTTTTAGTTACTATTAATCTATCATTACTATTTACGAATACGTTGCTGTTTATTTAGTGATTAATAATATATATGCCACTATATTTTATAGTGCCTTTAATCGTATTAATTAATAACGAGCAAAGAACGAAACAAAAAAGTACTGTGAATATTTGATAACAATCTAATTGAGTGGTGAAATCAATAAATATAATTTTTTGTTTAAAAAAATGAAAAGGTTTCATTGTCGGTCATTTGATTAGACAAGTCTGTGGTACTATTTTAATCTTATCTACACAATGTCTGCGCTCCATTGAACATAGTCCAGTGCCGGGCCGTAACAAAATTAGATTAGATCGATAGTTTTTGATCAGTTTAAATATCATTGCAAGAGTTGATTTAAAACCTTCCTGCATTTTTAAACTTTCGCGCTTAAGTTGCTTGTCACACAAAATGGTCACACTACAAACCGATGACAACTCGATAACAGCAGCTATCGATGTGACACGAGGGCGCAGCAATCAACAAGTGATCGCATCACTGCTAGCACTGAAACTCAAATTTTCGGTGTTTACGTTTGCGTGCGTCGAGTTTTTGCCAAAATACAAAAAAAACCAAGTTAAACAAATAAATAAATAAAACAATTTCGATTAAACTTTTTGAAGTAAAATAAAGTGATAGACAGTGCGAATTAAATAGTGCGCATGCGCCACTTGTTTGGCCTCGATAATCGTAATCACGCTCCACATCCGCTTATTGTTGTATTCTTTGTAACCCACTCCCAATTTTCAAATGCGCATTTTCTGATTTGCATTCGAATGCGTTAGGACGAGTGTGTGTGAGAGAGAGGGCGAGAGGATGCTGCTCAGTGAGCTGCACTTCTGGACTACGGTGCGCGATGAGGTGCGCATCAAGAGCAGCGATTTGGGCGCCTTTCGCTACAAGCGCCAGCGCGAACTCGCCCACGAGCTGACCCTCGAGCTTGCCAAGCGGGATTACACGGAACGGCGGAATGGTCTCGCCGTGTTGAAGAATAGCCGCAAGGCCGTTGGCCGACTGAAGGATAATCTCAAGAAGTTGGAGGATGTGTTGCGCACACACAAACTGGTGCACACAGAGTGGCAGGATGCGGCACAGGTGTTGCTACTCTTCGACAATGGCATCATTGCGCACATCTGTGTCGATATCTATACGGGCGACATTTTGCGCATGGTTTTTGAAAAGTATCTCGTTGGCAAACTGGCCGCCGAGGTCATTACTGATGGTGAGTGTGTGTGCGTGTGTGTGTGTGAGTGTGCGTGTGTGTGTGCGCTTTGTTATTTACACTGTTGCCCGGAGAAATTTGCATTTCCAACTCAACGCGACTCCGATCTACTCCACTCGCAAGGCACTTTCCCAGCCACAAGAAACAACTGCATAAAAAAACACATTCCATATGCAATTATTGTAATTTTTATAATACCCTGTACCCATTACGATATGTGTGAAGAAGAGGAGTATCTTAAAGTTGTGAGCATTTATGTAACATAGAGAAGGAGGCGTCTGTCGCAACCAACCGATTTTCGCAGAATCTATATATTTGTCTTTATACCGATTTCCAATCGTTCGGTTTTTGAATAATCGAATAATGGTAGTACTATAGTACTTCTAGTTATACTTATAAATATATATTTAATATATTTATTATTTTTAAAATAGATCTATTTAATAAGAATCGATTATTCAGTATCGATATTTATCGATTTAATATGGATGTTCTTTTAAAAATATCTCGGCAAACACAACACATGCTACAAATTCCGAATAGATTCACAATAAGCACAAAGTTAAAATTGAAGAATCCTCAAGCTTTAATTGTAGGGTATTCGCAAGTCGATTGTGGTCGAGTTGGGCACTCTTACTTGTAATTTTTAATTAATCAGTACGCGCGCACGCTTTCATGTTATTTTTTTCTTTTGCTGTGTTTTGTTTATGCACTTTGTCTTCTATATTTTTTTTATTGTAACTTGGCAGCATTTTTTACACGTTCCCACATCGTCTTGGCCTACAATACGAACCAGCTGACGGTGGTGCTGCTGCAGCGTCCCAATCTGCGACCGCTGGGCCCCGAGAAGATTGCCAACATGGATCCCCGCATATTCCATGTGATCATTCCTGGTGCCGCCTCGGAGCGTAAGCTGGCACGCCATCTAACGGTAAATGGCAGCTTTGATCTGTTCGTCGTTTGGACGCAATCCTCACAGAACGAAGTCTACCCCTGGCGACCCACCGTACGCGATCAGGATCGTGCCAACATTCACATATTCAAGATCAAGGGGTAAATATCATAAAACTTTTAATTACTTAATCCAATTTAAATTTCAATTATCAGGCATTTCATGTATAAGTTTCACAAACAACAAATATAACATTTAATTACCTTTCAATTCCCAACAATCCTATTTGGGATAATCCCTTTATTTTTGGTATTATATATATTTATATTAAATTTATATAAAAATGTACATATATATTTTTTTGTGTTATTTAGATTCTTATTCTTCTCTTTAATCTTTATTAAATTATCTAGTTATCGATAACTTCTGTTTGTTGGATTCTAATTCGTCGCTTTCTTATTTAGTTTACAGTTGGAATCGATAGCCTATTGCTGGTCGGAGAATGATCCGTTGTGCGTGGACTTTTTGCGCAGCTCAGAGAATCAAATCATTACGCTGGAGCAGAAGGTATCCCGCAAAGGAGACATCAGTGCGGAGATCTGCTCGTATGAGCTGGCAACGGGTAAAATGCAACGCACGGCAATCACCTCAATTGCGATGGGCACCCAAATCTGTTGTTTCGCCTTCAGTCCGGATCAGGAGAAGTTATTTTTGGGCAGCATCGATCGCAACATATGTCTGCATGATCTGGTGCTACAGACAACCAAGTATATCAATCAAATCGAGATTGTGCCAACCCAGTGCGCGTGGCACTGTGACTCCGCGCTCCTCTGTGTGGCCAATGAGCGCTCCGTGCTGCAGTGCTTCGACCTGGCACTGGCGCCCATTGGCAATCAGCTGGTCAGCGAGAATGTGACGCCGCTCAGTTTGCTCGATCTGTCGCATTATTTCGCAGCGCAGCCAACGCTGCTTAGCATTGCGTTCAGTCGCAAGCCGGATTTGGGCAATTTCACACATAGCTATGCGCAAACGGATTGCCTGCTCCTGTTGCTGTACGAGCAGGGACCCTTAGCCTGCATGCGCATCTTTGGCGGCACAGGCATGCGTGGCGACATCCACAACAGTGGCCTCACGGCGGATGTGATTGCCGACAAGTATCTGCGTCTGCAGCAGCCGGAGCGTGCCCTGAATGTCCTCGCTGCCCTCAATTGGGAAACGTATGGCGCCATGTGCCTGATCACGCTGCACAAGATCGCAAACTATGTGTTCTTTGGCGGCGATCAGAGACGGATGCGTTTCGATCTGATGGCCAGAGCATTGAAGACCTTCGCTCACACACTCTCCGAGGATACGAAGGATGAGTTTAGCGATCAGGTCTATGATCTGAAAAGACGCTTCTGCTTCTTTTTACTGCGGTGAGTTATAGATGCGGAAATTAATTTGAAATTGGAATTATCGCTTAGAAATTGAAACTGAAACATCAATTTGAATATCCCAATTTCTGAAAGCTTATCTCAGACTTTGGCAACCTTGATGCACTCAATACTAATTAAATTTTTGTCCACCTCCTCCACAGCAAAAATCTATTCAACGAGGCCTTTGAGATTGCCCATGATATTGGTGACTATGATCTGTTCATGGATCTGTTCAATTTGACAAAATGTATTGGCAGTTTGAGCGAATTTGCGCAGGCCGCCTTCAGTCAGGCCGCAGCCATAATCCATGGGCAGGATCACATCAATGGCAATCTGAGCTTAGCTTTGGCCAACGATCTGCGACCCGAATCCGTCTGTTCACAGTCCAGCTATTCGACGCCCAGTCAGCAGGCGCTGAAAAACTATGTGCCACCCTTGCCCTCCTTCAAGTCCAAGATCTTCAATGCCGAGATGATTAAGATTAATATACCCAAGCCGGAGCTGCGACCGCCGTTGCCGGAGCTGCGAACATCCAAATTGAGTAGCGCATCCACGACAACGTCACTGGTGGCGCTCGCTCAGAAAAGTGGCAGCCAAGCGACGCTGAAGCATGCAAATGCGAATAGTAAGCAAAGGATATTTTATTCCTTATTTGCATTTCTAATGTGATTGCTCTTTTTGCAGGCAATGGCTGGTCGCAGGATGTGCCCGATCAGACAGTTGGCTTGCCTCTGCCCTTGCCCCTGCCCAGTACAACGGTAACTCGACCAGTGAGTGTCCCACAGCCAACATCTTTTGCGGATGCACAGGCGACACAGGTTCAGTTGGCTGCACTGCACCAGCAGCAGCAGCCGACGTTGCAACAGCAACCACAACCCGCTCTCTCATATCAGCCCAAGTTTTATCAGCATCCGCTTGTGTCTGGCAATATACCCGCTATGCTGGGCACTGAGGAGTACCAAGCGAAGCGTATGCTGCTCAAGAAGCCCACAGCATCCATACTCTCGAATGCCGCAGCGACACAAATTAATGGCGATAGTCCAGCAACGGGCAGCGTCAAAACCAATCCAGCCGAGAAGAACAAAGTCAAGTTTTCGGACACCATTCAGGTGGCTGTGGTGCCGGTAAGTCAGCATCCTAATCCTTAACTGACTTCCCAAAAATACCCGGAATTTATGCGAATTTTTTGCTTTGCCAGGAAATTTCGCGTAAGGAGAAACCGATGCCGCCCAAGCGAAATGGTTACTCAAGACCCACGGCGCGACATTTAACCAATCCCCGCAAGGAGCTGGCTGACAGCTTGCCACTTTGCCATCCAAACGATGAATACCTAAAGGACTTCAATCCTATAAGCACAAGTATATATATATATATCATTATTGTTGCACCCCGCTTATATCCACATCTCCCCTCCCTTGCAGATGTCAGCATGCCGCCAACGCGTCGCCGGGAGGAGGAATCGACGAGCAGCAGCAAAGCCACGCCGAGCTCATCGTCCTCCATCAAAGTGGTGCATTTTGGTGTTGTCTAACCGGATATATATACATATTTCATAGTGCAATTAATTAGTGTAGATTAGCTTATGGATTGAGAGTGTCTTCCAAGTGCGTAACCCGTTGCCGTTCACTTAGTGCAAAGCTTTAAATAGGAAAGTTCTCCTTTTTTTATACATATTTCTTGCTTTCTTTAAACTTTATGCAGATTTAAACTAGACTTTAATATTTGACCATATGCCAAAATAAAAAAAAAAAAACAGTATGCGCCTATTTCTTTTTCGTGGGCGTGGCACCGCCCATGCGTTCCAGCTCCGCCTTGAGATCGAGCAGATCCTTATCGGGCACATAGCGACGCTCCTCACATTCATCCGTGTGCTCCGCCACAGTCAGATGAACGCCCTCCGGCAGCGCTGCCTGAGCAATCCGCAGAAATTGTGGATAAACTGGCGCATCGACATTGATCAGCTGCAGATTGCGTTCATAGGTGGTCAGCTTGTAATCTGATTCGATAACCGTCGAATTGGGCCGTAATCGCTGCACTTGCGTCTGCTGCGGCGGCAGCGCATAACAATCGGAGACATCCAGATCGAGGTATTCGGCAACGCTGTGCAGGAAACGCTGATAGCTTTCAAGTAGCGGATAATCGTAGCCCTTTATCTGGACATTGAGGCTCTCATATTGCGGGTATTTCGGCTTGAGTGACTAAAAGAGACGCGCTGAGTTTTGATAGGAACCTCACTATTATTATTATTTTACCTCCAGGTAGTCGGGCTCATAAACACTGTAACTGGTAGATCTAATCACTGCAATATTCGGCTTTGGCAGCTGCAACGCCACGCGCACCGTGGGCAATAGCTGTAATTGTTAAACACATTAGTTTTTATACATATATTTATTGTTTTTTTAAATGTTATTTACTCTGCGCAGCATTTTTTAAAAGGCAGGTTATGTCACAACAGCTGTTCGGCAGAGCACCGTACACGTTCAATCTGCATGTCAAGCACAAGTATATCACATTCACAAATATTCTACTCAAATGAATTGTCAAAATTGTTATCAAATAAATGTACTGTAAATACTTTCATGTCGTTCACTTACAATTTCAAAAAGGTACAGAATAATAAAAGAAAACATAAATGAAATAAAATAATAGCTCTTAGCTGTAAACATCGATAGAAATAGCCAAAAGTATCGATAGCATATCGGTATCAACGCACCGCTCCACTTCCCACTGAATAGCAATTTGTGAAGAAGATATTGCTGATATCTTTGCATAAGCAATTAAACGAAAGGAATAAAGAGAAATATAAGTACAAAACAGCGAAATGGAGTCGACAAATGGTAGAAATCTGGCACTGCTCGTACTTTGTCTGTGCGCCTGTTATGCACTGGCCTTTGAGGGCAAGGAAATACCGGCCACCAAATTCGGACAAAGCGTTGCGCCAACGATGACTTTTCTTTATTGGTAAGCTGCAAATTTATGTTTTATATATCTATCTCGCTTATCTTTGCCTTATGATATCGCCTTTTGTACAGTTACTCATGCGGCTACCGCAAGGCATTCGAGGATTATGTGAATATACTCGGTGAAAAGTATCCACAGATACAGGTGCATGGCGACAACTATGATCCGCCCGGCCTTAATTATTACCTCTCTAAACTAATTTTCGCCCTGAAACTGATCATCATCATGTCCGTTGTGAGTTCGACGAGTCCGTTCGCCTGGCTGGGAATGAACACGCCGGGATGGTGGGGTCATCTGCAGGCAAACAAGATCTACGCCTGCATGATGATCTTCTTTCTGGGTAACATGCTCGAAGGCCAGCTGGTCTCATCGGGCGCCTTCGAGATAACACTGAACGATGTGCCGGTTTGGTCGAAAATCCAGACGGGTCGCTTTCCGGCGCCGGAGGTCCTATTCCAAATTATCGACAATCAGCTGCAGTTCACCGAGAACGTGCAGGAGAATCCCGACTTTGTTAAATAATAATAGTATATGTCATTCAGCATTGATCTGTATGTATCGAGCAGGTACTAAGCGCCAATCTTGCTGGCCTTTACAAGAACAACACCAAATAATATATGGGAAGAAGGGTTACAACTAGAACCGGACAATTGGACACTTGGATTGGATTTAAGTCAACGTGCATAATTCGATTTATCTTGTCTCTATATTACGCAAATAATTATGTATGCATCTTTCTGTTTTGTCATTTCTGTATAATGTGTATTACCTCTATATTATATCTGTATCATCAAACAAATTCCCTCTTTAAACAAAAAATGTGTGTATTTAATTTAGTCTCCATAGTTTGTGTACGCACTCTGTTTTATGGTTTATATCACCACTTGTACCACTTGTAATACTTGTTAATGGCAGATGCTACCAAATATATGCAAAGGCGAATCCTTTTACATTCCATTATCTTCTTTACTCTCTCTTTTATTTAATGGATACTTGAAATTCCTGTATTACGGGACTTCCAAAGAGGCATTCGCTTTTTATCTATAACTCAGCCGTATCCTTATAGATCTCGGAAGGATAAATATATTCTTGAGAACTATCGATTGGCATTCAAGGATTTTTAGGATTCGACAAAAAATGTTGGTTAAATAAAGTAATATAAATCTAAATTTCCGATGTAACTTGGGCATTTTATGAAATATTCGGATGTCCGTTGTACCCCTGATAGTCCCTGGCCCGCTGATTTGAATAAAGAAATAAAAGGACGAAAGTTGTTTAAGCAGCTGAATTAACAGGACATATTTAAAAACAGAAAATTGCTCATAACTGGGCCATATTTTAAAATATCCTGGCGAGTCCAATGTCAAACATTTATTTATATCAGGACTACCAACTAGCCAAAGGACATCCACATCGTCCAAAACAAGGACTTGTGTGATTCAGCGCTTTTGCGAGCGCTAAGCTGGTGAAAGTTTTTCGGTATTTGGATTCCTAGATAATCTATATTCCTTGAATGCATTTCGATAGAGTTCTTCGCAAAACCAGTAAGGACTTGGCCAAGTTCGCGACTTTTCTTCTGACTAGTTGTTGTACGCAATATAAGTATGCTTTGAGTTTTGTCAAACGGATTCAATTGTGATTTAATTGTTTATCTTAAAAGTATGCTTTTTATTCGGCATTTCCTAATTTGAGCACAAATTAAAATTGTTTTGCGTGTTTTCATTGTTGTTAAAGAAAAAATAGGTTCTTTACGATGTGAACATTTTATTTATTAAAAATTTGATGTTTGTTTCGCCTGTGGGTTAAGTGTAAGCTTTGTTTTGTTGTGATCCCCAGAGAAGAAGATGAACTCAAGAGTAGAAATACGTTATTAACTGGGCAGTGGGATTATGGGAAGTAGTTTCGCCTCGCACTATTTTTATAGTATTATTCATTATTGTTAATAATAATTATTATTATTATCATTATTTGGGTTCGCTTTCGTTTGGTTATTCAGTGGGAGAGAGGTGGTTGGAGTATTAACGGATATAGTGATACCGACTTAGAAGTAATTATTTATTTTATTACTTAACTTAGGGAGCGAAGGTGTCGTCGGATCCGCGCGGACGCCGACGATAATCGCGCCTATTTGCGCCGTATTGATTGTATTGATTGGGGAACTGATTGCCGCGATTGTAACCAGCTGCCGGTGGTTGTTGTTGTTGTTGTTGAGGTTGGCGAACCAACGTTTGCGGCTGCAAACGGAGATCATTGCCGTCCTTATCGTAGCCACCCTGCCAGCCGTAGTACGACGATGGCGATGAAGATGAACTCGCATCCGGTGACTGTGCTCTAAGCCTCGCCATGCCGGAGCCGGGACCGTAACCCGAACTGCTACCCGAGTTGGACCCGTAGCCTGTGCCAGAGCCGGAGCTAGTGCCAGAGCCGGAGCCAGTGCCGTAGCCCGTGCCGGAGCCGTAACCAGTGCCCGAACCGTATCCGGTGCCGGAGCTAGAGCCGGAGCCCGTGCCAGAGCTTGTACGTGAATTGTAGTCGGAGCCGGTGTTGGAGCCAGAGTTGTAGCCTGTGTTGTAGCCTGTGCTGGAGCCAGAGCTGAAGCCTCTGCTGGAGCCTGATCCCGAGCTCGCGTAGACGTCTGCTGACGAGGTACGCCTGACAGTGAAGAAGCTATCGCCACGTCGACGGCACACAGTGCATCTACGAGACAAGTGATGGGAAAGTAATAAAGTACTCGCTACTCCAAAAATCTATGAACGGAATTTACCTGCTAATCTTGCTGGTCTGATCCGCTTTAAGGGTTAGCTGGCGGGGTTGCGTAAACTGATCCTGCTGCTCGATGACGGCCAGCCAGAAGGAGGCCAAGGCATCATAGTAGCTGCAACGTCCATGGCCGTGACACTCGATGACGGGATTGGCGCGGAACTCCTCCAAACAGGAGCCAGGCGACACAAGACTCTGCCCAATGCCACCCGTATTATCCATGGTTGTCTTAAAGGTTAAGGGATCAAGGCAATAGGAATTAAATTAGTCAATTTAATTCGAGTGAATCGCTTACCATGTAGTAACTGAAACCCGTCCACATCTCCTCCCAGCCGCTGGGGCAGTCCGGTATGGACATGGTCTGCGAGTGCAAAGCAATCACTCGGGTCGAGGTCTCGCACACGACGCACCTGGAGAGAAGCGCAGATAGAATGTAATTGAGAAGACGGCGCCATCAGTTTGTGCTCACCTGGATATGTACTTGATGAGATCCCTGGACTGAATGGGCGTCATGGTCATTGGCATAGGTTCGGCGGTGGACAGCCAGAGACTGTCATCATTGTTCTGCGCATAGCTGCACACGTTGTTCAGATCGCAGAATATGTACGGCATTGTGGTGAAGCGCATCAGGCAGGAGCCGGACTGACCCAGATCCTGGCCAACGGCAAGACTGCTGGCCACATTGCCGGAGAGCGAGTAGCCCTCCCACAGCTTGTTTGTGTTTGCCGGGCACTCCGGAATGCTCACGGACTGCGAGTGACGGGTGAAGATGAAGCCACGACTCTTTGGTGCCGGCGGTGCTGGTGCCGGTTCACCGGGTGGACCTGGCGCGCCGCGCAAACCAATCTGACCGGTCAAGCCGATTTCACCTGCGTCGCCGCGTTGTCCCTGGACACCATCTTCGCCCAGGAAGCCCACCTCTCCGACATCGCCGCGATAACCAATGACGCCGCGCATGCCAATACGTCCATCGAGGCCGGGTTTGCCGACATCGCCGCGTTCGCCCTTGAACCCATCCTTGCCGGGCTCACCACGATCGCCGGGCTGTGCGTAGTTGTACGAGTAAGTGACGCCAGGCTCACCTGGTGGACCGGGCAGACCGTCCAAGCCATCGATACCGTTCCAGCCAGCATCACCGGGTGTGCCGCGAAGACCACGTGGTCCCAAGAAGCCTTCGCGTCCGGGACGACCGTCCATGCCTTGCTCGCCGAACTGACCCTGTAAACCGGGTACGCCCTCCTCACCAATGTCGCCCTTGTCGCCCTGCCTGCCCAGGATGGCGAAGCCGGTCTCACCCCGTTCGCCCTGGCGGCCAGCGTTGCCGATTTCGCCAGCGGAACCGGGCGATCCGTTCAGTCCCGCGCGACCAGGTGCACCCGGATAGCCGATGTCACCGGGTGGACCGGGTGCACCTACGCGCACCGGACCCTGTGGTCCTATCTTACCGTTCAATCCGTACTCGCCCTGCTCACCGGGTGCACCCTTCTGGCCGGCTCGGCCCGGACGGCCGGGTATGCCATCGTAGCCCATGTCCCCCTCCAAGCCGCGCTCAACACTGGGCGTTAGGCCGGGTGGACCTCGCATGCCCTTCTCGCCGTGTATGCCCTTGAATCCGGGTTGGCCATTCTGACCCGGCTGACCTGCGCCGCCAATATCACCAGCTTCGCCACGTGCACCAGGCAGACCCGCAGCGCCGTTTATGCCGGGCTCACCAATTTTGCCCATCCGGCCTTCGAGTCCATCGCCGCCGTATGCACCACGCTTCTCCTGCTCATCACCCAGAAAGACAATTTCGCCAACTTGACCCATGTCACCCATTTCACCGAATTCACCAGTAGGGCCCTCGAGTCCGTAATCACCCGGCAATCCTTGGTCGCCTTGCAGACCGTCCGCTCCCTTGTCTCCAACATCGCCGACATCGCCCGGCTGACCAGCTTCACCGGAGAGACCAATCTCGCCCAGACTGCCCTTGAGTCCAAACGCTCCGTTGCGACCAGGATAGCCGACTTGGCCATCATCGCCACGATCTCCGATCATGCCAACGCCGCCGTACATGCCAAATTCGCCACGCGATCCCTTCAGGCCATGCAATCCATTCAATCCATTGCGACCGGACTGACCCGTTTCGCCAATGTAGCCCGGCTGGCCATCGTTGGCGGGCAGAGATTCGCCGGGCGCGCCACGCTCACCCTTGTAGCCGGTTGTACCAGTGTGGCCGGGTGGTCCTTGCCAGGCGTCATCGCCGCGGTCGCCCTTGATGCCACTGAAGGCTGAGACACCCTTGGCACCGATGCGTCCCGTCAGGCCCTGATCACCGCGCTGTCCCTTTACGCCGGGTTTGCCAGAAATGCCCGGATAGCCGAACGGACCAATGTCGCCAGCAATGCCTGCAATGAAGAGGTGTTTAGCACAAGGCACGAGTTTATTGGGAAAGCGTTTCCATATCTACCTTTGAGTCCCATTTCGCCGACGAGGCCACGTTTTCCCATGTCTCCGTTGCGGCCATCGAAACCGATGTCGCCGCGATCGCCCTGCTCGCCAGGAATGCCGTCCAGACCCAGGGGACCTTGTTCACCGGTGAAACCGGGTGGACCCGAATCGCCAAGTTTGCCACGGCGGCCAGTGAAGCCAATGTTTCCCTTAGCGCCATTATGACCCAGTGGTCCTTGTACGCCGACACTGCCCTTGGCACCCTTAGCGCCGTGCTGAGCTTGCCTGCCCGCCCGACCTGGGGCGCCATCCGGGCCGGGTGGTCCGATAACGATATCGCCGCGTTGTCCCTTGTTGCCGGGCAGACCCGCCTGACCCCACTGACCGTCATCGCCATTGATGCCCTTTTCGCCCTTGGGTCCAGGCCGCCCACTAGCTCCAAAATAGCCAATGGGTCCCTCGTCGCCAACAATGCCCTTTATACCGGTTCGGCCCTGGTCGCCCATTTCGCCGGGCAGTATGAATTGTCCGGGCTCACCTCGTTGTCCCTTGTAGCCAATGACGCCGGGCAGGCCAGCCTCACCGTCGCGTCCAAAATTGCCCGGCTTGCCTGATGGACCGTAGTTACCATTTTCGCCCTTGTAGCCCTTGGCGCCGGGTGCACCAGTCAGGACATTACCGGGCAGGCCCATGTTACCCGTTTCACCCTTGAGTCCCAGCTCGCCGCGTTCGCCCTTGGGTCCCGGAAAGCCACGTTCGCCTTGATAGCCTAAATCACCGCTCTGGCCGCGATTCTCGATTATCTCGCCCGGATGCGGTTCACCCTTGTCACCCTTAAAGCCATTGCTGCCGACATCGCCACGATCACCCCTGAAAAACGAACAGAAATTAATGTTTTCTTTGGGAATGGAAATGTTTGGCAGGTTGCGGATTGGCGGATGCTTACTTCTTGCCAACGTAGCCGGGATTGCCCGTTAGATACAGTTTGGGTGTGGGAGCAGGTGCGCCCGGTTGGCCATCGGGACCATTGCGACCGGGTGCGCCATCCTTGCCAGGTCGTCCCGGCTCACCGAAATCACCAAGAATACCGGTCTCACCTGTAGCGCCCATCAAGCCATTCCGACCCTCCAGACCCCGGTCACCCTGGGCACCTTGTTCGCCGCGTCGTCCATTTTCGCCAGGTTCGCCCTTCTGGGGTGCCTGCTGACTGCCGATGATTATATGCTCACCCGGTTTGCCCTTCTGGCCGGCCGTACCATCCAAACCTGGGGAACCTCTCATTCCGGGCGTGCCCTGGAAGCCACGCTTGCCCGGGTTACCGCTGATGCCCTTGGGGCCGCGACGGCCCGTAATGCCGGCCAGGCCCCGTGCTCCATGATCACCCGGATAGCCACCGTCGCCGCCCAGACCTTTGGGGCCACGCGGTCCGGCATGACAGATACCACAGTCATCGCCTCGTATGCCCTTGTCACCGGGAGGTCCTCGGTAGCCGTAGAGACCATCCAAGCCATGGCTGCCCCGCTTGCCGGGCGGACCCTCCGGACCGGGTGGTCCAACAATGTTCAGACCCTCGCCGGCCAAACCCTTCTCGCCGGCATAGCCACGCTCGCCACGATCTCCGCGATAGCCATCGGCACTGGGTATTCCGTTTTTGCCAGCTAGACCCTTTGGTCCGTACATGTTGCGGCCGGGCCTGCCCTGGAAGCCCTTGCGACCAAGGGGACCCGCCAATCCAATTGTGCCCTGGGGGCCTGGTGGTCCCATCAAACCGTAAACACCATCCTCGCCCTTCTCACTGCGCCCGGGCGGACCACGGTTGCCGCTGAGTCCTTCGTCCCCGGGTGGGCCAGGCCGTCCTTGGGGACCGCGTCGTCCCTGCTTGCCGGGAATGCCTTCCAGACCGGGTGGTCCTCGTGGGCCCAAATCACCCTGCGGTCCTTCGGTGCCGGGCCGCGATTCGTCCAATGTGGGATCATAGATGCCGGGTGCTCCGGGCGATCCTTGAACACCGGGCGTGCCATCCAGGCCATCCTCGCCAACGAAGCCGGGCTTGCCATGCTCGCCATCCAGCCCATTGTAGCCGGGTGCGCCCTTGACGCCCTTGTCACCGGGTCCGCCTTCGACACCATCGCGTCCATGCTTGCCACGCTCGCCACGTTGACCGATGTCGCCGTGGGCGCCCGGCAAACCGTCGCGTCCATATTGTCCGGGCTCGCCGAAATAACCAGTTGGACCAACGTCGCCACTATAACCCATGCTGCCCTTGTCGCCCTTGTGCGTCTCGTCGAAGGTGAGGGCACCAGGCTCACTCTCGCCGGCATCACCTTTCTCGCCCTGTTCGCCCTGCAGCATTGGGTAGCTCTCGGGCACGCCCACTTCACCTTTGTAGCCCTGGAGACCCTGCTCACCCTTCCTGCCCTCAATGCCAGAGAATCCTATGTCACCTTTGTAGCCAGTGACGCCTTTGAAACCATGTGGGCCATCTCTGCTATTCATGCCACGCTCGCCGCGATTACCTTTGGTGCCCTTGGAATTGATGCCACCCTCGCCGGCATCACCGGTTGCACCCGGCGAACCCGTCTTGCCCATGGGTCCGCGCGGACCATACGCACCGGGCGAACCAGCCGCACCCTGGGCACCATCGGCACCATCGCAGCCATCAATGCCGCGCGGTCCATTCGTGCCATCCTCACCATTAATGCCCTGCAGTAAAATATTGAAGTTCAGTTTGAATTTGCCTCCTGAGAGGATGTACTTACGGATATGCCTCCGTATCCAATGTCGCCTTTGCGTCCACTATCACCCTGCATATTTTCAATTTTTATATATATTTATATTTCGAATATTAAATACACATTTCGATTGCTTACACGATGTCCCTTTTCGCCCTGTTCGCCGTATTCGCCAGAGTCGCCCTTCTCGCCGGAATAGCCGGCGGGTCCCTCAGGTCCCACATCGCCGGGAAAGCCTTCATTGCCGTACACGCCCATCAGACCGGGTGAGCCAATCCGTCCCTTGATGCCCTTGCAGTCGCATATCGTGTTGTTGCAAGTCTGAAATCGGTTCACAAAGCCATCAGACTAACTGTTTCTACTTCTTATTATTCTATATATCTATCCATATATACACATATATCTATTTGCAACAACTAATTGAATTTGTTCGCATTGATCGAGCCTTGATTGCCATTCATTAGCTGTTCACTTTCTGCTGTCATCATTCTCAATTGAGCTTCATAGTTTTATTTATGATTTTTGTGATATGAACTGATTGTCCTAATTCGAATCGGACACTATGTTTCCTCTGGAGAAACGAGCCATGTTGCCAGGTTGGCGTCTTTCATTAAGTGAGACTGACACACATCAAGCATATTTATTTATTAACTCTTTATATAAATGCTGTTCATTTATATCTATCTAGTTTTACTACCAAAGTGTGCTTTACGCAAATAGAAGCATGCCTGCAATTTGCTGCAATCGAAAATCGATAAATATCAATATTTGCGAAACGGGCAAGTTATCGATTAAACGAAGTAAACTTAAATTACATTTTAAAGTCTTTAACTCTCATAGTCTCTGAGATACGCGTTGCTATATGGACTCGTCTGTTGATGCTGATCAGGCACATACGTATATGCTGCCTGTAACATACTTTTGCACAAAACCAATTAACCCTTTCTACGCCATTTCCAATGGTTGCTGCTTACAATAAAGAGAAAGCTTAGTTTTACAAAATTAAGCAAACAGAATGTTTAATTTTTTGTTTTGCCATCAATTATAAATGTGGCAAGGCTGCAATTCAATTAACTGCCACACATATTAAGTGTGCAAGGAAATCCAACTAGAAGCGAATGAATAGTGAATGCTGAACAGTGAATACTGAATAGTGAATACTGAATAGTGAATACTGAATAGTGAATGCTGAACAGTGAATGCTGAACAGTGAACACTGAATTGTGTTTTTAGATGCAATTCGAATTGAGAGCAATGCAATAATACACACTTAATGGGCTGGTATGCAATGCCTTTTGCACTTTAGATATTTTCTGATTATGGCCATTAGTCATAACAATAACAATTGCGGGTGCATGGAATGTGTGCAACTTGTGGCAAGTGCGCCTGCAGCAGCAGCAGCAGCAGCAGCAGCAGCAGCAACGCGTTGCAACTAGCGAGCATACTTAAATTTGTGCTTTAATTGCACTATTTCCGTTACAATGAGATAATCTTTGAAACACACACAGACACACACACATGTATAAATGTATCTATGTGTGTGTGTATCTTTGCTATTTCCATTGTTTCTTTTTGTACTCGTGGCTGCAGCTGCCCCCACGTTGCAATTGTGCGAGCGCATAGAACACGATCATTGAAACGGACACCATTCGTGGCATGTGCACACATGGAGCAGAAACAGTTACCAAAAGCAATCCTAAAGGGGAGAATATCTGAAGGCCCCAGCAACCCCCATTCAACTCTATATTTAAGAATAATATGAAAATCCATAAGTGAATATAAAATTGGAGGCTATTTTTGAGGATCCTTAATATAATAATATAAATTTCATTTTATAGATAACCGCACCCGTTTCTCGTATGCCGATAAAAATCGATTACCGATAGCAATAAAACACACAATTTTAATGATAAATCCTTGAACAACATATAGAATATATAAAATCGAACAAGTAACGCAGAATTGGTTAATCTAAACGTATTTTCACATTGAACGAGCCACGTCTAGACGAGAGTCTTTCTAGCTTGTTATTCAAATTCTTTATTTATTTATTTAATGTCAACTAAAGTCAGTCGACACAAAAAATTTCAAATATATTTATTTAAATACCTAATTGAACTATTAATAATGGCCAACCAACTTGGACATATGCAGTATCAATTACCATATTTGAAATGGCCCAGCACATGAACCCAATTTGGTAAGCTTTCAACGTCCATTCCAGGCACTTGAAGTGGCCATTAAAGCAACGCGTACATTTCTCGTAAAATTCGAGACATTATCTTCCAAAATATATTTGTGACATGTGGCATAAAAGTGATGAGTTGTTCATCAAATAAGTTGGCGACACACATCTGTGGCGTTCAAATGCCTTTTATAAACATCCTTAATTTGTTTAGTTGTTGTTGTTGTTGTTGTTGTTTGCGAATCCAACAAAAATATATTTTTAGAGTTGACATAATTCGCCGTTTAGTTAAAAATCACGAAAATTTATTGCCTTTGGGGTTGGGGTCTCTCGCAATCAACTTTTCAACAATTCTACAACATTATTCAAAGATGAAACAAGAAAAGAAAAAAAAACGAAAAAAAAAAGTGAAGTGAAGCCAAAAAAAAAGAAACGCACACATGTTGCACGTATGTTTTTTTCTTCAGTTTAATATTTGCCGGCACTGGAAAATTAGTGTCAAATTTGTTTTTTTTTGGGTGCCATGCGAATTTTTCAGCAAAGTAAAAATGAAAAATCTTGCTTAGAATGCTAATAAATAATGAGTGCAACTTGTTTGTTGCACGCACACATCAGGTACACAAAATGGAAAAAGTTCAAAGCATTGACTGCTAATCAAATATTGCAAGGCATCAAACCAAAACGGGGACTTCTCAGAAGTAAGCCTGATCGAGCCATGTGTTAATGGTATACATAAAGCATATATACATATACATATACATATACATATATATATATATATATTTATATATGCATATATCTATGTATATATGCACACATGACGTGTAAGTCTGAAAATCAGAGCGTTAAATCTAAACAATCTATGAAATAAAACCCAAGAAACTATCCAACAAAATGTTTTTGAAAAAAAAACCAAGAAAATAAAAAAAAATTCTTGTCTGTGTGGTTAACCAGAAAAGTCGAGAAAACACAGACAAAGACCCAAAAATAAAATCCACAATGCATATGGCAGGTGTATGTTGTGTGTGTGTGTGTGTGTGTGTGTGAGAGTATGTGTTTTTTAGGAGCATGACTGTTTGGCATAGTTAACCCATGGAACAATTGCACTCAATAATTTCTGGAATCTGTATCCGAAAATAATGCAACTCGCTAAACACAAACAGATTTCTGACCTGCGAAATAAATCTAATATGCATACTATTTATAATGATGAGATCTTGACGACCAATCGTTCCATGTGCTACATTTGATGAGTATAGAAAGTCTGTTGCACTTATTTACACTTGATCTAAATGCATATACAAAATTGGTATGGAGACGTTTTAGGTGTTAGGCGAATGATGGATATATCTTTTCCCATTATAACATATCATTAATCAGATTGTTTTCTTTCACCTTTTTTAATTATTTTTTAATTTACTGTTATCATATGAATAATATACTTTTACACTTCATTAAGTGATGGAATCTATCTAGTCCAATTGTAATTTCTTTCAACTTTTCAAATTTACTAATTTCATGTTTTGGCTTTACACTATCAAAATTTCTCTCTCTGTGCAAAAAAACTGTCGTTAAAAACTGAAACGATTTCCATTTTTAGATTTACGATTTTTTTGTTATGCATATTTAATATGATATCATTTTTGTTGTTCAAGAGTTCAAGAGATATATGCCCACTCAAATGTCAGTATTTAACATTTAATGAAAATCGTATTCGCTGAATTAATCCATAGACCCAATAACCCAATATGGGCTTGGTAACATAAGTTATTTGGCTGTTGGTCAGGTTAGGGTTTCACACATTCCTTCAATCGAAAAGGCAGCAATAAGCCCAAACCAAAAACACCCAAAATGCAACCTTCGAATTTCATTCAATCAATTGCCCAACCGAATCCAAATCCAATTCCAAACTCAAACTCAAACTCAAATCCAAGTGCAAGTGCAAGTCTTTCATTTCTGCCTGAGCAAGCAAATGGAAACACGTTTATAACTAATGACAAGCTCTGCAATTTCCTTGAACTTGACACTTGCCAAGCAACACGAAAATACATCATTTACATACATATACTATATACATATATCTATATATTTATATGCACATATATATACATATTTTTATAGGGGAACTAACAGACAGTCGCAGACAGCGCAACAAGTGGAAAACAAAAAAAAAAACCTCCTCAAATGAGAGCAACAACTGTCTGTCGTATTGCCCGATCTGAGAGCTGCATATTGTTTTATATTATTATTATGGCGAGCGCAACATTGTTGTACTTGGACTCGGAATTGTCGACGTCAGCAAGGAGACAGAGACAAAGGCATCGAAACATCGTTGGGAACCCAAATATTATATATAAATGTCTCCTATATAATACATACGAGTATATATACATATGTGTATGATTGGAATCTGTTTTGTGAGTTGAGCAGGTTAGGTTCACAGAGATACGAGTAAAGCTGGCACAGCACTAATAGCCTAATTAGCCCATATTTTATTGCATATTTATTGAACTCTGAATGGAGCGAAAATACTGCGAAATTTACATATATTCACATTATAAATGCAATTAATCATTTTCATTTTGTTTATTCATTTTGATAAATGCCATGCGAACTTTTAGTTCACATTTGACAGTATAAAGACTTGTACAAATTTTTAAGCCAAAAAACTGATTTTTTAGTTATAAATTTGCTGTTAGTTCTTTTATCTCTTTCATATGTTGCATTTTTCCTATGTTAATTTTCCTTGCACAAAATCCTTTGGAAAGCGGAGCAAAAGCTGCCTGCTACGCCACTGCATCACAAAATTGCACGTGTCGTATCATTTACACTATGCATGCATGTCATCTGTATATACATATGTGTGTGTTGTGTGTGTGTGTGTGTGATTGAGTCGCTTACATGATGTGTGTCAGTGGCTCACTTGAGCACATTTACACATGTTAATGCCAATTGTGATCGCACGCTCGCTCTTGCTCTCTCCCTCTCTGTGTCTTTCTCTCTCTCTCTCTCTGTCTATCTCCGTTACGCATTGCAGCCGAGCTTGCAGTTTAAGGTCAAAGTTGTCAAGCCCCCCACTTGAATCAAAGCGGCGACAATTGATGCCACACACCCACGCCCAACTAACGACCTACAGACGACTCTCTCTATATATATGTATATCTGTATAAATATATATATATATATATATATATACATATATGTGTGCGATCCTTCGAGTAGTGCGCGTGCAAGTGCGAGTACATTCGCCTGCAGGGTATCTTATGACGCGCATTGGAATTCACAAGTCAATTCCGTTGAAAAAAATAAGAATAGATATATATATATATATATATATACATATAAAGAAGTGTTAGTGATATCCATAATTCAACTTTATGGGACGATTACGAAATGCTGCTCATAATGCAAAGCGCAGCAAAAAATAATACAAATTCAGAGTGGAATTTTGAAAAACGAAGAACAACAACAAGAAAGAACTACTTTCTTGAGCAGACTGAAGTTTATATACCCTTGCCAACATTTAAACAGCATTATAAAAATAAAGAAGCAAGATATATACATGTATATATATGTATAGCTTTAGCGTTTAGGGATAATTTCGCATGTGGACGCAGATGGATATATCGTCTCGGCTGGTCATGCTGATCAAGAATGTATATAATTTATCTTGACTCCTTAATGCGTTACAAACTTCATGTTCACATCTACAGTACCCTGCCGCAAGCATATTGAAATCTGAACAATTTTAACTTGGACCAAGTAGCGAATTTGTGTTTGCGATTTAGTATAATCCGTTGAGTCGGAACTGCGACTTAATCTCTGCCTTACTCGCACACAAGATGGCGGCTAAGCGGCCCGGATGTGGCACAAAAGCAAAAGCAAAAAAAGCTATATTGTACAACTATATATTATTTTATATGTATGTAGTATGTATATAAATCATGGCTGATAAGAAGACATCGATCGCTATGCGCTGACAGCTTTCCTTGGGCATTTTAATTAATACATTTTAATTTGGCATTAAATTGTACGCATACTTCTATAATATATATATATATATATATATATATATATATATACATATGGAAAGACGCATGTCATTTAATATTTTGCTGAGCAGTAAAAAAGATGTGAAGCATAGACAAAGGGGTTATCTGTTGAATTTCAATGCGAACTCTTTGTTGCCAAGTTGTGTGTGGTGTGTTGTTTGTTGTGCTTGCAGACGACCAACTTCACACAGATTATCGATGATGCCACACACACACAGTGTGCAAAAGTCCTGTCAATTGATCGTGCGTCACAATTGACCCAATTCGCCAAAAGTGCAACAGCTCACGCGCCATCAATCAACATTTGAT
The DNA here is from genome assembly GCA_035044325.1 of Drosophila nr. medialis 2 BK-2023a. Taxonomy (NCBI): domain Eukaryota; kingdom Metazoa; phylum Arthropoda; class Insecta; order Diptera; family Drosophilidae; genus Drosophila; species Drosophila nr. medialis 2 BK-2023a. Next base: position 2,961,448 of record JAWNMH010000394.1, read on the forward strand.
GTTCTACAGCGAAAACTACATACTACAAGTGCAAAAAAAATAGAAGAAAAAACACTGTGCAATCATAAAAAGTGTTTAAAACATGCCAAGTGCAAGCTGTATGCAAGTAGTCGACTAGCAAATACCCTGCAAAGGCGCCAACAAAATAGAATTCCCAAAACTTAGCCTTGCTATACACATCAGAAACTGACACAACGAACACCCTGGCAAAAGCTGCCTGCTCCGCCTTTGAAGTAGTCTAGCATTACAAAGATGAAACATTTTGATGAGACATTTAGTTGTAAAATGTCTCTTTTGTAGTTGCAAATTGAATCCGCATTCATTGTTATTACTCATAAGCATTTGATATCTTTCAGGACAATTAAATGGTAAACACATAAAGCTAGTTTGAATAAGTTTTAGTAGCTAGAATCTGCTCAAAAATCTATATTTTTATATATATATGTACATAACCCATTTACGAGTATAGGGTATGTGTTTTAAATGCTATGTGGAGCAAACATATGAGCAACGTGTGATTGACATGAAAATTCATGCCCACACACACATATATATATATAGAGCATAATGAATGCACATCTGGACTGGACGACGATTGAAATTGTGCCTGCTTTGGCTGCTCTATATTATTTGTTATTGTTAATGTTTTTTTTTGTATTCTTCTGGTTGCAGTTGCTCTGTTGCTATTATTATTGTTGTAGCGCTCTTGCAGCATGACATCATTTTTTTATTTTTTGACATCATAAAAACAGAAATCTGCGCATGCACACACACACACACAAAGCATGGAGATTCCAACTGCGAGATTTGACAACAAAACACCCACACACTCAAACACTCAACACTCGAACAACTGAGCACTTGAACAACTTAAAGAGTTGCACAGTGAATGCAGCTAAAATTGTGCTTCGAGTAAGCGATTCACTTACAGATCGCTTGCAACTTGTTGTTTCTTGGCATAATTGTTTAGACAAACGCATGACAGATGATTACTAATTGCAGCGCACTAAAATTACTATGCATCTGACAGCTGACAACTGACTTTATATGTGATAACGATTGTTGTACGAGTGACTATTGATGCTTTTTTTACTCTAAGCCTGTTGCAAGGGCATCTCCAAGCCCATTTGGAGTGTATGCCCCATAAATATATCTAATCAGCAGTCGATTTAGACATTTTCTTCTGTTTGTCTATAAGAATTATGGACTTCTAGTTTCTAATATAAGTTCCCTTATAGACAGATTAGAATTCTGATTGATAAAAAAAAAACCTTAATTTCTAAAAATATAGCTATGAGATTAATTTGATCAACTGTAAAAATTGTATCAAGATTGTTTAAGAAACACGGAAGAATTCTATGCTAATTGTATCATATCTACTGGCATTTAATATAACTAACTATAAATGTTTTCAATTTCTTACACATTTTCTAAATCTGCTTCGCCCTTCCAACACAACGATTCCCTTCCAAGTTCCTTTCAGTTACAGCACTTCTCCCAAGTAAGGTCCTTTTTTTTGTTATGATTCTTCCAAGGAAATTTAGTATTAATATTGACAATAATATTAATAATGATAATATTTAAATAATTTTAGATTCAACTTGTGCTGAATTAGAGATTGTCAATTGAGACACGAGTCTAGTTTTAATTTCTATGCTGCTGCCTTATCTGAAAGGCGTTAACCTTATTGTTGACTTTGACCCTATGCTTTTTTGAGCAATCAAAGAACTATTTCAGTTTGTTGCTAAAATGAGGAAGATGAAGAAGAATAAGACAAAGTGGAAGCGTGCCGTATTTTTAGCAATGACGGTAGCCACATATATGTATCTATATATATATATATATATATATATATATGGACTCTGATGAGATCCAATGAATTCCAATTCCAATTTCAGAACGAAAATGTGCCTGCAACTAAGTAAAACTGATAACAACTAAAAAATAAAACAAGAAAAAAAACATTTTATAACAAGCGTCTGCGTTTGAGACTCTGAGATGCTTGATAACCCAATTTCTTGAGCTTTAAGCACAATGAATACAGCATCAAATAATCGCTTTAATTTAAAAAAAAAGAATATGCACAATGCTGTTGCAGTTGTTGTTGTTAGTCGCTAGTTGCATATATCACTTATACGACATGTTATTCAGAGAGAGAGAGAGAGAGAAAGGAAGAGGGAGAGCACGAACACTTCGCATAATTTCCGCATTCAGTTGCAGATAAATAAATAATTGAGTCAAATTGAAATGCAACTCGCCAAACAATTTTACGAATTGCACGCAAATAAACTTCCAACACATAAAGAGAATACATAAAGAAAGACGAGTGTTCTTTCTGCCGTTATTGTTGTTGTTGTTTGCTTGGGGGGCCCCGTTATGTCTACAGCCGGTCAGTGATTTATGTGTATGCATGCATGTGTGTGTGTCTAGGGTCAACCTAAGGACTGAGAAGCGCGAACATGCCTTTTGCATAAACAAAGCGCAAGCCAAGGAACAGCATGAAAGAGAAGAGTGGGAGAGAGCGAGAAACGAAACAGCAGCAGCATCGCAGATCGAAGAAGAACAACAACAAACTTTCAATTCCAATTTGAAATGAGGCAGAGCGTCAAAAGACAGCCGCAGCTGCACCCCCTACCTCCGCCCCCGTCTAACCCCATCCAAGCAACCAATCACTTCAACTGCTAATTGTCGGCAGCAGAAAAGAACTCACACACACACACACACAGTCACATATAAAAATGAATTCGATTGTTTGTTGTTGTCATTTCTTTTATATATATAGGCAGCTGCAGGCTAAGTTCAAACTGGAGCCAGAGTCGCTCTGCTGATAAAGAGAGTGTATATTTATCAAAAATTCATTCATAGAATAGGCGACGCAGTCGACGTCGCCGTCGCCGTCATCACCGGCAATTGCAGCAAAGCAAAGCAAATGTTAAGTGCAATCGCTTACACACACACACACACAAACACGCACTTGTTGCTCTTAAATGTTGAGCGCGCGCGCTCTCTTAAACTTAAAGGCGCTCTTTGGCAGTGCGAGCAAGCGCGTGTTGTGTATGTTTGAGTGGATGCGATTGTTAGACGGAAAAGGAAATCACTTCGCTGTTAAATGTAGCGCACTAAATCGTTTTAGCTAAATGTGAAAACCAGTTGTGACAGCGCACAGTTTGAGGGTGATTGGCAAATGCGTAAGCAACAAAAACAGTAGCGTTAAAATGTAAATCAAGTTTTAGCATATTTGCGGTTTTCATTTCTTCCTATTGTGCTAGCCACAAAGACGCTGAAGAGTTGCCAGAGTTGGAAGTTGCAAGTAGAAGAAATAATACAACTACAATGACATTGACCATGTAACCGAGTGCGAAATAAATAATGCCAAGCTCAAATTACCAAATGCCGTCAAATGACTTCGACTCCAAGCACGCCAAACACGTGAGTTGAGAGTTCCTCAGAAAAAAAGTGGTAATAATAATAGTAATAACTATAATGTGGCCTGAATTTGTGTTACAAATAAAACTTAGCTGAGATTGGTGTGTGTGTGTTTTTTTTTTGCTACGGCGCCTTGGCAAAAGTCATGCTTAGGCGATAGCCTTTGGGGTTGGCGACACTTTAGAAATTCTATTTTCAGTTCGATTCAAGTAATAATCATAATCAGCAGACTGGGCGACATGCTATCATCATCAACCGTCAATGCCGCCAACATAGCAGTAAACCTAATTAAATCTGTACGATTAACACAATATATATATACTAATTTTGATAAGCTTTGCATGAGTTGAAATCGGAGACAAGACGAATTAAGAATCCCAACCAACAAATGTTGCCTCAGCATAAGCAAAACATTTATAACAACAACAAACACGACGAAATTGTTTTCCTATTTTTATTCTAGTTCACTTTTCAAGTTTTTAAGTGCGCATTAAGGTTGAAGAATTAACACAATTCTAATCAGATATTTTGTTTAATTATTTATCCTGTTTGCAATTTGACTGCAACGTAAATATTTTGTAGCATAGTTACAGGTGCAACAAATTAACCAAAAAAATATTTCAGAAAATCTATCTTAATGTTGAAAATGTTTAAAAAGCAACATAACTTTATGTTAAATTAGTTTTTATTAAAAAAAAAAAAAAAATCAAATTTTAAATCATGATTTCAATAAACATAGTATGTGAAACACGAGTCGATTTAGTATTAAATAAATTTTGTTATAATTTGCGAAATGTTTTTCATTGCCAACCGGAAATAATTAATAGCAATTTTAAATGGTTCAAATTATTTAATGACTGTGCGTAAAAGCAAGGAAGACCCACGGGTTATCGTTATCGCTAATTTGTTGATAACACTCGTTAACCATTTGGCCCCTCCCTGCCGACCTCAAAGGTTGCCAAATCTGCGATGGCATCAAAAAACATCTAGAACCCCACCGATGGAAACAGAGAGAGAGAGAGAGAGATAGAGAAATAGAGAGAGAGAATGGATCAAGGAAATCAGCATAACAAAAGAAGAACAATAGTAAGAGAGAGAGAGAGAGAGCGAGAGTGAAAGAAATCATTGATAGATCATTAAGGAACCCAGCTTAATGAAAAATAGATGAAAAGAAAGAAAAAGAGAGTGAGAGTGATAGAGAGCATGGATCAAGGAAGTAAGCTTAACTTAAAATAATAAATAAAGATGAATAAGCGGGTTTTATCTAAAGAGCAGCATGTGCCGGAAATATAATAGATGCGCATTCGTAATGCAATAGAGTCAAGGAAATAACGGGGCAATGCGCTTTTTTTCTGTCGGACGATAAAATACAGCAATGCTGACCTAATTCTCTTTGATACTATATGCTCAAGTTTTACTGCAGATTACAAAAAAAAAACACAGTTATGAAACAACTGTAGTTAATGATGACAAATACATTGAATATATGCACGCGGTTTGACAAACGCTGAATAAATGTACAACTTTGAAATGGTCGGACAGTTTGAGGTGAACTGGCGCAGAGTGTTATGACAATTGCAAATCTATATACAGTTTGAGAGTAACTGGTGTCATACATTGACATTTAGTAATGCTTTTTAGACAATCTGCACAAATTTAAATACAACAATAATAACAACTAAATGTTTTACTTACCTTTGAGGAGGGTGTGATGGGCACAATGCTGGCTAACAGACAAAGAACAGTAAGTAGACCCGAGAGATGCGGTCGATCTCTGGGCAACATCATCATGGTCCTCAGCCTGACCACCACCACAATAAAGTCGATGTGAATTTGGAAACGGGGGACAAACTTAAAATCTCACTGCAATTTTACACACACGATAACTGCGAAATATAAACATTGAGAATTTTGTTGCTTAAACTTTTGATTTAAACTGGAATATATATAGTTATTATTTATGTATATTTTAGCAAGCTGAGCACATTCAAAATTTCAAATATCTATTTTTTATGTTACTGTTATGGGTCTAACAGAGAAAATGTTGCTGCTTGCTTGATTAGCTGTGCTGCTGCTGCTGCTGCGATCGTCGGGCACAACACAACACTCCCCACATGTGGAGATCGTCAAGCGTTCAAAGTGTTACTAAAATCGGGCGGCACAAAAGAAATCCGAATTCGTTGCCAGTAGGCGCGAATCGTGTTTGCCCGAAGTCGCACTCGTAAAGCGTTCGGCTCGACTTCGGCACACGCACACAAATGTACTTGCTGCTTTCAATGTATGCGTGCCGGCGACGTTTGAGTGAGGGAATGAGCGGGGAGTGGGGGCTATGGGGTGTGTGGGGCGCGTTTTGGGTTTGGGTTGCGCAGCCTGCTGCTGCTGCTACTGATGGGCTGTTGATGCTTATTTTTTTTTCCTTGTTTTTTACTGAATTTAGCACTTTGTTGCCTTGAAATGAGGAAACGGCGACAACAACGACGACGACAGGCGAACATGTATTTAATATTATATTATTTTTTTTAGTATATATTTTCCCTTGTTATAATTTCCCTAGTTAGCTTACTAAGTCTCTTTTGTTTGTGTCGTCGCCAGTCGTCGTCAGAGCGATTAGGCTAAGGCTTTTTCATTTGGTACTTGTGCATTGTGGATTGTAATTGTGGCTGATAAGCGGCTCTAAGGTTGCGTATTTCCTGTTCAAGCATGAAAATCAGCTCGTTTTTTTTATTTCTTTTTCAATTAATTAGTACGCAGATTTTTTTAAAAATAGAACTTTACGAAATGTCCACTTGTTGATGTCAGATTTGAAACGAAACCAAGTCCAATCCCAAACACAATCATGGGTCTTGTGCGTTGCGCAAGATTAATGTCGAGCTCGATTTTGGTACACGACCCACTAGTCTCAATATAGTGTTTTCTATAGTTTCCCTTTGTTTGTGTATAATTCGTATGGTTTTGTCAATAAATCGCATGTAACAAAGCACAAAGGAGTGATCTTAAGCCTTTTCGCTTGAGTAGAGATAGCTGTAATGGGATAAGATTGGAGATTCTCTGAATTTTCTGCATGGGTTGTTTGCCCTGATCCTTTGCCTTAGTATTATTAATATTTAAGCGAAATAATAATAATAATAATAATGACAATAATAATAAAAAAAATTGCATCTCAACTAATTTCTTTTATTCAATAGTTCATTTCATAACTAAACTTTCAATAAATCGATCGATTTTCTTGTACACATCATGCAATGCTTATGGAACAGTTTAGGTATTACACATAACCAAAAATAAAAAAAAATCCTATCATTAATCAGACTTATGATTCTTGGAAATATATTTTAAAGATCAGAGATCCACGAAAAACCTTCAACCTTATCAGAGATTTTAAAATTAAGTAGCCAGCCGTTGCCTTGACTGAAAACCTCTCCAATAAAATGAAACTCATAACTATACACTGTAGGAATAAATTTTAAATACAAGCATTATAAGCGAAGATAATTCCAAATCATTTAATTAAAATTGGATAATTGCAATTTTTAAAATTAAAAAAGTCTTAAAATACCAAAGAGGTTGACAAAAAAGAATGGATTTTGTTGTCAATTTGAAATAAAATTTAAAATCTGTAGTACAAAGCCTTGTAAATGTGGTAAATCAAATATATACCAGCGTATCTCCAATACAATTACGTAAGTTGTTCAAATTGAGCACATTTGATTTTTGTAAGTGCATCTCAAGCAACAAACAAGCACGACTTGAAAATTAGCACAAGAAGCTAAAAAGTCGAGCCGGATCGTGTGCCCTATCAGAAGCGTCAATGGCGTGGCAATAACGGAACTCATGTGCCCGATCTTACAATTGGGGCTATCAGCCCCAACCGACTTCTTACTGAGCACTCTGTTAGTAGTAGGTGCTCCAACTAAAGGGGGAAATAAAGGCCGATTAATGTGTATCCAACTAGAAGAAAAAAAAACTAACTCCAGCATCATATCAACCCCCCACCACAATAACAACAACAATAAGACGAACAAAGAGTAGCAACTTAGTCTCAGACTTATCTACAAAGTTTCATTCATATTCATATTCATATTCGTATTCGTATTCGTATTCATATTCGTATTCTAGTTAGGTTAGAGCTGCCTGCTTGGGATTTTAAATGGTTGCTACACATTTGTGCATGTATTTGTGTCGCCCATCCGTTCTACACATACACACACACAGGCACGCGCACATCTCACACAGACGACATGGATAGCGTACGTGTGAGCCGAGCGAGCGTTTATCGTTCGTTTCGACTTCGGCACAACGTTCGGGCGATCGCTGTTTGGTTTTTGGCTGGCTGAAGCTTATACTATAATTAGTCGTGTTCCGTCTTCTCGAGTAAGTAGTAGGCTGGCCTCTCTGCGTTTTTGTGTAGTCTCTTCAGTCTTGGGCCTTTAGTCTTGTGGCTCTCGGCTAGCTGGTTGGTTGGTGTGCTTTGTTTGTGTTTCGCTCGGAGCGTTTCGGTCGTGTTTTTCAGTTCAGTACGCTTGATCCGCTCGATCCATTCAGTTGCATCATTTTACCGTAAGCCACTACCAACCTCAAAAATCGAACAAGCAAATAACTACAATCAAATACTCGTTTCATAAAAAATAAGAAAAACAGCAAACCAACTGAGTTTATTCCTGTAAAAGAATTATAGAAAAATACAAACTTCAATAAGAGAAAAAATGCTCACTTTAGCCAATTGTGACTCTAAAACTGTAACGTGTGCTTTGCATGAAATCAAACAAATTTAAATTATTTCAACTGCGACATTATATTTTTCAGCAAAATCTTTAATTTAGGTACCACAGTGGCTTCAAAACTGTAATATGCTTGTTGGCTGAACTTTAAATTAAACATATATTCAAATTCAGCTATAAAAATAGTAAATTAAATAGAAACATTGGAAAAATAAAAGAAAGAATATTATTACTATTTTGTAGAATTTTTAGTTGAGTGAGCAGAATTCTTCATAGGCTACCAAAAAAATAAAGTGCCTACTTTTCTGCCTTTCAGACCATCGACGGCAACATTAAATTTTAAGTCAACGAGGACAGCAGGAAATAACTGTGCAGCCAAAGTGCAGAGGGCATTATGTTGCCCCACTGGAAGCGGTGAGAAAATATTTATTTTAAACTAAAAACAATTAAAATCAACAAAATTTAATGTATTTTGCCAATACTTTTCAATTTCCCAAAATTAAAATAAATTTAAATCACACACAGTGCTCTCACAACTGTAACTAATCATGCGCTCAGTTCCAGTGCCCTTCAAATATTGCAAATCTAGTGCAGCTCGTGTGTGTGAGTTTCTGTGTGGGTTTGTGCAACTAAGAGAGTGAACATGTTTGTCGTTCTCTTAATCAGCGTTGCTCTCTACAACGCTGTGCGCACTCTCTTTCGTGCAGACATGCACTCTTTTGAGATAAGCGACTTGACCAAAATTGCTGCAAAGCATGACGTTATCAAAAAACAAAAAAAAATAAAACTCTTGAATATTTCGCTAAAATTTTTTTTGCTTTTTTATAGGCTGCTGTTCGCCGCTGTGTTTGCTGGAGCGGTTTTTAGTACAAACGCTGTAAGAATCAATTTTTTATTACTTATTAATTACTTAATTAATCAAAAATGAATTCATGCGAATGTTTTTTGCAGCAATTTTGGAAGCAGTCGGGCACATCGGGCTCGATACACGAGAATGTGCGCCAGAGAGACGATTCACGAGTTCCATTCTCGATGGACGAGAGTTACGATATTGTTGATTCGGCCAAGAATTGCACAGCGGGCCGGGGCTGTGCACCCAAGTGCATTGCGGAGAAGGGAAATCGTGGCCTGCCCGGGCCCGAGGGTCAGATCGGCATCAAGGGATTGAAGGGATACGCTGGTCCCGAGGGACCACCCGGTGACAAGGGCCAGAAGGGTGATCCGGGCCCGTATGGAGCACGTGGCGATAAGGGTGAAAGTGGTATGCCCGGTATACCCGGTATGCCCGGATTGCGCGGTTTTCCCGGCACCCCCGGTTTAGCCGGTAATCCTGGTACAAGTGGCAAGGATGGCTGCGAGGGCAAACAGGGTCTGCTCGGCGTGCCCGGTCTGGATGGTATGCCCGGACCTCGCGGCTTTCCCGGTGGTCCTGGCAGCAAGGGCGAGAAAGGTGATCCGGCCAAGGAGAACGGTGACTATGCCAAGGGTGAGAAAGGAGATCCTGGTTTTGCGGGACGTCCCGGCCTCGCCGGCCCAGAGGGCGAACGCGGTGAGAAGGGAGAACGTGGTGATTCGGGTCCATATGGACCTCCCGGACTACGTGGTGATCGCGGCAACAAGGGTGAAAAGGGTGCCGCCTGCTTTGCCATACCACTGGCGGGCAAGCAGGGCGAGAAGGGCGAAAAGGGAGATCCGGCACCAAGGCTTCCAGCCCACGGCACCGACACCGTCGTCGGTCAGCGTGGTGATATCGGCCAGAAGGGTGAAATTGGACCGATGGGCAACAAGGGCGGCCTGGGACCGGCTGGTGAGCCTGGACACGATGGACAAAAGGGTGAAAAGGGTTTGCCTGGCGGTGCCGGTGAAAGAGTAAGTCACCTCCATACTAAGAAAAGAGGATTCAAATCCAGACGTCTTCTGTTTTTTTTAGGGTCGTCAAGGTAACTTTGGCCCACCCGGACCGCTCGGACAAAAGGGAGATCGTGGCGAGAACGGTTTGAATGGCCTGGCCGGCCAGCCGGGTGTGAAGGGTGAGCCGGGACTTGATGGAAAGCCGGGCGATCGTGGTCTGGTTGGACCCCAAGGACCGCCGGGCGGTGGACGCGGACAGCCGGGCGCACCTGGACCAAAGGGACCCCGTGGCTATTCTGGGCTGCCAGGTCCCAAGGGCTTGGACGGCGTGGATGGACCACAAGGACTGAAAGGCTACATGGGAGCCAAAGGTGGCCCCGGCCTGGCCGGAAATCCGGGCAATGAAGGACCTCCGGGTCAAAAGGGTGACAAGGGTAACGCTGGCCGCCAAGGACCCACAGGTCCAAAGGGACCAATTGGCCACAATGGACCACCAGGACCAGAAGGACAAAATGGCGAGGATGGTTTACCTGGCTATGGTATCCAAGGACCCAAAGGAGACGATGGACAACCCGGGTAAGTGTCCAAGAGCAACCTCTGCTTCCTTTCATAAAAAGCCATTAGTTTTATGTGACAATCTTTTTTGGAATTCTCAGACTCACCGGCCAAAAGGGCAGCAAGGGAGAGCGCGGCTTTGGGGGTGAGCGCGGTGTGCCCGGCGATTCGAAATTGGGCCGACCCGGCATACCGGGTCGCGCTGGTATTCCCGGACAGAAAGGTGAGGATGGTCGCCCCGGCAATCATGGCGAGAAGGGTGACATGGGCCCTAAGGGTGATGTGGGTGGTAAGTGCTCATTGTGTCCACCTGGACTGAAGGGTGACAAGGGTGAACATGGCATATTCGGCACACCTGGCAATCCTGGCGAGCGTGGACCACCTGGCGAGCCCGGCTACCAAGGCGATCGCGGTGAAGATGGCATAACTGGACTACCCGGACCCGAGGGCCTGAAGGGTGAGGAAGGCTATCCGGGTGTACCTGGACCGATGGGTTTCAAGGGTGATTCATGCCTTGAGGACCTGAACCTGATCAAGCCGGATAAGGGACAGAAGGGCGAGGTAGGATATACCGGTGCCTTTGGCGTGAAGGGCGAACGTGGCGAGAATGGAATCAACGGAGCTCCTGGTCTTAAGGGCGAAATGGGCATCAAGGGCGATCGGGGCTATGCCGGTCAGCCTGGCAATGATGGTGCCGCGGGCAGCGATGGTCTACGCGGCTATAACGGTATCGATGGCATAAGTATCAAGGGCGAACCTGGTCGTGCTGGCTCCGATGGCATCAAGGGTGACAAGGGCACCACGGGCTATGTGGGATTCAAGGGCGAGCCGGGCACATGCGCGGCCAGCGAACTGAAGGTGCCGCTCAAGGGCAACAAGGGTGAGCGTGGCAACACTGGTATGCCCGGACCCAACGGTGAAATGGGCCAGAAGGGTGAACATGGCCTGCCCGGCGAGAAAGGCTCAACGGGTCCCCAGGGACCAGTCGGCACTGTTGGACCACGCGGCATTACCGGACAACGCGGCGACAAGGGCAATCCCGGCCAATATGGTGCACCCGGCAACGATGGCAAGGATGGACTCCGTGGACCACCCGGTCGCAATGGCGAGCGTGGACAAAAGGGAGAGCTAGGCATCACTGTGGCGGGACCACGTGGCCCACAAGGTCGCGATGGTTTGATTGGCGAGAAGGGCGATCGCGGCCCCGTTGGAGCTCCCGGCCGTGAAGGTCCGGATGGTAATTCGGGTTATCCCGGGGAAAAGGGTGACGCCGGTTTTCCTGGTTCAGCGGGTCCAACTGGCCTACTCGGTGCCAAGGGTGAACCAGGCCCAACTGGTCCCGAAGGACGTCAAGGCCCACCCGGTAGTCCCGGCATGGATGGTGTTATGGGACGAGACGGTGCCAAGGGCGAGGTCGGTATGCCCGGTCTCGTTGGCATGCCCGGCATCAAGGGTGAACGCGGTGCACTTGGCAACGATGGTCAGAAGGGTTTCACCGGTCCAGCCGGTGCCATTGGCAAGCGTGGTCCTCCCGGCTCTGCTGGTGTTTCTGGTAAGTTTATGGCCTAAGCAAAACCGTAAGCTCCATTTAATAATACTCATCATTGGTCGTCTTTAGGAATGAAGGGAGACAAGGGTGAGAGCGGTTTGACCGGCAACGATGGCATGCCCGGCGTTCGTGGTCCACCCGGACCTCCCGGTCTCATGGGTTTTAAGGGTGACAACGGTCCAGTGGGTCAACCCGGTCAAAATGGTGTCGATGGCTATACGGGCGAGAAGGGTGACCAGGGCCTGCAAGGCTTCGACGGACCACAGGGCGAGCCAGGCGATGTTTCCGAAAAGGGAGAGAAGGGCGAACCGGGTCTGTCCGGACTACGCGGCCAGGACGGACAACCCGGATTGCCAGGCCTGCCTGGCGACAAGGGACTTGCTGCTCTGCCCATACATGGACGGCCCGGCGCACCGGGTGAGAAGGGCAACGCTGGACGTGACGGCCTCGATGGACAAAATGGACGATCAGGCGAGAAAGGTGATGCTGGCTTCCCGGGCGCAACTGGACCAAAGGGTGACAAAGGTATTGCCGGACAGCCCGGTTTGACAGGCGCTACTGGTGCTGATGGTCTGCCCGGACCCCAAGGCAATCGTGGCGCTGTCGGTTATGCCGGTCTTAAGGGCAACAAGGGCGAGCGCGGCCTGGTTGGTCTCGCTGGTCTCAAGGGTGTCATGGGTCTACCGGGCCGACAAGGTTATACCGGCGTGGCTGGCCAGAAGGGTGACAAGGGCATACAAGGTCCAAAGGGACCAGCCCAAGAAATCAACATGTCCGAACTGAGGGGTGACGCGGGTAAACGTGGCAACGATGGCCGGCCCGGCCCGCCCGGACCTCAAGGCAGCAAGGGCAATCAGGGACCAGTTGGCTATCCGGGCGAGAAGGGAGAGTATGGTCTAACCGGACCCCCTGGCATCGCTGGCCTGCCTGGCATGCCCGGACAAAAGGGCGATGTGGGCTTCCACGGTGAGCCGGGCGTACCTGGCCCCATTGTCAAGGGCGAGAAGGGTCTGCCCGGACGTAATGGCAAATCCGGACGAGAAGGTATTGTTAACATTATCATTGAGGCACATTGGACACATTCTATATAAATTCCACTTCAGGTGCACCTGGACCACGTGGCATCAAGGGCGATCGTGGCTTGCCTGGCTTGCCTGGCAACGCTGGTCTTGTCGGCCTTCCCGGACCTATTGGCCCGACGGGTCAGAAAGGCGATCGTGGAATGAATGGTGCGCCTGGCATTGATGGCAGTGCTGGCTTCAATGGCGTTCGCGGCCCGAAGGGAGAGGTCGGCTATGAGGGACAAAAGGGTGAGCGCGGCGTCGCTGGCTTCGAGGGACAAAAGGGCGACAAGGGCGACAGAGGCATGGGTGGAGCACCTGGTCTGCCTGGTACAACCGGTCTCAAGGGTAATATCGGCTTGCCTGGCTTGGATGGTCAGCCAGGTCGCGCTGGTCCACCCGGCGAGAAGGGCTTGGCCGGACCCAAGGGCCGTGATGGCTACAATGGTCAGCCCGGCGCCCGTGGCATTAAGGGTGAGCCCGGCCTATTGCCGCCGCCCGGACCTAAGGGTGAGCCCGGCAATCCCGGTCACAATGGGCTAAAGGGTGATATTGGACCAGTGGGTGCCACCGGTCTCACTGGCATCCAAGGCGAACGCGGCGAGAAGGGCGAACGTGGCGCCATCGGTCTAACCGGCGCTGTTGGACGACCCGGTATCAAGGGTGACCGCGGCGAGAAGGGACAGGTTGGCTATGTGGGCGCTGTTGGCGCCATCGGTTACAAGGGTGAGCCCGGCCAGCCGTGCACCGGTGCCCAGGACTATCTGACCGGCATCCTGGTGACGCGTCACAGCCAAAACGATCAGGTGCCACAGTGTGCAGCCGGTCACGTCGAATTGTGGACGGGCTACTCCCTGCTCTATGTCGATGGCAACGATTATTCGCATAATCAGGATCTCGGCCAGCCCGGCTCGTGTGTTCCACACTTCTCCACGCTGCCCGTGCTCTCCTGCGGACAGAACAACGTATGCAACTATGCGTCCCGCAACGACAGAAGCTTCTGGCTATCCACATCGGCACCCATCCCGATGATGCCGGTCAACGACAACGAGATCCGTAAATATATTTCACGCTGCGTCGTCTGCGAGGCGCCAGCCAATGTGATTGCCGTGCACAGCCAGTCGCTGGCGATACCCAACTGCCCCAATGGCTGGGAGGGCCTATGGATCGGCTACAGTTTCCTCATGGTAAGTAACGACTGCTAAATACTCTGTTACTAATACTTTGATACCATCTGATAACAATTGCCACAGAACAGCCAAGAAATACCAATCCATAATCCATAGGTTTCCAGCAATCTATCTATAAAATCTGGCTTTTAAATTTGCTATAGATATAGGCTTTTGGGGGCGTGGCTGATAAAATTGGAGGAGTTTATCAGTAAGTTACCATTTAAGTGCCGTAGGTTAAGTTCCAAAATTGCGGAGGCTATATGCTTTTCAGAAGTTTGGGGGCGTTACTTAGTAATCTACGTTCCAAGTAGCTCTTAAAATGTGGAAGATATAGACTTTTCAGACCTTTCAAATTTGGTGACTCTAGCTTTCGAATTGTGAGAAACATGTGGTTATATTGACTAACACCATCAGGTATATTAATTTTGGGAGTGGGCTTACCAATTGTGGGAGATATGCGCATTTCGATGTTACTGATCCGATTTACACACTCAGAAATATCTCTCTTAAATTTGATATCGATGCTTAAATGCGATATACCGTTAATATGCCTACCAAATTTGATGGTTCTAGCTTTGCAACTGTATACCGATAAGGCCAACAACCTGCCAATCTATTTTCCAAGTTTGGTGACTGTAGCTAATAAATTGTGGCCGAAATGTTGCTTTACCGATCTGCCTTATTAATCCGAATCTAAATTCGAACAATTTTGTAGCACACGGCCGTCGGCAACGGGGGCGGTGGACAGGCGCTACAATCGCCTGGATCCTGCTTGGAGGACTTCCGGGCCACACCGTTCATTGAGTGCAATGGGGCTAAGGGACACTGCCATTTCTATGAGACGATGACGAGCTTCTGGATGGTCACGTTGGAGGACAGCGAACAGTTCCAGCGGCCCGAGCAGCAGACAATCAAGGCGGGCAATCTACTCTCTCGCGTCTCCAGGTGTCAAGTCTGTGTGAAGAACTCGTCATAAGCGGGGACGGGCGGACGGACCACACCTAATAATTTTAATCTAAATCTAATACCTAAACTAAACCAACGAACAATATACACACAAACACACACACAACACACACAAAAGCACACACACACACACACAACACACACTGGAGAAAAGAAAAACTAGAACCAACACTGCTACCAAATTCCTTAAACTAACCAAAAAGAACCAAACCAAACCAAAATGAAATATGCTGTACCGCAACGAGGTTAAGCGGCGCCTGATGCCATCTTTTGTATCTGCCATTAAATAACATGTAAACTGCTATTTAAGTTAAGTGACAACAAATAAACTAGCCTGGTAATATGTAAAAACAAAAACAAAAAACAAAAACATATAACATATTTACATAATAATACTTACACTTATTTGTGGCTGCCAGCACACGATTCCGATGCCCGAATACCCCTGCCCTGCCATGTCCTGCACTGCCCTACCCTACCCTGTCCAGCGAACTATGCTTGTCACATTTTGTTCCATAAAAAAATGCATGATTTAAAAGCCAAATAATATTCGCAAACCTCTTTTTTACTTTAACTTTCTAATTCAAAAACAAAAAAAAATGGTAAGAAATGGTCAGACAATAAATAAATTTCATATAATTCGTAATTGCCGATCAAGTGTGGATCAAGTATTATGCTTCTTATAAAATATTTAAACAGGCGTTTAACATAATTTTTCAGATTTTTCAGAACTGTCAACAACTTACTTGTCGCCTTCGCAAAACTGAAACAATTTCATAGGCAAAAATTGTTAAAGATTTATTTACTGAATGGAAAAGTAATGTGGCAAAATTGTTTCGAAATTTTTCTTTCTTTTCCAGTTGATATATGATAATTGATGGACAACAATTAAGAAAATTGCGTGAAAAACTGAAACCAGTTGTTAAACATTGGTTTATTGCCAATTCTGAGGCACAGTCTGTAAAATTTCATTGCGTTCATTGTTATCGAAAGTCGATATATATCGATATTCGCGAAACGGATACATTTATTGATGAAATTACGCCAACTTGATCTGCGTGAACCTATATTCCAAATTTCAAGTCTCCATCTCTTATCTCTGCGTGTTCATACAAGCAGTCAGACGGACATGGCTATATCGACTCGCCTGTTGGTTCTGATCAAGAATACATATATCCCTTGTGGGGACGCAGATGCTTTCTTCTGGCTTTTACATACTTTTGCACAAAACCCTTATTTGCTCATTACCCATTTTCAACTGGTTCAGGTTATAAGAATTAAGCTAAGGGATGATTTAATCTGGGTCAAACCGATTGCATTTTGCTTTCAAGCCTCAGCTAAATTTTATCTATCGCTTTCAAAATATAATATTTTTATTTATTTTGAATTGATTAATAGTAAATGCTAAGGCAAATTGAACTCCATGATCAAACGAAATCGGTTTGATCTAAGATCGTCTATAATTATACCGAAATCTTATGAATGCAAATACAAATTTTGCGTAAAGTACAAAGTATGATATTTGTTCGATATTCAAACTAAATCTGCATGCTAATCAGCTGGGGGATGGTTTAAGCTTGAGACGAAAGAGAACAAGTGAGAAAGTTGCAGTCAGGCGTAGCCGACTGCAAAATACTCTGATACCAATCGGATTTTGCCATTGGAGTAAATATCTTTTCGCTTTTTGCAGTGTGTTACCAGCAATATATCCCCCAAATTGGCTGACTTTGGCTTTCAAATTGCACCATAATTTATTTTTTATCGATCTTTTAAGGGAGCTACTGCCAACATAATTACTAACATCATTGACGTTAACCTCTAGCTGTAAGTTCCACCTTTAAAATTGTGGCCGATATGTGGGCTTATCGATTTGCAATGATAGATTTTGCCGGGCGCAGAAGTCTCAAGTCTCCCGCATGACGTGCATAGCACAAACCCAATATACTCTTTTATACATGGCATTAACAGAGTATGAAAAGCAAGTTTAAATCGAGCGCGCTATTCAAAAGCGATACGAAACGAGTGAAACTCACCACTGTTATTTTGGACTAGGCACACCACTGGGCACTTGTGCGCATGTCATCCAGGGGGTGGTGGAGTGGTGGGCGGGGGTGGTTGGCGGCAGTGGGGGTGGAACACGCGTTAACATATGATAATGATATGTCTGCCGCAAACACTAAAAAAGAAATTCCAATTGGTGGTGGTTACAAAATAAAAGAACCTTCCAGCTGTGCGTGTGTATATGTGTTCGTGTGTGCATAAAATAGGGGTAGTAGAGCTGATTGGGATTCAAATTGGTCAAACGGGAACAGAACACAGCGAGACATTGACGAGTACGGAGTGCAGAGAGCGAGAGAGTGCGGCTTGCCCAGAAAATCGGTTGGGTCTTGCGATAAGGAGTTGGAGCAACAAAAAACAGTAGGACACAAATAAAACAAATGACAAATAACAACAGCAAGTAGCCAAAAATATGGAAAGAAACCGAAAAAAGAAAGAGTGAAATAATAATCAACAAAATTAACTAGAATTAGTTAAATAGAGTTGCAAGTGGAGTTGAGAAAAGCAAAAACCAAGAACCGGAAGCACCGAGCAACCCCAAAAAAAAATAAAAAGCATATAATAAAGCACCAGCTCCCAGCGCACCCGCCCCCCCCAAACTATTGTACATATATATACATAGATATATAGAGTGAACCGCAACCCCCACACACATATATATACATATATATATATATATATATATAGATATATGTAGAAAGAGATTCCTATATGATTATCGTGCTGTTGTTGTTATTCCAATCGCTGTGCCTCTACTGCCAACGTCTGGTGTTGAACATCCACGACAGATGCTTTCCGCGCAACGCACGCCTGCTGCAGGAGGTTGCCGAAACTGTGGGCGATCGTAAGGCCCACCAGCACTTGGAGCATCTGGAGCTGGAGCAGATTAAGCGACGGCAAAAGCGTCGCATCTTGGAGCCAATACTGCCGCTGGGTGTGGGCGTTAATCTGGAGGCGTGTCGCTTCTGTGCACACAGTCCGCAAGGCTATTGTCGCCATCATTTCCATTTGCAGCTGCATACGAACGGTGGCGCTGAACAGGATTACAAACAGTTGCGTCGCAATCGACGCCAGCTCAAACGCAGCCTGGAACAGCAGCAGCAGCAGCAGCAGCATCATCATTTCTTGCCCAGGAGCGCTTATCCACTCAATTATAGCTATCAGAGTAGGAGCACAAGTTCGTTGAGCAGCGGTTACGCTTCATTGTCACCCTCGCAGGAGGAGCAACTGGAGCAGGAGCAGTTGGAGGA
This sequence comes from Drosophila nr. medialis 2 BK-2023a, assembly GCA_035044325.1. Classification (NCBI taxonomy): domain Eukaryota; kingdom Metazoa; phylum Arthropoda; class Insecta; order Diptera; family Drosophilidae; genus Drosophila; species Drosophila nr. medialis 2 BK-2023a. The sequence goes on from JAWNMH010000394.1 coordinate 2,980,054, forward strand.
GGAGGAGCAGCAACAGTTGGAGGAGGAGGAGCAGCAGCAGTTAGAGCAGTTAGAGGTGCAGCAGTTGGAGCAGGGAGAGGAGCAACTGGATCAACTGGAGCAGCCTGAGGAGCCTCACTTAATAACAAGTCATCTGTAGAAGCCGAAATTATCCGGAGCAGCAGCAAGTGAAGCATTTTGAGGAGGAGTAGGAACAGGAGAAGGAGAAGGAAAAGCAATAGATAAAGGAGGAGGAACAATTGGAGTAAGAACGGAGTAAAAACAGAAGGGGGAGTGGAAATAGAAAAAACAAGAGAAGAAGGAGGAGGAGGCGGAAGAGGAGCAGGAGCAGTAGAAGGAAAAGCAGGAGAAGGAGGAGCAGTAGAAGCAGGAGTAGCCTGAGGGCCATCTCAAGCACCATTTCGATAAGCACCTCTAGCATCAGCCCAAGTCTCTTCAGGCTCATCTCAAGTGTCTACAAACAAAAGCCAACAACAGCAACAACAACAAAAGCAACAAAGACACAAAGACACAAAATCAAAGTTGACTTTTAACAACAATAAACTCAATTCAACTATCAAATTTGCTGTGAATGTTTTTTAAGCATTGTTATTGGCAACAGTTATTGGCAAGGAAGATATTTTGGCGACATGTCTGACGTGGAAGTGGAGCAAGTGTCGCCAGCGCAGCAACAACGTCGCACAAATCCACGCAATAGTTCACCAGATGGCAAACAATTGGTAATTGGTCATCCAATGACCCAATGCTGTCCGCTGATGGATGGCGTCGAGGACGATTGGACGTGGAGTAAACGCCATCGCTCCAAGGAGGTGGTGCTCAGTGGCACCGATTTTCGCACCGTACACTTTCATCCCAATTGGAGCAAGGGCACCGCGGGCATCCAGGGCAAGCGTGCCCTGAACAATGGTCGCTACTACTGGGAGCTGCATGTGTCGCAGCGTGTCTTTGGCACCTCCATCATGTTCGGCATCGGCACCAAGTCCTGTCGCCTGCACGCCAACGCCTTCCGCAACATGCTCGGCGAGAATCAGCACGGCTGGGGACTCTCCCACAAAGGTGAGACCATTTTGTTTATATAATCCAATTCACACATCTCTTATGTATCTCATTTTTTACCATAGGTGTTCTTTGGCACAAGGGCGTCGCGTTATTGTATACGAAACGTTTTCGCGAAAATCATCCCACACAAATTGGTGTCCTCTTCGATGGCATTGAGGGCACCTTGACCTACTACAAGGATGGCAAGTGCCTGGGCGTCGCCTTCAGAGGCTTGGATAAGGTAAGCGAAAAATACAAGCTAAAACATATCACAACATTAATTGAATTTATTAACACTAAATACAAACTGAAAGGCAGTTTGGCATATTTAATCAACAGCAAATAATGCTCTCTTTAGCTGAAGACTAATACTAATAATTCCCTGCTATAATCCTGCTTTAAGTTTCAGTTTTAGAATTCAGTTTATTTTAATAATAATTAATTCAAAATCCTGTATTAGTTAACTGCTCTAAGACAAATAAGCAATTCTTAGTTAACATCTCCCATCACATAATGCTCTCTAATCTACTCCATCAGATTTGCAGCATTATATCACTTACTTTATTAGATGCATAAAAACCAACATATTTTTAGAATAACCTATCTTAAATCAGGAAAAAAGCCATTAAGAACATTATTAAATTTTTATTTAATTTAATGCGCATTTCCCTTACGAATTCGATCCGTAATCCTTAATTCCATTCTTTCATTTTCCATTCCATTTTTATTTCCATAAGCAGTGAAAGTAAAGTAAGCTCTCTACATAATTACTTTATTAGTAATGCAGAAAGTATGCGTTGCCAAAAGCTTTTTTACCCGGCTTACAGACTCGCATACCTCATGTTAGGGGTTGTAAGCGGAATGCTACACGACTCTATATACCAAGAGAGACCTATTCAAAGCAGTTGGTTTACATCCCCAAATATGGACCAATTTACAGTATATTCATATTCAAAATGTTTACAATATATACAATTTGAAGACTTACTCTAGGATACATAACACTTTTAAGCATAAATATATAAATATATATTAAACATATAATATATAAAGAAAGAGACAGAGACAGCATTAAGTATAGTAATACATTGGCGAACGTAAGCTCCAGTAATAAAGTAATGAGTTACAGCAGGCTTTCGATAATCAGGAGTTATTCACACTTTGCAACACATTATTTTCTCACAGGTGACTGAGCCGATTTATCCCATCGTTTGCTCAACGGCCGCCAAGACAGAGATGACACTGAAGTGTGCCCGTCGTGAATTTGTCAATCTGCAGGATCGATGTCGGGCGGTGATAATGCGTAAATTGCGCACCGCTGGCAATGTGGAGAAGTTGAAGTTGCCCTTGTCGATTAGTGAATATTTGGGCGAGGTGATCGATGATATGGAGCCACTGCGTCAGGTAGACAACTTTGATATATTGTGTGACTTCTAGAGGTGTCTATGACGATCCTTACACACGTATATATACATATTTACATATATATATATATATATATATACGTGTATATATATTATAGGTGAATGGGGATGACATGTACATGATAAATTTAGATTTAGAAACTTAAGTCGATGAGCCCGTGAAACTCAGTTTTGTGCCATAATTTGTGGGACGTTCTGATCATGATGAATGTTGATAAAGAAGGAGACGATGACTTCACGTAAATCTCAATCTGTTCGCGCAGTACTTAATAATACACAATGTGAACTTAATCAATTTCACAAACATTTTTTATTTGTTTTTAGCTTCGTTTTTCTTTTTGTTGAAATTGTAGCAAAAATGTTTCCAGTACTAGGCCAATTAGGTGCAATATTTGTGATATAAGACAGAGGCAACATTCTTGTGCATCTGACGGATGGCAAAACAAAAACCAAAAACCAATAAAAAAAAAAAAACAAAACCTTAAAAGCATAAATTCTAATATTATTATACTATATATTATATCTATATATATATATATATATATATATATTTTCGTACGAGTGTGAAAATCTAGTCAAAGAATTAAACACGCTGCTTCAACTTTGTGGAACCCCCAAAAATTTGTACAATATAAATAAATTCGTGGTAGCCTCTTTGCGGTCAGCTAATAATATTTAATAAATGTTATAAATCTTTATGTATATGAAAAACATTTGCAGTTACAAACACTTTCTCAAAATTCTAGTCGAAATGTGTAAAACGTAAGTATTCCAATACGATCTCCAACAATAGCACTTAAGAGCATGACGAAGATCAATGTATTCCAATATTGAAAACTATTTAAATATTATTAGATCTTAAGAAAGCGATACAAAAAAAAAATACAAAGAATATATGGCAAGAAACAAAACAGACAAATAATTTAGTAAAAATTATTTATGTATTCATATTGTGGATTATTCCTTAATTTTTTGTTTTTGGTGTCTATATTAAAATACTACAATAAATATTTATGATTGCAAACTTTCGAATACAAAATATACACATTCAATTTGCATGAATAAAATATATATGAGAATATTTACTAACTAAATGAATAAATGAATACAATACTAAGCACAGATTCTCTAGCAGTTTTTGTGATATGAATACAAATTGGAAATTGGATTACAGCTCATCGGTTATGTGTTGCAAGTTTTGTATGTGATCTCCATAATCGGTTGCCTCGCTTCCAACGAATATGTCATAGTTGTTCAGGATTTCCAGATAGGACAAACGATCGTCGTGATCCTCATCCGTGGAGACAAACAGATGATCCACCTCATCATCGGCAATGACCGTATTACTTGGCACAATCCACGAGATTACCTACAAACAAAAACAGACATTAGCTAAACTCAAGCTGGACATAAATCAAGGATGTTCAGCATTACCTCATTGCCTGTCAAAACACCATCGCCGTTGCCATCGTGCTCCTTGTCGAAACGTTCCTTTTCCGTGATCAACCACTCCTTCTCATGATGCTTGGCCGAGTCGCCGACAAACTCCTGGAAATCGATTTTGCCATCATGATTGAGATCCTTGTCTTGCATGGTGTGCTCCAGCAGCACCGGCAACATATGTGGATGCTCCTCGGGATTCTGGAAGTACACATATTCGTCGACACTGAGCATTCCATCCTTGTTGGTATCGGCTGCATTAAACAATTCCTTGTCCTGTTTAATCATTCGTTGCTCCTCCTCGTAGCTGTCGAAATCGATGACTTCCTTCTTGAAATTCTCGTCCTCCATGGCGTACGTATCCTGCAAATACTCTTTCCAGCTAATCAAATCATCCTGATCCTGTTCGATTTCCTCAAATCGATCCGCTGCCTCCTCCTCCGATAATTTTCTGTGCAAATATAAGAAAACATTTAGTTTAGAATATTGAAATTAACGACTTGCATCACACAGAGACATGCTGCAGGCAGGCTTAGCAGGCTTAGCAGAAAGGCATTAGTTTTCAACGATGTTGAAATGTGCTGCATTTGGTTAGCTGAGCGAGGTTAATCAACAGACAACACTCACTTAAAAGACCTTAATATCCACGCTTTCAGTTCGTGCCGATCCACAAACTCATCGTGATTCAAATCCATCTTTCGGACAAGTATCGCCAGGCGTCGTTTGGACTCCTCCGGTGTCAGTGTATCGAATTCCTGGGCATCTTTCGTATTGCCTTTATTGGGGGTAACATCAAAAATTTGTATGTGTAAGCATGGGAAACAACAGCGCTGAGAGCATTAAGCAAGACATAACAAAAGTGCTCTAATCTGTGGGAGATCGACTAAACGATGCCCTGTTAAAGCTGCTCACTACTGAAAAAGAACTGAAATCGATGTCTAAATTGATTCTATATTTAATTATATTAAATTAAATTAAATTGTCTAGATTGGCTGTTCTTTAAATAATTATACTTATGACTCTATCAACTTTATTATACCCTTCCATGACTATTGAAATTGACTAGATTGTCTATTATTGAAAAATAATATAATACTTATATTATATAAATATAAAATTTATTTATACCCTTCTAAAAACATTTAAATTGTCTAGATTGAATCATCTTAACAAAGATTTTATGTATTATTCTATCAATTTTATAACACCCATCTATAACCAATTCTAATATTTGCAGGGTATAACAAATGCTCATCACTCACACAGCACGAAGAGCACGTGTGCAAACAATAGAAACAACAAGCAATCTAATTGACGTGTTTCCTGCAAAAACTTATATATTAAATGTACATAATGAGCAACAATTTGGGATTTCAAATGAACAGTGAAGAAACCCCGAATAAAATCGTAACTTATTAAATATACAAATAAATTCGGTTTAACGAAGATGAAATACTCTCTCTCTCTCTCAGCAATTATAGGCTATAGTTAGCTACATGAATAAATTAGTTCAAGGTTGATAGTTTTTAGTTAAATATCTAAAAGTATAATTTGTGGACTTTTAGACCAAAATGTAAATACGCCTTGCTAATGTATACCTTATGTTGCGATCTAAAAACAACACGTAAGTCAGCGCTCCACGATCCGGTCGCAGCATCATCCACACTTACCTATAATAGCCTCGTGATCAAACTCCACATTGTGTTCGCCGTCATCGCCATGATGTTGGGCATCCCTCGGTACAAAGATGCCGTCCTTGACACGCTCCTTGCTCGTGTGCTTCTCGTGCTTGTGACTATTCGCCACAGCTCCGATGGCGGGCATGGGTCCGACAGCAGCCAGTATTCCAAGGGTGCACAGCACCATTGGCCATATGGGTAAATTTCTGGGCATTTTGTATTTTTTTTTTCTGTTTAATGCGTAGATTTGTTTATATGGCACTTGAAACGAATTCTATGCGTTTAATTATTTCTTGTTGCTCGATGTTCGCGCGTCCGAATCAGACTAAGAAATTTTGTATTTTGTGGAATCTTCTGCTGTGGGATGCTGGGTGTGTACACACATACACACGCTCACAGACACTGGCACACTCGCTCAATAGTAAGGCACTTCAGATTGTCGCCGGCAGCGCGACATGTAATAGCCAAAAAGGCGATTCTATTGAACTCCAATGAACCCAGTCAATGAATTTGCGTAACCTGAAATTGTATACATATAAATAGTTATGTACATATAATATACATATGCATGTTTATCCAATACACATTCAAAATGATATGTTTAGCTTACCAGCTGTTTGGGCCCTTCGCACGTATTTGTTGGCATACTGCATAATCGAATTAATATGTGCAGCCTGAGCATTTGCACATTAATGCACATTCACCTTTGATTAATTGCAATTTGAATTTATACGAATTGCAAACATTTAAACTATTATTTACTTAGGGGAGGCTCGGCAGAGCGAATGTATCTTTTCGTGTATCTATCGCTATCGTGTAGCAATTGCGGCTATCGATATATCGATATCAATGGTGGTGTCTTCAGCATTGCTTATGGGAACAGTGCATCGATTGATGGACACATCACTAGCTATTGTTGCAAAATAACATTTTTGTCAAATAGCGCGGATTGATATATTAGACATAAACAGTAAACACAAAGAAGTTCAAAATTAAAAGCCACTTGAAACGAACAACAAATTCTGGAAGTAACAAACTGTGTTGGTGTATATTTATATATTTATTTATATGTATATATGTGTGTGTGCAGCAAAGGTGAGTTAGTTAAATCAAAGAAATAATATAAGGCAGCAGACGATATTTGTGATTAATTTCAAATGACATCATTTAGCAGCAACTAAAATGTAGCGTTTCATTTATGACTCGCGGCTTTATTTATTTTGTTTAATTTTTGTGTGCGCCAAACACGCAGGATACAAGCGAAAGGGTGCAGCCAAAATGTATATGTACATATACATATATGCATGTGTGTTTAAGTGGGTGGATGTTTATGATGTCAATTAGCAGAGGGCTTTAGCGTTGGAGTTGTTGACCGGCTCTATTTTTGACTAACTGTATGTGTATAAATATGTATATATTAGCCGACCATTGCCAGGCGTAATTATAGCCTGTATGGAGTTGTAAACATGCAACTGGTCAGTGGCTGTGCGTAAGTGTGTGTGCTTGTGAGTTTTTTTCTAGAGTTGGGAAACGTATCGTGTTTTCTTCCGTGTCACTAATACGCAGTTAGCAATTGAGTCCTGCGTATGACGTGTTTAATGAGCACAAGCATAAAAAGCACGGCAAACAATAATTTCAAATTGCTTACAGTAGCGCAAAAGAAAAATGAAAATAAAAATAGCAATAAAAAACTGTCGAGTTGTGAGTTGAGCAATTTTTCAACACGCGCCCATCTCAAACTCTCTCCATAGTTATTGTTTGTGGAGCGATTTGGTTTTCTGTTTTCTTTTGATCTGTTTGAGTGCGCTTTGCTTACATTTTGTGGCTTAATCCAATCAAATTGCTAACCCTTACAGAGAGAGAGAGCGACGCAACGTGAGGCTCCCCATTAATAAACAACAAACGCAAACAAACTAACAACAACTACTACTAACACTTGCACGGGAAAACCTGCAAAGCTCCGAAAACGAATTTCAGTCGTGAGCCAGCCTTCAGTCAGCACAGCAGCTAGCTTTTGGTCGTGCTACAAAATTTGTCACTTTTGTGTTCGGTCTCGACGAGTTTGAACCGGTTAACATTTGGCAACGAACCCCGCCCGCATCTAATTAATAGTTATCCACAAACAAACAAAAAAATATACAAAATAGAAGAAGAAGCGATATCAAATGCCGTACATTATCATTCGAGGTAATCTAGCCTCGTACAGTCACAAATATCCATGGCGTGTGCTCGTCTCTGGCTTGAAAGGTAATTCAACAATGGCAAGTAAAAGTAGAGCTCCCTCGCTCTCTCACTCACTCCCACAACCCCAGTAGATGGCGTTACACTTATTACAGTTATGTTTCATATGGTTTCTTTGTCGATTCAATATTGATGGACAGTTGTCTGTTTGGTTTTTTTGTTGTTTTTTTATTGCACGACATAATTTAAGTGTGCTTTGTCATATGTGTATCCACTTACACACATACACACACACGCATGCACACCACCCACAAAATTTTAAGTGTTGGCTGGATTTTCTTTTATTGTCGGTTATTCCACTATTTCACACATACTTTTTGAAAGGTCCGTCCTTGACTGGACTTGGTATCTGTGTGTGTGTGAATTGCCTGTTCGTCTACAGTGGCATCCAAAAAAATGAGTACATGCTGCACTTATCACTGTTGATCTATCGGTTGAGCAACGGTTGTAATTTAATTTACGGTTAATTTGCACACCTGTGACTATCTATCGTTTTTAAAACCTCAAAAGTAACACATAAATATTTGCAAAACACTAAACGGAATTATATTATTTGATAAAGATGTTTACACATGCTTTTTAATCATTGTTATCATTCAGTTTTTTCTCTCTACTTCCTATTGTTATGCAGAATAGAGACACAATAATTAGTCTTTACTCATTATACGCCAATGAGTAAAAAAAAAAACCGGTATGCAAACTTTGGGAGAGAGTATTCAGCCATCGGAGTGCATGAGAACGAAGTTATTGCTCAAACTCTCTCTCTCTCCCTCTATTACCCACACACACACACTCCCTCTCTCTTTCTCTTTATTGTATTGTGGTTCGCATCGCACATTGAGTCAGTCTTGTCAGTTTCGTTTTGTTTCGCGTCGAGTGCGGTTGAATTACGCCTGTAGCTTATTATATGGTGAGACATACCCACACACACACGCACGCACACACACACTCACACACGCATATGCTAGCACACAGATCTGTACATATTTAAAGTTAATATTTACTTCATATGTTTTTTTTTTATAAAATTATATTTTGGAAAAGTCAATGCACTTTGTGATTTTTCCAGAGCTGCTGTGTGCTGTGTGAATATTTTGCATACCAAAAAAATAAATAAGAAAAGAAGCTTCGTTGCGCTTTTGTTAAAATAATAGTAAAACAAAAAACTCTAGGGAATTGGTTGCTGTTTAATTAGCGCAAGCACACACACAAAAATATTCCCAACACACACAGAGCCCGGCGGAAAGAGGCCAGGGGACTGACGTCATTGACTGCTCCCCAAACAGCGATTTTCATTTTTTTTTTTATTATTTTTATCTTTGTTGAACGCTTACTCTGTCTTACCTGTATAAACACTGCAAATTAAAACATATTAAGCCCAGCAGAAAAAAAAAACAAATTACGAAATTTTTTTCGACATTTTTGCAGCTGACGACATCGAGCAGTTGAACAAGTTTTCATGCGGCGGCTACAGCGATGAGTCCACAATTGTCTATTTAGTGCATCCGTGTCGCATTCTGTCAGCCTTAGAGGTAAGTCATCAGTTTTGAATACGGATTCCAATAAGAATCACACACAGCAAGCAGAAGTAAGCACCTTTTTCTGATTCGAAGTCGAATTCGTTTCAAGTTCGAAATTTCGAAATCTGCCAATTAGCAACAAATTTGCATAATTAAAGCAGATTTAATGTTATTCTTTTTGGCATACCCAAATATGTGAAACTCGTCCAGCGCCCACTTGAATAATAAAAAAAAATAGATTTAGACATGACTAATTTTGGTTGTATTTTATATTTGCAGATTTTGGGTTTTCGCGTTGTGGCCAGTTCATCGACGGCCGTTAAGCAGGACTACAACGAGTATATGTGGACGATGCGCAAGGATTTCGACGAACCAGAACCAGAATCCGAGTCCGTATCCGTTGTCCGTGAGAATCTATCGAATATTGGTCGTGAGGCGGCCAGTTTAGCCAACTATCACAAAGTTGATTCGCCGGAGTAAATGTTCAACGCATCAACTCCCTTCGGCTAGTGTTTTTTTCTCTCCTTTTTATTTTCTCTGTGTGTATCTGCGTGTGTGTGTGTGTGTGTGTGTGTGTATCCAAGTGTTTGTTTGTGGTAAAAAAAGAAAACTATAGCAACGTAAAAAACCAAAACATTTCCTGTGAAAGTCTTGCAATTTTTTTTTTTGGTTCGTTGTTATTGGTGAAAAAGAGCAAAGTATGAGCGATAATCAGGCAGCGCCAGCGCCAAAGGAATCCACAACAAATTGCGAGTGTCCGCCCCAACAACAACAGCAGCAAGCACCGTTGCAGCAGTCGTCGGCATCCCTTGGCGCCACAGTTGCTGCAGCTGGTTGTGCTACAAATGTTGTAACCATACCGGTGCCCATTCTCCAAACCGAGGGTAATTTTGCCTACGTCACCGTTAAGGGTTCCCTGCACGATTATACGTGCACCGTTTTTGGCCTTAATCAGGCCGAAGTGCAGGCGTTATCTACGAGACTCTCGATCAAGCCGTGTGTGAATGGTATGCTGATCCCAGTGCCACCGATGGTGATGCTGAACACGCTGGCACAGCTCAGCTATAAGGTTGTCTGCAGTTGTGGCGAGGCCGAAATTTGTTGGACTATGCAACGTGAGGTTTAACTAAAGGGAATCCGCCAAGGTAGCCAAAAAAATTAAAATTAAACCAAATCAAGTCATCTTCGATCGTCATCATCTCGAAACATTTGCTGGAAATATTTATCATCAGACGAACAAAATAATAATTAAAAACCAAATAAATAAAATAACAAGAATGGATCAGCATAATGCCGATAAGTGCAAGTGCCACAAGCAATCGCTGCCGGCACAGCAAACACTCAGCGATATGGATTTCGATAGAGGCATTTGGAATGCAGGTGAGTGGCAAATAGTTGTGTTTGTTAAACAAACAAAATGAAATATTTGATAAAACACACTCTGATTCACAACTAAACACACAAGGGAGTGGCTGATTGATTGGCAAGACTTTATTCACTAGCCAAACAAACAAATTTTGTCAAATGCAATTCAAAAAGAAAATCGAACTGAACTTTAGAAAATCGGCAAGGGTTTTTCATCATATTATTCAGCAAGCAAATTTTTAAAATTTAATCTTTTTTTAATACTTAGACATACATTTAAATTAAAGAAATGCTTTTAATGTGACTTACTGATCTGTGTCACTTATCCCACAGCTATCTACAACGATGTGGACCGTGTGCGTGAGTTTATAAGGAAGGGCCAGGCAATGGCGCGCGATGATTGCGATTATACCGCGCTGCACTATGCGGCACGCAATGGCAACGAGGAAATCTGTAAGCTGCTGCTCGACGAGGGCAAGGTGGATGTGAATGTGGTGACCAAGGGTGGTGCCACAGCACTACATCGGGCGGCTATGATGGGTAAGCAGTCAATTCGAATTTCTAAATTATAACACTAATGTCTAAATGCATTTTGCAGGCCACCTAAATATTGTCAAGTTGCTGGTGGCGCAGCCAAAGATTAATCTGCTGCTGCAAGATGAGAGCGGACAGACTGCGTTGCATCGTGCCGCATTGCGTGGCCAGTTGGAGGTGTGTCGCTTCCTATTGAAAAAGGAGCCCGCACTTAAGCTACTCAAGGATGAGAAAGACAAAATTGCATTTGAGTATATTATGGAGAATGCCAATGATGATTTCAAGCTGCTTCTAAAGCCCTAAACTAGAATACCTTTGTAGCCTTATAAGTTTGATCTAATGTCCAACTGGCAGCAAATTGAACCCAAAATTGTTATGGTCTTTGTTATCATATATATATATATATATATATATATATATATTATATCTTACATATGTGCTTTATATGGCAACTAGTTCATTCGTAGTATGTATATCGTGTCAGACTGTAAACTGTAAGCGCAAAATGTTTAAAAACAAAGGAAACAAATATCCCACACCATATATTTTAAAATGTTTCAAATCTCTTTAATTTTTCTCTATATTGTAACAGAAGAAAAAAAAATTGAAATTCAAATAACTTTCTAATGAAAATGAATTCAAGTAGAATTATTGCAAGGTTAACCGAAATTTGTATTTGAGAAGTAAAACTTTGGCATTGTCTCGAGCCTAATGCACATTCAAAATACATATAGTTTACATACTGATTACATATATTATATATGTATAGATCATTGATATATCCTCTTATTGTTGTAATGTAATACGGTAATACTAGTATACCCATAAAATACTAATTGAGTACTTTTCTTTCTATTTGTTGTTTGTTGGGTAACTGCTGTGCTCTGTTGGTCAACTAGAAACATTTAAAAATCCAGAGGGGCATATACAAACTACAGATACTCTATCTATGCTACACACATACACACATCCAAATACACATATACTAAATAAATACTAGAAATTGCACACATTTCTCGCTGCCATTTATGTTCGTTGCTAATCCCACGAGTCCACGGATCGCACTATTCGTCCGGTTATTTTCATGCCACTCAACATGGGCATCTCCGCAAAATCGCTAACATATTTCTTGAGGGAGATCGGCATGCACAGCTGCTCGTCCACAATGCGGGCAATCGTCGAACTCTGTGCCGTTGGCGAATATTTCGCATGGATTTTCGTGTTCACTTGGAGTGCCTTCAGCAGTTGCTGACGTATCACCTGACGGGACAGGGATTGGAGTGTCCTTGGCTCTGTGCTCAATTGACGCATATCCTGATCGAAGGTCCAACGTGTTGGGTCTGTGATTTTCAGTTCATCACTCGAATCGGTGGGCGGGGGAAAACGGAAGCCAATATGTTCTGAAAGTACACCAAGTACATAGGTCAATAAAATTCCAATTTCTTACGAGTAATGTAGACTACGATATACCCCCAGCACTGCGACCTTTAAGGTCTATTGTGCCCCCTTCTGAACCTACAGCTCCTCCATCAACCCCAGCTCCTACACGAATGCTAGAATCTTTGTTGGGTTGAGGGTTTCTGGGTCCTTGGACTTCATGACATGCTGCCCTACGATGCTGCATCTTTTCCTAGTAAGGTCGACACATTCTCCTAGGATGTGCAATGAGGATTCCTCCTCGATTCCACAAAACCTGCACACATCGCTACTATAAATACCTAATTTAGTTAGGTGACTTCTCAGTCTACAGTGTCCCTGTCCCAGGGACTCATGGTAGGATAACCGAGGGCTCACCAATCCGAGACCTGTGCCCTGCTTGGTGAGAGATCCGTCGGTGTACCATTTTATGGTGTGCGGTTTCATAGGATGGACTTCGTCTAACGTCGTCCATTCCCTCTTGGTATTCGGTTGCCATTTCATTATAAATATATATATATATATATATATGTATATGTTTACTCTATATAAGAACTCATATTCAAAATTTAAAGTCTCCAGCTCTAATAGTCAGCAGATCCTGATTACGCCTTATAAGGTCGGGTATGCTTTCCACTGCCTGTTACATACATTTGCAAAAAACCAAGATACCCTTTTTAAGTGGGTGCGGGGTGTAAAAATATTAGGTAGAGACGAAAGACTTACTTAACAACTTGGCGAATGCCAAACTGCGTGGTGAGCAATGGTTGCACAGCTCCTCGACGACATACTCGCCACAGATCTGGGAGAGATTGCAGCCCTCGCGCAGCAGCAGCTGGGCAATGTCCAGGCGCTGGAGGCCGATGGCCCGGGCCAGGGGTGTCTCGCTGTAGACGAAGCCGCAGACAAAGGTGGGCGCCTTGAAGCAGTACAGATCCCGCCGAGCGCTGGGCAACTTCGCGAGCAGAACACGCAGAACGGCACGAAACCGATCGACATCCTCGATTTGCTGGACGGCAAAGAGCAGCAAACCCTCATCGTGCGCATCCGTATAGAGGCCCAAGCGACGCTGCTCGACCGCCTGATCCAAGAGGAACTCCAGCATTTCGGGCAGCTGCTGATGAATGGCCAGCATGATGGGCGTTAGATTCTCGCAGTCCCGCATGCTCAAGTTATCGCCATGCTGGAGCAACAACTCGACCATATCCATATCCGCCTGATCCGGACCCATACACTGATGCATCAAATGATGGGAGGGCAACCGCCGGGCACCCCGCTCCAGTAGCAGCTTGGCCAACTCCCGATGTCTGCCGAGGGCGGCAAATGAGAGCGCCGTGCTGCCATTCTTATCCTGGAGATTGATGCGTGCACCGCGCTCAATCAGCTCCCGCGCCAACTCCTGCAGGCCACACACAATCGCCGTCATCAGCGGGGTCTCACCCTCGTCGTCCGTTTCGTTGATATTGATATTCGTCTGGAGCAGCAGATGAGCCGCCTCGCTGCTCCGACTCTCGATGGCCAGATGCAGTGCCGTCTTGCCATCGCTCAGTGTGCGGGAGTTGACTAGAGCACCATGTTGAATCAGCTGCCGGGTGACCTCCACATAACCGGCACCCACATGCAACGGTGTATAACCCTCACTGTTGACCACATTGATGGGTGCCTGATGCTTGAGCAGCACACGGACACACTCCGCATGTCCCCAGGCGGCGGCATAGTGCAGCGGAGTGGCCAAATCCGAGTCATACAAATGCGGATCCTGTTGCCGGCAAGTCAAGCAGCATTGCGTCAAAAATTCACCGGTATTCTCAAATGTCTTGGCATAATAAAGATATAGCTGGGAATCGTCGCCAAGTCCAGTTCCGCCTCCTCCTCCACCTCCGCCGCCGCCTCCTCCTCCCTCTGACCAGCTTTCGCCTTCAAATTCATCCACCCATTCCAGCTTCTCCATGCCCTCGGGCGTGCTCTCAATCTCCAGGTTATCCGTGTGAGCTGCCATAATAAAAACCAATTACTTGTCAATTTATTTTTAGAAGAGAACAAATTCTATATTTAATTTTTTTGGTTTTCCTCTGGCAGCATAACAGTTAATAGGTGAAACTCAACGCACACTTTTTGGGCAGCTTGTCTACCTGACTACCAGAAATGCACTGAGACGACCCCAAAACCCAAAATATATTTTCCACTGCATTTAAAGTTTGTGTGGCGGATGTTATCAAAAGAAAGTCAAACAATCCAACCGGTTCTAGCCCAGACCCGTCTCGTTCGTAAACAATTAATATTTGTATTTTTACTTTTATCTCTCTTGCTTGCCTTTTATGGTGTGCGTCGAAATGCATGATGTATTTGGGTCATTGACAGCGCAGCTACACTACGCTACAGCGTTCAGGGTTCAAGATCATTGGGTTGGGAAATTGATAAGAAAAGAAAAGACAGTACTCCAATAGAAAATTTCCTTAGAAAGTTATATTTTTTTATTCAAGATTGTGTCTTTAATATTCGAAAATATGTTTTAATAATTGTTGATTTGAAATTCGACCGTTAACTTTACAAATTAAGAAAATAGTTTGTTGATAGGATACAAAATAAAATAAAATAAAATTTTATTATTATTTCTTTTTACAACTTAAATGTTGTGAGTAGATTTATGATTTAAGATAGGTTGATTAAAATAATAAATAAATTTAGTTAAATTAAGTAGAGACGTCTAAAATTTGAATGCTCATTCTAACTCTCGTTGATGATTGTTTTGTTGAAATGTCAGCAGCACAATCAAATATTTGTGAGCAAACAAGATGTGTGTACCAACCGTGCCAGTGGCAGCTACAAATAGTTATCTGATCTGGCGGGCTCAGAAATATGTACTGCTTGCGGCAAAAAAAAAGTATATTTCAAGCATCTTTACAATTGACTCGACTAGTGATACAGATCATGAATATATATACCAAATGTAGTCGGATACATCTCCATCAATGCGTTATGAAATGCACCACAAAATTATAAGGGGTAGAAATAGAAAACAAGATAACAATTTTTCATTGCTTATTTTGTATTAAAACTAGTCTCCAATGCTGTTATGAAAAACTTAAAAAAATGCCAGGAACAAAGAAGAATTTTCGGTGCGAATTTAAAACGTCGGCAACAACCCCCTAATTGATTTTCTGCCCGACCAGCTGTTGCCCATGGACCATGAACCATGAACCCGATTAACGGGGCCTCGAACCCCATGATAACCATGCCAGCTGGGCCAACTTACCGCTCTGAGGGAAAATATTCAGTTGCGGTTCCTCGCAGGATTGCACCAGCAGCTCGAGGAGTTCGGCATCGCCCAGCAGGGCAGCGGTGCCAACAGCTGTCCGTCCGCACGTGGACGAGACATAGGTGGCCTGGGCACCGTCAATAATGCAGTTTAGGGCCTGGCCAAAGTCACCGCTGTGCACGGCACTCACCAAACGCTCGTTGAGATCATAGGAAAGCATATTTCCATTGATTAAAACCGATGCAACCAAATCAGCAAAAGCAGCTGCAAATTGCAAAAATTAATGGAAATTAAAGGACGAAGCTGCTGCAGTCCAAAATGCTGAACACTGTCGGGAAAAGCGCACGAAAAGAGACTAAAACTCAATGGAAACCAACCCAGTAGCAGTGAAACTGCAAAACCCACCACCCGCAGTGGCACGCGACAAATATAGGGAGAGAGCAACAGAGAGAGAGCAACAGTGCAGTACAGAGATTGAGCAAGAGACTGACTGACTTGAAGTTATCCTGTATACTGTTTAAAATTAAGGATCGGAATATAAATAAATATAAATACACTGAGAAAAACGTCTTTTAATAATTAAAAACGCTCTCAAAAATAAGAATACAAAGTTAAAAATTTCGCTTCGCTGTGCGCAGTTTTAGCATTTTACACACAGCTACAAAAGTTGGAATTTATTAATTTTTTGTATTATTGTTGCGACTCGTTATCAATTTGTAAGATAAACTAAACTACTTGATTTCCTTGGTTTCCTTGGCAGTCTGAAGTGCTTCCGTGATGAAAAGTTTAGCCAGCGACTGAGAGCAGAATTGGGCAATGTGCTGCGCATGCGTATTGATTTGGCCCGATGTAATTGTGGCCGTTAACCTGGCTGGCACCGGCATCGGGCGGAACTGCTTGATGACCTCCTCCTCGGGCACAGTGGGTTCGCCCTTGGAAGTGCGCACTGCATTCTCCGCAGCCAACTTGGCCAGAGCCCGATGTTTTTCCTGTTTTAATGAAATATTTTTCAAATTAAAATTAAAAGATTTTCAAAAAGAACACAAAAAATATTTACCGTGTCCTGCTTGAAGACGACCTGCTGGTATTTGTTATAGCGCACCGACTCTTGATACAGTTCATCGACACGCTCGATCAGGCTGCGCATATGATTCTCCAGCACCGAAGCGGTGCCAAGATCCAGAAAATTGTGTCCTTTATCCTCTGGCAGCAGTTCGTTCAACTCGCTCATCATAATATTGGTCAGCGGTGAGTTCTTGATGACAATAGGAATCTCAGCAAAGAGACTCTCATAGCCGACTTTGAGGGTGCGGAATGCCTCCGGAGTGAAATCATTATCCTTGTACATTTGTATGGCCTGTGGTGTCAGGCGATAGGCCTTCAGGCAGAGGAAACCCCTGGATGACTTCTGGGTGTCGTAGACAACCACAACGGACTCCTCGATGCTGGTCTGATAATGATACTGCGATTCGAGTAGTGCCAGCGATAGGCTGTTGCCCACATCGGAGCTCTGATACCAGCCCACATGCAGATGGTCGACATTGACGCGACGCAGGTGACGCATTACCGTCAGCTGATACATCTCATCGTCCATGGTTTCATCGCCGCTCTTGGGGAATGGAAAGCAATTGGTAATTTCCAGGCACTTGTCCACGACGAGACCGAGCAGGGCGCCCTGGGCCAAATCCATATTGCTCGACTCCTCATGGCAATGCTTTACCATTTTCATAACGGCCTACAAAGCGAAAAAAAAAAATATATATAAACAACATTAACAAATGCGAGTGAGGCTCGTGTTCGTGACGAAATGTGCTCCTCTCTAGTTACATCTAATTTCAACTCTTTATCCGCTGCAGCGCGCTCTTCTCCAGTTACTCTTTATACGCTGCTGTTCTCTAGCTAAACACTTTATGCGCTGCAGGGGCTCTCTTCTCTTCGCTCATTTGTCATCGCACTGATGCTCTCTTGGTCACACACACATGCAAAACAACAGTCGTGTCCAGCGCGTGGCATTAGAAACACTTTTTACACCCTTCACAGTTGCACTTCTTTTTAGGTCTCGCACTTGCCGTCGTCAATGCACTTAATTAATAACTTACCAGGCCATCGCATTGTACATAATTTATGGTATTTTCGGTATCCTCAGTGCGAGCATGACGGGCGCCGCGGTTTGCCATTTTGACGACGATGAAAGAGAAAAGACGTGAAGTTGGTCGCAGACAAACACACCGTTGTTGTGCAACACCGTTCACGGCCAGCTAGTCCAAATTTTGCAACACTGGCAATAATCAGCTGTTGCACCGCGATAACAAAAATAAAAATAAAAGTAAAAGGGGAATAATGGGTTTGTTTACTTGTTTTCTTCAACAAAATTGAATTGCTGAGCTTGTCAAAAAATTAGGAAAACAAAAAGAACAAAAATAAAAAGAGCTGATAGCAACGTCAACGCCCAAACTGGAGCTACAGCAAGCACCTAGCAAAATTCACTAGGTTAGTAGCAACTTGAAGACGCTGGCGAGTAAAACTATAAAGCAGCCAAATAATGACGACTAATTGGCGTGAACTGTTTCCCACCAAACTGACCTTAATCATATTTTTGTTGTACATGTCATTATTTATTGGTCAAGGTATGTTCGTCACAACATGTTGTATTTTTTGTTACTAATGCACCACTGCATTTGACAGGCATATTTGTGACCGCATCGCAGGATTCAAATAACTCCTATAGCTACAATACCGTTACTGTTGTCCTGCTCACCGAAGTATTCAAATTGATAATTTCTGCGTGTCTGTATTGCAGAGAGTAAGTGGGAAATATATCCGAATTTAAAGGATTTTTATCTTCTGTAGCAAATTTATTTATATTTATTTGTTATCGTATTACAAACTAAACGAAATATTATCTTTTCCATTTAGAAATAATTTCCGTTCACTGGTGCGGGATGTACACAAGGATCGCAGCGTGTTGGGCTTATATATGGTGCCCGCCTTCCTCTACTGCCTCTACAATAATCTTGCCTTTGTTAATCTGGCCACATTCGATCCGACAACGTATTATTTGCTGCTCCAGCTGCGGGTCGTCGTCACCGGCATTCTATTCCAAATCATATTCAAAAAGTATTTGACACAACGCCAATGGATCTCATTGATACTCCTAACACTCGGCTGCATGCTAAAACAGGTGGATTTGAATCGATTTTATAATGATGCCAATGATGATAGTGAAGCAGCTGCAATCCAGGGAATTGGAGCTGCAGCAATGAATGCCACGCAAACAAATGCTGCAAAAACGCAGGGCAAAAATATGACTGGCTTTGATTTTAGTATTAGTGCCGTTTTTATACTGGCACAAACCATTAGCTCTTGTCTCGCTGGCGTCTACAATGAGTATCTGCTAAAGGATAAAGGTGCCGATGTGAACATCTTTGTGCAGAATGTCTTTATGTATCTGGATTCGATTGTTTGCAATGCGATTATTTTGCTAATGCGTGGTGAACTTTTGGATGCATTTAGTGCCCATAATTTGGGCAGCATAATGCGTTTCAGTGTCGTCATCATAATTGTGAATAATGCTGCAATTGGCATTGTGACGAGTTTCTTTTTAAAGTACATGAACTCTATACTGAAGACATTTGCCAGCGCCTTGGAGCTGCTCTTTACGGCCGTCTTGTGTTATTTCCTATTTGCCATACCGATTTATATGAACACTGCGCTGGCAATCGCTGTTGTTTCGTATGCCATCTATTTATACACACAGAGTCCGGTTGTTAATCTCGGCAAGGTTCGTCCCTTGGCGAGCATATCGGAGGCGACCTCCAATCTAAAGACTAAAGAGAAAGATGACAGACGTCGTCTGCTGGATGAGCATGGTGATACTGATCTGGAGATGGATAGTATAGTATAAAAAAAACACTATATATATATATATATATGTATGTCATAGTTGTAAGCTTCGTTTCTATTTGTGTAAATAGGTCGCGTGGACAATGTGCCTCTTAAAATGCTAGTTTATAACCGTTTCTTGTTTATCGTATCTGCGTACGAATGTATGTCTGTATGTGTAAATAGCGTTTCCCTTCTAGATATTATTTTCTAAAATTAAAACACCAATTCACTTAAATATACAAACATTCACAAAGTTGTACATGCCCTTGTATATTTCTTTTATCTATTCCATTTTCAGGAAATTACAAAACAGAGTACAGTGGTCTTTCGATAAGTGGAGCACCTGTATTATTTATTTTATATATATTTATAAATTTACGTAAGAAATTTATCAGAGTTGTTTTTAACTATTTAAATTTTATGCAGTACAGTGGATTTTATGAGAGATTCTTAGAGTTAGGTGCGTGGTGGTGATTTTCGTGCTTGCAGTGATGTTTGCCAGTTATTATATTCGTGAAACTTGCGATAGTCGGCACATTCCAGGAGGTGTTCGTCCATTTGTTCCGCCGGCAAACGATGCGTTGCATTAAATTTGCATATTTGCAACGGTGGCCCACGGTAATTGCGCTGGCATTTTATAATGTGACCGGGCAAGCGGAACAGCAGAATGCGATGATCGGTATTATATGGACATATCCCGTATTCAGAATCAGTCATTTTTTATGCAATTACTTATTAACCAAAATACCCAGAACTGAAAGTACCGCTTCTTTGCAGCTAGAGATGGCCTTACGTATGGTCGCAGCAAGTTTAGGCTCTCAAACATTATCGACTGCTGTAGATCGATACCCTAGGTGAGTAATTTGTGAGTATTTTATAATCTCGATTAAACCCGGTATGCTGCTCAAAGAATACATATCAATGAATAAATGCTGCAGACTTTATTATGCAGCTGATGTTTTTTTTTTTACAGTCCGTTGATTGTTACACCTTGAGTTAAGAAAATTTCAGATGTTTATCAATTGTTTTGGTATTTATTAAATCTATACGCACTCAGCTGATAAAAATGATTTGATTCGATAGTATTGCCATAGACTCATCTCTAATCGATACTCTTCGAATGTTGAAAATAAATCTAGTAGTATCGACATCGTCCGACCCTCCCGACTCCTTGCCCAGTCGTTGAAAAGTAATTGACAGTGCTTTAGCTGACGGATCAAAAAGTAAAATTTTCCACAAAATAAAAAATGGCACGTACCAAGCAAACTGCCCGTAAATCAACTGGAGGCAAAGCACCTCGCAAACAACTGGCCACCAAGGCCGCCCGCAAGTCGGCTCCATCCACTGGCGGCGTTAAGAAGCCCCATCGCTATCGCCCTGGTACCGTGGCACTGCGAGAAATTCGTCGCTACCAGAAGTCCACGGAGCTGCTCATCCGCAAGCTGCCCTTCCAGCGTTTGGTGCGTGAAATTGCACAAGATTTCAAAACCGATTTGCGTTTCCAGTCGGCCGCCATTGGTGCATTGCAGGTAAGCAAATTGGCGCCAAAGAGACGCAACATACATACATAAATATGTGTATGAGGAGTGGGGGGGAAGTTCGGGCGTATTTCACACCAAAATGTAATTGACAAATTTCAGCTTGAAGTATGACAAGTTTATGCGCTTATCTTTTGCAGGAAGCATCAGAGGCCTATTTGGTTGGTCTGTTTGAGGATACCAATCTGTGCGCCATTCATGCCAAGCGTGTGACCATCATGCCCAAGGACATTCAGCTGGCCCGACGCATTCGTGGTGAGCGCGCCTAAACGGCGTGTCCGCCATCTTTAATTAGAAGAGCAGCGCAGTTGCAGCGGATGCCGTCAACAACAATGGAAAAAACGATGACAACAGCGGCGTCGAAAATTGCAGCTGCTGCTGCTTAGAATTAAGTTTTTTATATTATATTTAAAATATAAGTGACATATAATTTTGAGCGCCTAAACTTAATAAAAATAAAAATACACATTTTCTTGTGTAAAACTTTTTGCTCCAAATAGCAATAAAGCAGTTTTTATTTTTGTTTTAGTATGGTGATTCTAATTATGTATGTTTTTTGAGGGTTGATTTCTGGTTGCGTTGGCAAATGCAATTTTTTATTTAAACACAATTGTGTCCAGCATGGCTCCTAAGCACTGTACTATGTTGTTCTGCATGACCTTGTCGACCTTCTCCTCCAGATGCCGTTTTGGATCCTGTTTTCCCACATTCTTGATCGCCAGCTGCTCGGGCGTCATTTTCTCCTCGTCCTCGAGCGACTGGAAAATGGAAGTAGGATATTGGAATATGTAGTAATATAAATGGGGAGTAGAAAATTGAATTAGATTTATGGTCGTAAAAACAAATTTACATTAGAAAAATCTAAAATTTTCGACACATCCAGAAAAATCTAGAAATCTTGTAATAATCAATATTGATATATAATAAATGATGATACAAATAAGACATATACATATATATAATAAGATGATCACTTGATAAGGTCGAGTTGTTAAAAATGCATTGATGGCTCTTCCTAATAATACAGAATAAGGTCATATACGGATATGAGTCATGAATTTAGGGCAATTGTTGCTTAAAATGCCATATGTTAAAGCGAGAAAAACAGCTTGTAAAAAACAAACATGTTTTTCTTGTGGTTCCTTCAAGAACTGGTTCAATTTAGATAACTAAAGTTCGCAATTAACAACTACTTCGATTGATTGTTGTTTTTGTAGAGTTGCCACCCAGGTAAAATAGATTATATATTTACAATTTTTTTTTTTTAAGAGTAGACAAAATTCGTTGTAGGAAAACGAAAAGTGACTTGTGGAATGTTAAAGCTTACCTTGTTGTAGTTCTTGGCCAGATCGAGCATTTCGGCGACGGTATCCTCATTGATGGAGCAGTGCTCATTGTAGTCGGCGAGCGTTAGGCCATCCTTCCACGATTTCTTGTGCAGATTGAGGAGCATCTTCTGCTCCAATTCGTTCTTGCGGTAATTAATGCTGATGGAATAGTAATGACGATTCAGGCCGTGGATCAGTGCCTGCACCGATGGCTTCTGCAAATGCCCTAAATTCGAGGTGGTCTGTCGCGGCTCCTGTCCCAGCACCAACATATTCGGATTGATCAAACGAAACGCGTCGATAACCACCTTACCCTTTACTGACTGTATGGGATCGACGACAACGGCCACCGCTCGCTCCGACAACGCCTCAAAGGATTGCTGTGTATTGATGTCGACGCCGGACAGCCAACAGCCGAAACCAGGATGCGAATGATACCAGCCGACGACCATTTCGGGTCGACCCGTCTGCTTGAGCATGTCCAACATTTTGGCCTGAAAAACGGGATCCACCGCCTCCACAGAGACTCCTGTGCCCGTTTGGGGCATAGCAAAAACATCGATGACCTGCACCGTATAATCATCGACAAATTCACCCAACATCAGACCCATCACCTCCATCGGTACACCGGCCCGACCATGCTTCAGCATCTTGAGCAGTGCCAACGATGAGATGTACACCTGCTCGGCGGTGTCCACGACGGGTGCGTCTGTTGGCGGTGCTGCCTGGGGCATGGCGCCGCCCAAACGAAGCAAACGATCCATAATTCGACTATTCAACAATTCACATAAAAATAAATCACATTAATCAATTAAATTAAAACAGAATCTCTTTACACTCACCTAATGGTTAATATTTGGGCAACGCGTGCGTTCGCGGAGAATTTTACTTAATTTACGTGTGGATTTAGCTTGCAGTAACAACAAAAGCAAAGCACTTTTTGCTTCACTTGCTTCTTATTTTTTGGACAGTCAGCGTCGGCAAAGTGCAAGTAATACTTAGTTTATCGATAACAGTTGCGAGCGCAACACTGCAGCACAATCAGTGTGATCAACTATCGATTAATGAAAATATCGCACTGTTTGAGTAAAACTAGAAAATTCTAATAGAATATAAAAACTGATGTCAAATACAATTGGTTTTTGATTGAGTTCAAAGTATTTAAATGCTTTGTTTGCCTATATGAGAGGGCAAAACATTTCCAGCACTGGCCATACACACAGCTGTTTTTAGTGCAGTATGACCAGCTGTTGCATGGTAAGCAACAAATATATCGATAACTCTTGTCGTGTTGAGTGAGTTCTTTTGAATGTTCAAATAAGTGTGTTAAATTTTTCCAAAAAAAAATGATGCAGCAAATGCGTTCCGCCCGACTGAGCGTTAGCTATGATGGTGATGTCTTCTTTGCCAACCTATTAAAAAACGTAAATGCCATGCAAACATTTGTAATGAGTAAGTGGGAAAACTAAAACAATTGTACTTAAGGTTTGCCGCGCCAAATGCAATTGCATTGCCTTTCACCTGGCCGCAGCCCATCATCAGCATCATCATTCATTCATTCAAATGCCACCCAAAATTCCCAAGCAGCGAAATATCATTTAAAATGCCATCGCACTTTGGGGTCGAAGGTGGGTTCGGTCTCTCATTTGATTACAACATTTCGTCTGCGCTACTCCATTTTCCGTACACCGCTTGCGCTATGTGGCAATTTTCTGAAACAAAAAGTTTTTCCATTTGCCATCCATCCATCCATTGGCTTAGCGCAAACAATTCAGTTGCAGTTTGTCGTTCGCTACACACGCTCGTTGCCAACTTAACTGTTAACTGTGTCTACATTTGTATTTACCGTTCGTTTTTTATTCTACCTGTGTGTGTATTAATTAAATGCTTTGGCAACCTTGCATGTAATTTTGCATTTTAAGACACGCCGTGAAACAAAGGGTAAATAATCGCAATTTTCATGGGTTAATATTGTGCTTTTATTGTACTGAAATAGTTTCGAGGCAATTTTCAATTGTCGATTTTGCAGTCTCTTATCAGAAACAACTGAACTGTTATTGTTGATAAAGCAGCTACAAAGAGAGCGCTCTAAGAACGTGTCTGTCTCTATTTAGTGGGAGGTATTCAGTGTTGCCAAATTAATTTTCAGCTTTGATATTGTAAACTGTTTATTAATTAATTAAAGCTATTTAATATTTTTAAATGTGTAAAAGCGTAACTTATTAAAGTTTTTTTTTTATTTAGTGGGAAACAAATGTTTGCCAAATTTATACATTTTAGCGTGAAATTCAGCTTTTAAAAAGCTATAAATGTAGTAACTGCTTATTAATTGAAAAAGCTATTTTGATTTTTGGCATGTGTAAATAGCGTAACTTTTTAAAGTTTGATTTGTTTTTTTCAATTTAGTAGTAGACATGTAGTCAAATTTGTCGAATTAGTTTATTTTAGCGTGAACAAATTTATAGTTTGTTACTAGTGCAAGTTGTCTAGCCAAACAAAACTTGCCGTCTTGCTGGCTATTTGTAAAATATCTCCATCAGCGATTGCTGCAATGCTGGCATGAAACACACGTTTGCTCTCCCGATAAGTGGACGGCTATCATTGACCTTGTCAGCGAGTTTTAAGAAATGCGTTTAAAAGCATTCAAGTTGTCGTCATTAAATCTCGTTTAAATCTCGTTTAGGAAAAAACGTGGCAATAACCACCAATTACAAAACGGTAACTAAAACTAAAGCAATTTGTATGTAAAAAATTTGAAGAAAAAAATCACGTTTGTTCAGCTGTGAAATTGACCTTTTATGGCCCAAGAAAACTCAACATTTTTAGGAGATCTCTTTTGTTGTTGGTTACTGAAGAAAAATAAACGGAAATAGTTAAAAATCAAAGCAAACGATAATAAGGGGGCCTTTTCCCAGTTAGAAGACCCCACTTAATGGAGAGTTAAACGTTTTCTACAATTATTTTCCATTTAATTGTTTGGTTTTGAAGATCTGCTAATGATAAGCCATCGAAAGTTGCAGACGAGTGAAAACGTGAAGAAATTGTCGGAACACTCTTGCTGAATTCGATATTTGAAGTGGCGTATCATCATTTAAATTTATCATCAATTTTAATTTTGAGATATGATCAACTCGATTTAATCTGCTGCAACTCTTATTATTCATTCCAACACGCAACTATCTGTTAAGGTTGCAAATTTTCAAATACTAACTGCAAAGCAATTTCCCCTATTGATACTGAGTACATGTTTGTGGTCGAATTTCAGTCTAATAACAGTGTTGAGTGTGGATTGTTTTGAGAACTGTGTTTTTCTTGCGAAAATAAATAAAGCGGCTGATTGCTGCTGGGATTCTCACAAGCATCCGATTACTATATCATATAACTTGACAGCTTGTTTAACAAGCTGACAACATGGCTTTTAGGAATTGTAAAAATGAGCTTTGATTTTTCAGTCAAAAATTCAGTTGCCATTAGTCAAGCTACAGTTTTAGGAAACTCGAATTTCTACACCGAACACATAAAGTAAAAATTTACAATTTTATTAATTTAATGCAGGGGCGGGGATTGGTGTGCGCTACGCCCCACCGCAGAGTTGTGCGTGCGTGTGTGTACAGCTGTTTCTGATAGCTCTCAAGCGCTACCGAGACTTGGCATTGAGTTATTTACGTAACTAGAACGAGCGCTGAAGACAATTGATATATCTATAAGTAATGCATATGAATGAATCCATGGCTTAGCCGAGACAGCAAACACATGGTTAATTTTATAATATAGCAACAACAACAAAGATCGCGCGACATGCAATCGACTTTAATTTCACTTTTTATTGGCCAAGTTAGCGCAAATTCAGAGCAAATGCATCTTGAATGGGTGGAGAAGTAGGAGGGGTGTTTAGTTTGCTCATTAATTGTTTGATGTTTGAAAGAAAGTTTTAATTACTGGCAGCATTTAAGATAATGAAGCATTTAATGCGCGCATTCATTTAAAACAATTGCTCAATTTTTGAAAGTGCAACCGCGGCAGCAGCATCAGACAAAACAATTGCCTCTTACAACTCACAAATTTTCACTTTACAGCAAAACACATCAACAAATAGCAGTATCCGGCGATGACGTCGTTGCAAACGTCACCAATGCGACAGCAGCAGAAGAATGAGGAGCCTCAGGAGCTCAACTCTCCACAATGCACAAGCACACCGCTAACAGAGAGCAGAGAAGAAGAAACAGCAGCAGAACCATCCCCATCCCCATCACCACCCACCACACGCATACCACATCCTCTCATTAGTGATGGTGAATTTAGTGTTCCATTGCGTCGTTCCGCTTCGATGCGCTTGCGCGCCACAAAAGCGCATCAGCGGCAACTCAACATGACGGGGGACTTTAGTACGCGCGCAAAGTTTGCCGAGAGCGAATCATCGTTGAAAACTGCCACGCCAGTTGTTGTGGGTATAACGCGTAATCGGACCTGGTGCACCAATTTAGGACCCACTACTATCACAAAGGCTGCCACAACGGAGCAGGAGGAGTCGAGCACACATGCATTATGCAGCGACACCCAATGTTTGGCCCTAACAACGGAGAAGCAATCTGAACTGGATATGGCCGCATCCAAGTCGCGTAATATGGTAAGTTGTGGGTGGCTCGACTTCTATCGATTTTTTATTACATATTGTTTTTTTGTTGTTGTACACCTATTCCAATTACCTGCTTCTGACCTATGTAACTCAAAATAGACTTAAAACCGCCCTCGCCTTAGAAGAGGAAGAAAACGTAATTAACAGGCATGTTCAAAATTTAACATTGCCCCGTTATCATTACGAAACGTCCCTGTTGGGAACACTTACATGCGTAACAGCCCTGCATTTACATTCATTAAAGCACCCCCAATGCGGTGTTGTGACGTGTGACTTCTCATTATAAATTCTATTGTTCCACATATTCTATGTACATGTACGCACACATGCATACATATATATCCTTTAGCATAGGCTGGAAGTGTATTTCACATGTTCCCAGCGAGTTGAATGAACTGTACATATTCATTTCATTATACAATATTCTAACTTTTCACTTTTTTTTTATTATTACAATTTTTGCACCTAAGGTCTTCACTTTTTTTTATAAATCTTTAAAAAATTAATAAGAAACTATAGCAGTTCAAAGGAGCATTTAAATTCAAATAAAAGATTTTTATTTATTTTTGTACATAATAAAAACATTTAGGATAGAATTCCAGTACTTAATCTAAATTGGAATTGAATTGAAAATAAATTATAGGTTATTCTTAATTTGATTTTTTGTTTTTAAAAATATCTACAGTAATTAAATTACAATTTAGATTTTATTCTAACCATAGACCTTTACATTTATCCCAATTAACTGTAAAACTGTAAGAAATTATGTACAGTTTGAGAATCATGTAAAGGTTAAAAGCTTGCACTTGCTTTTTGTTTTGGTATCATGAAAAGGGCAAATACGAAAGACAATATAAAAAGAAAAATAAAGAACAAGAAGCCTAGGCTCAGCGGCTTGCAGCAGCTGTTTCAATTCCGTTTCCGCTTATTCCGCACGTTTCCCAAATGTGCCAGGCAACCAAACAAACAAACAGCTGAGCACTGCTCACAACTAGGAAGTGCAAGTGCGCGGCGCAGCTTTTGCAAATATTGACACACATATGCATGCATACACACGCATGTACAATACTCGTACCATTTTCAACCATTCTCTGTTCCTCTCTTTCGCCCCCCCCCCCCCAAAAAAAAGAAGAAGAAAACTACTGCTGTCAATTTTTTGAGGGTTGACTGGCTCTCTGGTTTATTGTGGTTTGTGCTGTGTTTGTTGCTGCTGCTTCTTCTTCTTTTCTTGGGCATCTTCTTTCATTTCTTTGACCCATGCGATTTTAGTGTGTTCAGTTGTATTTTTATGCTCAACGTGAACGGGTGCAAAAAAAGCAAAAGCTCAGCTCAACTCTGCTTTTTCCCTTTCCATTTCGCGCTCTTCACGTTTTGTTATTGTTGTTTAAAGCCAAACTCGTGTGGATGTCTTTTAGTACGTATATAGATTTACATATGTACACACATCCATGTGCACTTTATGCTAATAATGAATTCTAATTATGGGTAATAGACAGCTGGCTTTGCGGCAAGGTTTTAGCTGTTAATTATTCGCTTGGGCGGCCTTTATAAGGCCATAATTGCAGTTCGTTGGCCCTTTTCGCATAAATATTAATTACTGATAAATGGTGTTGAACTCAAAAAGAAACCGAAATACCTTGGGAAAAAATTATAATAATATATTGCTAGTGTTTACATTCAAAAATCGAAGTGATTAACTCCTTTTTCTCAGGAAGTGCTAAAACTAATTTCAGTTCATGGCAGTGGAAAGATTGAAACCGTTCATAATTTTTTTTAAATCAACACTTCTTTTTTATGAATATTGTGGAAAAATAGTGCTTCAAATTAAAATGTGATATTATCCTTAAGTTAAAACTATTGCCAAAAAAATCAGCAGTTATTTAAAGTTTAGATTTATCTCTTAATAAGTTTTCTTGAACTAGAATTTTGTCATAAAGAATACCCTTGGAATATTTATACTCTCCAGACGGTATTATTTTTGTTGTTGTGAAGTTTGTAGTGCTTTGAAGGAGACGATTTCGATTCCAAAATGTATATATTTATATATTCTTGATAAGCATCACTAGCTGCGTGTATATAGACATGTCCTTCTGTCTGTCTGTTTCTATTTAAATTAGTCCCTCAGTCTTGAAGATTTCTCTATAAAAACATATGTCGTAGCCAACCAAATCGTTTTGCTATATCATAAAGCTGTCATTAGAAAAATCGGTCAATGCATTTGTTCCCGTATGAAACAATTATATGAATGAAAACATATCCAGACCAAACTCACAAAATTTGCGGCTTATTATGTTACTCAGATTTGAATAAGAAATCATCATATAGCTGCCATAGGAACTATCGAGCTATCCACAGACATACACCTCACATCTCTTACATCAGTTCGTACCTACAAAACATAACCAAACATAAATGTCGAAAGACTCTACAATAGTATATAATCTACGGCACTCTTAAGATAGACAGAAAAAAGTAATTGGAATAGCTTCCTTATCGACCCTGAAAAGTAGGCAAAAGTAAAATGATTGCCAAACTAAAAAAGACCACCCGCAAAATGAAAAGCATACTCGGCCAAAACATCATTCAAGAATTGGTGACGCTATAAAGCCAAGTTGGCAAGTGGCCAACTGGGTTATTTCGACCATTACGTGAACAAAGACACAATTTGCACATTTTGCACACCTGCGAATGGAAAATGCACTCAAATCAAATCGATTTTTTTTTTTTATTAGTTTTAGTCTTTCCACATGAGGATGGAAAGAGAGACGTGACTGTAGTGGAATTTAAATTTGATATTAACTCGACAATATGCCAGACCCTTAACACATGCCTATAAAGTGCAAAAGTGCGTAACGTAAACAACAACAACAACAACAACAAAAGCAGAAGAAGCTGAGTATAAGCCCAGTTAACGTAGTTGTCCAAGAGGTAATTCTGTTTATTAGATACCATCTTTTTAGAAGCCCAGACAGCCAGACAGCCAGCCAGCCAGCCAGCCAACCAGCTGTGTGAGCTCGTGTGTAAAACTTATTACGAAAAATTCTGTGTAGTTGAACAATTAAAAAAGGGCAAGAAACTCATTAATGATGATTATGAAATGTGCATGAGAGAAGAGAAGAGGTACAGAGAGAGAGAAGATAACCCGCTCTATATGAACCCTTCTCTCTCTCCCTCTCACACTTAGACTGCTCTGTGGTTTAACCTGATTTGCTTGGCGACGGTTCTGCTTTGGTGCAGTTGGTCTTTGTGCAGTTGGCTAAAATGGCAGACAATTGCTGACAATCGCTGAAAATGACCAAAGCCCAATGACGAGTTGGTCATTTTGGCTTCATTCTAAATCACATTTCACTTCACATTCGGGCCGTTTGCTTTGGCTTTTTGTTGTTGTTGTTGTTGTTGTGTTTCCAAAGCTGGTTTCGAGAATTAGCGCAAGGTGTAAAAGAAACTATAATTTGACTGGTTTGAATTAGTCGTTGGCTTTTTACAATTTTCCTTCATTATTATGTCATAGTGTGGCGCAAACTTATTTTGCATTTGAATAGAGTGTTATTTCGTAATAATAATTGGAATAGTAATAATAATTGATAATTGGTTTGTTGCTCAAAATGCTTTCGAATTGCGGTTTACTTAAATCAATTTCTGCGGCCTGCTTAATGTTGTAAACTTTTCAACCTATACCTTTCCTGACAGCACATTGTTGACCCGATTTTTCTTTTAATGTACCGCATTTTATATACCCTTGCAGATCTTTGTTGACTGAGTTGTTGATTTGTACATTTTAGTTTGGAGTTTGAAATTGCCTATGTTAATTATTTTGATGTTTTTTGTCATTTGAATATTTCGTATTTATTTAATTATATTGTATCAGTAAGGGGGGACATGTATGCCCATAGATATCTGGCTTGTTCCTATGGTATATATATATGATATATTTGAGTGAACATTTGTTGGCCAAATGTGTGCAACACAATAGCACTCATAAATTGTAACGTTAGTTTGGTAAAAAAAGTGGTATCATATGAAATAAAATATTTGAATCGACTTTTCTATGTCAGCTATATAAAGTAGTTTCTTTAAAAAAACTACAAAGTTTATATCTTAAGAGATTCCCTTTAGGAAATAAATCTGCGTTAAAATTGCATTTTTAAATAATAAAGGAATCGGGTTGGTTAAAAAAGGATATCTACACGATGGCGATATCTACCCTGTAGGCAACTGTATAGCTTTCAGAGAGCCCATCTCAATTTTAATTGTATTCCGATAAATAAATCCGTGCAACTCTAATTCCGATTGGGTTTAGCCCTCTCTCTCTCTTAATATGCCCACTGGGCGAATAGACAGCTAAATGACCACAAAAATGCCGCTGCAATCCGATCTTAACATAGGGAGGGAGTTGGAGAGGGGAAGGGGGAAGGGGTTACGGAATGAATGCCACACAATGAAAGTAAGCATGAAAAAAACACGGTTGCTTGAGGAAATGTATTTTGTAAAAAATTTGTTATACATATTTACAAATTGGTTTTGGGGCGTATTTTGCGGTATTTCTCTATATGTGTTATGTTTACTCCCTTCTCCCCATCCCCAGCCCCCCCGCCTGCTGCCCATGTGCATTCCCTCTGAAACTCCACGCGATATTTTTACATTTGTTGCACGACTGAGCAAACAGCATGATAAATTGAGAGAAACACCAAGAAAAACAACCGCAAAAAAGATTAGCAAGCGAAAGCAAAGACAGATAATAGAAACTAAGCATGGCTTTTAAGCTAAACGCTCTGTCTTAACGTTTTATTTCTATTTGGCAGTCTCTAAAGCTGAACGGCGGCAGTGCAGAGCTAACGGGCAATAAGACTTCAGCATCAGCAACGACGACGACGACGGCAACGGCGACTTCGACGCCAAAGACGCCGAAGACACCGTTGAACGGAGCAACGATTACTTCTCCAACTGGCCACATTTGTTGCGGCCGTACTACGAAATTAGCCGGAGGACACAACAAGAAACCGGACGGAGCAAAGCTATCCACAGTGCATGAGACTAAAATATCGCCAAAGACGCCGCCAGTGACACCAGATTCGCCGAGCACCTATCTGGATGATGATATAGACTCGATGTACTCGTTTGCGACCACCACATCCGGTCGCTCGACCATGTCCTGCGAGCATCCCTATGTGGCCAGGTGAGAATTTCGGAATTAGAGTTTTCTAGAAGTAACTAGTTCTGTGTAACTGAAGAAAGTGTTTGTTTTTGGCAAAGGCACAAGATATAGAAAGAAGTTTTTATAGCCTAAACCCCTTGAAGAAGTGTATAAAAGGCAGAAGGAAGCATCTCCGACCGCAAAAGCTATATATATTCTTGATCAGCATCAACAGATGAGTTGATTTGGCATTGACTGTCTGTTCGTTTGATAGAAAACCCCATTTTAGATAGAGACTACAAATTTCAAATATAATTTCTCATATATCAAGTAGCTGATCAAGTTGATTTCATTTTATCGATAACTGCATACATATATCGAATAACGAAACAAGTCGGATCGCAATGGCAATAAGGGACACAGCAGTGTCCTTATAGCTTTACAGATCAGGCTGCAGACCGATAACAAAATAGCTTATTAAATATATTAAACATATTATCAATTGAATAAGACTCCACTCCAATTTGGGCTTGCAGAAACGGCACCACATTCAGTGGCCGTAAGATGAAATATGTGGTGCACTGCTCCAATTATGCGGGTCAAGTTGGACCCGATTATCTGACGCCGACGCAGCGGGCACAGCGCCAGATACGACGCCTCAAGGAGCTGCTGTGCATTGCGCGCCAGGATCTGGAGGTGAAGGATACGGAAATTTTGCGACTCACCCGCGAAGTGGTCGAGTTGCGTCTGTTCAAGGCATCGCTCAGTTCGCCCGAGGAGCGTTCCGCATCCTCGGATGCGGTCACAGTGCGCGAGGCGGAACTGAAAACATCGCAGGATGTCTCACCCATTGTGGACATGGCTGATGAGGCCAAGTGCAGTCCACGGCATCTGGCACGCCAGCAGCAGCAGCAGCAGCAGCACCACCAATTGCAAATGTCCGCCGAGATGCAGAGTTCGTATGCGGATTCGGGACACTTTGAGGATCTGACGATGTCATCGGTGCATTCGAAGGATTCGCAGACGCAAAGCGACGATGTCTGCGATGCAGATGCGGCAGAAGCTGGAGCTGATGTTGCCGGAACGTGCGCTGATCTATCGTCGTCAGGCGGTAGCAATCTGGACAACTATGAGTTGCAGCGTCAGGAGCTGATCCGCATGTATGAGCATCGCATCGAGGAACTGATACGCACCCAGGACGGCGTCAACAGCGATCTGAAGAGATCGCACAACGATAAGGTGGAGGCACTGCTTCAGAAACTGGCCGAATGCAACACACGCTACTCGGACATGGTGCCCGACTATGAGCATGCCAAGCAGCGCATCCGGGAGCTGGAGAAACAGCTCGAGGATCTGCAGCGCAGGCTTGTCGAGCACGAGGAGAAGCAGAACAAAATGTATCTGCACATGTACCAGCAGGGACAGGAGGCGGAGCGCATAACGCGTACCGATCAGGTACGAAATCTATCTCTCTCCCCTCTCTTACTCCCACTTTAAGGATTTAGAGTCTCTCTTAAGCGTTTCATTCCACATTGTTTCATGTGTGTTTTGTTTTGACAGGCAATGGAACTGGCACAGAGACAGCCGGATAGCAAGGTGTCCATCAACGAGCTGCTGCATCAGCTGCAGAGCACTCAGGATGAGCTGGAGAATATACGCGTAAGATTCTTCAATATATTTCTCATACTATTTTCGGTTTTGTTTTGTGTGCTGCATTTTGTTGCATCCTGAACGCGACTCCATTCCAAAACAACAACAACAACTACAACAACACCAACAATAATTACACACAACAATAAGAAACACAACAACAACAACATATTCACATTTATCTGCAGTGTGTGTGTGTGTGCTTGTGTGTGAGCTTGTGTGTGTGTGTGTGTATGTGCTTCTCTCTCTGGTTGAGGGCGTTCCATTTCAATTTGGCGCTTTTTGTCTGGCTGGAAAAGCTGCACATTAATTGAAATGCCGCGTCGTTAATTAATTAATTTGTAATTTGACGTCCTTAGCATTTAAGTACCATCTAAAATAACATATGCATAATGAATTAATTACATTTTCTTGACAATTGCATTGCAAACATTTACAAACATTAAAAAAAGCAACGTTTGATTTTCATCGTTTTACTTTTCGTCTTTAACTTTAACCGCTTTGTTTCATTCCACACCGTTCCGTTGCGAGCTCAAAAGTAGTAACAGCAAAAGAACAGTCACATCGTAGTGCAGAGAGTGCATGATTTTTACAGTTAAAACGTTTTTCATTTGCGTTCCTTTTCTTCTACTCTCCTTATTGCATGTTTATGTAGTATTTATAAAAATATCGTCTCTCTCTCTCTATATATATTTAGCGATATTTTAAGGCGTTAGTTTTTCCACTTTTCCTTTTTGAAAATGATTAATAACTTGTTCAATTCTCTTTCTATATACTCTATACCTATATAATTGTCGTAAAAACAAACAAAAAAAAAAAACGAAAATACCGAAAAATATATTTTTGTAGGCATCAGAGTGTAGAATGAGGGAGTGCGGCAGTAATCATGCGCTCCTTACTGCAAAGGAGGCCATTTCTTTGTGGGTACTTGGCGC
Source organism: Drosophila nr. medialis 2 BK-2023a (assembly GCA_035044325.1). Classification (NCBI taxonomy): domain Eukaryota; kingdom Metazoa; phylum Arthropoda; class Insecta; order Diptera; family Drosophilidae; genus Drosophila; species Drosophila nr. medialis 2 BK-2023a. The sequence goes on from JAWNMH010000394.1 coordinate 3,015,076, forward strand.
GCGTAAGGTTTGTAATATCCAAAAAACAACAAATTCAAAAAACAAAAAAAAACTCCTCAAAGAAACCAACTAACCAATTCTACCCAACCCCACTTATTTTTTATTTTCTTTGCAAACAAAATTGTTCATAAAAATTCATTAAAAGTCTTTTTTTTAATTATTATTTCCTGGTCATTGGCTAACGAACATTTCGGACTATCATGTATAAATACCCTGTAAACATTTCATTTACATTTGCGCCATCACAACAGGGGGTATTATGATTGGGGCCTGTGTAAGTTGTTGGGGACAAATGCTGGAATGCTGGAAATTTGTTAACAACTCTCTTTGTTTCCACTGAAATGGCGTGTTCCATTCAGTTCGTTTCCACTGGAAACACTTGGCATATTAATTTCTTCTACAAACTATACAAATAACTAATAAATAGTGGTAACTAGAGGTATGTTTTTTATACATATATGTATATATATATATATAATACGATAAATACTAATAAAACACATGGCTAGTTAATTTAATTTCGTTGCTATATTTTTTAGCAACCGTTGCGAAAAATAAACTAAGAACATTAAATTTCACACGCGTAATGCTAAAAAAAAAATAGTATTCTTAAAAAATACCCATTAAGTACTTAAATACATACATACATATATAGCATGTGGTTCATATATCAATAAACTCCCTTAGACAGTTCATTAAATCTTATGTCCCAAAAAATCGCTTGGAAATTTTAAAGAGCTTTGATTTCTAATATTTAAAATGTTTTCCAATATGTAAACATAATTCTATAGAATTTTCCAAAATGTGTATATAAAAAAATAATAAAACTAAAAAATAAAAATTGTAATTGCTGTAAACTTTTATTTTCCAAGCGATCACTTCCGAGAAATCAGTATCCCAATATATTCAGTGTTACATAATCATAAATTAAATGTTCATATGTCATAGCACCACTAAATCAACGTTTATGTAAATATAATTACATTTATACTTTTTGTAAACAAGCAAAACCTAACCTCACATTTACTATATAAATATATTGAAGTAAGTGTTTACTAATCTCTCGCTTTCTCTCTCTCTCTCTCACTCTTTTCTCTTGCACTTTGTCATTGTAAACACTAACAAAATGTTAATCGATAATCGATAAATAGACGATTTATCGTCGACTGTTGGAGGCGCAAAAGAATCGCACCCATGTGGATCCGGAAGTGACGCTGCAGTTTCTGAAGAGCGCCATTTTCTACTTTCTAACGGACAAGGAGAACTCCCAGGGACATCTGCAGGCCATCGAGAGCATCCTGGAGTTCACCGACGTAGAGAAGGAGAAGATCAGTCAGGCGAGATCATCGACAAAGTAATGCGCTATTATTATTATTATCATTATTATTTCTCTGTTGCGAGGCTCCGATAAAAATAATGCTCTATTTTTTTAGTGATGCTAATTTCATTGTTTTGTGTCCCGTTCATTTCACGAAATTATTTTCATTATTATTTTGTCACTGAAATAATTATTGAGAAATTGAGAAATTTTGAGACGTACCGTTCCAGTTTGGGAGGCAACAACGAAACAAAGAAAATCTTGTAAAAGAAAATTCCTAATTTCCGAATTCCCCCATAAATATTTATTATAAATTTTGTGTTAAGCATACGAGAGTACGTCCTATAGAAAAAAAAACGCCAAGGTGCGTTACAAAAGAATAATAAACAAAAAGAATAGAATTTTAAACAAATTGTACATCCTTTAATTCGTCCTGGTTGTTAGATAGAAAACTCAGGCATAAGACAAGAAAATCTTATATAGTTTCGATCGCATTTCAGTGAAATTTTAATTATAAATAAATGCAAAACTAGTTGAAAATTCGTGTTTTCTTGTGTTTTATTCAAGCGTTCAGTTTAAAGGTAAGTTTTAAAGTTGAAATAACCGACCCATTTAAAGTACGCTCCAACGATATATTATCGACTTGCGTTCACAGCCAAAGTGCTCATTTTGCGTCAACAATTGCGCTTTAGCCAACACTAAACACAATAACGATATGCCATTACACCATCTCTAAATGTTGAGCAACACTTGTGCTAGCAACATTTGCATTGGGTGAGGCAACATTTGCAGTGTCTCGCTCTCTTTCATTCATGCAACCAAACTGGAGGCATGTCCGGGTACAAGGTGTCGCAACAAATGCTGCCAACAAACTAAACACCGAGTAATCTCTATCGATATATCGATAATCACATTGTGCTCTCCACTCATTCTTTTCCGATTCAACAAACTGTTCGGACGCGTGGCGTGCTGCGTTTTTGTATGTATTTGAAACCGAATAGAAATTATTTGTTAGTTTCGCGTCTGATAAAAACACAGTGCGCACATTAAATACCCACATATATATATATTTAACAGAAATGTACACCGTGCATACGTAAATTGCATGACAACGTTGCGATTGCTTATAACAAAAACATAACAAAAAAAATGATGATTAATAAAAATAATTGAAGTGTAAGCGAGTGAAAATTTTTGGTAATTTTTCGCGTTGTGCATTTTATTCCAATAATCCGAGGAAACACAGCAGCACGCACACACACAAAACGAAATATCGCGTATGTGTGTGTGTGTGTGTGTGCGCGCAGGCACTTGAATACCTACTACGGGAAAAAATAATCAAAGAAAACTACGAGCATTTGTTGTTGTGGTTGTTGTAGAAAGTGCGGCAGGCGCGGTTTCGTATTAAATACAAAATGTGTAAATAAACCGGGTCGGCCACATGCACCCCGCATCCCCCAATGCATCGCCCTCAGTCGTTCTATCTTTAACTTCCTTTTTGCGTGTGTGTTTTTCCGTTTCGCAGGAATTTTATTTGGAACGCTGTCTCTGCCACCAAAACAGCGACGCCGACTTCGCAACGGGTATGTTAAAAATAGAAATAAAATACTCAATTTGCAGTTGCTTTGATTTCGCGTACTTAATATTTGTTTGGAGTGCGTTGAGCGGCATGTGCGTTTGCATGTGTATGTGTGTGTGATTGCCGTGAACTTGATTCTTATTGGAGGTCGCTCAATTAAACCGGTTCACTTGCCCACATACAGAAATCGCCTCGCCCTCCCCTTGCCGCTAACTATAATTCAGGCAGCAGCAGTTGCAATCCGCTTTATTTTTCATGTGTGTGTGTGTGTGTGTGTGTGTGCGTGCGTTTTACTTGTCGAGGTTTTCTTTTATCTGGTCTGCTCTATGCATCCATTTGCCGCTGCTGCTCCGCAAATGTGTTTTTATTTTTTTTTGCTGCTGCATTTTGGTTTTTATCAGACTGAAACTGTCCAGTCGCCGCACAGTGGAACCAGCAGTTGCATTAGGGCCGTCGTTGCAATTGTAATTAATGTTAAGTGCTATCCGCTAGTTATTTGACCATCTGAGCTACATGAAGCAAGGAGAGAGGGGGAGAGAGTGGTCCATAAAAATTGTGATTGCATTCCTCATCATCGCCTGCTACACCTAGAGAAAACAAATGTAATGTTGACAAGTCCTATAACTAAATAAAAGCCTTATTTATCTTTGAGGAATTTTAATTAATTAATTTTCATTGCATGCAAATGTAAATATTTAATTCTCACTTAAAATATTTCTATTATTACTTAAATTTTGGCTTTATATTGAAAAAAATGATTGTACTTTATAGTTTAGTATTTTTGAAAATGAATGTTTCAAAGATATACACATATTTCTGAGGAATTACGATTTCGCGAATTCTTCTACAGATAAAGTTGCTTGAGAAACGGATTTTTTATATAGTTTAATAAATTTCAAAAATGAGTGTATATATATAGTTTCAAAAATTAAAAATATAAATGTAGATTTTATTTTCTACTAATAAAAATTGTCCTACACATGTGGAATTTCATTTTCTTTGTCAACATCTATGTAAATAAAAATGCTGGCAGTGTACTTAGCAGTCCGCTCGACTCGAGTACTTAATTGCTGCATAGATGCCTCTGCCTCAAAATGTGGCTGCTGTTGTTGCTGCTGCTGTTTATGTGACCAAATGGAGCTATAAAAGTGGGCCACGGCAACACTCGCCACAAAAACAGATAACTAGCCACTTTTAATATGCCCAGATTGTTGTTGTTGCAGTGTCCAAAGTTGTTCAAGAGAAAGCCATCAAAAGCGCGCAATTCCCCTCAGAGTCAGACGGGCACTAAAACTACACACACAGACACACATAGAGAGACTGACACACACACACACACATATAGAGACTCACACACACACACATACATGACACCTGCAATAGCACCAACATTCATTACAAATGAACAACTGGAAATGGATGCTGTTTAGATAGATTTCCCCACAGTGTCAAATTGGGGTTTTAGCCTACCCTATAACGGTACTTGAAGAATGCTTGAAATTGTGAAATGAACAAATGCCAGTTGGTGTTTTTTTACAGTTAATCGTGACGAATATCCTCAATTTCTATGACGACAAAATAATGCTAGGGTATTTTCGCGCACTTCATAGACTGTGAAGAAAAGCTAACTTTATTGATTGCTTTGGCGTGTTAATGAATAATAAAGAAGATAGAAAGAAATGCGAAAAAAAACGAGAAAACTATGTTTGCATACAGAAAAATAGTTCTGAAGAGCAGTTCATGCGAAGCGAATTTTCATCCTTGCAGTTCATTCTGTTCATCAGAGTGTTTTTCTCTTTTGCTGCCCTTTTCACTCTTGTTGCTTGATTGACTGCGGTGAGGCCATCATATCATCCTCAACAGCAGCAGCAGCTGCAGCAGCCAGCGGCTATCCTCACAAAAAATGTTAATCACTTGCAAAGCTAGTCGCACATTGTACACTTTTTTCTTCTCTCTCATGTGCCATGTGCTTATCCCAGATGCGAAAAGACTCTCTTATGAATTCGATGCGTAATATACACTTTGTATGTGGTGTAGCTTTAAGTCCGTACATGCAGAAGGTATACGTGTCGAATGCTTTTATATGCGCATTAAGGGTTGTGGTGTAATTTACATTTAATGTTGAAAAATGTGTAGCAACAAATTCAAAATGTATATTTATATATTCAAAATATAGAAAGTTTACAACATATATAATTTGTTAACTTATACTGTGATAAATAACAATTTTAAATATTCAACTGTATTTTATGTTTCACTACAAATTGCACAAGAGCATTGCTAGATTATGAATTAAATTGTGTGCATACGAATGCATTCTGCAATGAGTGGTCATTCACTAGTTCACTGCTGGGTACTTTATGTACATTTTCGACTCTCTCGCTCACTCTCTGTCTCCCTCACACACTCACTCATATCACCCAAAATTGCCATGGGACTTTTGCATGGCCTTAACTGCTGCACGCCCACAATAACAGCAACAACCACAAGAGCAGCAGCACTAAGAAGAAAAAAACAGAAAGAACAACAAAAGCGCTGTCAAGTTGACGACTGCTGCTTTGGCTACAATTACAAGCATCATTGGCCTTATTTCTTTTCGCTATTGCTTTTGTGTGTTGTTCTTGTCTTTACTATTTGGAATGTCTGTCACTCGACACACATACACATGCAAACGCACTCTCATTTCACAGTTTTATCTTTAAAGCTGACGTTGATATTTGCACAGCTTTTACTCCACTTGTTCTATCGCTCTTCCTCTCCCCCTCTCTCTCCGCTCTCTCACAATTGAATCTATGAAACTTCCAAAATTGATTACTCAGCATTTTAGCTGGCAGGCAGTTAGTTACTTGTGCAGAGAACTCCACCTACCGCCCTCTGTTGTCGCCTCTGTTGTTGTTGTCGCCCTGTCTTTTTTTTATGACCGCTAAGCTCGTGTTCTTTTACAATCATAAAGCCCTCTTATAGAATCTATTTTGAGCATACACAAAAGTTTCACATCCATTCTAAAAACAAGTTACTTTTTTTCACGTACGCAACTAACAAAAAGAAACCATATTAAAAAACCTATTAAATGCGAGTAAAAAAAATAATAATTTCTTTCATTGCCACATATATATTTATTTTTTGTACTTTTTTACACGTTGAGAGCTGCCTGTTTTTGTTATTGAATACCCTTACTTTACCGCTTACCATGCGGTTAACAGCTGTTCATGAGCTATGCAAAATTAGAGGAGTTATTAACACTTTTAGGTGTGTCTCTTAATTAACACGCATGTTGTCTTCTGTGTGTCTGTCCGTCAATAACAGTTGAGCATAATATATTTATGTATGTGATATTTCTCAAATTCAGTAAACTACAATAATTTGTAGTCTCTCAACACTCATACTTCAATACTAATAAGAGTCAATGTTAGTTTACATAATACCAACTAAATTCTAACAAGACCAATGAGTTCTGTTCGTAGAAATTTCGTTGTCCTCTGCGCTTTCTTTTGTTTTCTTTATCTATGCTAACTTGCTTATTTATGAGCATATTTTAAAAATTAACAGCACATTGCACAGGCACACACATGCTACATACGTTACTCATAAAGAAACTTAATTCAATTATGCAGCATATATATATAAAATCATATTGCAAAGCAGCATGAAATTTATGAGCCATACACTGTTTGACTTCCCCTCACGGCCATTTTTTCTTCTGCTGTCTGTACTTGACAAAGTCACGGAGCCATAACAGCAACAACAACAGCAGCCAATAGCAGCAGCAGCCAGTAGCAGACGTAGTCAACGCCAACGCAGCAAACAACGTCAGCGCAGCATTTTTGCCAAGGTTGGCAACAACAACAACATTTGCGACCCCATAAATGTTGATCAACTGTTGTTTGTTTGGCTGGGTTGGCAACTATTAGCGCATGAAACGCCACGCAACTAACAAGCGGAAAAAATCTCTGCTTGAAAAGAAAAAACACCATTATCAACTCGACGAGGGCTGCTCATTAAGTAATTAGTTTCCCACATGTGCACAAGTTGAGAACTTTAACTTTCCATCTTTATCGATTCCCAAAGTTATTTTTGACTGTTGTATTTCATTTGGCTAGCTACTTTGTAATTAAATTAACAAGTCATTACTATAATTATATATGGAGCAATTGCATGTTATTTTTTTTATTTCCAATAACAAACGTAGTTTTAAAACTGGAGTAAATATTTGATAAAAATTATGTAAACTCACAATAAGTAAATTACGCACAAACAAAAGCCAGTTTCTGTGCTAATTACTAATTAATCAAGAAACAACCCACCAAACAAAAAACAAAAAAGCCAAACATTTCCATTCTGCTGACAACAATTTTGAAAAAACATTTGTTTAACATTGCTTTGCACTCAGTGATTTGTGAGACAATTGCCAAGTGTGTAACATAACAGCACACATAACAGTGCACACGTGCATAGTTTTAGTTCCCATTCCCAGTTAAGTTGCTAGTTGCATATCTCAAAATTGATTGTTGTCTAGACTTTGATTCAAGCCGACTGACGAGCCGTCACTACGCCTGACTGCACTTAAGCTAATTGCAAAGTATGCCATGCCACTGGGCGGTAGAGAGGCCTTCCACTGTTACCCATCCTCCTCTTCCTTCCCCACACCCACACACTCTAGTTACAGTACTCAGTTCCAGGGCATTAGGGTGGTCCAAAGTTACGCAAGTTTTTAATTAGTTCAATGTTTTTAGCATTGGCAGGTAGGTAGAAAGGGGGAGGGTCAGCTTATGGCTCTGTTTGAGCTGGGCACAGTATGCGCTTAAATACTCTTATCGATTTTAGCTTGTTACTCAACCAATTTGCATATGCATGTCGGATTGTTGTTGTTGTGGGGTTTTGCTTTATAATAAACATAATAGACGTGACGCATCTACAAATAGTTCTGTGTGATACCCTGCATAAAGCAAAAATGTGCTGAAAGGGTATCTTAAAATTAAAAGCAGACTCGTTTAACATTGCTTTGATTGCAAATATTAAAGATTGATTAAAAGCAAGAGCGAGTAAAAATTAGCCTAGTTGTAGTTAAAAGGATATCTGCCTAGTCGAGCAGAATAATCAACCATAACACATATATTTTGCTGCAGTTTTGTTCTATGCACAAAGTTAGAAGGGGTCGTTTTTCAACACTCTTACCTCAGTTTGAATAAATGTGTGTGTTTCTGTTTCTGTTTGTGTTTGGCGCCTCACATACAAAAGCTGAAGATTACGTGGCCACACACGACACACACAGAACTTATGCCATGTAGAAATGTCTATGCGTGTGTGTCTGTGCGTGTGCGTTTTGTGTTTGTTCCATTGTCGCTGTCACGCAGCCGACGCGAGTCCATCCACAAAGCAGTCATTCACTCACTGAGTCAGTCTGTCCGACCGTCAGTCAGTCAGTTAGTCAACGAACGTTTCATGCACATGTTGAGTACTCCCCAATGGGTCGCTGATGCTGTTGAGCAGGACGATTAAGCTAAGGGCAATAATAAGGAAATAACATTTTAATGGCCCAACCAAAGAAAAGAAAAGCAGAGAAGAAAAAAAGAAAAGGGAGAAGGGGTAGGGGGAACACAAAGAGAGCTGACAAGTATTTTGGGTTTGTTGGCGGCTGTGCGTTTTATGCGGGCAGTTTGGGTTTGACAAACCGCAAAGAAGAAGCAGCAAATGATGTCAACAGCTGTTTATGTTCATGCGTGCACGTTATTGCAGTAAATGTTTATGTGTGTGTGTGTGTGTGTGTGTGTGTATTTATGTGTAACTTATTTTATTAATGTGGGAAGTGGAATAGGCCTGCTTAAGCGCTTGTTTTAATTCAGCTGAATTTCACTAAACCAAAAACTTAACTTAAGGCAAAATTAATTGTAATTTAAGGGCAATTGTTTATTTAAGCCAACGAATTAATAATAATATGCCTTAGATTTGCCAATGTCAAACAACGCTGTCGTAAAATCGGCCTATGCTCTCACTACTGCTCACACTAATCGCGTTTAGTTTCATGGCATGAACATCGTTATTTGTCGTGCTCTTCTAATGAGCACATGGCACGAAGTTAATGATGCGGGTCAAACCACCGTCCGCTGATGAGGCTACATTAAAGAAAAGGCCATGGACCAAATGTCAAACCTCAAAACAAAAAAGCTTTTCTTTAGCGTTTGTTTTTTTTTCTCGCATTCCCTTTGTGAGAGGCAATAAAAAATAAATAAAAGTTTAAATCTAAAATTTTAAAATTATTTCCCTATATACAATATAGTAATCACTTTAAACTAATTAGTGATTATCTAAAAAAATATATGTATTCAAAGGTCTCTAAATTCTACTGAATGTATTTTAAATATGCCTTACAGGGTATCTGTTACGCAGAGCGTTCTTTTCTTGTCTCAAAAAACTTTTTTCAGTTGCGAAAACTTTTTATTTTTATAAGTGCTTTAAAAACTGAGCAACTTTTTCAGCGCTGACAATGAGCAATTGCCATGCAAACGGTTTGTCCACCCATCCGTCTGTCTGTCTCACCACCCGCACGTCCATTTAGCATATTTCTCTACTTTCTAACCGCAAGGCCACGCCCACTTCTGCTACATTTAACAGCACAGCACACACAGCAAAATCAGAATTGGAATCCGAATCCGAATCTGAATCCCTCCACTGGGCATTCTGCTTACTCTGCTCAGCTCTGCTCTGCTCCTCATTTATATCAGTTTTTTTTCTCTACTTTTGTTTTTGATTGTTTGCTGCCATGAAAATGTGGTTGGGGAGGGGAGAAAACTCGAGCAAACTTACCATACAAATTGTTCTGAATTAGCGCGGGCTTTATGGACGAAATAACCAACAGTCCCCCTCCTGTGTTTTCATAGTCCCTATTTGCTTTTAATTAAAATGCGTGTCATGAAAATTTTACCATTTCGTTTTTTCCTTCGCGTTTTTTGTTTTACTCTGACTCGGGCAGAGTGTGTTGTTCTTTTGTGGGATAATTTGTAGTGCATTGGAGTGTGATTAAGTGTAAATATTCCCGATCAGCATTGTTAACGAGTCGATATAGTCCTTCTGTCTTAATTCTGTATAACAGTACATATATTTACAATTTATCGATTTTTAAATTAATATAAAAGTGAAATGTTAGCAGTTTAACTCTTTCGCACTAGAAGAGTATTCAATCATCGGTTTGCCTAACGGACTAATTCTCTTTTGTTTTGTTTAGCTTACTTGTTTTGGATTTTGCGCCACAGATTCGCTTTATGAGCTGCTGAAATGCTGAAATGCCGTAAGACAGGCAGGCAACGCGTGGAATATCTGATGGCTCAACGATAATGATGATGATAACGATGATGATAACGATGTTGATAACGATGATGATGATGATGATGACGGCTTTCTTTTGGGCTGTGGTGTATTTCTAGGGGGATATACAAAACAAATATAGATTTGTCCACTTTGTCACATTTCTCGCATTTCGCTCGACAGGTCTTTTTTCTTCTTCTTTACCTTTTGTAGATTGTTGTAAATGTTTTTTGCTTCTGTTTTGGGGCCCTTTGAGAACTTAAGCCTAGCGTGGCAAATCCATTGAAATATTTACTTGCATTACTGTCTCGTGTTGGCAAATAAATGTGCGAATAGGTTTGAGCAGCTGTTTTGGATATTTGCTGCCAAGACTATTTTCAAGTATATTTTATATTTATATTTGCGTATTTGTACAGCTTTACGCGCTGTCGCTCGTTACAAACCTGCCCTCCACAATATTTATACAGAGTGGGTTTTTATTTCCGAGTTACTTAAATATTAATTTTGTCTATCTGGGTTTATGTGAGTCGAATTGAGTTTTAATTATGATCTCATTAAAGAATATGATGTGAGGTTTTCACTTTTTTCTTAGGCATTTGAACTATAGCGAATTGAGTGAAGAATAAAAAAAATACACAAAAAAGGAACAGTTTTAACGAACATTCCAAAAATGTGCAGTTAGATTTAATTTTATATTGAAGTTAGATTTAAAAAAAAGTTTCTAATCAATTTTACTTGACAAAGTTGAGGACAGTTGATTGTACATTTGTGTTTATTTGTAGTGGAAAATCCCAATTTCGTTGCTTTAGATTCCATTCGCTTTGATAATGAAAAATCATTTAAAGCGCACAGCTGATTGTTATTTGTTTATTTATGTAAGGTCTGTCAACGCAACAAAATACAAAAAGTAAATAAATTGATTTAATTAAATTAAAATATAAGAAATATTTCTAGGTAGATAATTGAAATACTTGCAAGATTTCTAGTTAGATATTTGCCGGAATAGGCTCAAATATAAAATTGTTGCGTGTAATTAATCTTAATTCGATTAAACGACAGCCGTTTGGCAAATGAACATTCTAAATTTTATTATTTTTCAACTATCATCGGACAAGTGGGGAAGTTCAGTAACCCTTTGTGCCAACTGAGCACCTTTTTTTGTTGTTTATGACGCTGAATAAGACGCTAGGCGTTTATTTGTGGAACGTGTCTGTTCGTATGTGCATGCGCGCGTGTGTATGTGTGTGTGTATTGAATTTATAGCGCTAATTTGTATCAGTGTCGCCGTCGGGCGGCTGCTGTGCATGTCAACATGTAACTGACTGAAATGAACGTAATTCGTATGCAATATAAATTACGCGCCTCTTTTCTCCTCCTCCTCCTCTACCACTCTCCCACTCTCTCTCTGTGTGAGTTATAGCTGGCCATGGATCATTAAAGCGCCAAGTGCAGCGCCTGCTCTTTACACTTGCAGTTGGTATACAGAACAAAAGAGAACGAGAGAGTATGTAAGAGAGCGGGGTGTAGCAGTGTTTGCTAGTGCGTCGCTTTGATGTGTTTTTGGCTTTTATGTTGCGTTTTTATCTACGCTCGCAAAATTTATGCGGTGTTTTTTGTGGGATGATTTCTTGTTCGTTTTTACAGTTATGGTCGGATTTGGGTTCTCTTTTTGTGTGTTTGTGTGTGTGCCAAAGACGCGTGCTTAATTATACAAAATGTGTTTTGCGCTTAAAAGCCAGTGATTTATTTTGTTAAGCTCGCTGGGCGCATTTGAATGATGAATTTAAATGTGGATGCCAAACCAGTTGTTGGATTAATGATGATGATGCATCCGAAATGTTAAATACTAATGTTATTTAATGTTATTTTTGTTTTGTGGAACATATGCCAAGTGCTTAACATTTACTGATAATGCTTATTGGCAGCATATAGCTATGGATTCCATTTGAAATTTGTGAAGATGTTATTCTTAGTGGAATGCACTTGAGTTGACTAACTCTTGAGAATGTGATGTGAATTTATGAATTAGTTGTTTAATAAGTGCAAATAAATCATTTTTGTGTGATATGTATGACTCATATTTTAACAGCATGTTGATAAGACTTGTTTAAATTGTGATTGCTGTGAAAACTAAATGGTAAATATTCATTTGCATTTGTTAACAAAACAGTAACAGTAAAAGTGACAGACTGCTAAGGATGGGATTTTAATGAGAAATCTTTTCGGCTTTGATATGCTGTAGTTCCACATTGTAGATTCTATTATATTACTATTGTCGTTTGTCTATAATTGTGCTTTGGGAACCAGTCTGCGACCAGATTGGCCCCACTTTTTTATGATGATACAACAATAATAATCATTGTCCAGTCAGAGGGGGTTCGTAATTGCACTATTTGACAATTGCATTAATTGCGTTTAATTGCTTACGTTTTCGAATTGTGGTCGCGTCGATGCACTGTGGTTTTTTTTTTTCTTTTGTGTTTGCTGTATCTTAATTGCAATTTCTGTTACAATTTCATTTGTAATTGCTGCAGTTATTGTTGTTGTTATCTCTGTTAATGTTGACGCGACCTTTGCCAACGCGCCAATTCATTAATAAATGCTTAAAGCTTTGAGCTTTGAATGCGCCGTTATTTCGCCGCTGCTCTACTACTCGTCCACGTCACGCAGCTCTTGCTCTATCTCTTACGAATACGTACAGCATACCTAATCGAATCGAACGGCTTTGTTTATGTTACTGTTACTGTTTTCTTCTGCGTTGCTTGTTGCCCACCTGCTGTCAAGGCTTTTTCACATGAAATTGACACAGATTTTCATCAATTAATTAATTGCTGTGTGCTAAAGTATGGTCTCAACTCTTGTGCCACGACACTACACACAGCGCACACACACACACATGGGCATAAACATTTGTTCAAAGCCTCCTCTAACCCCTCCCGCTGTTGTCTCGCTTATCAGTAGCCATAAACAGCCAGCAACAGTCTTATAACAAAAAATATTTGTGGCTTCCGCTTTGCTGACACGACTCGTGTCATAAAAGAGAAAGACGCTGGTGTAAAAGAGAGAGAGAGCGCGATAGAGAGGGGAGCGAGAAGAGAGCAACCTTATGACGCATAATAACCAGCACATCACGATCAAACTTGATAACCACGAAAAAAATAATTAATAATTTGAGCAACAATTATCTTGTTAGTAAATTGAAAATGGTTGCAGCTGCTCAAAAGTTGGTTTAAAAAAGAAGTTTACTGTTTGCAAAAAGTCTTGGAAAATAGTCGTTGGCATAATTTTAATTTATATGTGCCGTGCGTGAAGTGTGGACAAAGTTCACATCACGCTGCCATCTCTAATGTTAAGTGAGTGTGATGGATTGGAGCGTTAGAGAAGAGAGGGGCAGAGAGAGAGAGAAGGCGCCGAACAGAGCTTTGGCATCTTTTCAATTTATGACACTTTGACAGCTTACCGAACACTGTTCAACGCACACTGTGCGACTTTTAATTAAAATACGAAGTTGTAATTTACACATAGCGCGTGCTGTGCAGCGCAGCCCCAAAACTTTTGACTAAATGAAACACGACAACAACAACAACAACTACAATAGAAACTTATAAGCGACGCCGAAGTCAAAGTGAAATGGTGAAAACGCCATAAACATGAAATCAAAGCAGCAGTTTGCAGATGGCGCCGTCAGCGCCTACAGACATAAATACACAATCAACTGTTATTGTTTTCTGTCTCTCTCTGATTGTTCCTTCTACTTGAGTATTTGCTGATTGGTGTGTTGTTGCCGCAATTGCCTGCAATTGAATTATAATTAAGTGTTAATGGGAGTGCCTTTATTAATATTATCAACGTTAATATCATTAAACCAATAAACTATAACACAAATTACACGCAAAAGAACACTGATTGTTCAGTTAATGATTTTGCATAGCAAACAGACAGTTAACAGTGCGATTAGCAAACGTCAGCAAGCTGTTAATTCTGTTTGTTTAGCAGCATTAGCTAACATTGAACGCTTTTACTTTCCTTTTGCATTGCACAGTGGTAATAATTGTTTGTCAAGGCTTTTGCAATAACAGTTTCAATTAAGCACATTATTATATGTGACAGCATAATAATAGTATTGTTGATAGGTTTTCCTTTAAATTCACTCACATGTCAGTTAAAGTTCATTAAGCACAAACGTACTTTTGTGTTTATAAATAATAAATATCACTCGTTTTATTTTTACGTACTTGCTGAATAAACCATTAAACGAAATGTTGCTGATGCATTACATATAAAAAGTTTTTGCAAAAATAATTATTACTCACTCGACTTAACAGAATGTTTATGTCGACTGTGTGTGTGTGTTGTAAACCCGTTTTATATCTTTGTTATTGGTTGCATTATTGATGACTTCATGATGCATACACTGAAGGGCACTCTTGTGGGGCTCTCGGGCTGCCTGCCTGCTGCCTGACTGCCATTTGCCCACTTCGTTTTTAGCCTCTTTTCGGTTCGTTTCTGCACATGCAACTGCATATTTTAACAGGTCGACCTATCTCCTACCCTCCCCCACCCTCTTTCATCATCATCTTCCATTCGCTCTCTGTTAACAAGCAGCTTGACGTGTGTGTTTGTGTGCGTGCATCGTGTTATGCGAAACTGGTTTTGAATGCACTTTTCCACTCTCCTTCCCACGTCTCTCTCCTTGCACGCTGATTGTCTGGTCTATGGTAGGCCGAGCATTGGCACTCGTCGCATGCCTTATGAATGATTCAAATGCATGTTATGTGTACGCAAAAAGAAATTCGAAAAAATACCGTTAAGAATTGTTGCGCTTTTGTTGTATACCCTCGCTCGCTAACAAAGCTCGTCTTAGTTTTCGTTTGTGGTTAGTGACACGACAAAAAGTTTCACATTAATATTTATACTTGATTCATAGGGATTATATTTTTTTTTCTCTCATAATAGACGTGAATTTGTTTATTTATTTTATTTAAAATAAAACAGCCAACTATCTCCTTTGCTTATCATGACCTTTAGCAGGGTATTGGCATAGTCGCTCACATTTCGTTCGCTGAATTTTCTCATGATTTCAGACTCAGGCTCTGACATCTTGTTGGGTGCCGGTTTCCGTCGTCTTTTGTTGGTTTCCTTATTGTTGTTGTTATTGCTTCGGTGGCATTTTTGGGATCGTTGCTTGTAACTCTGACCTTTGTCAATGGAATTTGTGCTCAAATTTATTTTGTCTTTACGTTTATTTTTGTTTGCGAAAATCTTTTTATCGGCGTAACGAGGATTTTGTGTGCCAAAGGTATTCGACTGTTTTACATTTATTGACATTATTGATCAAATTTGCATTCCAGAAGAAAATGTAAATAAATGGGAAATACAGTATAAAAAAATGCGTTGGGCAAAGTAAAAGTTGAATTAAGATGTGGATTACTGTTGCTTAAATTGAAGCCTGTTGTTTCCCTTTGCCTTCAAGCAACGAAAACAATGCTAAATTAAAAAATATAATAACAATCAATAAATGCAAGTCAATCAATCAAACCAAAAAAAAGAGAAGTGTTTTAAGCCAAAAACTCGAAATCTAAACAAAATACGAAATAACTTTCGTTTTTTCCGTATTTACATACATAAATTATACTAGCTGTTATTTATTTATCCATTTTTTTTTGTACTTTTTTTCTTTCTTTGCAGTTGAATAGTTTCTCAAGGTCTTTGGTGCGTGAGAGACAGAGAGAAGAGGGCGAATACAAAATCGAAACTGGTTGTTGTGTATGGGGCATGAGCTGAGTCCAAGGCGAGACTGGAGAATTTGGACGTCGTCTCAATGGATCAGCAAACAACAACAACAGCAACAACAATAGTGAGAGGATGCGGCAGCAGCAGCAGCAGCGACAAGAAGAAGAAGGGCAACTGCTAGTTAACAGCGGCTGAGTAATCGTGCGTTTGTCTCTGTGCGTAGCATGAGACAGAGACAGAAAGAGCGAAAGCTCCACATATGTGCCAAACCAACTGTAACAACAATCACAACAACAAAAACAATTCCCAACAACAAAAAGCATCTAATTAAAAGCAATTCACGCTACAAAGAGTTACAATAAGAGAGAGAGAGAGGGGGTAGTGAGATCACAGCGCCTGTCAAACTAAAAGTCTGATAAGAAAAGTTATACAGTGTAACACATAGGGCAACCAAACAGGGCAACAATAACAGAGCAACAACAGCAACAATAACATATCTATGGCCACTAACAGCAGCAACTTACAAGCAACTCACACCAACTAACAGAAGAGAAATGCTGTAAACTCGTTTACATTAACCAAAACAACAACACCACGCCACACAACAGACAAAAGCTGATTGCTGCCAGCTGACTGAATCGACTGACAGAAACAAATTAAATTTGTCGCACACTCTTAAACACATCAACAACAAAAAATAAACAAACAAGCAAACAAACCAACCATTTAACACGCCAATCAATAATAGTTTTGCAAACAAAACAATATAGTTAACATGACGCTGCAAAGTTTCACACGCAAAATGCGGGGACGCATGCGTTCAAACACCTGCCGCATCGTATTACTCACCTCACTGGTTTGGCTCATCTTTGACTTTGTGCTCATTGCCCACTATTCGGACTGCATAGGCAAAGATGGCTGGCGTTGCAGGCGAGCCGGCGAATATGATGTTGAGGTGAGTAACGCTCATTGCTTCTTAAAATGCAACTCTGATTCATTGCCAGAGGGGTGAATTTTTTTGAATTTAAATAAACATGCAACTGTTTCCGGTTTTGATGTCGAATTTTCGAAATCAACAAATGACATTTAATTTTTTATAGCCTGAATTTAAGGTGCTTCTGAAATTAAGTAAAAGTAATTTTCCAGAAATATTATTCTGCCCCATTTTATGATAAATCTTAATAAATAATAATATTAAAAATAAAACACATTTTCGCACAATTTATAATTATGTTTCTTTGCTTACAGCTGCCAAATGCTGAGCGTTTGGTAGACGACAATCAATTGGTCAACGACAATGAAATCAATACAGAGAAATCCTTGGATGGTGATGATGGCCTTGCGCCGATAATGGGTCAGGGCTTCATCTCTGGCGGCATATCGATGACGTATCGGAGTGTGCTGCTAAAGAAATGGTTCCAGGCGCCGACCATTCGCGAAGCCAAAGGCAAACCGGGTGAGATGGGCAAGCCCGTTAAAATACCCGCTGACATGAAGGATCTCATGAAGGAGAAATTCAAGGAGAATCAGTTCAACCTACTGGCCAGTGATATGATCTCATTGAATCGCTCGCTAACCGATGTGCGGCACGAGAAGTCAGTAAATCAACAAAAATATAAATATATACAGATGTATTTTATATTAATTTATGTATACATATATATTTAATATTTTTTTTTTTTTTTTATATATATTGTCATAAATATTTGTGATGGCTGCTTCAGTTGTCGCCACAAGCGCTATGCCTCAAAGCTGCCCACCACCTCAATTGTGATAGTCTTCCACAATGAAGCGTGGACGACGCTTCTGCGCACCGTTTGGAGTGTCATCAATCGCTCACCGCGCTCCCTGCTCAAGGAGATCATTCTGGTGGACGATGCCAGCGAGCGAGGTGGATAGTAGAATGATAAATATTTGAATGGTACTTTAAACTAGATTATTGCTTTGCAGATTTCCTGGGCAAACAGCTGGAGGAGTATGTGGCCAAGTTGCCAGTTCGTACGTTCGTGCTGCGCACGGAGAAACGCTCTGGCCTGATCCGGGCTCGTCTGCTGGGCGCCGAGCATGTGACTGGTGAGGTTATAACCTTCCTGGATGCTCATTGCGAGTGCACCGAGGGCTGGCTGGAGCCGCTGCTGGCGCGCATTGTCCAGAATCGTCGCACGGTCGTCTGTCCCATCATCGATGTCATCTCGGATGAGACTTTCGAGTATATAACAGCCTCGGACTCCACGTGGGGTGGCTTCAATTGGAAGCTCAACTTTAGATGGTTGGTTGAGATTTCGAAATATATATATTATAGCCTAATCACACTTGATGCTTTGATGAAGATTTAAATCCAACTCAAAATAGTTTTTAGAAATGTGAACAGTTGAAAGAAATGCGCAAATGGTTATAATGAAGTTGTGCATAAGTAAGTTGTAAGTAGAAGAAAGCAAAGCATATATATTCTTGTACAGTTTAGTTGATTTAACTATTCTTGTCCGTCCGTCTGTCGATCTCAGAGTCTATGAAAGCTAGAGACTTCAAATATGGAACATAAGTTCTTATATATTTTGGGCAGATTAAGTTTATCTCAAATTATCGATAAGTAAATTTAACTCAGCATATCGATACAAATCGATTTCTAATGGCCATTAAGGACACAATTGTAAAGATTTAGCCTTCGAATCTATATGTAATATAGCCAGACATAGACGGATCATTTGACTCTACGAAAAATGTTAGTTATTTATTTTTGTCAACATTATGTAGTGGTTCAGGGTTTCTCACAGTCGAGCTGCCTCGTCTAGATCATTCTAACTTATTTTTACTCTCTTCACATTCATTTAATCTTCACTTTAAGCAAGTGCCATTAGGCTATAGATATATATATCCTTGTGCCTAGCTAAATCTGATTGTTTGCCATGATTTCAGGTATCGCGTGCCACAACGAGAGATGGCCCGTCGGAATAATGATCGTACGGCACCGCTGCGTACGCCAACAATGGCTGGTGGGTTGTTCTCCATCGATAAGGATTACTTCTACGAGATCGGATCGTATGACGAGGGCATGGACATTTGGGGCGGCGAGAATCTGGAGATGTCGTTTCGAGTAAGGCAAAGTCAATGAAATCCTTTCGCCACTTTGGTTTTTCAATTCGTTCTTACAGCTACAGCCAAGCCGCAAAAAGTGTTGCCCAATTTTGCCTAATCATATTTGTCTGATAATCTTTTATTCCTACTCTCTTATTTTTTTTTTTGTTGGTTTAAGTCGCATTTTCGTTTCTTTTCAAATGTTTTCTTTTGTTTTTATTTATTATTTTTTTTTTATATTTTTGTAAAAAATGAAAAGAAAATAATGTGAAAAATATGTATGTAAAAATAATATGCTAATCACAGACCAACACAAACAAACCAGTATCAAAACAGCAATGAATATATATCCAATATATTCTCAGATATGGCAATGCGGTGGCATTTTAGAAATTATACCCTGCTCGCATGTGGGCCACGTGTTCCGCGACAAATCGCCGTACACCTTCCCGGGCGGCGTTGCCAAAATTGTGCTGCATAATGCGGCGCGGGTGGCCGAGGTGTGGCTGGACGAGTGGCGTGATTTCTATTATGCAATGAGCACAGGTTCGCAAACATAAACAAAACCAAATAAAAATCATACAAAACTCAACAACAACAACAACAACATCAACAATAACCGTTCTTACAATGCGCATCTAACACTTTTGAGTATAACAATTTTGATTCTAATTGGCTTTCAGTTGTTACTAAAAACAAAAAATGAAACAAATGCTTTCTTCGGTCTGCCGAAGTTCAAAATACCCTTGCAGCTTGATTAAATGCCGGATATATATTTTTTTATATAGTTCATGTTTTGTATAAGTATTTAATTTTCAATCAAACTTTCATAAATGATCAATTTGGTATACACTCAACTGATCTTTGACAATTTTGGGAATTTCATACTGAATTTGTAGACAAGTTAGCAAGCTTAAGTCAAGACTGCTCGACTAGAAGATACCCTAAACCCATCTATCAAATCGGCTTGCTGATATTAGTAGCTATGAAATACTTTATGGTTAACAAAATCTATGTTTTTTATTCGATCTTAAAGAAATTTGTACAGTTTTTCAATAATATTAGAATACTTCTTTAAAATTCTAATAATAGAAGATATAAGAGAAATTATATACCACTGTCTTAACTATCTCAGATCGACTTAATCATACAGACGGACTAAATTGACTCAGCTGTTTTAGCTAGTCAGATATGCACATATATACCTTATGGGTTCTCAAAGTTTTTAATGGGTTCAATTGTAAATTGTTGTGTATCAGCAAGAGAAATAATCATTCAACTCTCCCATCAATAAAAAATCGTGCACCTGCAAGGGTATATCGAAAACCGACTTAAGCGCTACTAAATACTAATAACACTAACTACGAAACCCAAACAAAAAACTGACATTGTTTGAAGCATAAAATGCAAGAAGTTGCAATTACTTATTGTAATGATAATATCTACATGTATAACAATAACTACCATAGCTAACTATTACCCTACATATGCATATTATGTAATGTAACTGTAACACAATCAATATATATGTAAACATATATATATATATATATATATATATATATATATATATATGCTAAAAGCTAATGCCACTGTCGTCGCTTACAATCTGTGTGTCTATATCTAACTGAACAGCAATGCGCATTCTCTGGCATATGTTTTTGATTATGGATTATGATTATTTGTGTGCTCTCTCTCCACTTGATTGTTTTTGTTTTTAACGGAAACTCTTCTAAATGTTCTTGAAGAAAATGTTTAAGAAAAAACTGAAACATTATGTTATTAACAATCAAACTAACCAAAAACTATACACATACAATAATTATGATATACATCTATATATAACACGTTGAAACCACACAAGCGTTACATTTAAATAACACTCGAAATACTATCGAGTACCCATCACAGTTGTATTGACAAAACCAACCTTAACATTGAACTTAAGCTTAACTTAACGTACATCAATAATACTCGTTGCCTTTTTTCGTTTTGATTTAAGTACAAAAAAAAACACAAATTGGTAATTAATTTTAGTATTTAGTTTATACATCTAAGTTTATTACTAATTTTCTTTTTACTTTTATTTGCATCTTTACTCGTTACTCGTTATGTGGGCTAGGATTGTACTCGTCAAGCACTTTGCGCCACTTGCTTAATCTGTATTCGTTTGATCAATGAATGCACTTTGCTTTTTTTTGAGAGTCTTGTTGCTCTCGTTGTCATTGCTCGTCGACAGCAACTACTCGCTGCGAGCTATAGTATTTATTGCAGTTAATCTTTATGAGACTTGTTTGCCAATTAAAGTTACTCTTTGTGAGTCTCCCTGCAAACAACTCGTTATAACATACGATAACTACTCGCTATAATTATCGTTACTTTCCACAACTACTAAATGAAGCTATCGCTACTTTACTCATGCTTATTGTCTCGCTACTAATGACAGTTACTCACTACATGCAAAGCTTATTCTAGTAGAGTTTTAGTTGTCTTCTTTATAACGAGTAACAATAAATCGGTAAAGCCAATCGTTGATTTTAGTAGATAGTAGTTTTATCTTCTTTCAGCTGGCGTTCTAAGTGCTTGCAGTTCCCTAGTCCAATAAAAGAAACAATCAAAAATCTCTTCTGCCCATATCAGATCATATAGGGATCACTCTCGTTACTTTTGTAGGTACTCGCTACATTTGCGCTTGGCTCGACTGATTTATATTGATTGATTCACATATTGATGTGTACCATCTCTTTTCTCTCTCTCTCTCTTTCTTTCTCTTTCCCCCACTTTCGGCCACTCCCTTTTATCTTGGTGAAAAAAAAAACATTGACAATTTTCTGATATTACCCGCCGCCTCCTCCAGGTATGGATGTGTGGCGGCGTACTCGAGATAGCGCCCTGCTCCCGTGTCGGTCATGTCTTTCGCAAGTCAACGCCGTATACCTTCCCAGGCGGCACAACGGAGATTGTTAATCACAATAATGCGCGTCTGGTCGAGGTTTGGCTGGACGACTGGAAAGAGTTCTACTACAGTTTTTATCCAGGTTAACGAAACAAAACAATCTCTCTCTCTCTCTCAAAATCTCTTATCGAATGCTTCTTCACTTTAATATCTCACTCACTCTGCCTAACTGTTTCTCTTTCTCTGTTTCACTCTCTCTCACTCTATAGTTATCTGTTTCGTATATATAAATATATATATATATATATATTTGCATTTTGCAATTGTCTGTCTTACATACACACACACTTAGATATATATATTTATATATATATATGTTTAATTTACTTATGATATCCACAATTCATATATATATACATATATGATTTATATGGCATGGCCGTGACAAATCTAATCGAAACCAAATCACCCAACAACCCAAAAATGCTCACCCTGTATTTGTATATTTGTTTTGTTTTGTCTTTTATTCTTTCTTCCAGTTCCTGTTTGCGTCTTTTTTGCCCCCATCTCTCTTTCTACAAGGTTCCATTTTGTCTATTTAGTTAAATATGTTTCTTATTGTTTTGTCCAAAAAAAAAAACCACACAACCACAAGACGCCTGTTTTAAGTCCCCCCACTCCACCAACACCCACAAAACGCATTCGCAATTTTTTCAGCTCGTTATTATTTGGTTTAGGGGTATAGCTTAAAAAGTTTGAGTGAATACCCCTAATGTTTCTTTCAGACCTAACTTTAGGCAACATTTTCAGCTTGCAGCACTTGAGATATGTATTTTATCTATGTATACATATTTTTATTTTTTGCATGCTTTATAAATAGTATATTTATGTATTTGTATTTGTATATTTGTCCGGTATGTTTATGTGTGTTGGTTTTTTTATATAAGCTTTTTGCACTGAACTCTGTTGCCTAGTTTGCTTGCATGTTTAATCCCTAATGCTGTATAAATATAAAGCTTTTAACGGACACCTATGTAGAGATAAAAAAAAACACACTCACACTAACATTGATGTTTTAAAGGAAAGCCACTGCGAAAGCTTACTCAAAGGCACTCTTTTTGTTTTCTCTCTTTTTGTACACTCTGAACTGTAGGCGCTCGCAAAGCTTCGGCTGGTGATGTTAGCGATCGCAAAGCGATGCGGGATCGTCTGCAATGCAAAAGCTTCCGCTGGTATTTGGAGAACGTCTATCCAGAAAGCTTAATGCCACTGGATTACTACTATCTGGGCGAGGTGAGTATTTGAGCTTTTTATTCCTGAGATTTTTAATTAATTGATAACTTCCTGTTAGATACGCAATTCGGAGACGGAGACCTGTTTGGACACGATGGGTCGCAAATATAACGAAAAAGTGGGCATCAGCTATTGCCACGGCCTTGGTGGCAATCAAGTGTTTGCCTATACGAAGAGGCAGCAAATAATGTCCGACGATTTGTGCCTCGATGCGGCCAGTTCCAATGGCCCCGTGAATATGGTGCGCTGCCACAATATGGGCGGCAATCAGGAATGGGTATACGATGCGGAGGTGAGTCGGGGATTAAATTATTATTATTAATAATATGTAATAATAAACATGTATTAAACTGAACTTGTAATTTACAGGAGAAATGGATACGGCACACGAACACGGGCCAGTGTTTGCAGCGTGCCACACGAGACGATGCCAGCACGCCGCTGCTGAGACCGTGCAACTATGCCAAGGGGCAGCAGTGGCTCATGGAGTCGAAATTCAAGTGGCAGGCGCACTAGCTGCTGCCGTCAGCTGCTAAAACTATACATCAAACTATTAACCTAAACGTAAACTAAACTGAGAACTTCCAATTTGTGTTTAAACTGTTAACTAAGTTGCCAGCATTATAAGAAAGGAGAGGAGAGCAGATGGAGTTGGAGATGGCGTTGGACAGGAGAAGCTGAGTTACTAGCAAGGATTTCAAGCATTTTTGTTCGTTTACAATTATATGTACTAAGTTATAGCCTAAGAGGACAAGCATTCTCTGTCTGGATGTATGTGGTGTGAGCTGTTGCTTTTTTGTGGCAGCCAATTGTCTTCCCAATTGATAATGTATGTATGTATGTGTGTATATATATACACATATATATATATATATACACATATATATATATATATATAATGCATGTATGCATTTGTGCGTTGAGTTTTATATATTATTGCAATTGAACATATATATATATATATATATAAATATATATGTATTTACCTAGCCACGACCAAGTACCAATAAATTGGCATTTAAATGACATATTGTGCTTCACAACAAAAACTAAATAATAACTAAATCAAGTGCATATAACTGTAACTAACTAAACGATAAACAACAAACAACAAAAGAAAAGGAAAAAACTAACATGTGTCATAGGAGAACGACTAAACCAAGAAAAACTATATATATATATATATATGTATTGTATTGTATAGTATATATATGGATGGAAAACAGAAACACAAGAAAAACCAGAGCATCCCGCACATTCCCCTAGCTAATAACTAAGTTCGAGTTATGCGCTCTCAGCCGAGTTGTGTTTTTATATAGTATACGTAAATAATATAATTGTAAGCTTTATTCTCCTAAAATTCATTGTTTTTTTGTTTAGTTACTTTCGCTTTGTACCAAATGATAAATTTCGAAATCTATTTTTTGTTGTTGAGAATCACAAATGCGCTGCATATCATAAATAAATCAAATGCTTTCTCCAACCATAATCATTAAATGTATACACAAAAAAATAAAAAACTATTTCAAAACAAAAATAAAAATAATGCACGCATATCATAAAAATAAAAAACAGTGTAAAAAAACGAAATCTTTAGTTTAGGCATATACTGATATTTATGCATAAAAAAAGTAACGTGAAGAAAAAAATATTGTAAATAATTTAAAGAGTTTAGCTATTAAAAATATACATTTAAACTAATTATTTATACATATGTGTTTGTGTGGTATAATATGTATATGAGAGTATGTGTGTGTGTGTGTGTGTGTGTGCGTGTGCGCGTATGTATAGAAAGCAAGCAAAAATTGTACTATAAAAATTGCATTTAGCATTAAGTATTTCTCTAAGTTCGAATTTAGAGTTTAGACTTAGTCGAAAAGTTTTGCGTCTAACTAAAACGTAGCTCACACCCAAAACAACAACAACAACAAAACCAGCACTATACAATATGCAACAACAATAAGTGCTCAAACCTTAAACTACATATTTTTGCTCTTGTGTATATATAAATATATATATATATTATGTATATGTATATTTATCAAGTATTTAATTAAAAGCAAAAATTAAAAAAAAAAAATTAACACCACCTGATAAAACTGATATCCCAAACAACAAATATCTCCCCACACACACATACTACTTACACAACTACAAGACAAAAAATCGATAAAAGCCAAGTAAAACTTTTTAGCTAAATTAATTTTTTAAAAACCATATACATACATATATATATATATATATGTAGCAATAGAGACATATACATATAGTATATATATATATATATAACTGGTGACGGTGCAATTTTAATTTTAGCATTAAATTAGCAAAACAAAATCCAATCAAATCAATCAACTAAATGCGGCAACAGGCAAGCCGGCAATACAATATCTCCCATTTAGTTTAGCTAAATATTATTTGTACAATTGTGAAATCTCCCAAAAACAAACAAACAAACAGCAAATCAAACAAGTTGATCCACAAAATGCATAGTTTGCAGAGTAAGCCACAAGTTGTAAGATGTATTTTTTGTTTAATTAGAAACTTTTGAAATTTTATAAATAAAATGAAAAGCGATGAAAAATTAAGATTAAAAAAATAAATCGAATGTGTTTTGCATTATTTCAAGCTGCTCAACTGCAAACGAAAACTTTTGTGAATATTATCCAAATTCGACTCCAATTTTCACAGCTGAGCAGCTCGTAAGAAATTATTGAAATGAATTTTAAGCGGATAATATTGAATCAAGGATCATTGAAAGAGCGATTCAAATATATCTGCTGCCTGTTACATTACTTTGTGTATATAATTTATACATCATTTACAGGTTATATAAAAACAACAGCACTTTTTTTTTTTTGTTTTTTACTGCGGAGAGTAAAAGGATTTTTATTTTATTTTTTCACTTTATGCTTCTTTTTTGGAAAAAAGCAGAAACAGCTCTTTCGACCGGCGCGGCGCAAACCACAGAAAATTGCGTTGTCTATTTGTACAAAAACTAAGGGAACTTTCAAACGTAACGGAACAGAGGACTAACTGTTCTCTTTACTGTTTACTGTTCCTTCGTCTCGCGCAGACGACGCACGGCTGAGCGCACAGAGGCGGCAGCTGTCGTGGAATAAACCCAGGCACCGCCGGCAACGGTTCGCTTGCAGCGTTTGCACGACCAGATTCCAACCACAGTGCGCTTCATGGAATCCTGGAAAACAAAACAGACCATTAGTAAAACTGAAAAGTGGAATATTTGCTGCTGCTTCTTCATTTGCTTACCTTGCCGCAGAAGGAGCAAGTATATTTGCTGTGCTGCGTGATTTCCATCTTCTTGACCATCTTACGCAGCGAGGCACCATAACGGGTACCATATTTACCAACGATTCCAACCTTCTTGGTGCGCTTGGCCTACACAAAAAGAGAAATTAAAGCAGCGTTTAGTAAACAACACAATTGTAGCGCCGTTTCATTCCGTATCTTAAATGTACTTTTCACACAAAATTGCAATAGCATTTAATAGCGTTTAGTTTGCTTGTGCGCTTAAGCGCAATTTTAGCGCATAAAAAACACCGATTGCATTTATAATTAACGATTTTTGGGCATTCGTACCATTTTTAAGTTGTTGATTTGTCAAAAAATTCAACAGGAAAGAGACGGCCTGTCAATGCCAAGCCATGACGTTGGCTGCGCTCGCGCATGTTACTGACAGAAGCTGAAGTGTATGCGACTTAAATTTCTATGAAAAATTGTCATTTTATACGTAAGCTTATATGAAAATAATAAGGGTTAAACAGTTTTTATAAAAATAGTGAACAAATTGTAATGTTTAATTATACATTTGGAAGGTAAAACACCAAAATTGAAATAAATTATTGGTATCAGTTGTGTTGGCTGGCATTCACGTGTGATCGCTACTGTCAGCTGTTTGCTGCAAAATGCGTTTGTTGTTACACAGCCAGTGCTGTCCAATGAGCGGTTTTGATAAAAAAAAAGGAAAAAAGAAACAGACAACGAGATATTCATAATAATATTAGTGCGCACTTGCAAGCAGCAACCATAAAAACGGCCGTCGACATTTTGAAACGTACACTGGCAAAAAAGTGTTGGTCGCTGTCGCTGCTGTCGACATACAGTCGAAGAAGAAAAATGCACAGCTGTTCGCTGTTCGCAGATGAGTCCAATTATCAGCCGGACACGCTGGATCTCAACACAGATGCAAAGGCGGCCGATTATTGGTTTCCCTGCTTTCGCGAACTGGTCACCAAATATGCCAAGCAAGCTGCGGCCAGCAGCAGCAGTCAATTGAATGATGATGATGCTGATGATGCCGCACGGCGTGCAGCACAATTTCAAGCTGCCTACTTGCGGCAGTTGCAAGACTATCAGGATAACATTGCCAACAATCGGGGAAAAGTTGTGCTGGGCACCAGTGAGCTGCTCAAGCTGAACGAGACAATGTTGCGTCGCTTTGGCTTCTCGGATCCATGGCGGCGTCAGAAGCAGCTGGAGAATGCTTCGGCCAAGGAAAGACTCAAGCAGCGGCTGCAAGAGATCGATGCCATTGTGGAAGAGGATGCACGCTGGACGGAGCTGGTGCGAGGTGTGCTCGCTGGCAACATGTTCGATTGGGGTGCGCAGGCAGTGGCCACCATACTCGAGCAGGATAGCAATTTTGGGCTGCATGCGGCGCTGGAGCGGATCGAGCAGCGTCCTTGGCTGCTGGATAATCTGGATGCGTGGCTGCAACGCATGCGGAGTAGTCCCGAGCAGCAGGCACACAAATGCGCTGTGGTCTTTGTGGACAACAGTGGTGTGGATGTGGTCCTCGGCATACTGCCCTTTGTGCGGGAGCTGTTGAAGCGCGGTACAAAGGTGCTGCTCTGTGCGAATAGCGAACCCTCAATCAACGATGTGACCAGCATGGAGTTGAGTTCGCTGCTCGACGATTGCGCCTGCGAGTGTAGCATTTTGGCGAACGCCTGGCGCCACAGCCAGCGGCTGGTCGTCTATGCGAATGGACAGAGTGGTCCGTGTCTGGATATGCGCACATTGCCGCGCGAGCTGTGCGATGCCATCGCTGCCAATGAGACTGATCTGCTTGTCATCGAGGGCATGGGCCGAGCACTGCACACTAACCTGAATGCCCAATTCAAATGCGAAACCTTAAAATTAGCCGTCGTGAAGAATCGCTGGCTGGTGAAATACTTGGGCGGCGACAAGATGTTTCCCGTGATCTGCAAATACGAAGAGCACAGATAGTGGATAGATTTATATAAATATATATACGGATGAATATTGATTGTTATGCTCTGCATTGTTTTCAAATTATTGTTATTGTTTATAATCCCCATCCCAAACCCAATGCCAGCAACAAATTGAGATTCACTTTCAAGTCACTTTGTATTTTTATCATAAAATGGTTACTAGCCACTTGTAAACAGAACTGTAATTCTTTTTTTCATCATGTTTAAATTAAGTACTATTCAAAAATGTGTCTAATAGTAATAATTGTTAAACATGAAATCTCTGTTATTTCTCATCATACTTTTTATTTACCATACAAACATTTGTTCAACATACATTTTTCCCTTTAATTTTCTTTTCCAAGTTGAGATTACGATTCAGGTAAACTAATTACTAAATAAATAATTACACAAGCAGTTGTTGAAGTAATTGTAATTCAAGTCATAACTTAAGTAACTTTAAATCCGATTTGTTTAACTTATGACAGTGGATCTGCTGATATCTTAAGCATCTTATCGTAATATGTAATTGATTACTTGCTACAGTTCTGTTTATAGATCACTCATATTTCAAGCTGTAATGCGATTTTTGTTTATCCACACACACACACACAGACACACACACACATGCGTAGATATTAATATTACTAAAAGTAAAAATAGCAATGGCATTTTGTTTATGAAGCTCGCAGCAGCTACCATTAAAATTTTTATCGGTCATATGGTTATAAATTAGCCAACTGATAAGGCAACCACCGTCGCCACACTCAACCACAGTGAATTAAAGCTGAACTGAGCACGTCGATAAGACAGCAGCGAAATAGCAAAAAAACTATGAAAGCAACTTTGGTTTACACAGACGTGTTTAATTGACTCTCCCCCAGACCCAGACCCATTTAATATAATATAATTGCTGCTATCTGCTGTCTGTTTATCGCTATAACAATAATAATAATATGTTGTTTATCTGCTGCCAACTTAACATCATTATGTTGTTCAATCTTATCGAGATGGAGCTCAGTTATCAGCCTGTTATAGTATAATGAAAAATTACCCTAATGATTAGACCCTTAAGACATGGGCGTAGGCTAAGGAAAATCGGACAAATGAGCTCAGCCCCAGAAGAGCCTTGGAAAACTTGTAATTATTGGTTTATACATTTGCTTGAAGTGTGATTCAGATTAAGAAAGAATAGCTGGCTTTATGGTTTATGTATATTGATTTCAGTCTGAAAGATTCCATTAAGATTAAGTTGTCAATGTATTACACAAATACACATCCATAGCTCTGATAATACAAACATTGTTTTACGGATCGAGAGCAAATCGATCGAACATGTTGCCAATAAAACGAGATTTCCAATTGAAATTGCGATCGCCTTCGGATCAGTTGAAAACCGGAGGCTGGGGCTGCCGCAATATAAAGCGCGGCAACATGTATCTATTGGTCACCGTCATCCTTGTCGTGCTGCACATTCTTCTGCTGCCCCTCTATGTGTATCTCACCTGGCATCACAGGTACTGGCGTCGCCGTGGCCTGATCACAGCCCAGCCCTTGACTCTGCTGGGCACCTATCCGGGTCTGTTGACACGCAAGAGCAATCTCGTCACGGATGTGCAGCGGGTCTACAAGTAGGTATTAAATCCGGACCCAATCTGAAACGATCTGCTTATCAAAATGCTGCCTTTGTGTATTTTCAAATTGCAACAAAATATTCCATTATAAGGTTTTTATGCTCTGATACCGAAGGTACTCCGAATTGATATTTGGAACATATACTGGTCTGTGTCCGCGTGAAAAGTGTAAAATTTGATGTGGTACGTCCATTGGCAGGCTAGGAAATCGATAAAGTCAACAATCGCAAATAGATGAAGCCACACATCGCTAATAATTTTGAAGCTACAGTCACTAAATTTGGCTGGTAGATTGTTGGCGATGCTTAAAATCGGAAACTGATATGTCTTCCGCAATTTTTTAGTTAGTGTCATCAAACTTGTTAGGCATATTACGGGAAACCAGCTTAGGTGTTGGTAACATCCAAAATTCACAAAAGCCTACATCTAAGTGCTCCCATCAAAGAATTGGTATTTCTTGGCAACAGTATTTCGCAGTCGGTTACGCCCGACTGCAACATTCTCTCCTGTTTACAAAGTATGTTATCTATAGACAACATTTTCAACATCAACTTTACACCTAATTAAATTAATTTTATTTGATTACTGCTCAACAGCAAATACAAAGATAAGCATCGTGCTGTGGGCGTTTTTGTGACACGGCAACCGCAAATCCTTGTTTTGGATCCACAATTGGCTCACGAAGTGCTGGTGGATGATTTCCGTTGCTACAGAGATTCGTTGACCAGTTCCTATGTGCAGCACGCCAAGTGGGACAAATATGTCCAGGGCAATCCGTTTTGGGCAGCGGGCGACACTTGGCGTCGTCTGCGCACCGAGGCTCAGGGGGGATTATCTGCGAGTCGCCTCAAGCAGGGCTTTGCCATTTGGCAAGAGAGTGGCAAGAAGCTAACCGATTATATGACGCAGCTTCTCGTCAAGCAGGGCAATGTGCTGGAGACCAGAGATGTAAGTCGAGAGAGGAAAGAGAACTATTTATGGTATAAATATACATATATATATATATGTATATATATATTATAAAATTGCACTTAGATGTTTACCCATTTCTTACAACTGTCATTTCCTCTGCTCTTTCAGCTCTGCTTCCGTTATACCGCCAATGTAATGTGCGATTTCATTTGGGGCATTGATGCTGGCACATTGGACCCCAACATGGGGCAGCCAAATAAGGTGCAGCAAATGGCCACAAAATATACGAGTAGCACATTCTATATGATATCCATATTTATGGCATCGATAGTTGCGCCCATCACTCGTCTGCTGTTGCGCATGCGCTTCTATCCCAAGGACACAGATGACTTCTTCTCCAATCTGACCAAGGAGGCCATCGCACTGCGTCTCAAGGCTGACAATGAGATCCAGCGCACAGATTACCTATCGCATCTGCTGAAGCTGCGCAGCGAGAAAAATGCCACGCATGATGATCTGGTGGGGCACGCTCTGACCGTTATGCTAGATGGCTATGATACCACAGGATCAGCTCTAATGCATGCCCTCTATTATGTAAGTAAACGGATTGATTAATTTATACAGATAAAATACCAAATATATAATAATAACTGTGTAGCTGTCGGAGCAACCGGAGGCTCAGCAAAAGTTGCGCATGGAAATTTTGAACAATTCCGATAAGGATAAAGATTTAAATTTTGATGAACTGTGTGATTTGCCCTACTTGGATCAGGTTGTTTATGGTTGGTATATACATCTATCTATAAGAATTCGATTCGGTCTAAATTTCTATTTAACAAAGTATTTAAATAAGGTTCATAGAAATTTATACGAGTAATCTTTTTAAAAACAAGATTCATTCGAAGCCATTTACAAATTATTTATTAGAATAATAGAATGAAGAGTTCATAATTTATACTGGCTTTAGGTATTTTCACATTTACAGCTCTTGTAATTCAAATATAACAGCTAACAACTAAATTAAGCTTAAGTTGAAGTAATTGTTTTCCTTAGAATCCTTGCGGCTGAGCAGTTTGATACCGCAATATACGAAAGTTTGCACGCAACCCACAAATATACAATTGAATGAACATAAGCGACTGGATGTTGAGGTGGGCATGACCATCATGATACCAAATTATCAGTTCCATCATGATCCGAAATACTTTCCTAATCCGTCGATATTCAAGCCGGAGCGTTTCGATAATGGTGCCCACCACGAGCTCATCAGGCAGGGTATTCTGCTGCCCTTCAGCGATGGACCGCGCATCTGCATGGGTGAGCACCAATGTCGAACAGATATATATATATATATTTACATTTATACACGTATCTATTTGGCAGGCATGCGTTTGGCCCAGTTGACAATCAAATCGGCCCTGTTGCACATTATCAGCAACTACCAAGTCGTGAGGGGCAAGGACAAGATAGAGCCGGCTGGCGATTCCGGTTTTGGTGTTGTACTTCAAGGTGATATCAATTTGGAGTATCGCCGTTTCGTACAATAGAATTTACTTACTATACGTAATTTACTTATCGCATGTGTCGAGACTCAACAGCGATTGCAAATAATTTGTTAATGATTTGCTCAACTGTTCGCTTGTTATTTCTCACACAAAAATTGTACTCTACATAGAGTGGGCACATATGTTGTGTGAAATTTCTGAAAGGTGAAATACATTTTTAGCTTGTTGCATGTGGAAATAAAATATGTCTTTCTCTTTTGTCAGAATATGCAAATAACAGGTTAGGTGCAGCCACGAAATATCGACCTTTGCCTTTCAAGTTAGGGGTTGCCGAAAATGTTGTTGGAAGAGTTTCCTAGTAACCTTCCTTCTAAGTTTGTTAACCGTAGATCTTATATTCCGGGAGACATTTTGGACATACTTCACATTTTGGGGAGGGGTAGGAGTGAGTGCTTTATGAAATGATGTAGAAGGTGCCTAGTAATCTTCCTTCCATGTTTGGTAAGTGTAGCGGAAGATAAGGGCTTTTGAGAATATTGGAGGGTGTTGAAAAAAGATGAGTTCATACAGACGGACACGGAACTAATAGTACATTATTATATTTGTGCTTTAAAGTGTAAACATTAGTCCATATATAACACATACATATATAACACCACAAACAGATCAGTCGCATGACTGATACATGGTGATAATGAGAGGAAAACTTTTAGACATTATCAAACGTACAGCTGAGCGAACAGTTTGCTATTGAGTGCCGGATTGATTTGTTCTAAGATTGTGCATTCATCATGTGGACACTGGTTGCCCTGCTGGTGGGAATTGTGCATGTGGCCTTTGCTGCTGTCTACTTGTACCTCACCTGGTACCACAACTACTGGAGCAAGCGAGGATTGGTCACGGCGAAGCCTCTAACACTGCTGGGCAGCTACCCTGGTTTGTTTGGTGGCGGCAGCAGTTTCATTGCTGATTTAGGAAATATTTACAAGTGGGTATTTATCATATATACATACATACTTATCTATTTGTACGTATTTATTGTGTATTTTTTCTTTTAGTAAATACAAGGGCAAGCATCGCGCTGTTGGCACATTTCTGACACGGGAGCCACAAATTTTGGTGCTCGATCCGCAGCTGGCCCATGAGGTGCTCGTGACGAACTTCAGCGATTATAGGGACACTGTGACGAGCAGTTATGTTACCCACTCCCAGGACTACGATAAATATGCTGCACGTAATCCCTTCTTCAGTGTGGGGGATGTGTGGAAGAAGCGACGCACAGACGGCGGCGCAGGACTCACAGCCAATAAGCTAAAACAAGCCTACACCATCTGGGAGCAAACTGGACATAAGTTAATGGACTACATGAAGAGATCGATAGAGGAGCGATCGACTAATGTTATCGAGACAAGAGATGTGAGTGAGTCGGAATACGATGACATACATCGACTATGTAATTTCATTTAGTTACATCTACTATATATTTATATATATCAACTGTAAATTTTATTTTCATTCCGAATCTAACTGTTCTTTTCGTCTTTATAGCTATGTTATCGGTATACCGCCCAAGCCATGGGTGATTTTATTTGGGGCATTGATGTTGGCTCCCTCAGTGGCGGCATTGATGAAGTCAGCCATTTTCAGCGCTTTTCCACCGATTGGATCACCAACGCCTTTTGGGGTATGACCCGCTTCAATCGGACCCCGATTGCTCCGATTGTGAAACGATTGTTTCGTATGCGTTTCTTTACGCAGGAATCGAATGATTTCTATCTGAAACTCACCCGTGATGCAGCCAAGATGAGGCGGAGTGGCTGTGGTGCAGAACGCAGCGATTACTTATCGCATCTGCTGCAGCTGCAGGAGAAGGGAGCCAGCTATGATGATATGGTGGGTCATGCTCTGACAGTTTTCATGGATGGCTTCGAAACGTCGGCTGCTGTGCTCTATCACATGTTGTATACGGTAAGCGATTGAGTATTTTACTTTATTACTTTATTCGCAATTTTGTTTTGTTTTGTTTTGATAGCTGGGCGAGTATCAAGAGCAGCAGGAAAAATTACGAACGGAAATCTTGGATGCCCTGGCTGGCGATAAGAATATCAACTACGAACAACTGAATGCTCTTCCTTATCTCGATCAGTGCGTGAATGGTATGTCTTAGCAGTTACGGCGTAATTATTTATGGATTTTTTTTTATTGGGTTTGAGATTTGGGATCTCGATTCTAAGATATGTTCGTGTCACGACTTTATAAATTACTTATGACAGAATCATGATTCATTGACCGACAGTTGTGTTTGAAACTGGAAATTTAATATTATTTTAGTATTATATACTATATTATTGGACTTTCAATATATCAACAGACACATCTTTATCAATATATGTGAATTAAACACAAATAATTTGCTTTATTTTTAGAATCGATTCGTTTGACAAGTGCCATTGGTTTCTTTATCAGAATCTGTACAAGGCCCACAACAATTGATTTGGGCGATGATAATATATTAAATGTGGAGCCGGGCATAACAGTGGCCATTCCCACGTACAACTTGCATCACGACGAGTCCTACTTTCCACAGCCCGAGATATTTAAGCCGGAACGCTTTGATAATGATGCGGCAAGTGAGTTTACCAAGCGGGGCTGCTTATTGGCCTTTGGTGATGGACCACGCATTTGTTTGGGTAAGTTTTCACATGGAAATCGAATATGAATATTTGTTAAGAACTTCGTAAAAATATCTATTTTCTAGGCATGCGTGTGGGATTATTAAATGTCAAAATGGCTGTGTTGCGCATTTTATCTGAATACAAAATTGAGCAAACGAAAAAGTTGTCATTCAGCTCGGACTCCGGCTTGGGAATATATTTGAATGGCGATGTGAATTTGAGATATACAAAAATGGACAAATTTTAAAACTTCAACAGTTGTTCGCCATAAACACGCACACACACAAACTCACACGAAATTGTGGCGACACTTTGTGTATTATGAAACGTGTGTTGGACTTTTGGGATCGCAACGTAACGAAATTTAATTTAGGGCAAGCCAACCGCAGACCAAGGCGACACAACCGCAAACCCCTGCTCCCTCCCCCCTGGCTACTGCCTCCGTTCTCTTCTGTGCTTTTTTTTGCCAAATATCGCTGCGAACCTGAATTGTGTCAAACCCACTGGACTTTATACCCATGCCCAAGTATTTTCATATTGAGCGACCGCATGCAGTGTGTGTCGCCCAATGTAACTTTGGAAATATACCCCATATATATATCTGTATT
The DNA here is from genome assembly GCA_035044325.1 of Drosophila nr. medialis 2 BK-2023a. Lineage (NCBI taxonomy): Eukaryota > Metazoa > Arthropoda > Insecta > Diptera > Drosophilidae > Drosophila > Drosophila nr. medialis 2 BK-2023a. Next base: position 3,050,840 of record JAWNMH010000394.1, read on the forward strand.
GTATGTGTTCATATGTATGTGTGTGTGTGTGTGTGTGTTGTTTCGATGTGCGCGTTTTGTCCTATTGTGTTGCAAGCGCTGCCTTTCATAATATCCTGTTTTGGGATGTATAAAGTGGGCATATTAATGACAGATGTTAAGTATGTAATATAAAAAAGAACAAATAAATAAAGTAATTGAAATTTAGAACAATACGATATATAATCAAAAAACACTTTCAAGTTCAAGTTATTTCGTAGCATGAAATTTGGAAATTAAAATCAAAACTTAGTTGAAAATTAACTTGCAAAGCAAACTTAAAGACAATCAAGAACCAAAAAGATATTTATGAGATGATATACCTATGACTGTTCAAAAGTAGGAGTTATAGCTGCATTTTACATTTATGGTCTGCATTAATAATTAAAAATCGAAATCTGTGGCAGCTTCACATTTATTTTCCAATAGTGTAGCATACTTTTGGGCAAACGAAAAAAAATTAGAACAAGATGAAAATATAGCAAAGCATTGTGGTATTTGATAGTACTTAATCTATATTTGCTTAAAACCCTTTTTGGATTACAGGGTATCGCTTGCGACCAATAAATTGTTGTTATGTACATTTGCATTTTGTTGTTTTCTTGTTGGCCTTGTTTTGCAACAAACCACAAAATTTCATTTGAGCTTGCAATATGGTGCATTTAAATTTGGTTTTTTATTCATTTAGATTTTTTCCGGAATTGCACATAAGGAAAAAATATGTGTTTTATATGTTTATATATATGTGTGAGTGGTTGTGTGTTTGACTTTGTTTGTGTGTGGAAATTAAATTTTATGACGGCATCGTCGTCATTTTATTTATTGGTCTAAACAAATTGTGGCTTAAATAAATGTTGGTTGGTATAAGCCGCAAATATTTGAATTCGATTTGAAAGTAATTGTAGTGTGAGGGATATAGAAATATGGGGAGAGGGAGGGTGAGGGTAAGGGTGAGGGTGAGAGTAAGAAAGAGAGGGCGCAGCAGAGTACGAGGAAAGCAGAGCATAAAAAGTTAATGACTGTTGCCGTTAAAGCGCCACAAAATGAATACGGCCAAAAAATGTTCGCGTCTAAGCCGAAAGTGGAATGCGAAGCGTTCATTTTTGGTTTGGTTGTTGCAACAAACACTTGAAGATAAGCAGCCGACAGCAGCCGCAGCAGCCCGCAGCAGCCGCGCAGCAGCCCGCAGCAGCCGTAGCAGGCGGCGGCAAGGACATGCCGCAGCCAGAGGTCCTGTCTGCTGTCTTCCATTTTGGTTTGTGCTGTTTTGTGGCAGGCTTCATGCTACGTTGGCTTTTATCCAATTTACCTGATAACCACAAATGAGCGTTAATGGGCAAATAAATAGAAAAGTGGCAACTACGACGCGACGGCGTGCTAACTGAATGAAGCACCGCACCCATCTCTGCCACCAACGGTACATTTACTTAGCAAAATTTAATGCGCTTATACTGCAGACATTTGTTTGACAAGCGGCTTGCAAATGCATAAAGAAAATGTGTTGCCATAAATTTTTGAAGGCAACTAGAAACATTTTAAATTCATTTTAAATTATGTGTTATAATTCCATTTACTTAAGACAACAATTTTTAAAAGGTTTCCTTAACAGATCTGGTTCGCTACAAAATCAAATTCAAAATCAATGATAAATTTGTTATTTGTTTGTGTATCTAGATAGCCGTCCATTAGCCAACTTAACATAATTGTTTTAACTTATCTGTTGACATAATGCTTGGCTAATTTTATTTGGCGATTAAGCTACATTTATTTTGCCCTTGGCAACATGGTCTTGGTTTGTTTAGCAGCAACAACCTCTGCTTGCCAATAACTACTAGTAGCTGAGAGGGCCAACAATGTGCCAGTTTGTAGGTCCTGTTTAGAGCTGGCGGCGGACTGCAACAGTGTCATTGGTAGTGGGATGAAGTTGGTTCGTGCCAAAATAGCGTCAAACTATAATATTAATTTGGGCACGTTTGTTTGCCAGCGCCTTTTGGTTAGTGACTGGTTTGGATTTCAGCGTCAGTTGCTGTTGTTTCTGTTGGTGTTGCTGGCGGCATTGCAATACTTTGGCCACAAATAGCAAGCAAATAGCATGCACTAATACAGCGAGAGAGAGCGAGAGGGAGAGAGAGAGAGCGAGAGAGAGTGGAATGCAGTCAGGCAGACGACTAATGGAATTAGCAAGAATTTAAGTATTAAACACATCGTGTGCATTGGCTTTGTTGCTGGGAAATTTGGAAACGCAGACAATAGTTGCAGTTACAGCAGCAGCAACAGCAACAGCAGCAGCAGCGACAGCCAATTGGGAACGGTGATTACTCAGGTCTCCATTGTCGAGTTTCGGTTGTTGGCTGTCGGTTGTCGGGTTGTTTGGCTGAGTCGGGTTGTTTGTTGGGTGGCGGTTCAATTTTGTCTGTGTTCTGCTTGGTTAGCTGCGAAACAAGTGTTTCCCCTCCCATCTATACGCTGTCCATTTGCCTGCATACCTCACACCGTTTAATTGTTATTAAATCCATATCCTTTCCTCTGCCTCACCACTCTCTCTCTCTCAATCTCTATTTCACGTTACGCTGCCATTTTGGCTTCTCAAATGCCCTGAAAGAGTCTTGTTGCTGGCAACAGTTGCGTTGATTTTCGAATTGCTTGCATAGTGCAACGTACCGCTAATTAAAACGAAATTTGTTCAGCAAAGCCAAATTTACCAAAAGACAGAACGTCGCAGTTTTACTCCAAATGTGTGTTCCACTTTATTCTCCCCTCTCACTTACTCTCCCTCTTTTATTACCATCCTCTGTTAGCCACGTTAAAGCATAAGTCGTAGCTAAGTATTGAAGTACTTTGCTTTTATGACAGGTAAGTATTTGTGTAAGCAAAACCACATTTTTGCTGACTTGGCACAACTTGTTGACCCACTACACGTATACGTAATGCGAGTGCTGACCATGATTATGGTTCCATTAGGGCAGCCAACTCAATTGGTAGATTTTCATAGATCCGATTTAATTCAGGGGAAGCTTTGGTTGAATTTTCTTATTAAAATATAAATACTCTATCAATTTACTCAACTAGCAACTACAACGTAAACATTGATTGAAATTATTGAATTTGAATTTGCTTTCGTTTAAGCAATTGCATATTAACTCCAAATTTATTAGGTTATATTTTTTTTGCATGTAAATTGAAGAAATATTGCTCTTAGTTTGTTTTCTTGACAAGATCCGTATATAATGCAATCCACAAGAAATTGGACTCATAAGTAATTAAGTTCCGTTAAAGATTCAGTCAAAGGAACTAGTTCCAGTGGGTGGTGACACACATCTCTAAATCAAGTCGGAACAAACATAAAATAAACAAACACACATGCCTGGGGAACTGTGTCTGTGTTGTTGTGTGTGTTGATGCGTGTGTGTGTGTGTGTTGGAAGTTTGTTTGTTTAGTTGCTTGTTAGATGACCGCTGGCCATGGTCAGGTGGGTAATTTGCTCCGAAAAATGGCATCATTAGGTTAACAAATTGCCATTTTGTTGTTGCCACATAAATCGCCTAACAGCAGACTGAGTAAGTAGTAGGCCCGAAGATACAGGCAGAGTCAGTCAGTCCCTAAGTCCGTCAGTCAGTTACTTAATTAAAATTGAAAATGCCCAAAAGTCATCGGAATTTTCGTTGGCATCACCCCAATGGGTTTTTCCATTTGTTATTGACTGTGGCGCATTAAGATTTTCATTAGCGCTTCGTTTGCGAAATTAAATGAATATTAAGCGAGTTCTAAATGAAAATAGACAGCTACAAAGTTACTAATTTCGTTGTTGTTGATTTTATGACATGTCTGGGCATTCATAAATCATAAATATGCTAAATTATGCGAGCAGCGACGCTGCTATTAAATCTGAATTAATATATGTGTATGTACAACTTGAATATTACGTATACGCCCACTTGAACCCCCTGCGGATTGTGTGTGTGTGTGTGTGGGCGACAGATAAAAACTTTAAGAATTATAACTTTGGGGATTTTGGAGGCCCCCGAACATCGCACAATGACCACAAAAGTAAATAACGTGCCATACCCAGCGAATGGGAAAACCAAAGAAAGGGCATAGAGAGTGAGCACGAAAAAAAAACAAGAAAAGAGAGAGAAAGAAAATTGCAAACTTTTAAATATAATTTCAGCTTTTGTGCTGGTGCGTCAACATGGAACGTGATATGGCACAAAATGTCCCTGCGGAAGGACAGTCAGTCCGACTGGCCCCCAGTCCATTTCCAAGTCCAAGTCCGGTTTTTAGGCTAGTTCAGCTCGGCCTTGTCAATATTTGTTACACAATCAGCAAACACGAGCAGCAGGCAGTTAGCTCTAGGCTTACTCTCGTGTAGCTCATCCTCATATCCCTTTGGCTTACGCCCAAGACTGACTGTACAAATAGTGAATGAAGCTGTTTCACGTTTGGTCAATGGATGCGGTCGTCAGTTAATGAAAATGTTGTTTGGTTTTGGGCGAATCGAATCGAATCTGTTTCTTGAACACACAGTTAACTTTACACAGCTCAATTAGAAAGCAGAAATTCGGCAAATAATTCCAACAATTTGTTATTGGAATAGATATGACACCGAGTTGCGCCACTGCACTTTGGATAAAATACAGGCTTAAGCTAGTTAAGTTTTTGCTTTCTTGGTTAATAATATAAATCAAAATTCTTTGAGAGGAAACAATCTTTGATTAATCTGCAAAAATTCCAGTGAACCAAATTAAGCTTTTCAAAGTTTTTATTTGAGTATACCATTTTGGCCAGTAAATAGATTTAATTTGCTTGCTTAACTTTTGTGCTTGTTGATCGGTTTTATGAAATTTACCCATTTTTTTGTACTAAATATAGATATCCTTGCTGATCAAATTTTGATTTATTTTTAAGTTAAGAAAAAAAACGGAATATTTTATTTACACTTTGGTGTCAATGTCATCTCTCAAAGAGACGATTTAAGTTTCCTTTGCTCCATGCCACATGTCGCTAATAACATTGATAACTGTCAACGGTTCGCGGGAGTAACTGTCATATACACACACACAACACCCACATACACGTTGGAAGTTGCATTGAAAAATGTGAGTACTTTCACACAAGGCTATCAAGCGAAGTGTCACAAGGAGAGACGAGTCCACAGGGAGGGGAGCAACTCAGCAAAAGAGCCGCGTTTGCATTGGCATTCGGACTCTCGGCGCTGACACTGATGCTGATGTTGATGCTGGCACTGGCTCTGAGTCAGACTCTGACTCCGGGGCTCAAGCAGCTTTACTTCTTTACTTTTGCCAGCTTTGCCTTTTCATTTCACTAACTGCTGTATATTCAGGAAGATATATTTGTGAATATATATATATATATATTTTTTTCCCTCGCATTGCACTCGCATTATGGTCATGGACACAGTGCGAGGTAATCGCTACTCTTTGAAAACTTTTAAAATGCTTCGAGCAGCTCTTGTTGCATTAAATACTGTTGTTCAGTCGTGGAGCGCAAAAGCTATCGAGTGATTTGTGGTTCTTCATTATAACAAAGGTATCACCAGAAATTATTAATTGCTTAAATTTATTAATCATATACATTTTCACTTCTCTTGCACTACTTAGATCTCGCTTCAACCTTATGAGCTTTTCACTTTAGTTAACAGCTCGTTCTGAAAATGTTGAGAAACTGTAAATTTCATATTTTCAGTTGATGTCCTTCGGCTTTAAGTAGTGAATTTAGCTGTCCTCACAATTTAATCACATTTGAGGTTAACTGCTGTGCGTTGCTCGTTAAGCTCTGCCTCAAAATGAAACGAAATAAAATAAGTGCAGTTTATGCATATTAAAAACTGTATATATCCATTTGCCCACCTACATACCATATATACCATATACGATACGATATATGAGAAGCATATATGAATGCACTTCAACCATGCGTTGGCATTTATTTCGGTGGTTTCTTTCACCATTTTTTTTTTCGCGCTATTTTTCGCAGTTTTTTGGTACGTATAATTTTTATATGTTGAATATTGGACATTGTTGCAATGGCGCCCAGCAACTTTTGCCTTGGCGCAACTTTTGTCAGTTTTATGTTGGATGGCTGGAGATGCCAGAGGATTGCCCGGCGTTGCACGGCGTTGCACGGCGTTTGCCACAAGCGCCCACAAATTTAATGCGCAATGGATTCGCACTTGAGAGCGACCGTCGCGTCGCACCACAAACTCGACGACAAATGTAATAAATTTTCATGCCCACTGTCAGACCGAGAGAATCGCATAGCATCGCATCGCGTGTTTACTTTCTGTGTGATGATACGAGCGAGGACAGCAGCCCAAGCTCCTAGACAGGACCTTAGCCGACCTGAAACCCAAAACCAACTAACAGCACTCTGCTCAAGGCCCAACACAGTGCAATATTGTGATACACTTCTGGGTCACATAAATGCCTGACGGACAAAAACTGACAACAATGGTCTAACACAATTTTATCATAGTTTTTTGTGTGGCGGGCACATCTTCAGGAATGAAATTTACTTCTAACTTAAAGAAACAGATTGGATAAAAGGGTTGCTTGTTGATAGAAATAAAATGTAATTTTTTATTGGATTACAAATATTTAATTAAGGCTATCAAATATTTTTTTGAATGTATAAAAACTTGAGCGTGTGAATAATGAAAACTTTTGAAAATTTTTGTGTAGTTAAAAATATTAAAAATTTTTGCTGAACATCTTTATTCCATAAACAGTTTCAAATAGAATTGTAACCTGAATCTTTTTAGGGTATTTAACAAGCAGTTAGCCTTCTTGTTGTTCCCCATTTTCGTAAATGCTGCTCGTTCTTTTTTTCGCATTTAAATTTTATTTATTCATTTCATATAACGAGCTCACTCTGTGTATATATGTATATAAATTTGTTTCCTTTTTTTTGGGCACTTTTGGCTGAGCATTAAACTACATTTCTTTGTGTACGTGGCCACTGTGAGACCTAAATTTAAAGGTGATATGCAGTTGAATGCCTCAAAGTTTCACACAGTGATTCCAGTTGAGTGTGCGATTCGTCACAGGGGCTATATCCGCTTTTAATCAAATGCAAAGTTGACCAAGACACCGAGGGCACAGCAGGAGAAGGATTCGGTGAACGATTGCATGCAACTGTGCCGGCTGACAACTGCAGGCCTCAAGATGCCAAACACCCTGTCTGTCTACTGTTGGTTCCCTTTCTGCCACATTTCTTCACCATCCCCTCTCTGCCTCTCTTTCTCTCTCTCTCTCTCAATCTCTTGCTCTGTGCATTGCAAGCAGCTGGCTGTTCCGACTGTGGCTGCTGATATGGCTCACTTGTGTCATTTATCTTCTGTTACGGCATGTGAGGCGGCGCCCATTCAATTTCAAAGGTGCCAGGCAGCTGACTGAGCAACGCATAAGGCACGCACACAATGAAAAACACACACACACAACCACACATACACAACCACACACACACAACCACACACACACACTCACACACTGAGGTATGTGTAGTGCACATGCTTGTGCACATTAAAGAAATTGTGTTTGAACTTTGGCTTTGGTTTGACTCACTTTGCTGGCGTGTGAACTGCAATCTGCTATTTCTGTTGTTGTTTTATGTTCATGTTGTTGTCGTTGTTGTTGTTGTCGTTACTGTTGCTGTTGTTGTTGCCATAGCTGTTCTTGTCACAACGCAAAACCAACGATTTGTTGACATCCATTCAGCCAGATCGACTTGAGATTCTCTGCTGTTGATTGAAAAATTTGCAACAAATTTTTAGCTGGCTGTCATTTTAGGATTTACCACGCCCACCACCACCCGCTCCGCGTGTTAGACACACCGACAACTTGAGTGATTCCCAGTAAGCCAGGTCCGTAATAAACTTGATACTCAACGAATACAAATTTATCCATCATACTTGTAAAATTTATGTGCTTTTAAAAAATTCATACAACACTTGACAACAAAATGCACTTTAGCTCAGATGACAAACAACACCAACAACAACACCAACAACAACAACACGAGCATTAAAAATCAGTTCTCATGTTGTGTAGGTTGCAAATTTACATTTTTCAAAGTATTTTCAGGCACAAATCTTCAGCAATCGATAACAGCCTTACAACTTTCAATTAAATTTTGTACAGCAGTGCAACCAAAACATTTGCAATTTGCTAGACAGCTAGCAGATACCCTTTTGGAATATAAGTAGGTAAAAGGTATATAAGTATACAAACATACATGCACAGCAAAAAACATTGTAAGTTACTTTTTGAAACTCAGTTATCTAATTGAAACCAAATCTTAAGAATATGATGATTTAATATTTTTTTTTTTTCATAACTCAATACATAAATTATGACTATACTTATGAGATACAATATTGAAATATAATTAATATATTATTTCAGGGGAAGTAAAAATAAACACAATATACTTTCATTGCAATATTAATATGTTTAAAGAGAGATACCTTTAATTACAGCTGAATATTTGCCCTAACATGTACACAAAATAACCAATTTTTGGAGTATCAAATGCACAAATAGTTGGTTCTCATATTTTTTGCTTAGCCATACGAAAATAGGAATCTGTTCGGTTGTCTGGCAACAATCAAATTGGCAATTCATGTTATGCAAATGTCGAGCGTTCGTTGGACGTGCCTAAAATTGCAATTAGTGCAATTTTGCAGCGCAAAATGGCGCTTAAAATATCAATAAACAGTTGGCAAAAAAGAGTGGGCAAAAAATGTTGGCCAACAAAGATGTGAATCGAAGTGCCAATTCATGCCAATTATTTAGCCAAAATTGTTATTCGAGTGTGCTAGTAAAGGCTACAATTAAATGTAGATATCATTAAAGCAATACATATATTTAATGGGAGTTTCTACTCTATACAACTCATTTATTCAATAAAAAAAAATGAATATACATTTTATTAATCGGATTAAATTAACCGCAACAATAAAAATTGCGCTTAATTCATAAATTCAGTTCACAAATGAATTTTCTGGAAAATTTCATTACTTTTAATCGTTTATTTGATATTCACATAATGTGAACAATATGTTTAAATAATTAAATATGTCCATAGGGTTAGTGTCAGTTATTAAACAATCTTTTTCATTCCTGGTTAATTGCAATAACAAATACATCCAAATTGATTTCATTAATATCCTTTTGAGCGAGAAAACAAATATAAGTGCGTGAAACCCATTCAAATTAATAATCGCTCGAAAATTGCATTGCGTGCAAACAAAATAAAATAATTGAATTTGACTGGCAAAGCCGCAAAATGTGGCCACTCTTTCTATATAAGTATGTCTCTGTATGGCATGTGGAATAATGCAAATGACATGCAAAGAGCTAATGATGCAAATTAATTACAAATGATGCACACAAAGGAATTCTATGTGTGTTTGTGTGTGTGTGGGTTTTTCGGTTTTTGTAGCTTGATTTTTAATTTATGCGCACCGCAGTTGATTTTCACATAAAATCGCACGCATAGCTTCGCAAATCCGCGGCAACTTAAAAGCTTAAAACGCCACGCCACCAGGCAACATTTGCTGGGTGCTGGAGTTCTAGCATCTGATATCCGACCCAGCCAGCCAGCCAGCCAGTCAGCCAGCTAGCCAACCACCCAGCCAGCCAACCCGCCAACCACCCAGCCAGCCAAGTCCCCGGCCAAGGCTTATAAATTTTAATTAAAATGCGCACAGCTATAGCAACAGAAAATAGCTTCAGCTACAACATCAACAACAGCAACAGCAACGTCAACGACATCAGCCGCGCTTATTTCCGCTTACATTACAATTACATTCATTTGCCAGCGAGCCAGTTCCACGGCTTTTGAATGGGCTTGGGCTTGGGCCAGGTATTTGCCAAGGATACAGTTGGCGTTTAGTTCAGGTCTTAACACCTGAACTAATGTTGCTGAAATTTGCATTAAATTGAAGGTGAAGACGAATTGAGGAATGCATCCGTTTCCTGTTTTTTACTACATTGTTTTATATATTGAATTTAAAGTGAATGACTAACAAATGCTTAGCATATATACTAGCCTGAAACTCTTGATTTAACTCAGATAAATAACGTTGTTAAGTTTCCACAAGGAAGCGAGTAAATTTTGCAATTAGAATGCTGAAAATAAACAATTTACAGTTTGCATTATTTACTCTCGGGCAGACAGCTGCTGCCAACGCAAAAACTTTGGCTCTGTCCAATTTGGGCTATCTTCAGGGGGATTGTATTTTCGTTTAGGGAGCTGGCTACATCGACTATCTGCAAACAAGCCAAATGGCAACATTTGGTCGCATTCGGCTGTTGCACTAATGACGCGAATCGGCCTAAATAACAAGCTGCTGGCATTTGGTCAACAAGTGGTGTGCGGAGAAGGGCAGCAGAAACCAAGTTGCGTTGCCAACTCGGCAGTCGATTTTTCAGGTTCTCTAATGAGACGCATTGAGGAGGAGGAGGAACCACAAAATGGAAATTATGTAAAATGCAACAGCGACCAGCTGCGACAGTGGGCGCTCTTACTGGGCGTGGCATTCACTTAGATTTTATTTAATTAAGTTGAAGTGGGCGGGGGCGAGTATGCGGCTAACAACTTCATTTTGGCCCAAGCAGTCAGGGAAATTTCATTCAATCTAAAATGGAAGCTGACAACGACTCGCTTGTCATTAAAGGTTATTGAAATGAAAATAAGTTGGACTCGTAACAACTGGATTCGACATGGAGATGCAAAAGAAAATTAATCTAACAGTCAAAGAAATGCAAAAATTTGACGTCGTGCAGATCTTTCGGGATTCGGATGAGCAGAAATATTCAATGTGTTTCTCGAACGATGGACAGCTTCTGGCAGCCTGTGATCATCAAAACATTTGTTTATATGATTGCCACAGTTGTCAGAAGTTGACTCAGGTGCATATGCGACGATTTCATTCAGAATTGATTTGTTTTACCCAGGAGAAGCATCGATTGTTGCACAGCTCGACCAAGGTAAGCCGAAAATCAATTTGGGTAGAGTTTTGATCAAGAGTTTTGATAAAACATCGCGCTTACAATTCCTTATGCAGTATTAACCTAACAGCCAAACCATGATAATGAGGTATTGTTTATGTAAAAGCCAAACCAAACGTGACTAGTTAGGTATTATTGTCGATGATAATTGGTTTAGTTTTGGCTTATTTATGGGAGTAGTAAAAAGTGAAAGTCTCAAACTAAAAATTAAAAGATTAAAATAATTACAGTGGTAAAGTTATGCAAAATGTTTCGAAATTGCCTTAATTGCGGAATAAATCAATAATATCAAACCAAATGGTATTTGGAATTTAAAAGCTTTATTTTTAATTCATTTAATTCATTGAATTAATTTTGTGGAATTAGTAACTAATTTGAAGCATTTTAGAAGGACTATGCAATACGCTGTTTGGATTTAAATAGACACGAGCACGTGCGCCTTTTAAGAGGCCATACAAAGAGGTTGAGAGCCCTTTGCTTTCAGCCCGGCAGTCAGCATCAATTCTTGAGTGCTGGTTGGGATAATCGTGTCTATATGTGGGATTTACGCAGCTCCAAATATACGCAACATTTTCATAATCTGCACCGTCCATTAGTGGCCTATGATCCCGATGGCTTGATATTTGCCGTCAGCAGCGACAACGAACGCATTGAGGTCCACGATGTGCGTATGTTAAGCTCGATGCCTTGCCAACAATTTGGCTTTAAGCTGAAAAAGGAAGCCAAATGGACGCAGTTGCAGTTTGCGCCCGATGGAAAAACGCTAATGGTGAGCACGGATTACTCTGGATGTTTTAGTGTGAATGCTTTAAGCGGTGGATTCCATCTTGAGTACACTGGATACCAAAATGAAACTCGCTTACCGACGCCGTCCTGCTACACGCCCGATTCCCAGTTCGTTTTAGCCGGCTTGGATAGGGGACGAGTTCATGTTTGGAGTGCCCAAAGTGGTCAAACCATAGCAGTTCTTCACAGCCATAGCCCTGAGCCAGTGCGTTGTCTACAGTTCAATCCCAAGCAACCGATGTTTGTCAGCAGTGATTCGTCGACTCGCTTTTGGCTATCCACAACAAATGAAAACAATGAGCAACAAGACGAGGGAAAACCCAAGTTAAAGTCAGTGGTACACAAGATCACGCCCATCATAGACTTGACGGCAATGGATGAGAGTGAAGATGATGATGATGGTGATGATGATGGTAAGGGGGAGCAGCAATGTAGCAAGAATTTATTGTCACGCAGATATGTCTGGCCGATGCCAAAGCGATATCCTTGTTTTCCGTCGCTGGCCATAAGGCAAAGGCATCGCTTGAGGCATCCTGTCTGGCAACGGAATAAAGATGATTGCCCCGAGGAGGGTGAGCTAAATGATGATGACTAAACGAGCGAAGAACTTGCTAGAGTTGTGAGATTTTCTAACTTTTCAGTCACTGTGACAAATATCAGTGACTTTGAATTAAGAATAAATAAAAGAAACCCTTTAAATAACACCAATTAACATTAAACTGAATTTCAGAACATTATTAATAATTATAAAAAAGTCGTCTTTCGGCTTAAAAAAATCCTCCTTAAGCCATGTGAAGATTTATTGCAAAATCGAAGCTATTGCGCTTTAGTTTATGCAGTTTTTAAGTTTGATCAACACGAGGTTTTGCTATTCCTTAATTAGAGAGTTTTCAATTTTTCATGAGCTCCTAATGATCCTAAACTAATTTTCTTAATTGTTTGTGAAAATGTATTAAATAGGAGACTTACAGACATTGTTGATTATAACTTATGTGACTTTTACAGATGCAGTTGTCCAGATTTACTATTAATATAATTCTGATTCTAGTCTGCGGCTGCTTATAGCTGTACTGTGAGTGTATCATCTGTCTCACTGTGAATCTCAACGACTCGGTCACAGTTCCAACAAACACATTCAGCTATCAATCAGCAATCATTTACACATCTAGAGTTGGAGTTTGGACTTGGAGTTGGAGTTGGACTTGGGCAACAGTGCATTCAGCAGTGCAAAGTTGCAGTTGATGGGAACTTGTGGAATTGAATTGCAGAACTGGTCGGCAAAGTTCCAAAAACTGGCAGCAGCACTTCGCAGCTGGAGCTTAACAAGAGTTATAACAACAACATGAACTAAAACAAGGAGTAGAGCGATTGCTTTTACTTTTGAGATAGACAAATTGTCGAGTTTTGCCAGCGAATTGCACAGTTGGCTGCCTGCGAGACCCTTTCTTCTGACAAGCGTTTCATTCAATTTTTACCACCCGTTTTTTGTTGTATATTAATGAAATACCCCACACAAATTGTTCTAAAACTTTTGCGTAAAGCTGCTCGAAACTCTAGTTGAAGAAATGGTCAAACGACTATCAGGAAAGTTGTGTTTACAGGGCCGTTGAAAACGGTTCAAACTGCTGGGAAGTTTGCGGTCTAAAGTGTTAAAGTTTCTTAGTTAAAATTATCTGTATTAGAACTGGTGTCAAGTTGAAGATGTTAGCGACCGATTTAGCAAGAGAAGACATCAGGAATTTACTATAGAAGTAAAATTAAATATATATTCTACATATAAAAGTATTATTATTCAGAGAAGAACTTAAAATAAATTGCAAATGCAATAATTCTGACAAAAATATGTTATCAACGATAAGAATAAATTCAAACAACATTTCAATTTAATATTTCAATTTAATATCTAGCTAACTAAGCGCTTAAGTATACCCAAAAGCAATTGAGACTGCCAATCGCATAACTGTAATAAGTATCTTTAATCCCTTGGGATTTGGATTCAGCTTATTTTTATCCACACGCAAAAGATACATTTGCATAACAGTAACGTTTAATCGAATTAAATTTCAATGTTGAAACGTGCCAAATTGCTGCCAATTCAAAACTCAAAGTTTCGAGTAGTTTTCGGAAAAAGAAGAATAACAAGAGGGGAAAGAGGAAGAAATGAAGGTTGTAGACGGAAAAACAATAACAAGAAAATTTATTACGTTAATTTGCAAGAAATGCTGCTAGTTGATTTTAAGTAATCTAGCATGCGGCAAATTTGCTGCCTTTGGCGGAAACGGAAGGGCGCGTGTCGCCATTTTGATTTGATTGCCATTAGAATTAGTGGGCCATTGTTCTTCTTATTGACATTGTCGGTATTGTTGTTGTTGTTGGTATTGCTGCTGCTCAGCATCCTTTGAAGCGCATCAACGCCGCACGCTCTCAGGCATAGTAAAATTAATTAAAAGGTGCACAGAATCGCAAAAGAAATGAAAAGCAAAGCGTGACCAAATTGTAAAACAAAATCCCAAACTTAACACCCCCCCCTTTATCAACCAACTGTCTTGCCTCTTCAATCGCCCCACCTCTCGAGAACTGTTATTGTGAAATGACGCAAGAATATTTAATGCGCTGCTCTTTGGGGTAATAAAAGCGGATTTCTTTTTGGGCTCAGCTCACAAATCTTGTTTGCCTTTAATTGGAGGGGTTGGGGTTGTGGTCGGACCGGGGTACAGTTTAAGTGGAGGGGGGAAAACATGAGCATGGCCCGTTGCTCTTTTATGAAGTATGAAAGCTAAGGAACGGCGAAAAGTTTTGTGTAAAACTTTGTAGTCAAAGTCGAAAATTATTGAAGGGAATTTTGCGTTGTTGTACTTGAGGGGTCCAATCAATTGCATGCATCGCTGCCAACAAGCTAAAGAAAAGAAACAAGAGGGATAAGGAGAAGAAGAAGTCAAAGCAGAGAAAGTTGGGTAGCAGGTCAGTTGGGCATTATAATAAAAGTGATTTAAAGTCGACTACAATCCATACTTATTATAAAGAATCAATTCGACCTCAATGCGCTACAAGTGGGGAGGAATGTGGGTTGGGTTGGGTTGGAGCGGCGAAGTTCTTTGCAAAACTTTTAAATTACGGCTCCGGCAGTTTCAATAATGTCGGCCAACCCAGATCCTCACTTCCCATTTGCCACCAACCATTTGTACCTGATGACCTCTACTTGGAGGTCCTAGGTACTTATAGGCGACAAAACTTTTACTGTGCACTATTGTACTATTCGTTGTGTGAAGCCATGGCCAACGGGTATAATGGGTATACATATTATATTATATTATATTATTATATTTATATATGAAATCATAAAGTACATATAAATTGGTTAAACAAATTTTTAATCCATCTCTTTTCTATTATATTTTTTATGTGAAAGAAAAATATTTTTATTCGTTGCAAATCGCTTATTATAGCCAGAAAAAATTGCACTATAAATTTCCCAAACTAAATCGGTTAACTGTAATTTGATGTATCAGTAATCAGTGTAAGCTATTGCATTCTTTTATAATTTCCAGGGTATTAAAATTTCTACAACGCGAAAGTAACTTTAATTTTTCTGCATTTTTCTTTTATTTTATTTTTGCACTTGTTCCTTGAGACTTCAACTAGAAGTTTGACTTCCCTTCGCTTTCGACAAAGTTGTCTTGGGTTGTTTTCGCAGGAGTTGCTCAAGGGATGTCTATTTCCGCTTGGGGCGTAAAAATAACAATCGACTTGCAGTTTGAATACATCACGGAGACTTAGTTGAGAGGGGGAGTAGTGGAGGGAGACTGGCTAAACGAAGGACGTTCGCCGAGTTTCTTCTTTCTTGCTATGGCTGTGCGGGATTAAGTGGATTTTTAAGTGGCAGCAGCAAAAGTGGCCACGGGCCAGCTCCGGCTTAACTTTGCGGCTTAGGCCGCCCATCCCTGGTGACACAATTACATGCACGTTACCAGCAATTCCCTGGACTTCTCCCACTCATTTCAGAAAACATCCTCTTTCCGCTTGGAATAAAATGGCGTGGGCATTGACGAGGACAGCACGTGCTAATGGCCAGTTTTTGGTGGTTCACCAAATAGCAGGCGGGCGGGAATTTGGACAGTTGGACAGTTGGTCTTTAGTTGTGTGTGTTTTGATGCCGCAATTGTGCCCCGTTGATTGGTTTCAAAATTAGCAAGCAATTTGGGTGGCAATCGCAATTGCAGATCTGTTATTAACTTTTCGTGGTTTTCAACAACTACTTGATGGTAAATTCTTGCATTGTCAGTTTGCCTAAATGAAATCAAATTGGACATTGAACTTACCCTGTAACTTCAAAACAATTAAAGTTGCACACAAGTTGATTTGTTGTAAATACGTTTATTATTTTAAGTCATGCAAAGCCAAACAAATGTTGTATAAAGCTTTATAAACAGATGTAAAATGCTCGTCGTGCTTAAGACTGCTTTTATTGCTTGTTTAGACAGAACAATTAAATTTGAATGATATAGCTATGACTGTTCGAGATATTCCACAATTGTTTGGTGGGAAACTTTCAGCAAAACTATGTTTGCCAACATGTAAAAGCATTTATGGCCGACTTTCAATTTGGATAAGCGTATTCAACGTTCGAAAGCTAATTTGTGCCGCTTCAACGCCTGTTGATGAGTTTTAAGGCAACATTGATTGATCTTTGCGAAATGCTGTCCGAAAACTATAAAACTCTGCCAGCCAGGCAGTGGTTAGAAAAACAGCAACAGCCACAAGCAGCAACAATTCAAAACCAACTTGAACTGTTGTCCGTAGGTTCAATTTGGTTTGTGATTGCCTCAAATTAACCGACCGTTTTGTCGTTCCGTTTTGGGTCTGGGGCAACATTTGTGACGATTTGTCAGTTGTCAACTGTCCAATCTAACTGTCCCTTTTTCACATGATATCTCTTTCTCTCGCTCTAACAGTTGACAGTCCAGTCAATCAGGCATTCAATCAAGCAACTCGAACAGCACTCAAAATTGCCGCTCTAAACTTTGATTTTGCAATTTTGGCACGCCTTTTGTAATTGGAAGTTTTCGCTTAGCATCGCACACACTCCACACCAACCCCTGGGGCACAACAAGTATGTACAAACACCCAAGCGGAATGTTGACTTGCTTTTAAACGACCTTTTCTGCCTTTAACTGCGTAACTCGCGGCTTGGCCAATGCTTCTATTTATTTTTTTTATAGCTTGTCGAGAAAAGCCGTGAGCCATGGTTGGAAGGAGGTTTTTGGGGTAGCTGTTTCATTGGAACTTAAAGCGCAAAGCTTTTAGCCATTGCCATGGGCCTGGATGAGGACCAGTAGCATTGGCAGTGGCATCGCCATCGCTTGCGCCATTGCAGTTGCAATCAGCTTAACAGTAACTAGAAAATAAATTGCATTCGATTTTGTTTTGCTCTCATTTGTATGCCCTGCAAGACACATTCAACGAAATGGGGTATATTCTAGTATGACTTTAAAATTTAATAATTCCTTAGAAAAGTTTCAAAAGTGTTGAATTGATATTAGAAATAGGATAAATTATATATAATTTACTAAAAACATAAGGCAAACCTTTTGCAAATTCTTGAATGGTAAGAAGTAAATTCGTTAATTAATAATTTATTGGAATATGGAGTATACAGTCCTTTTGAAGTCTTTCAAAAACATGCACAAAATTTAAAATAAAAATTTTTTGTAAATTATATTTTATCTTACTCTTTTCATAGTACTACTGAATATAATCTAGTCAATCATTTGTCGCTTAAATATTTTTAAAAAGCCAGCGTACTTTTTGTACAACTTTTGTGTTTTTTTTTTGTCGCTCGCAGCCTTTAGCAGCTCGTTTTGTTATGCTTTTTGTGTTGCGTTCTCAAATCTCTTTGCTGCCTGTTCTCCGCTGCTCTCTCTGCTGCTCTGCCCATCAATCGTTATCTTTTGTCTTTGTGTGCTTGTGCTGTTCGCAGTGTGGCCAAATGCGTGATTGGCCAGCGCGAAGCCGGACAAAACTGAACCGTAATGAAAACAAAGCAATGCAAAGCAAAACATAAAAGAAAACCACAGAAAAAAAGAACGAGCTCCAAAGACGACAAGGCTCCAACAAAAATGCAATTTTTGTACAAACTAAGTGAAAAATTGTGCGCCACAGCAAATGTTGTCAATGTGGGTGGTTGAGTGGTTCACTCGCCAAATCTGTTAAACACTTTGGTTTTTTGTTAGTGCAGCTGGCTAGCTTAAAATTTGATTTTTCTTTTATTCTCTTTGGGCTATCAGTTGGCCAGAATTGCAGTGACGCAGTGCTTAACGAATTTGTTGTTGACTCTCCCGGCACAAATTGAGGCCAAAAGTCGTTTTGCTTTGATTTTTGCCCAGGGCCAACAAATTGTCAGGCATTAAATACCGCAGTAAAATATTATATAATTGAAATTTTTGCGCTGTTTTTGTAACTCAATGTTTGTGGCAATTAAGCCCGAGTAGAGCTGTGCAACTTGATGCAATAAAATTCAATTTAGTTGTGGCCTGCTAAATGAATTTGAGTGGCATCTAAGAGAAAATTCACAGAACAAGTGTTGATCCTATCGTAACGCAAATGAACCACTCGAACCACAAAGCATACAAGTATTTGAAAAACACACAGCAAACACAACTTTTGCATAGCCAGTGGCCAACACTTTTCCAACTGCCACTCTTGCCAAGTGCAACTCACCATCATTAAACGAATTAGTTGAGAGTTGGAGAAAGAATATAGGAGATTGATGTCAGCTATCCTTAGCAGATTTTAATTAAAAATCAATCGATTGCCTTTATTTGATTAGTTAACAGTTACACTTGCCATGCACACTTTCTGGTGGCTATCAAATTTCTTATATTACGTCTACGCCTAGGATTGTGGGCATAAATCATTATAATTGCACGTCCGGCATGAGTTCATATTTTAAGGCAATTAAACACCTCCGTGGACATAATTAAAGTAAAACTTCGGACAGGTGGCATTTAACGCGAATTAAACAGCCATCTGACACTTTATTATTGTTCTTTTTGTTATGTTTGTTATTGTTCTTTTGGGAGCTTTTTGCGAGGCATTTTGTGTTTGATGCAGGCCAAAACGCTTATTATTTATTTTCATTTTTTGTTAGCAATGAAAATCTGATTTATTTTTTTTGGTTGGATTTGTAGGCGTGGCACGCTGTACATCATTAAAATCAAAAAGAAATGCGAAAGTGAAAGTGTGTGTGAAATGCTGAGCACATAAATCAAATTTTATTACCTAAACGACAATTATTTTGCCGCAAAAATCAAAACGAGACTCGAACAAATGACAGCGCCAGCAGACCGACAATGTTGTCACTTTCGAATATCTACTAAATGAATAGTGAGTAATATAGGGTATGTTTGGACTGCGCACAATCATGTAACAGACAGAAAACGGGTTGTATGAGTTTCTCAATATTTTTTTTATTTTAGTTTAATAATGAATAATCAAATTTATTGTCTTAAGCAAAGAACATTTTGAGGAGAGGTAAACCTGACAGTCTATCAATTTCAATTAAAGCGTTCACACATATCCAATTGCTACATAATGCTTAAGATGCAAAATTTGAACAGAATAAACTGTAGGTGGTACATTTGCCAGTTAATCTTTTAAAGTTTCTAGTAGTAAATAGTTAAAATTACTCCCGCCTGTCTAAGCAACTAATAAATAATAATAAGCAACTAATAATAATAAATCAACTAATGATAAACGATGCAGATTTTAGTCTGATAACAGGGTGACTGTTGGTCAAATATACTCAACTAATGTCGTTCATGGTTGGTGTTTTTTCTAGCGGGCTTATAAATAAATGCGAAGCTTCATGTGACAGGGACACACGAGGCAGGCGGCTTGATTTATGGCCCAGAGAAATGCTCATATGCAGACAAAAGTGGGGGATAACAATGAGACGAAGCCAACAGTTGAAATTGATCACAGGCTGCAAGGAGGAAGGGTGTGCGCGTGTGTGTGTGTGGGGGGGGGGGGTTATTTTGTGTCTGGCTGAACAACGTAGCGTATGAGTTATTTTAATTACAATAATGGCATATCAATTAGAAAGCTGACACTGTGACATTTTTGGTTAGAAGGAAAAGCAGCCAATTAATTACTCAAGTCGCATTAAATGCGGTTGGCCGCTTTGCCAGCACTGACATGAAATCAATATAGTAATATAATATAATGTATCATGTGTACACAAATGAAAGACTTAATATTTTTTTAAAATAATAATTAATAAATGCAAATCAGATTAAGTCATGTGGGAATATTAATATTTTCTTAAGGCAAGAAAATCATAAATTTACTTATTGAATATAAAAATGTACAAAAACTCAGTCCAAATTGCAATGAAAACTTTGGTAAATTAATAGAAATAAATCTAATCCATAATTAAATAATAATAGCGATAAATAAAAGTAAAAATATAAAAAATAATGCATATATATAAATTGAAACTGCAACTAAAACTTTGCCGAGGTAATTAAATGAAGTAAGCAATTTTGCAGCTATTAAAACCTATTAAGTAGCTTAAGAATATATATTTTATTTATATTGAGCATAAACTAATTAAACAGAGAAGTAGCAACAGCATAACACACACGCACACACATGAAGTGCGTGTGCGGCAGTGGGGGCGCGACTAGTTAAACACGCAGCAAGTTTTTAAGCCCTATTTGTTAACTTTAATGCTGCAGTAAGCAAGCTAACTGGCAGCAGAATAAGGGGAGTGGATAATGCGATGTGGGTGAATATGACCAAATGGGCGTAAGTAGGTGCGCATAAGTGTATGTGCGTGTGTGCGTGTGTGCGTGTGTGTTGTGGTTGTGTTGAGCAAATGAAGTGCGCTGCGGTGGTCGCTATGCGAGTGAAAGCAACGCTGCAAGCAGTCGTAGTTTCAGATATAACATGTATATGTAGAAGTAGATATAAATATAGCTGCATGTGTAGTTGTACTTGAGGGTGTACTTGTTGGCCTTGTTGGCTCAGTTGCCGTTAATGAGGTACGAGGTATGCCATGTCTAATGGAAAGTGGACACTGTGCCTTGAGTGGAAGGCGTATCAGATGTCAGAATAACGACAACATGGTATTTAATTGAAATACTTGATTTTATAATGCGTTTAATATGCAGAGGCAAAGACAAAGAGAGAGAGCGAGAGGGCGAAAGAGTGAGAGAGAGAGAGAGAGGAGAGAAAGAGAGGGGGAGAGAAAGACACTACAATTAAGCTTTACTAAGTGAATTGTTAGTAACATAAGTGTTTGCTAAATGAGCAATTGATACATAACATTTGTTAATTGCTCTGTTTAACTTTTCTCTGTGGGAAGTAGCGAATGGATAATTTGAGAGTTCCTTAAAGGAAGGCTTGCTTTGCCTTATACCCTTTGTATATCTTGCAACTTGTTTGTTATGGGCTAACAGACTCGACCCCGAAAAAGATATGTTTATTGTATTAATTTTGCAATTAGTAATTTGTACAATTTTTACCATTTCACTTATAGAGGAAGAATTAAAAAAATTAAATAAACAAGGATCATTAATCACATGTCGATTTAAAGTCATTTACAGGATAAAGTGAATCTGATTATAGCAGGGTTGTAGCATGCTTTACAATGAGTATCACGTGCCACAAACCACTCACGCACACGCGCACATTCCCGAAAACACACACACACACACACGTACAGCGAATCAAGGTTAGGTGTAAACTTTATTAAGCATACGCCGTGTGCGACGAACGTTTCTCCTTCAATTCCCTAATCATTTGACAGCTGCCTTTCGGCAGCTTAAAGTTTACTCGGGTATTAAGCGAATCGTTGGCAGCAAGCACATATTTTATTTAATATTTGTTTGCTTAAGCACATTATTCTATTGTATATTAGTGTTTGCACGTGTATGTGTGTGTGTGTGTGTGCGTGCGTTCGTTTGTTTATTTTTACTGTCAGTTGTCAATTATTTTTATTGCCAGGTATTATTATTTTGTGCGCACATTTCTATGCAAATTGTCAAACACACGCCACTGAGGCGCATGAGAGAGAGAGACAGAGAGAGAGAGAGAGAGATTGAGAGCGGGATAGGAAAAGGGAGTCATGTGAGAAGTATGTTTGTGTGTGTGTGTGTTGTGTGTTTGCGGTTTTTGGGGGCGCGTCTAAACTTGCATGTCATTGACGCTTAATTTGTTTGCTTGGCTTTTTGTGTGTGGTGTGGTTCATGTTTTTGTTGTTGTGCTGCTTGTCGATGTTGTATGCCACAGATTTTGCGGTTACACGAGCTGCAGACTGTAATGACTGAACAATTAGTGCGGCTTTAATTCGGCGACACTTTGTTTAGCAGCTGTAGGCCCTTAAGCTACATGGCTATAAGCAGAAAGTTGCAGTAGATTGATAATACTCTGGATTAAACTTAGGCTGTAGCTTCAATACAAGTACAATTCAGAGAGAGAGAGAGAGAGAGAGAGAAAGAGAGTGAGAAATAGGGGAAATTTCCTTGGAGCATTAATCTTATTATTAATAGTTTATTTTTTATTAAGTCCATAAACTTAAATATTTTAGACTAGCTCTTAAGTGTTCTCAAGTATGCTTTTTGTTATTTATATTCTCACTTAGCATTGTTAAGTAAGCATTTGAAAAACAATTCATAGCAAGTGCCATTCATTAAAAGTAATACTTGATAATGCTAATCTGCAGCAACAAAGCATGACACAGTGTCGCATGCATCAACGACTCAAGGAGATGTAAATGAGAATTGACTGTCATTTTCTCTTTGTGTTCGGGCTTGATTGAAAATCCTCAAAAGTTTGGCATCTGTATTGGTTGTCATTGTTGTGATGTTGTTGGGTATTCTTTGTCTCAAGCACTTGGCAAACATATTTGCCGATATCCATATCCGACTGCAACCGGCATGAATTTGACATTTGACTGTTGCTGCCAGTTGATGGCTGATGGCGCTGGTTTGCTGGCAACAACAAGTCCGCCACCCTCGGGTGCACATTTGCAATGCAACAGGAAACAATTGAATTTGCATAAAACACAAGCGCACACGAGCATTTCCATTTCCCTTTGCCACAGCCATTTCGCAGTTTTTGCATGCACCGATTTTATTTCCACAGACCCAACCATCCTCCTCTGCCCCATTTTTCGACCCCGGTCCCTGGTCGTTGGACACACAACTGTACCAACTGTAATGAACAGAAGCCCATATACGAACCGAGGTGCTAGCAAAGATGCCTAGTTTACAGTTAATAGCTACCCATTTTGGGGCCTGATGGTTTCTTAATGAGCTGCGCGCAACCAAAATGCAGCCATGGCCAAGCGTGGACGCCCATTAAATAAACCAATGTTATGGCCGATGAGTGGCCCCAGTTCCTGCTCGAGAAATCCAATTGCCAATTTAAATTGGTGTGTACAGTGAAAATAAGAACCATAAGTTATGGTTATTTAACCACAAATTTCGATTACAACTACAAAGCAATATTTTATTCTTACAAGTCGTATTCCGAGTACATTGCTGTTAAAATGAGTCAGAGCATTAAGAATAAATTTGCAGCACTTTGAGGGTTATTTTCATTATAATAAAAACTTAGTAAAGCCGTTTTTTTATATCCTTGAACCCATTCAAAAGGGGAATGTAGAGTTTAATGAAGTTGAGCAAAAGGAATCATCTCCGATCCCATAAGGTTTATATATTCTTGATCAGCGTCAACAGTCGAGTCGACTTATGTTCGTCTCTATGAAAAAGCCAATCTTAGAGGATTTAACGGCTACATACTTCTACGGCTACTTATGATATAAATACTCGTATTCCATAGTTAAATCTAGTTTACTTTTAACATTTTAACAGCTGTGTGCAGAGTAGTAGAGCTCTTTTGTCTACAGTTTGTCTACAGTTTGCCTTTAATTTAATTCCTCAACTGTTTCATTCCAAAACCTTCCTTAGCTTCAAAGTATTTAAAAAGCTAACTGGTTGAGCCACTGTGCAACGTGTAGTATCACAAGTGTGCCCTTTTGCAGCTCTCTGCGCGACTGGTAGTATTTGCATTAATAATTTCGCATGGAACGATTTCTGGCGATTAGCTTTCGCCTTTTTGCCGGCAGCCGCTACGAAAATTAAATTAAATGACCAAAAATACTGGCGACAAAATTGCTACTTCAAATGAGTTTTAAATTGAGTGTGTATAAAAGTGTGTGTGTGTGTAAATTTTTTTTGCATCTATAAGTCTAAAGGGAGCGTCCTCTGATTAATTAGCATTTTTTGTGATGATTTATGCGTTCTGTGTAATGAAATATGCTACAGGAACGGCAACGAACACAAGTGTGTGTATGTGTGTGTGTGTGTGTGTGTGTGAGCATGTGGCATGTGTGTGCTTATGTGCGTTTGTGTGTGTTTGGTTTAGATAAGAAAATATGCTCGACAGGCGAAATGTGTCACTGGCAGAGTTAATGTACTGTAACAGCTTTGAAAGGGTTTTCAGTTTTTTGGTTTAGGTTTTGGGTTTGAGTTTCAGTTTTTGGGACTGCCTTTTTGATATTGTGCGCCATTTAACACTATAAAATTATTATCATGCTAACTTACAGCTATCATAAATAAAATATGATAAAAAATATATACGACAATAACAGCAAATAAAGAAAGGAAAAGAAAACGAAAACGAAAAACGAACAAAAACAAAAACCATTAGCATAAATTGTATTTTGGGGGCGTGGCTGGGCTCGTTATCAGCTCGCCAAGGCAATAAAAACGTTTAGTAATTATTGAAGGACTTCAAAAACATTTTTTTTTGGGCGCCCATTCAAAGTGCGAGCACGTCGATAAAGGGAGGCGCCACTAAGCTGCACATATAAACTAATATAGTTATCAAAACTACAGTCGCAAGCGTGTCTGAGTGGTGCTAAGATTGAGAGTGTGTGTCTGTGTGTGAGTGTATGTGTGGAACTGTCGACACGCAAGTTTGCCGTCATGTTCTATAAACTATTTCGATAAGTTCAACGATAAAATTATTGGGATTTTACCCTATTACCAAATATAAAAAAAATCCACTAACATGAAATTACTTATTTCTTTGTCAGGTCAAAGAATATATACCCTTCAGGTAAAAACAAACTTGCGGATGTTTCTTTCTTATATAGTTGTCAGATGCCCAACATGTTAACAAATCAGTTTGGTTTTCATATCTTGGCTGACAAATCCGCTGCTGGTAAAGCTTAAGCTATATCAATTTAACAAAAATATATAGACTGTTTATGAACAGTATATGGATCTGATAGCAAATTTCAAAACAAAACGATAATACCCTCTGGAAGTGTGCATAAAAACGGATAGCTATTGAACTTTACAGAATTGCCTGTATGCCAAAGTTCGAAAGACATGCAAGGGTTGCTCGAGGGGGTGTAGAACACAGGCAGACTACAAGTGGCAAAGCAGTGTGTGTGTGTGCGTGTGTATGTGTTGGTGTACTGGTGGATTGGGTATGGCTTTGCAAATTGCCAAGCGACAATATTATCAATAAAGATGTGAGTGCTAAAGGTGCTTCGAGTAGCAAGCGGTTTGCTACCAACATAAGAGTCTTGCCACAGATGCTAAATGCGCCCCAGGCTCAACTTCAAAACCAATTGAGCGCAATTTCAAAGATTATTACATATTCGTTATATTTGTGTGTGTTGATGTGCAACTGTGTTGGTGTTTGTGTGTGTGCTTATGCGTGTTTCGTTATCGGATATGTGCAGAAATTTATGCCTGCTTGAACTTCATAATGAGTTGCTGAAGAAATTTTAATTGAATATGGCTATAAAGTTGCTTGTGAAAGCGCAAGACGAAATTTGTATGCGAAGCGCTCAAAAGCAATTCTCAGCACTGCCAAAAAATAAGGGGGCATAAAGAAGACACACGCACACACAGCCACACACACACCCACACACGCACACATTCATATGCGCTGTGGCGTACCGGAAATATGCGTTGGGGCTGAAACAAAATGGCCGCCTATTCTCGCCTCGAAAGTGTGGCATACTTTGTGGCGCCAGAAGCAAATACTTCTGTGGCCGCATGGCTGTCCGTCTGTGTCAGCATCTTTAACTACCAGTTGCAACTCCATTTCCATTTAGTGGCAGACATTCGTAAGCTGTGCCCTCTGAACTGCGACAGACTTTGACTCTTTGGTTTTTGTCTTTGAACAAAATAATCTTACAAATTTTTCAAATATGTTTGCCAGAAAACGCAGAAAATTTTTGGTTTCGCTTGGTTAACCTACGCAAATTCCGTGAAATTGAACACGTTGATGCGTTGAATTTAAACGGCATTGTTATCACCAAAACCTTGCCACATAAATGTTGTCAAACTTATGTATCAAATGATATAAATATTTTATGACTGCTTTTTGCTTTTAATATATTTATTTTTGGTCGCTAAAAATATTTAATTCTTATTTTTGAGCAATGTTAATATTGGTTGACGGAAATTAAATATAGCGTTCATGTTGATACATTTAGAATGTACAATTACCAATTACCTTAGGCACTTTTTTACGGTATGAAATCAACGTGTTGAATAAATTATACAAAACCAAACAAAAATGTATATTTAATAATTTTTCCCCCTAACGCGAATACTAAAATAACTCAATAACAAATTATAACGCGCTAGCTGTTCAAATAATCGGTTAGCAAAGTTAATAACATTCTTAAGGCAATAACTGAAAACAAATAAGCTTTAATTTGCCAATTATTTTAAATTGATTGACTCAAATCGCTATTATTGTTGCAAGCAACGGAAATGGGGAATTATATAGTAAATAATTAAAATGATTTGTGTGACGCTTGGTTTTGTTTGTTTGAGTTTATGGGCCAAATTTGCTGACCAACACCGAGCAACCATTTGCATTATAAATGGCCGGGCAATGCGGTCAGCTTTGAAATAAATTACAAACACACACACACACAAGAAACAAAATCAACAAGAACAACAAATAGTGTAATTTGCGTTCGTGCTGGGACAGGTAACGACAAATGACGCATACGCCGCATGCAACACAGAAAGAGACATTCAAATAGAAAACAACAGATTATTCAGAACAAAAATGCTAACACCATTGTTGTTGATGTCCTTTTTGCTATTGTAGTTTGCTTTGCTTTACAATTACTGTGTACACGATGCGCACTTGGAAAGTCATTAAAAATATGACAAATTATATGCAGGTAATGGCTAAGGGTTAACAGGGATGGTGGGTTGATGTAGGTAAAAGCACAACTTTTTAATACTTTTTCACTTGTGTTAGTTGTTGTTTTTATTGTTGTTGTGGCTGTTCCAGGTGGTGCTGATGGGCTGCAATAAACTAAAGTTAGCAGCTTAACAAACAAAACAATAAATGAAGTTGGCAAATGCGATTGTTTTGCAGCTTGTTGATGTTTTTGTTCTTGTTGTTGCACAAACATGATAAAAAAAAACCCCATGGACAACAGCAGAAAATGTCAAGAAAGAGTCGAAGCCTTTATGCTCTGGCTAAGCTGTAAATTTAATGAAATTTTTTTTCATTAAATATAAGAAACAAATGTGCAAGCTGCATAATAAATTATTAATATATATATTAAATATTAAGTTTAGAATTTTGTGTTATTTATGAATTAATTTCTTGAAATGCAACTTAAAAATAATAATTTGTAATTCCTGCAGATTTGATTTGTCTTGAGCGGAATGTTGACTAATATTAATGCCACATATTAATTACAATTAACGGCAGAATTGTTGTTTAAAAGCCACAAAGCGTTGCGAATTATAGGAAAAATTTGTAATACCTTTTGAGCAAGAGTAATTCCAACCAGAAACAGATTCAAACTTTAGCTGTAAGTCAAAGTTCGATGAAAAGTTGAGTGAGAGAAAAAAACAAGCAAACTTAAATAATGAGAGAGTGAAGAGCGAGAGAGAGGGAGAGAGAGATGAATGTTATGTTACGGAAAGCGAATCTACCGCTGCATTATCTTTTGTTTGCTGCGTTTAAGTTTTAAGCTGAGTTTTTTATTGAGTTTTGAAGCAGCGACAAGTTTGGTGTGTTGGTGCTTCTCACTTTTTTTGTTTTGCAGCAACCGTTGGAAAGTTGTTTAATTGCCGTGCTATGCCAATTAGTGGGCGGACATTTTTTGCGGCAACTCTCAAAATTCAGGTGGCAACAGGTGGCGACTGAGCGCAATGCGCGTGTATCTCTATACGTGTGTTTTCGTCTATGTGTGTGTATGTTGTCTCATTGTGCATTCATTTCATGCACATGTCAAAGGCAAACGGCAGCAAAAATTCATATTGCACTTTTGTGCTTGCATAACAAAAAGCTAACCGAAGCAAACCAAGCAACAAAGAAAGGGGAAGAGATAAAGAGACTCAGACAAACAGACATACATATATAGAGAGAGAAAGAGAGAGAGGGGGCAACTACTGTTTACGATTCAGATTTGATTTTATGCAGAGACGGGGGCAGTTTCGGAAATGCCGCTGCCTGTTTTCATGTCACGTAGCTCATTGCAACAACAGCTGGCAGAAGGCAAATGCTAATGACCAACAGCATTTGCCATCAACTGGCTAAAAGCCGCTTTAAGTGTGTGTTGCATAGTCAACTGATTCGCTAAAGTCTTCCAATTTTAGACTAAGCATCTTATACATCGGTAAATAGATATAGTTATGGGCTTGCATGTTGAATTTAACTTCTTTAAATTAGTTGCAAAATATTTAAAGTACCCTTTTTAGCTCCAAAATACATAAACACAGTAGCTTAATTCAACTTAATAATCAATAAGCTATTCTTATTATCGCAATGGTTCATCCCTATATTTCACAGTATGTGTATATACAATATATAACCATATCTTTTAATTCCCTTAAGTATATCTCTAAGCTCATCGAAATTCACTCCCCATTCAATTTGTTTCACTTTGAGTCTAGCTTCTTAATAAAAATCAAAGTTATTCGCAACTCCCCAGATTGTTTCATCTGTCAACTCGCATTGCAAATGTGATGCGATAAAAAGTGTCACTGATTTCAGATTCCCAATATAAGTGGAGCAACTGCTGCTTGGTCGCACAGCAGCAATCTCAACTCCATCTAAAAGATTTCAACAAATTGCGAAAAGAGGGGAGAAATGATTGCCTTGGGAAAGTGCATTTTATTGGTCAATGCCGAGCAATTTATGCAATGTCTGGCAGTGCTGAGACAGCTGCTAAAAGAGAAATTGACCAAAATGGAATTGCTAAACGGTAATTAAGGGACAACTAACAATTATCGAGCAACGCTTTTTAAACCCAAATCAAGCGTGGCGCAATAATTTCTCAATTACTTTTTACGTTCAGTCTTTATTGATACTAATTGGAAAATTAGGCACAGATGAGTTTGCCGAAAATATGCAAACATTCAA
This sequence comes from Drosophila nr. medialis 2 BK-2023a, assembly GCA_035044325.1. Lineage (NCBI taxonomy): Eukaryota > Metazoa > Arthropoda > Insecta > Diptera > Drosophilidae > Drosophila > Drosophila nr. medialis 2 BK-2023a. The sequence continues at coordinate 3,080,101 of JAWNMH010000394.1, forward strand.
CCACACGGACACTCACTTGGCCAAGACATGAAGCGAGTACATGTTAGCGTGGCCAAAGGCGAGGCCGGACAGCAGCTCATTTTTAGCCGGAAATGAACTAGAAACTGAATGCAATGCAGCTTAGCCAGGCCGACAGGCCAGAAGCGACTTTGCGCCAAATTGAAAAATAGTTGGCCACAGCCAGAAAGCCAGTAAAGAGGAGCAGCAGCTGGCCCCAAACTCTATTGCCAAAATCAAATTAAATTTCCGCTTAAATGCATCGCAACGTCTGCTGTCGACCCCGTTAACAACAAACGATCTGCATTTCAAATTTAACTTTAAGCCGGCAAATGCATTTTTTATACCTTTTTTTTTCGCTGCTGCTCAGTCTTTGCTGCCGTTGCTACCATTTCATGCCCCCAAATGACAAGCGGTAATGAAGAACTCATGTCAATATAAAAACACACACGCGCAAACACATAAGAAAGTGTAAATAAAAGGAGCGAGAACAACACTCAAATAAAAGCAATTTGCTGCCTGTCATACCGACATTTCAATACGCTTTTTAAAAGGAATGCCAAGTAATGGCAGCATATATTTGAAATTCTTTGCTTTTCCAATAAGAAAACTAAATAACATTCTTCAATTCGAGTGATTTTTTAAAAAAGTGTATACCCTTCTGTCTACTATAACGAGGTATAAATAGCTAGCAATATGTGTCTCATAGTCATAATAACTACGCTAAAAGCGAGTGACAACAACTGAAAATGATATAGTGCGAAGTTTTTGCACGCTTGTGTTTTATGCAAATTACCTGCCCCCCCCCCATCCCAACCCTATACAGCTCTCCACAGGACTCTAAGAGAACCTCAGGTCGGTCCGCTGTTTGGACAGGTGAGCATGGAGTGCAGAAAACATACGGCTTTGAAGTGCAGAATAAATAAAATGAATGAGCAGCCGAGTGTTGAAAGTGCATAATGTAGTAAAACGGTACACGACAAGGGGGGGATGGGGAGAGAAGAGGGGGGAAGGAAAGGTGGAATGGGGTATCTTGATGGTGGTAAGAGATAATACTGACTAGTATTAAATGTACGTTAAATCATTGGCAAAGGTAACCAAATGAGACGACAGCTAAAGGTGGGCAGAATGATTTATACAATGATTTAAAACACTTTTCCCATTCCGAAATTACAATTAAATTGTTACAAATATATTAAAGTCTATGACGAACTATGTGGTTTATTTAATTTAAGTTCGCTTTTTGCACTTCTTAAACCTATAAGTTGAAAAACCCGAGAGCACACTATTTAACTTTTTTTTATATTAACATTATATATAGATTTCCATCAATCGTCAAAACACTCTCGGTAAACTGCATTTTTAAGGATTTTAAAGGACATATTGAAAAGTCTAAAATATATTAAACAATTTAAAAATGTCAAACAGCATATACACAATATGCATGCCATTGTTTTTGGGCCATAAATCAATGTCAATCAATCAGCCAGCCCATCAATCTTCGCGAGTCAATCAAAACAGAGCTTACAACAACATAAAAAAAATGTGGACATAGTCAAAGTTGCGCAAGTTTTACGCGTTGCTCGCTGGAGTCTATAAAATTGCCATTAGTTTTCATGAGGAGCGCATTAAAATATTGCAACTGCCTCATTACAGATCTGGCAACTTTGGCACAGACGGTGTTGGGCATGTTGGCAGCGAAACACTTCCGCTTCCGCCTTGCAGCGATTCATAAATCGCATTTATTGGAGCAGTGCAACAAATGCAAAACATCGTTACTAAAATAATCGAAAGTCCATAAACAATGGGCTAGCTTATGCGTGTGTGTGTGTGTGTGTGTGTGTGTGTGTGTGTGCTGTGCAATAAATAAAATTGCACTGTCACTGACCCATACAAACAAAACAGAGGCAACAGGCTGCAGCAAACACTCAAAAAAAGGGGAGTACATGTTTTACATACCTCGGATTTTATATTTAGTAGCCCAATATTATATCTAGTTTACAGGACGGGTTTTAATTCTATCTAATTTTTGTCTGAGTGTAAAGCTGCAGCCACAGGAAGTGATTGATTTAGACTACAGTCCCTCAAATCCCTCGCCGTTGAGCAATTGGCCACAATTTGGGGTTTTTCGTTTTTATTCACAAATCTTTTATTGATGATGTGTGACGAGCAATTGTTGGATTGCCACAGCAGCAGCAGAGTCAGAGACCGGGGCAGGGCCAGGAGCAGTAGCAGCAGTTGCAGCTGCTTCCAATTTGACGTTGAATAATTTTAGTTAGCGTTTGTAACAACTTTTTGCCGGCTCATTGGACGTGGGGTAATTGATATCGCCAGCAGCTATAGTTTAGTCACGTGCCCCAAAACTAACTTTGCCAAACAATTAGTTACAGTTTTAATCCAAAGTTTGTTGCCAAAGTTTTTCTATTTTTTATTTTTTGTATCTGCTTGTTGCTGTTGCTACTGTTGCTTATCGCTCATTCGATGTTGCCTGACATCGACTTTGGCAACATTGAACTTTCGTTGAGCAGCGTACGCGAGGGGCAGCTAAAATGACAGCGAGCCACGCACGTCGTAATGGGGAGCAGGCAAGATGCCAGCTTATCCCCGAAGCAAAGTAGATAACGTATAAAACACATGTAAGGCAGATACAAAAGACACAATTGGATAAATGGCAAAAGACACAACAACAGCAACAAGGGAAAAAACCGAGGAAAAAACAACAACGCAAGAAACAAAGGAAGCGAGGCAAACAGCCGCAGCAGCAGTTTGCCAATATAAAAAAAAAAAATACATTTGCAGTTACAGCAGATAAAGCTGCAAAAGTAAGTTAAACCCAAACAGTGGATTGTCCGGGTATCCATTAAATTAAGCTTTGAATATAAATAATTGATCTAAGCTATAAGCGGCAAGTACACTCGAAAAAAATAGCATGCTCATTTCGACAATTTAAATTTAAAAAAATGCAATTATATGTGTGAAACATTTACTTTAATTTTAAATAGTTTTGAAATCAATAACTATTTATTCAACAACATTGCATTTTATCTAAATATTCACAGAGCTCTTCAATTAAATTACATTGTTGCATTTTCGCCAATTTGATGGTGAAAATTATCCTTCAAAAAGTGTATTATTTTATTAAATCCCAACTTACCTTGAATATAGCATAGAGACCAGAGTTCTTCATGAGAAACATATTTTAAAATTAAAATACAAAATAACCAAAACTTGCAGTCGAGGAATATCCACAGTGACAAATGTCCACTGTTACCAGGCCGTAACGTATTCTATTGTGCAGCATGTTTAGCTACTCACATAAGCCCCCAGCAGACAAACATATATAAATACATATATATAGATTTTATATATATATATATATATACATAAATATTCAATATGTGGACCGGTGCTTTAGTGCTTTGCAATCCGCTTAGCTGAAACTTGAGCACAAATTGCATTCAGGAGTATCAACTGTGTATTACCCTTGCCAGCCCTCCCTCCTCGCTTACCGTCACCACTTATCCCTTTACTTTACAACCCATAGCTACTTTAGTTTACTCTATTTACAGTAACATTTTAAAGGGTATACAAAGCTGTGCAGAACAATAGTTCAATGTGTAATTGAATAGATACTGCCAAAGAGTTGTTCGAAGGCTTATTCAATATTGAGTAAATACTTGATATTGTATCGAGTTTATTGACATACCACTGTACATAGTATTGTTGATTAATACTCTTTTTTTTTACATAAGCATGTCTAAGTAGGCGCAAAATTAACCAGTTGAACCTCAAACTCGGAACACAATAATATTAAATCTGTTAATAGTTTTTTGAAGGAATTCATTAGGCTTGTAAACCTTAAGATACTACTTTATAAATTTAAAAAGGTTACTTAAAGCTTATAGGGTAACTCCTAGTTGTTCACAGGAAATTTATTCAATGCTTTGGCGATTTTCTTATTTTTATTAACTATTTTTCAAACGGCGCGCAGTTTATTGAAAACTACACTCAGTTTAATTGAATAGCTGCGCAAAAGGTTTTAGCCAAGCAGTGGCCCCCATTCCTCCCTTTAGTCCCCGAACCCCATTCGGAAGCTTTCAAAGTCAATTGTATGTTTTTCCGTGAGTTTTGTGAATGTGTGTGTGTGTCTGTGTGTTTGTATGTGTGTTATTAGCAAAGTTTTCCTCAGCGCTAAAGTTGAGCTTATTTTCATTTTTTCACGCCAACGGGCCACATTAAAATTTGAGTAAAGACCGTTAAAGAGTGAGGGAGAAACGGAGAAGAGAGAGAGAGAGAGAGAGAGAGAAAGTCAGAGTGAGCAGCTAAGGCAGGACTATAGCCAAAAGTGCTTTATGCCAAACTTTTTGTTCAGCACTTAGTTTTCAATTATGAAATTTGCATTACGCCGTCCACTTGGCAAGCACAATATTGATATTGATTTTGATTTGCTCATTTTATATATATATATATAGATATATAGATATACAAGTCACATACAATTCTCAATTACTTAATTGCCGACAATGCTAACCAAGCGACTTTATCGTCGAACATTCAACTAAATTAAACAATTGATTGACATGCAATTGCAATTGCATTTGTAACTACTTGCATTCAGTCCGCAATTAAGGAGCTGGCCTAAGCGACTAAGGGACTATGCTCCCCGGAGTGCAGTAAATCCAATTGATAAGTTAAAGTCAACTTTGAGTTTTCATTGCAAAACGAAACGATTTTAGTTCAACTTTGTTTAATGGAAGTATTTTTTGCGTAAATTACTTTTTTGACTATTTAACCGTACTTGTAAAATAGGAATAAAAACTTGATTTAAGCTGCTTGGAATGGTCAGGACCTAATTGATTGGTTAAAACTGATTTTGGCAAAACGAAACGATTTCATTTCAATTAAAGTAATTTTAGTAGTAGAAGTAATTTTATTTTTAAGAACTTTCGTTTTCAACCATTTTTGGAATACTTGACTATAATAAGTACAAAAATAGGCTTACTTAAAATAATATTCCTATAATCTTAAGCTTATTTTGGTACTTTAATGCAGCTTTGCTTGAACTTAATGCAAGATCCATTTCGACAGCTTTATTAGCTTGCAATGCTATTGTGAACAGTTTGCGGCTGAGCTAAGCAAACAAAATGAATTGTTGTTGTTCTAAGGCGAAAATTGCCACTACTCGATTAAAATGCCGCCCACCTGCATTATTCACTGCCGAAGAAAGCTGACGCCTGGCGACGCGCATTATCTGCTTTCCTGCTGTTGATTGCATGAAACGCTAATTGGCTTTGACTTTGTGGTAAGCTCTCCCTTTCGATTTGCCCGGGAATGGGACGCCGTCGATAGGCTTGTTAATCACACATCCACAGGAGGCTCAAACACATCATGTGTTTGCCACAATAGGCACAGTGTTCAAACAAGTCAATAGCGGCAACTGAAGCTGCTGTAGTGATTAGCATTGGCAGTGAAAGTTGCACTTGCAAAAATAAGTGTGTCCTTGGAGCTAACAAAATAAAATTCATATTTGAGAGCTGTATCAAACAATCCCAGTAAATATCTCAATTCCTTATGATTATTATTGGGTGGATTCATGCTTCATGCTGAGGCGACACATTTAGCATTGACGTCCATTGAGGATTCCTCCTCATTGCCAAAAATCAGCTGAGTTTGTTACTGTGTATACCTAGTTTAGTTAGTTGGCTTTTTGGCCTACAATGTTCTCTCAAACGACCATTGAGTATTCTAAGTTGCTCTTCCCCATGGATCAAATCGTTTTTGATTATAGATGAGACATTTGGTTTTTATATAGACCAGGTGCTGGCCCAACCCGATTCCCTCATGGATATTTCATATTTTCAGTAAGCATTTTTAGAAACTTTAGCAACGACTTTTGTAAATCCCGTTTAATATTTTCCCAAGTGTATGCTTTGGTTTTAGGGTTGTTGCCTTTGGGGTCGCTGGAAGTCAATAAATTTTTGAGGATTTGAACTAAATTGATCTAATTAAATATTTACAATTGGCCTGTAGTCAACAATATTTGGACTTCATTAGCCAAATTTGAAGCTGTGACCGCAAATCAACATTTGCAAAGTCACAGCAAGAAACGTAGACTTAGTTATGATAAATGTGAGTGGCAACCAGGGAGCAACAAATCATCGCAAAAAACTAGTCAAAAGTTTAATTTGAATTTCAAGTTTTGCGGCAAAAACTTTGTGACAGTTGCAAGCTGTCTGCGTTGCCTCTCGCTCCCTCACTCGCTCTTTCTCACTCTTTTCGTCTGTATTCTTTTCTTTGGTTTTAGTTCGTTTTGCTCAGCGACAAATGCTCGCCAATTACTTTTTAAAGCCGCGCAACAAATTGATTGCTACTTGGAGCTGAGGAAGGTGCGCTGGCGTGTTAAAATAATTCACATCGATAATGGCGCTTTAATCGCTCAAAAACTTCCGGCAATTTCCCAAAGAGTGTTGAGTGCCAGTCCCGAATTCCTCCCAAAACGTCCACCCCTCTTCAACGCACCCTTGGCAGCTAGCTACTCGAGCCGATTTGTTGATTTGCCTGCAGGCATTTTGAGGCACCCCTATTGCCGTTTACATGGCTGACGAACATGGATAAAATGAATGGCTTGGCTCAACGCCTTGCTGCGCTAATTTTGTAAATGTATCCTCTGAGCACACAAATACTCACACACACCCCCCCCCCACACACACACACACACACACACACCCACACCCACACACACACAAACACATTCACACGCCCTTTTAATTTCGTGTTTTTCTTAACTTTATCCACTGTGTAGCGGTCTACAAATCCGAATGGCTTTGTGCAATCAGCGTTAACTTGTTTTGCCCTATTTCAATTTTTGCTTGCTTCTTCACTTCAACATTGTCCCGCTTGCCAGCGTTTATTTTTCTATTCTGTTTTTTTTTTTTTGTATTTAATTTTTGGTCCTATGTGAGGGAGTTGCATAAGTAAAATCCCAGCCGTCTGCGTGATATGCAAATGTTTATTTAGAGTTTCAGTTAACAGCGAGGAGTGTGCGTAACGCGAGACTTGAGTGCGGCAAACACACAATCACAGCGTATGCGTAATATGTGTTACGTAATACAATACATAACACATCATTAGCGCACACTCATACACATAAATACTTATGCTGAAGCATACACCAAAAATCTTTTTAAGAAATGGTGGTTCAAAATTCATTACAGTTTACGCCTTAGGGGGAGCTGAAGTTGAAGTGCCTTTAATTGGCTCATAATTAACGCAAGACCAGCTGCCAGTAAACGTCAAAACTGTATTTCAAAAGAAAATCTTTTACAGTGCTGACAAACTGACAACTGCTGCAGCTGCCACATTTCAGAGACTAAGCTGCAAATTAATCAGAATCCATTTTTCGAACAAATTTAAATATTCCAATTGATCAAAATGTTAGCAACTAATTTACACTTAAATATAAATTCAATAGATAATACAGCGCGGCAATTAGCTTACAATTATTAAATGAAATGTCATATAAACATTAGCATAATTGTATGCTAACTAATGCGATTGTATGCTAACTGAGCGATAATGCATATACTTATTTACAATTGGCTACTCGCAAGCCCATGCATAACTAATTCACAATGACTCATGCATGCCACATGTAACACATTGCAAATGCGATTGCAATTAAGGAAATATCTGTCAAAATGGGAGTAACACAAACAAAACACGCAGCAAATACAAAAAAGGTAAGTTTGCTCCAGACGGAAGTGAACGGGTCGGAGATATCCTCCTTTTACGTTACAGGGTATAACAAGCATCAAAACATGTCTTCATAACTGCTGGCAGTCATAAATGCTGGCAATACGTGAGTGCAGAGACAGAGCAAAAGCATAAAATCAATTTAGTATTTTTCAAATAAAAGACGCATAAAGTTTTGCATGGCATTCGTTTTGCAATTTAACATTTAACCATTTACCGTTTTGCCGCAAGCCGCATGCCTCATGCCGCATGCTGCTTGTTTATAAAGTAAAAGTATGCTATCAAAATTGTATAGCTCAACAGCAGCCTCGACGGCTTTGAACGCATCAGCGGCAATTGAGCGCACCGAAACAAAACAAAAAACATTGAAAGCTCTGAAAAAAAACGGCAACAACAAAAAGAAATAAATAAAAAACACAAGGGCATTGTATTTTCCAGTTGTCTCAGTTTTTTATATTTTGTTTCTTCTTTGGTTAAGTTGGAAAAAACTTTATGGTAAATAATTCAAATGTTTCGCATACACTTTGAGCTATCTGACTGTTTGTTGGCCTTTGTTGCTGATTACACCTGGCTGCAGTGGTATTTATGAAAGGGTATCTGCACTGTTCAGCATTATTATTTAAATATGACGGTCTGATTAATTTTCAAATCATTTTTAACATAACTTTTCAAAAAACCAACATTCCATTAATTGAATTTGTAAGTTACTCAAATGTAAATAGTTAAAGTCAAGGAATGAAAAGTGTAGGTTTTCATTTAAAATCATTTTTTTCAAAAACATTTTTGTGCTTTAATAGAATTGTAGTTTTGTAGTTTTAACTGTAGTTTTGTTTTGTTTTGAAAAACTAACGAAATTTAAAATGTTGGGGGAGAATGTTAAACGTGGCATGTGATTTCAATGCGTGTGTGTGTGTGTGTGTGTGTTGCACATTAAAAAAATTCATGCAACTTCCGCGTTGAAGTTAGCGGTGGTAAAATGTGAATGTTATAACAAAAGTAAATGCAGTTATTTTCCGGTTGCAACTTTGCTACTATGGTTGACATTTTGTGAAATGTTTGCGGCATGCCGCATGAACTGTGAATGTGAATTTTCTTAAATTTAAGTTTAATGCAATTGTCAAAGGTGGACAATAATCCAAACCTAAGCTGGCAACAATGGAAAACAAGTGTCACATTCCGTAAAAAAAATCGAAGAAAACCACAGATGGAAAATGGCAACGAAGAAAGCAAGGAAAACTTATTGAATGCGACTCTGTGGGTATCGTGTGCATTTGCCGTTATGTGCCAGCGCTTTTGACAGTTTGCTAAATTACGCGACATTAACTTAATAGACTTCCATATGTTTTGGTAGACATTTGGCAGCTGCAGCTGCATGAAAAGCCACAAGGCTAACAAAAATGCCAATAGCAATACAAAATAACAACCAGTTACGTGTTGTGTAAGTTACAATCGACCCAACCATAAAATGCGCACACACATTATATTTTACTATATATAAATGGCACATATAAGTACACGTATGTATCTATTCGAATTGTTGTCGTTATTTCTATTTTATTTTTTTGTCTCTTTTGGGGCCACATTTTATGGAAGAACTTATGTTTATAATATTTTATGAAGCATTCAGCAGCTCTAAGATGTGGGAACAATGTTAAGTAAATAGCTCAATAAACAAATACTTTTTGTTATGGCTGTGGAAAGTTTCAGCTCTTCGCGACGAGCACTTTTTAACTTGAAATTCGATCAAATCATGATTTAAAAGCCCGATGTGAGAAATCAGATCACTTTTGATAAAGCCATGGCACTGGAAAATTGTAATACGTCCACTCAATCACTAAATCGAAGTACCTTTTGCAAAGTTCTGCTTTTGTAATGCTTAGAGCCGTCATTTCTAAAATTCTTTTAATGGTTATGGCAGTTTGAGATCTTTTCTAAAAGCGTTTTAAATTACGCGTTTTAATAAATGCAGTTATCTGCACGGATAAATGCCTGCCATCAATTGTGTGCAAATTATGCCTCAGTACTTTGGCCGCATCGTGCGCACTGAAAAAATGCACGTAGCCGATTCCGTAGTGCTTGATCAGTTGCAAATCCTTGACACGGCCGAAAGTCTCGAAATATATTTGAACCTGACGCTGCCACAACTGCAAAAGGAATACAACACCAAATAAGTAGAAGTTGGGCCAAAATTTACACACATTTACTTGCCTCCTTTGCCACATTGTACAGAAACAATTTCTTTACCACAATGTGATCCTCCGTGTATGCAATGTTACTCTTGAAATAATACTTTTGCTTCGCTGGAATATTTGGGAATTTCGCCATTTGTTGTTGTTGTCAGATGTAAGCATACATTGAATAAAACTTCTTCTTCTTTGCCAAACCGCCAAAACGAGTGCGTCACTTTTTGCCCAACATATTTTTTAACAATTAATTATGAGAATAAAAGTCTGAAAATGCTCGTTCTAATTATAACACATAAATTCTCATATTATGCCTGCTTCAAAGTTTTTTATAGCACTTTCAATCAACACAATTTTCCAAGACTCACTAAACTCAATTCTAGGGCTGCCTGTGAGCCGGAAGGCGTATAAAAAAACTGTCACAAGTACAGGCAGGCAGCCAGGAGATCTTGATGCTCAGATATGCATGTCCCGAGAGTAAAGCAAAAATGAAGAGCGAGAGTAAAGCAGAGAAACAGCGTAAAAAGTTGGAAAGGGTAAAAAAAATAATGGGAAAAATTGCAAGTGCTGCAGAAATTAGTAAGGATGGGACGGTTATTCTGCAATGACTGCGTCGCTGCTTTTGCTGCGTTAAGCAATAAGGCAGAACATACACGCAGAACACACACGCAGAACACACACGCAGTACACACACGCAGACCACACACACACAGGAACACACACATCTGCCCAGTTGCAATTTTGCTGCCGGGAAAAACTCACATTAATATTTAATATTGCCATACAGCAGAGCATTAAATGAGCTTGAAATGGGCAAGTTTCTGATTTTTTCTTATCAAGTAGTAAGGACAATCTGAAGGTTGACTATACTACCTTACTTTTTCAGTGACAAGTTGGGTTAAATTTCAGTTGAGTATTTAAATTTGTTATATTTTATATACATTTTAAGAAAAAATAAGTAAAAACAAATATGACCTTAGTTAAATCCAACTGAATTTGAAATAAAAAAACTTATCGTACCTTACCTTTTCATTAAAAACAAACTCCAAAATCAGCGAATTGCTAATTAAATAGAAATTGAGTTAAACTAACTACGAGTGCAATGTAGATACTTGCAATTTGCTCATGCAGCAAAAGTCCAGCTGGGTGCATCCGTATATCACTCAGTGTTATGCTTATCAGCACAGTTGCTGCCTTGGTGCATTGTTGTTGCTGCTTCCGTTCTCCTTGCAGCACCGTTGCCACAGACACTTGAAACTGCTAACAATGCACGATGGCGTCAACATTTCGCATTGTTGTTGTTGTTGTTGTTCCCTTGTCAGTTGTTGCTGTTGTTGTTGTTGCTGTTGCTGCTGCTGTTGCTGCTGTTGTTAGTTTCCATCCATAAATTCTTGCATTAATGGCAATGTGCTGGCTGTTAGAAGGAAGGCGTGGCTGCATTTGATGCTTCCTCTTTCATGTAAATGTCACCAAGGCAAACTTGCAATGATTGCACCACAATCCCCAAGTCTAGCACATCACAACCCTCGCCAACCTCACCAACCTCACCACCTGCACCTTCTTCTGCTGCAAGCACAAAATCCCTTTTATCAGCTCTGCTGCGCGTTTTGATTGCGGTTGCAATTGCAAAAAAGAAAGTAAATTTGTAAACATATTTTTTACAAAACATACACATATATATATACTATATATTTACTACAACGTGCACTTCTCTCAACAGTTCTTTCTTCACTTGATTTCATTTTATTTTTTACATTTCAACACACATTTTTTTAATGCGCTGCGCAAAATCCAATTTATGTGTCGGGGCGATGAGGATGAGTTTATTTTAAGTAGTTTTGCAGGGAACTCCCTCAAGCATTTTGTGCGTACATGCTGATAAGTAAATAGGGTTGGGAGTGTGCTACAGGGGGTAGCATTAAAATTCAATACACAGTCAAACATAAATTCGATAAGTTTGAATTCAGGCAACAGACCGAGAGAGCAACATGTTTTATTTGCTAGCTAGCGACGTGCGTATACGCAAAAAAATAAAAAATATAATGGTGTGAATGTGTATGTGTGTGTGTGTGTGTGTGTGTGTGTGTGTGTATTTATGTGCAGTGAGCGCATAAATTCAATAGGGAAAACATGCGACTGCCGTTGTCAGGCCCCCAATAAGCCCCCATTTTTGGTCTACTCTACACCCAGACCAAATAATAAAATAAGACTTTATTGACACAAACATAAAACTCCCAAATGGACGTCACTTGCTATCTCTATGTGTCTCTTTCTAACTTGCTGCCTCTTTCTTCCCCAACTGTCTCTTTGTATGCTTTTCAAATTCTTCACCGTTGTATGGATGGACAAATTTATGCATGTGCAAATATTGTTGGCATGCTGATAAAACATATTGACAACATTTGCCGAATTGAACTTCAAACAAATTTCTCTGTGTGTGTTTGTGTGTGTGTGTGTGTTACACATCGCTACCTTTTATATATATTTTCCAATTGACAACATACAGAAAAGGAAATCCTGAAGATGGTCAAAAGTTTTGGCAAGAACTCACAAGTGGCAATCACTTCAGCAAATTTTTGAAGCCTGTAAGTAGATGTTCAGACAGTGGCATCTGTTTATTTTTGGGCGTGCATAGAATACCCAAATTGGGTAAGTTCAAATATTATCTAATCTGTAACTAGAGTCGAATATTGAGCGCATGAATTAGCAAGAACTGTTTACCAGTAAAATTGTATAGTCTTGGCAACTGATGGTATTATTATTGAGGATTCCAATTGTTTTTCCTAATATTGAGAACTTAGTCAATTAAGACATTTAAGATTATAGATACTTAAATTAAAAGAGGCCATAAGGAAATCAAGTTTAGCTAACACTTTTGATTTGAGTTTAATAGCCTAGAGCTGTTGATCGCTTGTACCACATTTTCACATTTCCAGGCATGGTTTGCCGCAAATTTAGCTTAAGTCTGAACGTCAATTAAGTCTTTTGGTAAGAACTAAACGAAACTCATTCGTAGTCTGGTTTATTTAAACAGTTAAGCTCTTCATATCTGTACTAATAAAAGAACATGTTCAACTTTTTATGCGGCAACTTTTAATAGTTAAGCCCATTTTCTGTATACCCTACAAAACATATAAGGAGCTAAATGGGTTGGTATGCACTTGGTCATATCAAACAGATGGAGGTAGAGACGATTTATTTGCCAGCTATAATGAAATCAATAAAATGAAATGTAGTTTTATATATAATTTCCTTTAAATTCAAGAAGTTTCATATAAGAACCTTAATCAAAACTGAGTACTTTGTTCAATCTTAACCTGTTTTTTACATTTTCATTTCTTAACCAGGTGTTGACCTCTTAAATAATTCTTCAGCTAAATTTGGAAACTCGATTTTCGTTCAAAATTCATTTGAAAAGTTGAGGGTATAATCTTGTAGAGCAATCTAGAGTGCATCCTTACATCTCTTTTCATGTTGCTGCTGCTTTTTGGCTCATTTAACGAAACAATTAAAAAGGCTTATGCACTAAACTGGCAAAAACAGTTAAGCGACAGTTATGTGTGTGTGTGAGTGTGTGTGTATGTGTGCAGCAGATTAAAATGCCAGGCAAAATGCTAAGAAAAACGGACAAACATTTGCATTTGCCGCCCAATAGAACTTTAATTGCTTTTTAGCCCAAAGAATTTGGCCGAGAATTGCAGCCCATGGTATTCGTTGCGGCCAAGTATAAAAATGGCTTATTCATGAAATTTCCTGCAAATAAATTCTGCATTTGAACACATTGCTAAATCTAAGAAATTGAGCATTTCTCTTAGAAACTAAATGCTTCTAACTTTTCAAATGCAGTTTAAAATTTTGGCTTATAAGCTTTCGATTACTAAAAAAAACATTCTGAAAATAATATTATGGTTTTCTAGTCTAGGAGTGATGCCTTGGTTGGATCCTCACAGGTCTTGTATTTTATTTGATTACCGAAATTTATGTTATTCCTGAATCGCAATCTCCATCTACAACGATGTGGCAGCTTAAGCTCTTGCATTATAATTCCAGATTTATATTTACACAAGACAAAAACGTAGCCTAATGCAAAAAGTGTATGTTGTTTTATGGAAATGTGTGTAATAATAATAATAATAATAACAAAGAAAAGTAATATGTTTAGTTTGTTGCAAAGTTCTATTATGCTAATACCTTAAAGTGGCAATGAGCACAGACAAAAAAACAGGCACGCAGACAACTATTGACAAGCAAGTTAAGCGAATGGGAGCGAGCTCATATGCACAAGTTTATTTGCCGTAAACAAGGGGAGGGAAGGAGCGTGAGGTGGTGGTGGAGCCAGAGGCAGGAGCTGCAACATTGCTAGACTTATGGCTAAAAGTTGCAGGAGCGCAACGTTATTGGCCCGATAAGGCGCACAGGCACGAACTGGGCAGGCACAGGAAGTGTGCAGACAGCCAGACGGCAGACAGGCAGCCAGACTGCTGCCAAAAGCCGTGAAACGTGCGAAATTCTTAGGCAAATTTCCACAGTTCTTGACATGTGCGACATTAGATTGAACACCAGCATCATCCGTAAATATGCATAGATGTATGGCTTGCATATGTATATATATATATATATATATATATATATATATATATATGTGGGTAGCTTTCATTATACTTAGGCGCAACTAATAAAAGCCGTATGGCAACCGCACAAAACTGCCTGGCCAGACCTGGCTGTACGTTGATAGTTGTCCTTTTCAGCTTTGGCATTTTCTCAATGCGGGGAACATTGAACAACCGCCACTCCATCCCACCTACCCCACCTCATCCCAACAGCTGATTTCCATGGGTTGTACTCCGTACTCTGGTGCTCCGTATTTTGTGTGTCTGTGAAAATATTTTCAAAGTCTTAACCTCACTGGCTGAGCAGTCATAAATCAAATGCCAGTGCGCTACCTTTTGTTGCTTGAGTGCTCCAAGTCTGTACACACACACACACACACAAACACATATACAGACACACACATCCACTCACATTCAAGCACACACAAAACACACATACACACACTGTTGTCGTCATCGTGTAGCTTAAATTTTATTTATGGCTTAAACTGTTCCTCTAGCTTGTGTGTATCGCGTGTGTGTGCGGGTGTGTGTGCATGCCAATGTGTGTGTGTGTGTGTACAGAACATGCGAAAATGTTAACACACGCGTGCAAGAAAAATCGACTTAAAATGCGGCTAGTAGAAGTATGCTAGACACCCGATCACCCTGGTATTTATGATATGATTATGATTTTTATGATCCGATTTTTACTTTTAACTAAAAAAAATATAATTAGTAAAAATTAATATTTTATTCTACGTTTTGTTAATTAAATCAAGTGGTAACAACTGGAACTGATATTATAATAAAGACTAATATTACAGCGATACAGCAGAATAGTTGTTCACACTTGTTTCTTGACGCTTGTGACTTGTACCGGTACGCATCGGAATACCGAAACCCTTATACTTAAAGTACCAGAACCGGAACCGGAAATTCTTGTTGACAGCATGTGTAAAACTGATCTTATTTAATAAAATAACCTTAGTGCTGAACTACAAAAGCAGCAACACCTAGAATCACACATTTCAAACAGGGTATTTAACTCGTAGCATGCCACATAGGCGGCACATTGGAAGTGAATAAAGTTTTGTGTCTATCAACATGCTGCACATCGAATACAGCTATGCGGATGTTTGCTGTATTTTTTTATGCCATGTACCGTAAAAAATGAGGAATGACGAAAATGTGAAACAACTTGCAGCAAATAGTTGGGCGAAAAATTGAAAAATAATTATAAGGAACAAGGTGCACAACAGAAAACTGAGCAATAAAATGCAGTTTGCATTACGGACAATTTGAAAAGGTTCAAACGGATTCCAAATTGTTTTAGATAGTAAAATTGACTTACTTTTTTGATAGCAGGGCATTTCCATTTTGATCAAGAATTTGCTTTGTTTTGATTTTATATTTTTGTTTTCTTGAATTCTTATGCATTTTGTTATTGGCAACATGCTTTGCCAAAGTGAAGAAAAACGTGGGTAATAAATAAGAGAAAAATACAAAACAAAAGAGGAAAAGAATTGTATAAATTTATTGCCAGGCACAATTGTTGCGTTGCGAACACGGGTCGGATGAGCGACGTTGTCGACAACTGACTGCGCAGCTGATTGAAGCTGACATTTAGCCATAGAATTTATAGGATTCCAGGGGAGGGGACGCATGGTGAGCGGGGAGCGGGGAGCGTTGAAGAGCATAGGTTGACTAAAAGTGGCCATAAGCTGAAAACGTTTAGTTATTGCTCATGGCAAATGGCTTGATTCAACTGACTGTCAGTCTATTCATAATATTGTGGCATTCACATTTTGCGGTGTGTTACACTGAGAGAAAGCAATCAAAGAGTTTTGATAGCGTAGTATTACAAGGGTTAAGCAAGGATTAGATTGTAGTTGATTTAAGCACATCTATTTTCAAAACATACTTATTTTTTGCCTCTAAGGATTTAGTGGACTTTTATACTTTAATAAATATCTTTTAGGATTACAAAAATTGTAATTTGTACTTTTGTGTACAGTGTAGATGAGTGTTTCTGATGTATGTGTTTGTGGGTCAGTGATTTGTGCATATTTTGTGGATTTCAGTTGCTGACGCCGTGCACCGAAAATTGTGCACATATATGTGTCACGTTTCAGTGACTAGCCGTGCGGCTTTAACACAATTAGCCACAACAAATGGCCTTCCTGGCGAAGCAGCAACATCATCATCATCATCATTCTCATTATTAACAACACGTGGAACATGCGTGGGAGAATCTGGTTACACGCCTCGTTTTCATCTGTTTGGACGCCGACCTGCCTACAAGCCAGCAGCCCACTGTGTGGTATCCTTTCCCTCTTTGTGTTCATCTACCTCCCTTCCTCCCTCTCATTCTTTCTCTCTCTCTCTGTTTGCCGCATTGTGGCACAATGAACTGACAAGTGTAATTATGTTGCTGTGTTGCGAGTGCGAGAGTACCAGAGTACGAGAGTGAGGCTGCCCGTACTACATAACCGCTGATTGCAAGTTTATATCCGCGCTCAGTTCATGTTGAGCAGCCCAACAGCCACTTGCCCCAATCCACAAATCTCTACCCCTCGCCCCTTCTCCCTCCTCTATCGGCGGCTACATGCTATATGCTGGTTAAGCATACTTAAATGCGTACGGATTCATATCCTGTACTCAGTTTAGGGGTTAACAGTGTTCAGAGAATTGATTACTACTGCAAGGATCTGTTGATAAAATTGATAAGATATTATTTGATGTCAGTTTTGTGCTCTGTGAATTTTTTATAATTTAGCTGAAACTCAATTTCCTATTAAACGCAAGTAAGATTTGCTTCGAATTTTGCTTTAAATTATCATTTTATATTGGCCAAATATTATGCATAAAAAGAACATCCGTCTCAGATCCTGACCACAGGGTATATGACGAGTGTAGAAACTTTATGTACATGTATGTATATATTGGAGTATAGTATAGCATACTTGTACTATAGTAAACGAGTATCCACTAATTGGCTGCGTATGTGAGCCGCACTGAATCTATCTGTATTTGTATGTGTATACATGTATATCTGTATCTTCCACCCACTTTTTTTTATATGCAGCTCTGGCTGATTCGGCTGGCAGTTAACATTAGGGAAAGTTTTTCGGCTGTGTTTATGCGGTGATTAGTTGCGAATTTTTATGTGCCAAGGATGGGCTTGAATGGTAGTTGGTTTACAACCAGTTGGCTAGCACGCCCCATCTCCCGCTCGCACAAAAAAAGAAGAAGAAGAAAAGCATCATATGAGCAACGTCAAGTGGGATGACAGCTGTGTGAGGTAGGTTGAGGCGTAGGAGGAATAAGGGAAAGCTATGCTAATTAGAAAGGAGGGCCAAGTGTAAAATTGCGGTAAAATATTTGGTGACTTAAACTGCAATTAGTTAAGGTAGAAATATCGGAAGAGAGATTGAGAGAAATAGAGAGACAACGAGATATAGGTTAGGTGTATGTAATTAAATATGTTGAGTCAATAAGTATTCTTCACTAAAAAAAAAAGAAAAAGTTAATTGAATTTAATTAAAATTTGCCTCCATAACGGAATTAATGTAATTATTATTTCAAGATGAATCATAAATAATAATAATAAAATCGCAGTTAGCTGTATGGATCAATCATATTAGCAAATAAACATAAAAATATAAATTGATTATAGTTAAACAAAATATGTAAGCTGAGATTGATTAAAGTAATCTTATGACATCAATATTTGAGATGCACACAATGGCTCTGGAATATTTTGCAAGATACAATTCAAATGGAAAATAGTCTCAACAATTCAACTTTGATTGCTCTTAACTTTGTTTACGAGTCTGCATAAAATTTAATTAAGTCTCCCAAACAAAACTTGAGATTTGAATAAAAGAAAATGAATTCAGAAACTAACAACCATTTGACCCAAATTTTTATTATTATTTCTTGTTTTGGTCGAGTAAACAATCAAATGTGCTGGGGCAGTTCTCCAATTGTGCTTTGCGTGCGATATGTGGCCAAGAAAAGTGCCATAAATAAATGCAGCAAAAACTGCGCAAATTAAAATGAGAGAGAAACTAAAACTAATTTACTGGTCAACATCTTTTTTGAGGCAATACATTTTCATCACAATTCATAATTTATCCAACCGCAAGACACAGCACTGGCGAAAAAGGGGGCAAACAGGACCGGCAAGGACTCGCACACAGATGGCACAGTATGGTATATAAAGAAGGATAACAGACGGAGGGGGGAGGTGGGAGGCAGTCAGACAAAGAGGCACTTTAAGTGAAACTAAACAGCGACGCAAGTGACGTTGTCGGATTGCGGTTTGCTGCACAAGTTGAGCAGCCAGCAGTGAGAAGCGAGCAGAGAGAAGCGAGCAGCGAGAAGCGAGAAGCAAGCAGTGAGCATTAGCAGAACGGAACGATGCGGGTTGTGCTTTTTATACTTTAATTACGATAATAGAAGAGCATATTAAGTTTTTATTTCAAGCAAATTAAATTGTATTCTCATTTTGCCATTTTGCGGCAACTATGTAAGCAAGTATAAATAAATAAGATACTTTTGGGATCTTAACTATTTATACTCAATATTTTACATTATTAAGAAAACTTGATGCATCTATTTTTGGCTGTGCTTATTTAAGCACTTAACATTTATTTACTGTATGCGACACAGCTTAAATAACAATATAGCTATATTAACAGGGTCTTTAAACTGAACTGCGTGTAATTATATGATCATAATGCCAATATAACATTTCTGACTAATGAATTTTTTGATTTATTATTCAGATTTGAACTTTGGGTTAATTTTCTAAATTAAAGGGAAAACTCGGTTCAAATGAACGGCTCGTGTCAGAGCATCAAGCCGTCTGTGACTTTTGAGTGCAATGTGCTCTCTTGTTTAGAATTGGCCAAGTGTCCTGGGTGTTCTTGTGTCCTCCGACAGTCAGTTGGCGTGCCTGTTAGCTGGCTGGCTGGCTGAATGTCCTGGCTTGCCTGGTTGATAGCCATGTTGTCGGCTTGGGCTCTATACAAATTAAAATTAATGATGCACTCACAACAAGCAACGCGATAGACATACAGGTGGAAGACCTGTGATGGGGAACAGGAGTGGAGCAGTGGAGGGGAGGTAGGAATCACATAAAAACTACTTTACATGCGGGTAAAACTTATAACGACACTAGGCTAAGCTCTCGCACCTGGGCAGGACAAGGGCAGGACAGAACGAGCACATTTACCCACATTGCCAGACAGCCACCTAATTTAATGCTAAAGCGGCATCAACAGCACCTCTTACAGTCCACCTCACCGCCCATTCCTCCATCTCTCAGCTGCTTTGTGGTCCTGGTGTTGGGTTTTTTTATTTCTGTGTTTGAAATAATGTTGCATACGTTAAGGCGCCGCTTGCTAAATGTTTCACACATTCACATTGCACACAAACACAGACAGTACGAGTCGCAAAAGGATTCCACAAAGATACTCAACCCGCTGTCTGAGTGGCTAAAATATGTTTATGTAGGTCGACTGCGGGGAAACCACTTCAATTTATTTTTTGACCAACATATGGCAAACCAAGCAAAGAGGGTGTTGTGGGAGGCAATGTGAGGAGCCAAGCCGAGGCCACTTTTTGTTGCCAGCCTGCCTGCTTGGGCAGAAGGCACCGCAGAGGCTGCCGTGTGTCTGCTTTGGTTAGTTAGCTGGCGCCCGTGTTGCTACAACAACAACAAAGACACACATGCTGAGTAAATAAAAAAATATAAAAAAAATAAAAGAGTTTGATAAGCTAACTGTTACCCTATATTTCAAAGTAAGAAATATTTGAAAAACTCCACTGCCGAATGAACCCTACCCTGAAAACGAGTCCCAACGGGATACGAAAAATTTGGTGTAACAAAATATAGAAAAAATTTAAACACATATACATATGTATGTTTTGTTATAAGAAGAGAAGAAAAAAACTGTTAGCAAGAGACAATGTTTTAGGGTAAATTATAAATTTGGTTAAACATTTTAGTTAAATCAGAAATTAGATTATTGCTTAATTAGTTTGTTTTTAATTATTGCAGGTTGTTCATTATGTGCATTCATAAAAGGCATTTCAGAATGTAAGAATTCTTATATTTTTGATATTTATAGATTTGATTGTTATAAAAATCAGCAGCTTGTTGTAAACGTGTTACTTGTAAATTTCTTCTACATTTTCAATTGAAATTGAAATGAATTTTAATAGAATGGAATATATGTTTCTTATAGTTTGCCAGTTTCTAATTTTAAGCTACTATGGCTCAGCAATCAACATACCCCGCTGGCTCAGCTATGTAGCACAGGGTATTGAAACACACAACAGCAACATTGTTTCCGCTGTGCTGTTGTTTGGCTTTGTTTTGTTTAGTTTCAGTTTCCGTTTCAGACTCGCTTTGCCTTCCTTTTTTTATTTATCAGCGCTTGGTTAAGTGTACGTGTTGTATGTGTACGTGTGAGTGTATTGTGTGTATTAGTGTATGTGTGTGTGTCTCTGGCAAACGCTTTATTGTTATTTCACTTTTCATTATTGTTTTTGAAAAAGGCATTTTCTTTTCATCAGCATTTCAATTAGGTTCGATGCGGCATGCACCATTTACTCGCCTCTCTAATGGGGCAGCAAAGCAGGCGTCGAATGTGCCGGCGTGTGGGCGTGTCAGACCTCAGAAACCTTTTACACGCGCCGCTGCCTCAGCATCGCTTTGCAGCTTCAAGTACTTTACTGCCGGCAGCGACAAAGTAAATTAATCCATTAAGAGGAAAAACGGCTTCAGCCGTCAGCTGCCCCATCCCCTCCCGCCCCGCTCTATGTACTTCATATTCTTCTTCTTGTCGACCCGGCTAACTGCTTTGGCTTTAGTTTGTTTGTATACTCTGTACCAATTAGGAGTGGGTGACAAAGGCTTTGAATAATGTTGTTTTAAAATACAGTGTTACATGCAGAGGGAAGCATCTTCGAAAAACAAAAATGTATATACATATGCATATATATATATATATATATATATATATACACATCTGTCTGTTCTTATAAACGAAAGACTTACAATTTAGAACTTTGATAAGCATGAGTCACGAATTTGACTCCATATTTGTAATGAACTTAAAGTAAGAAACACTATTCTATTTGAACAAATTCATTGGGATCGTATTGCGACTTGCATAACCTTGTCGATACTCAACCGATATTTAAAAGCAATACTGCAATACTACTACAGTCAAGTTTAGAAGCACTGAAAATCGCCTTTTACTACTTCATTAATCATATAAAAACTCAACCGATTGTATCACACGTTTCTAGCTATATTTTGACCGTTAAATAAACACTATATTTCAAGAGTAAAGTGCACAGAGTATCTGCAAGTTTAGCATACTCAACGGGGTTACTTTTCCCAAGTTTTTCTTAGTGGCATTGATGTGAGTTGGCTTTGGCTTCGCTCTGTGAGCAGCGGCAGCTGCAGTTGAAGGGATTTTCGGGGGTGGCAGGGCAGGTTCTTCCAACTTTAAGGGCTTACACTTCAATTAAGTTTGCATCTGCGTCGCTTGACCATTCTACTGGGGAATGCTAGGGTGTCTTGGCCATTTGCCCAGGTCAGGTCAGCTCGCTGGCCGATGCAATTTGGCAGCAATTATTGCAGTTGGGAGTCGAGTCAGCAGTCAAGTCAAGTGTCGCTGCGAGTGACTGCAGATGGGTGGGGAAGGGTTAAAGCAGGCTCACTTGTCCATATAAATAAATTGAGGTTAATGACAACAGCAAAAGCAACAACAACCAGAACTCGAACAAAGATGGCCTTGGGGTCATGTTCATTAATGCCACCAGTTTTCCATAAATAAAGTATACATAGTATATACATACATATGTATATCCATAGCCGTAAGTGTATTAACATGCACAAGTAGAAGTATATTTATACATTGATATGGCAAGTGCATGTGGAGCACTTAATAACCATGTCGCTTGGCGGCGAACAATTTGAGGCTAATTTCGTTTTCCCAGTGAAATATGCCGTCGACTTGCATATTAAATATGACGCCTCTGGCTAATGGCTACAGTGGAGCAAAAATATGATTTATTGAGTCACAAATATGCCAAAGTATTTGCGAAAAATATGTATAAATATATCAAAATATTTGAGATTGTTCATTATGTTACATATGTATATGAGACAATATGAAAAAAATGTTTGCTAGGCACTTTTTTCTGCACTTTTGAAATACTTAAATGTAGCAGAATTTTATGCTTAGTAAGTAGTTTTAAGTTATGTTTGACAACAATCATTGTGGAATGTTTTTTAATACATTTATGAATTCCAATAAGTTAAATTACTATAAGCAAGCATTATTCTGCTCACATTTTAGGTAGAAAGTAATTCAAATAAGATGCGCTTCATTATATTCATTTCTATTCCGTGTATTCCCTGAGCGGAAGCAGTCGCTTTGCAGCATATTGAATGTGGGGCCCATTGTGAGCCGTTAGAAACGTATTATATATGCATAAATAATACAAGATATAAATATGAGCCAAGAGCTGAGACTGTGAGCCTGTTGACAGCTCAGTTTTAGAGTATTTTTCTTCAATTTTTCCTTGTTGTTGTTGTTATTGTTTTTTTTTTTTTTGTTTTTGGAGTCAAGCACAAAGCAAATTTCTCGTAGTCTGAGTGCGGCTTTACAAGCACGTGTTTGTGTGTTTGTGTGTTTGTGTGTGTGTGTGAGTGTGTGCCATAGCACATTATGCAAATTATTTGCACGAGCTTTCAATTTTGGTAAAACGCTTTGGGGCATTATTAGGCCACAAAGGCGAAAGTTGGGTATATCAAGAAATATGATTAAAATGACATTTGATGGCGGCTCCTAAGTAAAACTTGAACCCGGCCCAGCTCGATTTAAGCAGAAGCGAATTAAGTTACAAGCAACGACTTACATATAGTGATGGGGAGACAGAGAGCGAGAGAGAGAGAGAGAGAAAAGGAGCATGAGTAAGCATAATATAGTGAGACAGTGCAGCAAGTTGAGTGTAATCTAAAAGCAAATATGCTTGTCCTCAGCTCTTTTATGGCTTGTAAACTGATATTGGAAGTAAGCCCCCCAAAAAACCCACAACTATCACATGTGTGTAAATAACAACAATAACAACAACAACAACAGCAACTGAAGTTATAGCCTGGTTTTGTTTGGCCTGCAGTTTTAAGTAAACACAAGAGCATAAATTCCACAGGCAACAACTTATTCACTTTTGTTTTGATAGTCCACAAATGCTCCCAAAAATAAACTGGCCAACGGATGTGCTTATCTTCTCTCTCCATATACATATATATCTCTCTCTCTCTCTCTCTCTCTCTCTCTGTCTCTCTATTTCTTTCGTGTACGTCCCTTTGGTCCTTGTCTCAGACCAAATGAGCACTGACAGCCAACGAAGAAATTTCTTTCTATTTCTGCTGCTGCGGGTTTTGCTGCAAGTTTAGATAAATTTGCCAACACCACAAAAATAACAAAACTGTGCGGTTAGCCTCCAGGATTTAGCCAGTTGCCTTAACTGTGTTGGCCATTTGTAAATAATTATAAGCCAAACTGCCAAGCCACAAGTTTTGAGGTTACTTTAAACAGCTAGCTGCTGCTGTTTGTTTTAATATGCCTTTGCAGAGGCTATTGTAATTTGGTGGTGAAGTTTGTAACGCAATGATGCATCCTCGAGCATATAGAGTATACATATATATTCTTGATCAACATCAGCCGAGTTGATATAGTCATGTGCAGCCATCCGTCTGTCAGTCTGTCCCTATGCGACCGCTTTCCTCACTTTAAAAAGTATCTTGGAATATATTTGTCTTGTTATAGCAGATTGTACATAAGTCGGATACGATCAGATCGGATGACTATATCATATTGATCTAAATCGATCGGCTTTTTTCCCTTTTAAACTTATAGAAAACCTAGATGTTGGCAGGTTGACTTTGGTCTGCTAGAATATTTAACCATCGGAGTGTGTTTGATAGGTGCATCTTGCTTTTTGTGTCTCATTATATTCAAATAGTTTTCAAAAACTTTTACACAAACATTGTTCGGGCTGTCTTACTGCCAAAAGTATTTAATTAATTTACACTTACACCCAGCTGTAACCAGTGATTACTAATCACACCTGCCTGTCTAAGTTGTATTTATGTGAAATGTGAAATGAATTCACAAAAGACTTCAGCTGCAGAAAATACTCAGTAATAAATTGCAGAAAAAAATAAATATTTTTCTTGCAATTTACAACTACAATTTAAATAACTTCTTATCCATGCTCAAGATAGACCATCAAGACGCTTAACCAGCTGAAATTACTGTCTCATTCAAATTGGTTAAGCTCGTTGAAAGCGTCAATCTTAAGATGTGGTTAAATTCAATTTCACTGGTATTAATAATAACCATAATGAAGAAACTCTACGCCTTTAAATTAAACTAAATGAACGATTAACAAACGAACCATTTGCCACAAGGTCTTAAGAGCGCTTTGCCAGTATGCCTCATGTGCTAATTGAGCATGCAAAAGCAGCAGCAGCAGCAACAACAACAACGATTGCTACAACAATGATGCGTGCCGTAAACGAGCAAATTACGTAATAGCGATAACCATAACCATGTAAGCGATGCTCACGTGTCACGTTACGTACAGCCTTACAGCGTGGGGATTTAATATGATGCATACTACATGTAACGCAATTACACCCGCCTATCCCTCCCCCCGAAATGCGACCATTCCGTATAGGGACATCGCTTTCAACTTGAATGTGGCACAAAAATTAATATGCCCGGCATATGCCAAGCCCATTTTAATGGGCAGCAGCAACAACAGCAGGTGCCAAACAATAGAAAAGACAGGCGCCAGTTGCTCTTCTAATGTTCGACTACTCATCCCCAATCCCCCCTGCATCCCTCCTATACTCCTCCTGCTCATTTTCATCTCTGCTATTCAAGTTGAACACTGTTGGCTAACGGAACATTTCAAATTGGCACAATCAACTGAAAATTGCCCATTTAAAAATGCCGTTTAGTCAGTTTCTTAAAAATCTCAGTTTATATGTAGTTCAAATGGCCGTATGTAGTTAACTTTTATTATTTTTTATAACTATAACCGTTAACCGAAATTAATAGTTTGCAGCTCAGAACCAGAACTGAGACTGAATTTTATAAATATATACAGATCAATATCAGAAAACCCCTCATCAAACTGCAAAATTGTTGCCATCTGTTTTTGCCTTAAATTCAAATATCATAAATAAATCACTTCTAAGTTAAGTTTCGATTAGTTTGCAAATGCCAATTTTGTGCATTGCTAATTTATTTGAAACTCTCCACATTGAAATACAACATCCTTTTTCTATGGCCATGCATAATTCATTGCTTTAATGTGAAAACATGATTTAAGTTCGATTTCAAAGCAGCTTCCGAAAAGTATGCCTCCTTGAATGTTTTTTGGCGAAAATTGATTGCCAGGGGGTGCGAAAACTCGCTTATCTGCTGAAGCTGCTTCTGTGGCTGCTGCTAGTGCTGCTGCTTCTGCTGCTTCTGTCGACTCTAAGCAATGAAACTTATCTGTTGCTGCTACTGCTGCTGTCAAGACTTTGGTCTGCTAGCTAAGTGTGACTGTTGCCACGCATATTGCACATACGCCACGTTTGTCGACCGATTCATTTCCTGCTATCGAATTTCCGAATTTCCCTCGACAGCTTCAAAAGGCACATCCTCAATCCTCAACCTTACGCTGATTGCACAAAGCCCCTGGCAATTTCCACAAGAAACAAATTAATGTTGTAAAAGAAAAAAATACAAATAAAAAAAAAACTGAAGGAAATTCGAAAAAGAAAAAGAAAAATAAAACCAAATCCAAGGCAATACTTCACATTCTTAAGCTCAAATCCAGGCTGCTGGGTCCTTAAAACTCCTGATTATGTGCCGATAACTTGCTTGTGGTTTTGCATGCCTCACGATAAATGAACAACAGCAACAACAACCACATCGACAACTTTTGTTCATGTACGCTTGTGTTTTATTTCAAAAATTTGTATTTTCTCTACTTTTTTTTTTGTTTTTGTTGGACCTTTTAAATTGCCGGATATTTATTTGAGCTTTAAATAACAAATCATTATCGATGCGCATTATAAATTTTGCTTGAAAGCAACACACAGCCGCTGGCCATTAAACTGGAGTCCTAACCGGGGACGACAAGGCAATTTCCTAATGACAAGGACACTTGTAAAATCACATTGAATAATATTGCATTTTGGAGAGCAGATTAATTTCCGGCATTTAGACTTAATTCCCAAGTTGGCAAAATGTTCCAACAGCGGATGGGACAAATGCCAGCAGTAACCAAATGTGCCAAACCAATGGAAATGTGGAGATGACAAGCGAAGGGGTTAAGGCGAAAGTGAAACGGATAGCGATGTCTATGTTCCCCAGCAATCGATGCAATCGGCTAAGGACCAATTCACCAACATGTCAACGACCAGGCACAAGGACAACGGACAAGGAATAGAATACCAGCAGCAATAGCAGAAGCAGCAGTAGGCAAAAGGCTCAACTGTGAGAGAGAGGTTTAGATTTGCGCACATTACCACTCAATCTTCATATATGGGATATGCAGGATTTATCCACTCTATTGCTATGTGTGTGCGTGTGTGTGTGTGAGTCTCGGTGGTGTCTGTGGTTGGGACGGAGATATGGCCAAGCCTTTTGGCCTCAACATGCACATAATGTCCACATGGCCGCAAAGATTTATTTACAATTGTGTTGAGACATAATTCCTTTTGATCGATTGCGGGCTACACAACTCCAACTGCAGCCAGTCACAGTAGCGGGTGTGCCTACACTCAGAAAAATATAAGAGGTAATAAAATCGAATCAAATTTCATTTACGTTTTCTGTAAGAGAAATATGTCGAATTTCGGCTCTGGTTAAATCAGTTGATTCGATTCATTAAAAGTTATTGATTTAGTACAATTTCTTGTTTAGAATTTCATCCGGATAATTTTTTGTCAGGAGTTACGAATCTGGTTTGGTCCTTTGGTATTTTATTTTCTAAATTACTAGACACCATTTTTTTAAAATTTTAAAATACATTTTGAAAAATATATTCAGAATGTTAACGACCTGAATCAATGGTATTTTATGGGTTTATTTTAACGATAAGCAAGAAAAGATATTACAAATTTGACATATCTCTATTGAAAAGTAAAAAGTTGTTGGGTTTAATTTTCTCTGAGTGTATGTGTGTGCGTGTTTTGACTGTCTTTGTGGTCAGCTCTAAGTGATGATTCTTCTGGCTTTGGCTCAGAGCCTTTGTCTGCAGCCGCTGCACTTTGCTGTGCTGGATGCCTCCTTTGACTCCTCTGGGTGCCATATTTACAGCAATTGCGTTGTGCTCCCCACACCGCCCCTTTGGGATGACCACAAAAAGGAGGCGTGGCATGCAGACTATCTGCTGAATTATTTGTGCAATTTATGTGGCTTTGATTTCTTTGGCTAGATGTACGGCAAAGAAAATAGCAGAGACAGTGAATGCAATTTATGGCAACCCGATAATTTGTGTTGCCCACCCAAAGGAAAAGAAAGGAGATGAAAGAACGATGCTTGTGGTAGAAAATATTAGTTACATTGGAGAATGGCACACATGGTCGATTGATTTGGAAAAGTATGTGTAATTTGGGGTTAAGAGTTTAAAAATGCTTGGGTGGAGCTTTGATTACAGTCACCAGGACACGTCTAGAGGTAATAAACAAAATTAATTAAAATGTTTGACAACATTTCTTGTCATTTTTATCTTGTTATGAATATCAAAAGCATTGAAATGTCTGTTTATTTTAAAAGATAAATAGGATAGTATGCCATACAAATATTGTGTTTAAAACGCAAACATTGTAAGCCAAAATTTCTTTGACAAACTGTAGATAAACAATCTGTGTTTGAATATGTCGGTTGATCGGATATTACTTGTAAAGCTGAATGATGGTCATTGCCCTACACACATACATACAAACTTACAATAAGTGAGAGCAACAGCAGCTGTAGTCTGCTCAACTTCAAGCTCAACCTCAACATCAACCCCAATCTCAAACACAAACTCATTCTTCAATTTGAATCTCAACCGGAACCATTTCAATTGCCAAACAGCATTTTGTCCCATTCATCACAAAATGCTCACTTAACGCGCTGCGAAGGAAGAACTGTGCAGCCATTGAGGCACTGAATGCAGCCCTAACTTACACACACACATACACACACACACTAAGAGAGCGAAAGAGTGACAGAGAGAGGGGGCGAGTAGCAAGGACTCACATAAATCCTTAGAGTGCGCACTTAACTCCTTTTTACTCTGCGACAAAGTACATTTACTAATGACCAAGTCAAACAATGGCATCGCCCAGTAAACTGAACTAAAGTGAAAACTACTGCCAGCGGGGACAGCAGGGATTGAGCAGCACAGGGGGCCAGATTCCCCAAGCAGCCAAGTAGCAATTTACGCTACGAAGGCGGCGACTAACTGCGAGAAGCAAGTGGAAAAGCAGCAGCAGCAGCAGCAGCAACTGGAGGCAGCAACAACGTCAGGGTCGCATCTTCCTTCAGAGTCAGCTCCGAGTGTTGAGTGTGGCAGCAGCAGTTGCAGCGACAACAGCAGTATGTTAATTGCAGCAGCGACAGCAGCACTAACAGCAAACAGTGGGAAACGTGTTTAAATAGCGTAAATGCACACACCCATACATACATACACTCACACACACACACACACACACAGACTTACAATCAAGTCAGCATTTTTGTATTGTACTGAAATTGAAGATAAGTAAGAATAGCCAGCTGAGGCACGCCGAAGATTACTTGCCCTTGAGAGCTCATCTTTCTGCCGATCATGCGTATGGCAGCAAGCTCAGACTTATGTATTGACTGCACAAAAAATGCGAATGTATTTCAAATTGCAGCAAAATAGGCGACTATTTCAAATGGGCGGACAAGGCTATATAGACTCGGCTAGTCATGCTAATCAAGAATATGTATAATTTGTCGAGTCAAAGTGTGCGTTACAAATGTCACAACAAAATTGTTACATCCTCTGCAAGGGTATAATACAAAGGCAAACCAGATGTCAGCTATACCACAAGCCATGTGACATACCCTGTAATCATTAAAGGTTTTTAGTTTCTTGAAAAAATGCATTATTTGATAATTAAAATAATTAATCTCCACAACTCAAACATGTGTAAATAAAATGTAAGAAAATTTATTAAATATTATACAACAAAATTTCAAATATTAATTAAAAATTAGATGATTTATATAAGCAAAAATTAATAAAAAAAATGTTACTGTTTATGAATAAATAATTATGATATCTTATAAATAATTATGCAAATTAATTCAACAGTCAGATTGAGAAAGTGGGGTCCAAAGTGGGGTCCATAACATTAAAACAACTCGAGAAGTACCACCCAAAACTTGAGTGCACCTTAACACTTGAACAGCGCTAATATGCCTCATCAAGAAACGTATTTCTTGCAGTAGCTGAACATAATAACGAAAAGTTCTCAGCTAAAAAGAAAATGTGTTGCATGCAAGCTGGCTGAAAAATGCAAGAAAAAAAAATGCACCAGCCGCACGCATTTTAAATGTTGATGAAGTAATTAGTTATATATGTGCCTGGCATATAAACACAAACTTCAAGTAAGTGTGGGTTGTGTGTGTGTGAATACATCAGTCGCCGCCACTCTGTGTGTATCGCACATAGAAAACCGTAATTGAAAATATGCACAACTTTTGAATGAGAGGCATTGTAAAGTTTTTCCATTTATTAAATTTGCAGCACGAGGCAAAAGTCTCTATATGAGAATGTGTGTGTGTGTGTGTTTGATTCACTGAATTATACTTGTATGCGGCACGAAATAAAAAATTACACAATAGCCCAACAAAGTTTTGCCTTTGAGCAACGATTTTGCTGTCAGTTTCCCAGTTTTGAGTTGCTCGTTTTTGCGTTTTGTGTTAATATTTTTGGATTCGTTTCACACACATTTTGATTTTCCATGTTGCAGACGAATTCCTTGAATTTTCTACTTGGTATGTTGCTGTTGTTTTCTGTTTGTAACAAATTGTTAATTAGATTTGGCTTTAGTTCGGTTTGAGTTATGACGCTGCTTGACTATAATTCGTATGAGGAGTATTTGGATCACTTCATCAGCATAAATGATGTGCGCTATTTGGGCGACTGGGCACTCAGCAGACAACTGATACAGAATGCCTGTGGCAAGAGCTGCATGGGTTGTCTGCTGAGTCGCTCGGAGTTTGTGGAGCAGCGCAAAAAAGCTGAGGTTGCTCTAGATCCACATAGCATCAGTGAATTCCCACTCTTTGGAGCGAGCTATAAAGGAAATGATGAAGTGCTGCAGCAGTTTGCCCAACGGGAATATAAGCTCATAAATAAGCAAATATCGGCAAGTAAAAATTAACAATAAAACAAATCTGATTTTGCTCGAAGCTGTTGAAAGTAGGAATTATTTCCATAAACTGTAGACTTTAATCTGTTAAGAATGGTTCATGTTTAACAAGTAAAAAAAAACTATCTTCAACTATTTGAGTTCATTATTATTCGTTAATATTAGATAATAGTTACCAATAAGTAGCTCAATTAATCCGAATCGTAGTCTCAAGATAAACTCTTGAACTTACTCCAAAACTGCTTTGGCTATTAGATATTGAATACTATATCAACATATTGTAATATAAAATATGAAATACTTAATAATAAACAATTACATCCATATTCTTGCAACTATTTCAGACCATTATCTTCTTGCTGATGCGCTCGGCGAAGGGCCTCGAAATCTCAGGATTCATTGATCTGGAGCATAGTCTACGGGAATCGCGTTACAGGACTTCCGAACACTATGTCAACTGGCCAGCCATATTCGAGGGCAAGGCCAGGCTAATGCCGCGTCCGCATCACCTGAGCTACTTTGACTGGAATAAGAACATGGTGCGCTGCAATAATAGCTCCAATTTTCAAGTGGTATCGGGCGGTGCTCACAGTTTACTGATGAAACATTCTGCCGATCACAAGTTAATCTGTGTGAACGCTGGCTGCACTTGCAGTTATGTGCGCAATGCCCAGCGCAGTATCTATGGCTCAAGCATTTATGGGCAATGCCTGTTCTTTGATCACAACATCAGGCGCATCAGTTAGCCATGATTGCCATACTCAAGCGGCGTTAAGCTGTCGTATGACCTAATTGTATATTTGCCATAAAAACAAAACTATGATTGACATGTTAAATATATATAGATATATAAATATGTACTGCATATAACATACCATTTACGTGCCAGATATTTTAATTCCATAGCTTGTGCTTGTCTATTTGGCTTGTCCATTTTGTTTCTTCTTTCTCGCTACTCTTGTCTGTGCATAGCACCATATGAAACAAAAGCTACTTTTTCTGGCAAAAAAGTTATTTTTACAAATACTTCAAAAAGTGACTTTCATCAAAAAATACACAGAGAGAAAACAATCGCTGGTATTCATAAAGTTTCTTATATTTTACTTTGAGCCGTTTTTCTGAATATTTCTTGAAAGTAAAAAGTTTTTTAAGGAAACGTTTGATAGAATACAATTCCATTTTAAAGGAACACATATTCGCTAAAATCATAATTTTTGTTGCCTTAAAAATAAATTATAAAAATTAATAGTTCGTCTTGCTGATTAATTCTTAGTTTCTGATAGAAAAATTGCCAGTTTTTTGTATGGTGCATATTGCAAAAGGGAATTTGCTGTTGACAGTTTACGTAAATTGCTTTTCATATCTTATCAGTTTTACTGCGGAGGCCACAGTTATGCCTGCTGACGTTTTGATGGACATTTTGAGGCCTCGCAGGCCAGCAGTCAGCCAGTCCAGCTAGCAGCCTCACAACAACCCCCCTGACTGACGGCTGACCATCATCTGAGAGCGGATATTACCCAAGTTTAATAATATTGCGTGTGTATGCGTGTGTGTTGACTTAACAGTCGCAGCGTTACGGAGGACCGTAAATCTGTGAAGAGCAGCCAGTTCCTGTTTGTCCTTTCGACAGGATCTGCTGCCTATTTGCCACCAACTGCATCTGCGTTGTCACATTCAATTATCCTTGCAGTTTACCAACTGTCAAGCACTTCAATAAGCAACCGACAAGTTATTAATTATTATTCCGGTTATTTAGCAGTCGCCGAATCAACTACATCACAGATTAATTTTGCTTTGTTGAGGTAAACAATCAGAGAGAGTACATTGGTGCTTTTGTGAGTTATGCAGTTATTATTTAAATATTAAAAGATAAATTCAAATAGTACCGGAAATATATACATAATTAAATGAATTAGAAATGTGTGTATGCTAAATTTTGGGATTTTTGGCTATTGAGATAAATGTGATATTCAGTCGGATTTTACAAAATGCGTAAAAGATAAACTCTTCATATTTCATTGAAATATGTTGAGAATCACGTCACAAAATCGTATCTCAACTAAAAATGTTTTATTTGTGTTGGATTTAGTTATTATCCAAATCACATAAGAAATTTAACCCAGTTTTATAGTCACAAAACATATGCATTATTTAGTTAAAGCAACATGGTCAACCGATGTAAATAATGAATTCATTTAAATGGCGATTTAAATGTCATTCTGCTGTGGCACATCAAATTTAATTTGCATTCGAAATTGCGACTAGCTGCCAAATTATGCGACACACAAATTTCGGATCTGTTGCGTGAGAACCGTAAATAACTCAGCACGGAGATAACTCGGACAATTACAGCTCGTTGCTGTTAACTTTGTCAGTGTCTTTGTGCATAGCCTTGAGTAAGTAATTAAAATAAATATTAAGTACTGGAGCAGGTGCTGCATGAAAAACGAGTGTCCTGCACAAAAATGCAAATAAATATTTACTCAATTTGCCAGAGACTTGTAGAAGACCATCCAATTCACTTTAGCAGTAGATATATCTGTGCTGTGCATAAATGTAAATTTATTGCACTGTTTTTGTCCTGTCTAAAGATATTTTCATGAAATCAACCGGCAGTTTACTGCCAGAATTTGTTTTCCACTCATAAACTACTTTTGTCTCCCTCACAAATATTGTCCCTCTTCTTTCCACTCAATTAAAGTCTTATGCCCACAACTATATAACAAATTGTACATTGTTTTATTTGTGACACATCCTTTTGTCAGGTGGTACAAAAATCTTTTTTAAGTGCATCAACACGAGAATCCCTCTGCATATTTATTCAAGTAGCTTTAACTTGACATATTTAAATGTTTAATTAAATAATATGTTTGAGATATTGATTGCTTGTTATTGTTGTTAACTTGATTGGTAGCATGCGATAGTAAGAAGCTCAATGAATAATTTAATTACTTGCAAACAAAAAGCAAAATGTAGTTATGTTGAAGTTGCTTCAGAAATTGAATTCTCCGACATTTCAACAACATTCTGATGTAAGAGAAAATCGTATAGACAATTTATTTAAGCAACGCAATAATTCCACTCATTTCGCAAAGATTGGAGAAACAGCTGAATATTATCTAAAATTTAAAACAAAATAAATAAGTTATTAGTATAATACTGAAAACATAACCCAAAAAGGTATGCAACAAGTTTTGTATGAAAAGAGTTAAGGCATTTGGGAATATATTTTGTAAGGTTATAATGTCATTCGGATTGGATTCATGGGTCAGGCAGAGAGTGCCCATAATTTATGTGCCGAATACCCCCAGCACCATATGCCAGCAGCCTGGCACAGAAATCATAATAATATTTCTCAAGGCTGTCCCAAAGTATGCCTAATAAATAATTTAAGCACTCGGGATTGAACAGAAGGCAAGTGACAGAGACAGAGAGAAAGACACTCAGAGAGAGAGAGAGAGAGAGAGAGAGAGATGCTTGTGCTGTCCGAGGAAAACCCTTTCAAGCCAAATAAACACTTTAAGCGGGCACACAATAATAAAGCCTGCCGAACATCAAGGTAGCACATAAAAGCTGAAGCCAAGTAAAGGCCATATTAAATTATGCTGCATGCCACAAATGCCACAGCAGTCAGTCAGTGTATGTTAGGCAGACCGTGAACAATCGCAAAATGTGACCAATAAATAATAAGAATAGTCACAGAATAAATGATTGAAATTTAATACCCTGCAATGGCAACTCAATAATATTAAATAAAACACAGCAAAATAATAATTCGATTTAATTAAGTATCAATCAAAATAATTTGTTGAATATTCATCTTGGAGAGAAACCATATCAAACCAAATCAAATTTATCAAAATAACTCAATGAATTATGGAAAATAATTTGATATAAATGTGATCGAATAAACGTAACGAGAGAGTGCAATTTGATACCCTGAAAAATAAAAAAGCTGAGATGGGTAGGGAGAGGCAATGTGAGAGAAAGGGAGACAGATAGATGAAAAGAAAACGAGCTAGAGGGAGAGTAAGAGAATACGAAATATAGAGAGAGAAGGAGAGTCAGAGAAAGAGGATGAAAATGTTTAGAACGAAAGACATATAATAAATATGCCAAATGTATCAAAATATATAAATACCCAACAATTAAGCAGTTTATATAACTAATTTAAAAAAAATTAGAAAAACTATATAAAGGATTATTGAGAAAGTCAGTCGTCAGATTGATCATAAAAATCAATCTTATTTTTAAAGTTAAACTGCAATTATGTGTAGGATAACTAGAAAGTTAATATACCCAACTCCAGCGGTCAACATGGTTGAATTCCTATTAGCGGCAGCTGTGCTACGCTTGGCTAGGGTTGATTGAATCGTACGGGGCTTCCTGCATGCCCCCTGCCCCCTACCCACTGTAACCGGTCAGCCTGCCTGCTGCTTGCCTCATGCCTCTCTGACAACTGCTGCGTAGCTTGTCGCAAATGGCCCGAACGAGACTCGTATATAAAGCGTAAATTGGCAATGGCCAAAAGGTGCCGTTGAACCAAGGGTCAAACAAGGAGTAAAGCATTCACTGTGCAAGTTGCTTGACTTGGCCAAAGTTATTGTATAACACATACATATATATGTGTTTGTGTGTGTGTGTGTGTCACAAATTGAGGCAACTTTTGCTGGAGCTTCAAATGCCACACACAAATGGGCAGCAATTGCTGAGATGCGCTCGTGCCTGAAACAAAGCATCAATTTGGCCAAAGCCAAATTCAATTGCTCAATTCCTCAATTTGGTCGAAATGGAAACTGTTAAGCCAATAGCCAATTGAATATGATTTTTCGTGGAATTTAATTACATGCTGGGAACACTAACGCATTGTGGGCGCTTTTCGTTCTTTTGTTTTGGCAACATTATGATCCGAAATTCAGCTGTCAACACTTGGAAAAATAAATGATATTTGAAAATAGTCGCGAAGAGAAAACATCTGATTTGAAATTAATTATTTCGTTTTTGTAATTAATTTCTTTGAATTAGAAACGTTAATCTCAAGTATATATATTTTATTTGTACCTGTCTTTTTTTATAATAAACAATATAAAATCGCTTAGAACATTTTTGAGGCTTTCTTTCGAAAACTCTGAAAACAAATCTGACAGAATTAACCTGGAAAAAAATTATCTTTATGAAATGGTTATTCTGACTAATATGTAGCGATATTCTTCATATTTTTGTGCAGTGCATTAGCGCCACAATAGAAAACATATCATGTAAAATGGCCAAACGCATAAACATTGTATAAGCCAAATTTATGAGCCAGACAAAAGCTTGTAAACCACAAATCAAAATGCAATACAAAAGCGCCAAAACAGCCAAAAGCAGCAACAGCAACAACAATAACAATTATGTATCAAGTAAAAGCAATTGTAAATTTTCTAACTGAAGTCATTCTGTCTATATATCATATCTGCCTGTCTGTCTGTCTGTCTGTTCCTCGCTCAGACTGTCTGAGTCCGTCTGTCTGTCTGTCTGTGTGTGTATTTTGGCGGATGCCATAAATAAAATTCAGCTAAAAGATAGACAGTCGCACACACACACACACACACACGCCCACACACACACACACATTCCCACCCACACATATATATACATATAGAAGTCTTGAGTTGCCATGCAGCCGGAAATTGTTTCGCAACGTGGGAAATGTTTGATTTATGTCTGTTTTGTCAGTGGCCCCAGCACGTCGAGGCGCGCTGCCCCACCCCTGCAACTCTCTTTCCCTTGTCACCCTTTAGACATTCAGTCAGAAGTTGTAAAATGTGTAATTGATGATGTGGCAAGAACACATAAAAAGCAGGAACACACCACACACACAGAAACAGACACACAAGCCTTCGTCCACCCCTCAATACAAATACACAGAGAAAAAAGTTAAAGAAACAAATAAGTGTTTGTTTGCTCAATTTTTAAGGAATTCAAATTAAGTATGTAAGCTCTTCAATAAGTAAAAAGTTTGTGATTCGAAAAAGGTTGGTTTTCTTATTTTTTATGAATTATGCTTAAAATGAGAAAACAATTCAAATTCTTAGAATGCTTAAGCTTTTGCTGAGCTATGCATTATTTATATATACAGCATTTTTATATTTTCTTTTCTTGCAGTGCACTTTTACGGCTAATGTGTGTTCGGCAATGCGTTGAGTTGGCAATTTTGTTGACATTTTCGACAAAACGGCTACAAAATGGGCAACAACTGGGCCAAGACAAGTGCAGTTAAAGTGCAGGACGAGCGCGTGACGACATGCAAAACAAAGTGACAACAACAACAAGCGCAACGGAAGTCACGTGGAAGCCAAACGGAAACGGAAACGGCAAAAAAGAAGAGACAAAGCTAGTGAGGCAGAAGAAAGCTTGAGCTTGAGCTTCAGCTGCCTAGAAGGGGATTAAGGAAAACGAGGTTAATGCAAATGTAATGTTGACCATTTGGCAAGCAACATGAAAAGTCATTTTACATCGGACATCAGATAGCAAATAGCAAATAGCAGACGGCAGACGACAGACGACAGACGGTTGACTTGTACAGTCACCTGCTTGTTATTCCTGCACATATTCTTGTCAGCACACAAGGGCATTTGCCAGCTGGATCTTTGGAGAGCTTGCTCAGCTTGCTCAACTTGCCTGCCTGACAGCGATTCCCATTGATGCTTAACAAATTGATGTCCTTTTTCGAAGTTTGCGTAAACTGCATTTATTTACTTGAAGTGCTCGAGACTTAACAACTTGCAGCGAAACAGTTGACATTGACTAGTCTTTTATTCATCTTGTTGCTCTTAGATTATTTTCTAAATAATTGATGTGTGTTAAGCTTGAAGCAAGTTAGAATTCTTAAGTTTTCCCGTTTTGCAGATAACTTGAACGCATGCCATAATTTAAAATTATCAGATCTCTGCAGTAGTTATTCGATTGCAATATATTTTGATTAATTTCATTGAGTTTTCAAAATTAGTTTATATAAAAAATCAATTATTTTCTTGGCTTGTTTGTCGACAATTTAAACAAACATATACATTTATTTATTTAAATATAAAAGTCCCTAGAGATGGAAAAGATTAACACAACTAATGGGTTCTCAATTTTAAAAAATATAACTATAAATTTAAATACGAATAATTTCCTTTACTTGAAACTGTGTAAATCTTTTAGATTCTCATTCTTAGGTGAAATGTCATTCCTAATCTCCGTAATGCCAGAAACTTGACTAATGTGTGGATAATATGTCAATAAATCAATTGCAAAGATATGTTGATTGTGATAAAAAAATAAATAAATAAATAAATTGCTGTCTGTTTATGAAACAAGTCAAGTTTAACTGTCATTAAACAGTGCTTTATAATGTTATAAATGGCGTGGCGCCACTCATCTCATTTGATGTTGCACAATATTTGCCCATTGCGCTTATGTTGTGCCTATCTCTGGGTGATATATGCATGCATTTATATGTACAAGTTTGTGTGTGTGTGTGAGTGTGAGAGTGCCTAATGCAGTGGAATGAAATTTAGTGGCACACGGCAACAATCGCTGACTTTCCCCCTGCCCCTCCACACACCCAACAAGCAGACAGCCTTGCGTAGTTCCGCCGTTTGCTTTTCTTGTTGTTTGTTTCATATTTTTGGCGCATAAATAAATGTTCATTAATTTATGTGGCAGCCAGGCGACGCCTGCAACACAGCCGCTTTCACACTCAATCTCAGTCTCATGCTCACCGAAAGTGGCAAGCATAAGTTTGGCGCGGCAGGCCAACAAAATGGAAGTTGAAGTGAACGCTATGGGGTAAGTCAGTAAAAGAAGTAAGCAGACAGCCAAAAAGCGCAACGAAACGAGGCAGCCAAAATATTATGACTGCATTCTGCGGCAAAGTTCTTGCATGATGATGAATTCAGCCTGATAGACTCTCTCTCAGCAAGTTTTGAATAGCTAATGAAGCGAGTATCAAACAACAAAACTGCCACACACACTAAGTAAGCAATTTGGTGGAGGAAAAGTGATGTGAATATAAATTGTAAAAGCATACATCTTTACAAAAACTAAGACTAAGGGAAACTCGGTAAGAAATATGCTCAACCCAATATTAAAATATATTTTGGATAGCAAAATTTATGTTTCGTTTCCGGTACTATTGCAATTCATGTAATTGATCAATAATCAATGCTTCTTACATATCAATTGGAATTTTATGTTATACATGTGTCCTATATTGCTATCGGAAATCGATTTGTATCGATGTTCACGAAATAGGTACGAGTTATCTATAATGAAATGAACTTGATCTCCGTATGGTATAAAAGATCTTGTATAACATATTTTAAAACTCTAGCTCTCATAATAGTATAGTATAGTATAGTCGATTTCTCCGAATGACCATCTGTCGGTCTTTGTGTACCTTTAATTGATTCCGTACGTTGAATTTAAATATTCATTTTGCAACGAGCTAAAAAAATAACATACATATATAAGTTTCAATGCACAATTATTTGATATTTGTAGAAAGTTTAATGTTTGGTTTTTCCCAGTATGGCATTCAGATTCGTTTGGTTTTTTTTTATTCCTACCATGACATTCAGATCTATTTTGTTTTTAAAGCTGTGCAAATTGTTTGTGGTGAATACATTTTTGTGCTCGTATTTTTGAAGCTTTTGCAGCATGTAGAGGATAGTGTGTGCAAATATACGAGAACAGAGCACGGACTGAGAGCTGACTATGAAGCTCACTCGACACCCCGCAGCAGAGTAAACAGAAATGCCCGTGCACACAGTAGGTCAAGAGAGGTAGAGTTGAGCTGCTGACATGCATAGCCAAACAAATGTTGTGCCTATCTATGTGTGTGTGTGTGTGTGTGTGTGTGTGTGAAAGTGTGTATGGCTGCAAGTGTGTGTGTGCGTGTGCTTGTGTGCATTTTATTTGCGTTTGTTCAAAGGCTTAGCGGCAACGACATTTTTGATATCACACCAAAAACTAAATCCAAACGTGCACAACAAATGACAATAACAGACATGATAAGAGAGAGGGAGAGAGAGAGAGAGAGTGAGAGAGACAGATAGAAAGTGCTTGACTAGTAAGTACACTGATATACTCATATGTTTTCATAATTTAAGGGAAAGCTTTATTTTGAAAATGTGAACCTAAAAAACAAAACTTATTTAAAAATAAAAGATACCCTTCAATAGAGTATTATAATTTTGTCGGGAGGTTTATAATGCGTATTTCACATGTGAAACATCGGTCAAAAGATGAGTTCTTAAAAGAAAAATTTATTTGCTTAACAAGTAATCCAAGCCAAACTTAGTTAATAAGAGTGTTATTAAGCTGCCTATATTTAGAGAAAAAAAAATCATAAAAATCTGACTAATATATCCTATAAGAACTAGTCGGTTGGTTTTCAAAGATATAATGATAGACTTCGGTCTGCAAGGGTATGTAATTCAGCTTGCCTAAGATAGCAGTTATATCTTTATTTATTTATTTTTTGATTAAAAAAAGTATTAAAACATATTTCTGATTTTATCTAATGAAATTGATTAATTATCTAAGCATAGGCTCTCAATAGCTATATGTGGGTGCCTCATATGAGTAGGTGTAAATAAGATACCCCATTAAGTCTCCCATATGCCTGTAGGATATTTGTAAGACCCTCAGCGAGGTGTAATCTTAAAGCGCTTAGTGTCAATGTTTGTTTGTTTATTTGCTTACTTATTTCCTGTTTCGCTTTTTTATTCCGTTTTGTTTTCTCTTTTTTATGCTTTGGTTGTGGATTTTGTTCGCATGTGGGCGACCTGCTGTCATTTTATGGCTTTATCAAAACTAATAAACAGTGCGTCAGACTCGAATTTCGTGGCGCTCGCGAAATTGTGGCAGCCTTAAGAGCGCATGTTGCATGTGGCGTCTGGCAATTGCGCGCATACTGAGCATTGCAAGTGACACAACACCTGTGTTCGAAAAGTTTGCACCAATAACCGTCAAAAGCAAGAGTTGATTTTTTTTTTAAATGCATTTATTGGCTTAAAGAGCGCAAACAAGTTTTCAATGCGGTTGTTGCAACTGCAACTGTTTGTTGTTGCGCGTACTTAAGTGCAGTAACAAACGTGTGCGAGATATTCAATTAAAATCTGTTAAATGAAACAATTAAAAAAATCGCACGCTTCGATTGAAATCCAAAGTGCAAATGAAGCAATGTCAACAGTGGTTTAATGGGTGGATTTTCAGCATGCCACACACCC
Organism: Drosophila nr. medialis 2 BK-2023a; assembly: GCA_035044325.1. Classification (NCBI taxonomy): domain Eukaryota; kingdom Metazoa; phylum Arthropoda; class Insecta; order Diptera; family Drosophilidae; genus Drosophila; species Drosophila nr. medialis 2 BK-2023a. Next base: position 3,121,370 of record JAWNMH010000394.1, read on the forward strand.
ACACACACACACACACACACGTACACGGACATAATGGTCGGTGTTGCACACACTTAATTGTGCCACAAAGTGAGTTATGTCTGCAATCGACGAGGCATTTATAAATAATTTGTTTTTTTTTTTTTATTTCTGCGTTCTTTATTCCCGTTGACGTCTGTTGATTGTTGATTGCCGTCCGGAAACGGATTTTGTGCGTAATGTTGTACAACAATCAGAGAAACATAAACAGCTATTAAATAAATGTCTTCCATTGTGTCGCATTTTTGTAAAGAAAAGCCAAAATTACCCTTCACACATTTATGCAAAAAATAAAGCCTGAATGTTAACGTGGATTTTTTTTTAATCTTACAGAACACGTTGGTTTTATGCAATGTTCAAAAACCAAGAGTCTGGAAACTAGGCATACTCGTATAAATCTATGTTAGAGTATGAAAAAATATTTAAATTGCTAGGGAATCGAATAACGAATATATAATTTCAAATCGATAATACTACATTTCTTTTACAACTTGTAATTTGGAGGTTCGAATGGAGGTGATGTGATGTCCTTTAATGGGCACAATAGAACGCATATTGGTTTCCCAATTTATAATAATATTAGTCCTATTATATATATATATACTTATTATTAAGAATATATGATAAATACTCTCGCTATCAATAAAAACGCAAGCCCTCTTTCTCAATTCAATATCTCCCACAATTTTGAAGCTAAGGTTAACCACTTTGAACGCACGTTACTTGAATCCTCTTCGTAAGATTAATACGTAAATTTACATTACATTATTGACAACTATTTTGTATGGTCGCTATTGCCACATTCCCCACATTCCTGGTATCCTTGCTACCCGTTTTTCTTGTGGCAATAAACTTGTGTCGCAGTCTGCAATGCCCTCAATCCTCACTTGTTTGCTTTGAGCCCTGTGACACAAATGTGCACCACAAACATTTCTAAGCAGCGTCCTTTCAAATCAAAAACAGCCATATAAAGCAGCGCTCGTATACATAAATGTATCCATAGATATACAAAGAGCTGAAGGTGTTTTGATTTGAATACAAGCTTTACAGCTTTACCACCAAAAACTTTGCTCTAAGCCAAAGCGAAGAAGTGCACATAAACGCAACGCAACTTAACAAACTTTTCCTTTTGTTGCTGTTCTTGTTCTTGGTTTCAAGCACAAGCTTAAATTAATACATATTTCATTTGCAGCGGTTTTTCTTCTCCTCAGTTTCCGAATGTTCACAAAATTTTGTTTAATTCATTCGTGAAAATTTCCAAAATGCCGTCAACTTGAGCGCCCATTGCTGGATAAAATGAAGCTTTGGCCAGCCAAAGACGCAACCACATATGAACTTACACTGCGAATGAAATATGATCAAGTATTGTTTCTGTTAAAATAAAATTTATAATTATTTTTTAAGACATTTTTAAAGAAATTTTCTCTGAAGTTGAGAAATTAGCTATAAAATCAAATTTTTGGGATTTAATTGAAAATGAATTGAAAAAGAATTAATAATTAATTAAAAGTAAATTTTTTTCGAGTGTTGTTTTAAATACATATGTCTATGTATGTGCATATATATTTATAGTGTATGTGTATACCTGCTGTGGTGACATTTTACGGCTTTTTCTTTGTTAATTTCATTTGAAGCATTTAAAATGTACGACGTGGCTGACGCTGACAACTAAATACACACATACACACTCACACAGATACACACACATTCACACACACACACACGAAAAGTTTATTTTAGTGTGTGTGTGTGGCAAAGTCTTTGGCAACTTTTATAATGACTTCAGCTCAGAGCCCGCAGCTCAAAAGAATGCCTGGCAGACACAGAGAGGCAGAGAGATGGAGAGAGAGAGAGAGAGAGAGAGAGAGGGAGAGAGAAAGGGAGATGGGGGAAGCGACTTTTCGCGTGCGAGAATATTTAACCACAAACGACGAGACGTCAAAATTAATTAGAAATAAAATTAGTTTTTAATACCAAAACGACTACGCGTGTGTGGTTGTGTGTCTGTGTGTGTGGTGTGTGTAGGTATATTGTGTGTTTGTGTGTGTGTTTGTGTGTGTGGTAGATGTAATATATACTTTGACAAAAGCAAAGATAAAGCTTAGAATAAAATGCGACCATTTCTGGCGTCAAAAGTTTTTGGAAAAGTTGCGCTCGTTGAAGTTGCGTTGAGTTTTCCAGCAAAATGATTTAATTTACACAGGTTTTTCCTTCATCCCAAATAACACTTTAAATTTTAATTACTTTGTTGCTTTAGGGATTAAGTCAATTGATAGAAATGTTTATGGATAAGGTAAATAAATACATACAGTTGACTCTGTATTTGATATAAAACCGAATAATATTTCTGTTCCGTTAAAGGTTATGAATTGGTTCCTAATTGTTTTTGGTATTCAATTATGATATGAATAACAATATCAGTTTCTAAACAAATTTTTAAGCCGACATTTTGGTCATTTTATTCCGGTTTGACAACCAGTGTCTCAACTTTGGTATAGGGTCGTCAAAAGTTAAAGCCAGATTTTGGTTCGAGCCTGTGCAGATTTTAAATAAAGTCAAATTTGTATTAATATGATCAATTCGAATCGGTTCGGCTCAAACCCGGTTGCAGTCGAGCTTCCCCCGTATTGAGCAACCAGTTGCATATCTGGGCCATAAAAAAGAAACCAAAAAAATGCAAACCGTTTTTAATGCGTTCGTGTTGAGAGCTAGCTAAACTCAAAACGCAAAAAGGCAAAGAACAAGCAACAACAATGTGGCCAAGACAAACAGTTAAGCAGACAGTGGCTGTTAAGACTGAGAGACTGTTGTCATACAACACACACAGACAACGCACACACACACACACACACGAATAAATCAGAAGTAAAATCCACAAAAGTGCACTTCAGTTGTCGTTGCTTTGTTGTTCAGCATTGTTGTTGTTGTTGTTGTTGATAACCAAGTCAAAGACGGTGATGACGTCGTGGTTTTTATGAACTGAGACTGAACTGGAATAAGACACAACAACAACAACAACAGCTGCTAACGAACACAAATAAAAAATGCGAAGCTTTCCAGCGAAAAAATGCGTAAAAGTCTGCTTTAGACGAAAGTACATGACTAGTAGATACCCTGCACTACCAATGTGAACAAACTTACTGATAAGCAAAAGTACAGGTAAGCAAAATAAATACAATTAGTAAGAGTGCCCATGCCCGGTAACTAGCACCAACATTGTTTGCACACAGCTTGCTGTGCAATTGACGAAAATACACGACTAGTACATACCCTGCACTAACTATGTTAACAAATTTTTATTTAAGTAAGCAGAGCAGGGCTGATGCCCTGTATATGTATATAAATAATTCTTCAGCTCATTAATTGCGGTTAATACACATCCCGCTGTAGCCTGTTTCACAAGCTTAAATTACAGTTGCAGTGTATTAGGGCCAAGTCCTGCAGACTGAAGTTGCTGCCACTTTAGCTGAGAGGAGAAGCAAAAAAAAAGCAACAAAAAAAAATCAAGTTAGAGAAGTTCCTGTAGTGGTTGCAGCGTATTGAAAGGTGAACAACTTCAGCAGCGGCAGGCAGCCTACAGCTGATCCGTGGGGTAAGTGGCACAGGAGGGTGCGGCTGTGGCAAGGCAAGGGCGTGTGCTTTTGCTTAAGTACTGCTGACACAAAAATCAACGCATGGAAAGTAGGACAAGTGTCAAAATCACTTAAGTGCGAATAGAAAGAAAGCGAAGCCAGCGAGGCGAATGGACAGACGAATAGACAGCAGGAGGGAGGGAAAATGAGAATGAGAATGAGTGGGAGACGGAGATGGAGATAGATATAGCCGGAAGAACGTCGCCACCTTCAAGGATGACGATGACAAGCCCGCTGAAAAGCAGACTCAAAATGAATGACAAGCAGCGCCGAGGAAACGGATTTGAGTAGTGGCTGCCAGTTCTACAGAGAATGGGTCGAAGAACAATGGGAAATTGCGACAAAGGTTTGAGCAAATGGCCGGTCGGTGGAGAGGGGTGTGGCTGGTTAGGTGTGGTCGAAGAGTGGAGCCCACAAGCACACCCCACAACTGCAATGGTTTCATGCCACTTAGCTATAGCTGCAATCCAGGCGAATCTCAAATGCTCTAGATTTAAGTAAACTGATAGAAGAGTTTAGCATTTAGCACAAGAAAAACAAATCCAAAGCAAAAACTTCAATTATACTACAAAGAAGTCAGCTTCGAAAAACATCAAATATTTCAGAATTTGCAAGTTGAAAGTTTGAATCCTATGCAATATGTCGAAGCATTTAAGCAGGCAATATCATTGGAGTAAGACAGACTTGCAATAGTTAGGAATCAATCAGAATGAATTACTTTAGTCAGAGGAAGCCTCAATCAGGATGTGAAAACAACAGATCTTAGAGGTCGTCGTGGATAAATAATATCCCCAATAATAAGAATGTTGTTATTAATACAAATGTTCCCGGGGATTGTTATTAACTCATTGTTGTTATTAAATATTGTTGTTAACCATTTCTTAATTAATTTTATTTCAATGCAGATGAAAACGACATATTTGAAATACACCCTTCGAGCCAAATTCATGAAACTTTCGCTGAAGCTGCTTGATTATTAGACGCCCATCATTTATAAGTTAACTACCCCTAAAGTCACCCCTAAAAGCAGATAAATTGATAACCCTTTCGGTTAAAGGGTGTCTGTACAATAAGTAAAATATTTTATGATACACTGCGCAATAAAATGGTTGCCACATAGTGGATAGAGTTGATGGGGTTTTCCGCTTTTCCTCTCCTTCTTACTTTGGCCATGTAATTACGAGCATTCTTTTCATAGTCATTAAAAATGACAAATTCCGAGCTCAACAGCAAAGTAGGGCCCAACATCAGACAATGACAGAGATAGCAACAGCTCTGCAGTCATTCAGAAAGAGAGAGAGAGAGAGAGAGAGAGAGAGAGAGAGAGGGAGATAGAGATAGAGAGTGTGAACTGAAGTTCAAGTGAAATATGCTTTCGTGCAGTTCACGCGCTTAATCGCATTCATAAAACTCAGTTTTACGACTTTTGAAGCATAACACACAAAATATAAAAAGAGAAAGAATAAAGCATAAAACAGCAAAAAGGAAAAGAAAAGGTTTTTAATGCGTTGAGGTTGGTGCGAAGGATGGCCCGAAGGGGCGTGGCAGCCAAAGGGTTACCCATCAGACGGTTTAATGTGTAAAAGATTTCATAAGGCGAAATTAATGTGTGAAAGACGCCTTTGCCCCAAAAGGGCGTGCCTCTAGGGCGAAGGATGAGGAGTAGGCAATGTCAGGTGCACAACAACTACGACTACGTCTGCTGCTTCTTCTTCTTCTTCTTTCACCACATCCCCATCGTGCTCGGCATAATTGGTAGTGACAGGCGAGTTCTGGAAACGAAAGCGTTAATGAAATTACAAAGTGTGATTATTGCCCCGCAGGTGCAGAGGAATGAATCCAGTCAGCCAGCCAGCAAAAAAGGAAATACGTGAATGGCCTTCACAAAAAGTTATTCAAGTGTCCTCTTGGGTTAAAACTGTACTTGCCATATAATATTTTGTTGTGTTCGTCCTTAATTGGACAGCTTAAAAGTTCGTTAGTCTGATTTTGAGCATACTCAACTTTTTCACAAATTTTACGAGTTAAGCTCGAAAAATACCCTGGATTGAAGATAGAAAATTTTGAGCTCCCAATATCTATTTTGCTTTACATACATACTTTTGGAAACTTAAAAAACATTTCATTTCACTTCAATTATAAATAATGAAATGGAAATTAGGCAAATTAGAATACGCTAGTCGAGACAGCTGGACCGGGAACTACTCTTATTGATACTCCTTCGTTTGGTATGTAAATATTCCATGATTTATTTCTAATTTGTTAATTTTGATATTGTTGTCAAAGTTTATTGTTTTTACTAAGTAAATACCTATTCAAAGCTAAATAAATAATGCCAAAATCCTTATGTGTGTGTGTGCAAAAAACAATTGGCTTGCAGCTGAGCATCAATATTTGCCAAAAGGAGAGCTACAACATGTTTTTTTAGAATAATTCAAGGCAAAATTGGTGCAGAAAAATCGATGTGGAATCAATGGAAATGTTGGCAATTAGAACGATTTGGCCAATAGGTTTGAACCAAGCCGAAACAAAACAAGCTGTCGGAAGCTGCCCTGAAACAATGCACAGTAGGTGGCACTTGGCAAAATAAGAGGCAAAGCCAAAGCCAATGCTGTGCTGGCCAAGTTAACATTAAGCAAAGACGACTCCATTGTTACGTTGCATGGTTCAAAAACACTCATTTTTCGACACACACACACACTCAGTCCACATTCTGTGTGAGTAACATCGTTCTTTGAGCTGCATGCGTTTCCATTAGAACTTTGTGGATTCAACGAAGCGCATGAATATGTCAAAGTGCACTCACGAATAGAATGAATACAGCAAGCATTCTTCGACTCTTTTGTTTGCCTACGTAAATAGTAAAGGATTTCTAAGGATTTCTTTTCCTTTCATTTACTTATTATTTGTTGTTTTGTGTGTTGAGATCTGCGTTCTGCAATACAATTTCGACTGGTTGTCAGCCATAAATTTAGCTTATATTTCTCAATAATAGAACAGAATATTTAATCATTCATAATGTCGAAATAGCTTTCAAATTATATATAAAAATTATAATTGCTATGTTCACATTTAAGCAATTAAAAATTAATTTGAAAATTGTGCAGCTCATAAGCGAAAGATTATATTTGGTTTAATGACATTCGACGCAAATTTAATCGATAACAAAAATTGAGACAAAACTTCAACTGAGAACATAACAAATATGTGATTTCTGGTCAAGGATAACATATGGCTGAAATGGCTGCTCATTTTGTATTGTTGTTGTTGTTGTTTTTGATGTTTTCTGGTAACAAAGGAAGAGGAAAATCATATTTCAATGCTGGAGCCGCGTAAATGAAATTGCAAAGACGAAAACTTTTACGACAGTTTGACAAGAGTAGCAGCTACAAAATGGCTGCTGCAGCTGCCGTTCTTGGTTGCAAGTTGTTGTTGTTGCTGCTGCTGATGCTGATGCTGCTGCTGCTGATGCTAGTTGAACTCAGATCCCTTCGCATCACATCGCATCTCATTTCATTTGCACTTGAGCTCTTTGTTTCTCCATTGAGATTTTCTGAGTTGAGTGGCACAGGGGAAAACAGCAACAGCAGCTTCAACATGATTGAAAGTAAATGTTGGCGGAATCGATGCAGGAACTGCAACTGCAAGTGAAGAATACGGAAGCAGACATCCGTAAGGGAGCTCGAGTCCAAGCTGAAGTTGGTTGCCTCGCAACGGCGGCGTATGTGCAATATTTCAAGGGGCATTAGAAACTCATGTCGAAATGGCAGCCAGTTTTAAATTGGCACTCGTTAAAAGCGCAACAGCAGCAAAAGGCAGTCTGACAGACAGACAGACAGACAGGGAGACAGGGAGACAAACAGCGACAAACAACAAACATCAAGAGCTGTTGAAATCTGCAATATATGTATGTATGTATGTTTGTACACCCTATACATGTGCAACGCTCAAGAGATATTTTTCAGCGGGACACTTAATGAGAAAGATTTTATTGAAGTTGGTGCGTTGAGTTTTCCAGGTAAAAGATTTATTTACAGAAGTTTTTTTATTTTCGTTTATACTGATTACTTTGCTGCTTGAGGGCTGAAGTCAAGCGTTGTTAATGTTTATGGATAAGGGATTTTAATATATACAGTAGACACTGAAGAATGATGACGAACCGAATCGCAAGGTTAGAAGTTTATTATATATTATTTCAATGTAGTAAATGTAGTAAGCCTTTTTAAGTGTACATTAAATAAATAAATAAATAGAGTTTTTCCAGCATTATTAAATTATATTTTATAATTTAAAGTTAAAAGAAAATCAATTCAGTTATTTTCTTTATATTTGTTTTGATATTTAAACTCTGTTTTTTGCAAGGACTTGCTTGTAGGATATGTGCAAGTTGAGCATGCCCTCAATCCTCATTTCTCGCATTCTAACTGCTCATTTGTTTGTTCGACTGTTGTTGTTTGTCGCTGGCAAATTAATGACAACATGGCTCCGACATTTTCCATGTCAGCGCGCAACATCCGCGATTTCTTTTCTTATTTTTTCCATGCCGCTGCAGAACACGCAACGTTGAAGTTAACCATTTGCATTGTTGAAGCATACAACGTCGGCCAAATACTTTAAGTATGTAAGTACAGGCTTAAAGGATCTGAGAAAGGATGCGAGTATATGTATGACACATATACTATGTTGTCTGTGTGAAAAAAGTTTACTTTGATTAACTTTTTAAATGGCATAATGAAAACTCTTCAATCACTCGAAGAAAATCCCAATTGATTTGCCATCTAAAAAACATTTTCCATTTATTTTTTTTTTTTTCCTTTTATTTTTGTTGTATTTACCAATTCCATTTGCTATCTTGGTGAATGAATAGTTAAATTTATAACAATTGCGCATTTCGAAATTGTTATAAAAATCGATTTTAAATTTCAGCCAAATGTTGCTTTGGTTTTTCGTTGCCATTTCGTTATTTATTGAAAAGAACGAGGCCAAAAGTTTTCTTACCAAGTCGGCCCAAAAGTAGAAGAAGTGGAAGACGAAGGAGAAACGGTGCGTCTAAGCCTTTTGCGTGTGGCAAGTTTAACGGCTGTTAACGCGGTAACTTTATCAACTGGTGGCACGTGCTTAGCGTGCCCCACTCCCACAGGATTCGAGGCGCCACACGCTCCAAAAATAGCAGCCGCTGACATTGATTTGGGTTGTGGCACTGATTCGTGCCACCCCGCACCTCATCATACACCCCTCCCCCCTTTCTTCAGTGAAAGTAACCCATTTATTTACTTGAAGTTTGAGTGCGCTTTCTGTTTTTGGAATTTTGCTTCTTTTTTTAGTTTTGGGCTTATTTAGATTGGGGCTAGTGGCTTTTGGGGTTGCTGCTTGTTAAATGGGCCACGCGGTGTGCAGTGCACCATGTCAAATGCTTGCCACAGATGCTGTTGATGCTGCAACGCAGAGTGAGAGAGAGAAAGCGGATGGATGCTGCATGTGCAGTGCTTAATAAGCAGCTTACAACGTTGTGCAGTCAGTTTGTCACTCATTTTGCTTCATCATGCAGTAAGTGTGTCAATGTAACTTGTCATCTCTTCCTTACACACACACACACACACACACACACACACGCACACACTCACACTCACTCACACACACACACAAGAGTGCCACCCACTTGGCTCTCGTCTATTTGTACTGCTGCTTAGAGCAAAAAACTTGTCATCTGCAATTTTTGCATTTTTTGCTGACGACCCTAACTGCAGGGTATTTTGAATTTGTCGTCCAAATTAGAGTCCGCATTAAGCATATATCAAATTTTCCTCTTTTGTTATTCATATCTTTATACCGTATTAGAAGACTTTCTTGGGGAAATCTAAGGCACAAGGTAATCTTTTAGAGAAGCAGATTGTTAAAGCGAATATAAACCTAAAAAAGCAAGTTTCCATCTAGACTGATTGTACTTGGAAATGAAACTATAATAGTTTTTTTTACGCCAGATTTGTTCTGTTTTCTGAAATAAATCGAATAATCTTTTTGGATCACAGAAGTTAAGAACAGTCTCTAACAACAGACTTGCTCCTCAGCTGTGAGAAAATATTGTCACCAGCCTAATCATGACTAAGAAGGTTGTCTCACACATTACTTACAGTACTTAAGTACAATGATAGTGCTAAGCGCTGTAGAAGATGAAAATCCATCTCGCGGCTCTATTATTATCATTTTTTTTTTAGTTATTACTAGGATGTCAAACCAAAACGAATGTAGGTGCGGATTCCGATGCTGGTACGTAAAGAAAAAAGTGTAACAATTCCTGTAAAGATTCCGTTATGTTTACTTGCTTACTGCATTCGGTTACGTTTTGATACCTTGGTTTTTACGGTATGTAATGGTAAAATAAAAAATGTACAAAAATAATTTACATTGCATGAGTCGAGCTGAGAAATACTCTGCTAACAAAGAGCTGGTAAAGGTGGACAGGCAACAGTTGGAAACGAAGCGAAAAAAGAAAGAGAAAGAAAAGAAAATATGAAAAAGGCACACATACACACAAAAAAAATAACGGAATCGGTCGCTTGTGTGCTCCACAGCGATACAATATTTTCAGTACTAATAAATGATTCCGATTGTGCATTTTAATCGATAAGCATTCGATTACATATTCAGTTTGACATCTTGCTAAAAGTGCATTCAATTGTCTGCATTCTGAATTTCAGTTGCTTTCTACTTGTTACATTTTTGTATTTTTATGTCTGTGCAACTGCTGACAACTCGCGCTTATTTCGCATGCAAATTTCCTACTCTGCGCCATTACCCCTCAATTCCCCTCCTTTCTATCCTGCTCCTCTGCTGCAGCCGCTGCTTAGTTTCGCTGTGGTTATGCGTAAACGAAGGCTGAGCCTTTAGTGCACACGTTTTTCGTAATATTTTGCAAACATTATTTCCGCAGTGTATAATTTAAAGAGTTGAGTATTTTTTTCTTTTAAATTGTCAGCAAAAGTTTCGGAGCACACAGCTGCAAAATGGCGCCTAAATAAACAAATTAATTTGCGGCCGTCGTCAATTTTTTTATGCACAGTCGACTGCAATCTTTTTTTACCCGGCCATTAAAAAGGATTATGTGCTTGAGATTTTGTGCGGGTCTCTTTTTGAAATCGTTTTTTGCATTAACTGTTTCTTTTTTATATTATTTTTTTCTTCGTTGTCTTCCTTTTTTTTTAATTAAAAATTTATGCGCTTTAAAGCTGAATTTAAATGTTTTTTAGCAAGTGCATATCTGCTTTTTTATTGAGATTTTTATTATGCATTTCTATTTGCGTATGCGAATATTTAATTTGAAATAGCGTTTTGGCTGTGATTTTTAAATCGCTGCGTTGGTTGTAAAAAATTTACAATGAAACGTAACAAAAAAGAAAGGAAAGAAGATAAAACATAAAATGCAGCACTAAAAAAACATGAAATAAAAAGCTAGAAATAAGCCTGCATATTAAATGACAACCAAAATTGTGCAAACAAGAGTTGAATTCAGTATAACAAAGCCTAAAATAAATAAGAGTGGAATAAATGCAGGGCGGAAGCGAAATGAGAACAAAATATTATCTAACTTAATTATTTATACTCTGCTGACGAAGGTAGCAGAGTATATTGGGCTTTATGCAATGTAACTTGACAAATATATTTGTCTATGCTGGCCCACTGAGGAGTTGCAAAGTCGATCAATTCAAATCGATAAGAACACATGTCAACACATATCTAGATAGAGTCAGATAAAATTATATTTTACTGGATACTGAAAGATATCTTACTGAAAACGAAGTTAAAAGCCAGTAAAGTTGAAGACCATGACTACTACTGCCCCCAAAATCTCAAAAGGCATTGGGTAATTGAAAACATCGATTAATGCCAATCGATAGACACACATACATATATTTGATATTACACTGTTAAAGACGTTCAAATATCGATCAAATTAAAGGTCACGCTCACTGCTGTCCCCAAAATCGTTAAATCCGATAAGCCGATAAATCTGTATACAGAATAAACCACATATCTTCAACAATTAGCAAACACCAACCTTGTAAGTGAAATTTCAGTGGGTAACAATCTGGTTAAAGGGTATTCCGCAGTTGCTTACGCCCCATTTTAATTTCACAATTCATTACGAGCAACTTAGGCATACTAATGTTCGATCCAGACATAATATCCTGCTTAAGAATTGCATTTCATGTTTATGTCAAAAAAAAATCACCAATCATTTTAATTTGATTAATTTGTAACAAGGAAAATGTAAAATTGTCCGTTTTACACGATACAGAAAGAAGAAGAGAAAACATGCTACAATCGATGACCCATTTTTAAAAAATGGTGCATTTTATAAATTTAATTTTTTATTTTTTTGTTGATATTTTTAAGCTTCAACTCGACAACTGCAGCTGCTCCAATGGAATAAAACGAGGCTTTATTATTTGATGAGCTGCTGCTGTTGTGTCCCAGGAGGACAACTCCGCCCGAAACTCCAAGCCGACTGCTTGCATGTGGCACGTGGCACGTGGCACGAGTCCTTGCCAGGCAACATATATTCAATTAAATTTTCACAATTTTCCATTGGCTCATGCGAAATTTCTTCTGCGATAAACATCCTGACAAATACTTCCGCGCACAGCTTTGTTTCTATTTTTTTATTATACCCTGAGCCCATTAAAAAGGGTAACTGCTTCGAATCCATAAGGGATATACATTCATAATCAGCATCAACAGCAGGTTCGATCTATATGTATTATTAATTTTGAATATAAGTTATATTACCACGCGCAGATCAAGCTTATTTCATTTGATAGGTAACTGCGCCCGTTTCGGAAATCTCGACGTAAATCGATTATCGATAGAAATAAAAGATAATATTAAAAAGATATAGCCTTCCAATATATTATTGAATGACTCTAAAAATGTACATCGGATGAGAATGGCAGATTTATGAGCTGGCTTATTATGTTTTCAACAGGGTATCCCCTAGTCGAGGTCAATCGAAATGGTTTTTTTATGCATATTTTCTTTTCTTAAGCAGCAGGCAAAGGGGTGTAGGAGTCGGTGTGGGGCAGCAGGCAGACTTCCGCTTACAACATGGCAAGTTGTACTCCTTTGTTTTTATCGCTGTCGCAAGTGGAGCAGGCAAGCTGTCGCCTAGTTCTTGTTGTTGTTGTTGTTGTTATTGTTATTGTTAATGTTAGCAATTAACATGTTTTCAACACTTGCCACCAAGCCAGACACTCATTCTCGCACACACACTCACAGACACACAACACTAAAGTTGCATGACTGTCAACTGGTCACAAAGGCATCGCCTGCAGCAGCTTGTGGCATGCCTCGGCTGCCACTTGACGCTGGACGCGTAAATTGCACACGCACACTCCACACCTCCCACACCTCTCTAAACTCTAAACTCTACACTCTACACTCGGGCAGGGGGTAGGTGCAGGAAGGGACAGCAGTTGCCCGACACTAACCGTAGCGGAAAAGGCGCATTGTCTGTGGCGCGCTCAAAAGCATGCAACAATAAACGCAAGTGTTTTGCACAGTGGCACGCAATATAGACGAAGATAATGTGATTATATGTGCACAGTGGTTGTAAGTCATAAATAAATATAAATACCAAAAATTAGTCTACTAATACTCAACTCTGTTAATAATATTATTGTTTATTATTACTTATTAGTTATTTAATATATATTTATTAATTAATTATTCTATATACATACACAATTTATGTATAAGTAATATATATATGCAATTTGGAACCACTGTGCAGCGCTCAAGTTTGTGTAAAGTCTGTTTGACTTTGTTATTAGCAAATGCACTTGCGGCAAATGCAGCGAAAATGAAGCCAACTGAATACTTCAAGGATTTAAGTTGTTCTTGTTGTTGACGCATTGTGCTGACACTGTTGCCGCCACTGCCACTGCCACTTCCGTTTCCGCCTTTTGTCTGAGGCGCCTCTCATTAAAGTTTGTTGTTGCATTGTTCGCAATTATTGCAGCTGCAACTGCAAAACTTATTTACAATTTAACAGGCCGACATTTTGGGTTATTGAATAAATCTATACAAGCCTCGAGCAGCAGCAGCAGTTGCAGCTGCTACTTTCCTTCCCACCCCACCCATCGTTTAGCTTACCCGTCGCTTGGCATATACAATTGCACAATTGCCAATTGGGCGTAAAATGTGTTGGCCCAAATGCTACGCAAATTGTTTTGGCAACAAGTCGAGCCGGCAAATCGGATTGCATTGGGTGGCAGGATGACAACAAGCAGCTGTCCAAGTCGCAGCTGGCAGCTGGCTCCCTCCCCGAAAGATGACGGAAGTAGAAGCTAAGCAAAAACGTCGCTTCCCCCTCCTCCTCGGCAAAAGCTTATTGTGAGTAGAGTCGAGTTGAGAATGGGCGATTACACTGCAACAAAAACATTGCACTAAGTTGGCTAACAAATCAAGCAATGTTTTTTATTGCTGGTGTTGGTAAATGATAAGTGTTGGTAAACTCATAACGTACTCAACAGCAGCAGCGGTCATAAGAAAAAATTCTTTCTTGGCCTCAGCTTCTTTCAACTTTTGCTGTGTCGCACCACCAATATATATGCATCTCACTCACACTTATACAAACAAAAACAAAGAAGCCATTAGCCATCATGAGGCTACAAGTTTGCGAAACAAGAGTAATAACATAAATGACAGCTAATCCTCTCTTTGATATCGACTTGGCGAGTGTCGAAGCAAGTCGAAAGCACTAATAACAATAAGAGAAAAACAGATGTATCTCTCATTAGTTTTTCGATTAGTCGTTAGCAAAAATGAGCAACAAATTTAATTCACACAATTTTACGATGAATTTATAATTATAAACACTGCGCGTAAATTTACGCAAATTAACCCAGTTCGAATATGAATATTACGTAATTCAATTTTAATTGCCCCCAGATAAACACGCTCAAAGTGCGACCAGAGATAAGCTGGGATTTATCTCGCGCTCAAAGTGCGACCAGAGATAAGCTGGGATTTATCTCGCGCTCTCTTTAGCTGCTGTCCGCACATGAATTGTCCTCGTTTTGAACATGAACATTTATGTGTGGGTATGTGCGGACAACGAGTAAGAGAGACAATGATATTTGTTAACTGTATTTGCAACAGCAACAACAAAACACATTTCCGTTTTTGCTAAGCGCTGTTCAGATTAAAGCTTTAGGTAAGTTACAACAAGTTACGAGCAACTAGTCAGGTTTTTTTTTGTAAATTTCGCTTGCATCGTGGAGAAAGAAACGACTTTCTCCACCGATCAAGCATTGAAACGAACTGAGAGACCCCAATGCTTCTCTAAATATTCACTGTCTCTTGATTTTTGCTCTCTTTCTTTCTCTCTCCTTCTTGCAAGGTAGCACTCGCAAGTAAAGCATGCATGTATGTATGTGTGCTTATTAAAGTACTTAAACTTTAAAATTTAAGAAATTGCGGCCATCAGCAGCATTTTTTAAATAACTGCACAGAGTCTAATTAACATTTAGTTGGTAGGTCAGAGGCCTGAAACCTAAATCCTCGATCCCTGGCCCCTTTTAAGTCGAATCCCCAGCTATGTATGTATGTATTTGTATATATTATATATGTATGTGTAACAGGTTGAGAGCAGCACATCGCATAGCAGATTAGGCAGCAGTCAGAAGGAGAAGAAGAAGAAAATGAAGAAGAAGAAGAGTAGCAGATGTTGCTGGTGCTTGAGTATAGGGTTGCCATGTCGCCATTCTTTGCACCCTTTTACGCAATGGGGTCATGACTCATGACGACACACACAGAGAGGGTGGTGGGGAGTGGGGAGAAAGGCCTTCATTTGTAAGCCATGTCAGTCAGTCGAAGGAACAAGCGTACAAACAGACGGACCGACGGAGCTTAAGCCCTCAACCTGGCACCGCACTTGAGAGGCTCTCCAAAAAACACAGCAAAAAAAACAAGGAGGAATGCTGTAGTAAAGTGAGCTCGACTACCATATACCCTGAAACCAGCTGTTAAATATATAACAGTTTTATTCGCAAAATTTCTCTTTAAACGTGAGCCGGTCTGCATTCATTTCTTACTGCAGGCACAGGCACTGAATTGCATATTGTGGCTTTTATTGATATCGGAAATCGAAATGTGTCGATATTCGGTAAATGGCGGTAGTTATCAATAAAAAGAAGCAAATTCCAAATTTGAAGTGTCTGAGGTATGCGTGTTCTTATCGACTCGGCTTTTGATCCTGATCAGGAATATATGTATATATACACTGCCTGTTACATACATTTAGTAAGAATGATTATAACTTTTTTAGCCGTTTTCAATGGGTTCAGGGTATAAAAAGAAGGTGTTCCACGCCCATGGGGCGCGGCAGGGGTGCACGCTTTTGTACTTTTAGGTGGAGGCGGAGGGCGGGGGGTAAAGAAGCAAATATTTGTATTTCAGCTTGAATGGCTGAACGATTGAACTAAGAGCGAGATTTGAACTGTAGCAAATCACACGAGTTTGATTGATTGATGATTTGACAGAAAAGGTTACCCCTGAAATACCCCCCCCCCACACCCCTCCACACCATCAAACAGTGTATACATATATTTAATATTTATACAAAAAAAAAGAAAAACAAAATGTAAAGAAACAACAAAAGGCAAGCTAAATGTTGAGTTCACAGTTCGCATTAATATGCATTGCTGTCAAGAAAAGAATCAGCCCCAACTCTACATATACAAATACATATATACATATACATATATATACAGCTTAGCATCCAACGGTACCTTCATCTGTCTGTTTGTCGCGCTGGCAAATCAAACAAACGCAATAAATCAACGTAGGCGAAATGAATTTTGATTGTCATTGATTTATGTGAATTGCAGTTGAAGGCAACTAACTTGGCTAACACGCCCACAGCTCACGCAATAATGCTATAGATAATCATGACACCATAATATATACACATTTGTTCTTCTTTTCATTTAATTTAAAACTTTTGTTTATTCAATTATTCACTTATTAAATTAAAATCGAATTAAATTGTTATCTTTGTTACTTGAATTCTTATTTATTTTTTTAATTGATTTATTGTGCATAAGTGAAAAGCTTATTATGCCACTTAAAACAAATTTAAAAGCTTAATTATGCCCAATTAAGATTGGTTTTATTATATAACATTTATTTTCCATCGAAAATCAAATATTTTTCTTTACATCCACTTTCTACTTGGTCATTTGCCGCCCACTTTCCGACAAAGATTCTTCAAAATTAACTTCAAATTAAAATTCATTAAAATAATTTTGTTTTAAAGAATATTTCAAAGCTGGAATTTGACTAACGAAATTTTGGTTGTTATTGTTGTTGATACCCGGAATACATTTCAAGCATAGCTGCTTGGAATGCTACTTTGACCTTTCAAATATAGTGATTAAGCCCTTGGAAAGGGTATTCTAACTTTGTCGTGACGTTTGTAACACATTGAAGAAACGTCTGTGAGTCTATTGAGTATATATATTGTGCTGATCAGCGTTACTAGTCGACTCGACCGTCATTTTGTGTCCATATAAATTAATGCCCTAGTTTTAAAAGAATCCTTTTGAAACTTGGTACATATCCATATTTTTGCAGCAGACGGTAAATATGTTACAGCCAGCCGAATCGGATAACTATAACATATAGCTGCCATAGGGTAAAAAGATGAATTCTTGGATACAAAACTTTTCTACTTAAATCCAATTCGCTGAATATATTTCGTATTATAATCATCACTTTTGGCCATTAGGTCTTCAACATCGGGTTACTATACCATATAGCTCCCATATAGGAAAATTCTCTTAGATATTATTAGAGTGTCTGTAAGGGTATTTAATTTTCATTCTCAACGAACTTTTCGTTTATTTTTTGTTTTTCATTAAATTCATCTCGCAAGCGGGTTCAAAAGTAAACAAAAACTTGTAGCAGTAATTTGTATGTTGTTGTTCTCATTGTTGTTGTTGTAGTTTGTTGTTGTTTGTTGTTGTTTGTTGTTGTTGTTGGCACATTCTCATTTGGGAACGCTAATTGTTAAAACTTTCAATTAGAATCAAACAAATGCTGAATGCCAAAATGTCTGCGGCATTTGTCAAGATTGCGAAGAAGAAGTGAAAATTACATTTCAAATGTTTGCCATTGCTGTTTCTTGTGTTGTTGTTGTTGTTGTCGCTCATTGTCCTACGTGACCTAGCAAAATGAATGCTGATGGGCTGTTTTGGTATACGTGGGGCGTGGCTGCATAAATTATGAGTCTTGAACTCCGACGCGGCGACAACGACGCACAAATCAACTACTTGAGCCTATTTTGGTAGTTCCCCTGATGATTACAGGGCGTATGAGTGACATTCATTTAATATCGTGATATAAGCAAATATATGCATGACTTTAACAGACATATATGTATATATAAATATAATAATATACATATGGATCTGTATCTGTATCTGTATCTGAATGTTTTTAAGCAGTTATGCAAATGCTGCTGCTGCCTTTTGACCTGAATAACTCAATACGAAAAATGCTGCAACAACAAAATTCACAAACACTCACACACACACATGCCCATACACACTCACACACACAAACACATACACACAACAACTACAACAGCGCTTATTGGCTAGCAGCTGAGCCTGCCAAAGGCGACAAAAATTTTGCATTTTATAATTGGCTTTGCTGTGCTTTTCCGAGTCCTTCAAATATTGACATTTATTTTCTTAATGCCTTTGTTAAAAGAATAACAATTGCCCAAGGCATAACATTTTTTAACTCTATATTCTAACTGCTTAGTTATTTTATTTTAAATATATGTTTTTTTTTATTCATTTCCATTTTACACACTCAATTTTAATACCCTGAGCTGTAAATTTAAATAAATTACGTGCATAGGTGAGCTTAGTTTTGTTTTCCCAAGTGCTCATCCAATTGATTTATTTATTATTGCGCCTCAACCACAATAAACTCAATTATGCATAATTATTTGGTCATTAATAAAACGTTATGGACGCTTTTGTCGGCTGCCATGACCCCATCAAAGAAAGCGAAATCGAATTGCGAGAGTGTAAACTTAATTAAGAACATTTGCCGAGTTGAGTTGATTTTTCTTTGATTTACGCGCCAGCAGCTCACAACTGTAATTATGTATGCTTATGCAATATTTGACAAGGTTAACGGGGTTTGAGGACTGACCAGCTGTCGCTGATTAGCCACCAAATAAGTATATGTAAGATAGTAGAAGAGAGAGCAGCACAAAAAAAGCCTTGGTATTTCATGGCTCATTAGGCATGCACATACGTTTTGCAAGGCGCGCGTCAAGAGCACAAAATCCCAGAAAACCACCGCCCTCTCTCTTCCTTGCACAGACTGAATTGCGCTCTCCACGACGCAGGCAGCAAATTCAATTTTCTACAACGCCGATTTGGTTTCCGCACGCCTTAAGTTATCGTCGTCCCCCTCCCTCAGCTGCTGCTTGGCCATGAATATAGTTATGCTGCCAGCCAAGTCGAAGAGAACACTCTCTTGCTCTTCTTCTGTCCCTCTATCGAGCTGTGTAAGCTACTCGATAGTAAGATAAGAATCTGTGTGCGATGTTTGGTGCTCATGAATTATAAATCGCATAAAGGATTTGCCATTGCTCGGAGCAGTCGCATTGCATGCAGTGTTTGTTCTGGCGAGTTGTGCAATGCATTGTGTAAGCAATTGAGTGCTTATAATTCGCAATTGGTTCAAGTCTGCGCTTGCACAAATAATAAGAACAAGAAATTTAACTGTATTTTTTTTTTACAAAATGTAGAATTTATCAGCTGCTTTATTATTATTTGTATTTTTTTTCTTAGCACTAGTCGATTAATCGTTTTTAATTTTTTATAAGAATCAGATTGTTGAGTTCTCCAGCATTATTCACATACATATATGTATATACCTATGTCATTAAAATTAATTATTTTTAATATGTACAATTTCATTTACCATTTTTACATTGTGAGAAATAGTTTTGTTTTCATTCGCATTTGTAGAAAAAATTATTATCACCGTTTTTTTTCTTTCTCTCTATACATATATATATATATTTATTCTTTTTCGAAATTGAAAATTCCTTTTTATTTTGTGTAGATTTTCAGTAATTGGTTTTTGTAGTATGCTTTTTAGGAAAATAGCCATTCTAAACACTCTCTAAGTAGACTAGTTCTGGAAACTTTACAATAGATTATTGTTCTTGGTATTGTTTGCTTCTTATTGGGTATTATCAAGGTTATATTAAGGTTAAAGGTTTTATAATGTGGAATAAATAATTTTGTAGTTCAAATTTAAGTTATAAAAGCCAGGCAGACAAAAAAAAAATATTGTTCAAAAGGTTAAAAAGTTGTTTTCTTTTTCTTTTTTGTTATAAAGATTTTGTAGGAAAAGTTTAGTTTTAAAAAACGAATTTAATTAAGTTTTAGGTAATTATTGATTTCAAATTTTGTGGTTTACGGAACACTTTTGGGGTTTCTTGATTTGGAAAAAGGATATTTAGAAATGCTTTTGTCATTTATGATGACTTAAGATTTATACGGAACAGCCATTTATGTTTGGATTTCAATATATAAAAAGCATTTGCGGCAGTCGTTTCGGTTAGTATAAATAAAGCAGATTTAGAACTCTTTAAAATCTAATCTTACATGGAAAGTAAACGTTTTCTTTATTTCTATTATGAGCACAATTCAGATAGTACAATTATTTGTGTGTGTGTGTGTGTGTGTGTGTGTGTCTGGGTGTGTGTTTTTATGTCAAATCCTTTAATTTTACAAACTTTTCTAGTTGCGCTCATAAAATATGCTAAGGCCACATTTAATTTATTTTTATCTTTCAATATATTTATTACGTTAAATTCTAAATGCTAGATGAAATTTAGTACTTGAGCTGTTTTTTTTTGGTTTTTTTGTTTTTTGCGAAAACCAATAAAATGATTGATGTGTAAGCTTAAAGCCCGAATATTTGTATTTGTATTATGTACACATTAATTATGACAAATGAGCGAAGAAACGCGTCGAACTCGGTAAATAAACTTAATGAGCCATTATTAAATGCAGTCGGCAATGATAAACCAAAGAAAGAAAAGATAATAAGCAAACGCTCTCAGAAATGTATAAGAAGGAAAATGACGAAGCATAGCTTAAAAGTTGCTGTTCTATGTGTAAATGTGAAGTGAGTTTAAGCAACATGAATTTTCAATAGTAATGGGCTTAAATAAGTAAGTTAACATTAGAGACAGCAGCATTTTGAGTGGGTCAACAAAATAAACAACAAACAAAAAAGGAAATAAGGAACAGCAAGAATTAAATTGTGTACACAAAATGTTGAAAGAGTTCAAGCGGAAGTGCAAGAATTTAAGTAAAAAGTGTTAAAAAGAGGGACTAGTAAAAGTATTGAATTTGAGCCGTAAATAATTAAAGAGTTTCTGAAGAACGGCAAGAAAGTAATGAAATTTAAAGATTAAAAAAAGAGTGTAATTTAAGTAGGAACAACAGTTCTTGTCATACGACTTCAACATGGCATACAATTATGAGTAGATTCAAATATTAAATATAAAAATATATAAGTTAAAAAGTAATAACAAAAGCAAAAATAATTATTATAGAAATGTGAACAATTTGTATAAGCAGCAATGATTTAGGCTGATTTTGTTGACTTGATTTTGTTGACTAACCTAAACGGCATAAGCGTAAGTTTAGCTTGGCTATATACTAAACAGTAGTATATATACTTTATGTACAGAAAAAAAGAGTGTTGTGTGTGTGTGTCTGAGTCCGATTTTCAGAGGCATTATCACGCCAGGATGGCGGCCATTGTTGATGGCTGCTGCTGCTGATGATGATGAGGTTGTTGCTGCTGCTGCTGCTGCTGCTGATGATGATGAGCATCAACATGGGATTGAGCGACAGTTTGTTGTTGTTGATGTGAAATGTGATGGACCGGAAAGCTCCACAGTGCAAAAGGCATCTGCTGTTGCACCAACAAAAGCAGTTGGCGTAATTTGTTGGTCGTTGTTTTTGTTGTTGTTGCAGTTGTTCTTGTTGTTATTGTCGTCGCTCGTATTTGAGTTTTGCATGGCGTCAGCTGTTTGACGCAGCGCATCTGCAGCATGTGCAACTGTCGCAGTCGCTGCCAGTCGCCGCGTCGTCATTCATCCCAGAGGCACTGCTGTTTCTGCCGCACATAATAGGTGAACTGTGTACACTTGCGGCACGTCTTGATCCCGCAACGATAATTCGTCTGCTGCTGCTGTTGCTGTTGCAACTGTTGGCCGCCACCCGCTGCGGATGTATCACCAGCATTGCTCTTGCCCTTGCAGTACTTAAGGCCGCAGGGATACCAACCGATGCAGGTCTCCAGCGTGCAGAGGCACGGCGCCCACAGGCTGCTCACCTCGTTGCAACGTGTCGACAGCGCGTCGGGAAACTTTTCGGTGGCTGCCTCCAGGCTCGAAATCGACGAACCTATCGTCGCACATAAAATAAACACCAGCGACGTGGCGTTGCAACAAAAATAAATAAATAAATCAAATAACACAAAAAATAAAGGTAAGCAAACATTTTTGGATAAAGTTCGTTAACCCAAAATAAATAGTGAAATTTATATTCGATTTCAGCAAAACTCATCACAAGAGAGGCGGG
Source organism: Drosophila nr. medialis 2 BK-2023a (assembly GCA_035044325.1). NCBI lineage: Eukaryota > Metazoa > Arthropoda > Insecta > Diptera > Drosophilidae > Drosophila > Drosophila nr. medialis 2 BK-2023a. The sequence goes on from JAWNMH010000394.1 coordinate 3,143,712, forward strand.
GCATTAAATACGTAAAATGATGCAGTAATGCCTGCCTATGTTGAACTATGCAGCTATGCAGTGCACAGCATAGTTAAATATAACTAAAACAAAACTTTATTTATGAAATTTGAAGGTTTTTTCTAATTTGAAAGTAATAATACTAATTTGTGCATAACTGAGGAATACTGGAGGGAAGAATAGCACTCGGAATTTTGGGCTACAGAATTGAATTAAATATTAAAATCCCATTTATAGAGATACAACATATCCAGAAATTCGAATAGTAAATGTGATATTGTGTTGTGCTAATGTATTGTGGAAAATCGATTTGAATCGATATTGCGAGTTATTGAAAAAACAAATTAAATGTATCTGAATAGACTCGACTATTGCTATTAATCAAGAATATACTTTGTGGTTGAACCCTGTACTCAGGATTCAGGGTTTAACTAATCTTCACTTTGGAGAAAGTTGCGACTCTCTTCTGAAGACTAGTTTCTAGGTCACCATTTTCACATCAATTTCAAGCCCTAATCCTTTACCCAACTTTCAGTGAAATATTATTCTAGATACTTAAACAAATCAGTTAAGTTTTGAGAAAGTTATCGTAGTAGAAACTTTGGATCTGTCTCATGGTATTTCCCATTTTTATAGGGTTCAGCTTAAAGAAAGTAGTGCTACAAAAAGTGCTATAAATAATTTGCCATTTGCTATGCTGTTATTCCAACAAGAAGCTACAAAAATAGCTAGGCCAGCTAGACAGCTTATCGATTATTTACTGTACTTGGAATTAAGTATTTTGCTCTTGTGATAAGTCAGTTGAAATCAGAAGCAGCAATTAATTCAATTGCTTTTAAGTGGAGTGGGGCCTGTCAAGGTTAATTAGACTTGAACTCACCTGGCAGTTCCGCCCACGCCTTGAGGTCCACAGCCCGAACATAGGTGGCCTCGGTGGCCTCCGCGCAAAGGGATTGCAGATGGCGGGTGATGGGCAACGAGCGATTCAACTGGACCCAGCTGCTCATCGTGTACGTCTCTCGTCCCTTGTCCTCCTCGGGAGTGCGTATCGTGTGCGGATTCTTCTGGCGCAGCTTGGCCATCGCATCGGACGAGATGAAGTCGCCCTTGTTGAATTTGGTCGCAAAGCACATCACCTGATACTGACTCTGTCCGCGTTCCTCCTCGCCGAGCACCAGAGCCTTCAGGATTTGTACCTCCTGCAAGAAATGGAGAAGGGGTGAAAGTAGAAAAATTTGTCTTAGTTTCAATTTAATTTAAAGTGTGTTTGCCTTGTTAGACAACGCACTGAAAGAAATGCTAATTTGCGATACGAACAATTTTAACAGTGCATTTTTTCAAGGCTAAAAGGCTTATATATATTATATGCAAATGTCAAACATAATAAATAATAAATGAAGAATAGTTCTGGGTCAAAATACCTCTAATCTTTTCTAAATAAAAAACAAAAAACAAAAATACGTCTCAGGTTTATATACATATATATTCAAATTTTAATTAAGTTTTTCATAATAATTTGTTTACAACAAATTAAAAGAGGTTTGCCGTTTTTCAAAAATCAGTTTCTAGTTATTTCTTACCCCCACCTCTGATATACTTACATTGCGAAAGTCGATGAGTTGGGTGATGAGTGTGCCGTCGGTCTTCTGGAACTCCAGCGTAATCAAATCCTCGCCAATGTTCGACGTGATGGTCTCCTGTATCACCTCACCTCCCTGCAAAAGGCAACCAGAAATTTGACAAATACAGATGGAAGCAACAAGTTGAAGCAGTTTCAAAACTAGACTCGGCGGAGTTGCTTTCATTCTCTATTCCATTACCAACCCCACCCCTAACACGCACACACACACACACGCAATAGAATATTAATAGAGATGCGTACGAACAAAACGGCACATAAGACGACGACGCCGCTGCTGCCCTCTGCATCTGGCTCTGGCTCTGCTGACAGCACAAGTAAATTAACTAGATTTGACGCAGACAGCAGCAGCAGCAGCGGAGCGACCATGAACCAAATGAGAGTCAAGAGAGTTGAGCGTAAAAATAAAAATAAGAAATAGCGGAAATAGTGAAATTGCGAAAAACGAAAAACAAAAACAAGAGGTTGGAGCCGGAGGGGTGCAGAGTTGAACTCGTCGCGACTCGTTGGCTCCTCTGTCACCAAATGTAGTTCAACAACATGACAAGCAGATTCATAACAACAACAAGATGAAAAAAGAAAGAAGAAGAATAAGTTCACAAGTATTTTATTCATATGCTTGCACCTACCCAGTGGTGGTTTTTGGCGTGAAATATGTAAAGCAAAATCACATGCATTTGCAGCACAACAATTTTTTATTTTAAATGAAAATAATAAGTTTTCCATTCTCAAAAACAATTATTCACAAATTAGAACACTTTTGAATACAAAATAATCGATAATTTGACTTATTGAGATTTGTTTATTATTTTTGTTACACTAAACAATTTCCTTAATGTAAAGCATTAATCCCCATTCGGTATGCAATAAATTTCATGATTTGGCATCTATAATATAATCCCCATTAGATATGCAATAAATTTCACAATATGGCAACCCTAAGCAAAACTCTTAGTATTTGTGTCGCTCTAAAATGCCTGCCAATAACTTTGACAGCTATCAAAGCGAACTTTCAAGGCTAACTGTCAGACTGTCATTTTGTCAGTATGTCAATCTGTCAATATTAACATTCCTTTATTTTGCCAGCCGAGGACGATTCGATGAAAAAACTTTATTTAAGCATCAAACTCAATGTCAAATACCGAAAAGTTGCAGCTGGGAAATGCAAACGTGCATAAATGTGTATGTGTGTGTAATGTTGTCTGTTTGTGTATGCACATTGCATGTGTGTGTGTGTAAGTTTGAACAAAGCGAATGTAAACAAAGCCCAAGCGGAGCAACGGCGACAGCGACAGCATCAGACAAACATTTTGGGGCCAGGGACAGCAAATGGAAAAAAGCCGCAGCGAAAGAAGAAGCAGCACCAGAGGCAGCAGCAAAGGATGTCAAATGTAAACATAAAAGGCAAGAAAATCGCTTTCTTTGTTGTTTTGTTTTATATTGTGATTTTTAGCAAGTGTGATTTAAAATTTATAGAATAGCAAAGTTAAAAATATGTCAATATTATGATTTCGAAAAGGAAAGCACACAAAATAATAATAATAAAGTCGAAACTGATTTCAAGGTCAGATGAACTATTGCAGTAATTAAACAAATAAGAAAACCAAGCAGCAGCTGACAAATAACAACAAAGGTTTTTTTTTTATTTTAGCACGCGCTCTCTCTCGTTCTCACTCTTTGTCACTCGCTCTCTTGTTTTGATGCGCTCAATTTCGAAATGAATGTTCGAAAAGAAGCAGCTACGTCAGCTGCGCTGCCAGCGTCTCAAACCATGATTTATTTTGTTCATTTTTTTTTTTTTTGGTTTTGTTTTTCTTATTTTTTATTTTCATACCTGATTTTGTACATTTATCAACAGCTGCGCATCGCATTTTGAAGTTAGCAGCAACAAATTGCAGACGATGAACAACAGAAACACGCGACTCTGTTGTAAATAATGATAACAGGAACTAACCGAAAAAAGTCGTCGGCATTTCGCCATGCGGCGGCAATTGTTTAACAAACTGCGTTGAATTGTATAACACGATTTTGTTGATTGCAGAATTCTTTGCTCTTGCTCGTTTACAATCATTGCGATGCACTTTACACAAATTAACACTCGCTTTGGCTTTCGATGCACTTTTTGTGTTTTGCGTTTGGGGGGAAAAATACGCGTCGAACTTGTTGTGCTGCGTTCGCGGCGCACATCTGCTCGCTTCGAAAGTTTGACGCAAAATGTCAACAGAATAGTCGTCGACAGAGAGAAAGAGAGAGCAGTGAGCAGTTCCGCTTATGAACAGAATCAGTGTTGGACTGTTAACATCAGTGCTGGCAAATCTAGCTATTTATAATTAACTGAGTCAAACATTCAAATATGTTATGTAATAATTAGTTGATTAAATACCCAACTTCTTATTTAACGTGAATATCTAAATTAAACAAGTTGTGACTACATTTCCCACATTCTCGTCTAGTCAGCAGCTTTTAACTAACAGAGCTATGCTCATTGTTGTATGCACATCACTAGCAAAACAGCTGTCGCATACGATTACTTGCTGCAGCGTTGCACTATCCATGTATCGCTCAACCACCACACATTGCATTCCGGTTCAAATATCAGCAAACAGCTGTTGCTCTGCATAATGTGCTAAATTAAACCATAACGCATTCCAAGCGCTTGTGACGTGTTTTATTTTATACATTTTGTAAATTATGTTGTTTTTAGCATAATTTCAACAATTAATTAGAAATTCGTTCGCTGTCACTGCAATAACAAAACACAAACACGATGCTAACATTGCGAGAGCGACAAATAAGTGCGTAAATCAGAATTATTTCGAATGGAGAAAAACTATAAAAGATTTTTTTGTTTTCTATTTCTGCTGTCGTGTTTCAGATGCAATTAAGCAAATGCTTAATTTGAATTCGCAGCAACCCAAAGCGCTGGCAGCAGAGCCAGTATGGAAGATTCTCATCTACGATCGCGTCGGCCAGGATATCATCTCGCCCATCATTTCCATCAAGGAATTGCGCGAATTAAGCGTGACGTTGCATGTGTGAGTAAGCAAGATGGATGGATTGAAAGGGTGAAAGTGGAAAGGGGGTGGTGAATTTCTGGGGTCCGGGGAGTGTGGTGAGTCTGTGGTGTCGTGAGGATCGGGATTCAAATTGGAAGACTGGAAGAGGAATATTTGAAGTGAGGGGGTGAATATAGGTTTGGTGGACTGAGAATTGGTCTGTTGAACAGTAGATACCCTGTAAGTATAAGGAATCAATGTAGGTCTGCGAATTGAAGAAAAGTTATTTTTGGAAAGAATAATGGTAGATACCCTATAAAACTAAGTGAAAAAACGCAAATAAAGAGGTGAATAGCGATTTGAGTTTAATTTGGGATGTGAGACGATAGAGATACCCTGTAAGTCTAAGTAATGAGTTGAATAAAGGTGTGGGGAATTTTGGAGCAGGCCCCAAGACAATTGGATAGATTAAAAAAACAGTTATACAAATAGTAAATATCCAGCAATAGATACATATGAGCCTCACTTATTTATATATTTTATATACAAACACATTTGATACCCTGTTATTTCAGGCAACTGCACTCGGATCGCGACTCAATACCGGATGTGCCAGCTGTTTACTTTTGCCTGCCAACCGACGAGAATCTCGATCGCATCCAGCAGGATTTGTCGAACGGATTATACGACATTTATCATCTGAACTTCCTGGCGCCCATCTCACGCAACAAGATCGAGAATCTGGCGGCAGCCGCGTTGCACGCTGGCTGCGTGGCAAACATACATCGGGTGTACGATCAGTATGTGAACTTCATCAGCCTGGAAGATGACTTCTTCATACTGAAGCATCAGCAGAGCGATCAGCTCTCCTACTATGCCATCAATCGGGCGAATACCCGCGATGAGGATATGGAGGCCCTAATGGATTCAATTGTCGACTCGCTGTTCGCGATGTTTGTGACGCTGGGCAATGTGCCGATTATCCGGTGTCCCCGGAACAGTGCAGCGGAGATGGTCGCCCGCAAGCTAGAGAAGAAGTTGCGCGAGAATCTGTGGGATGCACGCGCCAATCTCTTTCACATGGATGCCACCCAGGCGGGTGGCGGCGTCTTCAGTTTTCAACGTCCTGTCCTGTTGCTGCTGGATCGCAATATGGATCTGGCAACGCCACTGCATCACACCTGGTCGTATCAGGCCCTGGTGCACGATGTTCTCGATCTGGGTCTGAATCTCGTCTATGTGGAGGACGAGGCGACGGCTGTCAGTGCGGGCAAGTAATCGAATGATGGGGGAAATGGTCTGTGAAATGAAATGAGCATCTGTAGCAGTAGAAGGTATAGCTTCTATATAGTCCGAATCAGGTTGGGGAACTGAGTTTATATAGTCATGTTCGTCCATCCATTATCTATTTTGTCTGTATGATCCCAGATCTAAGAGCAACGTTCTGTTTTTGAGTATGTATGTTGAAGATGTATAATCGATAAGTATCGATTTACTTTTAGTTGTTCGATAACTTTCGCTGTGCCACAAATTCGATGACAATATGTTAACAGAATAGATAAAAGCAAAAGTACCAAAAGTAGGTCAAGTTTTTTTAGTTTTCCGATAAATAATCGGTTTCCCCCCAAGTCGATACTATCCACAACATAAAACAACAATTAAAATTTGCCCAATCCTATTTTAGGTGCACGAAAGAAGCCGAAGGCGTGCGATTTGGATCGCACCGATCGCTTCTGGGTGACGCACAAGGGCAGCCCATTTCCCACAGTGGCCGAGGCGATTCAAGAGGAGCTAGAATCGTATCGCAGCTCCGAGGAGGAAATCAAACGGCTAAAGACCACAATGGGCATTGAGGGTGAATCGGATATTGCCTTCTCGCTGGTCAACGATACGACGGCGATGCTGACGAGTGCAGTGAATTCGCTGCCCCAGCTGATGGAGAAGAAGCGTCTGATTGACATGCACACCAAGATTGCCACAGCGATACTGAACTACATCAAGGCGCGTCGCCTCGACTCCTATTTCGAGATCGAGGAGAAGATCATGTCCAAGCAGACGTTGGATAAGCCGCTGCTCGAACTGCTGCGCGACGCTGACTTTGGCCAGCCGGAGGATAAGTTGCGTCTCTACATCATCTACTACATTTGCGGACAGCAGCTGCCCGAACCGGAAATGGAACGTCTCCGCGAGGCTCTGCAAGCCGCCGGCTGTGATTTGACCTCATTGGCCTATGTACAACGCTGGAAATCGATCATGAATCGCTCGCCCGGCATTAGCCAGGCCACACAGTACGAGGGCGGCGGCACCCGAACCGTCTCCATGTTCACCAAGCTCGTCTCCCAGGGCAGCTCCTTTGTCATGGAGGGTGTCAAGAATTTGGTCGTCAAGCGGCATGTGAGTAAACAAAAAAAAACTAAAATAACTCATTTGAAATCGCAAATAACTTTTAAATCTGAAAGTAGAGTATTTAATCGGCGGTATCCATTTTTTGCTATGAGCAAAGCAAGATAAAATGCACTAATAATAATTAATAAAATAATTAAAAAATTAATTTCTGCTATCTTTCGTCAAATTATTTGTTTGTTTATCGTGTCTTATCTAATCAATTGGCAACACTTAAGATATTTCTACTTTAACTTCATGTACAAAAGATAAAACAGAGAAACGAATATTACTTCTTGGTTCTTAAAACAAAATACTAACTAGACTTAAATTAAGTTGCATAAATCGAAAGAACAATTTCAAATACAGTTGTCAAATGGAAAATTGCTATTGATAAAAAAAAGCCTTTTCCAATTTTTTGAACTTAAGATTCGCTTTCAAAAAGATTTCTTAACATTTGCCACAATTTTGTCTTGCATAGAATCTGCCGGTGACAAAGATAACGGAACAGGTGATGGAATGCCGCAGCAATGCGGAAACGGATGATTATCTATACTTGGATCCCAAGCTGCTAAAAGGTGGCGATGTGCTGCCCAAGAATCGTGCACCATTCCAGGATGCAGTCGTCTTCATGGTTGGCGGCGGCAATTACATTGAGTACCAGAATCTAGTGGACTTTATCAAGCAGAAGCAGACTTCCAATGTGCACAGGAGGATCATCTATGGCGGCTCCACGCTGACCAATGCCAAACAGTTCCTCAAGGAGCTGTCGGCGTTGGGTGGCGAGATTCAACAGCCAGCAGCGAGTTAGGAGCGACTCAATCACTTTCACTGCTGCTGATCGGACGACCACATTTTTGGGTGCAACAACAACAGCAGAAACAACAAGTTAAATGTGTGTGTGTGTGTGTGTGTGTGTGTGTGTGTAAGTGTGTGTGCGGCTTTTTCTTATATTTTGAGCATATCCAAAAATAAATGAAATGCAAGGCAACAAGTAAAAAACAAAAAGTGGACGTGGGCAATTACTCGAAGCTGACGCGTAATCCCCGATGGAGGACGACAAGCAAAAACATGCGTAGCCTCCATGTACAACAAGATGGGTGTGTGCATGTGTGTGTGAGTGTGCGTGTTGTGGTGGGGGGAGGAGGGATAACAAGAACGAGTGCCGCAAACTGCGCTCGCATTCTAGGCGCCCATTAACACCAACTTGGCAACGCTTTTGATGGACAGCTGACAGACAGCAGTCAACAGCAGTCAAGAACAGTCCAACAGCAACAAAAGGCGACGGCGACAATTATGGGGCGACAACTATGCGCGGCACTTGGGGCACTGGGAGCAGTTGCAATTAACACTCGCAACTGCCACAACAGCCAACTATGAATGGACCAACAGTGGCTCCAAAACTACTTCATACCAAGCACAACTTTTAGCTTCAAGCAATTTCAGTTTGAAGTGGAAGCACTTTTGTTTAGCCAAGTGTTTCGAAAAGTTTCGAAAAATTTCTTAGAAATTCAAATATTTAGTTTCATTTATTCAGCTTGAAGCACTAGGAATAAAAAGAAATAAATATTAAAAAATATATTTTGTATCAACTTTCATCAGTTTTGTATGCAAATTAATAATATATCAATAACTATATTTGTTTTAAAACAATAAATTGAATTCTATAGGATAACGGTAGTTTTATATATTTATACATGTTAACAGATAATTGGAAGTATTCGTCAAGCTTGCCACATTTACACAAATTTAATTCACTTAATTTTGATTAAAACTTTAAACGTCTTAAATTAAATAGAGTTTTGTTAAGTCTCATGTAGATGTAGATTTTGTTCATTAATAAATATCAATTACAGCTATAATTTTATTTTTATTGCCAAAACGATAAAAGTATAACAAAAGCTTGAGAGCCAGGCAGGCTTTATAGCATAACTAATAAACATTGAGCAAAGAAGTTTACGTAACCTTGCAAACCGGAGTCGACCTGTCGACATCTAAATTTCACTATAATAAAAATGCTATGAAATCTATAACTATGATATAGTAGTCCGATCTTAAAGATATATTGTCGAAAATGCGGGAAACATAATGACATGCATATTGGGTAAGTTGGATTTGGATATTAAGATATAGAAAGACAGCAAGACGGATGTGGATAACTCGACTCGGCTTCCGATGCTGATCAAGAATATATATACACTTTATATCGGAGATATAATACCCACTTAAAGGGTATCAACATATGATTAAAATTTCCAAAGCTCTGTTTTAAAGTAAATTTAAAACCCATAATTTGGGAGTAAGTTTTATATCTACTAACTATACAACAGTCAAATGTATATTTCATAAATTGAAAATATATATATATATATATTTCACTACAGTCAAAAAAAATATATATATATATACATATATAAGAATAATGGGTTCAGGGTATAAAAATCACCGATTTACATAAGCAATAAAAACAAATTTTTTGCAACATATTTCGAGTAGGGATAAAATAGATTTTTGCCCTGAACGATCACTGATTTACTTAAGAGTAATTCCTATATATAGAAAAGATGTTCCCAAGGATTTTCCAAGCCTCCAACTACTCCATTAGATTACGTGTTTCAGTCTGAGTTTGAGTCATGCAAATCCCCAATTAATTTGTATGCGTAAATTCAAATGTGGTTCAGGTTTGGCTGAAGAGTTATGGCTTAGACGACAGCCGTTTGTTAAAAAGAAAAATATATATATATATATATCACAACGAGCATTAAAGTTGAGTTGGCTAATTAACACTTTTCGTAAATCAGAATTGATGGCCATGTTGAAAAGCGGACCAAGAAAAAAAGATGAGCAACGTGATGATGACGATGATGACGGGTGATGATTATTCATGGAGCGCTACGTTTAAATATTGGTTTTTACTTGTGTTCGGTTTGAATACTTTTTTTTTTCTTTCTGGATTTTTGAGTTGTTTTTTTCGGTTACTGGTGGAGAGGCTGTGAGTCTGTGAGTCTGTTTATGTGGCTACCCGTGGCTACAATTTAAATGTTAACATAAACAAGAGCAATTTAACAAAAGCCCCGGCCCCAAATCCCAAGCCCCCGAAAGCAAACCCAAAGTGATTTCACGGGTGGTCCAAAAAGATGCGCTCAAACAAATCATAAAATCGTATGGACCAAAAAAAAAAACTAAAAAAAAGAGAAGAAACTAACAACGCAACATGAAAGAAATGCTACTCGTACCAGCCATGAATCGATTATGTGGCCACTGTATGCTATGTGTGTGTGTGTGTGTCTACTGGTGTGTTGGTGTGTGTGTGTAAGTATTGTTGAAGCACACACACACAGAGAGCGGCAAAGGTAGCTGAAAAATGGTCTGAGGCAGCCGTTTCCCACATTCCTGCTGCGAAACATAATGGCTGCCGCTGTCGTCGTCTTCATCGTCTACATATGTATATATATACATTACTTATATATATATATATATATATATATGTATATATACAGGCATACATATATCATAATCTTAACAACTCTTAACAAGACTGAACAAATTCCAAAATTCGAAGAGCTCCAACGCAAGAACAACAAGAAAAAAAATGCACAGCCAGTCAGACGGCCACAGAACATCGGACAAAGACAACAAAATGAAGTGGATTCACTAACACACACATACACACACATTCACACACAAACACACACACATAACACACACGCGAGTGGCACATGAATGGAGTCCAAGTTTGGGAGCCAGTGCAGCAGCCATAAACCTTTGGCTTCCACTTTGGTCTTTGGCTTCGATTTTGCTCTCTTCTGAAACGAACTCAAATTTTTTTTTTTTGGTTTTTTAGCTTTTTTTTTGTTTACTTTTTTTTGGGGGCCGTGTCCGCTGAGAGAGTTGGTATCGGTAGCTGTTGATCGCTTATTCATTTATTGTTCTTCTTCTAGTGTGTTACAATGGCCGTTCAAGCTTCTTTTTTTAATAATTTTACTTAACTCACACATTTATTTTTAGGATTAATAAATAAATTTAAGAATTTTGACGTCTTTTAGCATTTATTAGACACATATTTGTTTTGAAGCTGAGAATTCAGTGCTTTAAAGTCGGTTTACACTTGAACAGTAAACTCATCTGGAAGACCTAAACAAATCTTAAAAATCTGAAATAATCTTAAAGATAAGTAGACTAAATAGACTGTGTAACCATGAAAGCCTATTGGCAATAAATTCATTAGATTAGAGATTTTCAATATCATTATCAATAATGCAACTTAAATTTTGATGACTACAAGTCAAGCAATGCTGCTGAAACTGCGTGGCTCTCAAACTGTGCAACGGTTCATCTGTAGCTCCTTAGCATTTTGTTTGTTATTTGCTGCTGTTGTTTTTATTGTTGCACTGTGTGTTATCCTTGTCAGCATTTTGCTGTTGCTGCCGCTGGCGTTGTTGCCACCTTCGGTGGTCCAGTGTGTGGCATGTTAATTAATCAACCAAATAATAACAGAGCACCCCAAAAAAGAACAACGAGCCGAAAAAGAAGCAGGCCAAATATTTGCCGACAATCAAAAAGAGCAAAGGCGTTCGTTGCGACGTTTACGGATCAGGAGCTGAAGAAGGAGCGCTCGCTGCAGCCTTGTTTGCCTTTGTTAGCAGCTTGTTAGCCACTCAAACTACCAAACAAAAAACAAATTTATATGTACACAATATACACATACATATATATATATATATATATATATATTTCAAAATTGAAAAGATGATGCTTCATGGCTTTTGGCCATTTCCTGAAATCATAAAAAATTGAGCTGAATAAAAAGTTGCGTGACGCATCCACGAAAAGCCACGCCCATCAAAACCGAAAGCCAAATGCTTCATTAAAATGCAGCAGAAATAACTGTGCTGGATCAGTTCGCTGCTCCAGCTTGGCCGGGGTGTCATTATCCTGCAGCCCGCCGGCTTTCCACAGGCCGCGCCTAATGGCCACCAACAGCAGCATGCTGGCAGCAACGTGCAACAGCAGCGGACACTGAGACAGTGTACAGCAGCAGCGACAGCCGCTCCCTCTGAACAGCTTCATCAAACATAAACAAACACACATGGACATTGTCCGTCGACAGACTGACCAATGCTGCCCCAGCAACTCACCAACACACAGCTTACACACGCACAGTGGAGCAAAATAAATAACTTAAAACATTTCTGTCAAAGTACTCAAATTGTAAAGGTTTCCATAAAGATTATGAATTACTTAGTTATTAACTTAGTTCTAGAGCTAAAGTATTAAAATAAGTTGCTACATTTCACATTGCATACTTTGAGGAGTACTTAAGCGAAAGTTTCAACAAGTTTCAACATGGAAAGAAAGAAGAAAAATTAAAATATTTACAGATGATTGATTGATTGACAAGCGATTAAATTTGTTGTTTTTAAATAAAGACAGTTATAAATATTAATACAAAAAGTTACATTAGCAATATTTAAGTAAAATAAATTATTTTACTTATTGTATATTATTATGTTAGTTAGATTTGTGTTAATCTGCAAATCTTGGCACTTTCACCACTGTGCATGGTGGGGATCAACTGCAGCAAAACCCACAACGACGACGATGATGATGACGACGAAGTTGCTTTGCTTTACGATCGCCTATCTCAAGTTTATCGCTTCATTTTCCATGTTTTATGCGCAATTTATGCCGCGTGGTCCCGTCCCATGCACCGTTCTCTCTCTCTCTCTCTCTCTCTCTCTGTCGGTCTTAGCCAACTGAGCCAGCCCGGTTTTTGGGGCCAAGCCGAATGCTGAACGATAAACGCTGACGCTGTTCTGGCTGCGATTGCACGCACCGCTTTGTCTGCCGTCGTCGTCGTCGCTGGAAGATACATTCGCATTCGCATTCGCAGGTCCCGGACTCACACACACACACACTCAAACAGAGTCTGAGACCCGCAAAGAGGCAACTTGCTAACGCACAACTGGCAACCAGGCTGCATCCTCCATCCCCTAGCCCCCATTCCCCATTCCTCATCCACCCATCATCATCTCCAACCTTGCATTGGACATAAGTAATTTTGCTGCCTCGATTTCTCGTTCGTTTCATTTTCGTGCATAATAAAGTTGAACTTACATGCAGTTAACTCAACACACACACACACACACACACACACACACATGCATAAGCAGCTTACGTTTATGTAATTGCCATTAGGTTGGGAGCTGACTTTTGGTAATTGGGTTACAATCTTAAGAGCCTTCAATGTAGCTCTGTCTGTAATCATGTAAGTCTCTACTCAAGACTCGTGCACTTATTGATAGCTCAACTTTATTAGTCAGTCATTTTGTGTCCATTATAGCATCAAGTTGCCTTAGTCAAAGGTCATAAGGTCAAGAATAAACACAACATTTGTTTTTGTATTTAATTCGTGTACTAAATCACAAACTTAACTAAGTTTATGTTAAAAATTACATGTTCAAATTATGAAATTATTTATTTATGATATTTAAATCAAATTACAAATTTAATTTAAATCATTAAAAGAATCTTTTGTTGTCACTCTCTGAACAAAAATCTAAAGGACCTTCCAAACCATTGTTGCTGTATAAAAAACAATAAAACTAAAAATTGCCATCGCAATTAATGCTCGAATGTTCGAATTCCACACGAGAAAGATCTGGAATGAAAACGCCTACTTTTCGATTTGATGTCTCTTCGAATGTCGCCCCTCTAAGGTTAACCCCCCCACCACGACTCACTCACACTCTTTCTCCCTTCTTCTCTCTCTCCACCCTTCCCGCTCGTTCTCGCTCTTGCTGCTGTCCCCCTTACCTGTGTGTGTACCTTTTTGCCTATGGGCAATTAGCTCACCGCTTTGTAGGCAATTAACCTGCGATTAATGGGCAGGCACACACACAGGCATACGCACACACACACAGACACACACGCATACGCACACACACACACACAGTTACAGAGTGACCCCTCATAATAGAATTGCCTATTGCACTCATAAAAATGTTCTAACCAATTTGTTAACCTTCTTCTCCCCTCTCCCATCACCCATCTCCCCTCTCCCTAATTTCCTCCTTCTGCTTCAACGTTGCTTTCTTTATTTGTGTACGTGGTAAAAATTGTATTTTTATGTTTTGTCAGTGTTTATAATTAATCACCTGTTGTATGCATTCAGCTCTCTCCCCTCTCTCCTGCACTCTCTCTCTCTCTCTCTCTGTCTGTCTCTGCGTAGCGCCATTAGCGCCGGCTTCTCTTTGGGAAATTTTTGATGTCTTTATTTACTAATTTCCCGCTTATCATTTGGCTGTTTTTGTAAATTGAAACATTTTCACTAATTGCCTGAAAATTATTTGTTGTTGCTGCAACATCTGCTGCTAGCGCCGCACTTGAGTGCACTTTGACCCCAACCCCCTCTACCCCCACCCCTTAACAACAACCACCTGCGTCTCCTACTTCCCAAATGGGGGGTGGGGGGATGGGTACAATTAGAAGGCACAGCGCAACAATCGACAATCGGCAACATCCGGTCAGCCACTAACTCAAAATTGAAAATTATGTGGGCGACGTTTTTCCAGGAAAAAACACGCACAAAACACACAAAAAAAAATGAATAAAAAAAACTCTCTTGACTCTTGACCATGTTATTGAGCATGGGGCCAAGTCAAAGCCATTAACTTGGAACTTCGATTACACTGCATAACAAGGCAAGTATGAAGAATTGAGGCAACGATATTGTGAAGAGATTGTAGACTTTAATTCGGTAATTAAAATATGGGAAAAAAGTATTTCAATTTGACAAATATAATCCCAATTTCCTTCAAGAATTTCTTTCAGTACGAATAAAAAAGTCAACTGAAAACTGATGACAAGGATAACAAAAATGAAACTTGGGAAATTAAAAAATAATTAAATACAGATTTTTAGATTTCGCTTATTCATTTATTATTAGATACCAAGTGTTGACAATTATTTTTATTATTTACAATATCCTTATGTATGTTGCCTAGTGTCACTTGGTTGTCTAGTGTTCTTATTCGTTGTCGCATCCTAAGACTCATCAGCGTCTTTTGTTTTTATGTGCAAGCGCCGCCTGGCAAAAGTTGCTGGCTGCTGGCTGCTGTTGCTGTTGCTGCTTCTTCTTCTTCTACTGCCTGCCTGCCAAAACAATTTTACAATACTTGACAAAAGTTTTGCAGCCGTAGTCGTTGTAAGTGCAGTACTAGATCCCAGTCCCAGTTGCAGTCCCAGTTGCCAGTTGCCAGTTGCAGTCCCAGTGCCAGTTGCCAGTTGCCAAGTCCCCGATCACAGATCCCAGATGCCAGATGCCAGATCCGAGTTTCCAGCTACCCGATACAAGGCACAAGAATTTTAAGTGAGCTGCGGTTGTGAAACAGCAACAACAACAAAAACAACTGCAACAACAACAGCAGCAAGAAGAAGCAGCAAGCAAGCGCGTCTGACAGTCTGCAGTGTTTGCTTGTCGTTGTTGTTGCAGTGGTTGTTGTTGTTGTTGTTGTCGTCCTCATGATCAGAGACCACAACCACAATGTTGTCGTTTCGAATTGAAAATGCATTTTGATACCCTGTACCCAGTAAATATGTGTAAAACGGGCATAATGAAGTTATGATGTTACAGCAAATTGCGAATTACGATATTATGAAGAAGAATTTTGAGTTTAATTTTGTAATTAAAATATGAAAAAATATTTTAAATTGATCGAAATGTGTACGCCTTAAATATATATATACATATTTATATATATATATAGTCAATAAAAGCCACAATTTAATAATCATTTCAATTAATTTTAGTTAAAGCCACTCCATTCAGTATAAATATACTTTAATGACTCATGTAAAATCAAGCAAATGTAATAAAAAATATATAGAAACCATGAAAGAGAGAGAGAAAGAGAGAAAAATTAAATATATCATTGATTAGCTAAGAGAATTTTAAGGGAAGCCGTAAACCCCTTTTAGGCGTGGTCATTACTCAGTTAAGTTCAAGGCTTGATCGGTGAAGGAAGAAATTATATATTCCCATGTCAGCAATATATAAAAAATGCATATACAACTTCAAATTTATATAAATATTTATGCATTATGTGTATATACCGGCTACAGGGTATTTTCTGTTCGTGCATGCTCGACTAGAGAACTTCTGCTCATGATTTTTATGTTGTTGTTGTTGTCGAAGCTGCAGCAAAATTGAAAATGGAAAATAATGAAGCCTCCTGGCTTAGACAAACGGACGCCGTGTCGCACGATTTGCTTGTAAGGCAAACACAGGCAACATTTTCAACATTTGCAACATTTGCAACATTGCCAACACTGGCGCAAAAGGCAAACAAAACGCAAATTAAGCCAGCGAAATTAATTGAAGTGATGCGCAATGCGCTATTCAAAATCACTCAACAACAACAAGAACAGCAACAGCATAGTTGCAACAAAAAGACAGCAGCAGCAGCAGCAGCAACAACAACAACAACGACAACAACAACAACTAAATCCAAAACATCCGCTCGGCAGTCGCTGACAAGGCATTTTGTACTTACAAGTCATTATCACCAGCCGCAGGCGATCGCAACTCGCTGATAAGGATAACAGACGCCAAAGGGTCCAACAACAACAGCAGCAGCAGCAGCAGCAGTAGATCTCTGCCACTGCCACGGCCTGGCTGCCTCAGCCTTTTTGTCACTACTTTACACTAACAAAAATTAAAACAAACTGTTAAAACTCTTTTCGATTTTTATTAGCTGAACTTGAAAAATAGAGTACAAAATTTTATAAAGTTGTTGTGGAAAGTATGTAATAAGTTGCAGGAAGCATACACGACTCAATATAGTATAAATATTCTTGATCAGCAGTAGCAGCAGTCGAGTTGACTTGACCATGTCCGTCTGTCTGTCTATATGAACAAGCCGATGTCAGAGACTATAAGTGCTGTATTGTCTAGGTTTGCCAATTACCATAAGATCAAGTTTCTTTAGTTTTATCGATAATATAGATACGAATCGATTTCCGATAGACTATAAGAGCTAGTTACTTTAAATGTTGCATTTTTAATTGAATATATCTTCTCGTGTAATACTCATAACAAATACATTTATTTATTTTCGTTAGTTGACCCCATTTCGTGCATATCGATATAAATCGATACATGATCCACTATTGTATAGGTAAAGAGGACTACAGAATTTTGATAAGTTTTACAATGAAGTTCTAGTTGTATTTTGATTCAGAATTGTAGTATATAACTATATAGTATATATAATTTACATAATCTCTAAATAAAACTGAATTTTCGCTGAGTGTAGCTGCTATCAGCGCTGCCATCGACAACATCAAAGGCAGGCAGCAAGCAGCAGCAGCATAAAAACGATAACGAGCAAAAGACACATTCGAAAACGGGAGCACCACAACCTGTGGCCGGCAACTGTGTGTTGTGGCAAGGAGGAGTGTGTTTTGTGGCAGTGGTAAGTCGCTACAACTCGCTGTTGCAGCTACTCCGTTTTAACAAAGCACGTTGATAATGATGTCATTTGGCATTTATTTACGAGCCCATAGTCAATGCTAAACGAGCTCTAATTTACATTTATGAAGCTGTTCTACGCACGCATCCAGCACTGTGACTTGTTAAAGTTCCCCTTCCCCTTATCCCCTCATCCTACCACCTATCTACAACACTTTATCCCTTATCCTGTTGTTACCCTTTGCTGCTGCGTGTGTGTCCCGAGTTTTGTTCTTGTTGTTGTTTTGCTTGCCGTTGATCGTTGCGCATTGTTGATAAGATCGAAATCATCGCTTCGCCTTATTGTCGTCTCTATGTGTGTGTGTGTGTGTGTGTGACAACAGGCACAACAAGAAGAAGTCAGAGCATGAACAGAGAAACGAGATCAACTAAGTGATTCAAAGTACAAGTGCATAAATTACAGATAACAACGTAACGTGTGATTTGCGATTCTCGAGTTGGCGCAGCGCGAAATAAAAAAGCGAGAGTATAACGAGAGAGTAAACAGATAATATATGAAAGAGGAAGAGACTAGAGAGAGAGAGAGATAGAGAGAGGGAGAGAGATTGAGTAGAAATATAAATAGAGCAAGATAGGTTAAAGATAAAGATAGAAGTCTAAATAGAGATACAGATGGAAACTAACTTGCAGAGAAAAAACGGCAGAGAGATAGAGAGAGAGATATAGATGGAGAGAAATATAGAGAGAGGAGAAATTTATTGTGAGAGAGATGGAGATAGAGATATAATATTCAAGAAATATCTGTCTCAATTTGCATTACACTTTTAAGAACTTTCAACAGCCATTACTCTACCAAAAGTGATCCGATTTGAAAAAGACAATAGAAAAGTTCTTTTCAATATTTATTACTATGGTTTTGGTTTGATCTCATGACTAATCGTACATTCAGAGTGGGATATACGATTCTGATTCGAAATTCTTTTTAAAATTATGCTTTTAAATTGCGATTTTCAAAAACGCAAAAGTGCTTGTATGAACGGTTCAAAGGTTCAAAACTCAACGGGTTTACAAAAAATCAGTACTTTTTAGTCATGGATTGACCGATGTATATTAAAACTGAAAACGCGACTCTCACTCAATATTCTTGTTAAAATTACACTCTGAAAAAGTGTCCACAGCAAAAAATTTAACGAAATTGAGTCGATTTTTAAAAGCAATAACTTTTTGATCTTTTTTGACTTTTTAGCAATTACGAATTAAACAAAGCAAATATCAAATCACGCTTAAGTTAAAGCAAATAATGTCTGAGTTTAAAGCAAAGTCTAAACTGAAATGCTGTTAGTTTTTTACTCATCCCCATTATTTTTTGGTTTTGGTTTTGGTTTTGGTTTTTTTCCTTGGTTGTGCTTAGTCATGTTTTGGCTATTTGCGAAGATAGCCAGCCAACAACAACAGCATAACTTAATCATAACTTTTTGGGTGGCCCCGCCAATGGCCAAAACAATGCTGAATTGTTCTCCTACCACAAACAGAAACACACACAACACACACACAACACACACACACACTCACACACACACACACACACTCACACACAGCACTCGCACACACACAGCGAACTTTGATTTCAATCTGAAACTGAGCGCCTGGCGCAGCATAATAATATTGTATCATTGTATCTCAAGGAGCCGCCGACATAGCAGCGTGATGTTTGTGTGTGTGTGTGTGTTGAGACTAAGAATTGGACTCAGTTGCCTGTTCTGTGGCAGGGGCAACAGCAGCCAGTTGAGGCCCATCATCATCTCCATCATCAATGGCAGCTTTGGGCCTACCGTACAAAACTTGCTCGCTGCCTCTTTTTGGGCGTCTTGTTTTTTGTTTTGTTTTTTTTTTGGCTTTGACTTTGGCTTTGGCACGCTGAAAATTTTATGACTTCATTTGCTGACCACCAAGCGAGAGAGCAGCCAAAAAAAAAAACAAAAAAAACACAGAAAAGAAAATAAGCAAACAGTCTCGATTTGCCACATAATAGGCCGTTTGTGATTGTTGTTCTTGTCTGGCTTGGTCAGTTGGTCTGGCGATGCAATACTGGGAATTTGATTGCTGCAGCAGCGGCAACAATGCTCGTAGCACAAAGGATTCTTTGAATTTTGATCAACATTTCGATTGGGTGGCTAACTAGTTGTCTAAGTAGCCAAACAAACTGATTTATATCATTAGCAAATAAGTAAATAATAACGATTTGGCTTAAAATGTGAAAATACATAAGAAACTCAACTTCAAATAGAAATCGGATTTGTTTTTATAGCATGAACACATTGGGAAAAGGGAATAATGAAGTTGTTTCTAACTTGTTGTTGCCAATTCCGTTTAAATGCCAAATCCAAGTTAATCGCTCTTTTTAGCAAGATTAATCCTCCGACTAAACTACAAATTGTTGCAAAACCCAACTATGCATTGCTTAATAGTTTCAGCAAATTGGCTTCAACTATAAATATTTTTGTGCAAAATCAAAGATCATAGCGAAGAAGAAGAAGCAGACGCTGAAGATACAGTAACAAGTACAGCTTATAAAAAAAGGCAACATCATATCAAACTGAGCGAGCTGCAAACTTTCTCACGGTTCATGCCACCTGACGCTTGAGCCTGAGTCTGAGTCTGGGTCTGAGCTTGAGTCTGAACCAGAGTCTGAATCCCAATCCAGCCAGGTCCATGCCAGATACCGGACCAAAACTTTTAAGTTCAGATTGTCGACGCTCGGCCTGCATAATTTTCAATGAAGACATCTGTCAGCGAAAATGTTCAGGCGTTTTGTTTATGGCATTTAAGGCAAAGCTGATTTTTATTACCAACAGCAACAACAATAATAATGAAAGCCACACGCGACGACATGGTGCACGGTCCACGGTATAAGCTGCACGTTGCAAGGTCCACGAACCACGATCATTGACACATCGTACGCAAATTAAAAGCATCTCCGTCTCGCATCATAAAAAAGGAGAGACAAAAAATACAAAAAAAAACAGAAAAAAACAGGCAAAATCCGACTTTGGGACTCGGCGTCTCGAGGTCAAAAGGACGCGTCCCATTCGACGCGATCTGTGGCATGAAAGCAGTTAAATGAAACACCGCTAAATTGTCGACCGCCCGAGTCGGTGTTCCATCTCTCTCTCTCTCTTCCTCTCTCTCTCTCTCTCTCTCTCTCTGTGTGTGTTGGTCTCTATGGTTAATCAGGCTCATTAGGTGGCCGCTCATTTATATACAAAATTACGAACATGGCCCGCAAATTTTTCGTGGTCCCTGAAATGTGATTAAGTAATTTTGCGGCTTTCGCATACACACACACACGCACACATACACAGTAAGATAGAGAGAGGAGGTTGGAGCGGGTTTTTCGAACGCTCCATTAACCGTAATTAAGGTATTTTTTTGTTTTTTTTGGCTGCGCTTTCTTTTTGTCTGTCTTTGCCCCATCCTTTGTTGCTGGGCCTGCTGCCTGCTGCCTTTTGTTGGTGTTGGTCTTGTTTCTTCTTTATTGGCTTATAGCTTGTTGTTGAAAACTTGAGACACACAATAACGCACACGCACACACACACACACACACGCACACACTCGCACACACTCGCACACACTCGCACACACATAACGACAACAACAAGAATCACCACACACATCTTCATCTACGGCTCTCTGTGTGGGGCAAAGCAGAGCAGAGCTGGGTTCGTTTGGTGGTGGAGTGGCATGGGGCACGGGGCAGGCTGCAGGACGGACTTGCTGCCTGTTGCTTCGTTGCTAATATTTACAGTTGAAACTTTTTAGCAGCTGGTTGGAAATGGATTTCGCTTAGTGTTTCGATTTTGACCTTTAGATTTCGAGCATTCGCTTTTTATTTGTATTAAATTATTATTATTATTAAATAGCTTCTGTCTTGATGTCCATGTTTATTATAATATTTCTATTTTTGTGTTGAGTATTGCATCATTGAATCATAAATGAGGAATTGAGCACTTTAGGTGGTTATTTTTCCATCATAAAATTGATTTGATTTCATAAAAAATGTAATCGCCTATATTAAAAAAATATTTATTGTTCTTAGCCTTAATTAAAAATTAATCTTTTATCTTTAAATGCATACACACCATATTTAAATTTATTTTATATTTAGCTTGTTTCAGCCATTTTTTCTCACAGTGCATTTTGGCCAACATTTTGACCGCTTTGGTTATTATTTATGAAGCTATTAGTAAAGTGTGTGAACATATTTGCTTCTATAAGGCCACACACTCTTACAGAGACACACACACACACACAGACACACACACACATACACACAGGAGCAGAGGCAAAAGGACCGCACAGGGCTACAAATTGCCTTGAGCTGTTGGCTGTTTTGGCTCTTATTTTATTTTTTGTTGTTGTTTTTGTTGCCTTTGCTTAACCGAAACTGATTTAATTTTTGCCTCGGTTTTCAATCCGTTGGCTCGGTCTATAGTCAAAAACGACGCCCCAGCGCCTAACTTGATGAGTTAATAGGAATCGAGTTACATTCCAGGCAAGCAGCTTTCTTGCTTCTGCCCCGCTTATGGAGCCCGCACATGCTGCGGTACACTTTTTATTGCCGCTGCTGCTGCTGCTGCTGCAGTTGATGATGGGCGCTTGAATGGACGACGACATGGACACAGTCATTTGATGGCTTTGTCCTGTCCCTTAAATGTGATGTGTGTGCGAGTGTGTATGTATGTGTCTGTGTGTGTATTGGAGTATTGACAGATTTAATTAACTCATCCGCAGCTTAAGCAGACATTTTGTAGTCGGTTATCCTTTCGCCTGTTTGTTGCTCCTTATTGCCCGACAGGCAGACAGACAGACAGACAGACAGAGAGACACACAGACAGACAGACATCCGGTGTCGTATGTTGCTCGCACTCGTATCTCTTTCGTTTGATAATTTCCGTTTTTCAACTTGAATAAACCAGCGCATAGATGCCGCTGCACACTGATGATCACCAAAAAATAAAGAAAATATAATTTTCAATAAGTATATGATAGTATCTGGCGAAAGTTGATGAAGCTCTGTTACAGATCTTAACTGAAGAACCCTTTAAACATATCTTTTGCGGATACAAACAGACTATAGCGAACCAAAGTTTTTAGCCAATTTTAGCATCATTCTATATTATTCTTGAGAGCCTAGCTGATCAAATAAGATGTGTTATGAGACGAATCTTTAATCGTGGAAATATATTATTTATTTATATTTATTCTAAGATTCTAAACGAAGGACAATATAAATGATCTATTTTAAATGCATTTACTTATTATTTAGATCAGCTTTATATATAAACTTTATTTATACACATAAAGGTATAAACTTGCATACTTAAGCCAAATAAAGTTAATGCCAAATTTGGGCTGATTTTACAGCTGCATCCATCAATCAAGTTGCACCACTGTGCCGTAATTTCTTGCAAGGGTTTCTTGTTTTATTTCTTGTGATCTATCGTAACGCATCTTAAACAAGAATCAAATGAGCCATGCAAAATGCCGCCAAAAGGTTCAACTAAAGCATCTTTTCATTTCCAAACAGCAAAAGACAAAAGCGTTTTGCGGACGCGGCGCGTTTTGATCGAAAGTTGATTGAGGAGGCAGCCACAGCATCAGCCTCAGCCTCTCAGACTCAGTCTGAAAAGTCTGCGACACAAAGTCTGTTCAAGCCGTGGTCCAACACGGCTAATCTGCACTTGGAGGCTTGTTAGCAACCAAGCAGCAGCAGCAGCAGCAGCCGCATCAACTTTTTGCTGCCTTTGTCTTAAATCACAAAAAAAAGTAAAAATAAAATGAAAAAATACACAAAAACCGTAGACAATTAGTGCGAAGCGAAATTTGAATAAAGCGACATTTATTTGACAGGCCGTCAAGAGTCTGTCGGCAAACTATAAAAAAGCGATGCAAAAAAATAAAGGCAAAAAAAAAAAAATAAAGACAAGAACAACTTTGTTTGATTTCAGGCGAATTGAGCGCCTTGGCTTAAAGTGCAGCCATGTGGGAAAATATTTTGCATTTTTTTTTGTTTTTTCGTTTTTTTTTTTGGCATTCTATGTGAATTTGCCGATACGATAAACAACCAACTGCATATTATACATATATACATATGCATAATATGATAAAGCTGAAGCGGTGGAAAATTTTTTCAAAGACAACAAGTTGCCGGCAACGGCAGCAAAAACAAATTAACGTTGTGGCAAGTAAACAAAATTAATTAAATGACATGAATTTGACGTGACAATGTTTTTTTTCATAGATTTCGTTGACTTTTTTTTTGTTTTTGTATTTTTTGATTTGATTGCTCAACATTTGGCTGGTTGCAGCAGCAACTGCAACAACAGCAGCAGCCGCAGCCGGCGCAGACTTCAACGAGCCAACAACATCGTTAGCATCAGAGCTTTCAACTTGAAGCTTCGTGCGAGACGATTGCAACTGCAACTGCAACAACAACTGCAATAGCAACAGCAAATGCAACAAAAACAACAACAAACAGCAGTCGATGACGACTTGCAACCAGACATGTTGCAGACAATTGCTTGTGCAATTATTGTTACTCTTTCCACAAATGGGGGTACATGCAATATGCCTTCAGGCGAGATTTGGTTTAAAGAAGGCTTAATCTTATAGAGATGGGTTTTATTTGTAAATTGTTGACTTATTAAAAGCTTAAAGACAGCACTAACTGACCTTAACTTAAGCCTTTCATTATTAAAATTTGATCTCATCTGAGTAGTCAACTAAACATCAGCTCCAATGAAAGGTTTAGGTTAAGTATCAAAATCAACATAAATTATTATTTTGTACTTGATTTATTTTTTTAACTGCACTAATCAGTAGTTGCAGCTTAAACTTTTTCGAATATTCTAAGCCATTTAGAATTCAGTTTTAATTAATTGTTCTTACAATAATTTATACTGCGATATTATTATTAATATTAGCAATATTTCTAGAAATTCAGATGAGACCTAAATGCAGGTCATTTATACATTGTTATACAAATCTTCAGATCATGGGTGCTGAACTTGCTGGGTTATTACATCCTTGGTTATTACTTCCTTGTCATGTCGCTGTAAATTTCTTATCTCTTTTATATTATTCTGGTCTTAACTTAGTTCAATGGCAAAGCATTTACTTCAACTTTGCCCTCATCTCGCTCACCTTTAGTTAGAGTATTAAACGCTTCTCTTCCAATTTCATTTATCCACAACTTTTGCTTTCTTGTGTTGTTGTGTGTGTGTGTGTGTGTGTGTGTGAGTATGTGTGTTTGTGTTTGTGTGTGAGTATGTGTGTGTGTGTGCTTGTGTGGTGTGCTTGTACAAATTGTGGCTGGAGTTTTGTTTGCATTACATTCGGCACTGAGAGTTGCTGGGCTGCAATTAAAATGCATGTTCAAGTTTTTCGTGGCAAAGTGTCCGTTGGGGCACCTCACTTGAAAGTTGCATGGCGTTTCATTTTGGCTTTGCCTTTGGTTTGTTTTTTGTTGCGTTTTTGCTATTTTGGCAAATTAATATTTCTTGTTCATTAGTTGTATTTGCTTTAGCCGATGTGCGCTCATATTTCCTGCTTAGTGATTAAGTTTGTGCCGACACGCTCGCTGAACAGGTGCAACGCTGCGTATGAGTTATATTCGGCTTGATTTCCACTTAATGCCAACACTTTTCATTCGTAAAAATGAAAAATTGTCGCTTATTGCCCCGAAAAGTACACGCGCTAATGAATTGAGCCAACATCAACAACAACAAGAACTACAACTTCAAACTGTCTCGTATTGCAGAAGCCAAATCTTGTTATTTATATGCAAATAAACTTGGGGGAAATGTGTAACTAGATGGGAGGAGAGGAGGCTTCGTTTGGTGGGGGAAATTGATTACTCTAAGTATACTTTTAATGAATCAAATATGTGGAGATATCAGGCTTAATTGAGTATAGATTAATCAACGAATAACATTTATTTTTAAGAATCCAGCGGAATATGTGCATGATGATGGAAGAAAGGTGGCCAATGTTGGGATTTATTACTAAAAAGCTAGATCAATGATCTTTAAATGGAAATCAAGAGTGAAAATCAGATCAGAATCGACAGAGCTATGAACTGTAACTAAGTTCGACTTTTATGTAAGTATCACTTAAGCTTAAATTCAAATTTCACTTCATATTTTTGATCAATGTTGACAGCAGGCACACTAAGCAGTGATAAATGATCGCAATAACTTATTATTTCACTATATCAGCTGGTGTTTCACAGTTTTGATCGGTCGATTAGCGCATTTATTGTGATCCGTTGTGATTAGTTTGGCCTTTGGAGTCGTGACTAGAGAGCCTTTCAACTTTAAACGGCTACCATTCAACTGCCACTTGAAGTGGCCACACAAGCATTCACTTATTGCCCACGCGCTATTCGCAATTCACACACCGACTCACACAAATATATTCACACTATCGCACAAGCATTCTGTGCCATAAATAAAACTATAAATAAAAAAACACTTGGCAAAATAAAAAAAATTCAAAATACTAAAATAGATTTTAAGTTTTTTTTTTTTGTTGACATATGAAAAAAAAATATTTAAATGTATATACATTTATAAACCGTAGCTAAACGCGTTTGTGGCTTTAATTTACCATTAAGATATTATTTACTGTAACTGCGCCCGTTTCGCTTCTACATAAATACCCTCCCCTCCCCGCCCCGTTCACCCCTCTACCCTAAGTCGCCAATGCACTGAATATGGTTTATGACAAGTCGCTCATTAGTTGGCCCGACGGCGATTACATTTTAATTACGTTGACAATACGATTAGCATGCGTAATTGTGAACAGTTGCCAACGCCCACGCCCACAAGGCAATACGCCCACTCGTACGCCCACACGGCCTCGCATTAGATGGCGAGTGCCAAGTTTGTCGCCTAAGTCTTTTGTTATCTCAATCAAATTGGCAACAGACTCTTTGACCGCAATATTGCTCCATAACTGTCATGCTTAGTGACCCATTTTGGCAGCTCGGCTCGTTCTGTTCGCTAAGCTCGACATTAAATTGCGCATTTATAAATAAAAATTCGATAAATTAGTCTATAGACAAAAGGGGCATATAGCGAGCATCTCTAAAAATCGAAAACCCATAAGCCATAAGCAGTTCGTAATTTATGTTTGCGCATCTCGTAAAACTTGACTTTGACTTGCTTTAAACGGCTCTTTGGCTATGCTCAGCAAAATACGCACACACACACACACACACACACCTCGCATACTCTAGCAATATTTATGGCAAGATCGTAAAAATAAACACACATTTGCAAACTCGAATTGTTGAACTTCTTGTTGTGCATGTCGAAAATACCCTAACCGGTGATTCTTTATAGCCTCTTGATTAAATAGTTATGACGTCTTCCAATGTTATTTTTGGTGTTGTCGCAGCCCAAAAGGGATGAAGTTGTTAAAGTGACTTATATTTTGCTCTCACAGTTTATACTCAAAATATCTAAAGCAGAAAAATGTATACAATCAGTTAGTATTATGGCTAAAATGGAAGAAACAAGCAATATTTTAGTTAACTTTCAGACATAAAGGAGCTAGCTTCCATGGTCAAGGAGCTAGCTTCCATGGTCAAGGAGCAACCTTAAAAACCATGTTTTGGCTGTTTTGTAGAATTCCACTTTCAGGTCTAATTGTCTAATAGACACTGCAAAACTAAAGTGAACTGAATCTGTCAGCGCTTCCCTTTCACTACTCCAATTTAACCACTAACAATTTTTACTTGAATCTCTGCGTGCCACAAAACTACTATTTAATATATTATATATGGTATATCAATGTACATAGTATTGCTTAACTTATTAACTGAAATAAAATTAAGAAAATCAAATAAATGCAGTTTATATTGAGCAACTTTTCATTTACTTTCAAATCGATTAAATTAAATTACTAGATGGAATGCCATTTATTTTAACAATGCACTCGGCGTTATTCAGATAAGGTTCTCAGTTATATTTTGTTAGCCTCATTAAATTCCAGGCATGTTCTGCAATTATTTAGATTCCAGGAACTATAACTGTACTTTGCCTTATAGAATTGCTGTCAGTATACAATGATAGTTCGATTGTGTATGGACTGCGTCTACAAACAGTACAGCATATTCTATAGTATTCGCCTATATAGATGTGTTCCGAGAAGTGCAAAATTCATAAGAAAATGTTAATATTTAAATGTTACGACTTATAAAGCACAGCGCATTAAGTTTTAAGGTTTTTTGTTTTGGTTAGCTTTCTATGCATACAAATTGTTGTGCATGATAACAGCTAAAATACACACACACACACACACACACTCACGCACATATGTGCAGTTTTAAGTAATGTGCGTAAGTGGCAGTGAAAACAGCAACAACAACAAAAGCAGCACCAACAACAAATCAACTTAAGCAAACAACCAACCAGACAATTTGGCTCCACATACTTTTTTGCGCGTCGTCGTCGATTTTTATTGTTGTTGTCTTTGTTGTTGGTTTTGGTGTTGTTGTTGTTGTTGTTTTGGTTGCGTCTGCTGATCATTTGTCACACCCTGCAGCAGCCAAAAAGTTAATAATAATAAAAACAACAAATACAAAGCGACTGCAAAATTTGTGGACCCTGATAGTGTACGGCTGGCAGATACCCTGCGGCAAGCTGTATTTTGGGTATGTTGATGAGCAGACTTTTGATTAAAGTTGAGTTTCTAATAAGTATTTATAAATGTCAAAAGGAAAAGCGAGGCAATAATTTAAAAAATCGATTCTTTTGGATATATTCAGCTGTATTCAAACTAATAGTAGATATTTTTGATGATGGTGCTGGATGTTCTAAAAGTTATAAATCCATCTCGCGCAGAAAATACTGCAAGAAAATACTGCCTGTTACATACCCATCAACTGATTCATAATAACCTCCCCAACTATTTTTATAAGGTATACTAAAAAAAAAAAAGTTGACGAAATTGTTGTGCGATGACAGCAGCGATGAACGCCCCAGTGGCACCCTAGACCCAGACCTAGACCCAGACCCAGGCCCAGACCCAGACCCAGACGCGGAGTTAAAGTAATTGCTAGAGTCAAAGTCAAAATCAGAGTCAGAGTCAGAGTCAGAGTCAGAGTCAGAGCTAAGGCTGAAGCTAATGCTAGAATCGGGGCTGCTACCCAGATCGCGATTGCTGACAGTTTGGCAAACGCTTAAGCCGCTTAAATGCTTTTCAAAGTCAAAGCCTTGGGATGGCGTTATTAGCTGCGACGACGATGCGGACGTCGCTGCCAGCGTCGACACACGCCTTTTGTTTATTTAACAGCAGCAGAATCAACAACAACAAGGCGTCATAAAATAAAATATAAGCAGACCGAGCGGCAGCAGCCAGAACACAATAACAACAACAACAACAACAAAAGTAAGCTTTATTTATTATTAATCAAAAGAAATATTAAGCAGATACGATCTCCTCCTCCACCTCCTCCTCCCCCTGCACACCCACAACTGGCTGTGGCACACCCTTTTTGTTTATATATCAACGTTGCCATGTGCTAAATTTATTCGTGAGCTTTTGTTGTTTTGACATTTGAAAATTTATGATAGACGCCTTTAAAGCGAACCCGTTCCCAAAAACATCAATTGTATAAACAATTGAGTGCAATTGTAATCAATATTTTTGCCACACACGCTGAAACAACAAACAACAAACACAACAGCAACATCACTTCTGTGTGTGTTGTTTTTCGCTTTGGAAATTTTGCTTCTTTTTTTTTGGGCGACAATTTGTCTGCAATTTCTTCTCGTATTTCGAGTGAATTTTGTTTATGTGCGTGAATATCGGGAATATCGGCGCTGCATCAAAGGATTATGCTTGAGTGTGAGGGCACTTTTCGATGCTTTCGACACTTGAATAACTGTCAATAATGTCTTGACACTTTGACTTTGATTTTGCTGAGGAAGTTCATTTTTTGTCAGACCAAACAAATTGGTCTGGTTTTGATTTGATATTGGATTACAATACACATATTTAATTGTATTTCATTCCAGTGAATTTGTTTAGTAGGAGTTTGACAAAGACACCAATTTTGTGCACTTGGTGAATTACTCGGAAATTGTTTTCAAGGTTGCCCACTTCACTATTGAGAATGATGATATGTTTGAGGTACAGGAACTTAGACGGCTTATGTGTGAGCTTAGAAACCAATTAACCCAATCTTAGAATACTTCATGCTTAATAAATAAGAAAATTAATTTTAGAATATACATATAAATAAATACCTACCCCTCAACTTCATTTCTGACTCTATTCAATTGCCCATTGCTGCCATAATTACTCATGACATGAAATGCATTTTCATTGGCTTGAGAAAAAAAACCAATTCATTCATGCAAGCGGAGAGCTATTAGAAAAGTATTTGAAATATTCCCAGGCAAGAGCAGTCGGGGCACACATCTCAAAGACCGAGCTCTTAGCTCGGATCTATGTTAGTTGAAAGAATCGTGAGCCAACAATTGCCAAGCAGACCACCAAGGTGAGCCGAGCTCTGAGCTCCAAGCTAACCAGTTTGAATTATTCGTTGGTGTTTGATTTTGTTGTTGTTGTTTTTAGCCATTTGGTGAGGCCAATTTTGGTAGCGCCAACCCATCAAAATGAGCAACACTTGTTGTTGCGTTTGTGAGTTAACTGTTTAAATTGCCGGCGCCTTTTGCATATTTTGTGGCAATTGAAATCTCGTCTGTCAAATCAAAATTGTTTACAATATCGAAATCTTGTTAGCAAATACCGCAAATATTTCTATATGAGATTTGCGGGCAGCCCAAATGCGGCCATATTAACTATGTGAAACAGCTTGAATCGAAAATTTGATCATGTTAGGCGTATATACATATATATATACTTGGCAAATGAAGTGAAAGTTCTGATAAAACGATTAGTAATAAAAAAAGCAAATGAAAAATCGACAGAAACTGTAAAGAGAAATGTTTTATTAAAAATAAATGAAACTAATTAATTTAATAAATAAGACAAATTTAAAAATATATATATTTCCATTTGATCGCATATGCATGAAGTTAGGGTATTCATGTTGACGACTTTTTTGGGTTGATTATTTTCAAATGCAACTCAATTGCATTGTTGGAATGCCTGGGCGCATCTTTCGTAGTTTGCCTCGTTTTGTGTGTGGGGGGCTGGATGCCATTTAAGGAATGCCTTCTAATTGTTTTGTAATTTGTTAGCCAATTAATTGGCGACTGCATTGCAAACTATTTGTGGTTGTTGTTGTTGCTGCTGGTGCTGTTAATGTTAACGTTAACGTTAACGTTGACTTCGACGTTGACGTTGACGTTGACTAATTGCAAATGCAGCGAGGCGCGCGCGTATTTTGATTTTGACATATTACTAAAACGTGCACGCTATAAAACGCGGCACGCAAATCTTAATAGGAACAGGTCCAAGTACGACTACGAATATGAATACTACTATGAGTGCGAGTGCGAGTGCGAATGCGAGTGCGAATGCGAGTGCGAGTGCGAGTGCGAGTGCGAGTCTGAGTGTGTCTCAGCAATGGCCGTATATTCAGTATTTTATTTAACATTACACATTAACATTAATTGTTGCACATTGATTTAGTGTTCACGCTGCCTCATAAAATCTTATGCATTTCTGTAATGCACTTCAAATTGCATCGCGTGGGCGTCGTCAACGTCTTTGTGCGCATTTCCTTATTGCTCATACGCCATGTAGTACAAGCTCGTTTTGTTCAATTTACAAATGCAATCGACTACAAATCTACAAATCTTGAATATGTATTTATATATATGTATACATACATATATACTTCAATTGATACACAAATCGTCATTTTCATATAATCGGCAATTATATATGAATTTTATTTCGGTTAAAACAGTAATTATAATTGGAGTAAATAAAAAGAGCATAATAAAACAGTTATTAGTAAATTTATGGAGCATTACGATATTCAAATATGTAATATAAATAAATTATTCAATGACACATTTTTGCATCAGCGCTGAAAGCGCGTGCCGACTGCATTCTAAATATATCGGAGTCTATATAAAAATTAATCCGAAATCAGCAAAATCAATATACAAACGATAAAAAGAGGTCACCAAACAATATACAATTATATTGAAGAAGACCGATCCCATTAAGTATATATATTCTTGAAGCTATCTCAAAATTGTGCTCAAGTTTAACAGTCTTCATAAATAAATAAATATTTCTCTAATTAGTTCCTCAATTTATTTTATATCCTGCTTGACAATTCTTCCATTCAGGCTTGTCGACTCACAGTTTCCCAGACGTCTTGCGTTTTGACCCAGACTCAATGCTTAATTATAACTTAATGGGCTAAATGTTTAGTGTGCGCGTGTGTGTGTGTGTGCGTGTGTGTGTATATTTGGAAACAAGTTTAACATTTTTGTCATTAAATCATGGCATAAAAATAAAATTGCTTATCGCACAAATCAGTCTGAATTCTTTTTTGGATGCTTTTCTCATCGTTTGCTCGTACAATAACTGAACTTTAACAACTTCTTCAACATCAAGAGCAGATATGCATGTGTGTGTGTGTGTGTGTGTGTGTGTGGGAGAGAGAGGGAGAGCCAAGGATAGAGCTAGATAGCTTGAGTGATGCCATAAACTTGAACTTGATTGGATTTGTTAAGCAAATACAATAGAAATTGATGGTCAAGCTTATCTAATTTTACTATCAAAGCGATTATCAAGCTCCCTGTCAAACTGACTGCGACTGTGTGTGTGTGCAAGTGTGTGTATATATCGAAGCACGCTTTCTAACCGAGTCTTGGCTAATTAATTAATATTTTATGATGCCGCTGCTGCTGCTGACGCTGACGCTCTGCAAACAAAGCAGCGGGACAAGAAGAATTTGAAATTCATTTAGTTGTTGGATTTATTTGCGAGCGAGGAATTTCGGGTGATGATATCATATGATAATAACGCAACAACAACAAAAAACAATAATGAGAATGCGCTGAGCAGCATTCAAAAAGTGGGAGAGAGAGAGAGAGAGAGAAAACATTTGCTTAACCATCGCAGCAGGTGTTTCTCTCTGAGACTTGAGACTTGAGACTTGGGTTTTAGGTTTTTGGGCTCTTTTCCAGTTCGAAGCGCTGTTCACAGCATGCCATAAAATGCTTTTGCTTAATAAATAAAAAAATTAATTTTTATGAAACGTGTTTAAACAAACAACAAAGATTGATTGGCCAGATAAGATACAGGCTAAACCAATACACACACACACACAAACACACGCACACACACGCCAGCTAAGCTTATCAAAGAAATGTGCCACAGTAGGCTTTTTTCTCTAGGGCTTGCCAAGCTTATAGTCTTTTGGCACAAACAAAATATATAAATATGAAAACTGTTGTGTGTTGGCAACGAAGCTGGCGCTGCGCTGTCTGCCCCATCAATCGCTTGGCATAGTTCAAATAGTAAACATTAACTAGTAAACAATTTTCATGATGAATCAATGGGCTATATTTAAACTCTCTCGGTCAACATTTTACTTAGCAGCTTTTTTTTTAATTTATATTTTTTGTTGTTTTCCTTTTGGCTCTTTCTCAATTTGGCTAATGATATATTAAAAGCCACAATTAGTGATTACTGTCACACCCAGAACCGCATTGTTTTGTCAATAGTACAATGTATTGTTGTTGTTGCTGTTGTTGCTGTTGCTGTTGCTGTTTGTACAGCTAATGGATTTATTAGGTAAACAGCTGTCGCATGTTAAACATTTGTCAAAAAATTCCATACAGGTTTGTCCGCAACCAAAACAGCCAAACTGGCACCACATCGCCAACATCCATCAGTCCGACCCATCGGACAGACAGACAGACTGACGGATAGGCCCATCGGAATCTGTTTGCCTATTTTCAAATATATATGCACTGCTAGTTTCCAAAATTGTGTTTTTTTTTTTAAAACCGAAGTTCATGTTAATATACTAATAAATATAATATTGAGATGATAATATTAAACATTGTAAAACTAATTAATAAAAATTTTAAATTTATGACTTATGTAAAAATAATTGTAATCGATGTTGTAAATTAAGCTGTAAATTTTGAATGAATACTTCCAGCTTAAGAAAGACGAAGTTAAAGTAAATATTTATGTTATTTACAAACAGGGACTGCATGCCATACATATTATTCAACAAATATGTGTTAAAATACCAATCTGGCTCAAAGTAAAAAACTTATTACAGCAAAATGATTTGCAAACGGAGATTTCATGCCCTGCATTTTATTCAACATTAGAAGCGCGCCAACCATCAAGTTCGTTGCCTAAGTCGTTTGTATGTCATCATCATTAACAGCTGCCACAAGCACAGCAAACAACAGCAAACAACAGCAATAACAATAGCAACAACAACAACAACAGCAACTGTCACTAAGCCCCGCTAAGCTTCACTTTCAACTGTTGTCTAAAATGGGTAGCACACAATAAAGAAATAAATAAACAAAATGCAAAAAAAGAACAAAATGAGCAAAAATTAACAAACACTCAGAACAGAAATTCCTTTCATTGGCCTGTTGTTGCTGTTGTTGTTGGTATTGTGACCAGAATTAATGCTTTGCGATAGCAAATTTAATTTATTACGATAATTTTTCATTTTTGTCAACGGCAACAACAACTACAACAACAACAACAGCAGCAGCAGCAGCAGCAGTCGCACTCGTTGCTGAAATTTGAGCGCTGGCCAAGTTCGAGGACGCAGCTGGCAGCAAAGGCAAACTGAAATTGACACTGTGACAGAGACGGAGACCCTGCCGAAGCAAATGTGTGTGCGTGTGTGTGTGTGTGTGGAGTGTGCTGGTGTGTGTGTTTTGAAGACGGGCGCGATAAGCGCGACTAATAATGGCTAATAAGCCATTAAAAAGGCATAAATTGTTTTGTTAGCCCATCTCTTAATAAATTCCACATGAAATTGCCCCGCGTTGATCCTCAGTTTGCCACTTGCTGCACTGCATCCATTTTGATCCCTCTCTCTCTCTCCCTCTCTCTCTCTGTCTTTGGAGTTGGTAAATACTGCCAGAGCGACATTGTCGCCCAAGCATTTCCCTTAATTTATGTTAATGGACGCTCCGCTACAAATTGCCATGCCCTTTTGTGTCTTCTGTTGACTTTTGATACCACGTATAATGTATGACTTCGAAGAGTGTTTAGGGTTTAAGTGCAAGGCGAGTGATCAATTATGTATTCAATTGTGCCACGTTTTTATTGGCTTAAGCTGAAATATATAACATTCAACATCTGAATGCATTATATAAAATATTTGTATTAAGCTAGACCAGTTCAGATATGATTTTTATAAATTTATAAATATAATAAATGTAAAGCATACATATTCTTGGCAGGCAGATCGGATCGGATTACTATGTCTAAAGTATGAGCTTTAGTATAAATAAGTTTTTTATTTATAACTACACTATCATATAGATGCGATTGGAACAATCAGCCGAATGAAAAATGATTTTCTGCATAATCAATAGCTTAATTATAAAGATCCTTACATTTGAACAAAAGAGCATAATCATCGGACTTCTATAACATACTGCTTCCCTAGGACCAGGTCTTAATTTCTTGTTATTTCTTTTTTGTTTTACTTTTATATATCCTACGATCTCAAGCATAAGTGATACTCAGATCATTTTATTTACTTTCAGTGGGAATATCAGAGCCCTAATTTGGCTAATTGCCAAATCAAATGATTTAAATCGTATGCATAATTGGATTCCACAGTATTCCACTATATCTGTATTATTTATCTATATTTAATATAGGTGATTACTGGGCATTTGTTAGTTGTGCTGATTTGCTTTTTCGCATGCATACTGGTTTCTTGCATATCACTGTGAGTTGATTTTTAATAAATTTTCATTTTCGCTTGGTGTGGAACTTCTTTTTTTTGTTGCTGTTGTTGCTCCTGCTGCTGTTTCTGTTGTTGTTGTTAGCTGCAACTGTTGTCCAATGGGATGCGTTGAGGTCTTCGGCATTTTGTCGGCATTTTTGTCTTTGTTCTGCCGTTGGCTGCTGTTGCTTTTTGTGTTTAATCGATTGTTCATTGTTTTGTTGATGGCTCGCAGTAGTTGTTGTTATTGTTGTTGCGGCTGTTGTTGCTTTTCGGTGGGGGCTTAATGTGGCAGCGGCATTTATTATTTCGACATTCTTAACGAACCTCGAATTTATGAGTTAATACAATGCAAGAGAATACAAAAATACTCACGCACTCAAAGCAAATATCAGAGATTACTCGCATTTATAAATACATATATAGATCCATATATATATAAATATATAAAAGTATCCCCGCACTCAATTTGTTTAACCGGTCGAATGATCCTTGCCCATAAGCAGTTAACTGCGGAAATTTCTGTTTCATAAATTACTCACTTAATTGCCCATTTGCACTTAATTTTTTAACATTCAACTTGGCAGTCGGATCGCAGACTTTCGTTAATTAAGCTGCCAATCTCTGGAAATGCGCATACGCAGCGTGGGCTCAGCCCCATCACAGACTGCGAATCCGACTGCATCTTGGCATACCGTCGTGATTTCGAATTGAAAATTGCTCATTTCTTGCTGACCTTGTCCAGTTTCAATCAATTAAAGATAGTTCTTGCTATTAACAACAAATAGTGCCATTAACTATTGGATTTTTCTGCACTACTCATTACTTGATAAATATAGCTCGATAGTTCTTGGCCATTAATCGTATCTTATCTTCTCGAGTCCATAAGCTCATTAATAACGGATAAATGAATTGTTAAAAATAGGGAAATGTAGTGCTTATGACTTAATAGCTGCAGCTGCCACTTAAGCCCCTTGCATCTTGAGGCATTTGCTACATGAGGAATGCACATATGTATATTTTGTTTTAAAGGGTTTTCTTACATGCAAATAGGCCTGCAATTATATTCAAATTAGCGGTATCTGCCCACCCATTTGCCATGGCGTGCCACAAAATCATGCCACATACCATATGCCCCATGCCACAGAGCCACAGAGCCACAGAGCCTCAATTTCGAGGTCCATTTCATCTTGTGGCGACCGTGGCAAGCATTTCAAAAAGCTTCGACTGCCCGCTAATTAGGAAATGATTTACTACGCGGACATTTGCTTTATGCCACAGCCAAACACACACATACAACAAGACAGAGAGAGAAACGGCGAGTAAGAGAGTGAAAGAGAGAGAGAGAGAGTGAGAGATGGAGAGAGAGTGAGAGAGAGGAAGAGAGCGATTTGAAGGAGTATAAGTGCCAGTAACCACCCAAAAAGTCTGAAAGGGCCGAAAACAAACCACGGGAGACATGTTGGCCACCATGCAAAAAGGCGGCCAAAATGAGGCACAAGGCAATAACAATGCCAACAACAACAACAGCCACACGAAAAACAACAAAGAACAACCAACAATTTTCGGACATAAAACATTTTGTTGTTGCTGCTTTGCTGTTTTTTTTTTTTTAATACACTACTCTTGGGGACGGTAGAAAAGTATATTTGTTTTATATCCTAAGAATACTTGAAACTTGAAATAAAAATTGTATATATCTGCCTCAGAGATAATGTGGGTATATTATTTAAATGGGCCGATAAAAAACGCACATTTGAAATAATTAAAGCTGCAGCTGCTGCAACTTAACTCAATAACAACACTATTTGTTAAAATAATAATAATAATATTTTGTTATAATAAAAAATATTTTAAAATTTTTTTAAATTATTTGATAGACTTTAATTTAAAGATAAAATAAATAAATAATTAAATTCTTGTATTTTAATCAAGAGAACTTTCGTCAAAATGATTTTATTTTAATTAAAAAAATAACACATAACAATTATTTTCGATGATTACAGAGTACAACTTAGTCGTTTTCATCGTTCTTACTTTTTTCTTTAGTTTTTGTACATTTTGGTGATAAGGCTGAAGGCAGCACATTTAGCTTGGCCACATCATCAACATCATCATGATTATTATTATGGTCATTATTAGCTTGCTGCGTGTGTGGTGTGATCAGTGGCCAGTTGGCTGCTCCTGCTGCTGCTGCTGCTGCTGCGGCTGCTGCTCCTTGAGATCAACTCTACTAGCCACACACTCACACACACTCACACACACTCACACACACGCACACATAAACGCACACACATATGTATGCGGGACAGAAGGGAACACAAACGAATACACAAAAAACAAGCAAACCGAAAATTATTAATTATAGTCACGAAAGGAAATAAAGATTTCATTTCAACAGAATGCAAAGGCCCGCACAGGCCGACTACAGCTACAACAACAACTGCAACAACAACAGCAACAACAACGATTGATGAAGCACTGCAGCATTTCTCACAGTGCAGCAGCAGCGTTGGCAACATCAGCAGCCGCGGGGCCTAAAAGGATTATAAAAAAGTTGTCGAAACAAGCCATTGGCAAACAGAAACAGAAACACAGCAAACAACAACAACAACAACAACAACAACACTGGCAACATTATTAAGAAATTAAGTAATTTCTTTTTTATTTATGCTCCACGAGTTTTACTTTAGATTATCTCTCGGAGCGTTCGTTCGTTCGTTTCTTCGTTCGATCGTTCACAAGCCCAGGCCACATAAAAGGTTGGCTCCCTTCGCATAACTGCAGCTGTGACGATCCCAACTGGCCGCCAATCTGTAGCAGCTGCTGCTGCTGCTCCTCCTTCTCCTATAACGCTTGCTGTGTGTGTATGTGAAATTTATTAACGATTTTTTATATGATTTTTTTATTTTTATTTTGTTTTATGTCTCATTTCGGTTTGGGTTCATTTTTGGATTTTGATTTTTGTTTTTGTTTTTGTTTTTGTTTTTTTCTGACTTCTCATAGTCAAGGTGTGCGCATAGACACTTTGGGTGTTGGCTAGCAGCAGCAGCAGCAGCAGAAAAAAAAGAAACGTTTCGGCTTTTATTGTTTTTTCTTGTCAGTCGTCATATTTGATGAAATAATTTTTGCCAATTGGGCTCCATGAAAGGCCTGCCGCCTAAGTGGAGCTAATTTGTTTGCTGCGAAAATATTTGAGACGCGCTAATAAGCCGCATAAATTTGCTGTGTGTGTGTTGGTGTGTGTGTGTGTGCGTGTGTGTGGTTGACGGGCTGATTAGCAATTTGTGGTCAGGATGTGGACCACACACATGCGGAAATCAACATTCATCTCGCATATACAAATCAATTTATTTGGTTGCCGTTGAAAGCCAAATAAGTTTACTCAAATCGAAAGACTTAGGCAACAAACTTGAAGGACAGTAATTGCTTCAATTTGCGCAAATATAAGTGCAATCTAAATTGCACAAAATTCCTCAATTTGGAACAAGCAAGTTAGTTAAGCAACTGCATTGGCAAATAAATTAGAAAAACTCGAAATTACCATATGATAATTTACTATGAAACGGTTTAGTCAGAGCTATTTTACTTGTATATTTTTAAGCAAACTTAAATTAACTTTTGCCTGAGCAGAAGTCAACTTTTCTTTTCATTTATTTTTAAAAATTGTAAATCTGCTTTTATGATTTTTACATAATTTTCAATTAAAATGTTTATACATATAGATATGTATGTAAATGTATATTTCGTATTGATTTTAATATTTCATTAACTGCAGAGCCTAAATCAATAAAGTAGTTCAATGTCGCAGTTAGTTTAGCTTGTGTGCGCTGCCCCCTAAGACAATATGTGTACTTGTTCAAATATAATCTCACATACAACTATATACATTTTTTTCTATTTGTTTCTTTTTTACTTTTTATGTGTAGCTTGGCAATAACAATGTGATCTATTCATTGCTGCGACGCTGTCAGCTTTTTGACATTTGCGCCGCGGCGTGCCAAAAAGTATCGAAGCGTGTGGCGATCTCAGATCTCAGTTCTCGCAGATCGCAGATGTGCGTTGTCAGTTGTCGGTTGTTAGTAAATGGCTTAAAACAAATTGGAAAAGCCAACAGAGGCAGTCGAGTTGAGCAGATGAAGATAAAGTGATCGCACACACATCACAGCACAGCACAGCAGGCACACTTGATCATAATGATCATTCATCATATGCATATATTGTGCGCAGTTTTCATTGGGTGCCCAGCAAAAATCAAATAAAAATGTTTGTATATCACCTTGTCCCTCTCTCAGACAGACAGACAGACCGAAAGCTGCCACAAAATGTGCCATACGAAATATGAAAATGATGCTCATATGAATAATAATGATTTGTAATGCCTGTCAGCTCCCTCTTCTGGTGCTCGTAACGAGTTCAAACAGCATGAGCAGTGTCGATAGAAGTGATCGATTTTGTGGCACATTTCGTTAAAGATCGCCACTTCAGCGTTTATTCTCAAGTATTTGGGTTTCGTAATTTTTGGGAATTTCTCGAAACAAAGCAGAACTGATGTAACTGCGCTTATTTGATTTTTAATTAATATTGAATGATTTAATGTATTTTAGTAACTAATACAGTTATTATAAAATCAAGGTAATTTTTGAATAACTACCAAGTATTTTCGAAGTAACTACGATTTTTGTGTAACTATTCAATGCTTAAAATTGAATAACAGAATCCTTAGCAAACACTATAAATATGCGAGTTCTTGTACTCTTCGCATTTTGAGAGTTCATTTATTAGCCAAAACAGGACTTACAATTGATTTTATATAATCTTCGGAGTACCTTCGCCAATCTTTCTAATTATTTTTTCTATGTTTGTAATAAATTCATACCCAATATGGATATCGAAAAACTTATTTATTAAATGAAGTTTACGATACAGTACTTCGATTTTGAATGATTTATTCCAAGTAAGCAATCATCTTAAATTTGACTTTTCTTACTCACACAATTTTAGACAAATGCTTATTAATTATTTATTTGAAACTCAGATAATTAGAAACGTAACTTAAACACTTCCACAGAACGCACTCTTGCAACATAAGTTGAATCAATAAAATTTCCAGCTGTCTGTCAGCGTCAAGTGTTACCAAATTTCAATTAATTCAGTCTTCAGAACTTTAATGCATAGTTATCAATAATAAGCAAAAACAATGAAATCATGTTTAATACTTATGTGTAAAAAGCTGATGAAATATGAGTGCTGATTTGAAGTTCAATGGTGAGTTCAGTTTGTACAATCTGTTCACTCGCTGTCAGTCAGTCAGTCATTCAGTCATTCAGTCAGTCAACTTGTGGGCTAATCCGCAATCAACGCGAATGCGGCGATTTCTAATTTGCCAAAGGTGCGCCCCGCACTAACAACAACAACAACAACTAATAAATAATAACAATAATAATGAAATTATTTATGCTTCAATCAGGCAACTCAAAACGATCGTCAGTCAGTCATTTAGTCAGTTAGTCAGTCAGTCGCAGACAGCGTGTCGCTCCCAACCTTTGAGCAATTGTTGTTGTTTGCCGCTTTGCCTCCGTACTTTACCCCGTACAACCCCCGTACACACACAACTCCCCCGTCTGTGCCCCAGCCGCTTTGTAGTCCCCAATGTGCTCGCTCTCGCTCATTTTCAAATAATTAATAACAATAATTTGCAGCACGATAAGAATTGAATTGAATTCCATTAAAGGCGCAAAATGTATTGAGCTGTCGCCTGGTGGTCGCTCACACAACCAGGTGGGGGGGGAGGCAGGGGCGGGCGTGCGCTGAGGCGCTAGGGGTTAGGGGCGTGTCAGCCCAAATGAACAACACACGATGTCTTGGCACAAAAAACAACAAAAACAGCAACAAGTTTCCAAGCCCCGCTTGGGCTCATGTTGAAGCACTTTTTTTTTGTGGCTTGTCTGTTTATCTAGATTAAAACCTCGCGGCAAGGCACACACACACACATACACATATGAAAAAACTACAGTTCATTATTGAAATCGTTGTTTTTTTTTTGTGTATATGTTTTTTTTCGTTATTTTGTATTTTTTTGGCTGCTGTCCGTGTAGCATTCGCAGCTAGACATTTTGGCATTTCATGAGAGTCTCATTGTCAGTCTCGCCACAGCTCAAGTCGATAGCCAGACTGAAGTCTCGAAGACGCCGAAGACTCGAGAATCGAGCATCGAGTCTGTGTGCCTGGCCTGGCTTTGCTTTTGGCCTTTTTTTGTTTTTTTTTGCTTTTGGCTTTGGCTTTGGCTTTTGTCATGGCAGACATGTTGGCAACGCCAAATGTTTTTCAGCCTCGCCTCGAGCAAAACCAGGCATATAAAGATGTACACGAGGTACGATCGAAGAGCTATTGTCTTTACACACACACACACACACACACACTCGTACGTGTGTGTGTGTTTGTCTATAAAAATTATGATGATCAGCGATAACTGAGCGCTGTGTGGGCAATTATAAGTCCGTATATATGCTTTTGTGTACCTGTACTCATCTGTTCAGTTTTATTACTATTAAATTGCTGTGATTTATCAATAATTATAGAGATTTCTTTAAATAAAATGTTCAAATTTAACTGCAACTTTACGTAATTACACATTGTTACTGAGCATAATGTGATTAGAGCGGAAAATTCTTAAAACAAATAAAATGAATACTACTTTAATAAAAAAATGTTAAAATGTTTAAATGTTTCGTAATTATAGAAATAACGATAACTGTGAAGAAGAGGGTTAACATGTTGAAGAGTAAATTTGAAACTATTTGAAATTGTTTTGTAGAAATTGAAGATTGTTAAGGTATCTTTTTGTATTCTCCAGAAAATGATGAAAATGTAACCCGGAATATCGAAACATTCTCAAAACTTAACTTAATAATGTAACTATAATATCGGTTGCTGTGACTAGTAATGAATTAAACTACATAATACATACATATATATATATCTATATATATATATTCTATCGTCATTTATTATAGCTCAATACTTATCGAGTCACCCACTATGCTAGTTATATTACACACTGTATCTTCTGCCAGCTGCGCGGGTGTTTTTGTTTTTTATTTCTTTTTCTCATCTACATTTGTATATATCAGCATATATGTATGTATTATTTGTGTGGTCATGTAACTCTTTGGCCAGCCCCAGATTGCCCCTATGGCAATCGGAGTCGCAGTCTCAATGTGGCAGTTGCAGCTTTGCTGTCGGGGTGGTCCAATTGTACTTGGACTTGAACGATTGGCTGGCTTTGGTTTGCTTTGGCTTTGCTTTTGTTTTGCTTTGGCCAGGTTGCTGCTCACGAATTGCATTAAAATTGCAATTTTCAGGCAGCGCGCAAAGTTCATGTCAGACATTATGTTGGGCTACAGAATTGTAGGAGGTACACGTTTGGCTTTTTGGGGGCCTTCTCGTTCTTGTTCTTCTTGTTGTTGTCGTTGTGTTATTGTTATTGTTGTTGTTGTTGTTGCTGTTGTTGCTGTTGTTGCTGTTGTTGCTGTTGTTGCGGTTGCAGTTGCCGCGTTGGCTGGCCCGGCTCAATTGAGGAGCCATGTGACGGCCATTTTGGTTGTGCCGGGGCAGACAAAAGGCACGACGATTTCAACGCTTTGTCGTGTTCTTTGTGCTATTGTCTGTCCGTGTGTCTTCTTCCCCCCTCCAGTCCGTCCGGCCGTACTTACTGTCCTTTGGCTGTTGCACTTAGAAAAACATATGTTCTAGTATTTCGCAAATCTAATCCGAAAATCTAATCCGAAAATCTAATCCGAAAATCTATGTCGACTTAGCCATAAGCGATTTTTGGTTCTTCCTTAGAAGTGGCTTTGAAAGTAACTCAATTCCGTTACTTAGAATATATATATGCGATGTCAGTTGTTCATTTTTTAATATAAGTTATAATGCATTTATACAAAATTATACAACACTTTTTAATAAAAG
Source organism: Drosophila nr. medialis 2 BK-2023a (assembly GCA_035044325.1). NCBI lineage: Eukaryota > Metazoa > Arthropoda > Insecta > Diptera > Drosophilidae > Drosophila > Drosophila nr. medialis 2 BK-2023a. Next base: position 3,187,112 of record JAWNMH010000394.1, read on the forward strand.
GAGGAATACTTCTATTGAAGGCCAGTCGTGCTACTTATTTAATATCAGAAGTTAACTAAACAAAATTGCGGGAATATCCAAATAATTTCTTCTTACTTAATTCTAGGAAATATTTAAAAATAATTTTTATATTTTTAATAATTTAAAGAAATATAATTTTGAGATTTTTAAATAACTTTTTGATACTTGTTACATATAGTTACTCAAAAAGAAATTCTTGAATTTTTGTAACCGCGCTTTTTTGTAATCTTAAATTGATTATTATTATATTTATCAGCTTCCTAAGTTCTATATATATATATATATACTCGTATTTTCTCAGAAAAGGAAAGATAGGCAGGATCGAGAGAAATCACCATTTCCATTCTCCATTTTCAAAATTCTAAGGCAATATAGGCAATTGTTTTGAGTGTAGTCTCACACGAGATCAAGTACAAGCGTTCTTGAGCTTGGACTTGGACTTGGAGTCGGAGTCGGAGTTGCGAGTTGCGAGTTGGGGAGTTGAAGTTGGACCGAAAGTAATTTATTTCTTTATTGTTTTACGAATTTACAATGCAACTGGGGAACAAGGCAAACTTGGCAACGCAGCCATAACAATCACGCCGCAGTTGTTGTTGTTGTTGTTGTTGTTGTTTGCTGTTTGCTGTTGCGTGTTGCATTTGGGGTGACCACCTTGACTGCCAGTTGCAGGCACACACACACTGAGAAAGAGAGAGCCTGTGGGCAAAACACACACACGCACACACAGAGTCAACTTTCTGGCTGAGGCTCATCAGTGTCAATGCTTGGGCAAACAACCAGTCGATGTCTGCTCCGTCGTCGCCTCCTCCTTGGTGTGTGGTACGCATGCGCCCAGCAGCGCCCCAAGGAATGCGTTGCACGAAATGCAAAATGTCAGCAACGGCAAACGGCAAATGGCCCAATCGACTGCAAGTCGGCAGGACTTCAACTCCAACTCCAAATCCAAGTCCAAGTCCAGCTCCAACTACGATTCCGATTTCGTCTTGCTTTCGATAGCTTTGCCACGCTACTCGCCTTAACATTCCACGAGTCGCCTGGAATTTCCTTTGTTTTCTGTGAGAAATTTGCAGCCAACACATAAATTGTCGTAGGCGCAAGCGGACTCCAACATCAGCTCCAACTGCAGCTCCAGCTCCAGCTCCACACAACAACTTTCAGTTCTCCCCCGAAAATTCTCGCCAGCTTTTGCAGCACTTCACTGTCAACACTATGCAACATCAGCTTTGATACTTTGAAATAAAATATAGTATTTTATTTGGTATGTGGTAAGTTTTTTTTTTTTAATCTATATGATTTTTTTTATTATTTAGTTTATAAAACGTAAACATTAAATGTGGAAGACAGTTATTTTTAAATTGGTTAAAAGAATTTTTAAAAATGTTCAGCTAAAAAGATATTGTTTATTTATAAATTTAATTATTCTATTCGGATTGCTTATGTTTTCCTCTTTTAGAAAACTTCATAATTCAAACAAATTCGAAGCAAATAACGTTAGATATTTATTCTAATATTCTCTTCAATTTGAAACTTTAAATTTATTTGCTGTTAACATAAAATTGGTTGACGAAATTTTGCTGTAGAGTGCAAAACAGATGCAGTGCAATTGTTATTGCTGTTCTTTGCTGTTGCTGCTCTTGTCCAAGCTGGAGGGTAGGCGGCGGGGAACCGGAGATGGGTAGAACGGTAGATTGGTCGATCGGTGGATGGGTTCGATCGGAGGCGATCATCAGTGCTGCCATTTAGACAATTAAAATACTTCAAGTGCTTGTCTTTCGCTCAACGTCACATTTTGTTTATTTATGTGCATTGATTTGCCTGGTAGCTTATAAATTTTCGTTGGCCAAACAATGAACAGCAGTTGTTGTTGTTGTTGTTGCAGCAGTTATTGTTGTTGTTGCTGTTGCTGTTGTTGGTCAGTTCGTTGCCTAAGTCTTTCGTTTGTTTGCATTGCTTTATTTGCGAAAGGCGCTCAAAGTCTTGCCGAAGCAGCAAACAAAATTCGCAATTCACAATTCGCATTCGATTTTCGCATTCATTGCGCTATTTTTAGCACCCTCGCCACTTACACAATTCGTTTACATATTTAATACAAAAAAAAACAATAGCAACAACAACGCAAAAAAAATCATTGAGCTTCAATTGTTTATTCAACTCAATCAAAATTCCTAGGAAAAAATTCCAGAGTTGTATCATTTACAAGTTGCCAGCACTTGCGCCCGATCATTCAATAAATTGGCACTGTCAGCCACTCCAGGCCCAATCTCCTCCCCTCCCCTCCGTTCCCAACCCTTTACCCTCAAACCGCCCCCATCGGCTATTACTCACCGTAGTACTTGGTCATGACAACACTTTAACTAACTGCCTGACAAGTGCAGCAGGCAGTATAATTTTTCAATTAGCAAATGATAAATCAAACTAACACCCCATCTAGACCCAACATCTACGACACATCAACTAGTCAGCCCAGTCACTTGCAACAATATTGCGATTTTCAATTCAGCCTTTAGTTTGCATTAATTGCACACCGGCTGAGGCAATCAAAGTTGCATTCATAATTACGCATTAAGCTAAAAAATAAAAAAACTATTTTTGTTTATTTGTAAAATGGAAAAAAAATACTCTTACAAACAACACTTTAACAGACTTATCTGTGAACCAGAAAATCTACAATGTGGTAAGTTAATTGAGCGAGTGTCATTAATGCAACAGCACATTAAAAAAGGTTAAATAAGATTTTGCCTTGGAGACATCTTGTTTTCCCATTCATTTGCGAAAACTTAAATAATTTTAATTTAAAAGAAATGTGAAGAATGATTGAAAAAATAATTCGTGTTGTTTTTATTCATATTATTTATTATAGTTTAGTTTTATAAAATTAAATAATTGGATATTTTTCTCATCTTTTTTCGACTCTATTGTAATTGGAGACTTTAGCTTGGCATAAATATTAATCATATATGATATTATTTTACACTTCCTGGGGAGTTAAGTTCAACTCACATTTCCATTTCATCAAATTTGGAAGCCAGATTGCTGGGAACTTCCTTCAAATATCGGCTTATATATTACTAGTAAGAACATTTGATAAACTGTCATGAACATTCCCGCGAGAGGTAATATAACAAAAGGTAGCAATAACAGGCGGTTTCTTTGCCACTTGTTAACATCTGGCATTAGACTGTTATTAGAGTATTTCACAGTCGGCTATGCACATTACAATGCCCTCATTTAATTGCGGCTACTTTAAATGTGTCCACCCTGTGCCAAAGGCACAACCCTTCAATCAGTCCCAAATGGGATTATCAATAACGATTATTAATTGCAGCGGAGACAAATCTTAATTGCAAACGATCTAAAGTTGACTTTTCTGCCTTTTGCATTTGTTATAAAGCTGATTAATTGTTTTGTTTTTGTTTTGATTTTATTCAATTCAATTTACATTTGCAATTGCAGCTTGCTTGAGGCAGCTATTTTGCCGACATTCGCTTCCGTTTGCTGTGCAAAAGACTTAGCCAACAAACTTGCCTCATTATATGGAGTCGGCTTATATGTTAATGCCACAGATGTGGGCTTGTGGGGTCTGAATACTCTTTCTACTCCTTCTAGCTGCTCGTTACTCGATTAAGTGGCAGGTGCTCTTAGCTGCTGCTGCCCGCTGTTGCTGCTCGTTGCATGTTAGACATTAATCCGTGTGGCATTTAGTTACGCTTTAATAAGATTTGCTTTTCTTGCTGCTGGCGAAAGCAAACCTTGCAGCTTAAGCTGAGGCTGAGGCAGCTGAAGCAGACAAAGCGTCGCGTCTTTCGACTTGCTACATAAGCATTGCCTATCTGTGGCGCCCCATATTTGCATTCGCTCATCTGTGTATATACGTATATGCGTGTGTGTGTGTGTGTGTGTGTGCTTGTTAAAAATACCATATCTGGTCAATACCCTGAAACTGAGGGTATATTTGCATCTATCCCATGATACATTTTAAGTTGCGTAAAAAATAGAGAATTTATAATAGAGAAATTAAATACAAGCGAAAAGATCCGATATTTGACATATATTTAAGAACCACCAAGTTACCGATTTATAAGTCTGGAAACACATACATATATTTATTCATTGAATATATCCATTTAAATCAATAAGTTGATCATTTATGGTATATCTAGTAGTATCTAGAGTATTATTGCTTTCAGTGTAGCTTCGAATTACTCGATGCTGATTGAAATTCCAAGAATTCCGAGTGTAAAGTAATTGGAGTTCGATTTGAAGGGATTAAGTTCTGCATGATGATAAAAGTGACAACTGACAGACACAAATACGAGAAATATGTCGCACAGAGGCATTCCTGTGGCTGCGATAATAATAATACCGATCTAACGATCCAGTGTTAAACTAATTAATGCGCAACTCGAGACATGATTATATAGGGCTTCGACTTGCAATAATACTAACCACTTTACCGACTGACTCTTTTTTCATTTATATATATGCATATATGTATATATGTATATGTGTATGTGGAAAACAGTTTGTTGAAAGCCAAGCAAGCAGCCAAAATATTCAACAACAAAAAAACTGCAACTGTTGGCAGGCTACGTGGCACTCAAGCTGTGCCTCCGGACACTCCAATTCCAGCTCCAACTTCAACTTACAACCCCCTGCCCCAAACTCCACTTAGAAGATACAATGGCGATGATTTGCCAAGATCTGGATCTTCACATTCATATATCCACATCCGAGCAGCAATTCATTCATATTTGTATTTACTTAACTTGCCGATGTTGATGAACATGATGATGATGGTGATGATGATGCTGTTGTTGCCTCTGGAGATGCGATGATGACTCTGCAACTTCTGGCGGCACAGCAAGAGTATTTTTTTTCGACTTTTTTTTGTTATTATTATTATACATCTTTTTTGATGCTCTCATATATATGTTTTATGAGACGCCCGTTGCAGTGTAAATGGAGTTTCGACAGCCTAATTGGAGATCAACGCAATATAATTGTCTGCTGCTGGCATGATGACGATGTTGATGATGATGATGATGATGATGAAGTCGTGGCCCGAGAACAGGTGAATGAATTTGTGACAGCAGCACAAAGGCAAATGATGTATTGATAGCATCTGTTTTGGGAGCAGAAGCCGAAAGCAGAAGCAGAAAGCAGAAAGCAGAAGCAGCCAACCAGTCAGCAGCCACAGCATCAGTCTCAGCGGCAGGACGTCTGCAACTTTTGACAGACTTTTTGTTGCCTTTTGTTGCACAGTTGTTGTTATTGCCTCTTGTGTAAAAATGCCGACCCTTGTAAGCAGACCATGCAAACTGAGCAGCCAGCAATTGTGGCGTCTCTTTGAGTTGTCCATGTTAAATTGAATTCCATAGGCGGCATATAATTTATGAGTAACTTTTCCTTTTTGACTCGTTTTTTGTGCGATTTAATGCTCTTTTTATAGACCTTCTAGCTGCATCGTTTATTTTCATAGTAAATAATTTATTGGTCTTTTAATAATGTCTAGTTTCATATATTTTTACCTTTCAAAAGTTATCGCTTACTCCCATTTTAAATTAATCTTAAAATGAATCTACAACATTTTTGTGACTTCAATAACTCTAAGATTGTTGTAAATCAAACAATAAATGTAAGACTAAATGCAAGATTTATAAATTAACCATTGCTTCCCATAACATTTCAGCACAATCATATAAATATAACTAAAAAAAAAACGTTATATACACAACATATTTTTAGAGCGCATACACAAATTGTAATCTTTTTTAGCATTTAAAAATTATTTAACTAAATGGCCAGCCACAATAAATGCTTTTAATATATTTTCAATGAACTAAATTACAAGAAAAAATAAGAAAAACAGAAAAAATTGAGATCCTTCGAGCCGGATTTGAACCAGCGACCTATGGATATCTACACAATGCAATTTCTCACTACAGTCCACCGCTCTACCAACTGAGCTATCGAAGGTCGATACGATTAGCGTGCCAAAACGCGTACAAAAGCAAACGAACCGAATTCGCTGAGTTATCAGTGAGCGAAAGTAGTGAATAAAACAAAACGGTACTCTCGAGCGAAAGCTGCAGTGAGTGTGACGGAGAGAGAAATAGAGGGGGATGTGCGCGAAGTAGCTTTACATGCGCGCTTTCTGCAGCGACAGCAATTAACTTTTTTTTCGCTCAGCCGTTTTCGTTGTTGTTGTTAGCTTTGCTTTAGTTTTGCTTTTGCTTTTGCCTTTGCTTTTGTTTTGACTTTGCATTTTTCGGCGTTTGTTTTTTCGGCGCTTATAAATAAATAACAAAGCAATGCGACAATAAAAAACAACGTTGGCCACCTAGTAGGAAATGTTATACAGCAAAATGCCAGCGTGAGTCATCCTAAACTACAGGAGACGCTTGCGCCTTCCTTCGCCTGTGGCCAACAACAACAACAAGTGAGTGAATCATGCTGCAAGCGCGCAAAGCGAGCCACAAGGGAAATCTTTGGGCATATTGGCCTTATCAGAGAGGCAGGTGGCGGCTGAGCATTTGGCTTCTTGGCCCGTCCTAGAACAAACTACCGCAGCGGCGGCGCCTCGCAAAGTGTTGCTGATAAGCGAGAGATACAAACACACACATACACGCACACACACTCGCCAGAGCGAGAGATACTTAACAAACCAATTAGGATGCCAAAAAAAAAAACAGAAAAATAACATGAAAAAAGAAGGCAGCAAGCCATAAAAATAAAACCCAACGAGGGCAGCGTGAGGCAATATCAGTTAATCCATATATTGTATATGTACAGTGAGCACTCTAAGCAAAGCACTGCTGGTTTTTAGAGCTGATTTCCACTTGGGATTGTTAATCATTGGAAATGAGTGAATAAAATATAATTTTATTTTTACACATGTTTATTATTATCTATATATATATTGTTAGTAAATTTAGTAATAATATTAATATAAATAATGATAATTTCAATAATTATTCAATAATGTTGTTTGAAAAAGGATCTACAAAATTTAAGTGCATCTAAAAGGACTACTCTAAATTCTGTAAAATTCCAAAAGTTCTAATAGACAAGTGTTCACTGTAGTCCAAATATCTCAAAGGTTAAAGAAGCCAAGGGTCGAAGAGCAGCAAGTGGAGCGAAAAAACTGACAGCTTACGGATAATTACTGACAAAAACACACGAAGAGTTTGAGGTCGAGGTCGGGGCAGAGATAGAGCTCTCTGAACTCAGAGGTGAGTTGTGGTGTGGAGAAGGGGTAGGGGAGAGGTAAGCGCCGTTGCGGCAATTTGTGTGATCCATTGAGTAAGGTAAAAGAGCCCTCTGGAAACTGCTGTGTGTTGTTGGATCGATTGCCCAACCTGTCTTGTTAGATAAGAAAATGATTGCCCCCTTCTCATAGAGAACGGGATAGAGAGAGTTATAGAGGGAGAGACAGGGGATGAGAGAGACAGAGGCAAGGGCAGAGGGTGAGTGCCCCGCGGTGAGGCTGTAATTTGCTCAGGTATCTTACAACAAATGTTCATAATTTTTAAGAATGACTCAAATAGTTTTTCCATTCCTTATCAAAGCCAAACAATCTTTTCTGACTTTTCGGTGTTGCTCTCTTGATGTTGGTATCAATTTCCAGCTATGATTGAATGAATCTTCAGTTTACCTCTCCACTTATATGGGCGTCTTATCGCCCGGACAAGATCTACAAAATTGCCAAGGTTCCAAGAAAATGTTCTATACATTTTTTTGACAATATTTTTCTTAGTTTCTCTTCATAATTTTTACATTTTCTTTTTCGTTTTGGTTTTAGCAACAGATTATTGTTTTGCAGGCTGTCTTCTGGCTGTCAGTGGCTGTGTCTCTTTTCATCCTGTGTGGCACCAGCAGCTACTTTGCTGCATCTTCTGGCTGTCTGATGAGTCATTTAATTGAGCCGAAAATTGACTTTGTAGTGGATAAATTAATTTACAGACCGTTGATAAGGAAAAATAAAATATAATAAAATCCCCGCGTGACTCACATCTCTCACTTGGACTACTGAGTCTCTCTTGAGTCCATCTCCATTTCTCACTCCCTCTTCTCTCTATCTCTCTCTCTCTCTCTCTCTGTAGTTGTTCTGTTGCACAGTCGAACTTGAAGTTGCATTGCAACGTTTTTGTAATTTGTCTTTGTGTCTGAGTGTGTTTCTATAAATAACATCAAGTCATTTTTTTCTGTAACAAAAACATCAATTGCGAGTCTGGGGCAATCCTCCGTCTTATCAGTACCATACAAACATACAAATTGTATAATTATTAACATACTTATATTATTATAGATGTTTTTAATGTGTATATATGTCAAAGTTGCATCATATTTAGATCGTTCAGTGACTGCTTGCCCTTACAGATGGTATTATAATTTCGACGTGAAGTTTGTAACCCATTAAGGGATTCGTCTCCAATCTCATATAGCACATCTATTCTTGATCAGCTAGATCTATCTAACTGCCATAACATATTGTTTGCGCGCTTTCAAAACTTTTGTTATGCAATATGCTTGAGCTTAGACTTTAAGAAGCGGCTCTAAATATATATATATATTTTTTTTTATAGATCCACTTTTATTTTCTATGGCGAAAATTAGCCTTAAACCATTTATTTTTTTTTTACTTAATTTTGATTATTTACACATAATTTGTAACGGTGTTAAGTGCTAAAAGTCTCTAAGTATTCAATTTATGGCATATTTAATTCGAAGCTAATTTATGTGCCGTTACTAATTAGTTGAGCTGCTGGCAAGTTCATTGATTAAAAACTCATTGTAGATTACAATCATGTATTATTTTTGTTTTTTGTTTTGTTTTCGTTTTTACTTGGCTGCTGCCTTATGCCATTCTAATTGGCTCGTCAACAATTTGCCTGTTGAGGCATTGTTTATGCCAGACTTTGCAGCTTTACCCCGCAGTGAGATACGCGATTTGTTACCAGCTTTGTTTATACGGTATATATATATGCATATAAATATTGCTGAACTGACACGCTTTGTGTGTGTTTTTTTTTCATGGGAATTCGTATCGTAGAGAAAAATACAAACGGCTTCTTTATACGCACATTTGTATTTATTTATAATTTCATTTTTTTTTTGCTATACCTTATTTCAATTAAGTTCACTTGCGCTTGTTATCAGCTTAGCGCCAGCAGCGCTTAACACGTAATATGCCCCTCTCTCCGCTCCATTATGGCAACACCTGCTGGTTAGTTTTTTATGCTGTGATAAGCATTGGCAAACGCATTCGGCTTTGTTTTCAATGCGATCTGAATTGTTGTTGCCTTTATGTCAATGCCCAATACGTTTTATAGCAGGCAGCTTTTGTGCACGTTTGGGGCGAGCCCATATATAGACCTTCGATAGCTCAGTTGGTAGAGCGGTGGACTGTAGAGTGTGAAACGAAATTGTAGACATCCATAGGTCGCTGGTTCAAATCCGGCTCGAAGGATCGTGGTAATATTTTTTTTCCATAATTTTTTAATAATTATTGTGGTTGTTAAAATTTCTTAAAGAGCACCAGTGGCAGTTATTCGTAATGATTAGCAAAAGAAAATTGAAAAGTATTTACTCTTATGCCTCTTCTTACATAACAAAATATATATCTATATGTATACATATATATATATATATATATATATATGTATTTGTTAATAATGCTGTTTAATTAATAATCTGAATATGTACAAATCACCAGCATAACAGACTTGCACATGTATTTCTTATACTTGTCTTCCTACATCGCTTTTTGTTGCATAATATATTTTTATACCATTTCACATGTATTAATAAATTCCAAAAAGCACCATTAAGCTTTCCAGGAACATTTCATTGATTATACAAACATATAAATATAAAAATAAATACGAAAAAAGTGAATCCTTCGAGCCGGATTTGAACCAGCGACCTATGGATGTCTATGTTTTGTATGCGACCGCTACAGTCCACCGCTCTACCAACTGAGCTATCGAAGGTATATAGCGAGGGGGGAATTTTGTTCAATCTTAAGCTATTCACAGTGTGTTCGTTTCGAATATGTGAATACTTTATCGGCATTCATGTTTTATTCATTTGTATGCGCTTGTTTCTCGTCGGGTTGAATAAAAAGACTTGGCAATTAAATTGTTTTTGTGTATTTTTTTTTAATAAAATTTTTTCTTTTATATTTTTTCAACTTTCTTCATCATGATCACTATCATCATCATCATCATCATCATCTTCAGCATTTCAACATTCATCAAAAAATGTTTTGTTTTTTGTTTTTTTAAATAAATAAAATAATAAAATGTATAAGAAAATTACAAAATACATTGACGCGCTCTGCAACTTCAGGCACGTTTTACAATTCGATATTTTCGAGTTTATAATTGTTTTTTTTTTTTCATTTTTTTGTTGTTGTTTTTGTTTTTGTATATATATATAGTTTATAGTTTTGTTTTCTTGCACTAATTATTATTTGTCAACATGCTCTTAACGTTTAAGACTAAATGCTAGATTAATTTTATATTTAACATACGCAATGATTATATTCGAGTTTAGCTTAAAACGCATAACAATAAACGATAGTTTTACATTTGATTTTTTCATTTTCATTTCCTTTTATTTTTGTATTTTTAATAATTATTTTAGTTTAGTTTTTAGTTTTGTTGCTTAGCTCTAAATTTTAGTTAAGAATTGTTTTTAATTTACAGTTTACATTTAGTTTTTTTCGGGGGAACGAAGTTGAATACCGTTGCGTCGATATGTATGTGTGTAGTATGTATGTGTGTATATGTGTAGGGTAAGTATTTAAATTTAGTACATACACAAGAGAGTTACATACGCAGTATACATATATATATATATATATATATATTTTTTTTATGTGTAATATATATGCATATATGTATTTGTAGTTAGGAGCTACATAATTTCAAGTTCATTTCCATTTTTTTGTTTTTCGTTTTCTTTTTACAAGTGTTGGAAAAGCTGTGTGCGCTTTCCTCTAGTTATATATATCGATATATATAGCTTAGCATTAGCTTTTTTATACAATTTGTTCAATATTTTTTTTGTTTTTAGCAGTGCGAGCTGCAAGATACAAAAGTATCTCAAAGTGCGGTCTATGGCATTTAGATTGTTTGACTGCTACTAGGGCGGCAGGAGACGACGTCACTTAGGTGGGTGGGGCGGGGCGGGGTTGTGCGTGTTGTAAGTTGTTTGTGGATTTGGGGATTACCTTCGGCTATATACAGTTTTTTGTTTTTTGTTTTATTTGTGTGTTTATTTCGATAACGGCGTCTCTTCGTCACACAGGCTCTGTGCAACATTTCCAAAGCCTGGCTGTGGAAAGTGACAGAGGCGGCGCTAATGCTGCGGCTGCTGCTGCTGCTGCTGAGTGGAGTGGAGTGGAGTGGGGGTTGGTGGGGGTGTGTTTGTTTTTAGGGGATGGTGCGGTGCATTTCGCTCTACATACAATTAAAGTCTACGATTTACACTTAAAATTCAAATATTCAGTCCATTTTGTTTGCGTTGTGTTTAAAGCATTGACGGCTTGGAACCAAACAGCATTTGATGCTCTCGCTCTTGCTCTCTCTCTCTCTCTCTAACGCTCTCCCTCTCTCTTTCTCTGATCTAGCGCTGTCTTTATCGACAGCCACAGCCAACTACCGTCATATCTGGATAGTTCTTGAGCACAACCGTCCTTTGGTCATTGAGATAGAGCATCGAGATGCCCTCCAGCTGTGTTGGGACACAGCACGCCTTTGGTACCTTCCCTGGATTGAGATTATTGACTAAGGTTTGCACAACCGCATGGTTTGTGGAATTGAGATGATCGGCCAACGGAAACGGGCACTTCCCATGACAATAGAATGCATCATAGCCCGGTGGCGCCACAATCCAATCACTCCAGCCCACATCCTGAAAGTCCACATATAACGAATGCCGTCGACATATCTCCTCATGATTCTTTCGTCGTGGTCTACGCTGATGTCTCCGATTCCGACCACCTCCACCACCACCACCACCAGCACTGCCAGTCCCACCCCCACCGCCATTGCCATTACCATTGCCCGCCGCACCCTCCCGATTGCCCACATCCCGGATGGAGCGTGACTTGTGCCGGCCATCATCCGTGTAGGTGAAGAGCAGCGGCTGCTTGTGCTGCCAGTCGTCGTGCGCTTCGTCCGCACTGCGGCGCAAGCGTACATGATGATGTGGTGCCGGCTTCAGCGATCTCATCGTTCGCACCTCGATGAGCAGGCCGTAGTTTTTGTGCGGTGTCGCCAGCCACCGATCCACGGCGGGCTGCACATCCAGGCTGAGCGTCTCGGTGCTATTCAGACGCACTGTCTTCGTGTCCAACAGCAGATAGCTCGGCTCCCGCTTGCCCCGCACACCCACTCTCGTTATGTCGTAGACGAGCACCTGGTAGCGACTCCGATTCACGGACGGACTAACGCTCAATGCGTCCCGCGTCAACTGCAGCTCAGCGGCCTTCAGCTTCTCATCGGCGGGAATGCTCTTCACATCGAAGTGCAGACGAAACCGATGATGATGCGGAAACCGATCGTCGATTTTACTATCTGCAATCGAAAACAAAAACAAAAAAGATATCGATTTTAGTCGAAAATAATATTAAATTTAATAAAGATTGAATATAAATAAGATTTATTTGTAGTTAACATTAAATGGCAACTATTTCACTAAAAATGTGTTTCTAGTTTGGGAATATTAATCATATTTCCAAGTTTCTATTTTTTATAGGATCGTGGTTTATAGTTTTTGAATAGGTTGTTTAATATTTCCAAACTAAATTTGAAAATCTAGTTTATAAATGATTTAACCTGATTCAAGGTATCCAAAATCGAGATTTTTCGTCCGAGTAGTTCTATGCTAGTTATAGTTAATGGTCTGATTTTTGAAAAATTATTATAAATAATTAAACACAAGAGAATTATTCCGTATATTAAGTACACAATTATTTAAAATGTAATCAAATTCGATAAACTCTATGAAAATAAAGCTATATTCTTATAACATAAAGATATATTTCTGCATAGTATTTCTCAGATAGTTATATATTTTGATTCTGATTTTAGTTTCTGGAATATTCTCATAAGCGAAATTTAAAATTTTCGAGCAACATTTTTCGCTTTTTTATGTTATTTATATGATTTTAAATCATGACGCGATGCGAAATAAAATACGAAGGCTATTCGAGGGCCATACAAAAATAAAGACAGAGAGAGATGTAAAGAGAGATAGAGTGAGAGAGAGAGGCGAGAATCACACGTTCCAGTTGTGTCTGCTGGTCTTGTCACTTTTGTCGAGCCGTCTTTTTACGACTGGCGCCTGTTGCAAAGGACCTGACCCACCCACACAGAGTTCGTTCCGCTGCTGCTGCTACTGCCGCAAGGTGCAAAGGTGGCACGGCGAAATCTTAATTTGAATCAGCAAACCAAATGCAGCCAGAACCAAGAAACTCAAGTACCTCAAAACAAGACAGCAAAAATAAGAGTCGTAAATTCTCTGGAGTCGAACAGGACGAGAAACCGAAACAGAAACTGAAACCGAGACGAACTCGAACTATTCGGCTTAGACACTTGGCTTTGGACACTTGGCCAAGAGTGCTACCTGTTCAACTCATGTATGTATCTATGTGTGCGTGTGTGTGTATCTGTGTGAGCCTGGCCTAACTGCTTTATTTGTGCATCCTCTCTAATCCTGTGGAAAATAATGCGAAAATACGCTTTAATAATAATTGTTATTTTTACAAACACACATAAAATATATAAAAGCCATTTGGCGCATGCGCTAAACGTTCCGGGTGTAATTCGGTTGAAAAATTTCAAGGTCACATTTGGGTTAAGAGTGCGGCGTCTCAGGTAAAAGGACACTGCGTGCAACGTGCAACGCGCAACGTGCCGTCCCTTTAGCCTGCGTCCTTTCATTTGAAGCTGCGGAATTTCCGCGTGATTTCACAACGCTTGCGTGAATGATGACCAAAAATAAAATATGGAAATCGAATGATCTTTTCGGTTATATGGTCAGCAGGTATGCAAATCGCTTTAGATGAACTACAATTTCAGGGAAAATCCTGACTAGCTCTTCATTCGCAAGCGTTGCACAGCAGCATTACAGAGTGAGCAGCGTGGCAGCGTGGCAGAGAGTGAGATAAAGCGATGGAGAGAAAGATGCTGTTGCAACTGCCACACGGCGAGCAGGTGCAAAAATAGGTCATGCAATCTAGCTGAGGCATGGGATTCTTAAACGACAGATAGGTGAACCTACTGAATACACTTTAATAATTAAATATGAAATCTAAAACTCAACTCAGTCTAAGAAGATGCCTCAATAAGTAAAAGATTAATTCTGAAAAATTGTATATTTTAATACGAAGAGTTCAAAATAGGAAAACAGCTGTGCTCAAAATATTAATATTGATGTTCTTTACAAACTTTGATACTGAATATGTTTATTAAAGTATGGCAAAATTTAAAAACATAATTAAGCTATATTTTTGATCATTTTGAAAGGCAATTCGAAAAGTTTTACCATTAATTTGAGACCTTTTTCAATTGCTTAGCAACTTTAGCTAAGATTGTCAGAAGCAGAATATACTTGATATAAACAAATTATACTTCAAACATTTGAAAATGGATTAATAAAACTTTTTTTTTTCATCTCCACAAGCGCTACAATTATTTTGATCAAGTCTTTATAATCATTTAATTTTCAAGTCAAATTTTAACTTTGCTTTAGGCAAGCGTGAATTAAGTATCTAAACATTTTTGTTTTTTTCATTTAAAAAATCTTCGGAATTTATTTGTTAACAATATTTTTGCTGCAAATAGGCCTGTGGATTATTATGCTTATATCTGTAGATTTGCCAATTGACAATCTCTAGAGTTTCTGCATGATTTGAAGTATTAAGAGTGAATAAAATCAGAGTAATTAGTAATTACTTCTAAAATCAACTTAAGCATCATATTATATTGAAGATTTTGTTTAACGTTAACTAACTTATTTGTCCCCGATTATATAGTGTATTACAGTGATATGCATATCTATATATATATATATATATGTTTTACATAGTTAAATCGTGACTCACCTTTATGTGTAAAACTTCTGACTGTGTTCGCTGATTTAGTTAATAGTCCCGGCTTGGGTATATTGACGGAATCGAGCTCGTGCCCCATAATTTGGGCATAGAGCTTCTTCATTGCCTCCGGTATGATGATTTTGGACCTATCAATTTTCGGCGGCCTCTTCATGTTGAACAGCGAGAGGAGACTGTTCTCGATTTCGACTAGAGTTGATGGATCTGGTTTCACTTTGTCCTTGATGATCTCCTTGCTGCTGTACGTTGCCGGCTCATCCTCAATGATGATGGCATCCGCAATACCCGGCACTTCGAATTCCCCCAGCACACTATCCTTATTCGCATACGAATCCGTATCCGTATCTCTATCCGTATCCGTGTTGAAGCTGAAAATGGAGGCGGATGCGGAAACGGAAGTAGCGTGTTGCGCCTCCAATGCAAACACATTCGCAATGGCGGTCTGTGCTTGAGATTCTGTTTTATGCTGTTGCAGCTCCTTGATAGCCATTTTATTGTTATTGTGTTTGCTTTTATTATTAGTTAATTTATTATGCTTATGATGTTTATTATTATGCTTATTTTTGGAATTTTTGGAATTTTCTAATTGGTCTGTTCTTGTTTTATGCACTTCGTTAAACTGTTTGAACGGGGCACTTTTGCTATGTTTGCTTTTTTTGTTGTTTTTAATATCACTATCACTGCTGTTGTTGTTGTTGTTGTTGCTGTTGTTGAGATGTAACTCGTTAAATGGCTTAAATGCTTTTGCTAATGCTGTAGTCGCTGTTTCTGTTGTTGTTGCTGCTCTTTTAGTTGTTGTTGTTGTTGGTGCTATCGCTGCGATAAATCTCGTTGATATATCCTCGGTGCTAGCAACTTGAACGATCGTTTGAAAAGTCGCCAGCACTGCGAGGAGTAGAAGCCATGCGCGCATGGTCGCTTGCAACTCTGAAACGATACAAAAACATAGGAAATTGCTTAGCATTTGTCGATAGGGTTAAAACACGGACGTCGACGCGAACGTCGACGTCGGCGTCGCTGCTGACACGACGCAGCCGGCGTCGCTAGTTGTGCCGGACGCTGTCAGCCAAACAGAACACACTGTCAAATCCAACACAAAAAAAAAATAAAAAAAATCAAATTCCACTCAAAGAGCGCGCACTCAAGTGCTGAGCACAACGGCTGGGCATGCGCATGTGCCAGAGCGAGATGACTACAGAGTACAAATGCGTTTGCGTGCGTTGCTGCTCGACAGACTGAGAGAGCGCGAGAGTGCGGGAGTGCGGTAGAGCGCGCCAGTGTGGGAGAACATGCGAGAGTGAGTTCTCAAGTGTTGAGTGGGAGACTGAGATAGAGAGAGGAGAGCGAGCGCAGCCAGGTAGCAGCAGCAGCAGTCGCAGTCGGAGCAGCAGCAGCAGCTTCCTTAAGCGCCTGGCCCATTTAGACCCAAGTTTTATGGCCCCGGCGAAAGGTGCGTCCTGAGCGCAACACAAATTGAGCTGTGTGTGTGGCTGCTGGCCCAAAACCCTTAACACTCCCTTCCGCCGCCCTAACACCACCCCACCAACAGCAGCTAGCTTCGCTTAGCTTAGCTTGGCTTAGCTTGGCTCAACTCATTTGAGCTTAGCTCAATTTTTTTTCTTTAAAATTTGTTTTTTGGCTGTTTGGTGTTGCAATCGCGGACATTGCACCTTTTGGGCCGCTGACTGAGTGACACACGATCTGTGGTATGCAGCAGCGATTTGTGTCTACGTTTAGAAATTCAATACAATCAACAACAAAATACAAAATACACACAGCAAGTGGGTTCAATAATATGTGTGTTAGAGTAGAAATTAGAGAAGCCAACAAGGCTCGTCATCATTTCTCATATTTTCATATTACCATATTTTCAATAAAAATAGGGTATCCAAAAGTTGTGCTGAGCCAACACAAAGAATGTGACTTTTTTTTTGTCCATCTTTTATATATTTCATTTATAACAAGATGTTATTCATAGGGTATCTTCTAGCCGCGCACTCTGCACACCCATCACGCTCTTAACTTGTTTTATTATTGTTCAATATTTCATGTTCGAGACTTATCGCCGCTTTGCACTTTGATTTATACACAGGCGGCATTTATCTAAAACAAAAAACTTAACCAAAGAATAAAGTATAAAAAAAAAATTGTTTATCTTGGGAACTGAAGAAAATTTATGAAAATTATTAAAAGTATTCTACTTAGACCTATATATATATATATATATATATATATTGTGGTTGGTTATAGGCAATAAATTTGTGAGATGCTATCTCAAGATGAGCCCAACAACAAGAACAACACACTTGTATTAGGTGCAGGCAGCTACGTGCCTCACACACACACACACAAACGCATACACATCGTCGCTGGCACAACAAATTACATGTTGTTTTTCACATAAAGATTAAAATCTTATCTAGTAGTAAAAATTTGTTATATGACAAGGCGCAAGGCGCCAAAGGAAATTCGGTATTTTCGTTATAATCGAAACAAAAAAATTAAAAAAAAAGATGGCACACGCTGGGGGGTGCCAACGACGGGGGTTTCACGAGAGACAGAGAGAGAGAGAGAGAGAAAAAAAAGATCTTTCGCTTGTGATAAGAAAACCAATTTTGAAAGCATTTTTCGAAAGGGTGAATGAAATTTTCATAATTATGCGTTGGGTTTTTTTTCTTCTTGTTATCGATCGATCAATTTCCTTATGAGTTTTCATAATTTTCATAATTTGCTGCTCTTTCTTTTTGAATGCATACATATGCCCCAGCAGGACTACCTGAGTTGTCTTAACGGGGGTTTCCCCTGGCAACCAAATGAAAAATTGAATGCCAGTCGTATTTTTGTGTGGAATTTCCAATTTCCATTTACTTCTAAAGAGTTCAACGCATAACTCTGAAAAACCGCTAACTCTCACTGGAGTTCAAATTTCAGCGAGGTTTTCCGTTTTTTTTTTTTGAATGCCAAAAAAAAGTTTGTTGCGCAAAGTGACACATTTTTTTTGCGTTAACGTTTTGATTACAATTGGGCAATAGATACTAGATACTATATAGTGAAGTACTAATGTGTGTCACACAGTCAGCACAATACACAACACACAACAGACACACACACACACCTGTGTGAGAAACGAGCACAACGAATGCACACAGCACGCACTCCAAGATACAAAGATACAAAAATGCATAGATACATATAGATACATAGATACATAGTTACAATACTACTAATACGAATACAATTCATATTATATAAAGATTTTTTTTTTTTGGTTTTGTAATTTATGTGGCAGGACATTGACATCTTTTGTGGCTTTGTGCCGATGCCGACGAACACTTCAGGTTGCAACAAACACCGGCCCAAAACGGTACTTTATTGTGAGCCAACAATGCCCATTTCGGGGAATCTCCCCCGGGCATCTATTACGATTATGATATATTATGAGATACACTCGTTCTCGAACGCGTGAAAATATTTTGATTTGGTTTAGTTAAGTTATTGCGTTGCTCTACGATGGGAACAACACGCCCCGTTTTGTGGCCACAAATTCAAAGTGGAATTGGAAAAGGAGTACAGTATCTGTTGGTAATGTACTTATTGGATTATGGATTTAATTGCAGTATTCGTTGTGCAGCAAAAACTCCTTGGTAGATTCATACATTTTCAGATATACATATATAAACAAATACATGTACAAGATTTTAACTATATGAGTGGGAATTGTCCTTATATCAATAGTTTTCGTTTTTTATTTTCAGAATAATAATAATATTACTACGACATGAGTTTTCTATTATGAACAGTAATGCTGTTTCAAAGACGATCTCTAAATTAAGTATTACAAGTATTATTCTTGATAGCAAAAAGTTTTGGTTTCTGCGTTCTGAAGAAATAATAATGTAAGAATTGTTTTTAAAAGAAAAAATTATTGATGGAAGATCTCAAAATTAAATAATTATCATATGCATATAAGAATTTTTCTAGATACGAAAAAGTTTTGCATTTTTAAGCTCAAAAGTCGATTACGACGTTAAATGAAATTAAGTTTATGTTATTAATATTCTAAAGACAAGCTTTCCCTTAAAAAAAAATTGTTTTTTCTTTTAAATATTATATTTGTTGCTAGCTTGTAAATATTTCCTTCTTCCTTCTGTATACTTTTTTGCTGTTTTTATTCCAATATATCCATTAAAGTGCATCTATATAAATACATATGTATAGAGGGAGTATATATGATCTGCACATCGTGAACTTGATCGATATTAAATTTCAAATGAATTCGATTACCTGGTGCATACCACAAAAGACATTTGACCCGCCACAGACTTATGTAAAATACACGCAAAAAAAACCAAAAAATTAAGTAAAGCAAATGTTTCGCTCAATTTTCCAAATATCATATCAAACTGTGACCAGAGCGATTATGCATATTGGCATTGGATCAGTGTCGGAGTTGATATACATATATACATATATATACAAATATATGTATATATATGTGTACGGTTCTCACAGGCAAGAAGAAATGTACATAATAATTTACATAAGCTCAGCGACAACTGAGATACTTTTTTTTCTTGTTTTTTGGCGGGGTTGAGTTGAAGTTCAAACAAACACACACACAACACACACACACTCACAACTGCACACTCAGTCAGTGACAAGAACTCACCTCAGTCTTATAAAGTTTCCTATGTTGGTCGGTATCTCGGGATCTCGACTTGTCTATATATATATATATATATATCGCTTGTTTCTTCTGCTGCTGCTTCTTGTTTATTTCTTTAGTTATTAATTTGTAAGCCGCGTATTTTGATCGATTACCCTCAAGAAGAGAAAAAAAGTAACTTCAGCTGACACTTTATGAATTTATGACGTTTACTCTACTTTCTTTTTTTTTCAGTTGCTCAGTTCTGTTATCTCTTTTGTTGTTGTTGTTGTTGCTTTGGTGTTTTTTTTTCACTGCGCTTGAGCGTTAGATATATTTGCACAATTTACAGCTGTTTTAAGTGGTCTTAAGCGGCTACCGTGTGTTGCAGCTTGTGTTGCACGTTCACAAAAAATCACGCTCTTTTTGTCAATATGTAGTGTGTATCTGATAAATCGTGATTGATAAATCAAATCTCAGCTGCGCTGCGCTGCGGCGTTTTTCGCTTGCGATAATTGTATATGAAATAGATGAAATTCTTGTTAAAAATTTTATTGCCGCACTCGAGGCGCAGTTTGAGCCGCTGGCACTGATTGTGTGTTGCAATTGTTGTTGTTGTTGTTGTCAGGACACATGACACACCAGTTACGTATCTGTCAGATACTTTAAGCATTTGCACTTAGTTGTTCTTGTTTTTGATATTCAATTTGCGATTTGTTCACGCGCTCGCCTTTGCAGCGTGCTCGTGTCGTTGTTGTTGTTGTTGTTGCCGCTGCTGTTGCCGTTGTTGATGTTGTTATTGTTGCTGTTGCTGTTGTTGTTGTTGGAGTTTCTGCTGACGGCACAGTAATCCACATATTTTCCAAAGTGACAACAAACCAAATGCCAAAATATAAAATGCAAAGTGAGTCGCCGCACGAAACGTTTAATTTTCGACGATTTCTTTTTGTTGTTGTTGTTTTAGTTGTTGTTGTTGTTGTTGCTATGCAAATACCGCGCGCACTTTACATAGATTTATATATATACATATATTTATATGCTCTTTGTGTATCTGTATCTGTAGCTTGCAGCTGTATCTTTTGTTTTGATTTTGCTTTACATTTATATTGATGTTTAACTATTTTTTTTCCTTCAACTTGTTAGTTGACATTCCAGCCACACACACACATACACACTCGCACAGTCGCACACAAACGCACAACCAACAATTTTTTTTTGTGGCACACCCGTCAAGTTTGCAATTTAAAGATGTGCTTCAATTAAGTTTTCATTTACGCCAAAACGCAGGGCTCACTTTTGGTTGTTGTTGTTGCTGGTTGTTGTAGTTGTTTGTCGTTTGTCGTCGGCAAACGGGCGCCAGCAAATAGTTTTCAACTCGATCAGCGCTGTGGAACGACTAACGCCTTCATGTCTACCTCTACCTGATTGAGTTACAGGTAAGCCAAAAACACACACACACACATGCACGCACACACACGAACGATCACCAAACGAAACGAACGAATGCATTCGGCTCTCGTCGTCGTCGTCGTCGTTGTCGTCGTTGGCTTCGCGTCTGAGTGAAACCGATGAGCTGAGCAACTCTCGCTCTCTCGTTTTGCGCTCTCGCGCTCTCTCTCCCTCTCTCTCTCTCTCTCTCGCGCTCTATGTCTGTCTGAAAGTTTAACTGTTGTTGTTGATGATGATCATCATTGTGTGTGATATGATCACGCATCCATCTCGTCTGAAGTTCCCTTGGCCACTGGCAGCCAGCGCGTCGTCACTTTTTGCTTCTACTGAGCCACTCAAACGACAAAGCAGCAGCAACACCAACAACAATAACAACAACAATAACAACAACAATAACAACAACAGGAAGAATTGAGTTTAATTTTGGAGTGAGTGTGCACGCTAATTGAGTCAGTTTATTGAGCGTAGATTTTGATATGCTTCCATTGAGCTTTTCTTGAGGGTGGCTTTTAAGAAGCTGAGCCGTTTTTTTTAGAATTTATTGTGGCAGCTAGACAAAATTGTGGGGAAGGCTTTTCGACTCCGTTTATAAAAATATAACAAGCTAAATGTTAATAAAAATACATTTATTGTATAAATATTTTAATGAATTTAAGCCCACATTTTGTGTAACGCTGTTTTAAAATAATTTAAATAAGTACTTCGAGTTTTGAAGTTATGCTTAACTTGGCATATTAAATCCGAAGATATATTAAACCAGATAAATAAGCAAATATTTTAAGCTTGTTCTTTACGGTTTCCAAATAAATAAAGCAAGCTTTACATATTTTTTAAATTTTAAATTTTAAACTAAAATCAAACCAAAATCTTTTTAGTTACAAAATTTAAATTTCTGAAAGACAATATTTTTTATGGCTTTTGTGAGTAACTGTGCATATATAAAAATATATGTTAAAAAAAATGCATATTTTTTTTATTAATAGATTTTTTTCGAACTTTAATAACAGAATTAAATAATAAATAAATTTTTTTTTTTTTTCGAAATCAACAATAAAGTGGTAAATATTCGAAATAAGTTCCCGTAAACATTTGTAAGTCTATTTCACAATTTTTTCAAACACCTTTTATTGAGTTTTCACAATTTATTGAAATAACTTTTATGGTTTTTTTGTTTTTAAATTATTCAATTACTTACTCAGCTTGAATTTGGGGCTAATCAAGAAACTAAGTCCCTCGACCCAATTCCTAATACGCTTGCCAACTGCAATCAGTCGATCAATTCTCGCACAGTTGAGCGCATCGAGAAACGAAAAGACAAAATGAGAAAAAAAACGAGCAAACGGAATCGTTGAATCGCTTTTTTCACGTTGGAGTTGCACGCGCGCAATGAGCCAAGTATAAAACCAAACTGTCTCGCCTTTTGAGCGGCGCACGCATTCCTGGGGCCAACAGCTAAACAACCAGCCAGCCAGATAGTCAGCCATCCAGTCAGCCAGCCAGCCAGGGCCCAGTCAGATCGTGATCGCTGAGAACCGACGACAAATGCCATAGGAGCGAGCGAGAGGTAATGTTTATTTTTTAGAGTGTCTGTTAACACACACACACACACACTAGCGCACACACGCACACATACACATAGATACATACAGAAAGAAATACTATTGAGTGTGTTTAGGTAACGAAATCCTTAGCATTGCACAAACAACAACAACAAAATGAAATCAAAAAGTCAAGAATTAGTATAATTTTATTGGTTGGCAAGAGGTAAGGCAGAAGGAGAAGAAGAATAAGAAGAAGGGGGCGAAAAGAATACAAGGCGGCCATAAGAATGACAGTTGCTATCTCTGTTGCACGCACAGAGCACAGAGCACACTTAACCAATACAAATGCAAACAGTTAAACGCATTTCAACTGCCCCGCTGTTTGTGGAGATGACTTGACACACCCGCGCTTCCAGCCAGCGTTGCAGGCATAACAGCCAAAGTGACTGCCACAAAAAGGTTGCAACAAAGAGAAACCTCCAGACCTCCTCTTGTCGTTGTTGTTGTTGTTGTTGTTGCAGTTGCCAGCAGGTGCTGCAAGCCAGCCAAAACGACGCTGGCCACTTGGCCCTGGGTAGGTGGAGCCGCCTCAACTTGTGTCTCTATCTCTGCCTCTGCTTTTGGTCTTGCCTTTGTTTTTGCCTTGAACTAAACGTTAAGTCACATTTTTTGTATGTTGCCTTTATTTTCACTTCATCTGCTCTCTGCTCTTCTTTTCTCTGCTGATCTTGTTTTGTGCAGTTGCACTGCAAACGTGGCAACTTTTCTGAACCCCGAGATCTATTGGCCACTAGGGAAATCGAATATTACTTAATTATGTGTTAGCAACAATAAGAATTAAATTAAATGGTTTTACTCTATATTTTGTTGAGGACTATTCGACTATTTAGAAGATATTGTCCAACAAAAAGAGAGAGAGTGAGATCAAATCTAATGTTTTAAGAATCGCAGTTATGAATGACTTTTGAATATAACTTTATTTATGAACTCCAGGTGAACATCTATAACTTATTACTGAATCCGAGATGATGATGGTCAGGGAAAAATTAGAAGGAAAAAACTTTTATATGTACAAAATAACCTGCCAGAGCACATTTAATAGTGCCAAGTAAGTAACAAGCAAGTGTTAAGTAAATAAATAATTCAGAATATTTAAAGACTCCAATTTGACTTTAAGTAAGAATAACTTCAAATATTGATTGTTAACTTTCTCAAATCATTTTTAATCCTAGTCAAACAGCTCTCAGTTGCTCTGACACAAGTTAACACAGCGTAAGAGCGTAAAGTTGTGGATCTTTAAACAACAATTGTGTTTTATGTTAAATATATAATTTTAAATTGATTGCAGAAGGTAAGAATATATTTGTTTAAGTGCATCTTCTCTTTATACACTTGTGTATTGTAAATCTTCAGTTGCCTGCTGTGCGTAAAGTAACATTTCCTTCTTCGTTTCATTTGGTCAGAAAAGACTAAGCTGAGTGTCCATTGTGGCGACACCAATGGTCGCGACGTCTGGCAACTTAAGCGTTGCCAGACATTCTGGCTTTGCTGCCGTTGCAGTTGCAGTTTCCATTTTTTTCTTTTAATGTGGCGCCTCCAGGCTGCTTAAGTAGCCGCTGGTGGCATGTTGTGTGTCCTTTTGCGGCGCACACTTGACGCCGTCAGTTTTGCCATCTTTTGTTAACTCAAAAACTATATGTCGAGCATCAGATTTCAAGACAAAAACCAAAAACCCAGACCGGAAGAAAGCAAGACAACAATCAAAAGTTAAATGAAAGAAAGCAACACATAAAAAAAGCCGACGCTGTGAATTTAAGAATGTCGTCGCTGTGGCTGCTAAAGTGCTGCCCGGTTGTTGTTGCAGTTGTTGTAGTTGTTGTTGTTGTTGTACTGATTCATGCCGATTGGCGCACAAGAAGAAGAAGGCGGCTCCAAAAACGACGCGCGAGAGATCCTTTTGTATGTTAATCGCCGCAGCCACAACACGTAGAGACGCCCTGGGCATTAAAAACTTTTTATATGTATATGTAGATGGAGTGACTCTCTGTTTGTCTGTGTGTGTAAGTGTGTGTGAGTGTTTGTGTGTGTGTGAGTGTGTGTGTGTGTGTTGGAGTCTGTGTTTGGTTTGTCTGCTCCTCCTCTTTTATTCTTTTTCAACTTGTTATGTTTCTGCGTGTGTGTTTGTTTGTGTGTGCGAGTGTGCAGGGGCGTAGTTAATGGGCAAACTACACTACTCATAAAAAGAACTTAAAGCTAATTTTTGATTCTACTGGAATAAAATGCTTCTAATGGTTTGTAAGGTTTGCTTGAATCCAATAATAATCTTTTGTGAAAATGTCAACCAAAAGTTAACCCGGAATGAACCGAAGATTTTAGATAGCCTTGTAGAAATTGCCTTCATCTAAATTATACTATTAGTGTTAATAATCAACCGATTGTTTCTATGAAAGCTATATAATGTACTAGTTTAATATCGGTAAGCGGTTTAATATAAATAATTAATGAGTTTGACTCAGATATCTTATTAAACAAAAAAGTACTTCAAAGAAGAACTTAACTTTTGACTGATTGTGTCTATGGGATGATTTTTGTGAGTAACGTAGTAATAATCATATTCTTATTAAAGAAAATAATTGCTTAAGAACTTATCTCATATAAGTTATATTATACAATCCGATCCGATCCATTTGTCTCCAAAATATGTGCTGCCAGCAGAAAAAACAACGAATATATGCCAAGTTTCATGAAAGATAGCCTTAAAACAGTTAGAAATAGCAATATCGATGCGCTAACTGATGCTGATCAAGAACATATATACATATATATGTATATTAATGGGTTCAATTCGAGTCACAATCATAATTACCTTAACAAGGATATAAAAAGGAAAATCGTCTTTAAAATTCGAAACTTGTAAGCTTTTGTATCCCTCACTTTCCATAATCCGAACTACGTCCATGTGTGTGTGTGTGGGTGTGTGTGTGTGTGTGTTTCTCCACTATTACTACATATGGCAGAGATAAACAGAGATTCTTTTAGCCTGCTGCATCTTCTACTGTCTGCATTCGGCTGTCTCACATTTTGCTGGCCTCTCAACTTTAATGGCATTTAATTACCTTTCGCATTTTTTTCTACTTCTTCTTCTTCTCTCTTATTTTATTTTTAATTTTTTTAGCTTATCTTAACGCCTTTACGTGGTATTGGACCACCAGAAATTGAGGCCCAGTCAAATTCTCATTAAGCATTTTTCGTACCCTTGGCCCTATCGGCACTTACCATCAAAAATTTGGCACAGTCCTGTTTTTAGGCCCACACGGATCGAAGCGCCGGCGCTACTTTCACTCACAATAACAACAATAACAACAACAACAAAAACAACAGCAAGAAGAAGAAGAAGAAGAATTACGAGCGGCAACTGAAAGAATCCATTATCAGTCGCAGGCGGCTTCGCAGCTTGGCAGCCCTTCATTTATCAACTGTTGGCCCGAACGCGTGTGTCATTTATAAAATCCTTGGCAAGGACCCCAGGACAAGTGCTCTGGCAAAAAAAAAAATAAAAATAAATAAAATAACGAAGAGGAGGAGTTGGAAAAAAGGAAAAATGTAGCACTGCAAAAACGACTTGACACAGTTTTCATTTGCTGACCACAGCCAGATGAGAGGACTTTGCTGCCTAGAGCACTATTCTATTCCAGGACATGCGGGCGCACAGCAGGACAATGATTCGGATCGTGATCCTTTTTGTTGTGCCCTCTATGCGTTGGCAAACGCAACGGGGGCGGGCGGTAATTGTCCAGACGGGAACGGGAATGGAAATGGGAATGAGAGCGATGAGACAGGCGACAAGGATATTGGAATTAGTCAAAAGGGAGTGAGAACATTGAAACACCAAAAGGAAGTCGAGCAGCAATTGAAAGGAAGTGATAGTTATTAAATCAAAAAAAAATATATATATATGCATATAGTATATATATAAATATATAAATATAAATATTGATTTGCTTTATGATTTATCTTTTTTATTATTAACATTCAACTTTTTTGTTATTGAGCTTGTACAAATATAAGGAACCCCTTTTAATATTTATTTATTAATACTTTGAGAGATTTGGAGATTTGGTTTTAACAATAATCTTTCGAAGCTGAATCAAACTAAATTCTAGTTATCTATTTAATTCTACCTATTTAATTCTAATGCCTCATTTAAATTTTATTTATATTATTTATAAATAATATTAAAATGTAGTATGAAGTGGAATGTGGAATTTATCGGATATCAATATAAAATCGTATTTCTTTTTTTTAGAGGTTTAAACTTAATGGGAAAGTCAATGCTTGTGAAAATCAGTTGAGTTTTTCCAAAGTTATGGAAATGGAAAGATTTGAACCGTCTCCAAATGGATTGGGCGAGAAATCTAACACGAAATTCGAGTGGAAATCGAGTTTCCAACTTTACATCCAGGATTAATCTAGATGCCAAACAATGAGTAAAAGTTTTGGCAAAGTTATGGCTGTGACAAGTTTAGAACACGAATTGAGTGTGACTTTTTGGGGAAAGCAAAACTAAGACTAAAGAGGTACTGATTTTGGAAATCGGTTGATTTTTGACGAAGTTATGGCAATGGACCGCTGCATGATAAGAACTGCTGAGTTCCGATAGGATCTACATATATGATTTTGCCGATTCCGATATACAAAGGCGTATGCACTATATGTCATATATATGCCAAGTTTCATGATTTTAGCTTTAAAACTGAGGGACTAGACAGACAGGCGGATAACTTTTGAAATCGATCTATAATATTTCAAATTCACTGAAATGTGTGTAGAATCGAATCGAGTTTTACAGCTGTTCCATAAAATAATAGTTGCAACTGTTAGACTCGTCTTTCAATGGAACCTTGTTAAAGGTGAAGTTGCAGCAATTGAATCATTTTTACATTGTTTAACTCTGTGGGCTGTTGGCCGTTTCGGTGGCTGTAATATTCAGTCAGCTAATCAATTACCGCAGGAACAAAACAAAAAGTTGGCAAACAATGCAACGATGCCTGGCGGCACGTGGATATCATTCAATGCGCCTTTCACTGCCACTTTGATGGAAAGGTGACAGTCAGAGTCACTTCACAGACAGAGAGAGAGAGAGAGAGAGAGAGAGAGAGAAGAAAACAGAAAAAACACAAAAACAGGGAAGAACAGGGAAGAAGCCGTCACAAAGCAGCCGCAAAACTGTCAAGAGACAGTTGAAGAAGGGCAGGAGCAGGGGCAGGAGCAGGAGCAGAATGAGGAGGGCAATTGTCAATCTGCGGGCTGCAAAGATGGGGAAGAAAATGATGTTCGAGTTTGAGAATGAGAATGAGATTGAGGATTGAGGATTGCCAGGCTGAAGAGCAAATGTTGTTGGACTGGATCGATTGTTGTTTGGCTGTTGTTCAATTAAAACGTTATTATTGTGTTGCTCAATGACTGACTGACTGACTGACTGACAGACTGACTCAGGCAGCAACTGCAACTGGGGACTCAAAGTCTAAGTTGCGTTTTGTGAAAGCTGATCCTGGCTGAAAAAAAACCAACCAAAAAAAAAACAAACATAGAAAACAGAAAACAGAAAACGTTTTGTTAGCCTGGTCGGATCTGCTTGTAATTTGATGCTGTCTGCAGTTGTTGTAGTTGTTTTTTATTGTTGTAGTTGTTGTCATTGTTCTGTTGAAACCGTTTTGTTTGCTTATGCCCAGATAGCCATTAGAGCCGCTTGGCCCGCTGCACTGCCTGATTTATGGGTTTTAGCCATTGAGTAACCCAATACAACATAACAATATCAATATCAATATGAGCCCCCTCTCCACATACATATCTATAAATTGTAAAAATTGTATGCGTTTTATTAGCGCCACTTGGTAATTGTTCTATTGGACTTTGCAGCGGTTCCTAACTGCGGGTGGCTACCCTGCTCTTAGTCGCGGTCTCAGTGCCCGGTGCAAGTCCAAGTCGATGTCTTTGCTACTCTCGTTGGCCATGTGGCCACTTAACAATTCATGGAAACAGTTTGAATTCAAATTAACACAGCGGGCAGCCTCGCATGAGCATTAAAAGTCAATTGCAATTAAGTTTTATTTCGGCAGCAAAGTTCTCTCTCCCAAGTTGCACAGTTCGGTTCGAGTTGTTATGTGTGAAAATATCAAAGGTGGATTTTAGATGCGGCCCCCAAAGACTCAAGTGGTCACAAATCAAATCGCTGGCCGTTTAGCGCCATCGATAAAACTTAATGGCCGCCATAACTGTTAGTCCTAATCGACTGGAGTTACAAACGCATACACTCAGCGAAATATATGTATGTACAAAATTCCACAAGCAACATTTCTTATATCTATTTTTAAATTACAGCAAAATTTTAAATTTATTAATTTGAGAAAGTTTTAAAGTATTTTTTTGTTATTTGAGAAACTGTAAATTTTACACTCAAATCTTATATTTAATCGAAGAACATCGTTTGAATTAAGTTTGGTTTTAGAAACCCAATTTATTTTTCTTATTACACTTATTTTGAAATCTTAAATGCTGCTCTTAAACATAAAATATTAATTCATTTGAAAAAGCTTTCAAATCGAATTCTTAATCTTAAAAACCCAACCAAATTATTAATTTTAAGCCAAATTATTCAATTTTGAAAAACATTCGTACTCAGATTAGATATGTGAAATATATTTGTGTAGCATTGACAATCCTAAACTAATTTAAAGATATAGTAATCAAGTTTAGCTTACATACTGTAATTGTAATTCCAAGGTCAAGTTTTTCTCCAAGTGTAAATGCAGATTGGAATATGGAGATAGTGATAGCGATTCAGATATAGATTCAGCAATTGCAGCATGCAGCATTCAAATTTATTACTAATTGGGTGTGAATTGGCGGCAAATGGTTATATTTTTTTTTTCTCAATTTCGTGCGGTGGTGCATGCTAAAGAAGCATGCAACATAATCGAAACGGGTGCTAATTGATAGGCCTTTGATCTGAGGGCAGCACCACAAGTACTCGCACGTATACTCGCCCCGTATTTATATTTACGGCAATTGTACGGCAACACAACAAATCGTGCATAAAACAAACAAATCGAAATGGAACGACGCGACGGCAGACAGCACTTTATGTAATCGCCCAAATGAATGGGCGCTCAGAATGGGAGTCGCTTGGAGGGGGACAGAGGAGAGGAGAGCAGAGCAGAGCAGAGGAGTGAGTGTGAGTTTGAGTGTGAGTGAGAGTGAGAGAATGGTGCAGTTGGGAGGTGTTTTCAATCCGTTAACTGCACATCAAAATCATCATTAACACGGCAGCTCGACACTTGTGGCATGGTAATTTGGGCAAAGCGATTTCTGGCTGTACACATTCAAGTGTCAAGTGCCACCGGAGGAAACATCAAATTTTATGATTTCATAAATATTTGGCATAACAACAACTGAACAAGAAAAAAAGGGGCGCTTAGGAGCTGCCACCATCATTATCATCATCATTAACATCATCATTTCGAATGTGCCCATTTGAGGCAAATGTTGCAATGTTGTTTATACAAACTTTTCCAACACACAGCACATTAATTTACGTTGTCTTCGCACAAGCGTAAACACACTTTTCAATGTGGTTACAGTTGTTGTAAATAAAATACATATAGTATAGTATATATATACTATATCTAGTATATGTTTATACACTCGTACTTCGCAAACTAATTCAAATGGCGCAATAATCGCCACTTACATAAATGTTGCCCAATATTTATTGTTGAATTCTCGTTTCTAAATTTTTCAGTTTATTAGTTTAATTGCCCTGCTGCTGCTTCCTCCCCTCCCCCCCCCACCCCCCTCAATTAGCCGATTTATATATGCGTCTTAATCGATTGCAGACGGCTGTAAAAATCATTAAAATGCGCTTTAACTTAATATTCATTGAGAGCAACTGTGCATTGTTGCAAATCTTAGTTTGCACCTCTCAAATGATGTGAAGTACTTTTATTAATATAATAATTATTTTAAAGTTAGTTGATTTAAATTCTTTTAATAACTTTTACTATTAAATTGAATCAGAAATTCCTTAGAAGTGATGGCATTTCATCAGAAAACAAACCAGAGTTGAGATTCAATTTTTCTTTAAATGTTGATTGTATTCCCGACCTCAGTTGATAAGCTAACTATGAAAAAAACTGAAATACAAAATGTTGATCACATTCCCGACCCCAATTAGTCCGGAAGTAAATGTAATTATCTGTCCAGAGCATTTGGTTTTGGTTTTGCAGTCAATAAAGTAAGTTATATGAATGCGCCACAAATCCATGTTGCATGTACATATGCTATAGCTCCCGGCACTTTAGTGGCATATAGATATGGGAATATTATGCGTGCAACGATCGATCGTTTCGCAAACAAATCCGCAAAGCATACGCAATAAATTGGAGAACAGATCGATTTGCATTTTGGCCAAAAGCTGCGAAACATTGTTGCCTGTTGCCTGTTGAATGCTGCCTGTTGCCAAGATGATAAAATTAGTTGAGCAGCTTGTCAACTTGCCGCCATAAATTCCACAAAAGATGGGAAAAATTAAAAAAAAAAAGAAAAGAATCAGCTTAATCGAGATATAGAGATAAAGAGAGAGAGAGAGAGAGAGAGACAGAGAGACAGAGAGAGAGAGAGAGAGAGCGAGAGCTCATTGGGTTAGCTGGAAAACGCATTAAATTCTGCACTGCAATCGTAAATTGTAAACAAAATTGAAATTAAGTGCAAATCGCAAAACTTACATTCAATTAGAGCAACTGCACTCCGCCGTTTGTTTGTTTGTTTTGGTTGCAGTTGCAGTTGTTGTTGTTGTTGCACCCAAAAGATTGAGATACTTTTGCAGCAAGATTTTGAGAGGCACGAGATATGTTCTCCGCATTATTTGCACTCTATTTTCGGTTGACTTTTTGTGCAAGATTTTATTGTTGTTTATTTATAAACTGAGAATGTTTGCCATTGAAAATAATTTATAATCTTTAGAGCACAATTTATGAACTCTTGGAAAACTGGCTTCATTCATTCATCGATTGTGAATTGATGCACTCATTATGAATGCAATCAATTGCGTTGCAGTTTGCAGTTGCAGATGTTGCAGCATTTAACTGTAGACCAAAAATGGTTAAAGTCATTCATGTCCAACGCAGACTATTGAGCAGCGAGTCGAGGCAGCTAAAGATGCCGCTGATTGATCAGTATGCAACATGCTTGAGCAGCCGCAATGTTTGCCGCAATGCAATGCGACAACGACGCAGCGCTCTTCTAGGCAATTGTTGCAACCAACTCCTCCTCTTGTTGTGTTTCAGCAATGTGGTCATGTTGCCATCTGCTGCCACTGTTGCTGCCGCTGGCATCTTGTAATGCAACGCATGACAATGAACGACGCGCCTCAACCGTTGCAGCAGCAGCAGCAGCAGAAGCAGAAGAATCTCTTCGTGTTGCTTGCTGCATGCTGCCTTCTGACTCCTGTTGACTGTTCACTGACTGGTGAATGGCTCATGGCTCTTAACTCTTGGCTCCAACTCGAAGTGGCCACAGTGCGTATGAATGGCAGGCAAGAGGCGTTTGTCGCTGTCAGCGTCGCACAGTGGCGCCAACTGCGACAATCATAGCCTGAATTTTGCCACGAAATGCCCAACGAAATGCATTTTTTTTTCTTTGGTATTTAAAGTCAAAAAGCATATATATTTTCCCATCTTTAATTTGATTTATTTTTGTTTTATTTATTTGTTTATTGTTTTTATTTTTATTTATATATATATTGTGCAGATAATTTTATACATAATTTAAAATTTTTTGTATGCATTTACTATTTTGAGGTTTATATAATGTTTTTTTGCTGTAGTTTTTGGAGCAGTGGTGCCACCGTGCATTGATGCGTCTAATTTCGCATGCGCAGTCGCAGCTTCGCCTCATTGCCAGATCGCGTGCATTGGACATATATGGCAACGGGGCGCGCATGGCGCACGTTTTAATTAGGATAATGAGTTGTTTCCGGGCGGCAGCAGCAGCAGCAGCAACAGCAACTGCAACTGCAGCAGCTTCATTCACCAGTTGCCATAAATGGCTGAGGCGCTGCTGCCGTTGTTGCTGCACTGGAATTACAAATCATTGTAAGTTTAATTAAAAATTAATAAATTTATGAGTTGCCAATGCATTAGCCATGCCAATTGAGTGTGGCCAACAACTGGCTGGCAATGCCACTACCACTGAAACTACCACTGCCACATCAACTGCCACTCAGCTGTTGATTTATGAGTGTTGCATGTTTGGCTTCTCAAAATTCAGATTCCGCTGAGACTTGCAGGCGTCGTAGAGGAACATATTCTGTCTCTCTCTTTCTCTCGATCTCTGCCTCCCCCTTTCTCTATGTTTCTTTTTATTGGCCATGACACACACACACACACACATTCACACACACACACACACACATTCACACACACACACTGCCACAATGGGAACATCACTGAGTGCCGATAGTCAGCGCTGACTGATGTGCTGCTTTTCACCACTTCAATTGACTAATAACATAATTTAATGAAATTTATGTAATTTATGAAACCCACATATTACTTGTAGTCTATGAACAAAGTGGATCTCAGTTAATTATACAAGTGTTAACCCAACTATTATTATTTAATGTCTTACAATTGTATGCTTAAGCACTGAAACCAATGTGTAATATTAACTTAAGACGACTTTATTTTCGTGTCGGCATTTAATCAATATTTAATAGACTTTTAATTGCTTAAGCAGTTTAAATTATTTCTTAGTTACAGAGACTAACTTAAAGTTTAAAGCTTAGAAATTAGCTGCGAAGAGAATGGCTGCCAGGGCTATTAGCTATCTAGATTATGACATGATATACATACTCGCTTATATATATATATAGGTGGACATGGTTAGTTAAAAGAACATATCTACTTTTCAACGTAATGAGTTTACTTTATTTAAATAACTTAGTAAACTTTAAATATTAAATCTATAAAAACCATTCAATTAATTTTTAACTAATCGATTTGGTTTCGCGTTAATTGCCTCGAAGCAATTAATTGATTTTAAATAGTTGGCGTTATATTTAAAGTTCTCAATAATTTTGTAATTAGCACGCGACTCTTGCTACACGCTCAGCAACCACTGTGTGTCTGTGTGTGTGTGGCAGCAAACAACGTCGGTGGGCTGCTGTTGCCACTGCAACTGCCACTGGCAAACCTCTCGAAATGAGTTTTGGGCCTGGAAGCCCAAACAAATACCAAATATTAACGCAAGGCATTTCAACGCAACGCTTGGCCCGGCGCTAAGTCGTCACAGATCTATTGATCTATGGATCTTGACTAGTGGCCTGTGCTGATCTGAGAGAGAGAGAGAGAGAGAGAGCGGGATGTGGGGGTTGCTGTGTGGCACTTTGGTGATGTTGTTTAATTGCCACACTGACAGACGCACGCATGTCCGTCAGAGAGTGCTATAAAATCAAAGGCGCAAAATTGCAGGCCGCAACTTATACCCACAAATAGATACAGATACCGAAAGTAGCAGCAACAAATGCAGATACAGATACAGATACTTATATACATGTATGTACAACAGTTGTTGTTTGTTGTTGTTTCTACGTTTGCGTTAATTTTTTGTTTATTAGGCGGTAAATATCAAAGCTGAGCATAAATCAAATTCCACATACAGATACAGCTACAGCTACAGGTACAGGTACAGCTAGAGATACAGCTACATATAAAGATAGAAAGATACAGCCATAGATACAAAGATACTACCGATACTACTTGTAATCCGCTGTGATTCTTGAAACTTTTAATTTTTCGACTGCGTTAATTTGTACGCTCCACAAAAATGCAGCTTGTATCTTTGTATCTCACGGTCTGTTTGTTTGTTGTTGTTGTTGTTGTTGGCTATGTTTGTTTGCGTATGTAGCTTGTACGCATACTTGGCTCGGCTGGTCTGTTTAGTTTCAATAACCATTTTCCAATTAACACAAAACGCGTGTTTTTCACGTTAATTAATAGAAATCTTTTTTGTTATATTTTTTTTTTTTTATCAATATTTGCAATAAAAATCAATCAACAGCATTTGCCATTAATCAACATCAAAAGGCGGCAACAGGTCCCAAATGGACCACAACCCCCAAATAGCCAACAGGCCCCAACAAGCACACAAGCACAGAAGCACAGAAGCACTCAAGCACATACAGTGTAGTCGTTATATCTGATAGATACATTCTCATATACAATGTATCTAGTACAAGCAGGCCGAGGCACCAACATCAACAATTAAATATTCACAACAAGTTGCTGCCACGCGTATTGCGTTTCGGCATTCAGGCATTTTGGCATTTTCCAGCGAAAAGCGTTTGTAGTTTGTCCAATATTGAACTTGGATTTCCAGGTACTGTCTATCTGGCCTTTTTCCCTGTTATATAAGCAATAAGCAACTGGCCTTCAACTACATTCAAATTCAAATTATTTTTCGCATTGATTCTGACGAAAGGCGAATACAGCTTTTGCAAATTTAGGAATTTTTAGCGAATCAACCTTTCGCATTTTCCAAATTATATAATGTATTTTATCTGAATAATGGCAACAGCGGTTTTCCCTGCTTATGTTTATTCTCACTTTGATTATATATATATTTGTGAGTGGGGCTAACTCAAGAACCAACGTTTACAGTTCTGTATTCTTGCCTAATATATTTCCTTGTTTTTTTTTTGTTTTTTTAAATAATTGGTATATAATTTAAGCCGGTTTCTTTTATGTTGTGTCAGACTTCACGGAAAAGATCTGACTCGGATTTGAGTGATTTAAGAACACGATCAGGAGCTATTTGACCTTGTGCTCATAGATTACACTAATTTATAAGAATAGTTTAATTTTCGTTTGAATTACCTTTAGTTTGCTCTTCGAACTATTTAAAGCCATTTTTAATTTGAGCCAATTTACGCAGCTAGTAAAAGTAATAGAAAGACACATACATACATACATGTGTATGTATTGGTTCGAAAGATATTTTTGAAACTATAAATGGATGCCACTAAACAATAAATAATTATTAAAATATAAAATTCTTCTCAAATGAATTAAGTACATCCAATGTTTCTATTAAGCCTGCCATTAAATAATTATATATCAAATACTTATCTATAGTTTTGACATTTAGTAATTTCAAATGCTAAAGTTGAAGATTGCTGAACTGTAATCTTGCAAACATATTAAAAAGCTTTATGCATGAACGCCCTATCAATTGTGGCAGCTGTTGCTGGTGGTGGTGCTATTGGTGGTTTATCTATGTTATAAGCCAAGCGTTGAAATCAAATCAAGTGCATTCATTTATTAAATCGGCTAAAATCAATGAAATTTACGGCGCATGAAAAGCGATACAAAACGATCCAAAATTATGATGAATACAATTTGTGCGTTACACCTGAACACGCTCGACGGTCCAGGCGCAGCCAGCGTACCACATCGAAACCACAGTACACCGAACAGTGGAGCAGAGCAGATCTGGCCAGACAGCAAACAGACGCATAGTCAGACATGGCAGCAAGTCAGCCAATCAGCCAGTTAGTTGCTATGCTCAGTTGGCCATTACAGCAACATTGATTTGGCAGTGATCTCAGTGCAAGGAGTGGCGGGGTGCATCTGTCTCTCTCAGGGGGCGGGGCGGTATAGGCCAGGGGCCTAAGGTCGGTGGTGATAATACACAAATGCCAAATGCAAGCGTAGAGGGGCGGGATGAGGAGGGGGCTTCTCTGATTTGTTGCCCAGCATAAACTGATACATTTAATTGCGCGCCTCAACGGGCAGTATTCAGCAGGCAACATGCCACTTCCCTCCAGTTGCCAGTTGCCCCCTTAAGTCCACCAACTCCCTATTCGCACATAATATTTATTGTTTATTTACACGAGCGAATTAATCGCAAAGTGCAAACGCGCCAAAAACGGCATCGCAATTGCCAATGTATCCCACACACCCCCCGCTCCACCCCCACCCCGAGAGTTCGTGTTAGCCCCTCGTCAGTCTAAGCACCTAAGCAATTGCCACTTCAAGTTTTTATTCAAGATTTGAGGCAGCCTGCAAGACTGACCGGCGAAAGTTTTTACCTCAATTTGTGCACACATTATGTGCACAGCAGCTTTTATATAATTTTAGAAAATTTGTAAATACTATTATCATCACTTTTTCAATATAGAGCTTAAGTACAGATCGGGAAATTATCACAATAATTTTGACATTGATAATCGGTTTATTTTTGGCAAAGTTATGGCTATTTAAAAGCTTGCTCAATTTATGTGTCAAAAATGATCTCTGCTTCGACTCATTTATTATCTCTTCCTCTCTCTGCCTCTCCCTCTGTCTGGCTCTCTTTATCCATCTCTATATACTTATTTCTATCTATATATATACATACAAATGTATACATATATTTAAGTCTCTCTCCACAATTGGTTGATTCAATTTTAATTGAATTTATATCAATCATAAAATGCGCATTTATTTCGATGTGCATTTATTTTTTTCACCCAGTGTAACAATTGCCGATCCCCCTACCCCTCCTTCTCACCTGTGTGCGTGTTTGTGTTTGTGTGTGTTGGCTATTGGGAAAAACGCATTTATATTCTTTTACTTCATTTGGCTTTTTGCGTTTCAATATTTAGTTAGAAATGTTTTTATTCGCACAAGCTCATTTAATAGGTAATTTATGTGTTTGCTACTTAAGCGAACGGGGTGATAGCGAGGGAGGGGGGTGGTTGCTGTCTAATATGTGGCAGGGGAAGAAATACTACCTGGCGTACGAATAGTAAGTAAAAATTTGCTAATTTAAGTTTCAATTTTTGCAACTTTGCTGCACGTCGAGAACACGTACATTTCTCAAACGATAAATAAACAAATCGATTGTGAACCACTTTTCGATAGACAAACACACACACACACGCACACGGACACGCACACGCACATACACAGAGCGAGTGAGCCTTACTGTGGAATACTTGAGAGATTTTTCCCACCAAAGCAAAGGTTGTTACAGTGAGAGAGTCTCTCCGGCACTTGAGCCGATCATTAATTATGCAATCAGAAGTAGCAGATAGAGCAGATTTATAGGCATAAATCACACGCTCATCGAGCATTACAATGTTCAAAATTTGCATAATTCACAGAAAAATCGAGATGGTCGTGCCGAAAAAATCAGAAGAAAAAAATCAAAAATGATAATAATAAATATATGCCAGTGTTGGAGCTGTATCCACAACGATAAATGATGGAGTAGAGACAGCTCAGCTCAAGTGGTTTAATAGCTGGAGAAAACAAGTGAAGTTCAACAGTTTGGAGAGCACTCGAGTCCGAAGTCAAAAGAAAAACACTCCACCCAGGAGTTACGAGTATAGACCAGCAGCAGCAGCAGCAGCAGAATCAGGAGACGCCCTTGTCGTATCCCTCGGGCTAGCCACGGCCTATTGAAAATGAAAATAACTTAATGCAAAGTAAGCGGCTAAAGCAACTACATCAACAACAACAACAACAAAAATAATAATAACAACAACGATAACAACGGCAACGTTCAACTGTTCATGAGCAAACAGCGCAGGCAACAACTACAACAACAGCATGGAACATGGCCACAACTCGTTGGCTTCGTTGGCTCTTAACGAGGCCGACATCAAACAAAACGTTGACCAGAGGCTGTCCAAGATCGGGGCAAACGGAGTCGAGCTCACTGCTATGCAAACAATGCTAGGCTACAACGCATCTTCCTCTATATATGTAAGTGTGTGTGCGTGTGTGTGTGCGTGTGTGTGTGTGTGTGTGTGTGTGTTTGTAGTATATATGTTGCTAACATTTCACTCAACATGCGAGACACTCCACGGCACAGCCTAACAAGAGACACAAATTCTTAAGGCTGCACCGGTAGGTAAATACCCTTCACTGCAGGTAGGTCTCAATATAATATTCTAAGCTGAATTTCCTTTTAAAATGGGGCTTATGATCACAGTCATATAAAATATGTCCAACTATTTCATTTAACACAACCAGCCTGCTAAAAAAGCTATGACATAAAAAATATATACAAATCTTTAAAATATGAAATGTTATTTTTTTTACAATCCAACCTGTAGGCAAACAACATGCTCCTAATTTAATATTCAGTTTGTTTTATTTAAGTAACATTAATTTAAGTATTTTAAAAGTAAAGTAATTCAATAAATATTGTCTCACAAGAATATATTTACCGCTATTTCGTTTGATGACTTTCTAGAAAAAACAAATCCAGCTATCGATTTCCTTATTTACTTATAGCTACCCCTAACCATTTAATCATAATGCTTTGCTTTAATATCATTATTTCAACAATTTGCTTGTCCCTCAACTTCAGGCTCAGCGTTACATTTTTAATTAAGCAGCTGATATAGCCTCAACACGCACTGCGTTGAGAGAGAGGGTATATTCAACAAGACGCTCAGCTCCTCTCGCCTTGCTGGTAATGTGAAAAATTTCTTAGCCAAATATTGACCAGCCAGAAGCCAGAAGACAGAAGGCAGCAGTCAGCAGCTAGAAGGCTGACGAGGTTGATGATTTTTCAATTTGGGTTTTGTAGTTTTCCGCTGACTCTGGCAATTGCTGTTGTTGTTGTTGCTGTTGTTGTGGATGCTGCTATGGGAGCACTTTAAAACAGTTCATTTCTTTTGTCAAGGCTTTTGGTGTTGTATGTCTTTTTAGTTTTGCCGCTTAGCAAATGTCGCTGACAAACAACAACAGCAGCAACAGCAGCAACAGCAGCAGTAGCAGTAGCAGCAGCAGCAGTAGCAAAGGCAGCAACAGCAGCAACACCGACAGCTACTGAAGCTGTAGGCAAAATATTTGAACATGTTTAGTGATTTGCTGTTAAGTAGTTGGTAATGCATGGATATATGGATGGCGTGGGGTGGTGTGGTGTGGACTGGTGTGGGGAGGCAGGCTAAATTAATTGTTTTGGGGCCGCAAGTTCTGGCCAATGCCAGGGCCAGCCCGAACTTTGCTCCAAAGCAGTCCAACGGTTATGAATGATGACAGCTTTAGCGTTGGCGATGATCAACGATGGGGCAAAGTAAAGATGAAGCCCGCACTTCTCCCCAACCTGGCCGCAATGCGCCGGCTGCTGTTGCTGCTGTTGCTGCTGCTGCAGCTACTCAATGTTTGTTTATTTATTTACTTTTAGCTGTTAATAATTTATGTAAGATGTAAGATGCTGGCAGAGCCGGACCGGCTAGCGTGTGGGCACTTGGAAAATAACAAACATTGAATCGAGCTGCAACGCGATTAGCAGGCAAAAAAAAAGAAAAAAAAACCAAAAACCAACATTTATGTGAACTGCATTGCGTTGAAATGTCAGCTCAAGTTTTGGAGGCTGCGCATCCCCCTTACCCTCACATTGCCAGCAATTAGCATTGGTAATGAGCTTTTAAATGCATTTGGGGTTGCGTGTTTGTCATGAAAGCAGCAGCAGTTTCACAGTTGTGTCAAACGCGGCGTATGCGTGATATTTGTTATGCCATTCGCTCGTCATTAAGTGTGTATCTAAGTAAGTGGCTCTGACTTTCTTTTCCTAATGAAAACAAGTCTGGTTGTGTCAGCCAGCCAATCAGACTTCAGTCAGGATTCAGTACAAGATGACAGACGGAAGAGCTTCGAATATGATTTAAATACTTGATTGAATATCACAAATATTATTTGCCCTTCTTGTTTTCATATTTAATTTCAATTATGATACAGCTCTTCTCAGCACTTATTTAACCATTTCTCAATCAACACTTCAATTAGTTCTCTAATAAGCATCATTTGAATAATCTTCCAATTAAATCAATTTCCTGTGAATATTAATGGATGAAAACAAACTATTAATTCAGGCTAAAACTTCTAATGAAAAATCTGAAGAGTTCATAATTTGGGCTCATAGACACGTAGGCATTGGATTTGTTTAGTTTGGATTCTAAGAATAGGCATTATTGATTATATCAATATATTGGCAACGTTTCCCTCCAAACATACCAGAATCCACCCACAACCGAAATTCACAAACACATTATTGCATACTCGTTGGATATAGTGTGAAATTAATTTCCTCACTTCAAATACAAACATACAAACAACAAATATAATCGCTAAATTTTTGCATTGACTACGTGAGCCTTTACTTAGTTTGCTTAGGGGCGTGTGCTATTTACTTTGCCAAATAATGTTTAAATATCACACCCACACCAAAAAAAAAATTCGCAAACAAACACAAAAAATACCTTTAAAAACGAACATGCATTAGCATAAATATATGATGTGCCGATTATTAAATACTCTGCCGTCTGGAACGAAGTATATTTTTGGCTGCTTACACATATCCATAAAAAAAAAAACATCTGTGTAATGTTTGGATGATCTTGTTTATGGACAATCTTAAGCAGCACATCGACCTCATCAAAAATTTGATAGACTTTCCGGTAATCAAGTGCATGATTCACGCTTATGATTTAGTATCTTGCAGTAAGGTATTTAAAACAAATGCAATTTATCTGCCATATTAAGTGGCAAAAAAAAAAAAAAAAAAGAATTAAAAACATTATATGTACACACAAATGTGTGTTTACAACCAAAACGGCAAACAACAAAAGATAAAAAAAAAACTTAAGTAGAAACAGTAACAGCAGCCAAACAAGTGGCATACAGGGAAGTCTGTGGCAGCATTATAATAAACAAATTAACTGCCAAAGAATTGCACATAGTACCTGAAACATAAACAAAACAAAACAAATCGAATCCAAACGAAACGAAACGAATCGCCAACTGGCCCCCGAAAGAGTAGCCATAAAAATTTCAGTGGTACTCGAATCAACAGCAACTTGTTTTTTTTACCGCTAGACAAAAATGCCAAGCAACCAAAAAAGTACCATATATATATATAATATATATATATATAAGAGTATGGTTGAATACATGGGAATATTGGCGCTGATCTCTTGCTGTGATTTTTATGCACAACAAGCCGCGGCTGCAGATGATGCAAAAAAAGAGCAACAAAAAAAAAGAACAACAATTTTTAATCGAAACGAATTAATGAGCCACGCAGAAAGCAAAATAATTTTGTCGAAATCGTTAAAATTGCGCACGCCTGTCGATCGTTTGCCAGTTGATGACGTCCTGCGGTGCAGCAGCAGCACCAGCAGCAGCAGTAGTAGATACAAATGCACAAACAGATACAGATGCACAGCTATAGATACGCTGTATCTGTATCTGTATCTGTATCTCGTTTGCTTAACCTTGACCACTGTGCCGACGCCGACGCCCAGCTGGACACATATGTATATGTGTGATTGTGTTTGTGTGTGTGTGTGTGTGTGTGACGGATAACGATGATGTTGCAAGTTTGCTAGCGAGGTCGTTGCAACGCTGCCTGGCTGTCAGGCAGCCACCTGTAAACGTGACTGCGAAATCGCTGTGGCTGTCGAAATATTGAAGCAACGAGAAGTGAACTTTTTTTTTAGTTTCATGATTTGTTGCCGCGCTGAAAATGCGCTCATGGAAATTGAATGATCTACAACATAGGCTATCTCTCTCATCCTCCCTCCCTCTCACTCTCTCTCTCTCTCTCTCTCACTCTGTCTCACTCATTTGCTCGTTCTCATTCTGAATGTGTGCTTAACCTTGACCAAAAAGCGCTAAGCAAAACATATTGCATACATATGCGCGCCTTACCGGCCGGGAAAGCAGCAACTATAACATATTTATAAGTATATATAAATATATATATATATATGTATATATAAATATATGTATTATTAGTAGCTGTAGATCGATGCGTATCTGGGTTGGAGGTGCGAATTTATATGGTGCCCCACAGCCACCGAGAACGCCACATTTCGCGCTGTGCCCCTGAATTGATGTTTTTCGATTAGGATCAACAAGCGCGTTTCGCTTAGTGCAATTAACTTTTCCAAGTACATATTTCAATTATTATAATTTATATTCCGCCATCCATATGTTCTTAATAGCCAGCTACTGAGAGAGAAGAAATCCAGTCCATAAATGATTTTTCGCATTTTGCCATACACTGCGCAAATTGTTTACAATAACTTTTCATATTGAGCAAGACACTTGGCACTTATTTGTTTTGTTACATTTCGTAATTTATGCAAATGTATTTTTTAATTTTCTTCTTTTTTTTTTGTTTTTTGATTTGAAAAGTTTGCGTTTTTCTCAGCTTGTTTATATGATGAATTTTTATTTGGCTTCTGTGTTTGCTGGTGGGCCATTAAAAGTCGAGGCGCACTTTTGTGTGTGTGTGTGTGTGTATGTGGCTCTATATGCCTCTAAATGGACTATTATGGTTTAATTATTTACACATGAGAGTTGCATGAATATTTCAAGGCAACATTATTCGATTGAGGCCTATTTATTTGCCAGGCAACAAGTTCATTTACCTCAAGAACCCTCAGCATGTGTTAAGTTTAGGGGCATTTCGATTATGTGCCTCATGGAATGGCTATAATAAGTGTTGTACAAATTTCGCATGTTTTGCAGACATTTAATTTGTTTCTTGTTTATTATAATTGCTAAACACTTTTAGAACTGAGATTTATATCATAAATTTGAGTTTAGATACTGCTTATATTTGATTTTGGGAACCAGACTTATTCAACTGGCTAGCAATTTGTATAATCAATTTCTTTTCGAATAGAGTATTAACATAAACAGCAACTTAATATTCGCAAATGGAATTTAGATGCAGATAATAAAATTTCGCAACTTCTCATTTGAATTTCATCATCAAATCCAAAATAAATATAGTCAGAGATATGCAATAAATCGGTCAGTTTTATGCCTGATGCATTGTTCAAGTGATCATTCGACACATTTATTGGAATGTTTTTAGCAGATCAAATAATGATCACGATGTCAGCAGTTCAGCATTTTGGCACCACATTGATTTCACCATTTTCCAGGAAAATCGGATAAAAGTGCTTGTCATCATTGCTCTTCGAAATATATATATTTAACATGAATTTTGCTGGAGGAAAAATCCCCACGGTGAACAAACACTCGTAAATTTGCATAACTTAAGAAAATCTGAATTTTTTTTTAGAGTATGCCAATCATTTCATCGCCACAGATCTCTTTCTTTCAAGGCCATAATACTTTGTATAAAACGGAACGGCTGATCGGGCAGCAGACTGCTGACCGCTTCCTGGAAAGCGAAATTATCTTTCACCTGACCCATAATATTAGCTCACTTGTACAAATAAGCAAAAACACGTCTGTTTCAATGGAATTTGTTTTCAATTTTGTTCATATATTTTAGTTTCGGGAATGAGGTTCAGTCCCCAGATACCAAGAAGTTGGCTGACAGCTTCCAGCTGAATAGCCGAACAGCAGCCGAAGCAGAAGCAGAAGCAGCAGCAGCAGCTTTTTCGACCTGATCTTTATATCGATCGCATTAGTAGCTTTATCACGCATGTCAGGGCCACAAATTGCAACGATCCATCAAATAAAATATCAGGCAGACAGAGAGAGAGGGAGAGAGAGAGAGAGAGAGTGATACAGTGAGAGAGTGAGAGGTAAAGTGAAATGTAAACTAGTTGAGGGGCAGCCAGTTGAATCCGTTGGGTGGTAACTATATCTGGGCTTACGTATCGCATCGTAACGTATCGTATAAGGCGCGTTCGCTTGATCATTTGTTAGGTATTTATTTATAGCAATGCTAAAATTAACTTTTTGCGGTTCACCATAAAACAAGGCGCATGAATCAAATGCAAATGTAATCGAATTTAACTGGTCTAACTGATCATTTGCATACAGCGTTTACAGGGTGTCTAAGTAAATAAAATAAGCCAAATAACTTGGGATGTATTCATAAATATAGAATCAATATTGACCTCGAAAAGATACCCGATTAGTGTTTGAAAATAAGCCATCCATTAGAGCAGTTGAAAATAGATTACTTACGTTGCTCTACTGTATCTCTATAAGATCTTAAGCTATACTAACGATTATTTAATTTCCTTGTTCTTGCAATTATAAA
This sequence comes from Drosophila nr. medialis 2 BK-2023a, assembly GCA_035044325.1. Lineage (NCBI taxonomy): Eukaryota > Metazoa > Arthropoda > Insecta > Diptera > Drosophilidae > Drosophila > Drosophila nr. medialis 2 BK-2023a. The sequence continues at coordinate 3,231,978 of JAWNMH010000394.1, forward strand.
CTATTCAAAGTGCAGCTTAAAATTGCAAATTATAAATATTTACAATCTTAATTTTAAGTCTATGACAGAGAATAGGTAACAAGCTCGAGTTCTTTAATTTATTGTAATCTTCTAATAAGCTAGTTTTGTGCAGCTTATTTAACACCTTTATATATGCATGTCTATTACAGGGTATTAAGTTGTTAGCTCACACTTACACTGAATGCTTGCATTGATTGATTTCCATGCAAATTGGCTGCCACATTAGTTTTTATTGCAATTTCTTTGCCAAACGAAATGTGGACTGTTAAATGCACCTTAACTAGTTATGCCGAGTCAACTCAACTATTCATTTATTCATATTCATATTCATATGCATATGCATATGCATATTCATATTCAGATTCAGATTCATATTCATAGTTTAGCAACGAGTTGTTGGACACATGCTGAGCTGTATGCTAAGGGGGAAGTTTTCACTTTCAAATTCGCATTGGGGCAATTTGATTGACAGTCGTCAGTTTCGAGTTTTGATTTTTATTCATTTACGTTTGACAGGCGACACATAAATGAAATTTAATTAAATTAGTTAGATTAAAGACCTGTGGAGGGGTTGTTATAGATAGGCTGGGGTTTGTCCATGTTGGTGGGGGATGTGGGGGAGAGGGGCAACGCTACTCGTTGCAAGCTAAATAAATAAATAACCAATTTTTAATTGAATTTCTACCTACATTTTTAACCTGTTTGACGGCATTCCGGGGCAATCAACGTCGCTGCTGCTGCTGCCGCCGTTGGTGCTGCTGCTGCCGTTGCTGCTGCTGCCGTCGTTGCTGCTGCTGCTGCTGTTGTTGTGGAGTAGTCGTCGCCGTTGTCGATGACGTTCGTTGTTGTTGTTGTTCTTGTTGTTGTTATATGCATAGTAGTCATAGTTGTTGTGTTTGTTGCTGTTGTTGTTTTTTGTTATTGTAAATTGCTGTAGCAATCGGCGCCGCCTCGGCAAACCTCGTGCTGCTTTTTTTTCTCTCTTCTCGTTGGGCAACAAAGAAGACCTTTTACAACGACAACAAAAACAACGCAGACGATGCCGTCGACGACTGCGACGCTGGCATCGGCATCTTATCAGGGCGCTGAGAGTTGCAGTTTCTTCTTCTTCGGCGGCGGGAGACTGTGAGGCTGCTGCTGCTGCATTGGAAGTGAACTGAAGTCTGAACTGAAACTGAACTGATGTGATAGCCGGCTGGCTGCTCTGTGTGTGTTGGCTGCAACGTGTGTCACTAACTTAGTCACTCACACACACACACAGGCATATGCAGAGTTACACACAGGCTGAGCGTGGCACTTTCTTGTTATACCCTGGATAAGAAGAGTACCCTAAAATTGGGATATGTCATTGCAAGACAGTATCATCATTGAAGATGAATCAATTTAGGCATTTATATTGTATATATGATCACAGTGACTAAAGATTTGGATAGCTCAAATAGGGAATTAATATAATAATCGATAAGTAACTCATGTGAAAAATATCGATTTTACATTACCGATTATATTATATGTAGGTCATAAGAGCTAAGAGCACAATATTTAATTTGTTTGTTTTCGTATCTTATCATTTCGGTAGATGCTCTTCTTAACTGAAAAGTAATATTAAATTACAGGGTATCTGCAACTCGAAGACTCTAAGCCTATGCACAGTTAGTTGGCTTGATAAGCTATTTGCATCATCGAAAATGGAACGTTTTAGAGCACTGGACACTCTCTGCCATGAGTGAATGCACCAAAGGATGTTGACTTGTCACGCACACACACACACACACACACACACACACACATACGCACACACGTACACACTTTTAAAGACAGAGAGAGAGAGAGAGAGAGTGAGGGAGAGGGAGACAGAGAATGGGAGCTCTCGCTGAGTAACTTGTAATTATGATAATTACAACAATGAAATTCAAGTGCCGTTTTATACTTGAACTTACTTATGTACACATAAATATATATACTTAAGCACTGTACTTAACATACTTATGTCGTTATTGTTGTTGTCATATATGTAAACATGTAAATTTTCGCGCTTAATTATACATATTCATGCCCATATCTGTTAATGTTTTATTTGCATTGCTGTTGTCGCTGCTGCTTCCTTGAAAATGCATTTTTTAGTTTACAGTTTACAGTTTACAGTTTCTGTGGTTGCATTGAAAACAAATACGCTTCTAGCCATGAGTTAAAATTACATACATATATTTAAATATATGTATAGATATGTGTGTTTTTTAAGTTACTTTTCGTTTTCTAAGCCAAGCTCTAGGTCTATCACTCCAACCGAAAGCAGTTAAAACTAAAGTACCTAACTGACTGTGAGGATTGTGCGATTGTAACTGTGAAGCTGTGTTTTACAACAAAGTTTATTATTTAATTTATTATTTATGATTTTGATTGGTTCTTTCGGGTTTGTGCTAATTTGTTATTCTCTGGCGCCAGTTTTGAGTAGAGAATAATGTAGGTGAAAAACTCCAACGTTATATAATATTTATTCAGTCTTGCTTTCTAATCAGATTGACTTGCATATAAGATCCACAAATATCAATAAAGCTTTGGGAATAATTTTAAAATTAAATAAGAAATGTATATATATAACAATGAACAGTTAATGCAAAGCTCAAACATATTTTTGAAACTGCACTTAATAGCTCAAATGATGTGCTAAATATTCAAAAAAATAAACTGTGGATGAATGAACCCTGGCTCAAGGTGACAAATTGTTTGCTAGCAAATAATATAATGTGTTTATATAAAAGATAATATCAGTTGCCGAGTGTCTAGAAAGCCAGATGCCAAAAAATCTCGTCACACAAGTTCTAGTTATATATTTGAAAAAATTAAAATAAAAATGTTTGCAGTGCAACACTGCGTATGCTTAATATTAGATTGAACTTGATGCGGTTTTGGGTCACTGGGCGTTTGCTTTTCTTGCGCCATTTCTTCATTTGTAAATATAACATGCAGTTATATATATATTTGATCATATAAGTTATTTATATGATTTATCATGTCTGACACTTGGGCCAAACCACTTGTCAAATGGCCACAGCAATGGGAACAACAACAACAACAGCAACAGCAACAACAATAACGATAGCGACCGCATGCTGGGATTTTAGATAAATTCATAACTCAAACTCGACTTGTCTTGCCTTCAAAGTTCAAATCACTTGCCACACACATACTATTTGTGTGTGTGTGCATATTAATTATTTATTTATGCGTTATTTTTGCGCGCGTTCATTTCGATAAGCTTCAAATGGAGACACAATTTACATTTACAGTTATACACAGTCAACTATAAAAGTCGACGCATTGCCAACAGCTGCGCACAAGTCTTTATTGTTGTTGTTGTTTTCTTGTTTTGTTTTTGTTTCTGTGTTTGTTGTTTGTTCGCCAGTTGCAACAACAATAGCGTATCCAAAATCAGCTGTTTTCAGCGATTTCGTATAACGAACTTGAAATTCGCTTGGAAAAACGATAAAAGCGAGCGAGCAAGCGATATCTGTGCCTCTCTTTCTCCCGTCAAAAGAAGGCGACTCTTAATCCGAATACAGCAGCCTCCACAATGGACCCTCAAACTTGCCAATGCTAGACTCCCCTATCCCCCGCACACCCACACACCCTCCTCCATCTCTCTCTCTCAGTCTCAACCAAGACTTTAGACTTGTCACAGTCACATTTCTTCTTGTGGCTGAATTTAGTTCAGAGTAGTTTGTACTACTTATACATAGTATATAGTATATATATATATATATATATATATATATATATGGCTTTAACTGATAACCAGGCGACAGGAAAACGATGGCGCGAGTGGAGATTTGTCGAAGGCCATTCGCATGCTCAACTACATCGCATCAGCTCTGAGGTTGAGGTTTGAAATCTGAGATTGTATTAGCTAAGTGGAGGAAGAAGAAGAAGAATGGCACCGTTAGAGCAGCCACATTTAAAAGTAACTGTATATAAGTATCACTCTGTGGCCTTAAAACTATTATTCTGATTAATTGACTTTATATATTGCTGACATAACCTTTAATTTGATATATCCGTTTACGTTGGGATTTTTGTGCTAATCAATAGATATTTACAACCCTTGATCAGATTAGTTACACTCAGAAGAAATCGCTCTGAATTTTAAAAAAACCTATTATACAGTTCGATTTCACTTTTTTAATTGTATAGATAACTTCAGTTAAAACTTTTAGGCAAGGAATTTTTAACAATGTTTCAAAGACCCTTTACATGCCAATATTTCTTAAAGAAAATCCAAATTAACCAATTTAATTTAAATTTTATATTCAGAACTAATCTTGAATTTCTGTTGAGTCAAAGGAAATATCTATAACACTGTCAACCCCATGAAAGAATGGCAATCCACAATTGTTTTGCACTGCGCCTTATTAAACAAAGATTTCCACACAGTTTTGCTTAACAAGAATCCCTCAGTGATCACATAATCTGTGCTTTTGAACATTTTTTTATTGATTTTATTAACAAAGCGATTTAATTATATATGTTTGTGATATGCTTTATATATTCAACATGATAACTCTTCAAGTGAATCAGTTGTTCTTATACTATAATTCTTAAAAACAAAGTTTCCCAACATACTTCACTCAGAAGTCCTATCAGCAGTGACCCAATTTATGGTGACAGTTGATAACTTTGAAACGTTGCTTTAATAATAGTTCATTTCGCAAATATCGTTAGCATTTGTGTTTTTGAAAAACAGTTAAGCAATTTACGCGACACTTTTAGCTGTCGCCCAAAAGGCGGCAGTCGGAAATATTTCAATTGGGAGTTGTCGAGTGCAAAGTCCGCAAAACTGACCGCAAATCTTTAAATTGAGCAAAATCTGCTTAAACACCTGAGCGGCAAACTGCAACCGAAATAAAAAGCACCCCCGCTGCCCCTTTTCCCATATGCCTTTTTGTATAATTCAAGTACATGCCGAGTGCACTCGGCAAAAATATATATAAAGAAATAAACCACTTATGAAATCAAAGTTTCGCACGGAAATTCTTAAAATAATATTTTATAAACATATTTTTATTACTTTTTTGATATGCAAGAAATACATTTGTGATAAGTAGAATTGCAAAATCCATATTAAATTGGAATGTATTTATTTTTTTATTTTTTTTTTATGTGTAGCACGGAAATTTTTGCATGGAAACGTGATAGCAAAGTTGTTGTTGTCGATTGCTGTTGACCAGGCCAAGACGAAGCTGGTTGCTGCCACAGTGCAGGAGCCGCATCTGCTTGTGGAATTTATTTATCGTTAAGAAAATGTGTGTAAAATAAGTGAAACTATTGGAAGCTGCTCGCCGCTGTGAGTGCCTGTGTCTCTCACTGTGTGTGTGTGTGAGTGTGTTCGCTTGTGTTTGTGTGTGTGCGCCCAGTGTGACCAGTTTGTTTTGTTGCGGCAGCTAATGCCACCACTTTTGATAAAATGCTGGCCTGGCCTAAGCCTGTTGCTGCTGTCGCCGCTGCTGCTGCTGCTGCTGCTGCTGCTGCTGATGATGACCAGTAGCAACTTACAGCTGCACCAGCAAATTATTGCCGCATTGCTGGCTTGTTGTTATCAGAAGCGGCAGCAACAACTATTAACTGCAGCGGCAACAGCATCGCCTTGTGATTTGCCTGGCCGCAGAACCACATCAACACAATTCGATGCACAATTCAGAGCGGGAAACCACCGAACCCGCTTATACCCTATAATTATTTAAGTGTGTGAAAAATGGGATCACAAAGTTGTCTAAGGACCAGACATCGCTTTATATGTTTATTTCACATATGTGTCTAGCTGTAAGCAAGCGCCGATCTTGATTTCAGAAGTAGACTATTTAAACTTGGAATGCAGATTTGATTTAAGAATTTAAGAATTTAAGACTACTGACTGAAACTGGGAATGTAGATTTTTAAGACATGAATGACCAAGACTCAAGCGACTTCCTATTTTTTAGACCTACCAACAATATCTATTATCGAAACATTTTTGAGCTTCATAAAAATGTATATTTTGATACAGACATACCGTCAAAATATATATTATCAGTTGCTGCCTAACCAAAACTAGAAAAATCTTAATACAAATTTTTGTTTTTTGAAATGCAAATTATAATAGTTTAAAAATAGCCAAGTAACCTCAATAAAAATGTAGATATTTATAGATTTGCTAACCTCATTCTCTGAGCCGCCAAATTGCATAGCAGACACAGATCAAAAATATCTCTCATAGATCTGAGATAACCACACCTATCTGACACACAGGGCATTCTCTAAGTTCAGCACTCTTGTTCCAAGCACTCTTACTTGAATTTTTTGTTTTGTTTCTGTCGAATTTCAGAAAGTGGAAGACCTTCGTGGTTGTTGCTGCTGCTGCTACTGCTAGTGCTGCGACTGCTGATGCCTCTGCCGCTGCTTGCCACTTGTTGTTGCTGCTTAGTTTGTTATCAGGTTTGGGGGCCCCGCTTCATTTGTGGCTATCAATTTCACACCTAAGCCAACGAGTTTCTAAATCGACGAGCCGTGCTCAGTGAAGAGCAACCAGCTGCGCAGCAGCTGTGCTTAGCAGCTATCTGTGTTTCATTTTTTGGCAAACAATCAGAGACTTTGTTACGGTCAAACAAACACACACAATAATTCCAGTTTCTCTATGCAAAAATGCCATACATAAAAAATTAAACAGTTAATGGATGCTGTTCATAATTGTCAAAGGCGTGCAAAGTGAATATCGGGTAATACGATAGGGCAAATCGCTTCACACCGAGTGACTTGACAAATGTGGAGCATGGCTTATGGCTTATGGCTTATGGCATATGGCTTATGGCATATGGCTTATTGCCTTTGGCTTATGGCATATGGCTTATGCAATATGCTGATCGGCCTCGAGGCGATGGCAAATCGATAACTATAACTATAACTATAACGATTATAAATAACCATAGCACGCCCAAAGCCAACCAGTCACATGCAATTATTCAATTAGCCAAATGGCGTCATAAATTATCAAGTCTACGACTACAATATATATGATCAGCATATCGGCAAAGGGCCAATCATTATTTACACAAGCGAAGCTAAGCAAAAACGCTTACCAATGCCAATGCCAGTGTCAATTGCTAATTGTCAATTGCTAATTGTTAATTGTTAATTGCGGAATGCCGTTTGATTTAGTTTGTCATTTGACTTTATAAATATGCAGGCATTTTATGACTTTGATTCTATAGCTACTGATCTTCTCTTTATGATATGATTAGCATATTCTGTTTAAAAGCTTTCTGAAACAAATGCCTTTTATCGAATTTATTCCAAATGCCTGAATCTTAATTATTTTCTATATACTAAAGGCACTTTTATTACCGTTAGAATCTAATAATCATCGAAAAAAAACAGGTGTATATATAAGAAAGATTCCAAATTAACTCAAATTGTAATTTTGTTTTAAATACGTATTAAATTATTTAAAAAAAAAAACAACTTTCCACTTTTGAACTTAGAATTTGAAACCTCGATGTCTGTGGTTAATGTTCATCTATAAGAAATTCCACATTAATATATGTATGTGTAAAATAGTATTCGGCTGTCAGGTATAGCCAGGAAATTTGTAAAAACTCCCAAACATAAATCATGTTGGTAACTCTATCTTGTTTAATTACATTATTCAAAATGTGAGTAAGTTAATCAATCAAGTCATAAATCACAGGCATCATAAATCACATAAAAGATTTCCCCAGATCAAATTTCAAATCTCAAATATTGAAATATTTAAAAAGTAGTTATAAATTTTAACTTTTACTTAAGTTAACTTAGCTAAAATCTTTGGGCAGATCAGATATATGTTTTGATATACGTATATGTATATTTATATATATAAACATATATGATTTGTTTCGCTTACCTTGTGCACCTGCTGCACGTCTTAAGAACGTTTTAAAATCCACAAATCCTTTGGCTGCAAATGCAACAACAACCAATTTTGGCAATTCACAAATGTTGCATACATTATATTTATATACACACACATGCATATATCAATACGTGACTGCTCAACGCCTCTATATCTTTATACATATATATATAATGATTTTTTATTTATATACCATACATTTTTCACATATATATTTATTTATATCTATATATATATATTTTTATGTAAATAAAATAAATCACTTGCACTTCACATGTTGGCCAATGCTGTTGGCTTTTCGGCAATTGGCTTATAGCCACACACACACTAACACATAGCTATTATATGGTAAATGTATTGGTATCGGTTGGTATCGGTATCGGGTTTTTGGCGACGTCAACAATCGCGGAACTATCGAAACGCCTAAAGTAAAGTGGAGACGCCCCAAGAGAGTTGAAAGCGAGACGAGACGAAACGAGACGAGGCGGGGAGGGGCGGGGCAGGGATGTATTCGCTAAGAGTCTTGAAGCTGTTTACTTTTCTTGAGCTCAGCTGCTATCTCTGATAGCTCTGACTGCTGCTTGCTGTTGTTGTTGTTGCTGTTGTTGTTATTGTTGCTGCTGCTGCACAGCTTCAACTTTTGTTTTACAGCCGCAAGCCGCCAATTATTAAAGCCGAAAAGAAATAAGTGCGGTTTAAGCATATGTACAAATACATATATACATATATATATTTACATATAGATATATATAGATAAACGCTGGCTAGATATGCAGATTTATGTGCTGGAGCCCTGCCTTTAACGAGTTAGATCAAGTTATGACAAGCTACGCTTGTTGTTTTTAATGCTGTTGTTGTTGTTGTTGTTATTGTTGTAATGCCTTGGCTTGTAAATCTTTTTTTTTATATATATATTTATTTTTTTATTTTGGACAAGCGACGAATCTTTCGGTTCCGTACAACGAGCGCTGAGCGCAAAAAACTGAATGAGCGTCCAAAGCGGCCGGGCAAGGCAAACAGGCGGCAACAGTCGAGCCACAGTCGACGACACACAGACACACAAACACATAGACACAGACAGAGCAGCAGCAACAGCAACAGCAACAACAACAGCAGCAGCAGCAGCAGCGAGCTAGTTAGTTACTTAGTTTTGAGCACGCAGTAGTGAGAGTCGATCGAAACACACACTCACACACACACTCGCACACACACGCACACACTTATCAAGTTGCTTAAGTCGCTCAAGCTCAAGCGCCATTTAAGTTGAGTAATTAAAAGCAAGCAGCGATTTGCATGTGTGTGCATACATACACATGTGTGTGTCTGTGTGTGTGTGAGTGCGATTAATTATTAATCAAGCCCAAAAAGCAACAGCAGCAACAACAACAACAACAACAATAAACAAACAAACAAGTCCGACTGTCCCAGCCAGACAATTACAAATATTCAATTCTCTCATCTCAGCTCAGCTCAGCTTAGCTCAGCTCACATCTCGCAGCTACTTGCGACTTTCTTTGCTGCTCTCCGGCTGCACAGATCTCTGTTGTTGTTGTTGTTGTTGCTGCTGCTACTGCGGCTGCTGCTGCTGCTACTGCGGTTGATTTGGTTACCGAAATCGGCATCTCAACTGGTTGCACTCTGCATTCACATCAAAACTGCCTGCCGCTGCCACTGCTGCAAATGTAAATCTAAATTGATTGCAAAATGTTTCAGACTTGAGCGTATTCATTATACGCCATGTGAATTGGACACAAATAGCGTTGCCAGATTGAGTATCGAATATGCAGAGCAGTTGACAGCATTAAATGTAGCTTCGATTGTTTTATTTACCGTCAGTCAACACAGCGAAATTGAAAATAAGTATAAATTAATTAAGCCCAAATTTTTCTGTTTTATTACAGTACATATTTAAATTTGCAGATTATTAACGTTCGTTTTCTATATGGTTTGGATATTTATTTAATTATAATTTACCTATGTAAATTAATTAAAATTAAAATCATAAATTTCCTTATAAAGTTAGAACATTTTTAAATTTTTAAATTATTTACATTTAAATTTGCATTTAATATGGGTTTGTTAATAAATAGTGTAACATATCAATAGTACATTTTTAGAAAAGTAAAAAACGTCAAAAATAATTTAAATATGTATAATATTTAAACAAATTAATTTGGCCACAATTCGCTGAATTTTAAAAAGTCAATCAAAATTATTAAAGCGTTTTCAGCTTATCAGCTAACATCTCTTATTCGCCTTAAGCTACATTTTTTCTAATGAATTCTAGCGCATATTGCGCATACGCACCGTTAACAGGCAGCGAGTTGGTTATGGAACAACCATCTGGCAACTCTGGTAACCAAATTAATGTAGCATGTTGCCAGTTGTTGTTGTTGTTGCTGCCGCTGGTAGCGTAATTAAAATATTGCACTTGTTACTTTTGCCAGTCGCCGACTCAGTTCTGCGTCTTGTTGTTGTTGCTGCTGCTGCTGCTTGTCTTGGCATGCTCTTTCCTATATTGTTTTTGCCACAGCAGCAGCAGCAGCAACAACAACAGAAACGAACGTTGTAGTCGTCGTCGCTGTCGTCGTCGTCGTCGACGTTGTTGTCGTGTATTAAAACTTGTTCATTGGAATTTTCTAATAAATCAATAAACGCAGACAACACATTGTGAGTGGTGTGTAACGGTGGAGGGCACACGGGAGATGTGGAAGGGTGGTCACTGAAGATGCGGCTTATATGGGCGGTAGGTGGACCAGGTAGGATGGAGTGGCGAAGGGGTGGGCGGGGGGGACTTGGGTGCATGGCACACAGCTGGCGGCGTAGGCATCGAAGAGTGCGCATTATAAAAATAGCCGATAATTTTTTTATACATTTTGTTTTAGGTTATGGAAAAGTTTTTGTTGCTATAAGTTGTCGACAGCCGCAGCAGCAACAAATCACGATTGCAGCTGCAACAAGAGCTGCAGCAGGAGTGTGCAACACTTTCACACATTGAGGAACTTGCATTTCCGGACCGCAACGCTTCCGGGGGGGTGAGGAAGTGTTTGTTTTTTTCGTTTTTCTTTTTTTTTCTCTCCCATAGATTGACACTATAATTATGCAATTTTCAGTGCTCAAATAAATATATATATGTATATATATATATGTATATATGTATGAATAGATATTGAAAGCAAAGCTTATAACTGAAACCAAGGCAAAAACGTTTTACATTTTTTTTGCTTTTTTCAATAAAAAGTATATACGGGCATATATGTATATATTTGTTGTATTATTTTTTATGAGCTGCTTTGCCTTCCACTTCGTCAGCGTCATCGGGCTGGAGACAAACAAACAAAGCGGAAAAACAACTTTTTGCTTTAATTAAATTATTATGCTGGCATTATAAATTTTTATGCCAGGCTTATAACTTGTGCGTTTTCATAATCAGCCGCAAATCACATATATAATTTTTTTCTATGTATTAACCAACCAACCAAAAAAAAAGTATGATTTTGTGCCTGGCAACATTGCTGCTATCAACATTGTCGCTAACGCTACACACACACACACACAGACACACACTCGATACACGCACACACATATGCAAATGGGCCAAATCGAAAGCAGCTTCGTTCGTCACAACTTTAATGTAAATAAAATGGAAATTCCTGGACAAAAGAGAAAAAAAATGTAAAAAGATTGTGAGCAGAATAAAAACAAAACGGCAACAACAACAACATCAACAAAATGCAAGGCAGCACGAAAAAAAAATAGTTGTAGAACAGCTCGGCGAGGCACTTGTTAAGATGACTGCCTTGTTAAACGAGCCTGCAACACCCCAACAACAGCAAACAACAACAAGAATAAACAATGTTGCAATGCTTAATTATTTCAGCGGCAAGGAATTCCTCGACGCAAACTTGAACTGCTTCTGCTTCTGCATCGGCTGCTGCTGTTGCAGTTGCAGTTGCAGCCTGTTGCCGCTGCTGCTGCACTTAAGTACGGGTATTGCGGCCAAGCGTGCAGCAGGCAACGCGATTGTTGCCAACACTTGAGGTCGTCTGCTTAGACTCGAAGCGCCTTAGCCTCCACCTCGCTTTAAGCCTCTGCCACAGACTCTGCCACTGCCTTTGCCTCTTCACCCTGCCTCGGCCTCTGTCTCTGCTTCACATTGGTCAACGGCACCGACGCGTCTATGGCCATGTTACCAGTTGTGCTTGCTGTTTTTGTTGACATACCCTGTACTTATGGAAAATGCCTAGAGAGGGCATAACTGATAAAGATAAATCTATTTTTTATTTAATGTTAAGTGTATTATACAATAATATATTTAAGGATTAGAGTATTAGCTACAAAGGCCAACGACTCCACACCAATATGATAAAACCCGTGTTGAGTGAGTTCTAAAGAAGACTATGCTTAGTTACTCACACAACAGATCTTGTGTATGTTTAGTTTTTTAGCGATGCTGCCTGCAGGGTATCCGTAAGTCGAGCATACACTCCGACATGCCTGTTGTTGTTGTCTGGCGCACCTATTTGTAATGCATTAATAGCCAGTCAAGAGGCAGCAAAACAGCAGCCAACAGCCAGCAGGCAGCAGGCAGCAGGCAGCAGGCAGCAATTGCAGCTCAACTAAATGCAACAGATTGACATTAAGCTGGCTTCTGGCCAGCGTTGGCCATGAAGGGGACAACCGCTTGGCTGGGGATGAAGATGATGAATTTGATAAATGGCAAGCTACACATTAACACTGCCACTGGCACTGAGTAATACCCAATAATTGGTAATTGCCGTAAGATTGTAGGTAAATGCATATGGCTTAAGAGTCATTGTGTTTTGTTTTTGTTTCTGGGCTTCCCGAAGCTCAACTTTTGAACTTATGCCGCAAGAAAAAAAGCTTAAGCTCGAGATAGGGAAATGCCTTAAGTAGCTGATAGTATGTCTCCATATTTAGAAGCAAAACAAAAAGCTTCCAAAAATATTATGAGCACTTATTCATTTCAATAAATATTTGATGTTGAATTTAAAAATAGAAATTGAACTGAAAAATTAATAATAATAATAATTAATTAATATTAAAGCACAAACATTAAATGGCCTCATTTTTTATGGAAAATATTTTCAGCAAACAAAAACTGAAGAATTCATGATTAGTTGACATAATTTTTTGTCACATTAACATTTTGGGACATTTTTGCACAGTTCAGTGCACTGAATTCGTTGGGGGGTTTGGCCACAAGGGTTGTCCAACCCCCGAACTAAAAATACCTCGCTGCAGACAGATGCTTCAAATTAAGACATTCCATTGAATGATGAATCATGGCCAAATAAGTGTATGCAAATTGTTTTACTGGCAGAAACGGATACACACAAAGAGCATGTGACAAAAAGACAAAGGCATTAATTGAACTTGCCACAGTCCGATTGCGATTGCGATTGTTAATGTTAGGCAATGTGCTCATAGAAACGATACAATGCGATGGGATGCGATGCGATGCGATGCGAATATGATTCCATATGCGATGAACTTTGCCATTGTCTAGACAAATTAAGCACAGCAGCAAATTGATGTCGCCAATGGAAGAGTCGAGCACATATTTCCAATTTGTGTGTTTGGCCATGCCGCGTATACGCAATGTGTGTATTCTCTGTGTGCGTATGTGCGTGTATGTGTGTGTGTGTGTGTGTGTGATAAGAGTCGTCAGCTTGTCTGGTCAGCAGCCAGCAGCTGAATGTTGAAATGGGTGTGATGTCATAAGTCAACATCTCAGCTGCCACAAAAGTCTATTTGATATGCGCTGTGCTGTGCTGTGCAGTGCTGTGTGTGTGTGTGTGTGTATATGTTTGTACTGCGTATTGAAGATCTGATCGGAACGGATCGTTAATTAAAATTGCCAGCAGAGAGGAGTGCGAGTGCGAGAGCGCTCAGAGTACTTCATTAGCCAAGCAGTTGCCACGCGCAGCAGCTCTCCAATGCTTAATTAATAAATCAACGCGACACTTGCACTCCATGGCCGCAGCAACAGAAACAACAACAGTAACAGCGACAGCAACAACAACAACTTCAAGATGATGATGCTGCTCAGGAGCAGATGTTCAACCCGCTCTGAGATTGTTGCTACGCCAGCGGGGCCGACAAGGCAGACAAATTGACGCGACATTCCACAGCTGCTGCTTCTTCTGCTGCTGCTTCTTCTGCTGCTGCTGCTGCTCTTTCAAGTCATTTTTTTGAGGGGGTAGACAGTGTTTAACATATTTATGCTATTGTTAAATATAGATGCTGACCAGTCGCACCAGAAGTACGTACAACTGCAGGCACGAAACGGAAACGGAAATGTTTCTAATCGCTGCGCAGGGATCTGTGCGTGGGAGTTGCCCTAAGCAACTGTGGGCGGAGATCTCTCTTTGTGAGCAAGAGAGAGAGAGAGAGAAAGAGAGAGCTTAATTCAATTCAGTTTCTTTAATTAGAATACTGCAATCTTAAATTGAGTTTCCTTGCAGGCACAAACACTGCTCAGCTGCGTTGCATGTAAGAATCTAGATACATTAATTTTCATTCATATTTTCATACCCAATTTCATACTACATGCATTATTCCAAATAAGCAATGACATTTTAAGTATATGTAGGTTTCTGTCAGCTTATTTTCTATATTTAAAAAATGTGATTTCTCAAAGTAGATGTCGTATTCATATAGAGGCCTAATCATGACAGAAGTCGGTTTTGACTTAGTTAAAAATGCAGCCGAAAATCTGTTAATAACAATTGTACAATTAATACCAAATCATTTAATTATCTTGATAAATTCTATCTATAAAAATCCAACAATTGAGAACGTTTCAATCAGTTTCTATCTCAGTTCTAAGAACTAGTTGACAAATGCTCTATGAATGATATTTTTATTATACGCTTCAGTTATTAGAACAGCATTTGATGTGTCTGAAAACATACTTTCCGCTGAATGTAATACGACTTTAATGGATTGTAATTAGATAGTCGGATTTATCAAGTCAGACTATTATTCAAAGGAACTGTAAACTTAGTCATCGCTCAGCGGCAACCGCAGCTGCAGTTTGCACTTGTTGTTGTTGTTGTTTATTTTTTGTTTATTCATTTACATGGTTAATAACAAAGTTAATCAAGCAAAAATAGCACAGAGAGTGAGATACTGCAGGCGAGAATGTGATTATTTAATAATTGTGCCAAATGCGCGGCAAAAATAATTATTCCAAAGAGCATTAGCAGCAGCGACAATAACAGCAACAACTATATCGATAACAATAGCATCAAAATTGTGCTTGAACCAATAAAAGCTATAAAAAAAAGCATGAATGATTCATGTCCTCGTATAATCGAAGATTAATTGCTCTTCAAAATAGTCATATATATTATTATATAACAAATAGGGTTGAGCTACATAGTTTTGTGTCGACAAGTTTAAGCGACTTGTAAATTAATTATACACTGAAAAAAAATCAGCTTAACCAGTTTTCTGTCATCTGTCTTACCCAAATTCGAATACCCGCTGTAAGGGTATTTTAAGGAAAGCGAAAAAAACGCAATTATAGAAAAATTCAACAAAGTGTCAGTTGTTAAATTGTAAATTGCAACAGGGCGCGCGTCGGGCGTATTAGTTTTTAGTTGTTGTTGTTGTTACTGTTGTCTTTAGTATATAATAGTCGCTATAAATAAAAGCTATACAAATAAATTTACATTTTTAATTGCAATTATCGCTGGCTATTGTTGTTGTTGTCACTATTGTTGTTGTTACTGCTACTGTTTGCCTTTGGGGTCTTAAACAATTAAGATGATTTATTAGCATCGCATTCTTAAGAGGCGCAAAATACAATACAAAAACAATACAAAAGAGAAACAACAAAAACAACAAAAAAAAGACAACTAAAATATTTATGCTTCATACTAATCATATATGAGTATATTTGTACATATAGCAGATAGATATATCATTTGATTTATCACACATTTATGAGAACAGGCATAAAATCAACACAATTCATCTGGTAGCCAAAAAAAATATATATTATTGCTGATTGCTGATTTCATAAGACACACATTCTTTGTATTTGAATTTGAATGCTTTTTTTTAATTTTTATTGAGAGGAAAAAGCTAATTGCGATTTTATGCTTGTCACTTGAGCATAAAGAGCAGAGAATAGAGAATTAGCGTATTTAAATGCATATTAAAAACGTTAATGAAACGGGTCGTAAAAATTCATAAGAACATTAAGCAGGAAAATCGTAAAAACTGTCTGCAACACTTATTAAACAAATTGAAACTATGCCACGTCGAGTTTCAAGATCAAACGCCGAAATCCCGACCACAACTATTACGGCACAACCAGGAAGTGTAGATCCATAACATTGGTGCCAGTGTGTCCTACAATCAGATGATGTTCCCCATCCCCCAGTCGCTTGTAAAAGTTGTAGCTATCACAGTTGCGCAGGATTTCAGCCAGTTCGTCGAGCGTATGACTGCTTAGATAGGATTCAATCACATAGCTATCACCAATGGCACCTGCAGCATCCGTGGGTCCATCAATGCCATCGGTGCCTGCGCTTAGAAAACTACATCCACTCAGCGTCTCATCGCGATGCAGCATCTGTGACATCAGCAGCGCCAAATGCTGACTGCGTCCACCCAAACCCTGTCCAGTGACCTGTGAAAAAAATTACAAATTATAAATTACATAAGAACAAATTGGTTTAAGTCAACTATAATCAGTAAAGTTGCACTTTGACTCACCTTGATGACCGGTTCACCGCCACAGATGAGAAACAGTGGCGCATTGGTTGCCACATGCTGTTCGAGTGCTTTCAGCAAATTCTGAAAACTCTGCTCGCTGTAGGCAAATCTTTCGCGTAGTTGCTGTTGATTGATTGTGCACTGCTTGAACTCTTGTATGCCATGCAGCAATCGTTGATAATCCGCAACAACGCTACTGATATCTCCTTGAATGCCGCAGCTGAGCACGCAGGATATGTAGCCCAGTTTGGTTGCTTCCTGCACAGCTGCTGTGGTGGCTAAAACATTGCTGCCCACAACATAAACTTGGCCATTATCTATAGTTTGCTGTTGCTGCTGCTGCTCATCAAATAGCTGCTGCAATTGCTCTGATAGTTCAGGCCACACCTGGTGTCTCTTTAGTATCTCGGCTGCTGATTCCCCGCCTCCACTTGGTTGCACTGTGGGTCCGCTGGCAATCAGCTCAAGTGGATCACCAACAATGTCGCTCAGCACAAAGGTGATTATCGCATTCGCCTTTTTGGCTGCCTGTGCCAAGCGACCACCTTTAATGTCCGAGCAGGCAATACGCACCGTGTTCAGTTCCTGTATGCTCGCTCCACGCTTCATCAACTTATCCACAATGCTCCGCTTGTCCTGCAGCGTCAGCGGTGCCTTAGGCAGCGGCAACAGCGCCGAGCCACCGCCAGAGATAAACACAAGAAGCACATCCTTATCGGTCATACACTCGGCCAGCTTCCTGATTTCCTGCGCCGCTTGTAGAGCCTTCTCATCGGGCAGATTATTGGCTGCACCCTCGTATATAATCATATTTGGACAGATGGGCTGTTGTTTGTACTGCTTCATGCTGTTGAGGGGCACACTGAGCACGCCACCAGCGGCATTATGACCGAGATCGTGTTGCACTTTGTTAGCCATGGCCAGAACGGCCTTGCCAAAGCCCACAATATGACAGGTCTTGTCAGTTATATCATGATCCCGTCCGTCCAACTTGATATAGACACGCTGATCCTGTTCTCGCGGTCGCAAATCGTGTCTATTATAGTCGGCGAATATATTTTCGGGATGCACCGCATTTACGGCGTATTGAAAGACTTGGCGCATGTGCGTCCATGCTTGTTTCTTGGCCATCGTATTCAGTCGGGCCTTCCAGTAATTCTAAAAATATTGGATTTTAATCAATTTTTCTTCAGCAGATCAACTTTGGATTTTAAAACCTTATCAGCATTCAAATATCCCTCTCCACATGCAGTTTAATTCGATATCGATAACTTTAATTACATAGGCTTGCAGGATTTGGTGTTGGCTTGTTTAATTTAATCGACTGGGAAAACAAGTCGTGGCTTTGTTTACATTTGTTAAATTTTGTTTTTAATAGTTAGCAAATCTTATATCATTTGTAAATACCTTTATTTATTTTTAGGAAGCAATGACGTTTTTCGCTAAGCTTTTCCAATGGAAAAATATGTCTTTACTTATCATAATTTTAATCAGTGGCCCGGTCAAATTTTGTAGGTGAAACACAACTGTTGTTGTTTACTGAAAATGTATTATTAGAGATGGTACATATCGACGAGTGATGTGCAACTGGGAAACTATCGTGTCTCTGCATCACAATAACAAACTCGCTAAAATTCATTCTCAATAAAAAGTAATTTAGGAGTAGTTACTTTATTAATTATTAGGAGCAGTGTTAATTATAAAGATTTAATATTAATTTGATACACACCACGTCTAACGGAAGTTATGGTTTGAGCTCGCCCATATGTGGCAACTCACTATGCCAGCAGACAAAAGCTGAAAGCTATGGCAATTACAGTGTCGGCTCAACAAACCATAGATGGCGCTACCAGTAACCACTGATAACAATTCAAAAATGTGAATATCCAATTAACCAACAACGAATTTCATTCTTTTTTGACCTAATTAGCAACCACACACAATATGTGCGAATTACAAATAATGCTGCTGCTGTTGCTGGTGCAGGTGTGTGTCGTGTGGGTGCTTACATATTAGTTCACATTTTTCCAACGCAAAATATAGATCTTTCGCCTTTGATATGGCGACAGTTTTGGCAGTTTAAATAGCGACAACTTTCGCTTCTCGACGCACAGTTCAACTAGAAGCTCGGCAACATGAAGACAACGCTGTTCTTGCTACTGGGTAGATATTCCATTATTATTATTAAAGAAATATATATCTAATTTAAATTTCAATTTCTCATTTAGGTGCTGCTTGTGGCAACTTTGCCAATCCACTGCTGGGACTCGTGGATCCTGCTTGCTTTGTGGACAGAAGCGTTGAGTGTCCCAACTCGAATGTCACATTCTGGCTGTACTCCAAGTAAGTAATACAGGGACTTCATTAATTCGTGTCTTATTGATGTAATTCCATTTGTAAATAGCTCCACTCGCGATTCACCTGTGCAATTGCATCCACTTGATCTCAATCCTTGGGACTTTTCACCGTCGCGTCCTGTGAAGATTTTGCTTCATGGATATACAGGACATCGTGACTTTGCTCCAAATAATCACATACGTCCTCCTCTATTGGATAACGAGGATGTGTATGTGATATCCATAGACTATGCTCCACTTGTGCGTTATCCTTGCTACATCCAGGCAGTTAGTAATCTTCCTTTGGTCAGCAGATGTCTCGCTCAGCTGATTAATAACCTGGTGGATCGAGGCATTGTTCAGCATGAGTTGCTACATGTGATTGGCTTCAGTTTGGGGGGTCAAGTTGCTGGGCAAACAGCCAACTATTTGAAGAGGAAACTGAAACGCATAACGGGATTAGATCCTGCCAAGCCTTTGTTCATATTGGGCAGCAATTCGAGACGTTTGGATGCTGGGGATGCTGAGTTTGTGGATGTGATTCACACGGATACGTTGGGAAGAGGCATGATGCGTCCCATGGGACATGTGGATTTCTATCCCAATTTTGGACCATTGCAACCTGGTTGCCTGGATGAGAATCCGAATGATCCGGGCAGCTGTAATCATGAGCGAGCGCCGATCTTCTATGCCAAGTCAATAAATTCCTCGGTGGGTTTCTGGGGTCGCCAGTGCTCCAGTTGGTTGATCTACCTCTTTGGACTCTGCTCCACTCAAGCGCCACAAGCTCTGATGGGTTATCCCGTATCAGAGGATATAAGTGGCTCATTCTTTTTCAAGACGAAGAGTGAACCGCCTTATGCTATGGGCAGGCTGGAGGACATGGATAATAGCAAATATTTGGCCAAGTTCCGCTTGAATCAGAAACTCAATGAAATCGAAACTGATTTTGAGCCGGAACTGAGTGAATTTCTACCAGAGCTGGAGGACAATGATCTTGATACCGATGAGCTAGAGAAACAATTGATCTGGCAAGAGCAGGAGGCCCTCGATGAGCCCCTCTATAACACCAGCTTGTGATAAATGTTAATTCTTATGTGAATAGCTAATTATTTAATCACCAACTAATCTATTAAAAAAAAAGTGTTATTTTTATTTGAATTTAAATATTTCTTCTTTTTAAATTTGTAATTTTAAATATAATTTTAAATTCAACTTAATTTAACTTTTTACTTGTGTATTCTATGTGTCGACTGACTTTAGTTGACATTACATAAATAAATAAACAAATTTAAAAGAAAAATAAAAAAAAATATGAAGACAAGGATGACGGCGTGGCTGCTCTTCCTGCTTTATAGGTTTTAAATAATGTTCCCATGCCTGATCTTTATGAGTAATCTGCTTCTCTATTCAGCGTCTGTTTGTGGGACTTTTGCAAATCCTCTGGTGAATGTCCCAATCCAAATGTCGCCTTCTGGCTGTATTCCAAGTGGGTGAGCTAAGGATTTCATTTGTTATCGGATTTCAGTTGCATTCCTTCTCCCATTTAGTGCCAGACGCGACGAGCCTCTACTCTTGAATCCAATCGATCTAAGGAACTCGGATTTTCAGCCGCCGCGTCCTGTGAAGAATTTACTTCATGGCTATCTTGGATGGAAGACGTTTAGATCCAAGCGATGCCGACTTTGTCGATGTGATTCACACAGATCCGCTAAAGCTAGCTATGCAACAACCCCTGGGACATGCTGATTTCTATCCCAATGGAGCAGTGCAGCCCGGATGCTTGGAGACTTTCAACCCGATTTGTAATCATGACCGTGCTCCGCTTTATTATGCTGAGTCCATTTATACCAAAGTAGGTTTCTGGGCTCGTCAGTGCATCAGTTGGAAATCGTTTGAGCTTCAACTGTGTCCCAGAGATGCACCCACAGCTCTGATGGGCTACCATGTGTCGCAGGAGGCAAGGGGCATTTACTATCTAAGAACGGACAGTGAGCCGCCTTTTGCCCTTGGCAAAGTGTAGGCGAAAAATAAATTCCTTCAATGCAAAACCTGTTTCCACATAAAATGCAGAATTATCGTAGAGCTCAAGCCAAGTCTGTGAATATAATGTGCAAATTAATTCGATAATTAATATTAATTATTATGCGTCTTCATGGATGATGAAATATAGTTATGCATTAGTTGTCGAGCTCAGTTCTATTATCAACTTGCGAAACGAACGTTTAACCCGCACTGGCGAGTATAGTGTGTAGTGGGCCTGACCTTGAGCTAGAACCAGAACCTTGACTCCTTATCAGTCCCTTCTCCATAGGGGACTCATTTCCCATACAGTCGTCAATGTCGGGCCAAGTTAATTTAATATAATTAGCATTAGACACAGCGTGCAAAGCACTCCCAACTCTCGCAATGTGCAAATATCGGCTTAACGTAATCCTCCCACTACTACTACTCGTAGTGCTCGTTGCGAAAAGTGAGCCCCAATTTATACCAGAGTTGTGCGTCTTTGCCGAACACAAGTGTCCCAATTCACGCATTAGTTTCTGGCTCTACACCAAGTGAGTAAAAGTAACGCAATTCTACTTTGAATGTAAATCAAAGAATTGTGTTAACAAAAAAAGTAAGAGTGATTTTAAAAGATTTAAAATAAGTTAAGATTCTAATTGTAGATCTGTCAGTTAAAGTTTTGATTCGCATGATCATAGGTTTAGCAGAGATGAGCCTATTCAGCTGAATCCACTCAATCCCTTGGCGGAATTTTTCGAGCCTCGTTTACCGCTTAAGATACTCATTCATGGCTTCAATGGCAGTCGGAGTGAGACGCCCAATCTGGAGGTGAGGGATGAGCTGCTGGAGACGCAACCGGTGCATGTGATCTCTGTGGATTATGGAAGTTTGGTGCGATGGCCGTGCTATTATCCCTGGTCGGTGAAAAATGCTCCAGTTGTGTCCAAGTGTTTGGCACAGTTCATTGATAACCTGATAGCTGCTGGCATCTATAAACGAGATCAGATTCATTTGATTGGCTTCAGTTTGGGCGCACAGGTGGCCGGAATGGCGGCCAACTATGTTAGTGTACCACTCGCACGTATTACGGGATTAGATCCAGCTGGTCCTGGTTTCATGACCAGTTGGCAGCAGGATAAGCTCGATGCCGGTGATGCGGACTTTGTGGACGTGATACACACAGATCCTTTCTTTTTCTCCATGCTGCCACCGATGGGTCATGTGGACTTCTATCCCAACCTCGATAAGCTTAAACAGCCTGGTTGCAGCTATGTCAATCAGTGGCGCTTCTACAATTGCAATCATTTTCGAGCTGCTGTCTACTATGCGGAGTCCATCAACAGCGAACGGGGCTTCTGGGCTCAGCATTGCGGTGGCTGGATGCAGTATTTCACGCAACGCTGTGGCTTCTACTCCAATATACCCAATGCACAAATGGGCTATTTTGTTGCGGCAAAGTAAGTTGCAGTTTAATTTAGTGGATGTGCGCTTTCTAATTTATTTTTCTCTGCAGTGCTTCTGGTTCGTATTTTCTCAGCACAAATGCCAAAGATCCCTATGCCAAAGGACCGTTAATCGAAATGGAGTTTGAGGTGGCTGAAGTTTGATATGCCTCTGCTTCTAAGTTCCTGCTCCTACTTAAGTTTGGCTGTAATCGATTTACATTTTAAGCTGTTAAGTTTTTTCTTCAGCGGAAATCATAATTTGATAAGGATTTAGAATATATTTTTTTAAGAATTTTAAACATTTTTAATCTGTACAAAATTCTCTAAAATCGCAAAAATGTTAAACACTAATTTAATTAATAAATATGTTATACTTCGCAGCAGTGCCAGCTTCACATTTACAAAGTCTCCGTAAGTTTACAATATTTTCAGAGCTTTCACTTGACGGAGCGAGCTTTTTTGGCTCGCTGCTCTTCAAACTTTTCGATTGACCGAAAACGAAACCGAAAGCGAAAAACGAAAGACTTAAGACACGAACTCGCGCTTCAGTTGCTCGCCAAGACGCAGACACAGCGCACGTCTCCAGCTTAATATCGGAATTTGTTATAAGTTTTTGTTTGGTTTCGCCCCCAAGCAACACGTGTGCCGCGTTCGACCACCTCCACCTTCTTCGCCTCCCCGCCACGATCAAGTGTTGCACAAAGAGTTGTTTGTTGTTGCTGGTCCGTAATTTTTTTGGACGTTTCGCGCGTGCCTGATAATTTTAACATACTCGTGGCATCCGGCATTATGCCGCGACAACGTCGGCAGCTCGTTGTGCATTGAGTTTGAAAACGAGAGTGTTTCCAGCGAGTCCAATGACCAGCAACAACAACAGCAGCAGCAACAGTTGCCGCCGCTGCATATGAAACTCAAAATTAAAACAAATAACAGCGCCGCATACTGCATTTTTTTTATTTTCTGTAAATATACAAACCTTGACCCACAACGAGCAAATATTCAAAATTCAAATAAAGTGAAAAGGCTATAAAATTGTGTGCTCTTATATAACAGCAATTGACCCAAAATCGAAAATTTAACAGTGTGATAAATAATTGTTGGAAAAAAAATGATGTTAAATTGTGCGCACAAAAAGCGGGAATTTCTGGGAATCGGATCAACATTTTGGCTGCTGCTCAGCTTTAACGTTTTCCATGTGGATTTTGCAGGTTTGTTTGAGTGTCGTTTTGTTTTTCATACCTTTTGGTTAGACTGTGCTAAAAAGAAATCTGTGTTAAGTTTAACTTTTACTTTCGCCCTGTCTGCCTGGCAACTTAACGAGTAAATTCGATTTTTTATTTTAATTTTTGGTCAAGCCTCAATGGGTTTTTGGCTTTCTTCTGATTTTAGTGTTGACGTGGCTTGATGCTGGTGTTTTTTATATTTCATTACCCCAAGGCGTGGCCACTTTTGTGTACACTCAACATTAGCGTCAACTGCATAAACATTTGCACAATATTGTTGACTGCGCCAGGCCATCAAAATTTACATTGGCGACCTTGCTTCAAATATTCACCAGCAACAACATTTTGAAATTGATATTTTTATGGTGTGGCCATTGAACAAACTTTAAGGTTGATGCTCTCCACAGCACGTACTCTGACAGCAACAGCCACAAACAACTATTTATAACTATTTATAATTACTTATTTACTAACAACAACAATGAAGCTCAGGTAGAAACTGACCAAAACTTGGCACACTGACCAACATCGAAAACAAAGGAGTGCTTTACAGCTCAACAAGTGTCACTTAACAATTTATAAAATGCATATCTTAAATTCACGCTAAATAAGCTAAGATAAACAGATTTTAGATGTGAACTTATGCATTATTCATGCACATACATAGTTTGGGCCACTGTGCAATGGGTCAGTTGTACAAAAGCTAATGTCTCTCTTACACACGCATTGCTTTTGTTATAAACGCTTTCATCGATTTTTGTTATTGTCGTCGTCTGCTTTTCGACTCATTTTTCAAATGTGTTACGCATATTTTTGGCTCACCCAAAGGCAGGCAAAGAAAAGAGATGAAATAGCAAATAAAATGAAAAACAAACACACACAAAATGTGCCTCATCATTGGCAAATTGCCTTGTGCGGTGTCAGGTGGATCTCATTGTTGCTGTTGTTGTTGTTGTTTTGGCCCAGTTAATTAATTGCCTGACTGCTGCTATTTAAAAAATTCAAGTTACCGTTCAGTTGCACTCCCAATGCCCCATAGTTCACATATCATAGTTATGAGTATATATATTATATATTTTGAACCTTAATTGTATGCCACATTGTGCGTGGCATCTGACTGCACCTTGACACTCTTCGCTGCTGTTTTCGCAGTCATTTCGCAATATTTTATAAAGCGTGCCATTTTGGTGGGGGCTGCCATCAAATTCATTGTATTAATAGTGTAGTTCTGGCTTATGGGGCGAATATGCATTGCTAAAGTTTGTGTCATGACAAGCGAATGAATCTGATGGCCAACGTCAAGTGGTGAGTTGGGCTTTAATTACAGTGCAGCAGAGGTTGAAGTTGGCATCAGAGTCTGCACTTTGCGAGATAAATGATTTAAATAGACATTGTGTAGAAATGTCTAAATGTGAATGTACTCTGAGCTCAAGCTCAACTCAGTTGGCCTATTTGTTAACTTATTTTTTAGCAAATGCATCTTCTCAATATTCACTTTGACCCAAAATCTTTGCAATGAGAATGTTTTCTTAGTTTACGCAACTTAAATCAACTGCTGGCAGCGATAACTTAAAAGGTATTTTAGAAACCTCCAAATTTGTATTGTAGTTGCGTAATAATACATTTGTTAACGCACTGGCCTTAAGAATTTTTGAGTTGACTGCGCTGTAAATTAAATATTTAACTGGCCTTAATTACTACGTGCCGCATTTTGGCCTTCATTTGTCGAATTACAAGTCAGAATTTAATAAAAGAGCCACTCAAAAAATATTCTGCAATTTAGCGAGTTCTAATTACGCTCCCAAAGTAGAAAATAATTGTTTTAACTTCGTACAGGCTTTTGTCTAAATGTGAATTGCAATTTCGGCCAAAAATGATTCTATTGATTTAGAGGCCAAAAAAGTGATTGAAGTTGAGTTAAGTTTTGTCCAAGCTTTGGCAGTTCAAATTTCGAACTTCTGCCTTTTTATTTATGCTCAACTTGGATAATTACATAAAGTGTGTTTAGTTTTAAAATCAGCTGGCAGTTGTAAGCAAAGTTCAACGATCTAACTTTTGATGTTAAGTAATTTCTGTTTAAGCCACGCTCAATTCGATACTCACATCAAGCCTCAATCTCAACTCAATAAAAAAATAATAATAAAAAACACGAATGATTCATGGCAAACAATTCGTAGAAAACCCGCAACACAAAAACCTATAAAACCCATAAACTAATGGCTTAATGCGTATGAAAAAGACAGATAGTGAGAGGGAGAGATATAGGAGAGAAAGAGAAAACAACAATACAAAACAATTGCAAGTAAGGAAACCTAAAAAACATCTTTCACTTACCTGCAAATCAAACACGATATAATAAAATGATGAGCACGTCTCAAGTGCTATTTTTTGTTTCAGTTTATTGTTTTTTTTTTATTGCAGTTACTTTTGTTGCAATGGTTGTTGTTGTTGTGGCTGTGCCTCGTTCGCTTGTGCCTTCCGCATTTGGCGGCGCTTCCGTTTTGGGTTTTGTGGAACGATTTGGTTAGCGTTTTGATTCGATATATTTTCAGTTGACTTTTCCGGCGTGTTGCTAAGCGTCTGTTATTTCGACACAAATTTTCACCAAAATAACCAAAAAGAGGCACTTAATTGGTATTCGTAACGGAGTCCAAGTACACGTCCAAGTCACCGTTCCGGCCAACTTACATAAGCCACCAGCCAAGCAAAGCGAAGCAATTGTGAAAAGTTAACTGAAACTCAAGCGAAAACAGCAAAAAGCAATTGAGGCAGAAACACGACTCGGCCCATCGCTAATTGAATGCGGGTGAGTGCGGAAGGCTCTCTTCTCCCTTCTGCCTTCTGCCATTCCGCTCCTCCCTCTCCTCCCACTCCACCCATTCATCTGGTCAACATACCAGCAACTGAGATTATGCACGGACTTGTGTAAAACAATTGTTAGTAATTGCATTCCCAAGTTGACATAAAAACATTACGACAACATCTCTTATGTAGTTAGAGATATATATGTTAACCAGCTGCAACTTAGCCAACTAAGAGAGTGTTCACTGTGCCATGAGGTGAGCGGTGTTCAGTGCCGGATGCCCTTAAAAGGTGCGGGTTACTCAAAGTCATCTATGTGAAACCGATCACCGATCACTAATGTCTGATCTGTATTAAGTCAAGCCGCAAATGCAACTGCAACAATTTGCAGACCGGTTGCAACTGTTGCCACATCGAGCAGCTGGTTGAGCATCTAAGCTGGCAACAAGTGGGCCAATTGGCCACTATATTAACAATCCCGAAGGCCGATTCTCAGCGCTCGGAGCGTTTTTAATTAGTCCATAAATATGCACAGCACAATGCAACATTTGTACGCAGTGTGTGCCTCAAACTATGGGTTGTCAGACAGTTGCTGTCTTCCTAGTTTCATTTATGTTTGCTGAACTTGAAATATTCATTTATAATTCAAAATAATTGAAAATCTCAAAGATATTGTTGGTCGTAAACAAAGTTGTCAACTTGGGGTAATCTATATGATATGATGTTTTTTTTTTTTTATCGTATAACTGATATGATTTAAAAAGAAAATAATCAATTTGATTTTGATTTATCTGAGCTCGTTATAATCTAATATTAATATTATTCGCACCAAATGAAAATAAGTAACTGGCAGTACACCGTATCCCACCATAAAAGGCGAGGCGATCTCAGAGACTATCAGAGCTATAGACTTTAAATTTTAAAATACAACTCGTTTTCCAAACGCCTATATTTCTTTCTTCTTCTTCTTCTTCTTCTTCATAAAAATTATAATTAAAATAGAAAAATCCAACTCTCACTGAAAATCACGCAACACTTTCGAACTGGTTCTACACAAATACAAATGAGCGGAAATGCGCATACAAATGTGTGTTTACATCCAGTTGAAGACAAGCTCAGATGAGCTCATTGCATTTGGGTGTTCCTTATATCTGTTGCCATGAATCATGCATATAACGCTCAGTTATGTCACATTGCTCGTTGGCATGTTATAAATAGCAACACAACACTAACGACGCCAACAACAACAACAACAACGGAGACACAACAAAAGCAACATCAACAAAACGAGTGTCAGTTGCGCGAGGCAAACTTCCGTTTTGGGCGCTTTTGGCTGACTTTTACTTTTGCCACAATTGAAGATATGTTGCAGCAACCAACAACAACTGCAACAACAACAGCTGACAAATTTTGCAAATGCAGTCGCATGACATTTGCCGCAAATCGGCAACATTCAATGTCGCCAGCAACAGGCTTATGTAATTCAGTTATACAAACTCGTTTGGACCAGCCTCAGACCCGGAGGTTAAGGGGCACAGGTGGAGGCGTGCCTGGTGTCACAAGTTGGCGACAAGTGATTACACAAATAGATAAAATTATTTAAGACAACAAATGAATTCTCAAGCAAACTAAAATTTTAATTTTTAAAAATGCTGATTATCTTAGCCTTGTATTAAATTGATGTCTTCGACTGTGGGAAGTAAATACACTCAGAAGATAAATCGCACCAAATGATGGAAAAGTTTAATTTTCTATTTTTTAAATATGCAATTCTTAACAATTGAAAATATTTCTAAAAAAAAAATTATGAAATTTAGTGCAAGCCTTTCAATTTCAATTTCATAGCTGGATTTATTTGATGTACAAAAGTTTAATTTCTTACAATTATCTGCGCTCAATTGCAGCTGGCCAAAATGCAGCTGTTGTGGCCGCTGCTGTTGCTGCTGGTCAAAATCAGTCGCAAGTGTATGTAACGGATTCTTGCCTGGAGAAACCCTATCGCTGTCCGCATCCAAAGATACAGTTCTATTTGTACACGCGTCGCACACAGGAGGAGCCCGAATTTCTAAACGTGCTCGACGCAAACTCACTTTACCGCTCACACTTTAATCCGCGTCATGCCACCAAGATCATCATACATGGCTTTGGCGGTGGTCGCATGTTCAGTCCCAGTCCGGATTTGAGGGAGGCGTACTTCACTGTGGGCGAGTACAACATCATCATTGTGGACTACAGCAATGCGGTTAAGGAGCCATGCCTCAGCCAAATGGATTGGTCACCCCGCTTCGGCAGCCTCTGCATCTCGCAGCTGGTCAAGTATCTGGCGCGGCATCCACGCGGTGTCCAGCCCGATGATCTGCACTTCATTGGCTATAGTGTGGGTGCGCATATAGCCGGTCTGGTGGCCAACTATCTGAAGCCGGAGGAGGGCAAAATTGGGCGCATCACAGCACTCGATCCCACCATATTCTTCTATGCGGGCGCGAATAACTCGAGAGATCTGGACACCAGCGATGCCCATTTTGTCGATGTTGTGCACACGGGTGCCGGCATCCTCGGACAGTGGCATTCCAGCGGACATGCCGACTTCTATGTGAACGGCGGCACCAGGCAGCCAGCCTGTGTGGGATCCGCAACGTTGTTTCGTAAGATAAGTTAAGTTTATTATTAATTATTAATATAATTATAATCTTGTTTAATTGCTGTAGAAACCTTGGCCTGCGATCACACCAAGGTGACGCCGTACTTTATCGAATCCATAACGTCAACCAAGGGCTTCTATGCGGGTCCCTGCCCGAACCTGTTCACCTATCTGATAGGATGGTGCGAGCCCAAGGATTCGGACTATGTGCTCATGGGCGAGCATTGTTCAAACAAGTAAGTAATAATCCAAATATTAAATTAATTAATATTCAATTATTTAATTATTTAATTATTCTAATCAAATCCAAAAAGGGCGCGTGGCAACTATTATGTGACGACGAATGCAAAGGCGCCCTTTGCCCGGGGCTTTCCCGGCAAGGGGCGATCCAATGGGGAGTACCAGGGCGTACGGCGTTGAGAAGAGTATATATATATATATATATAGATATAATTAAGTTGTAGCACTCATGTGATGTTAGTTGTTGTTTCCTAATTGTGTATTTGTATTTATTTGCCTTGTGTTTGTTAGTTTTTATTTGCCGCCATCGTCGCTGGGAGTCCTTTGAGTAGTTGAGCTGAGCTCCCAGCTCCAATTGTCCGCGCCTTGTACAAATCTAAATCTAATCATTAAGTTGTAAGCCGACGCTGCCGGAATTCAAACCATAAAAAAACCATTGTAGCTTAAAATATATATGTGAAATAAAAAACAAGCATTTTTGTTGGCATAATTTGTTAACATTTTATTTTATTGAATTCCAAATACATTTTTTGTTTAGGTATAATTTGTTAAGCCTTTATATGTACTCGTATATTGTTGTAGTTCGTATAGTCTGCATGAATGGGTCTTATGGGTTTGATAAATCAGTTTTCCTTTTTAAATGAAATCCAATTAATTTTGTAACACAAATTATACATTTTTATATCATTCAATTATTACTGTTCCGTTTTGTTAGTTTATTTATGTTAGCAATAATGATTTAAAGAATTTCTGTTTCAATTTATTGATATCAGTATACATTAATAGATATATTTTTTTGTTATATTTTGAATACCATTAACACTAGATCATAAAATTATACAACATGGGCGGGTGTTGCCAGAAAAGGGAGCTTGCTTTCATCTGTTATTACATATACATTTAAATAGATTTATTTTCATTTTTGAAACTTTATACATTTACTAGTTGTTGAACGAAACACTCAAGAAAAACACAAAGAACGATTACAAAATATATATACACAGCACAAATAAATTGAATAATCCCTTACAAGATCGTAATTTCTTATTATTTCGATTATACGTTTTTGGTTTTTTCCGAAAGGATATTTAAAGTTCGGCTAGTCGCAGCTTTTTATTTATTTACTTTCACTTAGCTCCTGTTACATTTCTATGTATTAGTTAAGAGTTCCTTTTGTGTGTTTGTATATGTATATCCGACAACAGATGAGTTTATCAATAGAGCTTCTCAGCTAGTACAAGTATTATAATTGTAGTTACTGACAGGTTCGAGTTGTAGTAGTACCCTAGTTATAACCGGTTCATGTTTCATGCCCATTCAATGTGCTCTAAATGATATTCGTATATGTGCCAGTTAATGTTTATTTTATTATTTTTATATCTTTATGTACACTTAAATTACTCACAAAAGCATTTAATGAGGGCATTTAGCTAGGTATGTATCCATATTTACAGACTGTCTGGTCAAATGTTCAACTATTTCGTTAGTATTTCAATTTGTATATGTATGTATGTATGTGAGTTTTTGGCTAAGGTTTACTTTAGGTTTACTTTAAAACAAAAAACACTGTGGCTTTTCGTTAACATATTCGTTATTATTGTCCACACAGCCTCGAGAGCTTTTTAGGGGTCTCTCAAAATAAAATCAAAAACAAACTAAAAAATCTATATCTATAATTAAGTTCATTTAAACTCTCAAGTTTATTGAGAGCTCTTCTGTCAAGAACCTTATGGATTTGAAGAACACACCTACGCAGATGTGCACATTATATATTCCATATTAATTACTACATAGTTTGGAGCATATATATATAAATATATATATCCTTAATGCCTTGTATATACAGACTTCAAATTGAATAATTATAATATTACACATACGCCCCAATGGCCAATATATTTAGTTTGCTGCAATTTGAGTAAAAGCATCAAAATTGTTCGCCTAAATTTTGAAAAACAAACCAAACAATTATGAAAATTCCAAATGTTTAAGTAATGTAATATTTTGCATTTTTATATATATTAACAAAGCTTATTTATCTAGGTATTGTCGCTTTCACAAGCAGTTCGTTGTTGTCGCTGTTAATGGATATTGAGCAACACAAGTTGGTATTTGTTTTTTAGCATACATATATACGAGTAGTATAAGTCGTTAGCTGAATTGAAGCTTAACTGACCAACCAACATATATATATGTAATGTAATAACATTTATAATCTAATTTGTTAATTAATAATTATAGTTATGTGTAGTAGTTATATAATATTCGCTTCTCTGTACAAATTACGGTATAAGAATTGACTCTTTTAGTTAGAAAATTTTCACATTTTTTTAATACATAGTGATTTAATTGTGAATAATTTGATACATTTCTGTATAATACGCGCTAATAAGTATGTTTTTATTTTGTTATATAATACATTGAATACGTTTTAGTGCATATATATATATATGTATATAAGTTCTACAGATGTCGGACAAAGTAAGTGCGTCTATATAATCCTTAATATTCAAATTAGACTATAAGAGTGCGCTAAAATTGAAATGAATTCAAATAACTATTTAGAAGTGCATTAAGTAAAAATAAGAGTGCTTAAAATGAGAAGAATTAAAATTAATTTAATAGAAATAAAGTAAAATCAAATTGGAACTACGGATTACTATTTTTTGTGCAGTTTTATGTACAGTAAAAATCAGATTTCAATACGTATATATAAATATGGATCTAAAACGTGTGAAATATGATCAATATTTGTGCTATTTTATTGGAGAGTTTTACTGAGTCTTAACTTTAGCTAAGAAACTCTGGAAAGAAAATAAATTTTGACAGGAGAGAAGATTAGAATATATATTAAAAATAATAACAATAATTCAAATGTGCTTTGTGAAAAAAGTGCAATGACAGAAATGGTAGGAGAGAAATGTAATATATAAATAAAAATGAAAATCTGAAATATGAAATTATTTATACTCAAAATAAAAGAGAACTGCAGTTAACTGTAATATATTAAACTTTTACACTAACTTAATTTATTGTATTTAACTTTAGCTTAAGCCCAGAAGAACTCCCCAATAAGTGTTCATTTAGTTTATGAGTGTAAAACATTAAGATTACGTCGATAATAATATGAAGACCAATCCTGAGGTTATTGGCGTCTAACGATAGCACTACTTACAAGTCTAGTCAATATTATATATATATATGTATATGCTAGTACCTATATCATGCTCTGATCACGTCGTGCTGAAGATATAAGAGTACCAAACATATATTTCCAAACACAACTAACTAAACTGCATAATTATAGGTTTATGTACGATAAATAGTTATATATAATGTATAAGCTATATTTATATGTGGAATGTTTAATGCTTATCATTCGTGCCGAACATCAACAATTGCTTATTAATTACAGTTTATTTTATTAGTTTCTGTTTCTGTTTCTGTTTTAATTAAAATGTGCTTATGCTTAGACATAAATGACATTTAGAGCCGGGTGTTTATCATACACAGAAGAATATCATCAATGGTAATAAAACTTGCAGTTTTCTGTTCACTTGCATAGTTAACAACAATTTTTCGCTAAATATGTATATTTATGTAATACGCATCTATATAGTATCTATATAGGTATATTTTAGTTATTATTGATCATTAATAATAATAATAATATAATTTCATAACGGTTTGAGACGTGCTGCGTGCCTGGATTATGTCTGTTTATGATATACACAAATGTCAAATATTATCAGTATTATAATATGTATTTTTTGCTACATTTTTGTTATGCATTTCTGGAGCTTGTAAATAGAAGTTTCGCGAAAGGCTATAGATTTGTTATGTGATTTGTGTTGTTTGTTTGTTTGTTTGTTTTGTTCGTTGGTTGGTTTACCGCCAAGTTTAACGATATTTTCATAATGCATTGTGTATCTACATATGTAGTTGCTCTGTTAGGTACATAGTTTCATTGTGTTAGTGTTAGTGTTGGTGTCTTCATCTGATGTTGTGAGTGATATTGTTGCTGTTATAATAGAAATTCGTTAGACTCGGCAACAGAATATATATGTCTCTCATATTGTGTGTGTATCCTTATATCCTTATACACCATTTCAACCCCATCAGTAACAAACAATAAACGTCAAAACAATTTCGATTTTGTTTTTGTTTTCTCCCATTTTTTGTGACTACAACTAAAAGCTACGTTTATATCAGTTAATCAGCGTTTGAGTCGTTTGGTTTTACTGCTGTTGATAGGACTGCTGCTCGTAGGGATTTGTTGTTGTCGTTGTTGTTATTCCCGCCTCCGGTGGCAATTGTCCTTGCGTGTAGTCGTAGCCATAGCCGGGAGTTGCCACATTCGCGTTCCCACCATACGAGAGCTGAGCGGGTTCCTCGACAATGGGTGCACTCGGTGCCTTTGCAAATGGATTGTTTGCCACGTGACCAGTGGCGCCGTAGCTAATGGCATTCGATTGTTGCATTTGACTCTGTTCAGTGTACTCCGGTGCGCCCTGTATAACAATGCACAGGGAGAAATGATAATATATCTTTTAATATTTACATATTTTTTGGCAATATTCTATTTGTGTTATAGCTATAAGATCTTTAAGTTCTGTAAACAAATTAAGAGCAGTTTTATCCAATTCAAAAGTTACTTCTATCACATAGTTAGTTTTTTTAAGTTTTTAAATAAAATAACAATCAATACGAATCATAATTTTTCTCTTTAAAATCACATACAATTTCCCAATAATAAATTATGATAAACATAAAATCTGAACAGTTTTTTGCACAGTGTATGAAAAACAAAAGCATTCCGTGACTTACGAATGCGGTCTCCTTCATGTATGTGCCCATCAAGCCCGCCTGGCTGGGATCATCATTGGTAATGGCGCCCGGTGGCGGTGCCCACACCTTCTGCTCCTCGGGCGGCGGTTCGGCCCAGGGTTGCAGCTCGCCGGAGGCAAAAATGCCATAGAAAGTGCAACCAATCAGATGAACACAGGCGGCCAACGTGAATACCGTAGTCCAGCAACCTTTGGGCTGAAGGCAAAAGTCAACTTTTGGATTTCAAGCTTACCAAAATGTATTTCATCGTCACTTACATTCGCCTGGATGAGCCCGTCCAGCGCATAGGGCACAATGATGCCAGCAAGGGTGCCAATGCCATTGGAGAGACCCATCAATATACTCGCATAACGTGGCGCAATATCCAAATGATTCACATTGTAGCCTGAGATGGCAAATCCGCTGAAGGCCACACCGCAAGTCAGGGCAAACATGGCGCCAACCTATAAGCAGCAAATAACTTGACAATATTATACAAAACAATTTCCAAATTTTTAAATATTTTATGTCAATTGCTTGTAGCTCATTTAATAATTTATTGAGATGGTATCTATATCTTTGACAGATGAATAAGATTTATTCCTTATCGGTGGGCTAAAAAGCATACTCTAAGGTTGGCTGAAAAGGCTCGGAAAAGTTCTATGCAAAAATATATCTTGCAAAGTTTCGAAGGATATGGCGGGTTCAAATTGCTGATGTCATCTAGAAACCCAAACACTTGTCAAAGTTTTACTCGCGGTCGCAAAATACAAAATTCTTAAGGTAATAGTAAAAAGTATCTTATGGTTTATGGAGAGCTAATGTGAAATAATAATAATAATGTCATAAATTTACTTAAAATTACAGTTATATAAGTTCTAGTAGGTATCATTAATATTATGAAAAATCACATCAACTGTAACTACTATCGCAGACAACTGAACTTATATCGAAATCTACTACTTACCGGCGATTCGGAATGCGCCAAGAACAGAAAGAACAATCCCTCCATGCCGAAGCCGCCGCAGTTGAACAGTTTACGCACATTGGTTGTGGACATGATGCCATTCTTCCGTAGATGATCCGCCAGCATGCCGCCAAAGGGGACAATCGTGGTCATAATCAAATGGGGCAACGAGCCCACAAAGCCCGCCTCCTCCACCTTCAAGTCAAACTTGTGCTTGAGGAAGGACGACTGAAAGAGCACCAGCAGATAGAAGTTCCAGGAGCGACAGAAGTTTGCCACGATGATCGCATAGACGGGCATCGAGCGCGCAATCTGGGCCCACGGAGTCGTCTTGAACGATGGCATCGTCGGATTTGCCGACTCCCCCAGCGACTTCTCAATGTACTTCAACTCCGGTATGCTAATTGCGGGATGCTTACGTGGATTCTCGAAGCACAGCCAGATCCAGAACATATACCAGATAATGCCAAAGATGCCATACGCATAGAATGGCGCCTGATATCCCACGGCACCGGCCAGCAGGCCGGATAATGGTAGACCCACAACAATGCCCGCATACGAGCCGGAGAAGGCCAACGTCGCTAAACGGGAACGCTCCATGGGTGGCGCCCAGAAGCGCCAAATGCCATGGCAAGCCGGATATGTAACGCCCTGTAGAAATGGATATGGTTGGAGAAATGGATGCACAGACAAGATTGTCAAATAAAAAAAACAAACATACAAAGAAATCGCATTAAAATAAATGCTTTTGTTATGATTTTACCCTGTAGTTAAATGTGTTAAGGGTGTTTTAGAATTGTGCATATGTATGTAACAACATCAAGTAAACTTTTTTAGATATTAGACTTAAATTAATTCTTTAGCAGGGCGACAAACTGTGTCTCTTAAGCTTCATCTGTCCGCTTGCTTGGCTATCGAAGAGTCTGATTATTTTTGCTAGTATTTTGTTTCAGCTCATTGTTTAGAAGTTATTTAAATCGTTCTCAAATGAAAACTTATATTTATTTTCTGTATTTAAATAACTAAGAAATATATCGTACGCTACGGTAAATGGTGGGGAGGTACAGGGTATCTGCTTATCTTGTCTGCTTGTCAGTATTTAGTTATGTACTTTACATTCGCTTACTCCAACCAGCTTAGGGCATGTTTTCATTTCACATATTTGCTTTATCATAAAGCAAAATCCATTTACTACACGCACCCTTCTACAGTCACCACCCCGCCAACCCCTACACCTACCACTACCCCTTGCGTAATCCTTAGCTTTGATCTGCCGAAATCGAATTGGTTTTGGAATTTGGATACTTGCCTCAAAAAGTCCTTGCAGCACGCGCACACAAATCACCACATGGCCATGCATCTTCGTCATGGCAAACGGCACAAGGAGATGCATCGTGGCGGAGCTCACAATCGAGAGCCCAAAGATTTTGTTCGCCGGAAACTTGGATGCAATAAAACCGCCTGGTATTTGTGTAATCAGATAGCCCCAGAAGAAGGATGAGTCCACATGGCTTTCCACAGCCACCGTCCAGTTCATAAAGACATGCTAATCAGAGAGAGAGATAGAGAGAGAGAGAGAGAATAAAGGAGAATGAGAGTGGGGCGGAGAGGACAGCAGAACGGAGCAAAATTTGGAATCATTAAAATTTATGCCGCGGGGCTTTATTAACAAGCGAAAATTCTGTTTATTTTGTGTGTGTGAGTGTGTGGGCGTGGCATTGTGTGTGACTTTTGAGTGATGTGAACACGCACACAAACACACAAACACACTCACATCCACATTTAAATTGACAACAGCTTTGCCATCAAATGAAGCAAATTTGATTCCCCTTTCCAGTTCTCATTTCTTGTTGAAGACCCTTTAAATGGTATTTTAACTTATTTTTATATTTTATGTTTTGTAATGCGGCAAGCGACTTTTAAAATGAAACATTTTTCTTGTAAATATTTAAAGCAAATGGAATAAGACATGTTCACTAAATATGTTTTTAATCAATTGATTATTATTTGTATCTTTGCTAAAGTTGTTTTAAGTTCTTCAGGATTCGATATGCTAAAACACTTTTTGCACCTCAGTGCAACTCTTTTATAGTTTGGTGAGCTTACCCCATTGCGCTCGCCCTTGAGCTTGGCCGCTGACATGTTGCAACGCATGCCAAACGCTATCATGAATCCCACGCAGGCCATTGTGGCGATGGTGTAACGGGCCGGCATGCAAGGACACTGCGCCTTGCAGTACTTGTCGATCTTGCGGAGCGGCGGGCGTTCGATCTCCTCGAAGGAGGCTGGGGAGGCTGGGGAGTCGGGTCGGTCGTCGTCGTAGGCATGTCCACCGCCGGGGCCGCGTCCCTCCCGCTCGCCGCCCTCCATCTCCTCGTAGCCACCGTGTCCGCCATGGTAGCTCTGCGATATTTCAAATTTCTCCATATTCGGCTTGATGCTGCAAAGGAACCAGAGAAAGGACATAACTCAAGCCAATTAGATGACAGTCAGCAACAGGTAAGTTTGGCATTTGGTCAGAAGGGGCGTTAAAACACAAATATTTTCAGCTTGTTAGAGCAACACACAAAAATTCCCCCCACCTTTGTTGCGGTTTGTTTTCCCAGAGGCATTTGCTTGTTTTTTGGGGATGGTGGCTTGAAAACAGAGTCATCCAATTGAAATTGAATTCAATTTTATTAAGTGCTGATAGCCGAGCGACAGGGCTGACATTTAAAGTCGATTTGGGCAGCCAGGTAGTGATTTTAAAATGTCTTTCAATTTGATTTCTCTCCATTACTAAATCTGATTGTGGCTTAAGGTCAGCGTTTAACGGTCTCCAAGCAGCTGACACAGCAGCTGATTGATGACACAGTGTGAGTGTGTTTGTGTGTGACTTAATGTAAGGCGATATGGCTTAGGGGACTAAGGCAATCCAACATTAACCCTGGCTAAGTGACACATCAACATTGATAACCTCATCTTAAGAACTTTGCCTTTTTTTTCTGCCTCGACTTTGGCATTTCTCTTCATAAATATCCAGACAAACGCTCCGCAATACAAACTAATAAGCAGCCAGCAGCAAACAAGCCACACTCCTACTGTGGACAACAACAACCACTGCAAAAAAAAGGGCAACTTCAGAGTTTCGTCGCCGTTTGTCACATAACTCAAATGTCTGCCGCCAAAGCTACCCTCGTCTGGTCACGCAGCTTCCTTGTCTTCCTTGTAGTCTTCTCCTGCTTCTTTCTCCTTGCGCCTTGACCGACTTTAATACCGGCTCGTCTGACGCCAATTTTATGCGCTATTTATGGATACACACAAACACACATACGCATACACATATTACTTTGCTATTTGAGCATCCGAGTTTTGTCACAATGCTTGTCAATGGCATTGAAATGGCCAGCGACTGCCATAATAAGGATGCGATTTAATGGACCGTATATCTAGTTCTTTACAAAAAATTATTCCTTATAATTTCACTTGTAATTTCTAATAATACAAGATTTAGAGAAATACTGAATGCCCTATGAAGATGCGAAAGACTGTCGAAGCTCCAAATTATTTAAGATATTAATACTGTTGAAGATATAAATTTAAAATATATATATATATTTGTATATTGTGGGTTTATGAGTAAATTTTCGTAAGGTAAAGAATTTTTCTTTCCTAAAGAGATTTTACAGTCATCTTAAACCAAGTTTAGAACTTTTAGGAATACTTTTAAGTTGTTAAGCTCTAATATACCAGGCCAACATTAGGAAGCTTTAAGCAATGATTTATATTAGATTTAAGAGACAAATGCAATTATTTTAATTTAAATAAATATATAAAAAATATTTATAAATTTCCTTGAAATATTACTAGGGTATATACACTTCGTGCTCTGAACTTTACTTTTTTTTAGCGTTCGTTTTTTTTTCGGCGCCTTTAGTAAACTATTGCGCAAGTTTTTCAGCCACTTGTTTGGCGCATTTGATTGTCAGTAAAAATGTTGCAGACTTTTTGGCGCCGCATAGATTATAGCTAACTGGCGCCGCTGTCTTCGAAGACGAGTTCAAGTTGCCAGTTGGCAGTTGGCATGGCTTTAACTTGGCCACAAAAGCGCGCCCATTAGTCGGCCAATTGTGGGTAAACCAAGAAAATGGGGGAAACTGTTTAACTTGGCAAGTTGGTGGCTTGTCAGCGACACGACGACGACTCCTGCGAATGCTTCGTATTTCGCAGCTGACAATTCTAATTTCATTTTCACCAACAATGGCGAGAAGTACTATTCGAAGAAGAAGAAGAAGTTTTCACGCATTTCAATATCATGTCGCGAGGCGCGTTTCGAGTGCCACTCGAGCAGACAGCTCAGCCATCAGCAGCAGATCCAGTTGTCCTGGCAACCGCTGAATGGGCTCGTAAAAATCAATTTCATTTGCGTGCAGCCTTTTCAATTTCAAACACGCTCGTTGGTATGCAACACTCTTCTTCTTCTTCATTACACACACAGAGACATTCCTTAATGGCAACGAAATCGTTTTTACCTATTGTTCCAATTTCTAATTTGCGCTCAAGGTCCTTGAGAAATCAGTTGTACAAGTGTGTGAGTGCTCTCTGTCCCTCTCTCTCTCTCTCTCTATGTGTGTGTGACGTGCCCATAAAATTGCATACCAGAAATTCACGCACTTGTCCTGTTTTTCGCCCAATATGCCCATGACTCTTTTATTGTTGTGTGAAGGATCTGTTGCTGAGCTTACGCTTCAAGCAGCACGTGCCGCATGCTGGCAACGTGCACGGAATTCCTGAACCAACGGTGCGACGCATCCTGTGTACGTCTCGGCACGCCACAACTGTCGGACAGCCAGACAGGCTGACCGACTGCAACTGGGCGACTTTAATGACTTGTTAAGCATGCCAATAATTTTTATAAACTTCACGACGCGCCACAACGCGAGACGGCGACACGTGCCCCAACTTTCGCGACGCCTCCAAAGCTCTATATATATATATATATATATATATTTATAGCTAAGTACTTCAGCATATTTCCTCATGCCCCCTTAGTCTTTGCATGGTCAAGTTCAAACAACCACTGTGCACAGTGGACTGAGTTTCAGCCGATCAGCGTTGCGTTAAATTAAATTTTGATTTTTTTTAGAATATCTTTTGATTGCATTCATATTTCAGTCTCGGCATATTGCACACTCAGCATTTGAACACTGTGCTACAAAATTATAGATTACAGAATATCATTAATAAGTGCAGAAGAAAAAAACTTATTTATCTTAAATTCTGTTAAGTAATCTAATGAAAGACATAAAACTGAAAGCATGGATTTATTTATATTTATTGTATCCACTATTTAGATACCAGTATATTTTATAATGTATCTTTTTCCCATATAATTTAAGGATTTATTCAAGCTTGTATAGAAAATTGTGTTGCACAGTGTGATTATCATACACGGATTCGTTCTACTCACCCGCCGAAAACGCCCGTCGCCTTTTCCTTAAACGCCGTCAAGCCCTTCATGTTGATGCTGCTGCTGCTGCTGCTGGTTGTTGTTGGACTTTATTGTTTTTGTTCACTTGTTGTTGTTGTTGTTGTTATCGCTTGTGCGCATAAATATTTTGTAGCCAACTTCACGGCGGCTTACCGCTGTATGCTTTTTTTTCTGTTGGGCGTGTCGAATCCACAGGCGGCTAATTTGCAGCAGCCAACAACAAATTTGATAACTCAATTTTGGTTGGTTCGTTCTGGTTGTGGTTCTGATTCTGGTGCTGGTTCAGTGGGGAGAAGTTTCAGTTGGACGCCATTTAATATTTGTTGTAGTTATTCGTTGTTGTTGCCAAAAAGGTGTTGCATTTTCACAGTGCCTGCCAAAAAGAGATGCAACATTATTAATGTATTTCTGTTTGGCGAACGAGTGTCTGTGTTTGGCTGCTGATAAGAAAATCCTACAAAATATCATCATTTGCCACATTTGTCGTCAGTTTTTGTTGTTGCAAATGTTGCCAGGACATTTGTTAAGCGGCTTACGTTCATAAATTTGCCTGGCAGTTAATAGCCTGAGACGAACGGCGAACTGAGATTGGTTTGGCGCCGGGGTTGGAATGAGCCACAATTGTGTATATTATTTGTTAGGTTGAGTACTTTGGATTGAGAGATATATATATTTATGTTGGGTTGAGAAATATATATATACAGTGGGTCACAGTTCAAAGCAAGCAGTGTGAAAGAAAAAACGTAACTGCCTGCCATAAGCTAATCATTCATTATTTTTCAAAAATTCCAAAGACCGATGACCGATTAATATATGACCCCAATAAATTGGGGTTTCCATACCTGCTAGGTAGGATTATGTAAAAAAGTTGCCTATTTTCTTTCACACTGCTTGCTTTGAACTGTGACCCACTGTATATATATATATCGCCTGAATCGGGATTGTGAAGATTGAAAAGAGCTCTTCTCGAAGCACCTTCATGAAACTTTATAAATAATTTCAATGTTGAAAGTATTCTGAGATATTATTAACTTTCTTTTTTTTTAGCTAGGCATAAAAATTACATTGTGATTTTTTAAACTAAAAAACTAATTATTATAAAAGATATTATTTTACTTTGAATACTAGTTTTATACTTTCAGAATTTTCTTTATTGCTTTGAGTTCAAGTTTTGCAGTTTAGATATATATTTTCGAATGAATGAATTTAAGTTAAGAAATGGAAGAGTTTTTATTTTATTTATTTATTTACTTACTTTTTATCATTATTTCTAATTTTCTTTAAAGGTCAAGAAAAAACACAACATATATTTGAGTTTGGCTATTCTTCAACAACATAATTTGAAAAGTTCCTGTACTATATTCAGTTATTGCAAAGTTTCTCTTGCCAACTAAATATAGAAAAAATCAATAGCTATTTACAGACAATAGAGAGAATTCTTCATTTGACCTTTGATTGTGTTTTTTTTTCGCACTTACGTTGCCCACAAGTATTGCGTAATCCATTCTGGCGCTGTTCTCGATTATGTAATCGCTTAACGTAATCCAACGTAACGTTAAAAAACAGCTAA
Organism: Drosophila nr. medialis 2 BK-2023a; assembly: GCA_035044325.1. Taxonomy (NCBI): domain Eukaryota; kingdom Metazoa; phylum Arthropoda; class Insecta; order Diptera; family Drosophilidae; genus Drosophila; species Drosophila nr. medialis 2 BK-2023a. The sequence goes on from JAWNMH010000394.1 coordinate 3,274,199, forward strand.
CGTGATTGTTTCGCTCGTTTTATGGTTGTATTTTTATTTTATAAATTATTATTTATATGTTAATTAAATATTATGCAACAAAATTGTAATATTTTAAAATAATTTATTTTCTTTTTTTTTTTTTGGTTATAATATCACAAATAAGGTACACAGATTATAGATATATGCAGATAGAAGATTGACACATTACACGTAACGCTGGAAAAAGAACAAGCGATGCCAATTTGTGTACACATGTATTTTAAAGGTTATGTAAGTTAAGAAATGGGGGTTTCTTAAGGTTATGTAGAAATATTTGAATAGAGTTATAGAAGTGCTCACGATTTCTAAGCAACACACGCCCGACAAAAAAAAATTTAAGAAATAATTATTGAGACTAATTGTAAAACTAAAAGTTCGGCTTTTTATGGAGCCGACGCGACAACATTCAGACAGAGTTGACGACGACGACGACGACCCCGGCGGGAGTCTCGAACGGACCAACGACGCCGACGACAACGACGACGAGGACGATGTGGGAATGATCCGCGTTCAACTCTGTCTGAAGACTGTGCGGCAGTCAAGTCAGCCGTGGACCACGGCGAGGATCAGACAATGCCAGAAAGTCAGTTGGCGTTGCCAGAATGCGATAGAAAATGCCAGTGGTAAATAAGCAGCTATCTCAGCCTGCAGCTGGAAGCTATATACACTTGTGTCTATATATATGTTGTGGGGTGGGGGTGGGAATGTGGGGATGTAGGGCTGTGCTACTCTTGGTATATACACTGGAAATTTTCGACAACTGGAATTGGAAGAATGAATCGCGTGGTTTTCAACGCAATGGTATTTTATGCACAGGATTTTCACAGTCTCAAGACGATTTTTAAGTGATTTTCGAGAGCAATTTCTGTAGTATAATTTATCTAAATTATAAATCGATATATATAGTAGATATATATATATATATGTATATATAGTTATAGTCACTGTATACTGGTCACACTCACTGGCACTAACGCTGCGGCGCTTGCTTTGGCCTCAGCAGGACAACGCACGAAGTGAAACTAACGCCTTTGCAGCATTTGCCCTTCTTGTCTGGCCAGCCAGCAAGATGCCCTGGTCCAGATTATGCTCACCAACAGCAACAACAGCAACAGCAGCAACAACATTAACAAATGCGTCCACACACAGACGTGTGCAAGCGGGATGGCATTAGTGTGGTGAAAAGCTTGTGAGGTGAGTTGTGCGCAGGCTCAGCCTTGAACGATGTGCAGGAATTCCGTTGGTCGAGGGTTGTTTTGGAAACAGTAGCAAATTCTGTGACACTGCGAGAGTGGGGGTAAGCCACCTGGCTGGCATGCACCAATCAGCAATCACCTCCTCCGCATACCTATATATCTACCATATACTACTGTTGCCAGGCATGCGAACAATGTGAATCTCAGTGGTGCATGAAATGCTATTAACATGTTGCCCAGGCCACAAGCTCCGTTGTTTTGCCAGTTTGGCATATAGACGCGATATACCAGCGTGTCTATGTGGCCATTATACATATGTATGTATTACGCAAAAGTGTCAGCCATTTTGAATATTTTGCTTTTGTTTGCTTTCAATCGCTTTTCTATCTCGCCCACGTTGGGTTCAGTTTTTTTTTTAATGCTCACGATTTATGTTGCACAATTTATTGCCCATTGGCCAGAAATCACTCATTGTTCATTATTGATTGACCAGCTGAATGGTAAGCTCAGTTTTCTGTTTAAATCAACGAGATGAATGCAATTTAATATATTGTTATTCTACGTGGACATTTACTTCATTTTCGCATAACTAATGACAGACTTTGCCAAATTACTGCAAATTACATTGGATCTTTGTGACAAGTCTACCAAATAAACTTCAGCGTAACAGGGTAATTTGTCATAGCAAATTATCCGATTTTTTTCGTTTTATGAGATTTGTCCTAATTTTTGCAAACGTTTTTGTTATATTAATATAAAAATTATCGTAAAATAAATCCCTTAGTTTGGAATTTGCATCTAGTCGGTAAATATTAATCTGCACTCAAATCGTCTTTACTAAATTAAGAGAAATCAAAGAATTACACTGGTAAAATTCATAAGACTATTGAAATTATAAGTCTGCTTAAAAAAGTAAGCTCTTTTTTCAAATAATATTTATTTGTGCAACATGAATTTTTTAAAATTAAATTTATAAAAGACAATGATTATTAAAGCTGCTCAATTAAGAGCTCACAGAAGAAAACTATAAATTTAAACCCAAACTATCTTGGTATATAGTAATTCTTGATATTTTCACTTTTCACTTTGAAATTTAAAAATAGTGCACATATTTCTGTGTTTAAGTGTTTCTGTATTCAATTTCTTCCATAGTATCTCAGAATTCCACTAAAAGTAGCCAATAATCTAAGCAAACCTTGAGCAACTGCCTCATTTCCCAAGCCCAAGCAAACAATTCATAATCCATAAAAACTCATGGCTCTAAGAGTTCTCATCTCACTTCCAAGTAACAAAGCAGCACTCTCCCCATCCTACTCCCCTTGGCTATGTTGCTAATACGACGCATTGGCAAAACCCTTATAAGCATAGAGCAAACAGTCAAACAGTTGCAACTCAGCCAAAAGCTATAATAAAGTTGCGGATGTAAACAGCAAAGCGGAATAAACAACAACAGCAACAACAAGCTACAACAACTGGGGAAATGAAATGAAAATCAACAAAACGGCAGTCAGAGACGCAAAAGGATTTTCACATTTTTTCCATAACGTGTGCAAAAAGGATACATGACCAGGAAGCAGTGGAAGCCAGCCGTCCAGACAGTCGGCCAGACAACCGACAACTTCAGAGACAACGTGGCGTCAACAACAACAATAACAACAACAACAATAGCAATGGCGACAACAACAAGTGAAACAACTTTATCATCAGCTATCATATTAAATTTCCAAATTTTTGGGCATCCTGTGTGTTCCGCTTTACTACTATTAAAACAGGGCGATTAAGGATGCGCATCCTGCGCCTAAAAGCCAACAAGCAGCCAACAAAAATCACATTGATTGACATAAATGAAGAATAATCGAATTGCGCTCATAAAACTCTAAACTAAGTGGCAGACCCAGCTGCGGCTCAAGTGTCACTCCAGCAGGCCAGCACAGTGGGCATCAGGGCTAATAAAAATCGGGTTACACAATAATAATAATATTCATAATATAAATAAAATAAAAATAAATAAATCAAATTACAAATTACAAATTAAAAAATATTTGAACCTAAACAAAGATAAATTAATTTAATAGAATAGTTCAACAGAATATAATAAGTAAAATTAAATTAAATATAAATAAATTAAATATATTTATATATATATTTATTTATAAAAAGAGGAAATTCGAAATTAAATCAGAAACTTTTTAATCTGCCGCCGAATGCCCAATAACTAAATAAATAAATGACGGAGCTGAGTATACACAGTATACACAGCAAGACGGCATGCTATAGAGATTAAGTTGCAACTTAAGTGGCAACCACTGTACCACTAATAAGTAGGCGTGGTCGCTACCCCTGAGCTCATAAATTGTGCGAAAAAAGTGTCAAACTTGAGTTGACAGGCTCGACAGGCGTAGGATTGGGTTTGGTGGCAGGAACAGGGATACGGGAACGGGAACGGCAACGGCAACAGTAACGGGAACAGGAATGAAGCGCATGTCAGCGGTAATTAGTGCAGCGTTGGCGCCCAAAAGTCGTCTTCAATTTCATTGTTGTTGTAGCCGTTGCTGTTGCTGTTGTAACTTTTGCTGGTTGTGCACTAATTACAAAATAACTTTTTCCGCCTTTTAGCGTTGTCATCTTTGTTGGGATTCCCCGTCGCGCATCCTGAAATGATGTATGGCTTTCCTCTGCTTGATTCACTAGGAGGGTGGCCTCTGCTTATGGATTACTGATTACAGCAAAAAAGGCTTTCGTTTTTAATTACTAAACCGAAAGCGGCTTTAAAGTTTTTCGAGTGCCAAAAAAAGAAAATCAAAAAAAAAAAAAAAAAAAATATGCTGCAAATAAGTTTTAGGCTGGTCAGCAGGATTTGAGATGGACATGGAGACGACTGCTTGTTGATTTAGCAGACTCATCCTGTCAATCCACACGTCCACCCACTCAATCACAAAACTAAACGCTGCTCTGCTCTGGGCTCGATAAGCGCGTGCCACCGAAACCTGTCTGGTTTTGGGGTGTGTGGTTTTCTATATGCTTGTGTGTGTGTGTATATATATATGAGTGTGTATAAATGGGTGGGTATCTTTCTCTCTGTGTGGCACAAAACGATTTCGATTTCGCTTTCGTCAGCCAAGAGATTTAATATTTATTTTTGTTTGTGTGCAAATAGCTGGAAGCGCCACAGATATGAGACCGTGGCACGTATATGTGGAGGGAGGGGACTGTGTGGGGGTTCTAGAGTGGGATTCAAGTTGTTTTCGCCTGTTATTAGTTTTGAGACTCTCGGATAAATGTGTGTGTGTCTTAAGCCATCAATTCAACTGGATGTAATCGATACCAGCGCAGGCTGTAAGATTTCTGCTCAGATTTGATATGCGAAATTTATTTATTGAGATGATTTCTGTTTTGTATTTCACAAAACAAACAATTATGAGTTATATATTATTATAAAAATATTAAAAACTATTTACGATTGCTTTTTGGCTCTCCTTAAAAAAATATCTATACAAAGAATAAAAAGGAGCTTAGTTTTGTATACGCCTGCATGGATTTCACTCCACGCACTTTCAGAACATTTGATGCTTGTTTAATTAGCATATGCCCATTTGCTGGATAGTGGCAACCCCATCGTCGCTGGCACTCGCATCCATTAAGGACATTCATTCATTCACAAACACATTCATATTTTGCCAAACGTGAACACAATGAATAACGACACAAAAGCCAAAGTGCCAACAACAAAAGCCAACGTTGCCCAGGCATAGCTGCCTGTGGCAGAGCTGCAACTTTATTTTAAGCTAGAATGCACACACGTTTTATGCTGCCCCAACCCCCCCCCCCCCCCTCATCCTCTACCCCTAATACTCCATCCCCGTACAACGGGGCGACACACCGGAAGCGATGCTTTTGCGCCCCGGCGTGTGTCGGCTCTTTATGAGTTTTCTTCTCTCAGTTTTTTACGTTGCTGTTTTTTTACTTTTACCCTCAAAATGCATAAATACTCTGTGTATATCTCAGTTGTGTAGAATGTCTTGATTAATGTTTGCGTGCGTTGCCTTTTACCCCTACCCCCGCCACATCTACCTATATCCCTACGCCCGCTTCTGTTTCGCTTTCTTGGCTTGGGCAATAAAAATGCTGTCACACATCATTTGGCCGCCTAGCAGCGAGTAAGTTTAATTTAAAAGTTACTTTATTTGGCCGATTTGAAAAATTTTGAATTGCTTCACTGAGTCCGTCGGACACCTGATCGCCCAGTCCAATGTGGCTGCCACTGCTTGTGGTGTGTTGCCATTGGCGTCGCCTGTTCGGCCTCATAATGAATCTAATCACTTACGCTCGAGTGCATCAATTATACTGCCATCAAGCATCACCAGCCTGAATGAGGCGATGACAGACAGGCGGCGGACGAAGCAGACAGACAAGCAGACAAAATGACTGGCGGCTCAGTGATGTCCTGACTCCCTGACTCCCTGACTCCCTCTGACTCTCTCTCAAAAAGAGCGTGGCGAATGTGAAGGACGACGACGACAGAAGCGACGAGTCCATTGTTAACTGCGAAAATTTGTTTGCAGCGTCATCAACAACAACAACAACGACAAGCTCGTCAACATCAAGTTGATAACTTTATGATATATGTACATTTATTTATACCCCTAAACTGCCCATAGCAAATTGTAAATCTGTGCAATATGGGGTTGCAAACCCACCTCAACTGGGCCAGCAAATGAAGTGAACATGAATTGGATATATATATATACAAGTGAGAAATGTGATTACATAAGACTAGAAAAGTTATTGAAATATTTAATTTGAATTTCAAAAGAGTGACTCAATTATAAAGATAATTTTTTTTTCAACTTGGGAATGTCTAGGTTGGAAGTATAAATGGTATCTGCTTACGCATAGATAACTATTGATTGTTTAGGTCAACTTGTAAACAGAATAACTAATCCAAAGCAAACAATATCGTCTAAAAATCTTGTATATAAACCATATTCATGTTCTTACGTGACTTAACTATCTTCTCGATAAGAGTCTTCTTTTGCTCGATCTTCTTCATCATTGCAAGATTGAGCAGTGAATGTAAATCAATTTCAATCTTCACCTTGTCAAAATCCAACTAGTTCATCTTAGAAATTGTAAGTTCTTAAAGCATTCACAATTATTTTATATATCTTTCATCTAGGAGCCGCAGCAGCTATGGTCAGCTGCTGTTTGCAGAAACCACAAAAGTTGTGGTTTTTTGTTCAGCTTTTGTGTTCAGCTTGTGCTCATTAAGGGGAATATTAAATTTCTCAGCTTTGAAGCGTGGCGAGGACATTGACTTTAATTGCTGAGCATGTGAAGACTTAAAGTCGCCTTTTATGCGGTTTGCCGTCAAAGCGAAACTCAATTAAGCGACAGCCTCAACCCCCCTGCCCCGCCCCTCTTGCAACTGATTTTAAACTGCTGATACGGCAACAAGGACATCAATGAGATGGCTTCCGTCAGGGTTGCCAGCAACGACAACGACTATTGAAAGGCATTTTTAATTGAAATTATCTGATGCTGATGCTGATGCTGATGCTACCTTTGCAGCAAATAGAAATTTGCGTTTTTCTGCTTTGTTGCCTTGTGCAGCTGAGCTCGACTGTCATTGGATGGCGGGATGACTCAGTTAGCGACAACTTGTTTACAACTTTGGACGCTAATAGCGGCTTTAAGTCATCGCAAGGATATGCCATAAATCCATGTTAATAACGCCAGGCGATCGTCTCTCGCCCTTGTCGTCACAAAATGTGCTTAGGCAAGCGAATTTCATTCCGAGGGAGACAGCGACTAAAGATTCCAAATTCAAAGACATTTAAGTAGATTAAGCGACTTTCATGTTGTCCTCGGTGGCAGGCAGGCAGTGGCAGCCATCAACCCAAATGAACGTCGACAGTAAAACAATTCGCCAGGCACGCCCGGTGCAAAGGACTTGAGCACGATGCGAAAACGACGATGGGACGACGACAGGACATAAAGCCTGCAATATGCCTTTGCCACTCTAAAATGCGACTCTCCAATATGCAAATAGCTCTCGAGCTTGAGCCGGAAAGTGGGCGTGGGCGTGGCTCAATGGGCGTTGCAGCAGCAAACAATGAAAGTAAATGCCAAAACATTTTATTGATTATCATGCAAGAGCGAAAGCTGAGATGACAACAACACGCACAGTGGGCTGAAAATTCTATTTATGGACTGAAAAAATATATATATTTGACTTATAGAGATTCAAAAATAGACTGACAATTGGCAAAGGCTTCATAAATTTGAAAATTTGTAAATAATGTATATATAATTTAATTTAATTTCTCGACAGAACTTTGGTTAGCAATTTGATAGCAAACATCAAATGTAGTCGATATTTTCTGCATCTTAAGTAGTAAAAATATATGCAATAGAATAAAGAATATGCAGGATTGGCTCAAATGCGAAACGCCAAGCTTTTGAACCACTGTGCGTGAGTGCTGTTGTCGCTACTTGAGTTGCCATTATGCGGCGCCGGCAAGTATGCTACACTTTTTGTGTGTTGTCTCACAGCAAATGGGGAACTGAAGTCTCAATCGGAGTTGGAGTTTAGAGAGCATAGCTTAGGTTTGGGTAAGAGCATTGAGCATTTTAATAACCGCAGCGAAGCGCACAACTCGAACTGAAACGAGTGCCATAAATTATGCCACCCACCGTCCAAAAAAGCGACTGACAATCGTCCTGCGTCCTGTGTCCCACCTCCTCTTTTGGCCGCCCCGTCGAGCGATTTGTAATACACAACTCGCCGAGCCTCAAACCCAGTCTCAGTGCTGACTGCGCTTTTTGGTGGGAGGCCAACACAGTGGGCGGCATTTGCCGTGGCCCCCCGTTTGATGCGTTTGATATATGGATGAAATTTAAACTTTGCAATGGCAAGGACAAATTGATGCTGCTGCTGGAGCCAGGCAAGGACAATGCCCATCAATTTATATTGTGAAGCACTTGGCTGGTCAATGCGGCGTCATAATGCAATTGTATAATTTTCTTAAAAGCTACTACAAAGTGTCCTTTGGCTCAGGTCTCGAGTGCACTCAGGCAAAGAGCAGCAGCAGCAGCAAAGACCAGCAAAAAAGGCATTACAGAAATTAAAAATGGACAATGAACCCCAAAATGGGTTCATATCCATTTGGTCAACCAAAAGTCGTGTGTAAAAACAATCAGCCAAATGGCGTGAACTGGACGCAATTTGAGGGCATTTTAGTTAATTGAAAAGAGCGCCATGCAAATACAAGTAAAAGAAATGAAATCCACACACAACTAAAGCAAATCGCAAATATAAATATATAAATAGAAATAAACGGCGGCAAATCCTTGCCACAGTGCAGCAGTCACGTCTCGCCGTGCGGCTTAGTCCTTAAGCCATAGAACGAAGGCAAACGACCACCTGTGGCTGCCTCTGGATGCGCGACAGGATCTTTCCTCACGTCTCAGGTGCAAATGAAGATTTATAAAATTTGCAAATTGATACAACGTGCAAGTGTTTTTTAATTTGCTGCGAAGAAGAAGAAGTAGCAGAAGCCTCACTTAATCAAATTTGTATGCGTCCTCTGGGGGCACACACCCCCCACACACCTTACACACTCACACTCAGGCATACACACACAAATGCCTGTGGTCGTCTCGATTTCACCCCTGAGACCAGAGTTTGGGCATTACTCAGTAATTGAGGGTTAAACTAGCGTGTGCCCATCAACAGGTAATTGCCGTTCAGATTGCAATTTTTATGACGACTTGCGGCTTGTTAGCGCCGCATAATTCATGAGCACTCACTACCTGCCACTTCGCTAACACTCTCTACTCCTCTCTCTCTCTCTATCTTTCTTTAATTTTGCGGCAGTAGCAGAAAGTTTCAGAAGTACTTGTCACAAAGTTGTGTCATTTTTATTTATTATAAAGGATAAATAAATAAATTAGTAAAAGAAAAATGATTATTAAAATTCTATATAAAATAAGCTTTAAGACAGAAGAACAAAAATATAAAGAAAAAAATCCTAAAATTTCTGATAATATTTCTCAAGTATATAATATTATTACTTCTGATTATCAAATAGCAATCGATATTTTTGATAGCCTACAACTTCAACTTACATTTAAGTAGTTGTCTCAAACACAGGGCAGAAATATCCCCACCCCCCACATATCGTGTTCATAAATTTTTTAAAAACCACCCATAATCCACTCAGCCACCCTGCACATAAGCGTAGACAAACTAGGAAATTCGACAAAAATATTTTTGTTTTTTTTTTATCGAATTTCGAAGTTGTGAGACACATTAAAAGGATTTTCATGGCACGTGCTGCCACTTCGAAGGGATATGCAAGGAATACGAGGTAAGGAAAAAGTCGCACTTGCGAGTTTTGTATTTTGTATTATTATTCGCTGAAGTGTCAATTGAAACAAGAGAAAAAGAAATTAGCATTTATTTTCAAAGTGCGTGTTTATTTAGCTATTTATTCAATTTCACTTTTTCCTTTTTCTTCTTCCAATCAGTCATGCCTAAATAGCAAATAGATGCGATTACATTTAATTGAATTTTCTTTGCTGCCTTTGGACTACAAAAATTTGGTATTAAATTACCAAAAAGAAAAATAATCGAAAATGCGCAACGCGAGAAAAACGTGACACTAAAAAATGTTGGCGTATTCAAATTTCTTGAATGCTAAGCCGCCAAAATTGGCCAGGCAATTGTGGGTGGATTGAGTTTTTATATATTTAAGTAGCTGTAAAGTATATGTATGTGCAATAGTGATAAAAATAAATCCATTTTGGGTATGTGATATAAAGTTTGGCAAGTGAGAAGAGTTGATGATTAGATATTGCCCATAAATACTCAAAAATGGGAAAGTTTTTCACGTTTCGATTTATACAGTAAATATTTGTTATCTTGCCTAGTCTTGCTTAGATTATGATAAATAATAATAAATATGTTATCTGTTTATAAGACCTTCACAAGCCAGCCTTTCGATTCTACATGAAATTTAAGGTCTGCTTTAGTACGCAGAAATTCCACAACTTGTTTTTTCATAAATCAAATTACGTTTGCTGAAAACATTTCAATTAGAGGCAGATTCAATTAATTACGCGGTAAATGATGACTGCATTTTGGGTATAACCATTATGACCATGTTCAACCAGCTTAAAAGCGAGAAGCAGCAAAAAAAACACGTTTCCAATTTAGTGCCCAAATAGGAACAACAACAACTAGAAGCAAACGGCAGCCAAGGACGCCAAAGAAATTCAATTAACCTCGAGTGGTGTCTGCAGCATTGTGTGTGTGTGTGTGTGTGGCATAAAACAAAATGCTGTGGCTGCAACGTGGTGGCATTTTCACATTCACACCTCATCAACATCAACATCAAGAGTACAATTTCAGTTAGGAAGGGAGAGGGGTTGTGACTTATATACCACACCCTAAAGCTGCTCCGATTGTTAATAAAGACCACGTTTTGTTTGCTTTAACGCCGCAGCACTTTAACCCCCCTCACCCCCATCGGCGTGACGCCCCTGGCTCAGGTCTCTCAGGTTCAATAAAAAGTGCCCAGAACTTGGTCTGATTAAGAGAGCTGGGCAAACAAATCAGATCGCTGTGAGCCATGTTTGCTTAGCCAATGTCTAAACAGCTTGCTCGACTGTATTTTAAACTGTTTACCATATATATATACATATATATATATATTTAGGTATATATGTTTACTGTTTGTATATCTGCCTACTCGTGTATCCGCTCATCTGAGCCATGTAATTAACATTTCAATTTTCATGCTTTTATTTACGCATTTCAATCCAAACTGGCGACTTCATCAGGCAAATGTATCTCTTCTGACCTCAGCTCCAGTCCTTCCTACTCCTCTTGCCACTGCCACCGCTGCGGCAATAAAGAAATTGTTTTCCAGAACGATTTCTGCTCCTGTTTCTGTTTCAGTTTTTGTTGACATATGCAAATTTTTGTTGCCTGCACGCGTACAGCTAAAGTTTTTTGATTGCTTTTAAGCGCTCCACTTTATCTAGCTGCTTACGGGTATTTGGAGGGGGATGTGGGTGGAGGGGTGTGTGTGTGCCAAGGGGATGTAGGCAAGTTTATTTGCCAACTTGTAGGTAGTTCAATAAGCTCTGATTGTTTACTGTTTGCTGGTTTTATTACTTGCTCGCCAGCTTAAGTAGCACCTGATAAAATATAGATTTTTTAAGCTGCTTTTTAAGACCTAAACCATATAAACAACATTTTATGAACACATTTGCCAAATTAATTTCTATCTTTTTATTTATTTAGTCCTTTTAAACAGTTAATAGTCCGATTAGTGTTTTTGGTATAACAAAAAAAATGGTTTTACAAAGTTCGCATTTTTAAAAGGAAATTTTGTTTTTTTTTTGCTACCTTTCTATTGCAATTATTTTAATGCATTTCATCAGAACCATTACCAGTAAAAAAAATAGTATTATTAATATTATCAATTTGAAAAAAAGTAACTCAACATATACACTCTATATAGTTCCTACAAGCATCAATGATTATGAGACCCCACAAAAATAATTAGCTAAAATCCAAATTCATCAAAGATCTTTTTCACTTGACAAGTAATAATTTGCAGTAAAAACAATTCAACTATTTTAATAGACAACACTGGCAATAGTTTTAATTTAAGTAGTTTTTATTCCATTTTAATACATTTAATAATTATACATTTATTCTATTAAAATCACGTTAGTTGATTAATTGGATATATGGTTAATCAGCTTATCATAGTTATTAGATCGATATGGATTGATATGATGTTGCTATGATATTCATTAGGTTCAAATTTTGTTTAATAGACAATTAGCAAGCACAGCAGAAGTTATATATATATATATATATATTTATAGATATATATAGACTCCTTGATATGATGTCGCCAATCCCATGCCAAGCTTTAGATAATTCTCCGATATTTGCGATAGCTGGCGAAATCAATGCTCCAAGCGAGTGGCAGCTGCCTGCTCGCCAACACTCTGCGCCAGCAGTTCCGTCGGCAAAGCTGCTGCCAGAACGTCGTCAGTCCGTTCCAGCGTGCCATCGTCGTCTACTCCCCCGTTGGTGTTTGTGGTTTGTGTGAGGCGCCAGTCGCGCTCTCAGCGCTTTTATAGCTGCCGCCAACTGGCAGAGCTTTAAACTTCACCTCACCCTCACCCACACACAGCGCAACTTTCGTGTTGAGTTACACAGTGGCGGCGTGGTGAGTTGCGAGAGGCAACAATTGTAGCTGCCTAATTGGGTATACGACTAGTACATAGGTATATGTATATGTACTAAATGTATATTTATGTGAATATATGTCTATATGTGTGAGTTTTGTGAGTGTGTGTGTGACCTTACAAGCATACTTCGTCATAGGAGGAGCTACGTATTCAATTTGGCAATGGCTGCCCCAAAAATATGCTGTGCTTTTGCTTTGCTCAGCATTAAATACCAAAACTGAATTTTAAATGCCAAACTGAAATATTTCTCTACGTTTCTAATCCTTTGCTGAGAGCTGCGAGTAAGTGATTAAAGCCATTAACGAAATTATCAGGGATTATAAAGATTTGTACACAATTTGATGCGCTGCCACGTCAGCCCTCCCCCCCCCCCTCACCCACTCTTCCACACACCCCCCGCAGCGGCTGCTCAGATGGAGAGACAATGCAATTTACCGTAATCCAGGGGCTTCAATTAATGGAGTGTCGACGTCGTTGTCGCTGCCGAAAGGGGTTGCTTGGGCAACCTGCCACACAACGTGGCTGCGCACAATGAAACACTGAAACATCGCGTCCCCGCACCCACCAGCACCCCTCCCCAACCAGTTTTCAAGGCCTTGCTTAAAAATCCTTTTAGTTGACACAGTGGTTCCAAAGTTTATTCCTATATGCGTATTAAACTACTTTTTGATGTTCTCTTTTTAAACGAAACATAAAATTTGAAACCGAAAAATCGCATTTGAAAGTTTTTTTAACTGGTCATAACGGAATAGATATTTAAAGACAATATGTTTTAGATCATTTTTAAATCGCTAAAATAATAAACTAGATTTTTGAAAATACTTTTATGTCAGTTCTCTTTTATTGGCAACAAATATATTACAAAGAAATGCATTTGGCTCGATTTAGCATGAAGTGAAGTGAGGTGTGGAGTGGGAGAGAAGCAGCGGGGCATCGGGGATAGCTAGCACTAGGGTTGTCGCTGCTCATGATGAGCACTTAAGCAGTGCACATTTTGGCAAATTTCTAAAGCTGACATCATTTAACTTCAGTTGTACGACAAAAATGCTGTTGCATAGTTTGGTGGCATGCGTCACGTTCAACAACTAAAAGTGACAGCGAACAATGTGTCTATCAACATTTATTGTGAGAAATGAGAGAATATCACTTACCAAACTGTCAACTAATGCTTACCAAAGGTCAAAGACTGCGGCTAAAATTAATAAAAATTACACAATAAGTGCAAAAAATAATTTATCACCGAGCTTAACTAACTTATTGCATGTCAGCTAAAATTGTAGTCGATAAACTTGTTAGTTGAGAAGAAAAATAATTAAATTCTTGGGAAATTTAAAAATTGTCAACTGAGGAGTTCTTAAGACATATTCAGAGACATATTCTATATACATATATATATTCTTTTTATACGAGAATATATTAAATCTAGAAGCTTTTGGCTCAGCTAGCTCTTCTTAAAAGAGACATACACAAATATTCACATACGACAAGCAAGAACTACTTGTCAAGACTAGAAAGTGTTCCTAGTCCAATGAAAACATCTTTACAGAAAATACAAACAGCAAAAAAGTACCACTCCCTAATTGCGAATATATTAGAAACAATCAATATTTAAATGAAATAAATGAATTTTAAACAAATTTAAACAAAAATATTAAGAATACAAGATGGAGGAAACGGTTGAGAATCTTCTTCACAATGTGGTTGAAGTGGAATATACCGAAGACAACATCAAAGAGGAACCTCTTTTTAAAACTGAACTTAACGTCTCCAATGAGCAGATGTTTTCATCTGCGCACTCAGAAGGCAAAGACGCCGAAGCAATCGGGGAGGATGCTGAACAAGCCAAGGATGACGAGAATGTTGTTGAAGAGGGCGAAGAGCTGAGGGCTAAGGCACTCGAGGAATTGGAGCAGAAGAAAAAGTTGCAGCGACGCGAGGAGAGGCGCCGCAAGGATGCGACAATGAAAAAATATGAGTCGCAGCCACAGCCAGAACCGGAGCCAGAGCCGGAACCAGAACCAGAACCAGAACTTGAAACCCAACTTGAGAGTGATTCGATTACGAGCACCCAACAATCGTCCATTGAATTAGTGAAGACCACGAAAATTGAACAATCCATATCTTTATCCGGCGAAGAGCAGGATGAGCAGGATGAGCTTATGTCAGCGGAGGCTGTGTCTTCAGAGGACGAATTTTACGGACGGTCCTATCCGTCGTCATTTAAGGGTGATTTCTTGCAAAATTTCTACTTTCCCAGTCTCTCAGATATCTCATCCGTCACGAGTGAAATATCGATTAAATCCATTCGCCCATCGGTGGAGCCAGAAATGGTGGAAATTGATGCGATCGTCAAAGATGAGGGTAACTTTGTGGATGCCGGACACCGGGACAGAGGCTCATCGGTGAGCCGTATCGAGGTGCAAGAGGTGCCAATGGCAGAAGAAGAGTCGGAAGATGAATCATCCAGCTCTTCAACAATATCATTTGATTGGCCCTTCGATATGGAAGATAAAGTGGAGCCACTGCCCCAGACAACTGTAGATGATGAAGCCGAAATGGCCTTCAATCTGATATTCGACAGGCATTCATCTAAGATCCTCCCGAGTACAGTATCCACTACAGCAATGGAAAGACAAAGAGCGGAGCGACAGACTCATCAAGTTGCAATGGAATTTCTAAGCAAACTGATCGATGATGCTGTCGACGCAGTGGAGTATGTTGATCCTCTCGTCGTGTTCAGTGCAAAAATGGATAAACACAAGATGATCAAAGATCTGCATGCACTCCTTAAGGAATACACGTGGGTTAAACAGTACAACACAGATGCGTCAAATAAAATGTACGATTATTATCGTCGTTTGGGGCAGAGGCGTGTCTTTGAAGCGTTGCCACCGCATGTGGAAGAAGTGGAATTCCGCCGACATAGGGAGGCACTGCATCGTCTTGATCATCTGAAGGCCACGGCTGTCGAGACGAAGAGAGTTAATAATTTGCTCATGGCCAGCGTTCACATGGACATAGTCCATGAGAGCAACATAGCGATCAGCACACTCGAGTCGCTCGAGAAGTGCTTCCGTACCAAGCTCATCCGCAAGGATATGCAGTTCCTGCCACGCATCGTGGACCTCGAGCTGCGACGCATGGAAAATTTACGTAACGAGGTCAGCGATAGTCGCCTCTGGCTCATTACCAGGCAACACACCCTGGGCAGACTGATCGAGGTGAGTGAGTACATTCCGACTGGCCAGATACCCTATACTCAAAAGCTCACTGGCATTTAGTGCCGAATATTAATAACAAAATGAAATGTTGAAAATCTATAATAATTTGAACGACCTAGATCAATCAGTTGATCAGATTATTTAGTTGTCATTTCATTCTATTTGACTCTTTGCCACACATTATCGCCAATTTGTACACAATTTTCAAAAATTACAATTTCATTGATATTTAGCGCAAGCTCCAATTTAATCAAATTACGGATACATTAACCATGGATCAGTTTTTGGATGTGCAACACGAGGTTACAGCGCTGGACACAAAAGTGGAAGGTGCTTATACATATATAGAATTGAACTACCTTGACTACTATTGACCTAAACTCACATTATTATTCAACTACTGAACTAGAGCGTAACCATGATCTATATCGTATGCATGATCGTTGTACCCGGCAAGTGCATCAGTTGGCCTTTGTAAGGGAGAAGATCAGCATGCTCTCGGAGAATTTGACCGATAGGCGGATTGAGCTGAGAGAGAAGATACAGAAACAGCAGAAATTGCGAGACGAGCTGCTCAAACTGAAGCTGAAACACGCCCGCCTCAAGGAGCAGAAGTCGGAGCTGCAAGAGAAGTGCGGACTGCTCAATAAGCCGGCACTGCTCATCGATTTCGATAAGACGGTGGAAACTATCGAGGTCAAAAGGAAGAGAGTCCAGGAACTTTGGGGTACAGTAAACGATTTAGAGGCACGCATTGAAGTTTATGAGAATTTAGCACGTACCTCCATGTCAGCGGCGTCTATTAATTCAAAGCCAATCTCAAAAAAAATGCTGCTCAACAAATTCAAATAATATTCACTTGTTTTACACTTTTATACAGACGTTATACAATTCTATTGGATTCTAAAACTTTAAATTCTCAAAATAAACGAAAAACTACTATGAAAAGTATTAAACTTAAATTACAAAATAGAACTTTATTGAAACAGATATGGAAGAAGTGAATGTGATTCGAGGTTTAATTTATGGTGATTATCTACAATTAATAATAATTACTTCAATACTCAATTAAACAAAGTTTTTTCTTTCAATTACTAACAAACTTTTATGAAACTAATTAAATGCAGGCAACTAAACTTGGGAAACCCCTCCAAATACTGTCCACTTCAAAGCCTTTAGCTCTATGGCAACGATTTTCTTACATATTTATTTATTATACTTCATTTTTTTTTGTTTCACATTATCGGACAACTTCATGACGCTAAATTAACTGCCAGACATTTCTATTAGCCCGGCGTGAATGCCGATGCCAATCTACGCTTAATATATGCATGATGCTGTCCGCCTGATAACACTTGAAGTATGCCGGGGCGGAGTCGGGCATAGGGTAGAGGGGCGTTGCTGCGACAACGCATCCCCTTTTTATCGCCGGCACGTGGAGAACTTGACTAAATGAATTTAATGAAATGGAAATGTGCAGTCAGGAGTTTAGATACGACTCCAGTTCGACTGTACCTGTTGGCCTGGCCAACATTAGAACAAACTATTTACTCTACTTCCAGCTGGGGTGAAACTTTGAAATTCTTAATAAAGTTCAGCTTATTTCATTTAATTTTCTATTTCATTTTTAAGGTGTATTTAAATAAGTTTGTTTAGCTCTTGTCTTCGCTTTGTCAATGGAGGATTGTCTTGTCTTTATTTAGATATTTAGTTAAGTTAAAGCTACTATAAATTTAAAACATTAATAATATAAACTGTGTATTTTGAAGCAAAACCTCAATCATTTCGAATAATTCAAGTCCATTTGGAAGCACATACAGCTAGGGTATTTCCCAGTTACTCAGCACTCCTCTTCCAGCTTGGTCTCATTCACTCTCTGTTGCATTTGCCAAGACACCATCAAATGCAACAGCAGACTGAATGTGTCCTGGGAAATGAGATAGACATTGAGGCGTCGTCATCGCTCCTGCAACGGTCCCAAAGTACCTTTTCACACATGAGCGCACACAGGATGCCCAGTTCAGCTCAACTCTCGGTGTCCCCTTGTTCCCTGGTGTTTTGTCTGTTGTTGTTATTGTAAATCACAGAGTGAAACCGAAACCGAAACCGTTAACGTGTTGCGGTTACGCTGCTGACTTTGCTGTGGCAAAAAAAAAAACAGAAAGGACCAAAAAAAACGAAGCGAGTCATTCCATTTGGGCTTTATTAAATGCGCCAGCGGGCGGGGACCAGGCTCAAAGGGAGGGTTAGCTGACAGGCTGTATGTGCAAGTTTGTGTGTGTATTGGACTGTGCGTGTGTGTGTGTATGTTATTGTGTGTGGTAGGGCAATGTGCTGTCACACAACTTTTTATTGCGAATTGCGTTTTTTAAGTCTTTTCAATACTCTTTTTTTTAAAATGAGAATTTAAATTGCTTTAGTTTTAAAAGTCGATTCCTTCAAAGATTGATTATAAATAAATGAGTATAAATAATTTAAAGATTTTGTGGACCAGTTGTTGGACTACTTTAAATAACTATGCTTCCATTTGTAAGTTAGAATACCAATTCTTAACTGTTAAGTGTAGATTTAATGCAATGGAACAGAGTATTGCATAGTCTGTATATTCTAGTTGCAAAAATTTTGACTTGTATTTTTTTTTGGAGTTTATCAAACTTCTTACATTTGTTTTCTTGTAAAATGGGAAGCTGAAACACACACTCACACACATATACACACACACACACACACGTACATTTACACACACACAAACTTTCTGATTTAATGATTGCTTTCGAGTGCTGCGAGTTTGCCAAATCGATAGAGCTGCGGGGGAATGTACCGAGTAACAGAAGGGGGCGGCATGTTGCTCCGGTTTCGCATTTCAACTCAAGACATATGAAATTGTTACAATTTTTTTTCATTCTCTCCCTCTCTCTATCTCTATCTCTCTCTCTCTCTCACTCTTTCATAGCATTGGCAAAGATTTGTCAATTCTTTGACACAATGATGCATAACTTTATCTGAGATTTTGGACAGAGTAAGAGCAGAGAGAGAGAGAAAAAAATACAGTAAAAACAACAACAACAACAACAACAGAAAAAACAACAACAACAACATGAAAAACAACACCAGCTTTTGCGAATTAATCTTCTTAATGTTCGTGCCTTTGGGTTAAGAGTTCCCCAACTCTCAAGGCCCTAAGTAGAACGCTTAGGTTTTCCAAATCACATAATGCGATTGTTGGTTGTTGATTGTTGCGTGGCTTTAAACTGGAGTAATGATAATAATACTTAAACAGTGGTCACGTGATGAAATCAGAATTCTCTTTTTATATTCACAATTTGCTATGTTTTGAAGCACTTTTGAAAACAGAATGGAAAATCAATTTAAAGATAATCCTACTTCAGGAAAACATTCTAAAATTTATTTTTATTGCCTTTTTTAAGCATTTTGCTTCAATCTTTTCGAATAGTTTATGATTTTGCGCGTTGTCGGTTGCTAGTTGGAATTTTTGATAAATAACACCGCTGTTCGGGGCGATCTCTTAATAACACATTTATCCCTTGCAGCTTTTAATACTCGCCCTAATTGCACTGCACTTGCCGCATGTTGCATAACTATTTGCTTGTATTGAATCCTTGGATAGCAGTCACCATGGGCACGCATAATCATATCAGCTTCCACACGATTTAACAGCGACGCAATTGAGTTGCGTTCGCATGGCAACTGGAGCAAAACTGTTCCTTGCCCCGCACACTCCTTGGCAAATGCACTATGGTCTATGGACTTTTGTATGTATAAACTTTTATTCTTTATTTTATTTATATTTTTTTTTTTGTTCAACACTTTTTTGGTTTCGCATTGATTGCATGACGAATTGCGCTATTGCTTGCTAAAAGCATTGAGAAAGCATTCGCCAAATATGGTTTTGGTATTGATTGTATTGTACCCACTACTTAGACTACAACAAATTGCAGACTCTTTTATGCAGCACGATTCTGTTGTCCTGTGGTGCTTCCTGCTGCCATGACACTTAAGCTGCGATAAAAATTCCGTTCGATAAGCATTTTGTTTATATTCTGGAATGAGTTCTGTTGCAGATTGCTCTAAGCTGTTGCCAGCAAACGAGCTGAATGTAATAATCGTTGCTGGCAGGGGTGAGGTTATGCAACTCGAGACCTGAAACCCGAGGCCAATTAGATATATGTATATTTGTCTTCTAAATTACTTCCATATCTCAGATTTTTGTAATTCGCTATTTTTAAATTATCCACAAAGAAGACTAATTATTCCTAGTCAAATTTGAAGTATTTTAAAGTTTCTGTTATAATTATTTTGAAACTTTAAAGGAGCTGTTAGCTTTTTTTAATCTTAATTGCATTTGTTATATTTTTTAACTGTTTTTAATATAAGACGATTTTTAATATGGCATATAGTGAGAAATATATTTTTAGCCATGTTTCTTTCCACTCATTCGCTAATTGCCAATTTCTTTCTTTGTTTGGTCATTTTTAGTACAAATTTATTTATGTATATATACACATACATATGTATATTCAATCGGCTTTCAAATTGTGAACCATTTTTATGGCAGGATGTTTGTTGTTTTGCACATTTGGTTGCTGGCCAGGCCAAGCCAAAGGCTCTGCTCCAAGGACAACGAGACGTGCAGACAGACAGTCATAATACTCATTATGAACGGCTTAAGCGATTTCCCCTGGGTGCTGCTCACTAAGCCTCTTCACCGTGATTGAGACTCCCACACATATGCATACAATGCACACACACACACACACACAATTACACACATACATACAAATACGCATACAAATACATACATTTTCCTTTTATTTTTTTGCAAAAGCAATCTGAATGAAATCCGATTTGTAGTCGCAGTCAAATTGGCAAGCAAAACGAATTCTGCGACTGATTCCATTTTGGCCACATCAATCAGTCGTTGTTGTTGTTGTTATTGGCAGTTTCTTGTCATGTTTAACAAACATGAAAATATGTAATAATTAATGTTCATAATTTTAACGTGAATTCCTTTTTTTTTCCTTTCCAAGGCACGTGATTGCCAAATGGACAACGACGTCTGTTTGCTAATGAAAATAATCTGTCATCAAACGACAACGACAAAAATAAAAAACGGCAACCAACCCCAAAAATGTGTGTGAACAGGTGGGAACCAAAATCTCACCCACTTCCCTTTCCCGGCCAACCCGTGTGCAAAGTGTGCCGCCCCCTTTTTGATGGATGTATGATTACGTTGACTTCCAACTATTAACTCAATATTGGAGTAAATTGTCAACGTCTGAAAGGGTTGCGATTGCAGGAAATTGCATTTGTGCGGCCAAATCAGATAAGATTCAGCTATCAAAATGGTGAAACGTCCTGTGCAAGGATATCACATTAAAAGCGCATCAGGTTGACTAAATCAGAGGAAACTGTTGCTGTAATTACATTGCACGAACAATCAGGAAGCAAAAATGGAAAAAGAATCATCAAAAATTGCATTGTTCAACGTGACGACTCCTAAATACCCTTGGAATTGGATGTAATATGTAATCGAGTACGTTATTAAAAAATGATTAGGAATTTTTTATATTAATTATATATATTAATACTTTATAAATGCACATAATTAAATACATATTCGTATATGTTTAGACAAATATATAATTCCCCTTTATATACTTCAAAGGATAGCAATAATGCTCTTCAGCTGAATCCATAATATGTTTAAAATATTTCATTTCTACCATTGACAAATCAAACAATAACTTTTGAAATAGTTTTTCATTTGCTTCAACTTCATAAAAAAGTCATTTTACCCGCTCTGATACCCTCTCCCGCACAACTTTGCGCTGGTCATTTGCGCCCCATTCACTCATTCAGAGCATTCATCCTGGCATTGCCTATCCCTGACGGTGGCTTTGTTTGTGTGCCATTAAATTAAATATCCCAGCCCATGCTCCCAAGGACCTTTGACTGTCTATCTGTGTGTGTGTGTCTATGCTCTTCCTCTCTGGACACAATGCGCGCAATTTCTGTCATTTCCTTAATAGAAATCTTATCTTTTGTGACGCCTTCGCGTTCAGGACTCAAGGCTCCAGCGCCTTAAGCCGGATATCGCACCTTTGACATCTGACTGCGGGGAGTCGCCATTGGTGTGCTTAAGTGGACATTATCGCTGCCCGATTTGTGCATGAATTTATATATGTATATACATATACAGTAGGAAATTAGAAGTTGCAGAACATTGAATTGCCCAGTTCTTAAAGTTGCAAGTTTATGTGCAGTAAATAAAATTCAAATACTTTTATTGCTATAAATTATTATTACTTAGCAAATTATATATAATCCGAGTAGCCCACAAATGTAATGTCATATTCTCAGTTTCCAGGCAACATCTTTTCAGCAATGCCGAATTGATTTGATTCATTTACTTTCTTAGCTTGAATAGGTTACTATACAAATATCCTCCTTCCAATGAGCGGCGCTGCCTGTCCGGTGTCAGCTCCGTGTCTGCTTGAGAATACCTGCCCGGCAGTGAGCACCTGTTGTCGAGCAACGGGCTCACTTATCGACGATGTCCTGGGTCCGTATCCGGATGAGGTCATAATGACGGCCCTGGATCGCATACTCTACTGTTTGGGTGCAACCAAAATCTATCACCCACTGAAAGGATTGCCAAGTGCTCCGCAAGCTTCTGCCTGTGCTCAGCCGTGTCTCAAGCCCAGTTCCGCCTCCCTTAGCAACCCGGTGAGCAACACCAGCACTACTAAATATTCCAGCGCCAGCTCAAAGGCCACTTGCAAGCCGAACTGCGCCTGCACCCAGACAGCAGCCACAGCCAAGTTTAAATCTACCACGCCCAGGCCATCACGTCCTCGCATGGCCCGCGTGGACTTTGCCCATCCGGTGATTGATGATCGTCAATTGGCCGGTGGACATCCCACGTTCACGGATCGTATGCAGCGTTCGCTGTCCACGGCTACCCTTGCTTACAGTCGTCTCAAGTCCAGGCTAGCGGCTAAACTGCCGAACAGCGGACACAAATGGCTGTGGACACGTCTGGTGCATTCCAAAGACGGCTGCCACATCTACGAGGTGTACAAAAACTCGGATGTGAGCAATGCGCCACACAATATGGCAGGTGCCAAGGAGGCAATAATACTCTTTCTAGTCACGCCAAAAGGTTATGTAATGCCTTTCGAAACTGTCTCGTCGTTTTAGGTTATTGATTTGACTTTTATCCAAAGCTATTCGAAATTTATTGTTTATCTAGCTGCACTTTAAAGATAGTTTTTACTCTTGTAGATTATATTAAAAATTCTTTTTATACAAATTAAAGTGTTGAGCTGAAATACACAGCATAAGTTTTCTGAATTAACTACCTTATGATTTATTTTATTTATATGTGTATGTTTATGCATTTATATTATTAACTTTTCGAATGACGAAAATTTTGCACAAAAAAATTAGCGAGATAAAAAGTATACTTTTAGGCTGAGAAATAAAATTACTCTTGAAACTCAGTTTGAGATACAAATTTTTAGTGCATACTTTTAGGGTGAACAAAATCACGTATTGTGCAAACTGCACTTAGAGAAAGGGCGCACGCTTGGCCAAATCCATACAGATTTCCATTAGAATCGCAAGGACGAATTTTTTTTATTGATCTGCATAAAATAAAAACGTAATTTTAAAATTTCAGTCATTTCTTTATTGGTATATATTATAATATGTGTACAAATCTACCGATATTGTTCGTGGTTTCAAAACCAATAATATTTTAAGTATTGTTGAGCAATCAATATAGATATATGCTTAGAATCATTAATAGTATTTTCAAATCAATTACACATTTAGGAACACAAATACTTGCTAATTAAAAGAACTACTTACCCTTTAAAATTCAAATAAGGGTTTATCTTAAAAAATACAATTATCACAGCTAAGTCAGTCAGTTAGGCAAACCTAATACGCAATCGAAAAAGGACATAGACTGCACCGGTAGTGGACAGCAAATAGAGCATTAAAATAGCCACGGATTCTGCTAAACTGCGATCCCTCGGTTTCAGAGCCAAATTCACAAAGCCCGTGAGAAAATTGCTGAGCATAAAATGCGTCAATCCATTCATATTAATTGTCTCCACAATGGCAGGCAAAGGATTTGGTCCTCTGACTTCTGCTTTCGGCGCAAGTAGAAGATATTCAAAGAGGAATGCGTAGAGCATCATCGTCGTCGCTGTTACGCTAAAAAGCCAAAACACGTAGCCAGCATTGAATGTGACGCGTGCAATGCCAAACAGACAGTTGCAGCAAATAACCAGCAGCCAACCCATGCTGGCAGAGAGCAGCATGCGGCGCAACCTGTTCCAGAACTGGACATGGCTCAGCTTCGTTCTGGATGTGTACCACTTGGCACAGTAAATGCTGAGCAGATAGAGCGACACACAGCCGGGCAGCGAGCTGAGACCTTCCCGATTCGCCCGCCACAAGCCAATACGGTCCACATCCGACGACATGACAAACTCCGATAGACCCAGTTGCAACAGCAGCTCGTGCAGCGTCAGAATTACTGTGGAAAAAAGATTAAATGCATATACAGTGGGTCACAGTTCAAAGCAAGCAGTGTGAAAAAAAATAGGCAACTTTTTTACATAATCCTACCTAGCAGGTATGGAAACCCCAATTTGTTAGGGTCATATATTAATTTTGGTGGTTAATATATATACCTACCATCGGTCTTTGGAATTTTTGAAAAATAATGAATGATTAGCTTATGGCAGGCAGTTACGTTGTTTCTTTCACACTGCTTGCTTTGAACTGTGACCCACTGTATATGATAAATATTTTTGTAATTGCTATTGTTTTTTATGATTGTGTCCTGATGCTAGATGCTAAAATCGAAAGATCATCCCACTTAAATCCATAAAAATAAAACTTACCCAATGACAGTGGCAACAGTTGTCGATCGTCACGCGCCAACAGGCTGCAAAGGCTGCCAAAGAGCTTGGTGAGTCCTAAAGTGAAGAAGGCATTTAAATGTTTACCATATTCGCGTTCATCCTGATGATAGTCGATCAACGTGATGATCACTGTGCGCGCCAAGCCGAGCACCAACAGCGGAGCAACTACTTTGGGCAGTCTTTTCACATCAGCATAATGCCGGGCACGATGCGAGACGAGGCCCATGGTGACAACGAACATGCCAATGCCCAAATCCATGACAGAGGCACCAAACGCCTGACTCTTGAAATATGCCGAAGGAAATGCATTGAAATCGATGGCCAAAATGGCAGAAGCAGTGCAGAAATATGCATTTGCACGCATCAGTGTAAAAACCACGGGTCTGCTTCCCAACTCCAAGCAGTAATCCTTCCTTGCTATCGTCCAAATGCCCGCACGCCAGATCAGTGTGGCAATTAAGGCACCAACTACCACACAATATAGTTCATTATAGACAGTGATCACTGTAGTGCTGCAAACGGTGGGTGCGGCAATTATCAAGAATTCCAGCAGAAATCTTCGTGTGGAGCGCAGTGGTAAATGACCGCACAGCAGCTGCGACAAGGCGAAACCCAATAGCGTTGGCCATATCACGGGCAGAACACGAATACTGGATATTAATGTTTCCCAGGATTTCTTATCTGTTTCCGATTTTGTAATAATCGCATTTGGACTGCAAACAGAATTCTGAATGTAGCCTTGAAATACGTGCAACGGCGCAGGCAAGCAACATTTATCCGCCGAAACGTAGACATCGTAGAAGTAAACTCTGCTTTCCATATTTATGCAATTTGCATTTATCCTAATTTACTTCAATTTCCAATGAAGCGAACAAAATAATGCACGCATGTTACAAATAAATTTCTACATTAAAATTGCAATTTCGATTTATTGCAAGCGTTGCCACCTTCAAGTGTTATC
The DNA here is from genome assembly GCA_035044325.1 of Drosophila nr. medialis 2 BK-2023a. Taxonomy (NCBI): domain Eukaryota; kingdom Metazoa; phylum Arthropoda; class Insecta; order Diptera; family Drosophilidae; genus Drosophila; species Drosophila nr. medialis 2 BK-2023a. Next base: position 3,299,832 of record JAWNMH010000394.1, read on the forward strand.
GATTGTGTTAATTTTTGAATAATTTGAAAACCACTCGTAGAGGGCGCTGCGAGCGCAAATACTTGTCGATTTCGCTGTCGGTTTATTTTTGAACAAAATAAATGCATTGGACACAATAATAAATGCGTTGGTTAAATAAATCACAAAGCGCTAAAACTCTAAACTAAAATTCATCATGTGGTTGCGTTGTTGTAGTCGCTGCCTTTGGGAATTCGTTGTGGGCGCGAACCGCCGCCGCCGCTTTAGCCACCAAATGTTCAAACTCCGGCACATCAAAGCGATAATTTGTGAATTTGGCATGGGCTCCACCCTCGGGATGATGTCCCTCGTCCTGCGCATACACCAGTTCCGGTTGCTCCCAGGTGGCATAGTGTACGCCACGCAAACGCGCCAGATCCTTGTAGCAATTGGGATCCTCACAATTGTACAGCTCAAATATGCACGCCCAATTAGGCAAAAAGAGCAAGTGCGTCAACCCGGCGCCATGCATGCCAATCAGCATATCACTATTCCGTGTGATGGCCAATTGCTCCGCAAACGACAAACTGTGTGTGATGGTAGGATGTAAAATGTATAAATATTTATTATTTATTTATTATTATAATAGCTACCGTTCGTAGGAGACACGCTGCACGAGGTAATCCTCGTTGGCTTCCAGCTGGGCGAGCAGCTCATTCTCATTCAACACCTGTCTGTATTTTGTGCGACGCGACAAATATGTTATGCGCAACTTGCGCTCCATCAACGGCGGCTGGAAGGGTATCTGCAATCGATGCAAAATGAACTCGGAGAAGGCGCGAAATAATCCACTGTTCGAGCATCCCTGAATCTGCAGATAACATTTGAATATGCTTTAGAATAAAGGCTTAGCTGAGCGTTCAAATAATATTAAATTAATTAAATTTAAAGATGGGGAAAAGTTTTGCTTTTGTGCATAAAAAGTTGGACAAATCAGAGGGTGCAAAATAAATAGACACATTTAAAAAAGTAGTCATGCATGGTGCTTGCCCCCAAGATACTTTGTCTTTGTCTTTTTCTTTGTCTCGATTCTCTTGTCCAGATTCTCGAGCAGACTTACAATTGGCGTATTGTAGAACAATCCAAAGATCATGCGTGGCAGCAGCGGAAGCACAACATTTCGAAAACAGATCCGCTTGCCCTGAACATCGCTGAGAGTCCATACGGGTCGCTGGGAGAAGGCCTTGAAGGTATCCCGAAAGGGTGAGTCGTAAGGATACGTTTCCCAGATGATAATCTGCACGTCCGTATTGAATGCAGCCGGATGAGATTGATTGACAAAGAGCGAAGCGTACAGATTGAAAAAGTCACAGAAATGATGATACATATTGTAGGTGGCATCGATCTTCATGATGAATGTGGGCGCATTCACAACCAGATCACATGCATCGCTCTCCAGCATCGGCAGCGGCAACACATCGAAATTACGCAGCTCTGGTCCCCAGGATTGCAGCGCCGAGCCAATGTGCTCCATTTCGGCCGTGAGACGCGTGCGATTCAGTTCGCAATGGCCCAATAGCTGGCCAGGACGCAGTACGTCCATGTGATAGCGAATGCGCTCCTCGCGCTGCGGCAAATCTCTGAGATCCACAAGTAAATTGCGTCCACGACAGAAGCGCAAATAGCGTGTGCATTCCAACGAGGAGTCTGTGAGGTATTTGGGCAGGCAGAGGGGCGTCAGTTCCGCCAGCTGCTGCTGAATGTAACCAAAGTCCGCCTGGTAGTAGAATGTCTGCACCTGGGCCTCCTTGCTCTGCACCCAGCCGGTATGATCGCCGGGACAGTGGGGCGACTGAAAGCGTGCATCCTCGCTACAGTTGCGCTCATGGCCCCAACAGGCGCGGTTCGATTCAGCGCGTGTCGTTGCATTCGCCGGCAATTGACCTTTAAGTTTGGGAAAGGTGTTCAGGTAGCGGATGAGATGAGTGGACGGCAAATTGGGCAACGCAAGCGAATGCTTCGTTTCGGCAAGGCTCGCATGGAGTAGTATTGTGAGTAATATTAGTTGCAGTTGCAGTTGCATCTTGTTTAAGACTATTTAAGTACACTTTCTAAACGCGTCTCGCTTTGCAGTTTCGCTGCTTTTTTCTTGATGCTCACATTTTCAGCGACTGCATTTCACGGCCAAGCTGATGATCTCACTCGGTGTCGCTGTCGGTTGATAGATGATTATGATTTAGTTAATTCACCGACAGCTACAACAACAAACAGCGGCAACAATAGCTGCCTGTCTGTCTGCCGTCCATCAAAGCGAAGACTTGGTAAGAAACCCGAAAACCTGCTTCGAATCCAGCATCTGTTTTACACAGCTGATCGCTAACACAGGGTGACCATGGCGTGCATGTCCATCTGTCACAAGGTTGCCGCAGAATTAGCACTTTTGAATAATAATGTTTCTAGTGATGTCACATCGTATTCAAGCAGAGTGCGCGCGCATGTCGCTATCTTCCAAGCTGCGGTAATCATGTCTCTATGGCAGCTGGTCTCATTGCATTTCGCATTTGACTCTTGAAGGGTATTCTTCATTTTGCGTATACATTTTTCAATGATTGCTAATCAATTAGAACCACAAAACGCGTTCCATTGAAGACAACTACGATGCGTAATGTGCCGAAATCGTGCGTAACATAATAAAATAAACCCATTTTAAGGAGTGTGCTAAGTTGTCAATCAAATTTCCCCTCTACACAGACTCGGCCTTTTAGTGACAACGCCTGGTGGCAGCATCGCAGCGGGAGGACCCACCGAAAGTGGCATATCGACAAGTGGACGACACAACAGTCTCGAGGACATCAATCTGGATCAATTCCTGAAAACGATCAACTATGAGGACACGGTCAAGCAGCTGGATATTTACTATGGCATCGGTGAGTTGCACGAACAATGCAAGAGCAAATTGCACTTGATTTTTTATATAACCTTGGCAGGCGTCTGTGTAGGGCAGCCAATTAAGCATCCAATTGTTGCCACGAAGCTGCGGAGCGTCGCCTAGCGTCTTCCCATTCTATTTATAAACAATATTCGCAAAAAACAATAAATCGGCAGACCAGACCACAAATGCTGCCCCAGCGTCTTCTATTTGTTTCTCTCTCTGTGTGTGTTTTGCTCTGCCTCTTTTTCGCTCTTGATATCGAAGACAAACGTGTTCGTGTTTCTCGTTTCGCGTTTGTTTATTTGCGTTTGTCAACAAGTGCGTACGAAAGTCAAAGCTAAAGTTATTGATACCACGCTAATCTCGTCTTGAAGAATACCCTATAACCTACAACCTTAACTTACGGGTGGGTATATTAGCAGCGATAGTTTCGCTGCTTATTGGAAATATTTGTAAAAACGCAACAAGTACTTTTTTCAACACAAAATAAATTTTGAAGCGTTTGTTGAAAATTTAACTTAGAAAAAAAAAAAAAACGTTCGAATCAAAATTGAAATAATTCTTAATAGCTGTTTGGGTTCTAGATTATCATAAGTAGACGCATATGAAAACCTAATGAAATATTGAACTCCGACATAGGTTCACATCTGCCTAATATTAAATAGACTGCATATTAATTCTCAACTATACATTAAATTTCAATCACCCCCTTTTCGCAGTTAAACGCCAGCTGCTGCGCTACCAGAGCCCCATCACTGGCCTGTTTCCGGTGATGAGCACCGATCAGGTGGTGGGTTCGGTGCGTGACAGTGTCTATTGTGCTGCAGCCGTATGGAGCTTGTATCAGGCCTACAGACGCATCGACGATGATCGCGGCAAATCGTATGAGCTTGGCCAGAGCACCGTCAAATGCATGCGCGGCATTCTCGAGTGCTGGGTGAAGCAGGCGGATCGCGTCGAGCTGTTCAAGCAGCGACAGTCCAACACGAATGCATTGCACAGCAAATTTCAGTTGCACACGGGTGAAAAGATCTATCCGGATGAGTTCTACAATCATCTGCAAATTGATTGCGTAAGTTGAGAAGTCAGTTTTTCCCATCTGGTAAATTAATGTAATCACAAACACACGTTTCGTTTATTTACAGGTCTCGTTGTATCTGCTGTTTCTGGTGCAGATGATCACGTCGGGCTTGCAAATCATTTATACCCACGATGAGGTCGCCTTTGTTCAGAATCTGGTTTACTATGTGGAGCGTGCCTATCGCACACCCGACTTTGGCATGTGGGAGCGCGGCTCCAAGTACAACAATGGCACACCAGAGATACACGCCTCCTCCATAGGCAAGTCTTGTCTTAATTCAATTATCATCTATTGTTATTGTTAATCATTGTTTTAGGCATGGCCAAGTCGGCGCTGGAGGCCATTAACGGCTGCAATTTGTTTGGCGAGAAGGGCGCCTCGTGGAGCGTTGTCTATGTGGACATTGATGCGCACAATCGCAATCGCAGCATCTTTGAAACTATGCTGCCTCGTGAATCCAGCTCCAAGGTGCGTAAACTTGATATTATCTATCAATCCTATAAGATACATACTGTCATCGCTTTTAGGGCGTGGATGCTTCCCTGCTGTTGACGCTCTCTTTTCCAGCGTTCGCCTCGCATGAGGATCGCCTGGTGGAGCAGACCAAACAGAACGTGGTCAATCGGCTGCGCAGTAAAATGGGCTTCAAGCGTTTCACGCGTGATGGTTTCTTGAGCAAGACAGAGGACAAGACGCGACGCTATTATCAGGCCGGTGAGCTGAAGGAGTTCGAGGGTCTGGAATGCGAATGGCCGCTGTTCTTCATAACGATGATCATCGACGGCGTCTTCAAGAATAACAACGAACAGATCGAAGAGTTCCAAAATGATTTGCGTCGCTGTCTGCACACGGATGCGAATGGTGATCCTGTGGTCACCATGTACTATGCACCCGACGGCGATGGCTCCTATATGCGTGCGCCGTCGCAATCGCTGTTCCTCTGGGGCCAGTCGTTCTTCATCATTGCTCAGCTGCTGACCGCTGGACTGTTGCACATCAACGAGCTGGATCCCATTCGACGCTATCTGCCAAGTTATAATCGACCACGACGCGCCGGTCGCTATTCGGCCTTTCAGGTAAGTAGTTGGCGGAGCGGGGTGGATTTATTTCGATCTGTTAGGGGCGGGGGAATCAAGGATCCCAGATGGATTGGCTCAGCTTTGTCCGCTGCTGTGTGTGTTTTTTTTTCTGCGTTTCGCTGTCTAATTGGTCTTCGGTGTAATTGTTATGTTTCTTTAGTTTTCTTTTCTATATACATAATTATACATATATCTACATATATATATATATATAGATGGGTTAAGCGACTTGAATTGGCTTTCGATATCTACTACTACTTATCAATATATATTTTGTCCATTCTCTACTACCAACGTAAATACAACAATAACTACTACACTACTACCGCTTGAAAACCCCCAAAACCAAATCAAACTATATATACCCCCAACATCCACATAAACACAAAAAAATAAATTCAAAAAACCTCATTATATCGGTTGGAATCCCAATTTATGAACAGGGTAAAGCTTTCGATGATAAACACAAAGTAAGTAATCGAAGTTCAAATACACAAATTAATTGCACTCAATATGATCGATATAGATTTATATATGATCTATTGTTCAAATTATTCCTTTTTTGTATAGAAAAATTGCTTATTTTTATTTCATAGATCTTTTGCACATTAGATGACAATTTCAAATGCAAATTCTGTTATTATTTCGCAACACACACACACAAATTGATCGATACTAAGTTTCTATATATATATATATATATAGTGCGATCCATTCCAGCAGGAATCAAAAACTGAATCAAAAAAAAAAAATACTTAGAAGAATTGTGAATATATATAGATTTTTAGGCTACATAATTCGCACGTGTTAAAACTATGAATTTAGATACATAATATACACAGTAAGAGTTTTGCCTGAGGATTTCCCTACCCTTTTCAGGCAATTGGCATGCTAAAGTAAAGTACTTGTATTTTACACGTGGGTATATAGAATGCTCGCGATTCCTGCTGGGATGTACACACACACACACACGCACACACACACACGCACAAGACACTTACTTTTCAGTTGCAAAACAAAACAAATATTTTCAATAATTTAAACTAAGGCTGTGTTTTATTGTTTTTTTATTTTGTATATAGCAAAAGCAAACTATTCTTGCTTATTTATTCGTGTATCTAAACCAAAAGTTTTTTCTTTACTCTTTTCGGTACTGTTTCTTGTCTATAAAAAAAAAATCCAACTGCATAATTTGTTCCTACACACGCTCTATATAAATATAGGCTAAGCCGGGCACTGTAAGTAATGGATCACCCAGATCTTTTGGGCTCTTGCTCGACTCTATCTTCTTCTTCATAGTAGTTCCAGTTTGGCTTATTGTTCTTTAACCGATTGTTACTAACCATCAACACAAGCAAGCAATAGTTGATTCAGTTCATTTATTATTTTCTAAACGTATTTTTTTTTGTTGGGAAAACAGCGCTTTAAGAAAACTACAAAAAACAGTCCGCGCAATTAAAAAAAAAAAAAAAACACTTATGAATAATATAATTTTCTTACTAATTAAGAAACGTTTTTTTAAATGTAAATATATTTATTTTTCTGCTAAAAACAAAAACAAATAACCCCCGAAATGAACAGAAACCACGCGTCCCGCTAATTTTGGATTCCGAGAAGGTAATTTGTGGTTAAATTCTCTGTTTTCCTGGGTTGAGAGTTTCATATGCGTTATTTTAGGCGACATAGATTGGCACTTCAAAATGGAAACAATAAGAATTTTTTCAAATTTTCAAATTAATATTATTTAAACATTCAAAAAATACTAAAAAAAAAAAAAAACACAACTACTAAAAGCTGCCTGAACTAAATGTGTAAATTTAATTTGCAAAAACTAGATATTAAGTAATTTGTATTTATGTACATTTTTACATAGAATTCACTCCACAATTGATTGTGTATGGCATGTGTAAAACATGGAATCCGAACACATCTCCACACCAACACCTGTTCTCCTGTTTGCTCCACATTTTCCCCAAACTACCTTTCTCTCTTTCTGTTACTCCCACAAAATGTTTTTTAGTGTTTTTGCTAATTGTTGTTTGCATTTTGGCATTTGGCTAGTACAATTTTTTACTCCCTCATGTGAAGAATTGGCTATATGCATTATCTAACTGCTTACTGGCAATCGATTATATAGTATGTATTCTTACTAATCCGAATTACATGCGCATCCTTACAGGGTACCGCTACCGATTTGGTGGTGCAAATTGTGCTGATTGCCGAATCGATGCGTCTGCAGGCCATGATGGCCACCTATGGCATTCAAACCCAGACTCCACATGAGGTACAACTTCGAGCAGCACAATTTCCCGCTTGTGACTGATTATTCCAATTCTTCATTCCAGGTGGAACCCGTGCAAATCTGGAGCTCCACGGAGCTCATCAAAGTCTATCAGCATTTGGGCGTTAATAGCAAGGTGGGGCTGTCGGGTCGTCCCTCGCGTCCAGTTGGTTCGCTGGGCACCAGCAAAGTGTATCGCATCTGTGGCATGACCGTGCTCTGCTATCCACTGATCTTTGAGGTCTCCGACTTCTATTTGTATCGCGATATGGCGCTGCTTATAGACGACATCAAGACGGAGCTACAATTCGTCGGCAAATACTGGCGTCTGTCGGGCAGACCCACCGTTTGCCTGCTCATACGCGAAGAGCATATGCGAGATCCCCAGTTCAAGGAGATGCTCGATCTGCTGGCCATGCTGAAGAAGGGCTACTGCGATGGCATGAAGGTGCGCATTGGTCGATTGCAGAATCTCATCAGCAGCTCCTGCATCGAACACTTGGATTTCATGAACCAAAGCGATCTAACGGACAATGAAAACGCATTCTCTCAGATCAATCACGAATACATTGGCTATCAATCGCTAACTGATGTCCCCAAGGCATTGACCTATGTCGAGGAGAAGGTCTCCGTGGCGGTGCGTTAAACAATTGAATGGTTTATTATTATTATCAAATATTGAGCTATTGTATCTCACTTTGCTCTGCAGCACTTTGATAGCAAACCGACGCCGGATATTATCCATGCGCTACGCAGCACCGAGTCCATCTATTGCCTGTGCCAGTTGTGGGGTATTCTACTTAATCGCGAGGGTTCACACTTTGAGGTGAATGGCCTGAATGTGAGCACGGCTTTGACACAGCTCTATCATCGTGCCGGATCGCTTCGCTATTGGCGCGCTGTGCGCTATTGTTCCTCGCTGCTGCATCACATTGTAGACTCGATCAGTCCGTTTATCACCACTGTGCTGGTCAATGGCAAGGAGCTGACCGTCGGCATTATTGGCCAAAAGGAGACGGTGTTCGATAAGCCGATGACCCCGGCTGAGATCCAGAATGTCATGTATACCAGCGTCCAGCCGTACGATGTCATACAGGCGGTGCTGCAGCAGGAGGTGGTTCTATATTGTGGCCGTCTCATCGCAACCAATCCGTCCATGTTCCGTGGCATATTGAAAATACGCATTGGCTGGGTGCTCGAGGCCATGCGCATATACTTGAAAATCTCTGGACAACAGAGCATCGATGTGGACAATCTGTCGCCGTTCCAGGTGCGCATTCTACTGCAGAAGGTGCTCTCTGTCAGCGAGTGGGCCCTGGACGAAAAGTATGTACAATTGGAACAGAGCCAAATGTATTTCAATCTTATTAATGATTCCTCATTTTGAAATTATAGACTCACAACGCTGCAGCGTCGCAAGCTAGAGGGGTGCTTGTGCCGCGTGCCCAAGCACTTTTATAACAAAATCTGGGAGATATTGCAACGCACGCCGCAGGGCATCTTGACGCAGGGACACCATCTGCCTGCCACGCCCACGCTGACGAGCATGAGTCGCGGCGAGTTAACATTCAATTTGCTTGTGGAGGAGACGCTAATGTGCATTAACCGTCCAGAGAGGCGTCAAATAACCGTTGAGCTGCTCTGCATTGTGGCCACCATATTGAATCGGTAGGGCATATCCGTTTTCCATATATCATGCATATTCTCAATAATATACTCCATCTGTCTTTATAGCAATCCTGAGCTGTACTTTAAGCAGGCCCTCGATTTGGATGGCATAATTGCCGAAGCTTTTGCTATGTACTGCAAGGATAACAATATACAGCTGCAGCCAGCTAAGCCTGGCGATAAGCAGCCACAGGATTTGACAGTCTTCTACTCACTGCCCTATTCGGAGACAACGGGCTATTTGGCTCGTGCCGCTGTCAATAAAGTATTGCAAGGCGGCATCTTTTCCACCACCGAGGATGATGTCCTAGATGGCGACCGCTTGCACGACGAGAATTGCAAAGTGTCCTAAGACAAAGAAGTATATGTATATATATATCATAGCTTTTGAATATATATAAATCAGAAGACAATTGTTATCCAAAGTAGCTCGAATTTGTAGCTTATTCTATTATAATGTGAACATTTTTACTTGTCCCTTTAGTTCTTAATTAAATGTTATATATATAAAAAGCTTGTTGCAAGCAACAACACAAATTGTTACACGCTTAGTTAATAGGTCAATAGCAGCATTAGGGAGGGTGGAAACCCCTGCAATCGCTCGAGGTTGCGACGCTTGTCCAAAAGGCCTTTACCTCGGCTTTATGCAAGCGTATCGATTAAATGCCAATGCCCCGTCGTGCTTATGTCACCATCACCTCGCTCGGTGGCTATAAAAGCGACGTCTGAGTTCCTCGCTCTGTTTACAGTAATTCCAACGTTTGTCGAGGCAGGCAGCATGCGAGCACCCGAGTGGATGAGCAATGAGATGGCGCGCCTTACTCTCAAGCTGGAGCGGTACAAGCCCACAGGCAGTGGTTACAATCGCATCCAATCCATGCGATTGTCCAAGAGCGTTACACAGATGCTGAACAATCCGTTGCCACCGGCCGCCACCTCTGCCGGCTCCACAACGAGCACTGTTATCGCCCTGCGAAGTAATGCACAGCAGCAGGGGAGCACCTTTACCACACCACGCAGACGGGGCGTGCTCAGTCGCAGCGAGTCCGAGTGGGAGGAAGTGTATCCAGCTGTCAAAATCGGTCGCCAGCAGCACTGCAACGAGCGGGCCAAAAGTGTCGACAGCAGTGATTATAAATTTACGCATTATCGCAACTGCTCAACGCGCATCAACTAAAACCCGCCGGATCCTATATTATAATTTGTTTACTTAATGAATTTGTATTTTAGTAATAGTATGTGTAATAAATGTGATTGTTATTCAGAAAAAGAGGCCGATTTTGACTATGATTGATGTATTGTGAAAAGTTTTGGCAGTCCCTAAATGCGAATTTTGATGCAGATCTATTGCATAAAATATTTGCATATTTAAATGTTTTAATATTCTACATTCCAAAGCATAAAGGGTGATTGCTTGGGAAAATGTTTATATAGAATGCATAGAAGAGAAAATAATTATAATAATATGGGAAAATCACTCACCGACTGCAGCAACAACTGAAAAGTGTCTCTTAGTTCTCAGAGTAACTTCTCTTTCATCGCATCAACCATAACTTCATTCTCTCTCTCTCTCACGCTCTCTTTGCCTGCTGGGAAGGCAGCTGCTTCTTGTCCTTCCTTAATGTTATGGATTTAATATTGAACTAGTTACTATAACTAGTTATTAAAGTATTTTCCAATTCCAATAAATGTAGAAACTTGCAAGCAAAAATAAAGTTTCGAAGCACTGCAAATTGTTCAAAATAAAACCCATTTATTATTATAGTATGGTTTTTATATCAAATATTTTTATTTGTTTGTAAGCTAATTAAAATGTTAATTACTAAAAGTAGGTACATTTATTTATAATAGTTCGATTTACTTTAGGTTTTCTTTTTCGTTGCTTGGTACAAAAATTAGTTTAGTTAATTTTCAGTTTATTACGTTTATTAATTCGTTTAAATATGTATAAAATAGCATGTAAAATTTTTAGTTGGCGTGTGTGTTTATGTTTGTGTTTGTTTAATCTAATGCTAATTGGAGATTGCTCATTTGAGACACATATGTACATGTATTTAGCATGCTGACATAGTTAATGATGATCTCTTCTTTTTATCCCTGTGAAGCAAAGCCTTTTTTTTATCAATTCTAGCAGTTTGATATGAAATTGCTGTTTCAACATTGAAGCATATGATATCTGCATATGAAATACAGAAATATGTTATATATGATATGCCTAGAAACAAATTCAACGCTTTATATATAGTACAATAGTTTAGTCTATAACAAACTTTTCAACATATATGCAATACATAATATCAATTTTGTTGTAATTTTCGATTTTGGTTTTCTTCTAAGGCAACATAAGTATTTACGTAGAAAATATTTATGTAATTTGAAGCTTGCGCACACGACACGAATTACATTTATATATTTAATATACCATATATATATCTATATATATAAATATAAAACATTTATTGTTGTTTTTATTTTATGGTTTAACTTACACAAATAAGTTGAATTCTTCATATGGTTTAATTATTTGATTTACAATTAAGTTGTTTGTAAAATGCTAAAAATCCCTGAATATGAGTTCTCATTATTATTATTATTATTAGAGTAATAATATAATTTATACACACATACGTATATATGACTTAGTTATTAACTTATACTGAATCTCTATTGTTTCGTTAAGCTATTTAATTCGTTTATTAACCAACAAACAGCAACACTTTTCGCTTAATTCGACATTAGACTGTAGCTTTTCAGCATTAGTTACAATTCCTATATAGTAGGCATATTTGGGTATTGTATTCGATGCACTAACTAACTATTTAGTTGGTGTACAATTTCATTAACTTTTAGACACTATTTTTGTTTTTGTTTTTGTTTTTTTTTTTGTTTACACACGGCAGTACTTGACAAAATTGAACTACATACATACTGTAATTAATTGTAAGTGATTAATCGGGTGATGTGTGTGTCTGATTTGATTTAAGTTTCTGTTCATTTTACTAACTAATTGCTGTATAAATTTTTAAAAAAAATATGACTATGAAACCTACGTTAACGCAAGACATACGTACTTAAAAAAGAAATACGTAGACGAAACTCTAATTAACTCAAACATTTAGATTAGACCTGTGTTATTGTTGTTGTTGCTGTTGATATTGATGTTGCTGCTGCTGTTGTTGCTGGAGCTGCTCGTTTCGCCGCACACTCATGCGACTTGGTATCGAGTCGGTGTCACCATCATCATCCAAATACTCCTCCTTGGGTCGCGTCCATTTAATCAATGTTTCGGGCGAACGATACAGGAAGAGCAGCTTGGCAAATAGATCCTCCTCCAGAGCGAATTCAAGCGCCTCACGCACCTAAGAAACCAATGATTAACCTCTCTTTACATATGATAAAGCTTAAGCAGCAGCTCACCAGGTAAATATCCAGGCACAATTGCAGCACTCTGTCCACATAGGGTAAATCCTCAAACATGATTTTGCGATTTTGGCCACCAATAAACGATTTCATGAAACGCGAGGCCAATAACACAAATGTGGTATACAGACCAATGATGCTGAAGATATGATATATATTGGTTCTATCAGATATCGAACATGAATAATCATTAATTTGTACGTACCCGCCAGCTGTTAAGAAGCTGAAAGTCGATGGGAATTTCTTGTCGTTAAACGTGTACATCACAATGCCCGAACTGCAGTCGCTATAGGGCAAGTCCTTAAGCGTCGAATTGTAAAAGTTATCATAGCAAAAGTCGCGTATCTCCCACCACAGGCCATTTGTGGTGTTATCGCGATGCATTTTAATGACAAGCGGTCGATACTCCTGATCCTTGCCGGTCAATGCGGACACCACGAATGCATCACCCAAATTCAGCACCTTGATGAACTTGGGTATCATATTGGGCAGCACCACAACCACCTCACTGGACGCATTTGCACTGTTGGTGGTTGTGCTATTTGCAGTGGTCGTAGTATTATCATTGCTATTAGTGGTGCCATTAATGCCATTATTACTGCCAGTGTCGTTGCTTGCTTCCAGCTGGTCATACGACTCGGTTAGCATGCTGATGAGCGCTGCACGTCCCTCAAACGATGAGTCTAAATTTATAATGTGCTCGTCGCCCACATTCTCCTTGAGACCCTTGGCTGGAGCATCCCGCGTCAACGAATACGAGAAGCGCGCAATTAACGTGTGATCTGTGGGAGGTTAAATTAGAATACACTCAAAATAACAATGCTATTGTTGAACTTACTGTTACGTAAATCGTTGGTCAAACGTTGCTTGTCCGGTGGTGCTATATTCCACAGTGATGGCGAGTTCCCGGCCAGCCTGACGGCAGCTACATCGGTGGCATCGTAGCCAGCTATAAAAGTGAGAGCCGTTTTGTTCTTGATAAACGTATTTGTCATCTGGTTATACATCTCGGTGCTGATGGGAAAAATGCTGTCATAGTTGTTTGTCGTATAGATGGGATCGTAGGGTCCAATGCGTATCGAAACTGAAACCTGATGGGGCACATTCGATGTGCCCACAGCATTGCCCAACGCGAACAAACAAAGCGGTCCCCAAATGCAAATCACTATCAAGAGGACAATAGTTCCGCCCATTATCAACTTGGAGAGTGAAGCCTTCTTCTGGGCGCGCATCGCTGGGAAATCCGTTTCCGATTGTCGTGTGCAGCGTATGAGATAAATGTTCGAGAAGATGTCCTCCATTTTGAGCCAATCAAAGATTGTCATGGTGCTATCGATGCACACCCAATCGAGTATGGTGCGCAGCTCGTACAGGAAGGGTATTTGCATGTAGACTTTAAAGGCGATCATATTAACCATCGAGAAGCCCTTGGTGAAGAAGTTACCGAGAATGCGCTTGGGATAGCCGGATTTGATTTGATATGAACTCAACAGCATATAGAAGCACTTGATCACATAGAATATTATGGGTGGTGCGAGTGAATTAAAGGAACGTTCCGTCACCGCTGGCACCACAAAGAACATCCAAATATGTATGCCAATCACCGAAAAGAAATGGAAAAAGATTTTGTTGACGAGCGCTTTGCGCAAATACAGAGCACGATCGATCACAATCAGCAGGAACTGCACCAGCAACATTATGAGGAACGGCACGGGCACCTTATTCTCGGCCAAATAGGTCTGGACGCCGCCATCGCTTTCAGTTTGTTGAGTCTGTGAGAGAATTCAAATTGATTACATGACAACAATTGAAGCATACTACTACAGTACTCACGCCAAATGCTGTGAAACCAAAGAGCAGCACAAAGAAGTTAATGAAGTCACAGAGGAACATCAGTGCATAGACATCGGTGGCCAGACGCGATTTGTGCACCAGGCTAAAGAAGAACTTGTGCAACGACGAAGTGTATTTGGTGCGTCTGCAAAAAAGGTAAAAGATATATTAATATTTCTTATTTAAATATTGAAATTCTTTGCTTACTCCAATTGATTGATGGCTGACTTGGTGTACTCCGGGGAGCCAGGCAGTGAGACCTGGCTAACCTGCAGGCTCAGCTTCTGGGCAGCATCCTCGTTCAGCTGTCGCGAGTCCGGCTGCGACATGTTATCGCTATCCTCTCGATCGTCGCTATATGGAGAACGATCTCATTAGACATTAGCAAATTAGAAATCCTATCATGCTTACATGCTGGCCGTTGGCTTCGCAAACTGATGATCCGTATCCTTGTAGCCGGACTTCCACAAGCCCTGCGACTTAAGCAGATATCGATGCAGAAAGAGCACCAACAGCAATATCAAATCGTAGACGGCATAATGCGTTTTCATCTCGACACCAAATATTTTGGCCGGCCTTAGTGGCTGGTGGGCCAAGTTTTGATAGTTGGCCCAAATCAATTTAAATTGAAAGATGCACTTGATCAGGACAATGGCCTGCGTGTAGGCAATCAGTGTGACCCAAAAGGTTTTCGTTGGACGTGGCAGCGACAATGTGCCCCAAAGGAACACCATAATGGGCAGCGGCAATGAGATGACGCTGGCATTAACCACCTGAAATAAACGAGCAAAAATTTGAGCATGTTTTAGATGAGTATCTAAAGCGCGAACTCACCTGATTGATGAAGACGACAATGTAGCAAATGAGATCCGTGTTGGCCAGCAGGGCATACCAGGAGGAGATGAGCACCTCAACAATAATATGATGATCCCGCTGAGCAAAGTTCTCCTCCTCCATGTTGAAATCGCCAGCACTGAAAATATTCACAGAAAGAAGATTAGATTGATGTTCTTAAAAATGGGTGGGTAAATCTAAATTCAGGACAGGATTAGGCATGCCTGGTGCTCATTAGATTTAGTTGGTGGAACCTGTGCGCTGCATGCAACGCTTGCCTACATGCGTGTTGGGGTGGGTGCGGAGTGAGTGGGAACTTAAGATCACAACTCATAAATCTGGGAGCAGGACCAAAAGGATGGGATTTAAGGGAAGCCGAACAATAACAATACATACATACATACTAGCAAATAACGCACAAAGAGTGGCATGGACTTAAAAATTAAAGCAGATGCAAATAAATTAGTTTAAAACACAGCCACAGTTAAATGCAGAGCGACAGAGACAGAGAGACAGAGAGAGATAGTTTGATTAAGGTTTAGTTAGGTTTCGCTAAAGTACGGATTCAGTTGAGTACGGAGTATGAATCACGTGTGATTTTATTTAGTGAATCAATATTTTGAAGTAGCTCAAAATAAAATTACTCCTCTGAACCCGCCCATGCTTATACAGTTATAGAGATAGAGATAGATAGATAGATAGAGAGAGAGAGAGTTACGATGATTATGTTGCCGTGTCGTGGGCCGAGAGAACAACGTAATATTTGAGCACAGTTAACAACAGCAACAACAGCAACTGCACTACGAGTACTTGCAACTGGTAGATTTTCGTGATTATTTATTACGCATGGTGATTGCTTGATTTGAGGGGAGAGGGAGTGATGCAGGCGGGGTAGGCCTGGTCAATACCTGTCCACGTGCTCGTAGGACCAGTGCTTGCTGAGCGAGCCCGAACCGATGCTCGCCTGCTGCTGATGATGCGGTTGATTATGTTGTTGTTGTTGTTGATGATGTTGTTGATGTTGATGATGGGCGATTGGCGTGTGGGGCGTCTGCCCGCTGCGCTCAATAGGTGGCGTGTGGGGCGTTTGCCCGCTGCGCTCAATAGATGGCGCTTTAATGCGTATCTCAGGCAGGCCGCAATCCGATTTGCGGCTTTATTCAATATATGTGTGTATGTGCATATGGATATATGTATATATGTATGTGTATGTGTGGGAGTGTGTCGTATGAAAATGCACAGTTATATTAAAGAGTTGATTTCATATTTGTAGAAGTAGTATAAACAATATTTTTGGCTCAAGTATAAGTTTTCGTATAAGAGGGAGAGACACACACACACATAGAATACTGAGTGTGTGTGTGTATGTTTGTGTGTATGTGTATGGCTGTTAGTTGAAAGTTTCTTTTTTACTTAATATCGTTATCGCTTTAATAATGATGTTTATATAGTTATGTTGAAGATTTTTACTTACCCTTTGTTCGGCGGCGATGAACTGATTGATTGTTTTCTATAAACACAAAAATTTCAGATGAGCAAACAATGCACGCAGATAAATGTAAGAAAATATAAATTAGTAAAGTTTTGGGATTTTTTGTAAATCGAATATCAAATTAAAATTATTTTTTCTTTCGGTTGAAACCACAAAATCATTTGAGAACTAAAAATCACTTTTCCAAATAAATCAAAGCGATGTGTATTGCTTATGAAAATACTTTTTTAGCATGTAAATACATTTTTTTTGAGGTTATTTCTAGTTTGAAAATATTAGAATTGTGTAAAAAAAATGTTTACTTTATCTAAATTGAAAATGTATCGTAATGATATAGTAGTTAGAACGATAAACAATTTGATTATAAGCAGTTAACTGTACAACCGTCGAGTAGGCACCGACTACCTGATACCCAGTACTCAGATAAAATAGTTATAGCGGATCTATCGAAAAATAAATACATGATTTGTGTTAAAAAAAAGGCTTTGTTTTAAATATAGTTAAGGATATATCTTCCCAGTAATCTCAAAAGCAAAATAACAAAACAAATGTTTAAAGAAAAACATTAAATTTAACATTTGTGACTTTTAAGTAGACGGATTAACTTTCAAAATCTAGTACTGGGTATTAAAAAGCATCTCTTCAACTGCATTTATTTTTGAAGGGGAGTGAAAAGGATGTGGAAATTGAGGGTGTATGTGGTGTGGGTGATGTTGGGCTTGTTACCTAGAGATTGCTGCATCAACGGTATCTACTGGCATTGCGATGATATCTTCGACAACGTGTGGAGTACTTGCAGCTGGTGGTTGTACATGTGGTTCTGGCGGTGTGAGCGGTGTAGTTGTTGTATTTGTGTTAAGTGGTGTGCTGAAGTGTTCAATTGTGAGATTGTCTGTTGTTGTTGAAGCTGATGTTGTTGGAAGTGTTGTTGGTGTGGTGGCAGCCAACTGTGAGCGACGCGGTGTGGATGATGAAACGGGCTGGCCACCGTTTTCATCACTATTTTGGAAAATTAATGCACACGAAAACGCAACATGATGCAGGTGAGGTGAGTTTTTGGTGTTGAGTTTTGAATTTTTTTTGTTTTGGTATTCGATATTGTCGTGGAAGGCAGGTACACAGTTTCAAACACACATAACAAAAGGTAAACATATGCAAATAAAAATAAGAAGAGAAAATAAAACGAAATCAATTTTTTTTTGCTTTTTTTTTTTGGTCTTGTTTTCATAATTTCAACACAAACTTGAACGCAAAATGAGTTCATATCAAAATTCAAAGAAACGTTCGCTACTCTAAAAACGCACGTTTTCAGTCTCCAAAAATAAAATTTGAGAAAAAACAAAATAAAAAAAAAGAATTTGAAATAGTTATAGGGTAGTTAAACGCAAGCGGCGCACACTCCGTAGGGAGTAACGCCCACTAAATACCTCTCGAGATTCGATTTGAGAAAATGGAACATGGCCGCTGCGCTGGACAGGCCCAAACGATTGAGCGAACTGGATTCCTGGGAATTAAATAAGATAGGTATTAGTGAGGAGCATCAGTATAGGTAAAATATGAGTATGATCACAAGTACAAGTATAAGATAAAGTCTAAGTATGATGTTTATACTGGTCTAAACTGCAGTAAGAGTAGTTAAAAGTAGATAAAAGATTAAATGCAAGAATGTGTATAAGTCAAGCGGTTTAAGCTGTTCTAGTATAAGTGGTGTTAATAGTATAAGTATAAGTATGGGTAAAAGTATAAGCATAAGTATAAGATAAAGTACAGGTATGGCGTTAAAGACTGGTATTAAGTATAACTGTAGTTAAAAGTATAAGTATCATAATAAGTATAAGTAGAAGCATAAGTATAAGTTGGAGTATAAGTAAAGGGGTTTAGACTGTTATAATCTTTAGCATAAATGGATATAATAGTATAATATAATATAATATAACAATAGTATAAGTAAAAGTATAAGGAAAACTAGAAGAAATGCCTTCAAGTCTTTTCCAATTGCTAGACAACATTAATTTCTGCAACTTCTAATTTTAGAGCCTACAGTAGACCCTCCAAATGACGACCTACCTTAAGAGTTTTCTTTTCGCCTGCCAAAATGCGATTGACAAAGCGATAATTGCGCGAGAATCGATTTAGACGTATGGTCAAAGTAACCAAGAAGCCCTCCAGCAATCGTATAATGGGATTCGTATCGAAATCCTCATCCGAATCCTTGGCCGTCACATCGCCGCTATCCACCTCCATTTTCGATTTACTATCCGAGGTCTCCTTGGAGGTGGCCTCCCGTGGTGCTGCTGTCGATAATGCTGCTGCTGCTGCTCCTGCTGCTGGCATCGTCGTTGGCAAATCGGTGACATCCTTGATGGGCTTGGGACTGCTAAAGGTGGCCGCATCCCGCTCCTTCGAGATGCCCCTGCTGGTCGAGGGAAAGAAATCGGTGGGCGCATCTTTCGATTTCTGTGGTGGGAAAGAGATATAACCAGTGTGAAATTAGTGGAAAAGTATAAAGATTTCTTGCGGTAATCAACAACATCGAGACGCAAACAACGAAATGAAGCCAAAATATAGATATGTACAAGATATATATATAGTAAATAAAAATAGATATAGATATAGTATTTGTACAGTTTCAAAGCTGTATATTGAGAGGGAAGTGTGTGCGCCAACTTGCAGTTGTTTGTTGGTGGTTTGCAGCGCTTGAAAAACTCGTGATCGAATATAATTATATATATTTGTATATATTTGTAAAACGTTGAACGGGTGCGCCAATTAAAGAATTTTTGGTTTTTGTTTTTTGATTTTTGGTTTTTGCTGCACACTCACAACTGCATCTTGCACCGGTGGGTATGGTGGGGGCGATTGTGTATCAAGCAGCGTCTGACTGCGTCTCCCAAAATCGAGTGGCTCGGAGAGTGTCGATGTGCGTACGCCAGCTTCGCACTCAATGGTATCATCATCGCCATCATCATCATCATCATCATCACGATAAGGATCGTCATCGAAAACCACACGAGAAATCGGTCGATCATCATGTCGCTCACCCATATCCTTTTCCGCATCCAGTTTGAGGGCGATGCGTGAACCCGGCTCGGAGGCATAGGAACGTTCACGCATATAGAAATGACGACGATACTCGGCATCATTCAGATCCTTCCAAACCTTTGTTTTGTGTGTTTGTTGGATGTCAATTTCAGGGTGGCGTAATTTTTAACGGAATTTACAACAGATTATGGGCATATATATATATAAATGCATATATATATTTATATTTATATATATATATAGCACATGCATAAAGCAGGCATATTTTCAATAGGATTTAAATATTATGTTCCATTCCCAGATTGAAAGAAAAAGAGTTCCAATTAGAATTCACTTACATCGTAAAGCGTTTTGCGTCGCTGCATTTTCATTTCGCTTTCGGTAATATTCTCCTCCTCCAGAAAATCAATCTCATCATGGATTAGATCCAGCTCGAACTTATCATCCATTTCCTCAAACATATAATAGTCGCCAGCGCGTGTAGCTTTGTTGAAAGAGAAACCAATTAATTATTAGTTACTTTGCATATGATAATTAGAGCAACTAGAAACAACATTAAGAGGTTATATAGATATAGTTCAAGATTGGTTTTGGAATGATTAATAAATATTTTACAGAGAGAGCAACGCACACAAAACTGCAACATGGCATGCAGCTTACGTTTATATATGTATATATATATAGTATATAGTATTTATATATAGAGTACTGCTAATAGATTATATACAAGGCAATACAATATCGGCATGATGTTGCTGGCGATCTATAGCTATCTATAGCGATCATTGTAATACACTAGATGGTTATATGATTATTAACGATGATAACAAATCAAGCACAACAAACGAAATAAACCAAACTTTACCATGTGGATGCAATTTAGTTTCCTTCCTTCTGCGTACTGTTGGTGCAGGAAATGGATAACCGTGTTCTATAAAAAAACCAACACACATACATGTTTAAAATAAAAAAGAAAAATTAAATAATAAATTAAACAAGTAGAGCATTTAAATTATAACACAAGAAATATATAAAAAAAAAAAATACTCATCGGCTGGCCGAATTTCGAGTGGATTTCAGTTTTTTATCTGTATCTTTTTATGGATAAGTGTTTTAATCTAAAGCATAATTCGCAAAATTTTGGAAATTCATTTAGCAAAATTTTGGAAATTCATTTAACAAAATTTGAAAATTCATTTAGTAAAATTTGGAAATTCATTTAGCAAAATTTTGGAAATTCATATAGCAAAATTTGGAAATTCATTAAGCAAAAAGTAAAATTCAATTTTTTTCAGAAGCGCACTGCAGCAAAAGAAAAATGTTTGAGCAGCAGAATTGGAATCGAATCGGGCAGCACACAGAGAAGAAGAAAGTTGAGTCTTAACCGTATAAAAAAAAATACATATTTATTAAAATCAGAGATATATATATATATTACACTTGTAGAAGTGCGCACAAGTCTGTTAAACGCTTTGAGCATTGCTTCTAGAAATCAATGCAAATGAAAAACCACTAGAAAAGTGTTATTTACACAAGTTGTTTCGGTTTGTTGTTTGTGGGGGGTGGCAGTTTTCTTTTTGCTTGAGGCATGCTACACACGACCTCAATTGAGTTTTTATTTGGGGCACGCACATTAAACAAAATCTTTGTACAAAGTTTCAGTATTGAAAGATAAAAATAGATATATGAGTAATGAGTAATAAGATTCATCCAATACATGGTCCATGCAGCACTGCGGGCTCATAGAAGGCGCACATCAGCGACTCCATATAGTAGGCCGTACCAACAGGGCCCCAGCTATGTGGGCGCTGTGCCGCCAGCAAAGCTGCCTCATCCCTGGCACCGGTCAGCGTACTGGTGCGACGTAGTCGCGTTGCCTGTGCCTCGTCCAGCGAGTAGCTGGCATTGCCCATGCTCAGGTGGCGACGATGCAGCGACTTCTGACGCATTGTGACCAGCTCCTCACGCTCCGGCGACTTGACGGCCAACGAGACAATTCAAGATTTGTTTTTTATGGAATTTTGATTAATATATTTAATTATATGTATACCACATGTGGTTGTTGCTTCAGGGGTGATCGCTTGATGGACACCGTTTCGTTCCAGGAGACTGCGGCTGTTGTGGACGACTGTCGGCGATGCTGACCCCGCAAGTTGGGCGTCAGATTCGCCGAGCTGCCGGCACTGGAGGCCACAGCATTAGCATATGCCACCATTGGTGGCATCAAACTACGCATTGGGGCCTGAGAACTCTGCTCGGATGGCGCCAGGCCCAGTGAGATACGTTTCGGTTCCAAAAATCCCTCGGTGAGCAGGGCTGACAGCGCCTCGGTGCTGGGCGTTGTCGGCTTCAGAAGAGGAGTTCAAGTGGCAAGTTGAGTTGTGATGATCTTTACAGGCTCAGCTGCTCTCGAGTTGAGCGCGTGTCGTGCTTTTCTCTCATTTATTTGTATATACTCAATAAAATACTATTTGATAAAAAGAAACACTCGTCACGCTCTCAACTCTCTGCTCAGCACTTACAGCTGTTGTGGTTATAGCATCGAGTCGCTTTGGAGCTGTCACAGTTGGTTGCTGCTCCGCTTGATCCTCGCTCATGGACTGCACATCCGCATAATCCATGGCATCGTCGCATAGCATTATATTAATCTCTGGCTCAATGATGACAGCAGCATCGGCGCTATCAACGCTTTCGGCGCTGCTGCTCGACAGCACAGAGGCGCGGGCCGGTGAGGAGTTGGCGGAGGAGGAGGAGCTGCTCTTGGAGCTGGGGCCATCGGGCGTCTGGTAGCTGGAGCCTTGACACGATGCAAAGCTGCTCTGGTGCGCCAACGGTGCTGCCCCAGCCAAACTTTGCTCCAAGGGCGTGCGTTCTCCTTTGTTTTTTTTTCGTTGTCATTTAGGATTAGTGAGGAACAGACACAAAGCAAACAAACACAACGCGCGCGATTTACGAGACGACATTTTCCAATTGACAAAATACAAAAACCAATTTGGAAAATTGCAACGCGATAAAAATTGGCCAAAAATAAGCGCCAAGCCCGCCCACAAATGTGAAAAACATCCCAATCGGTGTCGAAGGACAACTTACCATCGAAATGGGTCTGCTTGTCCAACGGACGCAGCATCTTCTGCTGTGTGGCACGTATGCGTTCCATTTTCCGCTTGATCTTGTGCAGCACCTGCTTCTCATGATCGTGACGATGGGCAATTTGCTTCTGACGCAGTGTCTCAATAATGTCCGCACCCCTGCAAAAGGCATTAATTAATGTTAAAATATGTTTAGTTAGATATAGATTTGGCTAACCTTGAGGCTAGTATATTATTGGCCTTGGTGTCCGTAATGATGTGACAGAAGTAATGCGACTTAAAGATGCGCAACTGAAAGATGATAAACGCAAAACAAATTGCATCCCAGAGCAGCACGATTTGATGGGTGATTTTGGGGCACTCGTCGGGACCCACGTGCAGATCTGATTCCTCGCTTAGTTGCAGCTGCTCCTTGAGCACGTTGCTGGTACAGGTGATGCCCAGCATATGGACCAGCCAGCAGCAGTTGGTGGTCAACGGTGTCATAAACAAACAACCAGCCATTTGAAAGCTCGTCTTGATCAGAATATTGGCGACATTAAAAGCCAACAGCCATTTCCAGCGACTGATGATTGTTGTAATGGGTCGCAAATAAAAATCGGAGCCTTGCCAGAGGAACACAAAGGCGCCAATTAGATAGCCCAGCGCCAGCAGATCTGCTATATTCGTGCCGGCCAAAAAGACGACAGCCAGCGTGAACCAATAGAAGCCACAGAGCACGCCATTCTTCAATATATCCGAATAGTTGCGTATATAGGAGCAGAAATCATGCGTGGGATTATCAAAGGGCACCCGTCCCAGTTGAGCAATGTCCGCAATCACGCTGCGATTGCTGCCACCGGGATAATCATCGTTGGTCGCATAACGCTGCTCAATCACAAAAATGCTCTTCTGTCGATTCAGAATGATCAGCACAATAAAGTCAAAGATTAGCTTGGGCACATGATTGAAATGCAAGCTGCCCGGCAGCATTGTCCAGCGTTGAATGCTCTCCCCAAAGGCGTCATCATCCCAAGGATAAACTGTAATACAAGAGATTAGATTACTTAAAAATCTAACTAGTATTTTATTATAAAAGAGAAACATACCCATGCACCAACTGGGCGGCAGACCGACTAGCACAATATACTGCAGCAGTATGGAGACGGCGAAGAAGGCTTGGAAAATGCCCCACATTTTGGCACATTGCGAACGCTTGAGTAGCAGCAGGACAACCAGCCACAAGGCATAGGCCACAGCCACAATATCCTGACGATAGGTTATTGTCGAGACAAGTGCAATCAGCGAGATCTCAAAGCCAAACTTGTAAAAGCCAAAGTTGAGCAGATATTTGACGAGTCCCACCAAATCCTTTTCAGCATCGGCACGCGTTATATTCTGGAATAGGATTTTCTGTTGGGTGGCGCTGTTTTCGCCGATTTTGATGCGCATTTGGAGCTGCCTCAGCGAGATGACCGCATGCATGGTGACTATAACCATATAGATGATATAGGTGCGCAGCAAACTCATTAAACCGCCCTCAAGTTTGTTTGCCTTGTTCAAACCAATCCACTCGGCATTATTCGCAGTGCGATTATCGGACTGAGAGCAAAGAGATTACAGAAATTAGTTGAAGTACAATTTGGGATAAAGGATAATTATGCGATTACTCACACAGATGACGTTGTATTGTGTGTGATCCAAATACTCAATCTGATAGATCATCTTGGACAGCACAATGATGGTGACAATGAAGCTGATCAGTCGACTGATAACCACTTGGACGGCCTTACGTGATGTGGCGCCCAGCACACAGAAGCCCACAAAGATAATGTGCAGGACACAAACTTCGCTGACGCTGCAGATGAAAGCGGCGATGTAGACAGCCTTCATGATGTGCAGCTCGAGGAAGCGCCAAAAGACGGTCTTGAATCGCTTGAAGATGTACTCGGATTTGTTCTTGATCTTGCGGAATGAGATGCGCACCAAGTCACGCACCGAAGTCTCAAAATCGGTGCTGGCTCCAGCAGCCGTTGCCTCGGCTGTGGTTCCAACCGAGCGGCGTAAGGAGGTGGCGCTGCCACGACGCTTAGATGGCGCCGGCTCCAAGGCATTGGCGTCCGGATTGGGTTGCTGCTGTTGGCCGCCAGCCATTGGCTGCTGTTGCAGTGAGGCAATGAAACGCTTGTGGAAATAGTGCACCTGGATGACAGTCAGTATGACAATAATTGTCGGCGATACCAGGTGCAGGAACAGATCCTTAGTCTTATATCGCTTCAGGCCAATATCAGCTTGACTGCAAACAGCAAAATTTGAAAATAATCAAAGATTCCTGGTCAAAAAAAACTTACAGCGTTTGGGACACATTGAGATAGTCCTTCCAGTAGGTGTCAAACTTATCAAATTGATATGTATAGATCAAAATCAATATGGACATGGCATAGAAGATGAGGAACAGCCAGAAGCCGTACATGATCTTGACCCACGCTTTGGACGAGGATTGAAAGACGAGCAAGAAGAATAGGAACAATGCCATATAGCAGATGCGAAAACCCGTCATATACTCGCCAGTGATGGCACACAAAAAGATGACCAACACCAGCAGCCAGATCCAGAGGCGCACCAATAGATTCTTGATGACATCGCCCGCTTTCTTTAGGAACTTTGATGTCTTCTTGCCATCGTTGATGGGGTAGGTGGACCCCGCCGATCCAACAGTTATCTGCAGCGGCGCTATAATATCAGCCAGGGTGCTACTCCTGCGTCTATCGCGCTTCTCCTTGAAGAATTGCCTCGATGTCACCCAGAACATGAGCACAAAGGCGGTCTTAACTATCAGCGGCACACAAGGACGCATCTGATTCTCAATGGGTCGCTCAAAGCCAATCTGCTGTAGATTAATACCAGCCGTCTGAAAGGGAACAATTAAAGGGTATACGTTTCGTTTAGTACATCACATCACGGTTTAGTCACTTTGGCAGGGGGAGGGGACTTACTGAGACCTTTGTCGGTAGTTCATCATTGTTCAGATCCATGCCATAGATATATTGGGCCACAAGCAGCAACTCCGCATAGATCACGATGAAGGGACTGGAGCGCATCATGGCCTTGCGCTGATTGGGTATCATCCACAGGACATTGGCCCAAAGCAGCAGCACAAATGTCAGCCAGCTGTGATAGACTATGGACCAGGCCTGAAACGACAAGAAAATAAATAAATAACAATAAAATTAATTAATAAATTACGTAGGACTATTACATAGCTGATCAATAATGTATTCCGCACTTACCATCATCAGAATATTGGTGAATATATAGCTGTTCTGATAGATGAAACCACCGACGCTGACAAATCCATATGATATTTGATCGAGTATCGATGTGGTATTGTTCTCCTGCTCCGAGCGACGATCCATCGAGTCCAGCTGTATATCATTGCCATGCGAACCACTTGCCGGCTGTGGTGCAGCACCACTCGACTCCAGGGCTTGTGGTGTTCGCGTTTTGCGTGTGCTCTGACGCACCAGCTATAGAAATGCCAGACAAAAGATTTATATATCCAATAAGCATCTGACAAATGTACTCAAATATTCAACACATAAACAGAGAAACATAGACAGAGAGAGAGAGAGTGAGAGAGAGAGAGAGAAAGAGAGAGGGGGGAAGGTCGCAGACTACAAAGTGTTATGGCAGGCTACGTTTGTTAATGTTACTAACCACAACAAAAAAATAAACAAGTAAGAATACTGCAGACTAGTGAGCTCGACTCCGATACACCCTGAACCCAGCTGATAATATATATTCCAGTTTTGCACACCCAAATGTAAGCAGGACTCATTTCTTATGGAAATGTAATAAAAAAAAATGAAGCCAAAATGAACCCTCAGCCTTTAAAATTGTGGCTTTTATTGCTATCAGAAAACGATATATATCGATTGTTGCAAAACGGCGTCAGTTATCGATTACAAGACTTCTATGTACGAAATTGTAAGTCTCTGAGATCGACATGGTTATATGGACTCGTGTGTTAATCCTGATTAAGAATTTTCCGACCTTCTGCCAGTTATCTAAATTTGCACAACCTTTTTAGCCATTTTCGATGGGTTCAGGGTTTTAAGAACTAAGTGGACATTTTTAGCAACGTATTTACACACACATACACACACACACACACGGCAGCTCACTTACATCGTTTAATGGTTATTAGCGTTACATAACCATGAGTTTAAAGTTATGATATATATATTTATATATATATGTATGTATTTATGTAGATATATAACTGAACGAATTATTAGTACCGATCGATGGTTAGACAAATTACAAATTTACATCAACAAGAGAACAAAACAATTATAAGATAGGTAAATAACTAATGCAGCTAGAGAGACAGAGCGAGAGCGAGAGAGTGAGAGAGAGAGATAGAGATAGATAGAGAGATGTTTTTATAGCTAGCTAAACTAGTGATTATCAACAATTGGTTAGTTCGTTATTTATTTTGGGGGATAAGGGGGGCTACTTCTTAGTGGGCGTATAGTGGAGTTAGTTTACGTACAGGCGTCGTCTCAGTCGGTTCATTTAACGTTGCACGCTGTTCACGGCGCAAAGAAACCTAAAGCAAGAAGAAGTAATAAAATAGATAGAGCGTAACAAAAAAAATCGAGAAAAACAAAAACAACACAACATAAAAGAAACAAAAATAATAATAAATGCAACAACAACAAAAGATAAAGAAAATAAATAAACCAAGCTGCTTAAAAATTAGTCATTAACTTTAGGGGAAAGTTAGAATTTTATTAATGTTTAAAGCCGGCAACGCTTGTAAGTGCCTTAGGTTAAGTAATTAAGGTAATTAAGTATCCAATTGGTTACATATTAATTAGTGTTCGGGATTACTTTCAACTTTCCCATCATATTTAAGTATGTTTTAAGAAGTTTTCAGTTTCGAATTAAAGAACAGAATACTGAAAATTGTTGCAGCCATTTCAAAATTCCAACCGAAAACGGTTTTTAAAAGGCAGCAAATTCTTCAAAAAAATAAATATAAACATAATTAAAAAAAAAAAATTAATAACAGACTCATTTAAAAGAGATGCTTCGTAAATTATGCGTAGGATTTGTTGCTTTTCGCTTCTATATAAGAAAGTTTCCGTGAAAAACTGAAAAATCTGTAGAGCTGAGCCAAGAAGAAAGAAAAACTTTCGCACAAGTGAAATATATCGAATTGTGTGCTTGGAAAAGTTTTAACGCAAACCCCAGCAAAGTTAGCGCAATCCAAGTAACTAGTTAGTTCAACCATAGCACAAGATTTATCGAGTTTTAGTTACCCAACACACACACACACACACACACACACACACACACACACACACACACACACACACACACAGACACACACATGGAACTAACTATTTATTGCCAATATAAATTGATTTGCCTGAATTTAGAGTTTTTTTTTTAAAATTATTTTCTAACAAAATAAACAGTATTAAACTGTGTCTGCTGCTGCTCAACCAACTCTTTATCAGTCTCGCCACGCTTCCTTCCACACACACACACACATACAGAGGCATGCACACTCTGAAGCTTACATTCAAACGCTGTGTGCGACTTGTTGTGGTGGTGACGCCTCCGCCGGAAGCAGAGATTTCCCTGCCACCGCCACCGCCGCCGCCGCTTCGTGTTGCTTGTGACGTGAGCAGCGATAGCTGTCGGTTGATTTTGTTGTTGACTGTGTTGCTGCCGCTGCCGCTGTTGCACTCAAGCTGCTGTCCAAAAGCGGTGGCAGGCTTAGGCTCCAGCTGCATCGTGCAACAAAATGTGACAAGCGGCAAGTTGTTTTTTGTTTTTTGTTATTTTTTTTTAGTTTAGTTAGTGACGTGAATGTGGTTTTGTTTGCATGCGTAAAAGTTACAAGTTTGAGTTTTGTGTTAGTTTATCAAATTGAGCAATTTTCCAATGCACAAAGCGAGCAGCCGAAAGGGAAAAGAGCGAGAGGAAAATCACATAGAAATAGTTGATCAATGTTAACCAATGTTAGTTAAATCCAAACTTAAACTCAAATCAGAAAAGAAAACAACACTTCGAACTGACCGAAGATGAAATATAAACTTATTATTTATATGGTATATATATATATATAGTTAATGAATTTTATATTTAATACAAAATTGTAATTGAAATCACAAAAGTTTAACACTTGTTTTGAGTATTAATTTGAGTACAAACAGACAGACGTATTTTGATAACCGATTTAAAAAAATGTATATATTTATATATAAATTATGAGATTGGCAAACTGCGTGCCACAAACTTACCCTGGGCTTGATGAGATGTTTTGTGGTCAGCGCCATGGCAAAATAGGCAAAAAAGACAGCAAACGGATTCAGATACGAGTCCAGGGTCAAAGTATTATTGTACAGCAGGACGCGTATATCCCGCGAGCAAGTGGACTCAATGAGTGGCTCCAGACCAATCAAACTAGATATATATAACGATGGATTAGACTAGACAGTGTTGGATGTGATGGACCTTGGACTTACCGTGCCGTCAGGCTTGTGTGATTGAGATGATCCTGCATCCAGGGCGTCTGATAGGAAACTATGCACAGCGAATGCAGCACAAGGACGAACATCACGCAGCGCAGCAGCAGAGCGAAGCCACTAAAAACAAGAGAAACACAATGTGGTGTGAAATTGGTTTGATTGCATCTGGTATCAAGCTATGGCTAGCTTGTTGCCACGCACCGTTGCAGGGTCTGGCAGGTTGCCCAGTAGGTGCCCGCCAGCAGAAATATGAGAAAATAAAAGCCACCCGGCACAGATGGGCGCAGTGCGGCCGCAAAGAACAATGTGGCCAAACAGAAAAGTGGAGCTGCGAAAAAGAGGAAATGAGTTTAAGGATTAGTTAACAGCAGAGAAGGCGGCTGCAATTAAATGAGTTTTGTGCAACTGGTTTAGAGCCAGCTTAGCCCAAGACGAAGCATAACATGTGTTGAACAAGATTTCCCAATCTGCTTTGTAATAAATAACTGTCAATTTTTTCCGTCTTATATCTCACAAGGGATTACGGTTTAATGCAATATTTTCTAGACATCCTCCAGTTACTTATATACATGAGAATCGAATTGGTTGTGTTAATGTATGATTAGAGATGTTCCACATATTTAATTTGGTTTAAACAGAAAATATATGTAAATAATTGAAGCTTAAATATCGCTCTAATATATCATATAATAATTTAATCCATCGCCAAGTCAAACCAGTTCAATTTGATTCCAGCATAAGCTAAGTTTCTATTAAGAATATCATTGTATACCCCCCACTCCCAGACCTCCCACTCTTGTGTGTAGCATAAAAGTAATCATTATTATAATTAGAGGGAGTTTGAACCACCTATTAGATCTGTCTGAGCTTATGGCTGCTCAGCTTCCTAGCCTATAACATGGTTCCCTAGAATACTGCATCTTTTTATTAGCTTCAGGTGCTTTGAGGAACTCTGAGTAATCTAATCTAATCTAATGTAATCTAAACTAATCTACGTAATCTATTCTTCCCTTTCGAAATATCTCTTAAATTATCGTAAACAAAAGTTCCCTGTTAATTATAGCTTCATCTAATTAACATCAACAGCTTCATTTGTGGCTCATAGCATGGCTGCTTCTTCCATCCTTCCTTTTCACACAATCCTGAGCTTAATTAATGTTGTCAGCTTGACTTTTAATTCACTTACATATTTTAATTAGGCCCTCAAAGTGTATGTGCTGGCTAATCATGGAGACGCGTTTGCGCAGCTGTTGTTGTTGTTGTTGCAACGGCGTTGTTGCCGTTGCCTGTTGCACATCGGCACCGTTCGCATCGCTGCCCGCCTGCTGGCTGACCGCGTGCTCCGATTGAGATTCTGGCAGATCGCCATTCTCCAGCTGATCGGCGCTGATGGTCTGCGTGGCCAATTTCTTCACGCTGAGATATGAGCCGAGCGAGGTGGCAAAGACCAAAACCTCGGGCGTTAGCCACTCAGCAATGGCCAGGGGTCTGTCAAAAGAGAGAGTTAAAATCGAATAAAGTCTGATTTAAGCTAAGCCGAGCATTTCACTTACTTCAGATTAAGGAAACTGATGAAGCCAATGTGTCTCAGCAACTGCTCGCTAAAAGAACAATCGTAAATGGGCAGCGTGATGCTCACAGCGAGCACCTGCAACGCAATGTGGCCGAGCAGGACGAAGGCGCTCAAGGCGACCAGGATGAGAAAGAAGGCAGTGACGGAGCCCTTGAAAGTGCGTCGTGTTGCCAGCGGTATAAACGGGGACAAGAAGAACATGAGCATATATACAAACGAGATGCCCACCGGACGCATCAGCGAAGCTGCAAAGGAGAAACACCAATGTTAAGGATTGCTTGATATATATTTATTGGGTTAACTTACCGAGGACCAGCACAGCCGGCACAACGACGCGCTGCAGCACGAGGCATGCATAGCTGAAGGCCATTTCAATGCGGTTGCTAGTGCGAATGTGGCAGAGTTAACTGTGCTGCTGCTGCTGCTTCTGCTGATGCTGCTGCTGCTGCTACTGCTCCCCCGTCGCCTGATCCTGTGACCCGAAGCTCGACGACGTCGACTCATTCATAAAACTTTCAGGCGCAATTTCCAACGGCCACATGCAGTACGGCGCAGCTGGAAAGGCCAAGAGGAGAAAATAAATTAGAAATTATATTAGATAAAAGTGTCGGATGAAAGGGATTGTGGTGAGTGGGTGGGCGGTGTTCGGTGTTCGGTCACCAAGGGCGGCAGCTGTCAGAACATGTCGCTTCTAATGGCAACTGGCAAGAGGAAGAAGAGCACAGTGCAAAAAGTGCAGGCAAGTAAAGTGGCATCGCTAGACGCCTCCCTATTGCGCCTGCCCATCTCCCTTCTCTGACATTCGCGCGTCTTCCTGCCCGACTTTTACACACCTCCCGCGTGAACACCCCTCTTAAAGCCATAAGTAGTTGCTGGCCACTTTTTAATCTTTGGCTTATAAACATTAAGTTGGTTTTAATTACAACTAAAAGACAAACAGACAAACAAACTGTTTTGGCCGTCGAGAGTTGGGCGCGTTCAAAAGCGATAAGACCTACTGATGTTGTGCTCGTGTCTGTGTCGTGTCCGCTTTTAGAGCAACTCAATGAGGCAAGCCAGATGAAAAGTAAGTTTCGTAGGCATATAAAAGAAATAAGGAAATCAGATTTGTAGGAATCTTAGTACAAACATATGTAATAAATAAATGTAAATTTCTAAATGAAACACTTTAAAGAAAGTTCTTCTATAAAAAACCTTATATTTTAACAAGTTATTCAAACCGAACTCACTAAATTGAAGCTCTATTTGTAAACAAGAGATCATCAACATCAGACTATCATATCATATAGCTTTCCTCGGCACAATCATTTGGTTTTTGATAATTATAATGATATATCTATATATATATAGACTGGTAATCTAACCGAAGTCTGCGAAAACTGCTCTCTATTATTACCTTTCTAGAATCGTGCCACATAAACGTGTCACGCTTCCATTACTAAGGAACACACATAAATTTTGTGGGCGTGTCAAGTTGCCTGGCGAACCAAGACAACAGTAGTCAGTCTGTCAGACGGTCGGTTAGTCAGTCACTCAGTTAGTCAATTATTTGACGCGACGCGACGTCGCACGCTATTTTTACTTGGGTTGGGTTAGTTTCAATTTTGCTTTTCCGCCTTGGGTTTTTATGTGTGTAATTGCAAGTATGTTTGCATTTGTGTGTGTGTGCTTGTGTGAGTGTTTGTGTGTGTTGCTGTTACTGGCAATGTGGGGGATTGGCCAACAAGGCGCCTTTATTAGTCGAGCAATTGTGTTTGCCATTTCATGCTCTGACTACTGGATGAGGAAATATGGCACAGGACATGGAACATGGGACACAGGACATAGGACACTGGACACTAGACACAGGACATAGAAGACAGTGGAGCTGCCTTATGGATAAATGTGCGATTGACACTTAATGGCACATTATGTGGCATTTATTTACATGTGCTTGCGATAATGTCTAGTTAAAAACGAATTGCAAACGTTGATGGAGAAACAAAGCAAATTAGAAGCTCATCAAGTGGTCTACAACAGGAAACCAGAAAAAGGAAAAAGGAAAACAGAAACAGAACTCGGTTTCTCAAGAGTAAATGCCTTGCTTACAAAATGATAAATGAGCTTGTTAGTGTCAGAAGCACTGCAAAATCAAAATCATAATAACTACAATATGACAATAGTTAAGGGGAGCTTAAATGTAAGCAGCAAAACTATTCTGAGCACAAAACATGAGCAACCAAAAAATCGATTCTTTTTAGGGGAGCTTAAGGACTTCTAGAGAAAGCATTTTTAGGAACTTGGCAACTTTATGCTTAATTAATGAAATCACTCTTATTACTTTATTAATTACGAGCAATAATTAAAATGATTACATTCTAAAAAAAAAAATATAAATATAAACTTAATCTACAGAGTAAAATGAACTTGAGCCTGAACCGTCATTATATATTTTCTTTGTAAAGAAAGTTGCTACTTTTTAAAATAGTTTTTGAAAGCAACTCAAACAAAAGCAGCTTAATTCACACAAACGCACCATAAAGAAAAAAAAAACAAAAGCTGCAACAATGACGTAATTAAGCATGTGCAGAAACTTAATAATTCTACATTTTTTACTCGACCAAAATCTGGCAACAATGAAAACAAAAACGAACACAAAGAACAGCACTTTGTAATGTGTGTGTGTGTGCCTGTGCTTGTATGTGTGGCTTCAGTTTTGAATGCCAAAATGCCAGAAATGCCGACGACGACGTCGACGCCTCTCATTCAAACACATCAACATAATGTGGGCTAATGAGAGCAAGCAAGCGAGCACACACACACACAGTGCAGAGAGATAGGGAGAGCAATGCCGGCAAAGCTCAAGTGCTGCCCCCCGCATTTCAGCAAACAGACGGCGGCTAGACAAAAAAAAAAGTAGGCAATAAAAACAAATGTAGTAGGCATACATATGAATAGGCGTATGCATGAAAAAGTAGTTTAGTAGTAGATGACTGGCTGGAGCAGATGTCTAATGGCACAGAAATGTGTTGTTTGAGGGTGCGCTACAGTAGCTTAATACAGCTACTGGCACACACTGCCAGACAAAAGTAAGCACACACACATACACATCACACACTTGTAATGCTGCCTGGTAAACGCTCAGATAGAGCAGCCAGACACAAAAGTACTATTTAAGTCAACATAAATCTCGAGAAATAACACTTTGAATTGTAAATAACTATAACAGAGATATTATTCGGATTACGATGTGTACACACAGACAAGGGAAGGCAAATAAGTGTGCCCACCTGTTGATTGCAGGGTATATTCTGGGTGGCATATCTAATTGTTTTTAAAGAAACTTAAACCTAAACAAATTTATAACTAACACATATTTATACGATTAATATGTAGGTATTTGTGAAATGCTCTGCTTGAGTGATTTCTGATTTCCTCATTAAATCAAACAAATAAAATTCATATGTTTACAGAAGAAGAAAAAACAATTGCGCATTCAAAGTAGTAAAGAAAACGTAGCTACTGGAATGCTGGAATGCTGGAAAAAAGATTAATTAATGTATAATATATTCACCACAACACTGCCAAGTTTCATTTCACTTATTTTCTTTGTGCACAGAATTCGCCATAAACATTAGATCATATTTTTTTCTCCGAATTTTTCCCCAAATTAGCCAAAGTGTCGAGTATAAAACAAGTTAAGCATTGCATCATCGCAAATGAAAAAAGGCTTTTTAAGAGAATCTCGAGAGCATGCTATCTTATGAATGGAAACAAAGAGAAGTCGAGGTAGAAAGAGAAAGAGCGAGAAGAGTTGGGTATCTAAGAGTTGAGCGAAGCAAACATGTGTTCAAGCTAATATTGACAGACACATTTGGACAGCTTGCGTTTAACAATGCTGCCCATTGTAAAACCAAACGAAAAACGCCAATTGCGAAGCATATGAATTGCCAAAACAGATTGAAACCCCAATTCGCTTGCTGGGCACGCATCGTATTGGCATATAAAAAAGCCAAAAATAATATAGATATAGATATAGATTCTTGCAATGATGTACATATGTTTTTATTGCATATTGTTGTGGCAGCGAGCAGATGTTCTCTATCAGCATTTTGAGACTACCAATAACATTTGGACTGTTGCTGATTGGATTTGGAATTTCAATTATTAGCAATATTTATTTTTGTTGCGTTGGCTTTAGTAGCTACTTAAGTAGCTGTTTATTTACACTGTAAAATTGCTGTTCAAAAATGTATATATATTTTCAGCATCAATTTGCATTTGAAAGAGCGTCAGCTGGGCAAAGTATCGTTTAGGGTATTACTCATCATTTCTAAGTTAAAAAGATTTGAATATCTTCATATTGGGTTCATAACTCATAGCCCATACAAATTCCATAACGTAGGAAACCCTTTCAACTATCATATTGGCACTTAATTATAATTTGTTGTTGCCATTATTTCTCTCTCTGTCCTTTTGTTTACTTGGCACACATTTTCAGTTTACATTTGGACATTTCATTGGCATCGTCGTTTATGTTTATGTGTTGCACTTTGTGTTTTTGTTGCGTGCAATCAAATGTTATTTCAGCACTTGAGAACAGCACAATTTACATTTGCTTTAATCAAATGGCTAACAGATGCAGTTAGTTCATTTTCTGTGTGTGCCATGTGTCGTATACGTGATGCGCATAACCTTCAAGTAAATAAAGTTGAATGTCTCTTTGGTTTCAATTAGCGTTTGTTTATGCGACTCATGTGAAACAATGTGTTGCAAAAGGTGGGAGTATTTACTACAAATCTACCAAATGATCTTTTGCACATAAGTTTGTGAATTTTAATACCCTTACAGAAGGGTAGAAGAGTATACCTGTTTTGGATGACTTTTCCTCGACTCCCTTAAAACTATACTCTTAAAACTTAGCATATGTATTCATCTAAGGACGCTTAAGAAAAAGTATGATAATTTGGAGGGCTTGATAAAATTGACACATTCAAATCGATTAAGTAGTATAAGCACATAAATATACAACTTAGAAGGTAGATAGCTGTGGACATCGTTCAAAGATTGGCCCCTAAAACTCGAAAAAGTCTTCATCGTTCTACCCTTACTCTGTAGGTTCTCTAGGTTCGAAGCCCAATTCAATCCCCACAAATCTTTCAAACCTATCTTCCTTCGTCTTCGAGTGAGAGTTTGCTAATTGCTGGTTCACTTATTACTCAGCTGATTATTAGTTTGACTACTTCCAACAACTTTTGTTGCATTGCATTTAGAACGTTTAAGACTAGTTAATAAATTAGCCATTCAGACTATTTGAAACATTAATTAATAGTTAGTTTAAGGTTAATAAATTCTATATGATTAACTAATTTATGGTCCGCATCAAATGACAGTCGGCGAAGCTGCAATTATTTAGCCCTCAGTGTGGCTCTCCTTACCTGTTGACATGCCCATTTCTCTTATTGAGTTAGTGTTATGTTACTTGACTGGTGGCTTTCATGTTAATGCCAGGTCATAATCCATGGGCCAAACGCCCGAATGCCACTCATTTGACAGTTGCCTGTCATTCCTCACATTCCCCATCGCAAGAAATAACGAATGAAAAATAAGAACTGTTGCGTGTCTGTGCCACAAGCTGAACTACGAGTCATAAAAAAGGCAAAAAACTATTTTATTTGGTTTTTGGCTGGGCTGGTCACTGACGTATAGAGACGAATGCTTATGACACTACATGACTAAGTACACAATGACATTTTATGCCAAAAAAAAATATATATATATTATATCTTAGGAGCGCAACTCTAATGGAATTAGCCAAGGAATTCCACAGAAAACTGACGACACTTTATGGCAGCCCAAAAATAAAACAGTTAAACAGTTAGCCATATACACTTAAAAAAATTTAAAATCATCCTGAAGTCAAAAATAATTGTTGTATACAAAATATATTTTGAAAATGTATACAGTTTGGTAAATATGGCTAGATCGACAAGAATATATGTATATACTTTATAGGGTCGTATATGCTATCTAAACTGTTAAACACTTTTCACAACTTTATAATCCCACTTTATAATACCCACTCCCTATGGGCTGAGACCATAAAAATAGTTATGACTTTTTTACTTTCCATATCTTAAGTTGCCTTTTGGCACCTAAATTATGAAAACTATTCGCATGCTATTTTTTGAGTGTACACAGACTTTTCACTGTTAGCTTATTTTCATGACATTTGTCAGTTGGCCAACTACTACTATTAGGCCTCATTAAATATCACTGATGACAGCACGGCGACATTTCGCTGGACGTTGTAATTGTGAAGAGTCGCCAGTTGGCATGCGTCCTGTACGTGTCCTTTTAAACAAATTAAAAAATATAAACGTATATATATATACATATATATATATATATGTGTATATATATGTAATGGAAAAAGGGCTAAGAGCTGCTGAGCTCAACACGTGCCAAACCGCTGCGATGAACAAGCCATGAAAATGGACGTGGGTTTGTCCAAATGCATCAGCCAAATTGTTTGTCAATGGCGCTCTACGTTGACCCACTCCCCAATTGGGCCAGTGCTACATCAACATCAACATCAACATCAGCATCACATGTCGTATGTGCAATATCCACTGACAACTTGGGGGCAATTCACACACCTCTTTCAAACTGCAGAATATGCTCCACACCTCGCGCCCCACAGAGACAACAACAAATAAATGTATGTGCTTCAGTTGCACCTCAACAGAATGCACAGTGGATACCCGTGTGCAGCTCAAAGCTAGTAATGATTTTCATTTATTTCAATTATTTTCTTTTTTTTATTCACTTTTTAATTTTTGATTGACCTCTATTTATTATTTAAATATGTTATTCGATGGGCCATGAAATATTCACGTTTTTATCTCTAGAATTAGACTGCGTCTATTTTTGCATTTCTAAGTTTAGATTTTTCTATGCCACCTGTTGCATGGCCACTTAAGAATTGATATGTTTTTATAGAATACACCACAGTGCAGACTGTGGGTGTTGGCCAAATAGATAGATGTGGGCCAAGAGCAGGCAGCAAGGGCGATATGCATTTTATACGCCCATCCATTCAACCATCTGCCCATCTGTCAGCTTGCCTCAAACTCAGAGACTGAGAGACTGAAGGCATGGTTACAGCTTGTCAGGCCATTAGCTATGTGCACATCATCTCCCTCCACTCTCTCTCTCTCTCTATCTATCTTTGCTGCCAGTCTATCTTCTCTTGCCCTTTATGTGATAGGCGTAACCACTTTAAAATTAATTTCCCTAGTGAAATTTACGTATACATTATATGAATTCAGTAGCACTCACAACACACTTGCACTTTGTGCAATGGAGAAAGGAGAGGCAGAAGAGGAAACGCGTCCAAGCTGACCCAAATCTTGTCCAGCAAGCTGCTCAACCCCCATTTAAGATTCATTGTCTCTTAACGATTTTTATTGTGGCTTTTTAATTGAATTAACCCGAAAAAAAAAAAATAAAAAGAACGAAAATAAAAATTAGAAGGTTCGATATCAAAAGTGGAACACTTTCGTGACACTTGGAAATGTCGCTGACCTCTTGAAATACAAAACAGTGGCACAATTAAATGAAGCATTAACATTTTTGTTTCCTATAGTTGTTATTTAGTTGCTTGGAAAATTCCTCGTGTTCAGTGAAAAATGCGCTGACAAAAATACGCTTTTTTTAAAGTGAATTTCTCGTTTGTGGTTTTCATTGCGTGTTGTCGAGTTATTTTTTTGCACAACAACAAAAAAATGGACGGGTGCGCAGTGAAACCACCCCCCGCCTCCTTGCCGACAAGGGGTTAACAATGTCTCTGGTGTATTGACATTGACAATCATTGCAAAAACGTGACGTCATCAGCCGCAAAGTAGATTAAAAAGCAAAGCAAAGCGCGACATATCAACTACAACAATACATATATACATATGTATGTATGTATGTATGTATGTATGTATGCACATATATAGGCATAGTTAACGGGACAATTGCAAAAACACGAAGAGACTAAAAATAGCCGATGGCAGCTCTCAAAACTGTACCATCAGCTGGACAATAATCCATAGATTATGGCGGCTTTTCAATCGTAAAACTGAAAGAATATGTTTGCAACTGTAACTCCGACTACAAAAATGCCCTGTAATATGCAAAATTGCTCAGCAAAATATAATAATTGGAATGGTAATTTTTTGGAATTTAGTATTACCTCGGGAATCAAATATAAATTAATAATTTATTTTAATTTGTACATTTTAAACGTTAATTATACAATTAATATTCATTTAAATATTTTGATATATATTTTTAATTTCAATATTTTAAAGTTTGTGAACTGCGTTTACTCTACTTTAAACGAAATAAATAACATTTTCAGTTTGCTTTAAAAGGAAATTCATGAGATGATGCTAATTTTCAATATATTTTGCTTAGAAGAAGCATTTCAATATTATTCTAAAGACTCCACTTGTTACTGCTTGTAACAATGCCTTCTACAGAAGCTGTCTGTGTACGTGTTTAAAGACTCAACCACTCCCTGGCACTTACAATATTCAGACTACATCCACAGCAAGAAATTAACCGTTACAGGGCATCAAAAGGAAAGAAAGCAAAGCGCACTAGTGTGTGTGACGTTGGCGTAATTAATGTGAAATTAATTGCTGTTAGACACGCGGATTGGACGACTTACTAGTTTGGTGTTTGATAACTGCTGCTAGATGGCGCCACCTATTAAATGGAATGATTGGCTTGCAATGAAAAAATCATTGTAATTTTCTTAATGGCACTTTAAAGGGTACACATTTGTAGAGAGAGATAGAGAGAGAAAGAACTTTGTCAAGTGCATTAAATTTCAATTGCAAATATTATTGCAAGGTTGCCAACGCCCCAGCAAATGTTCAAGTGGATGCCAGACATGGAAATGAAGATGCTAATGAAATGAGATATACCACGAGAGAGAAAGACAGGGAAAGAGAGAGAATGAAAGAGGTAGGTGGGGCAAAAGGTTATCACAGTTTGTCTGACTGTGCAGGCGAAACGGAGAACTGAAAGCTGATCTGGGGCGGTACTTTGCAATTAAGTTAAGTGTTGTATAACAACAAATTTGAATCGCTTGCATTTAAATATGCCTCGAGCTGTGATCTGTGTAAATGTGTGTGTAAGCTGAGCATTATAATAAGGGATTAAGGATTAAGAGCTAATGCTAAAATATGGCATATTAATGTAAGAACTGCTTCGTAACAAAAGAAATACAATTTAATTATTTTGTAATGATAGTTCTACTAGGATGGCAACGCTGCGCTTAAGTTCTTAGCAGGCAGTGAAGCGACTTAGAGCTTAGCTTAGAGTTGGCAGACGGTTTAATTCAAGTGAGTTCAGTTGTCGTAAAGTATAAAAACTGATAATTAATTAGCCGCTCAGCTCTTAATAGAAAAAAACACTAATATTTAAGATATTAATAGAGACCATACGAATTTGCAATGGACAACTGCAAGAATAAGAAAAGACTCGTATTAAACAAACGCTGCTTTAGGAGACTCGCCATAATCAGACTCCACATGTATCCTAGCATTTCATATCTATTAAGAATCTAAAAAAAATCATAAAACTGCTTACCAACTAGTTATAATTCCAATGTTCCAATGTTTACCCAAAATGCATTTAACTATTTCCGCTTTCAATCCGCCTTGAACTATTTCCATTAGAGCGAAACACGAAATAATACGAAATATCTATTATAGTATATACTTCATAGGCTTTGTGTTCATTTTGATGTAATTTTTTTACATCATGTTTTTGCTTTATGCATAACTTTCGCAAGTTTTTTTGCAGTTACATTTTTGTAAACAAAATTGAACAAAGTTTGTTATTGTTTCAAACTAGTTTATTTAACAGTATGCACCTAAAGCTGTTTCCAAAAAGTTTGCTTCTTACACTTTTTGGTCTAAATCAACATTATCCTTTTTTTTTGAAATTTAAAGTTTGCAAGCTGCGTCGCAGAAGTATTAATTTTCATTCTTTTTTTGGCTTATTCTAAGCATGTGAATTGAGTTAATGGCATTTCTGGCTGCATTCCCAAGAATTGTTTTAATTAATGCCCTTAAAATGAAAACTGAATTTAATCAAACTTTATGCAAATAATAAACACACTTGCTTATCTATGAATATGTATGCCAAATGTGGATCCCTGTTTTTGTGC
Source organism: Drosophila nr. medialis 2 BK-2023a (assembly GCA_035044325.1). NCBI lineage: Eukaryota > Metazoa > Arthropoda > Insecta > Diptera > Drosophilidae > Drosophila > Drosophila nr. medialis 2 BK-2023a. Next base: position 3,340,845 of record JAWNMH010000394.1, read on the forward strand.
AAATAATTGTCGGGCACTGAAGCGCTTCAAAGTCAGGGAATGCGTCATTGTGCACTAGAACCGACTTCCCAGGCATATATGTATGTGCTGTGATTGTATATATGTATACTGTGATTGGGAGGCAAACAATAAGCACATTATCAACACCGATTACACATAATTTGTCAGAATTTTAAATACACTCACGGTGCCCTCACAAATTAGATTTCACAAATATTATATTTCTATATACTTTATACATTATAAATATTTTAATATATTATGTTGATATATATATATATATATATATGTATATAAATACAAAAGAGCCAACAATACCCGCATATAAAAATATATAGCCCAACGATAAGCGCTGGCCAAAGTTCCAAAAATAATAATGTCTGCAAACTAGATTCTATATAAATAAAACTAAAAATGCCATGCCATAAATTGTGTCACTTAATTAAAGCAATCAAAATATACGCAAAACAAAAATAGTATAAATAGTATACAATGTATAATAAATATGTAGTTAAAAGCCGATTGTGTAATAGAATATTTGAGGAAACGAGTTTTTGTGACTGACCGGATGAGTGAAGAGCAACAAAAACTAGTTGTAATGCTCTAGTCGAGAGTGCTCGACTGAGACACACCCCGTACTCAACTGTTAAATACTGATGGTAGTTTGTTCAATATGAAAATACATTTTTGTTACAATACTTAAGCGTCAACTGCTTAATATATCCGAGAATTTATATTCCAAATTTCAAGGGTCTAGCTTCTAAACTCTTTGCGACTGCCTTACTAATACAGACGCACTGACGAACATGGCTAATTCGACTCGGTTTAATGATGCTAGACCCGAATATATGTACTTTGTAGACTCGTACATAACACCCCTTTTCCCATTCTTAATAGTAAAAACATTTTTTTTTTTAAAAAACCAGACTTGAACATTTTCGGCATAGCTGCTCTCCACATACATATAAACATTTCCGTAAGCGATGACGCAACTATAAAAAAAAAAACACTCACACTGAGAATTCTGTTGAGGAATTTCGTTTAGTTTTTGACCCCCGAGCAGCATTTGTTGAATATTCAGTTTTGAGATGAGTATTTTGCTTTTTGAGCTCTATGAAATGCCAGCCATTTGCAAGCAGGTAACAAAACAACCAACCAACAACAGCAGCTGCTGCTGCTGCTGCCAAAGAAGGATGCACTTTAGGGCCAGCCAGCTAGCTACCTGGCCATTGACAAAGGCCAACACAGTGTGGAGGGGGGAGACAGGTGAGCTGTTCAGATAAGAAGCCGGGCTAGCAAGAAGATTCACCTTCAGCGTTCTTAGGCGCGTCCCAGCTGCCGCCGGCATTGTGTTCGGCTTTAATGGAACTAGTTCAAGGCGGGTGGAAGGCGGAACCAGATAAATGCAAATGGGTATTTGAACATTGGAACTAGAACAAGTTTGGAAACAAGCATGTGAATCACAAAAGAGCTGGAACACCTTTCATACCATTGCACAGGGGTTATTTTGATGTCTATATAAAGTATATATATAAAGGATATAGCGAATCGATATAGCCATGCCTATCTGTATGTTTGTCTGCCTATTAGAGAACTAGTTTGAAGCTATCATGATAAATATCTGGGCATATAGCCGTCTAATTACTGCAGGCAGTATTTATGCTAAAGATCGACCTACTTCATCATATCTGCAGCTTACGCCTTCGTCATGATCGGTAGAAAGATGAGTTTTTGTAAGATCTATTTTGATTTACCAAGATATTCAAACTAGATTCAATACTAATGCCTGCTAATATGAACCTCACATTTAGACTACAAATCAGTCGGATAATTATTAAAGATGATTATAATTTTTTTCTAATTTTATTATTATTAATATTCTTAGACACATTTTGAGTTTATTATCAAGTTGTCACATAGCAAGTTTCCATTACCTGGTTCACTTAATTTATTTCAACTCGAGGCTGCAAAATTGCGCCCATTTATCAAGCTGAGCAAAACAAATCTGAATTCATCTCGAATATTTCGCAGTTTTCATTTGGCTTGGCGGCAACAGCCGGCGCTCTATAAAAAAAAAATTGAAAATCAAATATGTTGCATTCGATGGTAAAGAGAGAAATTGGCCAGGCAAGTAAAACACGATTTTCTTTTTGGGGGTTGATCAACGATGGAATACCCTAGCATAAATATTTATTTCAGTAGGTCATTAGAGCTGCTTAAAAAGTTGATCTATGGAAAATCGATGGTCTCTTTAATGGGTTTGCAAACTTATGAATGAAATTTGAAAAGTAAGTACCACCAAATATAACTCTCCTTAGCCGTTACGAAGTTGCTATAGAAATGTGCATACCCTTTGTGTACGCTATTAGCAAGAACAATGACAACAAACAAGCTGAAAAATAACTGCAGCTGTTGCAGTTTTCCGAATGCGGTTACCCTTCCTACCTAGGGACCAGGCGAACCAAACTATCCGTCTATATAGTACACATATATATGTACATCGTGTACATATACATCTAAATATATGTATATATGTACTCTGTATCAATATCATGCTTAGTGCGCTAGGTTAGCCATGTTGAGGGCGCATTTTTAGTTGGATGGCCAATAAAACTGAAATTTAGCTTGCCAACATTCGGCAAACTTAAATGGGGACTGTGTGTGAGTGTGTATTGGGGGTGAACTGTGTGCGGATTTGGTGGCAGATGGAGCATGGTAAATGACTTTTAACGCTGACAGTGAAAACAGTTTTTTTTGGGGCCGCGCAGGGAAACTAATTGCAGTTTGTTTTGTTATTATTTGGCATTCAACAAACCAAAAAAAAATAAAAACTCTGATAAATAATACTAAATGTGTCGAGTCATTCAGTTGATAAGGGTCTTACCGGTGGCCCATCTGGCATTACATATTATTTAGATATGAATGGTCATATCAGAATAGACAATTGGCGATAAATCAAATGCTTGATTGAAATTCTTATTGACTTTATCGCACAATAGATAAATAATCGAAAATTAAAATACATTTTGGCTTAAAGTAATAAAAACGCATTTTGTGCAAACGGGACTGCTGCCAATTTTGATCCCATAAACAATCGACTTGTTTACGAAAAGTTAAAAAAAAATGCATTTCAAGCATGGCTATTAAAATGTGTTTTTGTAATCAAACAACATAATTTACCCATTATATATTGTAGATCTATATAGAATATACACCTATTCAAAATCACCAATTGAAAAATGAAATGTTATTGCATTAGCTGCATGCCTAGAAAGCAGTAAATAAGTATTTCTAATTTTCTTGAGAAATAACAACTTAATTCTTCAATAGCTAACATTGACCAACATGAAAAAACGAGCAAAATGTGAGAATACCACAGTCGGGCGAGCTCAATTATAATCCGAACCCAAGTTGGAAGCGCGATTCTGGCTCGAGATTCATCTCAAAATGCTATCCAAAAATTCTACGAGTTCAAACTTTCAAATAGAATTAATTAAATAAAATTCCAGACTATTCTTTTCTATGCTCTTTGTGTGGTAACAATATTTATTAGTGTTAAAGTGTTTTAAGTAGGAATATTATTATTATAGTCGTTGAATGTTTTATATAAGTATGAGAGATGTCTACTATGTAGCTATGCTAATATCGCAATGTCTGTTGTAAGTTGCTTGTATGTTGTGTATGTGTTATCATAATTGTAAAAAAAAATCAGTCTTTGTCAACGACTTCCTCAGAGGGGGAAGTTGAAATGGGGATAGTGGTGTTTGAGTCCTTTTGATCCAAGCTCATCCACTTGAAGATCTGTGGCATGAATAGTGTTGGGAAAATTATTGTTTCTTTCGTCTAGTTGCGATCCTTAAAGTCTTTGGCCGGCTTCCTGGACAGCTGCTTGTTCTTGTCAGCTTTAACTGTAGTCAGAGAGATGGCTTCATTGTAACGCGGACGTTTCATCTCCAGCTTGTTGGCCCATAATGCTGTGGCACGACGACGAGCATTGCCACAAATATTGTCAGTTGGATCAATTGGGGGCTTCGAGGATTTGGTTTCCGGCACAAAACTACTGGCAACAATAGTTGGTGTTGGGATTTTCTCAGGCAACGCAGCAAACCCAGTGTCAACCTCACCGGAGTCCGACTTGGTGTTTTTCGATGAGGACACTTGGACACTTTGAAACTCGTTGACCAACGGAAAAATACGTTGTACGGCCGTCTCAACGGCTTTAACACTAGCAGCCGTAATCGTAATGTTGCCCGTCGAAAAGATTCGGAGAGTGGCCTTTGGCTTATCCATGCGATAGGTGACACCCGGATAGAGTTCCGGCTCATAGCTGGCCATTTCACGGTGGTGCATCGAGAAGTTTACAATTTTAATGGGCCAGGGCATGCAACAGGTTCCCAGCACATTCACAACGCGAAAACTCTGGAAACGCACCGGAAAACCCAAATGCCCCAAAATGCGGGCATAACGACGTGCGGCTATCTTCGACTGCGTCTCCGAAGTGGCACCAGTACACGTTATCCGGCCGGATGACCACATCGATGCCGTCGTGTAGGGACGCCGTAGACGCATCATCACCATTCCCATCTCTCGACGATACTCCACATTCGATCCAGTCAACGCTATGTTCTGCAAGTTGAGATGACAACGTACATTGAAACAGCTGACAACATTATTGATGACCACATCCAGTTCGAGTGCATTATCCGGAATTGCAATCTTTACGGCCGTTTTCTGCACGGTTGTTTCGTCGGTTTCGGTTTCGTCTTCAGCCTTTGGCCATTGGCTGCCATTGTAAGAAGTTACCATTAAATTCGATTTTTTCGAATACATTTTCGTTAATTGTTTTTTTTGTATGAATTAGCAGAAATAATTCTAGAGACTAGCTTTGTTTTCCCTATTAAATCTGACTGACGTTTGGAAATATTCTCGAACAGTGTGACCAGACGAAATACATTAATAATGACGTAATTTTCTACGCGCTTGCTGCTTTAATTTGTCAATCTATATCAGAAAGATTATAATTTGTATATTCGCCAAACTGTTTATTTTGAAATGTGAAAATATTGGCAGTAAGTTTGCAAATATTTAAATAATTTTATCACGCCTTTTATATGAAAATCAAATATGATGGATAATTTCCTATGTTTATTTTTAAGTAGAAAAATTAAATTTTCGCTAAACTATACAAAAATAAAAGAAATTTGCATGTTTCGAGCACATTGCAAAAGATCGAAAAAGCTTTGTGAATAGCTCACAATGGTGGAGATAAATGTTTCCAGTGGAATCCCCTTAAGGACTGCATCTCTGAAATAACTGTTACGCTTTCCAGTGGTTAGCATTTTCAAACGCAACAATGACTGGTGCCATCTCCCTTACCCCCTCGGGCATGGAGGAAAACAAGAGACAAGAGAACAACAAAAACAAAACACCTGGCCGTGCTCCCATTGTCAGCTGCAGTCCAAAAGCAAATAAGGCATAACTCAAGTAGCTGCCGACGTCGCCGATGATAAGTGTTCCTCTCTCTCTCTCTTTACCCATTTCACTCTCACTGTCTCTTTACAATGGTGACTAATCAGAAAGAACGACAAAAGCAACGCTGACTCTGACTGGGTCAACATTAATCGGCGGCAAATGTCAGAAGCTAAGTGAAAAGGGGAAAGTGAAACTAACGGTTATCAGTCAAGAGTCTAGACTCCGTAAGGGGTTGATAAGGGGAATGTAAACAAATGCAAGTCAAGTCGCTCAATTAAATTTGTTCATTACCATTAAGACGTGTTCTAAATTGAATGCGAAAAGACACATTATTAATGAATGGCGCCGTGTTAATGAATTTATTAATAGATCAACAGCTGCGAACACAAATCACAAAAGTGAAAAAGAAAGTGAAAATATTTTGTGAACGAGAGACGAGACAAAGAAAATGAGAGGGTTTTATATGCAAATGAAAAATATTTAAATGTAAACATATATATTAACAAATAGATTTGTTAAATTATTAAAAACTATTAATATTAATTGTTAAGAATAAAAATAAACCAAATTCTAATTTCCATGTGATTACTGTAAATATTTCCAATTTAAATCTCATTCAATTTCCCTCTCTCTCTTTCATACTCGCTTTTGCTCTTAATTTCCCGTTCTAACTATCTCTCACTTTCACTTTCTCTCCCTCACCGCATTCACATTACATTTCTATTGTGAATCACAATTATTTATGATCGACAATTTTTCAACGCTCAGTTATTTCCGTCATAAACATTCCAACAGTTTTCCAGAGCATACAATTCCAAATTGACGCCAAAATTTAAATAGTTTGTTTAAACAAAAAATATAATGAATGACTCTATTAAGACTACGTTGTTTGCTTTGAATTACGCTAAAATCAAGATAAAAATAAAAACTAAAACACAAGCCAAGTGTGATGAAGAGCGACAAACGAAAATGTAACGACGGAAACGGAATGGGAAAAGGAATTTGTAGAATGCCGCTTATGAATAGAAAATCAAAAGTCGGCCTTGTTGTTGTTTGTGCTTGCTTTTCGCACCTCCAAATCAAATTTGTTTAGATCTGAGAAACCCAAGACTTGGGCTATAAATTTATGGCATGCTACATAAATAAATCGTGGCCGGCTCCAAGCAATCGATACGAATTAAATTTGAAAAACGTTTGAAATAAGATGAAATTTATAAATAAATAAATTGATAACATGTTGCTGGCCAATTAACATGTGAGAGGGCTTAAATACAAATAGAAATACACAGATCTAAATTTCGGTTACTAGTTGCTAGGTAAATAATAATATAATATTCTTACCACATTTGCACAAGCAGCGCGTTGCGCGCCGATACAGCAAGAAGAAGAACAAAAACTAAAACACCAACAAAGAAGAACACAACACAAAACAGAATTACTGCCAATAACAAATCGCTTGTTGGCTTTTCTTATTATTTATTCTATTTTTTTTGGCACTTTCTCTTTGCGCTCGCAATAGGCTTATTGAAATGATCACTTTTGTTTTGCTGAGCGACACACTGCACTTTGTTGCTTGTTGTATTTGGGCTATTATTACAAATTTGTGTTGCGTTTTGATTTCGATTTTTTACAACAAATGGAAACGCCCACGCGTAAACACGTCCGTTTGCTATGAGAGTTCAACGCGTAATAACTGCTGTAAACAAAATAGCAGCTGTTAACCAAATTGGAGACTGTTAAGCGGCAGTGCTGCGCCGTTAGCAGTTTTAGCGGCAAATCTGGCTGTTAAGCAATGCACATAGTTGAATGCAAAACTGTGCGTACTCTAAATGTACCCTTTATGTTATTGCAAGTGTCAAAGTACATTGATATTCCATATAACTTAAAAATAGTCAACTCTTAATAATAATTTGTTGCGCTTGGAAAGAGTTTGCAGCCCCGTGTCTGTTAAATTAACATGGGCGCGCTCTCTCTTGGAAACTATCGGCGATGCTTAGAGATGAAAAGCGGTGTACGAGATTGACTATTTAATCATGGCCGAACTACAGGTAAAGTCTGCGAAACCAATAAGAAAATTAATGTGTGTCTTATTTGTGTTAATTATTGGCAGGAATTCAACCAAGCCGCAGAAGATGTAAAGAACTTGAGCAGCACACCAGCTGACAGCGATTTACTTGAACTATACGGCCTTTTCAAACAGGCAAATGTGGGCGATTGCAATACAGGTAAAATGTGCAGAAAAGAAATGAAATGTGGAATTAATTAACCAAAGAATTATTCGTGTGCTAAACAGATAAGCCCGGCTTTCTCGACTTTAAGGGCAAGTCCAAATGGGAGGCCTGGAACAAGCTAAAGGGGATGAGCAATGGCGACGCCCAAACCGCTTATATAGCTAAAGTGAAATCTCTGATTGCCGCTGTGGGTCTAAAGTCCTAAATTTTGCAAGATCAAATTAAGATTATTTAAATGAACATTTGCATTTTTTTCTACATACGTCATAATGCACAAATTTCGCACGCAAACAAAAATACACGTCAGTCGATAAACAGTTTTTAACATTTATTTAGTCAAATGCGGGAGTAATACATATAAATAAATAATTACATATATATGCATATATATATATGTATATATTATGTGAAGGGTATGTATCTAGCTATCCAACTGGGATGTGCTGCTGCGTCTTTGCCGTTCGTACACCTCTCGCTGCAGTTCGCGCAGATTCAGTTCCAGGGTCTCCACCACATCAAAGTTCATATCCTGACGCGCCTGTTTTATGTAGCCCTTAATAATGTTTATCTGCTCGATGAGTGGATCATCGACGCTGGAAATTGTTGTTGACGCTTGCGGTGCTGACCAGTTGTTCAACGATTGCAGATCAGACTGGAAAGGAATTGGTTAACAGTTAACAGAACAAAGTGAGCAATTTTTGTCAGCTTACGCCTTGGGCAAAACTGCGATGCTCCGTATTAATTCCGGTTTGGTTTGCGGCACCGTAACGTTCGTAGGCCTCCATGGCCATGCGCTGCTCGGTTTGGATGCGTTGTTCGGTCTCCATGCGCCTGCGCTCCTGCATCTGACTGATGAGCGCCTCATCCGGCAGCGGCGGCAGTGACAGCATTCGCTCTTTGATCGCTTGCACGCAACTCAGGCGGATGGCCTTCTTCAGCGCCTCATCCCGACTGCCCGGCTCTGAGTGGATGGTGAGAATGCGCTTGCTACGCAAATCAATCTTCTCGGCCACCTGACCGATCTTGCCACGCAAGGCGCCCGCATCGGCAATGGTGAATATCGATTCGCCGTTGAGCAGACTATTCACAATCTTTACGTACATGTCCAGATCGGGACTAACCTGTTTCTGCAACTGCCTAATTTCCTCGTACACGTGGACGAGCATCGGCCGGCAGGTGCGACTCTCGTGCATGTCCTGGCGCGTGTCCAGCAGCCACAGGCAATGCTGGCAGACGCGTATCGCCCGATCTTCATGATGGCGCATCTGCTGCAGTGGCTCGCCACGTGTCGACGACAAACTGGCCAATTGCACTGAAAGTAATACATTGGAGACATTATATGTGTCGAAGCATATGGATAACTTAGTGGATGATTCACTTAAGTATGCCTATCAGTCAATCAATCAGTCAATCGTGAGTTAAGCAGTTGGTCAATCCACCTGTAATACCCCTGATAGAACGATTCAGTCCATCCAAACAGCCTTTGAGTCACTCAATCAATCAGCAATTGATTCAGAGTCAAGTCAGTCAACCAACTTTTGAATCAATCAGCCAGACAATCAGCAAGTGATGCATGTCCAGTAAATCGGTCAGTAAATCAGCAAATTAATTATGAGCTAGCCAACCTGTTTCTGCAACAATCAGATAATAATCAATCAATAATTCAATCAGCAAGTAAACTAATCATTCGTTCATCAATCAACCTATGAATCAATCAGAAGTCAATCAAGCAGTTGTTCTATCAGCTATTTTGATATCGTCGTCTGATAATTGGTCAGTCAATTAAGGTGTGAATCAATCAGTCAGCCAATCTTCCAGTCAATCAACCACTCAGTCATTTAATCAGTCAATCACGAGACGCCCCTACTCACTGGCATTCTCTAGCTGCAGAAATCGGGAGCAATCGTGACACATGATGCCGCCGCAGAGGCGACAGTGATGCTGCCTGCGTGCGATGTGAAAGCTCTTGGCGCAGTTGGGGCACAGCTTGACGGAGCTGCCATCGAGCCAGGGCACCGTCTGCTGCTCGTGATGCTTGCGCTGCACTGCATCCGTAGGCAGATCTTTCAGTAGGCGATGCAATCGAATAATCAGTTTATTCGTTTCGCTCGCATAGCGTTCCAGGCGTGGATTGCGCACCGTTTGAAAATACTCTAGATAGGAACGTTCCGCACCAACGCTCTGCTTGGCTATATTATTATAAATGTTTAGCTGCGTCCTTAATGCTCCTGCTCCGCCTCCTCCTACTGCACTTGCTCCTCCCGCAGCACTAGCTGCGCCGGCTGTGGGCACTGCGCCCGCCAGTGCACCACGATTGCGATCATCCTCAAAGTTGTTTAGTATCTTCTTTTTGGCTTTGCTGAATATATCCTTGAAGACGGACTTCAACGCGTCCTCCTCCTCGGCGTGTTGGCGGGCAAAGTGCTCGGTGAGGAAATCAATCGATTTCAAGTCCGCTCGGCAAATGGGACAGAGAAAACCCTCCAGTATCTCATCACTGCCGGCGCTCGGCTCGTCCTCGTCGTCGAAAGGATTGACCGACATTCGGCCAAGGATTTCCAGCAGTGAGTAAGCGTGTCTCGTTTCTTGCTTTTGTTTTGTATGGGTGTGTTTTCCGCCGCTTTGGCACAACTACATGTCGGTGTGCTCCGTTGGGCGCTTGCACTGCAATTGTGACTTGTACTGTTTGCCAATTGACTGCGAATTACTTTTGATAACGCAAATATTTAACTTTAATTTAATTTTGAATAAAACTCCCCCAATGCCACCCATATGGACAAGATATTACATATTTGCCGTTCACATGTCAACGTTGATGTTTAGCTTAACAATGTTGCGTTTGCTTCATGCTCAGTATGCTGCTACGACTTAAAATATAGCACATGCAAACCTTGTTTGCATTTCTACATAAGCAGTAACCTCCGCTGAGAGAGGCATGGATTTGTGGCTTGTGCTTTTGATAAATCAAATTTTTAATTTTAATTTAGTTCTAAATAAAACTCCTTACGGACAAGATATTACATACTTGCCATTCACATGTCAACATGCTGCTCAACTTAACGGTGTAACCCTTGCGCCAAGCCCAGTACGCTGCTACGATTTCAAAACAAAAGAAGCAAAATAGGGGTGCTTTAAATTTATGCACTAAAATTAACAACTTTGCACATATTAAAAAAAACTTAGCTTAAGCTTCTTCATCATCATCACTGAACGGATCTTCCTCCTTACGTTTTCGTGTCTTGCGTTCCAATTCACGTGCCAATAACTCCTTGAATGCTTCATATTCAGGCAGCGTCACATGACATATTTTGGTGGTAAAGGATTTCTCCGAAGTATCCGTGATCTGATAGAGCCTGTTGTTTGTAGTCGGCTCGTTGGGATCCGCTTTCAGGGCACGTGGCTTGAACAAACCCAAGCGCAACAGAAACGTGTGTCGGCAGCGCAGCTCGTCAAAAGGCAGCGAAAGCGCTGAGGATTTCACAATTTCCGGCACCTCGATGCGCATAATCTCAAAGAGATAGTTGAGCTTCTCCTCAATGGCCTGTTCCGACTGCGCCAACAAATCGGGACTGTTCATCAGCAGCTTCCACACATTCTTATTCGTTGAGACGCGACTCTTCAGATAAGCGATCAATGAGAGCAGCCGATGGGCATCATTGACGTCCAGCAGCTCGGGGTATTTGGTCAGGAGCAGGTGCAGCAAATACTCGCCAAATTGGCAGGCGCGCCAAATTTCCAAGCTGTTCACAATGCGCTCAGGCGTACGCTGAAGCAGCTTTGGATTTGCGGTCACAATTCTTAGGAAGCTGACGGTCTCCAGACCATGATTCTGGAACGTTTCATGCGCCCGTCGCCACAGCTCGGGCGTATAAACGGAGAGAGCCGGTTCCAGTTTGATGGCTTCCTGGATGTGCTCCGGCTCCAGATTCATGAATTTTGGAAGAGTCGCCTTTGTTGCCAGGCATTTTAGCTGCAAGATGTGGGAATTTAGTGATTTTTTGCTTATTTATTTTACACTCACCTGTTGTTGATGATTAAATAATAATTTTCTCAACATTCTTCAAGAATTTTGCTTTTTAATAATCAAAACAATCAACAGCTGTTTGCTCGTTACTGTTAATGAATGAGCAGCAACAGCGGCGTAAAAATGTAAACAACATATGTTTCGGTGCTGTAGCCCTGGCTCTACAATTAGTAAAACGCCGCGTCTTAAATCTGTTAGTAATCTTTACACAAACAATGGCAAAGAGCAAGAAACAAAAACGAGAACTAGATGCGGCAAGGCAGGCTGCTCAAGCGCACAACGCACAGCTGGAGACGTGCAACGATGCGTACACTAGTGGTGCATTTAGTTATCTACGCTTCTTGGTTCACCTGGTGGCAGCGGTACAATTCTCATGTAGCATTTACTATTATCTATGGAAAGTGCACTGGCCGCCAGGGCTGCACGAGGAGGAGGAGCTGAAGACGCGCTGGGGTGGCAAATTCAAATATCTCACATTTCTCGACGTCATTCTGCAGGCCATCTACCACAGTGTGGCCCTGCTTAACGATCTGTTCGGTCAAAATGCGGTCACACTGACTACAAAGTCCTGGCTACGTCAGCTGCGTGATTATTTATTCGCCACGTTTGCATTTCCCATTGCGCACAATGTTAGCATCTCTTTCTGGGCCATCTATCTATGGGATCGTGAGCTCATCTTTCCCGCAGCACTCGACGCAATATTTCCAAGGCAAGTGATAAGCACAGTAAATTGATTTCCTTATTATTTATTATCTATCTTTGCAGCTGGCTAAATCACGTTGTTCATACGAATGTGGCGCTTTTGGCTATTATGGATTTGTTCACCTGCTTCCGGCAGTATCCCAGCCGCTTGGCGGGCATCACAGGCAACGTCTCCTTTATGCTGCTCTACGTGATTTGGGTGCATATTGTCAAGTACTTTAGTGGCCAGTGGGTTTATCCCCTGCTTGAAGTTCTGCCATTACCTTTGCGTTATTTAATGCTCGCTGGAATGGTGGCTTTAAGTTTGGTATTTTATATACTTGGCGAATTAATCAACAAAATCATTTGGGGCCCTGAGTTTAAGCTGCTCAAGCAGAAAACAATTAAACAGGGTTAAATAGCATTGCCAAATAATTACTTCCTTCGATATAGCTATTTAAATAATGGTTTATTTAACGGTTACTCAGGAATTGGAGCGTAAAACGTTTTCTCTAGATTTACCATCTCTTATTACTCACTTGTATCAAGAGATTTATTTATTTTTCTCATTTTGGCCAGAGAGGCTTTTGTACAATACAAATACACTCCACTTTGTATGTTTAGTTCATTAAAAGTCAAGCGCCTTAAAATAAATCTAAATTTATTTACATTTCAACGATTCTTATCTGTTATAGCGAATTCAAAAAGTGTGCTCTTCTTGTCAATGTTATCGACTACGAAGCATCGATTACTTTACAATCGTTGTTCAGTGCGAATAGCTTTCAGGAGCAGCAAATACATTTAAAATACAATTTAAGAGTGCATTTTTAGCTGCAAAATTGCATATTTCATATGATGGGTATTCAAATATTAGAAGACAAATGCAGATTTGCAACAATCGTCTCTCTGCGCGGATGCGGAATTTAATTAATTTGATAAGCAAAACACATTGACAACTCTAGCGACGGCAAGGCGAATGAAAATTGGCTAAACAGCAAGCCGAGTGAACACAATGGAATTATGTTAACGTTAATGCACATGTAAGTGAAATCCGGAACGTTTACGGTCAATATGTAAATGCAGTGCTGAAAGTTAACAATATTCCGTGTGCATAGTTTTTCAATCGGGCTTTGTTTGTTGGTTGGGTGAGTGTAGCTTTGGTGTACAAGTGCGAGCGGGATAGCAACATCTTGCAATTGTGTTAGTATCAGTAGAGCTGCCAACCCGATTTGTTTGCGTTTGCATTTCACCGTCAGAGCCAGCGCTCAGCTGTTCTCCTTGCCATAAAATGCAAGGCTACATGTGTCTCAACAATGTCTGGCTACACAGTTTTGCGGGCACATAAATAAAAACATTTCTAATCATTTTAATGGGTTTCCCTCAACAATAAATGAATTTTGTTTATGTAAATATGTAAGTTGTATGCATTTATAAAAGTTGTTCATTAAGTGCGCAATTTTCTTTGTTTACAATTTTTAAGCATTGGCAGAGAGTGTTTGGCTATTCACTAAAATGTTTATAACTTTTACAATGGTTAAAAGACTTGAAATTTCTGAATTTCTTTTTGTGTATGTATTTAAAAAAAAATACTATATTTAAATTTGACTGTCTTTCATATTTATCATGCAAATATTTTTGAACTTAATTTTAACATTGTTTAAGCTCAACTAAATTAAACAGATTAAACAGCAAATTATTTAATTTAAAAAATAAAAAAAGCATTTTCTGTGACAGTTTGTATTTGATCATGTCAATCATGTGAAAATTTGAAGTTTGACTTTTAAAAATGAAAAAAATGGCATTGAAATAAATTCAGTTTGAGAATTTTACGTAGAATCTATTTTTCCACTTTCGTGAGATAAATCAGAAGGCTAAAAAAAATTGAAATTCCACATTTGCCTGCATTCGGGAACGCTTTCTTTCAATCAATTAAATTGGGAAGCGATTCCTTTTTTATTCTTGGATGCTCTAGAAAAATGCCAGTGGCGTCGCCAAGCTAACTCGTCGTCGTCTACCCTCATCAACATTTTTGGACGCCTCTCGTTCCCGGTACTCACACTCTTGAGGATTTCTCTCATCCAACAACAACAGCAACAGCGGTAACAATGCCCATGAGTGATGTGGCCGCAGCTCTAATGTACACGGAGCACGGCAACGGAACAACAACAACGAAGCACACAAAAGCGCCAATATCCACAGCAACAACAACACAATCCACACCAACGGGCGGAGGAGCAGCAGCAGCTGTAGCTGGAGGAGGAGCAACAGCTACAAACATGACCAACTCATCCAAGGCAGAAGTAGTAGGAGGAGGAGTAGGAGCTGCTGCTGCTGCTGCTGCAGCTGCACAATTGGGCAACATGCTGGCGCCTTCGTTCAATCCCTCCCCGCTTGCCGCCGTGCAGTGCCAAAAGTGGCACAATTTCTTCGATCTGGACAAGGTGATTAAACAATTGCGCGCCGCCGAAAAGCAACATTTGCGTGCTGGCCGAACTGGTGGCAGTGGCAGTGGGACAGGCGGCAATGGTGCAGCTGACACAAGACACTCTTCAAATGTGGTGCAAGTGCAGCGTTTGAATGCCGCCGATATGTCCTACTATGACATGGTGCCCGAGCTGGCGGCACGTGATCTTATCGTTTGTAATGCCTGCAGTGGCAGCTATGTCCTCGCCGGTTTCAATAATCACATTGCGCTTCAGCATCCGAGCATCTGGGATGCGACGCCCAACAAGATGAGCAGCAGCAGCACAAATTCTGCAGCAGCAGCTGTGGCAGCCGCAGACAACAGTCCGGATGTGCGTGAGCCGGCGGAGTTGGTGGGTTCACCAGCTGACACATTGTCCGCCACCACATCGAGCAGTTCCAATGGCTCCACCAGCTCACTAGCAACGGTGCAAAACAACAGCAGCAGCAACAACAACCTCAACAACAGCAACAACAACGCACACCCATCCAGCAGCTCGTCGTCTTCATCATCGTCGCGCCATAAAAGCAGCAGCAGCAGCAAGAGTAGCAGTTCCTCCAAAACCAACGCCAGCAACACCAACAACAACACCAACAGCAGCAGCAGCACGAGTCGTTCACGTTCCAAGTCATCCAAGAACCGTCATCATTCCGATTTGCATCACAAGATCGGTGGTGGCTCCAAAAAGAGCAGTGCCATAGCAACGGCAGCAATTGTTGCTGCTGCAGTTGCTGCTGCGCCACCCAAAGAGGAGCAGGCAACAGCCGCGACAGCAACAGCTTTAACTGTATTCTCCTCTTCATCGAATTCGTCGTGTTCGCTGCCGCCAACGCCAACGTTGGCAACTGCCGCAGGCAACAGTGGCAACAACGAGTATGGCATCAACTATTCACCTGCCGCGCCCGCTCAACAACAGCTAGCCAGCTTGCTTGACGAGACGCAGCAGCCAACTAAAAAGAAGGTAGCTTCGACAGAATAACTAACTGTAAATACACTAATTATAATCAAACTAATATTTACAGCTGAAAGGTGCAGCAGCAGCAGCTGGAGTTGAAAGCGCATCGCATCATCGCAGCAAACCTGCCAAGGAGAAGCAACTGGCGCCACTCTACGAACAGCAGCTAAGTGAACTGGACCAGGCCGTCTCCTCCATCACAGGTCATGTGGAGCTGGATACGCAGCAGCAGCAGCAACAACAGCTGCGCCAGCAACAGGTTGATCTGTCTGGGGTCAGTGAGGATCCTTTGCCAATGCATAATACATCCGATGATAATTCAATATCGCTGACATTGGACGATATGCTGGACAGCAAGTTCATCAATGAGATACTGAACAATGTGGAATCCGATATACCCTTCGATGAGAGCGTACTGGACACCTCCCAGCCGCAGCAGCAGCAACAGTTGCAGCCAGCCACAAAACGAATTCGCTACGATGATGCTGCCGAAGCTGCAAACTATGCACTCTATCAGCAACAGCAGCAACATCAACAGGTGTACAGCGAGGAGCAACAGGAGCAAACCCAATTGACGGCCATCGATGCGTTGCAGCTGCAACAACTCATCTATCAGCAGCAGATACTCGAAGCGGATCAGCAACATCAACAGCAACAGCAAATGAAGCAGGAACTCAACGAGCAGGAGGCAACGCAACAATTTAGCGTTTACGATGTGCCCTCGCTGACCGATGATGATGCCATAGATGAGGCAACAGCAACACCAACAGCAACAACAACAACGACAACAGCAGCAGCAGCAGCAGCAGCAGCAGCAGCAGCTGCTGCAGCAGCTGAAACAACAGCAGCAACAAATGTTGGCGATGAGCACATGATACTTCCAAGTATTATCTATGAGATAACGGACAACAATCAGGTGTCCGTGCTGGATCAGCAGAGTCAGCAGCAGGTCATTGCCGAGTTCCTAACCCAAGCTGGCTACGACAATTGCGATGTGAATGTGTTGCAGGCGGCCGCAGCTAATAATGAGGTTGCTGCTGTTGCTGCTGCCACTGCTGCTGTTGCACCCAATTATTTCAACGATGAACTGGGCGATTTGGACTTTTCGAAACTGGAGACTGTTTGCGCGGAAGCCAACCACACAAAGACTGTCAAGCTGGAAACTAACCAGCCACAACAACAACAACAACCACTACAAGCCACCAACAACAACAATACAAATGCATACAATAGCTATGAGTGCAATTATGGAGCACAACCACATCGCCAACTGGCCAATGCCAAATACCACGAGGATGCCACCAGCAGCACCTATTTCAATATGACCCTTTATGCAGTTCCGCCACGCCCACTGGCGATGAACACCTTCGGTCTGGTCAAGATGCCCAATGGCATGGGCGCCACGTTGCGCAAGAATCTGCTTATGACGCGCAAGGCGAACAACAGTCTGCTCTCGCTAAATGGCAGCAGTGGCGTTGTGGGCGCTTTGGCCCGCCAACCGCCACCGTTGCCAACAACGATGGGAGTTAATTGTAATGGGAGTGGCACGTCTGTGTCCATGCCACGTAATGTCTGTCCGGGGAAGACAATATATGCGCAAAAGTGCAGTGTCATCCAACAGGAGCGATTGCGTTGCAACAAGCGAGCGCTGCTGAGGAGCAGCAACAACAACAACAACAGCAGCAGCAATGGTGTCAGCATGACTGTAAGGCGTCTGAATGAGTTGCTGTCGGGCAAAATGAAGCCACAAGCGGAGTACAACAACGAAGCCAGCGAACAACAACAACAACAGCAGCAGCAACAACAGCAGCAGCAGCAGCTGGAGGAGAATCAGCGCATGAACAGTTTCTATGAGAAGCGACGCAAATTGCTGGCGACAGGCCAGCAACAGCAGCAGCTGCAACAGCGACCAATGCTAAGCAGCAGCAATCACAGCAGCAGCATTAACAGTCACCGGCAATTTGTGCGCCAGCGTCCCATGCATTTACCATTGCAACTGAATGCCAGTCCGCAGCAACAGTTACTCAAGAAGCAATTGCTGCGCAGCTTGTCCGACAGCAGCAATATACAGGCAGCAGCAGCTGCTGCTGCGGCCGCTGTTGCTGTTGCCGCTGCCAGCGGCAGCAATAATCCGTGGAAGAGCAACAACTCAACGCCCGGCAGCAATTCCGCTGGCAGCGATTTAATGCGCGTATTTGTCTGAATATAAACAAATAAATACATAAATACAACACACATACATTATTATGAAAACAAAAACAAAAACAAATAATGCTATTATGCATAAGAAATGATTACGATTATAACAATTATGATTAATAACAATTTATGATTATTATAGTTATGTATAAGTAGCGCCCTATGTTAAATATTTTAACACGCATTCTGTTTAAATCAATTTTCTTTTGTTTTTCATATTTTTTTAAAGTGATAATTAGTTTTCTGGCTATTTGTTTGTACTATTTAGCCTTATGTTTAGTCTACGCACTAAGTTTAATTTAATTTTTGATGTTAAGCAGGAAGTACGCATTATGTTAATAACCCCCTCCCTTTATTTATACAATGTAAACTTTTAAATATAACTATATACATATGTATATAACTATATATATGTGTATATGTATACAAATGCATGCATACGTTTAAAAATTTGCGCCTTTTCTATATTATTGATTAGCAGTTTTTAGCCGGAAAAATTTTAAGTTCCCGGAACCACTGGTTCATATTGCAACGGCTGATGGCTGCGCAGTGAGAACTGTTGATTGCATACATTTGCAAAGGTTATCGAAGCATGCGTGCGTTGTCATCGTTATCGACGCGACTCAGCTGCCGGTTGTATTTGTAGGAAATTATTTTGATATCTCTGTATTTAATAAAGTTAATCAAGAATTCCATATAATATTGAATAACTGGGTGTTAAAATGCGCACACTAAATGCATTTACATTTAGCTGCCTCCTGCTGAGCTGCCACTACGCACTGTGCACCCTGTCGCCCGACAGCAAAGCCAAAAGCAAGAACAAGAACTCCAAATATTTGCGTGGCCCCCAAGATAACGATGTATTCGATTTGAAACTGATGTCGCGAAATCCCTCGCCCAGGGACATTGCAGTACACAATGAGGCCTACTACAAGGACACGTCGTTGCGACGCTTTAATGGCACTGTGCTCGGCTTTGTAACTCCGGTGAGTATTAATTATTAACAAACTGCGAAACAATTTAATATTTATGTTTTTGCAGTGGAATGCACATGGCTATGACGTCGGCAAGATATTTGCCAAGAAATTTGACATCATATCTCCTGTCTGGCTACAGGTTGTGAAGCAATTTGAAGAATATGTCGTCGCCGGGACCCACGACATCGATGCAAGCTGGATAAGTGAACTGAAACGCAAACAACGCACACTTAAAGGTGACCAGTTAAATTCCCTGCTCTAGCTTGTAGCTATAATATGGATATATCTATTCTTTACTGCAGTTTTTCCTCGTGTTATTTTTGATCACTTCACCGATCGCAATATTAAAGTGCTGCTCAGCGATGCCAGCGAACGCACCAAGCTCAACGAGGTGCTCATCCAGTCGTGCAAGGAGCACAGTTTCGATGGACTCGTATTGGAGGTGTGGTCACAAATCGCTGGTCGCATCGATGATAAAATTCTCTACACTCTGGTGCTACAATTGGGTGGGCTTACCTGCTACTCTTAAATCATCTTTATTGTCATATTTATTGATCTCTAATCTCTTTTCACACTTAGCCAAGGATCTGAAAAAGCAACAGCTGCATTTAATATTAGTGATACCGCCTCAGCGTCGTGATACGTCCAATTTGTTTAGCGAGCGACACATGGATCGCTTATACAAGTATATCTATGCCTTCTCGCTGATGACCTATGACTTCTCCACCCTGCAGCGCCCCGGTGCCAATGCTCCTTTGTATTGGATGCGCAGTGCAATTGATCACATTGCACCCGATGATTGCCATGATGTGGAGGTAAAGCGTTCCAAAATCCTCATGGGCTTCAATATGTATGGCAATGATTACACGCCGGATGGTGGTGGTCCCATCATCTCTACCCAGTACCTAGAGCTGATCAGACCACTCAAGAAACCGCTGCAAAATGATGAGCGCGATGTGGAAAACTTCTTTGAGATCAGGTGAGTTGCAGCAAAGTTGAAACAAGCCTAGCAATTTTATAAAAGCATATTCATTTTGTAGAACTGAAACTGGTCGTCATACTGTGTTTTATCCAACGCTCTATTCGATCAATGAGCGCATCAAGTTGGCCCAGGAGCTGGGCGTTGGCATCTCCATTTGGGAGCTGGGTCAGGGCTTAAACTATTTTTACGATCTCTTCTAAAATTACTGCATTCCGAGCAAAAATTAATAATCTACGTGTGAATTTATGTATGTATGACTAATAAAAATAAGAACATTTTGTATCAACTGTGGACATAAAAATGTTTCCATTTCGTATTTTTATTAACTCAACTGACAATATTTTAATTTCATATTTTTATTTACTCATATACAAATTTGCTTTTAGCGCCAATTGAAACTGTTATCGATTTTATTTATTTGCACGAATAACGTGCATCCCTGGTTAGCTACATGCGTTTCGCCAGCCCTACACTTTGTATTGGCTTTTTTGCATTTTTTTAATTCGCCGGCAGGTGATTGCATTATTTAATTGCAACAAAATGCGTTGGCTTTACGCGTGTTTTGTGATCATATTGTGTGCGTTAATCTTCTGCGAGTACGTTGCCGATTTTGTGGTGCTACAAAAGTGCAAATGGCCCGAGATACGGCGCAAGAAATACGTGGATGATCCATTGCGTGCTATGATTATAGCCGATCCCCATTTACTGGGACCACATCGTGGTCATTGGCTGGACAAGCTCTACCGCGAGTGGCACATGACGCGCTCCTTTCAAGCCGCCTCTAGGTTGCTGCAGCCGGACGTTGTTTTCGTGCTGGGCGATCTGTTTGACGAGGGGGACATGGTCAGCGACAAACAGTTCCAGGAGTATGTTTGGCGCTATTTGCAGATGTTTAATCTACCCGCGGGCATACCACTAATCAGTGTGGTCGGCAATCATGATGTTGGCTTCCACTACAAGTGAGTAGCGCTCGAGTTGAACCAAAATTGGCATATTCTAACATTATTCTCTATTTCAGAATGCATCCTTTCTTTATGACGCGCTTTGAGAACTATCTAAACTTCTCCAAAGTGCATTTGTACACCATCAAGCAGATTCATTTCGTCGTTGTCAATTCTATGGCCATGGAGGCCGATGGATGCATGTTCTGCAATGAGGCGGAGTCGGCGCTAAAGAATATATCGAGAACGCTGCACTGCATGCAACATCCACATGTGGCGGAATGCGCACGGACTCGTCGTCATCCGTATAGCCAGCCCATCATCATGCAGCATTTTCCCACATATCGCATATCGGACAAGGTGTGCAGCGAACACGATGCGCCGCACATTGAGGCATATCGGGAGCGCTATCATGTGCTCTCCAAGGATGCCACAGAGCTGTTGGGGCAACTGCTCAAGCCACGTTTGGCCTTTGCCGGACACTCGCATTACTATTGTCACAACATCAATCGATTAGGCATCGATGAGTTTACGGTGGCCTCCTTCAGCTGGCGCAACAATGTCAATCCCAGTTTTATGCTGGTAAGTTGAGGATTTTAAGGCTTTTACCATGACAAACTTAAAGCCAAAAATAAATTTTTATTTCTTTTATATACTCTTGGCATACAAGAGAAATAAGCAGATATTTTTGGCATTAAATCGAGATCGGGAAGATGAATTCCTATAGTACTTATATATCTATTATAGTGAAATATATATATTATATTGAAATCGGTTTAGTTTTGACTGTGAAAATATCCTTATTTTTTTTAATCATCTTGTTTATTACCGCAGGCCACAATTACGCCGGATGATTATGCGGTGTTCAGATGCAAAATGCTGCCACAGCAATTTGTGTCCAACAGTTATGTAAGCGCTGGAGTTGCCTGCCTGATGCTAATTGCCTACCAGTTGCGCAACTATTTAATTGGACGCAGGCGGGCGATGCTGGAGGAGGAGTTGACGCATCACAAGCATAATTAACGGAGTTTCGTTGAGTACGACGAGCAATCGGGAGGAGTAATCGCTCATTTTGTGATTCATGGCCAAATTAGAGAGGCTTAATTTAGGTATCGTAATGCTAGAATATGCACTTTTTGCTGCTCACACACATCATGCATGCATCATATCAACTATATATATTAATATGTATATAAATATATGCGTATATTTATTAAATTTTTATCACAGACATTATGCTTGCTAAGTCACACGGAATTTGAGACACAGTCTGCAGACAAGTTGAACAATAACAAACAAAAATGCCAAAGAAATATGTTTAACAAACAAATGAATAATGCTAAATAAGTACATAAATACATAACCAATATATGTAATACAACAATTAACTTGTGTCTGCCTGTGTGTATGAGTTGGTGTGTGTGCAGATTCATAAATTCCTGTACCATATTTAAATCGTGTGCGCCCTTCTGCGTAAAGAATAAAAAGATAATGAAATCGAACTGCAATTTGTACTAATAGACAACTCTACACTCTACATACTATATATATATATATATATGATATTATATAAGTTAAGCTAAACTCTATTATAAACTTAAAGAATGTAATATGGGAGCTACGACTCCGCTGGCAAACAGAGCATGTCCTGTAGGAATTTATATATATATATATTATATATATATATATTATATATATATATATGTTACTATAACGTTTCACGATTCTAATGTGCGCGTTAGTAGGTTAATTTGCGGCTGCGTCTGATGCTGATGATTTCGCGGAGCAAAGCATTCCTTTGGCAGGAATCGGTGTATCACTGGCGACAGCAGTTGCGCATCGAGTGTCCTTATATCGGTGGGTTTTGTGCACAGCGATACAATCGAACCCACAACAATTACGGTTGCCACACCAATGGGATTTATCCAGTGATAGGATAAACGATATAATGGAAACACCTGCTCCTCATCTACCCAAATGTTCTCGGGCTGCGTCACATTCGTTGCACAATATGCCACAGAGACATTCAGTTTCTGTGAGTTCAGTTCACCCGCTGCAATGGTGAACTGGGTGCCAAAGGATATCCAACCGGCGAGCAAGGCACTGGCAATGCCTCCCACTGCAGTCCCAATATTATTCGCCCACGGCACCAGCATGCCCAGTGTGAAGAGACCAAAAGTTGTGCCCGCTGCAATGGCTGTCATCGAGGTGCAAATGCTCAAAATGCCACTCAAACGCTCGAGGACAAAGACGAGAGAGAGTGCAACCACACCAAGTATGATAACCGAACCCTTCACCAGCACTGTGGAGGTCCGTTCACTTGGCTGCATCCTAAAGCAGCCGCGCACAATGTCCTCGAGTATAACCAGTGATGTGGAATTCAGCACCACTGAGAGGGAGCTGAGGGCGGCGCCAAAGATGCCGGCAATAAAGAGACCCGCAATGCCATGGATGTGTCCAACGCTCTGCACCACATACAGCGGCAGCAGCTGATCGTCGTGTGTAATCAGACCGGCGCTGAGTGGATCACAATTCTGATACTTCCCGAAGATGAGCAGGCCGACATAGCAGCAGAGTGAGACGAATGCAGCGACTCCAATTGTAAAGATGGCCATCGAAGCACGTGCCTGTTTTAGCGATGGCAAGGACATATAACGTTGCACCATTGTCTGATTCACCGCATTGAACGATGTCCAGTAGGAGAAGCCACCGATGAGTACACTCCAAACCGTATGACGCACATATGGCGATGGATTCGTATTGCCAAATATCACACGACCACCTCTGCCCGCATCATCGAATATCTTGTCAAATCCATTGGCATAATAGGTGCCCAGGGCGGCAACCGCTAGCACCGAGAGGAACATGACCATCGTCTGCCAGGCGTCCGTGTGCACCACAGCCTTAATACCGCCCACAAAGGTGTAGAAGACGCACACAATCACAATCACCGAGGAAATCACATGCAAATTAATGCCCGAGACTGTGAAAAGAATCGGAGAATTTTTCAATATATCTAGTTTTTAAATATATTTCAAATTGGTTCACCTTGATTCAATGCAATGGCGGGCACATATACAACAAACGGCAGGAAAAGTATCTGCAAATGTAACAGAATGTAAATGGAAATTGCATTACGGAACTCAAAAGATCCACGTGGAAAGACTCACCTCATCCAGAATAAACATAAAGGATGCTATGCTGCGTATAATCGAATGGAAGCGCATTTCCAGATACTGAAAAATTGGAAAACGTTTATTAATTATAGCTTTATTTTTATATATTCATAATAATTGATATTTGCTAATTAAAACGATTCGGTTTCAGACGTGATTATCATTTCTAAAAGTCAATTCCTTCCATGCGAACTATGTATAAAATTACAGTTGGGTTTTTATATAACCGTCCGGCTGTTCAGTTAAGCCACCTTTATAATATTTTTGTATTGACTTAAGTCTGATGTGATGAATAATGATTGAGCAGTTTCTATCACTTTCTCACATATGCAATGAGTATAATAAATCCTTCAGAAACTAGACTACACTTAGTAAACACCTAATAGACACTTAATATATACAGATCATAATAGCTGACAAGTAAATCAAAAACTAATGGCAAACATTTCAAACTAATATCACACTTAGCTCTCAAGAGACCATCTTTTTTAAATATGATGTATTACAAAATAGCACAAAAGCTATATCCAGTTTTATTGTCAAAGCTGTAAACGTTATTATTCTGGACACGAGCAGAATACACAACTGTCAAGTGACTACAAGCTATGAATCAAAATTGTAATTAATCATCATCGAAAACAATGTACGTATGAGCAACCAGTAAGGCGATCAAAGTCCATTGAATATGGAACGCACTTGTCGACTGGCGTCTGTCGTTAATTAAAATGTACGCTACAATTGGCCCTTGTGCTTCAAATTGGCCAAGATGAAATTTCCAATTCGATGAAGATGATGATTAAACAAAAATGAATCTAGTTTCTAAATATTACAGAAGAGAAACTATATAAAATGCTGAAGATAGATAATAATCAACAAACATATATATACTTCTTATCTATATATACGTATATGCGTACTATTTTGTGTAAATGCATTGGATAAGTTTGTGAATCAACAAATATTAAGCTTTCAGCATATTCAATACAACCCAGTCAATTTCATTAAATACTCGGTAAAAATTAATTGAACACCATATCAAGTGTCGGGTTTCTTCTTATCATTCGGTTCTGTGATTCTGTTCAACAATCATTTTATACACTACACTTTTGCGATAGGGTCATTAAGTTTATTACACAGTTTTAAACTGATCTATGTGCACTTACCTCATAGGAGGAGCCGACTTGTAGAGTCGTAAATACTGGTATATAGATATAGGAGACAGCAATACCCTGCAGAATAATGGCAATGGCTATAAACCAGTATTGTGTGCCATAATTATATATCTCTGATGTGGTGCCCAGTATTGTCACGCCCGACACATAGCTGCAGATTAGCGAGAAGATAACAGATAGCCGTTAACATGTGTGTTTCTATCCAATAAATACTATATATACATTTATGTCATCACCTGGCTATCAGACTCATGGCAACGGGAAACACCTTCAGTTGTCGCGATCCCAGCAGATATTCGCTCATCTTTTCCGAACCAAAATCATGTTTTCGCACCTCAGTTGGTGTAGTCGTTTGCAGTGTGGGTTCAGCTTCCTCAATGGTCTTTTTGGTTTTTCTAAAATAATTAAAACTTTAAGTAATTAAAACATTAAGTGGTGTTGGTTGAACACTCACTTTAGGCAGCCAAAATAAATGCCTGTTCCAGTGGATAAAAATATCATGGCCAGAAAAACGATGTAGTCAACGCTCCCAAATCTGTAGCTTTCATCTGTCTATAATAAAACATTTATTATTATACCAATAATTAGCTAGTTTTATTTTATGTTTTAGATAATGGCGACTTATCTCTGGAGTCGTTAAATGATACAACAAAGAAAGATTCTTTCAGGCAATTATATTTATAAGAATATCTTAATAACAATAAAAATCTGTCTCTTGAGATTAGGAGCGCAGAAAAAGAGATTGGTAATAGTGTAGATAATCATTTCCAGAAAGCTAGGTTATATTTTCTTAGACCGATAAAATTAAAATTCTGTAATGAAAGCAACTCACTTAAAATGTGCATGAGTAAAGCTACATAAAGTTAACCGTTAATCCGCTTAGATGTTAATAATACTCATTTTTATTTAGACTCATTCCTCTGATAAACCCGAGCAGGCATCTCGATGGGGCTTCTCACACGCAAGTGCCAGTTTTTACATGGCACAAACGGGGACTTTAACCCTTTGCGCAATGCGCCCTCCTCCAACACACTTTATCTCATTTGCACTTTGAGACTGACGCTTGCCGTCCAACCTTTAAGACCAGTATGCACGCAAATGTTTCGCCTACAACTTTTAAGCTTTTAAGTCATGCTTACCGTTTCCATGTTGATGTTTCTATATTTATCTTTACCGGTTGCCGAAAACTTTGAAAATCGAAAGCAAAACAAAATGAAAAGACGCCGCGAAGAGAACGATAAACACACCAAAGAGAAAGATAGAGAGAGAGAGAGAGGGTGAGCCGGCGGGCGGTAAAAGAGAGAGTCCGCTATAAGTTTAACGAAGTAAAATGGAACTAGTATATAAATTTATGATTATGTAGACTTGACAAATCTTTGCTGTTGCATAGAGCACCGTTTCACAACACCGATTAACAATATTATTTTGGCACTTAAAAGAGAAAAGAGCATATCGGAGACAGACAACAAAAACAAAATAGAAAGTTGTTTGCTTATGTTGCTGAGGGGCGCAAGTTCTGTGCAGCTGTCGAGCGATTCTTTGAAAACCAAAATGTCGAAATAAAAACGTTAAGGAGGCGGGGGACACGTGCACACGTTTTCGCTTTGGATTGCTAGCTGAGCAGAAAACAACCGTTAACAACGTACGCACGCCGCTCAATCCCAAATTGCACTGAGGCCCCTCAGCGCGTGTTTTGGGTTTGGGGGCAAAAAGCTCTCCCGTCATTAAGAATAAATGTAGTTGCGGGAGAGCGCTGGCTGAGAGAAACGACAACAACAGCAGTAATTGAAACTTCGGGAAAGCTTCGTCACTTTTACGAATAGAGAGAGTGAGAGTGAGAGAGAGAGAGCTGGCGTGGGGGGAGCAGGGATGACATGTTGATCGACACGAAAGAAATTATGGCCTTTGACAAAAATGCATTCTATTTGAGTTTGTGGTGTAGACTTTAAATATAAAAATAAAGCAAAATCTATAATTTGAAGGGAAACATAACGTACGCACTTATTTGATGATGTTAGTTAATGATGTGTATCAATATTTAGATATAAATTGGAGAGATCTCTCCGGTGATTCTAACGTTCATAGCTAAATCAATGCTTTATTGACATTGTGGGGGCATTTTTTGTCTTGGAATGAACTGTACATTTATTTAACACTTAAGTGTGATTGAATGTTAAAAGTTACTCTTTTTAAACACAATATGAAGAGAATTTTTGTTTAAATTAAATCTTTATCCTAAAGACAATTTCTGCCAAGAAAATTGTATAAAATGCTAGTTATAGTCTACTAATACTTTTCTTTCAAATATTATAATTTAATCACAATTATAAAGATTATGTCCTTAGTTTGAATTATTTTATGCCTATATTCTTCAACTTTATTGGAATTTCACTGGAATTAAAATGATTCAAGGTAGCTGACAAGCTATCAAGAGACCGTTATTAAGTTGTCACTAATTGTTGTCAATTGGAATATTAGCGATTTCGAGGTGACGGCTTCAAATGCAAACTGGCAAAGACAGCAAATCGAATACAAACCACAACTGGCAATGTCAAACAGTTGCCAGTTGGCAGTTGTAACCAATTCACATATCGCATTTGGCCCATTCCACATTTGGTTTGCCTTTTTAGTAATTAGATTAAGCATACGACGCTTTGGTCGCCAAAGCTCCAGCTTCGACAAAAGAACAGTTAGAAACGGAACGCGCAGCTGTCAGGCTGGTATTGGACAATTGCACATTCAGCGAACAGTAATTTCCTCCACGCAGAGCGATTGCATAAGTAAATGAATGAATGAATAAAATAAAAATGAATAAAAGCAATAACAATGCAAAACAGACGAAACTCACATTCAAGCGACACTCGAAAAGCAACCTCATCGACTATGAGCGAATGCAGTTGACAGCTGCAGATTTATCAGCTCCAATTCCAACAACTATTCCAACAACAATAACGCAAATTACTCAAAATGACAAAATGCAACTCAAATTGAGCAACAGCAAATTAAAGCTACAAAACAGCGCCACACAACAACAACTGCATCAGCAGCAGCATCAGCAACAATTGGATTCGATCAGCTTGGATGCACTGCGACGCAAGTCGGCGCCACAGCTGCTCACCTTTAGCATTGCTCCGCAGCTGGTGGCTGCATTTGGCGAAGTTCAAATTGTGCCACATCTGCCGGCCCACAAGCAGAGCAACTGCATCAGGCGCTCGCGCACTCTGGGCTTGCAACAAGGCGTCTTACAAAATGTAAGAAGATTTGAAAATTCGAATAAATTAAAATTTAAAAAAAATTTTTTTTTGTGCAACATTTTCGACCCCTTTAAATATATATATTCGTGATCAGGATCAATAGCATTGGTATGTTATTGGCTAACTGGAGAAATATCAGAGCGCATAAGACACGCTCTAAAGCTAATTCTCGCATTGATCTCATTATTATCAGCAGGAAAAAATTTATTTTTAGCGTATGAGTGAGTTAGGGATGGCAAGATAATTGAAGCGAGCGTAAATATGTGTGTGTGTGTATTCTGAAGCGACCCGTTATCCACTTTTGTGTGCCTGTATGTATGCCTGAATTTTTGTATTCATGTGTATATGTATTTATATCTGGATGCATACATGTATGTACAAACGTTTATCTCAAACTGGCAATTTCAGTTGGGGCTTATAAAGTCGTAAATGCGCTTAGTTTATTTTGCTCTTCAACAACTTTGCCTGGCATAAGAAATGAGAGAGAAATTCCCCGCAAAACATTAAAAGGGAAATTTTTTAAAACTGAATGCAGGGTATATCGAATTCGACTACAGCATGCTTATTTGCTTATTATTAAACTGAAACCTTTTACTTCGACTATTACTTAGTTAAGTTTAATTAAAATATAAAATTTTTAGTGTGTGCAGCTCAGCTCGACGGAGAGCAACAGTGATCCGAGCAGCAGCAGTATCACCGGAGGCAGTTCCACTTCACCCGAGTCGCTGTTGGACAACATGCTGAGTGGCGCCTCTGCCACCACTGTGCAGAGTAGCAGCAGTGCCAGTGATATTACTGTGGCACCAACTCCACCACCCGCACCACACCTTGCGATGATCAATCAAGGTCAGCTCCGTTCGCCGGTGCCGAAGCGAGTGCTCAGCTTGAAGGCTTCACCGGAACTGCGCATATCGCCGCCAACACCGGATAGCGGCGTGCATCCGGATATGAATTCGATACTGCTGCCAGCAGCAGGCACTGATTTCTATGACAACACATCGATGGTCTCCCGCAGCCGTTCTTCATCGCCGGCGGGCACGCCCCTGGCAACACCGTCGCCCAGTTTCACATTGCCACCGACCAGCAGTTATGTGAGCATCACTTTTCCGGAGGATCTCAAGTGTGCCATCTGCATGGATGTTTACACAGATCCACGCACGCTGCACTGCCTCCACTCATTCTGTCTGCAGTGTTTGGTCAATGAGAATCTCAAAGAGGAGTCCCTGTGGGACGATCGCTCCAGCTACAGCATCATCTCCTCTAATCCAGATATAACCAGTGAATTGGCCACAGTTTCCCCGGCCAGGCAGCGCGGCACAAGTCTCAGTCTGCGCAGCAAGAAGTCCTTGGATCGCATGGTGCTTCGGGTAAGTTAAAGTTAAAATGTGTATAAAATTTTAATGGAATCTTTGGAAGCAGCAGGGCAAACGATCGAATTTGGCCCTCTCCTCCGCGAGCTTCATGAGTGAGCCGGAGACAATGCGGTGCATCCATTGTCACCTTTGCCAGTACACCACGGAGCTGCCGGCATTGGGCGGCGTGCGACAATTGCCGCAGAATTTTCTGCTGGTGCGACGCATTGAGGCACTGCGTCTACAGGCTGGCGAGGATGTCATTTCGCGAGTCTGGTGCTCTCTGTGCAGCGAGGAAATCAGCGTGAGACTGCCAGCCATTCCTAGAAGATGTGATTTATCAGCTCATTAATATATATTGCAGGCCACCTATCATTGCATTAGCTGCACCTTGAATCTCTGCACTCTGTGCAAGGATGCGCATGAAAGGCAGCGCAGCACGGCCAATCATCGCATGCGGAATATCCTGGAGCTGAGGCGTGTGCGCAAGCAGAAGCAGCAACAGCTTGGATTGGGCGACAACAGTCATCTGCTGCTCAAGTGCGGACTGCACGGCTTCGAGCTGAAATCCTTCTGTCTGCCTTGCCAGCAGGTGAGCATCCGGCATGCATCTCAATTGGTTATTCTTGACTATGGCTATTGGCTATTACTCTGGCAGTTGGCTTGCCCGGACTGTCTGGTGCTGCAGCATCGTAATCATCGTCATGAGCTGATTGCCAAGGCATTTCTCCAGCTGCAGGTGAGCAAGCAACTCAACGAGGCAACGGATCAGACGCGTCCACTGTGCCAGTATGCGGAGCACTCCATCGAACGACTGCACGAGATCACGCGCGGCATCAATGCCCGCTGTGATGACATTCAGGCCCAGGTGGAGTCCTATATGAAGCGCTATTTTGAGGCACTGCAGGCCCATCGCAGTACGCTCCTCCAGCAGATCAGTCGAGCCAGGGAGTCCAAGGTGGAGCTAATAATTCAACAACAACTCGAGCTGGGTAAGTTTTTAATTATCTTTTAACAACTTTAATGCCGCCTCTTATAATCCTCTAGAGAAACGCACGCAGCAGGCTATGGATGCTATACGCTTCAGCCAAGAGCTCTGCGACATTGGTGCCGATGTTGAGATTTTAAGTTTTGCTCGGATTCTGCTCAAGCGCTTCGAATATTGTCAACAGTTTAAGCCGCCAGTGGATCCCAAGGTGATGTAGGCCTAATTGGTTAGCACTTGACCAAAAGATCTCTCATCTAATCTTAACCCTTGTTCCTTGCAGATATCGGACTCGTTGCATTTTCTAGCCAAAATACGAGCGCCTGGCACTAAGGATCAGCATGACATACCCCTGTATGGCATTATAACCATGCAAACCGTGGAGCCTTCATTGTGCACCCTGCAATGGGAGGGTTTCTCGCAGCTGCGACTGCACAAGAAGGTGGATCTGTTGTTGCTGTCACGCGACGTGGATGGGGTGGCACTGTGCCATGGCGGGCTGGAGATCAATTGCATGATCAAGTACAAGGATGCGAGTGCCAAGTTTTTGCCCATTGAAGTGTCCGATCATCGGGATGGCACCTATAGCATCTCCTTTACGCCGGACACACAGGGTGCGCTGGTATTGACAATCTCCATCAATGAGCGGCAAATCAAGGGCAGTCCCTTCACCTTCCATTCGCGTCAGGTGCGTCCGCATAACGGCATCTATCATTGTTGCGCCTTCTGCTCCGGCAAGGGTAGCAAGAGTGTGAAGTGCTCCTGCGAGGGTCGCATGCCCGGCTACAGCGGCTGTGGCCATGGACATGCCGGACATCCGGGCCGGCGGCATTGGTCCTGTTGCGGCAATGTGCTAGAGAACTCCGAATGCAATGTGGCCAACAAGCTGTTTAATCCCTAGTTTAAGTAACAACAATCGCCATGTGGAACACACCTAACTTCATGATTATTGAAATTGGATGTTATTTTAAGAATACATGAGGCTTATAATGGGATATTATTAAATGTATAATGAAGATCTTCACGTATTTATATATATATATATATAATAGAGATGATCTGGAAATTTAAATTCAATCTTCGTTGTCCGAGTACCAGGACAGACGCTCCTCATAGAAACGTATGACCATTTGAGGTATTGCAAGATTAGCGACAGTTGATGGCACCATCTCGGCCTGATCGACGCCCTTGAACTGGATGAGGAATGTTAGGCGGCCATTGTTATCGGAGGCGCCCAAAATCTTTTCAGCCTCCAGGCCGCGATCAAAACCGGTGTAGCCAGCGGGTATCACATCGTTGATGCTATCCTCCGATTCCACACGCTTCTTAGTGCCAGCTGGACCAGCTTACGAAATTAAAAATAAGATATTGTTGATTAGCTTCCATATGAAATGGATTTCGCAGTTGGCATACCTTCCTCATCGGACTTACGTTTACCGCTGCTATTGTTGGATGCAGCACCGGCATCTTTGGCCTTGGGGCTGTCGCCGGAACGATCCGATTTTTTTGCCGCTCCAGTGGTCTGCACAGAAAACGAAATTAATATTAAGCAACATAACTGTTACGCGTCATGAGCACTTACCCCATCCTTTCGATCCAACTCATACTGTCTAATGAGATCCTGGCAATCGAGATTGCTCTCCGGCTCCCAAGTATTTTCCGTTTCAGCGTACCCCTTCCATTTTAGGTAGTATTCCACCTACAATATGAAAATCAGGATGAGCATCAGCATTGATTTGATTAAATTTCATTGTGCCACCATTAACCAAAGAGGAAAACCTACCTTTCCCTTTCGTACACGGCGATCTATGATTTTTTCAACGGCATAGTTCTCCTCCTCTTCCTCAGGGCCAGAGGACGCATCATTCTCTTCCGGATTATCGGATTTCTTTCCCATTTTTGTGTTCAAAATTTAGTTTGACCTAACAGAAATATAAACGCGCATAAACATTTGTTAGTGTGCGTCTGTGTGTGCTTATACGTATGCGTGTATAAACGCGAGAGGAAAATGAGAAAACTGTACCACACTTCGCTATTGAACAAACTTGAAAAAACACCGCAAATTATTATTTTTCAACTATTTTCTTTTTTAAGAAAAAATTTTTTTTACAATTGATTGTATTCACAAGCAGCAAACTACAAACTTTTACTGTCAGAGCGGTCCGCTAACTCCAGAAAGAATGCGGCAAAAACAGCGTCCTCAATTTCGTTTACAAGCGAATGTCAACGCCAACTTGATTAACACTGAATGTCTATTTCGATATTTCGATATTGTCTGTATCAGTGTGTGAATGACAATTTAGGCAACGCAAAACGATTTGCGCCAAATATTTGTGAAAAGACTACCGACTCCATAAAGAAAAATGCCGAAAATAAGGAAACAAAAAAGTTCCTCATCTGACAGCGATAGCGGTCCAGAAGATGTAAGTTAGAAGTGGATTTAGCACTAACAATCGTTCAATTAGTAAATATATATATATATATATACCAAATATATTATTTGCAGCGCAATCCGCCGCCGGCAAGCAAGAAGGCAAAGGAGGATAGCTCCTCGGATAAAGCCAATAAGAATGAATCGGCTGTGAAGGGAGGAGACGGTGGCGACAGCACTTCCACATGGACACTGGAGGGTATGCGCCGTGTGCGCATCAACGAATTTCGCGGTCGCAAAATGGTCGACATACGCGAATTCTAC
This sequence comes from Drosophila nr. medialis 2 BK-2023a, assembly GCA_035044325.1. Taxonomy (NCBI): domain Eukaryota; kingdom Metazoa; phylum Arthropoda; class Insecta; order Diptera; family Drosophilidae; genus Drosophila; species Drosophila nr. medialis 2 BK-2023a. Next base: position 3,374,405 of record JAWNMH010000394.1, read on the forward strand.
GAAAAGGAGGGCAAAGTGCTGCCGGGCAAAAAGGGTATTTCGCTGTCGGCTTCGCAGTGGCGTAAACTGCTCGCTTGTGCCGATGATGTTACTCGCGCCCTCGAAGAATGAGCCCCAAAAACAAAAAATAATAATAAGCAATAACAAAACAGGTTGCCCAAGTCATAGATAGTACTTAGCATTTTCTATTAAATCGAAATACATACATTACATTCATATCTACATACAAATAAACATTCATCATGCTAAAGACGTATTTATTGATAACGCAGGAATTAAAAGTACACGGCTAGCAGAATGACAAGTGTAAGTAGTAATGAAAATGGCAACCACGTTTTAATAAAGCCCCAAAAGCCAACATAACGGCCGCAAACAAACATCCAAAGCGATAGAATTATCATGTTCCAGCTGGTGCTATCTTTGTACCGCATATTGCACAGAGCCGTTGCAACATGCGAGTGACAATTGTCACAGAACACATTGTGGGTGCGTGTGCCATAGAGTACCGATGCCTTCAATACACTCTCATCCCACGTATACGTTCCACCTTCGATGTGTTTCGGATGCAGTCGCAAAAAGCGTGTCGGATGCCCAAAGGCCATTTTATCCTCCGTCACCAGATATGGTCCGGCAAAATCGCGAATGACGCCGTTGCTCATACAGATACCCATGTGGCCGATGAACGGTATTATCCAGGTCATCACTGGTATCGGTGTCCACACAATGCAATATGGAAAACGATCCATTTCATAGTCAATGGGTGGCAAACGTTCCGGCACCCGATCTGAGCCTCCGCCCATTGTTTCCTCAGCGTCCGATTGTTGTTGATTGCTGGACGACGACATATTTAAGGTATGTGGAACAAAACACAACTAGCGCAACGACTCACAACAATTTACCGTCTGTGTATCAATATGCTTCTTTTACTTTGAAATTTTTCATTTACCGTATCTTTGGCTGATAACGTCAGAAAACTCATACACATATAAATACATACACACATATGCATAACTTTTTGTTTAAAAAATTTTTCATTAACTATCGATAAGTAAAAATAGCTTAACTATCGATATAATATACCTGAAACTTCTAAGGCATCTTTTTCCTATTTACATTTAGCTGATTCTGTTGGATGGCGAAAGATATTCAAATCAGTATTCAGGCTTACACTTTTACGCTTGTGGGTTATTTATAAAATAAAAAAGGCTCTTCTTGTTTATAAAACCAGCTATCAATTTAATTTAAATATGCTGAGTTGCTATAATACATATCAAGAAAAATTTGATTGCAAGAAAAAAAAGCTAAATTGTCAACACTGTTTGGAAAGCAAACCTTTTACCGGAATAACAAATAATGTAATCGATAACGTATCTATTCGTTTTCAAACAGCTGTGTCGCAGCTACAGTCTCCGTTCCCTATAACGAAACCAAAAATATATCTCCAATTGACGACAAACAACATGATGTCGTAATAGTTGCCACGCGATAGAAGCCCAATAAGAAAGCATGTTTTAATTAACAGACTGAGCTACGCATCCTATCAAATGCAATTAATTGAGATAAATCATCATAAGGTTATCAAATTGTAGCAAAAAAATAGAACGCAAAAACAGCGTGATACAATTAGTCCGTTGAGGAACTAGAGCAATGACGCAGGTATACATTAATGGTGCTAGAGATGAAGCCAATGTTCGGGATCACGACAGTCTAGGTGCGAGCAGATTAATACACACAAACATATATATATGCTAGATAAACATATAAATCTATTGAATTTTGTTCTGTTTTGCAGATGTTTCTGTTCAGGAGCTGATTAGAGCCGCAGCGGAGGCCAGAAATAATGCCTATTGTCCATATAGCAATTTTGCAGTTGGCGCTGCCATCCGCACCAGCGATGGCACCATTTATACGGGCTGCAACATCGAGAATGGTGCCTATGCCGCCAGTATATGCGCCGAAAGAACTGCGGCTGTGAAGGCCTTAAGGTGAGTCCATTCTTCAGCATTGTTTTGGAGACAGTTGCAGATTTCTTTGTTTTTATTTTCAGCGAAGGCAAACGTGAATTTATTGCCTGTGCCGTGGTTGCCCAACAGGAGAAGGGATTCACAACGCCTTGTGGCGTCTGCCGTCAGTTTTTATCCGAGTTTGCCATCAATGGCAAGGATATACCATTATATGCCGCAAAGCCAACAAATTTGCCGCTCCGTGTGCTCTGCACCAGCGTTCTGCAATTGTTGCCCAACAGCTTCAGTTTTCTGAATGGCAAATAATTTGCAAACTCTCATCGAATCACGAATTACAGTGTAAATTTTGAAATACCCTATACTACCCATATATGTGCAATACTCCAAATAATTACCCCATTCTTGTCTTTTGCGTGAAATTGTAAATCCACCCCAAAATTTTGTTGTCTCTGTACATAATAGTTGTAATAGTCATCGTTGTAGTGTTCTATATACATATGTTTATATTTGTTATAGTGCTTGTGCATCTTGTGCTCTTCAGTCATATGATTGACGTAGGCTCTCTGCTCGCGAACAGAGCAGAGCAGTGTCTTATCAATCGGTGCTTTTTCTCACCCTAATGTGTGTGTTTATTTTTGACGCTAACTGAAAACAATAATTTAGACAAGCTAACAGCAAGCGGTCAGCAAAAACTGTCCATTTGCCAGCGGACGGTCGAGGTAGACGCACACGGTTCGCGCTACGTTTATAACGTTTGCGGCATATTAATTATAATTAAAAACAACAAAATTTCACCCCCGCAACAACAAATTTAATATAAAGTATGTCGAAATTGATGAATGGCTTGGCCAAGCCAGACACCAAAGAGACGGTGGTGGAATACGCCACATTGGGTGAGTGCGAATTGGCTGATTGTGTGTTATCATTATCGTTACTATGACGTTTACGCAGGTCCAGCGATTAAGGAGTTGCTGCTTGCCGCACATTCCGTACGTCAGCGTGCCTATGCACCTTATAGCCATTTCAAGGTTGGCTCCGCCTTTCGCACCAGCCCCACCACCAATCACATCTTCGCCGGCTGCAACGTTGAGAATGCTGCATTTACACCGACTTCCTGTGCGGAGCGTACGGCTCTCACCAAGGCCGTTAGCGAGGGCTATCAGAAGTTTGCAACGGGCGCCGTTGTCGCCTATAAGCCAGATGTGTTCGTTTCGCCGTGCGGCGTTTGCCGACAGTTTATCAGAGAGTTTGCTGGCAGCACTGATATACCCATCTATATAGCACAAGCCCGGGATGAGCGTTCGCCCGAGGAGCCCTTTGCCAGCGATGATCCGGTGCTTTGTACATCCATTTTTAATCTATTGCCAAACAGTTTCCACACTTACTAACTAATCGGCTAATCTAGTCAGAGTTCAAGGCTAACATAATCCCAATAGTTTGTTTTATGTATGTTTTTCTGATCTTTACAATCTGCCCAATAAAGACAAAATGTGAACAAAATTTAGAAATCATGTTTTTGCTCTTGTGAAAAATTGTTGTTTATTTTTTGCGCTTGTAATCTTAACTCTTTGGAAATGGTCGAAGGTCTGTTTCTGGGCTAATATGAAAAAAATGCACTTTTGCATTTTTAACAACTAAAAACAAAAATTACTCAAATTTTGTAATGCGGCTTTTATATAAAATTCGCAATGTTCAAGTTTTTCTTGTATGTGTCAGAAAGTTGGGAATCACACATTTTATTATACCTGTGCGGTTGCTAACCAAAGTCGATAGCAAATGCATCGAAAAAAAAGAAAATATAATTTCCTCTTTTCTTAGAACCTTATCAAAATCAATCGTTTAATCTGATATTTCGTCATCGCCATCAGAACGAACCTGAATAAATATGACAAATTTGAAATACGGGATAAGCAAGCGAAAGATGCCTGCCAATAAAATGTCATAATTGAAGTATTACTAGTATATTTGTTTTTGAATAGGCAAACGAATAAGTTAATAAAATTTAATAAAAATAAAAATAAAAAAAAAGTATGTCACAGAGGCGCAAGGAACTGAAAAAGTGCATGAAACGTCTGGATGGGCTGCATAAGGAGCTGCAAAGGCGCAAGACATGCAGGCGACTAAGCAATTATATGGAACAGCTGAAGGAACTGAAGCATGAGGTGGACAAGCGTCAGCCGCAGAAATTTGGGGATCCGATCTGTGAATCACTGAAGATACCACATCCGATAAAGCTACACGAATACACAATCAGTTTCTGTCAACTGGGTAAGTTTGGGGGAGAATTAGGCATTAATCTAATCTAGATACGGGTTTCAAGTGTTTATAATTTATTAACCACAGATAACTGCGGGCGTGAATTGTTGGAGGATGCGTTGAATGCCCGCAGCAACGCCTATGCGCCCTATAGCAATTTCAAGGTTGGCGCCGCATTTCGCTCGAAAAATGGCCGGGTCTTTACGGGTTGCAACGTTGAGAGTGTCGCCTTCACGGCTGGCTGTTGTGCCGAGCGCACTGCCCTCGTCAAGGGCGTCAGCGAAGGCTGTCGGGTTTTCAATGCAGGCGCTGTTGTTGCCTATCATCCGTCTGGATATACGACGCCATGCGGCGTCTGCCGACAGTTCATACACGAGTTCGCTAAAATGGATATACCTATCTACATAGCACAGGCGCCCGAGATTAGTGAACAGTTGCCCGCATTTGAAGACGATGCCGAAGTGCTCGTCACATCCATCTATCATTTGTTGCCGCACACCTTTTTGGAATATTAGAAACAAGAAATTTTCGTATTTTTGTCTTGCCAATAAAATTTAATATATTCATTTAAACATATTTAAGAACTGGGCTGCCAGAACCATACACATTGTACTCGGTGAGTTGAGCAAAGGGTGTCACCGGCTCCGAGACTAGAATCGGATTCACATCGGTTATATCGTACTCGATATACTCCTTGTTCAGCTTGGGATCCACATAGTTGTCTCGCACCTCAGTGCCAAGACCCGTGTGCGGTACGCATTTCACCTGATTGCGATACTCCAAGCGTCGCTTGGGGCAATCATGGGCATTATCCGTATCGCACATGGTCTCGTCGGGGACACGAGCCACATGTTTAACGGCCGGACAATGTTCTGACCAATTCCAATACGTAATATTATCGTGGGCAGCAATGCGATCATTTGGCGATATGTTTATATACGATAGTTTGTATGTGGTCGCTCCTGGATCCAAATATTTCGTATATGAGCTGGGTATCGAACGATCGATGAGTACTTTGGTGGCCTCAACGGGTGTTGGCATGTGCATGGGTAACGGTTCCGGCTGAAAGGGCAGCTCAACGAATGTAAATGTGTCCTGCGACACGCTAGTCATTGGCTTGATTTTCCTCTTCACAAAGCGCAGTTTACACTCCTCGAAGCACTTCATGAACTGCGTCTTCATGTTCAGCGATGGGTTGCGTAAAACATTCGGATCTCCATACTACATATAAGAGAGTAACAATTAAATCAAAATTATAGTTATTGAGTGGCTGGCGGCAACTACTGGCTCACCTGCCATTTATAATTGGCGGCCATTTCGGTTAGCCGTTTGTCGTGCAGCAGTGGGTCCCGGACATAGATGCCCTTGTTGGTGTACTCGGCCGGAGCAGTCAACTTGCTGCCCTGTCGAGTGTCCGTAATGTGACGATGTCCACGATAGGTTGAGGTGCGCCAATCTGGCACTTTATCACTAGCCGGCTGCTTGGCATCGAAACAACCAAAATCATCCATGATTTGAACAAAAGTAAATCAAAAATATATATACACAATAAATATTTAAATATGTGTAGAAAATTTCAATGTGATATTAAAAATTTTCAAGCTTGTTTCCTGTGGGTTGATTGGTTGTCCTGGATACGACTCCCCAGCAATTTTATTAAAACAAAACAGAGAATCGACAGTTGTCACATAGATTGTTTGTATATAGTTTTATATTCCGAATTTAATGCTCATACAATGATAAAGTTGATAGAGGAATGCTCGTTATAAAAGCGAATTTGTTTCACAAACAAAATCATATTCAGTAATACGTGCAATGCGATTGGGTAGATCTTTAACATATGCCATATATGTATACGTATATGCATATGCATTTAAATATATATATATTTATATTTATGTGTATAGATAATAAGAGATAATAAAACTGTTTGCTTAGCAAAAAAACCAATTGATTTACTCCTTGGGCGTCTTGGCTAAATGGTTATGTAAACAATGTGCTGATAATGATGATGTCAATGCCAAGCCCTCTGTGTCTCAGGCAATTTCCTTTAGAGCCAACAGGGATTGACGCAAATAATCGTATTGGTTTTTGGCATGCTTGATCTCCAGATCGGATAACTCAACAAGACTGCAAATCCAAAAGAGTATTATTATGTAAATTTAAGCTTAAGTTGTGCCTGTTGTGTAAAATACCTCTTTTTAAAGGCAGCCACACGTCGATTACGGAAACCCATCAGCTCCTCCTTGCCACAGGCAGACATCGACTCGAACTTCTCGCACGCCTCCGCCTGAGCTGTTTCGGCCTGCATGGGAAGAGTATAAATATTAGCTACTGTCTATAACAAAGTTAAGACACAGCAAAAAGCATGCTAAAAGTTGTGAATTTTTTTTTGTGGTGAGTTGCTTTAAAAAAAACATGCGGCAACTGCGAAGAACAAAATAAACAATGTGATGGTGTCTTACAAGTTTTGGGATTATAATTACGCGACACTAGATTATTGGTATGTTAACGATAAATGCCAAATACCTCTTGCACCTCCAATGGCTGCAGCAGAATGGAAAACAACCACACGCACAGAGAGATTGAGATTGAGAGAGAGAAATGCACACAAGAGAAGAGAGAGAGAGAGAAATGCAAGAGAAAAAGAGCAATGTGATGTGGTGAATTCGTTGAAATTAACAATAAAAGCCAAAAAAAAATATTTTTAAGGAAAAACGACATCACTTTTAAAGCTGCCACATTTGTTGGTGCTTTTTCCACAAAGAAAGAGAATAAATATGCTCGGCGTGCCGAGGCTTTAATATCCTGGCAGACAACAATAGAGACTAATGTAGAATTAAATTGAAAAAATATAAAAATCAATAAATGGTTCAAAGATCCAAGTTCCTACGTAAAATGAAAAGTTTAAGAAATGTTCGCTTTAGCTCACATGGTGATGCCAATAACCTATAGAAGTATTTATGTGAGAAGTCATTTTTAATCTACAGGATAAAGACTTTTTTAAGTAAATGATCGGATAACCAAGGACATGACGCTAGTCCCTACATCTCAATTTACATAAACTGCATTGTATATACAGTTAATTAAGAGTTGAGTTGTTGCCTGCTAGGCTATTATTTGAGAATTGCTGCCAAGCACCGTGAGCATAAGAAAGATCAAGATTTGAAATGTTAAAAAATGCTGCTCTCTAACAAGCTTTACCGCATGCACATCCTTGTTCTTGGAACGGGCTTTCTCCAAATTCCGATTGGCTGTCTCGTACGAGGCCAGACAGCGCAGGCGTCGAATGAGCAGAGCCTTGGCCGCATCGCTATCACGCTGGTAATAGCGCAGAGTGTCGCCCAGCTTCAGATCCTGATCGCTAGCCACGCGTTTCTCCAAGTTCTAATTTTTCAGAATTGCAACATATTAAAAAGGAATACAAATTTAATTAAATCCAATTGCTCACCTTAATGCGTTCAAAGACCTCAGCTGCCTTGGAGACAAACGATTCCATGTTGCCCTTTTCCGTTGTAGAGAGCTGTGTCAATGCATTCGATATCTTTTGATGGGAATCACCCACATCCTTGTGACGCAGTGTCATTTTCTCAGTTCGCGATGCGGCCTCGCGCAAATGTCCGTGGTACTCGGTAAGAAACTGCAGCTCATTCTCAAAGAAATCATTCACATCGCGCACGGTGGCGCTCAGCAAGATTTCATCGGTGGTCTTTCCAAGCGACTTCACAAAGACCCCAAAGATGGCCATCTTCTTGCGCGGCTTAGCGCACAGATCCTGATCATACTCCAGAAACACCTTCAAGTGCTGATCCAGGCGAAACACTGGATGACTGGCCAAACGGCGCAGAAATACTTCATGCATGGCAACCGTCTTCTTGAACGTGGCCAGGTAGTCACTGCAAGGTTTACCATATTGTTAAAATGTACTAAGATTTTAAGGCGCAAACTTACGCCTCCAATTCTGATTTCATTTTCTTGAACTCCTCTTTGGTCATGTTGCCCTCGCCTTCGCCCAAACGTTGCAGTTTCTCACGCGACGCATCGAAATCCGGTCGCGGCGGACAGGGCGGAATCTGTTGGAAATGCAGATGATTATAGGGGTTAAGTCGGTAATTAAATTTCAGCCTAAATGAAATATTTTTTAATTGTCTATAACTAACGTACAATATAGCCCGCATAGTCTTCCTGCTCCTCGATGCGATCGTGCAGCCAAACAAATTCCTCGTGCTGGCGCACCACATTGTTATCTTTTTTGGAAAATCCCGGCAGTGTGGTGCGTGTGTGTACGGTGAACTTGACCTTCTCCTTCTCGCTCAGGGCATCGGAGATCTCCACATGCAGCGCATTCTCGCCGAGAACAGCAGGTGTCACTGGTGCCGACGACGAACTATCCGGTGAAGTTGCAGCTCCGCTGCCATTTGTTGCTGTTGTCATTGTTGTCGGTTGCGGCGCTAATGGATTTGGTGATGAGTTTTCCATTGTCGCACCATTGCTGGCCGTGGGACTATTCAATATGTTTGACTCATCCATACCGTCCTTAGTGGCGAGCAAAAGCAAATAAATGAATATATACACATTGTAATTACGCCCATTTAACTGATAAGCAGCCCTTTGTGAATGCACCTCTCAACGGCAATTGTGCTTTGCTTATTGCAATTTAGCTGGCTTATAGAAGTTAAAGTATTTTCCTTTTTTTTACTTACCATCATTTTGTATAGTGATTTTAAGAATATAAATAAATTCAATTTAATAACTGGCTTGCGATTGTGTACGTCTGTTCCGTCGAGTTTACCAGCGTTGCCGGATTTTTTAAATTTACAATTTTAGCTCTCAGAGAGCAAGTTATATGTGAGTTTTGACGTCACAGATTTTTTAGAGCAATTAAAATCTAATACTTCTTTGAGCTACCTTACAATCTGTAAGAACCTTTGATGCGGGTGGCAACGTTTGCCGCTGCAGATAAAGAAAAAAATTGTTTATACTAAAACAGCAAGTTGATAAAACAAGCGAAACAGAAAGAAAAAAGATACAGCTGCGTAAGCACCATGTCCAACACCAGCAGTGAAGAGGCCACGGTCAGCAAACAAGCGCGTCTCACGAACAACAATCACAATAGCAAGGATTTGAATGGCACAGCTACCGGCTCCAGCGGTTCAGCTGAAGCAGATGCAGCCAAGGCTCGTGACAAGGTGGCGCTGATAACCGGCATAACGGGGCAGGTATCGACTTATCAGTTACAAGCAACGACTAATTAACAATGAGTCACGGATTGATTAAACTCGTTATAGGCTGCTACGTTGCAGTTTATTGAGCCGTAGATGCTTACGTGCATTTTTTCTTAATACTTCCTTACGTTACTTGCAGGATGGCTCATATCTGGCGGAGTTTTTGCTGAAGAAGAACTATACGGTGCACGGGATTATCCGGCGTGCGAGCACCTTCAATACGACACGCATTGAGCATCTGTACGCGGACCCCAAGGCGCACAAGGGCGGACGTATGAAATTGCATTATGGCGATATGACGGACAGCAGCAGTCTGGTGAAGATCATCAATATGGTGAAGCCAACAGAGATCTACAATCTTGCCGCACAATCGCATGTGAAAATCTCTTTCGATTTGAGTGAATATACGGCGGAGGTGGATGCCGTTGGCACATTGCGCATTCTGGATGCCATACGCACCTGCGGCATGGAGAAATCCGTTAAATTCTATCAGGCATCTACGTCGGAGCTGTATGGGAAGGTGGTGGAGACGCCTCAAAATGAGCAGACTCCTTTTTATCCTCGCTCCCCTTATGGTAAGCTGATCAAATCCAATTAATGTCTAATGTAGGCTAATATTCAAAAAATTAATAGCCTGCGCCAAGATGTACGGTTTCTGGATTGTGATCAATTATCGGGAGGCGTACGACATGTTTGCCTGCAACGGCATACTGTTTAATCACGAGAGCCCACGACGTGGCGAGAATTTTGTGACACGCAAGATAACTCGATCTGTGGCTAAGATACTGCTCAATCAATTGGAATACTTTGAGCTGGGCAACTTGGATTCGAAGCGGGATTGGGGCCACGCTAGCGATTATGTGGAGGCTATGTGGATGATGCTGCAACGCGATGAGCCATCCGATTATGTCATTGCCACCGGGGAGACACACAGTGTGCGCGAATTTGTGGAGGCTGCGTTCAAGCATATTGGACGCGAGATAACGTGGCGTGGCAAGGGCGTTGATGAGGTGGGCGTGGAGCGCAACACCGATAATGTGCGCGTGCGCATTAATCCAATGTATTTTCGGCCCACGGAGGTGGATCTGCTGCAGGGTGATGCCTCCAAAGCTAAGCGAGAATTGAACTGGACGCCGAAGGTTAGTTTTCAGCAATTGGTCAGCGATATGATGAACTCCGACATCGAGCTGATGAAAAAGAATCCCATTGCATAGTGGGATGTGTAGGCACCTCGACCTGGAATCAGTTGGCACAAAACTCTGCACCAGAGTTTCATTTATACATTATTACATATAGAACTAGTGCTTAAGTATGTAAAGTGTTCGTTGTTTATCTGTACTGTTTTCTCGACGGGATTTGCAATCATTCCTATTTTTTTTATACTCTTACTCACCTGGACGTCTCTCTGTGCTGTTTCCTTAAATATTTATCTTTTTGTAATTTTTAGCCAACAACCAAACGAATATACACATGCAATAAATATGTTTAAAATATCGCAACAAACAAATCGTTTATTTCGTTTTCATTCGCCCTTCGACTGCAAAATATCAAGAGTTTGGTTTTTGAAAGGATTTGGCAGAGTTAGAGCACTTAGTGAAACGCTGTAGATAAAATTCGCATTAAAAGTAAGCTTTGAAATGTTAGTTTTCCTCAGAAATGAAATCTTCTGCGCAGCCTAAAACTATGCTTCTTATATGACGGACGTTTTGTGCAGCCTGAGAGTATGCAATATATTTATTGATAAGATAAATAGTTCGGCTGAAACCTTTCACATTTAATCCAATAAAAACCAAATTAATTTTATTTCAGAGCATTAATTTAAATACGTTTTTCAATCGGCAATATACCTGTTCTTCCCAACATCTGTGCAACTCTTTTTTCTGTAATTAAAAATTCGTTCAAATGTAGACTAATCTTTCAATTAATGCCTTCAGATAATTCTTGTGTATGAGAATAATAGTGATCCGATCCGGTCGTTTTCGATATGCCCCGACTGCAGTGAAAAGACGCACATATTCCAAATTTCATCAATTAGCTTTAAGTAAAACGATTTGTTTCTGCACTGAAATCCGTTTAATCTGTTTCCCAGGTCACACAAATTAGTATGAAGCATTCATTTTGACGTACTGGATACTCCCAGTCAAGTCTTAATATTGTTTTTTTTTTTTGGTTTTAATTTTCAACACATAACCAGAAGTTGCTCACTGAATGTCACGGATAATTTTTTACGTTTCCTTCTTCCCAAACGGATTGATTTTTGATAGCCAGTTTGAAGATGCGGGCGATGTTTCACTATTAACAACGAAAAAAAGGTCATTTAAGATTTATGGATGAAGCATAAAAAATACTTACAGCTTGGTCAATGCCTCAATGTCCGCATCTTTGTGTTCTGCACTGGCAATCGCACCCTTTGAGTCCTTTTTGCCCGCCTCGGCAATGCCCGCCTCACGCAGCTGTTCAATCAATTTACTGCGAAACTCAATCTTATGTGGGAGCACTTGCTCTGCAGCGCGCAGCTGATTCTGCAGCTTGCGTATGGCTTCGAGGTAGGTGTGGCCATACCAGTCGATCTCCTCTGGTGTATAGGATTCCAGATACGGACTGTATTCTTTGACCATATCGTGCTGATGCTTCGGCTCTGCCTGCCATGCCGGACAGCCCTGCTGTAAAGCCTTGAGAACCTTTCGCTTGATTTTCAATGCCAGAGCCGAGCGCAAATCACATGCCAAATTCTTGAGCAGATAATGATCGAAGCCATGACATTCGTGAATCTGGTCCAGCGTGCGTTCTGTGACAACGACGGACATGTATTCGTTGAGCACCTGACTGTGCACCACCGAGCGGCGCAGAGTCGGCACCCAAAAATGTGGAACGCGTCGTTTTGTCTGCGCCCGCTTCTGGAAGCCCTTGATAACGGCTTCCCCTCCCCAAATGCCGTGATGCGATTCCGGTGTATCGATTAGCGGTAATGGTATATTCTGAACCGGTTTGATGGCATGCGTGACCTCGTCTCGTTCCCACTCGCTCTCCTTGGGAATGTAATGCACCGCAGCTGGTTTCGTTAGCTTCCATTCGCGCCAGAATTTCTTATAGGCATCCGGCAGCTGGGCGCCCAGGCCCTTCTCAAACCGATTGGGACGCTTAAAGCCATTCAACAGTTTAACGCCCTGTAAAACCGTTCAAAATGATTTATGAGAATGTTGGACTATTGCGTCACAGATACGCAGAAGCCTTTTGAAATGAACGCTCTACAAACCTGCGATGTTGCGTGGGACATTATCTACGGTGCACAACAATACGTTGGGTTTTTAATTTCGAAATTTCTGTAACAAATAAATTTTATTTTTGCGTCGAAAATATGTTTTCTATATATTTGTTTCGATATGGCTAAAAACGCTGCGCGTTCGTATTGCTCCCGTCTGGCAAACAGCTGACTGGCTTTTACGTTGCGCAGTGAATGACATTATTACTATCAATATCAATATTATTTTCAACAGGCTGGCAACCTCAGCCTGTACAAATCGCAAATTTATTTCTGTAAACACAAAGAAATGTCGACTCCAAATTCAGGTAGGCATTGATTTTATGCAGCTTAAATTAAATTAATTCCCGCACATCTGTAGACAAATCATCGGGAGCGTCAAGAGCGAGCGCTGTGCCACCTTACAACTTTGAATATGACAGCGCCGCTGCAATGGTTCGTATGAGAGGATGCAGTTAACTTAAATCTACATTTGGCTTATAAATTTCAATTTTCATATGAATATGAAGCGAGCTCCGCCGCCTTCGTACGAGCAGAGCCAACAACATCGAATTAATTATGCGCCTAGCCCACTGGGACCAGGATACATGCCGATGCATGTGCCCAGCAATCAGTACTACGGCATGACGCATCATCAGCAGTTGCCAGCTTTGCATCATGGTCTCGGATATGGTTTTCCCGGACCTAGCACATCGGCTGCCACGCATGTTATAAATGTTGATCCACGCGCAGAGTTGCGTACTTCATCCTCGGGGGCTGTTGTCATACCGCCACCGCCGCCCGGCTGTTCGCCGACACCTGCCCAATTGGCTGCAATGCAGGGGCAGCAAGTGGTGGTGCAGCAAAAGAAACGTTCATTCTTCTCATCCAGTTAAATGATTGGCAGATGCAATTATTCGAATAACTAATAATTATATAAATACAAACATACTATCCATATATATATATATGCTTTAAAAGATTACTTAATAAATGATGATATTTCGTCTTGTTCTCGCGTATATTTGACAATTTTCTATGCACACGAACATGGCGAGTGGGAGTGGGAACTACTAACTACGGTCTACTCGAATATGTTTTCAAAGTATGTACTATCAAACGACTGGACACGCACGAAACCATCTTCACCGCCCGAGGCGTAACTCTTGCCATCCGGATGGAAGGCCAAACTGTTGATGGGACCGAAATGACCCTTGAGACGTGCAAATTCCTCCTCGTAGATCAGATGGAAGAAACGTGAATCGAATTTGCCCGCTTTCGTTGAGGTTGTGGTCACCTCCATGGCATCCTGACCACCGCCAAGCACCACATGATCCAAGATGGGACTAATTGCTGCCGAGTTCACGGGTCTTTCTGTCTTGTACGTTTTCAGGCACATCAGCGACTCGGCATCGAACAGTTTGGCAGTGGTATCTTTGGAGGCGGTCACGAACATTGTACCATCCTTGCTCAGCTGCATGTCATTGATGCCACCAGTATGATCCACACCAGAGTCAACCACTTTTTGTCCCTTGCGCACATCCCAAATGGCAATGTTACCATTGTCATGACCTAAAATTGAACAATTCATTTCAATGCAAAACTTCCATAGAAATTGTTGGCTTACCTGTTATGATGGTCTCATCCAGAGGGCCCCACTGCATCGATGTGATCTTCGACTCCACCATGGGTATGCGCAGTGTGGGCTCCTGTTCGGATAGCGTAGAGTCCGCGTTGCGTACATCGATGATGAAGAGTTCACAGTTTTGACCCATCGCCTTGTCCGTGGAGTAGGCGGCCTGATTGCCCGAGAAACTGAAGTTGCTGGTGCGCACCGAGGATTTCGTTGCTATTGAGGCGATAACAGTGCCATATTCAACATCCCAGATCTTAGTGGTCATGTCACCGGCACCAGTTATTAGCTTCCTGCTCTCCCAGTCCACATCCAAGCACCAGACAGCTCCCTGATGTCCATCATAGGTTCCCAGACGTTCGCCATTGAGTGAATACCAAACATTTGGCTTCTGATCCTTGGAGCTGGAGAAGAGTAAATCGCCCTCGCGATTGTATTTGATTTGCGTTATGGAACGCTCGTGACCTTGCAACATCAACGGACGCTGCAAAACGAAACATTTTCATTGTAGTGCAATTTGCAAAAAATATACCCAGCCGCCTTTTTTTTAGGTTATGTTATTGCCTGAATCAGCAAATGCACTGCTTTGGCAAACATGCGTATGATTAATGCAACCAATAACTCAACATTTAATAACTATATTGATCTGTTTAATATAGTGCACACACCATTTTATAATTGGTTAAATATTTATTGCCAGAAAACAAAATTTCCGCGACATCCACGCAGCACGCAGCAACAAAAAGAGCGAGCAAATACAATTGTGGGCAGAGTTGCTATGCGCAGCACTGCCAACTTGATATAAAAAAACAAAATTTTAATTTGAAACAACAGACTTGGTGGCAACCCCAAAATACACCAATCTAACTGAACCAGCCTTTTTTGTTCATTGAATTCCACTTGGCGATGTTGACCAAAATTGATGCCACACACTGATCCTTGTCCCTATTCTGGCCATAATAGTCAACAAATTCGCCATCCGGATTGACGAGATACATGATAATTGTGTGATCGACAATATAATCGTTGTCCGAGTCGCGTGGTCCAGCACTAAAATAAACACGAAATGCTTTGCAGACATTTCGTATTTGATCCACTGTTCCCGTCAATCCCAGCAGCTTGGGCGAGAACTCCTTGACGTATTTGCCGACCACCTCCTTAGAGTCGCGCTCCGGATCGACAGTTATGAATATAGGTTGCACCTCGGGCGTCTGCGGGGATTTTTCTGCAAAGTGAATCATTTTGATTTTTATTTAAGATATTCCTTAATTACATGTTATATATACGCACCAACTTCGTCGACGACTGCCGCCATCTTGTCCAGTTCGTCGGGACAAATGTCTGGACAGTGAGTGAAGCCAAAGTAGATGAGCAACCATTTGCCCAGAAAGTCTTCGGATTTGCGCACCTGACCCTTGTCATCAACCAATTCCCAGCGTCCACCAATCGCTGCCTTGCCCAGCTGTCGCTTACGCTCCTTCATCAGCGCCTCATCCTTCTCGCTCTTTACGTACAGCATAAAACCCAAGCCTCCGGCGCCTATAACACCAATTACCGCCAAACTCTTCCATGATATTGGGCCTTTCCCTTTTGTTGGATCTGTGGCTTTTACCGCAAGGTTACGTTGTTGTTGTTGTTGCAACCCACGTGCAATTGGTTGCGTTTGCAGTTGTTTCCAGCGCCTGCAGTTACCCAAAAAACGTTGCAATGTGCGTGACATTTTTATATTTTGCTTTTACTAATGTTTTACGTAAAGCTGCTGCTGGAAAACGAATTTCGCCGGTTAAGGGAGCTAAAAGTTGCCATTCACAAGAGCTGCAAACGTGACTGCCAACTCATGCCAATGTTGGTTTTCAGTGACTATGAGTGCGGAATTTTTATTAATGCATGTTTTTTTTTCTGTGCTGGCAGTATGAATTACTTCTTAGTTCATTTCTCAATAATATCTAAAACTTAATTGGCAGGTATCTTGGCTAATATAATATGTCTTAAAGTCGCAGCAAAAATATTTGCCAGTCACAGCAAAAATATTTGCCAGTCACAACAGCAACTCAGTAACGGGTAGCGCTGATCTGCGCAGATCTGATTGTTTAGACAACAACCACGTGCGGCAAACTTGAAATAGGTTTTCAATTTTAAATAATTGCTGGAGTAGTGCTGAACTACAAATCTATTAAAATGGCTGGCGATAAAAAGCAACCATTGCTTTACATGGAGGAGTACAGGATCAAACAAGATCCTAAGGATTATGGCATGGCCGACGAGGTCTTCAACATGGAAGTTTTCAAAAGCAAACTGCAAGTGGTCATTGTACGGTAAGATTGTTTATTAAACAACAATAATTCTTGAGCCTCCGAAACTGTCTCCATAACAATTCTAGGAACGATGATGAGAACGGCTTGGAATTCGATTTGATTGGTGTATATCCGGCGATTGCAAACGCTTTTCGCCGCCTGATGCTGAGCGAGGTGCCCAGCATGGCCATTGAGAAAGTTTACATATACAACAACACATCCATCATACAAGATGAGGTGCTGGCACATCGCATGGGTCTGTTGCCATTGCGTGCCGATCCCCGACTCTTCGCCTATCGCACCGAAGAGAGTACCGAGCAGGGCAGCGAGCAGGACACCCTCGAATATGAGCTGAAGGTGAAGTGCACACGGCGCAAGGATGCCACCAAGGAACAGTCACATTTCGATGACATCTACAAGAATCACAAGGTGTATTCGGGTCATCTGAAGTGGCTGCCCAAGGGAAAACAGGGACAAATCTACAGCGAGAGCAGCGTGAACTGCATCCATGATGATATACTCATTGCCCAGCTGCGACCTGGTCACGAGCTGGATCTTCGTCTGATCGCTGTAAAGGGCATTGGTAAGGATCATGCCAAGTTTTCACCGGTAGCTACCGCCTTCTATCGCCTGCTGCCACAGATTACACTCACCAGGGAAGTCTCTGGCAAGGATGCCTACCTGTTGCAGAGCTGTTTCTCGCCCGGCGTCATTGGCATCGATGAGAACGAATGTGCGTATGTGAAGGACGCACGCTACGACAGCTGCAGCCGCAATGTCTATCGCTATTCACAATTCGCCGATGCTGTCATCATGGCGCGAGTCCGCGATCATTATATATTCAGTGTGGAATCGGTGGGCGCCTTGAAGCCCGACGTGATTTTTTTGGAGGCAGTCAAAGTGTTAAAGAAAAAGTGTCGTGCTTTCATAGACGAAATCGAGGCAAAATAATAAGATTAAACGTTTATTGAAATTTAGTACGTTGGCAATGCCCGTCAATATATAATATAATATATAAATGTGTATAATTTGATAATAAATTTAAGTTGGATTAAAAAAAGATTTAAAATTGACGTTTCGCTTTGCGCTTCAGTATCTTTAGTCGGAACTCTGTGAGGACTACCTGTAAACGTTCCTGGCACAGCAGTGCGTCCTCCAACTGCAACAGTAATACTCTATTATGTATATTTCTATAATCAGTAGATCAATCGAAGCTTACCTCCATGTGGTTTAGTTGTAGGGAGACGCTTTTGCCAAACAGATCAAATTCGCTGATAATATTGTCGTCTGTTGTATTATCATCCTGCATATCGTCATATTTATCCTCTTGAAACGTATCGGGCTTAATATCTGATTCCATTTCTGTTTCGCTCACCTCCTGCAAATATTGCTGTTCCATATCATCGCTGCCTAACAGATCCTCCAGTATCGAATCATTTGAATTTGTATTGGGATCCAATGATTCAACCGTTTCAATTTTAATTGTCGTCGGATTCTTTGATTTAGATTTCGTTTTACACGGTAGAATAAACTTTTGCGTTGAACCCTGCTTTGCCATAATCGGAATGCTCTAAAATCAAAATAAATTAACTGATTTTCGTGTGATTGTTCTTGTTTTGTTTTCTTTACCATGTCCGCGAGATGATGCAGTTTCATTGCCTTTTGGTGTTTGGTTGTGCAGTGGTGTTGTTTAATGGATGCGAGTCGCGCCAACACGTTCGTATTGCATATTTTGCAGTGGGCCGAGACGCCATCCTCGCCACGACAGAGCCAGTCTTCAAACGATGGGCATCTCTCCCATTCTTCACGATATTTTTGATGGTACAGCCTGCGCACTTTGATCATTGCCTTGGCTGCCGTCGACCGTTTGTGTGATTTGGAAATTGTGTATTTGCTGTTTAGGACTTTATTGCGTTATTTTATTTTAAATAATGAGCGCCATATCCTCGATGGTGTATTTTATTTGGTAATTCTTCTAGTATTTACAATAAAAATAGACCAAATTATTATGAGGGCAATGCGACCGTGCACGCAAATCTTGCCTTTGACCATAAAATGCATTTCTCTTATGCACCAATTAATACCGAAAAATATTAAAACTCACAGAGTCCAAGGTTGCAGAGGTTGAGTCGATAACAGTAAGTGAGCATGTTATGTGGGGAGTAAATAATGTTAACTAATCAGCTGCTAATTAACAACGCAAGAAGTATAAGCTATAATTTATAATATATGGGATGATGGTTATTAAATATGACCTGATGCATAGAAATTTCTAACTAGAGCGTTTAATTAATTGCGAATGCTAAAGAGCTGGTTTAAGCTAATACTGAGTTGGTCACATTGATTTTACAGGGTGACTGCGACTTTAGGACTAATCAAAACACAAACAAAAATGCCGGCTAAAAGGTAAAACTGAATTTCCGCTATAACATGCAACTTACCATGTTTTACAATTGCAGAGCTTGGCGCAAGTTGGTGAAAAAACAACAAAGACATCGGCGACGCCAGAAACAAGCGCAAGAGCGCGAAAAACAAAAGGAAATCGAGCAGATTGCCAGAGAATCGGAGCCAGAATATCAAACATGGCTCAAACAACAAGCGGAGATGGAGGAATTTAAACGCCTGGCAATGGAGTGCAAGCAACAGGCTGATGAAGAAGCGTGGCTCCGCCGCGAGGCACTCGCTCAACGTCAATTCCAAATCGATGCAGCGAAGCATCGCAACGAGCAGGCAGAAATAGAGCGCTTGCGTGCACAGCAAGCAAAGGAATTGGCAACGATGCACGAGGAGCAGCGCAAGCTGCGCGAGGAGAGCAAAAGACTGTCGGACAAGGCAGCAGCAGAGTTCGAGGCACTGCTGCAACGCATGCACGATTACATGGAGGATACCACACGGTGCACGCCGCCCAGCGAATTGCAACGAGTGCTCCAAACTCATCCCGAGGAGCGACTCTGTGAATTCTACACGCGCACCAATTGCTGTCGTTATGGTCACAGCTGCACCTTCAATCACCGGCGGCCCATGCTGGCCAAGATCCTTCTAATACGTCACTTTTTCACACATCCCCTGCTACAGATTGGCGATACGCACAAGGAGTATGCCAATGCCGATGCCCATTTGGAGCAGACTCCACAAGATTTGCGAGCGGATTATGATGTCTTCTTCAACGATGTTGTTGACGAGTTGCAAAAATTTGGCAAAATCATTAATTTTCGTGTGGTTTGCAATACGCTCCCTCATCTGCGAGGCCACGTCTTTGTGGAGTATGCCCAGGAGCGGTGTGTATTTAAGTTAATGTACATAATATATTATTAATATGTATTTATATATATTGTTCAGGTATGCGCTGCGCGCCTTTGTCAATCTGCAGGGCCGTTATTATGCATCCAGGCGCCTAAATGTAGAGTTCTCCAATTTGAAGGCATGGCGTGGCGCCGTTTGCGGTACGTGAACCGCATCTCAACAGCCGTATCCTTTGCTAAATCAAAAACAAACACAAATACGAAACATATTTATAATTATATATATGTATTATATATATATATATATATATATATTATATTGTATACCCTTGCAGCTAGTATAATAATCCAGCTCCAAATGTGAAAGGCATTGACGAGATGTCTCCGTCTCCGATGTTATAATGTATATAGTATATTATGTATTTTTGATCAGTTTTAACAACTGACTTTTAATAGCCATTATTCCGATTGTATGCAAGTTAAAGCGCAAATTTATTTAACGGTCTATCGGATCAAGATCTAAGATCAGATTAAGTCGAAGCTCATAATTGATGTCTGCAAGGGTATTTAATCTTTGGCGAGCCAATGATAATAATAATTGCTCATCCAACTTATTGCTATTTTAAGGTTTGTCCTTAACACGCAAATGTCCCAAAGGTAACAGCTGTGGCTACCTTCACTTGTTTCGCAATCCAAACAATCTGTTTAACAGCAGTTTGGAGCTATACGATTCGCCAAAGAGCACCCGATCCCACAGTAGGACGCCCAATACCAAACCAGCCAGGTAAATACTTTAAATATATTGATATATCAATAATATGAAATTAATATTTTATTGCTCCGACAGCTGGAGGGACAATGAGAGTCAATCGCCTCGCAACTGGCGTTGGTCCGAGAGTCCTGAGTTGGAACTAAAGAGCTCTTCTTCCCAATCCTCGAGCAACAGCAGCCGGAGTCATCGTAGCAGAGAGCGGGAAACACATTCGAAGCAAGTTCAAAGCCGTAAACACCACAAATCCCATGCTAGTCGAGGAGACTCAAGGAGTCGTACCAAATCGGGTTACGAACGGAGTTCTAGCCGCGATTTTAGTGTCAAATGAAATAAATTATATGATTCTTAATTTTATGGATTTTTTTTACAACATTTTATTCAATCTCTTTGTTTTGGAAGGCAAAATATAATAGTGAGATTTTGAGGCGAAGCAAAATTTCAGTGAATACTCTTAACCATTTTAAAATTGGTTTATAAATATAATTTGTGGTTTTTGTTGGTTTTTTTTTTTGGGTTTTAGGATAGTTGATACGATTGGCAGTTTCGAAAGGAGAAGAGTTTGTGAATTTTGGACATATGGTGGTAAAATATAGGTGGTAAGATCGGGGGAATTATAAATTCTAAAGTCTATTTGTCTTGCATTCGTCGTACACATTAAACAAAATTATACAAAAAAAACTCATTTAAGGAGTATTATTATAATAAGTAGTTTTTAAAATTACACAAACAATACGAAGAAGCATTTTGACATCTTCTGCAAAACTTATAGACGAATGCCCGGATTTGTGGCCGCCACATAGCGCAGCAGTTCCTCGTTATCCTCGCAGATGACGGGCTTCTCATGATAGCAGGCAACATCGTGCCAAGCGATGCCATCGTTGTAAACATTGTTCAGCACCGACAGACACTGCTCCTTGGTCTGGTTGATTTCGTATTCGGCATTGTCGGGCTGTGGACGCTTCTTGTGACCGGTCTGCGACCAGGGATTGTAGCCCCATCCCTGTGGAATGCGGTTGGTGGCCTGGATTTTCTCACGGGTTGCGGACCAGAACCAGCCATAGACAGACTTGGGCTCCAGATCGGGACGATTCTCGCAGCCAGCGAAATCACAAATACGTCCAGCTGTCCAGATGTAAGGCACATCATTCTGCTGGATGACACGGAAGATGAGATTGTTTTTCTCTTGGGTCTCGAGGGCGACGAGATCCATGCAGTATTCACGGCACAGATTACGGCCATCCAACCAGTCGACCTTCCTGTTGGCAAGCGCCGGCACATGGGTGCTTAGGAACATGTTTTTGCCGCGATAGGAGAACTCCTTGGGGCCTGCAATATCGAGTTAGAGTTCAATTTAGAGTTCAGTTTGGAGTTGGGCGTGTCTCGAGTTCAATGCGTTTTGGATGCTTGGCTGACTACTGAACATCTTGGCCCAATGATTGGCAAAACACGCCGCGGATGCTTACACAACTTCCCCCAACTGTTTGTTATTGTTGTTGCGTAATCTTGTGCAGCAATTTATGCAGCATGATGCTTGCTGATTTGCTGCTTGCTACTCCTCCCGATGCCGTCTGCCCGCGTTTTCCTTTGTCTTCTGTGTGTCAAAAGGTTTTCCATTTGCCAAAGCACAACAGAAACTGTAATGGTTAAGCCAACAATGGAATTCCCCCCCAACTCACACACACTGACAGGCATTAAGCTACAGCTTTGCTGCTGCCACCTTCGTTTCCTCGGCAAAAATAAACAAAAAAAAAAAAACGAAACTTGTTTCACATCGCTGCCTCGCTGATCTGCCACCGTTGCGGCTACTGCAGTGCTGCTGCAGCAGCCTCCATTTGATTAGCTAATTCGTTTTGTTTTTCGATACTCTGTTCTTCAAAGTGCGAGTATGTTGGTACATTGCGCAAGTCTACAGCTTGTGTTGTTTTTTGGCTTGCCCTCAATTATAAAAAAAAGTCGAAAATATAACTTTCACGCCCTCTGCCGCATAACGCAAGAAACTAATAATGGGAAAGCATTTCTAGCACTGTCTAACAGTGCATTGCGCAGTCGTTCCAGATGTTTCGACTTCATTCGATTTTTTAAGCTACTCGCCTGAACCACGCCTCTTGTTACCACTGTTTGCTGTCGCTGGTGCTGGCGGCACGCGTCATTAGGCGCACTTTAAGCCGCCTTAAAGCTGCCAGTCGTCGTTGGTTGCCGTCACTTTTGCAATTGCCTGTTCGTTCAACCGCCCCCCTTACCCGCCTTACCCGTTACACACTTCACGTCAAATCAGCTTAACTCTAACATAATGACCTTATTTGCCATTGTTTGCACATTATTAGTTTTTTTGCCAATGCTGCCAGACTGCTGCAATTTCCTCACTTTGCGGGTCAAGGCAATAAAAATGCTCGTCACATTAGCGCACTTTAACCTCACTTTCTTCCCCACCGCTTTTTTCTACTGTTAAAATTATAAAAATAAATTTTAAAAAAATCCACAATTGCATCATTTACGAAGTAACTTCCCAAACAAGCTATTTAAAAAAAAACACACTCACACATGTATCACTAAACAATCAAAATCTCTCAGAATCTCAACTTGTAGGTTTGGGCTTAGAAAAATCGACGTTTTTAAATGTAAATTAATAAGCAAGCAATAAGTAATAAGCACACACAGCACACAGTGTCATGTTTTAGAGTCGTTATTAACGAGACAGTCGCCGTCTAAGGCAGGTAATTAAGTTTGAATAGATCATTAATTTATTTAACATAAAGTTGTGCTTGTATAACTGGAAATTCCAAAAAAATATAAATAAAAACTACAACAACTAAAAAGATGAAAAACTCAAGACACAAGCAGCGCCACAAAACTAACTATACAACTTTATGGGCCAATAAAAAAACTAAAAATACAAATTAAGCTGGATTTTTTTTTTTTTTTAAACGGTATGCACACAAATGCATTCGTTCGAGTTATTTTGCACCTAATACATATTAATGTGTGTGCAATTAGCACTGGCACTCGTAGCGGATATGCAGCGATGACGCTATTGTTTGAATCTTACATCTCTGTAGCTGCTGCTGTACTTTTGCATTTTTGCAATCTTTTGGTTTGAGCGCAACTGCATTAGATGACTTGCATTAAATGTGTATGTGTGTGTTGCTGTCGTCTAATTGGACTTGGCACTGCAAAGTGGCAACGCTCGGCTGAGAAACTCAACTCTGCAATGCAAGGAAAGTGCGTGGGTGACAAAATGCAAGCCAAAAACAAAAACGATCACGTCAGCGACCTTCGGCGAATCGCTCGCGACCTAACACAATTAATTATATACACATGTACACATACACACATGTTATTATTGCGATTATTGTGGTCTCGTTTTCACCCACACGTCGCATTGCCCAACTATTTCAAGTGCAAACATGGCGAGTCGCTTGCTATTTGTTATTCTTCTAACGTTGCTCACTTTTACTTTTGTTTTGTTTATGGTTAAAATTTGTGAAATATTTGAGCTACGTTTGTATTTTGATAGTAAAAGTATACTTACGGCTAGAGCACTTGGCGGGCACGGGCAGCGAGAGGAAGCGACCCGGCTTGGTTCCTGTGGTTGTTGTGGTTTTGCCCCTTTGCGCTGAGGCGCAGGCGGCCACCAGGCAGAAAGTCGCTATCGCCAAAGTGACTTTCATCTGCAAGCAAAAAAAGCGGAAAAGCGAAAACGTGATTTAAAAATGTTGCAGAAATTATTTGGCCCGTTAGCCATCCACGTAACAGTACATCCATCTTCAGCTAACCTACATTTTGAGCTGTGTGCTTTTTTTAAGCTTCTTAATTTGGGTGTGATAACAAAAATATGTTGCATCAACTTATTGAGTATTTGTAATGTTAAGCTTTAATTAAGCAAAACACAAAAATTACAGCTATTTCACTTTCTGTATGAGTAAGCTTGTTCATAACATTACGCTTAAAATAATAAAATCGAATACCAAAAAAAAAAACAATAAAAAATTGTAATTAAATATCACAGTCAATTTACCCATTAAGACAAGGGAGATCAACTCCAAATACGTTAAAAATCAATATATGTATGTATGTATATTTAAATGGCCATATTTAGGCTATTGACCACAGTGCGTTTGCGGAATGTTGTTTAAATTTGATTTGATTGCGTGCATCTTTAAAAGTGTGTGCGTGTGTGTGTGTGTGTTTGTTTGTATATCGAAGATGTAACTTGGTGTGCACGGTTTTTATGTCAAGGATGCATTGGTGCCCGCCAACCGGTTGCCCCGAGGCGGCCACTGACACACTGCCACAGTGACGACAGCGACGTCGACAACGACACTTGAAACTTTATTTTTATTGTAGCTTCGCAGCGCTGGCAACGTGATCAGCATCAACATCGGCAACGGCATCAGCAACGGCATCAGCATTAACAGCAGCTTGGGCACCGTCGTCACATTATTCATAAATAAAAAATTCATTTAGCATCTGCAGCAAACATGTTGATTACACAAGCCACAAGCTTAGCCACTCCGCTGCCTGCCTGGCCTGGCCTGCCTGCCTGCTGACCTTAACTGGTTTTATTGACTTTTGTATCGGTTTTTTTGCTTTGTTTTTTTTTTTTTACTTTTTTTAATTAATTTTTATTTTTGACTCTGGCTAGAACCTTCCACGTCTTTTGCATATCGATTAAAGCTGTTTGCTGCCGCTGTCTTCCTCCTTATAGTTTTTTAACTTGATGCTAATGCAATGCTATCAATCAATCAGCTCGAATGTCTGACTGGTCTGTCCAGTTTCAAATTTGAAATTTTGCATTTTAATTTGATTTCAGTGCCCTGACGATCTTTATCGCTATGACAGCTGTGGGGGGAAATTCCCTCCAAACCCGCGCCCGAAAACCGTCTGTCGTCGATTTGGCAATATAAATCATTAATGGAATCGGTTAATGATCGCAGCCAGGCCACAGGGCTTGGAAATTAAAAGCAAAGCTCATGCATAATGAAAATTTGATACGATTTCAAGACTACAAATTATAAATTCAATTTTGGACCAAAATCATCAAAAAACGATTTGATGTGATAAGTACGATGCCTGCCCTTAATGGAGATTTGGAAACATGCATTTCAAGTAGCGCTCGGATTGAGTATCTATTTCACTATTTCTCTATTTCTGTCTCTCTTATGTTATTTAAAAGTTGCGTTTTGTAATTTTTGTCCATTGGCATCCGTATTTGTTTTTCGGCAGCTCGTGCATCAACAATCAATATCAATCAGCCGCAACAAAACACTGATGTCTGCACTTAATTATGGATACATGTGTCTACAACTGTGAAGCTATGTAGCCACAAGCACATATATATTATATACACACATATATATACATACATGTTTTCGGCACACATTTTGTGTTTTATTGCTTCTCGTCATAAATTATGCGTATACATTTTTGTTGTATGTTCGTTGAGTGCTTAACGTTTGCCACATTGCGCAAATGTTTGTGACTTACAAATTTACAGCATATTTTTAGTGCTTAGTGGCTTGGGGTCAAAATATCGTACTACATATGCAAATGCCATTCAGATCCACAAAAATGTTGTAGTTCAAAAGCTGAGTCAACGAACTGTGTAACTGTAAAGTCAGCATTCCTAATAGAAATTTTAGGTTTGGGCCAACGAACTGATGTTGAAATAACAAAAGACTTGGGAAACAAACTTGATTCTCGTTGCAACACACCAAAGAACTTGGGCAACGAACTTGCTCGTCTCACTTTTCCAATGCATTTCCTCAAAAATCTAAATTTTAATCTTTTTTTCGTTTGATTTTGCGCAACTTTTAATCCATTTCAAATCCAAATTTGATTGTCACATCCTTGTAGCACTTTTCGTATATACAAAATATAATATTTCATTTGCATTTAAACTGTTTTTTTTTTTCTTTTTCTCATCACAAAATGTCAATTATTATTGTATTTTTGGGCACTGGAAGTCCTTTCAAAATGTATCCACACACTGAATATCCTTGAGGAGCGCGAATGTCTGCTTACCTTCTTCTTTTTTTCTGTTCGCTTATAACCAAAACACACCACAAAAATTCAGTTGCGTTCTCAGTGGGTCCAACTCAGACTCCGATGTTGCGTCGGAGACAAAACTAGACGAGACGAGACCAGACGCAAATGTGAATAGCAACGAATATTCAGACAGCCGTGCAGCCGGCTTTTATACGTTTCAATTGGCAAAATGGGCGGCTGCCACTCCCCAATATTAAAAACATCCACTGAGCACTCAAGCAGAGCGAGCATTTTGGAGCGACCAGAGAGTAAAACTTTGAAAGCTTACGCTCTTGCTTCAGCTGACGCTCTTTCTCTCTCCCCATCTTTCTCCAAGCTAAGCTTCGCTTGAGTCGCTCTCTCTCTCTCTCTCTCTATCTCTCTGCGCCGCACATTGATTCGCATCTCGCGCGCAAGCAGTTATCATAAATCAGTTAGTAGTTGAAATGATGTGCAACCTTATGGCTGCATATGAAATATAAGTTTTCAAAATGGCGCACCAAAAAACAGAAAAAGAAAAATGCGTTAACAAACTTGATTTTGAAATCAAACACTAAGATTCTGCGACAAAAGAGAACTTGGCCAACAAATTATATCGTCTAAAATTAGATTGTTCAAATTTGCTACATTTTTTACGCCAATCTTAATGCTCTCTCTCTCGAAAAAAAACGACAGGAAAACAAAACTATTGATAAATGCATATTAACCGGATTTTAATGATGTTTATTTTGACCAGAACAGCTTGAGGCAATGAATATGTATTTCGATAGATAATCTTTATAGTATACATATGTATATAAATGAACCCACCGTTATTGACGATTCTACGAATCGAAGTTATTTACTTTTAAATAATTGCTTATTTGTTCTTCTTCCCGGCCAACATCTGTAGTACGATCGCATTCAGTTTTAATAGCCACATCTGATTGTGTGGAGTGCCAAGCGGTCAAAACAAATGCCTTGTATTTCCAAATGTATATGCAAACACTTGGCGCACCTTTTACGCATCATTTTGATTTGTTGCCGATGGCTTTGGGGCTTACTTCATACATACATATATCGATTTGTCAAGTGTTGTGTTTGGTTATTGTTATTGTTATTATTGTTGTTGTTGTTGTTGTTGTTTTTGCTTGACTGGGCCTTGATCTTGAAAAGCCTTTCGAAATGTCGCCGTGGGCTCTACGGCTCTTTGGCTTCCGCAGCGGCTGCTCTTCGCACGCGCTCAACAACTAGAAGCTACATTTATGGAAGTTACTTTTGTTTTTTTCTGTGTATTTTTGTGTATTTTTGCTTTAATTGCCATGTGAATGAACTGACAAAGGATAAGCTATTGATTTTGGAATTCGCTCTCATAAATATTATTTAACATGCCGCCGCCGCAGCCGCCGCCGTCGCCGCCGCCGTTGCCGGTCTTCAAGCCCAGCCTGTGATTGGTGCTTGGCGGTGCCAGCCGGATCTGGAGAGCTGCTCGGTTTCTACCCAATTCTAACCAAATTGACATTTATGTTAGCTTTTTTATTTTATTTTCGCTCATCAATATGCAAATGTTTAGCACGCTTGATTATGTAATTTACTGAGCAGAACAGATATGAA
Source organism: Drosophila nr. medialis 2 BK-2023a (assembly GCA_035044325.1). Lineage (NCBI taxonomy): Eukaryota > Metazoa > Arthropoda > Insecta > Diptera > Drosophilidae > Drosophila > Drosophila nr. medialis 2 BK-2023a. The sequence continues at coordinate 3,402,649 of JAWNMH010000394.1, forward strand.
AGTCGGTGCTTTTTGGGTTCACGTATTTAAACTCAAATCCTTATTAATGTCCCATCAAAAAAAATATGTATATATATATATATAAAAAAAAAGAAAAATTAAAGTGTAAAATGTAAAACATTGACATTTTGGCCACGTTGAACCGTTGACACTCGCTTAGCACTAATGACTGACCTTATGGCCAACAACTGTTGACTTGATTTCTGTTGTCTGCTAATTGACCATGAAAAATATACACCTATATATTATACACCACATATGCGAGTGTGTGTGTGTGTGTGTGTGTGTGTGCGACTTTTTGTTTGGGTGGCGCCATTGTTTGCCATTTAGTAGCATTTAATAGAAAACTAATTTATGGTGCAGATTCGCAGGCCTCTCCTCACGTGGTCGTGCCACACTTAAGGCCAACCCAGACATGGCAAGAAACCCAGTTTTGAATTCCACTCATCCAGCTGTGCTTTAATCATTTATTATACGTATATTTTAATTAGTCTTATTAACATCGTTCATGCCAACAGCCCAGCAGGGGGTGGGGGTCAGGCTGTTAACACCAAAGGTGAATTAATTATATTTGGCCAAGATGTTTTCATATTCGTTCAAATTTTTTAACTATTGCTGAAATGATAATGGCGCAATTTCCCTGCATTTGCGGAAGTTGACGTTTATGCCAAAATAAAATAAAACAACATGAAAAGAATTCAGAGTCGAAGTGAAGAATTTTCTTAATTGGTTTGTTTAAAGCGGTTTAATTTGTGTACGATTTTTGTGTATACCCTATAGTTTGGCATAAATGGGGTATGCCGGTATATTATTGTATGTAGTAAACATATTTGATTCTTTTGTGTTTTATTAACAGATTACAATAAAAGTAATCATCATATATATTTTTATTCGATTTTTAAAGTTAGATAAAAAAAATAAGTCAAAAATGGTTTAATCGAAAACATATACTTTTTCTCTCGGTGCATTAAGCTGATTAGGTTTATTACTGTAAACATACTATTTAAAAAGAGCTACTACAGTTAATCGGATAATGTACAAGGAACTTATTAATTATGGCTTTGTGTAGGCTTAGTCTCTGAGTCGGTTATTCCCAACTATCGAGCACTCTGATTTGCAGATCCAAGGAACTAATCTGAAAACTGGAATCGAAGCACACCATCTATCATACTTATTCAAATTGCATCATTTTAATAAATTAATAAAAATTAAGTCAATAAAAAGTCAAATATTTATTTTGTTTCTTTTTTATGCTATCATTTAATTATATAACACACGTTTTGGGCAGTTCTTTGCTATAGTTGCCAAGATTTAATTACCACCCATGCATACTTGAAAACTTGTTGAAATTATGCAATGATTTCCGATTTTGTTTTGAATACCGCTTTTGGCGGTCTGGGATCTTGGATCTTGAAAGCATCCGCACTCACTGATTTTTTTTATTGTTGTTTTTTTTCGCACTTTGCTTATTGCATCTGCTGCATAAATCAGCATCCGTTGTTGTTGTTCTTTTGTTGCTGTTGTTTTTTCTTCTTTTTTTTTATCATGTTATGCATTTTGTTTTTAGTTGGTTTTTAGTCATTTTCGCCCTAGAAGCCGGTTTTTCTTTTTCTTTTGTATCTTACATGCATTTCCTGCGGTAGTCGCACATTTTTATTTTTTATTGTTTTTGTTGAACCTTGACAAGTTCGGAAATTGGTTGAAAACTGATTCCACGAACTGATTAGTTTAGTCACTCTTCAGTCACTCACACCCAGTTCACAAAAGCCGTCATCGATTGCGGCCAATTACTGGCATTAAAGACAAGCAGCTGGCAAAGTTCTCTATCGATCGATCGAACGAATGCAAATGCAAATTGCTCATACACAATGAGAAAATTTGTGATTCAAGTAGGAAACGTATTTATTTAATATATACCCATGCCCAAGACTACATTATTCGATTCAGTTGGATTTTGTATGAATGAAGAACCTTGAATTAATTTGATTCACTTCTTACGTCTCGTTTATAGAATGTTTTCTTGATTGGAGATTTTGTATTAATCTGATGCGAAAATTCATCATTTAATATTTGATGTTTTAAAGTCAAACTTCGAATTCTTGAATCGAGTACAAAACGTTTTAATTAACACCGTATTCTTAGTGGCAGATGAAGAAGATGAAGAACCTTGACTGTTTTTTTTTTATCATTTTAAGAAAACATTCTTAATTGGAGATTGTACATTTTGATGTGAGCTTAAAATACAACATTTAAGATTTTACATTCTAAATCAGAAGGGTATTTAATTAAAGCCATCAGGTTTATTTTAAATAATACATGTGTTTTTTTTCTCTGTGTACGCTCTCCGTAGGCAGTATTTTGTCGGCTGATTGACTGTTGACTGTTGATGCGAGCCCCCTTCGGTGACCTTCGGTGACTAAGCAAGTTAGCAGATCAAGTCATCTTCCACTTACTACACAACAGGCGTCGCTGATAAAACATTTTTGCCAAATTTCCATAATTTGATGCACATGACATGAAAAAAATAAAAACAAAAATCGAAATCGAAATCGAAAGATTTAAACAAGATCAGGCGCTTCAAGCGCGGAAGGCCCACAACTCAACAACAGCATCTTCATCTTCATTTTCAGCGTCTGTCTAAACAATAAACTGAAACTGAAGCTTCCGTGAATGTGTTATTCAAGAAAAAAACAACAAAAAAACAAAAAAAAAACAAAAAAAAGAAACAACAAAAAAACAACAAAAAAACAAAAAAAACAAAAATAATCAAACAAAAAACAAAAATTTAAGAAAAAAAACATAAATTCAACAATGAAGATGCTAATTGCCAAGAAACTAAATCAAGAAGAAATAAAGCGCAGCAAAAATGTTTGTATAATCAATCTATATAAGCGAACCAACAATTTTCAAACTATATACATACATACATATATAAGACAGATCCGGAGAAGAGTATCCAGCTGACCTTAGTTTGAGTTATGATCGTGCTTTGAATGGATTTGTATCGAATAAAAACTATTCAAATCAAATCCAATGAATACAAATGGAATCGAATTGAATGAAAATTGAATTGAATGGAATCGGTTTGAATTGGTTTGTGGTTTGTGGTTTAATTCATAATCGGCTCGATTTTTGGTTTATCTTCTTCATTTCAACTACCGCCAAAATTACGTGGGCTGCTCTTGAAGTTGTGCGGATATAGTAGAAGTTTACAAGAATTTCGATTGATTATGATAATTATTACGAGTGTGTTAACAAATGTTGGCAAAGTTAGTTTCACTTTTTAGCAGGGGTTTTTTTTTGTGTGGCAGCTGCAAATGGCAAACTGATTCCATTAGTTGGTGAGTGACCCTCGTAATTGAGTAACCCCACCAAAAACCGATTTGTTAGGCGGCATAGAATATTTTTGTGGTTGATAGCATTAACATTGAGCGGCGATGTTGAGTTGGACAGTTGGACTTGGAGACGGACTTCGAGACGAAGATGGAGAATCAGCTGGGGATGCGTGAAGGACGCGACAACGACGAGTAATTGCAATTTGTGCCTATGTATGTGTGTGCGTGTGTGTGTGTGTGTATTTGAAGAAGCCTCTGTCAAGTTTTTTGTTGGCTTTTGGGTTTGTTCGTTAAATGCCTTTTTAAATGCGTTGCTGATGATATGAAATCTTGCCAAATGTGACCCCAAGAGGCCGTCGTTTTGTTCATTTACACATTAGTTGAAATTTAAATTTTTTCATAGTTATATACATACATATATATATATGTATATATGAATGCATATATGTAATAATGTATTTTCGTTTATTTATTTGAGTTTGGCATCAGCTTTTGTCAGCGCGACAACCAAAAGTGATTGGCAACAAATTAATCAAGACCTTGCCGAGACACAAAATTAAACAAACAGCCAAAACTTACTTATATATCAAATTGAATATATGTTTGTCTGTAAATATGTATGTACGTTTGTATGTATATATATATATAGATAACTGACTCTTGGGCGCTAAATGTAGAATCGAAAACCCCCTCGCATCTGAGGAGATTACGCAATGGCAAAAAATGATTGATGTCTGCAATTTAGCGCATCTGTGTAAAACGACATCTGCAACAACAACAACAACAACAACAGCAACGACTACACCAAATGGCTTTGTTGTTGTTGTTGGTGTGACACAAAAGAATTAAGTGCCAGGCACATTTTAAATTCGTCACGGAAAACGTGACAAAAAATTTTCATATGCGAAAAAGAATACAAAAAAAGCAAAATAAAAAAAAAAAAAATTCAAAGACACAGCACTAGAGTTTTTTAGATTGAGATGGTTGCAAAATTTGACACACATTTCACACACACACAGAGATATACACACACACACATGGATATAAAGCTAGAATGTTTTAATTTTTTTTTATGAATGAGCTAAGGCAGCTGGATTGCTTTAGAAGACTTAATAAGTGTCTGGGACGAAACAATGCAACATAAACAAGCCGCTGGCTAATTGCATAAGAGAATTGCAGCAGCAGCAGCAACAACAACTGCAACTGCAACTGCAACAACAACAACTGCAACTGTTGGGCATCATCATTTAGAATCAGCAATTGTCTCTAATCGTCGACCATACATCTGACAAATTACTTATATAAGTATCGAACAGTTATGGGAAACGTTTACACAAAAGTAGGTGTGTGCGAAATTGTGCGGCCACAAGTTCACTTTAGGGGCAAATGCGGATGTGGCAAACACATCATATATATATATATATATACATAGAATGCATCATAACACTCAACACTCAACATTCAGCTGTTAAATTGTGAATATGCAATCGACTTTATTTTGCATAATTTATCTGTGTTTCACATTCAGTTTTTCATTTTCCATATATATATATATTTTTTTAAACATCATTGTCATCATCGTCGTCGTCGTCGTCGTCGTCGTCGTCGTCGTCGTCGTTGTCGTCTAGTCAGTGTGTCACACAGTGTTGTGGAGGAAGTTGCATATTTATAAGATTTTTTTTCCTTACTTATTTATAACATTATATTTATAGTTGCCGCTCATTCAGCTGCTTCTTCTTGCCGCCTGGGTTGGGCCGTGTGCGGTGTCATGATTATGATTATGAAATCAATTGAACATATGTTTAAGCCGTCTTCTTTTCAGCCATAAATCAGAAGCGCTTAGTCAGACAGGCAGATATCTTGCATTATTCAACATGGGAACAGAACAAAAGACTTAGGCAACGAACGCGCATTTTTTTTTGCTCCCAATTTCGTTCTATTATTTCGTTTTTTTCATTTATTTATTTTGTTTTTCTCGAGTGTTCATTCTGCCATATATATGCAATTAAATTGTTTGTTTTCGCTTGGGTTTCATAATTTAATTTTTATTTATTTTTGCTCTAGTGTTTGCTGTGTCTGTTTAAGCTTGGATATCGAAATTAATATTCTCAATAAACACACAAATTTCGTACGTAAATAATTAACATAAAATATGTTCCAAGAAATTTCAGTATTTGATTAATGGTCGTCCTAAAAAAATTTATTACTAAATTTGTAAAATTTTAATGGAACACGTTTTTTCTCAAAATGTTTCTACTTTCAGAACAACTTTTGATTGTTTATGTTTATGAGTTGAAGATGCTACAATTTTCCAAAGTGTTTGTACAGGCCGACTAAGGCATTCAAAAAATGACTGTTTTTATGGCGCTTCCCACACTTGAGTTGTGCGCCCATCGAGATGGGGACCAATGACCTGCTGGTTGACCCAGCAGCCTTGCTCATTTACTCAAAACCAACCAAAAAACCAAACATTTCAAATAAACACCCAAATCTATGGAAAAAATGGTGAACAAATTAAGCAAAACTGCAGGCGGCATTGCATGTGCAACAGACACAACAACAGCAACAACAACTTGAATTTTGTTGCAACGCACTTGTTGCAGCCACATTCCCATCCCCCTGCCAGTCAGTGTTGTAAAGTTCATGGGTCGTTGCCGGTCCGTTTTGTTGTGTTGTTTTGATGTGGTTGCCACTGCATTGCAGCAGTGCGCTTAAGCTCAACAGTTTCAGGGTTGCCAGGTTTTTATATTTGTTGTTTTTTCATCTTTTTTTTGCTGTTGCTGCTGCTGTTGCTTTACTCATCAGCGACAGCGTCACATGTTGGCGTTTTTGGCGACCTCATCTGTCAACAAAATTAGAAGCGACAACAACAACAATAACAACAGCAACAACAACAGCAACAGCAACAACAACAGCAATATAAAACCACAGATCTCGTCAGTTGGCCGCACCGGGATTTGAGTTGCGGAATGAAAAGAATCGTCATGGAGAATCGAGCTATAGCTGAAGCTAAAGTTGTGGCCGACGTGTGTAAATACAAAAAATGGTTATTATTATTACATTTTTGTTAAAAGCATACAACAACAACAAGAACAACAACGACCTGTTCGACTTGTTGTAGCACGCGGTCAAACAAGTGCACTTTAGAAATTGCTCATAAATCATAAAAAAAAAATTCAAAATAAAACGAGCCAACTTTAAAAAATGTAAAAAACGTTCAAGTTGAAGAAGTGCTAAGTGCAGACAGACATTGTATTCGTTGTCATTATCATCTAAATATAATTTTAATTTTATTGCTTACACTCTACAGACATACATATATGTATATACACAAATCTTCATGAATAATACATATATGCACACACGCACACACACACACACACACACACCAAGCGAGTCTATAAATTCTTTTCAGCTGCCAAATAGTAGTTTAAAATTAATTTTTGAATTTGAATATAGAATAACTTGTTCCATTATCGAAAATATTTTTGTCCATTATTTTTGAGCGTGAATATTTTTCAATTTGATCAGCTTTTTATTAAATGCACCATTTTTGTTGCTGTCGTTGTTGTTGTTGTATTTTATTAAAATGTTGTAGAACATTAAATGTTTGATAGTCCCAAAAAGTTGAAGCAGCAAAAATATGTTTTTAAAATTGAAATGTTTTTATTAATCTAAAGTTCAAGCCACAATCAAAAAGTCATGGCTATCGAAAATAGTTTCAAATTTGTCAAAGTTGTAGTAGTGGAAAATTTGGACCCCATTTATTTATTTATGGCCTATATACATATACGACATACATTTGCTTACTTCACCTTAGAATATAGTTTTTTTTTTGGCAGTGTATCAATTGCAGCTATGCAATCAGTTGAAGGGCAAGCAAATTTGTGTAAATTTTTTATTTTTTAATTTACCAAACGAAAGGTTTCCAAATTGCAGCGTAATTTCAAGAACAAAAAAAAAATGGGTATGATTGTGGTTATGGATATGCATATGGCTATGAATGTGGCTATTAATTAATGCATAGCGACTCGTGCCAACAGACAAACAGACAGACAAAACCACTAACTACTACAACGACGACTATTGCGATTATGTCTTGGATTTTAACATCTCCGACTTCGACTGCTCTTAACAGTTTAGCGGTGTTATTGTTGTTGTTGTTGTTGTTGTTGTCGTTGTTGTTGTTGCTGTTGCTGATACCAGTTTGCCTCAACCTTGAGAGGCAGCAACAACAACAACAATATGCTATTTCGTACCCAGGTACCAGAGATGCCAGTACCAGTAACAGTGAAGAGCACTTCTTCGGCACAACCAGCTCATTTGTCTCTCCCTCCGTCCGTCCGCTTGTCCATCTGTCCGCTCATCGGTAGCAGTGGACACACAAGATACGCGGATGCGAATAAAAAAAAAGTGAATGTAAAACTTAAACCACTTGATGACGTTTGTCCGAGCGCGTGACAGAACAATAAACTAGCTACAGTTTTTTATCTCTTATGTTTTTTGTCATTTTTTATGTCTGGGGAAGAAGAGCAGCATGTGTCTGCTAATATATGGGCCTGTTTTTTTGATTGTTTCTAGGGGGATTGCACTGCATTGTATTCGGCCATGACTTTGATGGACCTGTTCGCTATAGATACATATTATACACAAATCTTCCAATCAGTGAATGAATCTTTGCCAAAGAGACGACTTGTAAGTTTAAGAGCAGAGTTTCCACTTAAAGAGCAGCAAATGTATGGGACTGTCAAAAATTTGCTATTTTTTTTTTAAATATTCTCTATAGAAATAAATTTTAATTTTTGATATTTTAGCAAGCGAGATTTTAATTTTGTTCAATGCGAAAATTCCTAATAAATAGCCTAATAAGTCCGCGGAGCTATGTGCATGAACCAGTTATTAGATCTTGCATCATGTTAAAATTAGCAGATAATTAATCTGGGCACGATTCAAATTGAGCCCGCCCCTTGATTTGTGGGGGAAGGGGGAGCGGGAGCGGGAATAGGTCTAATGTTTGCTAGCGACCTTAGCACATGTGCTAACCTACTTCAGTTTTTGTTGAATTTGATTTGGAAATGTGTTAAATATTGGCGGCTGTCAATTTTTGGTGACCTCTCTTTGTGGATTTTGCCACTCAAAAGCAAATATTTATATTTACTTGAAAATTGCTTGTGGCTGCTGCTGCGCCTGCAGAGCAAAGCTCTTCACTTGAAAATTCTCCCGTGCTTAGCAGAGACACGAACCGCTGAAAAGCTCGTGTGCCACTAGCGTTAGCTCACTTCAACACAGGGAGCACATGCCGTGTGCACGCTAGCCATCTCGCTCTGCAGCCCGTTGAAAATGCACGAAAAGCAGCTGGCTGAAAACGCTGCGCGCCTGTTAAATGACGCGCGATACAACAAATCGCACTACACAAATTTACTGTCATTGTTTGAAAAGAAAGAAGAAAAAACTCACCGATGTGTGTGTGTGGCGTCATTGCATTATGTGAGCCCGTTGCTCAATTCGCAGTGCGAGTGAAAACGAGGCGCCCACTTGTTGGATTCCCTTTCGCTGTTGCTGCTGCTGCTGCTGCTGCTTCTTGCCAGCCCTTCGGGGGTAAGAGAGACAAAAAGCCAATTACAAATATGGATGGCCAATTTAAGCCGCCAATAGGCCTATCATCGAATAAAACGTGGCAGGCAGGCAGGCACAGGAGGCACAGCACAGAAATGGCCAATGCGGTATGATTTTCAACTCCACCCACATAATTGGCAGTCCTGTGCACGAACACACACACATATAAACAAGGCTTGCAATTTGTGAAGGTCATTACTGTGCAAATTGGCTAGCTAAATTTCAATTAGGCAAGGCATGAAGTAAAAAGATGTAGCTGCAAATCAACTGTATTTTTAAATACAAATGTAATTAAATATATGCATATGTAAATGTAATAATAGTAAATATATATATACATACATATATAGCAGCAATGCCTAAAAATGCAGTCGATTTATATTGCTTAAAGCTTATTCATTCAAATCACAATAAATAAATTGGAAATACATTTAATTGGCAGCTCTAATCAATTAACTTGTAGATAATAAATATTCAAAGTATTAATTAAATGACGATATGCATTACTAAGCAAAAAAAAGGTCGGCAACTGAACTCCTCTTTAATTAAAAAACAAATCTCAATGCGATTTCAATTTCAACTCCAACCACAAAATTAAAGAGCCTTTTTCAAAACAAATCAAAAACATGCAACATTATTTAAAGAAACACAAAATTTGCAATAAAAACAACCTGAAACGGGGCACGTTGAATGTTCTGGGTGAGGGGAATGGTGGTGGTGGTGGAAAGTGATGACGATGATGCAATTGCTGCCCTTCGGTATCAATGTTGCGTTGAGTTGAGCTGATTACTGGCCATTGGGCCGGTCTTTATCCCTCTTTAAAGCATTTCTGGTTGGTCTGCGCCTGTCGCACCAGTCACAGTAACAGTAACAGCTGACTAGCTGCCCGGCCGCTATCATTTAAAAACAATACAGCGACAAACACACATACACACATGCATACACACACACACGCACACGCACACAGAGTACGTTTTATGGTTGTGTTCGCGCATCAGCGTTAAGCGCGCCAAGCGACAGCAGCTGAGACGGCAGCCAATAAGAGTTGCCATCCAACTATATCATGGCGGGCACCAGTACACATTGCTGCGCGCCTGTTCTTCGGTTTGTGCAATTCGACAACACAAAATTTTCGAAGTTCCACTGGGCGACGGCTCACCAACCAATAAAGCGATATTCCCAGGCGCGTAGTCACTTGTTGTCTATCTGCAGGGGGCTGTTTAACGAATTCGTTTATGGATATAAAATGTGAAATTCATTTATCAAATGAAGTTTAAACTTATAAGAGTCCAGTTAAAAAATGTGTCAACTCTGAGAACATTTTTCAGGTAGTAAAGAATAAAATTTGAAATATAATAACTAACTCTCTTTTACCTCTGAGACCATTTATAAAGAGTAAAATATAACAATATGAAATATTTATTAATACCGAAAATAAATAATCAAAAATTTTAGTTTAAGTTAAAAGAATTTATTAACATATCAACCACATTTCGGAATGTTTCTAAAGAGCGATAAATAGTAAACACACTAAAAGGCATACTGCACACACGGACACACTACAAATTCATTTATTATTTATTTCTCTCCCACAGCGTGGAAGGGCGTTTCCCCCCATCATACGTCACTGGTTTTTCGTATAGAAACGGCGGTGCAAGCAACCACCAACCAAAGCAGCGGCAGCAGAAGGCAAACGACGGCACAGACTCAGCATTCAATTTTCGTTTCTGCATATGCGCCAGTGTGTATGTGTGTGTGCGCTTCTAAATATGTGTGTGTGAGTATGTGCTGAGTGCAAAACTGTGTCTCTCCCTCTCTCCAAGGCTATCTGCAGATAGCATGTTTGTGTGTCTGTGAGTGTTTGCAGCTGCTGCCGGCTGTCGAGCAATTGGTTTGTTTTGTCGACTGTTCGATAGAGCATCGTCGCGCTGCTTGCGACTTATGTTCGCCTGGCTAAAATATCGGTAGTTTTGCTCGCCGCGTGACGATGGCGCGTGACTTTGAGACATCGCCGGTGATTTGGAATCGGTATCGATAACGTAATGAGGAATCTTTTACAATTTACACGGCAATCAAATTTATCAGCAACTCATTCGGCCAGTCATTTTTGTTATTTTGAATGTGCCGCTTGGCATGTTGAGTCTCATTCAACACTGGTTTGAAGATCACTGCGAAGACGCCTGTGTGTTTAATAAGCTAATTGAAGGCCAGTTCATCATTTATAGATGGATTTTAAATATGGATCAATGCACTTATTATGACGCACAGTATGTGTACTATATATACCATGCTATGCCGGTCTTATAAGAAGCTTGTTTTGTCAGCGCTGTTAGCTGGCCAATAGTTACTCGAATCGTTCGGCAAAACAATCATTTTGTGATCGGCCTGCGCGTGAAATTTGGCTCCTTAATCCTTGAGTGCCATTCGATAGAGCTCGTCCTTGCGATTCTAACGCACAATGTCCTTCGAAAATCCATACAGATTTTGGAGTTAGAGCTTTTTTTTTATTTTTATAAGAAGCACATCACTTTTTTTTTTAGCCATAACACGGTAATATCCCTAAGGATCTGGAATTTACACATACCCTTGAGCTCACAGGAAAAAGGACTATTGATTGACATCCAAGCATATCCAGAATATGACAAAATCACAAAATCCGGCGCGACTTCGCCATTGTAAGGACTATCCGCTTACCCTTTTGACCACAGATAACAGAAAATTGTTCATAACTCAGTCATGTTCTGGCGGATCCGGGCAAGTCTTATTTCAAACAATTACTTTCGATCAGGACTACCATCTGACCAAAAGTCATCCTAACTGTAGATTCTGAGGAAACAAGGATTTTCTGACTGCGACCCGCTTCCGTTCATCATTTCTTTAAAAAGTATACAGCGACTTTATTTTTCAGCCTAAAAGTATGCTTGTTTTTTTGTACTCACACGTAGAAGTAAAAGTAGACAAAAATGTATTTGCTAATTTGTTTATTCTTCACATATGTATAATTTATGTTAATTTCTTGTTTTGTTTGTTTCCATTTCGGTTGCATTTCTCATATGTATGTGTGTCCACTGTTACCAGCACTGGCAAATTGTTGGTTTGCCCGTCTATTTCGTTTGCTATCATAAAACTTATTTTAAATATCCTTCAAATCTTAAATTCAATTGCTTTTTACTTTTTAAGTTTATTTTTTTTTTGTTTGTTTGGTTTTTTTTGTTTTTTTTTTGTGAAATAGAAAACTATTATTTTTGTTGTTAATTGAAATAGTTCTTGAGTTCATATTCATTTGTTTTTTTTTTTGTTTTTTGATTTTTTGTATTATTGGCTATCAATATTTTGGCTTGTTTGGGTCGTTAGTATGTATTTAGATGTATGTACGTATGTATATATTGATGTATTTATGTTCGGTTGTTTGGACATATGAAACTTAAAGTTGTATTTGTTGGCTGTTTTTGCTTTTATGAGTTGCATAAATATATATAGATATATTTGTTCATCTTTCATTTGTTTTTCGCAAAAAGGGACGGTAAAATTACAATAAAATCATTTTGAAATATGTATGTATGTATTTTTCAACTTTTACAAATTCTCATAAATAATTTCTATAGGCAACTGACGGATATCAGTTTATCTCTGTTTATATGTGAGTGGACGATGTGAAAATGTCTGTGTGTGTGTGTGTGTGTGTGTGTCTTAAATATAAATTCAATTTAATGGCTCGGTAAATTTACACAATATACGAATTTGTATATCTCAATTTTTTGTCAATTTTCATTTTCAATTTTAATCTTTTCCATTACAAAAAACGAAACATATTTGAAAACGCAAATTTAAGCAACACATTTTGCATTCTATTTTTTTGGGGGGGTTTAGAGTAAAACGGCTACTTTTGGGAGGGGGTGGGGTGATTAAAGTGTGCTGTTTCTTGTAATCACTACGCTGTGTGTGTATTGGTGTGTTTAATTAATTAGCTACTATAATGATAAGATAATAATAATATTAGTTTAAACTTTAACGCTTTGTTTGCTATTTTATGTTGGTTAAGCTGCTCGTTAGTCATAATAGAGTATTCTATTTTAAAGGCTGTGTATTCCTATGCAACGAATCAAAAGACCAGCTTGTTGCAATCATACATGCCAGTCCAGCATTTGTGCAACAAGCTGCATAAATAAATAATGTTGTGGATGCTCAAATCCAATTGAAAACAATTCTTGCTAAAATCGTTTTCTTAGTAAGAGCTGTTTTCGTTTTTTTTTTTAATTTTTATTAATTAAATTAAATAATAATGCACAAATTAGTTGTGAATTGTTGCAGTAAGCTAAGCAAACCAAAAAAACTAAGTTTTCTTTTGTGATTGCAAAACAAATAATAATTAATTTACTACAATTTCCATTAAAGGCGGCGACAGTAAACACAAAAAATAATCCGTCTTAAAGACGCAGCCCATTGCTACACACAGTACAATAGTTGCTTTCCACATATATATATATATATATATATATGTATATATCATTTATGTATAATTTACATTTTATTTGGGGTCGGCTTTAGCTGCTCTAGTTTGCCCCCTAACAGTTGTTGGCCTTCAGCAGCCCATTCGTGAAAATACTCATCTAGTTATTGGGCCAATTAATACATTCCAATTTGCCAATATGCTTGTTGCATCTTTTGTGTTTTCTTCCAAACATCATCTTATCAAAATGTTATATATCGTTTTAGCTTTTTTTTTTCTCAGTTTCGCTTGCGCACAGCGTTGATAACAAAAATCAAACAATCAACGCGAAAGTTAACAAAACTCAACTTAAATCAAACTAAAACTTTACAAATGTTTTTTTTTTTGTTTGTTGTTTGTTTTTCTGTATGTATAGAAAAATACAATTATTTATGTTAGAATTAGCATTGCGTTTGTGTTTGCCATTCTCTCAAATTGTTAATTAAATTAATTGGACGTTTAAGTAACTAACCGTTAATAACTGTTCGTATTGCGTCTAATTGCGCCTAACACAAAACTTTCGTCTAACTAAACTCTCAATAAATACAAATATATAGAAACAGAGACAAATCGTTTATCATTAATAATAGGATAGATCGTAGCTATAGCATCGTTCCCCAAATACATTTACTGTATTCTCGATCTCGATCTCGATCTCGCTCTCTCTCTCTCTCGCTCTTTCTTCTTCTCTCTCATTCAGTGTGTGTGTGTGTGGGTGTGTGTGTGTGGTTGTGTGTCCGAAGGAGATAGAGGGGGAGGTGGTGCTGGCTGCGATTGTTCTTGTTCTTCGGGTTATCCACAACAAGGCTCCTCCAAACGAATTTATAACTTAAGCAAAGTATAAACCAAAGCCAAAAGCTTACGCTGCACGCTGATCTTATGTTAGAAGGGATTCGCATTGCTGCTCGCCGGATTTCTGCTCGAGGGACGGGTGCTGAACGACGACTTGCCGCTGGTGCCGCGTTGCGGTGGCATTGGACGGCGCACATGACGCATCTCGCTGTGGCAGAAGAGAGGAAGCAACCGATTAGTCATGCGTTAATAGTGCCGCCATATTAAACAACAAGTGTGGCGTGAGTTAGTTGTAAGCAGTTACAAGGGGTAAATACATTAACTTTTATGGTTAGCAAAAAAAAAAAACTAGTTGGCCAAATAATAATTATAGCATTGCTAAGGGAATCATTATTTTGAATATATACTCAATTAAAGTAAACTTGAATTAAATCAGAATTTTAGACAGTCGATAAGTCACTATATAATTAGCTGTCATCGGAACAATTGACCGATACCTTAGCTGTATAAAACTATTTTCCTTTGACGAAACATGATAATTAAAAAAGTTTCGTTTTATTTAATCGAATTCCTATTAATATCAGACAACTATATCTTTATAATGCTCCTAGGAACGATTGGACTAAAATTTAGTTTTTGAATGAATTAATATCTTTAATAAAATCAGATTCAGAGCGTTATTATTACGATCCTAAATTTTAAGCAAAGATCTGTTACTGATCTTGTTTTATTTATAAAATTCAAATTTATATATATATATATATATATTTTCAAAATATATATATAATATTTTCTGTTCTTTATATATGACATTTACTGCTTCAACTTCTCATTTAGTCAACTCCAAGCTTGGTATTAGGCGTTTTCTTTTTCCAGCAGCAGCAACAGCAGCAGGGTAGCGGGGCGAGGCGCAACATGCAACAAAGGTTTGCCGCAGTGCAAAATGCTTACCAAGTGTGCTGATTTTGTCGGGTTGGGGGATATTTTATACAAAGGACAACTAAAGACTTGTTTTTTGATTTGATGGGATTCTGTGATTCTGTGTGTTTTGAGCTCTCTGGCTAAGATTAGCGACCCAAGTGCACCCACCGATCCATTTCCATTTCCTCCAAACGCTGGGTGAGCGCCAGCTTTTGTTGGACAGCCAAGCGCAGCAGCTGATTGAGCGTTTTCTTCTCCTCCTCGGCAGCCTCCAGCTGGCGATTCAGATCATCCACCTGGGTAACATACTCCTCGCAGCGTGCAGCGAACATGGCGCGCAGACCTGTAGTGAAAAATAAGTATATTAGTTGGAGTATTTATAGATATATTGATTCACTCACTGGAGAAGGTGGCCGCATCCTCTTTGAGCAGTCGGAGCTCGTTGCGCAGCTTGGACATGGTGTCGCTGACAATGATCTTCTCGTTCTCGTATTTGGACTTGAGATTGGTGAGTGCCACCTCGGCGGTTTGTTTGTTTGACTTAAGCACATTGCGCAGCGTGATAATTTGCTCGCGCTTCACGGACAGCAGACTCTTGAGCTTGACAATTTGCTCCTGCAGCTCCTCCACTTCCTCGGTGTTGCCCTTCTCCACTGCTGCAAAGTAAAAGAGGAGCCAGTTGTAAACAAAGTTTTCCACTTCCCCGCTGCGGTACTCACATTCACCTCCCTCGGCGCGCACTTTGTGCTTGTTCAGATCGATTGTGTGCTCCACGGCCGTTTTCAGATGCTTGATCTGATCGCTGACGGTGTCGACATACTTCTTAATCTCCACCGAATCCGCCAAGCCCTGCAGATCCTCAACAATTTGCGGGCGTGCTGTGAAAACATCCGATTTAAACTGCGATTGGATGGCAGTCAACGAATCGTTCTCAAAGCTGGATGGGAGAGAGAACTTCAGTTAGAAAATGGATTTAAGATGGAAACAGTAGCAGGGAACGCACCTCATATCGTCGCTCTTGTGATCGAGCAGGACACGCGATGGCGTCTCGCCATTCACAGTGCAGACCAGATGATACAGCTGCGCCAGATCATCGCTGAGCGCGACCAGAGTGCTGCGTGCGGAGCCCAAACTCTGACCAGCATTCTGGGAGATGTGCGTCAGCGTTTGGACATCGCTCTGCAGATCCAGTGACTTTTGTTCGGTGGAGAGGAGCTTGTTCTTCAGATTGGTGACCTCGTTGCGGAGAGTGGTGGTGGCGTCCGAATAGTTGAGACCCTTCTGCAGCTCGGCAATGTCAGTCTTGAGGCCGTCAATCTCCTTGGCGGAAAGCGTAAACCAATTGGCATATTGTGTGATAATTGTACGCAACTGTTGCTGCAACTGTTCATCCTTATCCTTGCCACCGCCAACGCCGCCGCTCGTCTGATCCTTGACATCAATCTGTTTCTTGAGCTGTACAAGGGCATCGACATGGGCGGCCAGCAGTGCGAGTCGTGACATAAAGTTCTGCAGCTCATTTTGTGACTTGTCCAGACTGCTTTGCGCCTCACGCAAATTGGTCGTCAAATGCGATTTCTCATTCTCCATCGATTCCAGCTGCTTTTCCAGTTTCTTTAGCTCGTTCAAATGTATCTCGGAGAAGAGATCACATTTGGTGCCATCGGGCGATTTGAGTTCTGTGCTCAAATCCGCCTCGAGACGTTTCAGTGCCAAATTCTCCTCTTCGCCATCGGAATTATTGCTGGCATTATCCTCCATATTGCTGCGTATGCTGTAGGCCAAATTGCTAATGTGATACATGGACTCGCGATTCAGGTGACCATCCAGCTCCTTTTTCAGCGCATATTTCGCCTCACGTTCGCCCTGAGGGAAAAATGGAAACAGAGAGTGATTAGAGATGCTCAAAATCTTTATCAGCTACATATCTAGAAGGATATTTCATCTTCTCCCTTGGCTCCTTTTTGTTTTACCTGCAGTGCCTCGAGCGCCTCCTCCATTTGCTTTTCAGCAATCTTCTTGAGATTCGCCAGCTCATCGACCTGCTGATTTAGCAGCTCCACCTCCTCGGTGAGGCGTCGAATCTCATGTTTGGCACCCTCAAACTCCACCTATTGAACAAAAGTATTTATGAAAAGTTAACTTTTGGGCGCCTTAAGAACTCACCTGCGAGCTTCTCAGGCTGGAGACCTGCTTCTGCAACGATATGTTCTCCTCCTCCAGTTCGGAGTATTCGCTGAGCATGCGGGTCTCGCGAAATTTCAAGTCCTTTAGCTCGGATTTGAGACGCAGCCGGTCCGCCTCATTGTCGCTCTTGTCGCGTCCAATGTCCGAGTTCTCCTGCAGCATGCGATCCCTTTCGTTGCGCACACGCTCCAGCTCATGTCGCAGCTGCTTCGCTTCATTCTCCAGTTCGAGTATTTGCAGACTGAGCGATGTTTCACGTGCGGCAGACTCATTGAGCAGCGTCTCCTCCTGTTCGATGCCCGTCTTATTGGTGACCTTTTGTGACGTTTGGAATTTGGTGAGAGCCTGCAATTAAGCACAGATGATTAGAAGGTGTGATAAGGTTAAATATAAGAGATCAGCAGAGTGTTGTTGAAGGCTTGAAAGCTTGCCACTGCGATAAGCTTATTAAAATTGAACCGATTTTCTTTTTAATCATAGCTTTGTGGCTGGGATTCATGCAAAATTCTTTTAAAAAAAACTACTGAAAAACCATTTGCGTTTAATCAACGCCGCACACAAGTGTAATATACCCACTCTGGCTGCCCCCAAATGTTGCAGAGCATCGCAATCACAAAAGTTGCCAGTCTGCCATTTTTATTGCAGTCATTTGCATGTGTAAGTTGTGTAGGATGAGCATGGGAGGGGAGCACATGGAGGAGTAGGAGGAGCGGCAACTGGGGCTAGTGCTTATGTGGGGCGTCAGTCACTGGGGAGCTTTGCTTGTTGCTGCTGCTGCTGCTGCTGACGAGACGCCCCTCGTTTCGCTTTGTTACATTTTTCATTAAATGGCGCAGATATCTTTTCTTTTTTTTTTCTTCTTCTGCCTTTTATTGCAGATCTCCCCGAGGAGCAGGACGAGGAGGAGCAAGTGCATCGCAAAAGTTGAGTTTATTGGATTTTCTGTTGTTACTTAATTGCGCTGCGACAGTGTTGCAAAATGCGTCATAGACGCACAAGCTCGTGAAGCCTAATAGGCACAGGACACGCCCAGGACGACATAGCTTGAGGTAAATATACATTTATCATCTATCAGTACCCGGCAGCACTGAGAGAAAATATTATTAAAAATGTCATTTAAATTAGTTTAAAATGAGACATGAGAAAATTGCAGAAAGCATTCTGTAATATGAAAAGTAAAGTTTTCGTTGTTTTTGTAAATGTTTTGAAATTGTCTAATAAAAGTATTTATCAAGTATATTTATTTAATTCATTCAGCTGTTTATATAATCCGAGCTTTCAATCCGCATAAATTTCGTTTACAGTGTATAAACTATGTGGGCATAAAGAATGCGAGAAGGCCAAGCCTCTGGAGCCTGGCTGTGTGCAGCCATAAAAGCCGCTGATTGAAGGCATGCGACGTGTCCATATGGTCAGGGCGACCTGGGCAACTGGGCGTGGCTTCTGCTGTTGCCGTTGTGGCTGTTGCTACCCCAACACCGCAGTGCACACTGACTGTAATCACGTTTATGTGTGGACTTTAATTGAAATCTTGCCGGGCAGCAGTCGTTAGTTTTTTGTATGGGCCATTTGAAGTACGTGCTTGACACACAGCGCAATTCAGTGCACATTCATGAGTGTTTTTGAGAGGAGAGGAATGACCACACCAGAAGCTGCTGGCACATTTAGTGGATTAGGATTACTGTTGCCAGTTAGTTTTGCACAGTACGCGCTTAATTGCCGCTCCAATTAGCCCGGCGGTAATATTTTCTTTAGTGACAAAAACAATGCGATAAAATGGAAAAATAAATATAGCCTGAAACTCGGCTGCAGACCCTTTTGGCTACTTTACCTTTTTGCTCGATTTTTCATTCTTTTTTTGTTGTGTTGCCCACCATAATTATTGTCAATGGCTGTGGGCGACGTCAACGCTTTTCTTTTCTTTCTTTCGTCTTGCCAGTAATTTCAATTTGAAAGCGTTCCTCGGGGGGGCGAAAAACTGAGGCAAGTGCATTTCGTTAATTAGTGTGGAATGGAATGAAAGCCGGCACGCAAAAGCAGGTTGAGGGGGAGACGAGCAAACAAAAGGCCGAGTTGGCTTGGAAATTTGAGACCTCTATTGCCGTCACATTCAACCAGGCGAGTGCAGTGGCGCCATCTAGGCTATTTATATATATACACACATGCACACACATATATACATACACATTTTTATATAGAAGAAAATTGTCAACGGGAATTTTGGGTGCGGGATCAAAAAACAAACAAAAGAATGAATATGTACACAACAAGTTGGGACGGAGGTTGTTTAAATGAAATTCGAGCCACTACTCAATGCTATCAAATATTGTTACGATGTTTTCTCAACTCTTTGTTTGTAAAGGGGTAAGTTTTGTGGCGCCATCTACGCATAGATAGATGTACTTTTTATAGCGCTGTAGTTTTAAGTGCCAAGTTGAACTTAGAGATGCCTCTAGTAATAGTTGGAACTACTAAAATGTGAATAAGTTAGACAGGAACAGCCTTTCCACAGAAGTTTACAATAAGGTTTCTAAGCTTAATCTTAAATTACAAATCAGTAGCTAGATTCAAATGTCAGCCAAAATTCCATAGTCCACCTCTGTCGCTGTTTCCCAAATCACAGCAAAAATACGCAGTGGCGCCACCTAGGTCAAAACCGCAATAAATGACACCATGACATGAACTTCATGCAAATTAGAAAAGATTTTTAATTAAGTCGGGCAAATATTAACACACTCAATGGCAGACAACAGGAGCACCATCACCAGCACCAGCAGGACGACTATCAACCGTTGCCGACCAGACAAAACATTTTAGGTGTGTTTGCTATGCTGCTGTCTGATGCATGCCTCCATCCTCATTCCTCCATTGCTCTGTTTGTGGTTGGGATCTGTGAGGCAGCAGCAATTTAAATGGCCTAAACGAAGCTGCCCAGGGGCCCAGGCACAAACGCAGACCGGTTCTGGCCCGCATTGACATGGCAACAGCTGCCTCGGTTGCGATGTGCTCCCCCTTTCCCCTCCTTCCCGCCACCAACTCTTCACACTTTTTGCCGGCAACTAAAAATAGAGCAGATTGCCCACATTATTACCGACCAGGTAGCATTTCAAAATTTTTGGAGCAGCTTAGGGAGACAAACGTGTGCAACGCGCAACGAGCGACGTGCAACGGCAACTCATAATAATTTCCTAACCCTCCCACTCTAACCCACCCCTTCGCCACCAACCACTCCTCTCCCACAGGTTGAGCAACACCCTCGCGTTTTGATAAAGTATGCCATGAATGACCGGGCAGTTTTGATTGTTTGGGGTTGCTTAGGGGGCGACAAGCGACAGGCGACAATGACGACCGCATCAGCAGCAGCACCAACAAGCGAAGAGTGATCGACTAACAGATACCCTTTGAAGTGTAAACCAACAATTGAAAAAATCAAATAAATAAATAAAACTAAGTAAACAAAAAATGCAATTGTAAACAGAAACTAAAAACTAACTAAACTGAAACTGAATCTTTCAGGTTAAAGCAAAGATGCGCTGAAACTATTTAAAGACCAGTGGAAAGAAGCACTTTCGATTCCAGTTTGACAAGCACAATTAGTCCATCCACTTTTATGGTTAGCTATGGAACTAATACCAGGTACACAAAAGAAGCAGGCCTATACAACGACATGAGCACAGGGTATAGAAAATATCATTCCCCCCCCACACCCGTCATTCTCAAAATGACAATCAGTGGCAGGCAACAGTGAAAATGCAAAACAAACAAGAACAAATGCTAATGTTTTGTTGTAGGCTGTGTCGTGTAATTTCTTAAAACACATATAAAACACACACACACACACACACACACCTATACAAAACACATTCGCATTAACACACACTGTCTCACACACAGATACACCATGGACCCATTTCCATGCGGACGCACTTGTGGCCTCCATGTCAATGCACGCGTTTGACACTCTCTGAATTTGAAATGTCGCCAAAATGAAAATAAGCAAAAAAAAAATAAAAAAAAAACAAATGCGACGACGAGTGGAATAAAATGTGTGTATAATATTTCACAAAGGCATAAAAAAATACAAAAAAAAAAAACAAAAAAACACAAAGCAAAACCAAGCAACACAAATTAGGCTCTCATCTAAATGGAAGGCAGTCACTGCTAAAAACTAATTCTTTATTGCAAGTCGAATTGGAAATGCTCTTCGTTAAGATTTGAGATACGATTTAACTGTTAATGTGTAGAATAATAGAAAGATTCCTGAAGCTATCTTAACAATAATAAGATAAGGCTTTGCAACTAATCAGATAAAATGATAAATTCCTAAGTAACAGCGTTGCTTGTCCAGCCGCGAAATTAGGCTAAATGAGCATCACTGTTACTCAGTTAATCTCTTCCAAATATTTATTTATAGAGAACTTTGAAATAGATAATAAGTTAGCTAATATCAGGGTGACAATTGAACTACAATTTAAGCAATCAAAACTCGGAACTAGAACCGGAAATTCCCTCCTTTTTTTAACTAAAAGAACCAGTCATCGGAACCGAAATTATTCTTACCGAATCACAAAGTTAAGATTCCCAAACGGTACCGAATACCAGAAAGGAAAAACCTGCAAAAATTCCATTTTTTTTAACGGCAACAGAATTTAGTAAAGAATAACGATTCGTCTAAAGGTGAAATTTATAAACCCAATCCCTAAGTTGTAATGCCCCTTTGGGTATAAAAGGATATGCGAACACATTTAAAAAGTGCTCTTGGCAAAATGGATATTGCGAATTGTGGAATTGTGGGAATGCAGCCAATGTGAATTCTTTGTTGCAAGCAAGGATAACTGTCGCATCGATGCAGCAAGGATAACTGTCGTGTGCAGCAGTAAAAATTATTTGCACTTAACAGCCAATCAGCAGAGTCGTAATCATCTGTTGTCCAACTGGAAGGCGTTGCAACATCCATTTGCATATAAACTGGGGCAGCAGATGTGTTGTTGCAAGTTTGTCTCGTCGTTGGCAACACTCCAACCGAGATGCACAAAGGGCAGCAGCAATAGGGTCATAAAAAGCGTCTGCGAGCCGAGTCGGAAGCCAATCAGGGTCCAAATATGTTTGCTACAAATAAATTGCATGGCCCTTACGGCCATGGCCGGCATACCACCCCCAAAAAAAGGAAGAAGAAAATGAATGGAATGTTGCAAGTGTTTGTCGTGCTGCCGCATCCTCAGCAGCTGCCAGCGATCTGCTCATCAGTGTGACGCCTCCACAACTACACTTTCTTCTCATTTGACAGCATTTACATTTTACATTGCTGGGTGGTTTGTCGGTGCCTGCCACACTTGCAACATTTTTCCTGCTCATTTCCCTTGTAGCCACGAAAGCCCGTGAAGAGGCAACCACAGTTATGCAGTCGCAATGAGACTGGCCTAAAAGATACCCTCGACTTAAACTTTGCCATTGCTGCCTGAAGTTGCAAGCAGCAGCGCACAGTTTCAGAGCTTGCAACACTGTTTTTTAAGTAACTTTTAGTCTTCTTCTTGTTTCGGAAAAATAAATTAGTTATGTTATATATATATAAAAATGAGAATGTTGGAAAATATACCCTGTAGTGTATTATAAATAAATACATTTGGTAAACATGAATTTGAAGTTTTAAGCTCCTACAATTTTTGAGATCATTTAAACCGATGGAGAATCGGGAATATTTATATCGGGAATTTTGGAAATGGTCATATACTGTTCTTGCACATGTTTCCACACTCGTCTCCCTCCCCTTTTTTGCCACTTGTTATACCCTTTTATAGCCATTTTTTTAAGGGGTATAATGACAACTGCGCTCGCAACAATGTCGGAAACATGTTTTGTCAGCGCTCAAGCGCTGCATTTAACCCCTTCGGCCCAGCCGCCCTTAACCCCAACTTGACAGCCAACCCAGCACAGCACAGACACCACTTCCTCCCCTCCCATCCTCAGTTGCAGCTCCCAATTGTCTGTTGTCCTTGTTGTTGTTGTTGGTGCTGCTGCTGCCGGATTTGATTGCCGTAGAATTGCAATTTGCGCCAACAGAACAGAACATCAGCGTCAAATCATTATAATTTCTTCGTCGGGATTTCTTTTTTTATCTGTCCTCCCTCCTCCTCCTTCTCCTGCACTCCCCCCTCGTCGTCTGCTGCTGTGTCCTGTTTAGTTGTCGCTTTGATGTTGCTGTTGTTATTACTGTGCAAGTGTCTGGCAAGGATTCGTTAAACGGCTTTTGGCTGCACGGCTTGCCAACTGAATTTGTGCACGGATTATGCCAAGAGTGGATTTTTTTTGGCGTTAGTTAAACTGAGTTTTTTTTGCTACTCAAATTAAGTTGCGGATTTGTATTATTGTGGATCCCGAACTATTTTATGGGCCTCCTCTTTCAAATGTTCTTTTACAATTTTCGTTAATAACAAGTCTGCTTAAACTTAAAGTTATATATATAAACTTTGGATATTTGACAAAGCTACGACAGTAGTATATCGAAGTACTTGAAAATTGTATATATACAGAAAATTCGAAAGATTGAATTTGCATACTTTTTTCGAAATAGAAACCATTTAGAGTTGGAACTATGACAAACATGATTTTGGCATTAGAAATCAGTTTATTTTTATGGAAGTTCAAAGTTCAGGAAGTTCTTTTTGTCTTCAAGAATTTGATGTTAAGTTTTTAAGCATCAAAAAACTGAACCGAATTTCGAAATATTTTTTTTTGTAAAGAATCAGTTACACGGAAATTGTATAACAATTTAAATTTAAAGTACCGGAACCGGAATCAAAATACTATTCGCTTTACCACCCAGTTTTTGAACATTAAAATCCGTCTAAGTCATTTCGATCTTCTGGAGAACTTTCTGCCACAAACACATTATTTTCACTCACTTAAAAATACTTCAATTTGCATAACTATGCCGCAGGTGACCCCCCCATGCCTCCCACTTTTTGTTTTGGAGTTTGTCGTGCAAATAACGGCATTAATTATTCAAGTTTGTATTAAAAACTTTTTGGCTTTTGTCTTGGGCGTCAGGCAGCAAAAGGAAGCGAGTTAACAACTCACAGAACCGCAGCGGGACAAAAGGACAGCACAGGACGACTCTCTTCTGACTGCAAGTCCCCAAGCGCAGTGTCCTTGCCTCAACGTACATGCGAGCCATAAAGTATGGTCACAAACACACACGAGTACATATGTATATCTATAAATAGAGAATGCTTTGCCTGTTGTTGGCTGTTGTTGTTGTTTTTAGAGTAGCTGCCTGCTCTTCTCCACTCCCTCTTAATTGCCACAGTTACACAAAGTGTCCAAAACGACATGTGTAGGGACCACGCCTCGTTACAACCACTTTTGGCCAACTAAGTAAATTGTCCAACGTCAACGTTTTGCAAATATTTGCTTTAAATTTTGGTTTTTGTATCGATTGCATTCTGTTCAAATTTGCATTCATTTTGTTAGCCTTTTAATTGGAAAATCGCCCCCCGCGTGCGCTGCCGGCTTTACTTTTTGCAGAATATTCGATTTATTTTGGCCAGGCTAATTTCGTTCAACCACCCAAAACAAGCTGACAAACTTTTTCCTCGTCGCCCCCCCATCCGACTGTGATTTATGGCATTGCAGGTTGTCGCGCCCACAGGCTGATATCTTGATTACAAGTGCAAGTGGAAATATGTCGCCCATTCTGTAGAATAACCACCACTTCCTCCTCCTCCTCCTCTTTTTTCTTCCACCCTTCCCCATCAAGCAGCACAAATAGCACGCAGGCAGCAACAAAAATGCCCGCAGCAAATTATTTTTTTTTTCCTCTCTGAATTTTAATTTTAAGCATGCATTAATCTGTGAGTGTGTGTGTGTGTTTAGGTGCGTGTGTGTGAATGAGAGAGTGTCGCTTGTGTGTGTGTGTGTGTGAGTGGGTTGTGTTTTGCTGGCGGCGCTCTCATAAAAGTTCAGTTGAGTTCAAAGCTAACAAGCTGGAAACTATCAAGCAAGTGGACTAATGGGCAGGTGGGCGCCACCTGTCGGCCAATTAATCAACTGTCGGAAAGGGGGGGCAAGGGGAGCCAACACTAAATTGAATTACCTTCACAAATACTGGAGAAACGTGTGAGAAACGAGAATGGCGGCATTATAGCTGATCCAACAATTTTACATAGTTGTAAGCTGAATGAAAAGTTGCATAATAATGCTAACCATATCCGAACAAAATTAGTTGGTTTAGTTTGATCATTTATGGGGAAACTAATTTCAAAGCTGTTAATTAAAAGTTTGTGTGAAGCTTTTTCAACTTTTTTGAATAAGAATTGAGAGCCTTAATGCTAATTGCAAATTGCCTAATCATAAGGAAAAAATATCGAATACATATATACATATAGGCAATGGTCCCCATAAGCCCAGTTCCCACAACAAAATCTGAATACAAATTCGCATATTTCATAATAGTCTTGTTAATTTAAAATTGAAAAACCCCCACTGCGATTTTTTCAATTAAAAATGTTTCCTAAATCACTCTCTATATTAAACCCCTTCCACAATTATAAATTAATTCCCATGCTCAACTATAGATCAACTACGAGTGATAAAAACACCTTTCACCCCTCGCCCTTCACACTTCCCGCTTCGCCCATCGACTTCCATTTCCATTTCCAGTTGCGAATCCAACAATCGATTCTTTGTTTTGGCAACAAAGTGGAGTAATTAACGCCGCAGGCCAAACGAAATAATATGAATAAAGTGGTGAAAAAAAAAGAGAAAATGATAATGAGCCGACAGGCAAAAGTTATTTATACTAACTAACCTCACCCCCTAGCCCCGACGAATTGAAGGACAAACTTTGTTGCTGGGCTTTGACGCATTGCACGTTGAAATTCCAGCGGAAATGCCGAAACAATTGCCATGGCTAATTGCCAGTCGGACAGTTGGCAAAAGCCGCGGCTATGCCCAAAGCACATTCATAGGTGCAAAATGGAATGGTGAAAAGCGAAGAAAAAAATGCACAGCATATTGGCCAAGTTGTAATAAAAACAGCAGCAGCAACAACAACAACAACAAAGCAAACATATTATGATAAAGCGCAAACCAAATTGACCGTGATCAGAGCCAAATGGGGGGAGAGAGAGAGAGAAGAGTACTGGTGGGGAGAGCGGTATAGCGGGCCGTGTGGGTGTTCACTGAGACGGCGCCAAATACCGCAAAAGCCCAGTTTAAATAGTAACGAGCAAAAAGAACTTGTGACCAGAGCAGAGCAAACGGTTGAATCATTCGTGATTATCAGAGCCGGACATAGAGAGAAAGAGGCAGCCAGAGAGGAGAGGAGAGGAGAGACGTAGTCGGAGACAGAGGAGAGGAGCCAGTAGTTATCCATTGAGCAAATAAAGAGAGCAGTCGATAAGGTAAAATTAATTTTAAAAACAGATTTTAAATAAATATATACGATTCATTCAAGTTTATTTTATGTTTTGCATCTAATCAATTTATAACTCATTCAGATAAGCATAAAGCAGATCAATAAAATTTACTGCATTTAAATCGAGTCACATGCACACTCGACTCTTTATTGAGGTTGCACTGTGTTTGCTGCCAACAAGACAAATTGGAAAACGATTGCAAAACTTTATGGTCTAGCTAGAAGTTTTCTATGAGTGTTTGAGTGAGTGTATATATATATAGAAGTGTATGTGTGTGTGAGTGAGTGTGGATAGATAAACGGCAATTGGCTTGAAAATGGCCAACAGAGGCCAAAGAACACAGCTGTTGATCGGTTTAGCTGTTTTTATTGGGTTGTTCATTTATTTGTTTGTTTGTTTTTCTCTTCGTTGTTTGCTTACCTCCTGCGTGATGTCCAGTTCGTGTCGAGTGTTGTCGTAGAGTGTCTCGAGCTCTTCGCACTTCTGCTGCAGTGCCGACTTCTCCTCCAGTAGCGAGAGACCGTATTCAGCGGATTGAGCGCTGGCGCTCGTCACCTGATCGAGTTCGCGTGTCAGACGCTCCACTTCCATGCGCAGATCCCCAACAACTGTCTGTGTGTCTGCCATGACGTGTGTGTGTGTTTGGGGGCAGGTGGAAGGGAGTGGGGAGGGGTATGTAAGTGTGTGTGTGTGGAGCTTTTAGGACGGTACCACGGTGTTGAGTAGGCGTGGCAAAGTACAGCAGCTGCTCCTGTTGCTTCTGGGCGGAATTGTCGTCAATTAATATTTTCTTTCTTCTTTTTTTTTGGAGGGAAATCAATCAAAAAACGAGGTTGCTTTTTATGATTTTTTTTCTGACTGCTTCCGCAAAAACAAAACTCACTCCACACACAGACACACGGTCAAAAGTGGTGCGTGCGTGTGCGTGTGTGTTTGGCTGGTTTCACCTTTTCTCTTTTGTGCTGTTATTCACGGGCACATTTGTTGGAGTTTTTGGTGGAATGAAAATTGGAATTGTTTTTTATTAGTCACTTGTCTCACTTTTTGGCAGGATCTCCGCAATTGCAGTAAACAGAAGGCAGCAGGCACAAAACATAAAGCGGCGCGGGGGACGGGGTCGAGAGAGAGAGGGAGAGAACAGAGGAAGTTTCAATTCACAAGAACGGTCGACGTCGCTTCTGCTGCTGCTGGCGTCGTCGTCGTTGTCGACATGACATCACACAATTTCCACTTTCATTTCAATTAATTGTTTGTTGCTGTTATATATAATTACTACGTATTTTTCGTTGCACAATAGACGGAATATTTGTTTAGAGCAATTGCACAAATTGCTAATTAAATAAGATAAAAATCGAACAATTTTCTTTTTTTTCTAAGAATGCAAAAACAAAAACTCCGCAATCACGGTCCGTGCGTGCCTGTCTTCTTCTTTGCACACACTGTTTGTGACGGAATGCGAATTAGTGATGTCCGAACTACAAACTATCGGTGCATTGTGTGTCATTGTGAAACACTCAATTCAGTTGGAATATTTGGCAAACAAGTGAGCAGAACTTATTGAAAGTGATCAGATTCATTATATTAAATCAAAGTAATTTTAATATACTAAATATAGCAACTAAAGGAATTTGTCATATGATGGACATATCGCTCAAGCGTCATAACGATATTTGTATCTAGCGATAAGATGTCGAAGTATGCGATATATACGATGTGGGATACATCGATTAACAAAAGTTGGAATCGATGTGCTGTACGAGTTCAGTGTGTGTACACACTGTTCGATTGAGTGACGGGCAGTAGAACAGCTGATTGGCTGGCATGCAATTCCTGTTCCTAGTGCGATTTGGAATTATTTTTAGTTCTCTAATTAAAACACCTGCACGTAACAGCAATACGAACAACTGCCAAAAAATTGCATTTGAAAACTCTCAGCTGAGCAGCCTGTGTGTCTAGTTCAAAAAGTGAGTGAAGCGTGCTCATTACTCAAAAATGTTGCTAGCTGTCATTGCGAAATTTTCGACAGCAGACACAACGGCAACAACAAAAGCAACAGTAGCAGCCGTTAAAAGACAGTAGAAAAAAGAAGCAAACACACAGAGAAGTACATTAAATTGCAAAGCAGTCAATTAAAATTGAACAAAAAGTTATAGTTTTGTGCATGCAGCAACAGCAGCTGTGCCCATTAACACAATTCATAAGTCGAAATACGTTCTAAATAAAAGGTGCGTGAACAGCTGCGTTGCGACGTCGACGTTGGCGTGGGCAGCGACAGCGATTGAGCGACAGAGACAGAGACAACGAAAAATAGCAAAAACAAAAACAAACAACGAGGGAGCAACGATGGAGATGCGTGAGGTGCTGAGTCGCGAGGGGCGCGAGGCGAAAAATTTGCTCGTCTACCAGTTTTGTGATGAGACAAGCGCGAGCGGCGCAGCAGCAGCAGCCAAAGATGCAAGAGACGTTCTAACCAATGGCGATTGTAAGTTAAAAAAAAAATATTTAAAAAAAACACCAAATACATTTTATTGTTTTTATTGCGACTTTAGTTTTCATGTGCGGTTTATTTTGTGCACACTTTTAAAGGGTATTCCTATTTTGTCGTGAATTGTGTCAGGAAGTGAGGAAGTTGCTGATTAGCCAAAAAAGTGTATACTTATATATTACTGATCAGTCGATTTGATATAAATAAAGAGAACCTGAGAATTTGTTCTACAGCTTAAAAGCTATCCTTTTGTATTACGAATCGGTTCCTATATCAGACAGAAGTTATTGCTTAGGAGCTGAATCACTTCTTTTGCTTAACAAAAATAGACTTATTGAGCTTTAATGAACTTTAATATATATATATATATAATATATATATATATAATATATATATATATATAAATATAGCTGACAAAGGAACAATCGAAATGTATAATTGTTATAAATATTTCTTTAATTCTTTTCATTTAAATTTAAGTATTCATTTATCACATAGCCTATAAATATTTATATTTAAATTAAAGTCTTGAATGAATGATACTAGTTGACATTAACTAAATAAATAAATAAAAAGTAGACAGTCCCAGCCCAATTAATTAATTAATTCATTGTCACCTCATTGCAATATAAATAATCATTTAATTTAATTTAATTTCACTCTTTGTAAAATAAAGTTTGCATTAGGTAAATGAAAAGTATCTGTTAGTCACCTCATTCTATAAATGACTAATGTGTGCTCATTTTTAGGCTATTCGACGACGCCCACATGCCGCAAGCCGCCAGTGGCGCCGCCAAAGTCACCGAATGGCTTACAGACGCCCACCAAACACTGCCCCCAATCGCCCACAACTCTAATGCTCCGCTCCAAGCAGACAAACAATAGCAGCAACAACAATAACAGCAACAGCAGCAGCGCAGCTGGCTCCAATAGTGGACCACGTGTCCGTAGCGCCTCCACGGGACGGGACAAGAAGTCGGAGTTGCAGGCACGCTATTGGGCCCTGCTCTTTGGCAATCTGCAGCGAGCGGTGAACGAGATCTATCAGACCGTGGAGTGCTATGAGAATATATCCAGTTGCCAGGAAGCCATCCTGGTGCTGGAGAATTATGTGCGTGATTTTAAGGCGCTCAGCGAGTGGTTCAAGGTCAGCTGGGATTACGAGTCGCGACCACTGCAACAGCGTCCCCAGAGCCTGGCTTGGGAAGTGCGCAAAAGTAATCCCACACCGCGTGTGCGCACCAAGAGTCTCTGCAGTCCCACTGCCTCGGGCAAATCGAGTCCCGCCCTCTTTCCCTGCAGCTCGGGCAAGACATCGCCGTGCTGCGATGGCCGGGTGACGCCCAAGAAACTGTTGCGCGCGTACGAGCAGCTGCCACGTGGTGCGATGCGTGTCAATGTGCGTGAACTGTTTGCGGCACATAAGCGGGGCACAACACGTGGCTCACCCAACTCGGATGCACAGGATGCACCGCCGCAGGGAACGACAACAACAACTGGATCAGGATTAGGAGCAGCAGCAGAGGAGAAGCCATTTGTGCAGCTGAGCACACAATACTCACAGACAGATCTCGAGGATCCGCATCTGACGTTGGCCGATGTGCGCGAGAAGATGCGACGTGAGGCAGCCGAGCGGGAGGCAGCCAAAATGGAGGCAGCTGAACGGGAGGCAGCTGAACGGGCGGCAGCTGCACGGGAGGCAGCTGAATTGGAAGCAGCGGCAGCTGCGGCAGGTGAGCTTAACAGTTGCGACAGATATATGTATATATTTATCATATAGTAATATATTGCAGCTGCTAATATTTGTTCACCTTTCACAGCTAACCAGAAAAATGTGGCCGAAGAAGCTGCAGTTGCAGTTGCAGCTGAGGAGTCGCCAATGGAGAATAAAACTGACATGCAGCAAGCACAAGTCGTAGATGGCAGTTCAGCAAGTGAGGCACAATCCGCAGTTGTTGAACAGACTGTTGCAGCTGTGATGCAGCCAACATCGTTGCAGCTAACTGTTGCCAGCTTGGATGCCATGGAGAATGCGCTGCTGACGACCCAGGCCAACAAGGAGGCAACGCCGCCGAGCACACAGCTCAAGCAGATTGGCCCGCTGCCCGAGAAGAAGGCACCAACGGCCTTGAATACAGCCAGTGGCAGCATGCAAAACAGTCCACTCAAATATTCCAGTGTTCTAAATCGGCCAGTTGCAAAGCGTGGCGCCAATCAAAAGGCCACCGCGCAGCAGGGAGCAGCAGCAGTAGCTGGAGGAGGAGCGGCAGCAGGTGGAGCAGCAACGGCAGCTGCGACGGCGCCTCACGCTAAGCTGACCAGCAGCAAAGTTGTGGCAAAGGGAACAGCGCCTATAAATGGCTTGCGACGCAGCAACAACAACAACAACAATAATAATAGCAATACTAATGTCAATGTGAAACCATTTGCGGCACGTCGTGCACCGCCTCCGCCACGTCCCACGAGCAAAACCGAATGCTATGGTCCGCCCAGCAATGTTGCCTCGCGCTTGTCGGCACGTTCGCGCACCATGCTGGATATGAATGGCAATGCTGTGGCAGCTGCGGCAGCAAGTGTTGCAATCAAACCATTGGCCAGACGCACCACAAGCTCCATGCTGACCGTTGGCAAGCGTGTGAGCCTGCCCAGGACAGTTAGACGGAGTTCGCGCGAGGACATCGCCAGCTCCACATCGACACTGAAGGCCAGCAACGAGCAGCTGAGTAGCTCGAGGAGCACCCTCAAGCTGGACGAGCGTCACTCGGAGCCCAAACAGCTATCGTCGGATAACAATGATGGTTGGCTGACGGTGAAGAATCGACGCAGGCCGAGCATGCATTGGTCGAATCGATTCAATCAGCCGACAGGATATGCCAGTCTGCCCACACTGGCCCTGCTCAATGAGCAAAGGGACGACAAGGATAAGGCCAGCAACAGCAACTCAAAAACTCTCGCCTCAAAAACGGCTGAAACTAAAACAAAGGCTGCTAATAAAACAGGCAAGATGATGGCGCATCCTGCATCCCGGCCAGAAATTAAGAATGCCAAGGCAAAGGTCAACTCATTTCCAGCACAGCGCACAGCTGCCCATATCAAGACAAAGCAAGACAAGAATAAAGACAAGGACATCAACGATAAAGACAAAGAAAAAGAAGAGGATAGTGATAAAGAGAAAGACAATGATAAGGAGAAGGATAAGAACAGGGACAAAGATAAGGACAAGGAGAAGCCAAAGCCGCCAGTTGCATTGATGCGCAGCAGCAGCAATTGCATCTCTGCTGGCAGCAATGTGGCAAGCTCCGCGTTCAACGAGCGTACCTCCATCATCAAACGGCAGAAATCGGATCTCACTGGACTCAAGATGACCTCGCTCCACAAGGAGTACATGCGCAGCGAGAAGAATGCTCTGCGCAAGCAGCAAAAGGAGCAGAGCAGCAGCAATTCCTCTGGAGCTACGGATGAGAATGTTGAGTGTGAGTATGTGAGAGATTACAGGGTATCTATATATAGAGGATGTATATATATATATTCTAAAAGTAACTGAAGTATAGATTGTTGTTGAAGACAAATCTGTTCCTTCCTAATATTCGAACTAAAATAAAATCCAAATCTTTCACTTCTTTTGCAGCCAACAATGATGATCACAACAAGATTGACATAAAGATTCAGACAAACTGTGAGTTCTCCAAGACAATCGGTGAGCTCTACGAGAGCATTGCGCGGAGTAAGCTGCCCAATGGCTGTGTGAAGCCGAGTGCCTCCTTGCTGAGTGCCTGCGATGAGATCGAGGAGCAGAATGCCGAGGATGTCGAAGAGGAGCGGAATGAGCGCATCCTTGTCGAGGTGCAGGAATCTCTCGAGCGTCAAATACGAGAATTGGAAAGCACCGAAATCGATGTGGACACCGAGACAGATGAGACGGATGGGGAGGTGCAGCTGGAGGAGCACGAAGATGACATCATGGATCAGACACTCGTCGACGATGCCGTTGTCTTTGTGACGATGAGCGACGATGAGAATGCCAGTCTGGAGTTGCGCTATCAAGCGCTGCTCTCCGACATGTCGTGGAACGAACGTGCCGAGGTATTGGCCACCCTACAGGCCTATGTGGCACGTCATCCGGGACGCGCACAGGAATTGCATCAAAAGCTATCATCGCCATCGCGTCGTCGTTCGCTGCAGGAGACGCTGAAGAAATACCAAGCGAAGCAGGGACGAGCTCACCAGAAACGCATCTTGCTGCAGCAGGAGAAGGCGGCCAAGTTGCAGCAACTTTTCATACGCGTCGAGGATGTGAAGGCTTGCAAGAAGCAGCTCATCGAGGACAAGCGCCAGAAGATGGAGGGACGGCTGCAACGCGCCGCCGAAAATCGCGAGATTTACTTGCGGCAGATCATCGAGAAGGCTCACGACGAGGACAAGAAGCTGAAGGAGATCAATTTCATCAAGAACATCGAGGCGCAGAATAAGCGACTCGATCTAATGGAATCCGTCAAGGATGCCGAGGGCCGTCTCCAAGAGTTGGAGCAGGAGCGCCAGAAGCGCGTTGAGGAGAAGGCAGCCAAGGAGGCGGCTGTGGAGCGACGGCGTCAGGCGCTGGAAAAGGAGCGACTGCTCAAGCTGGAGAAGATGAACGAGACGCGGCTGGAGAAGGAGCAGCGCATCGGAAAGATGCAGGAGCAAAAGGAGCGTCAACGCCAGGCGTTGGCCCGCGAAAAGGCGCGCGATCGCGAGGAACGTCTGCTGGCGTTGCAGGTACAGAAGCAGCAGACCACCGAGGAGCTGCAGCGCAAGATCCTGCAGAAGCAGCTGGAGTCCGCGCGGCGCCATGAGGAGAATATCGAGCACATCCGACAACGTGCCGTGGAGCTAACGATGCCCAGTCAACGGCAACAGGACGAGACGCGTGGCGATCAGGATGAGGATGAGTTGCTCAATGGCGGCAATGCCACCAGCACCACCAACGAGGATTGCGATATCTCCTCAACACTGTCCGAACTCGGTGGCGCCACCGGGAATCGCGAACACTCGCGCAGCTACAAGAAGAAGATGAAGAAACTCAAGCAACGCATGAGCCAGTGGTGAGTAGCCCCCCTAATCTATAAGTTAAGTATGGTCTAATAAGGAGAGCTTAGGATACGATCTCTGAGAAGATTGTAATCCAAGTTTGATCTTTATAAAGTTAGCCAATTATCAATCAGCTTAAACTAGAAATATTGATTAAATTATTATAAAAAAATATT
Organism: Drosophila nr. medialis 2 BK-2023a; assembly: GCA_035044325.1. Classification (NCBI taxonomy): domain Eukaryota; kingdom Metazoa; phylum Arthropoda; class Insecta; order Diptera; family Drosophilidae; genus Drosophila; species Drosophila nr. medialis 2 BK-2023a. Next base: position 3,437,133 of record JAWNMH010000394.1, read on the forward strand.
GAAAATGTTATATAAAATATTTAAATTACTGCAAAAATACTGAAACCATTCAAAATGTGAAAAATGTTAAAATGAAGTTGTGCAAGAGTATGCAACAGGCAGAAGAAAGATTTTCTAACCCCATAAAGTATATATATTCTTGATCAGCATCGGCAACTCAATCGATCTCAATTTGATTTAATTTCGATAAGTTGTTTTGTTTAGGATATATTAATAAAAAGTCGATTAGCGCTTTCAAGAAATGTAACAATTTGATAAATATTACTCTAGCTGACATGCTATAACTAAATGAAGCTAAATTGTTCAGTTTATAACTGCAATTTTGCTGTACATAATAATAATAATAATAATTAAACTTTGTAAAAATACTCCGACATAATATTGATCGATTAAGAAGTCTGAGCAAACCGATGGCCTCTGCCAAGACTACAAATAACATATGTAGCTCAAGTTAACGTTTTAATTTTATCGATAAGTACCACAGTTTGGGGAATATCGATAATAATCGATTCATTTCATTTTGCTGATAACTCAGGAGTGAAATTATAAGTGCATTAGCAATGCTTTAGAATTTTTATTGGTTTTAATTAAGGATCATTAGTCTATATCTATATTACCAATTCCTTACACCTTTTCACTCTCTCCCTCTCTCTCTCGCAGTGCTGCCGACTATTTGTCCACGCTGGATGCACTTCCCGCACATCTGAAGCGGGACAGCAGCGTGCCGAAGCTGCTGAATCTGGTGATTAAAGGCGGCGGTGCTCAGGGCTTGGATCGGACGCTGGGCAACCTGTTGCGTTTGATACCCAAGGCGCAGACCTGCGACTTCCAGGCATTCCTCAGCATGGATGGGCTGGGCATCCTCGCCAGCCATGTCATCAGCAAGGGCATGGACGACGCCAACAACACAGAGATCTCAAAGAAGTGAGTTGGCCACCATCGTTAACTAGCTTATAATCTAATTGAAATTCCCAATTCCTATTCCCACTTTGCAGATCCGTTACCCTGGCCGTGCAGCTGTATCGGAATGCTTGCTCCGTTTGTCCGCAGATCGCGCGTCACGCACTTTTGGGCAATTCCATTGCGACGCTCTTCGATGCCATCGTCAAGAGTTTCCAGGTGAGCCTGGTTGCCAAGTGCCACACAATAAAAGTGTCGTCAAATTGTCGCCATTTCGCGTCGCATCCAAAACGTTATTCCCCCCAGATCATCGTCAGACGCTTTCAAATTGGCTCGCTTTCGCATTTCGGTCCAAAATTGGCAACGGTTACTTTTACGCCTTCTGCCCCTTTACCACCTTTTGCCGGGTTCCTTGCCTCTTGTCTCCTGGTCTCCTCTGGCATTGCCGCTTTAAACTTGGCAGCGCCGTTTTTTTTTCTCTTCATTTTTTTGCGGTGTTTCAGAGAGAGTATTGTAATTTTGTTGTGAAATTTGTAACAGTTCGAAGAGGACGTCTCTGACTCCATTAAGTATATATATATTCTTGTTCAGCATAAGTAGTCGAATCAATATATCCATATCCATCTAATCGTTTGTCTATTTAGAGGCTATTTTTGTGCTGCAGGCAGTCGGCCAGATCGGTTTACTATATTGCATCGATCGATAGATCGAAAAATGTGGTTGTTTCTGACCAAGCTTACACAAAATACTTATTATGATTCTTCTCATATGATGATATGGATGAGAAATCGTTGAGATCAGACTACTATATATAAAGATGAGTTCTTGTCTGCTCATCTTTTTTTTTTAATAAGTCCTAATCAAACTCAGAATCAAAATCAGCCAACAATATCTATAGCTTAAATAGGAAAAATAGTATAGTATAACTTAGAAGTCGCCAATCTGACTCCCTTCAACAGGATTGTGGTATCTTTGGTGCACCTAAATAGCCGATCCATCTTGGAAACTATCTATAGGATATTTGAGTGCTAGATTACTTGATATTATTTATTTATTTTCCAAATTATATAAATATTAGACTTATGCTATTTAAAAGTATGTGTTAATTGGTTAGAAAAGTATATATATATATATATATACATATATATATATGTATTTTATATATATATATTATATTTTTAAGTATTTATTCCACATAGTTATACAAATAATTTATATTCCATATAGTATCCAAACATATTCAGTTTCATATATTTTTTTGTAGCGCATTCAAGAGTCGACTCCATTTTTGAGCTTGGCTCAACGCACACGAACTTTTTGCCAAGTTTAAACTTTATTGTTTTCTTATTTGGCTCGCTTGTTTATTTGCCATTTTCTTTGACGCTTTTATTTGGCGCATTTGCTTTTGCTTTTTCTTTCTGTTTTTGTTTGTGTTGTTGTTATTCTTTTCGTGTGTGGCAAAGTGTGGCATTTTTATTTGAATTTTATTTACTGGTCGCCGTTGTCGCTTTGCCCATAAATTCGTCGCCCCCCCCTCTCCTGCCCCTATCCGTCTTGTCCTTCTCCCTCTCCCTTGTGCCCGCCTGACAATTTGTCAGCATTTGTTTGTCAAGTTTTTGCGTGCGAGCCTATTTTATGGGTTGTACCCCGTGAGCTAGTTTAGAGTGGGTACATTGACTATATGCGTGTGTTTGTGACAAGCGAAAGGAGACAGCTTGGACTTCATAGATACATACATATCATTGATCAGGGCGATGAATTGAGTTGATATGGATAGAGTTTTTAAATCTGAAAGATTTTCGATCAGCAAAAGTCAAAATAATTTAAATGCACAATTTCCAACAAAGCAGTTTACAGGGTAGCTGCTAGTCAATGAGCGTTTTCTGCCTATTCCTCTTTTTCTATTGTTTTATTAGAATGGTTAAATCTGAAAGATTTGCGTACAGCAAAAGTTTTTATTAATTTGTTTTGATTTTTTAAATCAATTTAAATGCACAAATTATATCAGTAGAATTTACAGGGTATCTTCCTGACAGTGGCGAACTCTTCCTATTCCTGTTTTACTATTATTGTTTTGTATATGCCATACATAAGTGTTTTATGTGTATGTGTGCGTCGGTGTGTGTGTATATTTGTGTGGCCTGTGCAGTTAAATCAATCGTGAAAACGCGTAAAAAGCCACTCTTCTGCTTATCCATTGTTGTTTGTGTTGTTGTTGTTGTCGGTCGCTTTTGAATTCTGTAAAAAAAATAGATATTTTTAACAGCGCCTCGCTCGTCGCACTTTCATTGGTTGTTGCTGTTGTTTGCCTTTGTTCGTGCTTATTGCGGTGCTTTGTCGCCTGTCTCCGTCTCCCTCCCTCCCTCCCTCCCCCCCGTCACTTCATAAACATGTTCTCATCGCCTTTGCCTTTTTTGGCTGATGGATCAGCGCGCACGCCGCTTGTCATGTAATCAAAAAGAAGAAGAAGCAGCAGCAGAAAGAGAGAGGAGAAATAAATAAAAAAAGATAAAGAGTGTCGCGTGAAAAAAAACATCAATTAACATTTTGATTGATGTGAGTGCTTGATGTTATTATTGCTGTTGTTGTAGTTACCTTTTTATAATTAATTCTCAACACACATAAAAATGTCGTCTAACGCCGCAAAGCATGCAACAATTGTGCATGCAATGACAACAACAATAACAACAACAAGTCTTTTTCGAATACCTTGACACTTTTTGCTTACTACCGTTACCGTTACCGTTACAATTACAGTTATGTGTATATATTTATTTTTTTTTGTCTGTTTCGGTATTTGTTTTTGCAGTTACCCGAAGAAAAATCACCACAACATCCGGTCGAGTTATCCACGGAGCTAATGCTGGCATGCACCGAGGCGCTATCATCGAGCTATGTGAAGAAAAACACCCACCCCAAAGTGCCGGAACGCCTACCGGACATGATAAAGTGAGTACAAAAAAAACAAAAACAACACGAAGAAGAAGAGTACAACTGCACAAAGTTAACATAGAGCAAAAAAAAAAGCAAAAAGAGGGGAAATTACTTGAGTTCGAACAGGAACTTCGAAAATGTGCGTAAGCGCGTGTGTGCGAGAGAGAGCAAGGAATAGCAAGTAAGCGAGAGAATGCACTCAAGTGTGTGTGTGTGGGGCGTGTCATCGCCGTGCGAGCGAGACAACTAGTGTGTTTGCAGTACATACAAATGGATGTATGTATGTTTGAGTATGACTGCATGCGCCTCTCAAACTATGGCATCATTGCAAGGCTGAGCCAGTGCTGTTCAAACCGCACTTTATGAGCAAGTGCAGCAGCCATTGTTATAACTGTTGTTGTTGTAGCTTTCAACACTCGCACTTTACATTTTTTTTTTTTTGTATTTTACGCGCACGTTTTTATGACTGCTGCTGCTTGAATTTTTAGTCGGAGCAGAAACTTTAATACTGCTCGCTGCTGGCTGCGCTGCTCGCTCGCTGTCGGCGCCGCTGCTTGTTTTTCTTTAATTTGGGCTTCTCTGAATGTGTGTGATTTGGGCAGTGCAAAAGTTTTAATCGAATTTCTGCTGCTGTTGTTCCACACACACACGCACACACACACAGAGGCGCCATTTTGCTTATTTTCGTGCAAATTGAATTTCATATACATTTGTTTATTGTGCTTCGCTATTTTTTTTTGTCATCACTGTGACGTTGAAAAAACTTTTTATTCGCATGCATTTTTGTGAGCTTTTTGTTTTGTTTGGTTTTTTTATTCGTCGTTGTTGTTATCATTTTAGCTGGCTTTTGTTTTGCTGCTTGCATAGTAAAAACATTTTTGGTTTTTCCTTTTGTGTGTCCGCTTCTACCCCCAGCCCCCATCCCTCCACCCCTACATTGACTTTTTCTAGTTCGTTCGTTTGTTCTTTTTGTTTTTTTTTTATGTTGAACAATTTTCGTTTGTTTATGTTTTCAATTTGCTTACAAAAGCTTTTCGTTTATTTTATTAGCAACCGCCGCCATTGTTCTCTCTCCTGTCTTCTGTCTCTCCTCGCCCACTTGTTCGCATCCTTTTGTGGTTGTTTGCCTTTTCCCCTGTGCTCTTCTCCTTTATTTGGTGCTTAGTTCTTTTCTGTTCGTTTTTTGTAGCGCAACTCGCTTTTTTTCGACGCTCAATTCAATTACAAAGCGTTGCTGGCGATTTCAATAGACTGCGTTTCTCTCTATCTGCTTACCATTTACCATTCGCCATTCGCCATTCGCCATTTACTGCAAAATCAAATTTCTTCTTTGACTATAATTTCCCCCAAGTTTCCCTTCCCACAACCGACCGGCGTTGCTCCCCCTCAAACAGCCACAGCACAATACGCTGCGCCATTTTGCCAAAAATACTGCAAAGAATTTGTGGAGAAATGGTGACTAGCGGGGAGTATTCGACTAGGAGATACTCTGCATAGCAAGAGAGATAATTAATAAATATATATACATTACATTAAATTAAGAATACATTTTTATTTTTATTTATTTTTAAATAAAATATGCAAAAAACTCATTTGAATATATATATATATAAAATATACCTTATAAAATGATCTGTATTTTTGTATACGTTACTTATAACACAGCCTGTTACATAGTTTTGCCCGATTTAATTACACCCTTTGTACACCTTTTAAATAGTTACAGGGTATAACCGAAACAAAAAAATGCAAACAGAAATTGAATTCGCCGCACTTGAATGGGCTGCCACCTTTCCTCCTTTTGGGCCACACCAAACATTTGGTGCTCTCTACCTGCTCCTGCTCCTCCACGTTCCCTTTTTTTCTTTTGCTTCTTATTCTTCGTCTTCCTTCAGTGCTGCTCTGTAATTCAATTGAAGTTTTGGGAGGGCGGGTGTAGTCAATCTTTTTCGGCATTTCTACGTGCAGCTTTTGTAGCTGCATAATTTAATTTTTGTTTACTTTTAATTGGTCGAGCGGCACATGAAAGACCAGTTCAAATTGAGCGTAAGGGGTGCTGGGGGTTGGCACTGAGCATCGCAATACTTTTCTCCCCAACACACTCTTCCAAATGTAACACAAATTTGATTTTAATTAAGAAACTTTTAGTTTATTTTGCCCCATCTGCCCCTACCTTGGAGTTCTGCTCATTTCAATGAATTATGCAGTCAAATTATTTTTAGTTGTTGAAATTTTGCATGTCATGTATATAAGTATATTTTTTTCTTTCCACATGCTTATACACTACACCTGCAACTACACCCATTGACCCAGTCCCCAGACCCAGTCATCATCATCATCATCTTGATTATTATTCTCCACAAACTTGTGGCATGTGGTTAACCAAAGTTCCCTTTGCTATACTTGGTTTTTACAATTTGTAATTTGAAATCTAACAAATTTAAGCACATTCTGTGAGCACAAACATAATTCTGTGAAGAAATCGATATTGTTTGTAAAATATAATTCATGTAAAAAATTATAAGTAAAAGATTGAATGTAAAATTTGGATTTTTGTTGCTGTTTTCATTTTCTTTACTTCAAATTTTAACTAAATTTTTTGTTCAACTTTCTTTTCGTAATTCTTTAATTGAATAAATGATTTGGTGTTTATTTATTAAAAAATTTTGACAAATTTTGATGTGTTTTGAAATTGTATTTATTATTAACTTTGAATTTAAAATTTTGCTTTTTTTTCCATTTTAATTCGCAAATCAATTTTCAATTTAAGTTTTGATTTGAACTAAATTAATAAATTTATAAGCTGATTCTCATTCACAATTGCTTTCAATTGAATAAATCATGGTTTAAGATATTCACAGTTCAACCCCCCAACCCGTAACCTTTCACCCCTCACCTTTTTATAATCTTATCCTTGAAGCAGAACAAATTTGATTACTCCCCCAAAAAAGCATCATCATTTTTTTAGGTGTGTGTGTTTTACAATGTAATTGATTCGCAATTAATCAACACAAACATTAGGCAGATCACGAGCACACACACACACACACACACCCCTCACACCCTCCCCCACCCTCCTGCCTTTAGCGAATACATTTTAATCATCATTTGATCATCAATTTCAAGGCATTCTTTTTGGTTAAACAAATGATGTATGTATATAAAAAGTGTATGAATTGGTAATCATAACGATGATTTGACACGCGATAAGGCGAAAGCATCCTTCCTGTCTCTACCTACCTCCTCATGCCTAGCAACACCCCCTTCTCACCCTGCTTCTGGTGGACAATCAACCCCCAACTTTTTTGGTCCTTTTTTCTCTCGCTCTCTTTGCCTGTCATAATGAAATATGCAAACGGCAAGAAGTTGCCAGCCAGTTAAGGGGTAAAGCTTCTGTGATTCTCTTTACTTGTGTGTGTGAGTGTGTGTGTGAGTGTGTTTGTGTGTTTCTGGGCTGTGCCGCGTGTCCTTTTGTTGTTTTGGATGTCAGCAAAGAGGACAACACACGCTGAGCAGCAGCTCCTGCTGCACATTTAATTTAATTACCCTTTAAGTAACCATATCGAATGGCCATTTGGAGTTATGGCTCGTCCTCGATCCGTGGCTTGTCAGGTCCTCCTGTGCCTCGTCCTCATTCTAGTCCTTTTGTGCCTGGCTTCTGCTTGCTGCTTGCACTTTGCACTGGCCCTTAACTTTTGCCTCAATTACGGGCAGCTCCTAGCCAACCCAATACTGTATCCCAGCTGCCGCCCAATCCAAACACACACACAACACCAACACACACACACAACACCAACACACAACACACACACACACGTGCTGTGGGTTTTATTTTACCATTTGCCAACGTCATGGACATATTAGTGCAACTATTTAGTTGCCACCACAGCCACCGACTCCCCTTCCCCACGCTATTGCCTCCTTCAGTTACAAAACTCTGCGCCAGTTAACACTATTACACTGTGCGAAAAGAGCTGATAGTAAATATTAAATAAATAGATTTTGTGCTTTGTTGCATTTCTGAGAAATGTGTTGTTCAGCTTTTTTCTCTCAGTGCATCGCACTAAACGCTGCTGTTTTGCAGCGCCTCCTGCTGCCCATATTAATTTCAGGCATTCGCCTTTGTTCGTTGCTCGTTTCTAGCTGCTTTTTGTTGTTGTTGTTGTTGCCGCTGTTGTTGTTGTTGTTGCTGCTGCTGTTTGTTGTGCATTTAATATCCGATTTCAGTTTTTTGTTGATTCTTTTTGACAATGGGCGCAGGCATTGAACACTTCTTGGTCTCCTGCGCCTCACTCCGCCCCTTCTACTTCTCTCTGTCTCTGTCTCCATTGTCCTTGTGAAAGTTTTCTATTTGCTTAGTGCGCTGCGCTCCTTTTTGTCGTCCTTTTGTTTTCACTACTGCTGCTGCTGCTGCTGACGTCGCTCAAAATCAAAATATTGACTCTTAACGGCGTGTTTATTGATCCATTGCCAAGCCAAAAACCGAAAAAAAACCTAAGCAAACCTCAGCAGCAGCAGCAGGAGCAGGAGCAAACCCAGAAATCAGCTGCAATTCTGCAAACCGTATTTGTGAAATTTCCATGTTCAGTGCAAAGCTGCAGTTCGCCCGTGTTTCTTCAAATCTGCATGTCATAATTGAATTCAAATCACAGAACTGTCACAAAACTAATCAGAGTTGACATTTTCTTTCTTTTTTTTTTTTTGTTGAAACAGTAGCCGAGCAGAGTGGAGGAGGTACAGGGTATTATCCACCCACCCCTCAAAATTCGCTTTACGTTCGTTTTTCGTTTCTCGTTTTTCGACATTCAAACTGTCAAAAAGTCAGCATCAATTACAGTTACAGAAACACATCACAGAGCAAACAGACAGAATGCCATAGAACCAGCTACAAAACGATTGAGGTAGATGGGTGGGTGAGGGGCTGAGGGAGGAGGTACATGAAGGGGAGTCGTTGGGTCAGCACTCGAAAGAAGTGCGAGCCAAAGTTCACTTCAGATTTTTGCATCAAAATGCATTTGGACATTTGGGGGCTAGGCAAAAAGTGGGAGTCAAACTCATAACTAGCTAAGCGAGAGTTTCTAAAAGAATTGTTGCAGCAAGAAGATATATATATATATATTATAGTATTATATTATTTTTATTTAATATTATTATTATATACATATATAGTTTGTAGTTATAAATCCTATTTCTTAAAACTACCGAAAAATATTGCAATTTTCTTATAAAGGACCAATAAAAATATTTTAAGGTTTCTTAATATTTGTTGAGAAAGAGGCTCTTTTTATCTCTCTCTTTATCTCTCTCTTTATCTCTCTCTTTAGCTCTCTCTTTAGCTCTCTTTCTATCTTATTAAAATTCCAAGATAATATTATTATTTGCTAATTATGATTATTAGTTATTACAATGTTTGGCTTACCTGCTACTTCAAATAGACAGCTATAGTTCCCAGATATTCACATCAAATAATTCCCTGCAGAGCACACACAGTACTCTGGCTATATACATATATCTTTTATAGCCACAATATGTCATGATATTCAAATAATATCAAGTCTGATGTGTGTATTATTTAACGTGAAATGCAACAGACAGCCCTCGATATAAGGATTGGGGGCGGGCTGCGTGAAGGGGGAAGTCATATGCAAAAGTCTGACATATGCGCTGACATTTTGCATGCAAAAAGGCGCAGCAGCAACCCACCTCCCCCCTCCACTCCTCTCCACCCATCACCCCGCACAATCCACACTGCCCTTGAATGCTGAGTTGCATGTCAAAAGTTTGATGAGTGCCTGTCCAGAGCCGCATGTCAAAGGCGAAATAGGCAAAGGATGAGGTGGATGAGGAAGGAGGAGGAGGAGGAGGAGGAGGCAGCTTCGGCTCTTGGGCTATTGAATTACGTAGAGTCCGTAGTTTCAGATCTTTTGAGTGCATTTGCTTTGATTTTGCCTTGTTCTTGTTATGCTTTTTTTTTACTGTATTCCCTGAAACCATGAAAAGTGATTAAAAAGGGTATACTGAAGTTGTGCAAAAGCATGTAACGGGCAGAAGGAAGGACGTAATCTTGATTTGGCAAAATCTTCATCAGAGACTTAGAGACACAGGATATATCGATAAAAATCGATTAGCTATATTAAAAAGGCACAATTTGAAAGATATACCTATCGAATTGGATATGAATGTATCTTGACACAATATTGATTCAGACAAACACACATTTGAATTTTTAAGAAGTGAACACTTTTGGATTAGGGTATCTCCTAGTCGAACCCTCACGACTCGGGCACTCCTACTTGTTTCTCCATACACTCGAGGGAATACTATTAACCAAGCAAAGCCAAAAACCAAAATCCAAAAAACCAACAAAACCAACCACCCACAAAACCAAAGCAGAGCAGATCTTGGGCGACATATGTAAAATGTGTAAAGTGCAGCAAGGCAGTCGAGGCAAGCCAGGCGAGGCAGGCCAGGCGTGGCAGGCCAGGCGAGGCAATCCAGGCGAGGCAGGCTACCGGTGCCAGTTACAGTTAATTTAATGCTCATCAGCAGCAGTCTGCTGTCTGCTGTCTGCTTGTCTGATGATAATAATGATTATGTTGTTGCACCCTCCAACAAACAACTGTCTCTTTGCTGCTGCTGCTGTTGTTGTTGTTGTTATTTAATGCGCATCGCCGGCAACAACAACAAAGAGAGCAACAATAGTTTCAGTGCGCATCACTCAATCAAACGGCAATTGTGAGGGCTTAGAAACGTGAATTTCGCCTAGGGGCAGAAACAGTCAACAGTCTGAGCAACCCTGTGCGCTGTGTGCAGTAGTAGTAGTTGTAGTCAACCCCCTTTCGAGTGGCAACTGGTGCAAATTAACACGCTAAGCACTTGAATGCGCCAAATGTGGCGTGAGTAATGCCCTCAAGTGGCCGACAGATGGCGCACATTACAAGCCACTAATCCAAGGCGCAGCCAACTTCACGTTCCGCTAACAGCCTATAAAAATCAACGATATTAAAACTAAAAATCTTCAAACATTTCCATTATCTTTGTATTGCTCATTTGGAGCACTGTTGTCGTCGTCCCTTTACACTCCATATATGATTATGACTATTCAATGGTTGGCTTTCTCTGTTCGGACGCCATTTATGATTGCCAACTTAACATAAATTCTAATTTGATTTTGCCACTAAAGTGCCATAAGAACGCAATTTGAACAGAGTTCCACACCCCCGTCCCCCGACCTCATCCCGCATCCCCAGCCATTCTATATTTTTATGTGCTCATATGAGAGGTCTGTCCCCCCACTTTTACTATGTCGTCCCCACCCCCCCTCTGTTTGGCCATTTAGGCCTTACGGTTGGGCATAAATTTTTACGATGCTCGGCGACATAGTCGCCATTTTCCACTTTCCACTTTTCACAAAAGCTAAATCACAGTCGCCCATTTCAAGCTCTACCCTCAGAACACACACCCTCTCTCTCCGCTCCACGCTCTAGTTCTGCCCGCCTTGAATACACCCTGGGCGACTTTTTATGCGACCTTGCATTTGCTAAGGAAGTACATTGATTCTGTTACTAAGTTTGTGTTGGACCTTCGAAAAAAGTCAATTATAAACCAATATTTTCTTAAAAAGTTTCTTATTCTTAAATATTCTTATAAAAAATATTCAACGAATTTTAAATTTATTTTAGAGCACAAATTTTAAAATCAAGTTTTAAAATTTGACTTTTACTGATTTGAAGCATATTTTGCAATAATTGTGACTCATAATTCTGATTCTTTTTGAATTATTTTAGTTCTCTCGTCTACCTACATTTGTCCAATATTTTTTATAGCGTATCAAAAACTTGTCTTAATTGAAGACTAATTTGAATCAAGACTTTACTTATCTTAGCTGTATTCAAGTGTTTTATTCTAGAGCACAAATTCGTGGAAATGCTTTTAGCTTTATGTTTCTGGTTTCTTAAAAGGCCATTAAAGATCTATCAATATGTCTTTGATAGCGCATCAAATATTCGTCTATATTTTTCTAAATTCTGTTTAATTCTGGTTTTAATGCTGTTTTTGGCATGATTCCTTGTTCGTAGTCGCTGCTACCGTTGCCGTTGCTGTTTGCTGTTTGTTGTCGCTGTCGTTGTTGTTGTTGTCGTTGTTGTTGTTTTATATTATTATTATATGCACTTTTCTTTTACAAAATGGCGGCAAACGTCGTCAGCATCCTGATCCTTGCGCTTGGGTCTGCTCGTTGTTTTTGTTGCCGTTATGTTTGCGGTTATTTGGCGCCATGTTTTTGCTTTCCTCGCCTCGTTTGAGTTTTACGAGCGGCTTTACTTTTCGCAGCTATTTGGCGCTGCCTTTTTAACGGCCCCAACGCCGCCGTCATCAACATCATTATTATCCACATTATCATCATCATCATTTTCATCATCATCATCATCATCAGCATCCACATCGTTGTTGTTGTTGTTGTTTGGCCCCACGTGTGTTGTCCAATTTGGGTGACGTTGATTCTCTATGGCCGCTGCTGTCTGCGGTAGGCACAACTCTGATTTACCTCCCAGCTTAGCAAACGTGCCACAGCATCCCCCACCCCCTCAACCCCCTCTCCTCTGTTTTCTGGCTGCTTTTCCTTAGCCAAGTGACATTTCCCATATGGCATACGCAAAGCGGTCGGCGGTCTGCTGAAATTTTATTTTCAACGCTCGTGTCGTAATTGAAGACGCACTGCTGCTAGTACAGCCTAACCCCCCTTTACCCCCTACTCCACTGCAACATTTAGCTGCCAACTGTCTGTCAAAATATATATATAAATATATATATGTAAAATTCCAAGGCGACACCAAAAACGTTTACCCCGTTGCTGTTTTTTCCTCTCAGCAAATGGAAAACGCTTTGGGTGGCGTTTGCGTTACTAAGAAAACAACGGCCCAGACTTAAGAACAGCAAGCTGAACGGATTCCGAATGGAACAGAAAAGTATAGCAGACTATAGCACAGATGAGCAGCCAGCAGCCAGCAGCAAAAGAAGAAGAAGAGCAAGCAGCAGATTTGTGTCTTCTTCCAGACGTTGATGACATGCTGATGAATTTTCATTGAAAACCGCTCGACAGGATTTCTCATTCTCTGTCGTTTTGCTGTGTGTGATTGCCACATCCGTATTTTTGTATGCCCTTGCCGGGGAGGGGGTATTTTGATTGTCTTATGAAACGTGTAACGCAATTAGGGAGGTGGGAGGTGGGGGATGTGTGCACGTATGTGATTTGTATGTATATTTATATTGATATTTGTATATATTTGTAATCATAGATCATAGAACCATCTGGATTCAAGTGTTAGATAGTTTTCTAACCTTGAAGAATATAGAGTTATATGTACATAAAAGTGACATATATCTATGAGATATAAGGTATATCCCATTAAGCCATAGAACTGACTTAGTTCTAGTGTTAGAGCTGTCGTAATAGAGTAGAGATTTTTCTGGGGCTTCACCAGCTTCTCATAATCTAAACCACGTCTAAGTAAAGTTGACACGTACGTCTGCAGTTAATCCCATTACTAATTGAACTCATTCTTGATTAGGTTCACAATATTATGTCTAATTTCTGTCATATATCCGGCAAGCGTATTTAGATTTCGGCAAACTAAACTTAAATTTGCCTTCTTGGTTTTTGTGTATTCAGTTTAGTACTCATGTGTTTTGCATTTGGCAATGTTCAGTTTTCGTTTAGCTTATCGCACAAGCATATATCATATCATATATTATATATATATATTCTATATATCACTCGACTCCCAACTGCCAACAGACGACTCAAATTTCAATACAAGTATTCTTTTTCTGCACATTTCACTTGAACTTTGGCAAGATGACAACTGAGTTGCATGAATGAGCTGCAACAGCCACTTGGCCATGGGGCTTTACGGCTTTAGGTCTCTTCAACCATCTCCCCATCCCTCCCTCCCTCCCTCCTAATGCCAATTTAATAGCTGGCAACACAAGCATACCAAATCGAAATGAGCAGCGTGCAAAACAAATGTCTTAATTTATTCATAACTCTATTCTACATGTTTATTAGACTGTGTTGCAGGGGGTAGCGGGGTGTAGCCGTGTATTCCAGCAAAAGGCGCAAATTGAAAAAAAAACAGTGTAAACCTTAACAGAAGCCAACCCCTGTTCAGATTCCGTTTCAGATTGAGATACAACTGCAACTCGGCAATTTCCATGTTGTGATTTATGAATGATAATGCGCTGTGACATCCCGACAATCCCATTCAGAATTCTGGATTTGGTTCAGCCTGCTTTTTTTTTTGAGCATATGTCCGCATTGCGTTTTAATTTGCATTAATGGGCGTGGTAATAGCAGCCACAGCCAACTTCTCGTTCCTCATTCCTCTCTAACCTTGGCCCTGGCACGAGTTCAAATCACAAGAGAATTTTTTTCGTTTTTCCTTTTTCCTTACGCAGATTTTCACATTTTGTGCGTTTAATGAGCCGCAACGCTTAAAAGTCTGTACTTTAAAGAGTGAGAGAGAGTGAGGTAGAGAGAGAGGGGTAGTGGCGGGGGATGTTGCGTATTTACAACTGTCGCGAAATTTATTTGAATTTTCACTCATTTGATTAAGGGGCGTGGCACTTGGCAATAAGTCAATAACGAAATAATTGTCATATAAATAACCCTTCAATAATTTCAACTCCAACATATGCATTTTAAAAGGGGGCTTAACGGCTAATCTATTATTATAATACCATTAAAAGGGGTTGTGCGTGTGTGAGTGTTAAGGGGGCGGGTTGGTTATAATATGATTTTCGATTTTAGCTTTGCCTATTTTAACTGTAATGTAAAAATAATTACTGATACTTTATTAATCTAGTGAAGGCATGACTAATCAATAAATAAACATAGCACAAATTAAAAATATATTTTAATACTTTTAGGAAAAATAAACTTAAAGAATTATTATTTTTAACGAAAATCAAGAAAGAAAGGAATCCATTTAGCTATAGTATAGTACTCTGATACCATAATTAAACTCATTATTTCCAAACAAGAATTCATTTATCCACCGATTGCTGCCTGTAGAGTAGTAATTGTGGATATATTTATCAATTTTAGGATATAGCTTTAAAATTGAGGGACTAGTTATTATAGAAACAGACAGGCAGACGGACATGGCTATATTGACTCCGGCTAGTGATAATCATTAATAATAAACATATCATATTATATCGGAGACTTCAAGGTTATAAAGATTTGAATATGTAATATTTATGCACACCTAAAAGTTTCCATCGTTAATCCGTAGTTTAAATTCCAAAGTGAGACTAGACGTTATCCGTTATCCGTTATCCGTCATTATTCAATTCCATTACTACGCACCTTTTGTACCATTTTTCAAGCTTTACGCTGCCCACTTATGTTTATTCGCATTCCTTTTGCTTAAATTCGTGGCGCTTCTTTTGATAAGCGCTGGGGATTCGTGTCACTTGCCCGCATTATTTATGATGTGCCCGAAAAAGAGCGGCACACACACATACACATATGTAACGTGTGTGTGTGTGTGTGTCCATACCCCACTCTCTCTCTATCTCTCTCACACACACACACACACACGCAAGCACAATCCTTTGCCAGTGGCTTTGCTGCTTCCGTCGTAGCGGTTTTGTGGTCAACTGCTGCGGCTGCTGTGGCGCCTGTCTCTGTCTCTGTCTCTTTCTCTCACACTCTCTCTCCCCCCTCCCTCTCGCGCTGCTCGTGTTCAATTTACGTCATCTGAATGATTATGCGCGTTAACAGAATTAAAATATTGTTGGCATGTAAAAATTGCATTTGCATTCATCAATTGACGCAAGTGGGGAAGAGAAACACCCGAAATTAATTACTCTGCTGTTGTTTGCGGTTATCTTTAACTCTTGCGCTGAGCAACCTTTCTACACTGCCACAAAAACTGCCATCTTAAGAAATTATTGTACATTTTTGATTAGTTTTAATGCGTTATTGTTATTTTTCTACTAGTTTTTTAATGTATGGCAAATATTGATTCAAGTTATAATATATTATGGAAAAAGAAATCTTAAATTTAGAATTATAAATACGATCTGCCAACTTCCAAAAAGTGCTCTTCAAAATTAGCATGAGCAAGCAAAAAGCACAACAAACTTGACCCAAGAACATTTTGAATCAATAATTTAAGCTCGACCAGGTTGTTCGCTCAGTGTAATTGTCTGCTACCCTGCCTGCCCTCAAGCCTGTCACAGTGTCTCTTATCAGTTGCACCTCAAGGTGCGGCTTCTCACAGCTGTGTTTCGAGTTCAATTTCTGGTTTCACATGCCCTGTGTTTTTTTCTCGCTACGCTTCTCATTTTGATTTGGGCAACTTTTCGCTTTGGAAATTTACAAATTTTCAAATTGGACACATTTCGAAAATCGCTTCATAATACTCCTCAGTTGACAGCTGCTGCTGCTGCTGCTGCTGTTTTCAATGCACCCATGACTAATTTTTCTATATATATATATGAAAAGACTATTAAAATAAATTTAAAACGCTGAGGGATTATTTTCGCAACGCTTTGATTATTTTGATTGCATTTTTTTTCTGATATGCCAAACATTTTGATTCGTGCCCAAATTCGTTTGCGGTCTAAATTTGATTGCAATTGTTGCTTGCCCACACCATGCCCACAACGCCCCCGTCCCCTGGGCTAACTAGCCCCGCTGTGTATTTATATAAGTAATACTCGCATAATACTCGTAATTGATGGCCTGTCAGAAGTACAGCAACAGCAGCAGCAACATCGTCAGGACAAAGGGATAACTATAAGTAAGTGGGTTATTAGCGCCGCAGGATGCCCAAGGATCGACCGCCTGCGGCTCAATGCAGGACACAAGCGCCTTGCTGTGAATTAGGGAGACTCACGTACTAATGCTGCTGTCCTGTTGCTGCTGCTGCTACTGCTGCTGCTGCTGCTGCTGCTGCTGCTGTTGTAGTTGCTGTAAGTAGCAGGCGGCAATTGTTGTTGCTGCTGCGGTGGGCGTTTCGTATTAGTAACACACACGCTAACACTCACACACACCCACATCAGAGCACACTTTGAGATACTCATTTTCAAATTTAACTGTATATTTAGTATAGAAGTTTAAAATATGACCAAAAAAACTATGCTTTTGAAAATCTTTGAATTTTTGACAAAGTTTTGACTCTTGGCTTACAAATTTGCTTGCAATTTTAGTTTTGGGATTTTGGTAGCTTATGCTAACATTTACAGGGTATCACGAGTACATGCATACAGCACTCGAACTAGGCATAATTGCAGTGCGTGTCACAGATTGTCGTTGGTTGGTGCCCCTTTTCTCGATTCCAGGACATTTTGTGGGCCAATTGAAATTCATAAGAAGGCAGTTATTGTTGATGTTGTTGTTGGCCCACATAACTCCATTAGCCGGAACTGAGATCTTAACTTAGTTCTGCATCTGCCCTAAGCATCCCCGCGAAGCTCTCTATCTATCTCTGTCTCTCTCTCTCTCTGTGTGTGGCAAGTTGAGCCCTCTGACATGACGAATTGTGGTAAGTCGCATTGTGACTCCGTCTGGGTGATAACTTATAAGTAGCTGTGAATGTGTCAGTCTTAGCCAGCTTCTTCTACTTTTTTAACGGATTTGCAAGATACGTGATGTTGCCTTAAGAGCCAATTCCACCGCTTTCTCTCTCTCTCTCTCTCTATCTCTGCCTGAAATCTTTCTCCGTCTCTCTCGCTCTATACGCACTAACGCGCCCGATAATTATGATGATAAAATGATAATGATGATGTTATTGTTGTTGTTGTTTGTCGCGCCTGTTAATGATAACTGGACTGCTCATTGCTGCGCTTGTTGGCTGTTTTGGAGTTGCTCTGATAATGTTTATACTTATTATCATTGTTACCGTTACTTAACTGCACATGCTAACATTTTTGCCGTCTGCCCATTAAAAGTGGGATGAGCAAAAGCATTGAACAACAGCAATGTGACATTGACTAGCTTGATACCCTGTATTTGCAATGAGCTTAGTTATTGGGGGCTTCTGCGTAGCATATTGGAATTTATCAGCCATTTACAGAGCTTGCTGGTATATATATATATAAATAATGTTAGATAAAGATTTTAATGTATCGATTATTATATTGTAAGTGAGAAAATTCTTCAACTTTTTAAGCAAATTGGATTCTTAAAACCTGGTCATCTATTCTATACTGAAAGTGTTGTATTTAAGTTCCCATAATACCAATACTACTAACTCAATCTGTTCACATATTTTATATTATTAATCTCTTATCAGATGTGCAGTTGCTTATCGCATTGCGAAGTGTTTGACAAATGTTTAGCTTTAGTCGAATTTTATATAGGATTTTGCTAGGGAGTTTGCATTTTTTTAGACTCCGATCTACAAATCATATCGATTGAATGATATGTGAAAAACTTTGTTTCATCAATGCTTTCTGCAAATGCAGATACAATTGCTTTCTGATGCTACAGATTTCTCCGATATCTATCTATCTATGATATATATCATTCGAGCACCTCCGATTTAGTATTCGTTTCATACTCCTCACGAGCTGCTCGCTTTTATCTTTTTGACTGCCATCTAGATATTCTGGTTTGCTCATGTTTACCTCTATATATATATATATATATATGTATGTATATACCTTTTATGCGTTTACGCGGTATGTAGCTAATTGTCCCCGTTCCTTGGGCCAATGGTAACTTAATGGCCCTAAAGGGCAGCCCCAACAACAAATGCCATGCGACTGCAGTAACAAAAAATATTTGACACGTCTAATGCATAAACATGGCCCAAAAGTTTTGTAACAGCCACGCAAATGACAAGGGGAGAGTGAGGCGGAGGAGTCAGTTTGGTGTCAGTTGAAGTCACCAGGTGTGCAGCATCATCATAATCATCGTCATCATCATTATCAGCTGGTCTCTCTGCCCCTTTCCACATTGCCACTCACTTTCAATTAGATATTATTTTCCATGGCGCTTATTCAAATTGCATTTGCTTTCGGGTTCAACCCTAAAAATGTGGCTCAAGTTGCATTGTTTTGACACTGACACCCTAGCGGAACGCGACAGCTACAGATTCCCTCCACTCCTCCTTGCCAGGACGAGTAGGAGGCGGGGGTTGGCAGCGGAGTCTGCTGTCAATGCGCCGACGCGACTTGTTCAAGCAACCCTCGCTGCTGCGATTGTTTCACCAGTGGCAACAACGGCGGCGGCTGCTCTTAATCAAGTGTTGACAACCAGCAACAACAGTTTCACAATTGCATTTTAATCAACTTCCATGGCATATCCTTACTCCCGTACTCCCTTACTCCCCTGCTACCCTCCACTCCGCATAGTCTCTGGTTTAGTTTTCATTTAACACCTTTTTTTTTTTGGCTTGTTGTTACAATTTTGTCGCTTGTGTTGTTTTAGGCTACTCGTGTCCTGGCTATGAATCTGCAACTGTATCTAAATCTATTCCTATTTTTATTTCCATTTCGGTTACTGTTTCGGTTTTGGTTTTTGGGTCCGGTTTCTGCTTACAGCTGCCACTTTTGTCCTCAGCCATTTGTTGACTTTGCTGAGTGACTGATTTTTAATGATTTTTCTCAATTTTTTTCTGTGAAGGGTTCTTGGTGTATGAAATTCATCGAGTTAATTGAATTGTAGTTTTGAATTAAATATTGGGTTTTTTCTTTTTGTAAATTAAATGTAAATAAAAGTTTATGATCCTATAACATCTGTAGTATTTAATTATCATGCTAATCTAATTAAAAATTTACTATTATTAATTTGTTTTTTGCCTATTTTTTATTAAATTTCCATGCATAGAAATTGAATTTAGATTAAAGTTATTATTATTGCCCAGTTGTAAAGTAATCCAAAGAGCTAGCTATATAGAAAAGTTGGAGCAACATTTTTAGTCTTGTCTTAAGCTTATCTAAAATCTTATCTAAAAATTGCAATTGCTTAATTTTGTTTTTTCTACCCACCTTATGAATATGTCTTATGACATCTGCTGCTGCTTTTATTAAAGCAGACCTATTTAATCCGTCCGCCATGCCACCAACACCACCCTTTGACATGCGGTCAGCCATTTTGTTTAGTTTTGGTGTGGCATATGTTGCAAGGATACGCAAGTGGGCCGTTGTTAAGCGGCCCCGGGGCAACAAAAGCCCCGAACTCTAATTCGAAACTCAGACTCGAAACTCTCGTCAGTCGTTGGAAAACGATTTAAGTTCGAACGCAAACCCAAATCCTTTCTTTCCCCGCTGCCCTGTTGCTAGTAATCAACTTCAAATGACATTTTCAGTTTGCTGGCCGCGCCTTGAACATGTCAGATATATGTTTGTATGTATTCTATGTATTCTAGATCCTGGTTGCGCCAGGCAAGGTGTTTCGTTTCACATATCAACAACTTGTTTCTGACTGCCAGCCGTTGTTTAAAGTGGGCAGGACATTAACATGTCCTTGCTACTGCTGCTGCTGCTGTTGCTGCTGCTGCTGCTTGTTGTCATTGTCAACGCAAATCTGTTTTGATTTTAATCCTGCTTATGCGCCGTGATGCCGATGCTGCTGCATGCCACTGGACCTGCGGGGCAAACAGGCCTTCGCATGTCCTCTCAGGCTGCGACTGCGACTGCGACTGCCTTTCATTGTTGTGCAGCGATCCGTGCTGCTTGTTGTTGAACACACAAATCCGCTGATGTGTCCTGGTTGCTGCTGCCACAACTGATGTGGGCATGGCTGCCGTTGCAGCTTCCGTTGATGCCTGATTATGCGCCTTAAGTGCCGAAATCAATGCACACAAATGGCCAAATTACATAGTCGGCGGGGGTTGGCCTCGTCAGGGGTGGTGGGGACTATTGCAAGTGTTGCTGTTTTGTTTATTAATCAATTGAGAGTATACTCAATTTTTGTATATTTTATTTCTCACTCTCTCTCTCTCTCTCTCAGTCTGTGTGAAGTGAAGCACGTGAGTCTCGGCAATCCTATCAAAATAAAAATTGCACAAAAAAAATAGATGGATCGGAAAAGCAAAAATAAAATAGTCGAGCAGCAACTTAGTTAAGTAGCGTGTGCATTTGACACTTGTTAAAATATTTGCGCCTGTCTCAAACAGGGCGAGAGGGAGAGAGAGAGAGGGGGAAAAAAAAGAACACACTCGCAACACTTCAGTGTGTCCTGGGCACTCCTGTCCTGGCGGGGTTGCTCAGCGCCTGTCGCGTATTTAGCGAACGTGTTTTCACAACTAACAAGGATGTTAATTTTGTTGCTGTTGCTGTTTGTTGCACGTCGTCCTTTTGCGGCACTATTTTTATTTTATTTCAAGCTTTGCACCAAATGCCTTTTCACACCAACAGCCAAAATGCTCATGTCCAGCGCCCAGGGTCTCGTATTTTACTACATACACTTTCCACTATGTTTGGGTAATATTGACTAGTAGTTAAGAAAGTAACTGACCTTGTCAGAGTCCTCAATTTATATAAGTTCGAGAAACTTTAAGTATAATAAATCATTAAAAATTTAAAAATAAAAATAAGAAAATTTAATTTGCCTAAAAAACAATATTCAACAAATATAATTATAAACAATAATAATGAAGAATAATAAAAGGGAATTTGTTCGACTTTGGTTAGTGTATGATCTTATTCGTTATGACGATTGTAATTTGTTGACACTCGTATTTTATTTTTATTTTGTCGCCATCGTCAGCGGCTGGCGTTGATGCTGCTTCTGTTGCTGTTTATTTTACGGGCAGTGACGATTATGTGGCTCCCTGAATATGCGGAGAAGTGAAGAAGGTCGGTTGGCGGGGGTGGGAGGCGGGCGGTGGACGTAAAGGAAACCTCAGCCACATCCGATACTCCTTGTCGGCGTTGGCTATTTTGTGTGTTTGGATTGATGCGCCCCGGCGTGGCGAACTAAATACTTTGCACAAGCGATGTCCTCGCCACACACACACAGACACACACACACACACACTGGACACATGACAAACGATGACAGTACGAAGGGGAGGCGGACGAACGAGCTCTGCTGTTGACTGGGTAAAAGCATCCTTCACACAGCTTTGTGCTTGTTGGTTTAAGAAAATTATTAAGGATATTTTTGTGGTGCTGATGAGTTTGCCGAGTACTTTTTCGGCCAGGACGTTGACCAACCAACCAACCCAAGCAAACATCAGCTCAATGTGTGTGTGTGTGTGTGTGTGTGTTAGGTGTGTGTGCTTGTGTGTTGGTTAAGTGTGCGTCCAGCATAGCAGCGAGCACAAATAGCAAAACAGGAAGCTCAAGTATGTTTGCAGTTGACAACGCCAGAGCAGAGCATCAGAAGCATCATTTCTAAAACCTACACCACATACACCACACACACACACACAGCCCACACACCCCACACACTCCCCACACACCCCTCACCACAAATCGCAATCGCTGTTCGCAATTCGCTAGCCAAGAGTCGCATCCAGGACACGTAGCTTGGCTAGCTTTTGTTTGCCAGCCAGCCAAGTGGAGATGTGTGCGAGTTTGAGTAATGGACGCTTTTATTTGAGCGTCACACACACGCACACACATACACACACTCTTACATGCTTGTAGTCAAGGCTCAGTGTCAAAAGGGGTCAAATGCTATATTTCCCTTTCTGGCCGCATTTGTTGTTGTTGTCGGCCATATTTGTTTGCTTTGGCAGCATTTGGCTTCATTATTATTTCGTTTTTCTCGCACATTGTCATGCCGTATCAATCAGTCATATTATATATATATTTCTATATATCTGTGGCATACAAATATGTATTTGTATACAGTGGAATTTATAATTGCTTGCAACATAATTTTAATGTTGAAGTTTGATCCCTTTTTTAAGAAAGCCCAGAAAACCCAAGAAAATTAAAAATCTCTCTAAAAATTCGCTTATAGATATTACGTAATACAGTAATAAAAACACATTGTAACTTTTGAGTTTTCGGAAACTGACGCTTGTTATGAGAATAAATAATTAAATATTATTAAATTTTAAAACACATTTTAATTATAGCATTTTCATAAGACTTTTAATAAGCTGCCATAAAATGTGATTTGCAAAATTAAAACTAGATTTATAACTAGCGAGTGACCACTGTAGTTCGTGTAGTTGCAGCATTCGTTTGTATTTGTATTGGGGTTAAGTCGATTGTTTGATGAATTCTGCACTTAAATAGTAAAAATTTGTATGCCATTCATTTAGTTTGTACACAAAGTGACGACTGATGGCAATTGTAGAGTATGACGAGTGTGTGGAGACATTGGCGAGTGTGGAGAGAGGCGATGCCAAGTGGCGTGTCGAGTGCAAATCAGCGATTGCTCTTTACACAAATAGAGAGAAAGAGAGAGGGAGAGCGAGAGATAGAGTGGGGGAGGGGGAGTCTTGTAATTGATGATGATTTGTGTTTACGCTGAACCATTTATTATGATAAATCACAAAAAGAAGGGGTAATGACATAAGGAGAGCAGAAGGGTAAAGCTTTGCTTTTGATATTTTTAGTATTTGTGTTATCAACTAGCTCAGCTCTAATTGAAGGCACAACATGCTTGTTTAATATATTTGCACAACAGCAAAAACAAATTCCACAATTCTAATTCTCCTCTCTCTCTCTCTCTCTCTCGCTCTGCTCTCCGCTCTGAGCTTGTCAATGCATGCATTGTCACAGTCACACAATCACTGCTGTGTGCAAATGTCCTGACCGAGGGCTTAGTCCTTATTTGCTTAGCAACATTTAGCAGCATTTTATGCGACTGCCGCCTTCTAATCGTTTTGTGCATTTCGAGCACACTTAATGCCAAACGCGTGCCACTGATTACCATACGAAGGATATTAGCTCTCAACTCTACTTTCCCTGCAATCGAAGCAAACCGAGAAAAAAACACTCACAATGCATACATTAAAAGTGGGCCAAAATTTAAATTCAATTTATGCATACATTTCACTTTTGTTCTGCTTGAACGCATTTAAAAGTATATTTGCACTTTTGAAAAGGTTTGTTTTGAGTGGAAATCGAATATTTAATAAATGACAAATTTATATTCACAATGTTTTTTTGTCGTGCCACATTCGAAAGTTAGAAATGTTACGAGCTTTTGATGCAGTCATTAAAAAGACCTAACTGTAATTTAGAAAGCCGTCTTTACATTAATGAAGAAATTTTGAAAGTTGCCATACTTTTAGCGTCAAGATCAGCGCATAATATTGTTCGGAATGAATTTCGAAAAATTCTCGCATTCTAAAAATCACTGTTTTTACTTGAGAATTGCCAGTTCGATATCTTTACTTTTAAAAAAATGTTTATTGTATTTTAAGAGTTTATTTCTAAGAACCAAAAATACTTTCTAGATTTCTGCTCTACTTTCATTTTAGAGCTTATTCTTTTCTAATTTTAGATTAATGGCAATATTAAGTACGCCTTTTAATCAGCTCTCTCACTCTCTTCCCTCTCTCTCTCTCTCTCTCTCTTCAGCTATGCGGTGATCACTGGACTAATTGGAATGCTGTCGCAGCGTTGCATGAAGGTGCGTGAGTCCATTGAGCAGAACCAGAGCGTCATGCTGAGCCTGCTGACCACGTTGGGCTTCCTCACGCGCTTCATTGATGTCTGCCCGACAGGTAAACAAAACAAACGCAAAACTCTCACCTTTGCCAATGTAAACAGGATCAAACTAATTGACTCAATGCTGCTGCTTCCTATCTCTCTTTGTTTCTTTTTTTTGTGGCAGGTCCTGCTGATCCCACACGTTTGTTGGGCGCTGCCAATTCCACAGAGCTCTTCGGTACCATCTCAATGCTTGCTGGCTGTGTGGTGCCCATTGGTAAGTTTATAACGGATCTTACATAAAAATAGAAGAAAAAAAAACAGTAGCCGGATGAGGTCAGGCTGGGTCAGGGGTCAGGGGTGGGGTGCTAATTGCAGTTGTTCGAGGGCTACGTGAGTTTTAAGCGCTGGCGGAAATTAATTTTGATTTTTGTAAAATTGTAAAGTTGTATTTTTTATGGCGCATATCTATCAATATCCGCTTGCTCTGGCTGCTGCCGCTGCTTCTTCTTTTCGAACTTATTTTTCTACTGGATTTGTTTTTTTATTTTTTTTTTTGTTATTGCAGGTGAATGCATTCCGCTGCGCACGACCGCCTTGGCGGCATCGACTTTTAATCTTTACGTCTCGCTGGCTTCGGTGGATGTGGAAACTTTTCAGGTAAGTTGTCAGCCCTCAAAACCCCCCACCCCCATCTCCCATCAGTCCCTCAACATGCATAGCCACGCCCCCAACCGCCGTCTGTGTCAGCCAACATTCTACAAGTGGGCAAATGCCAAATGCCGCTTAAACAAATCACAAAGTCAGTCGTTGAAAATTTCATTATGTCGAAGTTTTTCTGCATCGGATACACTTGCATTGAGTACTCCAGATTAGAAACAGATTATGTAACATTTAGAACACATAAGCATTTTGAAATTATGCTCATATATATATTAAGGATTGGGACAATTTGCTCAACCCATAGGCATAAATCTGTTGAAGTCTGTTCTTATCCTTACCGGAATTCATCAAATAAATATTTTGTTTTGCTTCCAAATTTGTTGCATAGCATTATTAGAGATAGCTTACCTAAGTTGTCTAGCAACCATAGATTAAATCCAATATTAAGTTGGACTTTACAAAAATGCTTAATATAAATATAGCAAATTTATTTATCAATTTATAACTTAAAGTAAGAATCGGTATTCTGTAAATGCCATAAATCTGAGAGAGTATTTCAGCTTTAACCAAGTCAATTTGACTTTTATTTTATGTTTTGTTGGGTTTTCTTTGCCTTGCCCTTGAGAAGTTTGTGGCACGTGAAATCGTCTGAGAAAATTGAGCCAATAACAACGACACACGAAAGTGTGGCCAAAATAAGTTAAAATTCAGTTTAGACGAAGAAATTGTCGACGCAGTTTTCAGAACATTCTCTGAGTGGCGAACAAACGAAATTTGCATATTGGCAAAATGTCACGACTGCCACATGCCACCTGCCACTTGCCACCAGCCACCTGACAGTTGACAGTTGACATCAGTTGTCATCAGTTTGGGGTGGTATTTGCGTAGGGGGCTGCTAGAGGGGGGAGGCAGTTGCAATGGCATTTGACAAACAATATCTGCGCCATTGAACCGCAATGGCGGCACTGCTGACATTTGGCTATAACTACTTGAGCAGCTGTGCTGCTGCCTGCTGGCTGCTGGCTGCTGTTGTGGTTTTTAGCTGTGTTTGTGCTTTGAGCGGGTGTACAAATATTTTGACACTGTACTTTCCATGTGGGTGGCTGGGGTGGTGTGGTGTGGAGTGGGCAAGAACACAACCCATTTCAGATATGCAAGCGGCAGTTTACAAGTTGAGATTGACTGATGAAACGGCATATGTAAACAGCAAATGACTGACTGACTGATTGATTGACTGACTGACTGACTGACTGACTGACTGACTGTATTGCCTTTTGTCCACAATTCATTTCCTGCTGTGTTGTGTCAATATTTGTGGCACAGCTTCAAGTTGTAGTCGATCTACACTGAAAAAGAAAATTGGAAAGTTATTAATTAGAAATTTGTTGCTTGTCTTACAAATTGCATTTTCTATCAATAAGTAAAATTGATTACAAATATTAACTTGTAAGTTTTTGCATACAAATCTTAGATTTATCTGAGCAAATGTTTCTCTATATGCCCCTGCCAATTGCCCACCCACCCCCCCCCCCCCCCCCCCCTCTCTGCCCCACTGTGGAAACGCACTTGACAAACTAATTTGTTGCGCAAACAGCGAAACTGAAAATGCAGCCAAGCGGCATTTTGCTGGGGGGATTAGGCCAAGCTAAGCAAAAACTTGCCAGTCAGCCAGTCAGCCAGTTGGCTAGCCAGTTTATTTGTTTTAAATTACCACAAAAATAGATAAAGTCCACAAGACGCAACTCGACACAACGCAACTCGACGGAACTCGACTCGACTCGAGTCGACTCTCATCCACTCATCTTTGGCCCTTGTTATTATTATTGCTAGCTGCCTACAAAAAATAGATGTGTACGTCTCTAACTCTTGGGCTGGCAAATAATTTGATTTGGTTTTAATCAGCGAGAGACGCACACACAGAAACACACACACACACGCTGAAAAACACAGCAACACACACACACACACATATACACAGACACACTAAGCATACGCACAACCACAGAGCAGCTCAATGTTCAAGTGCTGCTGCCTTCCCTGCAAATATTGACTTTGTAAAATGAAATTTTCAAGTTTAACCCAAGCACAAGGCAGCAGTAACTCACACACACACACGCACACTCATACACACACTAACACACACACACACACACACAGATATAAACTGGTAGCCTGATTGTTTTTTGAAGGATGCCGCCGCGCGCATCACGCTCATCGTTTGCTCTTTGAGCCATGCAACAAATCCTCGCTCATATCCTGCCTACTACATCCGGCCCCCTTTTCCCCCCTCTTTCTCTACCTCTATTTGCCGCTGCCCCTGTGCCCTGTCCACTGCAAGCAAGTCAGCCAGGCACGTCAATTGTTTAGCTAAATATTTGCTCAATGCTCGTACAAGTTGCCAGTTTCAGTTTTAGTTGTTGATTTCTTTTTATGTTGTTTTTGTGTTTTTTTGGTGATTTTTGTTTTCTTTTTAGGGCTTTGGACTTTTGCGTTTTTATTGCCCACTGTGCACAACGAGGGTGGTTTGAGTTGTGCGTGTCATTGTCTAGAGGGGGTTGCTTAATTACTTTGTGCCCAAGTTTTGAAGTACGTGTGATTAGCATAAATAATTCAACTATAACAGCTACAATTTTGGGAATTATTTTTGGCATTTATATTCAAGTAAATCATACAATTAAATACTGTTCTTGAGTTCAAATCCTGAAGGATTTTATTGATCTTCGAATTGTTTTTATCACTATGAAATTTGAATGGAAAATTGTTTGAGGCAATTAGCTAAAAAAATAATCGAAATCGGAATTCATTTGTTTAGCTGCTCCATAAAAAATTGTAATCAAATCGAATGGGAAATGGTTAATATTCTTTAGCAGGATCAAACTGAATCGCATTTCGGTTCCGTTTCCGGTACGGAATTGAATTGAATTTCGTTGCAAAAATCTCTTCTTAATATCAGCAATAATTATAGATTGACTACTTTTTCAATCGAATTTGTATTCAATTTGAACTCTATCGTGCCAACTGTTATTACAGGGTATCTCATCGCTTGTGCCTACTGCAGTGGTTTTTCTAATTTTTGTGATTTGGTCCTTCGCCACACTCGCCTTCGCACGGCTGCCAATGCAAACAAATTAGTAGCGGAGAGCTCATTGTCTGTTGTCTCTTGTCCATTGGTTTGTTCTCCCTTCGTCCTGCATCCTGTATCCTGCTGCGTACCCTTCCGTTCCGCTATGCAAATAAATGTATACCACACACACAGACACACACACGCACAACAAACATTTGAGCACTTCACTGCTGGTCTAAACAAGTGCCACTCTTTGATATTTGCTTTGACTTAATTAAAACATTTGCACAGTGATTCCACAAAATATTTGTAGTCCTTTTCATTTATTTCTTTTTTCTTTTTTTTTGTGTTGCCAATTAAATGACTCCACTTGTGGGTTGCAGGAGGTGCTATCGGTGGAGGGTCCGCTATCGCTGAAACTGCTCAATGTGATAACCACAATACTCAACTATAGCGCCAACTCAACAATCGGGACAAAGAGTGGCGAGAGCTCCACAATGCTGATCGATTTGATAGCATCGCTGGCGTTCTTTAGCGTTAACAATCGGCGGCACCAGGACCTACTCATATCGGAACCGTTTGCGGTGATCTTTAAGAGTTTGGCCAAGCTGTCGGCACAGTTTAATCCGGTGATTTATCCATTTTTGGTCACCATGTGCTACAACAATGCCCCGGCCAGGCAGCTCATATCACGCGACTTTGATCTAGGGGTGAGTACTCTTTCCAACGATCCATGCCATTCCAGTTGCCAAAATCCGCATGTTTACTCGTCAAAATCGACTCGTTATCATTTTGTTGCAGTTTCTGGATGAGTACAGCAAATCGGATGCAGCCAAGCGAAATCGTTTGATTCAAATGATGCACAAGAACAACACCAACAACAACAACAACAAGAACAACAACAGCAGCAGCAGCAACAGCAATAGCCAGCAAAGTAGAGCCTAATTTTCGAATGCCATCCCGCTCGCACTGCCACACTTACCTAGTGTGTGTGTGTGTGTTGGTGTGTGAGTGTGTCTCGCTCTCACACAAAGTGATATTATTTTCAAAGAAAATCTAAAAGAAGACGAAACTTTAAACATTCGCAATTGCAAAATGGACTTACAATTATTTTTACAATTATCTATATATATATATATATCTCTCTATATATATATATACATACATCTAGTGATAACACTCACAACTCATTAACTCACACATTCACAACAATGAACAAACATCAACTCGCATAGTTTTATTACACTTCGCATCCTATAATTTATGCTAGTTATTAACAACAACAAAACAAGTATTAATAACATTCATCTCAATTAATCAATTCATTACAATTTTTGACTTATTGACAAATTTCCAGTTTTTGCATTAATTTGATTTGTCTACTTCATTCTTAACCAACCTATTCATTTCTGGCAGCCAAACTAATGTACTTTTATTTTGTTGAGTGATCTTAACAATTTTCTGTCCAAACACTTATTATTGATATAAATAAATATGTGAAAACTAATAAACTTGAATCATTTTGAATAATTGATAATTTTTCAGATTTTTCAAATGTTCTTCGGACTCTGAGGAGAGGAAAACGAGCAATGAAACAAGTTTATTTTAGTCAAAAATACTTTTTTACAAATTTTCAGATTTTCAGAATCAAAAGTATTTGAAACCCATGTTGAACAAATACATATATATAATATAAATAATAGGTTTACACTCGAGTCCAAAAGTAGACAAGGGGGGTTTAATTTACGGGTTTCACCTTTCAAGGTAATATTTTGTATGGCAAACTGCGTCGACTCTCGTCCGTATTTTGTACGTTTGAAGTGTTGCAAACAATGGACAGGCACTGTTCGCAATTTCTTTTCGGGGAGGCACACAAATTAAAAACGACAATAATAATGTGCCTTAGCAATTTGTGGGCGTGTCCTGGGCAACAAAACACAGAGAAGCGACGAAACTCATCAGGCGACATTCGTCTTTGTGGAGCACCTTTTGTCTTCGCCCCTTTTCTCTCTCTTTCTCTCTCTCTGTGTGTGCGTGGGGGCGGATGGGCGTGTGCGTCGAGCTGTCCATTGTCTCATTGTCCACGTCGTTGCACCTAGCCTGAATTATGTCACACGATGAGCAGCAGCGCAGCAAAGGGCAGGGCAGAGGGATTTACAACGACAATGACAACGTGAAGAACGACAACGACGACATCTAATTTCTTTGGACATTGTACGTGTGGGTTTTTTAATGCTGCCATATGCACAACCCCAGCCAGAGGGGTTGGCGAATTGTAAAAAAAGAAAACGCCAGCCAGAAAATTGAAAAGCGGCTCACAATAATAATAATAATAAAAGACCTCAAGAAACTCTCTGGCGACAGATTGAAGTCACTCAACTTGAAATGAAATGCGACAGCGTTGAACAGTTGCACAATCAAACATCGACAACAATATGCGAGTGCAAAAAGCCAACAGTCAAAGGACCGCTGAGAACATCAGCTATGCAGTAAGACATGCCACAATGTTCAACTCATGCATATATATATACATATAGATATAATACTATACTATATATAGATATAATACTATTTATTCTACTAATTATAGCTGAACAATGTTTATAAACTTACATTTCATATAAAAAAGGAAACTTTTCACTATTTATAAACATATCATTTACTATTTTTTTAACAAATAATGAAAGTGTATTCATTCAGTCGGTGTACCGTCATGCACATTTCCTTTTACATAGGCTTCAGCCTTTTTTTGTTGCTACATTATTTTTAATTTGTAGCGCAAAATCAATGAACAAATTGGTGTTAGCAGAAGGCAAGTGCTTGACGGCTGTGCACAATGGCAGGGGCTGGCATATGAATATAACCAAGTACTTTATTTAGGCATATATGCAGAGGAGACTGTCAGGGGGGATAGATACTACAGGGACAAATGTGAGTGCGTCAAACAACCCTTCCGAGCAGATCCATAAAACCATAATTGCTATGTAGATGTGGTTGCTGGCCAAGGGGGGGTCTCTAATTGCCGAGCAAGAGGAGAGGAGGAGGTTGGGAAATGAATAAAAAATGCGAGTGACTAAGCAGGCGACAGTTCAGTGACAAAGTCAATATATCACAAAATACCAATTTGGGCCGCGTTGGCTCCTCAATCAAAATTATGACAATACAACAATAGAAAATACCAACAACAATAACAACAACAACAACAACAACAGCAGTTGCAACAACTACATTGAAGCAACCCCCTTGGGGAGCTGCGTTTTGTGTTAGATTAGTTAAGCGCAGAGGCAAATGCCAATTATAATGAAAAAATGCCGAGGCAACATTGCGTGCAATGAGCGCATAAGGTTACAGCTTTATGATGAGACTGTTTTGGGCTTGGGAACTGGTCGGTCACTGGTCACTGGTCACTGGTCACTGCTTACTGGGTTTGGTCAGTTCAGCTTTAAGCCACGAAAGTTAATTGCAGCTTAAAGAGTGGCGGCAGAACAAACTGATTTCAAGGTGTGCCTATTACCCCCCAAAATGAGAACAGTTAGACAAACAAATTTCGCGCCTTTTCCGCTGTTCAGCAGAAAAAAAAAACCCAAAAAAAACAAAAACGTTGAGGAAAAATGTTGCCCAAAGCAAAGTCGAGCAACAAAGTAGAATAAGAAATTAATGAAGTTTATTTTGCTTTGGCTGGGCAAACCGAATGCTTGGATACACTTGCATTTAATAGAAAATAAACAAATATATATATATATATATATATATAAGAGAATATATTTTTTACGTGAGCAATTTGCTTGGAGTTAAATGTTGCTGGCAATCATTATAAATTGAAATATGGAAAAATATGACATTATTCAAATATTGATTTGTTTTGTTGTGGTAGGAGTAGAGCAAGGACTTCATTAAGTATTTAAGTTAACTTGACTTGCTTCTGATGAAAGTTAATATGCTCCTTTAATGTCCCATAAAAAAAGGGAAAGTTGACGGTTCATTTGACCGTTTTTTGCTGTTTTTTCCTTTTGTAGAGTTTTGTTTGCTGCGCTGCGCTTGGTCCTAGACACTGCTTGGGCTTGCTGGTATTGTCCAATACGTGTGTGTGTGTGTGTGCTGGACTTCCGGCCAGGATACGCTTCTAATTTGTTTACAAGCGACGGACCGTTGACGTGCTCGGCGCACATTATGCGCGATGCACGGCCGCCGATAAGCAGCTGGACACCAGTTCGTCAATGCGGGGTGGCTTCGACTCCGACTCTGACTACAACTCTGAATCCGACTGCGACTGCGACTGTGACTGCGACTCCACAAAAGCGGAAAGCAAGTGACTTCGTGACTGTGTCGTAAAACTGGACAACAACTGGGCGACTTTTGATTGCGTGTCGCGATGACCTTACGCGATGACACCCAGCTGATTATAAAGAAATAGTCGTATCCTTTTTGGGGTTGCGTGTAAGCCTCAAATTCAGCGGAAATGTTTCGCAGCAAACGTTAAATTATGTAACTAACACACGAGCTCAAAACGAGCATTCACAGAGAACACACAGGAAACTAAAACTGGTCGTAGTCCGATCAGGACTCATTCGCATTGAAAATCAGCGAACCGCAGTCGGCTAAGCTCCTTGCATGTCCATGTAGTGGTCCTTAAGCGGCTTTGCTTGCTGCTGCCGTTGCTGCTCATTTGCACGTGAGGCGGCGCAGGCAGCGAAGCGTCAAGGCTTACGCCGGAACGACTAAGGGCCACATATGAAGTGGTCTATGGTACCCAGCAGCTACCGAGCTATGTTTGTGTGTCCAACTATTTGTGCCCGTAGCCAAGCCGTATTCCATGCCATTCCATTCGCAGGGCTTTGCTTTCAGCTGCAAATTTATGGCCATATAAATAACGCAACTGAGAAAACCAGTGGCAGCAGCAGCAACAGCAGCGGCAGCCACTGCTCGTAACAGCAACAAAGGCAGCAATACGAACTGTTAGATACTCTTTAAAAGTGCTTCAACTATGCACAGGGAATGTGGTATAAAATGTGCAATAATGAATGCTAAATAAAGTAAAAGTTAATAACTATGAAAATATATAATAATAATATTGCAGGAAAGTCTACAAGTCATATAATATCCATAGTTCACATATTTTATAAGCTTGCATCGATAAACATATATAATTCCAAAGACTATGCCTAAATAAAAATGTATTTTTTACTATAGTAACTATTAAATAAAATATATTAAATCTTATGTAAAAATGTCATGAATTGTTGCATAATTATAAAGTTTCTGGAATCCATCTCTAATACAACAGTTTCCTTTGAATGTCTGACATTATGAAAGATAAGTAAGATAAGTAAGTAAATCATCATTGCCAATCGTTGAGGGTGTTCTGGTCGTAAAAAACCTGCTGCCATTTCTTTATTTCATATGCATATTTATAGCTTAAATAAATAACAAATAATATGGCCATAAATTTGAACACGTTCTTTGTTTTAATAACAACTAGTCAGAAACTGAAACTGTGCGGAGCCACAGAGGAGCGAACCGAACCGAACCAAACCGTACTCAGCTCCCCGTTCGCCAAAAGCGTTCATTTGTTAATTTCAAAGATATTAAATATGCATAAATAACAAGCAATATTTGAATACGCTACAGAATGGTTGACTGGCAGTTACCCTTTGCGAATAGCCTTTAAGGGCAGATGGAAAATATATATATATTAAAATAGAAAACTATCAAATTTGAGTTGTATATTTTTTGGGATTTGCCAAATCGTTTTGCCATTAGTCTCATTCGACTCAAATAGCTTTATGGTAAAATGTTTTTTGGCACTGGCCAAGAAACTAACTAACTAAACAGCTGCCTGCCCCAAAATTTTTGTTGTGGTGCCTTTGGCTTTAATTTAGTAGGGGGATTTCTACGCATAAATCAGTGCCATGTGGTTGCTCGACTGTTGATTTTGCTGCTGCTTCCGCTGCTGGTGCTGCTGCTGCCTCTGCTGCTGTTTTATCTATCTGACAAATTGCTGACGCGATAAGCCAACCGATAACGGTGGCTGTTGCCACATTTATCGCCGAGTCATGCACTCGTTGAATTTGCAGTTGAATTAAATCCATGTAAGTGGTTAATTAAACGCATTGCCAACCCGGCCACTAAATTATAGCATATGTTCTAGCGCCTCCCCTCCAACTGCTGCCTGCTGCCTGCTGCTTTGGCTCAATTCAAGATAAGATACGTGGCAGATACTAACTAACTACTACATGATGTATGCGACTGGTTGGCCAGAGGGTATTCTATATTTTGTATTTCGTATTTTGCATTTTGTTATTCACTTCGATTCACTGGGCAAAAACAAAATGCATCATGAAATATGTAGAGCTGCAGTGAGCGAAGCATATTCTTCAGCATTTTCATATTGCATTTGTTTTTTATTTGAATATTTTGTTAGTTTTGTATACCCTGTTGACATTCAAATGTGTGCAAGAGGTGGTATAAAGTTCTCGTAGCGTATGTAAGAGTTAAACGCGATTATTTTAAGCAGATCTTGAACAAATGCGAAATAATTTCAAAGGATTTTTTGTTTATTATTTAAATCATTTTGTAAGAGAGAGTATAGATTATTATTAAGATTTTCAAATAAAAAAAGATATATATATAATACCAACTCCTTTTTTGATTATTATTTCTTTCTTTATTTCCTTTATCGTAAAACAAAACAACAAAAAACTTAATTTTGATGGCTGCTTTCTCAGGATATCTCTGAGTCGAGCACTCTCGACTAACACATACTTGTTAGGTTTGGCTTGAACGCAAACAGCGTTGACAGCTTTTTGTTCGCAAATGTCACAAAACGACCAAAAGCCATAAGAATAAGAATCGTTTGCATTTATTTTGAGTACTCGTCTGTCAGAATGTGAGTATTCAAATCATCTGCTTACTTTGGATCCACGTTTTAAGGCATTCAATTTTCATTTTATGTGCACAACAGTTTTTTCGGCATCTCTCATGCAAATATTATCCATGTGTGAGTTAGTGTGGTTGTGTGTGTGTTTACATATTGCATAAATTATTAATGCCAACTTTTATTTTTTTTTACATATTTTGAAGACAGTTGGCAGTCGACAAATACAAACACAAACACACACACACGCACACACACACACACACACACACAGCCATACACACACGCATACTGATGAAGAGATAGCATAGACAGGCTGCGGAGTCAGTCGCTCGTCATATTTGCGTGTTTGCATTTAATCATCGAAAACGTTGCAGGAGCCGTGTTCAGCCACGCCCACACAACGGCCACCCCCCAATACTCCCACACCCCATAACTCTACCCACAGCCGCCAGAGCATTATTTGCATTTCCATAAAGTCTGTTTTTTTTTGCGCCCGCATTTTTATTTTATTTTTTTTTCCAATTTCATTTAAATTTCTTATGCACACACGAGAATGCGTATAAAGGGTATTACCAAGTTGTGCATATGCATCGTAACGTGTTGAATATATATATATATATATATATATATATTTACAGCTGTGGCATTTTTTTCTGTAACATATGTAAAAAAAAAAATTATAGAGCGATTATATTTAAGTATATGTATAAATTGATTTGAAGGTTCAAGAGGATTATTTGCAAGACGGTGTGAGGAAGGGGTCAATGCAAAGATCCCCAATCCGAGCAGCCGACAAGTAATTTTTTAATATTTTGAAAGAAGCCTTTTCACTCGAAACTCATGTTAAAATTTAGTTTCACAAAATTTCATTTAGAGTCGGATCCAAACGTTGCACTGCCTCAACCTGAGCAAATTCTGGGGAGCAATACATTTCCATTCATGATTTGACCTCTAGAAAAACAATACATTCAGTTATGGATACCGAAGAATATACTTGAATTCTGGAGCACCAATAGCACCAACCTTCAACTTCTACTCCTGAATAATAAATGTTGCCACATACATAGGTGTGTAAGTTCGTTGAGTAAATATAGAAGAAAGTGTTGCAATTACAAGTGTAGATACATATATATAAATATAGACAAACTAAACACAAATGTTAAATGCCAAAATGTTTGGTTGTCGTTCAATGAGTGAGACAAATAATTTAATTGAGCAAACAATATTTTTGTGGATTGTTGAACAGATTGCTGGCCAATTGCTTGCTCTGGATGACAGTTAACAATGAACCTTATCGGTTATCAGCTGGATAGCTGGCTAACTTCAGACTGTGCTGCTGCTGCTGCCTCTGTTGCCATCAATAATCATATTGAGCGATTGAGTGGCTACAGTTGCAGCTGTTGCCCATGTTGCTGGCGGCAGCAACAACTCTGTCAATTAGTTATCATGTTCGTTGTCAGCACATTTCGATTTCGATTTCGGTTTTGATTTAATTTTTGGGGTGCTACCAGAACGAGTTAGTATTGGCAAAGCGAGTTGTTTGCCACACACTTTCCCTCTGTGTGTGTGTGTGTGTGTTTGTGTGTGCCACATTATGTGGGCCAAATCCAACTGATTAGATCTTGTTTCAACTTTCCACATAGACAGCCAGGTAAGTGTCATGTAAATTGACAAGGGGGAAGGGGTGGGAGTGGGAGAGAACTTAATCAAATATGCTGACCGAAAAAACAGTTGAATAATAAGTCATGGAATTGTAAATGGTTGTGTGACAGGCAAACAGATTCCGAACAATTTCTCTGCATGTCCTGACAAATTGCAACGAATTTGCATGTTTACAAAAAATGTACATAAAAAAAATCTGTGCCCCAGGCACAGGATAATGCTACAAGCTTTGGTCACGCCCACAACGGCCACATCGACGCCCACACACACACACACACACACACACACGCACACACAGACAGTGCCAGTGGCAACGCAGAAAGCGTGGCTATATTTTGATTAAACTTGGCTTTTACATTGTTGCCGCTTTTGTTGATGGCCATTGTTGTTATTGTTATCATTGTTGTTCTTGCCATTGTTTCTGTTGTTCGTGTTGTTGTTGTTGTTGCATTGTGCTCAACGCGAACGCATTTGGAATTTGAATTCACATTCGCATTTTCACAGTTCTTTTCAATACCCTGGAACTTTGTGTTAAGGAGGCATACTCTGTTGGGATAAACTTATGTTGTGCTGAAAAGAAGAAAAAAGTTAATAAAAATCTAGAAAAACAGATGAACTCAAACGCGATAAATGTAATAAAATATATATATATACTATTATACTATCTTAGACTTGGGAATTTTTAAATTTATGTGAAGCAACAATGGAAATAATCAGAATATTTTTGAACCAGTTTGTTTATCAAACTGGTTCTTTTTTAGTTCCAGCTCCGATGCGTGTAAAGTGTAAGGATAAGTAAAGATTATGAATTGCCTCGGTTCTGTGATGTCACTAAATGGATTAATAATATTAGTGGCTGCAACTGGTTCTGGAGAAAATATGGAACATCGATTGCAGATTCATAGGAGTCTTATTGCAAGTATTTCCATATCTACAATAATGCTATATATATTTATATAAAGTATTTCCAAGTCGTACCTGAAGCTAAACGATATTTTCTTTTGAATTTTATGTATGTATGTACATATATATTTGTTGTGTGTGTTGTTTTGTGTTGTTGCCATTTGCTTTTATTGCATATTTGCATTTTGCATTGTTATTGGCCATGGCGTGCAACTGGAAGTGTGGGCGTGCCACGAATGGGTGGGGCTGGAAGGGCATTGGGTGGGGCAACTGGTGCGGTCCGTTGGCTATTTTCATTTTGCGGCCAACTAAAGCGTCGTGTGTGTGTGTGTGTGTGTCTGGGTGGGTGTGGGTGTATGTATGAAACGAAAGCTATGTGAATGGAGTAGTTTTTTCATACTTTTGCAGTTGTTTTTGTTGTTGGTTTAAGGCTGCATTGTTTGGCCAGCAAGTGTGTGCAGAAAAAAGTTCGCTGGCATATTGTGCAACGACTTCTTTGGTTTTGTGTGGCTTTCATCTATTTGGACCATTTTCGAGGTATATATTATATATTCATGTGTATTATTTGTCTTTTTGTGATGCCAAGTAATTCGCAACATTAATATTAAATATGCATGGACCAGCAAAGAGCTAAAAATTGACGATGTTGCAGCTGTGAAATGCATTAATAATGCCGTGTACAAAATCCATTTGGCAAATAAAAAATAGCTCACATACATCTATACTGTATATGTATGTGCTTAACTGGCTATAAGCCGTGTGCTGGTCGAGGCATCAAAGCTAAAGCCATTTTAATCAGTTATACTGCACGGCTTAAGCGATTTGCTCTTCGCGCCATTTTGCGGTGCATTTCAAATGCAGCAAGCAAACTGTCAGCAACAACAACAACAACAACCGAAACATCAACTGTCAACCTCCATCCGCAACTGAACCCAGCTGTCAACACGATGGATGTAAATCCTCATTTGCCACTTGACCAGTTGACCAAACAGTCGCCAGTTTCATCTTGCTGCCTCAACCCCTTCTCCTGCTCCTGCTCCTGCTCCTTCTCATTTGCTTGATGGCATTGGCGTGTCATAATTTGTAATCCTCGAACGCTGCCTGTTTAATTTGCACACCTTTGTACTCGTCCGCTTGTCCCTCAAGCCCCCTTCAGTCAACTGGCCGGCGACACATGACCAGGCTTAAAGGGCTCTGGTCAGCCAACAACGGGGTTAACTGCACAACTGAATAGCGGACCGAACACCGGACTGAACATAACTGAACTGAACTGAACTGAAACACTTGATCCCCGCTACAAATACAGCACTCCTCATTCATTACAAAATTGTAATTAGCCTGAGTTCTGCTATAGTTCCAAGAGAACAGCTTGTATTCAAAAGAGTAGAAGTGCTAAGAATAAGTTTGGTTTGGCTTTTCGAGTTTAAAAATTAAATTATTGCATTTCAGCGTGACAGAAAACATTTAGATTTGTTTTTGTTATGTAATTTATGGTAAATGAATATGATATAAGGCAGGAATCTTAGCATGAATTCCAGAAGATTCCATTCGAAATTATAGTTGATTTTAATTAAGTTACAAATTTAACTTTGCTGAACAAATCATTTAAATTTGGTTCTCTTCGACCCGCCATGATTATTATACTTATTGGTTATACTCCAAAACTTTCTATATTAAAAGCATTTCCATAGAATAATGACATCATGCAGAAAATTGAAATTGAATTTAATACTCTATTTTGTAAGAACACTGTGAAAATCATTCGATTTAACATGATTGAGGGAAATTTGTAGTAGAACTTTATAAATAAAAAAATATATATATAAAGCTTGGAAAAAAATTATGTTTTTGAGTTCAAGTATTCTCAATCCGTAGAGAGGATTTTTTTATCTACCCCAATTTTGTTTTCGAATGCCATTATATATTTTTTGAAAATCAAATGCAGTGCCCCAACTCCAACTCCATTTACGTCTACATCTGCATCTGCGTCTGCGTCTGCCTTGCCTCTTTTGTCATCCCCCCACCCCGCTCCGAGTGAGACCATTGGCAACTTGCAACTGGTTGCGGTTTTTTTTTTTTGTTTTGTTGAGCCTGGCGCTCGCCATCAACTTGGCGTGTTTATGGGCCAAGCGGCACAATTAACATGTCGCGGCTTTTAGCGTCTGCCGTCTCCCACTTTCAAGAGCAGCAATGCGACGCCGACGTTGACTTCGCTGCCAACGTCGACGTCGACAGCTTGCACAAAATGACATATGAGGCGCATAATTGAAACTTCAAAGGAGAACGGGGCGCTGCAGAGGCATAAATTAGGCGGCTGATCGCTCGCTGCTCGACGCGCCAAGGTGAGGTGAGCAGAGTACAGATGATGATGATGATGACAAGAGTAGACAGACAGGGAGAGAGAGAGAGAGTGAGAGCGAGAGAGAGAGAGAAACTGGGAGACGTTGATGAAGACCAAGTGCAGACGGCTAAGATGCGTTGCGTCTTTTTCCATTCCATTAGCGTCCATCGTGTGGCAGGCAGGCAACGGTAGCAGACAGTCAGACGGACTTCCCCCCGCCCTCTCTGCATATTTCTCTAGCATTTAGTAGCACGCCCTCTTCTGTCACGCTGCGCCCTTCCATTAGCAGAACATATAATGCAACAAGAACAACTACAACTACAACTAGTTGCCACTCATTTTCGAGTGTTGTTGCTACATGAAAATCAATAAAAATCCGCGTGTGCGGCAGATCAGCCAACGGATCACTTTGACTACACTTGCCGAGCAGGGTATTTTCATTATTGTTATGGCATATGTAACGCTTGAAGGAGGCATCTTTGATTCCCAAAACTGCTTACATATATTGCATATTGAGAGAGCCCAACTTGTTGATCGATTTGTATCTATATCTCGGAAACGATCGAAGTTATCAATAGAATGAAATAAACTTGAGCCTGAGACACACCCACATTTCTATTCGGCTTTTGATGCTGATTCAGAATATACTTTACGGGATCGAAGTTAATTCCCTCTGAAAGCATCATCTATCTGTCTTTTTATATGCTATCCTGTAAGTTTTAAAAACGTTGGCCCGATTGGAATACTATACACTCTATAATATAGCTGTCTGCACTTCGCAAAGAGTATCTAAACTTCGTCTGTTCTGACTTGTTCCAGCATCTTTCAAGTTTAGTCAACGATTTCATAGCCAAGTTCAAGATGCGGCCACGAGGAATGAAAAATGTTTTATTCTTATTGTCGGCATTTGTGTTTTGCGACGATTTCCATATTTAACGTCATAAATTAAACACTTGAAATGCGGGATCCACTTAAGAAATCTACACAAGACATTTTTCACTTGTGAGTGCAGGCGCCGTCGAAATGAAAAGTTGTACCGAAAATGGGGCGAAGCAAGGAAATTGGAAATGTAAGAATGCAAGTTAAAAAGCGCAGCTGTTGATAGGGAAATAGGCATTTTGTAATGTGTGGCAAGTTCGGTTTAATAAGCGGAAATGGCTGAGAGAACGCTAAGAAACCGCACTGTGGGAAAATCGTCTGGAAAATCAAAATCAAAACCAGAGTCAAAGGCACGAAATGAGTATGAATAAAACCGATGCGCTTCAGACACGCAACAAATCTGACGTTTACCAGTTTCTGATTTCGATTATCCAGGGCAACGTGCAACATACAACAAACATATGGAGACACATTCAGCAACAGCAGCAGCAACATCAGCAGCATGACATGACACAAACGTAGAGGGTTTTGGGTGGATTGGGACGTTCCACTGAAGGGAGTTTACTTGACTAAAGAACCGCCAGACACGCCAATGGCAACAAAGTCAATAGCCAGACAAATGAAAAGCTCAGCGTCTGAAATGAAAGACAGCCAGAAAATGGCAGGTACAAATGCGCAAGAAACCAAACCAAGCCAAAAGATACTTCAACTCGCCAAGAATATCGAGTTGCCATTCTAATGCCCTTTCAAGGATTACCTAAAATAACCCACTGGTTAAAATTGGGCTAGGTTAATGTTACGAATATTGATAACTGAGCTGAACATCCAAGAAATATGATAAAAGTTCTTCTGTCGTAATTGTATAATAATGAAATATGATTAAAGTTCTTCTATCGTAATTGTATAATAATGATTATAAGAAATAAAGTTTGTTGATTATAATACAGACTTGCAATTCTTATTAACTATCAAAAGGGCTTAGCGATTAATCGGCATAAGTTTGTTTATCTTTCAATATGTTTATATGTCTTCTTACACTCAGTAAAGAAGACCTCTCGATTTAAGAGATGTTGGGTACCGAAAGGATATGCGATAGTTTTAATACCCTCTAAAAGCGCATATAACGGCTCATTCCGGACGAATGGCTGTGCAGGAAAGCAAAGGAAGCAAAGGAAGCAAAGGAAGCAAAAGGAACACAAGAAAGGAAGCTCAGGCGAAGCGTTAACATTTTACACTCTTGTGTGTGCAATGAAAGTGACGCTATTTCTGTGTCTGTGTATGTGTGGGTGTTGCATGTGTGTGTGTAAGTGTGTTGCATGTGTGCCAGTGTATGTTTCGGGAGAGTAGCGTGAGCAGCTTAAGAAGAGATTCAAAAGTCTGAGCCCCAAAAGGACTTGTGTACACACACACACACACACACACACACACAGATAAGTGTGCAAGAACGTAAAATCATTTAAACTATGCGCATGGCTGGCAGCGAACAAATTCTCATCAATTTTTAACTGTGATGATTGGCCAGAAAGAAGGAAATGCATTGGCCAAAATGGGTGCACAACAACCGATGGCAATGGAATGGTTCAAAATGCGGTTCGCCTTTCACTTTTGTTATCGCGCAATTTGTCATAAATTTGCCAAGTTTATAGGTAAAGCACTCGTAAAGTGCATAAAATATTGCGAGCAAAGGAATATTTTGTTTGCTGCTGCTGTTTTGTTGTTTATTATTGTTGCTGCTTTTGCTGTTGCTGTTGTTGTTGCTGTTGTTTAGATAGCAACTAAGTGCGGCGACGGCTGCTTCCTTTACTGGCAACAGCAGCAGCAGCAGC
This sequence comes from Drosophila nr. medialis 2 BK-2023a, assembly GCA_035044325.1. Lineage (NCBI taxonomy): Eukaryota > Metazoa > Arthropoda > Insecta > Diptera > Drosophilidae > Drosophila > Drosophila nr. medialis 2 BK-2023a. The sequence goes on from JAWNMH010000394.1 coordinate 3,479,756, forward strand.
AGCAGGAACGGCAGCATCGTCTGTAAGCCAAAATGCAAATGTAACGCAACACCTTCCAAACCGCTTGAGTCGCCCCTTAAACCATCATGCATCAGTAGGTGCCCAGCCACGCCCACCATGCCCACCATGCCCACCACGCAAAACATTTGCATTAATCATGTTTGCATTGCATTATGCAGCACAGCATACTGCAAAGCACACGTACCCTGCCACCCCACACACTCGGCCCCCCCTCGTCTGCCTACAGGTTAAGTGCTGTGCAGCCCCACCCCCCTGCGCCTACTACGTACAGATGCAGCCAGTTGCGCTGCTTAAAACTGTGGGCATGGCTTTAGTCCCCAAAACACAAACTCACATACACACACACACAAACTCAAACACACACACTCAAACACACACACTCACAACAAGCACACACAATACGCTGAGTGTTGAGACTCATGCATAAATATTTTTTGTTGCATAAACAAAAGTGTTGAAAATGCAATTTGCAAGGCTGGCAGACGCGGGGGGAGTTGGGTGCGGGTAGGAGTAAAGGGGCGTTATAGCAACATGAGGCATACAGCCTGTCGCTTAGTGCGAGGTCAAGCCAACAATGGGGCATACTAGAAACCCACAGAGCAAAGAGACTCGTTCTCTAAAATACTCTCTCTCTCTCTCTCTCTGTATCTTAATTCTTTAATATATTTAATTTCTATTTTAACTGACAATATTTTAGTCTTGAAAATTCATTCACTTATCCTAAAGATCATAAAAATCTTTATAGATTTAATAAATAGTTAATGCCATCAACATTTTATTATAATTATGTTTTCCAGGCATTCCTTAGCAAGACTGTAAATTCTGCCTGGTATTTGGCTCATCATGTTATTATTTGGAAATATGTTCATAACTTTGTAATCCCATTAAATTCATAGTTTTACTGTTACAATTTCATAGATATATTAAATATGTGTATATATAGTTTCTGGCAAAATTTGTGTACTAAAGCATGGTTTTGAAATTAACATCAATATTTACATAGACAAAATGTAATCACAGAAAATTAATTATTGGGAGTCTGGTTTTAACAGTTTCTTAGCCTAGAATTAATAAACGTCTAAAAATCAGGCATTGAAACCTCTAATCAATAACTCAATAAAAAATAAACTCTTTGCTTTATTTTCCAGACTAATTTTACTTGAATCAAGAATATATGCTTGACTTTAATTTGTGTTTTTTTCTTTCTGTGTACTAGCATTATTGTTGAAGAGCATTTATGTTAAAAATGCAAAGAAGAAGAACTGCATATGCGGAGCAAAATGTTGTGCGATTTTGACCTCGTCTGCTGCACAAACCAAGTGGCGGCCTATGCGGCGTATGTGTGCTCGCAAAAGCCACATTATGTATACGCACATAGTTCACAACACATATAAAGGGACAGAGAGAGGGAGAGGGAAAGAGAGGAAGAGAGAGAGGAGTAAAGGATACGTTTATATGGCAAACTGTTTTTAATGCTTTTAATGCGCCAAAGTGTTGTTTCATTTTCATTATTTGCCCAAGCTGCCACACATTTAAATGCCACTGCACACACACCACCCCCCTCCCCACCAGCTGCTTGCCCCTGCTGTAACTAGTACCGAGCACCGACTGTGTACTTGTTGTAGTGAATATTCAGTACCCATAACATAGGTTCAACCAGCTAAAAACATTCGGTATGCAGCTGCTGAGCTATAATCATAATTTCATAAAGCACATTTTCACAAAAGCTTTCAGCACCCTAAACTGCATTGTAATTACAGCGATGGGGCAGCAATGGAAGAGTCGCGTTTTGGAGGGGTGGGGGGGGAGGGGGTGCAGAAAGGGTGCAGAGAGCGGGCAGGACAGCTAAAGTATTCAACGAGGGAGAAACGAGCGCAGTTTGTAGCGACAGTCAAGGCGAAAGGATAACGATAACCAACATGTTGGCTGGTTGGTTAGTTGGTTGACTGGTTGAGAGATGAGGGACGAATTGGGGAAGAGGTGGGCAGAGGGTAGGGGGTTGCTATTGGGGCTTACAATTGTAGATGTGGTTGTTGTTGCTGCTGTTGGGGCTTTCGCTGGCATTTTCCGAGTGTTGCGTGTTGATTTCAACGCATAAATATTTCAAAAGGTTCAAACAAAATGGCGTCGACGCGCAATAAATATTGTTCCTACAGACGGCCGCCCATATATATATATATATATATATATATATGATTATGTGTGTTTGTGTGTGTATATTTGTAGTGCTCTTCGGTGTATTTGTACATTTTTTTTGGCGCATTGTAATAAAAGTGAATTTATGCATTATTTCTCTGCGCCTTTGTGCAAATGTCATTTGTAATTCAACAACAACAATAACAACAGCAACAACAAAAACAACAACTACAACAAGTCTATAGAGTGTTCTGACGTTTGTTATGCTAATGCGGGCGAAAAAGGCGTAAGTGTTCAAATACCAAAATACAGTCCGTTAAATAAGTCAAAAACATCAAACCAAAAATGTGCAACTTCGAATCTATTTCATAATTGAAGAGTAGACAATTTTCAGCGCTGCTGGTTACAAATGAGCTGAAGGATTGATATTTGCAATTAATGATTTGATCACAATCACCTTTACAGTCATAAATGTCGCAACTGATAACCAGCAATAAACTTAATTACTTATTAATATTATAATTGATGTGCTTTAACTGTTTATATGACTGTTTAAGTTAATGAGTATTTCTTAACTTATCTAATTAAATTTTATAGCTTTTGAATGCGTTGATCAATGTACCCAATATAAACGATAATCTTAATATAAGATCACCATCAACTTGAAATTGAATCACCTGTTCAGAAACATACTTTAATCTCATGATCATCTTTATGCCTTTAACTTTCACAAAACTTTTAAGACCGACAACTAATCAGTAACTGTTGTGGCACATGTTATTACTCTATATATATAACTATAAAACTTAACTCATTAGACATTAGTCAAAAGTTAATAGCCTAAGCCAAAAACAGCTGTCGCATCTGCTTGTGAGATTTTCATCAACTGTTCTTAGAATTCAGATGAGAGAATATATCTAGGCACCAAAAGCACATCCAGCTGGCGATATTACGACAAAAGTTTATTCACCAAATACGTATCAACAAATGGGCTTTGGCGACGTCTTCAAGGTGCACGAATAAAAAAACAGCGAACAGAAATGCAACAACCACAAAACCTGGTGTGAAAAACAGCAAAAACAGTCAGTCAGTCAATTTGTGTGCGTGTTTGTTGGCCAGCAGTTGCACAACACAATGAGCTGGCTCATCAACTTGCTTGCCACACGTTCCTGCACCAACTTCCCGTTGCACACCACACTCCCACACTCCGCTCTAATGGTTTACCCACAGCAAAAAGAAACAAACCGCTTACAAGTTGTACAAAAAAGCCTGGCGATACTTGAATAGAGTCTGAGCAGCGTGGAGAAACAAGTGCCCAAGGCCTACAAATGTCATTGAAGCGCTGCAATTTTCATGAGGGCTTTGGGCGGGTTGCAAATGGGAAGGGGCGTCGGGGGGGTGCTAAAACTGCTCAAGTGGCAATGGCTAACGGAAATCCATTAGGTTGGCCGCGTTGCAGTTTGCAACGTTTGTATGAGGTTTCCGTTTGACATGGGCCCCCAAAAACCCCAAAAGCCGCTAGTCTCAGATGAGACGTCTGTTCAGCCTTCTACTCTCCACGCTCCACCCTTCACCCTCCTCTCTCCCGCTCTAAAGTATAATCGGTGTTTTGTGGTGCCGCAATCAAGCAAACGTTTTGCATATGTTCAGCTGCGCGTTCGTTTTATACGTTTCGATTAGCATAAATCAAATCTATGGCACGTATTTCTAATATAAAATAACATTTGCACTACAAATAGAGGAACTGCTTTGGAAACACCTTTCGCCAAAACAAAAAAACAAAAATTGAAATAAAAAAAAAACCATACAACACACAAAAAAAGAAGACAAAAGAAAAATAAAAAACGTTAAAACACGAAACTGAAACCGAAACCAGACCCAAGTGATTCCGTCTGATGAAAACATTAACATTATACACCAAAATTTTATGGCTACTTGAATGTTTATACGCTTGCTAGATAGAGGATATGATTGGATTATCATGCATTAGGTATCGCCTTGAAAGTGGCTGGGGTCTAATATCAGAATTCGCTGAGTTTTGAAGTTAATTTTTTTTAACTTTAGAAAATAAGTCGAAGCTGCTTGAGCATATATCATATTTCTTTATCTTCTCCTTTTTAAAGGGTATTTATCCAAAATATACTTCTAAAGATTCTTAGCATATAACTTTAACTAACTAACTTTAAACACAGAATTCTATATTAGAATAGATGAATTAAATGTATGAAAAAGAGTATTAAAAGTCCGTCAATTCGTAGTTGCAAGATAAACTTCTTGTTTTGTGTTTTGTTTTATCTTTTATGACTCTTGATGAAGAATGCGCATGCGAATGTACAATAAAATTGTTTGCATATTCGCCAAGCTCAGACGCGCGAGTCGTAAAAAAGGGAAATAAAAAACAAAAAACAAAAGCGAAAAAACAAATCTTTAATGACGACGGTTTTGTGCGGTTTTAATTGCTTGACCGTTTGACAAGCTGACAAAAAGTCAACTTGATGAATTCGCGACGCCCGCATCGGTCAACAGCACCTGAGCAAAGGTGTAAGCCACGAAAGAGACAGCTATAAGCCAGTGCAACAGTAAGAGAGAGAGAGGGAGGGAAGAAGGGCATAGTCACCTGTTCGGTTGCAGGAAATGCAGTCGACGTTCGTCAATGTCAGTGTCAAGTCGGCAGTCAAAATGCGCGTATTATGAAAATATCTCAATATCTCAATCTCGATCTCAATCTTAAAAGCAGTCGAAAAAACCAAATATGCCAACGTCATGAGGGCCGACACGTCACTCAGTCAGTCAGTCAGACAAACAGACAGACAGTCAGTAAGTCAGTTCAGCCCTGGCGTCGCTAACGGATCATGATGCAGCATTAAAAATAAGTAAATATATATATATATATATATATATATATATATATTTGTGTATGTACTCACAAATTGGCCCGATCGCAGACGCCGCCGCCGCTTTTCAACTTTATAAGCGGCGGCCAAAATACACATAGCAAAAATAAATGTAAAAAGAATATTTTTTGTTAGAATGTTTCAGTCCAGAATTGAATATCTTTACTATAAAAAAATCTTAAAGAAACAGACTTGAACTTGGAATATGTTTTTGAAGAATCAGAGCCTAACTTGGAATATATTCTTTTCCTTCCTGAGAATATTATATGTTTGCCTTGAACTTTGAAAAGTATTGAAGAAGATTTCTCTGATCTCATAACGTAAATATATATTCTTGGTCCTCATGATTAGTCGAACCGTTGTAGCCATATCTGTCTGTGCCTCTGTCTGTTTGCGAAATAGTCCCTCAGTTTTAAGCCTGTCTTGATAAAACATGAAATATATCCGGGCTTTTGTCAGCTTGATCAAATTACTATATCATATAGCTGCCAAGAGAAAGTTGAGGTCTTGTCTGCACCACTTTTTTGTTTAGTCAGAAATCTGAAACAATCAGTTCCAGTTACAGGTAATATTATGCATCGGATTACTATATCGTACAGTTGTCTTAGGAAGATTTGGTCGGCTTTTTAAATTGATAATGGAAGCATGTAGACTTCTTCATTCTAAGGATAGGCTTTGTTTCCTGTTACTCTGAACAATATTATGCACTTGATTTTAGTTAGTTTCTTTTCTTTCTGTGTAGCATCGAATTGCAATCGATGCGGCGCGATTTGGCGTGAGTTGGCAGCTTTACTGTGGATGGTCGATGGTCGATGGTCGAATGTGGATCGGATAAAATCAAAATCGCGCTGCTACTTAAGACTACGGCTGAGCGACAAACGAACTGCGAACACATTTTGTAGAACATGTGGCACAATTATGCGCCTGACAGCCAAGACGACGATGTGTTAAGAGAAATGCCAAAAAAGAAAGAAAACAAAAAAAACGAAAAGTAAATCCAGAAAAAGTAAGTAAACCATATGAAAATGTGGAAAAGTGTGTGGTAGCCAAAGGCCACAGCAGCATTGCTGCATTTATCATGCGACTCGTTTTCCGTGCAACCAAACTATATTTAGAAGCTGCCTGGCAGCAGCTAATGGATGCAGGCAGGCAGGCACAGAGCCCCTAGCCCAGAGCCCAGAGCCCATGGTCGAGGTGAAAGAGGAGTAGGCGGAGTTGGAGGCATACTTTCAAATTCATATTTATTGTCTAGGCAGCCCAGCTGAGTGCATTTTTATATATGGCAGTCCATTTGCTCTAGCCGCCAACGCCAACCAAAATAAACAATAATTCGAACATGGGGCGAAAGGAAGTAAAAGTAGGCGGCCTGTCGCTCAAGTCGCCCGGGGAGGGTGAGGGGATCTGTTGCTGTTTGGGGGTAACCTGTGTAAAATGCTTGGCATTTTAAAAGGTTCCACATTTTTTGTTTCTTGTTCGATTGATTTTTGGGGGTCAGGGGGCAAGCGGCTGTTGGCGGGGTCTGCGGCTGGGCTAATTGCATTGATTAGCTGACGGCGCGTTTTGGTGCGCATCAAAGCCAGAGGTAGGGGTGTCGGTGGCAGGGGCAGGGGCAGGGGCAGGGGTTGGAGGCAGGCAGCTGTCAGTCAAGTGGCGACATGTTTACTTGGTAGTCAATCCGTGGCCGCAAACAAAAACCCTTTCGAAAGATGCCCAAACGGCAACGCGGAAACGTTTGAGCCGTGCCGCAAAATACACAGCAACAACAAAAACAGCCACAACAACAACAAAAATACAAAAAGAAGCGGCAGATTTAAAGATATTTGTTTGCATTCATATTTCAATATTATTCTTGTCCGATATTTTTTTCTGAGTTTCATTTGGGTTATTAGAAGTCGCGTTGCGCGCTCGATCAGCTTGAAGATCAAAGATGCTCAAAGGTGAGCGACGGCAAATTGACATAATGTGGCGTTTAACAAATTCCCCCCGCCTCATTCCCTTCTCTCACAGCCAGCGATCAATGCGCATTCATCAAAATTCGAATAACTGTCGAGAGAAAGATGAAAAGTCATCCGATTTTTGTTGATAAGAGATTTTTCTATCCGTTGAAATTAGTGGAAAATTAAATGGAAAATACATTATTGATATTTTTAAGAGATGAATTCGACATAAATAGTTAAAGTACAGTTTAGAAAATCGAATAAAGAATAAATGATAAATTTGAAAAATAAAAATAATGGAAAATGTTGATTAAATAATGTATCAAATAATTGTCATAAGATTAACTAAAAGACACATTTATAATTAAAATAAATAAATCGTGACAACAGTTGAGAATTTAGTGTGAAAATGTTTATTAAATCTATAAGGAATAACTTCTGGGTTCCAAGAACTTTCAAATTTCTGTGTAGAAAATGATTAATAAACTTAAAAACATACAATCATAAATAAAGACAGATAAGATATAAATTAATTATGGTTGAGCATAAGTTTTATTTAAAGTAATGATAGACAATAAAATAAATGTATGTTGAATATTGCCATAAAATATTTGTAGCATCAAATTAAAATTGTTAATTGAAAATAAAAATGTAATCTAACAAAACTACTTTCAATGTTACAAATTATAATTCAATTTATGGCCAAATTTACATTTAAGCCAGTAAACCCATAAATAAAATACGTTCAGCTTACGCTGTGAATATATTATTGATTGTCAAGGTTGGAAATTTAATGCCGAAACTGAAAAGTTGATTTTATTAAACAACCTTTCAACTTCTGGCACTGCTTTGAGGCGTGAGCCGTTGATAGATCAACGCTTGTTGCACATTCTACTTTACTCATCCCAAAACCAAATACAATTGAGTCATAGTCAGATAGCCAGAGGCGTCTCCGTATTGAAGGGGCAGCTGCAACGATCGGCGATCGAGCGATAAGCAGACCTTAAAAAAAATAAGATGAAAATGAAAAGGTGTAGAAAAAAGCAAATGACATAATGCAGCATCATCATCATCATCAGCATCATCATCAGCATCAGCAGTGAAGATGCAGGGCATTAGGCTAATCGGATAGTAGGATAGTCGGATTGTCAGATAGCAGGCCATGTATGTGGTATAGACAGATTGTAACATGAGAGATAAAGACAAAGCAGTATTTTTTTTGTTGGGCCCAAAGGAAAATTGCCGCCTGCGCTTTTCACGCCTCTAAACTGCGAGAGCGGCTTTGCTTGCTGGCTTTGTGTTTGCCCAAAGACGCGTTAAGTGTGGCCTAAGCCGCTTAGCCAAGCATTGAGAGCCTCTGGCAGGTAAAAGCAAGCAAAGATGTTTCCGAATAGTCGCGTTGTGCGTGCCAAAATGTGTTCGAGAGCGCCAAGCTCACTGATTCAATTTGCATTTGGGGGGGTGTTGAGTGGGAAAATCAGTCGCCTAATGCGTTAATCACTTTTGGATATGGCGACAATTGAATGGCGCGTGCCGCGGCAGGAACTGTGCAATTTGGCTGCGGGACATCGATCTAAATCTGCAAATCAATTGCTCTAATAAATTGTGTACTTCGAGTGCGCATCGCATCGCAACGAACCACACCCCGTCACTGAACCACATCATTGTGGGTCGTCCTTGGCAACGCCTTGCACTTGTCCTGCTGCCTGGCTGCGCTTAACTTTGGGCAACTTTCAGCAATGGCTGACACGTGTGCGCACAATTGTTGTTTATACTAACAATTTGTGATGCGAGAGGAAGACGCACATTATGTGTAAACCCCGCTACACTTGGCGTAGCCCTTACCCTACACTGAGACAAATATATATGTGGTCTAGAACGTGAAAGGTCCACGAAAGGTAGCTCGTCTTGTTTGTCTCTAGGTTCAAAATATATGTCAAATTTCATTGAATTTCCATTGTTAGTCATGAATTGTTTTGAAAACATAGTAAAAAAAAAAAAACTGAAAATAAACATCATATTTTTTGGGACTTTCAATAAAGTTTTAATATTTCTGCTTTTCTAAAATAATAAAATCATAAATTATTTCGCCAGCGAAAATTGTTATTGGTATACAAAGCAATTGGGAATTTTGTAGGGTATTTGAAGTGTTTGGCATATTTTCTTTAAGTGTACTGTCACTGCCACAGCGCCTTCCTGATTGCCCGACGTTCGTTAAATTTTGGGCCTATTGTTTTTGTTGGGCACGCGACCGAAGGCGAGCGTCGTCCGACCACGTGCCAATCCGTCCGGCTGACTTCGACTTCGACTCCGGTGGATGGCGACTGCGCCAGCGACAGCAAGAGCGACAGCGAATGTAACTGTGACTCCCCCTCTGGGGAATAGACTGCCCTGCTTGGGCATGGCACTTCATCTTTCGGTTGTGGCCGGGGCTTTGCTTCGTTCCTGTTTTCATTACGGCTGCACGTGTGTCTCTGTCGCTTCTGCTGCTGCTCCTTTTTATGCAGTTCCGTTTTTTCATTGGTTAATTCACAGGCGTTGATCCTTTGACTTTTATGGCGCAATGCTCAACACTTTCCTGGGAAATTGTTTTTGCCCATATTGCCCAGCGTTTATTTATTTTTTTTCTTTCGCTTTTTGCTGTCACGCTGCGGCGTGCGGCGCGTGCAACGCTTTCAACTCACTGCGTTCCCCCCCAACAAGCATTTATCAAGCGTTTTTTTTTATGCGGGGCGTGTTTTGTGGCTAATATTTTTCCGTCTGTGGCGAAATTTGCTCATTAACGGCTTGTCGCACAGTGGTGCCACAGGACACAGGACATGGCACGCATGCGGCGCACTTGCAGCGCTTCATCATGTTATTTGTCGCTGATTGAAGGGGAGTTCTGTGTTCTCTGGCGCCGTACACTCCATAAAGTTCACAGGTTGCTTGGGAAAATAGCAAAAATGAAAAGGAAAAGAAGACATTTTTTGGTGGTGGATTATGACTCTATTATGATTGTGCACATTCCAATTTCGACCTTTACGCAATGATTGGCACAACAATCATAATCATCAATTACGGCTGCACTAAGTGATTTCCACTGTTTTCCCTACTTCTTTTCCCTCTTTTGTTTTTTGCACATGCCACACAACTAATCCCACAACTAGCCAGCAATCGAGTGTGTGTTAGTAGCAGATTTATATCAATTATTTATGTTGATTATATAATACATGTAGTTTTTGACGGATTGTTTGCAAATCTAGAATCATATATATAAAAAAAATATGTAAAAATGTTTGTATTCTAACAGTAAAAGATTTATTTTGTCTCTCTTTACAGTTACAAAAATTAACAAATGTAAATAATTGTTTTAACATTTTTACAACACCAAGTTTTGTTAGTAAGATAGATGAAGTAGCTGATTTGAAAACATTTCCAATGACACTTTCAAACTTTCTCCCCTTAAAGTTTCGTGACTTTTCGCCCCAGCCTCAGACAGTTGAATCATCTGCTGCATCCTCGCCAGGGAGTATTATCTAGCGATCGGCAAACACTTGCCCGCCACTTGAAAACAACACCAATAAGTTATTGGAGTTGTCAATTCGATGGCTGAATACATTTCGATTTCGACAATGCAATTGTAATGGAACACAGCCCATTAAAGTGTAGAGGCTTTCGCATTTTGAGTCTGGCGTTTGTTTGGGGCATTTGGCTGTGACTTTGACTTTAGTCATCAGCTGTATTTTGTGCAGCATTAACTACCCGAACACACAAAGAGTCCACTCGAATGTGGTGAATGAAACTACTAGCAAGCAAAACTACTCAGTCGAAGTTGAGAGAGTTGCGCTTGTAACACGGGAGGGTAACAAAATTTATGATTCCAGTTGCCGTCGACGAAATGACGACGAACTTTTTCCTGCTGCTCCGCTGTCTGCCGTGGAAGGGCTGTGTTTTTGGTGGGTGAGAAGTGAGGCAGAGCAGGGATGAGTTCAGTTGAGTTGAGTTGAGTTGAGCTGCGCTGAGTTGGCTTGCTGCCCTTTGACTGCCACTGAAGTGGCGTGTGTGTGTTGTGTGTGCAGCAAGTATACCCAAGTATCATCTGCTTAATCACCAAAATAGCCACCATATGGCACACACGATGACGACGACGACGACGACGAAGCATAATGCCGCGTCCTGTGTCCTGCGTCCTGTGTCCGTGTCCTCGTTTGAGGGTTGTCCAACCACACACACACACACACAAGCTGGACACCACAGCTCCCGTTTCTATTCCGGTGCCTGCTGACTTCAAAGGCAATGCGTTTGTGCCAACTGTGGCTTTGACTCTGACTGGCGCTTTGCTTTTTGCACGCACTGTTCTTACATGATATCTGTTTATGTGTGTGTGTGCGTCAATAATTTATTCATATGCGCTTACAAGTCACCAATGCTGTTGTTGTTGCTGTTGTTGCTGCTGTTTTTGTTGCTGTTACCACAGACAATTTATGCACGCTTTTGCCAACAGCCGCAAACGCCGCATTTTCGCATTTTCGCATTCACATTTTCTTTCGAGTTTTTCTGTCTCCGATAAATTAAAGATAAATTAAAGACTTGAGTGAAACTGGAGTTTTTAGATAAATTTGTGAATCAATCAGTAATTAGAAAGGAAACTATAAAAATGTTGAAATTTCTGATAAAATTCGCTGATAGTGTGGGGTTCAAAAAGTAAGGTTTGATTCAGTTTCAAAAACAAAAACCATTCTGACTCGACTGCTGATGTTGAATATGAATATATAATTGTTGAGGTAATAAAAACGTAAAATCATTCAAATAAAATGAAATTATTAAACACTGAATAATATTTTTGAAAGCACGACAATTTCTCAGTTTATGTTCTGTATTTCTGGTATTTTGTAATGCGAATTATATGTAATTGATTTGCGAAAGTCACCAACGTTAAAGTTCCATTTAAAGTTTAAGAAATATTAAATTTTTTACGAATACAATATATATATATATATATATATAATAAATAATCCTCATCCATCTCTTGACATATTTCATGTTTCGTGCACAAAGTTGAAGTGGAAACTTTGAAGCCGGCAGCTGGGGAGTATTTTCCCTGTCTCTGTCACTCTCATGCTCAGTCGCTCTCACGGGGCAGCCAAGGGGCAGCCATGGGGCTTGCGTAAGCCGCTTAGGCATAGCGCCGTGAAGAGTTGTGTCGATAAGCAAAATAGAAAACGAACCAATAAATCATAAGGTGAAGCGTTCTTGCGGCTTTTGCTGCTGCTCCTGCTGTTGCTGCTGTTGCTTTCGGGGACCACGCTAATGTGCTTAAGGAACGCTTAAGGTTGTCCGCACGTCAGGAATTCGCGTTTGCTGCCTGATAAGGCGTTTGTATACCTGTAGTCGCAGTCGTTCGTCGCAGTCGTCCGTCGCAGTCGTCAGTCGCAGCCGTCCGTCGCAGTCGTCCGTCGGAGTCGTCAGTCGTAGTCGTCAGTCGTCGGAGACACGCAATACCAGAAGCCCCGAAATCAATTGCGTATTTATTGGCCACAATCAATGCGGCGCGACAACGCGGCCCAAGTCTTTTTAGCCCTAATGATCGCCCACCGAGTGCGGTCGTCCCTCTGTCCCTCTGTCCGTCTGTCCGTTCGACTGCGAGTCAACCGCAATAAGCCGCTGGCGTCAACGTCAGCGTCGCCGTCACCGTCGCATTCGCTGCACCCATTTCATTATGAGCGCATCTTTCACTCGTCGATCGTCGATCGTTTTTCGTCTTGTTGTGTTGCGTCACTTGCGTCATGGCTTTGGTATGCGAGTCGTCTCCAGTCGAGGCAGGCAGTCAGGCTACCTACTAACTCTACCTGCAGACAGTCTCTATGCCTAAGCAGTTAGTTATAAATCACTCAACTAGGAAGTGCTAGCTGCTCGCAGCGTGTGCTATTTCCTGCTCTTAATCATATTGGCAAGCGAAAAGCAATTCGGGTTTTCTTTTGAATATAGAAGGATTGAACAAGACTGGTCAAAGAGTTCAGCATCATAATGGTTAACTTATTGAAGTACGAATTACAAAGTTTTCTTTCTAACTCAAATAACTGCCAAACGTGGACGTTATTGATTTTCATTGCTGGTTTGGTTGTAGTTTAAAGTCATAGTTAAATCTTTGTATTTTTTCGTAATTTATACAGTTTGGACTTAGATTATTCAAAGATTTGAAAACAATATAAATTTCTTACCAAGTCAACAAATTATCGTTATTTTAAATGAAACGATTTAAACTTGGAGTCTATTTTTAAATTGTTGGTCATGCTTTTCAACTTTTCATCTTAAATTATCCATTGTCATCTAATATGATCGAAAATTTAACTTATCAGTTCTAAGACTAACAAGTTATCAGATTTGTTATTTTATTGTTATTGTATTTATTGTATTGTATTACTTTTGCCCTTTTGCCAATAGCATTGCTTGACTGGCAGCTGGCATCGGACTACATTTAGGAGTTAGTTGAAACATTTGGCAGTTGCTGTGACTCACTCAGCAAATCAATCTTCGGCTGCGATTGGCAACCCTTTGTGGAAAATGAAAACGAAAAAAAAGAGAAAGAATTATGAAGTGGGACGACAACAAGAGCGCGTCCACTTGAAATCCATTAAATATTTGTAGAAAAGCAATAAAAGCAATACGCAGCGCATTTCAGTTCGATGTTGCTGTGGCATGCAACAAACACAACAACATAAAAACGGCAACTGTGTTTCAAGTGTGGCTGTGGCTGCTGCTGTTGTTGTTGCTGCTGCTGCTGATGTTGCTGCTGCTTGTGGCAGCCACTCGAAGGACAACACGCGACTCAGTTCAATATTCAGCCACACACTCGACGTGCATCCTTTACAAAATCAAAAGTGTGGAAATTTTTGACGAGTCCAAGCAATAAATATTGAAATATGCTGCAGTTTACACTTGCAACATCCCCACCCCCCAAACCCAGCCCTAACCCTAACCGAAACCCACAACCCCTTTTCACTTTAGACATGTGCCAGTCAGCAGCAGCAGCAGCAGCAGCAGCAGCAGCAGCAGCAGCAGCTGTCAGTTGCAATGAGTTCTCTTGGTCAGCTGCAGCAGCAACAACTAGCCTCAAATTTCACGGCGCCAGCAAAGAATTTTGATACCTTAAATTCGAAGCAAAAATAAATTGCCCTAGTTTTGTGTTCATGTTAGTGTTCGTCTAGTTAGAGTGTTGCAACTTGGTGCAGTGCTTACAGGCAAGATTATGTATAGTCTACCTATTGGAATATTATACTATGTTTATATTATATGTTTGTCAAAAATAAACTGATTTTCAAAAGCAATCGTTTGATCATGTTTTCACCTCTAGAGAAATACTTCTGGGTTGCAATACATATGTATAGCCAAAAAGTTTGCATACCTTTCTCAATACTGAACCTATTTGCAAAAGCAATGTTTTATTTGGTCATCCTTTGACCTCTAGATTAAGGATACATTTAATGATGCTAAGTCGAGACCCAAGTTAAAAACTCTACCAAAAAAAAGTTATCTGGACATGGATCTAGACTTGCCAGAGGCAAAGTTTTCTCAAAAATGAACAGATTTTGAAGAACTAAAGCTTTTTGATGATGGTTCGGCTTCTAGATTAAGGCCAACATAAAATTTTCACTCATTTTCAATGGCATACATATATATCATACCATATATAACTTGGATATTCTTAATAAAATGCTTACTCAAATCAAGAGACAGCTTCTAAAAAGTAAGAGCATTAATTAATCGGTTATGTTTAACTGCCACTGGCTGCTCTTTTGCTTGGTCTTTGGTTCAGAATGTCAACATTTGTTTCATATTGCACATTTTCCATATAATTTCCATGCATAATCTATTTACGGCTCTAATCTTATCAATCAGTGCAGCCGCTGGCCGCAAAAGCCAATAGAGAGAGAGGGAGACAGAGACGAGTTCCGCATGCTCAGCATAAATCCAGAGGATGATTATAGGGCTTAGGTCGAGCAGGGTTACTTACAGAGATCAGATTCGAAGCAGTGGAAACTGTTGCTGTCCGGGTCCATTAATCAAACTATTAGCTGGAAATTGCAGTGCACTTTTTGTGTGGACACACCCCTTTTCCAATGGGGGGAAGAGCTGCCAAATTTATTTATGGGCCTATGTGTCTCTTGGCGAACATACGCGATAATCACGATAATGCGTCCTGTAATCAACTAATAAGGCTCATGTCGCAAGGACACCCCCGCATTAAGCCCAAGAGAATGTTTTTTTTTTGTCTTGTTTTGTTTTCGGGGGGGTTGCCCTGAAAATTGAATTTAACGCGCAATATTTTGTGCATTTTCCGTATTGTTGTTGGTATTGTTGCTTTGGGTCGGGGGTGTTTGCATTGGAAATGCAATTCATGTGTTTCGCTGGAGTGAAATTTATGACTTTCGTTGAACTTGGGCCATTGAGAGAGGCTTTTCGGTTTGGGTGTTTGGGTTGTTCGGTTTTTGCCACTTCTCTCGATTGGGTGGGTGCAACTGTGGCCAGCCTCAATACAGACACAGCAGAGAGAGTGGGGGGTTACGCTATCAGCTCGCAACACATGTCACGAAAAACAAGCGAGCAACGCAAACACGCCCCCCACCCCCCCTGTTGCAACACCCACATGACATGGCTAAGTGCGTGTCGACCGTAAAGCTGCAAGCTGTAATTAAGCCATCCTTATCAGTTTGCACAAAATATTGTAGCATATTGGATTACAATGCAGATTGATATTTCGGAGTGCAACGATTTTATTGCCATATATGTCAGGGCCCAAATTCATTGCTATTGCCAAAACGAGTATTTTTTGTGAGGTTTTCTTTTGTTGTACCTGTGTCTAATCAATGTTTTTATAGCTTTTTAATAGGTTAACCAAAAATGATCAAAACTTCAAAAATTATTCAAGCCGGTTGCTATTGGAATTTAAATAAAAATGAATCTTTAACTATACAACTCTATTAGACAAACTTGTCTTAAAGTTTTTCGGTTTTTATTGTCAAAATAGCTAAAAATTATTCAATTCTTTTACAAATACAATTTTGGTTGTTTCTCGTCTTCCATTTTGGATCTGTCTTCTAATTGTAAAGATATGCAATTTGAAACTTTTTCTTCTATCTGTTCAACTTAATATATATAATAATAACTCAAAGAGTGTTGTTAAAAACATTCGAAATTAGTTTTACTTCCAACAAGCTGAAAGCAGCTGCTGCAGTTAGATGTATATATATATATAATATACATATGTATATGTATATAGACTTTCTTTGTGTGTGGGACAGCAACGACAACTTTCCATGGCGCAGAACACATAAAAACTAATTACTGCCCGCCTTGGTCCGGCTCTGTAACATTTACATCGCGCTCCTTTTGCTGACCACTGGACGCAGTCGTCTTATCAAAACGAAAATTTGTACGCTGATAAGGCGTACAAGCAACAGCAACAACAAACAGCAACAACAACAACAACAGCAACAAAATGGAACTAGAGGTAGACAGAGTCGCATCTATTCAAATGAGCGCCAGCCGGCGGCTCTTTCTGCCTCCGCTTCGGCTTCGGCTTCGGCTTCGGTGCGGCGCAGAAATTAGGAAAGGTATTAAGATAAAACCGAAAGAACAACTACAAAAAAAACAACGAAGAAGATGAAGAAGAATAAGTAACAACTGTCTGTCGGCAGTTACAAAATGAGAGGCGACCAAAGACAGAGAGCGAGAGAGAGAGAGCGCGAGAGAGAGAGAGCGCGCGAGAGAGAGAGACGAAACACGCCTTGAAATGGCGACCTCAACATTTAGTTTTGGGTTTTAAGTTTGAGTTTGAGTTCGAGTTTGGGTTTGGCTGCTTCGATTGCTTGGCTCAGCTTGGCTCAGCTTGGGCAGCTGTGTGTGCGTCTCGCGGTTCGATTGCATTGGCGCCATGTTTATCTAATTTGGGGACATTTATGCATGGCATTCCGCGCGGTTGTTTATAGGTTCGGTTAAACCTGCACTGATAACAACAGCTCGGACCCCAGTCGGACCTCGACCAACTCGCAACCGGTCGCTGACTCAGCGACTGCGCCTGCGCAGCGTCTAAAACAATAAAAGCAAGCTGGTGCTCTCAATGAGAGCATGCCAGACTGAAAGATACTCAGTATCCGCTTTAGAATTGGGCTAACATCATTACTGAAATAGTTAAATCTTCTAGCATCTGCAACTATTAACCGATTGAACGCGAAATGGCAAGCAAAATTCAATTCGGGTTGAAATCACTTTCCAAACTTAAGTTTACTTAATATGTATTAAATTTGAAAACAGGACAAATATCGCCTAAGCAATAGAACACAAAACTAGATCTAAAAACTTAGCTAAATATATATGTTAATTAATTAAAGAACTTGACGGCGGAAGCCCTGGCAGCTGGTTAAATACAAATTTATTTGCCAACCTTCTCTTTAATTGATCCATTAATAAGCAACTAATGAATTTCTGATAGAAAAATAATATTTTAAACTTATGACTACCTTGCTAATTATATAAACCTGCTCAAATTTGAAAGACTTCAAAACTTCATTCACAAATAAATTGATACCAAAGAAATCGAGTCTATCACATCGATAACTCTACTTATTTTGTGATGAGCAGTACAAATATTTTATATTGCATCTGTATTAGCTATACGGAAGCAGAAATACCATACTTAATATTTAATTATAATAATATATATGTATAAAATATTTATTATAATATTTAATTATAAAAAAAACAT
The DNA here is from genome assembly GCA_035044325.1 of Drosophila nr. medialis 2 BK-2023a. NCBI lineage: Eukaryota > Metazoa > Arthropoda > Insecta > Diptera > Drosophilidae > Drosophila > Drosophila nr. medialis 2 BK-2023a. The sequence continues at coordinate 3,497,491 of JAWNMH010000394.1, forward strand.
GACTACAAATCGTGGCGAATTTTAAAAGACTGAGTTCGTTTGTCCAATTTTAGAAGAAGATATATAATTAGTCAGATCTTGCTTAATTTTTCAATCTAAAGTTTTGTTATTTGGTTAAAGTCTTTGTTATTCACATAAATGTATACATATCGCTGATGCCCTCTGCGGTCTGTAACATGTCTGCTACAACTTGATGATACACTTTTGATACACATTTTTAATGGTTACAGGGTATAAGTAAAAACGCAGCGAGCGACAATTAAAGCGGCACGTCGGCATCGGCATCGTCATTTTCGTATTTCGTATTTGGTTTTGCTTTGAGTTTTGAGTTTGTTTTTGTTTTTATTTTTGTTCCTTTGTTATTTGTTGCGAGTTTTTATTGAGGCATTTTTTTTGGTTTTTTTTTTTTGTTGAGCAAAAGTCTGGAGTGTGTCATGTGCCCAATCCCAATCCCAATCCTGTGCACCTTATCTTTGGAATGTAACTTAAACTTTAAGGATTATTGCCTACAATAAATTTGCTAAGAAGAACTCGGCGACTGCTTTTAAGTTGCCTGTAAGTCAATACAATACTACAGCCACCAACTTCACTTTCAGCTCCAGTTCCCCCTCCACACCGCCTCCTCCCTTATGCTTTTGCTCGTCTTGTCTTTCATCATTAGCGCTAATTAAAAGTGTATAAACTTTCACTTTGAAGCCTTCTAGGCAGCGGACACGTGCCTCCAGTTGCACCTGGCGCCACTAATGAGCCGAGCAAGGATCATTTTGAGTGGTGTGGGTTGTATTGGGTTGGTGGGGGGGGGGGGGGGTGGCGACTGTCAAACGATGCGTGATTTATGGCACACAATCAAGTGGCAGAAAGGTCATACAAACAGCAACAACAACAACGGGAAGAGCAGCCAAGTGGAAGCTGTGGACAGAGAGGAAAAGCTCCTGTTGTTGTGCACACACTTGAATGCCTCTGCAATGCTGACCTACGCCCAGAGTCCTTTTGCTGTGACTCTCACAGCCTCAGCCTGAAGATGGAGAAATCGCAACAGCCGCGATGAGGCAACGCCTTCTTGCCTGCCCCTCCCTGCAAAGCGTAGGCAGCGAGGCGTGGCTGATGCGATGACGACGACACTTTTTTTTTAATACTCTAATGCCGAAGTTGAATAGAGTATATTTTGATCAAATGCAATATGAATTGAGACTTTTCGAAACACTTATGAATTTGGAGTATGCTGGACAAGCTAAATAATTATTTTTACTTAAAGATTATTTAAAATTACACTGTAAAAAAGGGATCGGACCAGAAGAATGCTTTATAAAAATAGGAAATATTTCTGTTCGAAGATGCGCTTCTACTTTTCAAAGATGTATTTCGATATATTTTTATTTCGATATAATTTTAGGCCAATTTTCAGTGTTTTAGACCATAATATGTCTGAATACGTTAAAGATGTTACTCAAATTAAATATAATACAAAAATGTTTGGAAATTTCTAACCGCGATTGCAGTTCATCTTTTCCAAAGATTGATACAGCATTCAATAGTAAATCGCCAAAAATCAACATCTCAACATGACATTAGAGTTGGAAAAATTGATTCTTCTAAACTTTTATTTAAATTTTGCAGATTAGATTTCTCAGGAACTTGATCAATAGTCGAGCCAAGCAAAAAGATCTCACAGTTTGAAAGTCACTGCCTTCGAGTCACAATTTCAAAAGGCAATAATTAAACAGGAATTCTTCATTTATTCGGCTGTTAATAGATATGCAACAGAGCATGAAGCAGTCGCTTACAACCCACTCAAACACTTTAAATAGTCTTTTATTTTTATGTGGTTGTCAAAAATATACTTTTATTGCCACCAAAATGACAACACTTAGCACACCGACCCCGCATCCACGCATCTTTTACTGTGGGTGTTAACCGACGCCGCCGCCGATTCAGACCCTGAATCCCACTCAGATCCCCCGACACCGACTTAAACTCCGGCGATGCATTCAAAATCTTCCGCTTGATTAGGTGTCAATTCGCACAAAAGCCAGCAAATGCAAAAAAAAAAAAACAATAATAATAAATAAAGAATTGTGGGCGTTGCCGCGCCCAGCAATTATGTAATGTTTGACTGTGACTGGTGGGTAAGGATTTGAGCTCTTCTGCTTCTTCTTCCTTAGGGGTTGCAACATTGCCGCTTCAGCGCATTTGCAATCGGCTATGGCCAGAAAGGATGCCGGAAACGAGATTCATTGAATTCAAACGGCAACACGCGACACATTTTTTTATTCGCTTTTTTTTTTGTGTTGCATCTTCCAGTAAATTTGAGAGAATTGTTACATTTGTCAGCCGCATTAAACTTAATGACAATATGGCAGTGATAATACATAAGCCCCCACCTCCATCCCTCTCCACTCTACATACATACATACATATGTCAAGGGTTAAGCCCGGGCAACGAATGGCTCGAAGGGGTTGCTCGACTTCAAAGTCGATGGCTAAGCTCAAGACTGAAAAAAAACCATCTCGCCTTCTCCTTTCTCACCATGGCAAAGCCAAACGGTTTATCCTTCGGATTATGTTTTGAAACTTCCCCTTGGACTGCCCCCCTCCCGCTACTCATACTCTTTGTAGTTCAGCGCCAACTCTCTTGTATCCTTTCATTGTGTTTGTTGTTTTTCACCTTTTTTCTCAACATGTTCATCAAATTTTTAGAAAGTGTCCTTTTAGTTTGTGGCAAAGGCTTGCAAATGAATTCAAAAAGAGTTGCAAGCAGTTGTAAGGAATTATTACTATCTCATAATTATTATGCATAATGGAATTAATATTAATATTTTGTTTATTTTACAACCAACAACTAAGAAATTGTAGTTTTTGTTTTTGACAATCAACGATGTCTTCAAAAAACATTTATTGTATGGAAAAAATATTTTGCAAAATAATTTAAATTTAATTGACTTCAATCAGAAAACACAACTGCTTCTTAAACATTTTTTAATTTTGTTGTTAAGTGTATATATAATCTGGATCAGATCTGAAATGAGCATTAAAGCTATCTTTATGAAAGTTACAATTTGTCAAAGTCTGTTCGAATAACTAAATAGAATATAGAGTAATCGATATTATATTAGAAACCATCTTTATTAGAGCCAAACTCAATAAATATTCTTGTTATCACACATTTGCGTATTCAAAGGAACATTTTCTGTATTTTCATAAGCAAAAATGATTAAGTTGAATCAAACGAGTCAAAATCATTGCCGCGAGCTTGTAGCGCATATTTTGAGTCGTCTAAGCTCAGCTCAACCATTCTTAGTTTTCATTGTTCTTATTTTAAGCAATTGTTGTTGTTGTTGTTGCTGTATTTGTTGCTTGCGCACTTTTGTTCACCATTTTTGCTTGGGTTTATTTTTGCTCTGCTCTGCATAAATTTCCCCTCAAGAATTTTCACTACTTTCGGTCTAGAAGGGATTTCGGGGGGGAGGGTTTCGGTTGGTCTCACATACACACATACAGTAAAGCTTCTGTCGACGACTCGTTGAGTCGCAGGTGCTGGCAACAATTCAGAAGCGACCCTCGAGAAAGGGTAGCAAAAGAGCGACAAGTGCAGTGTGTTCAGCTGGGCTACAAAAGGGTGACTCTGGGTGGTGGATTTATGGCGCCACGGGGAGGGGGACGAGGGAAGGGGGTGTTGCGGAATTGTGGAATTGTGGGCTGTGGGCTGTGGGTTGTGGGGTTGGCTGCCGCTCTAGACAAGTTGCAACAGCAACAGCAACGTTTGTTGTGCTTGTTTTTTTTTTGCCTGACAACAACCCAAGCGCTTGCCGCCATTTTTAATATGGCGCACAACAAGCAAACAACCACACACACATACACACACCTCTTACACCTCAACTTGGAGCTAGAAAAATTGCGCTGCCCTCTTTTTATGGCTTTGCCTCATTTTGTGCTTCAGCTTCTGTTTCTACTGTTGCTGCTGCTGCTTCAACTTTGGCACCGGCTCCGCATCTGGATTTGCATATAAAACATTTTTGCAAACGTATGCGCGCGCACACACACTCATACCCACACACGCACACACACACACACACACATACATACATACACATATCGCATATGGTATTTGCATTTGCTTGGGGGCTGCTGTTGCTGCTTTGGGGTTGGGCTTCGGGTTGGGGTTGTGCTGTTCTTGTGGGGTGGGTTGAGTTTTGTGTGCGCTTTGCCGTCGTATAAATTTTCGATTGATATGCAAACTTAAAAGGAACCGCAAAAATTATGCTCCACTGAGCTGGTTGGACAACACAGCTCCAAACCGAATACACACCCACGCACACACACACGCACACGCACACACACTCTTACTTTATGCAATATTAATGGTGGGCAGTTTCAGACATCTCAGCGGCATTATTTTAATAACCAAAGATAGTAAAGAATAATTAGTTGCAGTTTTATTTTTATATGAATTAAAAATGGCAGAAAAATCTAAAACTAAATTTAAGCTAGGGAGAGTTATAAAGATTTAATATAATCATATTCAAAAGATAAGAACTTTTATAGCATTATAGTAGTAAAAATTTAGTTGTTGATTAACTTAAGAACTTCTTCCGAAACCTGCAATTGCGATTTAGATTGTCCACGATTAACCGATTTTTTATAGGAACATTATGTTCGAGAAAGAAGGACTAGAACCAAAGACTGCAAATCTTCGCAGAAAGCTATATAAAGTGCAATGCTCATTATTTGTTGTCCAAATCTGAGAAGCGAGTTTGAGTAAAATATCTTGCTAAAGAAAAATCTTGTTAAATAAAAACTCATCTCTTGACAGATCATTCCCATGGCAGTTGAGTATACAGTAGATATAATAGTTATAGTGATCCGATAGAGACGTATCCGACTTATATAGTGCCAGCAGCAAGTAGTAGTATACATTCGAAGTATGATCAAGATAGTTTTAAAACGGGGAGACTAGTAAAACATATGAGGAAAACTGGCAGTGGAACCCTCGCTTCTGCAAAGCTGAAGCAAATAACTATGTAAGTCTGCATATGTGGCAAATGTGTGTGTGTGTGTTGTGTATATGTGTGTGGCCACGTTATAAAAATTCAACGAGCTGCTGCTAAGGCTGCCACGAAATTGCAGTGGAGCAGCTTAGTTCAACGCTATACAAATAGGTCTGGTTGGTAAGGGGGGCGTAGAAGTGGGGGATTGTGCTGGAGCATCAATGGAAACTAAAGCTCTGCTTAAACATTTAACAAACTGCAGGCCAAAAGCTGCACAGACCGCGTTTGACTGAAGTTTGACTGTTGTTGTTGTTGTTGTTGTTGCTTGAATATTCGAATAGATTTGACGCATCGCAGTTCGGCAAACCAATGAAATATATATTCAATCAAATTGAAATGCAAACAAGTCGATGTTGCTGGTGTGGCAGGTGGCAATGTGATTGCCACATGCCACTTTTCCAATGCTGGCAATGTCGAAAATTGGAATTGAAAAAGTCATGATAACGAAAAATTGCATGCACCGTGACTTTGAATGACAGATGAGTTGCTGTTGTAGCAACAACAACAGCAGCAGCAGCAGCCACCAACAACAACAACTGCTGCAAAGCGCCAACAATGAAAATGTCGCGTTTGCATTCGCATTCGAATTCGTATTCGTGTTTGCCAAAAAAGGAGCAATAAACAAATAACACAAAACCAACAAAAAAGCAAAACGACAGCTGCAAAATGGCAGATTGCAAAAACAACAACAGCAACAACAATGTGTGCGGGCTGAAAACTTAATTCAAAATCAACAATAACAACTGACAACAACAACATTGAAATAGAACAAGAATGTCAAAAACGAAAACCGAAAGCCAAATACACTGGCAACAATTTTCCTGTGGGGGTTTTGATAAGAAAATACACATTTGCATACCTATATGCCCCTATGTGGCAGCTGAATAGTTTTAGGTAGACTATACATAATATAAATACTTAAGTTAAGAAATATTTGGCATTTAATAAGGAATAATTTAAGGTAGGAAAAAACAGGTGAAATAAAAAATACAACTAATAGAAATCAAATAAAAAAATAGTACACAAAACTAGTTCTGTGAATGATAATAATGAAATAAAATTGAATAAGGAATACCACATAATAATGCGACTGAAAAGCCTGCTTATACTTCAAGTTACTATCTGGAAAAAACCGATAATTATCATATTTCATTATTTGAAAGCTGATGATAGAAAGTCCAAACTGAATAAATATTATTTAAGTTGTTTGCTTGCAATTATTGTAATTGCGTTTGCTTATGACAACTGTCAATAAGTATAATTAATACTGTCAACAATCTGTTTAATTAATGCAATTTATCCAATTTACTATCTATAGCTATACAATCAATGGCTACTTTTATAGATATGCAAATTTTGCCATCCACTCTTAAGCAATATATTATGAGCAACAAAATTAAGTTAAGATTACGACTAATTTCAAAACAGTAGCAAAAATAAATATTGCATAAATAATGAATGGATTATTGCCCATCTTAGCCAATTTTAAGTACAAATCGACTTTTTCTTACTTTAAAGAGAACGAAAAAAAGATTTGACAACAGTTAAAATGAAAAACTCTTTTTGCATAAAACGTTTTTTACTTGGAGCCAACACAATTGTTACAAGCTAAACGGTTTGGCTGATAGTATCCCTATAAGTAAGTTGATACAAGCATGTATGAACAGTTATAAACACCTGTGTGTGTGTGTGTGTGTGTATGTGTGAGTGACGGAAACGGAAGTGGTTGCGCCACAAGACGCTCGCGACAAATGGCGGTGGCAAAACGAAAGCTTTACCGTTCAGCGAGCTGAATGAATGCATGACTAGACGACGATCTGACTGACTGAATGAATGAGTAACTGACTGAATGACTAGCGGAGTGACTGACTGAATGACTGGCAACGGTTGTCGTCCTTATGGGCCGACTGGCTGCCTGTGGCCCAAACGGACTAACTGACTAACTGACTGACTGACTGACTGCTGTTTCCGCTTTTTACGTTCATTGCCTCTGCCGCAATTTTAATTTTCCTAATGGATATCGATCCCAGTCGTCGGTCGGCCGCCCAACAACAACAACAACAACAGCAACAAAAGCGACGTCGCCGTCGCTGGCAAAAAGGATAATAGACTTCTTTATTGTGCATGCGACTCTATAAAAGTCAACTCTGGACTTTGTTGTGTGTGGCGCTGCTCAGAGCGAAGGGCGGAAAGGGCGGCAGGATGGCAGCAAGGTAGGACGAAAGGACTACGTGCGTCGCACTGACACACAAACCGTAGCATAGACAAACACAAACACAGACACAGACACACACAGACACACACACACACACACACAGACACACACACACACACACACATGGACTCGCATATACATGCACAGCACACCTCAACAACCTCACACAATAAATAAATAGCTACGTCATGCAGCGAAAAACAGTTGGCAACTCTCAATCTCTCCCCTACTCCTTCTTTATCTTTCTTTCTCTTTCTATCTATCTGCCTCTCTTTCACTCTCTCCTTCTATGTGCCCAAACTTAAATTGCTTTTGCCTTAAAGTCGAAAATTAGATTTGCAACTGCACGGCCTAAAAGAGCACAGAGGCAAAAAATGTGTATAAAAACGAATCTTTTTTTAAGCATAAATAAAAAGTAAAATAAAGAACTTTAAGCTGAAATATTAATATGATAAGATAAGTTCATCATTTGAAGCAGGAAGTGAAAACAAACCTTTATTCCAGGTTGATTCTACAAATAATCTGAACTTGAACTTCTGTTTGGCTTAAGATATTGGTCACTCCTTGCTTGAGTCAAGAATATATTCGAAATGTCTTTTTCTCTCAGTGCAAATTGACCGTATGAGTTAAAAGTTGCACCGCCTCACAATCCGCTCAGTTCCCTAAAAAATAAAAATAAAACCCCTTAAAAACATTTGGCCTTTTTGCCACAAATTTTCGGGCAGCCTGCTGCTGTTCTTGCCAAGTGCGAAAATTAAATGAACCGCAAATCGGGGGCAACAACAGCAGCTTCCTCCTTGCAACATCTCCACACTCCGCTGATGATGAGCTCGATTCAACGTCTTTCAGAATTTACCCCCCCCCCCCCCCCCCCACACACACACTATTACCGCCCCCTATATCTGCTCCACACGCTGCTGTTGCATGTTTGCGTAGGTGTATTGCGTGTTTCTATTTGCATAAGTTTTTGCTATTTACTTTTACGCTGGGCAAACGTGAAGCGGACGCAAGGCAAGGAGTGTTGTAGGGGGGGAGTGGAGATTTATATCAATGTGAACGTGAACGTATAGTATTTGAAATTGAAATTGGAATTCTGAAATTTGCATTGAGTTCGCCGTTCGGGTTAAATAACAACAAATAAAACGGGTTTCAATTGGGTTCGCTCGGTTTTGGGTGGCTTTCATAAGTAGTCGCAATTTATGCTAAATACAAGCAAACATTTGCGACGAGCAGCTCTCCAAACACCTCAAACCAACACCTCCAACCCAACAACCAGAGAGAATATCTCAAGTTAAGAACTTTTGGTCACTTAAATCGAAGAATTTAAATTTGTTTAACAGCTTTTTGTTCAAGTTTTCTGATGTATTATTATTATTTCATAAATTGAAATGCTTATCTTTCAGATGTGATTTTCATTTATAAATATTTAGACATTTTGACAACTATTCTTAAAAGTATTTGTTTAAAAGAATTTTGAATAGCATCGTCTATGGGAAACCAGTTCAAAGCGGAGCCTTAGCAACTATTTGTTAAATATACGTAACTATACCGTGAAATACCATATTTAATTTAACCAAAATAACTAGTTATGAGTTCTATTATGCTACTTGTACTACTACTCGGACTCGGACTATATTATATAGTATATAATCTGTCGATTTGTGCAGATGTAGATAGAGATAGATATGTGTAGCAAGTGCATTCAACTTCGGTTTAAGATAGTTGTTCATCTTATTGTACATATATCTTTGTGACTAACATCGAACGGGTCTGGCAAATTGGCTGGTGATTACTAAACTGAGACCACAGCTACTAGCTAACCTTCAGCTGTCCATTCAATAATGGGGAGGCGCCTGATTCAGATACCTTGAGAGCAAATAAGATTGGGAGCAATCAAAGTGCAGAACAGGTCAGAGATTTACAATGGGTGCAAACTCAATTTGGATTTAGCACAACATTTCTAATTAACCAGTTAAGAGTGTAGCAATCCCAAAGGGGACAGGGAGAGAGAGATAGAGAGAGAGGAAGACGGCAGCTGTCGGTTAAGCAAATAAGGCAACTGAATGCAATGGCAACTTGCTGAGGCGATATCAGTTGAAAAGTAAACAAAATGAGATTATCAAAGAACAGTAAGGAAAATTGGAGAAATTCTACTTTCCATTTTTAGGTTGACATTAAGTCAGGTTGGGAAAGGACATATATTATAAAATAGTTGTTCAACTTTTATGTAGAAACTTAAGAACATTTTTTTCCAAGAAGAAATAAGTATACCAACTTTAGCGAAGATAAAAAATATTAAACATATAAAAATGCAATAGATAAAAAATTGTTGAAGCTTAAAAATATCTCAAAAAAACGAAATATTAAACACTACTTGCAACACAAGATAGAATTGGTGGCAATTAAGTAATTGAGAATTGAGAATCGATTAATTGTAATATGTGCATACTTTGCTCTCGCAGTCTCTCTTAAATAGCAATAGAACATCAATGGCAACAAGAACAACAACAACTACAACAATGATAATGCTGCATAACTAAACGAATCCACCAACAAGTTGAAAACATTTCAGTTTCACTAGGAGTGGGGAGGTGGAGGGAAGGGACTGCTAGGTTTATGTGGACCTAGCATTGCTTGAGTGACATGTCCTAAATGTGTAAGCGCGCTTGCTTTTGTTGCTTATATTGTTGTTATTGTTGCTGTTGTTGTTTCTGTTGTTGCCATTACATTTGCTCGTTTTGCGTCGCTTGCCAGACTTTTACCGGCATTTCAATTAACCCAATTAATGGACGGGACCTAATTTAATTTTGAAATCATGCTGCCAGCCTTGCACACAACAACAACAACAACAACTACACCAACACATACAGAGACAGACACAGACATAGAGACAGACAAATCAGTCAGCTGTTTTTGCTGGCCAGCTGTGTGTGCGTGAGTGTGTGTGTGTGCGTGTGTATGAAAGAGATGGCGCGAATGCTTTTTCAGTTGTATGGAAACGATACGTGGCTGTGATTATGTGTGTGTGTGTGTGTGTGTTATCACGTACAGTGGTATTTAGAAAATGTGGAAATTTATAAACAATAAAAAGAATTTTGAAATGATATAGAGAATTTTTTATGAAAATTTAAAGTGCTTCATTTGGATAAGTAGAAAATATATTTCATCTTCTGTTTCGAATGGAGAATTTTCATCAGATCTGTTGAGCCAGCCCACAGAATGCGTAGAATGCAAATGCAAAGGAAATTTTAGAAACCATATACTTATTGATTATTATTATTAGTAGTGCACTTATACATTTTTCATTTGTTGAATCCAAATAATCATTTTTAGAACTTGTATTTATTTAAGTTGCTTGATGTCCAATTTGTAAAGTTGCTATTAAACAATTGTTTAATCACTTTAACTTAAAATATAATTTTAAAAATGTTTTCAGAAAAATTACAATTTGTTTTGTTGAATATTGCATTTTGAGGATTAATAAATTATTGAAGAATTTGGAATATTTTAGCAGTCAGAATTCGTTTTTAAAAGTGAGTGAATTTTATCAATTCTGAATGTAACGTTTTAAATATATAAGAATGAGATATATTCAAATTGAAAATAAGAGTTTTTCCAATAACTAAATTCATATTTATCAAAATGTAAACAACATTTTTTTTAGCAGCAAAGAATTGTAATTTTGAAGCGACCACTGTAGAATGTGTCAGCGTCTGGCTAACTGTGATGGCTCCGACTGAGCGCAGTGGCCCAAGCGGAGCTGATGACCTTGATTACAAGCCCCACCCCCAACAACACCCCCCCTCGACTAACAGCTCTTCTCGCAGCAGCAGCGAAACGGAAGCAGCATCAAATAAAAACGGTAAAAATAATGGCTAACTGGGTAACACAACAGGGAATCGGGGAATCAGCAGCAGTAACAGCAGACAGCCAAACTGGCAACTTTGGCAACTCAGGCAGTAACTACAACAACAACGATAACAACAGCAATAGCAACAAATCATCAGGCTAAAAGAGAGAACTGGGTGCCAAGTCAACGAACTGCTAACCGCAACAAAACACACACTTGGGCTTACAACAGAGACGGGGGCAGGTTGTTGCAGGCGTGGCATGGCATGGCACATGTCATTAAAATTGCAACAGAGAGGAGCCTTGAACAGTAATAGCGATAAACGGTAAACGGTAAACAGTCGAGACGAGACGGGACGAGAGACAGAGTAAAACAAACACAACACACAAAATCAAAAGATCAATAATTATTATGATGTAGCGACGAGAGCAACAAAAAGACGTTGCCACAGCCGCAACAGCAGCAGCAAGTAGCAACTAGCAAGTAGCAAGAAGCAGCTCGAGAACCAGCCGCAGCCAAGAGTCAAGACAAGGTGCGGCTGTGGCTGCCAAAAACTTCGACAAGCGCATTACACAGCCAACAACTGTGTGGAGTGCGGGGTGGGCGGAAAGGGGGGTGTGGCAGTGGCAGACTAGCGGCATTTGCTTACAAGTGCAACCATTTTGTAGTACAAACTTCGAAAACCAAAAGCGAAAATTGCCAAAACAAAGGCAGCAAAAAGAAGCAAAAAAAAATACGTTATAGTTGTAAAAAGGCGGAGGAGGGTTGACTGCCTCCATTGCCTGTGTGTGTGTGTGTGGATTGTAAATGTAGCCGACGGCAACGCTTGCAACTAACTCGCGCACAGCTGTGTGTGTCTCGGCTGCTGCTGCTGCCACTGCTGCTGCTGTTGCTGCGGCTGCTGCTGTTTGGGGGCGACTCATGCGCAGTGGGGCCAACCGATTGGCCCGCTTGGACGCCATTTAGAAAACGGCGCCGAGCGAGATAGCCGCATGTAAGCGCATATGTGTGTGTGTGTGCGTGAGCGAGCAGCGCAGCCAAACACCTGTTTCTGTTTTCTGCTCGCATTTTTCGAAGAACCAAACCGGTTGCACGCGCACACTCACGCACACAAGCACATACAACTAACCCCCGCTAGCGGTGCTGCTCTAACACATCAAGCAACTCAACTGTGTGCAAGCAGCGCAGCCGTTAGGCCAACCAACGAGGGGTTAGCTGCGCTGGCGTCGACGTCGACGCTGACGTTGGCATCGACGCTAGAGCGAGGCGTCGTCATCAACACACGAAGGAAACGCAGAACACGAAGTGAGGCGTTCGTCTCTGTAAGATACACAGCCGGTTTAGTCGTTCAGCAATCGCAGCGTCGTCAGCATCGTGTGCAACGCGTTTCTCCTCCCGTTTCTAGCGCATTCATTATTATTATTGTTGTTGTTGTTTTGCTGCTGCTCGTCGTTGTGGTGTGTGCGTTACGTTAAAACAACAACAACAACAGCAACACACACACACCCTACAACAATTTTGTTGTCGTCATCATCATCGTTCGCCGTTCGCCTTTTTGCCGTCGTCGCTTCTTGTAACAAAACAAAAAAATATAAAAAAAGGTAGAATTTTGCCGCCGTCGCCGATTTTTGTTGGATACGATACGAAAAATCGACGAGATCTTTTCGACCTATGGCGTTATTACACTTACCTGTTCGCGTGTAACCAACAACAACAACAACAACAAAAGAGTGTCGTGCGTAAATACAAAAAGATACAAGATAGTTAAACACAACGCAAAAAAAATTAAAATAAATTAAATTGTAAAGCGAAAAAGTATCTTAACTAAACTCTACACAAAAAGTGCCTTAAAGCAGCCCGTTATATTGAGAAAAACAACCAAAAAAATAAAAAAAGAAAAAACTCCCCGCCACCCATCAACATTTGATGCTCAATGTTGGAGAATTTAGCTGAAGGAGTTTTGAGTTTTAGTTTTTGATTTTGAATTAAGACACACAAGTGTGTTTTTGGGTGGTTAAGCCGGGGTCTATAAGCCAAATATATGGTAATGGCAGAGATTGGTGGCCATTTGGCTCACCAGCTACCATTGCACAATCACAATCACAATCAAACTGGATTACAGCCATCGCTGGTGATGAATCATCACCTGGATTTGGATTGTCACGGCCACGATGTGATAAGTAAGTTAACTATAACCCTATACTCTACATTTACCCTATATATAGTCGACCATATTCTCCCGCACAAACTGGAAAAATCGCTAAATGAATCAGATTCTTCCGTCGGTGTTTTTGTTTGTGAATCGAAACCAGTTTCTAAAAGTTTTGCATTTGATTTGCACAGAATACATTTAACAATTATTCTTGTATTTTCTGCCTTTGTATACATTATAAAAACATTTTTTAAGTTATCAACACATTTTTGTACACCTAGATTGGAAAGTTTGACCAGCGTTTTTCTCATACTATTTTTGTCACAATAATCAAATAAAAAAATGCTCCACAAAATCATGAATCAACTGAAAACTATATAAATTCTTTACTGTTATAACTACTAAGCTTGAATTCGTGGCGCATTTTTTATAGATAATAAGAAAAGCACATATATTTTGTCAAGTGGTAATTTCTTGGTGACCCTCTGTGTTTTCATTGTTTTATTACTAAGCCAGTCGGAAGTTGTTGCAACTTAAACGTAAACTACTTCCTAAGCGACAGTATTTCATTGAAAAAGTAAAAATTTAACAATTTTTTTCTGAGCATTTTAAGTTTTTTCAAAACCGCAAAAGTTCCCTGATGAAAGGAGTAAAACTTTAAATCAATAAAGTCCTATATGTGGGGAACTTATAAGCTAAAAGATGTCTTGTCACCAATAATAATAATATTTGAACTACAAACCTGCTCAATGGAAGTTTTATAGCGAAGACCAATGAAATTCAGCAAGTTCGAGTTTTTAATATTTTTGGATCTGGTCCTTCAAGAATTGCCAATATCTCCATAAATATTCAATATTTAAATTGCACTGTAAATTTCAGAGTGAAAAGACTATTTGCTTGACGCTCAACAATTTGTTCTCATTGTAATTCAGCCCTATATGCTAACTAATTCCCAATTAACAACAATCTGGTTTAACTAGCCACACTAACTAGCAATAACTCACAATAATGCCTAACTATTTTCAACTTTTAGAACCAGAACCCACTTTGCACAGCATTATTATCGTATTATCGTATCATATGCGGCTAATAAAGCTATTTAAACGAGTTAATGACTTATTTATGGCCAGTGTCGCACTCACAAGCAAATTAGACAAAAACAACGAAAATTTGCAAATTTAATTGCCTTTGCAATAAAAAAAAGCTAAAAAACGAAATCATAAAAAAAATGCTTCTCTCAAAAAGTAAATCATTTAACTATTAAAATTGTTTTAAAAATTGCAAAGCTAATAAATTACTAAAAAAAACCGTTAAAATTAAATCAGTATTGAGTGTGTAAAATAAAATTAAGAATAAAGTTTTTGTTCACATGATAAACGAAGTTCAGGAGCAGAAGGTCAAGTTCAGTTTGTAATTGTTTAGGTATTATTATTATGTTGATATTGTGTAATATTAGTTGGCTGCATTTCTTTACTTAATTATTATTATATTGTTATTCCTATTCGAATATTATCATTATTATACAATTCAGATTATGGCTAAAACAGATTTAGAGCAACTAGTTTTAGGCATTTTGCGCTTTCCTTTGAAAAACTTCTGTTTTTGAATGATTATTGTTCAATCAATAAGCAAATTGATGATTAACCTATCAGATTATATATATATATATATATATATATATAGACCTTTGACCCTTATGGCCTCTATATTCTTAAATACTGTGTTTCGAACTCAGAGGGTTTGCAGTTGCTCTTATGATTCATTCAAATACTTGAAACGTATTTATTCAAATTATGCAAAAATGCAAACTGATCATTATCAATGCGAAATCTTTATTAAATATATGAAACACGTATTTGTCAAACATCAATTTATTTTAGTATATTTGAAATCGTTAATTTGAAACATGTGCATTAAAATTAAGATTATAATTATAAAATTAAATAAAGTGCTGACATTAAAAAAAACATACGAGTTTAAAAGATTTATGCCTTGAGCGCCTTTATATACTTTCGTATTTCAAAATCATTACGTACCTGAACAAATGTTAATATATATACATATGTATATATCTTCCCAAATCCTTGCTTAATTTTTGTATATACATATATAAGAAATTTCTGTACTAGCCTACAAAAATCATGCAATGAATTGGAAAGACTTATTTACATAAATATTAGCAACATAAATATTATATTGTTCAATTCTGGATTATAACAGAAAAGGCTCGCATAAGGATCTTCTATAATCTTACAGAGATATTGTGTTCATTAACAAATGAATTGTTTTATATAAAGTTTATATTGGGAGCATTAATCAATCTACTGAAAGGCCCCAAAACAATGGTTGACTCACTGTCGAATTCTAAAGTATTCTGATGTGAAAAACCAAAACCAATATATATTCCTTAACATCGTGTGGCCCCAAACTTTAGAATATCTTCAACCATAGCTATCAGCAATTAGGCATCTTTCATCATTCATCTGCCACTTGCAGCTGAACTGCAGCCCGGTGTTGTTAAATGTTGTTGACAATAAAAAAAAGTGAAACCTCAACCTTTTGTTGTTGTTGGTCATGCCTCAATTTTGGTGTGGCATTAACTTAAAATGATAGCCGTATTTAATTTTAAGTAGAATATAATTTCAGTGCCCGTCGGCCAATTAACAGTTGAATGACATTTAAATGCTTGGCGGCCCAATTAAAGTCGAATTGCAGTTGAATTTATTGCATGCGATAAATGCATACAAAATTGTTTATCAGCTGACAAATTTGGCCAGCACACAAAAAAAGCCAAATTTCTGACCATATTCACATATCACATGCATTTCTAAATTGTTTCATAAATTTTTAAACGCCAGCAGAAGTGTCAGGAAAAAATGTGTGTGTGTGACAAAATGTATATTTTATTTAAATTTTATTTGACGCTAAATTGTGACAAATGTTAGCTGCCAATTGTGTAACCAGACAAAAGACCGCAAAAACACTAAACCACAAAAAAACCAACATCAAAAATAAATACAGTGTACAAAAAAGTATTTGTATATATATGTATATATTCCAAAAATAAGAACTAGAGAAAGACGAGAAATCATAATCATAAACACGTTCGCGTCCGTTGAGCGCATTGAATAATAAATGAGCCAAAAACAGAAACTGAAGCAGTAACTAGAAGTTGCAGCTGCAAGTACATTTGCACATTTGTATCTCAAAGATACAAATACACTCGACAATGTAATTTTTTGTCAATTCTTAATTAGTTTGCGCTGCGCACACATCAAATATTGAAAGCAACTAAAATTTTAATTTAAAAACTTTTCCCAACAAGTTTTTGCAAGCGAAAACACCACGAAAAAAAAACAAAAAATGAAAAGCAAGTAAGAATGCTGCAGTCGAGAGAGCTCGACTGGGAGATACCCTGAACCCAGCTGTTAAAGACATCGATTGTTTGCTGTACAACTTTGTTCAATATTAAAATTCGTTTTGGTTAACAAAGTCTGTATTTCTTATACGTTCCGATTATGATAGTTGTGCAGTTGTTCAAAAATAGGTTAGGATATATTATATATTATTGCGAAACAAGGTCAGTGATTGATCAAATAAAATAATATAAACGAGAACCTGTATTTCAAATTTGAAGTCTTTAGACCATAAGATTGACTCGTCTGTTGATG
The DNA here is from genome assembly GCA_035044325.1 of Drosophila nr. medialis 2 BK-2023a. Lineage (NCBI taxonomy): Eukaryota > Metazoa > Arthropoda > Insecta > Diptera > Drosophilidae > Drosophila > Drosophila nr. medialis 2 BK-2023a. The sequence continues at coordinate 3,514,424 of JAWNMH010000394.1, forward strand.
CTGCACAAGAATAGATATGTTATTCATGGAGTCGAAATCGCTTTCCTTTGCCTGTCACATACTTTATCACCACTTCATTATACCCTTTTGACCCATTTTCCATGTGTTGAGGGTATAAAAAGGAAACTTGCAATGCAAACTTTTTTTTCTAGCTGCCAGTTTAGTGAGTTTTTTGCGAGTTTTTGAGAGATTTTAGTTGATATTTGAAATGAAAACAATTTCAGTTGCTGTGTGTTTTTTGTTTTTGTCACTTTTTGTCACTCGTCTGTTTGTCTGTCCGAGTCGCTTTTGTTGCTTTGTTGATTTTGTGCGCCTGTAAACATTTTAATGAGTTTTTCATGTCACAGGCCCATTGAGGCCCCTCTCCTCCCCTCCCCTTTACACACACACACATACACATACGCACACGCATTCACACACACACACACATGTCTACGCTAACTTCTCAAGTAGTCGTTAAATTAATTAAATATAGTAGAAGGAAATATACAAAAAGCTGCTCGAGTTGAAGTTTTGTTTACACAAAAATTAAAAAAAAATGCCACACATTTTTTTTTTTTTTTTTTTTTTTAGCTTTTTTTCGCAGTTTTTCTTTTTGCATACTTCGCGGCGCTGGGCAAATTATTAACTCTTTGGATTTCTAGTTTTTGTGGCTAATCAAATATCTTTGATTTTTATGCCACACTCATAAAAAATGGACAATTATTTGCGGTCATCAAAATCTAAACGATTTTCATTTTATAGTTTGTCCAAATAGATAAATTATCAAAGCAGATGTGTTTTCTGCTCGAATTTAAATCATTTTGTTTTGATTTAAATAATTACAAAAATTAATCGTGAAAATAAATAAATTGGAACTGTGTAAAATATGGCAACGAATCGAGCCTCAAGTATAACAACAACAACAACAACAACAATTTCGGCTAACAAGTTTCGAAAGTTAATTGTGAAAAATGGACTGAGCAAATGTGCGGAATAAGTTATACATGAAGTGGAGATAATTCTACAAATAATTTGATAAATGAGCAAAACGGGAAAGAACGCCGAAGATTGGATACACTTTGCAGAGCAGAGTTAGGCTGCCGATTTTTAAGTTAAAATTAAAACTGACCCATGTGAGCTATATCAAATAGCGATCCTATGTTGAGGAGCTCACGAAAAATCGTATATGGAGTGTTTTGACTATATATCTTCGCAAACAAGAAGAAGAAAGTTTTTCACACAAGAACTCATCATTCGAACGATTTTTGCTTTGTCAGCAATATGATATAGTGATCAGATCCGGTATCCGATATATACTCAGTTTAATTAATATGACCTTAAACCTGAGACACAGACAAACCGATGGACGGTTGATGCTGAACAGAATTTATATAGATAATGGTATTAATATCTGACCGACTTCCAATAGATTCAGGGTATAAAAAAGAAAAGCGGCCGTAAAATGTTTGTTTTTGTCTTGTGCCATAAAAGGCAAAGTGGCTTTGGCAAACGCCAGGCGAATGGCACAGAACTTAAGATCTGTGTTTGTCATAAATAGATAGATCTTACTTCTTATATGGACGGACACCGTCTGCCGGGCGCATTTGACAGCCATAAAGCTTGTGAAAGGCATTTGCGTTCGATTTTGTTTTGTGGTCATAAATGTTCTCAACACATCATTAATCGTTCACGATTTGAAACCGAAAGTCTTTTTTTTTGTGGAGCATGTAATTAAATGTTGAATTCATGTGGGAAACTTGCTCGCATAAAAATTTGTTATTAAAATTTGACTAATCAGCAAAGCAAATGCGCAAAATGTTTGCTGCTGTTTTTTTTTTTTTTTGTGTGTGTTTATTTTGTTTTTTGCTTTAATTTATTTGGAACGGAAATTCCAGGCATAATTTTCTAATTTCACAAGTCAAACAGACGCGCCAAGAGCTGTTAATTAAAGACAGGCTCAAACAGCGACAACAACAACAACAACAACAAAATAACAAAAAACCAGCTACGAAAAAATCTCTGGCAAATTTACCTGAATCAAATTCAAACTACGAGTGTCTCTCAAAGTCGATGCTCTGTCTGAAGTCCCCCCTGTCTCTTTCTGTGTGTGTGTCACAGTTTCTACACACACACACACACACACACACTCGCACACACACACAAATGTATTTTATTTGAAATGGTAACAAACAGGCGCAGACGCACAGCTGTCTTCGATGTTTTTTGGGACAATTCTGTTTTTGGAATCTGTGTATCCATATCCCATAAATACATATATATATATATATATATATATATGTCCTCAAATCCAGGGCCCGCACAGGTTTTCAGGCCAGAGCACAACACATACATATATTGATCTAGTGCCGGGGCCCAAGTGCAAAATCAGATAAGCTTCGTCGCAGGGTTCTTTCTTTGGCTGGAATTTATGATTTGCGCCTAAATAACTTTATCACCCCAGTGCAGACAGCCAGACAGACAGCCAGTCAGCAGCAGCAGCTTGATAGGGAGCGGGAGCAGGAGCGGGACAAAAAAAAGACAGACAGGAATAAATACCTAAATAAAATACAACTGGCCGGAAACCCGAAAAAAGCAAACCCATAAAATATAGACGAAATTTTTGTGTTTTCATTGGTTTTTTTTTTTTTGGCGCATAAATTTCAACTTGTGGGTGTGCCGGTCAACCATTTTGAAGCCCTCTAATCAAAAGGGTTAGGACACATTTGTTATGTGGTGGGTGCAGATGGGAGATTGTTTCAGTGTAGTGGCACATGTGCTTTTAGCGAGAGGCATAGTCATAGTTTCATTTTATACATCGTTTTTTATTTAGTAATTGTTGCTTAATTCACTAACAAAACGAAAAACGATTCTTGCTCCCTCTCTCTTTCACTTTCTCTCTCTCTTTCACTCACTCTCACTCTCTCTTTCTCTCTTACAAAGATAGATTTGCTGGTCGAGCAAACTTTAAGCTTGTTGTAAAACTCGAATAAGTAGTGGATAATCCATAAATTTTACATATTTTTATAATCATTTTGAAACTAAAAAATACTAAATCTTACATTATTATCAATTTCGTTAATTATTTAACACTAGGATATATTTTCATGATAAAGTTCAAACTGAAAAAATATTAAACATTTTATTTGATGAACAAAAGGAAGTTTTCTTCATGCCATCAAATAAAATACTTTTCCATATTAAAGTTTTAATTAAAATGTTGTTTAGTGACAGAATTAAGCTAATACCTATCACACTCATACATATATACGTATATATATCTAGCGTATTTCAAGGTCTGGTCTGAAAAGCATGCCAACTCCCCTTCTCCCTCCCAGTCAGCTCCCATTTTCCACTCTCAGTAAAATAATTCATTCATTTGCTGCAGTTAGTTCGTTGCTTGCCCATCAGCTGCATCAGTCGCTTAAAGACCAAATGTTTATTGGCCTAATTACAGCTGGGGCATGTGTTCAAGAGAGCTGACCTGACGGACACTCTGGCCGTATTAAAGCGGCAGCGGCCGCCTATTAAAGTGCAATTAAAAATGTGGAGCTCTTTAAGTTCAGTCAAGGTGTCAGCGCTTGTCAAAGCGACTCCAGCTCCAGCTACTGTTTTCGCCCAGCAAACGTATATTAAATTTCCAACAATAAACCAGGGAAGAAAAAAAAATTAAAACCATCGCGAGAATGAGAGGGGCGGGGAGGGGAGTTTTGCATTTTGAGCGCGTTGCACATAAATCAACTGATAAATAATGCCAAAAATGGTTTTGGCTGGCCAGTTTGAGTTTCAGTGAAACCACGCCCGTTTATCGCGTGTGTCTTTCGGCCAGAACCAAGAATTAAGTATAAAAATAAACCAAAAAGATACAAAAACCAAAAAGAGACAACAATTTGTGCTTGGCACGCCGAAGTTCAAATACCCTCGCTGAACAAACTCCAACAATTATTATTATTTATTTAATTTTATTGATTTGATTTTAATTTGTTCGATTTTTGCTTTAATATTATAATATAAATCTATGAAAAATTAACCTAAACAATTCTCGAACAAGAGTCAAGTAAAAGTTTCCATTTCAACAATTATTTATTTTCAAATACATTCCGATCTGATCGGGCAGGTTTTCGACTTATTGTTTGCTTGAAAAATACATAAATCTATAAAAAAAGACCTGGAATCCATTCCAATGTATGCCTCCCAATTCGCGTAATGAAAACCATTTTTAGAAAATAATTATTTTCAAAAGCCCAAAAATCGAGTATAACCAATTAACTAACATATTGTTTTACATTATAATAATAAACTCGTTACGTAATGCTGCGGGTTCAATTCACGCATTTACTACCTCAAATGTTGCGCGAATCCGTTTATTACTTTGCTGCCATTTTTGCTTCCTTAGATATAGGGAAATATACATCCAAGTATGAGATAGACTTCAAATGCTGAGCTCACGGTTGCAAGCTAGTTTACCTCATTAACAAATTATAATACCCAGTGGAAAGGGTATCCAATAAAGCGACCATTTGGCAGTTAAAGGTACGCTCGTGCCGCTCTCCAGGCGCTCATTAAACGGCGCCTTTTGGCGTCGCATTTCCCGCTGGGATTTTTGGGGCGCTCGAGTTAGTTTTGGCTGGGAACACCCGCTGCGCCATATGACACCTTCATATGGCTGTATATATATATATATATGTATGTGTGTGTGTGTGTGTGCTCAGGTGCATTCGTTGGCCAGCTTTGGTGCTCTGCGTCGTTCGCTTGCCTGCCGCGTGTTGCATGCAACGCGTCTCGATGCTCGCTTTAATGGCGTCGCTTTTAAAGCTCTTTTGGGTTTGGCTTCTCTTTCACTTTATTTACCACACACATAGCTCTGTCTCTGTTGCGCCTCGCATTTTACGAGTGTCATTTTTATAACCACCCCTCCCACCTTCCCTACACTTTTAATGACTAATTAAGCGGGGGCACAATAAAAAAAATAAAAAGAAAAAAAAACGAGAACAAGCGCAATAACTTTTAAAACAGGATGCAACGAGAAAGACACTCGTTAGATAGATTTTGTTCAGATTAGAGCTGAAGCTAACTGAGATTTGATTTCATCAAAAACGGAGACGCCGCTTCTAAAGTCCAGACGCGCCACCTTGGCAACACAATGCTTGTGGCGTCACTGAGGGTACTCTAAACAAACACTTGAGGCAACAATAGAAGCAGCAGCACCAGCAGCAGCAGCAGCAGGCGCCAGGACGCAATACTTATATAATGTTCCAAGTACCAAGTATATATCGCATTACAAGAACTACTTTAACGCATCACTTATTTATAAAGTACTCGAGAGTGAGAAGGCGATTGAGCGAGAAGGAGAGAGAGGGTGAGTGGGTGAGAGTGAGCCAGAGTGAGTCAGAGTGAGAGAGGAGTCGATTTTAGCATGTCGCTTGTTCTTGTATTGAGAGCTCTTAATCTCAAGTATCGTCTGGGTAAGTCAGACGAGGCTATCAACAGGTTGACCGCCTTCTCTCCCTCTCTCTCTCTCTCTCTCTTTCTGCCTCTCTCCCTTCTTGGCCGACCGCTCGCTGTGACTGCGACTGCGACGTCGCGTCGCGCCGCGGGGCAACTCATTCAAAATTAGATGACGCGCAGGCAGACGAACAAGGGGCAGGGGCAAGTGGCAAGGGGCACGAAGCAGGGACAACACAGTAGGCTGGCAGACGGTAGCCTCGTCTAGCTAATTACCGTTACCTGTTAATATTTTGACTTGCAGCCAGGATATTTAAGCCGACAGCAACTCCACACACTACCTGCAACAAAATGTGGCTCATTATGTCAAATTGAAATGTGGCCCGTTCCAAACTCAACTGGCCAAACAAGTTGCACATCATCTTTCAATCCATTCGCCACTTTGTTTAGACGAGTTTCTGTTGTCTTTCTCGGCTCAAAACAGATTCGATTTGCTTTGATTTGCGTTGTGTGAGAAATATAGAAAAGCAAACAAATAAATTCTTAAAAAGACATAAATCAGTTCAAACAGTTAACTGGTTTGCAATTTGTTGGCTATCTATAAAAAACAGATGGTGTGTCGAAAACATTGAGGGTATTACATAACAGCCGAATGCTTAAGCATAAAGAAAGGAGACAGAGAGTAAACAGAAAACTAGAAACGTAAAGGGTATATCGAATATTGAGGTACATATATATATATATATATATATATAGATATACATATATTTGAATAATAAAATAAAAGCAAACAGGATAATTTTGTTGAATATTCACATACAGATAAATATATTCTGTAGTTTTCCCATTTGCGCAATACTTTTTATCTCTCAACAAAATTCTTCTTCTTTCGTTTTTGGGTGCTCCAAAAACATTTTCGATTTCCTATTAGCAAACAATTGTGTTGGTATTAAATACTCTCATAATCACAAATTATAAAAAATGTTCAAAAACGATTTAAAATGAATTTTTTATATGTCCTCCTGTTTAGAGGAAAATCAGATTTTCCAATTTTCAATAAATACATTATAAATACTCATCATTTTCACTTTTCAACTTTTGAGTTTTTGAAAAGCAATCATTTTATTCTAATTTTGAAGAACTGAGCCGCAGAGCTTTAACGTTTATCAGTTATCTTGATTTATTCTGTACCGTGTTGATGCAGTTTAGCCCTCGCACGAGTTTCTAGTTAGTTAAGGTAGCCTAAGCCGATGTGGTAATGCCTACTGGTAACAAAATGTAGCTCATTATGTCAAATTGAAATGTTGCCAACGAGGTGAGAAAAACTCGCTGAACAAGTTGCAGATGTGTGTTCAAAACAAAGAGAGAAACAAACTAAATACAAAACTGAAACGTAACGAAAGCAAAGCTCTGCTCTGATCTGTTCTGGTCAGCTCTGGGATTCATCTTCTTTGGTCAGTGAGGAAGTCAGCCCGGACAACGTTTTGTCGCCTAAGTGGACAGCAATAAGTCTTCCAGCAACGAGATGGACAACAACAACGTAGAAGATGTGGACGAGCAACGACCACACAGCGCCAAATGAATCATAGCATCAGGTGTGACTGTGAATGCGAGTGTGAATGCGAATCCGAATACGAATACGAATGCGAATGCGAATGTGAATGCGAATGTGAGTGCCTAGCCTGGGGTTGCTGATGAGGACTGGAGTGGACCTCAACAGCAAGACCATAAAGCAGGCCTACTTAAATCGCCATAAAACCAGCAATTTATATACCATCATTGCGTCAAGTCTCGACTCAGCCACAAACCTCGACTTCGACTTCAACTCTGATTCGAACTCGAACTGAGATTGTCGAATGGCTATTAATGCGGCAACACTTGGCGAAATACATGCGTGCATTTTAAAAACAACACTGTTCAAAGTAAAGAATTGATATCTTACTAAAAATATGGAAATGTAAAGAATTATTATTATTATTTTTTAAGTTTTATTTCCTTAGTTTGATAACGATTGCCAAATTTTAAATATTTTTCATTTTTCCTTTTTGACTTTAACGAAAACTTTTTCATCAGCTCGGAAAGTATTTATGCAAATCTGATTACCCATTTGTTGCTTATTTAATAATGATTGCACACTTTCCACAACTCAATTTTCTATTTATATGTTAAGGTTGGAATTTACTATTCAAATCTTGGGTCAGTCTTAAGCTTAGTGCGAATGGCTCAATTCTGGCATAGACATATTTTTTTTCTGAGTGCAAGAGAGGGGCAAGGAGATGGGTGCGGGCAACAGCTCTCGGAACATGCCGCAGCGGTGCAATGCTCCTTTGAAATTCAAATTTTATGAAGCTCATTAAATATAAATTTGTCGTTCGTTTGCGCTGCAGACGCAGATGCAGCCACAGAGAGATAGAGAGAGAGAGAGAAAGAGAGAGAGAGAGACAACAACGATTCCAAGCAGCCACAAGGCATGTCTACAACAACAGCAACGGGAAACGAACAACAAACAACGACCGAGATCTGTGGATCGCTCCGCTTGTATACGACACCCAAATAAAATAATATAAATTAATTAACAAAACGAAGCCGAAATGAAGTTAAAATTTGCATGAACAACGCGCAGCCTTTGGCGGCCTTCCTTTCGGGCCTGAACGGGTCAGTTCAAGCCAAGTTTTCGATCTGTTGTAGTAGCTGCTGCTCAGTCGATGCTGCTGCTGCTGCTGCTGCTCAGCCCTTGCGTGTGCGTAATCGACTCTATATACATATATATAGTTGCCATATCTCTATATATACTGTGCATATATATATATATATACATGTATTTAGTTCTTTAAGCATCTCATATAAAAGGACCACAACGAGGCTAAGCCTGGCTAAGAAGACGGCGTTAAATGGTCAACTCGACTCTTGGCCAGCCATAAAGCAGCGACGGCGGCGGCCTCTTTTAATGAGGTCTTAAGTTTTTATAACGGTCCACATACACACACAAATACACATTTATAGAGTGCACATGGTGTGTGCATAGGAATGTGGCTCAAAGGCACACCCTTACCAAGAAGCCCTGCAATACGCTTGCATTGCTTAACTAGAGATGAGCTTTTAAACACTGCTCTCAAATTGATTTTAAAGTTGTTTTCAACTTAACACTGAGTTTAAATACTTTTGATGCAGCTGCTGTCAAATAAATATAATAACTATAAATTTGGCTTATTTTAGCCATTTTTAAATGCTCACATTTAAGGTTATGCAAGTGGAAAGTGTCTGGGCACCTTGCAGAAAAAAAGAAACAATTTTTAATTAAAATGCAAAATTATCTGCCACTTCTTAATTGTTTATATATATTTTGATTTTATATAATTTAATAATAACTACTTTTAAACAGGATTAAAAACTGAAACTGAAACTGATGAAATTTAGTTGCGTAATCGGAATCGAAGCCGAAAACAACAATTATTAAGCACTAAAAAGCACTCCGTAAATAAATCAAGTAGGCAAGCGAACAAGGATAAGACGTTTATCCAATTATCCTTAACGGGCACGCAATCGAAATTCGATTCGGTTTTAAAATGCAATTTCGAACTTTCTTTTCAAGTATTTAAGTTTTTTGTTTTTTGCGATTTGATTTGCATTTTGGCTGGATTTTTGCATTTTTTGCTCCTCTCTAGTTGCAACTGTTGCAGCATTTGCAGCATTCGAATTGCAAAAAGTATGTTGCTAACGCATGTTGCACCATGCTGCAAGGCACACCAGAACAAGTCGCTCAAGTGTTGCGCATGCGCAACAACAACAACAACAACAACAATGAGAACAACGAGAACAACTTGAACAACCCCGAGGCCCGAAATGCAAACAAGGCAACTTCGTTGTTTCAAGCACAAGTTGGTGGAGGGGCGAGGGGGAGGCGTGGCAAGCTGCTCTTGCTTTTCTGCCAGTGTCTCAGTGTTTGCGCAATATTTGCGACAAATAAAGCATAAAAACTGTTAAAGTTCACACGCGTCAGGTCAAATATTTACACAAGCCGCCTGCCATGGAGAGCAAAAGCAACAACAAACGAACAACAAACAAACATCAACAACAACAACAACAACAGCAACACAATTGAATGCAACAATGTGTTCAACTCAATGTTGGTAAAAAGAAAAGAAATAAAAAAAAAACAAAGTAATAATAAAAATCTTGGCGGCAAAACTGTTTGGCTAATTAACCCCGCACAGCTGCCAAATGCCAAACGCATTTATGATAAGTCAAATACCAAAAAACTAGTCAAAATGTGTTTGGCTACACAGCAAGAAATTAATGTTGCATTCGAGTTGCATTCACTAAATTACTAAGAGTAGCTCAATCAATGACTTTCGATTTTCAATCATTTCATTTCTATTACCAATTAGTTTAAACTCCGTTTTTTACTGTGTAGCTGGGCGAATAGTGAGGCTGCAGCTGGGCTGTCACTGCATTTGCAACATGTTGCGTGGCCTTAAAAGGTTAAACTGCATTTTGATTTCGAATTTGGTTATCGAATTTGTATTTGAATTTCAATTTGTTGTTTAGCTTTAATTGATTTTTTTTTGTGTGTTTTTTTCTTTTTGCCCGCATTCAAATTGATGTGGGCTGATGTGTGGATAGAGGAGAGGAGAGCGGGTAGGTGAGCTGAGTTGAAGTTGAAGTTGACTTCAAGTTGAGAATCGAGTTGACGTTAATTTGACACTTTTCGAGTCATTTCTGACGCTGAGCCGAGCGAGCAGAGAAGAAAGAACACATAGAATTAAATTGACGTTTGCCGGCTTTCACTCTGTGAACCCTCTTTGTTGTTGTGAGGGGCTTTTTTGTGTATTGAACGGCGCCTTTTTTTTTGGTGTTGTTTCTTTTTGGTTTTTTTTTTTTTGGCCATTGGCGACACTTGTGTTAAAACACCATAAATAAATGTCGCGCGCTTATCTCACAAACACAAAGACGCACAGAGAAAGAGAAAGAGAAAGAGAGAAGGAGTGAGACACGATCCTGCGTCGGCGGTTTTCGGGCCAAGACAAATGCGTTGTCAACGCAACCTGCCTAATAACCCATCATGATCATCACTTAGCCAGCTCTTGTCGTCCCCGAGTCAGAGCCCACAGCCAGAATCAGAATCAGAGTCAGAGTCTGGTCTGCGTTCTGCGGTCCGGTTGTACAAGAAGCTCAGAGGAGCTCAGGCTCCGACACTATCGCTGCTTGTCATCTGTCTGCGCGCCAAGCAACACGCAACACACACACACACACACACACACAGACACACACTCGCACACGCAAACACACAGAGCATTCCTGGTGCAGAACTGCTTGACTGCAGCTCGACGGCATTTTGTTGCACACACACGCATACATGTAGAAAAAGGTCATTTCCGTTGCACCACTCAAATATTTCTCAGTGTATGCGTGCGTGTGTGTGTGTGTGAGTGTGTGTGTGTGCTGGCATAAATTGTGTGTTGCAGGCCCATGTCCATTTTGAGTCCAGGCACTCTTTGATGTCGCGCCATTGGCAGCTTCTGCCGCTTGTGGCATGTCTCGTATTCAAATTTGGCTTCAATAAAACGACAGCCAACAACTACAACAACAACAACGATCGGCCAATACAAAAATCAAACACTTCAAAGTGACTCTGCAGAAGGCGGCTTCTTTTGGCTTTGTTGTTGTTTTTTGTTTTTGTTTTTGTTTTCTGTTGTTTTCTTCTTCTTCTCTATATGTTTTTTTTTTTTTTTTGTTGCATTGATTTGAAATCGAAGCGAACTGTTTGCATTGATCATTTCTGTTATATTTATATTGACTGCGCTTCGAGATGCTCGAAGAAGCCCGTGACACGAGCATTCTTCTCTCTTCTCTTTCTTCTCTTACTTCTTTCTCTTTGTCTACACTTCAGTGAACAATGAAATCAATCAAAATGTTGCTTAAAAGACGACAACAGCTGAAGTGAGAAGTGGGGGGCGGGGAAATCTGGGCAGAAATTAATCAAATTCATGCGAAGCTTAAAGCAGAAGAAAAGAAAGTCTTAGAAATAGCTACAAAATATATGATAACAGCCTCTGGGGCAAGCAAAGTGACCTTGGAGGATAATAAGGTATATAATATGGGGATAGATGTTGCATGAAGCCTGTCCTTGCTCATATTTAGCACCTTGAGGGTTTCTCTGCTTTGATGATTTCTGTTCATTTCCCGAGACAGTCTATCTCAATACTTTGTGTGATTTGTAGTTTACTTACAAAAAAAATAAGATGCAACAGTTTTAAGCAGTTTTCATTTAGATTTATCTTTTATGTTAGCATATATAGGCCAACTAACTCAACATTTGCCGTTAGTTATGTAATATTTAGGCTGAAGTTGTTTGCAATTTACTAATAATCCTTTCTGTTATGTTGCTGCTGTCTTTCTTCCAAAGTTACGTACCCAGTTTCAATTAACTGTTTACTTATTTGGTTCTACTAACAACTGATTTCAAATCAATTCAATTTTATACCCTTGCACATTTCCCGTATCTAAAATGCACTCAAAAAACGGCCAGAAACCATTCACGCTCCCATCGCCAACGTCAGCTTACAGTGCAGGTCTGCTCAGCTGCTCAGCTGCTGTTGTTGCTGGCTGCTGCTCGTTGGTGTTTTGTGTAATTAATTAGGTACATTTATATAAAACACACACACACAAACATACAAACACACATGTAAAATATACATACGCATGCTTATTGATATACATACGTGGAAATGATGCTTGAGGGGCGGTGCATTGTTTTTGATGTGAGCCCAATAGCCACATAAAGATTACGTTGTCATTGTCAAAGCAAATGCACTTAATTAAGCCAACTTAAGGCACACAAACAAACCCAGTTGAGCGCTGCAGAAAAGCCCGAAAATTGCAACAAGCCGAGACTGAGAGTGAGAGAGAGAGAGAGGAAAAGATGAGACGAGGGCGACACATAATTGATAGGATCCCCAGCGAACCGAGGCAGACAAACAAATCAAAAACCACACAGCTTCCTTCCACACACACCAACCAAATGACCACTGACCAGGAGACAGACAAGGAGTGATGGGGAAGAGGTGCAGGAGCAAGGGGAGGGGGGAGTTAACTACTGCCGCCTGCCCACGCAGCGCTTGCTAAACAATGGCCAACGAATGTTGCCTAATCAGTGCCCGAATGAGACTGGGCAAGGGAAGAAGGGGCAAAGGATGGCAGGAGGACAGCAGCAGCAGAGGAGGCGAGCAGAGAAGCAGAGGTAGTCATGGAGGATGAAGGTTGCCTTGGATGAAACGCTCGTTACGTATATCTACAAAATTGATGAGTCTGTCAAAATGTGAATGCGAGAAATCGAAAATCGTCGACCAAATACGAATGCGAATACGAGTACGAATACGAATACGAATGCCATTCACCATTCACAACTCACAGCTCACGATTCACGAGCCGGCACGTGTTCAATCCTCGCGTCGCTTCTGCTCTGTGTGCTGTCATCATTAATTTTTTAAGCGTTGTCGCTAGCGCAGGTAAAAAACCACCAAGGCAACCCAACCAAAAGGCTACTCTTATTTTTTATTCCTGGAAAAATGACAAATTTTCGTAGAAGTCACGCGGCTAGCAAATTGATAACTGGTGGGAGCAGTCTGCACTGAGAAAAAAATAGGCGCTACCTTGAATGCAGAAAAACGAAAGTAAGCAAATAGAATCGTTGCTTGCCTCATTTGTCGGCTATTAAGAAATGGGGGATTTATATTATACCCTGAACCCATTCATAATATGTCACAAGGGTATAATGAACTTAAGTAAAAGTATGCAACAGGCAGAGGGAAGCAACTTGGTCAGCATAAGGTAATTCTCTTTTAGATCAGCTTCTGTTTCAGGACGCCGATAGATCGGAGACTATAACAGCTAAAGACAGTTTTTCAAAGCAGATCAAAATTTGCATATAGATAACTTCTGCCGTTTTGATGTTATCAATAAGGACTCTTCCATTTGAAATATACCCTAACAAATTGATATATACCCCAACAAATAGAAACAGATTTGTGTTAAAAAAAACATATTTGAATATTGAACATTGACAGCTGTGCTCAGGGTAGCTTCTAGTTGGAACTTGCTTTGCGTTGATTTACTACAAGTGATTTCCAAATTTTCTCGGAGTGTTTTATCGTCTGCACAGTTTGCTTTATGATCATGTGAAATTCCTAGTTTTATTTGGCGGCACTTGCTTTTCAACTGTCAGTGGCTGCGCTTTGTATTTTCATTCAACAAATGCGCCATAAATCAAATAAAGGTAGTCAAAGGGGAGAATTGAAAAAGAGCCTCCACCTCCCCGCTGACCACTCCCCCCTTTGAGGAGGGAGGGGGGGCATAAACAGTAGTTGCTTTTGAAATCGCGCGCATATCCGCAAAGCTTCCATAATTTTTTTAGCCCAGCTCTCGCACTCTTCGCATGTTGTTCGTATATCTTATCGATGCTTTGCATTTTGCATGTTGCCTGTTGTCCGCAACAGCAACAACAACATGGCTGCAAAAATTGATATTGCAGCAAGCAGCAGCAGCGAGGCGACTCCTCTGTGCTGGCAGCCATTGCAAAAAAACTGGTTGCAACAGACTGCAATTTCTTCTTGTTGCCCAGTTCGATTTTGGTCTTTTGAAAGATTGCCGACTTTGATAAGCAGCTGCTGCTTTTGCTGTTGCTGCTCCTGCTTCTGCTGCTGCTGCTGCTGCTGGTTTAGTTGCACATCTCATGCTTAAATTACTGCTGCTTCTCTTTTGCTTGTGGCGTTCATTATTTGCCTTTGATATGTTTATTGGCAGACAGTCTCCACCCCAAAAAAAAATAATATAATTCATCGGTCAATCACAGAGTGCAGCATAAAACTATCCATCAACTGTACAGCGCTGCTCCCTCTCTCTGTTTCCTCTCCCCTCTCTCTCTCTCCTCAGACTCTCTGCAACTCCATCACCATCTCTGTACACGAGCGTAACGCGTGTAATTAGATAAAACGCTTAAGCACTCCAGATACGAATATTCACTCAGCCAGCTACGAATTCTATGCGAACTGGCAAATCTTGAGTTACTATTTTAGCTTCATGTTTTAGATATCTTAACGTTTTATCTACGGCCCGGACTTGGCATGCAGTTTTTGCGCAAAGTTTCTAATTTTGAATACGCTTTAAGATCGATGAGTTTAATAGATACACTCAGGAAAAAAGTCGCCTTATGATTCAGAAACGGAAAGTTATGTTCTTCTGTAAAGCAGGGTTTTCTTTTCATAATTTCGGGGTACTTCATTTAAAGATTAGACTAAATAGCCACAGAGAGAACTAACAGCAGTAGTGAGAGGAATTCACCTTTTTCTGAATTTTAGAATGGTTTTTTTCTAGGTGTTTGCATATCTACTTTTAAAAATATTTTCTAGAAGAAGAACCTTAACAAACTTAAGAAATATTTTATTCGTATCTTTAGAAATTATTTTTAAAAACGATTATAGTTTTTAGGGCGACAATTACTGAAACTTATGTCGTTTTTTTCTCTGGGTAAACTCATAAATACTCAAATAGATAAATATATATACTTATAGACCAAAAGGCTAAGCGTTTGTTGATTTTCCAAGTTAGGTTTCGACCTTGTCAATTTTCATTTTGTACAAATGAATTTGAACTTAAATTAAGTTTTAGTTTAGGGTTCAAGAGCAGACAGCTGCCAAAAAGGTTAGCTCATTAAAAATTCACGCAATACAAAATAAAAGCTGAAGATCATAGCAACAAATAGTTTTTGTTGTTGTTGTGTTTGCCGTTGCCAATTGTTTATTTGAAAAATGTGTTGCCAAAAATGTGCTGGAAATGGCCATAAATGGCACAAGCACCCAGCAGATGACAAATTCTGCAAAATGCAAACTGCTGCAATGTTAAAAGTGAAAAAGCCGCAGCAGCAGCCGCAGCAGCAGCCGCAGCCGCATTTGCTGTCACACCTCGCCACGCAACACACACACATTCACACACATTCAAGCAACCACTGCCCCCTGTACCTCGTCAAATTCATAGACGACAAACACGAGACGAAAATTGCATTTGCCATTGCCCCCAAAGTGTACCTAAAATGCGTCGAAAAACGCAAAAATTTTCAAGCAGACCACGGCGCGCCAAATACCCAAAAACCAACAACCGCCCCAACTTACCCCTCCCCTGCTGACTGTGCCAGCAACCCCCCAAAAAAACAGCCGAATTTTCGAGGGCGGTTTTTTTTTTGGAGTGTGGGAAGGGCAACCCAGCACAACATGCAAAAGATCTGCCGCAAAAGCGGAAAAAAGATACAAGCGCTGGAGTTGCGCTTAAATTCCCATTACGAGTCGTAATGGCTGCGGTGTGTCTGTGTGTGTGTGTGTGCGTGGGTTGTTCCGGTGTGTGTGTGTGTGTGCGTGCCCCAAAAGAAAAATGAAAACGCAGTGCGCAGGATCATTAAGGCAGACACAAACATCTACACACACAGATACAAGCACACACACACACATACAAGAGCAGCAAACAATGAATGCGAAATGTCAGTCAGCAAAAGATACGCATCCTGCAAATTTATACTAAAGGAGCTGTCCAAAAAAAGAAAGCAACAACAACGGCAACAACAGGCAATGAGGAGCAGTGTTGCCAGCATTTTGAAATGCTAAAAAAGTTGAATTAACAGAGAATATTGCTAGAAAATGCTGAAAGAAAAATAAATTAATATATAAAATAAATAAACAATTAGTATATAGAAAAGGAAAAAAACTTGACCCGGACCCAGCTAAAAGCATATTAAATTATAAGAAAAAAACTCACAAAACGTATTTTTTACGTACTATTTACATTTTATTTATCATACAAGTTCGAAGTCTTAGAAATGAGTATGAATTGATTAATTATTTAAGCGTTAAATTCTTCAATTAAATTATACAATTCTAAAAAACAAACATTTGAATCCAAGCGCGCAATTTGATTTTCAGAATACTTTTTTCTAAATAGTAGCAAATTGCAAAATATCTAATTAGATTTTGTGTTCAGAATGCTGAAATGCTGAAGCAAACAAATAGCCAAAATGCCAACACTGACGAGGAGTAGAAGTGGTAGAAGAAAAATGGTGGCCACGCACAAAGCAACAACAACAACAACAACAACAATAGGAGCAGTAACAGTAACAAGAAAAAGAAGCAGCAGCAGCAGCAGAAACAGAAACAGCACATGACTGACTGTTGTTATATAGGGTAGCTTTGAGCAGAGAGCGCCAAAGCGAGAGAGCGAAGGCAAACGCACAAGTGCGACAGAGAGGTGGGCAGAAAAAAGCGCACATGCTACGCAAAAAAAAAAAAATAATAATAAAATGTAAAGGCTGGGCGCTTGAAGCTTCCAGCTTGAAGGCCGGCTGAGGCTGCTTAACGTTGGTGGGCGATGGGGAATGGAGTGTTGGGGGGAGCTGCACAGGGAAGTAAATGCTGGCGTCTGAAGTGCTTGGCAGCATGAAAGCAACAAATACAAGCAAACGAGAAAAAATCCATGAAAAAAAAGCGCACGCCGAAAAAAAATCGAAAACGAAAGAAAGAAAGAAAGACAGCAAAATAAAAGCAGCAACAGCAACAATGAGAAACGGGGCAACGGCAGCAACTTGTCTGCTCCGCCTTTATAAATAATTCATGTGCGTAGCGGCAGTGAGTGCGAAAGATACGCAAGATACACACACACACACACACGCACAGAAACAGATACAACGCAGCCACGTTTAAAGATACAAAGAGGAAACAGCCACAAAGCTTCCTCTCGCGTATGTGTGTGTGTGTGTGTGAGTCTATATACATACACATACATTTCCATATATATTATATACACTGTGTGTGTTTGTGAACATTTAAAACGTGCTAAACGCGCGGCAAAGTTTTTCTTAATTTTTCAACAGGCAACAAAGTTTTTCCTGTTGCAAAACTTTTTTTTCGCTGGATTACAACACCCCAATACATATATATAGATACTTATAAAAATTGCTTGGGGAAGGGTGTGTGTGTGGGGGGGGGAGGGGACAACTTTGGCATTGCGCACATAATGTGGCAATGATTGCATTGATTTTTTCTTCTATTTTTTGCCACCTAACTCTGAGCAAAAGTTTTGCTCACAAACTTAAATACTTGAGAAATTTTGTAAGCTCGCATTGGCAGATTTATGCATTTTTCAAATGTTTTGCAAACAACAAAGTTTTCATCTTTTCCTCTTTGCTGTTGGCTTGAGGATTATTTGATAACAGTTTGTTAATTAGCGCCATCTTTGTTTTGGGACTTACTTATTTGGTTACAGCCAAAAAACGAGCCAAATAATTGGCAAAACAAAATGCAGCATCAAGCGGATTAAGTAGTTATGTACCGACGCCAGCCAAATGCCGTCGGCGAAACATCGATTTCTCAAGTGCTGATAATAAATAAAACGTTTTTGAAATTTGAATTAGATTTTAAGCCGAATAAAAAATATGTCGACTAAAAGCTGATAGCTGTGCAGACTGCGTTGCATAGCAGTCAGCTATAAAAATGCAACAAAGACCAATTGAAATTGAAAGTCTTTTTTTAATAGATATGTTTTTTGGCTTGCTCTCTTTTCCATTTCAGAAAAACAACGTTTGTCGCATTGCGTGGGCTGTGGCGGTCAGATACACGATCAGTATATATTGCGCGTTGCACCCGATCTGGAGTGGCATGCGGCGTGCTTAAAGTGCCAGGAATGCAGGCAATTTCTGGACGAGAGCTGTACGTGTTTTGTGCGCGATGGCAAAACCTATTGCAAGCGTGATTATGTTAGGTAAGTTATCTAACAAAATATGCACTTACATTATGTGTCGTATTATGGTATTATGGGTGTGTCTCTAACTCTATAAAAGTGGGTGAGGTAGTTCAAGGTAAGCGAAAGAAGGGTGTAATTGAAACTATGATTAATACAGTGAATCATGACTAAGTAGAACTTATAGAAATTCGAATTCTTAGAAAACTTGTTTTAGCTCCGAATTTAAGAGACTTTCATGACAATGAATTTAAATTGTAAATAGTAAATTCTGGCTGAGAAATTTTGTTTAAATCTGTTAATAAACATTTCCTAAAAACATGTTATAACATTTATATTATATTAAACTTACTCTAATAGTACTTATATTTGTCGATCATATTCCTTAACCTTCGTTTATCAAAACAGTTGTTACCTTAAATAGTTTTACTTCAAATACAAAGTCTTTTTAAATAGTAATTGATTTGAATTGAGCACCCATCTACATTTCAAATCTGATCAATCAGGCTAAATCTCGCAGCGTCAATGACATTCCGGTTGACTTGAAAAGCTAATAATATTTTTTCCCCAATAAAATAGCAATTTGTTAGCACCGCTTTAAACATTTCCCACTCGTTCAATCATGAGCTAATTGTATAAATTAGTAAGCTGACGACAAATCGCATACCCTACAAACAGCCAGAGTCGAACAGCAGCTGTAAGTTGGCTTTGGTCATGCGACCTGTGTGTGGAATTGTTGCAGCCAACACTTGTTAGCCATGTTAATTAGATGGAGCATGCCAAGCAACAACAAATCTGGTTCTAAAGAGCATTCAAGCCGCAACAGTGTTGTGGCTGCTGCTGCTGCTGCTACTGCTGCTGCTGTTGCTACTGCTGCTGCTGTTGCTGCTGCTACTGCTGCTGCTTGTCGTTTTTGACGTCTTTCATCCATTGCCAAATCGGTAAATGTATGACGTGCAATAAACTTTTGATGGCTCACAAAATTTGCTATTCGTCTGCTAGCAACAATGGGGTAGGAACAAAGGGGGAAGCGGGGGCAGTGGCAGTGACAGTGGCATTGGGTTTGGTGCCTCTCGTCGTGGCGTCGACTTTCAACTATTTGACATGCAAATCTTTGAATAATTGATTAGCACGTGCAAAGCTATAAATTAACACTTTACTTGCACAAATGAT
The DNA here is from genome assembly GCA_035044325.1 of Drosophila nr. medialis 2 BK-2023a. NCBI lineage: Eukaryota > Metazoa > Arthropoda > Insecta > Diptera > Drosophilidae > Drosophila > Drosophila nr. medialis 2 BK-2023a. Next base: position 3,533,798 of record JAWNMH010000394.1, read on the forward strand.
TGATGTTCAATGCGGCCGACAGAAAGACACACAAAACACGGCAAAAGCAACAGCAACATCAGCAGCTGAAGCAGAAGCAGCAGCAACATCAGCAGCAGCAGCAGAAGCAGCAGCAGAAGCAGCAGCAGCCGCAGCAGCTAATAAAAAGACGACGGCGTCAATAGCGGGTTTCCCTCTTTATTTATTTTTTTATTATATCATACCCTACATGTATAAAATGTGCAGAGGAGCCAAGCAAAGTTAAATATATTCCCATATTTTTAAAGGCCTTTCAATAAGTTATAATTGATATCTTTTTGATTTGATTTTTATGCATAAATTCCCATTGCTATTTTTTATTGAAAAGGCATTTTTTTTAGAAATAAAATCTTTGATTTTTGGAAAAACATATTTGAGCTTATCAGCTGTAAATAACACAGACTATAACTACTAATATATCCCTGGGAAGGAATAGAATTTTGACAGGAATTTATGGACTAAGATATGACCTAACTAAACTAGTTATGGTCAGTAGCGCAATTGTCGATTTTGTGGCAAAGAGGAGGAATCCTAAAAGCACATCAGTGCAAAATATATCGCCTTAGTCTGAAGAAGATGTTGCATTCTATGGCAACATATAAATCACTCGAAAGATGTATAAAGCCTCAACAATTAGTCTTAGATGGTGTCCCAATATATCTAATAAAATAAATAATAGTATTTTATTAAACTGATATACATGTAGGGTATCTACAAGTCTACTACGCACATGTCTCCCCTACAAATATTTGTTTATTTTATTGATTTTCCTTTTTGCTGATGTTTTTTTTTGCTTAATGTTTTTCGATAGTCATAAATAAGAGAGACAGATAAAGAGAGAGAGAGAGAGAGAGAGAGAGGCAGACGGAGACTTGAACGCATTCAAGGCTGATTACACAACGTATTCACATTGGATCTAACTAATAATCATGGGACTCATCTCATTTTCTGCTTCTTCTCAGGTTATTTGGTACAAAATGTGATAAATGCGGAAACTCCTTTAGCAAAAATGATTTTGTGATGCGTGCAAAAACGAAAATCTTTCACATCGAGTGTTTTCGTTGCTCAGCGTGTGCCCGACAATTGCTGCCAGGTGAGTGGAAAACACCCCCCCTGAAAACCCCAATCCGAATCTGAATCCCCTATTTAACGTATCATAATATTGATTTGATAGGCGATGAGTTCGCGTTGCGGGATGCGGGCGCCCTGTATTGCAAGGAGGATCACGATGTGCTGGAGAAATCATCGCAAAGTAGTCTAACATCATCATCTGTGGAGAGCAACAACAACATTAGCACTAGTAACAACAACAATACAAATCTTAGCAATAATAACCATTCCAGCGAATTGGGCTCAATGTCAGGTGAGTTTCATGGTGTGTATGCTGTGTGTGTGCTGTGTGTGTGCTGTGTGTGTGCTGTGTGTGTGCTGTGTGTGTGTGCTGAGTGTGTGTGCTGTGTGTTTGTGTGTTTACACACTTGACTATGCTCTGAATTGGGTTTTAGTTGTGGGCTTGTTTTTGGAATGAGTTTTGAACCCGTTAAAGCAACTAATCTGATGAAGAGTCCCATTTTATTTATTGCTTATCAGCTTGCAAATGTTTGCTTTAAATATTATTTTAAATAATTGCCTTATATAAAAAGTATTTAAACTTAAGCTCCAGTTCCAGCCCCCAGTCTAATTGCCTAGAGCTCCTCTGGCTTTAGTTTTCTTGGCTAAGATAAACAGATTTAGTATTTTCTCGGCTCTTTTTTTTGTAGCTCGAGGCTAAGGCTGAGCCAGCCCCCATTTTGGCTGCCTCACATTTTCACATAATTCTTGGTATGACACTTGAGTTTTGATTTGCCAAAAGCTGCTTCTTTTTCCACTTCTTAGCTGCAATCTTTTACAACCATAATTAAATTGCAAAGAATAGGAAACATTGTTGGCAGTTCAAAGTGGCGTAACTCAATTAGCCCAAATTGCATCTCTCTCTCTCTGTATCTCTCTCTCCTAGGCACAATTGGCCAACTTCGAACTGAGCTGTTATCACCTGGCCCAGTTTTTTTTTTTTTTTGTTCGCACAGATTGAACAGAGTCTAGCCCAATTAGGCTAAATAGAATTAGACTCCATCCAATACTGAGTAGTAGTATTGGGCATATTAGGTGTATTGAGTGGGGTCGGCAGCACAAAGGGTTTGGCGAGCGTGTTTTATTCTTAGAAAGACAACGCTTACATCCTTGTAAGAGCGATAAAGTGTCAATAGAAATCGGCAAACGTCAAACAATGTACGACAATTGTCAAACCATATCGTCAACATAATCTCATTGTTTAAACTGAACACATGCCGTTTGTACTGGGTAGTGGCAGGGGTAGGAGTAGTTACTATGTAGAGGAGTGTGTGGAGCGGGGGCAGCTGGAAACAGAGAAGCGAGCAACGAGTACAACGCGAAACAGAACAAACCTTATCAACATGCTGGCGGTGTTGTCAAAGCCGCCCCAAGCTCGTGTGCGGGCTCCACAGCAATAGAGAAAGATAGGGAGAGAGGAAGAGAGAGGGAGAGTAGCTATCAGAGAGGTAGAGAGAGAGAGAGTGAAGAGAGAGCCATTCTAATAGTTAGGTAGCATAAGCGTAGACAGCGTTTCAGTTGGGGGCAACTGTTAATTTTTAATTAAATCAGATTTTCCATTCTATAATAAAAAAACCAAGACTCCGAATTCTTTCTATAGATATGGTACAAATCCATATTTACTTTATGTTTATATTCTAAAATCATGTTATTTATATTTTCCCAATTGGGCACCCCCTCTGCCTACGTCCTCGTTTCTGCAAAGGATATCTTTGCAAACTAACAGAACACTTGACATGAGTCCGTTTCAAACGCATCTCGTTACAAATGCAGATATTACACTGAAAGAAAAAATAAAAAAAGTCTTAAAATATATATATACTATTTTATTGTTTTCTTACTTCACATTTTTGGGCAGTTATTCTTTATTTGAGTGTAGTTCTTAGAGTCTAACGACAAACAAGCTTCATAACTTGGCTTTTAGTAACCAACTCTTTTTCCTGCGTAGGGGCTAAGGAGTATTTTTATACGTATTCACTATCTAAAACCGGGTCAGTTGCTTGTCTCGTCTACCCGTCTGACTACGCCCATGATTTGTGAATTTCGCAAAAAGGTAGAAATAACTGCAGTTGCTGCTGTTGCTGTTGCTGCTGCTTCTTCTTCTTCTTCAACTGCCGAGAGGAGGCAAACAAAAAAGTCAAAGTTGCATTGAAGCATTCAAGCGGGCAAACATTCAACATTGACAACAACTTCTTGGGAATTCAATGTTCAATGTGTTCAAACCTGAATCTTTTGGCGGATCGCCTGATCAATCAGTCTTCAGTCTTCAGTCTTCAGTCTGCCCATTCATAGTTCCACATTTGTTTGTTTTCTACTCGAGTTGCCGTCCCCAAAAGTGTTTGAACAGCAATTGCGGCGCTTTGAAGTCTAGTCACAGTTTCGCAGTTCGCAGTTTGCTGTTCCCAGTCACCGTTCACCGTCACAATCACAATCACCGTCACCGTCACAGTCACAGTCGACATCGCAGCCGCTTGAGGCTTTAATTTGTATAAAAGTTTTTGAGTATTTATTTTTTCGCCAAATTGCCAAAATGAGTTTCGTCTTCAAAAGCGGCAGATGAAAATCGAAATCGTTCATTCATCGATGCGATCGTTATCGAAATTAGATAACAACGATGACAACATTGTGAAACACGACTTAATTACAACTCACAAAAGGCTCACACACGCACACACAAATTGCTGTGCCGTTCACAGCCTCTTTGATCTACACTGAAAACAAAGCGAGGGGCGGTTGGGGGTTGTGTTTGGCAGACTCATTGCTATTTTTGGCTGGTTGCGATCTATTGGAATTTGCCTGTTTTGCACGCAGGCAATTTATCAACGTGAACTTCAAAGCGTGTGCGAAAATAGCAAATGATTACGTATTGACAAAAAAAAAGAAGAAAAAAAACTTTGCCCATTTTATTTAAACTTCTCTCTCTTCTCTCTCTCTCTCCCTCTGTAGACTCTGGCAGCGAATCGGGCTCACATAAAAGTATTAGGGAAAAGCGTCCCTCGGGTCCATCGGATGGCAAACCGACGCGAGTGCGAACCGTTCTTAATGAGAAGCAGCTGCATACGCTGAGGTAAACCACAATCCCAGCCACAAATCCCACGAAAACTAAGCTAATCCTCGTCCTCAAATATAGAACCTGCTACAATGCTAATCCGCGACCTGATGCGCTCATGAAGGAGCAGCTGGTTGAGATGACCAGCCTGTCGCCGCGTGTCATCCGTGTCTGGTTCCAGAACAAGCGTTGCAAGGACAAAAAGAAGACCATCCAAATGAAACTGCAAATGCAACAGGAGAAGGTAAGCGACAAATCTTCATTTTTTCTGCATATCATCGACTGTTTCTCAAAGCTTTTCAATATGAGTGGATAACTGTTGTTGTTAACAACTTACTTTAACTTTTCTTGTTGCCTTTTTTTAATCCACCCCTTGCAGGAGGGTCGCAAACTGGGCTATGGTGCCATGCAGGGCATACCGATGATTGCCAGTTCGCCGGTGCGCCACGATTCGCCCCTGAATCTGCAGGGTCTGGATGTGCAGACATATCAACCGCCATGGAAAGCCTTAAGCGATTTTGCCCTGCACGCCGATCTCGACAGCAATGGGGCCATCAATACGCACACGCCCGCATTTCAGCAGTTGGTCAATCAGGTAAGCAACGATCAATCTTCAATCAATACTGAGTTTAAGTGGATTCTAAGGAGATTTTCTAGATAGAGATATATATTTTTTCCCCTGTAGCTAGGTAAGGCTCCCTTAATTGATAAGCGACTTGCTTCTAAAAGGAATAGTTTGAAATACTTTTTAACTTACAATTCCTAACAATTTAAATGCTATTTACGCTGCATTAAATACTTTACATATAAAAACCGAGTTTTTTATTACAGCTTTTTTTTATTTTATTTATTATTTTCAATTTGATATTTTTCCGAAATGCGTATGAAAAAGTTTGCAACAACAAAGGTGCCTCAATTTATGCAAAATTTATCCGCTTTCGTTTTCGCAAATTGGATTATACAGATTGCTGTTTGAAAACTAAAAACTTTTCCGTTTTCGTAAATTTATAGTATGTTTGGCTTATAATAAGTATGTATGAAAAATAAAGCTCTCAAAAAAAGAAGCTATCAGCTTATTGCAGCTAGAACTTCAGATCATCTTTCATAGTTATTTAAATTAAGTAATTTCTTAACTTCTATTTGCAACTAATACAACTTTCAACACCTTTCCCCACGTTTGCAACAGATGCATGGTTATGATTTGAATGGAATGCCGGTGCTGCCACCGCATCCGGGACAAGGGCCACATCCCGGAGGAGGACCGCCTGGCCAGCAAATGAATGGTCCGCCGGGGGGCAGCAGCATGGACTCGGGCATAACGTCGCACCATCATCCGGATAGCACCGACTCGTATGTCACATACCTGGAGAGCGATGACAGTATGCAAGGCAGTCCATAGACAAAACGTACCGAATCTAATCTCAGCTTCTTTCGTTTTGCTCCAGAATCCAAGCTGGCGCTGACGCCATCCTCCTCGTCATCGGCATCGGCAACCACATCGATCTCATCGCCGCCGTCATCAGCAATGGGTGCAAGTGGTGCGTGTGGTATTGCAAGTGGTTCAAATGGTGGTGGTGTGGGTCTTGTGGGCGTGGGCTTGGGCGTCGGCTTGGGCCTTGGCGTTGGCGGTGGCATCATCGCCGCCAATCAGTCGGCGACGGAGCAACTAATGCAAATGCTACAGAAAGTTACCGGCTCGCCGGCATCAGTCCTCTGAGCGCAAATCCAACATTCACTGGCCTCCGTTGGTGACGGTGACGATGCGGATGCTGATGCGGATGCGAATGCGGATGCTGATGCGGATGCAAATGCACATGCAGATGCAGATGCAATGCTGCTGGCTGCTGTTAAACAGCGCCTAAAAACAGCTAGCGGGCTTTGTGGCAATTGGGCAAACTATGTACAGTGGTCGCTCGTTAAAAGAGATACAAAATCAATGCGAATCTTGAACTTTAATTAAGAATTTTAGCGCGAGATTTGACAAATGAAAAGTAACACAACCAACTGAGTTCAAGATAGAATCAAGAATTTTGTGCTTGACTTGGAATTGATTTTTTAAGTACTACAAATTCAAAGATTTCCATAGACCACAAATTCATCAAGTTATTAGAAAATGTTCTCAATTTGTCCAGTTTAAATTTCCATTCATATTCAATATATCGAGCGATCACCTTAAGAGAATATATTTTTTTTTTTTTGATTCGGTGCCAAAAAAAAAAGAAAAAGAGAAAAAATAATTAGTCTGCATAGGTCATTGGCTGGCTTTAAGATCTAAATGTTGGGGTCTGGCCTTGCCTTACTGGGTCTTATTTCTCAGATATTCCCTGATTTTCGGTATTTGGGGCGGCGAGCCGACGATACAGTTTCCAGTTTCATTTTGTCGTTTTTGTTGTTATGTAATCTACATTTCTGTTGTTCAGTTTCGCATAAAATTAATAACGCAAAACAAAAAAAAAACCTAAAAAACACAAAAATGCTCATACACTTGAAAAGTTTTAACAATAATTTCGCATTAAAAACAAAAACAAAAAAAATCTCGTCAAGTAGGGAATTTCATTAAACACAAATTGTAAATAACTTTTATATAAATACATGCATATATATATATGTGTATATATATATATGTGTATATATATATATATATTTTCATTAAAAATGCAAAAACGAAAAGTAAGACAACAAAATTCATATTCGTACATTAAAACCAAATTGTAAAGAAGAAAACGAGAAATTGACTATAAAGAAAGAAAAAAACACAAATATAAAGAGAAGAACCTCGTGTGTATTATATGGTATATATATATAAATATATATATAAACTGCAAAGTAAACTAAACTATAAAAAGTAAACGCACTTGGCCAGTTGTAAATCGAATTAACAAAAGCAAAAAAACGAAAACAAAAAAACAGCTACTTTAAGTTCATGAAAAGTTGTATTGAAAATGAATGGGAGATGGAGGAAAGGAAGAAAGAGATATGGAAACGTATTTAAGTGAGAAACTGTAACTAAATCTAGACTTATTTGTTAGTTTTTTAATTATATTTGCATTAACACAAAGAGTAAATAGAATAAAACGAAGGCAAACTGTAACGCAGCGAACGTACCAAGGATGTTTAATAAATTGTTTCGTGAAACAACTAATGTATTTTCAATAATATTTAAATAATATTAATAATAAACAGTGCATAAGTAATTTTAGTAACTATAGAAAATGTTTAAATGAAATTACAAACGAAAATAAATAACAAAAATCATCAACTCAAATTTTTACTTCATTTTTCAAATTTCAAATAAGCGCGCCCACTTAAGTTTGCCACTATGAAAGTGCTGCCATTCTCTAACAGCGTTCTGAAATTAGATTGGCAGCACTATTGGAGCACAGCCACCTTCAACTGAGTCCGAAATTGCGCACAGCCAACTTAGAGTGAGTCAAAAATAACGCACACCCAACTTCAAGTGCGTCACAAATTGCGCACATCCAACTTAACATGTCAGGCATGTAAATAAAATCTGTTTAAATTGTCTGTTTTGAAATTAGTTAAATTTTAAAATAAATAGCTATGTCGATAGCAAAGCGTGTACAGGTTGGTATCAATTAGAGGCAAGAGCATCACAAGCCATTACGTAAAACCCAATTATTTGCAGCAATGGGCGACATTTGCTCGCACTTGGCACATTTATGATTGCACCTGGCAAAATCCTTTCGAGTCTGCTCGCCTGGTCAAAACACATCTGATGGGCCTGCACAAGCCCATTTATCATCCAATGAGTAAGTAGAAATATTTAGCTTTTTGCTTTACAATAGTTTTAAGTGAAAACCGCGTGAAAAAACGGTATTTGTTTGTGTGCCAATTACGTCACAAGCGGCGAGAGTGTGTGTGAAGTCTCTGCTGCCGGTCATGAGAGTGCGCTGTTACAGTGAAGATGAAGACAAGTCTAGGTTAGCTTTAATATCATTTTGTCCCCGGCCAAGCCTTAATGTGGATTGAATTCGTTTTAGACGACTGCGGCGATCATGTGGTGCTAATTAACACCAAAGAGATAGCGCTACCTGGCGACGAGTGGCTGAAGCGCGTCTATTTCCACCACACTGGCTACCCGGGCGGCGCCTCGTGGACACTCGCCTGGCAGCTCCACGAAAAGGATCCCACCATGGTCATGAAGAAGGCTGTTTACAATTCCATGAATGGAAATCTGCAGCGCAGGCACACAATGCAGCGACTGCATCTCTTCCACGACGACCAAGTTCCCCAAGATATTCTAGAGAATGTTACAAATCAAATTCGGACGCCACGCACTGTGCCACAGCGACTGGATCACATTGATAAGGAGACATTGGAAAACTTTCCAGCGATCATGGATTATCCCAAGGATTATGTGCTGCGCTAAGCAGGCAGTCATTTCAGAAGTATATTGCTAAGCCAAATATAAATTGTTTTATAAACATTATTGTGGATTTAATTTGATACACCTTGGAATGAGCATCACTAAAAGAAGACTGGAAGACTGGAATTGTTATGGAATTTGTCCGTCTGTCTTTTTTGTATCTGAACTAGTCTTAGTGTAGAAGAAATCGATGCAAAAAAATATTTTAAAATAATTCTAAGAATTTTACGGCGACTATTATTAAATTCGCAAGTGACCAAGTCTGTCAGGTCTCTTTAGCTCGAATCCAATATATAAGACAAGTTAAGGGATCACAAGTATTTTCCATTCTTCCTCACCACCCACAACGCTCTTGCTATCTACATGCATGCTGTGCTTCACCAACAGGCTCTAAAAGAGCTTTCGGTCTAGCACGAGATCTACACTGCAAATGTGGAAGCTGAATTAAAGACAGATCTGATTACAAAAAGGCTAAATTGCCACCACTACACTTGCCGCCACTTTTTCAAAAGCTTGCACATCGATATGTTTTTGCTATCGATAGCACAGCGGCATCCCTGGTCATTCGTCTATTTTCTATTGCCGGCAATCGACGCTTTGTGAGTGATTTGCATTTATTCTCTATTTTTTTTTTGTTTTTTGCCTTTTCTTAATAAATCCCACGCATTTTTGGAGCGTGCGATCATCATCAACATCTGCGTTTTAAATTATTTGTGCAGCAGCTGGTGAGCATTTCGCTTTTTAGTGCAGCTGTTCAGCTCAGATTTCTGAGTTCTTGTCTAATCTTAATTATCGGCCACTCGAATTAAGCCTTAAACAATTTCTTTTCTTTTGTGCTTATTTGCAGTTGTCACACGAAACTTGTGCTCGTCGCTACATCCGCAACTGTTGCCCATTTACAAAGTACAACAACAACAACAACAACGCAGTATGGGTCGTTTGAGCACAGTTGATCCCAGCTCGTATTCCCAGCCGGATCAAATCACCACCGAGCACAGCGCCATCAATTGGCAAGTGGATTTTGGAGCCACCAAATTGCGGGGCAGCGTTTGCCACAGATTCAATGTGCTTACCAACAATCTGGAGGCGATTGTGAGTGTTGACTGAATACAATCTTTAGCAAACCAAATAATAATAAATATACTCTCCTCTGCCAGCTGCTGGATGTGCGTGATATTGATGTGAAGAATGTATCGTTGCTGTGCGCCAACGGGGATTTGCCCATCAATTACTTCGTCAGTGATCCCGTGCCCGATATAGGACAGAAGCTAACGCTGGAGCTGCCAACGGGCACGGCCAAAGGCTGGTGCGTTAGATAAGCTAATCTTTATAGCAACTGTAAATAATATTTTTGTAATCATATCTCCAATCTCAAGTCTTAAAGTGCGCATTGATTACGAGACGGCCAGCAACGCAAGTGGCCTGCAGTGGCTAAATCCGGCCCAAACGCTGGGCAAAAAGCATCCGTACATGTTCTCACAATGTCAGGCGATACACGCGCGATCCGTGATGCCCTGCCAGGATACGCCGGCGGTGAAGTTCACCTACGATGCCGTCGTTGAGCATCCCACGGAGCTGACGGCACTGATGAGCGCCATCATCGATAAGAATGAGCCGGGCAAGACGCACTTCAAACAGACGGTGCCCATACCCTCGTATCTGGTGGCCATTGCCATTGGTAAACTTGTGTGCCGTCCCCTGGGCGCCAACTCGAATGTGTGGGCCGAGGAGGCAATTGTAGATGCCTGTGCCGAGGAGTTCTCGGAGACGTCAACGATGTTGAAGACAGCCTCGGATTTGTGCGGACCGTATGTGTGGAAACAATACGATTTGTTGGTGATGCCACCCTCATTTCCCTTTGGCGGCATGGAGAATCCTTGCCTGACATTTGTCACGCCCACTTTGCTGGCCGGTGATAAATCGCTGGCGAATGTGGTGGCCCATGAGATTGCGCACAGCTGGACGGGCAATCTGGTGACCAACAAGAACTTTGAGCATTTCTGGCTAAACGAGGGTTTCACCGTCTTCGTCGAGTCGAAGATTGTGGGTCGCATGCAGGGCGCCAAGGAACTCGATTTTCGCATGCTCAGCAATCTGACTGAGCTGCAGGAATGTGTAAGTAGTGCTAAGAACGGATTCTCTCTTTGGGTATACAATTTACTAATTAAATTTCCATCTTCAGATACGCACTCAACTCGCAGACACACCGGAGCTCACCCGGCTGGTTATCGATTTGACTAATTGTGGACCAGATGATGCATTCTCCTCGGTGCCCTACATCAAGGGTTCCACTTTCCTGCGCTATTTGGAGGACCTGCTTGGTGGACCGCAGGTGTTTGAGCCCTTCCTGTGCCACTACCTCAAGAAGTTTGCCTACAAATCGATTGTGACGGATGACTTTAAGGGAGCTTTGTACGACTATTTCAAGGATACGGACAAGATGGATCAACTGTGTCTCGTTGACTGGGAATTGTGGCTGACATCCGAGGGAATGCCGCCAATTATACCCAAGTAAATTTTCTAATCTCTGCGTTTAATCGAAAGTACTCATTCAGTGTCTATTTGCAGATTCGATGAATCGTTGGCGAATGTGACCAAGGAGCTGGCTACTCAATGGAGCTGCAAATCGGTCGATCAGCTGGCCAAGAGTTCGGACATTAAGCAGTCCATCTCCATACACCAGCTGATTGAGTTCTTGGGCAAACTCATCGAGAGCAAGGACATTGTTGAACTAAATGCAGCTAAAATTGAGCTGCTCGAGAGCACCTACAATCTGAAGCAATCGAAGAATGCCGAGGTGCGTTTCCGGCTCAATCGGTTGATTATCCGTGCCCGGCTTATCCAACGGCTGCCCGAGATTATTGACTTTGCCAACTCAAATTTCCGCATGAAATTCTGTCGTCCGATTTATCGGGATTTGGCCGCATGGCCAGAGGCCAAGCCGGCGGCTGTGGAGAACTTCCTGAAGGTCAAGGATGAAATGATGACCGTCTGCTCGCACACCATCGGAAAGGATCTGGGCTTGAAATAGAGAGGAGCAGCCGCAGCACCAGCAGCCACAGTTTAATTGAATTTTGATAGCACTTTGCATTTTGTGAGAACTGCGACTTGAAGTCGCTTTTGTGAAACATGACTAACAAATTAAAAAAAGAATAAATCAAATCGGAAATGATCAGTATATAGTTGTTGTTGTTGGCTTTTCTTGTATTATTGTTTTTATTAAAAAATAAGCAAAACTACGTTTATAACAAGTTGATTTTCCATTTCCATGCTCATTGTATGCGACTGTTTTTCATGACACACTTTTCCTTGCTTGCATTCGAATTTGTCGAAAATTGTGAATCGTTTTTTTTGTTTTTCATAAATTTGTTCGTGCAATTGGCCCAAAGCATTGCCAATTATTTGTTTGTTCTTGTTTTTCATTTGTTTCACATTCAAATTAAGGTTTTTCAATCCTTTTCGACTAACAATATAGTTTTTTTTTTATACAACTAACAAAATGTGGCTCAATTTTCGAGTCCTATGCGACAATTTTACTTGTGTTTTGTTTTTTTTTTTTAATGTTTTTAACTAAATTTGTTTTTGTTGTCATACAATTTGTTCATCCTGTTTTAAATTCATTAAAGTTCTGCTCATAATTTACCTTGTTATACACACACACACAGATATTAAATTTATTATTGTTTGCTTGCGTTTTGTTTTTGTTTGTTTTTGTTTGTTTGTTTTTCAACTTCTTGACGAGTTTTGCTTTATTGTTTAAACTAATCAACAATTTGTATCTTTTACATTGACCAAAATGCAACCTCAACTTTCTCTAACGCTGAAATTTCGTTTTTAGTGGACAAAGTTTTTGAGTTTTTTCGTTTTTTATGTTTTGTGTTTTTTTGTGTTTTTTGTGTTTTGTGTTTGTTGTTCATATAAATTTCTTGTTGTCGTTGAGGAATAAAAACTATCACGCACTAGAATTATCATTGGAACGGGATGTGGATGGACCGGCACCCAGATCATCGCCCACGACGAATGTGGGACTCTGGCGGGACGTGGACGCAACCGGCTGGTAATGATAGCCCTCGCGATAACGCTGATTGGGTTTGATGCGTGCGGTTTGTGTGTGACCCAATGTTGGACGCTGGTTAAGCTCATTGGGTCGTTTGGCTGAGGAAGAGATTCAGTATATAATAATATATAATTCATATAATATAATTAATAAATAAAAGTAAATACAAATTTCAATTTTATATAAATTATAAAAATCAGTCAAAAGTTGATGCGATGTTGGAGCCTATCGATCTACCTAAGCATTATACAAAAAATAAAAAATAAAATACGCAAGAATAATTTTTCTTATTTAAGATTAGCGCTTAAGTTTAATAATATTTTTTCTTGTTGAAGATTACATTAGTTTGTAAGAATAAACCTTAAGTTTACAAATTATTTCACTTCAATTCCTTTCAAAAACACTATGTCCAGCTGTATCTCAGAGACTATAAGAGCTAAAGAATATACAGATTGAACTAGCTAGAATGCTCGAGACAACTCGACTAGGGGGTATCTACTAGTGCAGCTCAAGCGAGTTTTAACAATCTTACATCACATCTTCTTCAGGTATAAGAAGTATTATCTCTGTTAGATAGTGCATCACTTACCAGGTATATAAGGCTTTTGATTATAGGACGATTGTTGTTGTTGGTTATATTGATCGGCGGCCGTTGCATTGCCATTGGTTTGGCTGCTGTGCTGATACGGCGCCAGGAGATCGGTGCTGTTGATGGGACTCATCGGCGTCATTTCGCGATCCTCGATAAACAGTTCGCTGGCATCGTCGGGCACCTGGCGGTACTGGGACCAGGGCCACGAGGCAATGCCGGACAACAGCAGTGCCTCCAAGGCGCAAATATAGCCAATTATCTAAGGCAACATTCAAAAATGCAATCAAAATTAGTTATGCCTGTTAATTGGCAAAGTTTTGTGGCTACTTACGCCAGTGGCTAGTAATGTGTCCTTGGAGTGCTTGGATACAAATGTGTACTCAGTGGCATACAGCACCATGTGGACGAGCAGCGTGGAGCTCAAAATAAATATTAAACCAACACTCAGGTACATCCACGTATTCTGTTGAGGCAACCAAAAAAAAAAAAAAAAATCCATATTCATAATTAATTAAATACACTTTAATTATTTGTAATGGGTACATGAACTAATGTGGTTGCCTTAAATAATAAATAATAAAATAAAAAATCCTTGAATAATTGGAATGATTTGGACATTTTTGATTTTGCCGAATGGAACCCAAATGAAAGAATAATTAAAATAAATTAAATTTGATAAAAGTTTGAATTTCTCGAATTATTGATAAATTAATAATAAAATAGAAGGAATAAACGAAATAAAACGAAAAAAAAGAGTAGAAAAATAAATAAATTGAATCCTCGAACAACAAATAAATAAATAATTAATAAGTTAAGCTTGAGCCAAGGTTAAATGTCTGATTGGAACTTGGAATTTTTGATGGATATTCTTACTACTTTCGTCCAATTGAATGGAAACATGAGCGCTATATGCGATATATCGAGAAAGAGCATTAGGCATGTGATGAGTAGCGAGAAGAGCGCACAGAAGACCATCAGCCTCAGGCGTCCGATGAGTGGCAGTAGAAAGAGGCCGACCTGTACAGTGCCCGCGGAGCATTCGCAGGCCAGACAGACGGCCGAGGATAACTGAAAGCAATCAAAGAAAGAGAGAGAGAGAGAGAGATTGTTTATTAATAGCCATTGAGTTAGTTAGTTGGTTAACACTGACCACCAATAGTATGCGCACAATCCCTGTAGGCGATTTCAAGTGTTGCGGATCACAGTGTAGGGCAACGCCCCATGGCAGCGGCGTCTGTTGTTGCTGTTTGTAGTTGGCGTGCGAATCCCATGAGGTGCACGTACCCAGTGGCGATTCGAGTGAGAGCGAGAGCTCACCGGCCCTGCTGCCAGCTATTTCAAAGTCCTGCTCATCGTCCAGCTGACAGCAGACCGGCTCCAGCTCCAGCTCACGTATCTCGTCCAGCAGCAGTTCTATCTCGTCCGTCCCATATAGATCAGATACAGACGGTATATAACGTTGGGGTTGTTGCATTTCCCGTTGCGGGATGTGTCCCACATCACCGTTGCGTGGCCTGGTCGTGCTAAATCGGATGCCTTCCAATCGGCGCTCTTCCTTTCCGTCTCTCTCTCTCCCTCTCTCTCACTTTCTCACTATAAATACCCTTCTCTCTCTCTCAGGCAACTTGTATCTCTCGTTGTTTGTCTCACTCCTTCACCTGCAACGGGCAAATAAAATGCGAAATTATTTACATGATTACCTCCTCCCCAGTTTCTCCCCGTCTGCCGTTTCTCCCACAGCGCTTATTAGGCTCCCATGGGAGGTGCATAAGCATAACGGTAATTTGATATCACATGTCACTCATACGCCCTGCCGGTCCACGCCAACATAGCGACTAAGCCGTGACCCCAAGAGAGCTGCCAATCGTTATACACTCTATCCACAGCAGAGGGTATATAAATAAAGACGTAACTTCTCCATCAGTCCAAAGAATTTAACGAAAGAAAGAAAGAAAAAAAATCAAAATTAATCAAAGCCTTCGAAGTGATCCCATTTTCCCAAGCTATACATTTCTTGCCATAGCTTGGCCGAATAATAGCACCAATAAATCGGAAAATTTGAAATGTTAAGACTTTTCCCAAAGAAAACTTAATTGAATACTTATAAATTTGTCAAAACTGAATCGATATTTAAAAACGATGCCATTGACGATGGTTAATAATACATTTAAATGTGGAAAGATGATTTTCGCTTTAAATTCATGTACAAATACTGAATCAAAGATGCATTTTATGGGTCAATCACAAAGGTTCTCTAAATTGAATCAGTTTTGGAGGTTTTTTTTATGTACCAAAATATTTGTGTTAAATTTCGCTTGACATTTAATATTAAAAAGAGGAAATCATAAAAATGTCGTTAATGGCAGACGAGAGCATTTTAAGGTCGATCTTCTCCCAACATGCCATATATATATATATGTATGTATATATACACATGTTGTTCGTTTTAATTTTGTCTGATTTGCGGCGTGATACTGGTGAGCTGCTGCTGCGGTCGATGTCAGTTTGGCTGCCAACTCGAAATGAAATCAAATTGATTTCCCACGTTTTGCGAAACTGAATTTCCCTGCGCGTATGCAATGTTTTTTCATATTTTATATTTTATGTCACACCCAGGCAATTAACACAGACACAGAAGCACTTATGAGTGTGCCTCCCACATGTGTGTTGTGTGTGTGTATGTGAGGCCTGCCTGAAAGCCTGACTCCATTGAGAATTTTGGCACATTTCGAGCATTGCCAGAAGCTGTTTGCCTGTCTGCCTGCCTGGTTTTCTGCCAGTTGTCATAATCAGGACACGATTGAAGGTGCCTGTCACAGTTATTGTTGCTGCTTTTACTGCTGTTGTTGCTGCTACTTCTCTTGTTGTTGTTGTTGTTGGTTGCAAGGACTCGCTGCTGGCAGCTGGACAACTACAAACGGGCAGCTGCAGCTGCAGCTGCTGTCCGGTCAACCTGCTGGGAGGCTGAGGCCACAGCCAGATCCTGATTGCCTTCCTGCCTGACTGGCTGGCTGCTGCACATGTGTCTTCGTGCCACTCTGGGAATTACTCTCTGTTTAACTGTACTTGTGTGTCGACTTCAGAGGTGGCCGCGTGCAGCATAAATTTCCGTTAATAATATAGTTTCCGTTATAGGAAGATGTATTTTAAGCTGATGAAGTCCTGCGCGTATGTCTCAATATCATGCTGAGCAGGAATATATATATTTTATGGATTCAATTTGAAATCAAAATTAAAATACCCTCCACAAGGCTATAAAAGGAATTATAATCTTTACAGATCTTCAAAACAGATCTGCTAAGATATAGTTATTTCTTTGTATCGATATTCGTGAAATGGGGGTGGTTATCGATTATTTAGAATAAACTTAATTTGAGCGTGATAGGCAAGAAATTATGTTACAAATTTCGTCTCTGAGATCTGAATTTGACTACAGACAGGTGGACTAACGAAGACAGACAAACATACTTTGAACATAAACTGAATAACAAACTGGAAGTAGTTAAGTAATAGTAGTAAACACGCGGCTTGCACCTCTTCACTATTCTGTCATGAATGTCAAACCTCAACCCCAAAATTGTCTATTAAATGTTGAACACCTGTTCCTTTCCCATTCAATAAGCAATTAATCATTAATAATGACTCTAATTAAAATTGTTAACTAAATGCTGTGCCAGAGTCGTCAATCTATGGCTAAGTCGACTTGGCTGTTCCTACTGATCAAGAATGTATATATACCTTAAGCAGATACTTCCTTTTGGCTGTTACATACTGCTGGACAAGGGATTACACAATTATTACTACAATAGGAGCACATCCTGTTGAGTCGTGTTTAAATCGTGTCACGCAAGGCAAACACGACTTGTGCCCAACTCTGACTGCTGAGAGAGGCAGTGCAACCATTTGAGTTCCAGCTTGCTTTTGATAGTGTTGTAGTTTGGATGTGAAGTTGTTGTTGTTGTTGTTGTAGCTGATGCTGCTGTCGCCGTTGTCCTTGCTCCAGTTTGAGACGCGTCGCAGCTGCAGCTACTCTCTCTGCCTGCCTCCCTGCCTCCCTGACTGTCTCTCCTGCTGTCTGCTTATCTGTTAGCTGTTATCGCTGCATATCTGTAGCGCTGAGTTTAGCTGATTCGCCTCTGCATCAAGTGCATAATGAGTGTGCTCAGCTTTCATCCCATCCTTCATCATGCTCGTCATTGTTTTCTGCCCCACTACAAAGACGTGCGCTATCTATTAAGGCATCGTACTTATCGCATTAGGCACTTGAGTTGCAAACAATAAATTTATAACCCCGCCGACCGCAAAATACTTGAGTTCGCCTCGGCTTTTTGCACAATTTAAAATCAATTATGCTCATCTGCATATAAACTGACTTGACTTGGACTTGGGGGCTTGCTGTCCCTCTGTCTGTCTGAGCCATTGACTAGTGCCGCCACCTAGCGGAAGTGCTTCGCATGCAAATTTATTGTCAATGCTTTCGGCTTGATTGGGGTTGCAGTTTGGGTGGGTTTGGATGGGTTTTGAGTTGGGTTTTTGATGGTTGAGGTGCCAACGTTTGCTGCATTTCTTATTTATGTACATAGCATAGACAATGACTCGGCCTTTGTTTGAGTTTCTACTTCATATTTACAATGGCCTCATATATGCATGTGTATACGTATGTGTGTACATATGAGTATACTCATATTTGTGCCCATACTCATGCTCCTGCACTCAACGGCCCGAATGTTGCATCGTAAATAACTTTTAATAGAATTTCTAATGGACTTGGCCACTGGGCGAGGGACCCAATACATTAAACATGTTAATATAGCCATTATTTCTATGTGGTTGCCTTTGTTTGACAAGTTATGATTATAGTCTAGCCGCAACTATGTATATACACTCAATAATTGATAACGATTATTGTTGGCCTTAAGCACGTTAGACAGTGTCCTTAATGTAGGTATTTTCCCATAAAATGTCAGTTTTATGTCTGTACCACACGTCGTATGAGCAATATTTGTTGACTAGCTTCAAATGCATTGATAAATATAAATGGGTATATATTAATTGGCTAAGCGTTAATTACTGGACAACGATTTATGATTATATTATATATACCTTAACTATTCATGATTATGCCTTAACTATATCCCAAGCAGATTTAGTAGTTCATATTTTAGTTGGTTCAAACTCTTAACTGAGGTCAATATAAGCCGCTTTATATGTTTGTTTAGATATAGATATATATATATATATATATTTAACAATACTATTGTATTCATTAGTCAAACCAAAACTGAATGCTGTGATTCCTGTATAAAAAATACCACAAACAGCTAATAAAAGTAATCCCAGACTAATGTATGAAATATCTGGAAAAGTGTTCTCATATATGAGCGTTCACTTCACTTTTAAACTCAAGACTTTTAAGGTGCTTGTGTTTTTCAGGATATTAAAGATAGAAAGGACTCCTTCAGGTGCTTAAGCAAGGATCTTCCGAGTAGCTTTCTGTCTTTTACTACCATGGTCTATTGCTAGCTTTAAAGTTTTTTATACTTGCTCTACACATTGTATTTTTAGTTGGTTTTAAGCGTTATGCTCTTATGGCCACGATAATGATGATAATGATGATGGCCTGACCTGGGCTAGCAGCTGCGCCACGTGTCCAATGAGGCAGCATAAACTGGTTTTGAAATCATCGCGATTTATGCCGCTGTGGCATCGACTTTTGCCCCCAGAACTGCGTATAAATTGCAGCCCAAAAATATATTGGAATTTTATGTGGTGCGATGAAAGTTACGGAAAGGGGGCAACAGCGGCGGACGGGCGGACAACGGCCCACAGACAACTTGACTCTCGTCCTCAATTCTCAATGGCGACTTTCAATGCGGCTGGCGCTAAAGAAGTGCGGCAAGTGCTGTTGAGGAGAGGGGAGGGGTTATAGAGGGGCCGAAAGGAGGTTTAAGCTGAGCTAAGCTGGCAGTTGTCTGTTGCCTGCTGCCTATTATGTCGCCGCGTTGCCCGTTCTTTGCCACTTGCGGAATTATCGATTACGAATGAATATTTCATTAGCAGACATGCAGAAGAGTCAGGAGACCGAGACGGGCAGTGCATAGAGAGCGATAGAGAGAGAGAGAGAGGGAGAGAGAGAAGGAAAGGGGTCATGCAACGTCGCTGGCATGGCTAGCTTTTTCACCTTACGCTTATGTTGGCTTCATGGCCTTCCGTTTCCGGGAAATGGTTTCAGGTCGCTTTGGGCCATTCAATTAAAATGCAGTGCAACAACAACAACAAGGAGATGAAGCAACAAAGTGCAGCTGACAACTGCCAACTTTTCGATTTACAACTTTAGCAGATGCACAAACATTATGCATAATTATTCTCACTTATTTTTCAATTACATTTTTTTGCCCGTCTTTCGCATAATTATTCCCACTGCGTGATTAATGCGGTGCAGAAAACACAAATGCTGCCAAATGAGGTGGACTCTTGAGGGGGCATGAAAGTAGTTGCAATTCAGGTTAATGGCGGTCTCCATTTGGAATGCGTATCTTCCTCACTTCATTAGAGGAACATTTCTTTCAGCTCGACAGAGCTGCTTGAGTCTCTAGACAACTTTTGTGCCATTTGAATACAGATTCAGATTCATATTCATATTTTTATGCTTATTATTCATTAACATTCATTTGGATCCGTTAAGTGTTCCCTTTTTTGCACCGTGTATTAATTGAAGAACTTTATTTAAAAGCATAAATAAATATATTAAAAATTTGCAATTATAATGTAATGCATCCGTCGAACGTAAAGGTATAAAATTATAAAAATTACCTTTCGAAAACTGAAGATTTCTTAGCCAAAAGTGTTATAAACATATATATGCATGTACAATATTATTAAATATACAGCAAACTTTGACACTCAACTCATTCGAACAAAACGTCCTGAGTCAAAAATAAAAGGCTTTTAAGTATAACTCAGAATTTTGTGGAATACAGAACTCATTTTTAATTTTTTTAAAAACCAAATTTCTAAAAACTAAATCAGAAATTTTGTATACATTTTTGTGAAATCTTTTTAAGGGCAATGAGTTTCCGGCCGGTAAGTTGCATGAGTGTGGCACAGTTCAACTTGTTATAAAAGGAAATCTATTAATATTCGTAGAACATGTGTGAATTGTACCCGCATCGGCGGGCAACGAATTATTTTCGGACACCGGAGCCGAGGGAGTCGATTCAGAGCCGCCAAGCCGAGCACCCAACTCTTCCGGAACTCGCGTCCAGGAACTCGATTTATACGATACCCCCTCGAATCCAGAGGACGCAGACATCGGAAAGGCGTTTTCTACGCAACATTCTCTACTCCTAAAGGATATCATCATTGGATTGTGATTGAAAATTTTTAAATTTTCTGTAAACATTTTTATTTTTTTTAAAATGTAAAACAAGTATAATATAGAATGTAAAATGCAAAAGATCGTTATAATTATTATTAGATAAGTGGATTTATCTATTGAAACCATAAAGATATAAATCCTTAAAGTACTCTTGAGCAGTTTATAGATATAAGAAACACCCATTCCTATCATAGTCGAAAGAAATTTGAGCTTTACAAAAATCATAGCAACAATTTTGCAATTCGATAATGCCTTTCCACATGTAAATGTAGAGCACATTACTTTTTAGCAGGGCAAATCCCGTGTTATACTTATGTTTACACTATGTAATTACTTAGCAGGGAGTACGTCATAAATATTGTCAATCATTAACCGTTACTCAAGCTCAACGCCTAAATCCACGCAGCACAAAAGTTATTTATAAGCACAAACGAACTCGTCTATGAATATATTAAAGTAAACTTTTGACAGATCTATTAGGGACTCCCGTCTCTGATTTGTCATCCCCTCTCTCGCTCTCTCTCTCGCGCTCTCTCTCTCTCTTTCTGAGTCTCTCTCGCTTTTAGCTGGCGCGTTAACGCTTCTTAATTCCCAAAAAAAAGTGCTTAGAAATAATTATAGGCAGCTTTCGGGCACAGGTGGCGCTGCTTACGTAAGCTCCTAACGGGATATTTAGCGTGCCCCGAGGGTGTGTGTGTGTGTGTTTTCTGCATATCATTGCTTTATATGTGCTTATGCGCGTCTCGCTGAAATGAACACCTTAGTTCTGTGCCCGCTAGGACATGCCATGAACTCACCTGACACGTGAGCTCCATGGAAAAAAAGGAGGCCTCGACATGTCATGGACGCGAATGCCGCGACACGCAAGCCCCAGAGTCCCAGAACAGCTCCCGCTCCACCTCTCCTGCTCCCTACCAACACGTGACGT
Organism: Drosophila nr. medialis 2 BK-2023a; assembly: GCA_035044325.1. Taxonomy (NCBI): domain Eukaryota; kingdom Metazoa; phylum Arthropoda; class Insecta; order Diptera; family Drosophilidae; genus Drosophila; species Drosophila nr. medialis 2 BK-2023a. The sequence continues at coordinate 3,555,317 of JAWNMH010000394.1, forward strand.
TCCTGCTTCTACCCGGTCCCCGTACCCCATAGAGTTCATGCCGCATGTCGCTTTCACTTTTGTTACGAATCTCCGTTTCGCTTTTGTTTTACGCCACATAAATAAATAAATGCGGACATTAAATGCGGACTGGCGACATGGAGTTAACCAAGTCGAGCTTTCTTTTAATGGAGCTGAATCTGGAAGTAAGATTCGCTATTTAAAATATAATTTTATTTTTGCTTTTCTTGTAATCATTTTTCGATCATTTCTCTTCTCGCATTTAATTCAACTTTTTATGTTTATGACTGCTCTTTTAACGAAACTGTAAACTAAGATTCACTTTTTAAAATAACATTTTATACTTTTTTTTTGTTGATTTCCTGATCTCGACTAGGGTTGCGTTTTATTTATATTTCTCTAATTTCCAATCGCATTCCACAGAGCTTGTGGCGCCCCCCAAAAGGCGGGCGGTGCAACAACCTCGTTTCGTTATTTGATTGCTGTATGTGCCTCGGGCGACCTTGAACCACTTTTATTTCTAATTTTGGTTGCGGACAAGTTGTAGACGAGACGTGCAGCTTGGAATAACTTTGGATGTCGACAGAGAATGTGGCAAAATGTGCGCTCGCTTCTCGTATTAATAATGAGCAAAAGCCAAACTGCAATTTAATTGCACATACAAGTGGCTATACAATTAATGTGTGTGTGTGTGAGCTAGGTGTGTGTGCGTGTGTGCAGCTGCTATGACAGCAACTAAAAATAAACAAATGAGCCAAGCGCCCAAAAGTAATGCGAAGAGAGAGCTGCGAACTGGAACTGAACTGAGCGCAAGGAAGCGACTGCGCGTGGAGAGCGAGTGTGATAGAGAGAGAGAGAGAACGAGAGGGAGAGCGAAAGAGGGAGCATAGCAGCAGAGCGCCAGCATAGTAAGCTGACGCAACGAGAGAGAGAGAGAGAGAGAGACAGAGAGAGAGTGAGAGTGAATTGAGTGTGAGTTGTTGTTGGGCAAAGGATTTAAAGGAAGCAAAATTGCTGCAGACAGGAGTTTTCCCGACCCGCCTGTCACTTCCTGTATATGTGCGAATATGTGTGTGTGCGTGAGCATTTTGTTTGTTAGCAAGCACGTTGAGCTGACCCCCCCCGCTCACACACGCACACATACAGATTGAGAGAGACGCTCTCACACCTCGCTTCCTTACGGCTCAGTGGCTCCACTTAAAAGTGTTATATTGGTATTTGGTTACAATTTGGGCTGTCCAAAGCGTTATGATTTATGCTGTGCTGCATATGTACACACATCCGTGAGTGTGTTTGTGTGTGTGTGTGTGTGTGTGTGTGTGTGTGTATGTGGGAGTGTGAGTGCTGTAATCGCTGCTCTATTTTTAGTTGAGCAACAAAAAGCAGCGCGCTGCAAAGCATGCTATAAATTTGTGTTGTTCTCGTTGTTGTTCTTGTTGTTGTTGTTGTGGGCGGCAACATTTCGTGTATACAACTAGTTAAATAAAATAGAATTTCCTTCATTTTTTTTTAGGTTTTTTTTTCTTTTTTGCACTTGACCCACCTTTTTTTTTTTGGTGTGTGAAATTTATTTGCAGCTGCTTTTGGGCTTTCTTCTTTTCTTGATTTTTGCTATTTTTGTAGCAAATGCGCGGCACGTTCCCAAAAAAAAAATAAATAAAGAAGTTTCTATTTCAGTTTCGATTTCGATTTCTTTGACAAGGGCACGCAGAAATCTAACAAAAATTGCCTTTTTATATGATTTTAAATGTTTTGTGTGTGTGTGTGTAAGTGTGAGAGTAGTTGTGTGTGAGTATGTGTGTGTGTGCGCTTTTCTGGCTGTGCTCGTCAAGTTTTATGTCAGTTCATTCATCGGCCAAAATGTTGAGCATAAAACGCAGGCTGTTGTCGCCTCTGCATGTGTATGCCTGTGTGTGTGTGAGAGTGAGTGTGTGAGTGTATGCGTGTGTGTGTGTGTGTGTGCTGCGTGCTCCTGCCAATGTCAGATTTGTATTTTAGCGTCGATTTCGTTTTGGCTGCCTGCATATTTTCCACACGTTCCGTTGAATTACTTTTTTCTTAAGCACTTTTAATTATTGCAATTGCAAACAACACATTTTCACACAGATTTTGTAATTTGCATTGGCATGTGTGTATGTATGTATTTATTTGTATTATTTACTTTTTTAATTTGCGAGAAAATGCAATTTACATTTTGCATTTGCATTTGTTTTGCAGCGGGCAAAATGAAAATCATTATTCAGTGCGCCCGAAAGTGTGCAACGTTTTTTTCCTGTGCTGTCTTTTCGGGCCATGCTGCTGCTTTCAACATTTGCCTACACACACACAGGCACAGCGCGCGTACACGCACACAAACACACACACACAGACAGAGAGACAGGCTTGTGATGCTTCTGCTTCTGCTGCTGCTGCTCGTATCGTGTACAGATATATGGACGCACTCACGGACACACAGAGAGGGAGAGAGAGATAGAGATAGGCGTTCACGGCACAAGTTGCTGCTGTGTGTGTGTGTGTTGGTGTGTGCTTATGGAGAGAGCGGGGAGAGTGGGCAGAGCGATGTTAGCGACGTGCAACACAAAGTAGCAGCAGCAGCAGTAATATCAACTACAACATCAACAACAGCACTAGCAGCAACAACAACAGCAACAACAAAAACAGTTACAATAGTTGAGGAGCAGTGGCAACACTTTCGGGACACTGACAGCGGAATAGCCTAAAATCGAGACACGTTCGGACGTTAAAAAACAAACGACAACCGACAACGTTGAAAGCCAGCAAAAGACTGAGAGCCCAAAAACTGTCGCGAGCCCAGCTGCTAAGGCTAGCGAGAGAGAGAGAGAGAGAGAGAGAGAACGAGAGAGAGCGCGTGAAGAGAGTTTGGAAGAGAGAGAGAGAGAGAGAGAATGAGAGTAAAAGCTGCAAATCCTTTGCAGAACTTTATCTGATTCCGGAACTAAGCAGACTGACTATTTTTAGTTATTAATGATTAAGATTATTAATTTGAATTAATAAATTACAGTTAAGAGTAAGGAATTGCAAGCAAAATGTTCAAAATGTTTACAGAGAGAGAGAGAAAGAAATTGTCTTAGTTAAATTTATTAATTTGAGTTGGACAGTAATGACTTGTGAACAGTTTTGGCAGCTTAAGAATATTTAAAAATATAAGAAACATTAGAAACTGCCTTAAGTATATTTGTTCAAAAATGAACACCTTATACGGTAATTTTAGCTATAATTATAATAATATATAATAAGAAAAATCATTGTAAAAGAAGACTACAATCTATAAAGTTGTCGGGCCTAATAATTAAATGATAACGCCGACTCTCGGCTGGCCCTTGGCAGAATGTTCAAAAATGAACACCCTGTAGATACATAACAAATGAATACCCTGTATGTACTAGTGTAAGTGTTCAAGAATGAGCGTGTGTGGCTGACTCATGCAGGCCAGCCTTGTTCATCGCGGATTCGCGACTACCGTTATTTGCTGGCGACGGCTTGCCGCCAGCTCGAGGCGCTGCGATCTAGCTGCCTTCATCGACGATCGTCGCGACCCAGCCGTTATTTGCTGGCGACGGCTTGCCGCCAGCTCGCGGCGCGGCGATCTAGCTGCCTTCATCGACGATCGTCGCGACCCAGCCGCTACTGTGAGGTCGCGACTCAGCCGCTACTGTGAGGCCGCGATCCAGCTGCATTTTACATGTATATTAGGTTAAGCATTTTTATATAAATAAAGAGCCTGCTCGTCAGAGCGGGCAGTTCGATCCTACAAGTCGACTCAGTTTAATCATACAATTAAACATTTGGTCCTTCGAGACTCTCTATTGTTTTCCCCCACCAGTGGTAAGAGACATAGAGTTAAACCAGCACCTTAAAGTCTGATAGTCAGCTACAGGTTGCAAAAATAATTTACTTTGCGCTCCCCCAAGAGTGGTAAGAGGCATTGTATAAAATAATTTGTTTAAACAAAAAAAAAGATTGTTTAATACAAATAATAAAAACACAGAAAAGTGTTGGGCGTTTTCGAGGCCAAAAACATCGAAAGTGAGGTGAAAGTAAAAATCTTCGTGGGAGAAAGTGAAGTGAAGTAAAAATCTTCGTGGGAGAAGGTGAAGTTGAAAAATAAAACTTCTTCATCGCGGGAAATCGTCGTCGCTGGACAGAATTCATCGCAGGAAATCGTCGTCGCTGGACATAAAAATCTTCGTGGGAGAAGGTGGAGTTCGATCCTACAAGTCGACTCAGTTTAATCATACAATTAAACATTTGGTCCTTCGAGACACTCTATTGTTTTCCCCCACCAGTGGTAAGAGACATAGAGTTAAACCAGCACCTTAAAGTCTGATAGTCAGCTACAGGTTGCAAAAATAATTTACTTTGCGCTCCCCCAAGAGTGGTAAGAGGCATTGTATAAAATAATTTGTTTAAACAAAAAAAAGATTGTTTAATACAAATAATAAAACACAGAAAAGTGTTGGGCGTTTTCGAGGCCAAAAACATCGAAAGTGAAGTGAAGTAAAAATCTTCGTGGGAGAAAGTCAGCGGGAATTCGTCGTCGTCGCTGGACAGAATTCATCGCGGGAAATCGTCGTCGCTGGACATAAAAATCTTCGTGGGAGAAGGTGAAGTGGAAAAATAATACTTCTTCATCGCGGGAATTCGTCGTCGTCGCTGGACAGAATTCATCGCGGGAAATCGTCGTCGCTGGACATAAAAATCTTCGTGGGAGAAAGTGAAGTGAAGTAAAAATCTTCGCGGGAGAAGGTGCAGATAAAATAAAACTAATTCATCGCGGGAAATTCGTCGTCGTCGCTGGGAGAACAGGATAAGTGAACATTTAATCTAAATTTTTATATATAAATTAAGTTTGTTTTTAAGAGAAAAAGAGAAAAAGAGATATATAAGATGGCAAAAATGTTGTCGAATAGGAAAGACGCATTAGAAAAAGACAGTGAGGAAGAATTAAGGGATATTATAAGCCCATTGCAACAGTATCTAAGGGAAGTAAAGGAGGAAATAAAAAATACTAATAATGATAAAATCCTAACATTGCACAAGAATAAAATTTATTTTCTCTGGGACAGAGTTTTACAAAAAACGAAACAATTTGATAACAACGCTCATATTAGGAATCAAGTCGAAGAATTAAGGTTCGATGTAGGAAACATGCTCAGTGTATGTGAGCAAGGAACAAGTGGTAATGTTGGGGTTTCAGGAAAACTACCAGCATTGCCTAAAATTGAAGTACCCATGTGGATACAAAATTTTATTGCAAACAACTGCAGTGACAAAACAGTCGGGGAAACAATTAAAAATGACTTTTATATGGACGAAACAATAGCAGGAGCCGACATTATGGAAGAGGCTAAAAATGAAGTTAAGCTAGTGTTAACTGAGCTGGGAAATGCAGATAACAAAACAGTCGGAGAAACAATTAAAAATGACTTTTATACGGACGAAACAATGACAGGAGCCGACACTATGGAAGAGGCAAAAAATGAAGTTAAGCTATTGTTAATTGAGCTAGGAAATACGGATACAGAGATAATACAAAGTATTCCAATATTAGTAAAAGAGAAAATTGAGTGGCATTTTATTCCCCCGGCAGGACCTCACTTCGGAGGTATTTGGGAGGCTGGGGTAAAATCAGTAAAATACAATTTGAAACGGGTAGTTGGAAACTCTCAATTAACATTCTTATTTGGAAGACCAACATTAGGAGCATTGGAAGCCAAAGCAGAAGATAAAATAGGAAAGCTTGATCGATGGAAATTAATTAAAAAGAGAGAATCCTGGCAAAAATGGAAAGAAAAGTATTTTGACACTGTAAAAGAAGATTAAAAGCCATAAAGTTTGTCAGGCCTAATAATTAAATGATAACGCCGACTCTCGGCTGGCCCTTGGCAGAATGTTCAAATTGAACACCCAAACAGTAATATAATATATACGATAAAAAAAAAAAATCACTGTAAGAAGATTATCAGTTATCAGAATAACAGTAATTATAATAATTTGAAAAATCATTGTAAAAAAAATAAAAGATTACAAGCCATAAAGTTGATCGGGCCTAATAATTAAATGATAACGCCGACTTTCGGCTGGCCCTTGGCAGAATGTTCAAAAATGAACACCTTATACGGTAATTTTAGCTATAATTATAATAATATATAATAAGAAAAATCATTGTAAAAGAAGACTACAATCTATAAAGTTGTCGGGCCTAATAATTAAATGATAACGCCGACTCTCGGCTGGCCCTTGGCAGAATGTTCAAAAATGAACACCCTGTAGATACATAACAAATGAATACCCTGTATGTACTAGTGTAAGTGTTCAAGAATGAGCGTGTGTGGCTGACTCATGCAGGCCAGCCTTGTTCATCGCGGATTCGCGACTACCGTTATTTGCTGGCGACGGCTTGCCGCCAGCTCGAGGCGCGGCGATCTAGCTGCCTTCATCGACGATCGTCGCGACCCAGCCGTTATTTGCTGGCGATGGCTTGCCGCCAGCTCGCGGCGCGGCGATCTAGCTGCCTTCATCGACGATCGTCGCGACCCAGCCGCTACTGTGAGGTCGCGACTCAGCCGCTACTGTGAGGCCGCGATCCAGCTGCATTTTACATGTATATTAGGTTAAGCATTTTTATATAAATAAAGAGCCTGCTCGTCAGAGCGGGCAGTTCGATCCTACAAGTCGACTCAGTTTAATCATACAATTAAACATATTATATATTATATATATATATTTTTTAAGTAATCTGATAGTCATACGGAATCATGGATTCTTGTCCATACTAAATTGAAGCACATTGCTTTAAAGACTTGAAATATTTCAAATCTGTTCGAATTTATCTCAAGTAGGAATTGTTTCTTTCAAATTTATGAAAGTAAACACAATCATTTCAATAATTGTCAAGTTCATATATCTACATACATAAAACATACACTGAAAACTGAAATTCATTTTAAACTTAATAAAACTAGCGCAATTTCCTCTTTTATTGAGAGAATCCTTTTGCGATGGATGTTTTCAGCGAATATTTACTGCACAGGCCAATACAATACAATAAAAAAGAGCGCAGCACCCAAAAGGTAGTGGAAAATGTGTCAATTAACTAAACATTAAAGCTAAACCCAATTCCCAAATTCAAATACAGAAAGAAAAGCAATATGCAGAGCAATCGCAGCTACAGACGCAAGTGGAGCTTGCGCCAGAGGCGGCTGTGCCTCGCCACGTAGTGCAGTCTCATGAGCGACCCAAAGTGTTGCAAAAATCCACACAGACTTGCAGGCTGTACACTCAGCCGGAATCATTGCATAAAATGCGATCGCCAAAGCAACAACAGGAAATGCAACCGATAACTGCTTATAGGAAATCCCGGCCTGCTCAGCCTGGAAAACCAAATCGAGACCAGTTAAAATCAACTTTTAATGAGGATTACGCATCTGGATTGCGAGGTGAGAATCGTTCGAATGCAACAAAATTTGCTAATGTTGATCCGGGCGCCAGCGGGGATTGTGTGCGGTATATGAATCTCAATTATGGCAAGGACTCCAGCAAAGTGATGCTACCCGAGATGAATGCGGAAATGCATAAGCGACACGTTTCACCGCAGGTAACGACAAGTGAATATTGCACGCTGTACACTCAGCCGGAATCATTGCATAAAATGCAACAGGAAAAGCAACCGATAACTGCTTATAGGAAATCCCGGCCTGCTCAGCCTGGAAAACCAAATCGAGACCAGTTAAAATCAACTTTTAATGTGGATTACGCATCTGGATTGCGAGGTGAGAATCGTTCGAATGCAACAAAATTTGCTAATGTTGATCCGGGCGCCAGCGGGGATTGTGTGCGGTATATGAATCTCAATTATGGCAAGGACTCCAGCAAAGTGATGCTACCCGAGATGAATGAGGAAATGCGTAAGCGACCCGTTTCACCGCAGGTAACGACAAGTGAATATTGCGAGCAGATCAATGATCGACTCGATACCCTCCGAGCGAAGGAAAGTGATTCGGTTAGCACCCCGAATACGGTGCGAACGTTGATATCGGGCAAGAGTGGTACTGATTTGCGTGCCGTTGTTAGCTCCCAGATAGAGATGAAGCAATTGCTCACACAATCCATATCGGAAATTACCCAACGTACAAATCGTCTCGTTATGGATCCAAATCCCCAGAAACTTCCATCGCAGAAGATGACGAAAATTTTGGAGGTGAACAATGCGTTAGTCACTGCCAAGGATGTGATTAGCTGCAAGGTGATGGCGCCCATTATCGGGCGCGTTAGGCGTTTGTTTTATAATAATCTGAAAGAGGAAAGTGAGATCCTAAATGATTTGGAAAAGGCCTCAGAACAAGTGGACGAAATATACGAATCTTTCAGTGCGCGAAATAGTCACTAAAATAATTGCGGCATTTATGATAAAAATCGCTATAATAGTTTAGTTGACTGTATTAAATTTTTTAAAGTCAAAATAAACACAAAAAAATGAGGGCGAATTTTTAAATCCAATTGAAAGGGTAACATATGATACGCAGTGTGACCAGCAACGGCAAGCATGAAAATGCCCAGCGGATCATCGATATTTTATGGCATCGATAACGCGAACTACAGCTGTTAACACTCAATTAGTACTTATTTTGGGATTATTATTTAAGCTATAGGCTAAACAAAATTAGACCATTATTAGTAATATATGTAATCACATGAGTATTATTAAAATTAGACAATTTCGCGCATGCAGTTAACAGTTGGCAGTGCAACTGTTAATGTTAGTGCTGTAAGTGGCTTGCAGCCCTGGTTTCAAATGGAGGGGGTCTCTCACATTCCCAAACATTGATTTTTCGTTATTGGACGCCAGTGAATGCTGCCAAATTGGCCTAACGCAAGCCAAATTTGTTAACAACAACTAAAGGAATTTATCGTCTAACAAAAATGAGCGGTAAGCTTACAAAAAAACTACTACAACAGCAGCTTAAATAAAGTGTGCAAAGAGTGCATTGTTTATTATTTTGCTGCTGTTGGCGTCTGTGGCATGCATAGCAATGTGGAGCCTACTTTGAGGAGGGGTTGCGAGTTCAAACGTCCGCCCAGAACCACCCCCCAACACATGCCACGATGACTTCATCAGCGTTTTTCTCTCTCTTTTCACTCTTCCTCTTCTTGCACTTTCCTTTTGTCTGCGACAGGCGACGACGAAAGCTGCAGCGAAAAGCAGACGCTCAACTTGTCCAAGCAGCAGCTGAAGAAGGTGCCAAAACAGGACGATGCCCAGAATATACGCAAGCTAATCCTCGACGAGAACGAACTGCAGAAGATCGACAACATTGACTCGTATCTCAAGATCGAAACGGTGCCTATTATATATATATTTATATTTATATATACCCCACTTCAACTTCAACTCTAATTAATATATTTATGTAAATCGTTTCCAGCTTTCACTGAGCAAAAACCAGCTGCTGCGGATGTATGGTGTCTGTCGACTGCACTGCTTACGTGAGCTGAATCTCTCCTTCAATGGCATACTCTCCATTGAGGGCCTGAAGGAGTGCGTCCATTTGCGTCTGCTCAACTTGGAGGGCAATAACATTAAGGCCATTGAGCATTTGAATACGAATGTGAATCTGGAGTCACTGAATCTGGCGGACAATAGCATTGGCAGCATCTCGGATGTATCTTATTTGCGTTCGCTGCGCGAACTCAATTTGCAGGGCAACCGTTTGACGCATCTGCGACAGTGTGACAAGTATTTGCCCGTCTCCCTGGAGACGCTAACGTTATCCAAGAATAGCATCAGTGATCTGAATGAGATTTGTACACTGTCGCATCTGAGCAATCTGCTGAGCATCTCCATTACGGAGAATCCGTGTGTGACCATGACACTGGGACCAAATAGCATGGAGTAAGTTTAGGGGTAGTCCTCTGTCTGGAATCTTAATAGACCAATTTCCTCCTAACTCATTCATCTCTTTAATATTTTAGTGGCTTTGATTATCGTCCCTTTGTGCTCAACTGGTGCATGAGTCTGAAGTTTATCGATGGCTACGTTGTCGATCCAATTGAGAGTCTCAAGGCCGAATGGCTTTATAGTCAGGGACGTGGTCGCCAATTTCGCGTCGGGGAACAGGCGCCACTGGCCAAGTACTTGAGTTCAGTGTGCCCGCTGGTGGGCAAAGCGTTGGAGAATGAAAACGATCGCAAGTTGCGACTAATCTTGAGCAAGGCGCAGCATCATCAGCGACAGCTGCAGGAGGAGATCCTGGACAATGCAAATAGCTCGGCAAACACATCGCCATCCTCGCATCGCAAAAAGCCAACGAGTCGCATTCAATCGCCACGCTGTGAGATCTGCTCGGAGCTGCTCCTATATAAAATATAATTACTAATTACAATCTTTGTAGTTTCGCGGCTGAGTGGTCGTCAGGGTTCTCCCGAGTCCATGGCGAATAGCTATCATGGGAGTAGCTGCAACAATAGCGTCAGCAGTGACAATGGCATCTCGAATCATGCGCTGCAGATGAGCACGTCGCTGATTGAGAATATTCGGAATGATGGCGATAGCTTCTCGCTGGCCAGTCTGTCCGGCATGTCCAGTAGCGTGACCACCAAAACCTACAATTCAACGGAATCAACGCCTCGCAACATAACTCCAAATCCCTACAATGGTTCGTGAGTTAATATTTATATTCATATTCATATTCATGAGCTTCTTACTTTTTGCTCTTCGTCGCTTTGACTAGGGTGCTCTTATTAACCTTCCCTCCCTAACTAACCGTCGTGTTATGCTAGGAGTTATGTTTGTAGTTAAATTACTTAAAGGCGAAATCGATTCAGCTGCGTTGATGAGCCAATTACATTTTTCTATTCCCTTCAGACCTTCTCGCTATTTCTTCCCACTTTCCCTTAATGGCTCTACTACTAATCATTCCTCGCATGAACCGACATAATCAATTCAGAATCCTTAATTTCTATAATTAAAACTCAATTTTAAATGCCTTATCTCGGGAATAACTTTTTCGCATGCTTAGGTTGTGGAATAATTCTTACTAATTATCTTTGGTCTGATTCGGTTTTTTCTGGGTTTTCCCCAATTCATGCAACAAATGTTGGACCAATTTGCATTTAAATACCCCCAGAAATCATTTTAATTATTCTTATTTTAAATTTATTTATAATTTTAATTTTATTTTAAATTAAATTAAATTAAATTTGTTAAGTTTTTGTATTTTTTGTGTCCACTGATCTTAGTTGACAATAAATCAATAAATAAATATTCATATTCACATTCATATTCATATTCATATTCACATTCATATTCAAATTCATATTCTTATTCATATTCATATTCTAATTCAAATTCATATGCATATTCATATTCATATTCAAATTCGTATTCAAATTCATATTCATATTCATATTTATATTCGTATTCATATTCATATTCAAATTCGTATTCAAATTCATATTCATATTCATATTTGTATTCATATCATATTCATATTCATATTCATTCATATTCATATTCATATTCATATTCATATTTATATTCATATTAATATTAAATAAATAAATATTTTTATATTTATATTCTTATACATATTCAAATTCAAATTCATATTCATATTCATATTTATATTCGTATTCATATTCATATTCAAATTCAAATTCGTATTCAAATTCATATTCATATTCACATTCATATTTATATTCATGTTCTTATTCATATTCATATTCATATTCAAATTCATATTCATATTCATATTCAAATTCATATTAATATTCATATTCATATTTATATTCATATTAATATTAAATAAATAAATATTTTTATATTTATATTCTTATTCATATTCATATTCATGTTCTTATTCATATTCATATTCATATTCGTGTTCATATTCATATTCAAATTCAAATTCATATTCATATTTATATTCGTATTCATATTCATATTCAAATTCGTATTTAAATTCATATTCATATTCATATTCATATTTGTATTCATATTCATATTCATTCATATTCATATTCATATTCATATTCATAATCATATTTATTTTTTTATATACAGTGAGAGACACCCTATTTGGCTCAGTGTCAAAGAAAAAAAGTAATTGCCTGCCATAAACTAATCATTCATTATTTTTCAAAAATTCCAAAGACCGCTGGTAGGTACATATATTAACCACCAAAATTAATATATGACCCCAATACACTGTGGTTGCCCCACCTGCTAGGTAGAATTATGAAAATGTTGCCTACTTGTTTCGTTGACACTGAGCCAAATAATGTGTCTCTCACTGTATAAATATATATATATATATTTTTTTATTTATTTATTTAGAACAACAGTACATTGGACAGCCGCCTGCTGGTGGCCCCTTGGCTGCTGCCTCAAAAATGGTTCCTGTGCCGGAGACACTGATGAGTCCCGATGTTTGTCCCGCCGCCGTTGCCCAGCGTGTCACCGTCACAGCGATCAGCTCGTCGCTGCTGCACAAAACAAAAGGCACAAAGAACAAAGGTAGGCCGAGTGAAATAAATTGAAAATTTCGAATTCTAAAATATTGCACTTTGCCAGATAACAAACTGAATTTGCCGCGTGTGCGCAGTCCACAAATGCGACGCATCCAGAGTCCCACAAGCAGTCCACGCAAAACAGAGCGCCTGCAACATCAGCAGCAGCAGCAGCAACAACAGATGACAGCAACTGCAACTGGCACAGCGACAACAACCGATGCTGGTGGCTTTAGCACCGATGACGATGGCGAACAGATCAACATTGAGAAACTCAAAACCATACGGAAAATGGCCGCACAGCGACAACAGCAGCTGGACAACAATAATCTGAATTGTGCGGATCGTCTGATAGAGCATGTGACTGAATCCTCAGCGGTGACCATACAGAAAATGTGGCGTGGCTATCATACGCGCAAGAAAACCAAAGACATTGCCGAGAAGCTGCACAAACAACGCACACACGAGTACATCGAGTAAGTGCAGCCAAATAGTCTCCATATATGTCACTATCTATATATAATTCTATATCTCTATTCCACAGCAAGCTCAACAAAGACATGCTGCTGACGAAGGCGCAGTTGCAGAATGAGCGCAAGATTCAGCAGCTGCAGATGCAGGCCATCAATGCGCTGTGGAAAAAGGTGTCCACCATGCAGGTCGAACCCAAAGCTCAACAGGCTGAGAACAATACTGAGGATGCTGGCGGCAGCAGCAGCACCACCACCAATCCAGGACAACAACAATCTCAAGTTCGTTTGGATCACGATTCGGCAGAGGTTGTCAATGATTTGGCCAAGCGTTGCACTCTTCTCACGGATCAGGTGCAACAGCTGCAGAGCTCTATTGGCACCATTGTCAATTGTCTGACCATGGTATGTAATTTGCCGCAGGACGCGCTGCGCAAGCACATCAATTCCTCGGACGGTGAGGATACGGACTATAACAATTTTGAGCCAAGGGACACGAGCTCCACGCAAACGGATCTGATTGCTGTGCATACGCCACAATTTGAGGATCTGAGCAATTTTCCGTTTACGAAGCTAAGACCATCAACACTGGCACTGGAATCCAAGCATGATGTACTGCACGAGGAGGAGACGACTGAGGCGGCGTCTCAGGAGGAGCATAAGGAAAACATTGAGATCTGTGATGCACAGGAGTAGTATTTATTAGCCCCACGACAAGAAGCTTTCCATAACAAACAAAAACAAAAAATAGATCTCAGCGCGCTTTTTAATTCGTAGGCTAAAAAGCAAGCAAGCTTTCTGCAAGCATTTTTTTTTTGGTTCCAACAAAGAAAACGCCGCTAAACAATTAATATATTTTTTTGTTCTCATTTTGGGTTTTATGTATGTAGTAGTAAAGAGACACAATTTGTTGTTAACAGGGAAGAAACTAATTGGGTAAAAATATACATAGCTAAACACTTTTGTAATGCACAAAAAAAAACGAATGCATCGCAATTCTTCAGTCTTCTTCACTGCTGCTCTCCTCATCCGTGTCATCATCTTCGCCATTGTCATTTTCTACACTCACCGGCCGATTTGTGTTTGGGGAGAGCGGTTCATCGAAATCAGAATTGGATTCAGTTTTTTGCGGCGCCTGCGTCGCCTTCTTGGCAAAACGTTCTGGCCAAATGCCCAACTTTGTGTACTCTTTGACATGTTCGGGCGTTAGAATTTTACTGATTTCCGCTTTGACTTTGTCGCCCTCCTCGATGGTCTCGACGAGCAAGTAATTGCCGCGCTTCACCCACACATTCTTGCGAAATTTGTTGGGCATGGAAACTGTGAAATCAAAATGAAAACAATATAATCAGTTTATCGATTAAAGCCTATTTCATCAGCGAAATGTGCTCACCCAGAAAGTTATCTACGTCCGTCGCAGGCGCTTCGACCTCGTGTAGGTTGTTGCCGCGACTGCTGACCACACGCACGATCTGCTGGTGCTCCGCGGGCAGCGAGTAGTCGTCCTCCATCATCTCCTTGAGCACATGTTTGCGTCGCGTAGTATTTGGATGCGACATTTTGTTATTGTTTTTATATTGTTTGTTTTCTTGCGGGACGCCAGTTTTGCAGCCTGATTTCGGTTTACTCAAAATGGTAGAGCGATAACTAGTGGCGGTTGGCCGATAACCCTAAATTTAACAGACAAACCATCAGTGTTGCAAAATGTTTATATATATTTAGCGATATTTTAAATAGATTTTTTTTTTTAAATTCGAATGTGTTGAGTAATTTCAATGGTGTGCGAGGCGTTTTTCTTGTTTATTATTATTATTATTAGTAAGCTAACATAAAAGTACTGCTAATTTTGAACTAACAACTAGTTTTTGATGCGTCGCACGCGTGCTTTGCATGAAATGCGCTCTTTAACGGAGATATCGCGACGATTATCTAAAGGCACCTGTTTCGGTTTCTTGATGCTGCAAGAGAGAAAAATCGAATAAAAATCGTTAAATGGCTGCAGTAACTTTTGATTATTGATTTATGCTTACATTTCGTTTCTCAGGTTTGTTAATTCCTTCTTCCAGATGTCCTTAAAATCGTTTGTGAAATTGGTCCAATAACCAAAGAACTGATCGGGCATACACTGAGCTAATGTAGGAGTACAGCCCTTGGGCGAGAAGTGATAGAACCGCATAGTTTCCAGGAAGAGATCGCGGCACTCATCGATCAGATGATTCAATTTGCCGATAGATTTCTCAGCACTCGCTGTAAACTCCTCCATTTTGGACTTGAAGGGTTCGCTTTTATTACTGGATGCACTCAGCACCAGAGCCGTAGTCTGCTTACAAGCTGTGCAATGAAGAAGGGACATGAGTAGCTGTAGAGAGTTGTTTCATTAGTTGCAAACATACCCATCAGCTTCTTGTTAAGCTCCTTGATCTGTTGCTGCACCTCGTCAAAGTCCAGCTGGGCGGCACGTTCCACATCCGAGGGTTCGGGAATGGGCAGCGTCATCTCCTGCAGCGTTAGCTCCTTGCGTCGCTGTGCAATGTAGGTGCGCACGATGAAGTGAAGCAGCGTTGTCTGCGACTCCTTGGACTTGACGTCCTTCAGTTTGCCAAGTATATCGAGATTGAAACCATCTGCCTGACCCCGCTGTCGATTGCCACCGTTCATGTAATTCCCCAGCGTTAGTATGATGGAGAAGACAAGCTTCAGATCTTCGCTCTCCATCAGCTGCTGCGAGAGCTGGGAAACAATTTCCAGCTTGCGCAGGAGTAGCGTCACAGATTCCTCGAATTCGGCCTGGAAGACAATGCATGAGATGCGCTCACTGGCCATGGAGATGAGGGAGATGTCACGCAGAAATTGCTCCGGATGATCGAGTGGAATATCACCGCCATCCGCCTCCTTGATCCGCTGCAACTCCTCATCCGTTGCACGCATATGACTAATCTGCTGCAGTGTCTCCAGGCTAATCACTGAGGTATCCACATTGTAGATCGCATGCTCGATCTCACTGGACGGCATATGCAGACTTCTGGAGAAGATGCCCACATTCCTCGAACGTTTCGGATCCAGCACCTTAATAGATTTCTCACGTTTCAGTTTGAGCTCCTTTGGCTTGCTAACGGGTGCTATTGCCTGGCGCGAGAAGAGCTCGGTAAATTCATCGATATTGTCCAGTGGCGTCTCATCAATCTCTGTCCACATCTCTTTAGTAGGTAGAGCGGGTGCTGATGCAGGCGCGGGGGCAGGAACTGGCGACGAAGAGGGAACGTTAGCAGCTGTGGGCACCTCTTCCGGTGAGCTGGTGTTATTATCTGTGCTATCCGTTGAGTTGGCCACCGAAGGCGGACGCGCGACGGGCGGCGCACACGTCACAATCCGTGTCCAATAAAGCGGACGCATCGGCTTTGGCGGGTTAACGGCGCTCTTGCGTTGTACTGAACAGAAAAAGGAACAAAAAGGAAGAGAGAAAAGAGAGAAAGAAGAAGCAGGTCAGTCAAGCGAATGATAAAAATTATTAATCAATTTGTAGAGTGATTTTGAGAGCATATACAATGAGCTATATCTCTAATACCTTCGGGCATACAGTTTCGGTCAAAATAATAGTGCTGCTTGATAAGATGAAAATTCACCTTTTATCGCATTCACTTACCGCTTGTGCGAAGGAACCAGTTGCCCTCGGCGGGATCTGGCAGTGGTGCCGGCGAGATCGCTGTGCCCGACTTGGAGGTGCTCAGCGGGGGTGGCGGTGGTGGTATATTGCCAGAATTGGGTAGTGCTGGCGGTGCTGGCGGCGGCGGCGGTGGTGGTCCACCACCACCAGGTGGTGGTGGTGGCGGAGGTGGTGGCGGCGGTGGAGGTGGTGCCGGAGTAGCACTTGCACCATTTTGTTGCTCCTGAGCAGCGGCACACTTGCAGGAGCCAAGACACAGTTCGTCATCGGTTTGACTTGCGGCATCCACAAAGCATTTGCCTTCCTGGGGTTTGTTGTACTCGTAAATAGTTGCCTCGCTGGCGTTGATCAGCTCCGTGAAGTTGATGCAGCGCTTCAATGGACGCCTCGGTGGCTCATCCACGCTGCTCAACAGCTCATTGACAACGGCATGGACTTCGGCCAGAGTGGCACAGTTGAGCAGACGCTTGCGCAGAATATGTTGCAGTGTCTTCTGGCTGTCGGTCAGCGTGGAGCCGGCGCCTTTCAAGGGTTTCTGTGAGGCGG
The DNA here is from genome assembly GCA_035044325.1 of Drosophila nr. medialis 2 BK-2023a. NCBI lineage: Eukaryota > Metazoa > Arthropoda > Insecta > Diptera > Drosophilidae > Drosophila > Drosophila nr. medialis 2 BK-2023a. The sequence continues at coordinate 3,572,525 of JAWNMH010000394.1, forward strand.
CTGCCGCTGCTGCAGCCGCAGCTGGTGTGCTTGAGAATGGCCAGGCGGCGACCTTATCCAGTTTGCCGGGTGTGAGGGGCAGCGATGTGGTTGGCTGCTCCGTGTGCGTCCACTGGTACATCTCATAGGGCTGCACCAAAAGGAATGGAAGATTCAAATTGTGAGTTAAGTTTGGAGATTAGCCCATTGACTTCTAATTGCAGCTGGAGTGAATCAAACCCCTTGAGCCCGGGCTCAAGTGTGTATGTGTGTGTGTGTGTGTGTGTGTTAAAAGACAAAAATTTAAAAGCCATCTGCTCTCTAACCCCATCATTTTCTACCCCAATCCTTACCCGTCCCCCCCCCCCCCCCCTCCTTCCTTTTGCCTGCTGTTATCCCCAGGCGTTAACTACACTCTGAACTTTGAAAGCTCAGCTCTTCAAATTGTGCACACGTCATTGTTGCCACTGTTACTGTTACTGTTGGTGTTGCAAGTGTTTCCCTTTCGCAAATTTCCCATTTGGGGAATGCAAAGTCAGTTTTTAATGCCTTTACCAAAAATTGGGCTAGCATAACTATGAAATGCAGTTGAATTTGACTTTCTGCACAAGTTGTTGGCCAATATTTGTCTAGCTGACAAATTAGATTCTTAACTTTTAAAGTAGAAGAAAACTTTTATTTTGATTTATTCCCATTATTAATATTTATGTTTCAGATATGTTAAAATCTGTTCTATCTCATAGCATTCAAAATTTCAAATATTTTCAATATTTCATTTTCAATTTCAATTAATTGAAAATTAATTAATATTAATATTAATATTGACAGAAAACTTCTTTTGATTTGAATTTGTATATAGTTTTTGCAGTACTTTTTGAAATATTTAAATACTAATTTAATTATTTATTGATTTATTTATTATAAAATATTAGTCCAGCTGTTTTTTTAGAGCATTTCAAGTTCGAGCTTCGCCGCACTGTTTTTTATGCGTTTCTGGTTTTATTGTTGCACTTTTTGCTGCTTACCTATTTTGCGTTGTCATGCGTGAAATTCGGTTGGGTTGGGTTAGCTTGAGATTAGGATGCTTGAGTGGGCATAAGGGGTGCACGGGATTTGAGGGGTGGCAGGAAATGGCTCTTTTGGGTTGCACACAATGCGACAGTATGCAAATTGTTGGCATCGCCAAAGTGCCAACACTTGAGCAAATGGCGTCAAGTGCAATAAACGTGACCACGCCCACTTACACACTCACTGACACACACACACACACACACGCATACACACACACACACTGCTCTTCGAGCAGCTGAGTGTGGCAGCTGTTGCACTTGATTTACATTCGTCATTCCAATGGATGATGCCACAACTCATCAGCTTGATGTGATTAGCGGCATGTGGTGTGTGTGTGTATGTATGTATGTGTGTGTGTGTGTGTGTGTGTGTGTGTGATTACGTGTGAAGCGACGTCACATAATTGAATTTGAATTTTTAATTGCATTCCGTGGCGTTGATTCAAGAAGTTACTTAAAGAACAATTGCCTGATTAGTTTTGGCAAATGTTTACTTAAACACTTTTGACTACTTTTGACTTAATCATTTACGGTTCCATAAGGCATATATATTCTTGATCAGCATCACTAACGGAGTCGAATTAGCCATGTCCGATTGCTTATCTGTATGAGCAACCCAATTTCAGAGATTATAGGAGCTGTGGAGACTTGAAAGTTGAAATATACCTTTTAAGTCAAGATTTTTTAATTTTATCGATAATTAAATCCGTTTCTGAGATTAGATGAAAATCGATTAACGAAAAATATCTACAAGTTTACAGATGTAGCTTTCTAATGAGGCTCGAATATGCCTAGACATAATATTAATCGTCTGTCAAAATTTCATATCTTTTGAAAATGCATATTTGAACTCAATATGGTTTATATATATACATGCATATATATCTTTTGCATATATATATATTACTTGCTATTCTTGTTTAGATCTTGATGGATATAAACATAGACAGTCGTATTACTGGATTGCTTGTCAAAAAATCCGTTTGCATTCCGCTGGAAATCTCTCATTTTATTGTTGTTCAAAGCAAATGCGTGAAATTGGTTTTACTTTTATCTAAAATCAAGTCGACATTAATACCCTGTAATTTGAACTATTTACGTTTCGTTGCGCTTCAAAATCCCACACAAAAGTTTTTCCTTCTTTGATTTTCATTTTGCGATGCGCCGAGCACAAAAGAATAATAAACGCTAAACTTGCCGCAAAGTAATAAAAACGCACAAAACTTTCAATGAGCTGCAACAACAGTGAAAAAGAGTGGCGAGAAATGGGGGAGTTGTGGAGTTGCGGGGGTGGTTGGGGATGTTGGGGGTGCGTTGTATGGGAATCATGCTTAAGCTTGCCAAGTATCTTTCTGGCCTGTTGCCCAAAAGCTTGATGACGCGCACATTGACAACAGATACTCAGGACACACAGGACACGCAGGACGACACATTGGGGCAGGACACAGAAGTAGTAAGAATTTTTTGATATCATAATCTGGTCGAGCTCAAGTATCATCACATAGAAAATCACTTAACGCTGTTGTCTGCTCGTTTTTGGCGGACTTGGTCTTTTGCTCAGAGGGATTTGAGGTTAAGCTGCTGTGGCTAAAACTTTTGGCCTAAACTAATTTGGGCCAAAAGACGAGTGCTTGATTATTTGTTAGTGTTGTTCTTGTCTGTGTGTGTGTGTGTGTGTGTGCGGCCAGGCAACACTGGCAGTCTCTCAATCTCTCAGTCTCCGACTCTCATTCTCTTGTGTAATGTCTTCAGGCCAATAACACTTAACGTTAACTATAGGTAAGAGCCAAAGAAAGCCAACACGTGAACGTAGTGCAGGCTGTTTTGGGGTTGGGGTTGAGGTGCCTTTTCTCAATTGTGCCTAGGTTAACCAGCAATTAAAGCAGCAAAGCGTCAAGAGATTTTGTTTAGATAGCCTTTCAGAGCCACACGGAGTAGCTAAAGCGGAGTGGCAACGAGCAGGGGTAGGGAAGCAATGGTGGCCAAAAAGCAAACGTATTACATAGTCCATTAGTCAGCCGCACCAAGAGTGAGTTGGAGAGTCAAACAAACTGCTGCTGCAATTACCTCCTAACCGCCCCCTCACCCACCTCCTTACAAAAGTTGCTCAGTATTGAAGAGTGCTTTAAAGGGGTAGAATAAAGTTGTTGCATTTCAATATATAATTCCCAGTTGATGCCCCGAATATATGGTATTCTTAAAAAGTATTTGCTTATGCGCAACTAGATATTATAACTAATAATTTGTGTTTCTATATTTGGCCTTACAAATTTGTATTTTAGTGATTTTGCAGTTTTTAATGGAAATCTAAATCTTTAAAATTGAAGAGCTGTTGTTGTTATCGATAATAGATTATCATCTACACAAGTTATCGATAACATAATGACAATCGGCTTTTTTATGCAGACAGACAGACGGATATAGCAAAATTGACTCCGCTAGTGATGATGATGAATCAGTTATGATCAGGAATATTTATACTTTGTGGGATCGTAAATGCTTCTTCTTCTTTCTATTATATAGTTTTGCACAAGTTTTAAACATATTCAATGAACTCAGAGCGGAAATTTAGAACTTCAAATAACTTGCCTTAAGAATAACTTATTTTAACAATTGAATAAAAGTAGTCCTGTTGCGTACGGGATATCTGTCAGTGAAGCACTGTCGAGCATTGCAGCCCAGCTTGTTGATTTAATAATTTAGCACAGAAAAAAGGCTGCAAAATTGGGTGCTGTTGGCCAACTATAAACTGGGCAGTTCGAAATGGACAGAGAAAGAGAGAAAAAAGAGAAAGAGAGGGAGAGAGGGGGTGTGAGCCGTGCCGAGTTGACGGCAAAGTTTTAACAAGTTCTGACACTTGCAGGCTCGTCACCAGGACGAGGCAGGATGCAGCTGGGGTGGCTGTTAGCAGTTAGGTGCAGCTGACATGAAACAGCAGCATAAAATAAAAGTGCATTGAGATTTGCCTGGCAATGGAATTGCTAATTTCCGGCATAACTTTGCGGCTCATTTTCGTGTTGGCCAAGTTAGAGAATATGCCCACAATATGCGCACAGAGAGTTGCAGCAAGAGGGAGGCAGGGAGGCAGGTAGGGAGGAAGTAGAGGCACAACTTGAGGTCCAGTGCGTAGCTTATCAATAGCTAATGACTTGCAAGCCAAGTTAGCAGCTCTCTAAACTAAGTTAACGCAAATGGGAGCAAGGTGGGTGTTGTAGCACTGTCGCTCTATTTCCGTTAGCGCCGTGACAACTTCCGCCCGTTGACCAATTTCCCGTGCCAAAAGGTTCATTGAACTTACGCTAAAGCCGGATGTCGATTCCAACTGCTGCTGCTGCTGCTGCTCGTTGGAGATCTGCTTGAGTACGCCGACATATTTGAGATTATGGCAAAACTGCAGAGCCATTGCATTGAGAGACTCCTGTCCAAGGATGCCCGGTGAGCTGCTCTGTTGCAGCGTCGAGATTAGCCATTTGATCAGCATTTGACCTGTGAATAAAAGAAAGAGAGAAGAAGGATAAGTAAATGTTAAAGAACTTATTGAGAAGCTGCAATGGCATATGGAAGCCAACAAAGTTAGCAACTGGGGAAAGAGAGAAGGTTGATAAATATATGTGACAAAGTACTATAAAAATATTATGGAACTTATAGAAGATATGACATGAGAGCCCACAACTTGGAAAGAGCAGAAGGATAAGTATACGTGACAAAGCACTATAAACGAAAGGGTTTTAAACTTATTGAGGACATGAAATGAGAATTTGTGATGGAAGATGGAAACAAACCGAGCTAGCAACTTTGGGGAGCGTTTTAGAAGCCAACACCTGCAGATTAGATGCCACAATATTTGATGGCAAGAACTGCAAGAATGTAAAATGTAAACTGCAGTCTAAAATTCTAAAAAAAAACATTTTGATTCTAGTAGAGCCATATTAATTTATACTTATATACTTGTAATTAGTTCTACTTTTTCTTGGAAATTGATTTTATTTTAAATGTTTGCTAATAAAATTGTCTGAGCTTAAATGCAAATCACTTCTTAAGAAACTATTCATTTTTTTTATAATAATTTGAGATTTTTATATAAATCTAGCCAGAATTATGATCAAACAGGAACTCATTTTCGATTTAGTTTTCTTTTTTCCCCTTTCCATTTCTATCACAATCCCATTTTTTTAGAATTTATATATCATATTTATTTATTCGATTTGGTCTACCTTAAAATATACCAAGGTTGTGAAACTGGTCTGCCAAACTGCTGAAGTTCGAATTTGCAAAAAAAGAGAAGCCTGCTACGAGTGTACTTCCTTTAGCCAGATTAGGGGGCTCTATAAAGTTTGGCCACAGCTGCGCAGCTGGGCAAAAGTTGTGCCCACACACGCGGACACAATGATTTATGTATGTGTGCGTTGGCAGAAAAAGTCAAAAGGAATGCAAGGGGGAGCCAAGGAGTGGACACAGCAGAGGGGTGGATGGGGGCGGGGGGGAGGAGCAGTGATGTGTATATGGGATGTTGTAGACGTGTTGGCTACCAAAACATTAGGCATAAATAAATTTAACAGTTGTCCAACAGAAGTCGACAAAAAAAAAAAACAAAAAAAAAACCAAACCCAAGCCAAAAAAAAAACCGTCAACACTGCAACGAAGATAAGATACCCTATGTGAGTGATTGCCTTACCTATTAACTGTTGATAGATGTTGCTTTATGTCAGTTATCTCTGAAGCAATTGATTGACAATTGACTTGGTGGAAAATGGTGATCGAATCCAAGTAAACATGCGACACTTGTAATGTTCTATGTTATCTGCTGGTATTCGCAACATTTTTAGTTTCGTTTTAAACATCGACTATTATTTATAATAATTGTTATATATGTTCAAGTATGTACTCCAAAATACTTTAAAGATAATGCTTGAATTAAGTTTATTTGTAAATAGTTATAATGTATTTTTAATTTTGTATTAACCATTGCGACAGCTTTCAACTTTTAACTCTCAGATTTTCTTGCTTTAAGTAGTAAAAATATAAAACAAATATTTTGACTCGTTTTTGCCTAATGTTAAGTTTGCTAAGCTGTTTTATAATATAAGTTAATTAAGTACAAATTTAAATAAGTATTTTAATCATCTGTTTTGTATAAATTTCAAATAAATCAAAACATTTCATTTTCTGTTTGTTACTGTGTCAAATTGTTGTGAACCTGACTACTTTTTATAGATTCTGATTAAGTACAATGTTTCAATGATTAACGAAAATAAATGATTCATTGTGAAAATAGATTTATGCTCGACAAACAGTGAAACTGATCAAACGATTGCTTATATAATAAATAAAATATAAAGATTCAATTTCTAGGCAATAAATACACACAAATCTCAGAGTCTAATGCATGGGCTTAATATTAGTGTAGAGTGTAGTGTGGCAAATAAAAACTTACGCTGGCTGTCAGCGCGTGTTTGTGGAGCGGGAAAGGGTGTGGGAGCGGGTGGGAGCAGAGCGGGGACAATGTCCATTGCCAGCTGTGGGTCAGGCGCGTGTGGGTCAAACCGAAGGCTGACGATGTGGACGCTAATGTTGAGGGCCACAGAAGCAGGCGGGGGTAGGTAAACTTTAACCTTAGTGGATGCTGCTGGAAAATCGAGTGCGACATCAGGTGGCTTCTGTGGCGGCAACTTTGAACGTGTTGGCTGCTGATGGCGGTTCAGCTGAACGCGTTTGCCCGCCATTGACATTAGCTGCAGATAATGCGCCGATGATTCGGCCACGTTAAACAACGCTTCCGGCTGCGGCTGCACTGGCGCCCACATAATGCCACAATTCGGCACACGACTAATTGGCACGTGATGCTCCACGTGTGGTGACTCCAACTCCATCCCCATCTCCAATCCCAAGTCCGTGTCCAGCTGGGCACACTTGGCGAGCAGTGGACACCAGACATTGCTCAGCACTGGACTGCTGCTGGTGGTAGTCATTGCTGCAACTATTGCTGCTTATTTCCCGTACGACTTGTTGTCGAAAACTGTTTTCAACTAAAACGCGCACTTTTCACTGTCAACTTTTTGCGTTTGCTTCGCTTCTTGTTTGACAAAATTAAATGTGTCGACACTTATCAGAATTCTGAACGGAGCACAACAAGCTCGTATCTACTAGACAAAAGCGCTCGACTAGCAGATACCCTAAACTGAAGCTGTTAACTATAGATGAATGAATATTCATTTGAAAATGCTTATTTGCTTCCATTGTTTGTTGAGAAATTTGTACATATTATCTATATTATGTCTATAATATTTATGTATATACTATAAAAATATAGATTTTATTATTATCGGTAATCGATATTTGTACAACTGTCGATAACAAGGTATAATAGAACTTCTATTACAAATTTATAGCCTCTGGCTCTTATAGTCTGTAAGATAGGCATATTGACATAAACAGATAGTTACACATGGCTAAATCGACTTGTCTTTGACTTTGCCTTATGCGGTCATAGCTGTTATAACTTCATAATACACTTTTAGCTATTTGAATGGCTGCAGGGCATAACGAGTCAGAGTCAATGCTCTATTTCAGTATTGGTTGTGTTTTTGCCCGATTAGTTCTGTCTGTTGATAAGTGTCAGCTGGTTGGTCTCTCTCTCTCTCTCTCTCTCTCTCTCTCTCTCTCCCTGTCTATCTGTCTCTCTCTCAGTCGGACGTTGTATTGATCGCCCTGGCAAGGTCGTTGACTATCAGTCAGGGCCTGATAAGAAGAACTGCAGGTTTAGGGTTTTTTTTTTGCATATGCCCCAGTTTTAATAATTTATTTCGAGAGGCGTTTTAGGTAACAGATAGAGAAAGGACAAAAGGCACTTGAAAAATTGAGAATATATATTAAATTTTTGATTTTTACTTATCTTTATAGTTTTCTGATTTATGATTTGGTTGTTGGCTTAAAGACTTAAAGAGATATAAATTTAATATAAATATTTCATTTCGATTCCGTAATAATTTTACACATTTTGACCTACAGGCTATCCTCGAGTCAAGCACATTTACCTGCTGTTGGACTTAATCATGTGTCTAGAGATTTGCATTGGAAGTGCGTCACAAACCATTCACAGAACTGAGTCATTTAATTAGTGAACCCTGATACCAGCGGCAATCAGTGAAACGATAACCGATAAGAATCGAAGAAAAAAAACTGATCAAGTACTTCGAAATTTGAATGATTTCGTTCATATGTTGGTCAAGTTTCTATCTTTAGAATTGTGCTCAAAATAAGCTCACTGCAAATCAATAAAAATGGTTTACGATATTATGACTTTTGGTTATTCTATATGAGTGCAGTAAATTACCACTTTTAAAGGGCTGACTCATTGCAGGGTTTAACCAAGAAGTTAGTGTAACCGATAGCTGACAGCCAACTGATATGGGTAAAATGGATTACTAAGCAAGTCAAGTTAATAATGGAGACGGCGATGGAGAGAGTATTAGTGTTAAGAAAGCTAAGATTTAATATAGGAAAAAAATCTGTAAAACAAGTTAAAGTGTTCCAGTCTATATCTATATAACTCTATATTCTTTGTCAGAACTATAAACTATAAATATAAACAAACTTATCAAATCTTATCAATCTTATCGGGGTACAATTGAAACTTTGGTTGCTATCGGAACTAGATTTTTATCGAAATGGGACCACTTATCGATAAAATTAGATGTTCTTAATATGCCTATGGTAAATAAATAAATTGTATTCCAAAAATAGCTCCAGCTATTACAGTCTCTGATATCAGCTATATGAATACTTAATGTGATCGGAAATGCTTCTTTCTTTTATCTATTTCCTATTTTTGTATACCTCTTTTACTCATTTTGAATGACTAAATACTACCACTAATACTATCAAATTTATAAATCTTTTCATTGTCCACATTTGAAATACGAAAACTCTTGACTTTCACAAAACTTTTCAATTATTATTTAAATATATAACTTTTGATAAACTTTCAAATGTTATTGTCGATAGCAAATCTTAAGAATCGACTTTATTTTTAATCTGGTCATTGTTGCCACACAGCACAAATCAAAGCGCAATAAATCTCAAAAACCTGATTTGCCCAGGCTTTGATTAGGCTGGCGTAATTAAAGCTGATAAGCGGACGTCATTGATAGGCCGAAAGTGAGACGATGTGCGGCTTTCGCTTGTGGCCAGTGCCGCCGCCTATGTGTGAGCTGCAGACAGGGGGTGTCGGGAGGGGAGGGAGGGGGTTTGTGGCAGCCAACTTAGCGTTTGGCAACTTTTGATGAAAGTGCGCGAAACGGTGGCCAACAAATTTGCATAACTGCTGCGTTGACTGGCGAGCGGGCAGAATCCAAGAAGAGCACGAGCATGCAGTACACTCAGAGAAATTAAGAATTAAGATAAAAGTATTTCCAAATCCTAATGTGTTTGCAGAGAATTTTCCTGCAATTTAGAAAGAATGTTTTTCAAAATATGTTTTTTGTATTTCTACATTTTAGAAATAAAATGGTTTCAAGAAGAAAATATTTCAGATTTTTTTTTATTTTTATAATTTATTTCTATAAGATAGAATGTACTGGATTTCTGGTTGGATTTTGCTGAGTGTAGGGCAGCTTGTGGGGGGTGGTGACTACAAGTTAGCCGGGGAGGCGTGACGCTGCACGCATGCATGCGTTGCATTCATCAACGACAACAGTCGACAGGCAGGCAGGCGGGCAGGCAGACGGACGGACAGACAAAGACTGCAACAACAGACAAGAACGAAAAACTCTGCTGAAAATGAAACCTTGCACTGAGGAAAACCGCACACAGCAACAACAAGGAGTAAGCGCGTTCGTGTCGAAAGTGCTCGATGGGAGATACCCTAGATTGAGATGCAATAGAGGAGCAGAATGGATCAAATAGTGAATGGAAGTATTCTTAAAATAATAATAATAATTATAATACGACATTACATATGCAAGTTCATAGCTTACAAAAGACCCTCCCATTTCCCTAGAACCCATCACATTCTCATCAATATTGATCTATTTGTTGTTGCCATCTTTTTAGTCTCCTCGTTTTTAATACATGTCACTAAAATATGAATTTTGGCAGCAGCGTAGAGCTGATTATGCATATTACTCAAAGCGCTGCCAGTTATCAGCGTTGAAGAAGACTTTATAAAGACTTGGAAACGCTGCACGTATAATATACCTTCGATAGCTCAGTTGGTAGAGCGGTGGACTGTAGAGTGATTTACTATAGATATAGACATCCATAGGTCGCTGGTTCAAATCCGGCTCGAAGGATCGTACAATATTTTTTTTTGGAACATAATAGCTTAAGCTAATTTTTGAATGCATTCATTTCGGCATTTTCAAAACTATTTCGCAATCAAAAAAATGTGACAATCAAGCGAAATAAGTTAATATTTGTGAATAATAATATATAGGAGTCAAAGTTCGAGTACCTCTATATTTTCAACTGTTTAAACTCTCATCTCAAATTTATTCCAATTACAATATAGCCAAATATAAAATTTAAGCTGTTTGTCGCTTATAGTTTATGAGATCAGCGAGTTGAAGAATTAATCATATGCTGAAACGGAATTAACCGACTCAGATTGAGAACCAGGACGAGAATCTCCAATTGCTAAATCATATTAAAGAATGACCAAAATGTTGAATCTGAATTCGATACGATTAACCCATTTATGAAATGGTTACAGGGTATACCGAGCACATGTCGAGTGTTGCTAGTTGCAACTGCCACTTCATCCCTCTCTCTTATGTCTCTTACACGCCCGCAACTTTGGCGCTATATTCGTCTACTAAAATATTGTTTCATTAAGCGTTGCCCAAACATTGTTTGGAACTGCGGATGGCGAAGAGCTGATGAGGCTGAGGATGAGGATGAGACTGCGGAAGAGGACATCCGCTTGCATCTCCTTTTCGTGGATCCTTTTGCCACAGCAGCAGCAGCAGCAGTAGCTCTCAGCGGCGAACGCAGGACGTTGCCGGGCATATAAATCAGATTTTTGTGGGTTAACCGCAGCAAAGGAACGCATTGATGGCCACTTCAGACAGAGTGACAAGCAGCAGGACCTGCAGGCAGCAGCAGCAGAATCTGAAGGACAGTGAAAATTGCGTGGGGCTTTTAGGTTTTCAATGCTGTTGTCGTCGTCCTTGGAGCTTTTGTTGTTTGCGCAGCGGGGCGTTCAAATGTTTGTTTGCATTAATTTGCCGCAGGTTTTAGCCTCGATTGCAGCAGGCAGTCAGGCGGCATGCAACCAATTAGCGTGCCATACACACAAAAAAAAACAAGGAGTGCAATGTGCAAATGTTCCTCATAGATTTCTGCGATGCGATGCATCGATTTAACGACGCCGCCCGCAAGTATGCCACAAATAACTGTTTTCCGCAAAGCGAAACTTTAATCGAATCTAATCAGAATCACAGTGGCGTACAACAGGCCCAGGGGGATTTGGCAGGGAGTTGGGAACAGTTCTCTTAAGCAAATTATTCGTCCCTGGGGGGAGGGAGGAGGGGTGAAAGAATTTGTGAATTTGAAAAGCTCGTTACTTATGTTGAACGCTGTCAACTGCGGACGCAACCAAGCAAATACTTGAAGCAAACACTCGTAAATAACTTGACGACAAATTCCACAAAATAAATGCGTACAAGGGAAGCAGGGGAGATTTTTGAAAACTATTAAGCAGCAGAATTAAAACTAATTGGAAATGTTCATTTTCAAAATAGTTTTACAGAGAAAAATAACTTTTTATGTTGGCAACGGAAACGGCAAGAAGTTTGGCAGTCAGTTGCGATCATCCAACAAAAAGTCAAAAAAGTTATTTTAATTAGTTGAAAATATTCAAATGAGATTTGGAATAAGCTGATATTTGATAAGCTGATAACAGCTAAAGACTATTTATTCCTTTCCTTCTTTCATCTTTTTTAAGTTCTCTAAACTGGGAAATGTTATAAGTAAACGTTTGTTCTAAGCTATTATTTATGCAACATTAGCAAAGTAGTTTTTATTATCATCAATAAATAATTATTTTTGTTATAATTCAATTCGTCTGACGAATTGCATTTATTGGGCTATTTTTGGCAAGACGCAAGTGATGGCAGATAGAGAGATATTACTAAGAGAGTATTATGTCTGAACAAGCATTGCAATTGCTCAATTTTGATCAAAGAGTCCAAAATTGTACATATTTATATAAATTGAGTCATCAGCACAAAAGAAAATACCTGACATCAAAGAGACATATATTCGCTGCACATATATACACCTTCGATAGCTCAGTTGGTAGAGCGGTGGACTGTAGAGTGACTCTTGCTATAGATAGACATCCATAGGTCGCTGGTTCAAATCCGGCTCGAAGGATTGTATTTATGTGTTTATTTTAAATACATACAAATATATATTTTTGTGTGTATTTATTTAAATACATACAAATATATATTTTTGTGTGTATTTATGTACAGGTAGAACAGAACAATTCAAAGTAGTCATTTTAAATTAAATGATTGCCGTCTCTTCAAGGCAATGTTGCATTTTTTAAATGAGAAATGTATTAAAAGCAACTTTAAATTTGTGAGAAAGAAAAGAAAATAAAAAAGAAAACAAAATAAAAGTTTTTGAGTAAGTTTTCTCGATTTTGGAAACTTTTGGTAGCAAAAAAAAAGCGAAAGTTTACTCGATATACATACATAAGTCTAGAAATAAGTATAAGCCCTTTGAGATATGCTCAACATTTATCGATATTTTTGATCAGACAGACAACAACAAACAAACAAATCAAGTTTACCGAATGATTTACACAAATCAAGACAACAATAATAACAACAACAACTACAGCAACAACAACAACAACAACATTCTGTGTGCTGCGATAAGCGTTTGCATTCACTTTTATTGAATACGCACTGAAATTTGATTGTTGTTGTTTTGTGTTGTTGTTTTGTGTTGTTGTTTTGTTATTGTTGATTAAGCTAAAGCAGCTTTTGGACTCGATTTGTGCGCCGACAAATATAGACCTTCGATAGCTCAGTTGGTAGAGCGGTGGACTGTAGATTTGGGCAATTGAATTTGATAGACATCCATAGGTCGCTGGTTCAAATCCGGCTCGAAGGATCTCACAGCAATTTTTTTTCAAATTATTTTTTTTAAATTTTTTTTCCAAAATTTAGAAGCAAACTATGTTAAATTTGAGCAACGTTTAAGAGTTGCACAAATATAATAAATGCACAAGCTGTAACAATTGGCGCCCATAGATGGCGCCAGGCATAAATTGTTATTGTTACATTTTCGTTGGAGCTAATGATTCACTCAAGTGGCGCATTGTCTTTTGATTGGTTAACTGATTTGTGTTGCCTGAAGCGCCAAGGGGGGGGGGGGGGGGGGGGTAGGGTAAACTAATTGTTAACTTTGGGTAAACAACGACGAACCGAGAAACGCAATCAAACGTGGCGCACAAAATTGGCCAAGCTCAACGGCTCAAAGACAAACAGCAAGCAAAGGCGCACAAAAATGTATATAAATTTGTATATAAATATATATATATATGCACATAAAAATATATATACATAAAGCAGATAAAAATAACTCCCAACCCTCAACTCAGTCATTCAACAGAGAGCGAGAAAGAGAGAGAGAGTTGGAGAGAGGGGGGAAGAGAGAGAGAGAGACTTACCTTCGAACTTTTCATAGGCAGCGAAGCTTAACTTTTCCGGCACAAAAGATGAGCCGCGTCGCGACCCAGCGTAATTTTGCTGCTGCTGCTGTTCCAGTTGCGTTGCCGTCAATGTTGACTCCTTCTCGTCGATAGGCGGCGCCACAACGGGCGACTGAGCAGCGAGCGCGCAGCAATTGCTACTGCTGCTGGTGCTGCTGTTAATGTTGTTATTGCTGTTGCTGCTGCTGCCCACCGACGATCTCTCGGCAGTGAAGCTGGCCACCTTTTTGAGCACATTGCTTGACAGCAGTGGATTTGTGGGCGTTCCATAGCCGGGCGGTGGCGGCAGCGGTGGCGCCTCACCATCCATTTCCTCTGCCAGCTGCAACTGCTCCTCGCCACCCACAGCAGCAGTAGCAGCAGTGGCAGCATTGTCTGTCGCTGCTAGCCTTTGAGACAGCACAGGTGTTTGAGATGATTTAAACGAAATTATAACAGTTGATTGCGTTTCCAGCGCTGACGACAATGCGGATGACGATGTTGGAGTCCCTGTTGTTGTTGCTGCTGCTGCTGCTGCTGAAATGAAACGAAACGAATCGAGAAATGAAATACATGACGTGGTCGCATTAGCTGCTCAAATTTGTAGAGCGAGTGGAAAGATCAAAACGAATTTGAATGCGTCTGTGGCAGTGGCAGTGACAGTAGTCATAATGGGGTGCTGGGGGTGGGTGTGAGTGTGTGGCTGTGGCTGTGAGAGTGCTGGGTGTCTCCTATTTCTGATAGAAATAAGTCTATCCCCGTAAATGTATCCATTGTCCTGCACAGTACTATATGTTATAAGAATGACGAAAAAGATGTGTTTAAAAAAGTGCGAAAAGTTCTTAATTTAAATTTTGTCTCTTGTCAAAAACATATTTTCTTCATTTGATATAAATTCTAACTCAGCAGATCTAAGCTTAAATCGAATCTATCTTTGTTAAGTAGAAAATAAAGTCAATATTCGCATTGCGAAGCGCAATCTTGAGTAAATTTTATTTTTCTTAAGAGGCATCGTTTTGATTTTTTATATAAATGCGTTATTAAATGCTGCAAGGAGGAGAGTAGAACAGGGCCAAGTCTTCCTCTTGCCAGTGGCTCTTATCCAACTCACGCGTTGTTCAATAGACTTGGCCAACATTTGCTTTGTAGGCAATTTCTGAACTGGTGCCTGGTGGCGCCTCTGAGCACACCCAGTGGAGCGCTTATCGCTACCATCATCATTGACTTGTGTGCCCCAAGTGGCAAGGCACCCCACCCACATGCCCATCCCCTGCTACTGCTGCTGCTGCTGTTGCTGTTCCCACGTGCATCATTCTATATACAACATGATTTAATTAAAATTTAAACTTTGTTTTTTTTTTCCTGTATTTTATTTTTTTGCCAAAGGGACTCAAATGGTTTTGCGAGGGGTGAGTGAGGGGGGGGGGGGGGGGGTTGAGCCTTAAGCCTGTTTCCGGCCAACATTTTGTAAACAATGAAGACGTGTTTGCAATTTTTAAGTTTTTTTTTTTTACAAATGTTCTCGGCGTGCCGGGCAGTTAAAACACGCCGCCCCCCTCGCCCCCCTTTGAGCCATCTATTGTTTTGCGAGGAGCGCGCAATTAGACGGACATTAAGGGGTGCGGGGGGGGGGGGGGGGTTGGGGTGAATGAAGTTTACGCTCAACTTAAGGGTGCGCTGGGGATTTTGTGTATTTTATGTATATATATTTTAGCCAGCAATTATATAGTAGTCTATATATACTTCAAATATCGTATGGACGAGCCTTTGCATAAATGTGCCAATAATTACTTCTCAACTTTTGTTTTCTTTGCCCATTTTTATTTTTATTTTACACATTTCGGTGTCGTTCGGTTTGAGGCCCAAAACTGATCGAATCAGTTGAAAAGGCAATGAAAAATAATAAAAAATAAAAGTGGGAGAAAAGTTGGAGACACGAGTTAATTAAAAAACTTGAAGCAAATATGCAAAAAAAAAAAAAAAAAAAAAACAGAAACAAATACAAAAACAAATAAACACCCCTCAAAGAAATAAGTTGAACTTTACTTTGAAAAAGGGCAACACAACATGAGGGTTAATGGGAGTGATAAGGGTTATCTTTTCAGCAATAATATTATTGCTATTATTGTTCTTGTTGCACGTGCCTAGAAACAATTGAGAAGCACATAAAATACATCGATTTGTATACTAATTGCAATTAGCAGACTTCATTTAAATCAATGCAAGTTAAAAATACAATTCAATAAATTCTAGATAAGGAAAATAATGTAAATCGGATGGAATGATTATTAGCCGACTAAGAGGGGAATAACTAAGAAGAGAAGAACTCCTTTTAATTGAATAGTGGAGGGTATACCGATTAGCTGGTGAAGTTTGTCAAATATATATTCGTGGTCAGCATCAGTAAACGATTCTATATATAGCGATGTCTATGTGTATTTATCTATATTGTGGAATATGGAATATATACCCGACAATACATATATCGAAGCAGATCTGATCGGTTCACTTTAACATATAGCTGCAATTGGAACAATCGGTCAAAATGAAACTCATTTTCATTTTCGCAGTTGTACAAACCAAACTTATTCAATATGTCCGTTAACATCCAAAGGATAAATAATAATGGGAATCGGAAGGACTTTTTAGCTTAAAATGCAGAAATGGAAGCGAAATTCAATGTTTTCATAAGAGCCAGTTATCGAAGCTGATATTATTGGTCCATAATGGAACAGAATATCGAAATACAATTTGAAACCAATTTATTTACTTTGAATAGGTTTAAGTTTTCGCCTTACGTATCGGAATCGGATCTGAAATACAATGCTGTTTGACATCCTGTATAATGAAATTTTGAAGTCAGCAGCTGGACTCGAACCCTCAAGGATATATATAATCTAAGACATGACCCAGTTTCATCCACTCTGAATTCAAATACTGTGTTCTTTTGAGTCCTTGAGCATGGGGCAACTTCAATTATGCTTGTGGCAACCTTTTGGGATTCGATGCGGCACTCAAACCGTACAGTTTGGCAAGCACTTGGTCGATGTGTGTATTTACCTTTGAAATTGGCGCTGAGCACCAGTCTCAAAAAAAGGACTAGGCTTTTAGTTATTTCCTCAGCTGTTTTTTTTTTTGTATTTTGTATTTTCGGGCACACTTGAGCATACACACATGGCTTCGAGTGTGCCACAAGAACAACAACAACAACAGCAACATCGAGGACAAAACAGTTAAGCTTGAATCGTGGACCAGCCTGGATTGGGTTCGTTAGCGTTTCGTTTATTTGCGACGGGGCCAAGTGGGAATTTGAATAATTCCCGAATTTCGCCAAAAGGCACAAACTGTGCTGCCCCTCCCCATTTACCCCCATTTACCCCATTTACCCCTGCCTTCCCTCGATGCCTCGAATCCAGCTAAGCCCCGTCGTAATGCGTTTGTAATGGCAAACGGCGACCCCCACGTGACTTTAAACGCCGCGAGCCTCGCCCCGGAATGCGAAATGAGCAAATAAATGCGTGCACTTTGGGAATGGACAATTGCTGGCAACCCTGCGTGGCTTGAAAGCATTCGAACGTTAAAAAACAAACTAGACTATTTACATATTTATACCTTGCTTTATATTTGTATTTCAAATGGTTTCTTAATCTAGCCACAGACGAGAATTGGTTTCAGGGTAAATATTTAACAATTTCCTTCTACGTCAAATTTTTAAAGATCATAAAAGTTTGGATTATTTACCCAATTTATCAAGTTTAACAAAATTTCCCAAGAATACCATTGTTATATAATTATTTGCATATTTTTTCTATATTTTTATATTTTTATATTGGTATTTTGGCAGAGTAAAATAATCATTTGATGCTTACTCGATTAATGTAATGAGAATTTAAAAAACGCATATATGCCCCTTCCTACCCATCCCCCCTTAACACTCTCCACGCTCACTTTTGTTGAACTCACCTGCTGTTGATGGTGACGCCTCCGTCGCGCTTGTTGTGGGCGTGGCTGGGTGGTTGACGGCGGCACTGAAACGCGACGACAGATTTTGAAGTTCGATCTTCTTGGCCTTGGATATGTTGAACATTTCGCCATTGCCCAGCGGAGAGTCGACGCGGGGCGTGGCAACCGCAACGGAGGCGCCACCCGTTGTTGTTACTAATGCTGCTGCTGCTGTTGCTGTAGGCGTTTCAATGGTGGGCGTGGTGGCTGTGGTGCCCAGCACCTGAGCCAGTTTCTTGCCCAGTTGCAGCGCCATTCGCTCGTCCGGTGAACTCTCCGGCGTTATTATCAACAACTGCTGCTGATGCTGCTGCTGTTGTTGCTGCTGTTGCTCTTCCCCCCGCTGCTGCCCCTCCGCCAGTCGCTCATTGGCAATGCTCAGGTACGTGATGCGACTCAAACTGAGGCAGGCGATTTTATCGGCACGACAACGTCGCTGCAGCTCCAACAGATCCTTATTATTGAGATCTGTTTGGAAAAAATTATTTCTTGCAGTCAGTAAAAAATATATAAATTAATTTGTGTTAAAAAATATAGCTGAAACAATATTTTAAATCTAGATAACCATTTTTTAAATTGTGGATCAAAATTTATTTGCATAAAGCCAATTGAAAGTTAACAATCTTCAATTCATATTGGATGCACACAATTCCAGTTGGAAGTAAACAATATCAAATTCATGTTGGATACTAATGCCAATTGCAAACATGTGCCAAAGTCGAGTCTAATAAGAATATTGTTTTTGCTTAGTTACCAAAGAGAGAATCAGAATCGTTGCTTGGCGTGGAAGAAGCAGATGAAGAAGAAGAAGAATTGATGGAGAGGGAATGCAAGCGTCGCTGGTGCTGCTGCTGGTGCTCGTGGTGCTGCTGCGTCAATGTGGAAGTCGATGCATAGCAGCAATCTTCGCTGCCGCAGTTGTGAAACTCTGCCGAGTCGCTGTTGTAGTCCAGGCTAACGACGTCATCTGGCGAAGGCAGCAGCGAAGTAAGAAACGAGTAGAACAGAAGAGGTGAAGTAGAAAAGAGATAGAAGTGCACACAATATGAGATATATGCACAAGAATTCCACAAATAAACGAAAATAAATTAAACTCATTAATTTAGGGGTTTATGAAACTCATTGAGAAAACGAAACATGTGTGGGCAATATAATAATTGAATAAAAGTAAATAAAACAAAGCGCCACTGGAAAGCGGCTAACCATTCAGAGAGAGAGAGAGAGAGAGAGAGAGAGAGAGACAGAGAGAGTGGAAGTTGACACTCTCCCATTGGAAAATGGCCACAAACAATAAAACGTAAACTGAAAATCCATAGAGCAAAAAATTAGATGAAAAATCCATATGGAAAATGAACTAAAAAGCACAAAAAGGTTACGCATACTGACAAATGACGGCACAAGAGAAACACACCAAAAAGAACAATAGCAAAAAATGAAAAACCTAAACAAAACAAAACAAAAAACAAGCAGCCAACTCGAAACTGGTTTGGTTATGGGCTAAAGATAGGCGAGCGGGTGGTGGTGGCAGCGGGAAGAGCGAGAAGTTTCGGGAATGGAAACGAGAACAGCGTCATTTTTTTTATGTGTTTGTTGTTGTTGGTCAAACAAATTGTTTAATTTCGTGCGTGTTTAACAAAATCATACCAAATTCTTAAAGGAAAATATGAAGCAGAAATTTGTTGCAGCACCTGTTAAATATGTAAGTTGATAGCTGCAATAATCTATCTAATTCACTCTCGGCTGTTATTTTGTTACAGCTTTAAGCGTGAATTTTAACACAACTTTTCACTTTTCACTACACACATTTTCCAATTAGCCGAAAGCGACGACATCGACGACGACTGCGATTTGAACGATCTGCGCGACAGCAAGCACAAAGCGATACTAACAACAACAAAAAAGAGCAACTGGTTTCTTAGGCTGCCGTATATGCATGCGAGGGAGAGAAAGAAGCCGTGCTCACCATACACGCCTGGAAGTCAAGCCGACCGCGTTCTGCGCGAGAGCGTGCAAAAGAGAGCGTATTAGTGTGAGAACGTGAGAGTGACCAAGAGCAGGTTCGTCATTGTTGGCTGCGGCTTAAAGCTAATATTTAATAAATCAAGTGTAAGAGTGAACAAGAGCCGGTTCATCATTGTTGTGTGAGTGGCTTAAGGGTACAATTAAAAAAAGAAAAAAAAAACAATGCAACAACTATAATAAATATGTTCGAACAATAACTTATGCATTTTGGCTAATTCATGTTAAATCTTTCTTTTACATTTTCCTGTTTTAAAAGCAGTTGTTTACTTATTGCATTCTGTTTCATTTTAGTTCTGTATTCTGCCGACTGAGAGCGTGAGATTTGTTTGGAAGACGTGATCGTGGAATATACCGTTTATATTCTATTGATGTATGTGACGGCTTACATATTAGATCCGAAACCAAAGAGCGGACTTAGTCGGTGTGCGTTTGCACACAGGTTGTGTCCTCACGCGGTTGTTCATATAATTTTATTTTGAGGTGTCTTTGCAACAACAGTAAACAGAATTGCGGTAAAATGTCTATGAGTAAATATTTCCCATGTGAAATAAAAAGACGTGTTTACGATATCGGCAGTTTTTGTGTGGTTTAATTTAATTTAATTATTTGTATAAAAAAAATTGACGCACATTGGATATGTGAGATTTACAGCGCCTTGTATTATTTTTAAAATTTGAATGAAGTGGTGTTGAATGAAAATTCGTGAATTGGTAGTCTATTTATAGCTCCGATCTGCAATCTCTGCGCTTTGTTGTATGCTTTTGTATTGCAAACTGTTAATGCAAATGTAAAAAGCTCAGCAAAAGCTTTTATTTATTTGAAGTTTATATTAATGCGTACTGCATACTTTTAGGATTATTCTTAAATTATTGCTTATAGAGTTTTGTTCCAAATAATCAGAACTATAATCTAGAGCCAATAAAAAGTTTGAAATTGAATTGCAGAACAAATAAGATAATTGCGGCAATATAATAACAAATTGTTAACAGCGTTAAACAGTTATTAATACTGGTATTTAAGAGGGGGAGTCAAATAGTAGTGTGGAGTGTTAAAAGCTTACAAATTTCTACAGAAATGTAAAAGGAAAACTATTAAAACGAATTGCCATAAATATTAGCGGCCTGCCACGTGCCGTGGCAAAAAAAACTTTCTTAACAGTTAATGTGCGTGAGTGTGTGTTAGTGACTGTTACCTTGTCAGTTTGTGTAAGCGCTTAATTGAGCACGACGCCAGTTGTTGTTGTTCTAGTTGTAGTTGTTGGATGCTGCAATGTTTTCACATAAAAATGCTTCAGTTGGCCTCGCAACTAAACCAAAACTCAGCAACGGCAGCGGCTCTGCACTGACAGAAAAACCATATATGAACTAGAATTGAATCGTCAAAGGTGATTTTTGAGCGTTGGTGATAGTTTGCTCTAATAAAAAAATGTATTTTTACAAATTTACTAAATTCCTTTGTAAATGCAGAAATTACATTTATTAAAAACTAAAATTTTATAAAATGGGATTTAATGTAATCAAATAGTTTTTCCAATATTATTTTTATTAATTTGTTTTTTTTAATTTTTTTTTTTTTTATACTGAACTTTAGTACAATATTATGATTTTTGAACTTTTTTTTTTTTGGTTTACAGCTTTATTATTTTTGTGCACTTACAGTTTATAGATTTTAGAGCACATATTTCTGTCGAGTGTACAACCCAGCCACACCCCCAAACTCCCCTCTAGAGCTAAGCTTATACAAATTTGGCAGGCTCCGTTTTATATTTGTGCAAATGGAGGCCGCTGAGTTTTCCAAAACGGGGTCCACATGAATTATGAATTTATGCATTGAAAAGAGGCGCCCATAAATACACAAAAAATAAATAAAATAAATAAAAATATGAAGAAAAACTTGTTGTGTAAATGCAAAACGAGTATGGATTGGGGAGCGTCTCTCATTGCTGCTGCTGCTATCTCAGGCTGAAAGGGAATTTTTGATAGAGAGCAAATCGCGCCTTGGCACGTTTAGGATTTTTTCGCTGATTTGATTTTGCAATGCACAAAGAAAGAAGCCATGAATTGCTTTTTGATATAGCCAACAACAAATCGCCGACTGCCACTGCCCCCGCAGCCCCAACGCTCTACTTCTGATCAACTTCCCTAGTCTTTCTCTTCAACTGTTTGGCATGGATGGAGTCTTTGGCAAACAGTGCCAAAAACACCATCCACAAAATGCTCGTTCAGTTTTTGTTGTCGGCGTCAATTTCTATACTCTATGTTTGAGTGTATATATAAATGGAAATTATTAATATTTTAGGTCCTTTGGATTGAACAATTTTAGTTAAATTTTAGTTCGTTTAAGGTTTTTATTCCGATAGGAATTAAAAAATTCGTTGCTCAATTTGAGCACTGGTCTTTATTTTTTCCTTATATATTTAAATCGATATACAAACTGATTTGACAGCCTGCTGTAGGGTATCAAGAAGTCGTCTTATTTGCAGTTTAATTGAAAGGCGTTTCGGTTATATTTCAATTTGTTCGGCAGCAGGCGAGTTCAAGTCAAGCCTGCAGGTTCATCTTCATTTCTTTTTTATTCCAACATATTTTTAATAGACAGAGTTGGGCTTTTGAAGTGGGTCTCTGTTCTCTGTTCTGTGTGTGTGTGTCTGTGTGTGTGTGTGTGTTATGATTGTAAACTTGCCTTGCTTTCAACTGCAGCCAAGTCATATTTTCACTCTCTGTTTTATTTTATTTTTTTTGTTTTTCTTTAAAGCATCTTAAATATTTCACATGAATAACTAAAATCTATAAATTTTTGATTTCACTTTGCCGATGTGAAACGCAACAGCGTAAGGATATTATTTTTGCCAGCTGAAATGCCAATAAGTTACGAGTATGAAGAAACAGCAGAAACTTCCCAAAAGCTGGAGCAGCTGGAGTATGTGGAGGAGGAGCAGGTGCAAACTGTGTTCCACATAAGCCATGGTCGAAACAAAACAACGTCAGCGGAAAACTAGAGCCCAGAAATTTTCTATAAGTCCTCGGCAAGCAAAAATCAACACAAGCATGCGGAGCAAAAGCGAGACACAAATGTTTTTTTTTTCAAAAATATCGAAAAAACAGAAAAAAAAGAGTACAGCAAATTTCATGAAACTTCAATGAAAAGTTTTCGATATTTGTTTTTGCTTATTGCTTGCCGAAGAAAACTTGCACGAAAATTCCTATTTAAACTACGCTTAAATTGAAATAAGTCGACGAGAAAAGTGCCAGCGAAAGGGAAAAATAGAGAGAGCGAGAGAGAGAGAGAGAGAGCGAGAGAGAGATATAGAGAGAGAGAGAGGGAGAGAGAGAGAGCTGAACAATAAAACAAACATTAGCAATAGTTAAAAAAAAAACATTACAAATAAGAGCAAAAAGTTGCTTTATAGGCTATGATTGTGGTATACCCTATATAAATTGGAATTATTAATGAATATATATTGTAATACATATAAAAGTATAATAACAAATCGTACACATTAAAAAATAGTATGTCAAATCGTATCAAATTTGATTTTAGATACAATTTGAGAACTGAGCATTATAGGAAGAGCCATCATAAATATATATGCAAATTTTGAATTATTATTATTAACCATAAAATTTAAGGTTAAGGTTGATCATACTGCAAATCCTAAGACTTATTTGGTATGATCCAAATCGATTGCAACTTTTTAAGGGGAGTAAAGATATTTATTGTTTTGGTTGCACAGCTGCATTAAAAAGTTAAAAAGGCAAAATGAAGTTAGTCGATGACATGATTTGCCCGGTTTGAGGTTTACAAAAAAAAAAAAAATAATAAAAACAAAGTTGCGAACAAACTGAATTGGAGACAACAACCAAAACAAAACGAAAAAAAAACGGAAAAAAAAGTTAAGTAATAACAATCAAAAACAAAAACTAAAAAGTGAAAAAAGAAATAAAAAATATTTCTGCTAAACTTTGAAATTGACTTACGAAAATCCATTTGCTCCACGCTGGCATTCAATTGTCCAGTCTCCACTTCCGTTGCGCTCCACTCGTGAACTGGCGACTCTGCCCCCGAAGTGGGCGACACGGGCGTGACAGGCACTGTTCCCTGCAGGAATGCGTCCCGGACTCGCTTCTGGTTAACCATACGGCTGAAAACTCGCGCCCGACCGCTTCGTCGCTGCACCTCCGCTGCTGGTTGGGGCATGCCTCCACCTGGTTGCGCATTGTGTGTCCCGACGCCGGCCAGTCGCAGCAGGCTGCCCGACGCTGCTGCTGACTTTTCAAGAGCAGCGACGCCGCCGCCGCCGCCGCCGCGATTCTGGCTGTGTGCATTGCCCATTGAAATTTTACTCCACGTCGATGTGGAATTGGAATTGAGATGCGGACTGCAATTGGAATTGGGACTGGCTCTCGAACTTGGTTTCGGTTTTCCTGACGGCTGCAAGATAGACGAGAAGAAGCGGAGAGATGAGAAGTGAGCAGAGAAGTTTACGAAAATCAATTAAAAAAGTTTTCAATCAGCCGCATTGTTTGGGGGCGGGTTGATTTTCGACTTTTCCTTATACCCTGTAAATTGTGACACAATTGTTGTATGTCGCGTTGTGAATGAGGAGCAGGCAAGTATGAGGTGATAAATATATAGTTTTGATCAGCTTTAAGAGTTGAGAAAACTGCGGCTAATCCCGATAAGAACTCAGGCGTTAAACCTCAACTAAAACCCAGTTACAGTTAGATATATAGTTAGTTCTTAAGGTGCACTGTAACAAAATTGAACAGCGCAAATATTTTGAACTAAGTCCAAACCCTTTCTGGTATCCTTACTTCCCTTACTTAACCTTTCATTTCTAACGCCATCTGATCTTAACTTGATTGTTCTCACACCAAGGAACATTTAACTTTAATACAATTTCAGTTATACAGGGTATCCTGCTAGTCGTGCACACACTCAAATGACGCACTGCTGCGTGGTTTATTTTGATTGCAGTGTCCAACAAAAGTTATTGGCTCGAAAATGTTGCAGAAATATGAAATGAAATGAATTAGTTGCACAGGTAGCTGGTTGACAAAAGTTGGTGCTTTAGTTGTTTGATTTATAAAGGTATATACATACATATATATATATATATATATATATATATATATTTTTTTTTTTTTGTAGTTGTAGTGCCGTGGCAAATTGGAACTTGCAACTAGCTGCAACTAACTTGACTTTTTCAACTGGCTTCCACATTTTTTTTCCAATGAACTAATGATCATTAAGCCATAAAGCATTGCTGCAGCTTGCAAAAATATTTATTGATTTAAATTTCGAACATTTATTTTCCTATTTTCCTATTTTGCTTTTGCATAATTGTATTTAAATGTTTTTGGTAATGAATTCATTTATTTTCTCTTTAAGCGCCTTTGATAAATTAAATATCAGCTGGAACTGTATTCAGCTCAAGTATTTGATAAATATTCAATAACCAAAGCCAAATAACTAATGAATGGAAAATAATCAATGGCGAAAAGTCGTGGCAATTGATGGACTGGTTAGGGATGCCTCATCAATGGTCTCCCACTGATTCTCTCTGGTGAAGTCCTTCACCAGTGGCTTATACCACATGTAAGCCTCAACCCAAAGGTTTGCATTGCCAGCGACAGATATTCGGACTGTGGTGTAAGTTCTGCAAGTGCGAGGCAGCCGTCTTGGCAATCGGCAGCGCGTTCCACACATCCGCACCGACCCAATCTTGTAGTATATTCATGTAGTAGAGCAAATATTTGTGCGCAATGTGCGTGTTATGAGCAACTCGGCCTGGATAATGGCATCCCGCATTGCCCAATATTCATCATTTAGATGCAATGGTTAATTGCCCCTTTTTGGGGTGCCATATGCCACATTGATGACGTCGCGAATTTGGACACTGTCATCGTCTTTGATTTTGCCAGCCAAACAGAGAGATGTGGCAGCAATTAGGAACTCATCGTAATCCGACGACTTGAGCTCCTTGCCGAAGCGATGATAGACAGCATGATGGCAGCACAGGCCGCAGTCAGTGGCTGCATTTTCAGCTTGCAGTGCACTCGAAGATGAAGAGTGGCACCAGACCAGGTTTACCCGAATCGAGAGAACTCATCGATATCGGTTCACTATAACATATAGCTTTCATATTTCATATTTATGAATTGGAAACACAAAAGACAGCCTAAGGCCAGGAAGTCGATAAATCGTAATTTAGTGTTCATTGAACTGCTCGAAGCCGTTATTGATATGAATAATAATAGATGTGCACACTTCATATCTATATATTATATTGCGGATATCTTGTAAGTAATTTTCAGACATTTTATCGCTAACTGATAAGCTTCATGTCTGGTCTCAAGTCAAAATGCTTGAAATGTGTAAGCAAATATATAAATCTAAAATACTCGACGGAATTTGACAATTAAATTGAATTTAATTCTCTATTTTTGCATGTGTGACGTCAGAGCTTTCTCTCTCTCTGTCTCTCTCTCTCTCTCTGTCTTCTAGCGCTCAGGGCGTCTACATAAATCACAATAACAAAAGAAATTAGCAACAATTTTTATTTTATCGTTCAGCCGCCTTGTTTTTATTATGCAGCTAATTGAAAATACATGAGGCGTGGTCCAAAAAGGGGTGTGCGGTGTGGCGGTTGTTCTTAAAAATGTTTTTGGCCCCACATTAATTGGTAGCAATAAATTTGTTGTTCCTTGTTGTCCTGGACACGAATGGAGGTGGTTGGGCAGGCCAAAAGGGGAGGCGTTTTTTTTTGTGATGTTCCGCCCACAGTGACTCACACAAGTCAACTTGCACTGCAAAAATATTTGCGCCTCGTTTTTTGTCCTTTAGCACAAATCACTTTCCAATTATGAACAGAGAGAGACAGAGAGAGAGGAAGAGAGGAGGCAGGTGGTGGGGTGGTGAGGAATATAATGATGCAAACACTTTGAAGGCTTAGGCTTAATTGTGTCAAAAGCGCAATTTAGTGCAATTTGGTGAAATGAAAGCGAAAGTGAAAAGCGAAAAGCACACACACAGGCACACACACACACACTACAAACCTGAGTCGCACTTCCGGTGCAATTTACACAAATCTGTTTCTCTGAGGCGCGTTCTTAAACACGTTTTTTCTCTTGTTGTTGTTGTTGTTGTTGGTTTTGTACTAATGCGGCAAGTTCGTGACAGTCTCAATTTCCGCTCTCAGTTTTCTCACTCTCTCTCTCTCGCCCGCTCACTCTCTCACTTAAATGCATTTGGCTTGAGCTATCCCGATTTTCGCATTAGGAACGGAAACAGACTCGATTTTTTACGTTTTCGCATGGCCAACAACATTAAAAAGAAACAAAAACACACTTTTTTATTGTTCCCACTGAGGTGCGAAAATAAATACTGCAATTGCAACGGTAACTGCAGCTGTCAGAAACGTGGACCGAAGTGTCAAATGCACAGCACACACACACACACTACACACACACGCGCACGTAAACAAAGCACGAGGCACGCTCGTGTCGGCAATAGCCGAAGTTAAAGTTTCGCCGCAATCAGCTGTTATATGCGCGCTCCTCCTGTCCTAGGACAACAAGTAAAAAGGCCGGCGAATTCGAGCGACACGACAACTGGAAAAATCGATGGCATACTGCCGGCCCAAGCAACAATACTGACACATGCCAACCGTTGGGAGAGTGCGCGCTGTGCACACACCGTGAGAGGACAGAGCGCGAGAGCGCGAAGCGTGTGCGAAGAGCGCAAACAACGAACGATAACAGCTGAGCCAAGCGCCTTGGACGATTTTGGTTCGAGCCTTTGAGTTGCGCCTGTGCGCTGCAAATGTGAAAAATAATATTATTTGTAAAGAGTTAAAAGTGAATACCTAATGCATAGAATGGCATTTATTTTATTCAGGTCAAACGAAGCTTAGAATTTTAGATGGCTTAAGCCTTAGTGCATTTATGCATGTTTATTTACAAAAATCTGTATTTTAATTAATTAATAATCATAATTGGTATTGTTATTTTATATATAATTATATGGGGTGTTGAATTCGGTTGTTGTTCACTTGTTCACTGTTTAACCTTCAAATTCGTTATTGTAGCGCATGTTGTTATCTATGCAGCCGAATCGTGCGCCTAATTAGCATTGGACTTCGCTTCGGGTTAAGCATTCGGCATTTAAAATGACTCATTGTCCAGTGACAAGCACAAACACAAGCCCAAAAACAAACCCGAACCCAAAATACAAGCATAAAAGAAGCGCAATCGCTGTTTTTATGAGCTTTTCCGAGACTTAAGCACTGATAGCTCCGAACACCGATCCCTGCGCCCTTATCATTCGGCCTGCACCCACACAGAACATTTCAAAATGCAAATAGGCACAAGTACATGATATAAAAATAAATTTCATTTACTCATTGGTTAAGTGACCATAAAATGTTTGCCACTCTTTCTCTCTCTCTCTCTCTCTATCTCGCTCATTGCAATCTCGTTCCTCGCTAAATTCTCAACTTTTTGCATTTGTTTTTGTGTTTCAGTGGTCAACTTTATTGGTCTTTTTTTATGTTTTTCTGAATTGATAAAAAGGCATTTAGGGGATATAGGGGAAGTTACAGAAAGTGAATAACCGAAGCTTGAATGCGCTCACGCTGCCATAAATAAAGCATGACGGGGCTCGCAAGTGAAGTGGTGTTTATAGTGTTGGATGTGGGTTTGGTCAACCTGATAAGCCTCACTGGGTATATATGCATATAACTGTATTGGCTGCAGCGAAATGATTTTTTTATTTAATTATTGCATATTATACTGCTTGGATTAAATGCAAATATTTTTGCTGTGTTTGGGTTTAATTAGGACGCATTAAAATTTGGAAACAAATAAAAATAAATCATTTAGGCATCAGTCAATAGCAAAATCAGTTCCATTATTTGGGTTATAAACTGATTCTGATTCGGACTCTGCAATATATATATTTTAAATGCATTTATGTATGAAATGTTGTTAATTTTAAATATCATTCAAATAAATGAAAATTTGAGATATGAAAAAGTCAACATTTTTTTGATATTTAATTGTTATGTTGAAAAAATGTGTTAAATAATATATATTTAAATATTATTTTACATGTTCACAAATATTTATTTTTAAAAAGCAAAACAGCTATGAATAAGGTATTTAGTTTTTTATGTAATATCGTGTAGGGTATTTGTGTTGCTTGTGACTGCCTTTGTCTTTTCTCTCTCTGCATTTATTTTATTTCTGTTTATTTTTGTTATTATTGTTCTTTTTCGCACATTATGCGGGCTTGTTTATTTTGCGGGTCACGAGTGTGTCAATTGAGACAACTTGCTGTTGTTTGTTGTTATTGTTGTTGTTTGTTGTTATTGTTGTTGTGGTTGTTGTTTGCTGTGGTTATTTGTTTGATAAGCCGTTTTTGGACGAGCAGCAAGCAGCTCCGATAAGGCAATCGAGTCGAGTGGTTAGAGCCATAGGTTTGTGGTATCTTGTTGTTGGTGGGGGATAAGCTTGAAGATATGGGTGGTGATGGTGGTGGTGGTGGTGCACGTAGCAATTGCTGCGCCAATGCGTGATGCGTGCGTGCCTCATGACGACTGACAAATGTTTTAATTAGCGGCTGCTGCTGCTGCTGCAAGCATCAAGAGATTTTCATAAATTCATTTGACTAATGCACAATGCATATAGAAAGCCGTAAAAGTTTTAAAAGTCATTTAATTAATGTGTAGAGTAGAGGGATTTGGGAATTAGAGGGCTGGAGGGTTGGTGGGTTGGCGCCTCTGGGGTGCCGTTGAGCATTTTGACACATTGTTTGACAAATTGCCTGACGCACGATAAACTGGCAGCCAAGTTAACAAAATCATCAAAGCTGCAACACGAGCAGCAGCACACAAAGTTTAACAGCCAACTAAAGCTGCTAAGCAAGGCAGCAGCAACCACAACAACAACTACAACATAAGTTGCAACAACAACGATGCGCGCACACAGGTGCAACATCAGCAACAAACACAAACACAAACACAACAATGTTGCACAAGCGACTGCAAAAACTTCTCCTGCGGGCGAAACGAACAACTGCCTTTCATTTGCTGCTGTTGCAGTTGCAATGGCTGCTGCTGTTGTTGTTGCTGCTGCTGTTGATGACAACGCGGGAAAGCGACGCCATTTCAGTGCCACGCGGCGTATGAGCAATGGCAAGCAGTGTTGTTGCAATAAGAAAGCACAACTAACTGACGAATGCCGACTTTTATATACCCTCGAGCACAATTAAGTTTTGGGTATAACTTTTCAAAAAATATCAACGAAAAGTGTTTTTATATAAGATCGTTCCTAGGACAGCTATATGATATTTGTTATTCGCCAAATTTCAAAACTCAGCAACTAGTTCGCATAGCGAAAGACAGAACGACGGTCCGATGGCCATATCGACTTATCTATTGATGTTGAGCAAGAATATGTATACCCTATGCATCCAAAAATCGATCCCTCTTCACCTCACACTCACCAGGACAAACATGATAATACCCAATACAAGAGCATAACAAGCAAACAGCAACAAAAACGAAGGGGAAACGGGGCGAACAGCTGCTACAGCATCGTCGCCGCTGCAGGGTGGCTACTGTATCCGAACTCAGTTCAGTCTCAACATTCCCCCTTTTACGCCAGCCCCGCTAACACTCCTCCTCTGTCGATGCTTTCGCGTTTGGGATACACAATGACAAAGTCAGTTATGGTCAATAAAATGCAATGTGTAAAGCGACAATGACGACAACAGCAGCAACAACTTGCAGCAACAACGACGACAACGACAACTTGCGTCTCGGCAACCAGCCAACAGATGGCGCTCATGTTGCCCAGTGCCCATTGGGCAATGTATTGATGAGAGCGTGAGTTTTTTGTCTTGGTGCTTGCAGCAACTAAAAACTATTGAAACAAATAGCAACGATAGCAAGCGAATTACTTGACATATAGCCAAATCAGATAAATAAGAAATGTCGTCAATATGTCATCAAATAAATGCGAATAATGCAAATGTTTTCCGTTAAATATTTGTTGAAGGCTAACAACCACAAATATGTTAGCTGTTTCTGGCCGTTTATAATTTTGTAATATTGTGTGATATATCTATTACATAAATTATGCAACAATTGTATCAATTGTTTGCCACCCGACATATATCTATTATAAATTTCCAAGCAGCCTAAAGAAACAATCTGAAATTTGTCTGAGCAATGGAACACGTATTTCATTAGTCGGTTTTTGATGGGTTCACGTGACCATCGCTAGGAGTTGCATCGTCCATCGTCCTGGCTCTATCGCTTTATCGCATTGGGCGTTTAGGGGCGTTATGGGCGTGACCAATGGCTGTGACTATCCACGCGGTTAATATCGTTAAAGCAAACAACGGGCTAGTTGATGCGGGCTGAACGCGCTCCAGGGACCAGCAAATCGTGATGGGAACGTGAACGTGAACGGGAACGGGAATGGGGGAGTCGAGAGACGATGTAAAGTTGATATGACCATGCTTAGAGCGCTTAAGCGTGGGCGTGGCCCAGCGCCTCTCATACAAAGTTGACATGCAATTGCGTGCAGCAGCAACGGAAACAAATAACAAAAATTGTAATCAATATTTAATACTCTTTTCAGCTAAGGTTTTCTCTACTCAAAAGTGATTCAAGCGGATTTTTAAAACCTAGGATTTTTTGAACAAGGTGTGCAAGTTTTATAAGCGCGATACCTTATCGAAAATCATATTAAGCTTGCAGTACTTCAAAAAGGGCTAATAGACATGTGCAAATTATATCAATACAAGAAGCGGATCAAAACTTTCAACAGTCACATTTTTGTTAGAAATCAACCGATTTTCAAAAACTATGTGAACGCATAAATGCTGAGCATATTTTGCAACAAATTTGAATCCAATGGGAAACCAACAGAACATTTGGGGGCAAAAGTTTTAAATTATGGCTGTGCTTGGCGCTTCTGTGGCATGCCAATCACCAATCTGTGAGGGGGAGCTGGGGGGATGTTGGAGTTCGGCTTGGTTTTGCTTCAGCAAATATTCAGTGCAGCCACCGAAAATTGTTGCTTAAAAGACGAAAATATTTTGTTGTGTGCAAATTAATTAAAACGCAACGCGTCGATGGCTCCAAATTGAGCGAATGTAACAATAAATCAACGGTAAATGTACGTGCAACATTTCAAATGTATTTACTCATGTACACACACACACACTTGCACAGCGAAAAATCGCTAACTGATTAAACATAAAAATCTATTCCTGATTTCAAGCTCAAAAAAAACGTATTAAAAGCGACACAAATCTTAAGTCCAACACATGCTTCAATTAAGCATGCTTACTCTGCTCTAAATAAGCTTTAGCTGAAGTAAATGTTTGATTAAAACTTTAGTTTTTCCTTTGCTTTTTTTGAATGGATTTGACATTTTCTCTCTGTGTGCAGTTGAGTGGATTCACACCCGTAGCTCGTCAGTTCAGCAGCGTTGCAACTTTAATTGCTTTGGTGGTTTGGACCAAATTAGATTCTGCGGTTTTGTCGCCAGTTCACCGTTAGCCACTTCATCGCTCAACAATTGAGCAGGGCGGGCATTCATCTTGCGTCCATCCGCAAGGCGATCAGAAAACTGCATGTGCAACATGAATGCTTCTGATGCTGATGCTGATGCTGATGCTGATGCTGACGCTGATGCTGACGCTTTAATTAATGTTGTCGATGCTGTTTATGCGCCCACCCGGTGGAGCTCCACGTGGGGCATGTGACGAGCACTGAGACTGGATGTAGTTTGGTTGGCAATTGTTTGGTCTAATTGCATTTGGCTGTTAAGCATTAGGAATTATTTTTCATTTGGTAATGCATAGAATTGGTAACGGAATTGCTTTCAAAACAGCACTCAAAAAACTGGGAGAATGATTAATGAATTGAACAGAAAATTGAAAATTGATTACTGAAAATGTTAGCTGCTGGTTTTGTGTAACTTGGTAAATATGAAAAGCTTTAAAATGTGGAAAATAGAAAATGATTTAATCTGGCCATTTTTGAATTACCTGAAGTGTGCAGCAATATCTTACAAATTTGTAGCTTTATCTGGCTGATTAAGAATATATATACTAAATGGAATTGAAGGTGCTTGCTTATACGTACTATATTCATATATCTATTCTATTTGTTATCATATACATTCTATTTTTTTGAAGAGTGTAATCACAGATTTTCAATGGATTCCAATTTGATTCAAGCAATGAATAAAAGCTGAAGCGAAACCGAAAGAAAAAAGCCAACTTAAAACTAGATTGTATTTTATTAATTTAAAACAACGACTGAGAGAGCTTTAGGTTATTTCCAAATTTAAAGCAGCTCTAATAAAAATCAAAAGCAACGTCCCAAACATGCGTACAGTCAAATGTATCTACGTCAGTATCTGTAGCTGTATATATATTGTACACATATTTAAAATATATATATATATATACACTTTTGAACAGCTTTTGTGGTTTTTCTGTCAATCTGCACCTGAATTTTAACCACCCGCGAGACATTTGGCATGCGGCTAAATGCTGTCGTTAGGGACGTGAGCCTAGCTAAATGCGACCCCTAAAATGCCCGCCCCTAAAAGTCGATTTATTTGTGAGACGCACAAAAAAAGAGACCATAGCTGAATGCCAGGCAGCTCTCCCTCTAGCCTCTGGCTAGTTGACTGTGAGCTGTTAGCTGTTTGCTGTTGGCTTCATGTTTGTGTTTGTCACTGGTCGGCAGTTGTAAGCCTGATCCTAATGCTCTCTAATTACACTGGAGGCGCAGACGATTCTCTCTGGTGCCAGGCAACTGTGCTCGGGACCACTTGTTTGTTGCCTACTTTACGGCTACTTATCACTTTTTTCTGTGTGTGTGTCTCTGTGTGTGTGTGTGTGTGTGTTTTTAACTTGAATTGCCTGTCAAGTGGTTTCATTGGACCTAAGCCAAGGCTGGCGTCTAATTATTTGCCCGCAGGCCGAAACAGACTCGGAGCACATTCAACTGGTCAGCGCAAAAGCTAATACAGTGAACACCCGAATATAACAGCCAAATAAATGTGTTTTTGTGCAACGAACAAATTAAAATTAATAAATTTATTGTATTTTAAAAACATTTTAATGAATTGCCGAAAGTAAAATTAGGTTTCTGGACGCAGCTTGATACTGGCCATTTATCGAAAGCTCACTGTACTTTCACACTCAAATAGCTTTGTCCACAACGAATGAATTTTCAAAACTTAAGCTGCTGCTTTGAGACATGTACTTAAACCATTTTGTGTAATTGGCGGGTAGAATTTGTAAAGTGGTCAAGTGAAAATGTGAAACGGAAACACACAGACAGAATTATATTTAATTATATATGTGACACACACGAAAACTGAACCAATTCCGTGTTGCGTGTATTATTAAATCAAATTCTCCATTTAAAATAATAACACTAATTGAATACCCAGCGGTTTGGTCCTACTAGCTTCTGTATAATCGCTCGATCTAAATTAATCGAGTATTCAAAATTAAACAAATAAAATTAGTTACTCTAGTTAAGCCCTTGCAGAAAGTATCAGCAGATGTCTTGGACCTCATATAGTATATATATTCTAGTCTATATAGACAAGTGTGTGTGTTCTGCTGCAGGCAGTACATATGCCGAAGCTGATGGGATCGAATCAGTATATTATATAGCTGTCAAACAATTGGACGAAAGATGAAAACATGTATTCAAAACTTTTCTGTTTACCAAGATATATGTGCAGCAAACTCATTATGATATATACTCATATATGATATGTTCCATAGGGATTATCGCTTGGCCTTTGGAATTCAGTTAGTGTCGCCAGATTGGCATTGGTATGCTAGATAAAGTTACCTGGCCTCAGATTGCCACTCTCTCTCTATTAATCTCTGTTAATCATCCAATGATTTTGGCACCTGTTTTGCATATGTATAAATTTGTAAATCTATATCAACCAGATCGACCTACTATAAGGTATAGCTGGCAACTGCTCCGAATACAGTTTACCACGAGGTCTCTCCAAGGTCTTTCTCTAAGGTCTCTTTAAGCCAAACTTGACAAAGCGTGTGAAACGACACACAAAGTGTCCTGAGCAGTAATTTCGCTTTTGTCCCACAGAAAGTCGCGGGGACAATAAGAGGGAGGTAAACAGAGACAAAGAGAAACAAAGAGAGAGAGAAGGGAAGGGGGGGGGGGGGGAATACACTTAACAAGCATTTATATTTATTTGTAGATGTACATTTAAAAATATTGTATTCATCTGCATAAATGTATATGGTTTTTTTTAGGTAGCGACGTCGCGTTAATTTATGATGGGTACTACAAATGGCAGCACACCCGCAAACCGTCCGTTGGTACCCCCCGCCAAGCCAACCCGCGGTTATTTTGGTCGAGTGGCAAAGCCACAGCGCAAACAAGGCCGCCAAAATGGCAAGCAATAAAAATAATTGCAAATTTCGAAATTTAAGTGTAGGCGTGTTTGCTACGTTTAAAGTATGCGCCCCTCACCCTGGGCACCTGACTGCTGATGATACAGCCAGCAGCATACAGACAACCCTCCACAACCTGCCCCACCCCAACTCCACCTGCTCCTATGCTGCACAAACAATGGGCAACGAGGCGAATGCGCAACGTGCTGTAAAATCAGAGAGTCGCGGTTGTTTTTTTTTCAGTTTTTTTTTTGGTGTGTGCGGCAATTTTTGTGTGAGTGTGTGTGTGGGGGAGGAGCGGGGGGGTGCTGTATATTGGTCTGGGTTTGTGCCTCTGTGTCTGCGTGTGGCTTACAATCTGTTTCGCAACTCACGTAAAATATAAGGTAATTTGTGGAAATTTGATGTTTATCGTAAATTGTTTTTTATTTGCGCAATGTCACCATTTGCGGTTTTCCAACACACACAAACATGAACACACACA
Organism: Drosophila nr. medialis 2 BK-2023a; assembly: GCA_035044325.1. NCBI lineage: Eukaryota > Metazoa > Arthropoda > Insecta > Diptera > Drosophilidae > Drosophila > Drosophila nr. medialis 2 BK-2023a. The sequence continues at coordinate 3,608,259 of JAWNMH010000394.1, forward strand.
CACACACACCGTGAGAGGGGGCACAGCTGCCACACACACACGCGCGTGCATACTCACACATAAAATGGAGGCAATTTTTTAATTGTTTCGCAAAACAATTGCAACATTTTTCAATTTACCTGCATCTGCAACACGAGGACTGCTGTTCTTTGTATGCCATTTTTTGTTGCACATCCCGTTGCACTTTTTGCTTTATTCATGTGCTTGAGCATCGAACATACTAAGAGCAGCAGAAAAACTGCGATCATCTCAGAGATAAGACTCCAATCTGGATTTCCCATCTTTTCTATAAGTTTTTGATTTCAATGTGGTATTATTATGTTAAGTTTGACATACAAAAAAAAAACAAACGTGCCCAGTTCAATAAAAAAAAAACGGCCTACTTATAGAGTTTTACATTTATGTTTATTCATATCGTATTATGCATATATAATATCGTTCATATATATATATATAGTTTGTATGTAAATTAATTATCAGCTAAGTTATAGTTAAATTTTAGTTTAAGTAAAATGCTTTGGAGCGCCTGGCGACCAACATCTACATACACAAATCGAATTTATAATTAGTAATGCATATTATGTATTATTAGTATATATGTATATATATATATATAGCCCGTTTTCTAATAGTTTACATAGTGAGAGAGAGAGTTCGAGTTTCTGAGAAAATGAAATAACATTACGACTTAAATTGGACATCAAATCGTTAATTGCTTAAACTACTTACACTGCTCTTGTTGTTGGACTATTTTCGACTTGAGTTACACTTTTTGCTCTCATTCATCTGTTGCTTATAATTAACACATAGATTTGACTGCTTACATCTACCACTACCTTAAAACTTAATTATAAATCAAAATGTGGCAAATTGAACGTGGAAATGTCTGGTAAATTTGAGTTGCTAATCTTTGTAAAAAAATCACAGGATTAAATCTGAAACCGTTTTGGTTGTCAGGCTGAAACATAATGGATTAATAATTTCGATTCCTGTAACAAAAATAAACTGTAAATTATAGTATCAACTCACTTAATAAAAAAAGTCGTCAGAGAAAAGCCCAAGTACTTTTTTAGCTAACAATGATGAGTGAAAAATTTGACTGGAAATCGGAATGCATTTTGCATTTTTGCTTGGCTTCAGTTTGAACGCATTTTCTACTTGACATTTTTCATTCCTTCCATTTTTTGCATTTTATTATTATTTTTTTGTGTATTTACATTAATTTATGTTTTTTTAATTAACGCATTCTAAGATAATTTATATTTATTTTTATAAATTTTATCAATATTTTGTATATACAATGCTTAAAAATAGTTCTTCTGCTTAATATATTTACGTTTGTATGCATGCTTTGCATAAATTGTTTAAAATACTGTTTAATCATTCATCTTATATATTAATATTTATTTTTTTTTCACTTTTATTTTATGCTAATTTTGAGCATACCCTGTACCCAGAAAATGAATAAAATACTTACTATAACGAAGAATATTAATTTATCAACGACAAATCAAAGATTTAAACTATTTTGGGATTAAGGGACACTAATATGGACACTCTGGAATCTATAGCTTCGTTTTTTTGGTATACATATATTTCAGCAAGTCCTAAATCTTAAATACTCAAACCCATATTTGAATTAACCTTAGCCTTTGGCTACTTTAATACTGGGCACAGGGTATCGCAATATTTACTTGCTTTTTCATGGCTTTTAGTTGCATTTATTTTGCTTTGTTTTTGGTTTTAAATTTTGGTAGATATTTTGTAGATATCAAAATAAATGCCTCAATTATGCTTTGGTGGAATATTTGAAAGGTTTTTGCTTAAACGTTTTTTATTTACCTAAAATAACAAATTGGATAAACTCTGCTCCAAAACACATTTTCAGTTTATATTTTGTAGTTTACCATACACATATTGTTTTTCGTTTGTTCTAGCTACTCAAAATGCTGCGAAAATAAAAATGAAAAACAAAAAAAACAAATTCTGTGTTATTTTATATCTTTATATATATACAACCGATTTTTGTTCGAAATAAAAAATGGAAATAATTTTCGCCTTTGCCTGAGTAAACGAGAGCGTGCAACAGATTAGATTATGAATATTCTGTGAGCTTTAAAGCATATCAAATTCGTACATTCAATGGAAAATATTAAAAAAAGATTATCTTAAATATTTTATCTTCTTTTTTTCCATTTTTATTATATTATATTATATTAGAAAATAGAAAAAAAGAATTTAAAACACATGAGAAATTTTTGATTTCTTTGTTCGTTAAACGCTCGCAAGTCTACAAAAATATTATACTCTACACAATTACTGTTAGTTTGTGTAGTGTAGAAATTGAAACTAAATTATAATTCACATTAAAATGAGAATTGCTTTTATGAAAAAAAATCCATTCTGAAATCAAGGATTTTCTGGATTTAAGTACAAAACATATCAAAAGTAAACGGAGTGGCGAAAATAATGCTCTAAAATTAGTTTTTGACTTTGAAAAACATAATTCAAGTTGCGGCATTTTGAATTAACATTTAAATGGAATTGTTGAGGATTTTTGTATATATTTTATTGGTTATTTTGAGTTTGGTATTTGTGGTTTGTGCATGTTTTCTAACTGTTCACACACTTGGTATATTTTGATATGCTTGCCGGTCTTACCTGTGTGCGTCTTGCATTTAGAAATTTAATATAAATCGAGGGCCTTTTTGAGTGACCTATTTATTTGCGATTTGCCAATTAGGTTTGTGTAAAATGTGGCAAAAATAAATTGAAATTTGCGCTTTGATTTTGTCAAATATTAATTTGCAACATTTACGCAATCTAATTTGCACAAAATGGGCCCTCAATTGTAATTTGTAATTAAAATTTTCGTGATTATAAACGACAATTGAAATTAGCAGAGCAATTAGTTGTTGATCATTGTTCTTGTTGTCAATAAAAACACTCGACCCACACCAGGACTTCAATTTGGCCAGCACACAATAACATTGGCTAATGAGTGGCCTTTAGTCATTTTCAATGGTTTCACTATTTGAATGCCCTGCGGTGTGGATACTTTAAATTTCTCACAACTTACATTCTTATCGGAAAACACATTGATATCTTTTATCTAACTTCAATGCTATCGAATATAACATTTCGATAACAATTCGATAACGACTATCGTTACTGTAATTATGTTAATTATACATACATTTTTGGATTTCGATTCAACAACCGTTTCGATATTGCATCGATAATGAAATAACAAATCAAATAATCCGATTATGTGGACTAAACTATTGGCATTAACTAAAGCCTGTCATACAATCAGTAAAGCTCCACAAAATAAAAAAAAACTTGCCTCTAATCGGATGAGCATATTATCCATTATTAATTCCACAATCTAGTCAGAGTATTTAATCTCCCACTTTGCCAAAGTCAGCCTTTTTTTTGGTCTGCTGCATTTGTTGTAGTCGATGCAATTAAAATGCCATTTTGTTCTGTCTGCATATGTGTTTATTGTGTGTGTGTGTGTGTATGTGCGTGTGTGTGTGTGGCTGTAATAACGGTTTATTTAATTTTGCTAAATTTTCCATATTGGCCGCACAGTTTTTGTTTTTGATTTTCGCGCAATCGTAACCTCAAAGGTGGCTTTTGTGTTTGGCTTTTGGTTTTTCAGCAATTATTTTCAACCAAATTCGCTGGCTTTTTGCATTTGTCGCCAACTTTAATATGCAATAAATGCGCAGCCTCAATTTGGTCACATTTCTGAATTATATGTGCACATACGTTAAATTTATGTAAATAATACGGGCCTGATGCTAAATTTAATGAAATTAACTTGTGATAAATGTTGTCGACTATATCAAAAGTATTGCATGAAAGTACACAGATTTGACACAATTTCAAAATGTGATTTACTTTATTGAAGTTAGTGAAAGGCAATCGAAATTTCAACTCAACTTTAGAAATTGAAATTTTGTATAGCCTAAACTGATTGAAAATGTGAAAATATATATATATAAATAAATGTACGCGTGCCTGTGTGGGAAGATAGCAGCAAGATACTTGAAGCCCCATTCGTGTGTATATGTACACATTTATGTAATATATATACATATATCTGAATAAGCAAGAAGGCGATTTCAGTATCGAGTTTGGGTATAACAATTGGCGGTGCCTTTGATTTAATTGGAGTTGCTGTGACATCAGAATGGGAGACAACTTGTTTTTTAATCGATTATCGGCTCAGAGTATCTTCTAGTCAAACTCTTTACAGTACTCAATCTGAGTGTCTGCTTAACTAAAGGTAATAAATACCCGTTTACATATATTCCAATCCATCGAGAATACCCTTTTAATGGCTAAGAAATCCGGCAACAAACTCAATCGATTCCCTCTGCAAAATCCGTGTATTAATAATGTCGTATACTTATATTTTTCGAATACTACTTAACTTTTTTTCTTTCGGTGTGTGTATGTTACAAATTCCATTTTAATTAAGGTGCACATTTTGTATTATAATTATTTTTTTTTGGTATTTTAGCGTATTACTTTTGATATTTGTTAGTTTATACATTAAATGCCTGTAGCTGTGCTTAGATCTAAGGTTTTTTTTGGATTTTGCTTTACTTTTGTTGGTCGAAATTTGTTTTTTTAATTCTCAGTTTTCTATTAGAAGACACCTAAAAAGTATGCAATTTGCATATTTAGTTTAAGTGTAACTTAAATGACTAAAAATTGTGCATTTTTATGCATTACCACTAATTTTACTTACTTAATGCTAATGTCAAAACGTGCTGTTAATTTTAAATCCTGTTTTTTATATTTTGTAACTTTTTTGTTTAGTATTTTGATGTTGTTGGTTGTTGTCCCGTAAATTGCAATTTAATTTGCTAAATCCTGTATTATGTCCGCTGTAACGAGAGTAAGAGAGATGGAGAGAAAAAAGAGAGAGAGGGTAAGTCGATATTGTTTAGCATTCGTTAATCTCACTAATAAATAATGCCCAAATGAATCAATTTAAATTAATTTAAAACTTCATTGAAAATGTAATTTAATTTCATGTTAGTTTCACATTCCATGCCACCCGCAACGCTATTAATTTTTTTAAGTAGGAGGGAAAGGATTTGGGCAGATTGATAGACGGAGAAATACCTTGTTTAGACGTGTTTTGAATGTAATATATGTAAATCCAAAATGTATATACTAATCAAGTTGGTTGAATCGGAAAGGTAGCAGTTCAAGTTCCGGTTTTAGCTTATGGGCTGACAAATATCGTTTCACGGAATAATCATGCATTCATTTTGTATACATTTGAACAGGGTATTATTTTTTGTGGGAGTTTCTGCGTAGGCCCCCCTTCCATTCGCATAAAATAGGTCAGCAAGTTTTTGATATAAGTACGCGATTTGAATACAAATACTTGAGTATTTATTTACAAAAACGCAAAATATGCAAATCTAAAACTATAAATATATTTGTATTATTTATTTGAATGCATTGCCGCTCCAAATACATTTGGGTTCAATCGCTGTGTTGGTATACGAATACAAATCGAGTATTGAATTCAATATGTGTGTATGCTATGTGTATGTATGTATAGATAGAAGCATGCATGTCTATCATCCAAATATCAATCTAACTGTATTATGTGACAAATGCAGCGAAACATAATCAACACTCAGCGACAGTTGTGGATTGAAAAACTCAATTCGAATGCCAAAACACTCAACTAGGTGTGCTCTAAGCTCTGAGCTCTGAGCTCTTCCAACTGTGTGTCGTTATGTGTGTGTGTGTGTGTATTAGTGTGTCTGTCTGTCTGCGTGTGTATGTGTGTTTGTGTGTGTATGTGTATTTGGTATATTTGAAAAGTCTACTTTTGTCAAGTTTTGCGCTCTTTGTGGCAATGCGGCGCATCCTACGTTAATACGTTGCATGTCTAACACAACAATATTTGCATTGAAAAGCTTCGAATTCAACATGGTTTTTCTTATTTAGAAATGAGTTTTCCACTTGAAATTGAGTTTTATATTTTTGTTCATACACAATTGTTGTATTTTATTTGTGTGTAATAAACACATCTGCTTTTTATAGAAAGAATTTTTTATGTTTAATATTTAAGATTCTTATGTTAATAAATAATTAATAAGCAAGCGAAGAAATTAGAAAATGTATGAAATTTGACAAAATTGTTAAATATTTTAAAATGTGCACATATAGCGAACAGACACGTTCAGGTTTGCCACGCTTGTTTAAGTTTATGGATGTGTGTGTGTGCTTGAGTGTGTGTTTGTGTGCGTGTGTGTGAATGTGTCTTGTTGATTTCGCGCACACTTTTGCACTCTACACGGATGCGTTGCGAAGTTGACAATTGCAACTTGTGCATAAATACATTTTCTGCATTTGCCACGCATACTTCACACTTTGTGACAGTTACCCACCCCCGTCTCTGGCCTCTTGCCCACCTTACTGCCAACGTTTCCGCTGTTTATTCAAGTCAAGTGGAACAGCAAATTGTCGCTTGCGGTTGCGACACGTTCACAAGAAAAAATACTTTAGCATACTTTTATGCGCACGCATTAAATATTTCTATCAATGTTGCGCGAGTTTGCTGCGTTTTTAGTTTATTGTTTAGTATATACGTATTTAGATCAGCTGCAAAATACACAATTTGTAAAATGAACAATATAAGGTAATTCGATTTTCTGTATATTAAATGCCTATGCAAAAAAGAACGAAGTTTCACGTACAAAGATGAATACAAATTCCAAGTTGCAAGTCTATAGCTTCAGACCGCTTTACGGACAGTGAATATACTCCACTTACATAAATATCCTTTGCAGCAATTTGCAAAGGAATTAACGAATCAGGCGAATGCCTGATTGTTTCAACCAGACAGAGTTTTAGCGTGAAAACTCAATTAACAAGCACAATTTGGCTTGTGAAGCGCAGTGCAATCAAGTGCAAAAGGCTCGTTTGAAATTTATGTGTGCAGCGCTTGTTGTTATGTTTCATTACCTAATAAACATTTTATGAGCGGTCAGTCAACACACACATCGGCACACCCGCCTAAGCAGACACAAGCGAAATTGGTAAATTGTTTGAAAGATGCATAGAGCCGATGTCCGGACGCCGGAGGTCACAGTTTCCCCGGCAGAATTGAGAGGCAAGCCACCGGATAGCGCGCATTTAGCTACGCCATAATTAACAAGCTCCGAAACGGGCTCCAATGGCCAGTTGCTGTTGCTTTGCCATTTGGCCTTTCGACACTCTAACCAATATTGGGCATGACGATAACGCAACTAACTTTGCCTTATGCTTCTTTTTATTCCTCTTTTACTTAGGAGTTGATAATTTTGTTTTATATAATCATACTTAAAAATAAACTTCGAGTGCCGATTGTATTGTCAAAAAATGTATTTAAGCAGCTGTTTTTCTTTTTTTTTTAATTTTGAGCTTAATCTTGAAAGGGCGTTTATTTAATTAATTTAACTTCAGTAGAATTAAAAGAAGAGATCCCTAACTGAGAGAGTATTAGACTGCTTGTTGCCACACAATCTAACAGAATTAATGTGTTTTGAAGTCTCGTCAATTTGACGGCAATTTTACTCCACAAGCAACACAACTTTGGGCCTTATATGGAGTTTGGAGTTTTACGGTTTATATGGAGTTTGGAGTTTTACGGTTTGTCAGTAAGCCTGTTATAATCCGAAGAGACTTTTGACACATCTCCAGACAGTCAACGGTATGTTTCTCCTCATAGCTTTTCAGTATTTTCTTCTTCTAATTAATAATTAAATAACTTTCTGGTTAAATAATAAGCTTTAATTTGTTGGACAAAAATCAATTACCGATCAAATAATATTATACATAATTTTCTAAATCGATATATTATCTGAAAATCAATATCTACATATTAATGTGTAGAAACTATTTTTATGAAAGAGTGTTTGGGCTTATCTAATATTTCGCATCGTTTTTATTTACTCACTGGTTAATTAATTTTGTTTAGTGTATGTGTGTGTGTGTGGGGGGGGGTGTGTGTATGTGGGGGGGGGGTGTGTAAGTGTTGTCTGTTAACGCCCCGTTTGTAATGCTCATAAAACATGCTTGGCCGCAGGTATTCCAATGGCTTCCAGTTAGCTCTTGGCGGCTCAGCGGCTGCTTTGGCCAGCTTCAGCGCGACCAGTTTCTCTTCACTCCCTCTCACACACACTCTCTCTCTCTCTCGCTCTATCTCACGTATTTATACCAATGAATATTTCATTTAATTGAAGCACATTCATTACGTACCACAGCACCTCTCTCGCAACCACCACCAGCAGCTTTCCAGAAAATGCGCTCACTTTTGGCGTTGTAATTAAAATAAATTTATTACGCAAAATGTTTTGGCAAAAAAATTTGTCAAAAGTTGTTGCCAAGGCATAAATAATGGCGGTGCTTTCTGTGTGTGTATGTGTAGGGTGTATTTGTGTGTGTTTATTGCCTGCTCCATGTTTAATGATCTGTCGTGAAAGCTGAAACTCTGTTTGGCTACCTTATTTGTTGTTGTTGGCCGGCAAATTGATGCGGTTAATAAGCTTCTAATTGTTAACTTTGTATTGTCAGAGTCGATAGAATGAGTACCCAACTTGCAGATATCCTGTAGCCCTAACAATCATATTAATATGTTTTGTATATATTTCATTAAATATATTCATGTGATAGTTTCCGCTCAGCTTATTTATCTCAATGAGCAAACTTATGCCTTTGAAATTCCTGTGAATGTTTCAAATACATATACTGACATGTATGAGGTTTTTTTTCTTAAAATAATAACATTTTGGGTAAGCCCTTTTGGTACTTGCTTACTTTTATATGATTCACAGGAAATTGCTTTTGAATTGAAAACGAAGTCTAAGAAATAAAATTTCCTAGAAATTTTGAGAAAAAAGAAAAAAGTCTCCCAAAGCTGACTAAGCAAAAAATTAGAAAGTACAGCTATCTTAGGCTGGCCAATGGGAGGCAAATTTCCGAAATATAAATTAAACTATACATTAAAAAAACGGAGCATAATAACATAGAAACCGACAAACAGATAGATAATGATGCTGATCGTGATTAATACTCCTTTAATGCGTTGCAAAATATAATTATAATACTCTCTACAAGGGTATAAGCACATCATAGAAACAAATCCAAAGCGACACGCGGAATGTTGCTCAAACAAGCGCGAAAAGAGGCAGATAAAGGGAGAGAGAGAGAGAGAGAGAGGGTGGCAGAAAGAGCGAAATGGAAATCTAAAGAGACGTTAAATGTTTGGCATTGCATTTTGGCTCCGATTGTTGCCGCTCTCCGCCTCCCCCCCCAGTGCGGCAATTGAATTGCACAGATCGAGAACTCAAACGCATTTCATACTGGATGCTGCACACCCCCCTCCTCGCCAGCAGCGGGTTGCTCCTCGCCAAATTGCATGAAACAATGGGGCAAAGTATTTCGCCGGCCACGTCAAAAGCAGCGCGCCGACTAAGAACTTTTCTTCTGTTCGCAACTGAGTTGAGTCGAGGCGAGTCGAGTCGAGTTGCACTTGCAACTCAAGTTTACTTTTATTGTTGTTGCAGATTCCTTTCTGGTTATTGCTTGCCCCGTGACAGTTGGAATGCTAAAAGCATAAGCACAAAAAGCGGGAGTACAACTAAGCAACAGAAACTGCATAACATGAATACTGAACACTCTTGCCAATATCCGACTAAATGGAAACCTTTGTGAAGGGAAAAGAAGGGTATATAGAAAAGAAAGAACAGGTTATTTTTCTTTTTCTTTATCCTTTTTGATAGTTCCCAAAAGTCATTACATTTTTTAATATTGTTCGCTTCTAGATGAATGTATTTGGTCCTTTTCTACTTTAAAGTGTTGCCATCATTTGCTACGTTTGGCAAGGTGCTTAAATTTATAAATTGTTCGATCTTTTTAATTTAGATCTTATAATTTTATGGTAATAAACAATTTACAAGTATTTAAGATGTGAAAGTCAGCGAAAGGTATCTCTGCAACTAAAACAAGAAGTTTCAGTTGCATCAAGAATTTACACTCAAGTTTGCGCAATATTTACTTTAAGCTTGTTTTCTGTTGGCTGTTACGCAATTCTGGCACAGTCTTTGTCTGCTTCGCTCCCCTCACCACCCCGCTCCTCAACGACCCACACTCTTTGTTGAGGTAATAAATTTGTAGCAAGAATTGAAGCTGCCAGTTGTTTTGGCGCCTCTTCATTTCTGCCTTTTTTCGGACTGTTGCAGCCAATCATTTCTAGTTTGCTTCTTTTGGAATTTACTTTCTTATTGCAGTCAAGAAACGAACAGACAGTTTTTTTTTTGTACTTTGTATTTTTGGGTCTGTAATGCCTGCCCCAATGATGTTGCCTTGTTTTTTGTTTCGATGCTATTTTGTGGTACACACGCTATGACAGCTGAACTTGTTGTTCGACTTTTACTGCTTGATTTTAATTGAAATGCTTCAGCAATTGCTGTTGCTGTTGCTGTTGGCTCTGCGGCAGCTTCGTTGGCCAAACGGAACAGAACTCATTCATAATGAACGTGCCTGCTAAACATGAGTGACAGCACAACAATCAAATCACTGGTTCCCAACATTTGCCAATGCCTAATTGAAGAAGCATCCACAAAAATGTGTCACAATCGAGTGTCGAGAGTATTCGATGTACTCCATGCTTCAAGGAGTACATAACTTTATATACAGTCCGTTAGTTATCTTTCTTATTGTATATAGGTACATTTAATATACAATAAAAAAATCACATACTCAATTTTAAATCTGGGTTTTGTGATTCTGCTTGTTGTCTCTTATAATTTTGTCTATTTACAGGGTAGCACAGCATTCATACGATACGTGGTATCATGTTTGTTTTCTTCTGGCTTGCTTGTTGGTGTTTTTTTTTGGTTTTGGTGTCTTTTGTTGCAGGAGTAAGCAGCCCAATCAAATTGTGTTTTTCACAACGCAAGCTTTTTTATGGCAATGTGCAGTGGTAAAAACACGAAACTATTGTGGCACTTTAACCGCTTTGTGTGGCTGTCAAAACTAATATGTAAAAGCTGTTGCAGTTTGAGTTGGACTATATGTATCTGTGTGTGTCTTATTGGGGAATTAAGTCGACAAAAGAGTTGGTCAGAAAAACATTCATCTCTCGACAACTTGTACTGAGAACTCTCTGCAAGTGTATAAGAGGGAATCTGCATCATGGAAGTAAATGTTAACTAGGATTGTTTTAAGCAGCTTTCAAATTACTTAAAAGTCTTAAGCGTTCTTTAGCTTAAAGCTTTGACAAACAAGCTATGCAATCAATTATATTTCACATAAAGCTCTTGTTGCGTGGCAAATTCACTTTCGTAACTTAAAATTAAGACATAAATTTGAAAAGCTGTGGCTAATTCCTTGAGCGGACTTCAAGCGCTCAATAAATTTACACGCTGTGCTAATAAAAAGTGAATAATGAGCTGGGTTAACTAAGCGAATGTTAAGCATAAATTGTGTCGTAAATATGGAAACACCAACCATCAACAACTGATTTTCGCTGCTTTGCTGTGCAGCTTTTCCCATTGTGTCTGGTTTGCATTTTCTCCCATTTTTTTTTGTAGCTGTTTTGTGGCATGTGGCGTTGTATTCTGTTCTGTGATTCACTTCACTTATAGCTCGCAGCGTTGTTTGAATTTGATTTTCTAAAATATTTTTTGCTGGTGCATTTTACATTTTTCGTTGGCTCGCTGCTGCTGCAGTTTGTTTGGCCAAATTTTTTTTTATGCTTGTTTTGGTGTTTTTTTTTTTCAACTTTTTTTTCAGTTAGTATTTTTGTACTTCCATTTAATGTTGGAAGCGGGGAGTAGCAGGTGTGAGGGGTATTGGAGTTTGCAGCAATAGTTGTCGCTGCAAGCATAGAAAAAAAACAACAGCAACATTTGATAGAAGGGGGCAGGACTAAAAGGATACAGAAGCTATCGTTGACTGTTTTCTGTGCATTTATCTATGGATATGTATGCACATATACAAATATGTTTATTTGTATTTGTGTGTGTCTCTAGGGGTTGTTTGCAAGCTGTGTCTGAATCCTGCTGCTCATGCATAAAAGGATACAGATGCAAATTGTACACATCCTATAGTGGCTGCTGAGCTTCCACAGCTGCCTGGAAATTCTATTTCTTGTTTCTAAGTGTGCCAAACCCTCTCTCTCTCTCTCTCTCCCTCGCAGTCGCCACTTGCAACACTTAGTTGCATTATCAATCAAACTGATTTCCAAGCCATTCATCTGACCTGCTTATCCAGCAGCCAGCCAAGACAAACGGTCAACAGCAGTGCTGACAATTTCGCAATTCCCCTTAAATCTGTGATTTTGTCGAATTCCAACTGTTTGCAATTTCAAGGACTCAAACATAATGGACTATATACGTTTCTTAATTTAAAAGTTTACTGCCAAAGTAGTAAAGATTTAATATGGATGTTTCTTGCCAATATTACTTATTAATTTTATTAAAAATAGTTGATTAAACTTAATGGAATGGAAATGGATTTTGGCTCCCGTAAAAGTTGTGAATTCCTTCTAAGTTTATTTTTTATTGGTAGAATTTTCCAAAATGTTTTATGAAATTTAGACGTCCTTCTAGGATAGACATAATTTTCCCTGAACCTTTTTAAAACGGGTAAAAAGGGTATATTGGTTTTGAGCAAATCTATGTAACAGGCAGAAGAAAACCTCTCCGACCACATAAAGTGTGTATATTCAAGTTATATAATTTATTCCCATATTTATTAATCATCTGAGACCATAGAAACTGTGTATATCCAAGAATAAATTAATTCTCATATTGACCACTCATCTGAGACCACATATAGAGTGAATATTCCAGATATATAATAGATTCTCATATTGGTTACTCATTACCAACAGAAGGAGCATCAAATTGAGTTTCTTAGTTTAATTTTGTTTATCCAGTAATTAAAACATATTTAACAGCTGATTGCAGGGTATTTTCTAGTCGACTATTCGACAACAGCAATCAAACTTGTTTAATAATTGAATTTTCGCAACACTCTTATACAAAATACTCACCCAGCTGCTGTTTCTGCTGCTGCAACTGTTGTTGATGTTGTTCTCGCTGTTGTTGTTGCTGCTGTTGTTGCTGCTGTTGTTGCTGTTGTTGTTGCTGTTGTTGTTGCTGTTGTTGTTGTATATCCTTCCGCTGCGGCGGCAGCGGAGGCTGCTTTGCCTTGCGCAGCGTTCCATAACGCTGAGCCGCCTGCAGCATCTCGTGCGGCGTCAACGGTTGCTGCTGCTGCTGTTGCACTGATGTCGATTGTTGTTGTTGCTGTTGCTGTCCAAAACTCTGTTGACTGAGCGAGCTGGTAACAGTGGTTATATGCGGATAGCTGGAGTAGTCCACCAGGCCACTGAATGCAGATGGCGGTCGCTGTTCCACATAGATCTGTTGGCTTTGGGCGGCGGCTAATTGGAGTCGCCAGAGCGCCTCCTGCGATAGATCGCGTGCATTGCTATAGTTATTCTCCTGGCTGCCGTTCGACCCTGCAACATAGGTATAAATAAATTATGGCAAAGGACTGCTGCGTCATATGCTCTTAAATACAGCAAAAGGTGATGTGATGTGAGAGTGAAGAGTGCGTTGGAGTTGGGGAGAGAAGAAATGCGTGCTGTGCTGAGGCGGAAACATGAAAGTCACAATGGCTAATTGGAATACACAAAAGGTGCTATGTCATCATGCTCATCATGCTCCATCCAGCTGTACAGCTGTCCAGTTGGAACAACGCTTTCGTCTTGGATTTCAGCCATCTGCATTTGATATACTCGGAATTTTGCATAATTTATTCCGATGTTGATGGACGACCCCGAATTGGATTAAATTACTCGGGCGACTCGGGTATAAAACATTTCAAATGCTTTAAATTATATCAAATTACTTAGTTTAACAGGTGCTTCTAAATATTTTTATATTGAAATTGGATAAGAAAATCAACACAATGGTCTCCAAATTTGGACAAATATTGTTTTAATTAGGATAACTTGAATTTAATATTGCTCATTAGGCAACTCGAGAATTGAAAACAAAAATGGATTGAGTAAATATCTAGATTTTAAAATCAGCCTTAAGAGCTAATGTAGATATATTTAGATATACATATTCGTTTAATACCTCAATAGTTATTTCCTACCTTTCGGCAAGAATGTTTACTTTATATTTATTTATTAACCCACAAGATCTTAGACGCATAGTGTTTAACAAGACTTTCATAACATTTTACTTACTCCCAACTTAATAAGCTAGGAAAAGTTATTTAATTTTGCGTTTCTTAATGATGACAAGATGAAAGTCGTCCTCTTAGTGATATGCTGGTAATATTTTCTATATTTCAGCGAGAATATTTATTTAATATATATTTATAAGCTCACAAGTCATATACAGCTTTAATGTCATATATAGTTTTAAATGTCTACACGAAACACTTACTACTAAGAGACACAAAATAAAACATTAAAATTAACACCAGCTTAAGCACAATTTTGGTCACTGCCAAATTTGTAGGACGACGTTCTTAACGTTTTAGCCAGAATTATTTTTAATACCTTCGATTTTGTAATGTTCTTGCTTAAACCAACGGCACCGCTGAGCCGGCTGCAAAAAACACCGATACAACCAATGATTCAATGTGGCAATAGTTTCTTCAAGTGGACATCGAACACGCAGAAGCAGTCGCAAGAGGAGACGATCAAAGGAAAGCAGATGCCGAAACTGCAGCAGAAACCAAAAGCTGTGACGCCGCCAATTATCAATATCAAGGATCAGCGGGACAAATGGTTGGCAAAGGTGTCGCCCAAATTGCCAAGCAAATCAAAAGCACAGACCGCTGCTGGACCAGGCGGTAAGTTCGCTCAACACAATTCCCAAGCTTTTCGCATGCCACAAGAATTCCAACAGTCAGAGTCGCCGCCAATAAAATCGCCAAATGAAGCAGTCGACAGCAGCAGTGTTTCCGAGCGCAATTCCTGGATGAATCGTATGCATGGCAAGCAACAAACCAAGCAGACTGAGTGGCTCAAGGACATGCAGGCCAAGCAGCAGCAAGGACGCGATATGCAGCAGCTGAAGATGCAAGAAATGCAACAATCTCAATCCACAGAGGCAAGCGAAACTAAAGCAGAAGAAGCACCCGTTGAGATCGTGCCCAAAACTGCCGAGCGTCTAGCCTATCTCGCTACCATTAGGCAGCTCAACACTTATCTAATACACGAACCCGCCGTAGGTCGAGCCAAGTCGAAGACCAGCGGCGATCAGATGGATCCAAATATTACGCATACGCTGCAGTGTCTGAGTCAAACGGGTCTCGAAGCGGAGCAATTGCAGAGCTTGCCTGTTATACAGGTAGCTGGTACAAAGGGTCGTGGCACCACTTGCCTGTTAGTCGAGTCCATATTGCGAGCTCATGGCATCAAAACGGGTGTCCTATGTGGCCCCCATCTCTTTCTAACCAACGAGCGCATTCGCATCGATGGCGCGCCGCTGGAGGAGACAAAGTTTACGCAGCTTTTTGACAAGCTACTATCTCAACTTGGAGAAATGCCAGCGCCGCCCAGCTACAATAAGCTGTTGACTGTGATGGCCTTTCATGCGTTTTACAATGACAACGTGGATGTGGCCATTGTGGAGATCGGCAGCGCTTGTGCCGACGATTGTACCAATATAAGCGGACATGCGGAAACCATTGGGATTAGCACTTTGGGCTGGGAGCAGAATTTCTGCTTGGGCAATTCGTTGCGGGACATTGCGTGGGCCAAAGCGGCGATTATGAAAAAGGATGCCAGCATCTATACCAGCGCCAGTCAAACAGAATGCTGCGAGGTCCTTGGACAACGTGCCAAACAATTGGGTGTTGATCTGCATCGTGTGCCGGGCATTCCGGAATATATCGAGAGCAATCTCGACTGCAAACAGCTGCTGAATGGCATTAATTTTGGGGCAAAGTTAAATGCCTCGCTGGCCATTCAGTTGGCCTATGATTATTTGCGACGTTATCAACCGGAATATGTTTCGGGCATGGAGCATAACAGCACCCAACTAACCCCGGGCACAAAGCGGGGACTCGAGCTCTATGCGCGGCGGGGTCAATTTGAGATCATGAAGCATGATATATTCAACGTACATCTGGATAGTGCGGATACGCTGGAGAGCATGATGATGTGCCGGGAATGGTTTTATACGCGCACACGCAGCAGTCGCTTCCCAAAGATCCTCCTCTTTAGCAAGGTCAATGAATACAACTCCAAGGATCTTTTGACTATATTGCGACATAATACGCGATTTGAGGAGGCAGGCTTTGTGCCCAGTCCGAGTTACTTTGAAGGTGAGCCAGTCGCGGAGCTGGAACAGGACTTCAACGAGGATGAGGATGGCAACGCTGGCATTAGTTGGAAGGACATGGAGGAGCTGCAACGTGCTCGTCGCAATGCCAGCAATTGGCGTTCCTTGTGCGAGGAGACCGGCACTCGCGACAACTCGCACTTATCCATCTCAATCGAATCCTTCTTCGATCATCTGCGCGACAAGTATGGCAAGCAGCGCTATGGCATGCGCAACGAACTCGATGTCCTGGTCACAGGATCTAGAGAACTGGTGGCCGGCACCATTAACTATATACAGCAACTGAAGAACAAGCAATTCGGCAAATAGAGCTAATAATAAAAAACAACAGATGATCTCCTGGAAATAACTTGGTGCAAGTCAACTTAATTTGTAATTGTCTAGTTAGTTCTCTTTAAATATATATACATATATATACATATATACATATGTTTGTATATGCATAAGTATTATATATACATATGTGGGAGTTATCAAATTATGTGGTTTATATTTTTCTTACGCAAAAACGAATGTGAAATTGCAGACCGCTGCTGATATTTATACTATAATTCTAAAATGGCTATAGAAAAAGCTTATCGCAGCTATAGATATAGTGATCTGTTCCGGTCGATTCCGACATACTTATTCTCTGTAGCAAAAAGTCTAATATATTTCAAGTTTTATTGAGATACTTAAAAACTGAGGGACTAGTTCGCATATAAACAAGCAGATGGACATGGATATATCGATATATCGATAATTTTAAATAAATGACTAAATTACCTTAAATCAAGTTAAGTTAAATTTATATAAAATTATATCATATGTATGCAATGTGACTTCATCTTTGAAAACTTAATTTTTTTTATTTTCCGTGGATGGACAAATTTGAGTCATTCAAGTAAATCGTGCAAATTGGCATATTTCTCATCTTTAAGTTGTTCATATTGAAATTTAAAGCCTACAATTCAATGGCTTCTGCCCAACAGTAACTTACAACGTAAATAGTGCATAAACGTGACATTGAAGTGGGAAAGTAGACGAAGAAGATGATGAAATATAGCTAGAACAATTGGTGCATTGGTGCATTTTTGGAACGTGCGTTGCAAGCAGCAAACGTTGCAGTTTTGAATGGTGCAAGTTGCTATTCAGTTAGTTATTGGCGTCGTGTGTGCATTTTGTGGTGCAAAGTTCAAGTGTGCGGTGCTGATGGTTCTGCAAGTGGTGCTCGTGCGAGTGGTGGTGGCGCCCACAAATGCTCTCTAATCCCCCAACATATTTTCTCGACACCCACTCGAGAGAATGGCTGTGTGTGTGTGTGTCTCTCTGTGTTACCTGTGATGGCTAGCGTTGTTGTTGTTGTTGCGGTTTTGGCATTACGTGATGTTGTTGTAATTGTCGTTGCCAGTGCCGTTGTGGTTGCTGCCGTCGCTGCGGTCACCACCTGCTGCTGCTGCTGCTGCTGCCTGCTAAGGTTGCCACGCTTCAAAGTGGAGTTTGTGCTCAAGTTGTTGTTGTTTTTGTTGTTGCTCGTGTTGGTGTTGCTGGTGTTGTTGGTGGGTTGCTTCGTTAGTTTGGCGGCGCGTGCTTGTTGTAGGTGGCTGCTGTTGGATGGGACTGGTGTCGCCTCAAGTGGTCCTGCTTTGGTTGCAACCACATGGACCACACACACACCCAGTCACATACATACACACCCACACACACACGCACAAAGCCACATGCAGCGCACAACGTCATCGTGTGTCGCCAGTTTCGTTGAATTTCCGTTTGTGGATGTTCCGAAAGGTTTGGGTAGCAAGGAAAAAGTAATTAAGTTGGCGTTGGCGACGCGCGTTTAAGTGCAGAATTAAAAAAAAAATTAAAAAACATAGAAAAGTGAAAGCAACCACGCCGGTGTCCTAATGAAACCAGAAACAACAAAGCAGTCCCAATAACAAGAGGAACAATACCACCAAAAAATCACATTTGTGGACAAAAACGCTAGTCCGAAAAAGGGCTAAGATTCGAGGCGGTCCAGAATGTTAACATGATCAGATGCAGTTAAGTTAACAGCTGTTAAATATAAATTCCCTTTAGGCAACCATTTTCTCTTTTAAATATATCTACATTTTATTTAACTGTGCAAAAAATCTTAACATGATCAGATGCTGTTAAGTTAACATATGTTAAATACAAATTTGTTTGGGCAACTATTTTCTATGTTAAATTTATCTACATGTTGTTCAACTCAGTCGGTCTCTGTCAAAAATGCGAACATAATCAGAAACTGTTATGTTAACAGCTGTTAACTATAAATTTCTTTTGATAGAACAAATTGTTCTTCTATTTTTTTTTAAATTTTTTTGGAATTTTGGAATTTGTAGTTAAACTAAATTTCTGTTGCTTGCATCCTTGAATAATCACTTTATGCCACATAATATGCAGATGTTGCCCATAGTACAATGTTGCCGAGGGCCAAGAGCACACACTTCCACACACAAAAACTAACACACACACATACACATACACACACTCACACAATTAAATTGCATTCTGTGGTGCATATTTTTTTGGTCAAACTTGCTGGCAACGTTGGTCAATGAGTGTGCCAAGGGAGAGCCGTTGAGTGGAGGTGGCACGCAATGGGGGGAAGGACGAGGGACTACCTTTTAGTGAGGCGCAAAACTTTTTCAACAGTTTCTGAAAACTATCAAAACATTTTTCTGGTCCAGGCGCGTCCCTGTTATGTAGAGGATTTTACCATCTAGGGGTTTTCACTTGAATAAGAGCACGTAAAAACCAAAACAGCATAAGGAAAAAGAAAAAACTATTTTGGCAAAGCGTTTATAGAAGAGCATTCCTACTAGTTAGGAGCATTTTGCCCATGGAATATAATTAAATAAATAAATAAATGCCATAATTTATCTTATATATTTATAGAAGCAAAGACATTTATTTTATTTCTTAATGCTTTATCAACAATTTGATCAATTGCTTCTGTATCTTTCTATGCAATTTTTGATACTTTGATTCATTTCTTAGGTTGTTTTTCGTGCTGCCTTTGACTAATAAAACTTTTATTGATCTAAAATACTTTCTGCTGCTTCCAAATTCCATACAAATTTTACAATAATTTTTACTTTCCTATTCTCAAATATCTTTTATTATTATTTCCACAGCTCTCGTTATTTTTTTAATTTTAGTCTGTACTTGCCCAAGAACATAAGTAGATTTTTTCCATATTGTCTACTTTTCTGCCTAATTCCAGTCTCTTTGTCAGATTATATTCAGCTCATCCAATTTTCCTAAAATAATTAGGAATAAGATTGCTGAGCTCTTTAATCCAAAATATTTGAATTTTTTTTATTTCGTTAGCGCATTTTTCCGAAATGAGTTTCTATCTTACTTTAGTTGAGGCTTATATCCTCATCTCTCATTTCTGTGCTATGACCATTTCTTTGTCAGATTATTTTCAGTTTTTGCCATTTTCTTTGACTAATCAGTTGTTCCCTCGAGCTGGCTTGTAGATATGGTCATGCAGTTAATTCCAACAAGATTTTTAGTTTGGCACTTAATCTTTAATCTCATTTTATTGCTTTAATAGTCCAAGTGTGATTTGGTCGCTTCTTCCATTTAGTTTTTAATTGTCTCTTGTGTTCGTTAGACGACAATCTGCCGCTCAAGTGGCTCAAACCACTCGACTGTTTCCCAAAAAGGACGACTTTTGGCAAAAGTGTTTTCTTGTGTTTCTTGTTTTATGTATTTAATAAGTTGTTGCTGTTTGAGAGTAATTGCAATTGTGAAGGATGGCCATCGGCTTAAAGCCAATTAAAAACTTGCTAGCACAAAAGAAACGGCTAACGGTTTAATTCTCACTTAATTGGAATTACGCCGCACTGCTAAACTGAATATGCACGTACACACACAGACACACACACACACACACACACACACACACACACACAGCATAGAGACAGAGATAAGACTTGAATCGGAGAGTCGAGTCCATTGCTGGCTGATGATGCAATTTTGGTTGCCAAGGCATTTCGTTTGTACTGAAGCTGAAGCCGTTGCCGTAGCTGCTTATGCAGAGCACACAATTTGCATGTAGAGATGGAGAACAAGGAGTGCGGGTGTGGGATGCGGGGGGAGGTGGTGGGAGTAGTCTAGATTGACAGGCAATGCAATTACGCCCAAAAAGCAGAATGAACATCAGCGGCAATAAGAGGCGTCAAAATGGCCGCCATAAATCTAGGCTGGCCCATTCGAAAACAAAACAAGTTAAAGTGCACACGAGTCGAGAGTGATCGACTAACGAATACCCTGCACACAAGCAGGGTTTACTGACTTATTTGTGAGTTTCTAATTGAGTACCTAATTTAATTTAGTTTGCATTTTAATTATAAGAGTAATACAGACGGACAGCTAAAGGAGATGTATAGACTGATAGAAAAATGGATGGTTTGAACTTTTTGTCTATAAGGGAAAATAATAAGGACAAGCAGACAGTTGAATATATACATAGATATATGGGCAGACAGATAGATAAGATCAGAACTGTTCAATAATAAATGTGCTTAATAAGGCTGTCGCTATCTCCCGTCTAATTCAGTTTGCAATGTGTACAGGGTATACAAAATACGACGCTTAATGAACAATCAGCCAACCCGTTTCCAAAACCCAGATGCACTTGCAATGTGTGCCTAGCTGTCTACTTACACTCGCCATGGTGTCCAGAGACGGAGGAGGGCAGCACTTGATAGCTGTCGCCATCGATGCCAATGGCACTTGTCACATGATATCCATAGCCATTTGGATGCGGCTGTTGGTAGAGTCCTTGCGAGGACTTGGCCTGCATTGGATACTGTTGTTGCTGCTGCTGCTGCTGCTGTTGCTGTTGTTGTTGCTGGTGCATCTCGCTTTGCTGCATGTTCAGCTGCTCATCGGGATCGTGGAGTGCTGTTAGAGTGAGTTCCATGCCAGCATCCAGCTGCTTGCTGTCCAAACTGCCCGTCGGATAATATGGCGGTGGTGGTGGTGGCAGCAATGTTTGCTGCAACTTCTGCTGCTGTTGCTGCTGCTGCGAAGCGTCTCCCGTTGCAGCATTAAGCTTTCCATCCACATCGTAGTCTTTGACGCCTTGAATCACTCCTGGCGTTGATGTCGTTGTTGTCGTTGTTGTTGTTGTTGTTGCCGTTGCTGTTGTTGTCGTTGCCGCAGCTGCAGCTGCATGCTTCTTGGCCGCATGCGTGCGGCGACAGCGACAGAATGCGTATAGCAGTGCCAGAAGCACAAGGAATGAGAGTGCCGCGATGATGATGGCCACCAAAGCGGATGTGGTCAGCGAGGAGCTGTGTGGCATGTAGGATTTACCAACTGCAATGGGAGAAGCGTTTGATGTTGATTTATTGCATTGCCACAAACTGTCTGAATTTTGGTGGGTTTTCGCTTTAGTTTCCACCACTGGTAATTTGTGCGCCAAGCTGATGCATTAAATTAGCATTAAAGTTAAATATGGCTGCTATTTAATTAACTAGTTGCAATTGGTGATTTAAATACCTGTAAATTGTTGGTTTTACTTTACTAAATAGCAGTGAGTTTTAGTCTAAAAGTTAAACATTTCCATGGAATACATTTTTCACGTTTTGCTTAGTAAATTCGTTGAAAGTTTAGAAAAATCAAATTGGAAATTAGCGCAAACAAACCGTTTGAAGTTCAGAACCAAATCAAACTGGAACTGAAACCAAAAGCACAAAAAAAGCTTAAAATTCGGAACATTATCCGACAATTGAATTGTGTTTAAACCTTAACTAATTGCTAATTAATCTCAAGATATGTTGACTTATAAGATACTCATTAAATTCTCGAAATAAAAATTATGTAGTTTTTGAACATTTCTACTTACTTTCGGCATTGGCGTAGGCACCGCAATGCTCATGATTGGCGAGTAGACATAGCTTGACCCTCACCACCGGTCCTGGGCCCGCCGTCTCTGCCAGTGCCATGGTGCGATCCTCTCCCAGCTGGCCACTGCCAGGACTTAAACTCCTGCCCGACGTGGTCGCTGTGGTGTAGTGAGCGGTGCGTGCAATCTGATTGATGACGGCCTCCTTGAAGGTCGTTTCCCTGCCCGATGGCAGCAGCGTTAGAGTCTCCACAATTTCCCACGTGGGCACTGTTGCATCCCGAGCAACCAGCGACTCGACAACGGCAATCAGAGAGAGACAAGTGGCGGCCACATTGATGCCCAGCACATGCGAGTTGGGATCGTAGCTGACGTGTAGAGGCGGTGGTATTTTGCTCACCTTGGTGGTGGCCAGTATCTCGTTGGAGTAGCCCGAAGTGCCTTTGGCATTCAGTGCGTACACCTTGAACATGTAGCTCTGGTGCTGATCGAGTGGCGCCAACTTGCACGGATTTTCGCGAAAGCAATTGAACTCAATCCACTCGTGGGCACCACCCTGTCCCGATCCAGCGCTGCTCAACTGATAGCTGGCTGCTGTATAAGCCAAGCCAGAGCAATCCGACAACAGTTGTTCACGTGGCGTTGCCACCCGTCGATAGCTGACCAAATATTTGGTGTTCAGCAAACCGCCATTGAAGCCCGGCTGCCAATTGAGCACGGCATAATTGTGGGCCACCTCGAGCACCTATTTTAAATGCACATACATAATATATAAAAAAAAAAAACAATAATAATGAGTAAGAATTAAATACCTCAAAAGACATCAAATTTAAGCCAACTTTAACTTATTAGTTTTAGGTGCTTTAGTTTGATTTATATCGAAAAACTAAACTAGAAAACAACTGAATTTTGAAAGCCAGAATTTAATTTATAACGGTTTTAATTCCAGATAAATGCTACATTTAAAGTTGAAGATACTATTTTGGATCGATTTCCATGTTATGATTAGATCTGATAACCAGCGTTGCCACCCAACAGCACTGTAATCCCACTTGTACTACTTGCTACATAATATTTAAAAAAAATAGTCAAAACTTTCCAGGACCAAAACTTTGTCAAAACTCAATGGATTTTCTATCGTCATGGTTTGACCTTCAGATGAATACTACATTGAAATTTAAAGACGGGATTCTGAATCGATTTCCATGTTAATAGTAAAACTGATTTTCAAAAACCAGATCTCTTTGATTATTTTCTATCTAAACGAAAGATTTAAAATTGGCAACACGAATATCAATCATAATTCACACAACAATATTTAAAATTAAAACATTTTTCCTATTTACCAAATTTCGTAAAAGAAATTTCGACAATTCTTAACAAGTAATCAAGAAATGGTTGCGATACCTTTAATGCATTTGGTTTCTCTGGTGCACCCTTTGGCTGCAGGCGTATCTGGGTGCGTATGGTGTCCAGGGGATTGACGGCACGACAGGTGTACTCTCCGTAGTCCGAGTGCTGCAGATGGGCAATGCGTAGAATCGATGTATAGATGTCATTGTTCTCCGTGCGTGTGCTGATCTCGTAGTGCCCGTCCGAGGACATGGTCAGTGGGGAGGGATTACTGCTGAATTGCCACTGAAACTCTGGCTTTGGATAGGCTTGCACCTTACAAATAACCTCAGCGGACTCACGCATATCGTAGGCAACTTTATTGTATTGATGCAGGACGATCGGTTCGTGTTCAATACGCAGATGCATCGATGAGTTGGCCGAGTTCACATCGTTTTCGTAGAGGCACGTGAAGAGTCCGCGATCGCCGGGCAACAATTGATTTCCATTTGGACGCGCCTTGCCGCGGAAGCGTAGAATACTTTGTAGGGTCACTACACCTCCGCCTGCATCCATGGGAGTGTTGCGTATCTCGTAGAGTTTGCGGGATGGCAATATTTCCGTGCCATCCTTGATCCAGCGTATTTGCGGAGTCGGTTTCGCTTTGGCACTACAAGTGACGGCATAGTCAACATCGCCAACACGTCGAGTCATGTGCTGCTGCAACTTGGCCTGGAATTGTGGCGGCTGATGCACCTCCAGTACAATGGTGGCCATCTTACCGATACCCAGCTCATTGACGGCATGGCAATGGTAACGACCCTCGCTTCCCAGATGCGCCTTCGGTATGGAGTACTGCGGCCCTTGAGCGAGTATCTTCTGCGTGTTGCTCAGCTCACCGTCCATGTCGCGAAACCAGCGATACTGTGGCACTGGCCAGCCCGGTGGATTAGCAGAACAACTGAGTGTAACGCCATTTCCCACATGCACTACCGGCTTATTAGGCGAGATGTACGCCTGACCAGGTCGATGACGGACCAGCAGTGCAACGGTCGAGTTGCCAATACCCTCTAAACGCTTTGAGTTATACGGTTGCATGATATTCACCGAGCGGCATATATAATTTCCCGCATGCTCCGCCCGCACCGAGCCCAGTGTAAGCTGTTCACCCGTGTAGCGGAAATCGGGTGCACCCTCCTTCAGCCACTCAATTGCAATGGGAGAGGGATTTGCCGTCACATTGCAGCGCACCAGGACAGTTTCACCCTCCTCGGCTTCGTGGGTCTTTGACTCGATGGTCACAATCGGTGCATAGAGCACATCCAATATGATATCCTTTTCGCCGGTTTTGCCCAAGCCATTGTCGGCACTGCAGGTGTACTTGCCGGCATGATGGCGACTCACATGATAGATCGTGTGACTGTGCGTGGCACTCACGTATTGGCCGTTGCGTGACCAGCGAACATTTGATACCATCGGTTTGGCGTCCACCCGACAATCTAGTTTGGCAATGTGATCGCGTTCAATACGCAACGGGTTCTGTGGCCCAACCTCAACGCGTGGATAATCTGCAACAAAGAAATCAGAACACAAGATTAGGTAAGGTAATTCTGGATATTAACTTAGTTGGTTCGAATTTGGGGTTAGCATCCACATAGTAATTAAGGTCGAAAATGTCGGGTGCGTTAAGTGTGCCCATTAGGTTGCCAATAGTTATTTTCAATTACACGGCCCGTCATTCAACTGATGACGGTTCAGTTCGCCGTGAACCATCGACATTTTTAAATGTCATCAATTTGAGGTATAACAGCCGCAACAACTACCAAAAAAAAAAAAGGCCGAGTCTGCTCAACCATTACAGCCAAGTACATTGCCCACAGCACACTGGTTGTTAACCCATTATTTTGTCCATTACACTACTAATACATTTTCAGATTGTAGAAGTATAATTTTCTGTAAAAATCATTTTCGATATATGAATTACAATTTTAGTAAAAAACTTATTCAAATAATAATAAGTTTAATTTTGATTTATATTTTGCACTCTTCAAATTTAACTAATTAAAATTTTTACTCTATGCATATATAAATAACTTAGAATAAAATGTGAATTTTTCTAATAATTTTTATTTGGTTTAGTATTTGAAATCAAATAATTTTGGATGTTTCTCAACCAATGTGCCGAAGGCAATTCAGCTTAAATGGCAACCATGTGCCGATAGTTAACGTTCACTGCAAGTCGGTATATGGGCTGGCTTTGGGCCACTTGGCTGGTTGGTCAAGCGTCTAACATAACAGGTCTTAACTATTTTAGCTGTTGTTGTTTTAATGCGTGTTGTTGTTGTGTTTTGGTTGTTATTTCAGTGCCAATTAACTTTTGAAACACTTTACTTTAATCACCCACTGACCAAATACTTAAATGCCCATTATGGTGCACAGCTCCAAAGTTGTTGTTGTTATTGTTGCTGTTGTTGTTGTTGCTTTTGAACGAGCGAAAAATATTCTAAACTGCCACAAAATCGGGGGCATATCAAAAACTGCGTCTGTTCTGTGCCCAATTACGAGGCAACCAACACATTAAGTCCGGACAAAAACTGTACATGCGTCTGCGCCTGTGGGTGTTGTGTGTGTGTGCCTGGTATGTTGGTGTGTGTAATTATAAAATAAAATTTAATGAGCAACGCCTGTCAGCGTGCGCACAGAAACAAAAAAAAAATGCTCCAATTTTGCATACCAACGCATGCTGTCCTGCTCAGTATGTTGCCGTCCTTCCTCTAACTTTACCCCTCTCCCCATGGCATTTTTATGCCCAACCAGCCATACAGTTTCACGCTGATGGGTGTTACTGCCATCTAAGGGCCATCTAGCCCCACTTCCATGCCACAAACTTGCTGACATTCGCCATGAAGTTGGTTGCGCAATTTTTCATATTTTTCCTACCTTCTTCTCATTTTTTCTATTACATTTTCGTAGTCGTTAAAGGTATCTTGATTTTCACACTTGCTTTAGTATATGGCTATAAACGAAAACTTAAATATGTGTTAGAATTTTATAAAATGTGTAAGAATTATTGAGTGAAATGGTAAAGCTGAATCTTAATCAGCAAACTCAGTTATGTTTTAAGATTTACGATTTTTAAATTATTTTTTAATATTTTTTAAATTTTTACTTGATAAAAATAAATTTGACTGCACATGAATTCCATCTAAGTATTAGACTGTCTAAGCTTAAAGTCTTTGGCTCTAATAGTCTTATATTTTGTTGATCATGAATATATATATACTCCTTCGGTTCGGAGAAACATTCTTCTGACTGTTACATGCTTGTGCACAACTTCATTATAGCCTTCTTACGCCATTTCAATGTGCTTTGGGTATATAATTTTTTTTCAGTCTCCGGCTTTGTTTTGTTCATTGTATTTTTTTATATTTTTATTTTAACTTTTTTTTAACGAGTTGGCAGGGCCGCATTGCGCTGCTGCTGTTCACATGCATGTTTGCAACGCCCTGGTGGAACGCGGGGAGGCATTGTGATTTTATGACTGGCTACATTATCGCCATGCAACATGCGTCGTTGCCTGCACTTGCAACGGCTGGCAGCACCTGGGCTCCCCACGGAACTAAGCCGCACTAGCAGACCTTGTTACTGGAGCCAAACGAGGTACTGGCTTCCGGCTAGGAGGGCGTTAAATAAAAATTAGCGAGCGTTGCTCATACGCCGCGTGGTCTTTACTTAAGCCCGTTGGCCATTTTAGCAGCCAAATTAAATTATTTAAACCGGAACTGGGCCGAGTCCCGAGCGTTATTCCTGCCACAGGATGTATCACACACAGCAGCTCCGAGTTATTTTAATGAGGCGAGTTTGCATTTGCTTTAATCCTACAGCTTACACCCCAACCACGCCTACCTCGCTTCCACGTCATGTCTTGGCCAAATTGAAACAGCAACAGCGACAACAAACAGAAGCAGATACAGCTGCTGCTGCTGCTGTAGCGTACGTGTCACACAACACGTCACGTGACTTCCGCTGCGCGTGCTTGCAACACCTGCATTCGTATGTAGCATTTGCCATACCTGCCTCCGTCATCCCCCCCCGCCCCCCACGCAATCAGCCAACCATTACGATGGCTTATGCCGCGCTGTGGGACAGCCAAATACCAGAATAAATATTGAAACGACATTTCAATGCGTTGTTTGCTTAAACATTTAAAGTAAACTTGCTCAGCAGAAACACATTTCAATTGTTATTTTCTGGCAGTTTCTATGCAAACTAGTTTCTCAGTCTTAAAGCCACCGGAATGAAACTTGGAATATATCCAATTGAGATTGGTTTAGATTTGAAAGAACTTTCTGCTTCGAAACAAATTTACAAAAGAAAAATGATCTTAATCTTGTAATTAAGATTGTCAATCAGATATCGAGTATGTATCTATCAAAATCGCTTGTTTTTATGTTAAATTAAAGTGTTATTTCGGGGTTAGCAATTTTAAAAGAGTATCTTATCGTGAACTTGTCTAAGTAAGTCGTTGTTACTTATTCAAAACCGGTTTAGCTTTCATCAAAGAGAAGGCAGCTTAGCAGTCAAGGGAGGTCAGCCCCAGATCCATGTTAAGTAGTCAGTAAAAATAAATAACTAATTACAAGTTGCCCAAGGTATTTGGAAGTTCATTCTTATGTTTATGAGTTTCTATCGAAACCGCATACGGTTGGTTGATTAAAGTAACGATTGGCGGCGGCGGTAAGCCACAAATTGAATTGTTGAAAGGAGCTTTTTTGCTGAATGTAACTGTCAGTTGCTTTTTTTGAAGCTTACAATTGTCAGCGAGCTCAGCACACCCAAATTCTGCCTGCCCCCTCGCCAAGCACTCCCCATGCATCGGTAACCCAGTTTTGCCATTTTAACATTCGCTTATAAAAAGCATTGCCTACTTTTTTGCGCTGTGGGAAACTCATCTCGCTGGCACTGCACTTGGGTGTGTATGTGTGTGTATGTAGTGGACCATAGGTGTCATATGCATGGCGATTGAAATTAATTGAATTGGCTGTGAGCTGCAACAGTCCCACATACAACAACAACAACATTTAGTCGATCCTTGCGGTTGCTGATGAAGTTGGTTGAGAACTTTGCAGTTCGTTTTTGTTTCTGCTTGCTGACAGTTAATTGAAATTGGGCAGCAATTAATTTGCTTTGTCACAAAAGCTGTTAAGTTTTTAATACACCATCACTACACCCCCACCTCCCCTCCCCCATGCCACCTTTATTGCTCTGATGAGCTGTAAAGCAAAGCATTTTACAACTTGTGTGCAGATAATTTGAGTTTGGGCGACTTAAGACTGAAGTCTCTAAAGTTAAGAACTGAAATTTCAGCTGCAGGTGAGAACAATGTTGTGCATTCATTAAATTGTTCAGCGCTGCCCAGCTGCAGTTCAGCTCTACAGAGAAGACAAATAAAATAAACTCGCTTCAGGCTATCTTAATTTTATTTTTGAACAAATGTTTAATTTCTTTTAATTTCCTTTGCAGCATTTTCTTCAAGTGTAGAACGGCCAACCAAGAAGCTAAACAGCTGGCGGCGCAAACGTCAAAAGCTAAAACCAGCTTAAGAAAGCTGAGAGTCGAAAGCGCTGCCAGCTACAATCTTCAAGCATAACAACCAGGCAGGACAAAAAAGGACATGCCGAGCGATGCCAACTTTCTATCTGCTAACTCCTTGATATTGTGGAATTTTTTGTTGTTGCTGCTGAGCAACAGTTGTTGTTTTTGTTGTTGGCATTCCTTTTATGGTGCAGCTTGCACCTTTCTATGTGGCTATGCAAATGTCCTGGCGCCAGGATGCAACAGCCAAGCAGAGGCAGCCTGGCACAGAGCTGGCACACGATGCCCACACACTGACACTAATTGCAATTGTGTGCGGCATTAGCACGTGTCTGTATCGCTCCCTGAGGCTACCTGCTGTTCTTAGACTCCACCAAGTTGCTGCAAAAAGCTTTTGTACTCTGCTTTGGCAAAGGACATTTGGTCCTTTGGTTTTTTGGCACTTTGCCTCTTGCCTTTGGCAACGGCATAATCAAAATGGACAAGCCACAAAACTCGCTGCCGGCGCGCTGAAACAGGCTTCTCCTCGATATTGGCAAGCAATAACAGGGCTCAGGTCTCCTTGTTGTTGTCCTTGTTTGCTCTTCTTCCTTCCTGCTGCCTCTTCGTTTTGTTGTTAGAGTTTAGCTGCCGCAGGGATGCAATCCAAAGCATTTCGAATGCCAATGTGTCTTTAGTTGATATCCAGTGGCATCAATTATTTAAAATACAGCTTCACCACATTTCAGCTGTCAATTAACTATTGATATATTCAAATCATGTTCTCTAATGCAATCGATAGGCATGTAATCGATTAGTGTTAAGAACAACGTGTTGAACTAATGCCGTTGCTTGCTGAACAGAAAGCACTGGGCGAGTAAAACAGCATAAAAACAATGGAAATGTTTTCTTTAGTGCCCTTAAGAAATATCTTTGGTCTTCTGTTACATAAATATTTAAGCTGCATCTTGCTTATTCATTAATAATGCACTGTATAAAATCTTACTCGAAGTCGTGCTGCAAGTTGATTTAACAATTGATATCGATTTTTATTAACCTAAAGGAAGTTTGAGATGAGTTACTCTCTTCACTCCACCAACAAAATAATCTAACTTTAAAAGAATATCTTTGAAATTTTTTTTACAGGATCTGAAGTCTATTTACTTTGTGGATTAAACTTAAGAGGTTAATTAAACTTAAGAGCTTCATTTAATGGTATTAAATCGGCTGATCAATAAATCATTATGTAAATCTAAAAATTGTTTACATGAACTTAATCGATAATCGTGTTTGACTGCCAGGTGCCTGGTGAAATATTGCCAGATTTTATATCTAGTTGTCACTGATGTATTTAACTTTTAATATCTTATAAAAATGGTGCTACCGCTTTTGCAACGCTCCACGCTACGTGGCGTCCAACAGATGACAAAACCAAGGACGAGTGTTCGTATGGCGTCACAGGAATATCGCTTGGAGAGCGACACATTTGGCGAGCTGAAAGTGCCTGCTGACAAATATTATGGCGCACAGACGATGCGCTCCCTGATCAACTTTCCCATTGGCGGCTCGACGGAACGCATGCCGAAACCCGTCGTTAAGGCAATGGGTATTTTGAAGAAGGCCGCCGCCGAGGTCAACAAGGAGTTTGGACTCGAAGAGAATGTGAGCGAGGCCATCTCAAAGGCAGCGGATGATGTCATATCCGGCAAGATGTACAACGATCATTTTCCATTGGTCATCTGGCAGACGGGCTCCGGCACCCAGAGCAACATGAACGTCAACGAGGTTATCAGTAATCGCGCCATTGAGCTGATGGGCGGCAAACTGGGCTCCAAGACGCCAGTTCATCCCAACGATCATGTGAACAAATCGCAGAGCTCCAACGATACCTTCCCAACGGCCATACACATCTCGGTCGCCCTCGAGCTGAACAACAATCTGAAGCCGGCAATTAAGACGCTGCACGATGCACTCGCTGCCAAGTCAAATGAGTTCAAGGATATCATCAAGATTGGGCGCACCCACACCATGGACGCGGTGCCCCTGACCCTCGGCCAGGAATTCAGTGGCTATGCCCAGCAGTTGGATTACGCCCTCGAACGCATCGACGCATGCCTGCCGCGCGTTTATGAGCTGGCTTTGGGCGGCACAGCCGTCGGCACTGGACTTAATACACGCAAGTGCTTTGCCGAGAAGTGCGCCGACAAAATTGCCGAGCTTACCTCGCTGCCCTTTGTGACGGCGCCCAATAAGTTCGAGGCGCTGGCCGCCCGCGACGCCATGGTGGAGGTGCACGGCGTGCTCAACACTATTGCCGTCAGCCTAATGAAGATAGCCAATGATATTCGCTTCTTGGGTTCAGGGCCACGTTGCGGTCTCGGCGAGCTCTCATTGCCCGAGAATGAGCCGGGCAGCTCCATTATGCCTGGAAAGGTGAATCCCACACAGTGCGAATCGCTGACCATGATCTCGGCACAGGTTATGGGCAACCAGGTGGCTGTTACAGTGGGCGGTGCCAATGGACACTTTGAGCTGAATGTTTTCAAGCCTCTAATTGTGTCCAATGTGCTGCGCTCCATCCGCCTGCTCTCCGATGGCAGTCGCACATTTACGGCCAACTGTGTCAATGGCATTCAGGCCAACAAGGATCGCATTGCGAAGATCATGAACGAGTCGCTGATGTTGGTGACTGCATTGAATCCGCACATTGGCTACGACAAGGCGGCCAAGATAGCAAAGACGGCGCACAAGAACGGCACCACGCTCAAGGAGGAGGCCATTAATCTGGGCTATCTGACCGAACAGCAGTTCAACGATTGGGTGCGACCCGAGGAGATGCTGGGCCCCAAGTAAACAGAAGCAACAAAAAATTCGACTATCTAAGCAAAAACTGCACCCTTTTTATAACTGTCTGGATTGAATGCTTGCCAGTGAAATAGATTCGTGAACAAAATTCATGTTTGAAAAAAAATAAATGAAAAAAAAAAATTGAGAAATAAATATAAATAATAATATAATAAAAGCCAACTTTTGCACTCGAGTCTTCAAATAATCTAGTTGAACGGAAGGCGCAAATATCCTTATAATTTAAGTAATATCTCTCATTTATATTAACTTATCTAGTTGTTTTAACTATAAATCTTTTAAAGCTGAATTCAACTGATGAACAATTTTTTTAACTGTTACACAACACTTCACCGAGCAACGAGCAAAACTATCAAATGATTGAGCGATTAACGTGGCCTGTTTGCGTTTTATAATCGAATCAAAAATGCTTTATGCAAATATTTGACCAACGAATCAAAAATGGAATTTTGTTGCCGCATCGTTTCTTCTGTGCTGTCGTTGGCTGCAATTCCATTTTGGTTTTTGTGTGCCAAGAAATTTCACGCCGAAAGCGCATTATCGTCAGAAATGTTTGCCGCTGCACGGAATTTGCATGCCACCTGAGTGCTGAGATGGATGCTGGCCTCCCGCCCCAACCCCAACCCCAACCCCAATTCTCTTTTGCGTGGCATCTTGTCTATTGCGTTTTTTTTTTCTTTTTTTGTTTATTCAAATTGAAATGTCTTTTCAACGGCTTTGCCTTCCACTTCAACAGACCCACGACACATGAGTCCTGTTTGTCTTCGTCGCCGGCGACTTTTTGGCCAAGGACTCGAGGCGAACGGCATCAAATCGTGGCTGGGCTTATTACGTGCAGTGCATGCAACTGCACAAAAGTCACGCGCCATGCACTGACAATCCGCACCCACAACAAACTCAACCAGGACAGACACGCACACACGCACACACACACACACACACACACATGCACACATACACAAATGCAGATATTTGAATTTCTAGTGCCATTCACAACTGAAAATATGTGAAAACGTGCCTCGCACGTCTGTGCAACCCAACTGCTTTTCATAACTGTTGTTGTTGCTGTTGCTTTTATGGTATAACCAGGATTAGTTATACCCAGCAACCTATTACAAAGCACTGCTCACTTTTGTGACTTACTTGAATCATGTTTATAGACTCTTGATTTTAGTTAGTTCAAGGTGGTAATACTGCCTTACTTAAAGTGGCTTAAAATATGCTGAAGCAGTTCAAAAATATTTGATGAGCTTGCATTTCATTGGAATTCATTGAATTAACATAAAATATATTACTGAATGTAAAATTTAATTTTGTTCAACACTATTTACTCAATTGATTTTCAAATATTGATTGATTATAATTTTGAGACATTTAAATAATTTAATTGCAAACAAATTGGAATACATTTACTTTGCATTAGTACAAATTTGGTTCTTAAAAAAATCTTATGTTGAATTTTATGAAAAATATGGAGTCAATTCGAAGCTTCAGCCATAGGCGGAACAGCAACTCAAGCGATTGAAATTCAGTCGATATTATTACTAATTTGGATGTAATTCACCTTCTTTAGCGGAACAATTACAATTTACCGGAACCGGACCGGAACCCGAACCAAAAATGTGTTTGGGTTTTACACGTTAATCTATTTTAAAAAAGTGAATCTACAATTTGCATAATTCGGATTTAGACGCTTAAAGCCTAAGCCGCCCTTAAGCGCCTTTGGGACAGAATGCGCTTAAAATAAACAGTATTTTCCCAGGTTGCTTTTTATTGAACCGAAAATAATTGAGTTTCTAATACAACTTAATGAAAGAGTAAAGTTTCTCATTCCATTGAATCAAGTATATTTTTCAAGGCGTCTACAATTGATTAAGGGGTATCTCCACGTCGAGTCACGACGCTGTCAGTTATGTGGCGCCACGCTGCTTATGCGCAATTAGCCAGCCTCATTTTCGATGGTACGTCTCACTAATTTCAGTCTCTTTACCATATTTGTTGCGCTCAGCGGGTTGTAGCACTTTTTGATCGGCACACACACACGGAATGAAAGTGGTGTGGTCGTAAAATGTTAATAATTTCATTCGATGATTTTTTGCACGTTATAAAACACTCAACACCCGTTGACATTGACTACATGACGCATCGGGAGTTTATTTTTTGCCCAGTGCCAGTGAAATAATATTGTTGTCTTTTTTATTTTTGGGCGAGAGATTTTCGCATTTTTGTCTCTGAAGTGGTTTTCTTTGTTTTGCGAAAAAACGCAGTGGCTTTACTGGCACATAAATCAATCAAATGCAGGCACAACACGCAATGCACACAAAGATCAACAGTAACAGCAACAGTGAACGGGCTGCGAGAAGGGTGAGCAAATGGCAGCCAAGAATCCAAGCAAACATTTTCAATTAAAAATTGCTCTGTCATTTGTCAGTATGCATCTGGTTATATATGTATATATGGGTGTGTATTAGTGTGTGTGTGTGTTCTTTCTTTCGTTCACTGTCAGTGTCTAATATTGCCAATTGCTTATCCATCACAATCAAAGTGAGGCTTTAGACATCCGACAACGTCGTCTTAGCTTGCCGAATGCATTCATATCTTTTCTCAACAGTGCTTCGTAAACTGTGTTTTTCAAGGCATGTTGTTGTCGTTGAGGTTTTTCGGTAATTGATGTGAAGTTGCTTTCATGTTGCATTGTTGCCAAATGTTTGCTTTTATTAAAATGTGTTATGATGTATGTAACGTATTGACGAAGGCATCTCTGACCTCAAAAGGAATATTAAATCCTCAAGTCCATCTGTGTGGGAAAGAATTTCTTTGTTTTAACTGGGAATATAACCGACTTTTTGCTGCAGGCAGTCAGATTAAGCACTTGAAAACATATCCAATTGAGTTACCTGCCAAGAATCGTTGCATAATTGATATCGCAAGCACACACCTTGAGTCCAAGTTGTCTAAACCAATTTCCAGGTCAATTCATGCATTGAACAATGGCTCTCAAACTGTGACAAGGGGTTACTTTAACCTGGTGCCCGCACATGTTGGTCTGGGAGCAGCCTTTGCGCTCAAAATTCAATTGTTGTTAATCGCCTTGGCCAGGTTGAGGTCCCTGGGTGTGTTTGTGTGTGTGTTTGGATGTGTGTGTGTGTGTGTGTGTTGGCCCAGTGGCATAGCTCGTATGGGAAAGCGGCGCAAAGCAGCAAAACACATTTGGCTTCCGGCTAAATGCACCTTGGAGGCACTTTTGACTTTGGCTGGTGGCCCAAACACACATTATGGCCAATGTGCTCGGCTCCTGGCTGCTTGCTGTTATGTGTTCTCTATGCCTTTTATTTGCTGCTGCTGCTGCTGTTCCTGCTGTTCCTGCTGCTGCTGTGGCCTATGCCTGCTAATGGATTTTAAATGAGCATCATAAATACTAAACCCAAAATTGCTTCAACGCCCCCCACACACACAAACAAACACACACGCACACTTACAAGTATTTGTGCCTAGAATTCTTTGGCTGTGCTAACTTGGATTTCTCAGTTGCTGCCTGTTTCGTGTCTTCATATTCCACTTTTTGCTTGTTTGTCATTTATTGTGTTTTGTCTGTTTTGCTGTCTACTACACTCGTTTCGTGTGTGTGTATGTGTTTGTGTGTGTGTGTGTGTGTACAGAGCAAGAGAAAGTAGGAGTTTAACCAGCTTTCTGTAATACCTTTTTATGCCGCTTAGGTGTGCTTTCAAATTTGTCATTAAGTTTGTAACGTCTCAAAGGATTATTTTTGCAATTTGCTTAATTTGCATAATTTGCGTAACTTTTGTTGGAAATCTTCAAGTTTTTGCTCATCTAATTAAATCCAGTTCACATTTATATTTCAATTTAATTTTGAGAAGTCTTTAAGCTTGTAACTGTTATAATTTTAAATAGTTGATTTGCTTTTCTGTTTTTTCTTTTCTTAAATTTAATTTGTGTTTGTTTAGTAATTGCCAGCTATATAAATTTAATTAACCCATTGTAGTTGGCGATAGAGCCACACGAAGTTTTTAGTTTAGACATATAATTCAAGCACAACAATAATTTATTATTTTGCTATACATATGTATTTCTATATATGTATATACTAAACTATGTATTCCATTATCAATTTTTTGCTGAGAGAGCATTTAGTTATGGGTGAAACTGCAAATTTTCCACGTTCTTGTTGGACCTTTTCTTGGATAGTTGTTTTTTTGTATGGCTTTTGGTTGTTGCTGCTGCAAGGACTATAAATATTTGTTACGCTGACATTACGAGAACGCTGCATATGACACATACACACACACACGTACGAGCACACACCACACACTCACATGCCCCGGTTGTTGTTGCTTGTCTACAAATCCGGTGTGTTGTATAAAAATGACTGCAATTTATGTTTTCCTATGAATATATTTGCGCGCCTCTCTGCCGCCTATTGCTCGCCTCCCGCTGCTCTTGTGGAAACTTCACATATTTTATTTTTCTACTGGTTAGCAACACTGGAGTGTAGTCATAACTGTTACTCGCTTTGATTGCATAAATTTGATGCAGATTTCATTTGTTGTCATTTTTAGTGATTTTTATTAAATGCAAGTAACGTGACAAGTTTATTGCGAATACGCAGCGTTGGCTCAGCCATGAAATTTAATATTGGCTAAAATGATAAAACGCTCAAAACGGTTGCCATACCTACTGCATACACTCAACCCACCAGCTTCATGCTGCACTAAAGACTTGTCAGCTAATATAACAGCTTGAGACTTGAGACGCCTTCGTCGCCGCAGGAGCAGCTTTTACTCTGTGTGTGTGTGTGTGTGTGTGTGTGTGTGTGTGTGTGTGGAAACCAATAACTAGCAATCAACTACTCTGTGTGTGTGTGTCTCTGTTTGTGTGTGTGTGTGTGTGTATGTTTGTGTGTGTGCATGCCAGACACTTTATGCGTCTGTCACGTGTGGGACTTTTGGGTCACGTTGATCATGCGACAAACTCAACGGGCAACATTTGTTCAGCAAACTGCAGCATTTAATTACAAAATGTGGCATAGAGAAATAGAAGAAGAAAAAAAATACGGAGTCACCAAGTGAGGAAAGCGAGAGTGCAATGCAACACACTTTAAGTGTCCTGTCAACAATTAATTAAAGTGAGGCCAACATGAAATACATATTGAGCTTACAAAACAAATGTTGATAGAAATGTTCACTTTAAGTAACTTCTGTTTAATTTAGTTCAAGTTGAAAATGGTTTAAGTAAATATAAATTTAGATTCAGAAAATATATTTAAATGTATTTAAAATTTATATTTTCTTTGTTTATATTTATATATAATTGTAGTATCAGTTTCATATACTATAAGACTCTCAGTTTCGCGAATATCGATACAAATCGATGCTCGATAGTAATAAAATAAGCAAGTTCAAACAAATATATATATAATATTATGACTTTCAATTGATCAACTGATTAAATTTCACTAAGATCGAATAAAGAAAACAGTATTTTCATAAGGAACAAACTAAAATCATACAGTCAACTATATAAGCAACTGGATAATGAGTATCTTCCAGTCGGGCTGTCTCGTGTAGAGAAGTTTAACTTGTTTATCATGTACAAACTTCATTGTTTAGAAGTTGTGGCATTAATTTTGTGTTTCTTGCACTTTCTCATTTATATATGTATCACCTGGCACCGTAAATATTGCACACTTCATAAAGAAGACGGCAAGAACAATTTGCGAGAGCCTACTAAAAAGCGTAAAACAAAAAGCCACCAAAGACATAAATTTCGAGTCTATGGCAGGCATTTCTTTACTTTTTTTTTGGTCTACATATTATTTTTTTTTTTTGGCTGCACTCTGTACCATTTGAGGTCTAGAGAGTGTAGTGGCCGCCCAATTCCCCCCTGGTTGTATACTCACAGTTGACATTTAGAGCAACGCTGGTCTCCAGCGTATGACCCTCGGGCATGGCACGATTCCAAACGACGCATATGTACTTGGCACCATCGTCGGCCCGTCTGGGCAGTATCTGCAGTGTGGCATTTGTGTAGTGGTTCTTGGAGCCGCCCTTCAGCGCATACGACTGCAACGGCACTTTGCTACCCTCCCGGAACCAGCTGCAAGCGAGTGGCAGAAACAGCGATTTAGTGCCGAAAAAAATATTTAAAAAAAAAAAGTAAACGAAATTGTGTCTGGTTTGGGGATTATTAATGAAGGCGACCAGTTAAGTGATTTACTTGCCGCCGGATGTGCTTAAACTGTCGCTGACCACAGCACCAGCGACGACAGCTGAAGCCACCCAAAAAAATATGTATTTACTACTACATAAAAAATGAAAGCTTTCTCTCCGAAAAAAAACCTTAAAATAAAAAGTGAACTTTTGATTGCCGTATTTGTAATACGCTTGCGGGCAGGTTAACAAAATTATCATATATTGCAGTAATCTCATCTGCAGCAAAAAACCTACTTTTGCATATGTATAAAAAATACTATAGATATTAAAAACCCATAAGCATGTTTTTTTAAGGCCAACTGACGCTGTTAATAATCAACTTGGCTTAAATACTTATAAAAACTAAAAAATTATTTTGTAATTTTAATACGATCAAAAAATGAGTGGCATTAAATTAAATTACAATTTTTTAATTTTTTTTTGTATAGGGAAAAAAATATTTATTATTATTAATAATTGTCATTGTTACTTTATAGTTAATAAAATTGAAATATATTAAAACAAAAAAAACTTGTCAGTTGTCCAGCAAAATTATTTATTATTTTTGACACTGTTTTGTGTCATGGTGACTTTTCGCTGATAATCTCACTGTTAGCATGACTAATCCTCAACTGTCATAATTTATAATATACCCTGAGAGCACTGGAAAAAAAGGCGGGGTATGCCCAAAGAAGTGTATCATCAATTTGCATTTATAATGGGCTCTTACGTTATCATCGGATCCGGTGAGCCACCGATGCTGCTGCAGGTCAACTCGAGTGGTTTCTCCTCGGTGGCGACCGCAATGTTGCCGGGCGTTACCATTGGCGGATGTGGTGCCGTCAGCACCGTTACATTGTAGAACTCCTGATGCACATCGGCCCCGGTGCCTTTGGCCTTGATGCGGCACTCAAAGCGTCCATTGTCCCGATTGTACGAGGTGTTCTTAATTTGCAGATCGTAAATGCCGCGACCCGGTCGAAAGTCAAGTCTGCAAGCGAAACAGAGACAGAGATACAGTGAGAGTGAGAGAGAGAGAGATGGTAAGCGTAAAAGTGAATAATCAGCGAATAAAGAATGCAGAGTGTGAGTTAAGGGGCAGATTTGTAGCAAGTAAGGCAAGACAAGAAAAAGGAGCAAAAGACGGGAAAGAATATTTTCTACTTTATGTAAATTAACTACGGCCATACTTTGTAAATTTACACAGCTTGAGCTGTGTACACATACATATATCCATATATATATATATATATATATATTATATTTATATGTTAATATGTGTATTAAATTTCCTGTGATTTTAATTTTGTGTTGGTTTTGTGTTGGTTACGAAACTTTTTGATAAAGAAAAGCATATTGATTTTGTAACAGAAGTAAAGATAGATGGAGATGGAGCTATAATTTTGTAGTCAAGCTTGTAACGCATTAGTATATATGTAGTATATATTCCTAATCAGCATCGCTAGGAAAGTTAGTTGAGTTTCGGAATATGACAGCAAATTTGTCGGAACATGTGGAGCAGGCTTCAAAGCGACCACTTTGTGCTGTTGCGCCACTTTGGAAAGCCAGTCCAGAGAAGCGGAAGATTGTCAGTTCGTGAAAAGAAGCAAATGCAAGTGCGGACTCAAAGAGGAGGAGGAAGCACTACAGCAGTGGCGACGATTGCACCCATTGCATGACTTTGATGGGCAGCAGTCTTCCTGGTGTGATGACCGGTACCCAGCTCAAGCATGACTGGAGTCGAGTGGCACACCGGAAGGCGCGACCTCCAGACAAGGCTAAGTCCCCTGATTAATTTGAAATAATGCGTTTCCTTTTCGTTGCAGTCTGGCTGTTTCTTGATGGTTATCTTGCTGCGATACCATCCTAGATGTAGGAGCGGCTCTGTTACTACATGCATTTTCTGTTTTGATCTGGATTTCCCTCCACAGGCAGGTGTTTTTACCCGCAGATGCAGCTTTTGGTTTCGGCATCTTTTGGGAGATTTGGCCGTCCATGGTCACTCTTCTGCGAAGTCGCTTGAGCTGCAGGAACAGTCTATGCATTAAGTCTGGATGCTCCTCCATGGTCTTTTTAATCACGATGTCATTCAAGTTGCTGGTGCAATGGGGTTTTGGCAACTAAACTAAGAACAATTATATCGATATATGGGCATAGGTCGAAACTTCAAAAGGCCATAACTTCGTTGCTGAATAGCAAAGCTTTGCCAATCAATTCGGTTCACTATATCATATAGCTGTCATTGCATTGGTCGGAAGATGATTTCTGAGTTGTGATCCAGGCCTAGATAGACCTATAACATGTTACACCTCCTGTGTTTTTCTTCCCTTTTTTTTAATTCCATGTCGTGTTCCTATGCGGAGAAGAACCATGTTGTAGAATTTTAACTTAATCTTAACATTTAAATCCTTGGCTGTGCCACAAAGATTGAAATCGAGTTCCATTTTGACTTGGTCATGCTTTATATAGAAGCTTTCTTTCGCACTTACTTAGTTTTTCATCTCAACAATCAAATCATTACATTTAACTCATTGTTTCTGTCCAGACAACCAAAATCCTTAAACTTTAGCCAGAAACTCATTTTCAGCTCAGCTCTGTTTTGGTTGTCAGCCTTTTTCTATTTACTAATTGTATATTTTCGC
This sequence comes from Drosophila nr. medialis 2 BK-2023a, assembly GCA_035044325.1. Taxonomy (NCBI): domain Eukaryota; kingdom Metazoa; phylum Arthropoda; class Insecta; order Diptera; family Drosophilidae; genus Drosophila; species Drosophila nr. medialis 2 BK-2023a. The sequence continues at coordinate 3,649,147 of JAWNMH010000394.1, forward strand.
TGCTTATTTTGAAGTTGACTAAATAACCGCAGAGAGCATCTCAAAGTCAGGAGTACAGAGTCCTGTGCTCGTTGTGCTTGTTTACTTTCGATTATCCTTGCTGCTGCCTCCCGCGTCCAGTTTTGGCCCGTTGTTGTTCACTTCTTGTATTCTCGCTTATTATGATTATTTTTATGTTATGTTGTTGTTGTTGGCTTTGGCTTTGGCCTGGACCACTTCGTGTTTGGTTTCGTGTGGCTTAAGAGGCCGCGAAATAAAATGAAAAATGCTCATGGCAAATTAAGCGTCGAACTCATTTTTGTGAATTTATTAGCTTAATTTTAAGGGGCCTGAGTGGCAGGGGCATGGCTGCCTCGCTAGCTTCACAGTTGCCATGGGCACCACATTACATTTTGATTAATTTAACTTCCATTTTTGTTGTTTTTGTTATTTTTGTTTTTTTTTTTTGGGCCATGGCAATTGCTACCTGGCAATGAAATAATAGGAGCGTGGAGATGTGCTGGTTTTGCGGCTGTATTTCAAGCTAAAACCCAATCATGCGTAATAGGTCCAAGCTGTTGAAACGTCAAAGAAATGCTTTTAATGCATATTCCTGACAAATTCGATATACTCTGGTCTGTATTGGAAAGTTTCCTATTTTTTTTTTTTATTCAAATCTGACTTAAAAGTTTAATGGTGGCATTGATTGCTGAATTATATTTGCAAATTTTGTTGTTGCTTCATTTTAACTTAATAAAATGGATACTGGAGAAATTAAAATATAAGAAAAGCAGCCAGCGAGATTCCTAGAATTTAGCAATTAATTCAAGACAAATAAATACCAAATTGGAAATAAATGAAAAACATGAAACTGTATTTACAATTTTGTGGATTAAGTTCAATTTTATATAGATTTAAATAAAAATGTGTCAAACTGCAACCGGAATTGCAATTTTATCAATAAAAAACGAGAACAGAGTTTTTTACCTACCACCGAAACGGAAATGGATACCTAAAACTATTGTGCAACATTTTATCGAAAGGTTTACAGTTCATGGAACTGAAATACGCTTCAATTTGACACCCTGCTAGGAAACCACAATTTTTTTCTTCAAAATTTGCTTGCGTATAAAACAAATTAACAACTTTTTTTGAAATATGCTTTCCACCAATGGAAAATTTAATTTTGATCACCCAAGCTGGAAACCTTGTCCGCGCAGACCACTTCTCTCTGCCATCTACCAATCATCTTCATCAACGTCTTCATCATTTATTTAGCCCAGCAGCCGGAACACTTTGTGTTTAAGTTTTAATTTCTCTTGATGAGATTTTTTCACAGTTGCAGCCACACAAGTTGCAGACATACATGTATGTGCATCGAGAGGAAATGACGAGTGTTCACATGTGTGTGTGTGTGTGTGTGTGGGGTTGGGCTTATAAATCATGCACTCGACATTATTAAAGCAGATCTTATAAACTTCTTGAGTGCATATGCAAGCAGACGAGGCCAAAGCGAGAAACTTTTTAAATAAAATTTCAATTTTGATAACTTTTATGGCAAGATGGCTTGCTGCGGTGGGGTGGGAGGGGTTATGGGGTGCAGTGTGTGGTTGGTATGGAATGAGTAAGTCACATACACAGATACACACACCCACCTACACACACACACACACAGATGTACAATTGCAGCGCACTTCCGTTGTGCGAGCTCAAATAGCAATTTTGGGGATTTTATTCACAGTAATTTTTTTCATTTGCTGTTCCCAAAGAAATGACTTGCATTCTTACCGCTGCCAGTAAGATTTTCTTTCTGCTCATTTGAATGCCCTTGTCGAAGGTATATGCATTTCTACATGAAGTGTGTAAGCATAACTCTGCAAACAACAAGCAAGTTGAGTCGAAACTCACTTGACGCAACTCGAAGTACAAAATCAAATATAACTTCAGATTTTTATCTTTAGAAGTAAATTTGTAATAAAATTATTCGTTGTTAATTGTGATAACTTTGCTTGCCTGATTTTATTGCTTTCTCACTCTTCCATTTCCAACATTTTTCGATATCTTTGCTACTTTTTCAACTCTGACTCGAAGCCCAAAAATTGAGATTTTGCATTTCTTTATTGTTTTAAATAATAAAAATCTAAAATGTTTTTCAATTAAAAATGTAAATTTCGATTTCCCACTGGAAGTGTATTTAATAGTTGGTATGCTCAGCAAAATATTCGCTTTTTTCTCGTTTTTCAGGCCGCTGCATTTCCGCCAGTGACTTTTATGAGGCTGCATCTTGAGTTCTGTATCGCAACGGTGTGTGTGTGTGTGTGTGAGAGGGGTGTGTCTGTATGTCTATGTGTGTGTGTGTGTCAAGTGCTGCAGCTCAAGCGAAGCACATAATTGACTCTGCCTGCTGCCTCAGCTGCTGCCTGCTGCATGTTGCATGTCCTTCACCCAACCAGTAGGACCGAAAAAAGGGATTTCTAATGTGAAAATAAGTGCTGCCTCCGCTATTATGTTGCATCGTCGCAGGTCTTATGCAAAACAGTCGCAGAATTGTTATGCAAATTGCAGCCAATTACATGGCAAATGCCTGCCTGCCTGCCTGCCTGCCCAACAGGCCCAACTTCCCTCTGCTCCATCTGCTCCCTCTCCCCATCTCCACTCCACCTGCAACTCTCCTCGCATGCACATTTCTCAATAAGTACTTGTTTGACTGAAGTTGCCTCGGCAATTACATTGAACAACTACACTGAGCCGCACAATTTGCGGTTCTCATTCAACTTCTCTGTGTCTGCCAATAAAAAATGAAGTAATCGAGATTGTAAATAGATGAAACTATCTCTGCATGTTGCATGCATCATGTTGCACAAAACTCTTAAGTACAGCTATACAATGAATTCCCACTCTTAATAGTGCGCTGATTGTGTATACATTGATTTTAATGTATTTTTTTTTAAGAATAAAAAGACTTCAGTTAATAAGTCATTTAAGTTTTTAAATATATTTATTATTTATTTATTAAATAATAATAATAATGCTAAGTAATAATTTAAGTACTTAATTGATTAGCTTCGATAAGGAATAATTTGGGAAAACCATAAGCCATTTATCGATGGATCACTGTGTGGACAAATATGCTACAGGTTTGTGGCACACTGTCAACTTCCACATGCTTAGTGGGCTTGTCTTGCTGCCTGCTCCCGCTCGACTCCTGAGGCATGCCACGTGTCTTGTTAACTGTAACTAAAGCACGCATCTGGTTCGTTAGTGAAGCCAACAACTACAGCCACAACAACAACAACAACTACAACTACTCATATAGCTACCGGATTATGTTATTATCGGTTTTAGTATCGACTCAGGAACTCAACCACCACCCGTCGCCCTCCTGCTCTCCCCGCCTGCTTCTGCTGTCTTCAAGCAGCGCTGGTTCCGTTGGCCTTCTCTGCTTTTTTTCTCTCTCATCTTCTGTGGGGAGGACGGTGTGGCATGGCTTGTTTGTGCTGCTGCTGTTCGCATGCCAAGGCGCTGTCCCATAAAAGTGAATAAACTTTTTTCATCGCAAGTGTAGCAGTTGGGTATTCCTATTGTGTTGCAAATTGTGAAACGAATCGAAGCAAAAATATATTCCCAAAAATAACGCTGACTGAAAGTCACAAATGAAGGTTTTCCAATATGGAATGCAAAGATTTGCAAAATTAAGATTTGTATATTGTTTATTGTTAATATTGTTAATTGTTTATATATATATTTATTCATCTTAAGTCTTGATCTTAGAAAAATCATTCCTAAATCAAAATTTCCTTTTATGAAAATATGTTTATCCTGGTTAGCAAAAATGTAAAAAAAAAGTATTTAGAAACGAACTCATAAGAAATCAATCTGTTAAATTAAAATTCCTAAATCATGATTTATGCATTATCTACTATAAAGTCAGCTTTCTATATCTTTGTAAAATTTAACAAAAAAGAAATGGTAACCAAACTTTTTTTGTGCATAAAACTCTCATTAAAATTCACACGCTAAAAAAACGAAATTTTTAACTATTAAAAAAACTGTAAGAAAGCTTTAAAACAATATGGAAATAAGTGTAACTTGAATGAGCTTTCGTCTGCAGAGAGTATTATGTCTTCGGCATTAAAGTAACTTGAAGAAAGCTTTTTTTTTTTTTTTGTTGTGTGTTTTAATTTTTTGTTGGACTTGGCGGAGAAAGTTGAAAAGGCGAGCGCCAAAATTGACGCGTGGCAAAGAATATGGCAAGGACTTCAGTGGCACCCTTACCCTCCATCAGCCACCGCCACCCCCTCCTATCTGCCCCACAGTGTGTTCATGTGAACGATGTGCGTTATATGCGGATAATTGACTTTTAAAATGTGTGTGCGAAATCACAACAACAACAACAACAACAAAAGCAACAGCAAGGAGGGGGGAGAAGAAGTTGCAAAAAGGGTCGCTGCGTATAATTAAACGACATATTGTCACGCATCCTTGCAACAGGATTTAAAAGGAAGTGGCAGCTATAACAGCCCTGCGTCAAGGACAAACGGGTGGCAAGCAATTTTTTGGGGGGAGGGTATCTGTTACAAAAAATTACCTTTAATGTTGCTGTTGTTGCTCTTGCCATTAAATGTTGCACGTTGTTGTTGGCTCTTGCAATTTAGGGGGGGGGTATATAAAGTTAAGAGGTAGCAGCAACAAAAAGTTGCTTAAGAGCTTGTGGAAAATCTCAAAATGAGATTAAAGAAATTGCGATCATAATGAGTAAGAAGCGAGATTATGGATTGAATAATTGAAATTTTATGGGCGATGTGATATTGAATCGCGGCATGTTATGCAATATACTTTAATGGGGGTGCACAAGAGGCAAGCAGATTTTCACATTAAAATGTGTTGAGCTCTTATAAAATGTACTTTGCAGCATGAATTACAAAATGTATTTCGCAAAAATGTTGATTGAAAAACAACCAGTTTTTAGTACTTCCGAAAACAGTTCTCAGTTATAAAAGATGATTTTTTCTTAGTTATTTCTGTGATTTTTTTGGGACTATTGTGTTTATCAGACATTTATGTCCCGAATACATATAAAATAAGTGAAAAGTTATAATGAGGTTTTGTAAAAGTATGGAATTGTCAGAAGGAAGCATATCCGACTTAAGATTACTTAAGATATATGTATTCTTGATTAGCCTATTGATGCTAATCGATATAGTAATTTATTTCCTTATCTATATGATCTCAAAGACTAATGAGTTAAAATTGTAAGATATATTCTCGTATAGCATATCGATTGAGTTTATTTAATTTTATCGATAACTGTGCACGTTTTGCACATATCTTTACAAATCGATTACCGATAGTATTGAAATATACAATGAATCAGAAGAAATATTAAATAATATACCCTGACATGTTATTGATAAACTGTACGAATTTCATTAGGATCTGCTTAAACCTAATTCATATAGAAAAAAATCTGTAAATAGCAAGCGGAAAAAAGTGTTTAACAGGGTATCGCCTAGTCAGGCTGTCTCAACAAGTGCCTAATAAATATTTTAGGGCCCCAAATTAATACTGATACTACTAGAAAAATTAGCTTATAAATATCTTGAATCGAATTCAAAACGTATTCGACTTATTTAGTTTGCGCTACGCGTACACAATTATCTAGATAAGTTCTGGGCAGCAATTTCGCCTGATTAAGAACTTCCATGACAACAATCAATGTTTGCTGCATAGAATTAGATGAAAAGGAGGAAGAAGAGAGAGAAGCGGGGCAGATGAGCTGAGAGAAGCAAGTTAACTGAAAGCCTCGAAGCAGCATTCATCAAGTTATTCACACAAATCACCAAAACACCCATCCACCTCCCCTCTTGTCATTGTATTTGGACTGGACTCCAAGCTGCCGACTGGCAGTTGACTTATTTATGCAAATGGCCATAACAAATGAGGCATAGAGAAAGAGAGACAGAGAGAGAGAGAGAGGGGCAACGATGACCGCACTGTGAAAACGATTAATTTATGTGTGCGGGAGGGGGAGGGAGACAGCCAGAGTTCTAGCTCCACTTCCAGTTACAATTCGAGTTGGAGACACATTATAAACGGCTGACCTCGGGAGGAACGAGACAGAAGGAGGCTGACGCGAGAGAGGGAGATGGGCAGCGTATTGCTCAATCGTGTGCCCAGTTAATGCCCATGAATGATGTGGTGAATAGGAAAGTGGGCGAGGGGCAAAGGGAGAGAGGATACTCATTATTGAAACATGTTGCTAACATTTGTTATGCAAAGGCCACATTCATGCTAAATGTGCGAGGGAAGGGGGAGGCGAACATTCGACAGAGAGTCACATGTAACTGTCACTGTGTAACTGTATCCATCATGCTTATTCTCTCTGTCTGGCTGCTTCCATCTCTTTTCGTTCCCCTCCCCCACCTCGTTCACTTTCATTCATTACGTTCATATTTGACTTGCGCTGGTACAAAATTTCTATAAATGGCATCAGTGAGACAGCACCCCTTTTTGCTACGCCCACTTATTGCTCTATAGCCAATTTGCTCCTGTTTTCGCAATACCTAAGCTAGAGATGGACGCTCAGACGATAGATTAAGCCCAAGCGAGAGAGACAAAAAAGCTTAATAAATTATGTCAAAAGTATTTTTATTTATTTTATTTGAAGTTCAAAACTTTTATTTTATAAAAATCTAAACATTTTTACATTTGCACATTTAAGCTAATTAAATTTTCAAGTCAAATATGTTTATACAGTGCTTGCTTGAGCGTGGCACGACACAGAGAGATCACGCAATGCGCTCAAATTTAATCTGGAATGGTGCTCTCTCCAACATATATGTATGTATTTATCTCCATCTCTTCTTCGTTGAGCGCTGTCGCCTTTGTGCCTTTTGAAATTCAATGCAATGCTAACATTTCTATACATATGTATGTATACGCTTGCATGTGTGTGTGTGCTTGGCCTTGCCTGGGCTAAACTATTTACTCAGTAAATTTCACTGTGTGTGTGTCTGTTTTGTATGTTGCTGCTTTTGTGTGTGCACGTGTATTTTGTATGCTGCTGCTTTTGTATGTGTGTGAGAGGCGTTGTTGAGTGAGTGTGGATGTATGCGAATGACAGCAATGTGACAGGCCAAGGCGACAACAACAGCAGCAACAGCAACAGAAGAAAAAACTACATACGAGTTAACAGCCAAACACGGATGTTATCCTTGGCAAAGGTTTTAGTGTCTGTCTATCGACGACAGGTGTTGATAATAGGGGAAAAGAAGCAAAGGTAAAGGTCAAAGCTGTTGCTGACATTCGCAATATTCAGTAATCAAATGTTGCCAGCTAACACACACAGACACACACATGCACGAGACGCTAATCAAATTGTTTGCTTTGCATTCTGTTAAGTTGAAAGCAATAAGGCAGCTCTCTCTGTCTACCTCGCACAAACGTTCAAGCGTGTGATCCAATTCAATGGCTTGCTAAATGGAATCAGAAGAGAGCGAGCGAGAGAGAGCGAGGTGAGCGTGCGATTTGCATTTGAATCAAAGATGAATACAAACGCAATTACATACATGACTACATACAAACTCTTACTGTGCAATATGTATGTGTATGTGTATGCGTGCGCTTGCCATTAAAATTCCATACACACGCACAAGCAAGCTCAATTCCATTGAGTACAAAAAACAACAATGATCTTGCGCTCTCTCACTCGTAGCCAATTACAAAGAGTATTGGGAAGTGAGGTGAATTGGAAATGCAGTCGGAAAAATAGTGTTCCTTTTGTTGGTGCTAATTAAAAGTGAAGAAAATCAATATTGAAAAACCCACAGAAACAAAATGAAATGCGATCTCGAATTTCAGTTTGATTTTCTTTTCAAGTCAAGTGAATTAAAGTGTAGCAAAGTAGTGGAAAACGGAGCTAGTGACAAAGGCAGCTGCGTCATTGTTACTGTCTGTTGGGTAAAAGGTAACTGTTGTTTGGTGAAAAGTGCTTGGAAAGTGGAAAGCGTAATAATTCTTCACATCGATGATAATATTTGTGCTTATGAGAAATGATGTTTGAGGCGAGTGCGGAATGCATCCATCAACATCCCCCCATTTGCTAAGCGTCTTATGCACACCAGTCTCCCTCTCCCCCTCCCCTTCCTATTCTATATCTGTTTGTGTGTGTAAATTCATGCATATTTTGCCTGTCACAGATTTCTCAATAGATTTCACAGTGGTGAAGCATGCATAAATCATATTGTGGCTGCTTCGGTTTGAGCGTTAAGCAAAAGTCAGCCAAAACCGACAGTTATATTATACACACACACACACATAGAGAGAGAGACAGCTGTGCTTGCGGTTTGCGTTTTATGCAACACTTTTTGTGTACTGTCAGTTTTTATTTGCTTTGCAGCAGCAGCGACAGCAGTAAAAATTTTCTACTGTGTTGTCGCCGCAGTCAAAATGAATGCGAAAAATAAATGTTAATATGCCAAGACAGAGAGAATCGTATGGTCTGTGATAAGGTTGCACACACATACACCCAACATATGCACTGTTTTCTTTGAAACGCACTGTGGCACAAAATCATGTTTATCAATTTAAATAGACGTGCGTATTTTATGTTTATTTTAAATAAATTCCTTTAATGATTAAAATAATTGTGTAAGTTCATATCTCCAACTTATAAATTGAGTTTAGTTTTAGCAACATCATTTCAACAAATATATATTATTAATTTATGCTATCAAAATTATGGTTTTACTCTACTGTGCCCGCAGCAAGGTGGACAAGCAAAAGTTGTTCCAACGGGACCACACAAAGGCAAGCGAACTGCTAGCAATGTCACTCTCTCTCCCACACCAGATCTCGGTCTTCATGGCTTGTGTCCTCTCTTTGTACGCTGTCACACGCTTATTTGACATAATATACATATAATAAAAGCAAGCGACGCATAGCCAATAGCAACGGCTACTTGCTTGCTTTCTCTTACTTCCTCCCCACGCTTCTTCGCATACTTACACTCGCTCTCAGTCTGACGGCAAATCTCATAAGTTATAATCTGTGCAAAAAAAAATGCAGCAGCAGCAGCGACGCTCACGTCGCGTGTAACTCTAAAAATTTACGAGCATTGCGCCATCACGCCTGTTGCCGCTCTCTCTCTTTCTCTCTAGCTCTCACACTCTCTGTCATGTGCTCTTTCAATATCGTCTTGTGTGCGTGCGTCTGTGTGTGTGTTTGCTGATTCATGTGTTGAGCATACTTTGCATATTTGTAGCAACAACAGCGAAAGATATTATAAATTCCTAAAATGATTACTTATCGTTGAATTATTAAAGTTTACAAAATAATTAAGATACATAAGAAATAGTTCTCCTTCATATTATATAAATATTTTCACTCTGCTCTATTTACAAGTAAGTCACAATTAATTATTTAGTTTTATTTTCTATCTCTAACATAAGCTTTGAGAGAGCAATTGTAATTCTCCACTCCACTCCTTCATTCGTCACTTTGCATATCTAACACACTATGTCAAAAAAGTGTTTGTACGCGTGAATGCATATTTTCTCATATCTTTTGCAAAAAATTCGATTTTATTATTGACTTTTATTTATTCTTATTTTTCTACTTTTAAGTCTTTATTTCTTAAGGCTAGTACCAAAATAAGAATTTTGTTTTTTTTTTTGCTGTTTTAGAGCAGTTTTTGTTTTCGTTCAGTGTCTGTCTGCTGCTGCATAAATATGATGCTGATTTTTATGATTTTTATAATGTTTCATTATGTTGCGTTTTACGACTCATGTGGGAACTTCCTGTGTGTGTAAGGCACACATGCTAGGGTCATATAACGGTATATATGGAATATGGAATGCGAATGCGGATACACAATGCACTCACTTCGTAGCTGCTCTAATTTATAGCCTATTGTTGTTGTGGTTGTTGCTGTTTCTTTTGTTGTTATCTACTTTTTGGCCATGCGCTTAACAGTTGTAAGAGGTCGTTGTTTTGGCCCGCTTTACACATTTTATGTGCGCTCAAAAGCCAATTTCGTAGAGATTTTGGAAAATGGCCCGAATGGCCGTCAAGTAAACTCTGGCGCCCCATTATAAGCGCATAATCTTTAGAAAACACACACACACACGAACAAACACGAACACACACACACAAATGATAATGGCTAAGACCCACTAAGCCATCTCTCCCTCTGCTGCCACACACACTATATTTTTTTTCACTTTTCCCATTTTTTGGCTTAGATAATTTTTAGCTTGGCTTCCGCATTACAGTGAAATTTCGAAAAGCGAAACTTTTTAGATATAAAATTGCCGGAGTTCTTTTCTTGTATGCATTAGAAGTGTGCTGGGCGTGGCTAGCTTAATTTTGTATCTAAGAACATACAAAGTAATCAAAATTGCGAATGCTATGAAGAAACGGAAAACAAAGTTGCCTTCGCTTTTCAGCTATTTTCAGCTTGTTTTGGTGGAATTTAGCTTTATTGCTTGGCAAAAATTAATCATTCAGTTAACTCAAAATAGCTTAAACACAATACTCGTAATATTAAAGTTGCTTTCCATTTTCGACAAGTCAAAAATGTATTACACATTTTTCATCATATGAAAACTTGACGGTGCCCGGCGCCTGACAAATGGGCTTTGTGATGGCAACAACTAGTTGTGCCGCTTCCAGTTCACTGTTCTCGGTTCCGGGTCACTTGAACGAATTTTTAAAGCGCGCTTTTTTTCTTATTTTTTTTCCGTTTTTTTTTGTGGACATCAAGTTTGGAGTCTAATTTCGTTTGACAATCTTTTTACGATGCTCGCCCTACAAATGAGTTTATGCGCACAAGGCACAAGGCCAATGCTGTCGCCTCCCCAGGGAGCAAAGGAGAGGAGAGAAGAAGCAAGCTGAGAGTGACAGAGATAGAGAGAGAGAGGGATAGAGGGAGATAGATAGAGATTTTTGTCGTTCAGTTCTATTGCCTGCTTTATGACAGTTTCATAGACTTTTTATGTTTATGTGCCGGGCGTTTAGTGACGCAGCTGTTGCTCCATGGACATCACTTGGCCAACTGCTGACAGTAGGAGTAGGAGGCGTGGCAGCAGATGGTGCAGGGTGTAGTTAAAGTTATTCCATATTTGCGTTTCTTATCTGCACGTAATTAAGGCAATGGACAGCAACCGGCTGGTGTTGCCCCTTGGAGGCCGTACTCCACAGTTCTAATCATCGTCGCCATCAACTTCATTGCCAGCATGGGGCTTTTGCCTTGAGGACTGAGCTGCGTGACGGGGTGGTTGAGCAGGGTGTGCAGGGGGGGGTGCGTGGTTTGTCATCGGTGCCTTTAACCCTTGGCACTCAAATGTCCGCCCTTATGCCACAAGGTGATCGTTTGTTGTTGTTGTTGCCACCAAAACTATTTGCCTTACACAATGTTCTCGCGGGAGCAATAATGTTTGGCGCCCTCATCGGTGACTACGGCAAACTGACTGTCAGACAGTACACAGAGAGAAAAAACCAACAACTAGAATACAATGGACAAAGTTCTCGTTTGCCATCAAAAAAGAGTGCTTCAATTGTGCATATTTTTATTACCACAATATTCTGACATGAATTATGCAACGCTTCAAAATGGAAGCATAGAATTTTTAATACCGTAATATAAACTAGAAATGCAATCTTTATTACATAAGAAAAGATGGTAGAAGGGAGGCGAAATTTATTTAACTGGCAACAATAAACAAACAAATTGAAAAAGTTCTTAAGTCGAGCACAAATGTGTATTAAAAACTAGAAATTGAATCTTGATATCAAGTACTGAGAGTTATATAATAGATGTGACACTTTTATAAACTAATTTTAATTCAAGTTTTGACTTGGAAAGAAATGGGTTAGCAGAAAAACGCATTGATTAATTTTAAGCCGATTTAAGCTGAAATTAAATACTTTTTTTTTAATCTAAATCGATCCTTTTTTGTTGTCTTTGCTAAATCTAGCTAATTTTGGCTTACTTAATTTTACTTGTAGCAAGTTAAGCATCAACTTGCAAACATATTTTGTTCAGTGCAGCATCAGCTGCTGTTGTGGCATCCCTTCCCCCATCGTGTGGCAACTTAATGCAACCCCTCGTTTTTGTTTTTAGCCAGCTTGTATTTATTTATGATTGTTGTCGCTGCTGCTGCCCCAAAAAGCATACATATATATATTTGCACCTGCGGCATTTCCAATCCCCCTCCGCCGAGTTCGCTCCCCCTTTCCAGCCGTCTCGCAGCTTTCAGCAGTGTTCCACTGATTGGTAACAGGTTACAGCCAACAGTTAGCAGTTGGCAGTTATCAGATTTTTCCTGTTGATTTTGCGTTGAATTTTTAATTACTCTCAGTTTTATGGCAAGAAGAAGACGAGTTTCCCTTCGCTGCCATTTTCTTCATTTTCTTCTTCATCTTCTTGTGTCTGTTTTAATAAGTTTTGAGTACGCCAGAGTTCTGAGAGGTATGAGTGTGTATATATAGATTATTTATATAGCACATCTTAAAATATGCGTGCGATTTTCGTTTTATTCACTGGGTAAACTTTGGAAACTACAGTTTTGAGCACTTTTGGGAACTTAACTGACCTGCATTATTTTTTCTGAACTTATCTATTTATAATTGTGAAACTCGTCAACTATGCTCATAAGCTTAAATACTTAAATGGAATTTACTCTAACAATTAGTTGACTTGAATAAAGTTGAATGTGCCTAGGCTCAAGCTTAACTTCTTTTAATTCAAATGAACTTAATTCAAATACAGTTTAGCCTTTCTGCTGACAGATTTGTTCACATATGTTTATTTACTTAACTTGTTGGATATTGAATCTCAAAGAAATTAAATAAATTCAAGATATTTACTTTCAAGTCAGAAATATAATTAAAATCATTAAAATCGTATGTTTTACGTTTGAGTTTTTAATTAACTCGATTCCCAAGTTGACTTTTTTTTAATATTTCGTTTAATTTCAGCTTAATGTCCCGTTTAATTCCCCTTTTAACCACTTGCAAATCCAGTTTGAAAATTTGTTGCTTTTTTCCATTAAATTATCATTTATTTGTTGCTCTTTTTGTTGGTTGGCATCAAATTTTTGCGTGTTGCATTTTAATGAGCGCTGGCTTCCTGCCCCCTGCCTCACCCCACCCTTAACCAGGCTGCATGCTTTTGGCTTTTACTGGCTTCTAGTGAACCATCCGCACTTAATGAGCTAACCAAACGCTCCGCCACCTTCCCCCCCTCTTGTTATACCCTCCTCCTAAATGCTACCCCCATAAACTAGTTTACATGCCTTTAAAGCGGGAATACCCTCAACACGCACATTTTAAATGAGCCGCTGTCCTTAGTCCTTAAGCCAATTTTGATAAGCGAGCGAGCGACATTTCTGTCACACACTCTCTGTGTCTGTGTGTGGGTGAGTGTGAGTGTGTGTGCGAGAGTTTGCCTCTGTTTGTTTCCGGTAGAGTTGAGCGAGTGAGGCGCTTGAGCTGTAAATTAAATGTCGTGACTGGATTTTTTAATGATTATGGAAATGGAAGTCAAGGCAAATAAAATTTAAAAATATAAAAGTAAAAATGAGGTTAATTGTAGTAGTTGAGTGACTCAAATTTTGGCATTTAATATTATTAAAGAGGTCTTAAAAATAATAAAATAAGTTTGTTGAAAAAAAGGAGCAAATATTCTGTTTAAATGGCCATCGCTTTGAGTAAAACAGTATTTTCGAACTGATGTAAATCTAAAAGTCGCTTTAGATAGTTAGCAATATGGAGTAATAAAGTAAGAATTAAATAGAAAGAAATCCCATTTCTGGCACACCATTGATAACCTTTCATACCAGATTAAAACTGTCATCGCCTAAATTTTCCTATTAAAGCTATATGAAATCGTAGTTCAAATATATTTGAAATAATAAAGATCGTAACTATTGATTTTTGTTGGAATATCTGTGTAAGCAAGCAACTTTTTCAAGCAAGAACACATTCTTTGACCGATTGTTCCTATATTATACTGTATAGTGCTTCGATGCGACCATCTCCGACATATATATTCTCTATGCTGATGATTGCTTCAAAATGGAGCAAATACTGAGCTATTTCTACATTTTCCTTTAATCTCTACAAACATTTAAATATTTATATATTCTTCTATGCCAAAATTACAAATTGGTGGTTTCGGGTTCAGATCGTGTTAAGTTGGCCAAGATAGCGAGATGCGTACATCTCTAGTTTGTAGGCGGCACCTGCTGCTCATTGTCAGCAACACCAAAAGGAAAAAAACGAAGAAAAAAAATATAACGAAATATTTCTACATTAAAGGTGACAGCGGCAGACGTTGACATTGTCTCCGGATCGCTGCTGCTGCTGCTGCTCCTGCTGATGATGATGCTGCGGATGCTGCTGTGAATGCTGCTGTTTGGGTGAGGACAACGTCGAAGAGGACACAGGAAACAAACAAACGACGCAACAGCAGCAGCAGCAGCAGCAGTGTAAACATTCACTCTGCCAAAGGGGCGGTCGAGGCGGAGGCGTGGCTGTTTCGCCATGCGTGTGTTTATTTTGTCGTAAATTGATTTTAACGGTGAATGACAAGCAGCAGCAACAGCAAAAACAACAACGACAACAAAAGCAGCAAGAAGCACGCGCAACGTTTTTGTAGCATTTAAAAATGTATTTAAAAAGCAGAAGGACGAGGAGGAGGAGGAGGAAGAGGAGGCGGGGCTGGTCTGTGCTAGCTGGCGTGTATTCATTTTCTGATTAGAAAAATTATTACATAAAATTTATGTTAGTTGCATGCACGACAAGGACAAAGTTGATGGTGTGGCACAAGCAGCGGCAGCAGCACAAAATACGAAGAGCAATGACAGGCGAAAGAAGACAAAATAAGAGATCGAGGGCGAGAGAGAGTGCTTGAACTGAGAGTGTGTTAGACTAGAAGATACTCAGTAAAACATATTCAAAGAAGGACCTCAAAAACAGAAACAGAAACGGAAATGAAATTCAACACTTTGTTAAGAATCAGCTACAAGCAATTGGAGTATTTACAGGAAACTTGACATTTTACGGACCGGACCCGGAAACAGAAATGCAATCGAAATACGTTTGGGCATGAAACCAATTCAAAAGAAACAAAGTTCACATGATTTTTTACCTTATAATTATGGTTATAATTTCGATATTCCATTCGATGTTTATCGATTTGGACAGAAGAGAAAGAGGTATCTGAAAAATCTTTTCAAGATCCCCAACTCTATGAGTGTCTGAGACAGACAGACACACTAAAATGTATACTTATATTATATATATTAATATATATACTTTGACACTTTTTACTTTCTTTCCTTTGTCACACAACTCTAGCATACACCCCACTGGGCACTTTCAAGGGGTATACAAAAAGAGCAGCTAACAGAAGCCCCCAAAGGCTGTTAATGGCTTCCTTTCATGGTGCGCCATGTCCTTCTGCTGCTCTTAATGCTGCTTCCTCTTCTGCCCGCTGCTCCAGCTTGGGTGGGTGGTATTCCTGTGCTACTAAGTTAGCTAAACTGTGTTGCGACAACCGCAAACAGCAGCGGCAGAAGCAACAACAAGCTTAATAAATGTCGACACAAAAGCGTAGCAACTAAGTTGCAGATAGGTATGTGTGTGGGGGGGGGGGGGGGTTGTAGGTTGGTGTTGGGAGGGGGTTTGGGGATGTTATGCTGTTTGTCACTCGCCTGTGCCTTGCAACATGTTAAGCAGGTGTTTCAAAATCACTTACGCTAAAAACATCATCAGCAGCAACAACAAAAGCAGAAGCAGAAGCAGAAGAAGAAGAAGAAGCAATAGCAGCGCCAGCATGAATACAAAAGTTGTCAAGACGCCTTCAGCAAATAGCAGCGGCGACAACGGCAACAACAACAACACCGCAAATAACAACGACAACTCCAGCAACAATAAAACGAGCAAATAAACAACAAATTTGCGTTGACGTCAATTGCAGTGTGCAACAACAACAAGAACAACAACGGGAAAAACGACTTCATTTTAGTCCATTGGGACTCACAGCTTTTGAGATGCAAAACTTTTGCTAATTTCTATATGTTATCATCAAGTGCTTATAAATATTGGATTAGTATTCCTTAAAATACATAAATATATATATATATATATATATATATATATAGATAGATAGATATATAGATGTATGCTCAAGCGACTCTGGAGAAATGTGCTCGGAGAGAGCGAAAGCAATTGCAAAAGTTTTGCGTGTAAAATATTTATACAAATTTTATGAATACATTTTCTCGAGAAGAAGTTTTTCACTTTCTTTGAATATTTTGCATTTGTAAGTTTATATGAAAACTATATATTCTCTTTCACTCTCTTTATAAATATAAATATCGCTATTGATATCTTCTTCTGTCTCTCTCTCTCTTCCTCCTTTTATTTACCACTCTTTTTCTTTCACTCTTCCTCATTCTGCCTTTCAATATATATCACTAGTTGCCTTTTACGTGTCAATATATATATATACATGTATATATACATATTTATCTGTATATCTATATATCTGTATATCTATATATATATGTATGTATACATATAATTATATAGTCTCTTTCTCTCTCTTTCTCTCGTCTCTCTCTCGATATTACTATATCACTAAATATCGCTCTTTTTCTCTGGCTATCTCTCCTCTCCCTTTACTTTCGATCTCCACTTCGTCTTTCTTAACCTTTATATTTATCCACTTCTCTCTCCTTCTCTCTTTCTCCCTTCTCTACTTCTACTTCTATCTATTTTTCTCTCCCTCGATCTCTGTTTATCTTTTCCACTCTTTATATCTGCCAGTATTGCTCTCCATCTCTTTATCTCTCCTCTTACTTCCTTTATCTTTCTCCATCTCACTCTGTCTCTCTCTCTCTCGATCTCTCTCTCTCTGTCTCTCTCTCTCTCTCTCTCTTTCTCTCTGTCTCTCTCTCTCTCTCTCTCTCTCTGTCTCTCTCTCTCTCTCTCTCTTTCCGTTTCTATAAATCTGATAAGCCTTACCAATTTTACCAAACTTAACCAACATATTCGTATTCGACTCTAATTTAAATAAAAATATCCTTATTGCATTGGAGTTGCACTTAAAGTTGTTGACAAAACTCATATTATTTCAAGCATATACCCCCCCTACCAGCCATCCCTCTTTCCCTTCCCCTTTCCCCCTTGCTCCAAATGCAGTTACAAAAATTCAACTGAATAATTCATAAAGTTGATGACTGAGCAGGCAACTGAAACGGGGGCCAAAGATGTAGAGGCCAACGTCGAGGCGTACGTGTGTGTGTGTGTGTGTGTGTGTGTGTGGTGTGCGTGTGTGTGCGCAAAGGGAATGGGCCTCTTTTGTGGCTGCTTCTGCTTGTGGCGAAGCATGGCGGCCGGAAGTACACGTTGACAAGTCGCACTTCGTACAGCGCACAACTTCCGGCCTCGCCCTCAGCATTAACTGTTGCCTTTTGCAGTTGTCCATACACTCGGAGAAAAAGATGATCTCCTATTTATCAAATTTTTTATTGGGTTTTTGGAGTTTGAACAAAAAACCTCGATAATCACTTCCAATTTGCAAAAGATTTTAAATTTTTTGGTTTTGAATTTCAGAATTATAGTTTAAATTCAGCAATAAAATTCGGAGCAGCACAAATACAATTTATAAATTTCAATGTTAAGTGTAAGGTTTATTTATTTATTTATTTATTTTATTTTGTACTAAGGAAATTGTGTTATGTTTGTCTGGGTTAGGCGGCTTCAGGTAAGAGACAACTGCGTGTGTGAAAACTACTGAATCATATTTTTTTTATTTGGGGATCCAGCTCGAGGGAATTGATAAATCAATATCAGAAACACAGCTATTTGAAAGGAACACAGAAAAATAAAATTGTTTTTTACGAATTCAAAAAGTGATTTATTCTAAGCCTTAGAAAAATCTTTTCTCCGAAATACCAGATTTGATCTGTTATTGCAAAATATATATTTGTTGTTGGAGTGTAGCGCAAAAACAGTTGAAACTTTATGAGCACCACATTAGTGGGGGTGGTTGTTGTTGTTGTTGTATGGGTATTTGCATAGAAGGTCAGTGCAAGGCAGATGTTGTTGTTGTTGCGTGTGTGTTGTGTGTGTTGGTTTGACCTGACTCTAAATTATGCTTAGCGGCTAAAATTAATTTACGCTTCGCCATGTAGCATAACAACTCCACAACAATAAACAGTAACAACAACAACAGCTACAACAACAGCAGCAACGACAACAACAACAACGACAAGAATCGCAAACAACAACAACGAGACACCGAATAGAATTACAGCCTCTGGCTTGCCAAATTTAGTTTCACAGTGGGAAATCTGTAGTAAAATCACTGAACCAAAACCTGAAAGGGGTTGGCAGGCTATAAGGAAGCTGGTCTTGCCGTGCAACGCGGTGGCAAGTCGCTAAATTCATTGCAAGTAGCAAATTTTATGCTAAGCTCAAAGGACATTAGAGAAAAGTTTAACAAGTTAAACATCGATTAAAATGGCGGATTAAAATGGGAGCCAAAGTTGTAAATAGTTGAAGGCGCTTGACAACATTTTAAACTTCATTAAATTGAACAAAATAAATATTTAGCTTTAATGGGATAGATACTAATATATAGATACATATCAAATATTTATATAGATCAAAGTGAATGCTTTGAAAATATTGTCAAACATAAACTTAAAGCTTTTCAAACATATTTAAAATTGGAGCAGAAGCGGAAGCAGTAACAGAGATAAATTGTAAGCATTTTCATTATTAATTTAACTTAAATTCACGAAATATGTATGTAACTATATATATATATATATACATATATATATATGTATTTCAACTGGGATTCAAGGGAAAATGCTTGCAAGTGTTTTGGCGTCAGGACGAGCTTTGCGTTTGCTAAATGGCCCCACAAAAGTAATCAGCCGAAAGAGTCATGTTGTATCCTATCGCAATGTGCCCAAGTCGCACTCGAAGGCAACTGAAATCGGAGCCGGTATTGTTGGTGGTGCAATGTGGTGGTGGATTATGTGGCACTTGTGGCATGAGCCCGATCACATAACCGGAGAGTTCAACCACCCCAATCCACTAAAATGGAGCAATGCGGAATTGGGCATCCCACGGGATGATTAAAGTTGTCACTTTTGTGTTGACTATAAATTTGGCTCAACATCGAAATGTTTTCTCATGTTGAAAGTGTAATTCAATGATAAATATTTATCAAATAAATAAATATCAAGTGAAAAACACATTTAAGAGATTGCCTGTTGAACATATTTTTTGAATGCGACCAATTTAGCTATTGTCCTTTTTGCACACTGAACCTTTCACAAATGGTTGGAAGAGGGCTCAGTAAAGTTGCGCAAAAGGATGAAACAGGCAAATGGAAGCACATCAGACTTGATGGAGCATACATATATATTCTTGATTCAGCATCAAAAGATAGATACTTAGAGAGTATTGCAGTCAGAGCGTAAATGTATAATATAAGTTTTCGTATACCACGTGCAGATTAAGTTTGCTTCATTTTACCGAAAGCTGCCCACGTTTCGTTAATATCGATAGAAATCGATTTTCGATAGCAATTGAAACTTCAATTATTGCACAATATTGCACAAGATACCCACAAGCCCACTAAATATTTAACATCAGCGTACAGAGTATGCCCCAGTCGAGCTGATCTACAGCATTCTTATTTGTATGTTTTTTTATTGCTGCTCGCCCATTAACAAGATTTTAATTGTGCTTTTGGTAGGCCGTCTGCCTGAACATTTTGAGGCCTGACAGTGGCAAACAAAAGGCAGCAGCTGCCAGGAGGCAAGGGGCACCAAGCAGGCCACACTCTATATCTGTGGGCAGCCAAGGCAAACAAAGCTGCAGACAGAGTGTTGCCCCAGTTCCAGTACCCAAGGACCAGGACTGTAGATGAAGCTCAGTTTACTCGATTGTTGCCTCTTATTTTGCTCTCTGCCTTTCTTTACATATACACAAGATTTTTTTGTTTTGTCTTTGGCTGCATTGACACTAAACAAAAGGCTAATTGGAATGTTAGCAGGAGCCACATTTTTTATGGCCTACCTCAAAACAAAAGGGGCGCATACATATTTCTGCTAGGCATTATATTGGCTTGTATTTGTTCATTTTCTTGTTGTCGGCTGCAAAATGAAAAATTGTTTTTTAAATGAATTCAATAAAGCGTGAAAATCAACAAGGATTCCTCGATTCGTATAGGGGCTGACTTTGTGGTAGGGTATTAGACTGCTCAGTGTCGAGCGGAGACACCGAGAGAGAGAGAGGGGGGAGCAGGAGGGAGTTGCCTGGTAAACGACAGAATGACAGACAAACAGTGAGACGGCTGTTAGGCTTATTTGCATTTCAATTTGCATAAGTGTGGCCAAAAGCAGACATACATTCATCCTTTGATATGTATGTGATATGAGCGATGTATGCATGTATGCGTACAGAGAAAACAACAAAAATATAAAAAATTTAAAATTGTAATATCCTCTTTGGAAATATAAAGATAATAAATCTTGTGTTATTGCAGCTTAAGCTATAAGAAAGTTGTCTCCGCTTGAGCTAAGACGATTTCAATTTCAAATAATTGAAATTTTTTATTAAAATGTTCAGATTAGCAAAAACTTGTTTCAATTAATTATTTTATAGTTCGTTTACACTTTTTGCGCAGTGTATGAATATACATATAATATATATGCACAGTGCGCTGTCACGACATGTGTGTGCTTTAGTGTGTGTGTGTGTGTGTGCTTGTGTGTGTGTAAATACCGCACAAGTCATACGAATCGGAACCAACACGTGTTGCCATTTTGCCAACCATATTTTGGATCTATGCATTTGTCTCTTTCCATGTGTGTGTGTGTGTGTGTAAAGGTAAAGGTTAAATGTTAACCCGCATTCGCTTAAGAAGGAGCTTTTGCAAATGAGGTATGGGTTACACACGCAGCCTTCTTGATTCCTTTTCTTTTATTTTTTTGCATGCCTTTGCTCTTCGGTTTTTGTTCGATTCTGTTTGATAACAGCGCCGACTTTTGCATAAATAGCAAAAATTATTGCGCACATCCATCACAAAAATGGGTAAATGTGTCAGCTTGGCCTGGCATTCTGCAAAACCAGCAACAACAGCAACAGCAGCAGCAGCAACAACAGCAACAGCAGCAGCAGCAACAACAATAAAAGGCTTTCCCAAACAAGCAGGAATTGGGTACAACATCTATTGGCCAAATACAACGAATTTAAGGTGCCCTTGCTTGAAGCACATATCGAATTGAACACGTTATTGCAAAACTTTCCAAACTTTCATAACGTTGATATAAAATTGATTATTTTACCAGGCACAAACAGCAGACTATAATCAAAAATGATTCTGTATTATTGCGGCCAAAAGGTATTAGTGCAACTATTTATTATTATTATTTTAAAGCCAATGGCAAATTGCACAGAAACAAAACAAATTTACGCAAATTTCGATTATTTTTATTGCAAACTAGGCAATATTTGCATAATTATTTTGGCAGAATTTAGTAATCAAATGCTTCGGTTTCAATTGTAATGTGTTATTAAAATAAAAATATTGTTTTTATAAAAATTGTTGAAAATAGACAACGTAAATAATTAATATATTATTTAATGTACAAATAATTAAAATCATAATTTTTACTCGACAGAATTATGTCAATCATGTTGAACATATTTTTATTTAAAAAAAATACAAATTACTTTTTGTATAAGCAATGGCTTACAGGTAATTTATATATATATCTAAATACATATATCTATAGTCTTTAGTATGTCTTCTTGGATTTGGTCAGAACTTGGGAAAAGGCCACCTCAGATATTGTTTTGGATTATTGAAATAAAATGATGTTCAACAGGTATATAATCATAATTGCGTATTATATCTAGCTAAACGAGATCGTAGTATATACCTTGTCGGAAGTTCTTGTAACTTAATTATTTTGTGTAACAAACTTGAAGCGAGAATCCTAATTGCCAATTGATAAACAAAAATATCTTACAGCAGCGAATGAAAATCAATGCCCTCCTAGCAATTTCTTTGCGAGTAATGTTATGCAGAGTCTATCCCCCCCAAAAAAAAACCTCCTACCAGCCCAAGTGTATGCTGTGCTAGCTGCTTGGCAAGATGCCCAAACTCTTGTTGGTTTTATTTTGGTGGTATAAGAAGCGAATTTCAGGGGCAACCACAACAAAGACGCTCCCCAGGCGAACAAACGAACGTCTTTCAAGAAATCAAAATTAAAAATCGATAGAAGTACAACATGAGTTTCATATTAAATTTCTACTAACGCAATTGAAAAAGGACTCTTTGTTGTTGATGTTTGTGGAATTTTTATCTGCTCGAAGAAAAGAACGAAAATGTTTTTTGATTGTTTCCGAAATGTTGGCTGGCACTTCTCACAACACAAAATTCCAATATCATCGAAAAAAAAGGCAAAAAAAAAAACAAAAAATAAAAAATACTTAAACTGAATGGGATCTGACAGCTGGAGAGGTGAAGTGCTGCCGTAAATGGGGCTGTGAGTGAATGCGTTTGTTAAAGCAAATTTCATGTCATGAGATGACAATTTTTGTAAAGAGGACCAAACTGCAAAAACCAGTAAAATGGCCACCCCAACCAGGAGTGAAGCAATTTTTGGGGTCAACATTTTTGCCAGGCAGCCATTCAGTCATCCAGCCAACAACTGCTTGGCATCTATCATCCTCAATCAGTTTTAACAGCCCAAACAGCAGTTAACGAGTCTACGCTCATTGAATCTACCATCCACAGGGAAGGGACCAGTGAACTGAAATTATCTTTCGAAACTTTTATTTTGGGTTCAGCTGTCAAGTGATAATGTTTTAAGCTAATTGCTTTGCACTTTCTGCACTGAAAAATGAAAGTTACTAACCGTAATCATTTCAACACATTCTTATCCAAGCCAAACAATTTAACTACCTTTAAATGTGAACATTTTCTGTATTGTTCGATGTTTGTACGTACATGTTTTGCCATTTTGCTGCCAATATTTGACCAGCATTTGGCCAGCAAGCCATAAAGAAAACGAGCAGAAAATGCTGAAAAGTTATCAATATAATTTTGGTTTTGCCAGTTTGGGCTGCCATTGTAAATATCCTGTTTCCCCTGAAATATATAATGAATATGCCTAAATCGGGGTTGTAGGCTTTTGCTTAGTGCTTAAAAGTATTTTGGAAATACCAAATGTAATTTTCGTTTACTTTTAATGCTTTAAGTGCATAAATGAAATATAAAACATTATTTAAAAAAAGATTCGTGAATTTTCTTTTACTTTAGACAAAGTTTGATTGCAAAAACCACAAAGGTCTAGTTTATAAGGTCTAAGCCAGATGTTGGGTTTCTTTATACTATACTACTATATTGGCTAATAATATCATTTATAAATTGTTCAGCTTTATATTGATTCATTTAATAATCATTTAATGCAATTATTTTCTGTTATTAACAATGCAGATTATCCAAACATGCATATCAACTCAAGAAATCAAATATATAGGGTATCTGCCTGGTCTGATATACCACACAATTGTTGATGGTTTTTTGTTGCTGATAATGGCATTTGTAGTTCTTGTTGTTATTGCTGTTGCTGTTGGTGTTTTGCGGCAACGCCATTAGTCCACATCTCTAAGCCCACATAAATCAAGCAAATTGTTTAACGCGCGATTAGCTCAAATTTTACAATAATTTTCTTTTGTTGCTGATCTGTTTGGCTGTGTTTTTGCATGTTCAGCGGCTGCTGTTGTTGCTGTTGTTGCTCTTGCCCATATATTATGTATATCATCTGGCCAATATGGGAGGGCGTGTGTCTGCCTGTCGGTGTGTTTGTCTCTTTTGTCTCTTTATGCGTGGGCGTGTTCAGTGTTGAGCAGAACATTTTCCAAACAATTTGCGGCCTACGCCGCATTGAATGTTTTTCACGCTCAAAATGCGCTCCAAAATGATTATTATGATTAATAAATAAATAGGCAGCCGGCAGGCGGCAGGCGGCAGGCAAAGAGCAGGCGGAGGGCGCGGTGGTGAGGCAATGGAGCAATGTCAGAAAATATTCAGTGGGAAGAACATTTGCCACATTTGCCAACAAACAAACCCAACCATTTTTAAAAGGGCGTCCAACGCCTGACGAGCTCTTGGCGCTTTAATCAAGTTGCGTATACGCAATCTGTTGCCAATTATAAACAGTGGCACAAATTGCCATATTATTCGAGCAAAACAAAAGTTTTGTCTATTTACATATTGTTTATACCAGAGTATCAAATCGAATTTAGAACCGAAAACCTAAACTAGAATCGAGATCAGCATTCAACATTTTTAAGCGAGATAAAACGGGAACTGATTTTATTTTTAGTTATTTAAGTTAAATTTATGTTTACATATTTAAATTAACCAATCATAATATTGAGAAATATAATATGGATTTTTATTTATTCAATTAAAAATGCATAAATAAAGCAATTTATATGACATAATTGAATAGCTAAAAATAATGATTAAAAATTTGAATAAATATTTTTGTAAAAATTCAAACACATTTTTAGCTCTCATTTAATTTTCTAGATGAAATCTAGATTATTGCACATTTTGTCCATTTATGATAACATTATTCAAATCGAGCTCTATCTTTTATTTAATCGGTTCATTTTGTCTTGTTATGCTTTGCCGGTCAATTTCGTAGAACAATTTATTTTGCGTATTTTTGCCATTGTTTTAACAGAATGCTATAATAATAATAATTTCGCTTTTGTTTTCGAAACACTGGCATCGGGCACAGCTGTGTGTGATGGCCACATTTTGTGCTGCCAACACTTATAGCATCCAACCCAACTCCAAAACCCTACCAAAACTCTCGGGGCGAGATGTTAGCAGAGCCATCGTCTTGCTTACACTGCATGGTCACTGTCTCCCTTTCTCTCTCTCTCTCTTTCTCTGTTGTGGGCGTGGCTGGGCTATGAATTATCGCCTGCCAGATGAACATTTAATGATGTACACAAAACGAGGGCATCTCTCGCTGATGGGCCGATGTCGATGTCAATATCGTCCTTGTCATCCTTCTCCTCCAGCCCAGCCATTGGCAATATTAATAAATTTAACAGCTGAACGCATCGCGAAACTTTCGCATCTTTCATCTTTTATCAATAAACATGCGATGGAGGGTTGAGCCGTGGGGCCCATAATACCAGTTTGCTTGGGCCTTGAGTGTCGATGTCATTCAGGCAATTAAATAAATGTGCAGTTGACTCCTTCCAACCATTCCAACCCATTTCGAATGCGGCCTTTAACTTTACGCCTGCCTTATTGACAGGCCATCAGTTGTTGAATTTATGAGGTTGCCTGTGATTTATCAGACCATTGCACACAGAAAACAAGCAGACAGGCAGACGGACGGACAGGCAGACGGACGGACGGGCAGACGGACGGACGGGCAGGCAGAGTGGACATGAGACGCACAACAGAACTTACCGATAATTCGAGTTGAGCTGCACATCGCCAATGGCGACGTTCTCGAACAATGTGGGGCAGCAGGTCCATCGGGCCCAGTAGAAGGTGAAATCAGTCGAATCATAATGCTCGGTGAAACGGCACTTGAGCACCACATCGACGCCCTCGCGTGTGTCCAGCGATTCATCCGCTGCTCCCCCATCAGCCAACAGGCAAAGCCACAGGCAGCCTGCAAAAGAGAAAAAACACAAGCATAAAAAAGGATGATAAACAGTTATACGGCGATGGGGTTAGTCAAGTTACTATTTATTTCAACTTTTCAATATGAATGTTAAAAGTTCAAAATGAAAAATGGAAAGCAAAGAAACATTCTTCAATTATTTGTGTATGGCTCTTGAAAATGCGCCAATTGAAAGTATATTCCACATATAGAGCTAACAGTGTATGCCTTGTTTTGTGAGTGAGGGAGGGAGAAGGGAGATAAGAAAGAGGTGGAGAGAGGGAGAGTGGGAAATGGGGTATAACATGGCAATGCAATTTGGTTGTGCAAATTTGCAGCTCACATTTAATTAAAAATACGCCGTATGGTTTAACCCAACGCATGAGCAAACAACAGCGACAACAAAAACCATGCCACACACATAGAAATAACTACACACACTCCCACACACACACACACACACATTCAAAGAGAGAAGAAAATAGAAACAGTGAGAGAGGCTAAATGTATTCGCCGCGGGCAGTTTCTGGGTGAACGGATTTGATTTATTTTATTATCAGAAGCAACAGTCGCGAGTTGCTACAATCAATACAAAAATACAAAAAATTTTTGTTCAAATTGTAGAAATTGTAAATCACTAGCCACCAAATAAATAATGCACACACACACACACACATATATAGACAAGGAATCGTTGGAAACCAAGAGCTATATATGTTGAAAATGCAATCGAATGTTTATGTTCCACAGATGGATATTGACTCAATTACATTTACATTTCACATGCTCATATTTATTAGGGTTGAGTTTACTTGATTATCGAATCTGGGTGTTGAACCGAAACGTATTTCGGTTCCGTTTCTGGTTCCGCTAATGGTTATGGATTGGCTCCGAATTTTGTTCGGTATTTCCTTAAGCGAACACAAAAATACAATACAAACAGCTTTGAGAATATTGAATTTTGATTCAGGTGCTGAATTTCAATTGGTAAATTTTCGGTTATCTGCAACCATCAAATGGCTTAACCAAAATGATTGCAAAAAAGTGTGCAACATATATCATAAAGACTCCAATCAATCCCATTCCTCCCCTTCGACTCCCCATCTTTTGCTCTAATCCCATTCCACAGTTGTGAGTTTGAGTAGTGAATGTATTTACTGTGCTCTGTGGCATCGAAACATTTTAAAGATAATCTTCTTCTTTAGTAATGCGTTAAGTATTTGTTGAAAATGCCGAGAAATGGATTTTGAGATTGTATTGTGAAATTAAATGTTTGAATTCTGTGCAGTGCTTCGGCAGTTTGCAGCTTAACATTTTGTGGTTGCTTGACAGTTTTAGCAGCATTGTGAAAATAAACAAGACAGAATGTGGAAGTGTGTGTAGGTGTGGGTGTGTGTGTTTACAACTAAATGTAGGAAACGGTCGAGTACCGCCCCCTGTCCCCCCTCTCACTCGATCCCTTTCTGTTTTAACCCCTTGGGATAGTTGTTTGTACATGAAGCGCTTAGTTTTAATTTGTCTGCTTGCAGTTTTTTAGACCCCCTTTCGTCAGCACCCCCGTCCCGCATGTATTTTGTTTGCGCAAATCTGTTTTATGTGTGGAATTTATATATATATATGTATATATATATATACAACTATTTTTTCACTGGTTCTATTCATTGTTCAGATGCGGGGCAAGAAAATAGACGAACTGAACACAAATGCATTTCATATTGTGCTGAAGCTTTTTTTACCCTGCCGCAAAAGCACAAATAGCTCAATCTACTGTGTGTTTGGGTGGGTTGTTGAAGGGCGTGCAAGAGAGTGTGGGGAAGGGATTGCAACGTATTCAATTGCGACCCGCAAAAACTTTTTTTTATATGGTTTTTAGCTTTGTGTTTTTGGCCTGTTCTGATTCAACATTGCGTTCTCTGTATTATTGTAATTAACATGGCAATTGTTGCTGCCACATGCCACACCAGAAAAAAAAACGTTGCAACTGAGCAAAATGTTGCAAATACATAAAAATGTTGAAACATTTATCTGTCTGCCCGTCAGCAATTTTATTCTGTTCGAAAGTTAAGACCTCATGTTCATCTGTATAGTACAAAAATGCAAATAAACGTCGAAATAAAATATGAAAAGTTATTCGATTTTAGCGATACTGAAAGTAGAATGAAAATGAAAAATGAATAAAATACCAAGCCTCATTTAACGATTTGAATGGAAGTAATTGAAAAAATTATAAAAACCGCAAATGATTCGAATAACATTTTATAATTTGATTGCAATTTTAAGGTAAATTGCATGTGATGTCAATTTTGTAGCTAGAGTCATTAAACTTAATAGGTATATTGTTGATCAGAGTGTGCAACAGTCGGTTACGCCCGATATCTAAGTAAGGGAATATTTTTTCGAGAAGCAAAGCAAATGTGAAACTGTGAATTACATTCGGACCTTATCGTTGGCTGACTTGGTCCACAATTTGCATATTTTTATGCAAATAATTATAAGCACTTGCTGGCCCCTAACACAGGAGTCGCTACCATTCACCTCCTCCCCCCCTTCCAGTGCAACATCACTCTTGCAGCAAGCACGTAATTGTGCTTATGTAAACTTCATATGCATTTTAATATAGTTTTCATTTGCTTTATTTAAGTGATTTTCGCGTTGCAAACAAAGAAAACATGAGTGAAAATCGCTGCCGCATTAAGGAGATAAATAAAGTGCTCTGTTATGACAAGATTTTTTTTCTATGTTTTTTTTTTTTTTGTGTAAACACATGCCACAACAACAAGCTGTAGGCCAAATGCATTCAAACTATTTAACCAGCATTTTCAAAGTGATTTTTAACTGATTTGTAAATGCAAACAACATTTGTTTGCCAAAGGCTGAATGGCTGTTGAAATATTTCATAATTATGTGTTTTAGCAGAAACTTTTTAATTTTTTGTATACCCCGAAGCCATTCATAATGTGAAAATTGTAATAACGGAGTTGTGCCAGAGTACGTAGTAATCAGAAGTAAGTATGGAAGGATATAAATAAAAGGATATAAATATGTCTATTTGTATACACATTCTAGAGCATTCTTAATTCTTGAGTCGTCATAGCTGTGTCCGTCTATAAGAAGAGATTTATCTGAGAGATTCTAATAGCTGAAGACCTTAAATTTGACATACAAGTTTTCGCATACCTTTCGCAGATTTATTTTGCAGAGAACTGCCGCCGTTTCATGCATATCGATACATATCGATTCCCGATAGCAATAAACGACACAATTGCAAAGATTTTACTTTCCAATTAATAATTAATTAATCAATGTAATTTAAACTGATAAAATAAACATCAGTAATAGAAATTGCATAAGGAGACTTAAATTGTATCAGTCTTCTAGTCGAATTCTTTCGATTTTCGCATTCTATGTTATTAATTTTTGATTTGATGTTTTGTGTAGTCTGATAGATTGCACTCTGCTTTAAATTAGAATAATAATAATTAATTTAAACTACATTATTTATTTTTCTGAATGTTGAAGCAGTTGCTACACAGAAATGAACATGTTGGCAAGCAACAATTTTTATTCGTGAACCGAATTTGTTTACATAATTTGTTGATTGTTGTTCATTCATTTGAAATTTGCCAGTGTCAGCCACAATATGTATGCTATGTAAGTTTCTGACAAGTTTAAGATATTATCCCCATGTTTGTTTATTTTACTGGAAACTGCAAATTTCATACAAACATTTGCTAGTCAAATCTATGTTAATATGTAAAAGTTTCTGCATGTTTGCTTGCAACTTGTAAATGTCTCAAATTTTCCAAGATTCACTTTGCAAGGTGCAACATACTGTTGCACTTGATATTGTGCACGACTTGTGATAATTAGCCGCCATTAGGGTTTTAACTCAAACACATACAAGCATAGTTCTGAAACTTGGTTTGCGTCTACCACACTCTACACCCCTCTCTCTCTATCTCTCTCTGCTCTTCCCTCCCCTCCCTTCACTCATTTATGCATGCATTTCTCTGGTGGCTTTATGAATTTTTCAATTGTGCTGCTGTTGCTCCTTTAGTGAAACTTTGCTGTAGATTCTCGAGTGCTTAAACATTTATAAATGCAAGTGCATACAGCTCACTAGCACTTCTGTCTAGGGTTGCTGAGGGGGTGGGTTAAGGGGTGAGAGCAACTTGGGTGGGAGATTTGACTGTTGAGGTTGTCGTCCTGCTGGTTCATTTGCCTCTTTGTGCCCGCAGATATGCAAGCACAAGTCAAAAGTCTGGCAAATGCAACCAAAACAAAGGAAACAGAAAAAATATTCACATACACACACACACACACACATAAAGACATGTACACACAACCAACAGCAAGAACAACAAGAAGAAGAGGCAACATTAAGAACAACTTTTGCCTTGCATTTCTTTTTCTCAATTTTGTGTATTCCTTTTTTTTTGTGCCTGAGGTGGCTGCCACAGTTGAAGAGAGTGTTGAGCGCGTTGCGTGTTGCGGTCGTAGGAGCATATGAAGACGCTGTCTTTGTAAACCAAACTGAATCAAAACAGAAATGTAAACAATATCATAACAGAAAATGAAATGCACTGAGCAAAACTAACCATGCTATGTAAATGGCCAACTTAAAACATAATTTAGCATTTTTCCTTTTTCTTTCAACGAATAATAATATTTAAAGTTTATTATTTATTAATATTCTATTAACTTAACGTTTTTAATATTTTTATTAACAGCAGGTCCAATAAATGTTTAAGCTTGTCAATAGTGTAAGATAAACTAAAAAAACGTGTGTAAATTAAATTTTTAATCTTTTTACGCTCTTAAATTTAAAGCTTGGGAAAATCAATAAAATTAAAATGATTGAAAAGAATAAATTTGAAATTTATTTAAAAAATGGAATTCGTCTTAAATAACTCCAGCGAAACCATAAGCGTGAATTTTACAAATGCTAACTATTGAGATTATTATTAAATGTTTTATTTTGTTGACAATCTGAATATCAAATAAATTGTAAATTACGCAAAAGCTGTTAGCATTTTATTCACGTACACGTTTAAGTTGATAACTAAATATGGCCAGATTATTATTTATTTAGCATGCCAAACGTGTTTATAACCATTTAATCCAAGCTGACAAAAAAAAACGTTCATTCCTTAATTTGATTAATGCATATTAGTTGTTTAATATTCACTATTTATATTATAAAAAACGATATTTTCAAAAGGAAAGGAAGTTGAGCATGAAATACATGTTATTTCGATAGAAATTCTTACTACAATAAAGTTTTCCATAGCTTCCGGTTTTGACAAAATGCGATTTGTTTAATTTAATGTCGCAATATAACTTTTTCAAGACGATGTTACATATCTCCTATATCGGAAGCAATTTATCCTCATTGTTAAAGATAGTTATAATGTATATAATACATATTTCACTTAATTTCAACTTGCAGATCCAAAGCAGTTGGCTAAGATATCAATTTCAAATGAATAACAGCAAGGCAATTATTTTAAGCCAATAAAGAAGATTAACTCATCTGCTCTGTGTATTCGACACATCTCAAGATATGTTCATTAGCTGCAAGACCGCATTGCAAGCATAGCTCTACTCACCAAATACCATTTAAGCCGGATACTTGAGCATATTTACACACGCACACACACACACACACACTTATTTACATTCATATTTCTTACTGTGGCTGTAGTGTAATGCACTTTAAGCACTGTCGGCGTCGACGTATGTTTCCTGCAACTGACTATGTGGGTGCTGCTTGTCCCCTAACCCCTTACTCCATACACTACTTACATTCTCAATGTCCTTACACCCCTAACACTCCACACCCCCCCCAGCGTATCGCTGGCTGACACTAAACATCGTTGTGGTTGCTTGCTTGACTTGTTTGTAATTATTTGTTTCATACTCATATAAAGTGTAGCATACTTTTGTGCGTAGACAAGAATTATGGCAATGTTGCCAGTTATTATTTGTATGCCATGTGTGTATGTGGGGGGGAGAGTGTGTGGTTGGGTGTGTGTGCGAGTGTGCGTGTATGTTTCTCCTTTTTTCCTTCAAGAAAAGATTTCATGCCAGAACGCCGAGGCCAACAACAAGCGACAGAACAACAGGAAGATGTTTGCCAGCAGTCGGCTCCTTCCAACAACTAATGCAAGTTGCTCACACACAAAGACACTCACACTCACACACACACTCACACACACACACTCACACACACACACTCTTGTATATATTTTAAAACAAGCTGCTTGGCTCGTTTACTTGTGGCCTGAACTTGTCTACGCCCCAATGCTTCCCCTCTGCAACGTCGTCTTTCTTGTTTTTCTTCCAGCTTAATGCGAATTTCTGCTTTTAACAACAGCTATTGCAATTGTTTCTGTTGTTGTTGTGCAGCATAACGGCATAAATATAATATGCAGTCTCGCCCTTTGCCGTTGTAAAATATATTACTTTTTAGTATACCCTAATGCCCTGCCCCACCCCGCCTATGTCCGGCACCCTCAGCTGTAATTTGAGCTCATAACAATTACAACAACAGCAATTGTTGTACAAAAATCAACTGCACTATGCGAGCTGAGCTGCGTAGCAGAATGAGGCCTTGTAATGTGCTGCTGACATGCCTGGCTTTATTGTAGCATACCCTATAGCAATTTACAAAAAATAATGGGGTAAAAATTATAGTTGCATCAAGGTACATACATACGTCCCCGCAGCAGCTGAAACAGTTGGAAATTTGTTTTCTAGGTTCTGGTACAAATTTTATACAGGGTATCTTAACATTGAGCACTCTCGACTAACACACTCTAAAGCAGTTGTTGTTGTTATTGCCTGATGCTATGACCAAATGTCATAAGACATTAAATGTTGGTAAGCAGTAACGGTAAAACGAGTTGCCTTTTGTATTGCAATACGTTCTGAGTGCACACAACTGGATGCAAGTGTGTGCGTGCGTGAGTGTATGCATCGTGCTGTGTGTGTGTGTGACAATCATTTGGTAGCTGAAGCGCATAACAAGTTGCAGGACCTGAATCTGCAAGCGTCGCATTTATTGCTGCAGCAACTGATGCAACTGCTGCTCGATGAACTTACACGGCGCACAAACACAATTGAAAGCTGCTGTGACAAATATTTGCGGCACATGAAATATAATAAGCAATATATGACAAAGGAGATATTTACATATATATGCATATATATATTCCTCAATATATATTAAGAGAATTGCAATTGACTCAAAATCGACGTCAATCAAACGGCAAATAACAGTAGTACAACGCTCGAAGGCAAATCGGAAACTTAATGAAAACTGGCATGTGGTTCTTGCCTGTAACAGGCGAGCAGGGAGAAGTTAAGCGGGGGCATGGAGGTGGTTGGTGGTTATAAATATGTGCGCTGGCCCTTAAAGTGCCGAGACAACTCATTAAAATGCCAGCAAGTGAAACATTTTGCAAATTAACTGCAAACGTTGCGTATGCGTAATATACGTAATATAAAAGAGACTGAGCCTGAACAAAGTATTTGCTTAGCCACTGGCAACCTCTCCCCCTCCTGGCTTCCCCCTCCCCCCCAGTAACTGTCGTAAAGGTAAATGTGTTGGATTTGTAGGAGATGGGCTGACGAGTATGACGAGTAAGCCCGCAATTATGGCAATTGTGTGGCAGCATCAGATTTGGAGCAACAACGAACTGCGAATGTGCTGCAAAGAAGTGTATAGAAAATTCAAATAAATAATAATTATTTAAAACGCAAAAATTATACATAATAATTCATTCAAAACTTATACAATGATTTTATCATTGAATAGACAATTTTATTTAGCAAACCTACAACTAGGTATATTTCTACTTTATAAATCGTTTAAATAACTCACTTTGACTTGAATTTAAATGGCAACGATTAATTAAAAAGTTAATTAATGAAAAATATGTTTACAAAGTTGTTGGCAATTTTCGTTACACAATTTAATTCAATATCAATTAAAGCGAAAATGAAGAGGAAACTTTGAAACAAGTCTGCTTCATATTTGTAACCACTTTGAGCAGCCGACACAAAATCGTTCATATAGCCGTTAGACTTGCAACAAGCGCTTGCAGCTATGGAATCAGAATGTGAGGTTGGGGTGGTAAAAGTTTAACGCTGCGTATGCGTAACATCTGGCTATGGCCAAAGCCAGTTGTTCGCTGCTGGCTGTTGACGGTTGCCAACTCAGATTCTGTATGCGAATTGGCAGCGAGAAGGGTGAAGAGGTGGTGGTGGGGGTGGATAGGATTGTACCACTTGGAATACCCAATTCCACTTTAATTAAAACATTCACAGTGTGCCTTTCGTTTTCCCATTCGCAGCTAGTAATGTTGCAAAAACTTGCCGCCGAGCCCAGATAACCCATTATACACACACACTCACACACACACTTACAATATGAAAACCCTTTGCCAAAGCGAGGGGGTTGCCTTTTGAGGTGGGGGAGGGGGGTTTCTACGTATATTACATAATATGCCATTAATAAAAGTGTTTAAAGTTCACTTAAGTACCGCATGGAGCTTTAGACAAACGGAAACCGTATCAACAACAGTTAGTGCAAGCTGAGGAAACTTGAGCTCTCAACACACACACACACAACGATTGCTTTACGCGGTGGATGCTGTTTGGATGGGGCGGTGAGGGATGGGTAAGCGGAAGGAGTGTGTGTGCCTGCTTGCTTACCTAGCAAAGCGTATCTCTCTCCTTCTTCTGGTAGTGGATTCCATGACAGACTAACACGCAGTTGGATTTATATGCGGCCAGCGTCAGGGTAAACATGAGTGCAGAGGGAGAGAGCGGAAAATCAGGGGAAGGCAAGAATGGATGGATAAAGACTGCTAGAGCAAGACAAATGAACAAATAGTGCGGAGCTACACACGAAGAAAACAAATGTGATCCACAATCAAAAGTCATAAATTGTTTTTAAGAAACTAATTCTAAACTTTAACTAAATCGATAATTGCGAAAACAAGTTTTAAAATTTATATATAACAACAGTAGTTGAAAGAAACAACTTATTCGTAATTTTGCTGAGTGTAGGCTAGAGTTTGCTGACCAAGAATGAAAAAAGAATCCAGATGAAGCCTGCTCCCCTCATAGAAATGACATATCCACTTGGCATAGTTCACAGTTCACAGTTTATAGTTCACAGTTGGACTCTGATTTTGATTCAGTTGCAGAATCTAATTCTGATGCTGGGTGTGTGCGAGGCTGTGCGAGGTGTCCTGCTGACCAGAGACCAGAAATGCGATACCAGAGACCAAAGAGAGCACGTTCATTTCCGTTGCGCAAGGTAGCTGGACTCACACAATTGACTTTGCGGCTCAGCTTTGTCAAGCTATCAGCAAGCCAAGTCAATAAGGCACGCACGCATCGAACGAGATGGCCAGAATGAGAAATATCTTCAGAACAGTGCAGATGACAGTGTAAATCCACAAGCCTATTAACCGCAGTTTACTCTATAAACAGTCGGTGGGGGTATATTAAAAATGCAGTTGTAATTGTGACACTTTAAGCAGACAATTTTAATTCGTATGTATTTCGCAGAAAAACTTGGATATGGTAACTTTAATAAAAATGTATAAAATATTTTTTAATTTCAAAACTCTGTTCAAAACTCATTAAATGCCTTTTTTACTTTCTGAGAATTTCGTTGACATGACATGTAAACTTTGGGACATTTTGATTGCTGCGCTGCGTCAGCAGTTAGGCGATTGTCATAATGGTCTGGTGGGGATAATGGTGTTGTGGAACTTTATGTTAAGGGATCTCATTACTTCTAGACTTTAAGAAATCGATTTAGAAATGTTCAAATCTGTCGCCAGGATTTTGCATGCAACCCTCCTTGCTCTACGTGTCTTCAGTTTTGATTCGTATAGCTAGAATCCATAAAAATATCGGTTGGCAAATTTATTTACTTCACTTTGAAACGAAACTTGGCGCATTTTCTTAAAAATTGTGTAATTATTTTAAGTTAAATATGTTTTTACTCCACCGCTGACTCTACGGAAGCTGTACATTTTTTGCTGAAGACAAATTCCGACGGGATTCAAAATATATCGAGGTAGATTAAAAAAAATATGAGTAAAATCAATTTTGTAGTCAGAAGGAATTTACATGAATTTCAAGTAAAAATTGTACTGGCAACTTGAAATGTAGTAAAATAATTTAAAGGTAAGCTTCTCGCAGCTCAACAAGAAAGTGTCGCTCAAAGAAGGGTATCTTTATATGTCGGCCTTTTTCTGTTGACTATTTGGATAAGCTGGCATTGTGCATTTAATATTGTCATAACTTGTACGACAATTGAAAATGGGCGGTTTTTGTGTGTTGTTGGTTAAGAGACTGAGTAGCGAGAGAAGGGAAGGGGGGAGAAGGATGGTTGTCCAGTGACTGCATAAATCATGTGGTTAAACATGAAACGTAGTTTGTTGTATATTTAATAATGCCAACTATTTGCTTGTTGGTTTCCAGTCTGTGCGTCTGTGTGTGTTGTGTTCTGCTGCATACTTTCGTGCGACACTTTGCGAAACATGGAACAGCAGCAACAACTACAGTAAATGACTGCAGCAGCCGCCGCACTTGCCACAAAATTTATGACTGCATTAATACACATATAACACGGTACACACACACACACACACAAACACACCATATTGACCATATTGTTGTCTGTTCCTGTTTTGTGGCATATGCCACACAAGTCGCCTCTTTTACTGCAGCTTTTGTTAGCTGTTGTTGTTACTGCTGCTGCTGCTGTTGCTGTATTCTCAGGCAAGCAGCTGCCTGCTCTTAATTAAATTATGCTTTTAATTAGGCCTTCGTGTTTGACTCTTCATTTGCTGCAATTTTGCTGCAGACTCAAATACTTGTCGCTCCTACCGGTAGTGCACTAATTTACTTAAAAGCTTTTGCCCTTTTGTTAAATTATTTTATGCTCAAATTATTGGGTTCTCTTTCAAATATGAGATGTTGAAAAGTATACCATCAATTTGTTATTGGAACAGATATGAAAAGTTGCTTTTGAAAAAACTATTTAATTAAATATCAGTAAATGTGTTGGAAATAAGTAAAGTAAAAATGAAGACACAAGTTAAATAACAAATAATAATTGTTTAATAGCAATAAGAATATTCAAGTTGATCTATTTTATATTTCATTGCATCCTATAGAATGTAAAATAAAATTATGTACTCTGATAAAGCCCAGATTCAACAAATTTAAAACCCATGTTAGTTGCGACGGGTCGAGATACGCCAGCCCATTCGCCATCCGAAGTGTCCTTGGTATCAGAATATTCGATTAGGCCCCATAGCAACATTCTCAATTATTTTGTTTATTTTCTGTGCTCTTTAAAATCAGAAGCTAACCAGACAAAATCAATTTAAACGCCCACATGCATAGAAAATGCCTTCATTTATTCAATTGGCAAGTAAACTTGTTCATCTCGCAAGTCAACACTATTAACAACAAACAAAAACCAAAACTGAAACTCAAACTCGAACTCGTCTAAAATACTTACATATGCATATTTCAACAGAATAATCCCAAAGGAGATTTTATACTTTTAGATTTCTCTCACTTTTGTGCTAGTTTTTTTTTTTTTTTTTTGGTTTTTGTTTTGGTTGTTTTGTCATATTTGGTTTTCTGCATAATTTGCCATTGGCCATGGCCAGCAAGAAGGCGAAAGCATACGTTTAACTATTCAGCCCGAACCAGCTGAAGCAAGAAGAGCCGACGCTTATCTCTCTCTCATAAATGTCTAAATGCTAAAACGCATATTCTAAACAAAAATTTTTAGTCATGTTTTCTGTTGTTGTTGTTGTTGCTGTTGTGCGAATAATTTAAAAACAAGCACCTTTGACACTTGCAACTGACACTTTGCCATGTGGATATGCTGGCAAAATATTGTGGTAGAGCGGGGTCGGGTGCTTGGGCGGGGTGTTGCTGCTGGTCGAATGAGGTGATACCCTGAACGCTTTAATTTAATATGCCGTTGAACAG
The DNA here is from genome assembly GCA_035044325.1 of Drosophila nr. medialis 2 BK-2023a. NCBI lineage: Eukaryota > Metazoa > Arthropoda > Insecta > Diptera > Drosophilidae > Drosophila > Drosophila nr. medialis 2 BK-2023a. The sequence goes on from JAWNMH010000394.1 coordinate 3,686,901, forward strand.
ACGGCACAGCAGCAGCTCCAGGACAAAAACCAAATCCCAAAAGTGTACCCAAATCACTTTTGAAACTATCTGGCGCCTTGACGCAGCCCCTGTGTGAGACAGACAGACAGGCAGCACGATGGAAAGGGATAGATAGATAGCATACTGCCTTCAAAGGGCTGGGGCTAAACATTTTCTGACCACAGCCCGAAAAAGGTTTGGCAAAAAGCTACAACCCAAAACATACATATTTATGAGGTCCTTGTGGATTTCCATTGAGATAAGCGGCAGCATTTAGGCAACAAGCGATTGCCCAGCGGCTAAGCAGCCAAACACAACCTTTTTAATGCATTCTTTTTTTTCTTGCTGTTTGGTCTTGTTTAAAGTTTTGCATTTTTATTGACAACAAATTTAATTTAAATGTGAAATGTGCCCTCTTCTGCTCTGTTTCAGCTTTTTCCCCCCCCTTCTGGTGCTCAGCAATTTGGAAAAGCAATAGTTTTTTACTATGCTGTGTGCACATTAAAACAAAATGTGTAGTGAAAATATGCAAATGTACGCAACAGGCAGATTTATATATTCTTGATCAGAATCAACTATCGACACGAGCCAGATAGTTTCAAAATGTATGTAAGTGGCAACCTTTTATTGGAAACCTTTTTGACTACCTAAAGGATATATATTCTTGATAAAGAAGAACTACGTGGCTGCAACTTTAAAGCATCTTTAAGTCGGACACCTTCTCTCTACACGTCTCTACTCTGCTTGGTTTTTGTAGCCTGGCAACAAATCAATTGCCTTCGCCTCACTCGCGCGTTAACTACGTGGATCACGCTGCGTATACGTAATGAGCTTTTGCTTAAAGATTCACGCGCGACGTTCGCTTAGAAAAAAAGCTGAGCAAATTAAAGCATGAGCCAAACACAACGAAAAGCAGCCAAAAACTAACGAGCTCTGATGGCCAAGTGAACCCAGTCAAGTGACTCGAGCAAAGAAAAAGAAAAAAACCGGCGACAGCATGAAAAATTGTCACTGCCCGAGAGTTGGCTTAGCGTGAGTGTGGAGCCAAGGAAAAAGGGAAGCAATTCATTGCCGTGAAGCATCTTTGGCCATCTTTGGAAATGGCCATAGCTGCAAACACTCGAAAGTAACCGGAAATGTTGTTTAATAAAAACGGATATACCAATTTAGTGTTGTTCAAACAGCACGAACAACAACAACGACAAAAACAACAACAACTACAACAACACATCAGTGGCCAAGGAGCAATAAGTACCGAAATAAAACAGCAACAGACGATGACAGCGATAAGGTTGGAGAGAGAGAGAGAGAGATAAGAGAGAGAGAGAGATAGAGGGACAGGCAGAGGGAGACAGAGGAGGGATGAGTGAACAGGGTTTTGGCGACTGCAAAGCTCAAATAAACACAAAAATAATAGAAATTCATTTAAAGTTAAAGCGCAAGTAAAACAAAGAACGCAACACAACACAACATAAACCAAAAAAGAAGTGAAAAGACTGCAGTAAAAATGCAACGAAACAAGCGAAAATACTCAAATCAAGGAATACCCTCTAAATTTTGATATCTTGACAAATTTATGATGCCTAGGCAAAGAAGTGATAAAGGGATGGCAATTTTTCGCCGGTAAAATATGCTTCAAATGTGTTTTTTAAGAGGAGTGCACAACAACAAAAACTTGAAAGTCCAACTTGAAATTAAAAAAAAAAACTGTTTGCTTGGCAAATATAATAGAAATAATTAAAACATATATTTATTTATATTTTTGTTTCTAGTTTCAGTCTCCAATTAAAAAGCTTTGCACTAGAAAACAAATTTTGGTCGGAGCTTCCATGAAACTCCATTAAATGACAGGGTATATATAGCTAACAAGTACAATGAAATAAATAAAATAAAGCAAAGCGTAGCAGAAAAAGACAGAAAATAGAAAATGTGAAAAACAACTCAGCGTTAAAATGCACAGCGCAGTGATCAGGATCAGAGCAGGACAATGCAACGAGACCAAGCTGCGGCATGTTGAACATATTTGCCGAGCGCACTCTGGACTCTGGACACTGGACGCTGGACAGTGGAGGGTTTCGTAGAATAGGATTGGAGTGGGGGTAAAAGAGGTACTTGTAGGGTTTACTGTCGCTGAAGTTTGGCACACAGCTCACAGCTCGAGTGGAGCTAGTTTTGGTTGTTGTTGTTCTTGTTGTTGCTGCTGCTGTTGTTGATGGCGACCAGGCCGCAATTTTTGTGTTTTAGTTTTTAAAGCATTTTAGTTTTTTGTGGTTGCAACATTTTTTTTGTGGCCCGTTTACTTTTTGTTTTTGTGGCCAATTCAGCTTGTTTACGATTGAATGCATTTCGTTTGCACTGGGAAAAAAAATGATTCGATTTTAGAATACCTGCCAACAAATCAATGTTTTTCAGTCATTCAATTGGTTATTCAATGTTTTCAATTAAAATTAAATGAACTTAAAAAAAAAAACGAGTTTCATTATTTTTATACATTTTAACATGAGATTCGTAAGAAAATAATTAATTCGAGTTAAGAGTGCACTAAATTATGTTTTGCAATTTTCGCGTGCCCATAAATAGTAAGGGGTTTCAAGGATCAAAATTTATAGCCGCCCTTTAAGGCTGTTCCCAGTTTTCTGAGTGTTGGCAAACACAGAGAGCAAAATAGAGAGAAAGAGATAAAGAGAGAAGCAGAGCCAGTGAGAAAGAGAATGCAGTGAGTGTGGATTGTGTATTGTGAGCTAGGCCATTTCACTGGGTGGTTTGGCTGAAATAAATAGCCAAAATGGCACATGGCCCAGTCGGCCTGCAAACATTCAGGCCAAAATTGCTCGTCTCTCCCCACACGATGCTAATACAAACAAATAGCAAATAAAAATTTGAAATGCAGCAAACGAAGCGAAACGAAATGAAATTCAGCCAATCCATCGACTATATATAACTCAGTTGCCTAATAATTAGGCTGCAGCTATTACCAAATCAAACCGTATCCCAAAAATCACCCACAAAAATTCTCCAATAGATTTGTCAAATTTTTGAAAAGGGTTTAACGCGCAAAATCGTGCGGAAAATGGCTCACAAATGATTTACTTTTTTCTATTTTTGCAGAAAGGCTTAGCTAGGTTCTCTAAGTTTGAGGTGTGTGGTATGGGTTGTGACATGTAAGGGGAGGGGGGAGTGGTGTAGGCGACGCTACGCACAGCAGGAAGTGCTGAAGAACTGAGTTGAACCGAGCTGTAGCGGAGCGGAGCTAAACTAATGGCAGGGAACAAAATGTTGTTTCAAGCTGTGTGCACGAGCGAGCTCAATGATATTTTTCTTGTTTCCCATTTCTTGTTGTTATTGTTATGTTTTTCTTTTCTTTTTATTTTTAGCTGTTTTCTATTTTCCGGCCGCTGCTGCTTTGGCAAGAGGAAAACGCGCGTTGCTCGACAAAAGCTGTCATAAAAATTCGCAATAGAAACAGCCGCCAAAAACCTAAGCAAGGTTTTTTTGAAATGAGCACACAACAAGCGCAGCAACAACTACAACAAAATAACAAGAAGAAGAAGAACGTGCGGCACCAGCTGGGCATAGAGCATAAGTGTGTGTGCGCGTGTGTCTTGTTGTGTGTGCCGTGCCTTCGAAGGAGTAAAAGATAAATAATGGCCTCCACTGATGGGAAGAACAGCCAGACTCCATTTTAGGGCATATGTTGCTGTTGTTGCTGCTGAATGGGGCAACAGAAGCAAAGCTAATACAATTGAGAGCTCACATGATTGAGAGCTTTAGCAATGCCTGAGGTTGCTCGGAAAGTATTACTCAAACCCTGCGTTGTGCGACGGAAACCCACGCGAAATCCACAGAATAATAGATATGCCTTGCGATTCAATTAGAGAAAGATAATGTCGATGGTATTAAAGCGAATAATGGTTAGATGGAGTTGGATGTTGTACATGGGCGTATAAAAATATATATAATTTGTATGTCTTTGACTCGTTGTCAGTCACATAAGAATTATAGATATTTCCAAAGAACAATGTTTCCATGACACTCCAGAGACCTTGAGCTCAAGTCCATAAACAATTCTGCCGGGGGATAAAGAGCATAACAAAGTTGTGCAACAGTATGTAACAGACAAAAGAAGCATATCCGAACTCATAAAGTATATATATATTTATATATATTGTTGACCAGCCCCAATAGCCGAGTCTACGAAGACATGTTCGTCTATACAAACAGACAAGGAGCAAAAGCAAATTTTTGAATATGATTGCTCTTGTAACATAAGCAGATAAAGATTAAATTATTATTATTTTTTTAATTCCTTACATATTTTTAAAAATACATTGCTTACCCAAAATTTGAAACATATACTTTTCTAGTCAAACATATATATATTATATAAAATTTATAATTCGTAAAATTGCACAAAGATTGGAAAATTAAATATTTATACATACCAAATTCGACATCAGCAAGCGAAAGCATTATCTGCTTACACAGTTAATGCAGGGTATCTGCTAGTCTAGTTATGTATTATTTGTACTTGTTATTTAGCTGCTTATACTCGCTCCCCCAGCCACTGCATAACTTGAGTCGATACAATCTTAAATCTGGCACTCAACTCCCGCACAGAAAATGCCTTCAATCGCTGATTAAGCAAATTATCTAGTCCTTAGGCAATACATTGGAGCGTGTGGTTTGCTTGTGTAGCGTTGGCATGTTTTTGTGTAGTGGCTTATCCAGTACCCTCCCCATTGTGCATCTATAAGTATATATATATATATACATATATATATAAGCGAGGTCTTACGCAATCCGCTCAATCAGTCCAAGACAAACAATCAGGATTCGCATCCCTGGAGCAAAAGTCGTCTTGCAAATAGAAACAACGAAGCCACAGCAGGCTGCACTAAGCCGTCCAAGTAGTTGAAACTACTTAAGAATTGTGCTACCAGCACCCCTCCCTTCCTCCGTCCACCTGCCCTCTTTGTTTGTCCACCTTTTCCTGATTAAGGTGCGACTGGCGGCATTTTGGGGGGCAGGTTCAACGGGCGTATGAGCGATGGCGAACATTGTTAACGGCGTTCAACTGTGACAAATGCGTTTGTCGGTTTATACACACACACACACACACACACGCACATCCGTTACACATACAACACACTCACATATGCACACTCTTGGCGTGCTCATAACATATGTTCCTGTGCATGTTGGCGGCTTAGAAATATTATTTATGAACCAGGCAACGCACACAGACAATGAATGCCCCAACTCTGCATGCCACTCTGCCTCCAACTCTGCCTCCCACTCTGCCTCCAACTCTGCTTCCCATATTCCTGCCACTCCTCTCCTGTTGTGTGTAGCAACACTTGTAATTTTTGCTGAGGTTTTTGCACGTTTAGTAAATAAATCACGCGTTTGTTGTATCCACTGACCCCCTTTCGTTCCCTTCCTTTCCCTTCCTTTCCCTTCCCTTCCCTTCCCTCCCCTTCCTTTCCCTTCTCTTCCCTTGTTTTTATCAAGCCACCAATGCTGTTTCAGCTAATGCCACAAAATGCTTTGTGCCATTTTTTATATAAATAATTTGCTTTGGGCAGTCGCCGTTGCCCCCCAAAAACTTGGTCAGCTTTATTGTTGCTAGACACACACTCAGAACAATAACTTGGGTAATCTTTACATTAGCGTTAGCCAACACTGTGTTGGAACGTTTAAAAATAATTGAATATGCATTCATTTTTGTGTATTTATTAAAATTTTAATATATTTAATTAACTGCTCGCTTTTAAATGTTTTGTGTACTTTAATTTATATTTCCTCATTTATTTTTCTGGGCGTGCATGTTCATGAAACTACACTAATACACATGCTCAAACTTACACACGCGCGCACACACTCACACACACACACACACAAACACACGCATACAATCACACACAATCTGATCTAAGCGAATGACCAACGTTGTGGGGCAATTGTTTTTTTTTATTCTTTATATGATTTATTATGTGTTGCCTATTAACGTCTGTCTTTTGATTCATGTACACGCGTGTGTGTGCGTGTGTGTACGTGATTGTGCGCTCATGTGTATGTGTGTGTACAGTTGCTTACTCTCTGGGGCAGTTGTATTTGGTAACATAAGCAAACGCAAATCTATAAACTAAACAAAACTAGTAAATACATATGTTGCTTATATACACAACCTGTGTGGCAGAAGACGCCGAAGCAGAGCAAGCGACATTTAACATGACTTTGACCATGTTGCAAGTTGTCGTTGTTGTTGTTGTTGTCGTTGGCACAACTAATGAGCACGAAGTTGTCAATGTGTCAATTTAATTAGACAAGAAACGCAATCCACGAACACCAAACGGTACCAAATTGAATTATTACACGATATTTGCAAGGCAGTCCTCCACAGACTTTGTGCTTATTGGCCATGTTTGTAGTTACATGTTGACCCCTTGTTGTTGTTATTGTTAGTAGCTGTTGTTGTTGACTGTTAGCTGTTTGTTGGTTTTGGGTGTTCAATTATTACTGTTGCCATTGTTGTCGCTGTTAACATTGCAACATTAGCGCCATATGATTTGTGGGCCATGCCCAAAAATCAAAGTAAGAAATATTTTTATTTCGATGTTGGCAGGGGCTTAGCTTGAGGGGCGTGGCTTGGGGATGTTATTGAGCAGCCGAAACTAAACTAGAGCAACACCAAAGCAAAGCAAGGCAAAGCAAAGCAAATCAAATCATTTATGCTGCTGGCGGCCCATCAATAAAGCCCATTTGACGGCCATAGCATAAGAAGCATTGGCCAAACAATTAACACTGCTGCTTAATGATTTATGTCTCTCTATATTCGCACGTGTATGTCTTTGTGTGTGTGTGTGTGTGTGTGTGTGTAGTGAGTGTGTATAGAGAAATGTTGAGATTTGTGTATGTCGCTCATGCATTTTGTGGGTGAGTTAATTATGCCTCAGCGGAACTGAATGATGAGCTGCCTGAGAGGTTTATCCTGTTTGCAGTCGCGCACCAATGGATTTTGCATGGTCTGCCATTGTGAGGGATTAGTTGTTATACGTAATTGTAGCTTTGCAATTGATTTTGATACCTATGCATAACTATTTATGGACTGCGGGGCGCCACCCCTCCCTCATTGACTGATTGACTTAATCGCATAAGTTGATTATTTCTGTGGTCAACTTAAATCTGTTCAAAGCTCCAGTTTTATTCCACGTTGTTTCATAAATAGAAATTTTAAATATTTTGTGCTATAATTTTGTAGTGATGTACATACGTATATTCATAATAATAGGTATACCATATAGCCGCAATATGAACAATCGCTTTTTCTCACGTATCGAAAACAAATCTCCAAATCAAAGGTACGTTGGCCTGTTGGCTGAGGGCTGCAAGGCTATTCAATCTTGGGCATGCCTGTAATAGCCATTCTTACTGGTTTTCCGTTGAAGTCCAAGTTATTCTTAGACTCCTAAACAAGGCCTGGGACTTGAGTCAAAAATCTTAATGATAAGCTGCTTTGGAGATTCATTTGCAGGGACAGCTTGTCGAACACGTCTCAAACAGTTGTTTCTTTTGAGAAATGTGTAAACAACTTAATCAGAGCCCCCTCTCCCTCTATCTCCCTCTCGCTCTCTCTCTCCCTCTCTCTCTCTCTCTCTCTCTCTCTCTCTCTGCTCCAGCTGTCTATCCATTAACTTGGCGCTACTTAGGAGCACTCTTTTGTGTCGCACTTTCCCACTCTGTTTTCTTGCGCTATTCTCCAGTTGACTTTAGCATTACAGTTAGCTCTCTGGTGGGTCATTCGAGGCGCTTGCTTAATATGCAAATTTGATGGCTTCGGCTATAAAATTCGAGAGAGCCGGCAACATTTTCATTTTCAAATTTCACTTGCCAAATTTTAACTACTTTTTGAGTCAACTTTTTTGCATAGCTCTCGACGGGCACCCCCACCCCCATTCCCCAATCACCCTTTCCCTTTCCCTTTCATTTTGGCCTGCAGCATTTCTTGGTCCTTGCAGCCAACCCGTTTTTGGCCATTGTTTGTCTATTTACACGAGCTCATTAACATTTGAAATGACTTTTTGCTTTTGCCTTTGCGTTTCAACATTTTCTCGTGCGTTGAGTTATTTTAATGTTGTGGCTCGGCAAATACAAAACACACCCCCCCCCCCCTCCCCCTCCCCCAACACACACACTCACAACATCAATACGAACACTGCCTCATTTTGGGCCTGCTTCAGCACTTGTTTTAATTTCTTTGAGTTTGGCATTAAATAAAATTTGCAAAAATAATTTTTTTCACCAACCAAAAAAGCTTTTTAACATTGGGTTTTTTTTGCTCGCCTTCTTCTGCTTCTTTATAACCAGTGAAGAGTAAGCCGTATATACTTAGACATATACGTATTAGACGGGAGTGCGATGGACTCCAGAGGCTGGCACTCATTAATGCTAATTTGCATAATTATGCGCTTCATAAAATCACTCGGCAAATGCAGCAAGCAGCAAGCGGCAAGCATTTTTTTCCTAAAAGTTGAAGTTTCCACTTGCCAACATTTGTTGCTCTCCACTTGTATTGTTGTTGTAACAATTAACAACAGCAGGTCGAGTAAAGGAAACAGTAGGCAAAACGCAATACAAATAACACATAAAATATTGAAAAAGTTTTCACCCCAACACAGAACAAGAGGCCTAAAAGAGTGAAAGAGTGAAAGAGAGAGAAAAAGAGAGAGAGAGAGAGATAGAGAGGTGAAATTATGACAGGAAAATAATGAAAATTTGTTTAAATGAGAGTTGTGCCATGAAACTAAGCCCAAGCCCAAAGCACAACCCAACTTCATCAGCTTTCTAATTAAACTCTGCCCGACTTTGTTTTAATACTCTGACCAAAATGAGTATAAAATATGTGCGAAATTTATTTTAAATTGTGTGGATAGTTGGAGCAAGTAAAGATTATGCTTAGAACCTTATCCAAAAAGTTAAGCAAGAAGCTGATCTTAGTTTGTTCAACATAAAAATATAAAAAATGGAATGCTGTTGCTATAAAAATGAAAGCAGATATCGATTTGCATCGATAATCGCAAAACGTGATCAATTATCGATGATAAAAATAATCTGCGCATGATAAATGAGCACATACATTCTAAATTGGACTTCTCTAGCTCTTAAGCAATTTTTTGTTGCTTATAAATTATTGTTGACTGATTTTATTTCCTTCATCTCTTAGCTGCTTAATTACAGGGTATCTTTGCGTCACACTTCTGAATACTCCAGTTTATGATTGTCTTATGAGCAGGCTAAAAGTTTTTGTAATTAGTTCGTTCGCTTTCAAGTAAAGTTTTGCGAATGAGGTTTACAGTTTGACGCCTGCTCACAGCCCCGATTCGTAAATGCTTCATTTGCTCGTTGAATAATTGAACATGGTCTCTCACACGCACACACACACACGCACACACACACACATACACACGCGCACTTTCTCTCACACACATACATATATAGTAGAGAGAGAAATGTGCATTAGCTGCCTTGTGTGGCTTAATTATTTATGACGTGTGCCGTGCAATGGCTGCCAAACTATGCTCAATGGCATAAATTATGATAAAATTTTCAATTGTTGCTACATCGTTTTGAGTAATTTTCAATAATGACAAATGAGCATCCTTGGCGAACGATGGTTGGATCAGTGCAGTTGGCAGTAAACTGTAATAATATAATATGGCCAACAGCCACTTTTCGTTACAAACACCTGTCAATATAGAACAATTGGCCAGCTAAAATGCACTGTCGAATGCTCGATTATTGCATGACAAAATCGAACACTTCGATATCCGCATCTATTAATAAACACATTTTCAATGTGTTTCATATGCATATTTAATTGGCTCAATCCGATTGGCCAGTGTAATGTTAAAATGTGAAAATGTGAAAATGTTGCAAATGCGTGTGCGTTACGAGTATCGAATTGTGTTGAATATTTCAGCAATTGTGCGAGTTTGGTTGATGAATGGCATTTAAGTTGATTTTACTCGCATTTAAGTCTCATCTGCATGTACAGGCATTATATAACTTTAGATATGCAAATTGTGTATGTTTAAATCTCACTTTTGGACAGATATACTTAAATAATTTCATCTATTTAATGGTTGCTTATTTATATTGATGATGTACTATGTGAGAGATTGAAACTATTTTTGCGGCACTTGACTGCTAAATAAGTTGCTCACATCGAAAAGAAAATTCAATTTAACTGAACTGAACTGAACCGAAAGATGTCTAGTCCTGGTCCTGGTTTTGGTCTTGGTTCTGGGCACATATTTGCCGTTGAAATGCAAATGAAATTGAATTGTTAATTTCAAATAGAATATCCTTGTGGGCCATTCATTCAATATTGAATGTGTTCGCAATAAATGTAATGACTGGCACAGTGCTTTTTTCCCCTCGATTTCTTCTCACTCTGCAAATCTGGTGTCACAATTGCCAAGAGCCAAAAGAGCCAACCCCCCCGTAGCACCACCCCTCACCCCAGCCTCGCTCATGCCCAGCAACTGGCGACAAAATTGGCACGCAAACAAATTTTTGTAGGAAATGTTGCCCGTTATTTTTGTCATGACAGTGCGCTAGACGGCAAAGAAAATGCCATTTAATATAGATTTTATATATGGATGTACACTCTTTATACTACATACATACACACACACATATAGAAAGCATATGACGTTTCCGCTTCCGCTTTTACTACACCCATCGAATAAACATGAACGACGACAACTTTTCAATGCGTAGCCATAGCCAAAAAAAAAAAAAAAAACTGGTATAGTAAAATGTACCGTTTGCAAATGAAAACGCATGTTGACCAAAAAAAATTACATGCCTTTATCTGCCATAACTATTTTTCATGTGAAATATTGTTAAAATATTTGGAGTAATTTTTTAAATTCTTGCCAAAATGTAATCCATTATTGCAATCTGAAAATGCATCTTTTGTGAGGACAATAAAATGTCAACAGTCAAATGAAATTGTATACGATGAATATATTTAAGAGAAGGAAGCTGTGCAATATATATGTATTCCAGATCAGCAATACTAGCCGAGTCGATATAGCCAGATCTGTCTCCAAGTCTGCCTCTATGCAAGCTAATCCCTCAGTTTTTAAAATTATCTTGATGAAACTTGGAGTGTATTTATATCTTTTCTGCATACAGTCGGTTTCCAAAATTAGTTATGCTATTTATCGTCAGACGGAACCCGATCGAATTCTATATAATAAAAAAATTCGGCGAGCCTAACAAAACCGTAACTACTTATTTTTATACCAGTCTTACTCATTCAATTCAATTCAAGTCCATTCAATTTAGATCCAGTTAAGGTACTAAAGCTAAATAAATGCTGGTAAGCATAGTGATTGCCTTTATACCCACCAACATGCCCCTCACAACACCCATCGATTTACCATAGATAGGCACGACACCACGACACCCCTCCACAAGAAGGCCAAAAACTAAACACTTTACATTCTCGAAATACGTTGACAAAGGTCGAGAGCTCGTTTACCTGCCAAAAGGTTGGCCCTACTCTGTACAAAGGGTGTTATTATGCCGCTGACACATGACACCTCCAAGTCAAGCAATGTGTGCCAGTGTGTGTGTGTGTGCGGTCAAAATGTTACCCCAAAAAAGTTACAGAAATATTGTAGCGTATTTTGCAGTGTAGCCCATTCAATACTGGACTAACTACACTAACCTAACTGTGGGTAGTTCACATATAGACATAATTCTCAATTCTAAGCAGCTTCGCATGTTTTAGCAAATATTTTGTGCATTGTTTTATACTTAAATAGTATTTTTACTTAATTGTTTTTATTATGTATATTTTTCTTATTATAAATATATATTATTATATCAAAATTGATGTAGCGCAATCTTTGATTAACTATATTCAGCAGGTAAGATACATGGCTGGTGAATAGAATTTAACTTGAAGAGCCGAATTATTTATATACTTCTATATATTTATTTGAGGGCATTCAACATTCGCTTGTTTAGCGAACATTTTGTGCTATTGGCGTTTAGTACCTTTTCAGCATATGTCAAAGCATTTTGAACTGGTTGGCATTTCGCAACACCTTTTACACCTTTCTCTATGGCATCCAGAACCCCCAGATTTTGGGTCCGTCTAGCTGTTACTGTACTCTTTGCTGCCTTTTTTCTCTTTTTGTTGTTGTTGTTTTTGGTTTTGTTTTACTTTTTGTTTTTGTTGCTGCTGACTGTTTGTGTATTTTGTTGGCCGCTGACGCTTTCAAAATGCCATTTAGAAAATTCAATAGCGCTTTGATTTTGTTTCGTTTATTTTCACAAAGTGTTTTTCAGTGCCCCAACTTCCACCACTTTTGTCCAACTACCAACTACCCCTTCCACCATTTGCAGAGCTCTCTTGGCCTGGTCACCAGTAGCACAGAGCAGAAGCAGCGAATCGGCTCAAATTGATTTCGCATCGTTTGTTGATTTTTCGCTGCGTTTTGTTTAGCGTGAAAATCAAACTGTTAATTTGCGCTTTTGTCTGCAACGGCTTTAGGTATGGTTCAGTTCGCTTAGGGTTAGCTCTTGAGAGTGCTTCCTCAACTGTAGAGAGGACGGAGAGCGGAGAACGGAAAAAGGAGAACTCTAAAAACCATTTTCCCAATTTCCGCATTTTCCCACGCTTCCATGCAACGCACGTGGTAAACAACAACAACAACAACAACAAAAACATTTCCAGCGAACTTGCACAAAAAGCACTTTGGCAGCCATTTTGTTTGTTTGGTTGTTTGGTTGTCTATTTGTTTGATTTGTTTTGTTTGTTTGTTGACTTGTTTTTGTGGTTAGCTGAGCGCCTTTGTTTATGTGACTGCAAATTAATGTTTGTCCAAAGGATTTAATAAGTAAATGATTTGACATTTTCCCAAATGTCACAGCTGTCCAACAACAACAACAGAAACAACATTATTTTTCAGCAATACTAGTGAAAAGCTTTGCTCTGCGCTCGCTCGCTGAAATGAGTGAATTTTAAGCATGATGAAATCATCAATCAACATCAATTCAAATCCAAGTCAAAAGATGAACACTTGATAGACAATTGCGAAGGAAATTGAATGCACAGTGCACTGGAAGTGACGATACTGTGTGTGCGTGTGTGTGTGTTTGTGTCTCTGTAATTTATCAACATTGAATGATGTGCTCTTCTAAATATGCATGAGGAAGGAACGAGTTTCTGAGCCAAGTCGAAGATGGCATATCCTTGCAGAATGGACGGAATCAATATAAAATACTGACCGATTGTTCCTATGAGGGCTAGAGGCAATAGTAATCCTTTATTGATGACTTTTTTAAAAGCATAATAGAACGTGAATTTAGTAAATTTAGTTTAAGTATCTTGGTAAACAAATAAAAAAAACTTCACGACAAAATTATAATACCCCACACAAAAGTACAAAGAGGATTATTTGACATTAAAGGTGATTGATATTTCTGGTAGTTGTATGTATATTTAATGATGCTCTCAGCAAAATTAATCGGTTTTTTGTATCTATTAGTATTATGATAATATAACTTCCAGGAAAATTAATTTTGATAAACTTGTAATGCCAGTTTTTAATCAGAATTGATTATGTGCTGAAATCTGACCACTAAAACCACAAGCAAAAAGCAAAGCAGACAAAAAAAAACAAACGCCTTAAAATTTGGGACATGGCCAGCTTAGAAGAAACTGTCAGAAGCGGGTAGGAGTGGGGGAGAGAGAGCTAACTGTTTGGCCATCACTTTTGAGCCATTTGTGTGCTTTTATATTCGCTGCCTAGCCGAAAATTAACTTCACGCCAACTATTAAAAAGGTCTTATTAGATTGCTTTTATGCCAAAGTTTTGGCTGTTGTTTGCTTCAAGCAATACTCCTTGTGCAACTCTTCTTGCACTCTTTCTCTGCTCTCCCTCTCTTGCTCTCTCTCTCTCTCTCTCTCTCTTTCTCTCTCTCTCTCTTTCTTCGCTCTCTTTTGTCTCGCGTCTACCACAGACATCACACGACGCTAGTTACTTTACTTTTAATTACTTTTGTGAAAATTCATTTATCACTTCTATCCCAGCACCAAACCAAAGCACAAAGCGTGGCGACCAACTGACTAGGAGGAGGAGAAGTAGGTCGAGCGTTGTCCCTACTTTCTACCTCCTCATCCCCCTAAGATCTATGCGAAGAGTCATTTTTCACTGGCAAACTTTTTACGTACTCATACACAAACACACACACACATAGATAGAGTAAGGAGGTGGAAAGCAGGAAAAGCGGAGGCGGGGATATAAAATTGAACGCCCTTTGGCCAGTCATCGGCCAGTTTGGCAGCTGAAAAAGTCAAGTGGAAATTCAATGATGCCATTAATTGGGCAAAGTTTTCACTTATGTTCTGATTTTTGGCCCAAACATATACACACACACACACACATGTACACACACACACAAAATTACCCGACGGGGCCAAACTGGCCTTGGCTATCAGTAGAGCAACTGTGCCAGCAACTACAAATGTTGCTGCCTGCTAAATTTACAGTTTACCCTCCCCAATCCCAACCGTTTGCAACTTTCATCCAACTTTGTGCAGCCAAATTGCATGAAATCAGTTTAGCCAGAACACGCCCAAAAGCACACACACACACAATGAGGACTACTTGCGCCCAGCTGGGCTGGCTAACTGGCTAGCTGCTTGGCTGACTGGTGGCGGGCCATTTATCTTGCAACTGCAACTAGCGCGAAGCCCTAAATGTTTCCTGCACGTTCTCCATATACATGTGCCACACACATGCCACAGCAAATTATACTCTACCCTCTACTCCATCCTGTCCTTGCTCATCAGTGTAAATATCACACGCCCGTCAAGCATTTATTTAGTTTAAGGTATGGAAGATGTCTATCACAGAGTAGATCATTATTTATGGCTCAGTCGATTTAAAGGAATACCTTAACTTTGTCAAAGGTGAAACGACATTTATATTATGTTATATTTATAGTTCGCTCAAAGCAAATACAACAAAAATGATGCTCCAAAAAATTTAACTTTTCACTATTTTACTCCAAAAAATTTCTTTTAAATCCAAGATACTTTTCTCAGTAATGAAAACTGCAGGCGAACTGAGTACACATATTAATTTAAACCACTACAAATTTTACAACTTTCTTTTTCTGCGATTTATTCTTAACTTCTTAATTACAAGTTTGGCTTGCCATGTTTGTTGGGAATGAGGTCAAGCTAATAGAAAGACAAGTTCGTATATCCTTGGCTTAATGCATCTATCACAATTCTGGCTGACGTCAAGTGCAGATACCAATTGCCATTGCCAAAGCGATCTGTGAGCGAGCGAGGCATGTGAATGAATACAGTTATTAGCCCTGTGGCGGTTCGAATTGCATGAAGAATGGGCGCGTCATTAGGCGTTGACATGCCATAAACAAACAGTTTTTGGATTTCAGCGGAAGCGGAAGTTACCCAAAAAAAAAACGACAAAAAAAAAACCACTCATAAAACTGAGACAAAAGTTTGAGCAGATTGATGACACATGGACGAAGGGTAAGCGGTCAGGGGCCGAGCCCAAATGTCAATCGATGTGGTCGTCAGGCAGGCATCTGCAAAAACTCCAGCGAGCGGCAAAAACTTTTGCCTGATGTTGCAAACTTGCAACTATTTTTCCACCCCAACATAAAGTTTCGGTGAGGAGCGACGGAGCTGACAGCCGACGGGCATCTCTCACTCACTAATAGTCAAAAGTTTAAATTGTTACGGAGCGCGGCCATATTAAAAGTCAACGCGGCTGTCGCTGCTGCTGCTGCTGCATTTGCCACTTCTCAGTTGCTGCTGCTGCTTCAGACACTTGCAACACTAAAGAACAAAAAAAAGAAATTGTCTGAGAGTCGTTTATCTTCGAGCCCATAATGACAGTTGGGCAGCATCTCTGACACTTGACAAAGGCAAAGATACGGCAGAGTAAAATACTATCTAGATGTGTGTGCTTGTGTGTGTGTGTGTGTAAAGACAGAAAGCGAACATTCAACTTAATTGCTGCCTCATGTTACCTGTTTCATAGTTTGAGAGCAATTATTTGCTTGCCAAAATATGCATATACCGTTTTGCAATCATTGAAAATACATTTCTATGGTTGAAAACTATGCTCAGATGGGCGTATTAATCAAAGTGTACGTATGTACATATGTTCCAAGTTACATCAAAGCAGTAAAAATCAAAAGTAAAATTTTTTGCAAAGTTATAGATAAAACTAACTTAGCGCCATTTTAGATTTTAGCGCAAATAATAATGTTGCATTTTTTTATGACTAACGCATAATATGAACTGATAAAAGGTAAGTCTTTTTATGCGAGTAAGATATTGGCCAGTGTTAAACATTTGCTAACCTGGCAGTCATAAAGCGCTTTCTAAACAGAAAGTGTGCTCCATACAGAAATCCATTTAAGTGCAGTTTAAATAGCCCTTCCGGCTAATAAGAGTGTAGTTTGACAGCCACTGCGATTGCTGGTGCACAACTCATGTCGAATGACTATAAACATTTTTTTTATTGTGTTTACTTTGATTACGAGCCACATTTTGCACTTTTAACAACACAGTTTGATGGCCACTGCAGCGGCAGCCAGACTGTTTCAGTCGGTTTATTGGTTTGACATGCAGTTTGATTGCCTCCTGGATCGCTCGCACAAATAACATGCAACACTTAAAGGCCAAACAAACAAAAAAGCACCAATGGCAATAACCGCAAGAAAAGAGGTAACGACCAAATCAGACATGGCAGCAGCTGCCACCTAACCCCAACTTATGCATCGCCCCCGCCTCCACTCCCTCCTTGTGACGGCTTTGGGTGGGGCATGTCATAAATTATACGACAAACGCGTTTGTCTTGGGGCGTTGCCATTTCCGAATTGTTGCTTGCTGCCAGCTGCAATCATTGCAAATGTTGCACTCTCTTGTGTTGCATACTTTTCGGCGCCATGACTCGAATACCGCCAGCTTGTTTGGTTGCTTGTTTGTCGCTTGTTCTGTTGTGTGACGATGACTATGAGTATGCCAGGACCCACAAGGCTAGCCTATATGCAGCTAATATTATTTTATTGCCTGCGACTTAAGAAGCCGCAAAATTTATGCGACAACAACATCCTTGGGGCAATGGAGAATGCACGAATGAGCGGCAGCAGGAGCAGGAGCAGCAGCAGGAGCCGGAGTTGGGACCATAATAATAAAAGGCAGCCAGCAGGTTGCCGCTTGCCATTTTGTGCAGTTGCTTTTTGATGCAAAGCCATTGTTGTTAAATGCCCTGGGGGCATGAGCAGCAAAAGGGTATATCACCTCATAGCAGCAATTAAATGTGAAGCAAATGGCGGTGTGACCTCACTAAAATTGATTTAAGCAAACTAGCTGCTAAATTTTAATTTAAAATTATTATACATGTATGTTTACGCTATATTAATTAATTTGAAATTAAACCTAATTAGTGAGCCAAAAATCAAAACCGTAGTATCAAACCAAAACTTAATTAGCTTGCGGTTCCAGTTCTGGCGAATAAATAAAGTGTACAAGTTTCATTTCAAGTACGTAAAGGGTAAATGTTCCGCTTGCGGCAAGGAATACCCATTGATCATTCTCAGTTTACTTTAGGCATTCGATTTCGACTTGGTATCTTAAAGTTAAAAACCGCCACAAGACAAAAGTCATCTGAGAACAATTATCTGCCAATTCAACTAAGATTTGTTTTTTTTATATTAATCAGTTTTGGTTATTGTTTTATTGAAAATGTTGAATTTTTGTTCCGATATCGATTACGTTACTTAACTTGAAACGGCTTGAGCGATTCAGCTTTGGTATTTCTATATATTTCTAGAGATAAGATAATAAAAATATATATTCGAGGGTATCACATAAATCATAATTGAATCCTTGGACAGCTGTCTGCTGACTGGTTTTAGTTGCTATTGTTGCACTCAGAATGCAAACAAATTTGCATGCCGTCAGTTACTATTTTACTGCCAGCTGGGAATGGTGCAGTATGCAGAACAGCAGAGGGGGTGGCTAGGTACCACAATCCCAGGCAGTGGGAGTGGGAGGATGAGTGGGAGCAACTGCTACCTTGGCAAGGTAGTAAATCTTATTGTGCTTTTCCATTGCGGTTATTTCGTTCTGAGGTGTGAGTAGAAGAAGCGTGCAGAAAGGGAGGGGCATGCTACTTCTTGCCAGCGTTGCCACATGGTGTGAAATATGCAATCAGAAACGAAAGCGACGCAGGTGGAACCAAAAGTGCACGTCACATAACCGTCGCAAAGACTGTTGCCTGCCAAACAGTTACCCACAAAAGTTTTCCACCTTCGCCTGGATGGCCGTGGATGGTTTCTCGTTGCGTTTCGTTGCGCTTCGCACGTTGCACACGTGACTTGTTTATGTAGTTGAACTTTCTGGCAACACACAATGAGTACTCACTCATATACATGCTGTATGCACCTCTTAACTGCAACTGGGAGATTGCTGCCTTCTCTCCTTTCCCGCTTCATTTTCTGTTTCGTTAGCTGCGCACACACGCAAACACCTGCCACCCTCCCATCACACCGCCACCCTCAAGTCAAAACTTGCTTTTATTGATATTTAAACATTTTTTATTGTGCGTGCATAAATTTTTGCTCATTTACTTGAACAACTCAGTTTGCGTTTGGAGAAATGGCAGCAAAAAATGTTTCTCAAACTTTTGCAGATTGTTCCACATGATGTAGCTAAAATTTATCCAAGCAAACAAAGGCATTCAGCTTATACACATACCATTTCATATTGCTGATGAGGAATTTTTGTGGAAATGCATTTTCGAACTGAGCATAGTTTGTTTTCCTTTTGTTGAAATGAATCAAAAGGTATTATTTTTTTATTATCTTTGCTGTAGTCAAAATATTAATTTGATTTGCATATTTAGCTGTCAATTGGATTTTATAAATTTGTCAAAAATCCAAAAATTATTTCCACATTTAAAATTTATGTTATATCAAATAATACAAATATATAATGCTACATTCTCAATAATTAAAAAGAGAAAAAATAATGTTTTCTGAACCAGGAACGAATCAATGAACATAAACACAGAATTGATTGAGATAATCAATTAGCAGCAAAGCTGAATTTGTCATTTATTTGAAAACTAATTAAACCACATTAAATAAAATACATATACTATTTATGGCTTTAAGTGCATAACAATATCGAACAATACATTCGAAAACCAAAACGGAGTGCAACTATTTGAAAAGATTTCCCTCGTGTATTAACATGATTTTCTCAAACATTTTTTTCGTTTCTTAACTTTCACACTGGCTGCTATCAGATCCACCGAAAGCAAAAGTTTTCTACTCATTACATTTCGCACTTAACAGCTGCAAGTGTTGCTAGCTGCTAGTTGTCAGATTGTTAGTGGCATTTGCAGCTGTTGCAACAACTTTGACAAAGATTTTCATGGCTTAAAATTGAAGTTAACACAACAAGAAAAAAAACAAAAAAGTAAATAAAAAGAGAAGAGAAAAATCTAAGAAACAAACAGTGCTAAACGTCAAATGTCAATCAGATAAAGCAGGGGCCTGGAGAATAGACAAAGTCAGACAAGAACTAAACGAAAGGCAAGCCACAACAAACACACAAAACAACTACAACAACAGACAACCGGCAAAAAAACATAATTGGCCACAAAACAAGCTGAAATGAAGTGCAGAGAAACTGCAAGAAAAAATGTTAGAAATTTGCTTAATGCGCGGCATGAATCAAGCAAAAAGCAACTATAATTGTTAAGAAGTACAAAGTGCTCGACTAGCAGCTACTCTGTAATCAAACTTCAACTTTTACATTATTAACAATTGAATTAAGAAACTTAGAATCATATTTCAGTTGCGGATCCGGTTAAGAAATTTAATTGGATCACAATTTCTTCTGACTTTCAATCCTGAAGGTAGAATTTCCAAAGATATATATATTATTACTCAACGAACTGGAATAATGAATCCTGAGAAAAGCATTGGTATTTAAATATATATATGTATATATATATATTTCTAAATATATATATATACATCTGTGCTTCGCATAATATTGTAAACCATATTATTTTATAATTTTCAGCTTAAAACAAATATGATTAAATTCAAAACCCAACGATCTGTTTCAAAATACTTAAAATGTCACACAATAAAATACAAACTTCATTCAAATTTAATCCAGCGCCCACATCTTCTCACTTAACCAATGCCTACAGAGTGTAAGTTGAATCAAACCCCAAATAGTATGCAATTCAATTCTATGGGAACATCCACCCATAAAAACAGTGATAGCAACGGGAATGGAAAGAGCTGAGAGGGGCAGGGAAGTGAATTTCTGTTACAGCTGCTAGTAGAGCTGTAAGCACAATTCGCTTGGCATGTTGGCTAGCCAAAAAAATAAAAGCATGCGTGTGTGTGCGAGAGAGATACCCCTTTTATAGAGTGGGGTAGTTGCCATGGTTTCGTACAATCCGTGGTACGATTCTACAAGAAAATCGCATTTTCAACGCGCTACAATATAAGCCAAAAAAACAGAAACAAACCAAAAAAAAAACCGACAGTAAAAATGCAAAAAATGCTTGAAGCTGTAAGGCGACGACAGATAGTGCGTGGGGGAGAGAAGTGTGGGGCGTAGGGGGTGAGGGCGTGGGCAAATTTTCTCACAGCAAATAAAATAAACAGCAGCTAGGAATGCGGGTACACCAGAGACAAGCAGCTTGCGTCTTCCCACCCCCTTGCAGCCCTTCGGCAAGCCAGCCTGTCGTTAAGTTGAGAATCGCACAAAAGTTCAAGTTTTGAGAATACTTTACCGGCGTCGACCCTTCGTTGCCTCGTTGCACCCCTTGAGCACCCCTCAGCTGTAGGATGCTGTCAACAGCTGCAGCACAGCTTCATCATCATCAATTTTTTGCATACCCTCTGAATTTAAATTTTTTTTTTTGGAAATTGAGTGAAAAAGGTTATCGCAAAGTTATGCAAAAAATGTAATGGAATCATTTCCTATTTCACTATGTTTGTGTATATTTTGTGATCAGCATTGCAATAATATTTTGGAAACTAGATTTAGGATTATTATAAATAATATTGATAATTGTTGACTTTCTTGAGCGTAACTACCAGTTTTTTCCCATTTCGGGATATATACATATCACCCGTACACCCAAAAAGTATTTAAAGTATTATTTTTAAGTCTTTTTGCTCTGGATATAGGGTGTTTGCTAGTCGATGTTCCACAAGTGGAACAGTTTGTGTTCGTTTGCGATATTGTATTGTAGCAGCCTCGTGTGCCGCGTTATGTTGCATATTTTGAAGGCGGGTTCACTTTTTGGCTTCCATCATGCATGCATTAAGCATGACACCCCCAAGCCCCAAGCCCCGACCCCGATCCCACCCCACCCCTACCCTTAACTCAGTTGACCTGCATAAAAAGTGCAGATAATGGGGATCGCATAGCAGCGTCCGACAGATAGTCGAGAGCTGAACGCTGTTCGCGTCAAAAATTCAATTGCAGCTTGTGGAGAGGCTTGAAATGCAAATTAGAATGCCGGAAAGGCACACGGCAATAACAAAATTGTTTGCCAGACTCACACAGATACAGCGTCAGCAGATGCAGCAAATGCAGATCCAGATACAGATCCACATACAGATACACATGCTGCCACAGATACAGAGGTGAAATGTGGGCGAGGGATTTGTTGCTAATTGTATGCAGGCTGCAGGTGTTGCTTCGATGTCTCCCTCTCTCTCTCCCACTCTGGCTAGCTCTCTCTTTTTACCTGTCCGCCTGTCACGGACTGCGGCCATGCGGCTGACAGTGGCAGACAAGCTGAGCTGAGTTGCACCCATATTTTGTTCATCTCCCTATACTGTTGCATTTGCACAGCCAAATAAGATGCCAACATAAATATTTGGCTTTGCGTTTATTGTATTTCGATTTCGATAAAGGCAAATATATTATTTTGTGATTCGAATGGGGGGGGGGGCCCACTCGTTCCGGAACTAACAGCCTTCAAGTCGAGTCAGTTCGTCAGCAAGAAATCCAACGGAGACGATGAGCGACGCATGCGAACAGCGGGAGCAGCGCACCGAAAAATGCGCTTCGCCGAAAACTGCATCGAGCACAGAGTCGATGACGTTGGCGTCAAAAGCCTTGGAATCGCAGTGAGAAACCAGCCATAAACTGCTCATCTTGAAGAAATGCCGTGCGCCGCGCTTCAAGATTGTCACACTCCAGCGGCGATCAACCAAAGAGCGTCGCCAGACGCCGCCGAGGCGGAGAAGTCAACTGGTGCAGGAATTGATGCAGATAGAGCTACATCAACTCCTGCTGCTACTTCGATTGTTTCTCTGACGGCTGCTCCAATAGCTGCTGCTGCTGGCAGCAGTAAACATGCATTGGATATAGGGCATCGCATGAATTTGGATCTGACACCGGAACAATTTCATGAGCGCCTGCACACACTGCACTTTGAACACTTTCTGGACAACTATAGTCAGTTGTCGAATACGTATGGTGTGCTGTTGTTTATGTATTCAGTATTCCTTACCAAGGGCACCAAACTGGCCACAGCGGATATATCAGATCTATCGGAGCCGCTAATACATTGCACATATGGCTATGAGGCACAGTCGCTTATCAATTTGATGCTAACGGGTGGGACAATGAGCAGGATATAGGCGGCTTAAAGCTGCGCGGCATCTGCGAACAGAGCGACATTGGATTCATCACACTGATGGAACAAATGCGCTACTGTACTGTCGGCTCCTTCTTCAAGAATCCACGGTATCCAGTTTGGATAATGAGCTCCGATACGCATTTAACTGTTTTGTTTAGCAACGAAAAGTAGCTCGCCAGAGACACCATCAGAGACGGGACGTCGGATCTTCAAGTCATATGATCCGGAGGGTAACAATTTCATATCGAGCACCTTGCTGGGTGATGTGCTAGCCGCATTGGATCTGGTTAGCAAGCCGGTATATGTCAATCTCATGCAGAAGCGCTTGGATCCAGAGAATCTCGGTATTATGCTCCTTGATGGCATCATGGATGAGTTCTTCCGCTTGGAGCACCGCTCAACGCCGGCTACATTCGACCTGCTGCATTACAATGGCATAACCAGTTCCAATGATAGCAACAAGGTGCGTTACTATTGTGGCACGGCCATAATGCTGGAGGGTGATCTCACGTCAATATGCACTTCAAATCCGTTGGTCACTTGCTTGCAGACCAAGTGGCCCAACATTGAGGTGAACTGGCATGAATATTTGCCCTCATTGAATTGACGTCCTTCTTAAATGAATGAATAATAGCAAAAGCAGTAGTGTTTTCTGTGTTTCAAGTGTTTTCTGCATCCTTCGGCTAAAGGCAACATTCGTTTTTTTATTATTATTATTGCATACGTTTTTAATGAAATTACCGTGCAACTGGGTTATGATTTTTAAAGTAGACTTTGGCACAGCGGATGTTACTTGTGAATTTATACTGTTATATATGGATATACAAAATTTGTATTTAGAAATTTTTTTTGTTTGTCATTACGTTGTCGAAAGTTGGTTAAATTAGAATGTCTTATGAAGCATTCGACAGCTATATCAAAATTGAACTAAAATAAAAATTAATCGATATCTAGTCATTACGTTGTCAAATTTGGCATTTGACAACTACATATGTCAGAATTGAAGTAAAACAAAAACAATAAATCGACATCTAAGTTGGCCTTGTTGTTCTTAACATAACGCCATATCTTGGTAAACGAAAAGTAGTTCAGCTTTATGATATAGTAAATAAACCGATCCAGCCAGAAGTAACTGTTTAACTACACAAATTTAAAAAGTTAAATTAAATTTAATTTGAAGTTAAAAATTGAAAAAGAAGAAAAATTTATAAGTTTTCGGGGGGGATATTTAAACGCAAAATGGTCCGACATTTTTTACACATAAAACGAGAGAGAGCACAATTTAAACATTACCAAAGAATAACATTTGCATGCAGTGTAAGCAACGTGTAGCTCGCAAAGATAAAGAAACAATAGCGCCGTAAAAGTATCTCAGCTAGAAAACTCACTGTAGTTCGCTGTGTTTTCAGTAGCTTTTCCCACAACATCCCCTTTGTTGACTATTTGGGTGTGTGTGTGTGTGCCTGATTTAATTATTCCTGTCGCTGTTGGATACGTTAGCATATGGCCGCAAGCCTGACAAAAATAAAAACAACGCCCTGGCTCGCAAATATTTGCAAAGGATCATTTTCAATTTTCAACATAAGAAGAAAAAAAAAAAATGGGGAAACTTGCCGAGCAGCGTGATTATAATGATAATAATGATGATTAAGTTGATAACAATGTTGTTTGGCGCTGATGCTGTATTTCTGCATATATTTCTCACAAAATGTTGAACACTAAAACTTGGGCGTAAAGTTTTGTAGTTAAAAAAAAAATGCACATATTCATGGAAAATCTGTGGCCAGTTTTTCTTGCTATCCGTTGACTGGAATTTTAAACGCAATTAAAGACACTGTGTGTGTGTGTGTGTGTGTGTGTGTGTACATGTGTGTTGTGCCCGAGGGCTTTCAATATGCATGCATGTAAATATGTATGTATTGCTAATCCCAAGCTGCTAAAATTGAAAGCAAACAAAAATTGCGTAGACTACCCGCTGGCGTGATTAGCTCAAACAATAATAATTATTGATAGCCATAGTCACTGCGAATTAAACAAGCCCCTTGGGGCCAGGCATGTTATCTCTCTACATATTTCATGTTGACAAAATGCCGGAAATTCAAGCAAAACAATGAAATGGATTGGAATGGAAAAGAACTGCGACAAGATTTATGAGCTGAGACTCAGTGCACAAATTGCAAATTGAATGACAACAAATATATATATATATATGTATATATTTCAGTGGCAAAGACATTTGCAATCCCCCCCTTCCACTCAGACACCCTTGAAGTATCTGTCTGAGTCACGTTGCCGGCTCAGCGTCTAGACTTCCGTCGAGGACATTTTCCAAAATGGATATTCGAATATGATGTCCTCACAATTTGGTTGAACGCAGTGGGAAACGGCAGCCACTTAACAGCATCCGGCAGGGTGGATTTGCCACAATGCGCACGTTGCATGCAACGTAAGCAATTGGCCATCGGCCAGACCGTAATGTCAAATGTTAATAAACATTAATTGTACAAGCACATTTTTATGGCCAACAAATGTTGCCACACTCCCCATTCACAGTTGCGGATACATATCCCATTTATTTTGCCAACGATGCGCTTTTAAATGCCTTTTCGCAGGCAGGTTCTTTAGCTTGGCAAATCTTTTCGACACCGAAATGTGCAATTTTGTTTTTGAGAAAGTGAATTCATGTTATCAGAGAAAATAACTTGTTTAAACAAAACTGTGATTTTTAGTTTTAATTAGTTTAATCATAATTTAATTCATGGAATTCAGAACACAACTCTGATTATTATTTACTGATTTGTTCTTCTGAATATTAGCTGAAATGTGGAACTAAAGTTAATAGGCATTAAAGTACATTTCCCATTTTCAAATCCAGGCAATTATTGCTCAATGTTTTTGTAAAAAGGATTATGCCTTCAATAAACGCATTCGCATAGAGCATTTAAATCTCGCTTTATTAAGAAAGGGGACTAACACAGGTTCTCCGCCCCTCCAACACTCACCTCAGCAATATTTGCTGCACTTAATTTATATATATATATATGTATATCTATACATATATATTTTTCGGTACTTGTTCTTTTGTCTTTGTGTTTCACAGTTGAGCGAATTTTCTTTTAATTAATTTTAAATGAATCGTTCGCTGGCGCTTTGCAAACTTTTTTCCAAGCAGTTTCCGGCTTTTCAATGCAACGACACAGCGAGGGGGGCAACCGAAAGGGGTAAGGGTAATGGTAGGTTGGGGGTGGTGTACTTGTTTTCATAGCCGTTGTCCAGTCAAAATGTCATGCAGCACGGTGCCGCGCGTTGACTTTTAGCTTAATTAGCTTTTGGAAGAACATAAATTTCATTATTTTTTTTTTTGTGGAAGTTGCCTCCTGTGCAGCAAGTTGATATCCTTCAGCAGCTCTCCAGCGGGATTGGAGCAGGAGTGACTGGAGTGAGTCCAGCTCGTCGCCTGCAACGTGAGCCAATTAAATAGGTTTCGCAATTGCAACAGCAGCATGCAGCATTGCTGCAGTTGCAATATGCTGCAAACAATAATGATGCAGCTGCTACCGTTTGTCGGTTGCTGTTGGTGACGTCATCCGGATTGCGATGTGCTGTATCGCCTGCCTGTCTGGCTGATTGTCTTGTTCTCTTGTGCATTTCCCCTTGCGCTTTTAAACCTCATTTTATACCCTGCATTTAAAATGAGTAAAAGGTTATGATAAAGATGAGCAAAAGTGTGCAGCGGGCAGCATATTACACTGTGGATATATATTCTTGATCAGCAGCAACAGTCGAGTCGATCTAGTCAAGTCCTTCTGTCAATGTGTATGAACTCGCCTTCATAAGTTCTCAGTTAGCAGTCATGTTCAATTTATCGATAACTGTTCCCGAAATGAGCTCTCCAAATGATTTATTAATTGATTTAATATACCCAGTTTAATTATTGTTCAACTGTTAACGTTTAATAAAGATTTGATAAGAAACGTCGATTTATGTCAGCCCAAAACTAATTTTCATATTGGACAAACTAATATCAACAGCTGTGCTTAGGGTATCTGCTAGTCGAGCTGTCAGCAGGCTTAAGCTGTCGCTATGAATTAATATGAATAATTCGAAGTGAGAGACTATAGCAGCGACTACTACTTAAAACGGCAATGGAAACAATGGGAACTCATACGAAAATAGCGAAAATGTTTAATTAATATTAATTAATAATAATTCGTTTCTTTTTATGCTTAAGAGACTCGCCAGCAGCATTTTAAAAAACAATTGCCACACTCATTAATATATATTATTCTAACTGAATGAAAAATATTAGTGGAGAATGATAACAGGAAAAACACACGAGTATTTTAGGGCTGTCTACAGGGTATCTGCTCGTCTGACACTCCCACGGTGCAGAGTCTGCAGCCAGACTGGTTGTTGCTTGTTGTTATGTTATGTGTTGCATGTATTATGCTTAAGCTGCACAGCATGTGGCATTACTTTCAGTTTGTTGTGATTGTTGTTGCCGCTTCAAGCGAAATGTGTTTTGTATTTTTTTTCGTGTTGTTTCCGCTGATGTTGTTGTTGTTCTCGTTGTTGCTTTGTTTGTCGTCGCTCGTTTGTTTCTGTTTCTGTTGCTGTTGCTGTTGCCAGTCACCATTTCAGCATTTGCTTTTGGTATTTAACATTCATTTGAAATTGTCATGCCCGCAGTTGGCTCTTTGGCTTTGCCTCGCTGCTGTTGCCTGGGTATTTTTCATTTGTGTTTTTTTTTTTTTTGTGTTTTCTTTTTTTGGGTGGAGATTGAGAGTCCTTTCCTGCACAGCGATTATGTTGATTGCAGCACAGTTCCTGTGGACCCGCCGCTGCTTATTGTTTGCCTAACTGAATGACTGAATGGCAAAAGGGACAAGTGAATACAATTGTTCAAAAGGGGGGATGCGTGGCGGGGGAATGGTACAGGGGGTTGTCGTGGGGATTGTGCGATTTAACCGCCGCACGATTTGTGTTTTTATCCACTCATTTAGTGCACGCTTCTGCAGAGCCATCGCCATTACATAATGTTCATTATATCCTGTTGATCTGTCAAATGAAGCCGCCTACTCAACGGAAAACAAGCAAGCGGCGGGTGAAACGCAGGGGAAGGGGTGAGGGGTGGCCGCATCAATTGCAAACAAAGTGGTTAATGGGTAGGGTGGAATGGAAGGGGACACATTTATTCAGTTGCCATAACCAGTATTTCTCTTGACTTGTTTGTAATTTATTTCATTTTTCCTTTTTTGGGCATACTCCATTTGGACATACTGTGTTCTGGCCCATTAGAAACGCATTTTGGTTTCGTAAAAACAAAAGAATTTCAAAAAATTATTGCATTTTTTAGTTATAGCTGACGAACTGTTCATAAAAAACTATTTTATTTCCGACTGAATCAATGAAGTGAATGCAATTTTGCATACTTCAACAATATTTTCATTTGAAAATAACAAATTTTATACAGTAAAAATATCACTCAGATAGTTATCCCAACTCAGCTATATATACTTTTTATTTGTAAAATATGTAAATTGGTTCATTTCACGAATCGACTATGCAATTCGATATCGTTTTTAGCTTTTATTTATTGATTATTACTGAAATCAATTAGGATACATTCATCTATAGTTGTGTTAATTTGAAAGTATGCTAGTACATTTTGGAATCACCAGATCGAATTCAGAGATTTAAATGTGAAATATTATTCCAATTATTTTCCATTTTAGAAAATTAGGCTCAAAGCTATCTTTAACTAACACTGTTTATTGAAAGCTACTTATTAACTTGACCTGAACCTGTGGAAACAGTACCGAAATACGATTCGATATATCTATACCAAAAGCAATTAAAATTTTATGTATTTTTTAACAGAAATAAACTTTGTATTAAAAAAAAGAATTGTAAGCCATAAATTTTGAAATTTCGTTATTGTTGTAAAAAGTTTCAGTACATTTGATGCCCCCAAACGTTCCACGGAATCCATCATTGAGTCAACGCCCACAATTTGTATGGCATACTCTCAGTTCTGCGCGTATATATTTTTGGCATGCCCAGACTTCGATAATACCCCCAGCCATCCCCCCATCCGGTCGGCTAACACCCCTCTGCGCATAGCCATGCTGATTTTAGCACTACCCCACTTTTGGCTTGTGCTGCTTTCCTGTACTTTTGCCTCATTTACATTTCAGTTTTGATTTGTTTCATGTCAATCAGTTGGACAGACTGCCGTGCCACGCCCGCCATGCGCTGACAATAAGTTGCCATTGTTGTTATTGTTGTTATTATTGTTATTGTTGTTATTTTTGTTATTGCCTGTCACTGCGGCATTGCGGGCAACAAATTTTTCAACGTTAATTGAAAATTTATTGAGACAAATTGTTTTTTATTTACGCATTATTGACGATTTATGTCTGCGTTCGTGTGTGTGCGCGTGTGTGTGAGTGTGTGTGTGTGAGTTGGGTTTGAATTATGTGCTAGCTGTATAGAAATTTAGTTTATGCCCCTCTCTGTCTGCTTATAAACATACCCTTATTCCAGTCGGGCAGCTTTTTTTAAAAGCTTTCTCTTCGGCTGTATTTAATGCTTCTTTGAATACCTTTTTTAATGAAAAGGGGTAGTTTATTTTGGGCATAAGGTATTTCGATGTTTAGCATTTTCTTTGTTGAGAACAGTTACCATGAAAGTTAAGATTGTGATTTGTAGTTGATTTTTCCTCAGCATAAAAGTTAAATTTATACTTGCTCTATTATTAGATTACAGGAGATCTGTGCGTCGAGCTGTGTGGCTTAATTAACTGATTGTTGTTTACGCATTTCAATAATTCGCTAGGCATATTTACTGTATGAATCGTGTGATCAATAAGCCAAAGCGATTAAAACAAATGTACTTCGTACCTTTTGAAACTCGGCTCTATGTGTGTGAATCTCGGTGTGTGTGTATGTGTGTGAGCACATGTGTGGGCATCAGTGAGCATGCATTTAATTAATGCAAACAGATTTAACTCTTTTTTTTGTGTTATTTATTTGTACTTCCGATCGGCTCGCGGAATATTACATAATGAAATGGTTGTCGGATATTGATATAAATCAATCGTCGACGCACTGCTGCAAAACCAAACAAAACAACCGTCGACAATAAATGGGTGTATGGATGTAGGGTTGTCGGGTTGCAGGGGTGAGTGAGGGGTAGCGTTTTCGTAGGACGGGTGTAAGCAAATAAAAATTAAATGGCATACAACAAGTGTACAGAGAATGGCAGCAAACACGCTCAGCCAAATTGAAACGAATTTCCTGAATGCGGCTGATGACGCTGATTTTAATGTGCTTTTACCATGGCAACATTATTGGGTTTCCTTAGCCTATTTTTTCATACGATGCAAATAAACAACGGACATTTAATTGTCAGGATATTATTTCTATTAAGCTTTAAACATTTGAGTCGAGTTTCGTGTGTGGGATTTTCACTGATGGCTCATTTATATTTAACAACTATTGGAAATTCTATATAAACACAAATTATATTTTTTGACAGTTTTCACATAACTGAATTTTAAATATGGTTCAACACTCAGCTTTAACTGACAATTTCGAAGTCGCTGTCCCATTAAAGAAATGAAATAATCAAATTATGCTTTTTGACTACCATCACTCAAATACACTTTTTAATTACTGACGTCAATTAAAGAATTTCATTATTTATAAAATAAACTGCGGATAAGCGACGACTGGTTAACCCCGCTGATATATATATAAATATTTGAATATTATTATGAGTGGATTTTATTTTAGTACAAAATCCGATTTTATATAATAATGTCAAAGATTTGGATAAACTAATGATGGAATAAATTGGCTTCTCCCACATGATTTGTAGCAAACTTTAAGCTTATAAGTCAAAAAATCAAAAACAATATGTTAAGTCTTCTGTTTTACCTAATGCAACTAGATTATTGTATGGCCTAATCAAACTAATGACATCTAAAACGAGGATTAGAGTAAATAAAATATGCTTAAAGGCTTAACGTCATCATACATAAGGCACTCCAAGGTGTTAACACAGTTAACCCCATCCGCATCCCTGTAAAAGGTACACAAATTCAATTTGCTGGCAGTGGCAAAAACAAAGGTGTCAAATGGACTTAATTCAAACCGGCTTAATTATCCATTTTTGACGTATTTTATTTATTAGTTGCCTTTTAATAATTTATGAGCCAGTTTCTCTGTCTGCTTTTTTCGGAATTATAAAAACCTAGTTTTTTGTCTGTTTGTTTTTTGTCAGAATGTGTGCCATTTATTTGGATTTAATATTTGCAGGGAAATGAGGTGGGGGGTGTGTGGGTGAGCTGTTTGCACAAAGTAAATTAAGCAAATGATGCTCTAACAGCAGCAACACAAACGTCAGCAATAAAATTGGAAATCTGTGTGTCGCTTATGTTCCACTGTGCATTGAGCACATAATGAACTTTATGCGCCATTGTTTTATGGCACATTGTGTTGCTTCTCATCGGCTGCGTTGCTGTTGCTTTTGCTGCCTGTCAATAAAGTGTCAATAATTTATAAAACAAACACAACAGCCATAAACATCGAAGTATCGCCATCTAATGCAAATATTTATACACAGTTGTGCGACTCTCTCTCGAAGCGTTGCGAAGCGAATCGAATCGAATCGAATCGAATCGAAGCTTTCGCTGTCTGTTTATTTAAAATTTATTAAAAACACGGAGCCAAACAACAATAACGCATAATGAATGCGAATGAACTAAATGGAATATTATGTGATTGCAATTTATGTTGACATATACTTAAGCTCATCAATTCCCATTCACACACACACACTCATTCTCTGCCTCAATATCTGTCTATTGTAAACATTTGTATTTTAAATAATTAATCCACAAGTATTAAATTATATATGGTCTATAGACATACTCAATTCGCTATATGTAAGCTTATGCCCAAGTGCTGGTTAAGTGTTGCAAAGTGCAACAATAATTAGTGTTCTAACCGTCTGCAAGCAAATCATGTGATAATCGTTGACCATCTTCATTACCGTCTAACATGAGATGAATTATGTAGGTTTCTATTTCAATTAGAAACTTCATAATTGCTTGAAAGTTGAAAGTTCTTCACTTGCAAATTATATATTGAGTTGAGTCGAGCTAAGCTGAAGCTCTTCAGAACGTTAGGAAGCAAGGCAGCAGGGAGTGGCTCATGAGAAATTCTATCCTAAACTTATGTAATGGTTAGACCTCTAGTTAAACATTTAATTTAAAGTTTAATATGCGATTCTGGCTGATTTACATGTTAGAATTGCACTCTCAAAAAGATCTAATAGGATAAAATATTTTTAGAGCCATAACTTGATCAACAGTGAACACATTTTCAAAAGCAATACTTTTTAGAAAAACTAACTTGATATTTAGAATAATGTCGCATTTTCGTTTTCAAGCTCGATTTTTAAACGAAATTAAACTAAAAATGTTAACATTTTGAAACGAACTTATCTTACATAACCTTCTAACGACATACGCAAAACTTAAGAGCAAAGTTTCTCGATGTTTTATTTACATTCAACTTTATTAACATGCAACTGAACTTGCAAGATGTAAAACCATAATAAGGAGCAGGCTGAACACAATGTAAATATGGGGCTCAGTGCAGAGGCAGAAGATACGCGAACATGGCCCGAAGTGTTTAGTAAGAGTGTTGCAAAACGCAACGAGGCGCAAGACGCATGGAACTGATTAAAAAATAAAAAAATGAAAATGAAACGACAGCGACATCTAAAACTGTCAAAGGGGACTTTTTGCCACACGATTTTCTGATGAGCAAAACTTGTGAAGCGAAATTGCGAGCGTCGGCGGCGACGAGCAAAATTAAAAGAGGATGTGAAGACAAAGGCTGAGGTGAAAGTGCAATGGCGACAGAAAGAGATGCTCCAAGGATTCACCATTTACAGTTAGGACGGGTGAGAATAGAGGGTTAACCAGCACTGCATTTTGTCTTTTGTAATTAAACTTTTGCGCGACAATGCAGCGACGAAATGAATTTCTAAGAAGCCGCAGTCGCTGAAGCAACCAAGGTGCAAAAGCTGACAATGCAACTCTGACGCTGCTCGAATAAACAACAACGACAACAATAATTATAGCTAACAACTGGCAACGGCAGCCTGTGCAAAGCAAAACTGCCACTCATGCAACAACAATAACTGCGATAGCAGCAGTTGGGGCAAGCCAAGTGGTGTCTCATTTTACTGAAGGAGAAAGAGCAACCAACGTCTGCGTTGGCTTTGGCAGCCCGCAGGCATGTTAAGGACACGGCTCAGCGACGCGAAACAAAAGTGGCAGTCCCGGTCCAAGAAGTTTGCCAAAGCCGCCACAGCGACCACAACGTCTGCTGCAGCGGTAACTGCAGCAGCAGCGCCAGATTTAGATTTAGCAAGCATTTCTAGTTTTCCTTTTTTTGTTTTTCTTGGTGTTCTCATCATTTCTTACAACAAAAGAGAAGTGCAAGTGCCTCAAGGCGGCTGTAGCAACAGGACTCAAACTGTTGCAACAGTAATGTGGCAGACCTCTTTCTAAGAACTTTGCGTCGTAATTTGCACAGCCACAGATATTATGTGCGCACAGACAGATGGCAGGAAAGGGTCCAAAACGGTGCAAGAAGAATGCTGAAAATAACAGTTTGAAATTAGACTAGAAAATGCTCTAAACGTTAACTCAATAGCTGGTACTTAAAGGCTTAGCTGGCACGAGCAGGGTCTAAAGTAATTAAAAGTAATTAAGACAAGATTTATACTAAGAGTAGATACGAAAAAAGACTGATTAGTTAATATTTGATTACATTATAATTAAAGCATAGTTAAATGTAGAAAATAATTGTAAGATATTCAGCCTGATGCGGCAATATTAAACACATCTAAAAAACTAATCAAATATATCGTTTTGCATTTTGAATACTTTTATGTACCTTACTTGCTTACTTAATCTGGTGCACGTCTTGGATATGCCATGAATAAAATAAATACTCTATATTTCACAAACACAATGCGACAATAATTTGAGCGATTCTTCACAAGCGAAACACCTGGCAAAAAAAAAGGTGAAAACCGACAGTTGAAAACGTGCGAAATGCTAATAAAAAATGCAGCGCCACGTGGCTACTTAAAGCGGCAAGAAGGATTGCCCCAAGCCCCCAATGTTATGCAAAGAACCTTTAAAAAATATATATAATGTAATGTAGAGGAAGAAGAAAAGAAAAAAGAAAAGCGTGCTGCTTGCTGCAGGCAAGTTAACAACTTGCGAGAGGGCGAAGTGCGAAAGGTTAAACTTGGGGTTAAGCCACAGAGCAAGAAGGCGCACTTCAATAGAGTTGGCAAGGATCGAGCCAAATCTAATTTGCAACAGGCAACGCTACCTTGTGGCATTAGCTTGCTGGTCACGCGCTTAAGAAATTATGTATAAAAGCTTGCTTAGCAGAAAAAAAGGTTCCAAATTTTCAATTGGTGCCGTTGCAGTTATGAAAAATTCATACAGGATAATGAGCAGACAAGCGCGTGTCAACGTCGTCGCCAGGACAAAAAAAAGGGATAAAATGCTGGCAACGTTTTAACAAACGAACGAGCAGGCAAATGCCGTGCAAAGAGGGGAGGAGAGGGGAGGGTTATGTGAATGCTGGAGATGAGTGAGCTGCTCTGAGCGCTAATTAAAATCCTAACTGGTAACCATGACAGATAAGCGCAAGCTGCTGCAATGAAGTCAAAGGTGTTAGATAAGTGGCTATGAGAGGGCGCTGCGGGGGGCTGGGGTTGAGAAGGCATATACAGGATTGCAGTCAGATTTAGCTGCAGTTGACAGGTTGCTCGGTTGTTATTGTTGTAGTTGCAGCTGCTGTTTCTGTTGCTACTTCTGCTGCTGTTTGTCACTGGCAAGTGGGGCACACACAGCAGCGAGAGACAAGCGACAAGCGACGACCTGCATTTAGCTGGCATTTTGACTTAAAGTTGCTTTGCAGCAGTTGCAGGCAGCACCACTTACAGTTGCCGCCGCGGGCCTGCTTTCTTATTGGGTTAATAAAACAGAGCAACAATGCGAAAATAAGAACAAGTACAGCAGCAACAGCAACAGCAAACTCACCTAGTTTATCAGAAGCGTATGCGAAATATTTGTGTGTGCGGATTAACAAGCAGTCGGAAACACAGCTGACAAGCTGACAGAAAGAGACTTCCAAGTGCCGCATTTGTAAAGGTTTGCTGTATAAGTGTGAGTACACTGAGAGAATAACATTTGCTAAATGTGTAGTTCCAATTTTGGCCCAGAAAATTATTTTCCCAGATTTTTAAATATATAAATTTTTTTTTTAATAACAAAATATATTCATTACTTCGATCAACACCAATTTAATATATATATATATATATATATATATATATATATATATTTTAAAATAACCTAATATATACTATATATTACTTCGATCAACACCAATTTCTGGTAGTTGAGGACTTGAATGAAAGTTTTCTTTTTATCTTTAAGCATTTGCGTTTTTAAGAAGTTCGTTTAAATTTAATTTAGAATGCTTTCGAATGTTAGCAAAATGCGAAGGAAGATTATTGATAGTGGATTACATTTTCTTTCGTCCTAAAGTTCAGATTTTTATGAGCTTAGTTAATCTATATTTAATATTATTGTGTTGCTTAGAATCGTGAGAGGAAAGCCTCGCCTGGTAATTTCCTTTAAACTTACTTGCTCGAAAATTACGAAAATAGATTTGCAAACTATTTCTTAGATTGCAAATATTCTCAATGCATACGTAAAGGTATGTGCATGTATGTATATATGTATGTATGTGTGGCAAGCTCCAATTGCATTTCTAAGGTGGGTGGCAGGTGGTGACTGTGGTACACTTGATTTGCAGCCACTTTCTATTGTTTACCTAACTGTTGCTGCTGCAGAACTGGGCAAAGGTAACCAAGGCGAAACTTGGTTAACAATATGCTTTACCCTTAGTATGAACAGCAACAACAACAACAAACAACAACAACAACATCACCAAGCACATTCCGAAGTGTTCATCTAAACTATTCAACTTCTGGTTAGCTTTGCCTTACGCATTTCAGGTGGATGTGTTGCCTCGTAATACGATTTGCAGCAGAAGCAAAATAAAATTCTTTTGAATTATTAATTTATGATGTATTTGCATAAATTCTGTTTGGATTCCAGCACTAAGTTCTTATCCAGTTAAGTAACGCAAATCATGAACAGTTCTTGATATATTTTATATGTATACTAATTGATGCATATCATCATCACATAAGCGCATTTGAAGTATTTAATTTCATTAAGCTGAACGTTTATATTATGTTATATCAAAATCATATGTACACCCAAGCTAACTAATTACTTTAAATTAATCAGAATGATCAATTAACATTAATTAAAATTTAATTAAATTGAAACCCAGCCATTCAAAAAATCCTTTCACTGAACGCGAATGCCAACTTAATCTCAATAACTTTAAGCTTTCGTGAAGCAACTGCCAGAGGAGCAATGCGTCTAATTGAAATGACTTTGCAACTGGAGTGTGTTCTGGTCAGCTGGCTGCGAGGGGGAAGTGGCATACCACAAGCAGCCATAATAATCCGAATTGCAGGCACTCTCAGTAGTTGTTGTTCGTGGCATACACTTTGTGCGGGTGTTTATAATTTGATGTGTTGATTTGATTGACTTATATTATTTTCCAGCCCAATTTTAATAACAGATTATTGAAATGAATCTGATCTGCGTGTGGCATATACAAAACTTATGTTCAAGCTTCGGAATTGCAACCAATAATAGTCTCTGAGATCGGCGTGTTCATACAGACTGACAGACTTAATTGATGCTGACAAATGTATTTCAATTATGATTAAACATTATAAAATATATTCCTTCTACCTGGTACAAATCTTCATAATAATCGTTTTTCTCCTTTTTAATGGGTTGAGTGCGTTATAACAATCAGTCAACAATCAAGTTAATGTTGAGCATATTTTTTGCTTTTTCTGAAAATATGTGGTTTTCATAATTACATCTAGTTGTTGAAAGGCAGAAGTGGTAAGGGTATTTAAGTTTTGGTTTGCCATAGTTGGCTGTTAATTTGTGTTTTCGCTGGTGTTTTTAAAATTCTCCTCTTTCTCTCTCTCTCTCTCTCTCTCTCTCTCTCTCTCTCTCTGTTTCTGTCTCTGCTTGCCACTTCACGCAATCAACGCAGCTGACAATGAGGACGTTGACAAGAAACGAGAAACGCACTCGCTCTGTAAATGATTCAACACCTACGGGGCCAACACACTGGGTAGCTGGCTGACTGGCTGGCTGGCAATGGAGCGGATAAGATCCGGGGAGACTCAAGGACTGACTGCCAGCCAGACAGACATATCAATCAGTGAGTGTGAGTGTGTGTGAGTGAGAAAGACGGTTGCTGCCACGCCCATTACGCTGTGAGAAAAATGACGCTGCATTATTTACATGGCAGCGCCTGAAAGCATGCTTTAATTTATTTTAATTCACTTCTTCCCCTTGATACTTGGTGCCACTGCCCCTGCAACTGCTGCTGCTGCTGCTGTTGCTGCCACTGAGCGTTGCCAGTGTTCGCGACGAGTGATATGTAAATATGCAGTTACGTGCGTACATTGGCGTGCAATTACAGTAGACACGCCCACCATTCTCCACGGATTCCCTAGAGCAAACAGTTAAACACACACACATTCACTGTGAAATTCTCTTGCTAATGCGAAACACATTCTCGTTTGGCATTAATGCTGTTGCACAGTGGGCGCAAATTGGCGATATGCGGCATCAACATCAGCATTCGCATTCGCTTCCGCATCCGCACCAAAAGCAGCTTCAGCATCTGCCTCGGCTTGAACGCTTTAGACGGCTTATTAGGCAGCTCTCACAAGGCTCTCGTGATGACAAGGATGAAGGAGCCGCGCCCTTCAAGCAGCTGCTTCGTTATGTGTAAGCAATCCAAGGCACTCCAAAATACTAATTCCCATGTCAGTATCAGGTGAGGAGTCTCCTCTGAAGGAGGAGGGCTGAAGATACAGATAAGTTGCTGCCTTTTCTTGCTTCTTTCCTTGCCGTGTGTTTTGTCTGCTGATTGACTTCCGTTTCTGCTCGTTTTGCACTGCCTTTAATCGATTTTGCACCCAAAGGACATTTTTGTGTGTGATTGCGTGGTTTTGTTTTCATTTTTATTTTTTTGGGGTGTATTTTTGCTTAGTCTCATTTTGATTTGTTTTCTCAGCAGTCATTTTTTTTCGTCTTACTTGATTTCTTGCAAAGGAACATGTTGCAATGTTGCAAGTGAATTTTAAGCTGTGTGTTGGCTAAGTTTAATACTGAGTTCCTTTGGGCCAGCCACTCGAAGAAGGAAGCTTCAAGCATTACTGTATTATTTTATAATTTATATTTAAATAAGGGCTATAAGCGTGCCGAAAATGTTGTGTTTGTGTTAATGTTTGCCTGTCTCTCACTAATTTTAAATTGAAGCAATAACAATTCATTAAGATATATGGAAACGCATTTTAAAACTAATTATATAATTATAGGTGTAATCAACTTTAATGCTTCCTGTCAGCATAACATATGTCAAAACAATTATTTTTGTATGTATATATATGGTATATGGTCAGAAAACATATATATATAATGTATATAATGTGCATAAAAGTATCTTTAACTCCATATTAAAATCTAGATGTTGACAGTTTAACTCCATTCTGCATATAATCTTCGTTGATTTAGTTTATTCATTGCTTTTTACGGATATTACAGCTTGCATATACATATGTCACATCATTAGGAACATTATTTCCGAAGTATATTGTATTTCAGATTTAATTTAGCATTAACTATGGGGCATATATCTTGGCATATTGTCTGCTCCATATTAATTTCAACATTGTTAGCCAATGTTTCCTCGGACCGGTTGCGCTTCAATTGGATATGTTTTTTTTTTTTGCCTTCTTTATTTTTAGATTATTTTTGTTTTCGTCGCACCAGCCACGTTTTTAGTGCCACAGTAATATACGACGTGCTCTGAGTGTTCAACTGAAGCTGAAAGTTCAACTAAATTCTGAAACTGAAACTGAGGCAGAAACTGCTGTTGTCGTTGTTGTTGTCATTCGCTGGCAGTCATGTTGGCAATCTTATAAATTTTGGAGCAACTTTCATATATTTCAAGCCACGTCGTCTGTCCACGGCATGGGGGTGGTGAGAGGGGAGCAGCAACAGCAGCTGGATCGTGTAGAGCCAAGCTGATGCCTTTTTCCCATGTCTGTGTCGCTGTGCCTCGGTGTCTGTCCATGTCTTCTGGTCTGGTATGAATGCGATGTCTGCTATTTGATTTTAGTGCATGGAAACGCTTAAAAGCAGACAAAACACACAAAAACACAAAAACTTTTTGGCCCCGAAACGTCACCTGTGCAAAAGATGCGACGATATGTTGGATTTGTTAAGACTGGGCGGGCCATTTGCTGGGCCAGGTGCAAAAGAAAGGGTTGCTTAAGAACCAGAAAAGTGCTCAACTGTGTGTGCACTGTTTGTTCCGCAAGAAACTTTTGCGATGGATCATATTAGTCACAAAAGTATATCAATATCAAGCAGATATATGCGAGTTTCTAAATATTTTGAAAGCTATCAGCAAACACGATTTAAGTAAGCAATTGCAGAATATACTTAGAAAATGCTGCGGTCGTTTAACAATAAATTGTATAATTAGAAGCTATAATTAGTAATGGAAGGATTGGTTGAAGAGCTGCAGGCTCGGCAGAGCGCTTAATAATAAAAAATAAAATTATACCTGACTCTAATTGTAAATTCTTATATTAAATATGATTTGGCGTATCAATATTAATAAGTATTAATTAAAATCCAAAATAATTTTAGGCAATCAAATTAAATTCCAAAATGTCAACTTTAATTTCGTTGGACTTCGAAGGTGTTGAATCGATTTCTGTTTAGTTGCTGGCCCGCACAACAGTTGGCAGACAACATGTATAATTAAAAGATAACACACACTCACACACACGCACACACTCCGTATAACTTGTTCATATATAATTTTCAATTTATCCCTTATGTAAATGAGTCTTATTCCATTCGCTGCATTTGTTGCTCTTCTGCAAAATATTTAATTTTAAGCGTATTTTACGTGTGTTTAGTTTGCTGCTGTTAAGCTTTGAATTTGCTTCTCTGTTTTTGCAATCTACTGGAAAATATATCACAGCTCGAGCTGTGAAAACTTTTTGTCCCCATTCGACAGCAGATTTTATGCATGCTTCCACCCATAATTGAAACCTTTAAAATTGGCCATCAACTTTTTGGGGCTATTTAGCATATCAAACGGGAAATCTCGTGAAATAAAACAAACTAAAACTCGCCACACGCAGCAAAATTATTCCCATTATATACGCCCCTCGTCCATCTCTTGTGGCATCCACGAATTTGCTTTGTATTTTATTGCACTGAGAATTTAGCGCCATCAATTAATGGCATGCTATAAAAGTTTTATTAAGTGATTGACTGTCCACCATGGCCCAGGCGAAAGTTGAGTGACCCAACCTGAGGGAGATATATAGAGACAGAGAGAGAGAGAGGGAGAAGAGACTGAAACCCCACCAAAGACGACCCCCTTAAAACCCCATTGATGGCATCGTCATCGGCTCCACTTGGCAACTTGGCAGCTTGGCATGTTGAAATATTTAAAGCCGCTTAAATAAATTGTGGTTTGCTTTTGGTTCTGGTTTTTTGGTTCGGTTTCTGTTTCAGTTGCTGCTGATGTTGCTTGCGGCTCTGGTTAAATTTGCAGACAGAAAAAAATCAATAGCAGTGTTGTGGCTGGACGGGGGAGGGGAGGGGAGGGGGAGTCTAGGGGGTAGGGGCAGTCGTAATCACACATAAAACTCTCGTTAGTCGCATTAAATTACAAATTCCATTAAAACGATTATTAAGGCAAGTATTTGCTAATTAATTTACTCGCTACGCACAATGCTCGAGCGCAATTAATAAATCCAAATGAGCAGTTAAATGACGACGCCCAACGCAACGCGTCGAGTCAGAATCGAGTCAAGTGTTTCGTGACTATTCAAGTGCCCTATAAAAGCCAATTTCAGATAAAGCAATTCCATAAAAAAAATCGAGAAAAAAAATAATACAACACAAGTGAATTCCAATGGATAAGAGTCTCAAGTCGAAGAGAGAGCGTGGACGAGGGGGCGAGGGGGCGAGGCGACACGGTGCTAAACGGAATTTACAGCTCGTTAAAATTGATGCTGGTCGAGGTTTAATCATTATTTAATGGGTAATATAATACGAATTTGCAAGCATAAAAAAAAAATACAATTTATTTTTAGTATTTCTTACTTAAATATATTTGGGCAATTAATTGTGAATGAGTTTTGAACCAGTTTTTGGTGGATTTTCCAGCATCTCTACGCAGATTTATAGCCCCAATTTGGCCGTTAACGAATATGATTTTATTTTGTGTTATTTTCGGTGCATCTAATCAACAACAAAAAAACGGAAGCAAATAAATTTGTTTGTCTAAAATAGATTTGATTATTAAATTTCTATTGATGCTCGAATATTTTATTTATTAAAATTTTAAAATTTTGCAATTTTATCCCATCAATGTTTTAATTC
Source organism: Drosophila nr. medialis 2 BK-2023a (assembly GCA_035044325.1). Taxonomy (NCBI): domain Eukaryota; kingdom Metazoa; phylum Arthropoda; class Insecta; order Diptera; family Drosophilidae; genus Drosophila; species Drosophila nr. medialis 2 BK-2023a. The sequence continues at coordinate 3,728,349 of JAWNMH010000394.1, forward strand.
GATTTATTTTTGTTGTATTTCATAGCGTCAATTTTCAAACTTGAAACGTGGAATATTAGTAGAAAATGCTATTAAAATGCCAAAATTATTCCAGCCCAAAAAACATGTATTTAGGAAATGTATTTATTCTTCTACGACAAAATTGCCAACATTTTATTTATGCATGAATTCCATTTCTATGATTTTGCACAAACACATTTATGGGTTTGCCCAGCGTTTGAGATATGCAACTTTAATTGAGCTATGTACTGCAGCATTTAACTTACTTGACCCAGCCACCACGCCCTGTGGCAGCCCACAGTGTGTGTGTGGCAAACCTTTTCAAGCACTCAACGTACCTTCTGTTTTTTTTTCTGTTTGCAAAACTCTGTAATGTAATGAATAACTGCCACTGTGGCACTCGCGACCCCTAGTCCTTATGAATAATAAGGCAAATAATCTGTCAGCGTCGCAGCCGCCTGAAACCCGTGCCAGGCGGCCAACCAAACGACTCAATTTCAATGCAAAGGATAACACTGTGGCAGGGACAGGAGCAGGAGCTGGAGAAGGAGTATCAGCTCCAGCCGGGCTCCACTTCAGTTGTATAACGATTTCAACTCCGCATTTGGTCAGCGACATGCCGTGTGGGTGTGTGTGTGTGTGCGTGCGTGAGTCAGGGGATGGGGATGAAGCTCTGTGCAGAGTTGGCAACTCTGTTGCTAATAACACGAAATCGGATTTCAACGTTGGGCCAGTTTGACACTGCGTGTGATAAAAAGCAACAACAATAACAGCAATAAGAACAACAACGTCGCAGTTTGCGGTTTTCACTGTGTATGTTGTGAGCGTCGCACGCTGCGTATGCGTAACGTGCGTTTTAATGAAATATTGAATTTTATTGCCTGCGTGCCTGTCAACAACTTGGACAGAGCGAGAGCGACCGTGTGTATGTGATGGATAGAGAGAAAGAGAGAGAGAGGTGTAGTCCAGCAGTCAGCAGTCAGCAGTCCAACGTTCCTTCCACATTCATGTCCTGGTTCAGTTGGTTGTCCTGGTTCACGTCCCACATCACAACTTGTCACTGGCTGGCGGGCAAAACAGGGCGCCACCAACTGGCGTCTCTTTTAATTTGATTTTCAGACAGCTCATGCCCAACCCCGCCTCTGCCCCAACTCCCTTTACTCCCCCCACTCAATGCTCAATGCTCCCCTTTGTTGACCTTGTGCACCCCACATAAACACCTCTCCCCCTCTCGCTCTCTCGCACGCATTTTAACGCTTTTTATTTGCTATGCAAAAGTTCAAGTGTATTATTACCAAAAAAAAAGCAAAAAATAAATGAGAAAAAACGAAAGGAAAAAGTTGGTTTATATTCAGCGTTTTTTTTTTTTGTCGTTGTGGCTTTGCTAATAAAAGCAATTTATGAAGCCCAAAGCGCGGAAATGAATTGTTAACAAATTTTGCGGCGTTGAGTTTTGTGGCGTTCAGCTGAAGACGATGGAAACGGGGGCGTGTGAATTGGGGGCACACCGAGAACGAGGTCGGTGATGATGAGTGGCAACGCTGTCGAGTGGACGACATGTCTTGTTTATGGTCAGGCCCGGACGCAGCCACAACACACGCATCAACCGACTGGAGTTTGGGGAGCGGTCATAACCGCTGCCCCTCCTTTCCCCACTGCCTCTCACGCCACTTCATGCCACATCGCCTGCGCCACGCCCACCGACTCGATGGCATTGTGAAATTTCCCAAAGCGCGCATAAAATGAAAACCCAACGCAAGAAGCATCAAGGAAAACACACTCAAGTGCAATCTGTGGAGTAACAATAGCGTTTAAACACTGGCCACATCTTTAAATTTTACAATCGCTAAAGTTAAGCAAGAGCGAAACATAAAAAAATGCAGAGACCCTTAGCCAAATAGGAGAATATCTCAAGCAACAGGGACAACTTATCAAGAATGTAGAATAGAATAGACTACGTCAAGCAAAAAGTTGTTTTATCTCACATTAAATCAACTTTATTATTATGATACTTAAATTGTTATATATTTAATGCATAGCTTAAACAGTAAATAAATTCCGGTAGATGCATGCAGAAATAGTTTAAATATTATTTGGCTGTGGTCAGTGTTTAAACCATTAATTTTTCTCATGTGGTTTTTAACTTCTGTTGTGGATTCGGTTTCACACTTCGAGTAAATGCCACTGCTACAAGAAATGTGCCAAATTAAAGTGTATTTCTTTATTTAAATATTTCCATTTAAAACAAACAAATATAGATTCTTAAGCTTGAAACCATTCTAAATAAATCTATTGCAAAATCGAAGAAATTTTAAGCATACATTCATTTCAATACGTTAAATTGATTTTCCAAAATATGCACATTGTATTGTATTGTTTTTGAGAAGCTGAGCTCTTAATTGAATTTTGTGCTCCTCCAAATTGAACTCTTTGAACAACAATTTTCTCATCTGCCAAAAGCAGACGGATATGAACTGAACAACAAGCAAAATAGATTAATACAAAATGCTGAGCTGGACACAGCTTACCAAAATATATTTTGTGTACAATAAGAATACTGTATTTAATAAATAAAAACTTTTGTCATTTTCATTAGGTGTATATATTTTGATGCTTGAACAGGAAAATTCAGTTGCAAACAGGATTTTTAACATTGTTTTCTTTTTTTTAATTGAAATTCAGATTGTCAAAGTTGAGCAACTTTCTGACAGTTTGAATGGGTAACTGCAGCTAAAAACGTATGTGACAAAATGCCTAGAGCAATATTGTCTGCTTTCTGTTCTGCAAATACTTTTAAATTGAATTTTATAAATATTTTATATCATTTATGCTCAGTCTACCATTTTCGCAACTAATTTGACAAGCATTTAATTCCCATACGCTTTCAGCAGTTTCATTTCATTATTTTAAACTTCAATATCGCTTAATTTATGTTTAGTAAATAATTTATTTTTTCATTTTATAATTATTTTATGTTACACATATTCAGTCTGCCTCTACTAGCAGTTTCATTTAATTTTTGTTTGAAAATCATATCGAAAACTTTGTTCAGTTGGTTTATCTTGTTAATTTGTCAGCTGGCGCTAACGACTCGACTGAAATTAAATGTTTGTAAATGTATTTAGCAGGCACTGGCTTAAAACACTTATGACAAAATTACATTGTTCATTTGTGCGTTTGACAAGTCTACAACAAAGTTCAACTTCAAGGCAAAAACTTGTGGTGTGCCGAGACAACAACAAAAAATAAAAAATCGCACACATGCCAGAGTTGCGGCAGCAGCTGCTTTTGTAGTTGTTGTAATTGCCATGATTGTTGTCTCTGTTGTTGTTGTTATTGTTGTTGTTGTAATTCCTGCTGCTGTTTAATTGTGAGATAAAACTTACCGATAATGAGCAGCTTTATGGTTGTCATGTTTGCTCTTTGTTGTTGCGGCTTTTTGGCTGCTCCTGCTCCTGCTGCTGCTGCTGAAGCTGCTTTGGGCTTTGTTGTCGTTCTCGCTGTTATTGTTTTATTTCTTTCGTTATTTTTGCTATATTGTTATTTCTCTTTCTCTTTTGTTTTTTTTTTTATCTTTTGTTGTGTGTTGCGTGGTTTTGTGCGTTGTTGTTGTTTTGTTGTTTGTATTGGCGGCAGCTGTGCGCACTTTTCAATTGATATTTACGCAATTTATTAATCCGACTTGATTCGCAGTTTTACAAGCGCTGGCAAATGGCATTTCAATGTTGCAGCACAAATGCAATTTAAAGCATTGTCTTTATTTTCGCGACAGTTGGCATTTTTTTCGCATTATTATTGTTTTCATCAACGAGTATAAATATTTTGTAACATTGTATTTTATTTTCGAATGAGTGCGAGAGAGTTTTAAGCAGCTTTTGGCCTGGCTGCTCTATAATTGAAATGTTTCAATTAAACTGATTAAAATGTGACGTGCCACAAGGTACGAGGAACACTTATTATACACACAAATGGAAAGCCCACAATGAATATTTAAAACGTTAGACATTTCAATTTGAGTTCACCGTTCTCAGTTCTTCTATGCACAAGCAAAGGCAGTGATATATAATTCCAGATACGCCTAGACATTAAATTAACATATTTTGTTAATAATCATTATTTGTATCTACACACATACGTTATATATCTTTCACTCTCTGTGTGTGTGTGTGTTGTGTGTGTGCCTGCAGGATTCTGACTCCTACACATGTAAGCTGCTGCCTAATGTCTTATTCATGTTAACTGGCTTGTATCCTGACTCCATCGTCTCCTCCCTCGCTCCTACTTGCTTCTAGCTCTAAAATTGTTTGCGTGCTGTGAACTTATTAGCCAGGGTCTGTCTGTAGGACCGGTAAAGCAAACCTTTTGCCTCTACAATTAGAGCAGCATTATTGTGGTACAATAAGGCCAACCAAACACAATAAGCAGAAACCAAAATACCATTTCGTTGTCAAATAACACTAGTCCCATATTGTCTTTTTATACTCATTAAAATTGAAATCGATTGCCTACACAAAACGCAAAAATAATTCTCAGGAAATGCGAACATTTTATTACGCATTATTAAAATATTTTAAAGCTTTTTTGCATATGTGAAAAACTCTGGTTAACTGCTCTTATATATTTGAGAGCACTCTTAATGTGTTAGATTATTTGAGGACTTGAAAAATTACTTTTTTAAATCACATTAAGCAACTTTTTAGAATACACAATTCGTTTCTTTTGTTTGAAGTTCAAATCCTCTTTTAAATAATTTGCTCACAAAGATTTTATTGCATACTTTGCAGCGTCTGCAGCAGTGATACCAAAAGTTATGGCTTAGAAGTCAAAGCTGATTTTAAGGTTTCAAAGCTCTGAAAAATGGCAAAATAATACGAAATGGATTTTCCAAACAAGTCCAATATTTATAAGCTCATTTTCCATTTCCATTTGGATTATCTCCATCAAATGTTATTGTAGCAAGAGCAAATTAATTGATAGCACAAAAATATAAAATCCTTCAATTTGGGTTTGCTTTTATTAAAAATATTTCATATTTTATTATTTTTGGACAGATTTTTTAATTGTCGTGAGACTGAGCTCTTACAAATTGCACAAATATTTGAGGGAGTTTTTCAAATCAATTTTAATTAATTAATATAAATATATTTTTTTTAGAATATATTTTTATTTATTCAAAAAGCTTTTTCAATTAATTATGAATTAATGAACGATTTCTTAACTTTTGAGTGCCTATATAAATGCATACATTATCAATGTAATTCGTCAGCTAGTCAAATTAATTATTAATAAATACTTTATTGAACTATTTTTTGTTCACTTATATCTATTTGAAGCAGTTCTAAAAGTTTTACAACCACAAATAAAAAAATAAAAAATGGTGTAAATATAAAAACTGCTCGCAGACAGTTAAATGCTTGCAAAAACCGTTTCATACTTTATCAATGGCAATAGAAAACTAACTCGATTGGCTGAACACAGTTCTAACTGAGTTATATATTTTATATGTATATACAGAGAGATTCTGAAGGCAGCGCGCCAAAAACTATGCAGCATGAAATGGAACAATGTGGAGTAGGTCAACATTGTCGCAAGTAGCCGGAAACAACAATGCAAAGGTAACGTAAAAATATAAATAAGAAAAACACAATGCTTTGGTCACTTTATGTCTGCCACAAGCAAACGAAAATCAGCTGTCAGAGTGGGATAATAAAAATGAATTTATTTGCGCTTTATACATATTTGGGATTGTTGCTGCTGCTGCTGTCAAGGACAACAATTTGCGACAACAACACAAAGAAAAGAATGCACCTTATTTTATGAGGATTTGACAAATGAGACAAGGCGACAGTGTCCTGGCACAGAGCCCAGGTAAAATAAAAAAAACACATAGTAACAAAAATGCTGCAAAACTGTAGCCCTAAAATTGAGCTAAAAATGTTAGTTGTTGTTGCGTCAGTTGTTGCCGTTGCAATTGGCCCACTTTTTATTTAAGTTGTTGTTTTGGTTGTTGTTGGGCCGGCATGAATATACATGTGGCATGTCGACGACAAGGTCGGCGTAACAATTGCGCTTGAGTGCCATATTTGCAGATGCTTGCCACACACACCCTACACACGCACACACACACTCACACATAGAGGTCCGTTTGCTGCTGTCCTGTCTGTAATTTTTCTTGGGGAGAATCTGCAGATGATTCTCAAGCCAAAAGCAATTTGCATAATTACAACGCACATGAGCAACACGCTAACCGCCAGCCGTCTGCCTCCTGAATGTCGGCAACACGGCTTTTCATTAGCTCCAAAAAGGACACTAAACACACACAGTCACACGCACACTTTCAGAGGCGAAAGACGCGAGTTTTGCGTATGATAAACGACGAACGTTGAGTTAAAGGAACTTCGGCTTCTGCATCCGTTTTGCCGCCCGTTGCCGCCGATTGCTTCTTACCAACTAACACAATTTGAGTTTTGTTATAGCTTTAAAGCCGAAGCCAAGAATAAGACGCACGAGCCGAACGTTAGTCGGCTGCACGTCGTGACCAGCACGAAGCTTATTAACGAGCAGCAAGTGCAGATTTGACGCCTGCGCCGCCTCCGTGCAAAGAGAGCACAGTGCGCTTGGCAACATTGTTGCGCTCTCAAATGTTGCGGCAGCAGTTCGCTTGTTGTGATAGGTTAGTGTTCGATGGGAGATATCCAAAAATAAGTCAAGACTAACTCTGATACATAAATAATCTTCGTATTTTATCTATGTCTTTCTCTATAATATAGTACCTAAATTAAAATATAAAAAAATAGCTAAAAAATCAGCATGCTCTTCTTAATCTCTCTTTATCTCCGTTAAACGTTGCCTCTTTTTATGGGCTTGTTAAGCTTTTTGTGGGTCACGAAACGGGACGAAGGCTGTTCGCAATTTCGAATCGCATTGTTCGTTTCATTTGCCGAGCCATTCATTTTAAGAGAACGACGGCGTTTCAATGCCATTTCGTTCCGCTCTCTTTTGGCAACATGTTGCGAACCACTGCTGCACTGTCAACATAGGCGCAACAGTTGTGACCAGCTGTGTTATTTACTGTTAGCTGTTAGCCGACTTTAAACTCATGCCTCCTCCCCACTTACAGCAATTGCCACTTAACTAAAATGCCTCTCCAAAGTGTGGTTGACAACATTTTCCATTTTTTTTTTCGATCGGGGAAATGTGTTACGCGCTGTGCTGTGCGTGTGTGTGTGTGTGTGTGCAACCTTTAAGTAAGCTTAGCTTGGTCTCTCCGTTTTGTCTTTGCCTTTTGACGCAATCAACAAAAGTGCCCAAAAAGAGCAGCTTGCGAGTCCTACAGGCCTTTGTGATGCCAAAAGCAAAAAAGCTTGCGTCAGAAACATGTGTTCCCAAAAGCAAACCAAACCACACCAAACCTAAACCCCTTTCAGAATATGCACATAAAAAATATTTGCAAAGTGTATGTGGCAAGTTTTGGCTCAGGCAGCACACAACACATAAATATACAAATATACTGTTACAGTTACAGTTACAACTACAGCTAAAGCAACAGCAACAACTGCACATTCACAAAAGTTGTTAAAAAGTCCAAATAAATTTGTTTTTTTTGTCGAGTCTTTGACATAAATTTATGCGTTTTGCGTGCCACAAGCAACAACAACAACACAAAGAAGAAGAACAGCAGTAACTCCTGGCCTGGTTATAGATCAGGTCATGGATTGCTCTAGGTGCCAGCATGAGTTGCTAGGTGTGAGTTGGATTGTTGAGGATGAAGCGATTGCTTCTGACAAACCAAAATATATTTCGAAATTGAGTTGTCATAAAAAAAACAGCATCAGCAAGCTGTAAGCTACAGTCAAGACCCTTGACAACGAATTCGGCTATTCTGGGGCTGTGACAAGCAAAAGTTGCAAGTAATTTGAGCCTGTCTAACTTAAATCTAACAACGTCTTTCATAGTTTACCTCTGAAAAAAACAAAAACAAAAACAATTCAAGTAACTTTTAAGAATGATTTAAACTCACAATTTAAGCTAGCAACTTTTGCTTGTTTAATAATTTAATTAGCAAATACATTTTATGCCGCCAAGAATGCCTTTGACTTATTGAAATAAGTCTGAGCTTTGTACGGCTCAGATACATATATATCAGTATGGCATTCAGCTGCCAACATTGCAGTCAAAGATAAGAGATAACCTCTGATACTTATGACAAAGTAAGAAATTTATGTATTATATAAGTATCAGAGTTATTCCTTAAAATCTCGCTGCTGCAGTTTTGCTCAATTGCAGTAAGCAATTGAAAAATTCCAAGAAAATTGCCTTGCATGTTATTTGAAAAGGTATTTTCACTGTACTTGCTGCCGCTCTGCCTGCCAGCCTCGATGCAATGTTTTTTATTTGCCCACCACTCCCACTCCGCCCCTCTTGTCCTTTTACAACTGACAAGCTCATGACTTTAGCCACTTTGGAGCCTGAGACAGACAGAGAGACAGACAGACAGAGAGAGGGAGAGAAAGAGAGAGATGCTTTCACTGCGCCTCAGTTTCAGACACTTGGCATTACAACTAGCCATAAAATATACGGCAGCTAAAAGCCGAGGCCCCAAACCGACCGGGTTGAGTTACAAACTTTTTTCGATTTATATAAAAAGGCCGAGCAGCGCGGGTAAAAATATAACGACAGGCAGTTTGAACTTTGATGACGAGCGAGAGCTGTAAAATGAAATTTCCCATCCAACACTTCCTTCTCTTGTTTTTCTCAAGTTTGACCCGAGCATTTATAAAAACCAAGCAAAATAAGAGTGATTTACCAACCTGTAACGAGCTATATAAATATGTATATATATTTATTTATAGTTTCCCAGACTACTCTCAGTCAGGCACACGTCAATAATCAAAGACAAGCTCAGGTAGCCAATTTAAATATCTTTTATATTCGTTTACCAGTTGAGAATTACATATTTATCTCTGGTTTTCATAACCTGTAAACTATAAGTTGAGACTCATCCATCGATATTTACCAATAAAATCAAAAAAAATGCAATGCTCTAGATATATAAAAAAGATAGCTGATATAATATGTGGCATATACATATTTATACTCTATCCTGCTTGCTTCATCTTCTGCCTGTTTCCTACGTGAAATCCTTTTCTACCAGATTTTTTAAAGAATACAAGTTATTAAAACAAAAGTCACGTGTAATGCCCAGCTGTCAGCTGGAGTGAAGTTAATAATATTTTGTTGCTGGGGTTTTATATTGGCAACATTGCTCCGGCATATATTTATTTGAAGCATTTTTAATTAATTTGCTGGCTGACAGCATCTGCTTGACATTAAACACATGGCATTAAGACTGAAATTAAAATTCTCGCGAATTGCAGCAGCCGCAGCAGCAACAACTACAACAACTCTAGTTAATCAAATGACTTGCAACACACACACCCACACACACACGCACACACACACACACATAGACATAGAGCTGGGCGTATCTGCGGCACACACATAAATCACAGTCAAAAATGTTCCTAGCCGTTAACAATCGACTTAATTGCTTAAACAAAGTGTTGCACACTATTGAGCAATTAAGCAGTCATCCCTGCCCCCACTCCCAGCTACCCCTAGTGAGCAACCCAGAAATAAGTATGCAAAACTTGATGCCAAGAAATGAACAGGCCCCAGCAAAATGTCTTAATATATTCAGCGATTTATGTTCGTCGTCAGTTTTTCGGGGACCGCTTCTTCAGCATATAATTTATGCGCGTTTTAATTTCATTTGGTGCCCAACAACTGCCACGCCCATTTCGAAGCTCACGCCTCCCTCATCATAAGGCAAAAATATGTTATTTTGACACCTTCAAGGTGGCGCCAAAAAAGGTCCTGCAGTTATCAAAATGACGGCAGCAGAGCAGGAATCAATACGGTAACAGATTGTTCTACCCTTGTGGCAAAGGGTATTAACTGATTTTTATCGGGGGGCTTTTGCCGGTTAACAGGCAGTTTGGTTATTTACATAGAACCTGCGTCGGGTCGATATTAAATTATTTGTCTGAGGCTGTTCCTGTGAGATCCCAAACATTTTCTTTGTCCCTCAAAAGCTTATTCGAATTTAGAAAGCAGCGCAACAACTATTTTTTGTTGGTTGCAAAATACTTAAAATTTAACATTTTGTTCTTAATTTAATTCTTGAATATTAGCTATAAAATATAAGCTTTATCACAATTTTTAATTAGGTTTAAATAAATATAATGTAAAATGAAAGCTACGAATTAAATTACATCAAATTTGAAATGTTTAAAATGAAATAAAAATGTAATAAAGGAAATAATGGACATAAGGATATAAATAAAATGTAAATCAGCAGTTTTAAAAATTTCAATATTCATTTTATTGCTATTTTCTACACATATTCACATATTTCATATTTATTTTTTTTTTAAATATATTGTCATATTTATGGAGTCACTTTTTACATATTTGGAATTTCGATTTAAGATATAGCACATAAAATTGGAATTAGAATGTTATTCAAAAATTCTTCTCTGCAAATTCCGCAAGCAAACTTGGTGAGAGTATTAGAAGTTCATTGCAATAATCAGCGAATTCCTCAATTGTTGTTTCACTTAACACTAAATCCTTTTTGGCATAACATTTACACCAACGCCACCTTGTGGAGGACGCCCTTGCTCCAGCGTTTCCCCAATTCTTATTGTTGATGCCGCATTTCAAAATTCACAATTCAAAGCGTGTTAATTAGGCACAGGATGTGGGCGTGGCTTTCGTATACGCAACTGGGTTGCGCAAATGTGTTAATGACTTGCCAGCCAGCTACCGTAAATTGTTGCCCCCCCCTTTCACCGCTCTCTCCCTTCCTCCCTTACCAACACTCAACTCGGCTCGCCCGCAAACCGCGCTTACCTTTCTTCAATTTCCGCGTTTGTTGTCTGAATTTTTGGATGGGCGGTGTCAATAAAATTAGCATTTTCTTTTCTTTACCATTGTTTTGAGTTTGCCATTGTTTTGTTTAGCTTGTCGCACAAATTAAAGATAAATGTGAAGGGGCGTGGGGGAGTGGGGGATGGGTGGTCTGTGGGGAGTTGGTTAATAAAGAAAATGAGTGGGGAGGGGCGGGGTTCTTTGGCGCATTACGCAACTAAATATTCATGCGACTTGGTTAAAACTTTGGCAATGCTGCGCGGGTGCTTTTTGCACATATTGTTAAGGGCTGTTGCACGGCTTGCGGTAAGGGGTTGGAGTTGGACGTATGTGTGTTGCAGCCATAACTATCAAATTACGTTTCCGACATGTGTGCCAGGTCGTAAAAGTCTATGTTCGCCCCATAAACAGCTGGCAAGCGCAGAAGGAGCCACCAAGTGTTTTAAATATTTTATTGTAATTAAACCGAGAATCTCTCCCCAAGCGTGACCTTAAAAATCAGCGCCAGATGTTAACAACTGACCCCCCATTCCCCTTGCCATGTCTCCACGACTTTTGAGGAAGCTCAACTTTTTTGGCTGTTTCGTTTTCTTGCGCTGATTTACAGCCGTAAGTTTTGTAGTTTTAACTTTTGGACTGTGGCAGTTAACATTTGGCTTAATGCACTTCTTAACACTTTGTTAACGTTAATAATGAAACAGCAGCGGTGGCAACATCCTGCCACACTTTCCGCTTCCCCTTCTCAACCCACTTCCTGTCCGCTGAGGACAATGCAGCAAATGAAAAAAAAAATCAGAAAACTAAATGAAAACTGTCAAATGAACCGCAATTACAATTGTTCGTCTGACTCTCACTAAGTTACACAAATAATGATGCCTCTGTATTAGTGTGTATGGTTGTGTGTGTGTGTGTGTGTGTATGTAGTTGCTGCTGAAAACTTTCACCTGTTAATGACATTGACGCGGGGTGTAGGGTGCCACAAGCAGTTAGTTGTTGTTGTCGTCGAGGCCAGGCAGAAACTAACTTTTTCTGAAATGACTTTTTGAAAAATGTTTCAACAACTGAAACTTTAATTAAAAGCGGAAATGTATTATCGAATCCAAAAGCTGAGATTGAGAATCAGTACAAATAAAAAAAAAAGTGGGTCAAAGACATATTGGGGGGAACTACAAATATTCAATCGATGTACGATACAAAAATAACACAAATCAGAGTTGAAACAACAAAGAAGATTTGAATTTGGTTTAAATACTTTAAAAATCAAGTTATTATTCAAAAAAGGACTAAATTCGATGTGATTGTATAATCGAATTAAATGCAAACAATAAGCAAACAATTATGAAATATTTGCCACAAAAAAGATTTTGGCTTCGTAAATATTTAAATAAAAATGATGAATACAAAAATATTACTTATTAATTTTTGTTGGTTGCTTGCAATTTTTGTGTTAACCAAAACAGTAAAACTCTTATTTAAACAAAAATATAAAAATATTTAATCACAAGAGAGAGAGGGAGTGGGTGAGGGAGAGAGAGATGGAGCGGGAGAGAGAGAGAGATGTAAATATGTAGAGCATAATTTAGAGTTGAAGGTGTATTTAATTAAAGGGCGTCGCTTACGAGCTGTCATTAATTAAATCAGCTCTTCAAAATACGTTCATTATTTTGCAACCAAATATTACGACAATAAAATAAAAATGGAAAATATTGTATAATTAAATATGATTTATCCCAAAACCGCTGCATAATTACACATCGTCGGCAAATGAAACTAAATTTGCCACCCAAAAGAATGTCAATTTAAATAAATAGCATTTGTTTTAAAAAAAAAAAACTACTACACTAAGAGAAAACGGTACTACCAAACAAAGGAAAATAACAAGCAAATGGAATGCCAAATTTGTAATTCAACATAATAAATTGTATTTAAAAATGAGAATGTAAATTGGAAAATTGGAATTTAGAAGTCATACTTTTTAGGCTTCAGTTAGTTAGTTTAGGCTCAGTTGCGCTGTGTGCACATTTGTGTTTAGTAGCAATTTGAAACAAGATATTTTATTTTTATTTAAGCATCGCACTCGAGCTGATTTGCTAAGCCACACAACTCGATTATCGAATTGCAGAGCCAGAAACCGCAATAACGCTACGATTGCTACGGTGTGTGTGTGTGTGTGCGTGTGCGACGTTTTGGGCTTAAATGAATGGCAGAAATGCAGTGCGACAAACGGTCACGACATTGATGCAATTGCAATTTCAATTGCAACGAGCATTTATTCAGCTGTAAATCAATAAATTTTAATTAAAATTGCAGCCACACACAAACCAAGCGTTCCACGAAAGTTGGCCACCTCTTTTTTTCTCTCTCTCTCTCTCTCTCGCTCTCTCTTTCGCTCTCCCTCGCTCTTCCTCTCTCTCTCTCTGTGACTCGGACAAATGATATATATCAGAATGTAAATGCTGCTTTTAACTAACATTTCCATCCCCATAAAACAACACTCAGCATCCCATTCCGGAGTTTTCACTGCTTTCATTTTTAGCTATTTTCTGTTTTGGCAACGGGTCAAAGCCAAATCTCATAATGCGAATTTCCGTTGCCGTTAAGCGACGCTCAGCATATAATTTGGACAAGGTCGTCCACCCAATAAAAGCAGTCTCCGCAGACCCCGCAGAAACCGCGCCCAACTCCCCCCTCTCATTACGTAATTGCAAATGCTTTTGTTTTGGCATGCTTGCCATAATTATGTTTTGCATTTCGATTTTGGCTATTTGAGTTTTGCATTTTCGAATTGGATTTTGATTTTTCGGCGATTTGTGTTGCTTTCAACTTTGTGCTGCTTGATGAGAGAGCCCCTCAACATAACGCATACGGCTCGTTGACAACGCAACAATTCGTGGCACGTTTCCGCATATGAAGGGGCCAAATTCAAATTTTGCCAAATGACGATTGCAAAACTGAAAATCAAAACTCGGTTTGTGCTTTTGCCTTTTTGTCATTCGCTTTGCATCATTTATTGTGGAATTATTGAGCTAATGAAGTGCACGCTTTTCATCTGTGTTTCTCTCTCCCCCTCCTTCTGCTTTTCCCTCTCTCTCTCTCAGCCTGATCTGAAGGCTCAGATTACCAAGCAATTTATGCAGGCGCGCAACTTTCCTGTACCATAAATCTTGCCACGAATCGCACTGTCACATGCAACAAATCAAGCCACAAGCGAGGAGCATGCGAAAAGTCCTTTAAATTTCCGTGTTTAAGAGTGAAAAGTTATAAGAACTGGGACTAAGCTAGTAGTGGATAACTTGTTAGCAATTAGTCAGAGAATGTATTTTATATGGCTTTTCTTAAAAAGCCACTAAAACAACAACTTTTTAAATGTACTTTACATATTGTCAGCTATTTATTGAATTGCTTACAACGTTATGATAAGATAAGATACAAATTTCTTATCTTAATAAACTTCACTTGTGTATGGTATACGAGAACTTATACTCTGTATCCCAAATAGTATCTGAGATCTGCATACAGAGAGACGGATAGCTCGACTTGACTCTGTATGCTGAATAAGAATATACATAACTTATAAGGTTTTTGGTTTTTGCCCATTACATCCTTTCCTACAACTTGAACATAAAGTTCTTGCCCATTTTCAACAGTTTTAAAATATTTATATGAGAAAGAATTATGTCTGATTATGATTTTTTTGGCAAATGTATTTCCATTGTTTTAATTATTTTTTAAATGAAAAATAAGCTTCAGTTTCCAGAGATCTCACATTAAATGCTTAATCTGTTTCTTCAAATACGCAGTTAGTATTTTCGAGGCAGCAACTCAACAATTTGAGACTTGCTTCTTGATGCATCGAATTTACATATCTTAAATTATTCCTGTAATTTCGACATATATTCATGATAAATGCAATCGATTAGTTTTGCTTGCAAACCTCGCATATGAAATTTAAGTGCATTTTCGACAAAGGCGCATAAACTTTTGAAAGCTCGAACATACACATACACACTCATACACACAAACATGAGCACAGTTTGTGACGAATTGTAATACAAATGAGTTGGGGTTTGCCGGGTAGGAGAGAAGCAGCCCAGAACCTGTTTCCCGGCACGTCGTTTAGCGCAACAACTTAATTTGCATATCAGCGGCGCCAAATTGCAGGCGGCATGCAACGCAATATAACTTGTAAGAAGGGGTGACACAAGAGGGGGGGGATAAATGCGCTGGTTAGCTTCTAAACTGAAAGTGTAGGCAACTTGACTAGAAATTGTTTTCAGCCCATAGTTTCGCACACACACACACACACACTCAAACATATGAAAGGGAGCACTTCATGAATTTGGCAATAAACTTGCGAGTAGTATTCGCAATAGTTTGCCAACATTTCAATCAGGCCAGAAACACTCAGCAATAGAACAGAATAGGAACCAATGCCTACTGCCATATATACCTACTACCCGTCCTCACACTCCACACACCCCCACACTCCCGCTCACACCAACCCAACGAGCAGCTCAAACAGTTATTTTTGGGTAGTCAGCGTAAAATTTTATGCACACGCCACAAATCGAAATGGAAAATTCGAATAGGAATGGAAAACCAAAGTTGTTGCTGATTTGGCGCAAAATTAACAGGCAAAACGCGCACAGGACTTGAATAAATCGTACACAGGAATGTGGGCAATTAATGTGAGGACTCCAAGCTCTGGCTCAAGCTCAGGCCGGAAGACGTTCGCTGTGTCCACTAGTAGCGGAGGGGAGTGGTGGGGTTGGAGATAGCCACCGTCGCGTCTCAAATTAAATTTGCATTTCAAATTCGTTTTCAGGCGCGTTTTGTTGACAGGCAAAGGGCAAGCTTAGACGGCAGCAGTGCGGGTGGTGAATCTGGGGTGGGGGTGTATGTGGCTGGGGGGTGGCCATGTCCAGTGCGAATCAAAGCATTTAGTCGGGCCAAATCTATTGACAGTCGACGACAAGCTACAAAATGAAAAAGAAAACAAAAAAAAGTGCGCTAACGAATATGAAATACTCTTTTGGCAACTAAAGTGAGTTTTTCAATTCTTCCATTAATTTCAAATAATAATAAAATAATAATAAAAATATGAAAATTAACTTAGCAATTTTAATAATTTTTGGAAAATGAATAACGACTAAAAACAAAAAAAATATATATAAATAAATAGTTGCCAATTTTAAGTAGGTTTCATAAATATAAAAAAATAAAATAATACTTAAATTTAAAAAAAAAAAACATATTTAATTAGTTCTTGAACTTTTAATTAAGTGTTCTATCCAAGAATCGATTTCCATTCTTCATTTTCCATTTCCGAGCTTACCAAAAGCAACGCAATTCAACACAAAACTATAATACTCTTTTGATAGAGTAATACCAAAAAGTAAAACAGAAAAATAAGAAAAAAAAACCAAGCAAGAAAAGAAAGTGAAGAAGAAGACGACGCTTTGAGCAGGTGCAGTATGGACAGGAGGACATAAAGTCTTCGCCTTGCATATAAATCAAAATAATTTTTGTTTGGTTCCGTAATTTGGTGTCCAGGAGTGCGCAACTACGCATCGAGGGGAGGATATTGGGTATTGAAGTTCTGGGAGGGAAATGCGTTGTGGGGGATGTGATATGCGAGGGGCGGGAGGAGAGTTGTGCTCTGAAATCATGAAAAGGACAAATGAAGTGAAATTTAAATGATTGCACACTTCGAGGCGTTTGTTAAACCATTTATTTTCACCTAATTGCACACTCGAGTGGACTCGGGCGAGGGAGGTGTTTGAGGCACTTTTACACTTGGCTGAATGATGGGCGACGACTTGGTGAGGAGTTGGAATTGAGGAACTGTGTTATGTATGTTACACAACATAGTAACAAAATATTTGCTGACGTTTTGACATCTCTGCCCCGCTCCACCAGCCGCAAATCAACAACTTTATTTTGAGGCCAGACCTTCCCCCAGCAATAATCCTTAAAAAAAAATTTGAGCCCTACGCTGGCTTCATTAGCCAGGACAAGTGGACAACAGTTTTTGCGCCTCGACATGCGTGCGTGAATTGGCTATTATTAAATTTGGGCTCAACTCGTGTGTTTGTCACAATAAGCGAAAACCAATTATAGAAAAGCGAAAAACGGAAATTGCCACAAATAGGAAAGGGAAAGAGGGGCAGCGGAAGGGAAATCAACACCAAGAGGGATATGAGCGAGAGAGAGAGAGAGAATGAGAGAAAAAGAGAGAAAGACATTATTTCAAAAGAAACCCGATTTAAGTTTGAGTTGAGCACAGCTTAAATGTCTGCACACTGCCTCTCAAACTGTCGCACTTTGACAAGCATCAATAAATCACAGCGTTGCCATCAAACTGTGCTGTGAATGTTTTAAACATGTAACCTTAAAATTTGAAAAAAATAAAGATAAAAACTAGAATAATAAAATGAAAGGCAGACGTGAAGCTTGCTGTCGCTGCGGCTTCTTTGAAGCGTTGCGCTCGTTTCTCTTCTGTCTCCCCTTGTGCCACCTGCTGCCTGCTGTTCATCCTATTCGTCTAAGCCAGCTTTGTCGCTGCATTTTGGTCGACGCCTTCATGTCATGACATGTGCAGGAAATGCGTTTTCTGGCGCTGCCAATAATGCTTTCCATATGCTCCACTCCACGCTGGTACTTCTTCCTTGCCCCAGCTGCCACCAACAGCAGTGGTTTCGCATTACTGCTACTGCTGCTGCTTCTGCTGGTGCAGTTACCCGGTTTTCAGTTGGGTTTACGGTTACGGTTTTTTGGTTATGCCGTGTGCTGAGGCGCCACTTGCTCAGCTCCATAAATATTTAAATTGTGTGCCGCCTCGCGACGACTTCTGATTCCCTGGCTCTCTCTCTCTCTCTCTCCGTTCTACCCCTCCCCACTCCACCATCTTTCTCTCTCTCTTTCTGGTGCCTGTCTCGCGTGTTGCTCGCCAGCTTATATTTTGACAGTTATCGATTCGTTGCTCCACATGACTCTGAGACGCGGGCGCTTTATCTTTTGCCAGGCTTGCAATTCATTTCCTAAAATATGCATGCGAAAAGTCGGCGGTTGGATGTTGAGTGCCCGACTGTAAGATACTCTGTAACCCAAAAAGAATTAATCATAATTACTAAGACTACTTTCGAATCCAATAAGCTAATATTTAATAATAATATTTAAATACTATTTTTTGAAGCTGTAAGGAATATGTATTATTAATAAACAGTGTGATTTTGTGCCATAGCTCCGATAACCCTCAAGATACACTCAATAGCCGGAGTTGAAAGTCGATATTTATCGATGCAAAAAAATCGAAATGCCAAATTTCAGCTACTCTCTGTGCTTTCCTCTGCCTTGCACTTCTACCCTTAGTCTTAAGGTAATTTTTAATGGGTATAAAATATAAAAAGCCATGCAGAGGCAGAGTAGAGAGGGAGCTGTGAATGTAGCTGGAGCTAGAGCAGGATGGCAACGAAGCCAAGCGGCTACTTTGGCTACGCGCTGTCGAACTGCCTGTAAGCCAGCCTGCCCGCCTCTCCCCTGCCACTGCCACGCGCCGTTGCTTATCCTGATGATGATGTAAATGGGTAACAGCAGTTTGGCTCAATGCTGAAATCCATTTTGTAATATGTACGAGTTATGCCGCATAAGCCGACTTGCAAGCAAGTCTCCCATTCATTTCCTACTACTTTCTGGGCAAAGTCGAAAAACTTTTCAGCTCGCTTTTTGCTTTGTGCATGTTTAACTTTTTGCCTGTCAGAGCCCCCCCCACCATCCTGCAGTCAAAGTGCTTGTATTCAACACCTCCCTTCCTCCCCTTCTTTGCTTTGATCAAAGTGACACTCAAGTGCTGCAAATTTTGCAAATGCAACGCTTCCCACCACCCTCCCCACCCACATTTTTGCTCCTTTACCACACTCTTGGCTGCCAACAAGTGAAAACAACAACTCAATTAGCAAAAGCCCAAAAACAACTCATCGCATTTCAAATTCTCATGTTAACAATATACTCAATATACACATACATAAACAGATATATTTACTTTTGCTATACTTGCACATATTTTATTTATGTCCACAATTCGTGTAATTAAGAAGCCCCTGAGATTCCCCTTAATATGTCAACTATCTGATGTCTTCTTCACTTACTTTTCCAGCAATTTGCAGTTGCAAATTTAATTTACTTGTTGTCTTTCATTTTTCCCTCTGCTGCACGGCTTCCTAATTGATTTGCAAATATTTGCAAGACTCAAGCAACGCGTCAAATTGTCAAGAGTAAAGTGTGTTAATTGTGTTAGAAATGCTTCAATTATTATTGAGAATTGAGAATATTGATATTTATACAACGTATAATTGTCATGTAGAAAGGCTTGATTATTTGATCAATATTTGAATGGATATCAGTCAAGTTGGTTTTATATTAAATATTAGTCATTCAGTTACTAAATTTTAGTTATAAGGCAGGGAAGCCCAGTCAGGTGACGCAACACAAAAGAAGACAGAGCTCAATGGGGATCAAAGCTTATCGAAGCAAAATAATACTGTGTTGAAAAATCTAATCAAATATCGATCGGTAAAGATACGATTAGCACAAATGACATAAATATATATTTACTATCAAGCACCGTAAGCATTTTCACCAAAACTTATCGCACACAATGCGTATGAGCTATGTCGATATACATATGTATATATATATATGTATTTATATAGTATATATGTATTGTGAAAGCTTTTTGCGCAATTCTCTGGCAAATTGCGTTTTATCGCGGCATTTAATTAGCTTTGAGTTCAGTCGAGTACGATAAGTGAAGGCATTTGGACGTGTTTTCAAGTTTCCAGTCAAATACCAAATAAAAAAGAAACAAAATGGCGCCCGGTGATCGTTGTGGACGTCGCCCCATTGTCAGTGTGAATATCGCACCACGTTGGCCCCGTCGCTCCAATGTTGTCGTTGTGCAGGCGCCACCGCGTCCCGCACCCGTTGTGGTTGTACAGCAGCCACCACCACCACCACGACAAGTTGTCGTTGTGCAACAGCAACCACCACCACCACCACCAGTCTACTATGAGCAACCACCACAAGATCCCCACTACCATAATCCACCACCACGCTACTGAGCCAAGTAGAAAAATGATAATTTTCGATGAATTTATGCAGCTCAACAACAATTTCGTAGACATGTAGACAAGTTCAGAAAATAAATATAAATATAAATAACTTATCAAAATGTGTGTTCATTTGAGTTTGGGCAACGCTTATCAAAGTTTCTTATCTATCCGATAAGCCTCCAATCAAATGGCGTCTAGCGGCGATAAGTTCAATAACAATGCCGTCTGTGGATTATGCTTCATGTTTTGTGATTACCATCAATGCTAATCAATAACTATCGAAACATTGATCTGTCTTTTTGGAAATATGCACAATACACATGGGTCCATCTACCAAAAAAAAAAATAAAGCGCGAGGGTTGATCCAAAGGAAATTGAACTGCATATGGATTGGAAATATATTTAGTAAGAATTGTATGTGAATTATATGCGAAATCACAAAAGACACTTTAAATATCAAATATTAAAGATATTATGAATAAAAAGATAAAAAAATATTTAAAAATAAAGTCAATGAAACTGTTGAATAATTCAACTATATGTCCAATAGCAACAGTTAAAATATAAAAAAAATACCTCAGTAAACTACGTCATTCGAGTTAACTTTTTGAATTTTATGAAGTTTACTTTGTGTTCAACCCCCGCAGCGCGTACCGTCTATTGCTATCAGTTCGATTATTGCCCAGTTAAGATGACTAACCAATCACCTGGTTTTTGTATTTTGTTTTTTGTGTGTAGGAGGCGCTTATCTGGCGCACTGGAAATAAAAATGCCATTAAGCTCTGCGCTGATTGATGGGCTCTGCTCTACACGGGAAGTCAGCCTATGTTGGGTCGGGCACTTGTTGGCTATATCACAATATTGTGGCAACGACATGTCGTAGTAGACAAAGTGTTGTGCTCCAGTCAGCACACAGAGAGGTTAGCAAGAACTATGCGGTACTATGAAAATTCCCATTGCTATGGCCATCATCATCACCATTATCGCCCAAGTAAGCAAAATGGATGAGCCATATTTATAGATGGATATTGGATTGGTCTGCTATATATACAATTACAATATTTGTTATATCATGTCATTGCAGATATCGAGATTGATGTTTTCCCCGGCGCATATGGCGGATATTATCAGGCGCCGATTGCTCGGCCCCAAGTAGTCGTCGTCACTCCAGCGGCTAACTATACGCCCATGGCAGGTGGTCAAGTGATGATGCCACAACCTCAACAATATGGTGCTAATAGCATGACCGTGGGTACAGCGGGCTATTATCAGCAGCAGCAGACCTATCAGTATCAGCAACAATACAATAATCCACCCTATCCACCATGGTAGATGCACTCCATCGCCATCTTCTCCACAACAAAATAATGTGTTTAACTGTGAATTATTCCGAAATCTGTCTATCTAATTAAATATATATATATATATATAAGTTTGCTTGCCTCAACCACCATTTGTCAAATTTGTGTTCTGTTTTGTAAGTAAACGATCTGCTTGAGTGAAACTTTTTAAAAATGTCATTGTTGGCAAAAAATAAATAAATAAATAAATTGAAGTTGCTTATCAGAATTTCATGCGCATAATTTAAGGCAGGGTGACAAACCGAATTGTATTGCCTTCCGGTTCCGGTTCATAAGTTGTTCAGGTGCCGATTGTTTTTCGTTTTTCGATTCCGTTGTGGCTCTATATGGACTAATACTATAGATTCCTCCTACTGGTTCTTAAGAAGAGTTGATTTTCAGTTCCGTTTTTCATAGTTGACTGTGTAAATCTTGTATACTACTTAATACACCCATTCAATTATATTTCTAATTTTGTTTGGTTTGTTATTTTTCAATGTCGGAATTTGACATTCACTTCTCTTCTTTTTTTTTCACTGATCCATCAATATCTTATCTACAAATGTACTTGCTGATTTCTACTACGCCATATAATTGCAGAGGCCAAACAGAAGTTTACTATTGACAATCGATTTTTGGAATGTGTCCTGGAACTTATTTTCATTGGGAGTTGTTTATTAACTTTTATCGCTGACATAAGATCCAAATAGTAAAGCCCAACTAATGACATAAGCAATACGGAATTATTTGTTAAACTTATTATTATTGAGGAATATTATATACGTTTTAGGACTAAAAGCATGATTCATTTTTGTAAAAAAATAAAGTGTGACTTTCGCCAATTTTGATGATTCACTTTTCAATTGGCAAACTTGATGCAATTCCCAAAATAAAAATAGAAAATACCACAACGCATTTTGCTTTTTTTCGCGCACTGGAAAGTTGTTTATCAATGTTTATCGGAGACAGCTAAGACCACCTGACAAGATAATGAAGTAAGCCCCATTTAATTTGCAAAAAAATAAAAAGCACCGACCTGCCCAAAATGACCGAAAACCGTTCGCTTAAATATGTCAACCAGTTGCGGAATTAAATCAGTTAACACACAGCGAACGAAGCGTCAAGTACAATTTTGGAGGCGCTACAAGGATACCTGACGATATTTATATAAATAATAAACAGGATGCCATACTACGAAGAGGAGCGTCACCATCACCATCACCACCATGGTCATGGTCGTCCCATTGTGGAGGTAGATGTTGCACCAATCCGTTTGCCACGTCCCTGTATCGAGGTGGACGTTGGTCCTCGTTACCCACAGTACCGGCCACAAGTTGTTGAGGTGGTAGCACCAGCTGTCGTCTATCAGCCACCACCCGTCGTCGAGGTGGAAGTGGTGCGACCCGGTCGACCACTCATCGAGTTCAACCTCGGCGGCCGACGCTGGTGAAAAACAATAGCAACAAAAAGAAGAGCAACATCTGGGCGTGGCACTCAATTGAAAAGCCATTTCACATGTTCATTTAATAAGCTAAAAAAACAAGAACAACTACAACAACAAAAAGTATTTATTTTTAATTGAAATTATATTATCAAATTGGCTGAAAAACAGAAGAAAAATGTATTAAATATTTATTTGTTATTTGTCAATGGTATTAAAATGAAATGAAATCCTCTGTCAATTACTTTATACATCAGTCTATTGATTTTAATTCTCTTTTTTCTATGAAGCCTTTAACTAATCGAAATTGTCATTAAAATACATTTACTGCAACAGCATGTGGCATATGATTATAATTGGCCTTAGTTTTTTAATGGGTTAACAAAAATTGTACACATGCGGCAGGCGTATTTATGGCAACAACAATTTGCGTAGTGCTATGATGTTGTTTTTCCCAATATCTGCAAATTGATAAGATTTTCTATTCGTTTTTGTCGAGTTTAGTGAAGTTTTTCGTATCTTTTGTGTTATCTTTTTACCTATTTTGACTTTCTATGACTTCACACTGCCTTAACATTGCTAAAGCGGAATCGTTTTTGAAGACAATAGATATTTTGTATATGATTTGACCTTCAGAATAAATATACAATTAAATTTGATACACGTAATATTTTTTTTACTTTCTTTCAAAGTTTTCCGCAACTTTGAAAGGACTGTACAGATTTTCAGTCACGTCACGTTTTGTTCCTTAAATTAGCTTTAGATATTATATATTATATATATATTGATAATTATTCATGATTTTAGTAAAAGTTTAATCTTTTGCAATGATTAAATGATTATTAAGCTCTTGTGTGTGCTTTCCTTTACTTGGAAAATTTGGCTCAACATAATTTACCTGCAAGTAAAATTCATGTGAGAATTATAAATATATTTGGTATAATACTTGAGTTTGACTTTTGCAACCCTGCTTTCAGGCTGATCGATCTTTGTCAAACTTCTATGCAGTTTATTAACTTCTATATATACTACAGACTTTAAATGATATTCATAATCAATTGGCTTAAACTTAAATAGCCTTTATTCTTCGGCTCATATATATATATTTATTTATATATTGAACCTTTAATTTTATCAAATCTGGTCCGCCCCTTCATCAACTCTAAAAAAGCTGTACTTTCATAAATATTCAGAAATGCCTCCTCATAGCTAACTATATTAAAAATATAAACTTGTTTGTAGATTATTTAATAAATTTTAGTTATTTTCCTATACTACAAATAATAACAAAAATCAACACATTAAGTACACGAGTTCGCAAACACTGATATACAAACTTAGAAAGGATTTAGTTATAGATAAGAATTCATTCTGACAATTGTATAAGCAAATGAAATGACCATCGAATTTCCCCAAGTGTCACTTGTGGCAATATCAAATAGAAATGACTCCCAGATTAGCAAAACATGAGTCAACCAGAATCTGATCAGGGAATACTTGCTGATACTTGGGGACAGGCATTAAGATTCATGAGTCACTCATAAGCAAGACAATTGCCTCAGTCTGACCCCCGTTAAACATTTTTGCAATTAAACTACGCCTGGCACATGAATCAATGCAGATATGGATGCATCATTTTGGCATTAGTTTATTGATAAGATATGTCAAGGATTACGACCAAACTGATAATGGCCGATTGGCAGACAGTTTGCGGTATAAATGCAACATTCAGTTCATTCAATAAGTCAGTAACAAAACGAACGACAAACAAGGAATACAACAATCCAAAACAACGAAATGGCTCAGGTTCAACCAGTGACACAAGTTGAGCAGATCAACATTCAGTACGAGTGCCATCATCGCCATGGACCCCTCTTCCTTCTGCGGCCCTGGGCCTGGGGTGGTCCATGCCGTCGCTGTGAGCGCATGCAACGCAATGTGGTTGTGGTGCCCACTAATATGGCGGGTACCATAGCTGTTAACTCTGTCGTGGCACAACCCGTTGTGATGACAAACACCACCACCACCACCACCCGATCAGTGCCAGCTCAACAACAAATTATAAACGGCCAACCGCCCAACTACTCCGAAGTGGTGATCGTCAACTAATCAAAATACCGAGCTCTGTATTTGGGAATTTAAATTTATAAAATATGCATTAAAAGAAAATTTTCATGTGTCTCACAAATAAATTTAACATTTCTTTCAAATGAAACATAATTTCGTTCTGTACTCTTAAACTATTTAGTTGTTAATTTTTGTTTTAATTAAATTTTTAAAAATTATATAATTGCTCTTATTGTTTGCTTTTAGCTCAAGAAAAATGTATCTTTTGAATTAGCATCTTACGTCTATTAGTAGATGGTGGAATTGTAGAATTTGGAAAGGAATTTTAACCAATTTGTAATAAGTAACAAAGTACAAAGCAAAAGAGGACATGTTTTGGAAATTGGTTTAGGATTGGTGAGCTTATGGAATGCACATTTTTATCATGGTTTTAAATCGATAATAATTTTTTGTTGGGTTATGGTGGTGGTAAGTTCCAGCACCAAATTTTTAATGGTAAAATCTTACCTTTATTTTAGTTTTGAGTGTCTTTTGCTATTTCATTAGTTACTCTTCTGTAAGTTTGGCTTAATGTTTTTGAATTGCCAAAAATACATTTTTGAAGCCCTGCAAAGTGTATTATATTTTTATAAATTCTTGATCAGCGGCACTAGCCGAGTCCATATAGCCACTTTACGCCTGCCCATGGCTCCAATCGACCGTCTGTTTAATCGTCTGTCGATCCGTCCATTCTGTGAAACTTAAACTTCAAACCCGACCGGATTAGGTCACTTTAACACTCAGCTTTCATAGAACTAATCGGTCGCAAGATGATTTTTGGTATCAAGTTATCCATAGATACATTTTTCAAGCTTTTTGATTCAATATAACGTCGCAAATATATGTATATTCCTTATGAAATTCGCAGCGAGACGTGAATCGGGGAACAAAACATAAAAATTCCTTAAATTCCTGACAGAAATTTAAATATCGGCTGAAGTTTAGTCTAATCTACAACGCTATGTAATAATTCAAGTGTTGTATAGTTTTAATAATTAGAAAAGTGTAAAAAGGTTTTTTCTATGAATCTATCTATCATTATTCAATCATTTTATATGTTACTTATATTGTTAATGACACTCAACAAGGTTTCAGATGTCTAAAGTTGAAATATATTGTCTAATTGGCTTATAAGTAGGTTAATATATTAGCGAATTTGTTGGTCATAAATATGATTCCACTACAAATATACAACATTTTGTAAATCCATCATAAACATGATAAATTTGTTTTTATATCTATTTCGAATAGGTAATCCATTAAGATTAAGATCCTTATGGTCTTCAGAACACCCTGACTCACCCAAGACGCGTGTCGACTGTACAAATAGTCATCGAATACTTTCTCATTAGTCAAAACTGTCTCACAGACACCAATTGCCTTATCAACATTTGTACATGAATCATCATCAAAGCTCAAGTTTAAGTCTATCGATAACATACATATTTGAAGGTTTGTGAGAAACTTATGATATCGATTTTTTGACAAACATTTTTGGGCTATAAATGCCACATTCAAAGCGAGCCTGGCTATCAGTAGCGATTCAAACAACAGCAAAGGAATACGACAAACAACAAATATGGCTACAGTTACAACAGTACAAATTAAAACCGATTGTCATCATAGGAGAGCCCTATATGCAGTTCGTCCTTGGATCTGGGGTCGTCCCTGTGGTCGCTGCATGCGCACCATGTCACAAGGTGTTACCATGGTGCCCACTTCGGGTACATCAGTAGTCGCCGTGAATAATGGACGTCTTCGGTCGCCAGCTGTAGTCCCACAACAACAAGTGATGGTGCCACAACAACAAGTGATTGTCCCACAACAACAAGTGATGGTGCCACAACAACAAGTGTTTGTTGCCCCTCAACAAACTGCGAGAGCCGTGCCACAAGCTCAAACGGCTCTCGATTGGCAATCATCCCAGGAGGCATATCCTATGGCACTTCCTCCCAAATACGCACTTTAAATGGAGACCCCAAACAAGTTTTTCGACTTGGATATTCCAAAAAAACTTTAAAACGGTGCGTTAAAAATGTTTCATATTTTTCAGAAATAAAGCAACGATTTCCTTCAAATCTGACATACCTGTATACTTTTAAGTAATTATTTAAACAGAATTTTGA
Source organism: Drosophila nr. medialis 2 BK-2023a (assembly GCA_035044325.1). Taxonomy (NCBI): domain Eukaryota; kingdom Metazoa; phylum Arthropoda; class Insecta; order Diptera; family Drosophilidae; genus Drosophila; species Drosophila nr. medialis 2 BK-2023a. Next base: position 3,755,404 of record JAWNMH010000394.1, read on the forward strand.
CCAATTAAAAAAAAATGCTTTTATTAAACCGAAATATCAATGGTTTTCCTTAGTTTCAAGCATAACATAATCAAACCTAAATAACCTCAAAAACCTATTTTGCTTCTTCAATAAAGAGGCGATATTTCTATATCTATCTATAGGATGCACCCTTAGGTCATATAAACAAACTTTCCTTTTGAAAATGAATCACTGCAAATCTTATCAGCTAAAGTAAGCTATTATGATTGATAATGATAGCAGATAAGACACAGTTGGCAAGCATTTGTGTCTATAAGACAAACATGCCAAGCATTTTTGGCGATCAGTAGCAAAACGAACGACAAACTAGAGCATAATATGGCACAGGTTCAAGTGGTCACTGTAGATACTAGGTGCCGCTGTCGCCAGGACTTCATTGGAGCGACATTTGGCTGGCTGTGGGGTCCTTGCCGACAGTGCCGAATACTTAGGCAACGCCAGATAATTGTGGTGCCCGCAGCTAACGGCACCACTCAGTATGTGACAGTGCCACAACAAGTGGTGCGTGGTGCGCCACAACAAGTGCAATACGTGACACCAGCAAAAACGACCAACAATTGGCATCAGCAACAAACACCACAGCAGCAGCCACAATGTCCTGCGAGTGCTCCACCTGAGTACAGTGAAAAGGCACCCATCTATTAAATCTAGTCTCAAAAAAAAAATAAAATAAACAAATCGATTTAAATATTTCAAGAGCTCTTCAAAAATAAATACGTAATTTCCTGAAAAAAACAAAAATATTTTTTTTGCTTTTTTTAAAACATAGTAATATTATTTTAAGTCACATTTATATCGAAATTGAAATTTGGATTTCTATTTACTTGTGTAAACTTGTGTATATAATTACCAAAGTAGCAAAAAAATACTTTAAAATAATAATTAATTTATGAAAAAATGAATAAAAGTTTTCGTAGATAATATAACTTTTAATGATATTTAAATAACTCTGAAATACCGAACCATTTGATTAACACTCTCACAACAATTAAAGCTCTGCTAATTGTCCATAAATATGAGCTGCATTTAAGTACAAAATCAAGAAAGATACAAAACGGTTTAATCAGTGATAAATGTAAAGTTAGCAGCACGGTTATCCAAGTATTTTAAATGTCCCAACAAAGCGCAAAAGACAACAACAACAACAAGAGCAACAATGGGGTAAACAACATAAAAAAACAAAGGACAACAAAAAGGAGGGAGACGTGAATCCTGCGGGCTGCTTGTTAAATGAAAATTAATTGGCTACACTAATAGTGTTGCCAACTACTTTGCGCAATTAAAACAAATTGTATGTAACAGATACAAGAAAAAATACAACAACAAAAAAGACACACAAAATAAAACAAACCGTTTGCCAGTTCCAGTTCAAGTCGCCGAGTCCAGAGCCCAGTTGGCAGACCAACCGGAACGGTTACGGTCGCTGTTGTGCCCGTCCTTTGAAACTCTTCCCTAACCCTTCACCTACCCTTCCTCTTCCCTGTTCTCTTCTATGGCAACCCCTTGGTGTCCAGAGTACTGTCCTGACTCCATGGAACTTTTCCGCACATAATAATTCATGTTAAACTTGCCCCTATTCGAGTTGAGTCTTCTGCTGCTTGGCTGTGTTGGCTGTCTTGCAAGTCTTGCACTTGGGGAGCCAGACTTGTGTTAAGGTATATTTCACCCACTCATTCATGCATTCATTCCAACAGTCGGTCAGTCGTTCATTCATTATTTAACAAAGCAGCCAACACACACAGACACCAAACCAACCTAACGGCTAACGTGCCGAGGCAAAGGCTAAAAGATGGTTTACCTTCGAAAAAGAGTTGAGCCTGATGACCCCTCTAAGCGAGGGTTGATCGTAAAGCTATTGATCGAGCTGCAGTACTCAAGATCGTATACTTGCAATGTAAACAATTATCTTCAGTTTTGGCTAACTGCCGATGTTTTTGGCTAATCATTCACATAGTTGTAAATCTATGCCAGAGCTTTCTTATTACTTCAGTGAACAATATTTGTATATTGACACAACTACTTGATGTGCCCTTTACTCTCCCTTTGGTTCGCTTTCTTCTTCCTCTCTTTGACTCTCTCGCAAGCTATAAACACCTCATCCAACAGCCTGTGTTACCTGTTGTTTTGGAAACAATGAACAGATTGTGCACCACAAGCGTTGGTTGTGGCGTGTGCTTGAGCAGAGGCTGTTTTGGGTACGCCGAAAATAAGGTGCTTCCGCTGTCGTGGGAATACCCTAACTAACGAAAAACAAAGAACAATTCACATACTTCAAAATCCCAGCCTGCCACAACAAATGTCCATGCAGGACTCACAGGATTCGCTCCACTTTCTGGATGATTTGAGAGAAGTCAGTGTGTGCTGCCTTTCAGCATTGCATTCTTTTGTTTCCATGCACTCCTTTGTCCTGGATTTGTGCAGCTTTTGGCCAACTGCCACCTGCTCAGGCCCAATGCCCTATTAAACATTTCTCCTTTTTTTTTTGAACAGCTTTGGCATTCTTTTCATGTCAAGCCCTGGTTTTAATTGTGTTTCCGGCAATTTTCACTCTATTAAAAAATTTAGTTTTTACCTAAACGAACAAAGTTCCTAGTGACCAAGAAAGAGAGAGAAGGAATTTCATGACGGTGTCAACTCATCGCCATCAACAATATCAAGCACAAGTCCATTCACTACACACATAATCATCATTATCATCGTCATCGTCATCGTCATTGTCATCGTCATCGGCATCGGCATCGTCATTGTCTGTTGGTAAACCAAATTACATTAATAACTCGATGCGAACAACACAAATCCGAGCCAGTTTTCTGAACATCTACCACAAAATTGTAACACAGAAGAGAGCAGAGCTGTCTTGTCTCAATCAAAGCAACTCTATCCCTCTCTCCCTCTCTCTCTCTCTCTCTTTCTCTCTCTCTCTCTCTCTCTCTCTCTCTCTCTGTCGCTCCTGCTAGCTCTGCCTACAGTTTGTGCTTGCATTTGGATTTTGTGTGGAAAACGAAATTTAAAATTTGGCAACTTGGCAAATTTTTAAACAACAGACAAAAATAACTATTATCATTTTGCTGAAATACTCTTTCCGTTAAAATGAAGGTAACCGAAATGAAGCTAACCGAAATGAAGCTAACCGAAATGAAGCTAACCGAAATGAAGCTAATTATTTGTAGAAGTAAAAAAAACATTTCTTATTAGCGATACTTTTTCGCCTCTTTTATCAGCTGACTGCTTGGCAAATGAGTAAGATAAACAATTGATAAGAAAAAACGATACGCTGAAAAATCGCATTCGTGTTCTTTAAAGCTTAAACTTGGTTATAAGTACAGTTAGAATTTTGACTTCATTTCAATGACTATAAAAATTCGAATATCCTCTACAAAGAGTATAAAAATTTTTGGACCTGGACCTGTGCCACGCCCAACCAAAGCTCAATGCTATTGTTGTTGTAATTGTTGTGGTTGTTCTTGTTATTGTTCTGTTTGTTGTTGTAATTGCCCATTGAGGCATAGTGCAAACGGATGAGACCCAAGCCGAAGACCAAATTGGAGAGCCAGTTTAGTTTAGCCTCAAAATGCATAATATGTCTATACTAATCCGGAAATTAAATTCCATTTAGAAATTTCGTATACAAAATGGGTGTCGCATGAGGCCAGTGAGTGTGTGTGCGAGTGTGTGTATGTGTGTGTGTGTGTGTGTGTGTTTGAGCTTATGTGTGGATTTATCCAGCTGAGCAATACAATATGTTTTATTTATAGAGAGAAAAAGCTGGCCAAAGGCCGTTGCCTGCTTGCTGCACTCCAATGTGAGTCAGAGCCTGAATTTAGGCCGTTAGTTAATGATTGCAGATGAAATTTCAATGGAAATTGGTCAATTTTCTTGAAATGTATTTAAGGATTTGTACAACTTAAGCTGCGACCTCAAAATATTAACTTTAATTAATAATGATTCCAGTTGAGAAACAAACAGAACTTTAAATCAAAATGCAGTAAATGACCTTAACTATCTTTGCTTAATTTTTATATTTTATTTTTCTTCATTTATAAATTTCCATAAATTGATTTACACTTTAAACAATTGAACAGAAATTAAAACAGAAAAAAATAATATTAACAAAAAAAAAAAACAAAATTCCAGAAAGGTTAAAAGTGAAAGGGAAAGGAACAAATCAGCATTTATTTATATTTGCCCAATTTGTGAAGCTATCTAATAGAGTGACACGAGATTGCATGCGGAAAAACGAAAAAGAATCCAGCAAGCGGATGGGGTGGATTGGGTGGATTGGGTGTAGGGTTGTACAATCACTTTGGGGTACTTTGGGCATAAAAAGTGTCAACTAATCAAATGTTACAATACGAAATAAAGAAGACAAAGGGCAACGCATAAAAGAACTGAAGAGGCGGCAATCAAAATATACATACTATATGGCAAAAGTGCCTGGCAATTTGTATGCTAGATGATGGGCGCAAGTGACACGCCCACCCACCCAATATATGCATATGTGTATGCATGCGGGTGTGTGTGTGTGCTTTCTAATGCGGCAAAGCCATTTAGTTCATTTGTTTTGCGTGAGCAATAAAATTTTTATCATTTTTTATCTGTTTGTTTTTTGCATTTTGTGATTTTATTTTTGCGTGCGCGCGTTTTAAAACGCATGCAAACAGCGCGAAAATGGCTAGCAACTTGCATGACAGCAGCAGCAACAATAACGTAAATGTTTATGGCTTGTTATTTGAGCATAAAAGCATTTTGGTACCACGCCCCCAACCCCTAAATCCCTCTGTCACCCCATACCCACCCCCCAAAACGAACGTGACACTTTTGATGGGAAGCGTAAGCCCGCCAAAACAAAAATTATCATTTGAAAAAGAAAAAGCACAAAAAAATAAAAGAAATGAAAAAATAAAACAAAAGACAATGAAATTGTCAAAAATATGTGAAACGAGACTCGCATCAAATTCTACCCAGGGGCAGGGGTAGGTGTCGAGTAATAGGGGCTTTCTTTTGAAACAAACAAACAAATACATTTATGTACGTCATTTACAAATGAGTGTGAGACAGAGTGAGAATGCCAGCGAGTGAGATAGAAATGGTGAGTATAATCCAGAGCCAATAAAAATTACAAAGAAACTTGCGAATAAGTGTTGACACTTGGCCCAAAAAATGAAAATAAAAGAAACGCTAACCCTTAATCCAGGCGCCACGACACGTACGCTGCAGAGGATTAGAAGAGAGGAGGGCTTGGGGGGCGGGACACAATGCTATAATACCAATGTTCGCCAAAAAAGAGAGAGAGAGAAAGATCGAGAAAGAGTGAGAGAGAGCGTGACGCAAATTGCTAACAAGTAATGGCAAATGAAAAGCAAATGAAAACCAATGCGAACATAATAAGAAATGTTGGAAAATCCAGTGGTGTGGGGCTGAAGGGGGTGTTGAGTTTAAGCAGCTGAGTCGTGAGGTTAGCGCCAGTGACCGGAAATGTAAAATGCACTTAGCCGCCACCTCAAACTGAGCTTAGTACTGAGAAATATCGCTATCAATAAATTCGCACGTAGCTGCCAAGAAATGTTGAAAGCATTGCAAGTGGGTTCAGCGAGTGGTGCGATGGCTGGTGGGTTGGCTGGGGGGGGAGAGGAGTTAAGAGTCGTTGTGTTACATTTTCGTGGATAATTGCAAAAGCCAAGCAAAGGGCAAGAGCACAAACAAATGCAAAGGCAAAGGCAACAGCAACTCTCGCATTGAGCTGCAATTTTTCTTTCTCCCATTCAATGCCTGCTGCAATTTGAGCTTTTGAAACAAACACGTGCCGTATTTCGAAGGAAAGATGCGGTGCTTATGGGAATCGGGGGGAGGGTGGTTTGGGGGTGACTACCCATATGGGTCAGGGTCTGGAGTGTACTTTGTGGGCAACTGCTTTTAGCGAAAATTGCTTCATTAGAAGCTGCGCCAATAGCGAAATTTTACTTCTTAAATTCTTCAATTCATTTCTCAAACTCAATCGTTGAGCTGTTAACTGATTTAGTTACCAACGAATGGAAAGGAATGTGTGTGAACTCAAGCTAATTGCAATTAATGGCGCAATTAGTAAAGCTTTAAATTGAGCATTTTTAGTGGGTTGAAGTACTGCTTAAGCGACTAAATTAAATAGACAAAAGATCTTCAACTTATAGTATTGTTAGCAGCACCGATTTTTAGCCTGCCCTCGAAAATCATCTGAACAACGTATCCCTAAAATATTGTTATTCAACTTATTGCAATGGAAAAAATACTGTCAGCAGATTACTTAACTTTGATTTCAAATCTTAATGTCAAAGTAAATTCTGCATAATCCATCAATTCCTTACCTTTTCCAGATTACTTGATGGCTTAGCTAAATAAAACCAAAACTGGCTTCAATAGAAATCTATTCTTAGGCGAAAACCTTTCAAGCTGAAAGGACATTCAGGGGTCCACCATACATACAAAAGACCTTTTGGCACATTCCTCTTTTTGTTCGATGCTGCTAATGAAATTTAAGGTAGCACACTTTCAAGCTAATTGCCGCAAAAAAAAGCGCTGCGTGTGGCAACAGAGAGAGAGAGAGAGAGAATTGCGGCAGGCTGACTAAACAAGTTGTTGTCGTTGTTGCTTGCTGTTGATGTCTGTTATTGTTTGTTGTAGTTGTTGGCTTGGCTCGTTTGCATTCATAAATCAAAGAAGCATGTGTCTGTCTATCAGAAATGAAGCAAGCCCCGCCCCCCCTCGGAAAATGACCTAACAATGGAGCTAGCTGCCCAATAGATTATATGGAAAATGGCCGCACAATAAATATAGAAAATATATATAGACATATATATTGTGTATAGAAACAGGAAGAAAGCCCTAAATGAGACTGCTCAACTTGCTGATATCCTGCAAATCAAACCCCAAATTAGGATTTCTTACAAAAAGCAGTAATTATTTCTTATGATGCTATAGATGAGGACTTCAGTGCTTATTATCCAAACTGTTATTACTTCTATTGACTTACGGCAATCAGAATATTATTAAAACATTGTTATTCAGATAAATAAAATAATTACATGTGAAAAGAGTTAATTTGATCCTTACTTGGTTACGTACGATTTTAAAGTTAGTTTTTGATTTATTAACATAGTTTTTGTACATTTTGAAAAGTATGCATTATGATTATTAATATAATAATTATGAAGAAGTTCTACTTTAAGTTACAAAAATCAAGCAACAACTTTCAGCAAATGGCAGCAGGGACATCATCTTTAGTATGTTGCAAACACTTGCTCAACTTTATTATGCCCACTTGACTAATTTTCAAAGTATACAGGGTATCATAAAAATATGAAAGCAACAATCAGCAGCAGCAGGAGTAGCAACAACAACAGCAAATGGGGCATAAATTACACATGGCCATAGAAAAATGATACGCCGACAACATAAAACAGATGCTGAACTGCTGCCGGGGTGGGGTGAAGAGGGTGGCAGGTTGCTGGTTTGCTGGTTGCAAAACGCGCGCGCTCATCATTTATAAATGCTCGCGGGAATCCCAAAAATATGTTAGAGGGGTTGAGGAGTGTTGGATTTATTTCTGGGCTGTGGGTCAAAATGATGTTAGGCACGAATCCGGTTTGCTGGCCAAGTTCCGGGTGCCCAAATCGCGTTACAATGAAAATTGATGATGATGCTACATGAAAAAAAAGAAAAACGAAAATAGAAAACACACACAGAAAAATAAAAACTAAACAAGCATATTTTGTTGCTGCCCACAAAGTGGCCAAACGAATGCGAATGTGAATGCGGAGTCATATTATTGACTTTGTTGCTGTTGCTGCTGCTATTGCTGCAGCCACTTAAATTCAATTGCCAAGCCAACAAGCAGCTGCAGCAACAACAAGCGGCAAATGCAGCGCAAATATTGTCAACCGAGTCGAGTGGCTGCGTCGGTGGTCGCCAGTTAACAAAGTTTTGCTTCCAAAAACCAAACCAAACTCAACCAGCAACAACAACAAAATCAACAACAACAACATAAACAACAACAGCAGACTAAACAACACTAAAAACAGCAGCAGCAGCAGCAGCAGAAGAGCTAGCTAAATGCAGCCCTTTGGCTACTTAACTGCCAACCAGGCCAAAAGAGCATGCTATAAAAATACGCAGCACTGATTCTGTCTCCCTTCCCCTTGCTCTCTCTCTCTCTCTCTCTCTCTCTCTCTCTCTCTCTCTCTCCTATATTGTTCATGTGTGTAGTTGGGAGTGTAAACAACAATTGCGCCGAATATCGGGAACGCATTTAATTGAATTGAAAAACAAAACAGCGCATTGCGAAAACAATGCAATTAAGTTGATACTTAAATGCCCTAACCAGACAATTGAAACAGCTCAAAGAAAACGTTTAGACGGAAAGTTAACATCATTGGACACATTCATATATATTATAAGCCACCTTTTCACTTGGTATTCTAGTATTTTTAAGCTGCTAACTAGCCACTTTGAGATAATATTAAGCTGCTACACTTGGACTGGGCAACAATTGTTAAATACATTTGCAAATATTTAACTAAAATTAAATAAATCGACATTAACATTAATAATTAATACACACTATTGTCATTGTTCAGTTGCATATTGCTAACAATAATTAAAAAGAAAATTGTAATAATTTAACTGTTTTTTATTCTTAAACTTATTTTTGTGCCAAATACCTGATGCACAGCGAACAACTAAAAATTTGTGTACATTGTGAATAACTTTGATATATATAACTTTGATCATAACTATATATTTATTTATTTGCACTTGAATTCGTTGCAGTTCTCAGCTGAATGTATAGGGTATCTTGAGGCTCTTGGCAATTGGATAACGAACGCGCTTAACAGCAACGATTCCAATTACACACTTGATGTTTGACGAGTGTGGGTGCTGTTGTGTGGGTGTGTGTGTGTGTTGGAGTGTGGGTATTGACTTGTTAAGTAATATGACGACGCTTCAACCTGGCCAAAATGGTATTATGCGCGCAAAGTCAATTAGAGCAGCGACGCCAGCGCAGCCCATTTTGGCCATTTGAGCCCATTGACTCCAATGGATGCAGCTGAAATAGAGCTCCATTTTAATGCTACACAATACCGCCCGTGGCTGGTACAACAGTGCGTATTTGTTTTTGACATAGAGAAATTCGAGGGGGAGGGGGAGGGGGAGGGAGAGGGTGGCTATCGAGGTTACCCAAGTTGTGTTTAGCTTTGGCATTCGATTTCCTGAGCGCCTTTTAAAACGCGCAGCTCCTCATATGATGAGCTTTATTTTTATTATACCCTGAATCCATTAAAACTGGCTAAAATGGGCATAATAAAATTGGGCTAAAAGTAAGTAAATTTTAAGGTGAGACATATCCGTTTCGATAAAGTATATATTTTCTTTTGCAGCATTTGGTGTTGTGTCAATTGAGTCCATGGAGTCCTTAGTTCTGTCAGTCTTCATGAATAAGAATCGGAGACTATGAGTGCCAACGAATATAAGTTGTTAGTGCAAGTTTCGGTTTTTATCGATTACCGATAACCATAAAATGCACAATTTGTAAGCCATCTGATTTGTTAGAAATATTCATTCACATGTTGTTGGTCGGGGAACATTTAAGTAAACATTCAGATTGACGCCAGCAGTCAATGTTTGGGAATGAGTTGAAAAATGTACGACTTGTAAGATTTATAAAAGGAAAGTGTTTCAGTAAAGAGTATCTGCTAGTCGAGCGCACTCGAATAAATCACTTTTACATATATTTTTGCATACTTTTGGTGTCACAAGTCCCTGTTTGTCAATTTGCCGGAATTGAAATATGCTCAGCCTGCTGTTATCCTTTTAATGCCAAGCTTGACTGGCTACCTGACTGGTTGCCTGGCGAGGCCAACTGACTTGCTTGCTGGCTGGCTGGCTGCCTGGCTGTCTAAAACCCACCATAAGTTCACTTTTAAACGGAAGTTTCGTGCCAAGCGTCGAAAATCTCAACCACTACCAAAAAGCTGAAAGCGGAAAGCTTCAAATATTTAGAGCGCATTACGGAAGGCTCAAACTACCGTTGAGCTGCAGGCATTTATCGTAAACTTCAACTGCCTGTGACGCGTCAAGGATTTGCCAAACATTTAGCCAACATGACACTTCAAACCCTCCACACAGCCCAAATCCAAACACACACACACACAGACAGCCTCGCACTCCAAGTGGCAAAACCAATTGGGTACCCATCCCTGTTTTATAGGGGCGACTATATCAATATGGGGCATAAAAAACAATGACAACTCTGTTAAAAGAAGGGGCTGAGTGAGCCTGACTGGAGTCGACGACTCCAAACTGAATCCGACAACAATGCGAAATGCTAATCCAATTGTGAAGCCTAACCAGATCCACATTTGCACAGAGCCGGAGCAGCTGTAGCTAAATAGGGACATCAATGCCACTACACTGCGAACAACTTTGTTTTACTTATTTGTAACTGCCATGATTTAGTGATAGCTAAACCGATTTATAAAAGCAGCCCTTGAGATTTTTGATAGCAATCCAAAAGAGGGAAGCCAAAATTCCGGATTATTTAAAGCTGCTTACGCCGTAGAACATCTAATTATTTATAAGTGTAGCAAGAACAAATCCAGTCTAAAAATAAACTTTGGTCACTCAAAGAAAATTCCATGGTAATTGCAAACATTAATTTACAGTGTATGAAAATGGGAAATGGTCATGTCTCGGAATCGCCAGCAGGCATGAGTGTAATAAACATAAATAGGCATTATTTATTTATGTGACCGGCTGGAACTTTGGGGCTTACTTCTATTTGATGATGTATTAATTTCTCTCGATATGATTCCACTGCCTCCTCTCCCTCTGCCTACCTCCGCCCCCTAACTGTGAGGCCGGCAATTGTGAGTCCGCATCGAGCTTGGACTTTGTGTGTGTGTGTGTTTGTGTGTCCATGACCTCTGCAAATTTGCCTGCACATTTCTAGCAGGCATTAGTTTAATTGGCCAGGGCTTTGTGAAATTGGCCAACTCGAATGCTGCTGCTGCTGCTGCTTCAGCTTGTCCTGCTGCTGCTGCTTGTCCTGCTCCTTGGCCTAATTGCACTTTTCGCTTGAGGAGCTTTCGCTTTCCTAATGGAACGAAACGAGTTCAAAGCATTTCCAGTTGAATTTTGGATGTGTTTGGGGGCCGCTTAGTTTTTCATTAGCCATAGGCTAAGCCTTTTGATGACCGCCTTTTAAGTCTAATTAACTGCTAATAGCCAATAAATCATTATTACTCAAATTTCTACTTTGTCCCAACTGAACAATAAAACTGAGACCCTCACACACACATGCATAGAAATAAATTCATTAACTAGCTCAACGATTTCTCATGTGCGACTTGGGCAACACTCTGCAAATTTCAAAGATTTTCATGAATATGGCAAACTTTGTGTTTCAATTCAATTCCCATTCAAACTGCTTCAATGAAATAACATTTTTAAATGTATTTTCAATTTTTTGTCATTTAACTTGAGTTTCTGCAAAGCGAATAAAACGAATTAAAAAACATTTCAAAATTGACATATCTACTCGATTTAAATACATGCCAAAAGATGGATGAAAAGGACAATTGATAAATAAATCTCTGTCATAAATATTCCTTTTAAATTCGCTTTACTCAAGTGTATCCCTGTGGATTCACATAGCGAATGTAACCAGTTAACCCATTTGAAGTGCCCAAAGTGTATCATAATTCATAAATAAAGTGTGACTAATGCCAATGGCGACGACAGTGACAGCAACAACAACAACAAGAATAATAATAATAATACTAATAAGAACAACAACAAGTACAGTAATAACAAAGAACGACAAAGACGGCGACAGCAGTGGGGAAAATGTAACTGCAATCCATTAAACAATAAAATGTATTTATTATTTATTATGATTACAATTTGGGCATTGTTTTTGTTGGTGTGAGTGTGTGTGTGCTGTAGATGGGGGCGTGGCACGATTTAAGTGGTAATTACAGTGAGCGGACGCCCACATTTTTGGCCACGCCCCACACATATGACGAAAGCCGGCCGCCACACGCCAAACCAAATGGAAATCATAAACATGAAAAGCTAAAGGCGCACGGCAAATGAGGTTGAACCAACTGGTTAGGGAAGAATGTAGGAGAAGGGTGGTTGGCGGGTAAAGGGGTGGGGGGTGGGGGTGGTAGGCAGATCATAAGCGTAAAGTGCTATGGGCCGGACTCTCGTCTCCGGCTCGTCTCGACTCAAGCGTAACAAATGCAATAAATATGAAGAAAAGGACGACGCACAAAAGTAGGCAACAAATGGCGACGACAATTTAAGAGACGAAAGGATCCAGAATTGAGATGTGGATGGGGATAAGGCATAATAATAATTCGTAAATTGATTGTGTTTAGTGAAGTTTGAATAAATTCACTCAAAGCGAGCAGAGAACAGCAGTCAAAGCAACTAGATGGCAAATGCCGAGAGCAGGATAATCCACTAAAATTTACAACAAACGGAAATAGCAACAGGAAAGCAACAATAAATGAGGGGGGAGAGAGAAGTAAGGGCAGTGAGGGCAGTAAGGCGGAGAACTAACTGAAAGCATAGGAAAATTTAGCAAATAAAAATAAATTTTGCTGGCTCACTTCAGTGAAGACCACAGCGAAGGCAACCCGCCCGCCAGCCAGCCAGCCAACATATGCGCGTTGATGAGTTACGGACGAGCAGAGAATGAGAGAGAGAGAGAGCGAGAAAGAGAGGGGGAGCATGGAGATGAAGAGATATGGAGGAGTGGTGGCAGCACAAAGCACATAACGCGCTTTGAGCAGACGCTGGCGCTTATAAATGAAATAAAAATGGAAAGCAAAGCAAAACTTATGACTGTCAGCAGATAAAGCAAAAGCTACCAGCAAGCAGTAACCAGTCACCAGTAACCGGCTACCAAAGAGCGCACACAGCCAAGCCAAGCCAGGATAAGGCTGAAGAAGAAACGGATCGGTACGCAGCAGGACGGAACGGATGAAGCGCAAAAAGTGAGCGACGGACAACGTTGATGCTGTGGCATTTCTATTCTTTTGTATACACTGCAGAAAGTAGAGTGGAGTTTATTCGTTTTATACGACAATATAAACTTGTCTCCCCACTTATCGAATAATATTAAAAATATTTAATATTTATTAATAATTTTCACTTTTATGACATAAATATTAAATGCAAAATTACCTCCTTAAATTTAAACAATATTCGCAACTATACATCTTTCCAGCAGTACTCAGCTGGTTTCACACAGAGAACAGAGTATTGTACAGTCGGTGGATTGCAACAGCCACTTTTTCACTTGTCTCTATTTTTATTTTTTTTTGTCTTTGTTGACGCTTGCTTGCAGGACTATCATAGTGAAATGCTAAAGCAGCCAAAAATCCACGAAATAATGGCAACATAACATGAAACAACTGTGACAACAACATGAAACACTAGCAACGGCCAGGGGGTCTTATAGAGGGTGATGGAGGTAACTTGGGGAAGCAGCTGGAGTCGTGCAAGTGATAGCAAAAAATCCTTGCTGGCAGCCACGGTGTTACCATTGCCATTTGGTGTCATTTGGCATCATCATCAATATGGCTAAAAGGACAATGCGTTAAATGCGCTCCACACACAAGGAAGAGGAGCAGCAGCTGAAGGAGGCACTCAGCCCCACCTCCAACTACAGCTCCAACTCGTGCCTGACATCTGGGCCAGTGAGTGCGCATTTTTTGAAGCCTGTTACAATTGAGAGTCCAGCACATACACAAAAAGATAAAAAAAAAAAAAGAAGAAAGAAAATCGCACACACAAAAACGAAACTCCATTAAAGGAATTTTTTCGCTGCGCTTACATTTCATTGTGTGCCAATAATTTTGCGCCTATTTGGGGCTGAGATAAATAAAAGCGCTGGCTTCTCAAGCTGATTTTGATTTATGTACAGTAAACACACGCTAAGTGCGAATGGTTGATATGACAAAAAAAAATCTGGTTAAATTAATCACTGCGCATGGAAGTATGCAATGGTTTTTTCTTTGATTTATGCTACAGATATAGCCAAGACACCGACCTCGTATGAAAAACCACTGCATACTTTCAGCTGCTTGCGAACGGTTCAAAACTGCGCTTCCCACAACATCGACAGCCCATAAATATGCATTGTGTCACATTAGGTGTGCGAGAGTATGAGTGTGCGTGTATGTGTGCACGTGTGTGTGTGTGTTTGTGTGCGAATTGTAGTTGTTTCATGTCACTGGAGGTTAATAGATTTTCTTTAGCAAGGCACTTGCAAACTGCATGTCATGATGTCAGTGGCAAAACATAAAGGACTGCCAGCTTGCGGCTTTGGGGCCTGCGGCAGCAGAGGCAGAGACGGACCGGATGAGGTTGTGCCCCTCAGCCAGAAAGGCTCAGGCAGCAGTCGTGGAATTTTACCAACAGCCAGACAGTCGCTTCCGGCCAGCCTTACACATTGATAAAGTACACTTAAGCGAAACTTTGATTCGCTTGCAAAGTGATTTAAACGTCCTCTTTTTTTCTGCAGATTTCTTTCGCAGCAGTTTCATTTCATTTAGCCTACATATATCTTGGCATACATACATACTCTTTGAGCTGTACATGGTGAAATGTTTCTACATTTAGAAAAGTCTTTCGTTTTTATTATTTTCTTTCAACTTTATTAAATGTATTTAATGTTAGGCTTAAGATGAAGGCATATTTTCCTACTGTTCACTTAGATTATTTGCATAAGTTTATCAACTAATTAATAACAGATTTATTTTATAGCTTCTGGTTATTTATTTTATTTTCAACGATTTTTTTGAAGACGATCAATCGATTTTTACAAAAATAGGTTTAATTCCATTAAATTTTAATGTTTTCTATATTAGATTAATTGTTACACTTTTACTTTTCACTTTTTTTTAATAAACTGTACATTTTTTCTTTTATTTATTAGTGAACATTACTATATTTTCTAGTTGTTCTAAAAATCTCTAAGAACATAAATAAAAAGTGTTTCAAAATTTCCCATTGGGATTCAGATTTTAGCACTCACTTTAACAAAAACGTTTTAAATACACACACAACAAGCAGTTGACTAAAACTTTTTGCTGCATACTTTTAGGCACTCAACTAAAATACCAAATATTCGGGCTCCAAAACAAAAGTCTAAATACACACAGCAAAAATGTATGCAAAAAAGTTAAAAAAATGGAAATTGATATGCCGTGCAATTAAAAATTAAAAGATACCGATAACGAAGAGCTTAAGCTGAGGCAAAACGCATTTGGTTGAGGGCATAAGAGCCGATTTAAAATAGGGTTTTACTCTTTTGGGCCAAATCTGATGAATTTAATTGCCAAACCCATTTCAAATAGAAGTACGCAGCAGGCTCAGGGATTAGGAGGTGTTGAATGCGTTGGGGGTGGTGAGGGGGCTGTGTTGTTTGGCTATTGCGTGAGCATTGAGCGCATTTCTTTCACTTCATTGTTGTTGCTGCTGTTGTTGCTGTAAGCTTGGCCAACTGGTTGCTCTACGCCTTTTACTTTTGCCAGAGCCACAAGGCTGGCACAATCTTTATTACTGGAACAGCAACAGCAAAAACAACAACAATACGAGCCACCTACACAACAACAACAACAACAACAACATCGGCAAATGGAAAGAAAGGCAACAACTTCTCCGGCAGCAGCTAATGGATTCTATTTAACTTCCACTGACTGCTAATGGATTTTTCTTGACCCCAAATGAAAATGCGCATCGAAATGCGATTGAAAAATGCTTATAAAAAAAAATAGTAAAAGGAAAATGCTAAAGTATAATGGAGCAATGAAAAAAAAAAAAACATAAAGAAAGAAAACCAGCAGCAGCAGCAACAACAACAACAACAACAGCTCTAAATGATTTTCCGAAAGCCAGGCAATGTGCAATCTGGAAGCTCTTTGGGGAGAGGATGGGTGTGCAGCAGGTGTGAGGGGCAGGGGCACTCAGTGGGATTCGCTTCAGGTAGAGGAGCGGGTCCCTTGGCCCAATCAACGATTTTAGCCAATCGCTCGGTGCAAGTTCAAGTTTTCAGCTGATGTTTCGATTATTAATACCCTGCAAACATTAAATGTCAAGCGAGGGATATTATGAAGTGTGAAACAAACTGAAAACGACAGATACTTTAGTAAAAATTCGGAAAAATTTCAAAAAATAATATTACAAGTAAGGACAGAAAAAATGATTTCGATTATTCTTAGATTCAAACAACAGGATAATCCGTTGTCGAGCAAAACAAATTGTTCTGAAATCTGATTGGCATTGCCAATTACGCAGAATTTTCAACTTGATGGCAAAGGGGGCTAACAACAAACGACGAAAATATTTTAGTTTTTTTTTTTTTTTTTTAATTTCTTGACTTGTTCAACTACCTTTTTGTGGCTTACGCTTTTGTCGACCCTTTGTGCGCACTGAAAATAAAATAGAAATTAAAATGAAAATTAAAATTGACAAAGCAACGTTGTCCGATAAAATATGGAATGAATGAAAAAAGGATGCCTGGAAAACCAGACGCTGACTTCAGCTAATTATTACAAATATTTCTTAATTTTACGAGTCCCAAGCACAAAAGTTCTGCTTGAACAATTTTCTTTACGACACTGATGGCCTCAAATTATGTTAAATATATATAAGAAAAAAATGGAAGATTCGAGCGAGTTACCAACTGGTTTTCGTAGCCTTTCTTACCTTTTCACTTGCCCTCTTCTTTTTTTTTTTGTTTTTGGTTTGTTTTTTTCGTATTATTTTTTGGTGTGGGTGGAGAAACAATGCATCACTTTAGTGGAAAAATTCTCTCACCGCCGCGGCGAGAGGAATAAATCAACTTCCGCTTGGCTGAAGAAGCCGCAGGCAACCTCTGACATAACTGCGAGGCGCTCAGCCCAGTCATCACAAAATTGAAACTGCCCACCTGAGCGACCGAACCGTACAGACATGAGATAGAAGATAGCTTACTGCACTCAGAAAAAAAAGGTGAATGTTCGACTTTAAATCGAAATTGAAACTGACATTTACAAATAATGTTTGGGCTGCTTAATAATAAAAAATATCCTAAAAAAATCATATTTTTTCCATGTCTGTTTTTAAGAAACTTTTTTGATATTTTTGAAATTTTGAAATTGATGAAATGTTTACTTACCTTCTGCACAAACTTTACTTAAATATTTTCATAAATTTCAGAAAAATTTATGGAAAACTATTCCATCAACTTTTGTGCTTTAATTTTAGAAGTGATTTAAAAACAAGCCAAATTTGTCTGTTTTCTAATTCCAGCGCATTTTCTTTTAGTGCAGTTGCTAACGAAGTCATTGGGAGGTGCAACCAACAGCTGTGGCAACTGTAGCAAGTGAGGCAACTGGAAACCGTTTCAAAGTCGACACTCGTTACGCTTCGTCGACTGAGCCGCAAAGCAGACGCCAACGCTTTGCATAAGAGAAGACGCAGAGGCCCTGGCACTGACCTATCCCCAACAATTACAAAAGTCTCTATATAACTACATATATAACTATATAACTATTCCCCCTACGTCAGCCGAGCCGGGCCGGGCCGGACCCATCATCAAATGGCATTTCGATGCGCGTTAAAGTCGCTCGAGTTCAAGTTGAGACTCATCCATTGTCTTTGCCACTCTTCACACACTACGTCACACACACACACACACACTACGTCACACACACACACACACACATGTGCGATAATCATTTCACATTACGGTATGATAATAATTTCATTATGTATTTTTCATGTTATTAATTACATTGTATGGCATCGAGTTCCTGCCTGCCTCAGTCTCTCACAGCCACAGCTCGGAAAATAGTGGGAAAATAATTATTGGACTACAAATTTTGCCATCATGCTGATAATTATGAGCTGCCAGCTCGCTCATCTCTTCCTCTCACTCTCTCTCTCTCTCTCTCTCTCTTTTTCTTTATAAAAAGGAAGTTTGTCGTTTGCTTTAATTGGAAGATGTTGTGCCGGGGCTTTGGTTAGACCTGGGCGGAGTGGCGTCTCCCATTTGCTTGCTAATGGCAATTGCGTGTATGCTCTGAGACTCGCTGTTATTTTTGGGTAGCTCTCTGTACTTGATGGTTTTTTAATGACAACACATTCAGAATCGAGAAGATATACTGATTTCCCCAGATTTCCCATCAATTACAAAGTGCTTTCCTCTGGTGCATGTTCGTATTTGTTTTTGTTTATAATGATTTTCCGGCATTGTCACAATTTTTGTTATTTCATAATAATTTGATTTTGATTTTTTTAAATTTATTGGTCACATGCTCATCCATTTTATACATATTTATATTTATTTACGTTTGATGCGCGTATTTCCTGTTTTTGCATTATTTATGGCAAATCACACACGAATTTAATCATATATTTAAAATGCAAAAAATGCCAATCTTAAATCACTGAATTTAAAATGTATTTTTGTGTTTATGGCATTAAAGATTAAAACTGAAATTTAAATTTAAGTTCATATTTTTTAAATCCCATGAAAATCCAGAAAATATAAATCAAAGCGCCCACAAATGGATTTATAATTGCAATTGGCCACGCCTTAAAGATCAGATTACGTTTGTAATTAAAGTATGTTTGTTAATGGCAGTGGATCAATCGACTGCGGATTGATCGGCTGCCCTTTTGACCCATTCGGCCCATTTGGGCAACAAGCTGTTGGATTTAGCTTGTGGCAACAGCCTGACGCACAGCCGTCTTCCCCTCTCTCGCTCTCGCTCTTCAAGTTGCCGCACAGCAGCTGGCGCCAACATGAAGTGACTTTTGAGTTCATGATACAGGTAGCTTTTGAAATTTGTTGTATTTGTTGCTGGGTATTTGAGGCATGCAACCGCAGACGGCAATTAATCAATGCACTTGGTGTCGAGAGGAAAAGGGCGTGTGAGTGGGAGTGAAAGGTGCAGCAGCAACATTCATTTAAAGTCAGTTTCCATAGCTGTGAATATTGAGACGTGTCTTAAGTCACAATTCACAGTTATTCGTAAGGCGTTGCCTCAAATTCAAAATGCACTTTGCCACTTGCCGCTAGCCGCTTGTTAATTGCCAGCTCTGCTTATATATGTAGCTGCAACATACACACACACACACACACACACGCACACACACACACATGTTACGCACAATTGCGCAGACACCCGCACCACCGCACACCCTCCACCTTCTCCATCTCCCCTCCCCTATTGGGCCACCTCTGACTTTGACTCTTAGTTGGAACCGGAGCCGGAGGTGAAGAAGCCAACAATAGCAATTATTAACCATCCAGCAATTGAGAAATTCCCACAGTCAACACACAACGCCAACGAGCGTTCAACCCTCACATATGAAAAGCATGGGGCCCCCTTCCACCGCCCCTTCCCGCTGCTCAGCAACTGCGCCTCTGGTAAAACAATAGCAACAGCTGTAAAAGCACCAAGAGGGAAGCGAAAGGAACTTGTTGAGCTGGACGACGACGACGACGACGACGGTGCTGTTGTGCTGCTTCGCTGAACTTCTTGGCCAGCCTGAAGTGCTGAGGGTTGAGGGTTCAACAGCTCGAGGGTTCAGGTACGTACCGTACATAATTGTTAGTGGGGTGGGGCTGGGTGCAAGGACAACTGTAGTCATCATCACTTGAGCGCTGGCTCGTCAGCCATTGAGACAAAAACAACCTGTTAACCAAACAATAACAAAACAGCTGCCGAAAGGGGGGGGGGGGGGGGGGGGGGGGTGTACAACCCCTGATAACCGTAACCCGCAACCCTCAGAATTGGCGCCCCGAGATTTGACAACAACAATAAACAAAATCAAATTTGTATCAACAAAAAAGGTTCATCAGGTGTATAAACAAGTGGAACTTGCCGGGTTGCAGGGTTGTCAAGGCCAATTAATTGCAGCAGCCTTGCGGGGTTGCCAACACACAATGCCAAGCCAAGCGTTCTGAGTTATGCAGTTGGCAAAAAGGTGTGTCAAATATGCAAAACGATATGCTCCCCAAGGGGCATCCTGCTGATGATGAGCTTTAGCGAGATTTTCTATACACACACATAAATACATATGTACATATATATATATATATATATATATATATATATATATAATACTCGCACATTTCTAGCCATTGGCATCATTTCTTTCATCTCGCATTCTATTTTACATTCCAGCGCTGCAAAATGAGCAAAGGATACAATTTGTATAAATATTTAACTGATGCTTCTGTAGTTTTTCTTAAAGGCTGCATTTTGCTGCCTTTTTACTTAAATTTAACAAATAATGCTTAACTTTAATGTATTTCACTTAAATTTAACAAATAATACTTTGCTTTAATGGTTTTCATTTAGTTTTAAATATTCTTTCCATATATTTTGGACTGAAGGTGTAATTTAAGTGTGTTCAATTCACAAACTCAGCACTTTAAAGGGTTTAAAGAGAATATTGAAAAATTACCTTTAATATTATTATTTATTATTATTATTATTATTTTTTGGCGGAATATTATTTCTTTTTTTTTTATTTAACTCATTTTGATGCACTTTTGTCACTTAGTTTTTTAACCTTGAAAAAAGAGTGAAAAAAATGAATTAATAATTGCAAAGAGTTAAGAAATTTATTAAATATACATATATAAATAAGTAATATGACTTATGTTAATTAAAATATAATGCTTATGATTTGGGAAACATTTAAATGAAGCAATTATAATCAGCAATCTGCTTACAATAATATTATGCAAAGGTTTTTCTTCTCTCCTTTAACATCCCAAATCGGCCAGCAAATCCGCAAAAGTGTCTTGCAGCTGCCGACTGCGACAGAAGCTGCCACTGTTTGGGCCAATACCAGGTAGCCGAACACTCTTCATCTCTCCCTTAACAGCCTCACCACCCTCTCTCTAACCCTCCGTCTCTCTCTCACTCTCTCTCTGTCTCTGTCTCAGTCTCAGTCTCTGTCTCTGTCTGGTTGTTTTTGTTGCCGCTGTCCACTTTCACGCTAACCAGATATGTTGCTCAATTTGCGCCGATCGTATCGCATCTGGGCAATTTGGCAAATCTCGGCTCACAAACTTGAGGTATCAATGACAGCAGACCAATACCCGCCTCAGCCTCCGTCTCCGCGTCCCAATCACCCTCCTGCTGTCTGTACCCACTTTGAGTGGCTTGCCCACATATGAGGTCAGATAACGGCGCTTTCGTTGCAGTTGCAGTCGCCCAAAATGTGTTGCCACAGGCCAAAACAAGTCCTGCACACACACACGCACACATGCACACGCACACACACACACACACTCACACACACATACACACACTTCTGCAGTTTTGCCGGCAACTGGCTGCAAAAACAGAAACTTGAATTGGCGACTTGCGACGTTTGCGACGTTTTTCAGCTGCTTTTGGCTCGTTTCTGTTGCACGTCGAGAAGCGGCTTATAACGGTAACTGCGCATTGCCATTGCCTGTCTGCCTGCTTATGCCTCCTTACACCACCCCTCCCTTGTCTGCTGCAATGTTGCCTGTTAATTAGTTTGGCTTAGGCGTGCCAAAAATTGTATTCTCAGCAAACAAATGTGGAAAGGTCGATACGGTTTGCAATGAATGACTTGCAGTTGAACGAATTCGGCATACTCTAACCGAACTCGACTTCAATCCCAACTTGCATTTAATCTGCCGAATTTCTAGTCTCAATTGGTAAGTTTATTTTGTCTGCTTTTCGATTTATGAATATGATTTTAGCTTATTAATTCTTTTTATTATTATTATAGTTGGGAAGAACCACCACTGCGACCTATAAGGTCCATTTTGCCCCCTTCTGAGCCTACAGCTCCTCCATCAACCCCAGCTCCTCCTCCCTTGGGCTTCATGACATGCTTCCCTAGGATGCTGCATCTTTTCCTAATTAAGGCGACGCATTCTGCTAGGATGTGCATTGAGGGTTCCACATCGCTACTATGAATACCTAACTTGGTTAGGTGACTTCTCAGTCTACGATGTCCTGTCAATAGACCGGTGAGTATCCTGAGACTGTTCCTTCCCATGGATATTACTTGCTTAAATCGTTTTTGATTATAGCCACCTAAAAGACTTTTGGCTTGTCAAAGACCTGGTGCCTCTGCCCAGCTTTTCTTTCTTTCGTCTTTTTCTTTTTATACTTTTAGCTATTATTCAGCTATAGCTTTTGTGCATTCTATAATAAACTGATTGATAAACTAAATTGTATTTTGTTTCCATTTCCGATATGTGATTTGTAAAGCTTCTTTTCAAGTGCATTGATCAGAGATTCTTTTCGATATATATATATATTATAAGTTTTGAGTTATGCTTTTGAACCTGATCATGTAAATATATCTTTTGAAAGATCACTTTAAAATGGGAACCCAAATGAGCATTATTCTAAAATGAAAATAGTTAAATTCAATGCTTTAACTTTTATGATCGACTTTGGCTTATAAAACCTCTGATCGAAAACTGGAAATTAAATATTCATTCACATTGATGGTCGTCAAATTACCATTTTTTTTTGGTAACGAAAGTCGGCTCTCAAAAATCATTTCGCACAAAAGGATTTTGTTTCGAAAATAGGCAAATGCAGAGCAGTAAGAAGATGGAATCCGGTTAGTTGATAGCAGTAAGCCTGCAACAGAATGTGGCTTCTTCTTCAACTGCTGGCTGGTTGGAAATCCTACAACGTTGCAATTCATTGAGCCGCATGGAAAACTGCACAGAAGCTTGTACAAAAATTAGACGCTTTTGGCCAGAACTTTGACTAATGTGTACCACTGTGTGTGTGTGTGTGTGTGTGTGAAGTGGAGTGGTGGCAAACGAACTTGCAACTGGTTGTACTAGTTGCTTTCTGCTGCTGCTGTTGCTGTTGCATGTGACGATTCAATCAGTTTGCCTCTCGTTCTAATCGAGCGCCAGTTGCATTTTCACCAGTTTTTCATTTTTCTCCCTACTTTGTTTGGGGGGAGTTGTGCTGTAGATCCAATTATGCAGTCCATGTGCATAGTTCGAGTGTTTTGCTTTGGTATTTCCTCAGTTTCCGGCACACACACACACACACACACACAGAGAGAACTACGCGCTTTGCTAAACTGCACAGTTCAGCATTTTCCGATTTTCGCATTTCCCTTTCACCGGTTTTCTTATATACCCTGTAGCCAAATAAAAATGTGCGAATATATTTGTAAATTATGCTTGCACAATTATGAATCAGAATTCAAATGTTAAATGAAAATATAAATAAAATATATAAAAACATAAAAATAAAAACAAAATTAAAAATAAAATAAAGTAAAGTAAACAAATGGACCTTTTCTAGCTGACATTTTTTAGCAATATATTTAATTTAATAAACAATAAATAAAAAACAAACAAAACAAATCTGCGCCAATTTGTGCAACATGCGAAAGGCGGCAATTTTGACCCTCTCAAATATCAGCATAAATATTTTTTAATTTGAAATTCTTTTAGCAAAAATTTCATTTAGTTTTTGGATGAACGCTTCAAAAAATTTGTGTTTTTTTCCCGTTAGCGGCAACAAATTGGTCATTTGCAGGATATCTTCAAATCGAAAATGTTTTTTTTTCGTTGTTTTTTTGTGCGTTTTGTTCGATTTTGGCTTTTTGTTCTTTGTGGCTGTTTTTGGCGTTTTATTTTGTTAGTATTTCGCACACGTAAAATGTCCAAATTAAACCACCAAAATTATTAATTTCGCGACGTGCCAACGCATCAGCCAGTTAACCCATTGTTGCCCATCACCCAGTGCCAGCCCCCACCAACCTTAACCCTACGCGCTGCTGCTGTTGCTGGCAATTAGGAAAATGTGCTTGTTGGCCATAATTGTGGATGGCAACACCAATATGGGTAAAAGGCATCGGCTCAGCGCAGCTCAGCTCGGCAATAGAATCTGGCCAATTTTTACCGTTGCCAATGTTTGGGCTTCCTACATTTGGCTAATTGTGGACTCGGCGTGTGTGTGTGTGTGTTGGCTGTGTTGAGTTTTGGCATTCATTTTTGGTTTTCGCTTGGGTTGAAGTTTTCTTGGCTTTTCCGGCGGTTGAGCGCAATTAGCAAACACTGCTGACCAATTTGCACAAGGCCAACAACAATTGGCCAAGCACCCACACGCGAGCTATGCGAAAGCTGAGCAATTTAAATGTGACTTGTGACTTGAGTCTTCTGACTGCTTTGTTTTGTTGGCCATTCAACGAAAACGCCTTCTGCGAACACGCCTCAGTTGAGCTTTTTTCTTCTTCTTCTTTTTGCGCGCCGCCTTTGCATTTTTTATAATGCATGGCCATCAAATGTTGGAACAGTTTGATGAGTTTGAAAAAAATGGGGGAGCTGTCATCTCTGGTCAACTCTGGTCTCTGCCCCGTACTTAACCTAAACTGTTTTACTCCGACGCCCACTTGGACATGTTAGCCACTTAATAAGCTGGAAGCATTTCCGACTCCAACTAACTGCAACAGATTAATCTCAATAATATTATAGACAAAAATTAAATTTGTACACTCCTTAAAAAAAGTTTCTTTTGACTTATTGATTTCGCCGACTTTAAGTTGAAATTAAATTTTATTTAGTAATTAAATCAAATTAGCTACTTAAATCGGAATCTTTTTAACACAAGTAAATTTTATTTGCCACATTTTGGGGCAGGCTTTAAGCAATATCCCATCGGGTTCTGAATCAATTTGGCAATAGTTTCGCCACGTTAGTTATCAACGAGCGCTTCGATTGCAACCTCAAATGTCGCATGAATAATTCAGTGGGTTGTTTCCGCCACCCGCCCCTCACCCCCCTGGAAATCCAATGGCAATTGTGGATGCAAATGTGGCATCTAGCGCCCGCAGCCGTTGAATTCCCCTGAAGGATATGCCTGCACACATACATGCGTACATGCGTACGGACATGTTTGCAAATCCTGCGAATGCGCTAATTTAATATTTAAACTATTTGCGTACAAATTGGGGAAGCCTCCCAAATGACAAGAGGTCAATTTTCTCTCTGTGTAAATAAAAAAAACATTAAATCAATGCTTGCTGTTCTGCTATATACCCTCAACCCAAAGAAGTTGTGTAGGAAGGGTATAATAGGCAGTTGGAAACATCAAAGAACCCATAAAGCCCCATAATATGTTCCAGCTATGCTCTAAATATATTCCAGATATATCCAATCACAGAGATTATATGAGCTGAATTGAACAACTTCTTTTAACATTATTCAATTGCCTTCTAGGCATAGCGAAAATCGATATTTATCGACATCCGATAGCAATAAAAACCTTTTCGGATATATCTTATCTAACATATTATTGAGCAACATCTTCAAGATGGGACAGACTTAACAAATTTTCTATATGATTCTCTAGCTAAAAACTTGAGCTTAGGGTATCTGCTAGTCGATGTCCAGCTCGATTGGAGCACTCTTACATGTTGTTCCTGTTCAAGCGCAAATTTGTTCTGTAAATGTCAAATTAAAAATGCAATGCATCTAATGGATTAACTTGAAATGTTGCGCGTCGATGCATCAAAGGAGCCACTGCCAACGGGTCGATGGCGGGTTGGAGGGGATGAGGGATTGCTTCTAACTGAGGGGTAAGGGGTCTGCTGGCATTACTGAAAACTTGTTCGGCTTAGCTGGCAAGCTGCAAGTTGCGAGTTGCAAGTTGTCGGAACTCATTGAATAAACAATATTTTAATCGAATTACAAAGAAAACGACGCTGAAAATTATTCCAAAAAAATAGTTGACGGAAACTCGGCAAATATTAAAAGCTGCCTTTTGAAGTGTACTTAAATACACTCAAAACAAAAAGGAAAGCAAAAGAAGAACAAGAATATTAAATAACTCTTGTTTTTTATCATACGATCTATTTTTTATTCCGATACTTTGAATACATTTGTTATTTATACCAGGTTAGACAAGGTTTTGGCTTTCAGTGTGGTTTGTGAAAACCGCTTGACTTTTGACCAAAATTATGGGCTCTGTGGCCAAATTTAGTTTTAGCTGATATTATTGCATCCATTTTCATATTTTGTTGATGTTTGGGTTTATTTTTGCAAATGTTTTCGAAATGCTTTTGCGAACTGTGCTTAAACCGCAGTCCATTCAAATTGTCATTTGAAGTGAATTCCCAAACTGCCACTGACAAACATTTTATTATTATTATTTTTATTCGTGTTTCAGTTGCTGTTCGCTGTTTGCTGTTAGCTGTTTGCCCTGTTTGTTATGGCCAACAATAATGAAACATGAAATCTAACAACCAAACGTAGGAGTAGGTGTCGTCCACAGTTCCCTAAGCCCTCTGGCAATTACAAGCAGCATCACCAACAATTTATTTCATTTCATTTCACTTTATTTGTATACCCTGTAATCATGCAAACAAATTGTATCGACCTGAACATAAAGTTTAATTTATTATAAATTATTTTTTTGCACAAAAATTATGATTAAATAGATTTTAAAACATTTTTTTATTTACCAGTTTTCCACGCACCAAAATGTTAACTCAAATATAAAACAATGCTGTAATTATCTTAAATTATTATAATTATATTTATTTATAATATTATCTATACATTACATACTCTAAAAATTCATTATGCCTTCCGTCTGATCCCACCGAGCTAAGATCTGGATTTCTGCAAAGTGTTTGCAAGTATTTTTTTATATATCAAATAAAGCTGAAATTTATTTCACATTTTAGTGTTGATTAGTGAATAAAACCAACACAGATTTACAGGATATTTATTAGTCACCCATTTATATATATGTATGTATTTTTTTTATATTTTTTTTTTTGGCATTTCCTTTATTTTTTTTCTCTTTTATTTACGCATCAAATTTTATGACAAATACTCGAGCAAAGCGAAAAACGGATTATGTGCAATTGGAAATTAAATTAGAGACCAGAAACGCACAAAATAACTTCTGAAATCACTTTCCCCTCCCCTCACCTCACCTCACCCGCCACACAATACACACTTACCCCCACCCCCTCCACCAACACTGCTCATTGGGCGGTCTCAAGTGCCTCGAGCTGAAGCGTATTTGTTGTTGTGGTATTTGTTTGTTGCATTGTTGCTGCTGTTGTTGTTGTTGTTGTTGCTGTTGTTGTTGTTGTTGTTGCTTTTGGCTCAATAGGCACAAACACAAACATTTTAATTCCCATTGAGTTCCTTATGGGAGCAGTTACCCACAGCCAAAGAAAAGAGATGAAAAGCAGAAGAAAATTACGTCGTAATCGTGTCGAGCAGGCGCTGCTAATGGCTCAGATCAGAGCACCACGGGGCACAATCTTCAACTTGGCTCCATATGCACACTGAGAAAAAATGAAATGCAAGAAATGGAAAATGTGATTTCCTAAAAATGGTCACAACACTTACTTGCAACACACAAAGCAATGGAGAAGCATATGTTTCGCTCAGTGTATGCATAAAGATATAGCCCTGAAGTGCTGCGTGAGTCTACAGAAGAAGAAGAGCTCTCGTTCTTTTTTAATCACATGTGGCAAATGCGTGAGTTACGTTGCAGTTTCTCTTCTTCTTTCTGTTTTTTTTTTTTTTTTTTTTGAAGTGCTTAAAAGTTGCAACCGCAGGCTGTTCCAATTTTCATAGAGCCAGCAATTTCGAACTGCATCCTTGCCGCACAATCAACATCAACAGTTGCAACTTGCAACTTGCAACAACTGCTGCAGACGGTTGACGGTCTGCAGCTGGTCTGCTAGCTGGCTAGTTGGCGGGTTCGTAAACCTCAACCTATAATTAACTTGGCCAAGCAGACGACACGACCAAAAGGCAACATTCAACATACAACACACACACACACACACACACACACACACAACACACACACACAACACACACACATAAATTAACGACAACAGTCAATGCAGAAAACTCTGCACAGACATTGGCCAGTTTAAGTACTTTGTACATTGTAGAAAACACCGGACAACACGCATTAAGGCTTAATACTTGTGGATGGATGTTGCATCAAGTGCATTTACAGTTAAAGTGTATCTCAGATTGCAACACGTATCACAGACCCAAATATTATATAGTCTACTACGAACTACAAACTGGCGACTTCCACTCGAAAAGAATATTCCTCAAAAATGTCATTTCCAGATGCAAACTAGGTAAAAATTCAATTTATAAGCACTACAACTTAATCCCATGTATATACATAGATATACTCCTATCAAAACTTTCTTATATCTCTAAAAAAAAACCTACCTGCTAAAAAAAGCAAGTCTAAACTGAACTTCTTGTATAATTGATAAGAATCAAATCGCATTAAGTAAAATTGATACGATATGACATGATTTGATGTTGATGATGTTATTTGGTTAGGAGAAGCTACTTTAAATATATCTGAGTCAAAGTTAACACTCACTTTCTATATATCTGGAGATATATTTGAGCTAAAGCCATTAAGTTGATATTGACAAAGTCTTAAATTAAGTTTGTAGTATTGAGAAGTGCGGAGATATTGGTCAAAAAAAGATTTTCATACTAGCACTCATCTTTCGAACTAAATGATATATATATACATATATATACATATATATTATACCTATATATATATTGTCTATAGGGAAAAGAAAGATATGTTTCAAGTCTAATCAAGTTATCTTTCAAACTGAGTGAATATATAGCATAGCAACAGACTGACAGATAGTGATGGCCATAACGACTAGGTTTGTGAAACTGATCAGGAGTTAATATAGTCTATGGGGTCGAAGAAGTATCCTTTGGTGCATACACCCTCCATTTCTATAATTGGGAACTCAAATCTAATCGTCCTATCTCGTGAATCCAATTCCAATTCATACTAATTATTTGTTTTTGTCTGATTTTTGCTCAGTTCTTGCAACAAATGTTGGACCATTTTGCATCTAAATACCGCCAGAAATCTTATAAATATTTGTTCTTCTTCTTCTTTCCAAGTTTTTAATTTTAAACACTGTGCACCTTTCCCCCCTCCTTTCTGCATCTATGAATATTTATTTAATTTAAAATCCTTAAGCCTGTTGCACAGTGTTTGAATCAAACTTCAAGTTGCGATTCCCTTTTTCTCTTCTGACCAAACTGACCAAGCAGCGTTTGTCGTTGATGAGGATCTGGCCATATGCCCAGGAGACAGACGACGATTGTGGGGGGGGGCTGCGGCAAGGAGGCGACGAAGTGACCAAGTTGACTGACAGGCAACGTTGATTGTTGGTTACGCTTTCTGTCTGCTTCTCTGCTCGCGAGCACACATCCCCCCATCCCCTCCCTTTCCTTTGTCATTTTGATAGGCCCCCCTCCCCCTCCACACACACCTCAGCTGCCCGCACACCTGCAGCTCAACTCTTTTTGACTCGACTGCGGTTTTTGTTCGTTTCGTCTTTCGTTCGTTTCGTGTTCGTGTTTCCCCTTCCCCCTTTCCCTAGCTGTTCTACATCATTTCTTCATTTCACATTGTTCGTCTACCTACTCCTACTCCCCCCCCCCCTTCTGCACACCCTCTCTCTCTCTCCTTCACTCCGCTTCATTGTTATGCTGCTTAATCCATGTGTAATTCAAGCCCCGAGTCCAAATAAATAAATAAGACGAAAACGAAAAAGAGACAAAAACAAAAACAAAAATAAAATGCAGAAAGAAGAAGAAGATCGTGGATCATGCATTCTCTGAGTGTGCTTTAACTTCAGCTCCTCTCCTCCCCCTGCTCCCCCTCTTCCCTATAGTATTCGCCTCTCCTCTTCTAATTTGATTTCGTTTTTTGTTTGTTTGTTTTTGGTTTGGCTTTTTTTGTTGGCTTTTGTTTTCTTTACTTGCTGCCCCCGAGTAAAGATCAAAAACTCATTTGCCTCAACGATTGCCAATCGCAGATCAGTTTGGATCAGTGTTGGGAAGGGGATGGGGGAGGGGGTACCATTAATCGATGGAAACCCGATACGTAAATCCACTTTTCTGAAACTGCATCAAAACTGACTTTTTGGCTTGGCCTTTGGCTTTCTTCACTTTTCGGCTGAGAAAAGCAGTGTTGAAAACGTTGAAAAGTTCAAGATTTGTAATCGGCAGACAAGTGCACAAAGCCAGTGGGTTGAGGGGGAAAAGGGGAGTGCCTAGATAAAAGGGAGAGCGGCTGCTACTTATAAGAAACTGAAATGTTTGCCATGAAAAGTAAATGTTTATGTTTGACCTATGTTTTGTGGAACGGAAAAATATTTGAAAAATAAAATAAAAAATAATTTGGAGCTTGGTCAAAATTCAAACGCTTTTCGATAATGATTTTTCGATTAACATTTAATTTAAACCAATATTCAAAACGGGAAAACTCAATTTTCACCTGGAATTCACATAAATTGCTTGGGGAATCGAATTCGCCTCCCTTTGGAACTCAAGGTAGACATATATAATTAATAATAACTCAATTATTAGATCAAAGAATTTTCGCAAAAAAACCAACAAAAAAAAACTCGAGGGAATCCAAACAATTAATTCTATTCAAAAGAAAAACCAGGTGGGGGGGAGGGGCTGGCTGGGATTACCGTTAGCATAATCGCAATGCTAATTTGCAATATAAATATAATTTTGGGCTGCGTGTCTGCGTTGATTTTAAGGTGCAAAACACGCCTCCACTTATTGAATCTTGGCCAAGATGACGAAAGCGAGCGGCAAGAGGGAGGAGAGAGAGAGCGGGGGAGGGGAGAGAGCAGCAGCAATTCCGCTATTAATATTCATGGGAATGCGACTAAAATTTATGCGTCAAACTGTAAAATTAAAGCAATTACAGCAGCAGCAACAAGGTGGTCTGCAGGGGTTACTGGAGCGGGGTGCGGCGGGGGGGTGGTGTATCCAAAGATAATTACAAGAGATTTGCGTGCGGGAAGGCGTCCGATTTAGTTGGCCTTGGCTGCGTAGGGTTGTGGGAAGGGGGGGCGGGGAGGAGCTGATGGCGAATCTCAAATCTGCAGCTACAAATCTGTTGCTAGATCCCTCTCCCTCTCTCACTCTCTCTCTCGCACTTTAATGCGTCGCCTGTCGCAGGAGTAGACTAAAGGAAAGAAGAAAGAAGAAGCAGAAGCAGATTATGTAAGAAAGATCTACGACTAGCAAATACCCTGCATGCATTTTGAGAAGCGCATCAAATCGAACAGTTAACTAAATGTGTATAACAAAAAATAGAACAGAAATCAAGCTTTAGAAAACTTTCCAGCTATGGAAACTGTTAATTAAATGAGTATAACAGCAAATAGAACTGGAATCAAGCTTAAGACTTCCAGCAATTGGAAGACTTTCCAGCTATCAAAACAGTTTTGAAAAAATCACTTCAAATATAGCTTAAAATATAATAGTAGTCAAACAATAGTGAAGTTTTCGCAGCTTTTCCTTTCCAAAAACAACTGTTTATATTTTACTTCTTTTAGTATTTGGAAAATACTATTATTTGAAAACATTCCCAGATGAGAAACGAAACATTTTTTGTTTTGCAGAATTGAATTTTTCCTTCCTGTGGAAGATTTTGAAGATGTCTCGATTTTATCACCATAAAAATGTTTTGAGCAGCAGCATTACTAATATTTTGACCGCAACTGTAAACATGCAAATTGACTAAAATTCATATATCGAAGCAAAATAAATAGTTTAATCAATCAATTTAAAATGGGAATCGC
Source organism: Drosophila nr. medialis 2 BK-2023a (assembly GCA_035044325.1). Lineage (NCBI taxonomy): Eukaryota > Metazoa > Arthropoda > Insecta > Diptera > Drosophilidae > Drosophila > Drosophila nr. medialis 2 BK-2023a. The sequence goes on from JAWNMH010000394.1 coordinate 3,787,138, forward strand.
ATCTAAGAAAAATCAGCCAACGCCTGTCAATAAACACTGGAAAAGTTATATACTTATATGTATACACATATATCTTTATATATATGTATATATTTATATATATGTATAAATGTTTATCTATCTTTTGCGATTTGTCATGCAAAGCGCATGTTTGTGTGAGTTGCATATTATTTAGCTTTCTGTCAGCGCATGAACAAGTTTTCAAACTGGTTAAAGCGCCTTGATTGTCGTAGGCTAGTGGAGGGGAACAAGGGGGCGGGGGGCGAGGTCCAACTTCAACGGCAGCTTAAGCAAACATGAACTCTGGCGACAGCCAAAGAACGTAAAAAAAAACACTCAAGAGCCAGCAGAAGTAGAAGAAACAGTAGAAGAAGCAGACAAGCAAGCGAAGAAAAAAGAAATAACAAAAGCGACACGCGAAACTGGTTAAAAGTGGAGCTGCTGCTGGCAGAGCGATCGGTTAAACTGAACGAAACTGAAGTCTCCAATTTGAATGCTGTTGCTATCTCTTTCTGTCCGAGACGTTGCCCCTGCTTCGACTGCTTGCAGTTGATCGTAGTTAACTGAAGACAAGCGACAAGCGACAAGTCGAGAGACAAGTTAACCAACTGGTTTTTTACATCGAGTCGATTTTCCTCAACAGCAGCAGCAGCACAAAAAAAACTTGTTGGCCAAGCAAAAAACAAGTTTTCGAAACGCGCATAAAACGCGCGCAAAACGCTACGTGTTGCTTATGCTTTTAACATGCCGTTGTTGGTTAGCGCAGCTTAAGAGAGCGCGCGCTCGCCCACTGTTAAATGTGTTTCGTTAAGTTGACGGCGTGCTTCGTTAAGCTGTTAACAGCTGCTCTCTTTAGCTGTGTTTCGACTGCGGCTTAAAAGCAGGCAACATTCAAACAAATAACGACGACTGTTAAAATGTTTAGTAACATTTTAAAAATCTCGAATTTATTAATTTGTATGAAACTAAATTATTCGAATTTAGTTTGATATAATTTCCTTCTTTTTTTTTGAAGCTGCAAATATTATTTAATGAATTTATTATTAAATTTACTAGTTGCAATGCAATTACAAGTTTTATAAATTTCTTTAATTTAGCCTCGCTGATCGCACTCTTGCCTATTTGGCCTGTTGCTGCTTGACAAAATGGCTTAGAAAACGAGTTTTGGCTTAAGAGAGTCAGTGGTCGACTAGCGGCAAAGAGAGCAAACGCCACTCGCTGCTGTTAAGTTGTCAATAAAGAGAAGCGCCTCGTGTACAGTTTGCCGCTCTTAAATTTTGCCGATTACATTGTTTGGTTCGTCGTTTCGGTTTCGTTGGCATTCTGCATTCTCTTTTCGTTTGCCGCTACGAACGGACGTGTCGCGCGCTCTCGCTCGTCGCTACCAGCTGCAAGCAGCAACAATAACAAAAACTAATTTTTGCGTCGCGTCGTTTCGTGTGTACTGTTTACAATTGAAAACTCGAAAAATATACAAAGTGTAATTGATATACAAAAATTTGTTTTGCGAATTAGCAAAAATTGCAATTTCAACAACAACATCAAAAGGGAATTAAACAAAGCAAAACAATTAACAAAAGCAAACTAAAACTAAACGAAACAACAGAAACAACAACAACAGCAGCAGCAGCAGCAGTGAACGCCTCAGTCGCCGTCGACGCCGGCTTTGGCATCATTAGTTTTACTTTACTTGATCTCAACGGTGAAGAGCGGCTCTCTTTTTCTATACCTGTCAAACAGGTTTCCAGACATCAACAACAACAACAACAACAACAACTGCACAAGCACTCGAAGAATAAGAAGAAGAAATAGCAGCGCGCGTCGCTTAAAAAAAGGTTTACGTGCGAGTATTTGTACGCGTGTGTGTGTGTGTCTCTGCTTCGTGGAAACCTTTCAAGCGTCTGTTTTGTCGTCGACTGCATACAGCAACAACAACAACAACATTGGTGATTTCTGATTAACAACAACAAGAGGCAAACGCAAGAGCAAAGCAAACGGCCGATTATAACAGTGAAAAAGTGTGCGTTGCGCGCTTAATTGTGTGCGTGCATTGGTGTATGTGTGTGTGCAGTGCAGGCAAGAAGCAAAGCCAAAGAAAATGCTTGAGGTTTAAGACCTGGCCAGAAGAAGAAGAAGCAGCAGCAGCAGCATAAGGAAGGGCCAACAAACCAAAGTGACGCCATATTGAATTTTGAGTTTTGTTTTGTGTTGTTGTCGTTTTGCTTATTTTCGACAAAAAAACACACGCAACTTTTTTTATTTTGGCCGCTATGTGGCGCTGCTGTGACGCGGGCTGCTAGAGTAGAGGAGCAGGAGCGGGCAGCACTATAACTCTTTTTACCGTAACAAAGGAGAGCGAAGAGGGAGAGAAATTGCAAAACTTTTACTGCTGTAGTTGCAGAGACACAAAACGTCAATTGCAGCGATTACAAACGGCAACAGCAATAGAACGATAAGATGAAAACGACTACAACAATATCAGCAGCAGCGACTGCGACTGCGAGGAGAAGCAGAAGATGCAAGAACAACTGCAGCATCAACAATAACAGAAGCAGCATCAACAGCAGCAGAACAAAGCGAAACGCATTGAACATTTTTGCAATCGGTAAGTATTAAAAAAGCAAATTATGTGTGAAAGAGACGAACAAATAAAAGTGGGAGATAATTTTGAGTGCTATATCAGCGAGCTGGAAGATCTATCATATTTTCCCAGGCCTTCCAGTTCGATTCTCTCGTATTTTATTTCCACAATGCAGCATATTAATAACATATTTATGTTAAATGCCCAAAAAACGAGTATTTTTTCACTCGGCCTAAATCACGTATATGAATAATTCAATTAATTAATGGAAAATTCAAGTTATTTTCTCCTTCTAAATTATGCAGCTCATAAATATATTCTTTAAGCGCTTTGTAAGAAAATTATCTTTTCTAATCTGTGATGCCTCTAAAGTCTGTTGTTGATTTTCCATCTCTCTCTCTCTCTCTCACTCTCTCTCTCTCTCTCTCTTAGCTGAAAGCAACTCACTCACAACTGTTAAATTTAAATTTTACTGGCTTTATGCTTGTGTCACTTGTGCACACAACATTTTTTTGTTTATGACAGCTTCCCAAGGCAGCAATCTGCGTAGCACCCCAACCCCCTCCGTCATCCTTCCTGCCAGCACCTGTTGTTCCTTCTGCTTCTTCTTATAGCTCCTCTTATACTTCCTCTTCTCCTTCTTCTTGTTGTTGTCACGTTAAGTCAAGTTTTTAGCTGCTGCGTTGACGTTCGCGTTAAGTTTTTGTTGTAGTTCATTGACAGTTTTTACCGTTGCTTTTACGTCGTCAAGTTCTTGGACTGCTGCTGCTTATCTACACACCCTATCGCTCTGTCTCTTTCGCACTCTTGCGTGTCAACGTACTTTGGATTATTTTTGTCAGTTGCAAATAAAACTTTTGTTGCTCGCCAAACTTTTTGCTGTCCGCCTCAATAAAAAAAGAAAAACTAAAAAAAATAGTTACTCTCAATAGCAGTTCAATCGGTCAATCAATCAGTCAATCAGTCAATCAACACTATTTCCGATTTGTTAACAAGCTCTACAACATTTATCTTGACACTCGATAAAATATGCAGCGATTCAGGCAACCACAACACGAGGCGGCCACACCACCCCCTTTTCCATTTTGTCGTTGCCCACGCATAAAATTGTTGTCTACATATTTTATACACCCCCCCAACTGCCCCTCTTCCGCTTCCCTCCCCCCCTCTTCCTGGCATATGTTTATGTTTTGTAGTGTGTAATCGTTTAATAAATAAAATGTCTTGATTTGACATTTTAATTGGACCTCTGACACGAACACACGCAGGCACACACGCGCGCACACACAAGCACACACACACACACACAGGAATATACACACATATCGAGTCTTCCCACTTCCGTTACCCCCTCCCGCCTCGTCGCCAACTTATCGCCCGTCTCGAGTCAAAAATCAATGAACTCTCTGTGGAACTCTAGCGGTAAACGATCTCCCTCTGGGTGCATTATTATATTTGATTTCCGCCTGTCAAAGTCAAACTGCCGAACAAATGGCAAATGTTATCACGTGTTTTTTACAGTGTCTAATGTGACAACGATTAAATGCCCTTTCGCACCTCCACAAAAAAAATAAAAGAAAAGCTTTTCGTATTTAACATATGTGGTTTTTTTAGAGGCTGTAAAACACAATGCTTTAATTAGAATTTATGTCAAGTTTCATTAGGCATCAGTTGAGACACCAGAAAACTAGTTTAAATACAAAAAATTAACATTTAACTTTTCTGTTCAAATACTTTTTAAAAATCAAAATTTTGACAAAATTCATTAATTTGAACAGTTTTGAAATTTTAAGAAACTAAACAATATTTTAGTTGGGCAATTTTTCGTCTTTTCCTTGCTTAAGAAAAGTAATGAGTGAAAAAAGGACATCATTTGGCTTACTGTCCATCTGGATTACAAAAGTCGTCTCATATTTCGCATACATCGCAACTAATTTTTAATGGCCCCTCTTCAATCAAACTTAATATCATATCAAAGAACAAGAATAACACGAAAAACGAGCTAAGAATGACAACAGCTAAATGAAATAATTAAAAAGCCATTAGAGAGAGCTAGCGGAAAGAGAGAGAGGGAGAGACAGAGAGAGAGAGAGAGAGGATAAATGTATTGAAAATATCAACTGCAAATGCCAACTGTAAATTATAAATACCATCTCTAATAAGGAGCATGCCTCAAATATTTTGTCCTTCAGTTGTGTTTAGTATCTGCTTGCTCTACTTCGTGCCCCTCTTCCTCACCCTCTTTCTCTCTTCCTTTGCACTCCCCCTTCTTCGTGTTCGTTTGCGTCTCGTTTTATATTTTCAAGTGTCTTTCAATTTCGTGTTTTCACAGCACAACAGGATACTTAAGAATGCGACGCCTTCTTTGCCCGTCCCTCTCTCCCTCTCTTTCTCTCTCCGTCACTTCATCTCTCTTTCTCCCTTTTACTCGTCAATTTTCTTCTTTTGAGCTAACATTTTTTATTTTTATTTTTCGTCGTCGCTTGCACGATTTTTGTCTTTATTTTTGTGCCTCTGTTTTTTGTCTACCTGCTTTTCCTTTGAGTTTTTCTCACATTCATTTCATTTCCTGGCAGCCCTCCCCCTCTTTCTCGCTTGCTTTGCGTGAATTATGATTGTCGCTCGTATTTCCAAAAAACTGTTTTTCTCTGCTCTCCTCTTTTTGTTGCGCATCCTTTTGTGGCAACACACTCGCCTGCAGCGCACGTTTTTCCCACCTCCTGCCACCATAGCCGTTGCTGCAACTTTCAAAATCAAAATAAATTAAACAAATATTTTGTTTGTGGCTTTTTTTGGGTATTTTTTTTTACGTTTATTGTGCCTTCGAAAAGCCTTGCATCCCCCCTACCCTTTTTGTGGCACTGTTTTTGGTTTTTAGTTTAGTTGGCTTTTTCGGGGGCAAAATTGAAGTTTTCCCTCTTTTTGACAATTGGCATTCGAAATCCTAAATCAAAATTGGGTTATGCAAATATAGAATTGAATTTATATGTAGATGTCCATAATGCCATAAAACATAATCTTCTGCATATGCGGGGCAGCAAAATGGGGCAAGTACTGTGCAAATGTGCATAAGCCAAAGCAAGAACATTAATCAAAAAAGAAACCAACAACAACAAAAAAAACACTTTTGATTTGAATACTTCTTTAAGCTGCTTATTGTGTCAAAGTAATCAAGATTAGATCCCAAATAAAATGATATGGATGAATAATGCAGTTGCTAGTTAGTTTCCCGTTTTATTTTGCATATCTTATATTTGTTTATATTTAAATCTTAATAATAACAATGTTTTTGTTAGTTTAATTGCACTTTTTTCCTCTTGGTTATCGCTTCATTGCTATTTGAATTAAGTTCTATTTTTAGTTTGTTTTACTGAATGAAAATAATTGATAATTATTCAAATGTATATTCAAAATATTTGTCAGTTATTTTCGCTTAACTGTTGTTTGCTTCTCTTCTCTTCTTCTTCAATTTTGGCCTGCATTAAATTGTATTTTTAGTTCATTTTCCATTTGTGTGGAGCAATAAAACTTTTGTTTTGATTGCGACTGCTGCCCACCGCCAGATGGCGCCGCTCTGAAGTGGATTTCTTAACATAACCTGTGCCCTTCTTATCTCCGCATCGTGTCTCCAGCTCTGCCCCTTCCCCGTTGCACCTCTCACGTACTCCCAAATCTCCTGCGATTTGCCACTCTTTTGTTTTTTTGTCTTTTTTCGACTTTTTTATAGCATTTGGCTCGCAACTGCTGATTTTTTTTTTTACTGATAATACTTTGAGCCAGAGTCTGTCGCTGGTCTCTTTTTAGTTTATTTTTGGCGGTTGGCATATGGAATTTATGTGCACATTTGTGTACCGTTGTTTGGATCTATGTTTATGCATGCCACACCAGGCAACGGTTTTTTTTGTTTTGTTCTCTTGCTTTTTGCGTTTTGCGTGCTTTTTCAACTCGCTGCTGGCTGGCAGCTGTTTAAATAAACGACGACACAAACGCAAACGAGCAACAAGAACGGGCAAGAACAGGCACTCAAACAGAGTAAACAACAGCAGCAATAATAATAATTGCAAACTTTTCTTGCATTCGTTTTGCCATAAAAATTCAATAACATTTTGGTCAACTTACTTTTGCCAAAATGACCTCGGCGTTGCTTACAATTTTCATCATTTTATTTCGCCTCGAATTTCTGCATTTGTTTGCAATATTTTTCTAAAAGTTGAAGTTGACTTTTTGCTGTGCGGAACATGCCTTATTGTTTAGCTTCGTGGCATTTGAGGCACGTTTGAAAGTTTTGGTGTGACTCACTTTTGCATTTAGCCATTTTCATAATTTGAGCATAGCTTTTAGTTACCAGCATATCTGGCACACTGCATTCTTTTTTAATTTACATATTTTTTATTATCTTTTGATATCCGCTGCGGGTTTTTTGCTGTTGTTGTTGTTGTTTTTTTGTGTGATCGCTTTGGCGATTTGCATGCGCGACATGTGCGCGTTTTTAAACGCGCACAAAACGCGCTTGCGCTACGTGCAGGCATTCGGCTTGACAAGCAGCAAGCAGCTTAGCTCGTTCGCTCTTTCGCTCTCTAACACTTGCCCGAGCAACCGCCCACGCTCCCCCCCTCTCCCCATCTCCCTCTCTCTCTCGCGCTGGTCACTCCTTAGCTTTGTCGCTGTACATTTTGATTGAATTGCGTCTACAAATTTGCGTATTGGAATGTGTTGCTTCTTCTTCTTCTGCCTCTGCCTCTGCCTCTGCTTCTTCTGCTTGTTTTTGCTCCCGTTTTACGCTTTTGGCTACCGTTTTTGGCACTTTTTATTATGTTTCTCTTATTAGCATGTGTGTGCGTGTGTGTTGGGTGGGGGGGAATACTTGTGAGTTTATCTATAGATATTATCTGTGCACATGTGTGTGTGTGTGTGTGTGCCTATGTGATATATTACCTATGGCAATTAGGGAACATTTCGCCTGCTTCTTTTTGTTCATTGACGACATCATCAGTGGAAAAAGTCATCATCGATTCGCAGCAGGCGAGGAACTTAATCTATCAGCTAAATGCTGTTTCATTTGCCTTTAAGCCATTTTGATTTTGTTAAGCCTACGCAACACACTAATTGTATTAGTCAGCTGAATTAACTGACTAGTCACTGCTTTATTTATTTTATTTAAAGTCGGTCGACACAAAGCAATACAAAAAGTATTCAATTCAGATAAAAATGGTTAGTATGAGTAGAAGATTATAGTGCATTTAAAATGCGACTCGAATATAAAGTAACAAAGTGTATTTGCATTGTCTGCTTGATTTTTGTTGTTTCGTATTGGATTTTTTTTTGCTTGCACGCTGTTTTTAAGTCGGCCTGTCCGTCCGTCTGTCTGTCAGTCTGTGTGCCCCTCTTGGTCAACACTTTCAGCTGTTTTTTTTTTTCGAGTTCTTTTTGCACTCTTTTTTTTTGTGCTGTTTCTTTTTGCTGCTGCCCCCACTTGATTTTGTCTCTGTTTGGTGCTCATCGCTTGTCGCTTTTGCGGCTTCTGTTTGCCCGTTTTTGCAGCAGCTGCTTCGTTTGGCTTCTTCGCCCTTTGGGTATTGAGCTTGCTTGCGGACTTGCCTGGTCTTACCCTGTTCCCCCTCCCCCCGCTGCACACTGCTCCCCAATCACTGTTTGTCGGCCGTTCTAATTTGTATGCGCAACATGTCAAAATTGTTGTGGTCAATACACTGATTGCTTTTCATGTTCACTCCTCTCTCTCCATCTCCATCTCCCTCTCTCCACTTCTCTTTCTTGACAGCTGCACGTTTCTTTCGTTCGTTCTCGCAGATATTTATGGCAGACTCTGTTTGGAGTCTTTGTCTTTTTTTTGTTCGGTTTGCGATTGAGATCTGGGGCAATCCTTCAGCCGCCTTCCATTTACTCAAACGCTTTTTAAGGTCGCGTTTTTTATTTTTCTTGTGTTTTTCGTTTTTCTATTTTATCTGCAGTCCTTGCTGCAGTGCTGGAAGCGCTTTTTCCTTGATGATGCTTCCCTCGACTCGCGTTGAGCACTGCGATTTGGGGAGCACTTTGCCTGTGAGCATTGACATTGATTTGGGGACACTTGCGTACAGATTGGACCCACGAGCTGCTGCTATTAGCTAGTGTATACCTTATGAGCTCCATGCTTAGTCTTGGCGGATTTTAAGGGACTTGGCTTAAGTGTACTTGGTGAAATATACTTGGGTTAAGTTGGGATTGCTATAATCGTTATAATTGTGTAATCTATCAGCTCAGATCTCAATTGCTGATTAGACGGGATATACATATGCTTGCAATTCAAAGCTAATTGATGTAGTCCTCTTTCTTTGAGACCTATACTTCTGCAGAATTAAGACTGCTTCAAAATCTTTAAGAAACTAATATAAAATAAATGAAACGTTTGTAAAAAGTTAATTTTTCTGCCAATATTTTCAGTTATTTTTTTTCGTAAAATACGATTTTTAATTTTTCTTTCTTTAAACACCAATTTGAAGTGTTTTTTCTTTGTCAAGTACAATATCTTTTATGGATTTTGCTTTCAAAGTTCTACCTATATTTCATTGTTATCTTCATACACAAAAGTTTTCTTATGCACAACTCAAGTTTCCGTTGAATTTCAGCAAATGCATAAAATTAATTTTACCCTCTTTATCTGCCCCACTCCCACTTTCCTCCAATTATCTTGCTCGTTGAACTTTTCAGCTTGCGCAGATCACAAACATAATCCATCCATGCATATATCATAATTAATTCTTATTACGAAATGTGCTTTAAATAATTTAACCCTCGACTTGAACTCCCCAAATTGTGAATGCCCAAAAACAAATTAATCAAAAATTGAATGAACATACATATGCCCTAGACTCCCTCCCTCCCTCCCTCTCCCTTCCTCCCCTCATCCTCTCTTACATGTTCGCTCCACGCATTATGCTGCTTAAAGTTTTAATGAAATGCATATTGGACTTTAATTTCCATTTTCATAATTCCAAATGTGTTGTTGTATTTTTGGGAAATGAGCAGGGTGGGCATGAGGAGTGGGTGGTGGTTGGAAGGGGGGGGGGGAATGGGGGGTTGGAGAGTGGAGGTTGCTGTGCACTCGAGAGCAGCGCGTTTTCTGATGAATCGCATTATGCCATGAATCGACTTTTATTGCAATTTTATGCGCTTCAGCGAAACTCAATAAAATAACAAGTAATAATTCTGTAGTCGAGTGAGCTCGATCACGATTACCCTGAACCCAGTTGTTATATATATTCCTGTTTTATTGGCAAATTTCCATTTAAAAAGTCTTGCACCCAAATGTGAGCAGGTCTGCAAGTTACTTGGGTATTACTTATCCAATCCTGATGAAATTTGGGCAGTTGATCACTAATATACATATGCACATTAGAATTAGAAGATTCTGTCTTTAAAATTGTGTGCTAATCGCTATCGGAAATCGAAATGTATCGATATTCCTTAAGTGGTGCCAGTTATCGATCAAATAAAGCAAACTTGATCTGCGCCTGGTATTCGAGAACCTTTATTCCAAATTTGAAGTCTCTATCGACTCGGCTGTTGATCCTGATCAAGAATATATATACTGTATGGGTTCGGAGATGCTTTCTACTGCCTGTTACATACATTTGCACAAAACCATTACACCCGTTTTCACCCATTTTTAATGGGTGAAAAAAACTGATGGAAAAATGATTAAATTTTATGTAATACAAGAAACGGTCAAACAATGCTTCATGGCAACCAAAACAGAACAGAACAAGCAAGAATGCTTTAGGCGAGAGAGCGACGGGCAGTGCTCGACTAGGAGATACCCTGGACAATATGAGCATACACTTTGGTTAACAAAATTTGTGAATAAATATATAGAATATAGATCTTCAGAATTGCGTCTTATATTGCTATTGGAAATCGATTTGTATCGATATTGTTATCGAAATTTGTGCAGTTATCGATCAAATTAAACAAATTTTAAATTATTTAATACAGATTCCTCTGTTGATGCCGATCAAGACTATATCCATTATGGGCTCAGAGATGCTTTCTTCGGCCTTTGTTCTTCGATACACCTCTGCCCTACTTCGTTATACCCTCTTCACCCATTTTAAAGGGTACATAAAAAACGGTGCCAGGCCATTCCAGAGCATTGATTAAAAGCTGAACTATATCGCATAAAATCGCATCAATTTCGATTCTTTTTGTTGTATTTTTGTTCCCCAAGTTTGGGCATTGTACAAAAAATGGTATCTGTTAATTTTAACGTTGCGCGCAAAGTGAAATCAATTACACACAAAAAATGTTTCGAGTGCACTTTGCTGCCCGTGATGAAGAATTTCATAAACCACTTGCCAGGTTGATAATGGTGGTGGGGGTAGGGGTTGGGCGGTGTGGTGTGATTGAGAGTGCATTTTGTGGGGGTAGTTTTATATTTATTTTTTTTTATCCTCAGTGATTTATGAAGGTATTTCTCATCAATTGATTCGGACTAAATGCGCATTAGCAAACCATAAAAACTGCCAGCGGTGGAGGGTGGGGAGAGGGTTGCTGGGTGGTGTGTTGTGCAAGGGAGGGGGAGTGGTTTGGGGGTGGGGTGCTAGGTGCTATTTAGTTGTGGTATGCGACAATCCAAGTGACGGCTGTGAATGCAAATGAATTTTACACTTGAGACAGGGAAGCAAAAATTCAACTGTTAGCTGAAACAATATTTGCAGCAACCCCCCCCCCCCCCCACACCTTCTTCATCCCCTGTTCTGCAGTCCAACCCCAAAAACCAGGATATTTTTTTTTGTTTTGGACATTTCAACAAATGAAATGGAATGTTTGATTAGAAAAATGTTTTGCATAGCGTAAAATTGTATTCTTCCTTTGCATGGGCGTTTCACTGAGAGTTTGAGAGGGGGGTGGGGCTGAAAGTTTATACCTGGGGGAAGTTGCTGCTGCTGTGCAACCCTCTTTTTTGATTTAACACCCGGCACACACAGAAAGACACTCAGACCGACAGACAGACAGACAGACAAAAACAATGCGTGCCAAAAGGTTTACAGTTCATTTTGTGTAATTTTGTTTTTCGCTTTTTTTTAATTTTACATTGTTGCTTTACATTTCGTTGGCTCTCCTTGACAGAGACAGTGAGGAGACGAAGAGCAACAACAGGCTAAATGCACACCCCTGCCCGCGCTCCCCCCTTCTAGCTAAATGTGTACCCTAGTTGCTGGTGCAACCCTCGTCGACGAGGGGTGAAAAAGTGAATTGATATGCTTGAGGAACCAAGCAAAAGTAACAAAACGACAAATTTTGCGGATTGCATTTGCCAAGAGCGAATGGTGAGAGGAGTGGCGGGAGGTTGCACTGATTTCTTACGATTATGCAAGGGTTGTGCGGCAGCAGCCAGGGGCAATATTTTGTTGTTGTTGTTGTTGTGCTTTTCACAATTTCTTTTATGCTGCCTGCGTTTCATAAATCCAAAATGCTAAATGCTCATTTTGTTGGTTTAATGCCAAGAAGGGGAGTGGGTGGGGGCAGACACATAAGGGGGTTGCATAAAAGAAAATTCTGCCAAAGAGGGGAGGGAGTGGGTTGGGGTGGTCGTATCTGCCCCCTCCGGCACGAATGCAATTAATTGCAGAACAAATTCAAAATTATATTTTTTCGAAACTTAAAACTGCCAAGTTGCTGTTGTGGGGCACATCCTGAAATTGAAAATGAAAAATGGGGTGTATAATTATAGTTTGCATAATTTATGTGGGAAACTATAAAACTTGAGGTGGAGGAAAATTCAACTTAAGAAAAATATAAAACCTAAGCTTGAATATGCATGGAAATGAAACTTTAGAGAGAGAACTGAAACTTGAGCTGAAAGATGAAAAGAACCGATTGCTTCTAGAGGGCAAAAGCAAATTTTATTACAATTTGAAAAAATATAAATGTTTGGTTAGAATGGGTCTAAATTGAATTTCTATCAGATATTTCTATACTTCTCTATTAAATGGAATCGATTTGTTCCGGTTCCTGTTGGATTTCCTGTCCAAAAATGTATTACCCAAAAATTAGTTGCTCTATTGTTCCCAGTTGGAATCGCTACACATCATCCAACTTGTGGCCACATTTCCTGCCTTTGTAGAAGCTTTAAAGAAAATCCTAAATATATATATATATGTATATGTATGTATGCATATATGTATATATATATGTATATATATATAAATTTGTGTTCTTAAATTTCAATTTATTACTTGCGGCACTTTTTAATACATTTTTGGCGCACTCCTGCAAAAATGTTTGTCTCGCTAATCACCTGTCAAATTTCGAACACGCTGACAAATGATGCTGTCAAGAGGGTGTGTGTCTCTCTCTGTGTGTGTGTGTGTGTGTGAGTGTGTGTGTAAGGGGGCGCTTCTTACTTTCTTTCAGCAAACTGTGAAAAGTAAAAAATAAAATGTAAAGTAAATAAAACGCAATCATTCAATTGACAACTGAGCCGCATCGTGAGCCAAAAGCTGAAGTAAAGCGCAGCTGAGGGAAAATCAATTTGGTTGCTTACAAATATATACATACACACACACACACCCATCAGCAAAATTCCAGCGTTGGCGGCGCCACCGAAAGCCAAAATCCCTTGCCCCTTGCCAAAAAAACTGCTGCTGCTGCTCGTCGAATCACGCAGAACGGCAATGAAAATGTGCTTGTAATAATAACTGAATGGTTAAAGAGGGCAATACACACACACACACACACACACAAAGGTGGGTGGTGGGGGGTGTTAGAGAAATGGTTGCTGTGGCGTCTGCTTTTCAAAAAGGAAAATTCAAGGACAAACAAACACAAGTCAAACAGTCGTGAGGTTTACGCTTCTGATGGGCTATTTGGTGTTGTGTGGCAAATGCTTCAGCAGCCGCTTCAGCCTCATTTTCCACTTGTTGTTGTTGTTGTTATTGTTGTTGTTATTGTTGGGAGCCAAACATTTGGCTCCGGAAAAACTGCTGCTGCTGCTGCTTCTTCTGTTGCTACTTAGAAGTTTTGTGCAGCCTGTCCTGCGGCGCATGTAATTTTCATTACACACAGCCCGTCGTTCCAGCCCAACTTGCCCCTGTAAAATGCCTAGACCCTAGTACCCTATATATGTATATAACGCACTACAAAGACTACCCACCTCCTACAAGTTCTATATTTACAATGACTAACACGCGCTCCGACTGCCGAAGCGAGGGTCTACACTTTAAATATTCAAATAGTAGGAAATATTGAAAGATTCTGGAAACCAGTCAAAAGCTTTAACAGGAACTTTACAAAAGCTGCAACTTTAAGTAAAGCTTTAACAATAACTTTAAAATATAGTTTAAATATATAAATCAGTTTTCTTTGTAGAAGGTAACAAGTTGAACGATCAGCTTAAAACTTCTCGAACACACCTCGCTGTTGACTTTGACTTTGGGATAATATCCTCGATATTTGCCCAAATGTGTTGTGCAATAAATTTTAAGGTCATTGCCAGCGGCTGCCTTAAAGCCTTGACGACTAATGCCTGACGCGCCTCCTGCCACGCCCCCCGCAACTGCTACACCTTGCCCCCTTTTTGTTAAGTGTATTAACTGTAAGGCGTTTGCGGTAATAAGTTTAAAAACTTTTCGCGTTTGCGACTTTTGCCAACGACAACAGACGAGTGACAATACTGCTGCCTAAAGTTGCTTAAATTTATATAAATACATGTTTATATATACACACATACATATATATACACGCATACATATATATACACATATATAGATAAATATATAGGAACGCTACCTTGCCGTTAAACTACTTTGCGTAATTATGTCAATTGCCATTAGAGGAGGAATCGTGTTGGCTGAGTAGACAAAGTCATCGATATGTCTGCCTGCGCCTCCCCTCCCCACCCACTTCCATCACTCTTCAGTAACTCAATGTCCTTTGATGTCAATCTCTAGCCATTGACTTGTGTGTGTGTGTGTGTGTGTGTGTGTGTAAGTGTTGGTTCTGATTTTGGCTTTGACTTTGGCCTGTGTCTGATCTATCTATAGTCATTATCTCGCCTTCCTGCCTCTCTCCCTCGCACTCTCTTCGCCTCTCTCTCTCGCATCCACTCCCCCTCTAGACTAGTAACCAGCATAATCCCGCCTTATCTGCTCTCATATGTCAAGGGCAGCTGTCCCTCGAGCGGCACCCTCCCCACTCGATTTGAGCCTGTTGTTTGCGTGCTTCTCGGGCATTTCCAAAATGCGCTTAATAGTGCCACAAAATCAATGTATTTTAGCGTTTTTTCCACGCTTGATTGGCCACCCAAGCACACAACAAACCAACAAAAAAAAAACGCTTAGAGCAAGGATCAGCTCTTGAAGAAGTTGATTAACACATTCGGAATTGGATTTGCAGCTGGCTGTCACTTGGCGAATGTCGTGTGACAAATCATTTCATTAATTTTGCACGTACTTAATGGCAAATTAATTAAGCACCCCAAAAAGGAAAACTACGAGAAAGGGAGAGAGAGAGGGAGAGAGGAAGATTGTGTGTGTTTGTGTGTGGCGCCATCTAGTGTACAGTGCTGGCAACAATTTCAAATGCGGCACATTAAATATTAATTAAGTTCAATTATTGTTATACACGCATAAATGTGGCATTCAGACTTGTAGAAATGACATTTTAAATTTCATAAATGAAATGAGTTTTAATTAATTTCACATATATATACATATATATAACTATATATCTCGAGTTTTGTTGTTGCAGCACTTTTGTTTGTCATGTTTACATGAATATTTGATAGAGCATATCAATTTCAATCGTTGACTGGCCCACCTGCCTGCCACCTGATTGCTCTTTGGTTTGCTTTAAATGCCAACAATAAATGTATGCACATATTTGTCTCTCTCTCTCTATATAGATATATATATATATGTATATGCATAAAAATCCATATTAATTTATTTATTTATGCCAGACAAAAGTGCAATAAAAATACCTTGTTCATATTGCTATGTATTTATATTGTTGGTTCTCAACTCGGCTGCATTTCAACACAATGGTTTAGCGATTGAATGGCAGTTTTTAACTATTATTTATTTTTATTATTTAGAATTTGTTATTTTGAATTTATTATTTATAATTGATTTTTTATTTATAATTTAACTGAGCAGAAAGAAGTCACATTTAATTAAACATCTTTGCTGCCTTTTGTCTGCAATTAGTGCACTGTTGTGAATTGCTCGTTCAGCTATATATCATATGTATCATATATATATATATATATCATATTTTTATTGGCTTTTATTATTATTATACATTTTTGGATTTGTTAAACGTTTCTTGAGCATTGTTGATCAACTTCTGCTGCTGCTACTCTGTCTTCAAACAAACGATACACAAAACTAAACTTTACCATTTGCCATGCTGCTTGCCGCAAAACACTTTAACATGCACCAGTTTATGATTATATATATATATTCTCATACATATCATAGCAGCCATCAACTGAAACTACTTTTGTGCTGCTTTGTTTTTACTACCCACGATAAATCATAAAGTTGGCGATATGGAAAAAAAATGTTGCACTGCACTGCTAATTAATTCATCGTCGAAATATTTTTTTTTGCTCATAATTTCTTCAATTTTTTGTATTTATTTCCCTCCCGCCACCCTGCCCCTCTCTGTTTGACTATGAGTGCTGCCAATTTGCTGTGTGAATTTATTGCACGCACTTTGCGCTGCCAGCAATCATAAAATATACATATAAAAACACAAAAAAACATTAACAATGAAACAATAGCAACAATCAGGCATAGTTTGAATTTCCGTCTGCTGTCTTCAGTTTTTTTTTTATTTATTTTTTTATACATTTATTGTTGGTAATTTTTTGTTGCTGGTATTTCTTTGTTTTTTTCTCTTTCTTCTGCGTGGCACATTGAAATTGAAATATTTTTTATGTAAATATTTGAGGCACTGTAGTGGGCAGGGGGCGGGTAAGCGTTTGAGGCGTGTGCCTGTGATGAGCTATCGCGCTTTGGTGTGCGCTATCTCGCTCTCTGTCGTCAAGTGCCTCACCTGTCGCTTAATTATCATGTGGCAACAACTTTGTTGAGGTGCTCCACTTAAGTGTCTCTTTTGTTTTTTGTTGCTTATGCGCTTCATTTTGCGGCTAGTTTCCAAATTTCAAATGAACTCACACTGTGAGTCGTCTCCGAGCTGCAAGTCGTCAGTGAAAGCCGTAACAACAACAGTAACAATAAACACAAATATTGTGTGCACTCACTTACGTATAAAACTGAAATTGGGTTTATTACCAAACACACACACACACACACAGAGCGGACTTCATTTGTGGCAGCTGCTGCCTCAGGTAGAGGTAAAAGGTGCACACAAATAAAATGTAGCCAACAGTTGCATTTAAATGCTATTTTTATCATCTGCTCAACATTCATCGAAAGGGCATTTCAGCGAGAGACAGAGAGAGAGGCAGAGGCAGAGACAGAGACAGAGACAGAGACAGAGAGAGAAAGGGAGAGAGAGAGAGAGAGAGAGATAGAGACAGAAACTGCAAGGAGAAATTAAGCTATGATATTTTGATATTTTTATTATGTTGTTATTATTTCACAGCATTTTTGCAATTGTGCATCAACAAGAAATTCAAGTCCTTGTGGTTTTTGGCCAGGCTTAAACCAAACTACAAGTTGCTTTTCAATTGTTACACATTTGTTTATTAATATTACGAACTTAAGTCTAGTTGAGCCCAAGCATTCACTTTATTAAGTGTAGAAATTTTTGGTATTTTTAATTGCTAACAAACCTTTTTCGTATGTTACAAATTCTGTTTGTGACTGCGTATTCTGATTTTAGGTTAGATTAGCAACGGAGAAGACGAACACGCCCATTTGAGCCATGATTGTGCTGTATCTCTTTTAATTATGTCTCGTCTTTCGGCCACCTGATTAATTTCTCTCCCGTGGCTTGGTTGAACTCAGCTTGATTAAATATCAAAGAGTTCCGATATGTCGACCAGAAAGTGAGCGCACAAAGTTTGTAGTCTTAAATCGGTTTCTCTTTAGTTTCTAAAAACTAAAGTTTCTTATCACAAATAGTTTCGAGCGTTCTCCATGATAATCATATTAATTTAGTTGGTCTGATTGGATTTTTCTGGGTTTCCCCAATGCTTACTATAGCTTTGACATTCATTTGATTTCAATTCTTAAATGCAATTGCAATTTTTGCACAATTTTATTGAAATTGTTTTTCATTATGGCCATTGTTTTCATATTTTGTGGCCTGCGGTCTTTTCCGCACCCGGCTTTCAAGACACAAAATGCGTATAAATCGCTTTTGATTTATTGCAATCGCTTGCAGTATTTTTGTTGTATATTTTCTGTAGCTTCTCGATTCAGTCATTGTTTATTTGTGCAAAGACCGCAAATCCGCAAAACGTTTTCCTCAATTGTCCCTAAATGCTTGGTCATTTATAGATTTAACAGATTTCAGTTTAGTAGATTTATCTTTTTTCCCTTGAGCCGGCAAATTCTCTTCAATGCTTTGAAGTCGAAGCTTGCATATAATAAAAATAATTAATCCAAGTCAGCAAGATCTAATATATATATATGTATATATATATATATATATCATAGAGAAACATGTATCATAAATAAATAATAATAAATTATAAATTATAATAATATTCCGCAAATACAATAAATTTGTTATGTTGATTAAGAGTCGCCTTTTGCTTGTAGCGCCTATTAGTACACTGCAATTATTAACTCGCATCAAGATCATCTTCAAAAGTGCCGCAGTTTTTCATCAGCAGTTTTTCTCTTACATTTTTCTTTGCCTTCTTTGCTGCACTTCAACCCTG
Source organism: Drosophila nr. medialis 2 BK-2023a (assembly GCA_035044325.1). Taxonomy (NCBI): domain Eukaryota; kingdom Metazoa; phylum Arthropoda; class Insecta; order Diptera; family Drosophilidae; genus Drosophila; species Drosophila nr. medialis 2 BK-2023a. The sequence goes on from JAWNMH010000394.1 coordinate 3,805,572, forward strand.
GTTGGCCACAGACAATTTAATTTCAATGTTTTTGTTGGCGCACAGTTTAAAGAAAATGGGCAGCAGTTGGTGTGGGGGGGGACAGCAAAGCAAAGGAGTGCGTGTGGTGAAGTGGGAGTGGGGAGTATGGAGTGGGGAGTATGTAGTGGGGAGGGGAAAAGCAAAAATAAATAGTTTTGTTGTGACACTCATAAGTTGGCGTTGACGTCGCTGCTGCCTTCTTCTTCAACGCTTCGTTGGCGATTTTGCTGCTGCCGCTGCGCTGCTGCTGCGCTGCTGCTGCTGCTGCTGCTCCTCTTTGTGCTCCTCATTTTCTCTTCTTCTTTGCTTGCATTTGACAAGTGGATTTCGGATCAAGCATGACAAGCTGCCAAGCGGGCGTGGGCAGAGGGGGGCGTGGTTGCCCAACAGTTGGGCAGCTGTTTTGCGGTTTTGTGTGTGTCGGGTGGGGGAAGCGGGGTTGGGCGTGGGTTGTTTGTGGGCGTGTCTGTGTCCAATGGACGCAACAAGTTGCAGGCGCCTTGACTATTTTCGTGCGAGACTTTTATTTTTTGGGTGAGTGTGGGAGGGGGTTGGGGCGTGTTGCTAATGAGATTTTAAGTGTCGTGACAGCGCGAGGGTTAAAAGTGGGCCACAGTGGGGTTAAGCTTGTTGTTGCTGGCTGTGCTGCGATAAATGGGCAAACAATTCTTTTCATATTATTTTCATTCTCATACATATATATCTTATTCACTTGTGCAATTCTTTTGCACTGCTACAAATCAAGTGCAAGTCACGTTGTGCACAGTCAACGCTTTCAGATGATTGCAGCAGAAGCAGCAGCTGCAGCAGTTGCAGCAGCAGCGGAAGACAAACACAAATAAATGTTGCAAGCGCAGCTCGCTGTGTCTTTCGCTGTCTCATGCTGTGCACATTTATAAATATTAAATCTTAAATGTTATACTTTATACGTGTTTTTTTTTTATATCTTCTGCATCTCTTATTATATAATATTATTAATATTAATATTAATGCAATATCCAGTAAACAGCTTAATAAACTTTTTTTTATTTATTTATTTTATTTATATTTGTTTCCGGTCGTGGACTATATACGAGCTAAAACTATCTGTAATTGTTTCTAGAATAATATTGAATTTCTACTCACTTAGTTATTTGTCTCAGGATAATACTTTCTTCATTCAAAAACTCAGTTATTAGCTGCTTCGCTCAATCATTGTGTTGCAATAATAATTAAGAGGGATGACTTTGTTTTTGAAATAGCCATCACAATAAAAGAAGCTCTCTTGACAGACTTCCCTCGGTCTTAACAAGTGTCTCCAAAAACTACTTAAGATATCAAGGTGCAGCAATGGAAACCAACAAACTGAAGCCACATAATTACTAAAAATTATTGAGAGCCGCGCTGGCTCTGCAGCGGGGGAAAACTCAACAACTTTTTAAAGTGGCTGACAATTTTCCTCTGGGGAAACTGTGAAAAGAAGAGAAATGTGTAGAAAGCGGGCAGATAGTGACAAGACACGACTATATAGCCACGAGTAGACTTTGTGCCATTAGTCGATGTCGTCATGTTGGACACCCTGCAGGCCCTCCCCCCTCCTCGACACCCTAGTTTTAGCTGCAGGGGGATGCCGCAGCAGCAGCGAAATTGACAAGCGCAACATTGAAATTGCTACAATGACTGACTGTGGTGACTAGAAGAGGGATGGAGGGGGAGGAGGGGGAATTGAGGCAGCGACTACTGCTGCTGCTGCGGCAGCTGATGCACTGCCACTTGACAGAGACGAATGCGGATGAGGCAAGTAGTAGAAAGAGGCAGAGGCAGAGGCTGCACGTGCGTCTGCCGACAGACATTTAAATATAAAACGAAGATTGTTGCAGATGTTGCCAATGAAAAATCTACACTCAGTAGTGCAGAGAGATGGTGTAAGGGGAGGGAGGTGTGGCAGCATGTTTAATTAATGCAACAGAAAAAGAAGCAAAAGCAGAACCAGAGCAGCAGCCAACAAAATTGATTGAGGAATGTGCCGCAAAGCGGGTGGCACTTGCAACTTGAAAAGGGGGAGTGGAGTACGCAGAGCGGAAAGTGGTGGAGGGGTAGCACTGGGGTGGGGGTGTGTGTGGTAGGTGTAGTTGGTTGCATTGTTGCAGCCTCAAGTTGCTGCTGGTGTTCAGTCAGAGGCTATTTATAAGCTGTATCGCCTCTGTTTGTGAGCAGAGTTTTTGTTGTTGTTGTTGTTGCTGTTGTTGCTATTGTTGTTGTTTGCCTCCACGTTTTTTGATAGGGAAAATTGCTGGTAAATTGCTTTTTTGTGTATAGCCCAAGCAAAAAGATGGGGGAGAAATGGGAATGCTCAGAGGTGCTGTTGTGTTAAGGCCAAGGAATTTAAAGTAGAAAACAGAAATTGCTCAAATTTATAAGCCCAACATTGTGTGTGTGTGTGTGTGAGTGTGAGTGTTTGTGTAGGTGTGTGTCTGCTGAGAATAACATCACGTGACTAAAACTATTTGCCAAGACACTTTGATCTACATCAAAATTAAAAGCTGCCACAAAAACAAAAACCGATTTCGACTTTTCCAACATATTTCAATGACTTGAATTGATTTCATTTTTAATCAAATTAAAGCTTACAAAATGTGTAAATATTTTGCATTCCGCTTATGGCTAAGTAAATACATCTAATACAAAAGCAAATATAAATATTTTATTGGGATTTTTGTTGCATATAATAAATAACCATGGAGTCATCGTTTGTTTAAGTAATTATTGTGGCATATATTTAATATAATAAACAAATACAAAATATTTAAAATAAAAACCGAAGTTAATTTACATCCACAACATATTTATCTAAATTTATCTGTGGTAATTTCAATTTATTTCAGAATGTTTTGCATATTTGCATATCATTTCTTCATTTAGTTTTAGTTGAATGACCAAAATATTTTCAAATCACTCTATTGATGCCCATAAATGTTTGCTCATTGATTGATTGATTGATTGTCGAAACTATTTGACGCATTTGATTTGATGCAGCTGAAGCGCTATTAATTACATCCGCACTGTAATTAAATGATACTTAATTGATAAATTTATATTTCTCAATAATTTCTCTATCTGTCAAACACATCGATTAATTACTAAACGCCACTTTTCACATTTCTTTCTCATTTTAGGTAAGTCTCATCATATCGAAAGACCTTTCACTGCCTAAGTGTGTAAGTTGATCAGTTTTTCACTTAAGTAGTTTTTCTTTTCTTTCTCCTTTTTTCACTTTTCCTAATTAATTACCTTCGAAAATAAAAGCTGTCTGTCGGCGCTTATGAAATCATATTTAATAACTTGAAGTTTGTGACAATTGTCACAGATTTATGCTCTGCACCTTCCCCCTGCCTCTCGCTCTCTTTCTCCCCCTGTCTCTCTCTCTCTTTCTCCCCTTGCCTCCGTCTGTTTCTCTTCTTGCAAGTGAATTAGAAAGCGCTTGGCGACTGCAAAAGGCCAACTAAATGTGGCCAACATCAAAAACAGCTTAAATTAACTACTTCAACAAACTTCAACAACTGCAAAAAAAACAAAAGTGAGAAAGTGAAAATCGTTTGTCGCGTGGAAGTCGCCAAAAGCAGCAGCAGCTGCTTCCAATGTAATTGTGAATGTAATTGGCTAAAATCCTAATCAACTGTAAACACGAGTTACCGGGATGGTGGGAAGGGGAGGGGGAAGCGGAACTGTTGCTCTGCCTGATAAATTGTGCAACTTTGTTTCATTTTTTTTTCCACAGCTGTTGTTGTTGTTGCTGTTGCTTGTTTACTCTTCTTTGGTGGGTATTTTGTTCCAAAAAAGATGTATATTTCAGTAACGATTTCAGCATTTAAAGTCTAAAATGAATTAGCTCCATTTTTTCAGTTCAGTTTTTGATTAATTTTTCAGTTCAAGTTTTAAATTTTCATCGTATATAACCTGGTCAAAAGTAGTGCTACATATCTAATTGCATAATTAGATTAATTAATTGCTGAATTAGATATTAATTGCTAATTATTAATTGTGAATTAGTATTTTATTGATTTGTAATCCAAGCAGGAATACCTCTATCACAAATGTGTCAAGGGTATTCCATTTCAAGCATGCCGCAAACAACTTTTAACTTTTTTCTTCTTATTCTTGCAACTTGTTTTGTTGGGAAAAGCTCATTTGATTCACGACAATCGAATGAGCTGCTTGCCACATACATACACACACACACACATACGATGATTCCCCTTCTCCCTCCACTCTTTACACGGCTTGTATTTCAAAATTGACAAACAGCTTGAGTTGCACATACAAACTCGCACGCACTCTAAACACACACACACACGCGCACACAGTCGAACGCACAGTGACTGTCATTGATAGGTTAAGCTTGCAACCATTTTCCCCGCTTCATTAATCTCCCCTCCCCCTGCTGGCCACGCACAGCTCCTTTCGCTGCACTGAAATCAATGATGCGCAATAATTAGCGCAGCATTTGTCCGGTTTCAACTCTTTCGCTCACTTACACTATCTCTCTCTCTCTCTCTCTCTCTCTCTCTTCTCGCTCTCTCTCTCACTTTCTCGCTCGCAGTAAACAGTTATCATCTGTGTCCATTTTGGATGCCGCCCTTTGGCACCATTCAAATCAAAACCAGACGCCGCATACAACTGACGCACTGTCCACAGTTCCATACTCCATACCCCATCTCGCATCCAATTTCCCATTTTCCTGTTCATATTTAGCATTTCTCTGCAATTTTCCAAATGCCAAAAAGCAGCATTCGCTCAACATTTGGCATTAAGTGCTCCAGTTCATCAGCATCAGTTAAGGATCTGAGACCCCGTTGGATCTACCTCTGCCCTTCCTTCTCCTTCTCCCCCTCTTTCCGTTCAGCCAGTCAGCCGGGATTATACAATTTACATCTAGTTTATCTCCTTTTGGATTTGGCTGATTAACCTTACTAGTTGCCGGAACTAGTTGCCGGAACTAGTTGGCAGAACTAGTTGGAAATTTATTCAGGGAAATTGAAAGAACTTTGATACCAAGACAATAACTGCAATATGAAGGATAGGAATTGGGAATAGAATAACAAAAAAAGAGAATATAAATAACATAATAAATAATATAACTGGAATTCAAATTCAATACTATTATTATCAAAAGAATACCAAAAAAAAAAAAAAAAACCCAATGGAACTTGCCACAATGTTAGATTTTAACTACCAAAAAGAACCCGTAACTTAACGCTGAGCTAACAACAAATAGGCCATAATTTAGCTATGGCTTTAAACTGCAGTTCAACTACCAAAATTAACTAAATTTGGCTAACTTTAATTTTTTATTGTTTTATCGATTTGCTTTTTAACATTTTGTTTTTGTAGCCGCAACTTTTAGTGCGGCTAAAAAGTTTCATTAATGGCTTTCAAAAGCTCAACTAAAATTCGCTTTGAATATTTAAATAATATAATTTTGCTGATTAGTTTCACAAAATTTAGCAACTTTTTTAAAGTTGAACGTTTTTAAAGTTGAACTTTTTTAAAGTTGAACTTTTTTCGCTGGCTTCTTTAACAAATTATTATTTTGTTTGCTGCGCGGGAACTAGTTCCTTTTTTGTACTTGCCGCACTGAATCCTTGCATTAGCAATTTAACTGTGGTTTGTTAGCCACCATTTGCAACAACAGCAACAGCCACCCCTCCTCCTCTTCATGCCTTTCCTCCTTGCTCCCACTTTCTCTGTCTCCCTCTGCCATATGCTGGCCACAAATATCGCCTGGCAATAAAAAGGCTCATCTGTTTTGGACAACGCTACGCTGCTATGCCTCTCCATCTCTCTCTTTCTCTCTCTCTCTCTCTCTCTTTATCCATCTCTACGCTTTCTCTTTCTGTTCTGTCTGTTTTATCCGTCTGTTTGGCATCGTCTGTGGCATGTTTGCCAAATGCCGAGCATCATCATAATAATTATGGAAAAATTGTCCCTGTCAACGCACACCACACAATCACACTCACACACACACTTGCACACACACACATACACATATGTGTAATTTGCATATTTGCGGCTATTTTCGCCGTTGCACAAAATGGCGCCCGCCGCTGCATGCAAAAAGTAACCAAAAGGATCTCTCTGGCCTCGCCTGGCCTCGGCTTGTCTGGTTGCATGCACAACAGTAATTTCATACAAAAAACAACAACAACAACAACTGCAACAACAGCAGCAGTAGAAGAGACGTCTGCCATGTCCCCTCTGCCTCGCATTGCAAATGCATTTTTCGAATGCGTGTCGCGCTTTCCAATGTGTGCCCCAAAAATGGGCGCCTGCCAATTTGACTGCAAATATTTGTTGTTGTTCTCGTTGTTGTTGCTGGCAACAAACAAACAAATACCACATGCAGCATTGGTGTTGCACAGAGTGTGGGGCGGGTCGATTGGGATGCACATTTGATGAGCTTTCGCAATATTCTTGTCTTTTTTTTTTTTGCTTGTCATTTTTGCCACACACATAAACTCGATAATTTACACCCGGCCAAAGTCTTTTGTTGAAAACACGCAAAATGCATGCATTGCCACAACCTCCTCCCCCATGCCTTGCCACCTTACAGTTCCCTGCGAAACCCGGTTGCATCCTCGCTTCGCCTTCTGCCCATGCATTTCAATTCATGTTTTCCTTGTTTTCCATACCCTTTGCTGGCGGTTTCATCATTTTGCTGCGAAGCTTGAGAGAGGAGACTCCTCCGATTCCGTCAATCATATATATTCCTGATCAGCATTGACAGTCGAGTCGATTTATGTCTAAGCCAACTGCGGATTAGTCAGTTTAAAATCTACACATGAAGATTCGCAAAAACATATATCAGAGTAGGCTAGATCGGATAAATATATGGCAGCTATGTGACCATTCATTGTAACTCACTAAATAAGAGTCCAATTACGCGCCTCATATTAGAATCATCATATCTTATATATAGCTCGTCTTTCAAAGGAAGAATCTCTCGAAAATTTTTTCACAAACTTTTTTTTAATGCTTCTAATTTTTGGACTCCGATCTGTAAAAGTTATTTTTATTTCAGCAACATTTTTGAAATGCTTATGCAGCAAGTCTCCAATCGTCGGCAGCTTTCAACTTTCTTTGTTTATGTTGATTTTTTTTAAATGTTGCACGTTGCATTTGCTGCATTTTACAACTGCAACTTTTGCTCTTAATGCATATGCAAATTTTTGTTGCCTTTTTTGGTTGCTATTGCTGCACTGATCAGAAAAGGCTTTCCAACTGTTTTCTGAGTGCAGCACATTTTCTCACCACAAAATGAAAATCTGTTTTTCTTTTTCCTTGTTCCATTTTTTTTTGTGTTTGTCATCTTGTTGCTCTGCTTGTGTGTGTGTGTGTGTGTACAAATGTCATTAGGCACAATGCAAACGACTGACGATGAACTCCCCAAACACACACAAATTCACACACACAAATGCACACAAATGCACACACATACACACACGCATGCAGTCAGATATGGGAGTACCACACGTCACATGATGAGAAATTCGTTTCCTCAGTTTGCTGCTCTTCTCAGACCTACAAATTTCTCTGGACATGTCACATGTGTGTGTGTGTGTGCGTGTGTGTATGTGTGTGTGTTTGTGTGAATCGCATAACTGCCAACAGTTTGACACACAAACACAATTACAATGATAACAGCAACAACAACAACAACAACAGCAGCAATAATAAATTCTCCACTCTGAGGAAAACAGCTTAGAATCATTTGCAGATCCATGCGAAAATTGAGTTTTTGAGTTTGTCAGCTTGCAACTTGCAACAGACGATACACAAAAATCAACAATAAGTGACAACAATAACAGCAACAGCAGCAGCAACAACAACAACAACAGCAATCAAATCGTTTTCAATTAGAGCCTCTAAAATTCAACAGTTAACAACTGAATTTTACATTTTACTGTCATTTGAGAGCATTTTCCATGGAAACAACAGGCTTTGTCGGAATTTTGTTATTAGTTTAAGGTTTATTGGACAAGAATGTATTGTCGGCTTAAGGGTTTTAGTTTGTTAAAAGCTTCAAATAATGATAAACAAGTTAGAATGCTTCAGAAAGTTTGTTTCTTATGAAAATGCATCTTATATAGATAATATATGATCCAAATTTGAAGTCTTTATCGTCTCTTACAGTCCCTGAGATCGGCATGTTCCTCATAGAAACAGGATATGCAAATATATCTTAAAATTATTTTTATATTATAGTTGAAATTTTAAACCTATTTTGTTGTAATTTTTTATAATTAAAACCCAAATCACAAATTCGCTGTGGCATATTTTAGAGTTACAGAATTGTGAAATTTCATTCGTTTATCTAGCCCAAAAATTCTTGTGCAATTAAACGCAAAGTTCAACATGTGCTGAAGTTGTGCCATATTCGTGGCTTGCTCTTAATATCTGAATCTTAGTCAGACAAATTTCATAAAGTTTTAATAATAACAATAAAACGTGTGTTGAACGAGTTGAGGCCAAGCAAATATTTCCGTCTTTTGATGATGAATCACGCAAAGAAATTTCCAGCACAAAATGGGGGAAGTTTTTACAGCTGTTGCTCTGTTGCTCTGTTAATGCTCTGTTGCTCTGTTAATGCACTGTTAACGAGTCTGCGCTCTGTTAATGGCTTAGCTCAGCTCAGCTCTGTTAATGAGTCAGCGCTGCTCTGAGTGGAATCTTGAGAATTTCACCTGCTCCCGAAACGAGCGAGAAAAAGAAAACGATTTAAGTTTTGCGACTTAAATCATTTCATTTATTCATTTGAATTTTATTAGCAAGCCGCGCATTTATCAGCTTTAGTTTCCTCTGCTGCCTCTGCTACGCCTATTTTTTTAATTAAAAAACTGAAATTGGCAACTGAGTTTTAAAACAGCTGCTTGCCATATTCAAAAGTTGCCGTCTGTGCGTTGGATGGTGATTAAGAGACTCGGCCAAAAAAACAAAAAAAAAAAAAATAAGAAAAGAAAAGGAAACCATGTCAAGTCACAAGAAATATTGCAATGTGGATGGCTGTTTGTTGCACGTTGGCTGTTGTGGCTCGAGTGGTGCACCTGCTCAAAGAAAGAAAACTTTGCTGCAGAAAAGCAACGGTTGTAAGAACTGCAAACTGCAAATGGAAATGGGTTTTGGGTGCTGCCAACTGGGAACTCTGGGAATTGAAAACGTGTGTAACTGTGTATATGTGTGGCAGATAGCAGCAGCTACAAAAGTAACTCATTTCCGTCTGTGTTGAGAGTGCATGACAATAACGTATAACAAATGCCACAACAAGAGGCAGATAAGAAGAGCTGCATCACTGACAACATTTTCAGTTAATCGACTAGCAGTTGCCATGTAAAAAGTAAAATCGGAAATTGAGTGTTGCAAACTAGAGTGTCAAACCGGAACACAATCAGTTAACAGTTAAAGAAACCAAAAAGAAAAAAACAAACAACGAAATCGAATGCCAAAAAAGAATCGGAAGCAATTCACAACCTTTATCGTAATTTTTAAGAAGTATAATTTGATTTGACACCGGATTAGAAACTTTTTATATTATTTTTATTCTACACATTTGATTTTATTTCTTAAATATTCATTTTTCTTTGAGCGCAGAAGTTTTAAATGAAATTAAATTAGAATTCAATTGCTTGATGAAGAATATTTACATATATACCATTTTACCAAAAATCGCTTTTCCACATAGAAATGTGTTATTATTCTAAATGTCAAATCTGGTTAAAAAATAAAAAGTTTTGAAAAAAGTTGGCAGCGGAAAGTTTTCGATATGTTGTGCTCCCAAATGGGGTTTTTTTTGCAGCATTTATAACTAAATTTCGTGTTCATTTACACACATATACACACACATATAGACACATACGCACAAACATATACACACACACACACATCTACACACACATATCTACACACAATGATTACAATATATTTCACATGTTACAAACTTAACCCTTGTGTATGCAACAGGGTATAAAAGAGACCACAAGCAAAATGCCAATTACAGTTAGCTGCAGCAAACATTTGATGTTGAGCATTTTCGTGAAATCTTGTGGGGCATAATAGGAGTGCAACGTACTCACACACACACACTTCCACACACACACACACACACAGATGGGGATTCCGTGAAATTAACTCGTCTGAAGTCGCTTTTTCAGCAGCTGATGACAGTTGCAGATGAAACGAAACGGAATGGAATGTAACGAAACGAAACAGTTAGCGACTGGACAAATGCACCACAGGAGGTGCTGACTGCATAAAAGCCACCCACACACAAACACACAGACGCAAAGGATTTTCGGCATTTTCATTTGTAAATGGAGAACTGGGAACTGAGTGCAAGAAAAATAATGAAAAGGCGTTAAAATTGCGGCTAAGCAGAGGACAACAACAGAACGGTCTAATGGCATGGGTATGGGGCAGGGGCAGGTTGCTTGTGTGCCCCACTTGAAAGACAGGCGAAGACTGCGTTGACACTTTAATAATTTGCTCGCTGCGGTGGCGTTTTAATTATTAAATGTAAACGCCTCCACAACACCAGGATAACAGCACAGACGAGAGACGAGAGAGGCATGGGTGGGCAGGCGGAGGGGGGAGGGGGCCAGTCAGGAAGCGACTGGGAAGCGGATGCGACGCCACGCATGGAAATTGCGGAGTGTCCCTAGAAAGGCAGCCTGCAAAGGAAGCGCAAAATTAGAGCAGCAACCAGCAAAGCAGCAGGTGCAAGCACCAAAAAGCAGTTGGCAAGGGTAGTGGGGCGGGGCAGTGGCAAGGGATGCGACTCTGGCCGCTGGCGTGTTTGCCAAGGAAATATTTAGAGCACAAATGCAAAAGGCGAAAGGAAAACACAGAAAAGGAAAGGAAAAGCGACGACCAAATCAACGCAAATGAAGCGCAAGGATTTCAACAGAATTCCGTGTGTGTGTGAGTGTGAGTGTGTATGACAGTGTGTATGTGAGTGTGTGTGTGTTGTGGTCAGGTGCCAGCAGCTCAACTAACTTGAGGATGTGAAAATACCAAGATAAACACTGGACTTAAGCGACGACACCATTTGCACAATCCAAACGACAGGGGGCGCCACGCACGCCAAGCCAAAGTAAAGATGGACTAGAAAATAAAATACGCCTGATTGTAAAACAATTTGTAATCAATATATGTATCTAAGAGCATTTCGATTCAGGTAGATGCTTAACTTCTTTTCTATTCCCTCAACTGCATAAATTATAAAATTTTATTTGTGTGTATTTCTTGGCGTAATTAGCATAACTTTTTTACCAGCGAGGACAGTTCTTCTTGAGTTGGGGGAGCAGCCCATCAAATGCCTATCAGCATTTACATAATTCCATACAAATCCCATTAGAGCTCAAAGTCTCTAAAAATATAAACAAAAAAATATTAAAAATAATATAAAACGAAAAGATGACTAATTAACCTCAAGCAGCTTTCTGACATTTTTAATGATCATTGAGCGAGCGAGCAGCGCAACGCTCTTCAATAATAATAATAATAATAATAATAATCACAACACCTGCTCACAGTTAACTGCAGCTGCTTCTTCCTCTTCTGCTCTTTGGTATATAATTTCTGAACGTAAAATTTGACTTGGCTTCGATTTCATAATCACTTCAGATGAAAAAGAAAAAAAACACAGACAATAAAAAAAAACCGGTACGTTGCTCGAGGCAACAACAACAACAACAACAACAGCACATCTCCATATGAATGCACGATACATTTCTATATGTCATCTCGCATCGCATCATATTTATTCAATTCATCGTCTGTCTTCTCTTCTCTTCTCATCCCTTCCCTGCTCTTCGCTTGTCATCTCTGCATTTTTTTCGTAATATGAAACGTCATAAAAATTGTTACAAGACGCAGCCAATCGATAGATGGACAGCGAGGGAGGTAGAGCGAGAGGGGAGATGGGCTTGAGTTAGCAGCGGTGTTTGTCTGACAGGTTGATTGCTTTGACAGGCAAAAAAAAAAAAAAAAAAAAACACGATTGCGTTTTATTTTTTTGTGGTTTGGAAATTTGACAAGCGAACAAACGATTTTGATTAAGTATAAAATACATACTTATAAAGCAAAAAATGTGAAACCCAAACAATTAGCGAAATTGGAGTAGTTGCGTTGAAGTCGGCAGATTTTTCTTTGACTTCTTTGACCACCTTAAACACAAAGAGAAAAAACGCTATTATCGACGATAGATGGCGTGTCGAAGTTGATATTTTGTTTGCCCGTTGCGCAGCTAATAAACAGTCGCAAATGCTGCACATCTTTCTTTGCTTATAACAAACAAGTTTTTAACAACTTTTTTTGTTTTTGCTTAGTTTTGTTGCATATTTGAGTTCTTATTAAGTTCAATTTTACAATTTGCAAGCTATTGCAATATTGTTATTTAGTTGATCTCGTTTGCTTTGTTTCATATTCTTCTGCTTCTTCTTCTTGTTTACTTCGCAAACATTTCAATTTCATTGGGAGTTTTGTTTTTTCATACGCTAGATGGCGTCTTTCTATCGGTTGCCTAATTTGATGTCCAATTTTCAACATATCCCTTTTTTTCGGCTCAACGCCTGCAACAGAAGAAAAAACGCTCCACAAACTCTTTGTACTTGTAGGCAGTTTTTCAATTGCCACCAGTTTTTATTGTTGCGCTGCTCTTTGTGTTTGTTTGCATTTTTTTTTTTAAATATATTCTTTTCTGTGTTGGTGTCTTTTTGTGCTGGTCTTTTGTTTTACATTTCTTTACATTTCTAATTTGATTTCGAAAGGTTATCGCAGTTGGCAAACCCCTGCCCCCCATCTCTTTCGGCTACAATATGTATTTCTCTCTAGCTCTCTCTCTCTCTGTCTCTCTCTCTCGGTATTTCTATCTGTTTGCTTAGCTTTGTTGTAGGTGTGATGCTGTTTGTTGTTGTTGTTCTGCTTCATATTGTTTTATTTTTGTTTGTTTTTTATGCCTATCAAAAGAACTATGCAAATGACTTTATCGCTGTCGCTGCTGCTGCTGCCCCGCTGTTTCCCCTCTACTCTACCCCCCGTCTCTCTTGCACAGGTTTATAGATGAGAAAAAAATGGCCGCTATGGCTTTGTTTACCTGCTGCCTTTTCCACCTACCACATGCGGCACTCCCTCTGCCCCCTCCCCACCCCCTCAAACTCCTCTGCTTATTTATGTTTGCTCGCATCATCTTCTCTGTTGGCATTTCGTTGACCTAAAAAACGTTCAGCAGCCGCTAACCAACAAAAAAAAACTAAGAAGAAGAAGCATCAGCAGTCAAGCTAACAAAATGCCAGCAGTTGCCATAAATTGCTGTTGCTGTTCTTGTTGTTTTTGTTGTTGGCGGCGTTTAAGCAGCTTGAAATTGTTGTCGTTGTGGCAAGTTGCAGTTGCATTTAGCGACAGCAGCACCAGCAGCTTTCTTACCTGTGCTGCAGCTGCAGCAGCTGCTAAAGGCATTTAAAATGTATCTCGTTTTTTTTTTCTCTCTTTTTTTTTTTCGTTTTTTATGTGTGTGTTGAGCATACTTTAGCTGTTTTCTTCTGTGCATCTCAACCTTAAATCTCAGCCGACGCACAACACTGTAATTAAGTTTCGCGCAAAACATCTGCCGTTTATTTCAGCTACTTTTGCTCTGCTTCCTTTTCGCCTTTGTTTTTTTTTTGCTGTTGTCGCAGCTTTAAGTGTTTCGCATCTCGTTTTTGTTCTTCTCCACTTTACTTCTTATATTTCTTTATATTTTATATATATTTATTTCGCGGCACGCCCTTCCAGCAACTGTTCGTTGCAATGCCGCAAATATTTGCCGCATGCCTTATTTTTGGAGGCTCTCCTCTCTAATTCCCCTGCTCTTCCTTTTCTTCTTTTGTTGCCCTATCAATGACACAAGAAGAGGAAGAAGAATCCCTTTTCGTCATCGTTGCTTCCTTATGCAAATTAGCACAGCGAGAGTTTTTAAATTGACCTACAAAATATGCAGAGAATTGAGTAACATTCCAAAGTCCGAAGCATAAGTTGCCTTTAATAAACATTTAGTTTAATAAACTTTACTTTGCCATTAAATATTAAATATATTATGTAAAAATATATATTTTATTTATTTTATATTTTAATATATTTTTATCTTATTTGTTTTCTGTATTTAAAGTGCATCGGGTTTCAAAACCCTCAAATTTTCGATTAGCAGTTGTAAAGCATACTTAATTTTTATTATATATTTTAATTTTGTACCGACCTTTAGACTTTGAATATTCGGTAATTCTATCTGGCTAATTTCGTTGTGTAATTTGCACTTTTCCACGCTTCACTGTACCTGCTTAAAGTGTGTGCTTTTCTCATATCACAACAATTGTATCAAGCCAAGAATTGTTCGCAACTCTTTCTATAAATGTAATGGCAAATTTGTAACTTTCGGGCCTTTGAGTCTTGTGCCTCCTCCCCTTCCTTCCCTTCCCCCTCCCCCAACCGACCTGCTTGATTTGTTGCTTCCTCTTCGTAGCCTACCTGCCTCAGACGATCCAATTCAGTTGCTAGCTACCTAAAAAAGAAAAATTCATTTCGTTTGCTTCATCTCGATTTTAATTTGATTTTGATTTCCTTTTATTGGTTTTGTTTTCTGTTTTACTTGTGTTGTTGTTGGCTCAGTTGTGAGTTTCACTGAATATTTTCTAGTTATTGGTTTCTGCCACACCGGAAATTGGGCATTTTAATTGTGGAACACAGCATCATGCTACGAAATGAAATTCGTAGCTACTCATGTGTTGCATCAACATTTATGCATCTTCTCTATGCCACAGATTATCCGATTACCAAGCGTATTTCAGCTTCATTTGCCTCACATTTTTCTTCTCCTTCTGCTTATATTGCAGCTGCTTTTGCTGCTTCTGTCGGTCTTCTTCCTCCCTTGCATCTTTCCTTTTTCATCTTGTGTGTGTGTCTTGCTTTCATTGTTATTTGCTTTTGGCTTGCCGCAACACTTGTTTACACCCTGCTTCTGCCCCCCCTTTCCACTTCTCTTCTGCGTATTTTTGTTCTCCCCATATCTCTCTGTGTGTGCAAATTTCCGGCCCTTAGCACTTTGTCATCAGCGGCAGCCTTTTCACTGCTCCAATGCAAAAATCAGCCGCTAGGCAATTCTTCAGCTCTCTCTTCCCTTTCTCTCTTTCTTTCTGTCACCCGCATTTAATCGAACCCTTCACATTGACAAGTGCGCCCGCAGCAGACATGTGTGTGCTGCTCCCCCCTCCCTCTCTCTCCCATTGTCTCTCCTCTGTCTTAGTTGTGACAACAATGCCGCCGCCCTGGAAGTCAGCGCTGTCCGTTTGCACTGCTTGCAAAAAAAAAAAAAGAAAAAAAAATTTTACATAGCCTCAGGTGGTTTGTGTCACCCCTCCCCTCCGCCTCTAGTTAACTTCGACTTGTTCGCTTTGGGTGTGAAATATTTTTATATGCGCTCTGCTTTTTGTCTTTCGTTTCAGCCTTGCATTTGAGTTGAGATTGTTCTTTTGTTGTTTCCCCTCTCTATTGCTGTCTCTCTCTCTCCATCTTATGCATATTCATATTTCTCTTGCGCTTTTTGCAGCTGCGTTTGTTGCTCGTTTCTCATGTAAACGTCATTATTAGTTAGCTCTCCCCCACCAACCGCCATTCCGCTCTCCACTCTACACTCTCCTCTCTCTTCGTTTGCCTGTCTCCCGTTACAATTTTAGCGCGTTTGTTTTCGAGTCTTGCTGCATGTGAAATCTGAGCTTCCTCTTCAATGTCAGCAGAGGAGCAAGGAACACACATGTCTCTCTCTCGCTCTCGCTCTCTCTCTCTCTCTCTCTGACATTAGCCGTTAAGCACTTTGCGTATTTCATGTAATTAAATGAAATTTTACACTGGCTATCTGAACTGGACTACTTACTTTGTCCTTCTCCCATTTTCATTTCATCTCAGCTCGTCTCATTTTATTCCATTTCATTTGTCAGCTCTTCACCATATATATATATATATATATATATTACAGTGGCTAATCTTTTAATGAAATGCAAATACAAAACATTTTTACCGTGGGAAGTTTTTAAAGCGCTTTTTTTACATGCTCTGCACAAAAAGCTTAATGATCCAAGATACTACATCTTTAAGCGCTAAAAAAGCTGTTTACATATTTTACGGAAATTTAAAAAATTCTTTTTTGCTTTAATTCGACCGAATTTAAATAATGAAATTCATTTTTTCTTGGCCTTGTGAATGGAAATTGGCTTAGTTTTTACAACGTTTTATTTTATATTACATTAATTAGATGTGTATTGTGCCAGTTGTGCACTTTTTAGCTATTAAACTTAATATATGTTTAACTTTGCCGATGCCAATTACTCAACACATGCTCTTTCTCTCTCTTTCTCTTTGTCTTTGTAGGTAAGCAACTATTACGTGTTATCCTCTAGAAAGAGACGCAAGATGCTTCCCCACATTTATTTGTGTGTGCGTGTGTGTGTGTAAGTTTAATGTGTGTGTGTGCTCAGTTTAAACAAATGCTGTTATTACTTTGAGCCAGTGTTGCGAAACTTGAAATTTAATCAAAGACAAAGCTAAAACATGTGCGCAATTTCCGTAGAGTATTTTTTAGCTCATTTTTCTCTTGTTTTGCAAAAATCTCTTCAGCGTTTAATATTAAAGCACTCAGCGCTCTCTATTCTTCTTTGTGCTGCTGCTTCTTATTACGCATATGCATTCGCTTCCCCGCCCCCACCCCCTTCCAGTTGCAGCTGTTTTGCACGTCGCAGCCATTTTCAATTTTGCATTTTAATAATAAAATTTTGCTTGCAAAAAAAACAAGAAAAAAAATATCTGTACGTAAATTATGAAAATAAATGTAGGAAGAAGCAGCAGCAGCACAACTTGTGGCAGATGAGCAAAAGTTTTGCTCGTGAAACGCATGATTACTTTGTTGATGATGACAACCCTAGCAGCAGCAGGCAGCAGTATGTCGTCGTCCATTTTACCTAGCTAACTTTGTCTGCCTGACTCTGAGCCTCATCAACAATGTTGCTGCTGCTTCTTCTTCTCCACTCTCTTCTCCCTTTTTTCTACCTTTTTTCTACCTTTTATCCTTTTATCTTCTCCCCACTCTTCTGGCTGCTCCTCTTGTCTGGTTTGTTCTTGCCACAAAGTATGCAATAGATTCTGTTTATCATTTTGCGAACGTGCTGCCTGCAACAATTTGTTGCATGCGTGTGTTTGTGCAACTGGTCACCATCCCACACCCCCACACGTTGGCCAGCGAAGTCGTAGACAAAAAAAGTTGCGATATTTTTGGTTTCTTTCTTTCTTATTGCATTTTTAATTGGCCGTTTTTCCTGTGTTCACTGTACGTAAAGTACGTGCTTGAAAGTCTTAAACGTAATCGCAGGGTATCTGCAAGTCTAAATTAAATTTTCAATTTTGTTTTTGTTGATTTCAGCAGTTTTTTGAGGCACGTCTTTCTGCGCTCTTCATTTTTTCATTTTTCACTCGCTTATTTGCCAATTTTGTTCTTTTTGAGTTTTTCATTTGTTTTCGTGGGCTGCTTTTGTTTTTGTGTTCGAAACGTTTTCGATTTCTGTTTCTGTTTGTTTTTTTTTGTGGTTAGTGTTTTTTCCGCCTCATTTTTGCATATTCACTTTTAGTGGGCAATTGTTATTTATTATCGCTATATTTATAAAAAGACTGCTTTTTAAATGACACAACTTTGTGTCACACAATTGGCCAACTCATTTTGCGATTTTTCGAGTTGATAAACACATGCTTAAAGTTCTCAACGTCCCTGCTGGATTATCCCTTGTCCTTGGTCACGTTTACTAAAAAGAAAAAAACAAAAATCGTTTCAAATTTTACACTAAATTGACTGTGTGTACTTTTGTGTGTGCGTGTGTGTGTGTGTTTGCAAATTGTGCACGCACAATTAAATGTGCTCGCTCTCAAGGGGGTGGAGCAGGCCACAAACCCCTCCACCCCACCCTGCAAACAAAAAAGTTAATTCACCAGTGGCATGAATGTTGGCCAACACAAAAATTTCACTTGCCAGCAGATTTTTGTATGTTTGCTGCAAATATTTGCCCACAAACTGTGTGTTAGTTGAGCTCATATTTGCCTGCCCCATAACTTTAAAAGTTCTTCTTGTTTTTTTTCTGCATTGTTTTTGGCAATTGGCTCATTTGTTTAGGGTTTTAAAAAAATCATTTTTGTTTCTGCTATCTAATTTGCTTGTGCCCCGAAACCCTTACAAATGTGAGGTTGTATTAAAGTTGGGAAAAAGTATGTAATATGTATATATATTCTGACTATTCGATCTACCCTTATCTCTTTGTTGCTCTTGTTAAACAAACCAATCTCAGCGAATTTAAGATCTACATACTTGATATGTTGATCAGCAGAGTACAACTCCTGCTTAACACTATTTGAAGATCACTCAATTTGAATTAATTCTCTACGTTTACTCCTTAGTTTAACTACAATTTGAGCCATTTCAGTTCTATCTCATGCCAAAATTCTTCATGCAAAAATGCTTTTAGCAAAGGAGAGAAAAATTGAAAATTTACATAGATTTTGTTATTCATAACATATTTTCGCATTAAACAAACTACGTTGAACCGCTTAATGTAGGGTATCTGCTAGTCGGTCATTTAAACTCTGGTTCTGTTCTGTTCAAGTTTGTTTGCTGAACGTAATTGAATTTTTCCTTACTTGTCAGTTGCAGACTGCATTTTTTATCAAATTCAACATTTATTTAATTTCCATCTGAAATCATTTATTTGCTGCAGAATGTTGATTGCGAAATAGCTGCAAAAATGTTTCTAAATAAAGCACGTGTTTGTTAAATATTTACTAACACTGAGCAACGACAACAAATAACAAAAACAACAACAACAACGACAACAAAAATATGTAATCATCTAGACAACAATTTACGACCAGACTCACTTTCCATTTCGCTTTCAAGCATCTTTCGTTACACTTTGCAACAGCACACATAACACATGTGTGTGTGTGTGTGTTGCAACAACAACATAACAACCACAACAATGAGTAAACGGGGCAAAAGATTTCAAGCAAATTTCATGTTAACTTCATGCACAATGAGCACAGCTGCCAAACACAAAGGCCATTGCCATTATTGGTCAGACACTGGCCCTCTCCCCGCCACCCTCTCCACTCTCCTCTCTTCAGCTATTGCATGCATAATGCGCTTAACAAAGTTTTTGATTGTATTACACAGATATGCTTAAGCCAAGCAGTGAGGGGGAGAGACTGAGACTGAGAGTGTGTGAGAGAGAGAGAGAGAGAACGAGTGTTATGCAATTTACTCAGTACTTTCATATAAATTGCATCGATTATGAGATTTTGCAGCACACAAAACATTTAAGCAAAAACGTTTTGTAAAATGATTTTTCTCTAACAAAAATTGTTTGCTTCTTGGCCAGCTCATAATGCATTATGGATCAAGTTGTGTTTACAGAACCGAGCTAATGAATCCAATCGGAATATCCAGCCAGCCAGATATTTTCACATATTCCCTCAAAATGTTGCCTTTTATCTCTGTGTGCTGTGGTCTGTCTGTGTTTTTTTATTTTTTGGGTATTTTAATTTATGCAAATTTTGTCGAAATACGTTTTTCGGTTTTTATCGAGCATCATTTACAAATGGTTTCGTTTCGAGCCTGGGAAATGTGCATAATTGTGCGCTTCAAATGTAAATGAATTTCAATGAAAATTAAATACAGATACTGCGCACAGATAGATACAAAAGTGTATCTGAAACAGACGTTTGCTAATTGCGTCGGTAGACTGTTTTATTGTGCATTTATTGTGACCTCTGGCCATGGCCACATTCGAGTGTGTGAAATAACTACAAATATGCTGCAAAATCTATTGTTTTTTATACCCTCTCGAAATGATTGTAAGGAAGTTGCGCTGCAGCATATAACAGGCTGAAGGCGACAGCACAGATTGCATTACATATATAATTTTACTCCATTTCATCGATAACTACGTGAATATCGATACAAATCGATACTCGGTAGCACTTATAACAACATTTTTAATGATATGTATATTGATAGTATGTGGAAATTTCATCAAGATGGGT
This sequence comes from Drosophila nr. medialis 2 BK-2023a, assembly GCA_035044325.1. Taxonomy (NCBI): domain Eukaryota; kingdom Metazoa; phylum Arthropoda; class Insecta; order Diptera; family Drosophilidae; genus Drosophila; species Drosophila nr. medialis 2 BK-2023a. The sequence goes on from JAWNMH010000394.1 coordinate 3,825,729, forward strand.
TTTCGAAACCGATAAAAAATTGTATCGGATATATGTCATATTTATTTTTCTGTATACTTTTGTCGAGAATAGAAAACAGTATCGCTTGGAAAATATATATTTTTGCTTTAATGATGTTTTCCAACACTCAAATTGCATTTGTATGTTCCTCTTAGCATTACTACTAGACCCAATTTGAGGGCATCTTTGCGTCGTTTCTTGCATTTGTTTACTGTGTTTTGTCGTGTGGGTTTCTCAAGCTTTTTACCAATTCAAAAGTTTCGTTTGCGGTTGCTGCCTAAAGACACGAATTAATTTGAAAACTTCTTTGGCAAAAGTTCTCAACATTCTGTGTGTTTCAGCACATCATTTGCTTGCTGCTGGTGTTTTTGGGTTTCACACATAATTTTTAAGTAATCAATCGACAGTCGTTTGTTGTGTGAAACGTGCCACGCCCACTTCGTTGAGTTGAGTTTAGCTAAATTCACACACGCCCACAAATCAATTAAGTTAATTGTTTCGGTTTTAATGCCACGCATATTTATAGAATCTGTTTTCTCTCGTCTCTCTGCTTCTTCTTCTTCTTCACTTTGAATGGGACTTGCGCATAAATTCCGAAAATTCCATTTGTAATCATAAATCAAACGGAAGACGACAGCTGAAACATAGATAAGATAGGGTATATAAACTTTAACTTAACAATTGTTTTTGTCTATTTTGCCCAGTGCAAAAATGAACTGAGAGAGAGTGTTGCCAAATATGCTACCGACATGGAAATAAAGTTGTTGTTGAACATAGATAAACACGCACACACACACACACACACTCATGTGAACTCTGGCACAATTTACATGTTTTTTAAGCGTAAAAGCAATTAAAAAACTTGTACAATATTTTCACATAAAACAAAAGTTAAGCGCACTGGAGAGAAGCAAAAAAAAAAGGGAAACAAAATGTGTTAACCAACACTTACACACATGCAACCACTCCTCTGCCGCTGGCCAGAAGTTGTGTGGATTCTTATTCAGCTGAAAAAACCTAAAGCTGAGGGGGCATCGAAACAGAGAGAAAAAGAGAGAGAGAGACCACGTGCAACAGCGCTCATACAGCAGATGGGGTGAGCTGGATTAAGCTGCAACAGTTGCGGCTGCTGCTGATGCTGCTGCTGTTGTTGTTGCTGTTGCCTCAGCTCATTTCATATTGATTAGCAGCAAATCCATCAGTGTCATTGTCGAATGAACTTTAAGGGGACGGTGTAGGGGGAGTGGGGCGGGGTGAGGTGTTTCAATGTGCCCGACAATGGCAACTCAATTTAGCTTGCTCATTTGGACATTATAAAGGAGCGGGGAAGGAGGAAAGGAGTTGCAATTAAGGGGGGCAGACTTGGGCGCCAATGTGTGGAAAAGCAAAGACATTAGAAACAGTGACAGGAGCTGAAGCAGCAGCAGGAGAGGAGGTGCTAAGTAAGTGATTGGCAAGGGATTGGTAATGGGTGAGGAGTGACGGAGTGGTGTGGAGGGGTGAAAGGTGTGGGGTGCCCAGGTGCAAAAGTGCGAAAGCGATGCGAATGAAAGTAACCCTTTTGCATAAACTTGACTTAATTAGCTGTGTGCAACAAACTTGGCTATTTTAACAGCTGCTGAATGAATAAGTGTGGCAAGGAGCTGCAGCAAATGAAGCATGCAGAGCGCAAGGGGGGGTGGAGCAGAGAAAGATAGAAATATATATATTTAAATATATATATAAACTGTTCCCTGGATGGCTCTCAAGTAGTTGCTACTCAATTGCTAGTAGAAAGGGAATCGAAGTTGAGTTCGACAATAAAACGCAAAGTAATTTTTCTAAAAGTACGTTAGCCAACACTTGAAGCTTAATTTAATTTAGATTTTAAGCGAATGCTTTTTTTATTAAAGTTATTAAAGCTAGTTCGGAATAGCAGCAATGCTGTGCAGTAAGTACTTAAATCCGGGTGTTCAATTATCTGTAAACCATATTTATTATCATTATTGTTATAATTGGGGTACCAGCACTGCGACCTATAAGGCCTATTGTGCCCCCTTCTGGGCCTACAGCTCCTCCATCAACCCCAGCTCCTCCTCCCTTGGGCTTCATGACATGCCTCCCTAGGATGCTGCATCTTTTCCTAATTAAGGCGACGCATTCTGCTAGGATGTGCATTGAGGGTTCCACATCGCCACTATAAATACCTAACTTGGTTAGGTGACTTCTCAGTCTACGATGTCCTGTCAATAGACCGGTGAATATCCTGAGCCTGTTCTTCCACATGGATATTACTTGCTTAAATCGTTTTTGAGTATAGCCACCTAAAAGACTTTTGGCTTGTCGGAGACCTGGTGCCTCTGCCCAGCTCCGTTTTCGCCTCTGTCTGTCTTCGTTGTAAACCATATTTACTATCTGAACAAATAATATCGTTATAAGAATATGAACTGAGAGTTCAGAGCAGATGCCACAATAGACTTAGGTCGCACTGCCTATGAACTGTCCCAATAATAATAATAATATCGGTTTCTGTAACTAGTTGTTAGAAAATATTGATTTCCCGTTAATATATAATTTAATAGTTAAGTATATGTTCGGGCGAAAGTGCTCCATTAACAATGCATCTCTGTCTTCAACACTGCCTGAACAGGGCCAGCTGCTCTGCTCTGTTTGCAACTCAAGTCCTCGACTTTATTTATGTACTCAAGCAGATATTATTAAACAGTTGCCATAAATCAGTTTTACTTCAACTTTCAACATGCAGCATGGAACTTTGCTGCAACTCATGCGTTGTATTATTTAGTGTGCTCGTTACGCCCAATTTGTGCAACATTTCGAATGTCTCTCGACCCCATTTCAATGTCGATACGAAGTTCCGAAGGAGTCCCATTTGAAGTGTGCTGCAGCGATTTGTAGACAACCGATTTCCGATTTAATCCAATCCAAGAAATATTATAATACATTTCGGCTTTGATTTTTGTAAAAAAGTAACTTTATTTAAATCTTAGCTATAATCAAGATCAAATTTAGTTTTTCTAGTTTTCACCTTAACTAACTTTACATGTGGAATAAATTAAGCTTGTTAGCTTCACAAGAATCCTTCCATTATAATTGCCAATAAATGCAACTTTTTCTGTTCTGAGAAAGATATATGCTTGTCTTTCAGCTGTCTGGGTTTTATGGCTAAAGTTCGTTTTTTAACGAGTTATGTTGCTCAATTTAAAAAATAAAAAAAAACTGAAACTCTTTCGCAGTGTTCTGCGGGACATGATATATGCCTGTCAATTGAAATGGAAAAGTAAAACTCATTAGTTGGCATTGGGGTCTGCCCTTTTAGGTTGTTTACCAGCTGCTTCGATTCTCATTTGTCAGCGCATTTTATTGCGGCATTATTTCAGTGATTGTGAGATTCGAGTCGAGTCGAGTCGAGAGTCGAGTCAAGTTGTCTATCGCTCGCCTAATGGTTCAATAAACAAAGTTTATGGCGTGACATCTTTCACGCAAATGTCTTTTTTTAAAGCTCTATTCGGGAATTGGGGGCGGCGGGTGGCGGGCGGCGACGCATTCACCTTTCAGCTGACCACCACTTGAGGCTATTAATATTATCTATATAGCCTAGCCGGTCAACATTGTCGCGCTTTTCAAAAGTGCTTCAATAAATTAAAACCAAATAGAATTCGGCTCTGAAATAGACCCACAAAATAAAACCTGTCAAAGGCTACAAGCCCAACAGACAGCAGTAGGAGAGGGCTTTCTCTGTGTGTGCGTGTGTGCATGTGTGTGTGCGTGTGTGTGTGTGTGTGGAGGGGCAGCCGTTTTGTGGGATGGAGCATGACTGCATGGCAACATAAACATTGTCGTTGTTGTAGTTCAGGTTTTTTTTTGTTTTTTTTTTTTTTGGCAGCCAAAGCTCTGACCAAAAACTAAAAACTGGCGGCGACAACGACGCACAATAAATTTTCCAGCTCCTGTTTTTCTAGTTGTTGTTGTTGCTGTTGTTTTTCCTGCTGCTGCTGTGCGTCAAGTGACCCACATATTTTTTTTGGGGCCACTACGCGACTTGACAAGGGTTAAATAATAAAAAAAAAAAATGTTTACAAAAACATGACCAACGACAAGAACAACATTAGTAGAGAGCGAACGAGAGAGAGAGAGAGAGGGAGACAGACGAAATGAGAGAGGGAGAGCGAGTCGTTCACAAATTTAACAAACTAAAAGTTGCAATTTCCACCCACTCCCCCTTCAAAACATGCTCGTCTGGTCTCTTGCAGCTGACCTGGTCACAACCCCCAAGCGATGGACACTGCTCGAACCGCTGACCTAAAACACCCATCTCCTGCCAACACCCCCTTCGCCCCATTGTCTATCGGCAGGCAGCCAGCTCATGTTTGGTTGACCGTTGAAAAGTCGTCAGCGCTGAACTAGTTTAAAGTTTAAAAGGTGTGTGAACCGAAATAAAAAAATATCGCAAAGAACTCAACTTGAATTGAGTTGAGCGATTTATGTTTGTTGAGAACTTAAAATGAAGTGTGAAACGGATACAAGAAGTCATTAGAAAGTGCACAGATAAACCATATCATAAAAATATATGTGACAACAAGGAGGAAGGACACAAGTTTGACTGTGAAGAGGGGAGAAACCATTAAGCTGTCAAAGATTACGCTAGTCGTGCAAGGATTAAGGTTGATCTGCGAGCTGCGGGAGGAGTAGAATAGATTGCAGTTCAGGATGTCCCGTCCAATAATTGTTTGGCATATTCAAAAAGCGTAACTTTAAATGTCTCTTCTAGAAACCAGAAAATCTTTGTCAAACTTATAGAATATGTAAATTAATTGTCAGCCATCAATGCCGATTCGTGTTGCAGAACATCTGAGAGCTCTCTGGCTGAACCCGGCAAAGCTCACACCTTGCTGCTCAGTTGTAAGCGCCGCAAATGCGTGAATGGTTCAGTGTGTTGCAAGCTGCCTCATGTTGCTGCCTATCGCCTTTCGCAAATGCTGCCCATCACTCGCAAGCTAACCTGATGGAGGGGCACGGTAGCAGGAGCAGAAGGAGCAGAGGAGTCCTGTAGTCGAGCTGACGTGAGACTTAAGCCGTTGGCGCTGTCCATTTCTGGCCAGGCAGATATACGCATAAAATGCGCTCGGCTGCTTCTTAAGCATCACTGCATTCAGGTCCAACACAGAGGAAGAGTGACTAGGGGGTAGTGGATAGCTGATGGGGGTTGTAGAAAAGGGGGGTGGCAGCTGAGGAATTAGTTGCGCCATTTGCAAAACATCGAAAGCAGGCTGCCATCTCTAAGAAAGTTGATTATGCTTTAAAGCATATTTCAGCAACAATTCTACACACACACACACACACCCAACCATACCCTACCCTGCCCCTCGCCACGCTTTTCGCCTCCCTCTGCGCCAGTTGTTCTCTTCCAGTTGCTTTGCGTTGTAAGTCTCAGCGCTAAGTTGGCGCTAAATTAAAAACTTTTGCATTGCATATATTCCACGGGAGAGAGGATCAACAATAGCGAAGGGCCCCAGGGCGGGGCGGGGCGGTGCGCCTCGCAGTCCCAGCTGAGTGTTGTAATGCAACAGGGATAAGGAACTTTGAGCGAAGAGAGGGATGGGATTGGAGAAGCGGATACTGTTGCATTTTTCACTTGATACAAAAAAAGAGAAGCGAAATGAATAAGAAGGAATGAAAAAAGAGTTTCATTTTTTGTGAGCGCTGTTTGCTTGTTTTGGCTCAGAAAGTTGTTTAACTTGGCTTTGACTGCTTGGAAAAACCAATTTCGAGGAAAATGAAAGTAATTTTTTGCATTAAAATATGCATATTATAAAAGTCAAAAAGCGCGCAGCATTGAGAAACAAGCTAAGGAGCGGTAGTCCCTCAAACAAAGTATAAATATATAAAAAAAAAAGTCTTGGCTGACGGCAAACCGAATGTTTGCCATTTAAGATTTGCATTGCAATAATACTCGACATTAAATCGGGTGGAGAGACAGGGGGCGGGGAGCGGCGGGTGGAACTATAAAAGTTGAGTTGATATTGAATAGCTTTGAAATAAAATTAACGCAACATTGCGTATACGCAATGTGAATGGGTGCTTAGAGATTCAAATAGCTGAAGCTGAACGCTGCAAGCTGCAAGCTCTTCAAAATGCCGACGCGATTTGAAGTGGCTCCAATGAACCGGTTCCGTTCGGGTTCGGGTTCAGCCGCATGCGAAATTAATTAGATTTTATTTGGTTTATTCCTGTTAAATGAAATTGGATGCGTTTGCGCAACGCATCAACTTAATTTTCGTTTTGTGGTTTTTGGCATTAGATTCCGTTGGGCTTAGCATGATTTTTAAAGCATTTAAGCTGATTTTTCATATTCATTTGAAACATTATATTTATTCTTTTATGTTTTTTTTTTAAGTAGTTTCTACTTGAGTTTTCAAACTGTTCCAATCGAAACTCAACTTTTTAGTTATATGTGGCTTAACCAGGCCAGACATTGCCACGCCCTGTTCCCCTTGCCCCTTGCCTGCAACGGTTAAAAGTTCTGCAAAGTTTTGCCAACTGGCAACTGGCGAATTGTTATGCAATTTGCAAATCGAAAGGCTGGCTGAAAGTGAATGACTGCGCCTGCAACTGCAACTCCCCTTTGCAACTCAACTCCCCTCTTGCTTGGCACTTTGTAAGCGCATTTGTATATTATTTTTTCAGACTGTACAATTGTTAGCCCGGAATTGTGAGGTGAACACGCGGCTGCCGCACACACGTTGCATGAGTAACAAGCGTGTAATACTAAACATGACGGGCTGTTGGTTAAAGGGGGGTGGGTGTGTTTGTTGGGTTGAGGGGTTGCTGTTCGGGTCCAGCCATGATACATGAGTAACCCGCACGTTTCCTTCCCTTTGTGGTCGTGTGATTGCACAGTGTCAGACTCAGATCTCGGCGAGCATAGCCAGCTCGAGAGCCGTGAAAATTTATGAAAATGCTAACAAAACATGAGCCGTGCGCGTAGCAGCAACATTAAAAATTAAAATCGCGTTGCAAACATGACAAAAAAAATAAAAAACACCCAAAAAAGAAATAAGAAAAGCAAACAAAATAAACTGCAAAAGGAAAGCTGAAAAAAAACCGCAAAAGAAATGAGTGAAATGTTCAGTGACAAGCGCTTACAGCGAGCACAACAATGGCAACACAGTTTATATAATCTGCAGCAAAGCATATTTCAAATAGAAAGGGTAGCGGACAGAAAGAGGCAGCAACTGCTACAGCGACAGCGAGTGAGATGCAAGCTGCAAGACAAACAGATGGACAGTAGTCAAAGTTTTTAGAGCGCTGGACAAGCCAAGGGTCTGCTGCCTGACATATTTTTACTGTCATTTTCCTGCCAAGATTCCACAGCAACACTGGACAATAGTTATAACAACAACAACAGCAACAACTACAACTGCTGCAAGCAGCGTAGTGCGGCACTAAGCTTTGCTAAGTCCTTGCCGCGACCCAAATCAACAAGCAATTCACAACTGGCAACTTGCAACCCAAACTTCTGTTTTTTTCTATTATTGTTACACAATCTCAGCGAGCTGTTCTCTTTCTCTCTTTCTCTCTTTCTCTCTCTCTCTCTCTATTTGCCTCTCTCTCTCTCTTGACTTTGTTGCGGCTTTACATTATTAGATGTATGTGTTTATTTTCATGAATGAGATTTTTGCCAGCCACAAACCACGAGCCGCAGCTGCTATCTTGCAACAACTGTGACTCGGCGAGTATTTTAGCATTTTCTCAATATTTGCGTGTTTCCCTCTTTTTTTTTGGCAAACATTTAACAATTTGGATTATTGTTTGAAATGCTGACAGAGATAATGATTAGAAAATTGAAAATTCACTTCTATCATGGAATATCGAACCTTTTCTTCTGTTTCACAAATTTGGGCAGTTGTTTGTTTTAAAAGCTGAGCGAAATTATCGGGTACAAAATGTATATTCCCAAGAAAAATACTTATAAAATATTGAAATCCACTTTTCTCAGTTTTCTTTCCATAGCGCAGTGCAAATTTCACTTGATTTATATCGTGTTTTTTGTGGGACACACATAGATTCTAATTTTATTCCCACTTTTTTTGTATACTCCCAATTTGCATAACAGAGTATCTTGTAGTCGTGCATAAGCTACGCTAGGCAGTTGTGCACATTTCTCATTTTTTTATTGCATACTTTGCGGCATTTCGTTTGTGTAACTCATTTTTTGCAGCTTGGACGCAATTTGGTTCACATTCAGGCTCCGTGGATACATATACACACATATACATATACGGATATATAACATATATATATACGGATGTATATGTATATATATATATATATATATATTACATTTTTGTTGGATGGGTCACAAATTTGAATGCAAACATTTGGTGTGAGTGCGTGGAAGCCACATGAAATATGATAATTCATTATACCGAGCGTACAAAGGGAAAATAATGCTGAGGAAAATAAAGAAAAGAAGAAGCATAACACCGACGACACTCACTCAATTGTATCTTATGCAAATTGCCAGTGATTTTTCCTTTTTCCTGTTTCCTGTGCTGCTGTTTAGCACACACTGCTCGTGTCCTTTGTGGCCATCAAGGCATAAACAGAAAAGCTTGAGCAGAAAAAAAAACAACAAAAAAATTGAAAGGAAAAGCCCAGGAACAAAGGGGAAGCCCCTGCACAGTGAGAGCAAAAACGTTGTGAAAACGCTCGTGTAACATACGCAAAATATAAAAAAGGCAAAAAAAAAAAGCAAGAAAAAAAAAAGAAGGCAAAAAAGAAAGAAAGGAAAATCGTGAGACATGCGTTTTCTAAGCTGTTTCATTTGGGTTTTTCGTTTTTGTGTCTGGCGCTTTTGTTGTTGATTTTACGTTTGTCAAAATGCACGATATATATAATATACATATATATATATTAATAAATATTCACGGCATCAAAATTCGGGGCAAATATTTTAATTATGCGAAAAAGAGAATTCGTTTGTTTCATGCATAAATCAACCACAAAATATATGTTCATAATTTATTTGCACAACATTTTACCCAAAAAATGTATGCGCTCCGAAAACAGATGTGCCAAGCAAAGTGAATCACAAAAATGCACATATTTAAATATTGTAATAATACACGTTATTATTGTTGTCACATTATGCAAAAAAGCGATTACTGTTTGATTTTTGTGTTTGTTTTTTTTTTGTTTATTTTTTGAATATGTTTAAAATATTTTGCCATAATTTTGCAGAGTTAAATATAAAGGTTAAATCAACATGAATTTGACGTTGCTCAACATGAATGAATATGCAAAAAAAGAAGAAGAAGAAGAATATGAGAAATTTTATTGCAGTGCAAAAATGTGATTAATGCAACGCTAATTTTTATTTTATATATGCAATTAAAAACATTGAGAAAAATATGAAAAGCTACTTTGAATATTTGTTGTCATGTTTTCCATTTAGCATGATTTATTATGATTTGAATTAACTCTAGTTGATGAGTAGCAAGCACATTAATTGCTACCAGTTGTATGGCAAATTTATTCAACAAACTATTTAAAATGATGAGTTCAACTTTTGAGCATAATTAATTTGAATTAAAAGTTTAATCAGCTCGCTATGTAAATATGATTTAAATGCCAATAAATCCTTTAGTTGCCAAGGACTTCGCTCTTTAAATTATCGGCAACTGCTGCTTGTCGTAAAGGACGTCAGCAATTCAGTTACGGCAAATTATAAATGACATTTGCCTCAACGCTGACGTTCATTAAGCTTCACTGACTTCTATTGCTGCTCGCTGCTTGCTGCTTGCTGCTGGCTGCTGGCTGCTTTCTTGTTTTCTGCTTTCTGCTTTTCTGCTTGCTGCTTGCTGCTTTCTGCTTGCTGCTTTCTGCTTGCTTCATTTTCTGGTTTATAGCTCAGCTGAGCTGAGCTTCGGTTTAGCCCAACTCTGTTTGCTCGCTCGCTCATCCACTCTGGCTGCCAATTAGCAGCGTGCCCCATTGAGCATATAAAAAATGAAGTTTGCCGCAAGTGGGGAGTGTTGTTTTGGTGTCGTTTATTGAGTGTTGGCGACAGCAAATGACGCTCTGATGAGTATTGCAAATTATTTAGTTCAAACAAGTTGCAAAATTGCCAGCTGAAGTGGCCTTTTGGAAAATGGCAGCGGCTGCTGCTGCCAACCCAATGTTTTTGTGTTTGCTATCAGTCAAATTGTTGTTGCACGATTTCAATAATACGCTTGCGAACAGACTCAAATTGGAATTGCAAATCAAAAATCACCACAAAGAACTTGTGCCAAAAGCGCTGAATGCTTCTAAATGCTTCCTTTTATCAGCATTTTTGGTTTGAAATATAATTATTAGTATTGTAAATAAATAAATCTAGCTTCTCAATTGCTAAGTGATATTTTCACACACATTAAAAATAAAAAATATATTTTTACTGAAATATATTGTTTTTGAACACAAGCTTTAGCTAAGCTGTCTTGCTAGTTTTGCTAATGATAAAATTGTCATACAATCTTATTATTGCTAGCAAATGCTGTCAACAAATGGCTGTGGGAGAGTGTTAGTGTGTTTGTGTAAGTGTGTGCTGCTCGTAAACTTGGCCTGGTCAAGCCAACGAGTTTTCAGCCGTCTCTTCAGTGGCTCAACTACATTTCGTGCTGTGGCTTTTTATCGCTTTGCCCGCTGCACTTGGGCAAACAAAAGTTTTGCGCCAGCAGCAGCAGCAGCTAGTAGCAAGTGGACCAGGAAGCGAGGGGGAGCTCTGTGGTTTATTTGTTTTGCCAGGCCAAAGTTTGCTACCTAGTGCCAGATAGAACTGCCAGATACTTTACTTGCCATATATATGCTGCTGCCTTTTTTTATTCTAGCACTTTTCCTTATGCGCTTCCATTTCTTCGTCTGTTATTTCCTACTCGGCAATCGATGAAGCGTAAATGTTCAAATGCTCAGATATTTCCTCTCAAGTGGCCAGCGGGCATAAGAAGTAAAAGCAAACTTGTTCTCTCGCTGGCCTTGTTGTTGTTGTTGCTGTTGGAGTTGCTCGTGCTGTGGTCATTACTATTGGTATGGCCAGCAATGCGTTGCTGCCGCAGCTGGCCAAAGATACTTTTGTATCTTACAGATTGCCTTTGGGTGTTTTCACTGAGTACATTTTGTCGCCACACATGCAGCCTGGAGATTTGCGCACACCGGCAACATTGTAATAAACTCTTACAGCTACCATACATTCCAACACCGCACACACTCGCCCAGCCACTCTCCATGCCCCTACTCCTTCACCCCTTTGCCAGTAGTGTTTTTTTTTTTGGGTCATTTTGTCAAGTGACAATTTTTTATAGATGAAGTTTTATCAACGCGTTTTTTTTGGCTTTTAAAGTCGAAAGTTTAGTTCTAGCAAAAGTTTCATACGCCACCTGTGCGGAAGGATAAACTGTGCAAGGGTAGGCTGGTGGCGAGGGGGGTTGACTGGTTGAGGGGGGAGTTGTCTCTGCCAATTGGAATATGATAAGTGATGTGCCCCAGCGAAAAGCGCCAAAAGTCAAAAGTTTTTTGCGTGCCAAAAGCGAAATTGAATTTTTCGCTGTTGCAGCGGGTGAGCGAGAGAGAAAGAGAGAGAGAGCCTCAAAGGCGGCTGGGCGTGGCATATGAGTTGAGTAAGTCTCTGCCCAAAAAAAACATTGTAGAGCGGGTGGGGGGTGGTTACACAGCTAAAGCTTTTGAAAGTTCCGTTGCTGCGTTTTCAGATCAGTTTTTTTGGCGGCTCGCCGTTGAGTGCTAAAGTTTTGGACTGCTGGTAGCTGTTTTGGGGAGGGGGGAACGCTACCTGTGGTGGTGCTGTGGTGATGTGGTGCGGCAAGCGATGCGGTTGCAGGCATAAGCATGCATGTGCAGAAGCAGCAGCAACAAACCAACTGGAATTCCCTGGCAACAGCACGCGGGATAAACGATAAACTGGGAAAAAAATACGGCAATTTATTGAGTCCAATAAACTGCGAGATGCCCTATAAAGGCTTTAAGATTTAAGGAACAAAAGGTGTTTCTTATATACGCAACGATAGTTTGGATTGAATAAACCAAAATTAACACATTTTGTTATTTAAATATTAAAAAGTTGCAATTAATATTTAATATATAATTTGCATGCTTAATTTCAGCATGTTCTGAAACTAATTGAATCACATTTGTGACCACTGCGAATCAGCTAAAACTAAAATTATATATATGGTTTATCAGCGCTGAGGACAGAGGTAGCCAAACAATATTCAATATAAAATTGACATGTTCTGATATTAATTGAATGTTGACAACTAAATAAAATTATAAGCTCTGCCTGAAATTGTGTATAGGGTATTTTTTATTATTATTTCTTAATTTATTTATGCTAGCTGCAAAGAATTTCTCACGTGGCCTGCGTCGAACGAGCGACTTTTCTTCCCATGCGAAAATGGCTTCAAAATTGCCAAACAAAAAGTGAGAAAAAATGAAAAAACAAAAAAAACTGTTAAGCTATGATAATTTAAGCTATCTGTGTTCACATGCATATACAAACAAACATACATACACATATAGATGTGTGGCACCTTTGGTTCACGTGGTTGCAACGCGCACCACTCAACAAGTGGTGTTGGCTTACACTTCATTTTTTGTTTTTCTCAGAGAATGCACAAAAAATGCATTTGCTTTGTTTGTTAGCTGGGGCGTCTTGTAAACATGACACAGAAAAAAAAGAAGAAGAAGAAAGATAGAACAACAACAATTCGTAAAATATAAAGAAAACAGAAAACATTTTGGGGCCAAGTTTTGAAAGTTGCAACTTATCTGTTGTTGCACCGAAAAGCACAAGAAAAATAAAAAATACAAAAACTTTGCCACAAAAGTTTCTTAAGCCATGTTAACCGCACACATTCGCACTATCAACAGCAGCACGGCGAGTGCCGAGGGGGCTGCGGTGGAATCAAAGAGTTGCATGCGGGTTTTTGGATGCTTCAAATCATATGTGTGTGTGTGAGAGTGTAAGTATCTTTGCTTGCAACTTTGGACCGGTTTTTCCACTTTGGCCAAAGCAATTTGGGCCCGTTTCGGCGAACTGCATAAAAAGCGCTCTGCTCTGTAATATTGCAAACAAAAAAAAAAAAGAAAAGTTTTCAAGACTCGACTCTTGACTCTCGACACGACACACGAGTCATCACATGAGAGTGTCTTATGTGTGTGTGTGTGTGTGTGTTTTGCTGTTGGTGGCCTCCAGAGCAATGCGCATTATTGCACAGTTCGACGAGGTTCGCTACTACAGCAACTACTCCGACTCCGACTCCCACTGCCACTCCTACTCCACCGCAACCTCTGTCTCCTTCTGTTTTTTCTGCATTGTCATGCAAAAGTGGTAATGAAATAACGGTATCCAGCCAGCCATTCAAGCCAGACCCAAGCAACCAAAGATCTGTTGCCCTTTCGCAGTCTGCCAGAGATTTCTTCTGCTTTTTTAACCCATTGAATGCAAGCGAATTGCGCAAAGATGCAAAACTTTAGTTTGTTTACACTTTCGGAATAGTTTTGATAATGCCTGGCATCAGAGAGCGAGAGAGAGAGAAAGAGAGAGAGAGAGAGAGAGAGAGAAGGAGCAGCTGCAGCTGGTTGGTTCTTTTTTTTTTTTTGCTACTTGCGTTGTCAGCTGAAAATCAGACTTAAAGTTCAGCAGCTGCCTTATTTTTAGGTTGTTGTTCAACCGCATTAATTAAACTTTTCAGGTTTTATGTTAACAAATATTGTTTTAATCCAAAAGCTATTGTTTCTCATTGAAAGTTGGCCAACTAATTGTGATTTTACTTTATGGCTTCAAATGCAGTAATTGTCGAAAGCGAAGCTGATTTTGCATGCATTTCTTCAAAGCTTTTAAATTAAAATAAAATAATTTAATAAATTTATTCTATTTGCTGCTAAAAATACTCGTTTCACATTTGATTCTATTTCATACTTATTGCATCAATTTGTCTTCTTAATGTCAGACTTGTGACAGTGACGTCTAATGGGTTAAAATGCATCTTGTTTTAAACGTTGCCCGTTGCTGTCTCTTTTGGCTACCTTGTGGCCCACTTTCTGCTCCCCTCTCTCTCTCTCTCTCTTTCTCGCTCTCACGCTTGTCCATCTCTTATCTTCTCTTACACCTTTTGGTGCACAGCTTTTTGACTTTTTCTTTTTTATTCATTTTGTTTGGCAACGCGAACTCACAACATGGCCATCAATATTTTTGCAGCAGACACTCAGACACACAAAAAAATGAAAAGAAATGAAAAAACCGTTTGCTGCTGCACCCCCAGATTCCGTATCTACTCCTCCGGCCCCGCCCCCATAGTCAGTCTGGGCGCCTTGCCTTTAAATTGCAATCTTCTTCCGTTTCGTTGACTTTTGCTGCCTCGACAGACAGCGGCAGCTCAGCTCCGCCTTTGCAACTGCTGCAACGGCTGCTGCTGTTTGCAAAGGATAAACGGGCGCAGCTTAAACAGATAACATTCATTGTAACACACACCCCCAATGCAGCAGCACCTCTCCCCCACTCCACGCTTACCTTACCTTTCGCATTGTTGTCTGTGTGTGAGTCATAAGAAAATTATGTTGCATTTTATGTGAGCGCCATTGCAGTGCAGCTTTTTATCGAGTCAAGTCGAGAGTCGACTCGACTTACTTCTGTCCTGGCCCAAAGGCAGTAGCAATTTGGCTTCCATTTCATACATATATAAAGACATTAAGACACCCAAACACACACACACACAGAGACAGGACGAGCACAAAGCACAGATTTGAATTAGAGCTGGATACAAAGTTTTTGGTGCATTGCCAGGCGAAAAACGAGGTGAGGAATAGTGGGAAGTGAGGGGGAACAACAGTTTAGAGATTTGTTGCCGCTGGCTAAATAATAAGACATAATCCCATTTTGCATGTGCCATTTGTGCCACATTCTGTGGCTCCTATTTGCTAAGGGTATTATCTCTCCATAAGCTGCCTTGTTGAAAGCATTATTTACAGAAGAGCTCAGATTGAAGTGGATACAAACGATTTCAAATTACTTATTGTCAGCGTTTTATTTTTATAGTTCAAAATCAATCGAATAAAATAAATAAATAAAAAAAAAATATTTTCAAAGAATCATAATTTCCAAATATACGAAATATTTGCAAATACATTTTTAGGTATAGGATATAAGCAAGGGTATTTCATCTTTAACTCGTTCTGTTTGCTGAAGCATAACGATAAATCTTTATGCCAAGGATAACGCTTTATGCACTCTAACTCAGTCAGACGGATGGATGGACAGACGGACAGACTGGCAGGCAGACAGGCAGACAATCAAGCGTCCATTTCAAGGACTCCAATTGGATGCGTTTTCATAGATCAAAGACAATGAATCTAAGGCAAAAATCTATGCCAAATTACATTGTAATCGAACTGAGCTCAACACAGACAAACACATGCACACACACACATGCGCACACACAAACAACTGTTTGGTGTGTTCTTACGTTTTACGACCAAATTCAATGCTGGTAATTAACTTTGAAAATCCAATTATGGCAAAAACTTTTACCACAGATTGCCAGTTCGAGTATGTGTGAGTGTGTGCTGTGTGTGTAGAAAATTGCAAGTGTAAAACGTTTCCTTAGCATGTGAGTGTGCGTATGTCTGCGTGTGAGTGTGTGTGGGAGTGTGTGTAACTGCATTTATAAGTGATATGCAGAACATGCAATTAACAAGAGCAAATTCACTCGACTCTGCCTCTGTTGTTGTGCGAGTGTGCGAGTGTGTGTGTGTGTGTGTGCCTGTAGCTACGCCACCTCGCCTGAGCTGAGTTCCTCATCCAATTGCGTGTCGTGTTGCCTTCTGCTCTTTTCCCTGCAGCATACACTCAAAAAAATTACATGGTCTTTAATGCAGAAAACTATTGCAGATAGTCTACCAAATTGCAAGCTAAATGTGTTTAATCTGAATTTTAAAGAATAGTTAAACTAACAATATTGTTTGCAAAGTAGGCAACACTTATTTTTCTGAGTGTAACCACAAATACACACACACACACATTGCTGCAGTCAAAGCACAGTTTGAGTGAGAGAGAGAATGGGGAGGGGGGAGAGTGCTGCCCAGTTTTAGAACTACTGCTGCTGCCCCCACACACACACAGACACCCACACACAATTTCCGCCCACTCGCCCCCTTGCCCGCATCCCTAACCGACGCCATGCGTGCCATTGTTTCCATTTTAATATAATTCTCACGTAATAATTGCATTTGAGCAGTGTCAAACTATGCCAACAAAAGAAGACGTGTGAACGAACCCAAGAAGAATCTCGACTCTGTGGCTGTGACTCAAAGCTGCCCATTGCTGCTTGACAATGTCCGTCTCCGTCTCCGTTTCCGTCCCTTTAAGTTGACCGACTTTTCCACAACATTTCCATGCTATTGGGCGAATACAAAACTGTCAGCTCACTCCCTCCCCTTCCCCATCACCCTCCCCCACAATGTGTTCATTAGTTTCAAGCGCAGTGATATGTATATATATATATATATATATATATATATATAAATATATATATAAATATATAGGATTTGTTGGTATTAGACCAACACTGTAAAGTCCAAAACGAAACAAGAGTTTCAGCCACATATTAATTAAATTCAAGTTGTTTTCCTTGCTACATGCAACATCAAATCCAGTCCAAATCCAAATTCTTGATTGATTTTCAAATTGCCAGGCGAATTTTGAAAGATACGAAATAAATAATAATAAAAATATTTTTTATAAGCACAATTATTTATGAATTTGATGTACAACTTTTTCCTTTTGAAAGTGCTGCCTATACAAATTTCGTATTTCGAAAAAAGAATAAGAAAAATGGAATGTGTACTCATAAGAAGCTAAAAGCGGATATCATCCAGTTGACTTGCAGCCTGACTCCTGCGCCCTTCTTGTTTAGTATGTACAAAAGGGAGTATCCTTTTTATTTTTTTATTTTCCATTAGAGTTCTGCCATAAGGATTATTATTCCTTTGTTTCCTTTTTTTTTTTTTTTTTTTTGATATTTGTACACCGGAAATTGAGTTTTCACTTGCGCATCCTGCAATGGCGCACCATTTGTCTGTCATATCTGTCGTCCTGTTTGCATTTAATTATTTTTAATTTCCCAGCGAGCAATTATAAGACATTTTTCTCCATCTTCCATTCAGATGCGTAACGCGTAATGATAATTTAATTAGTTGCTGCAAGCTGACATCCTGGCTGGCTGGTCTTTTAACCGTTTGCCAGCTCATTAACTGCACTTAACTGGCGCGCCGACGACTTTGCCTGAATTCTTAATGATAGGCCAAGGCAAGCGGACTGTGCGCCACTCTGCCTGAAGCGCGGTGGCGCCTCGGGTGGAAGGTGGAAGGAAGGGGTGGTTGGCTGTGTTCTGACATTTTGTATCGCTTTACGTGCGCATGTCAATTAATGTGAAATTGATAGCATTCAGGGAATTTGCTTTTATTTTTGCATATGCCAATATTTACATGACAAAATGCACTGAGCCGCGAAATTTATGCGCAAACTGTACCGTCTGCGTGTGTGTGTATGTGTGTGTGTGTATGCGAGTGTGTGCCTGTATTGGTTACTTCTATGCGTCTATGTGTCGTTGTAAATATTTGCACACTCATGTGTATAAGCCACATTGGGCGTATGCGTAATCAGTCAGCTGAGCAATCAAATGCATTAGCTATGTACATACATAAAAAGACGAGTATCAAAAGTGATGCGTGTCGATAAATAAATATATAAAAATATAAAAATATATATAGCGAGTGACAAACAGCGCGTAATTAACAACTAATTCTTAGTTAAAATGCGATTTATGAGTGGTGAAATGCTTGAAGCAAAGCTACTACGTAACGAGTAGAAAATAACGAGTTATAAGCAACGAATAATATGTGTGGAGAGAACGATTGTTAAAAAATGGTTCAAGCAGAGCGTAACGAGTAGAGAACAACGAATGCTTAACAACGAGTAATAAACAAAGAGTAATAAGCAAAAGAGTGGCAAAGATCGAATGTCGACTATCAATTATCAAGCGAGCACTAAATTATGACTAATAAGAAACGAGTAAAGTAAAAAAGTAGCAACATCAGCTGAATACCAAAGCTATGAAGATGGAAAGGAATCGCAGCTCTCGAAATTCGAAAGCGTTGCATTTCTGGCAATTTGCCTAAGTGCAACGGAATGAATGGACGCCTGGACGACGACTGTCGACTTGAAAGTTTTAATTAGAAACGCAACTGCAGAAACGACGGTGGACAGCAGAGCTAGTAGAGTAAAAGGAGGCGGAAGGATGAGGATTGAGGATGAGGATGGGGATGAGGACGAAGTGAAGAAGGCAGTCAAGCGAAATGAGCAGACAAAATGCGTTGACAGACGATGTGAAGAGAAGTGCGCAACGCAGCTCAACGAGGCCAGCGCCAAAAAGTAACTTTAATGGCAGTAAGCACAAATGAATGGGCCAAGAAACAAATACAAAAACAAATACAACAACAAAAACAATAGCAACAACAACATCAAAAGCAACAACAACAGAAATGCCAGAAAAGTGCACAATTTTATGTGGCACACAAAACTTTTGACATAAATTTGTAGCGCCACAGAAAAATTAGAACTGATGCGTTTTATTTAGGAGCTCGGCCAGCGTTTTGCCATCCAGAGTTGCCACCTTTTGCGGCCTTTTACTTTTTGCGAGATGACAACAACAATGAGTCAAGTCTTCTGCCAGACGACTGTCAAATTAATTTTAATGCGATTTTCATGACTGCATAACTTTTGTGAATTTTAACGATTATTGGCCCTAATGGGCAAATGCAAAAAGGGTGTAGGAGAAACGCCCGTACGATGACTGCTAGAGTTGATGCCCCCGATCCGCTGTATAGGTTCGTCGACGCCACCCAATTGAAATAATCTTGAAATTTAGCACATGGCGGCGACAGCAAATGCACAAATTTATTGCCACACTGCTGCCGACTTCAAATTGGGGAAAGGAGCTGGGCTTAAACGCTACCTCATGCATATTTGATGCCAAATATAAAGCGGCCATAAATTCTACTCGAAATTTACGCAGCAAAGTAAAAGTAATGCCCCAACAAAAAGAAAAGGACTTGACTTGACACAGATAGAGATAGAGATGGAGAGAGAGAGAGAGAGACAGCTACGCACGCACCTATGTCTCAAGTTCTAAGGACTTGAGAACTTTGTCGTTTGATTTCTCGTTTTTTTCTTCTTTTTCCTTTCATTTTTTTTTAACGTAAAGGACAACGGTTTTTGTTATGGGTGGCGCTTAGCCGTCACACAAAGAAAAGGAAAAAAAATATCACGAAAGTTGCACCGAAATTTTTTTATTTTATTTTCCTTATTTATTTATTTATTTACCTTGACGGGCATATTGACAAGTTGAGCGACTGCGTTTGAAGCTTAGCTATAATGGTTTATTAAAAATTAAATAAATATTGTGGTGCCACCTACCACAGCGGTAAAAACAATAATAATAAGCATCCTGCTGATGTGGTGTGTGCACCTGTAGTGGGGAAAGCTTCTTATGTTTTGGCCAAATTGAAAAGTTGTCAATCTCTTGTGGCGCCCATCATCAAAAGTTTCATTTATGCATAATAAACTTAGTGAAAAGTATTTTTATATTGCACAGTTTGCTTTGCGCTTATGAAACAATTTAAAAATCATTAAAACCTAGCGTAAAACTAATTAAACATTAAAGTTGAAATGCTTAGAGAGAGGTTTAGGTGCAAATAAAACTAAATTACTTTAAATTATAAGCTTTGTGTAACCATTTAAAAATAATAGAAAATTATGTCAAAATAATAAAAAAAAAAAACTTTGAGTAGCAATATTATGATAATTTTTCTCTTTGCCTATTCATAATTGGCTAAATGCAATTCGATATATGTTTTTAATGTTATTTTCTCATTTCAATATAATTACAGTTGTGCTAACAACGCTGATGAGCAGCTGCTCCCTGGTGGGGGTCCTGGCTGACGAGTCCATAGATACGCGCGAGAATGCGGATCTGGTGTTGAAGTGTCGCTTCACCGAGAAATACGAGTCGAATGATTTCTCGTTCTTTTGGACGCGCTCGATATCGAATCCGGCGCAATTCGACAACGTTGCCATTGGCGAAGTGCAGTTGAGTTCCGGCTATAGGTGAGTAAATGCCACGCCCCTCTCCGTCTACCCACCCAACTGCTACGACTTGTATGAAAAGCTGCTGATGATGATAAGCTGAAACTACAGCAATGAAATTCGGTGGCAGCTCCTGTTCCTGTTTGCAGTTACATGGCGTAATTAAATCTCGCATATATATACAAATGTGTTTGTGCGTGTGTATGTGTGTGAGGGTGTGTGTGTATTTTGAATGCATTTTATGCATGTGAATGACTGAATGACTGGCAACTTAATTAAAATCAAGTTCTAGGCAATTTAAACCAGTTCGCAGTCGCTGCCTTAATCCTGAAGCCATGTTGCCAATGCCGCATCGTATTAAACAGTCACACAATTATGAGGCAAAAACACACACTGGCACACACACTTCTCATATGACTGTGTATGTTTATGTTTCATTTTCATTACCCGTCCGCTTGCTTCGCCATTTGCAATTGTATTTTTATTTGCTTCGTGCCACGATTTCCGCTTCCGGCATTGCCTGCTCGGCCTGTTTTTAATGTTTCGCTCGGTTTGACTCGTTTGCCGTTGTTTTCCTGCTTGTTGGATGTTGGCTGTTGACTGTTGGCTGCGCTACATCTGTCGCTGCTTCTTGCTTCACTTTATGTGGCAACGCATAAATTTTAAGTGCCCAGTCGAGGCCACAAAATGCATTGCCAGCCAAATGAAATGCCCAACAATGCCCAAACATTCACACATCTACCACTGATTGTATGTGTGTGAGTGAGTGTGTGTGCAATAAAAGAAAATCAACACAAAACACCAAATAGAAATACATGCCAAATACGAAAATTCAAAAAAAAGAAAAGAAAAGGAGCTCAAGCCTAGCTAACGGAGCAGTCACAGGATCGCATTGTGCAAGGCAGAGAGCCCAGTTCCCAGGCAAACTGTAAAATACTTTTTTAACTGCAATTTGCGTCGAAAGCTAACAAACAATAACAACAACAACAAGAGCAACCACAACAGAAGGCATTCCCCATATACCGCTAAATCTATATTTATATCAATGTATCTGTGTCTGTATCTGTGTCTGTATCTGCGGCCATTGCTGTCGCTGCAAAAGTGAAATTACTGCTCATTTTTGGCCGACGCAATTTTTTTTTTTTTCGCTTTGGGGTCATCGAAACGCCGCCACAAAATGCCATAACAAACCGAAGACCCAAAGGCACCACAAACTACAAAACCTGAACAGAACAGAACTGAGCAGAGCAGAGCAGACTGGAGCAGAAGAGAGCAGAGCGGAGACCTGAAGCCTGCAGCTAATTTATCGTTAAACATTTCATTTAACGTGCCAGACGCAGACACAAACATTTCGCCAAGCATTTTGGAATGCAAGTCATGCTGCCAACTGCTGATTCTAAACAAATCCCAACAAATCGCCCCGAAATCACCTAGCGAAATCTTATAAAATCAAATCAAATCAAATTGTTTTGCTGGCAAAATAATCCTTGTAAATATTAATGATTTGTATCTACATTTGTAAAGTTTTTAGTTTTGCCATGTTTTTAATTATTTAAGATTGAACTCAATGTTCGAATCAAATTTATAATTATTACGCTAAATATTTCAAGCTATTTTTAATTCAGGCTTTTTCACTGCTGCAAATATAGATTCAAATAAATAAACTGTCAGCAGTTCTCTGAGCTTCTTTTGAGAAATCTGTTAAGCTTGGAGATATTTTGGTGTTTTCATATCTGGGAACTTTCGAATTAGTATGCTGCCAAAATATATGTAAACACACACACAAATTGGAATCGCGTTGAAAGTTAAAAGCCAACAAACATGTGCCGGAATGTCCCATTTCCAAATAATTGGATGCGGTGGCAATGGCCGCTTAACGTTTACGTCGAGCAAATGAGCAAGAGGGTGTGGTGTTGTGGGGTGGGGGGCGGAATGCTGAGATTGATAAAGAGAATCTGCATTGGAATGCCTTTAACGAATTGGAAACCGAAATGCACAGCAAATTCGCAGACAGCGTGTTGCCTTCCGGCAATGGCATACTTGCAAATCGCAGGCAGCAACAACTACAAAATAAAAAACGGTCTACAACAAATCCCACAGGAGCCCTTTTAAGCGCTCAAGGACGTGCGACACGCGCTTGCTCCACTTTTGTAGTTGCTGTTGTTGTTGGAGTTGCTGCAAATGCTTGAAGCGAAACGCTTGCTGTCTGCCTGCCTGCCTGCATTCGGTGAAAGCATCTCCATTTCCCCAGTGACTGGGCGATGAGTTGAGAACTGCGCTTTGCCAGCAATTTTTATAATTTGCACCGTTTTTTATTTATTTTGATATCCTTTTATTTTGTGTGCACTGTCCGCTGTCCCCAAGCTCAGACTGCAAATGAGCAGCGTCGTCGGCCACTGGAGACGCCACGACAAATAGAAAAATAATAAAGCAGCGCGCAAAAAAAACAAAATAAAAATCGAGCAGACGAAGCAGGACAAGCGAGCGAGAAGGCGCCTGCAGAGAATTGACTCAATTTGCCTGGCAACAATAATTTTTTTTTTTCTTCTTCTGTTTTTTTATTTTGTTTTTATGTTGGTCAACAGCGTAGTGTCTGCGTTACTTTTTTCAAATTCTGTGCTTAGAAATTTTCGCTTTAGTTAAATTCATTTTTTTGTTGTGTGCTATGTTAGCCAAGTGCTTGAAGCTGGTGGCCATGTTCAGCGCTGCGGTTTTACTGTACTACAATGGTCAACGCGTTCGTGCCTGGCAAATTAAACTGGTTGGTTTTGTGTGGATTTTTATATTTATTTTTTATTTTGTCTTTGCGGTTGCCAGCAATTAGCAAAGTACGCGAGCCAAGTGTGGAATATAAACAGCTGCGCGGCTCTGCGCTTTTTTTGGCCTGTTAGTGAATTCTCAATTAAAGCCATAAAATGCGTCAAGACGCTGAACGTCTTAAATAAGATGAGCTGAGCTCCAAGTGTCCACTTGAAACGGGACGGCTTCGCTTCGCATCGCATCATTCTCGACTTGGTTGCCATTTGACAAATGAACTTTCGTTCAGCAAAGGGAAAGGGAATATCTTTTCTTGATTGACAATTCAATAAGCTCTTGTAGTGGCAGTCACTATCTCATCCATTGATCCATTTATTGACCAGCCAAGTGGACAGCAGCAGCTACCGAGACGCGCATCAATTTTCAGCAGGACAACCAGTCAAATAATATCTTGTTGCAAAGTTGTGAAAAAGAACGCAAAAGTAGTTAAGAAAGTTAAAAATAAACTTATGAAAACTATAGTTAGCTGGCGTATACAATCATTAACCAAAAAATATATATATTCTCAAAATAAATGTATTTATTTTAATCATTATTTAGTTTCTAGTATTAAATAAGTTTTATCTATTTGCATCTTCAATTCGTTTCTTAAACAAACATTTCTCAGTTTTTCTACTGAGAAACTGGGACAACATTGTAATATATTTGCGCACTTTTAGGCGTTGGACATATGATTGAGTTTGTATTGATTATCTTGTGCGAAATGCATTTAATTTTTCAAGCGCTTGTCAAATATTAAATCCAATTAAGCCAACTAAATTCACAACTAAAATGCGGCCTTAAATTTCTGACTTGGCAATTAAATTTGCCACAAAAAAAGAAGAAATAAGAAATAAAATGGATAAAAACACTTCAAAGCTCAACAACAGCTACAACAAAAATTGTTGACATTTTGTTTACCAATCGGTTGCTAACGTCTGGCAATTCATGCAGCCCCCCTACTTAACTGCCACACCCCCTTTTCTGGCCGTCTCTATGACGCTGTTGTCATCGTTATCGTCAATCGAAGTCATCGTCTAGGAAAATATGCAAACATTTATTGAACGTTGATTTTATTTATGTTGCTTTCACATGTCTCCTTTCTCCCTCTTCTCTCTCTCTCTCTCTCTCTCTCTGTCTCTCTCTCTCTATCTCCCTCTGTCTCCCTATCTTTCTGCTGCACACTCTGCTCAAATATTAGCATTTCTTATTTATTTATTTTGCGAATCGTTTAAAGTTGAACCACCTGCGGGGACCCGGCAGTAGTTAGGGCCCGCAGCAGGACAACGACAGCAAAATTCAATATTAGCACAATTAGTGTTGGGATGGTGTTGGGGGTGTGCGTGTGTGTGTGTGTGTGTGTGCGTGGGGAGGTGGAAGTGTTGTCACATCACCCATTTTGCATAGGCAAAGTTTTTAAATAAAATAAATTGAATTTCGAAATTAAATTGCTGTGCACAAAAAGCTAATAAAATGTTTTGGGGGAGGGCGCATATCAAAAATGTCGCAGCCATTTAAAATGTGTAAAATGTAATAAATATTTTCTTTAATTTTGGCTACTTTTGTGTTCGTTACAGACTCGACTTTCACCCGGAGCGCGGCATTTACGATCTGCAAATCAGGAATGTGTCCTACAATCGCGATAATGGACGCTTCGAGTGCCGCATCAAGGCCAAGGGCACCGGTGCCGATGTCCATCAGGAGTTCCACAATCTAACCGTCTTAACGCCCCCCCATCCGCCGGTCATCTCCCCGGGCAGCATTGCCGTCGCCACCGAGGATAAGCCCATGGAGCTGACATGCAGCAGCATTGGCGGCTCACCAGATCCCACAATAACGTGAGTAGTATTTATAGAGAATATACATATATATATATATATATAAATATATATGGATGGGATACTTGGGTTATCTTCAAGGTGAAGATAAAGCCATTTTCAACTTTATTTTCGTAGCATGCACTGTGAGCGTGTTAGTTCCGAGATAAATGCAAACAATTTGGGGAAACGAAGCTTGTTGAGTGTGCAGCATCTATAAATATTTATAACATTCGTATTTCGTATATAAACTTCTTCAGTGGAGGATAGATACTTTTACTCGTTTGGCGAATGTTTAATCCAGACTTGCAGACATTTTTCTGTTAATTTATTAGTTTAGTTTAGCTACGATTTCCATTCACTATTGAAATAAAACATTTGTTATTTATTGGCGTGCTGAAATTTAGTCATTATTGAGTACAGCAAAATAATGCTAAATCCATACAGATCAGATATAAATTTATAACAAGTATTATGAACTCTGTATTGATTTTTCTTATAAAAATTGTTAGTTTTAATAGGTAATCTTTTTGAATACTTCTTTTGAATTCGATATGAGCTAAAGTTGAGCTCATGCAGACAACTTTCTTATATATAGTTAATATATATTGATCAAACTGGAACTATTTCAACATCTCTTAGCTGGTACCGCGAGGGCTCCAATTCGCCGCTGCCTGCGACTCTGTTGCGGGGTGGCACCAAGGATCAACCGACGAATGCGACACTGTCGATAACACCACGTCGCGAGGACGATGGCGCCAAGTACAAGTGTGTGGTGCGCAATCGGGCCATGAACGAGGGCAAACGTCTGGAGGCTACAACCACATTGAATGTTAACTGTGAGTACCCAATTGAATAACTTTGAATAATATATTCGTGCTTATGAATTTAGCTGGCTTTAAAGTAATTGACCCAGTTAACCAGTTACAGTCTCTAGCAGTCTCTGCTTGACTCTTTTCTCTTGTGTCCAGTTTGACAAATTGCCTTTGACATTATTACAAGTAACTTGAACTCGGCTTTCAATTGTGTGCTTGTCTATTTATAAATATAGCAGATGCAGCTAGCTAATGGTCAACTTGTCTCTCTCTCGCATTATTCAATATAGTTTTCAGAGGGCGTGGGTGGATGTGGGGGCGTGTCATTTCAGTTGACCTCAGTGGCCAACGTTGGGCGACGTCTGATTAGCATGGCTCGGCCAGCAAATAAATAAATACATGGCTGCATAATGAAGTGACCAGACATGACCACTGACATTGCTGCAACCCATTAGCCCGCCCCGCTTGCAACTTTTCACTTGCAACGAGCTCAGCTCAACGAATGCTGCCGACACATTTGTTAAAATGCTGCAGAGCCATTGCAATGAGTCCCCAAACAACAACAACATTAAACATATGTGTATGTTTGTGTGTATGCATATATATATATATATATACATATATACTTGTATAATCACACATATATATATAGAAACATATATCTGGATAGCTGTATTTGTATTTTTGTACAGCACATAAATTAAGTGAAGCTGTTGCTGACGTTTTCTGTGTTGACCCGCTGACTCAGAGCGCAAGTAATTAGAATAGAAATTTATGTGTGACCAACAACGTTGTCGCCTCTTGTTTTCTGTTGTCTCTTGTTGTTGTTGTTGTTGCAACAAGTGGCAGTTAAACGCTGCACTACGCCCATTTTGAGCCATTAGCGTGCGGCTATTAGAGCTAATCAAAAGCCAAATAAAAGCCAACCCTGAAATATTGTCCCGGCAATTGCAGTCCAGCAACTGAAACAGCAACAACACCAGCAACAACAACTACAACAACTGCTGAGGTCAACCATCAAATGCGTAATTAATTCAAATACAAAGCCGCAAGAACATCGCACTTGGTAATTAGTAGTTAGCTAAAGCTAGAACCACAACGCAAAACGCACAACCAAACTGCAGTTAGTGCTGCTGAGCTGTTGCTGCTGCTGCTGCTGTGTGGGTGTGGTTTGTGTCCACGCTAATTGCGTGAATTGCATGCATTCTGGGACGGACGGGGGACCACCAACTGTCTATAAAAACCACAAGCCAAACCAGTCGAGTTAAGCCGCCTGATTGATTAAGTGACTAATTACCGATCAATGGCCAACAGAGAAAGTTTGAAAAAAAAGTAAAATAAAACTAAAGAAAAAACTGAGAAGATGGCAAAGTTTAAAGCCCAACCTAAACTAGAGTTGAACAAAGGCTAATCTTGAACAAAATTAAACTTAAATTCTCTCGCAGCTTGTTAACAAAATAAAACCAACACAGTAGCCACCATAAGAGTTGAAGTTTTCGACTCAAGCAAATCTATTCAGTTGTCACACTAAAAGGTATTAATAACACCCAGTCCTGTCTAGTTCCGCTCTATAAACCTCGATTAAGATCTTGAATAAGAAACGCCAACACGCAATATTCACACACTTATTCACCCATTCGCCCATTCACTCACATACATATTGTTGTCAACAAGTTTGACCAGCTCTTCCCACGTATTATATGCTACAGTAAAAACTGTCGCTAATTAGCTGCCACACCCACAAACAGAGTATAAGACGCGCCCCCTTCCTCTGGCGACGCTCACACAATGATTGAGCTAATTAAAGCATTTGAGTTTTATTTATGAATAAATGAATGTATGAATGAGTGAGTAAATTTAATAGGCAGCATTTCAAAATAGACTGCGCGACTGCGGCTTAATTAAAATAGAAAACCATAACCCACGCTCACCCACACATGCCACGCCCACTGGTTTGCATTTATAAACCATATTAAATTGAACTAAAAAAAAAGTTAAAATAAACTTTGTGTTATTATTTAGTTTGTTGAACACAATGTTTAATTAGAAATATTATGCAATAAGCCAAAACCGCAAAGCGCGACGATTTATAATTTGTAATGTTTATTAATTGGCATTTGAGGGGTAATCGGCCTGATAAATAATAAATTTAAGAGCATTTAGCTTAAAGGCAGCCAAAGGCCAAAGGCAACTCTTCAAAAGGCGCCGACAAAGGCAACCGCAGAGGAGGTACATGTAATTCCAAAGAGGCAAATAGATAGAGAGAGAATGGGGGAGAGAGAGAGAGAGAGAGAGAGGGATGGGGGTTGCTGCATGTTCTTCAATATGTGTGGTGTTCGGTTTGTGGCCATTGGATTTTCCCATGTGGTCAATGCTGCTTTGAGCCGTGCGTTTGGGGCTAATGCGTTTTTAAGCAAGCCTTGAGGAGTTGATCAAAAGCAAAGGCAAAAGTCCTTGCCCAACAGGCAAACGGCCCAGGACATCGACAGCATTTGCGGTTGCTGCCACACACACACACACACAGAGCTCCTTTTCCCACTAGTATTCTATTTTGGGAGCAAGGGCAACCTCTTCTTTGGGGTTCTTGTAAACAGTCAACAGGCATTTTCAGCCATTTGCCTGACAAATGAAATCAAGCAATAATTTAATTTTTTAGAGTTGTGTTTCCAAACGTTTTTCGATTCACCATTTAAGAAATTTCGAAAACATTTACTGATTTACGACCAGCAATAAAAATTCACTTAGACCTTGGCCAATTGACACCTAGAAATTAATCAGTAATCACCGAGCAGTTTACCTCCATCAGTAGCCTCCTGACGACAGTCCTTTCACGTCCTTGTCTAATCGCCCTCAATAAGTCATTGCGAAATTACGGCCAATAAATTGCAGGTGCTTCCTCTTCGTTGCCTGCTCATCACCATGAAATGCCCCTGGAGAATAAAGCGGATTGCCTTTTTTACTCCAATTTTAAAGGGTATATTTAAGTCTGTCTAAATTGATAGAAATATTAATAGTTGTTAATTATGTTCAATTTGGTTGTTTCCGAGCAAATTAAAAATGTCGTGGGACATCAGAAGAAAGGTTCGAAAACACGAAAACACTTCTCAGAAACTGAAAGGTTGATTTTGAATGTCCTTTCGACAGCTGATAACCCCTGTCAAAGAAAAGGTGTTTGACACAGGATCTGCAGGGAAATGACAAAGTCATAAACAATTTCCCTTGTTTAAGAAGTCTTTTTATCTCAACTTTTTGCAGAACTTTCGTCCTTCTTTTGTGCTCTAAGGGATATCCTGATAGTCCTTGTACTTTTCGACAAAAAATTAATCTTGTGATTTTTTCTCAACTTTTTACCCAATTTTGTTACCCAATCTTAAAAATCTTTGAATGCAATTCGATATCCATTTTTCCTGCAATCTCAGAAATAAATATCTACTTATGTGAGACCCCAAAAGTTGTGTGCCTTTTAATAGCTGTAATGCTGGCAGATTATTTAAGGACATGTTGGTCTAGAATCGCAAGGAGCTACGCTATTAAATTGCATTCAAGGATTAGAAGGTCATCTAAGAAACAAAACACGCAGCTCAATGTTTATTGCTCAAATTTGATTGTCTCCCCACATGATGAAGTTCGCCTCTGCTGCTCCTGCGTCTGATTGTTAAGTACTTTATTTGCAATCCGAGTAAATATTCAATTACTTAAAGGGCAAACCCAGAGTCGAATGCCGGCTCAAAGGGGGTGGGAGGGGAGGCGTTGTCTAGGAAGAGTTTATGTGTTCGCCTGCTGGCATTGAATTTATGCAGAGCGGATTGCTGCGTATTTTAAGCTGCGACTCTAATTTATTGTTCTTGCGACGCGCATTTTGAGTGCGGCTGCCTGATGAGCCTAATCGGATCTCACCTGGGCACCCAGGCCATTCCTTCTCGGCAGGGAAAGTAAAGCGGGCAGGCAACAGACAGCTGCTGCTTGGTGAGAATTGTTGCTAGGATTTTGGATTGTACAGGGCTGCCAGACTGCCAGGCTGCAAGGTTGCCTGGTTGCCTGCTTGACTTTCGATTTGATTCTAAGCCGACATTGCTCTGCGCTGCTGCTGTCAAATATTTTTACCTTTTTGGGGGATTTAATGGTGCTTAAGTCGCACAACAATTTTACAATAATATTGACACACATGTGTGTGTGTGTGTGTATGCTTATATGTTATCCTGGCGCCTATCATTTTCATAGTTTAATGTCAGGCAATTAACTTTTGTCTGGCCTGTCCCAAAAGAAGCCCCATTCCAGAGATACAAGATTGGAGGAGGAGGAGGTTTGTCCATGGGGACAATGGGAGGGTGGGGTATGTTTGGATTGAACGCTCTGTCGCATCCTGCCTGGCAGCCTCGCCAGAACGCTAGCCTGCTGCCAGTCAGCGATGAGATCATGCATAAAAAGGCAGCCCGGGCACGTTCCGGATAGAGAAATGGAACTGATGAAGCGGGGGACAGAGGGGGAGAGAAGTAAAAGATGGGTGCCTATAGATGGAAATGTAAATGTAAATGTTGCCCGCTTCGGTTGGTTGAAACGACCTTGCGCCATGTTTGAAGCTTAACACCCCGCAGGATGAGCAGAGAGGGAGGAGGGAGCTGCGAGAGGAGACAGGCCAACTAGGCAAATAGGCACAGCATGTTGTGGAAAATCAACGAAGCAAATGCCAATACACATGTGCCAATAGAAGCGGCGAGTTTGGCAGGACAGGAGGGTGGAGAGAGGGGCGTGTGTAGTGAGTGGTTTGGCGATGTCCTTTGGCATTAGGGATTCCAAGGCTTAACATGGCGTAAACACAAAAGCCTCTAAAGGCATCAACTGCGGCATATAAAGTGGCATTACATAGAGTACAACAAAAACAAAAAACAAAAAAAATGAACAGAAGCTAGACAGCAGCAAAAAAAAACACATAGAAAGGACAGACGACACAAACCAACTGGCAAATGGCAGGAAGTGACTGCCAGGACGAAGCCACAAAAACAAAGCGCAGCAGCAACATTGGAGCGGGGGGGAAGAAGAAATAGAAACGAGAAGCAAGCAGCAAAAACAAGAAATTGTCGAGTGTCCTCTCGTCGTTTGCCACGCATTAAATTGAAGATGATGATGATAATGCGACCAGATAAGAGCACAGCGACCAGCAGCAGATTCTACTCCGCCTGCTGCTGCTGTTGGTGGTGCTACTTGCTGTCACTGGGTTCATAGGTAACAGGCAACTTAACACCAATAATACGGCAAAAATAGTCGGCAACAAGCCATGAAATGAGCCAGGGTTAACAGCATGAACACACACACATGGCCAAAAGAGACCCTCGAAGCGAACCTCCTACTTATGTCTGACATTTGTGGCTTTTCCTTTTTTTCGAATGAAACAATGCAATGCCAATGCTTTTCTATCTCTCCATCTGCCACTTCCTATATGCTCTAAGTGTGTGTGTGTGTGGTTGTGACTACTATTTACTTGGCATTAAGCAAACTTCAAATAAAAAGGATAACGACGCACACGCAACCAACTCAAAATGAAAGTTGCTCAACAGCAGCGAAACAATGGCAGCTAACAAACAGTTTACGTGACAGACTAACAGATACCCAGCAATTGAAATCGTTAGCAAGATGCTCAAAATACATACCAAATAAATAGACAAACTTGGCTAGTTATATATATACGCCTTCATGTTCGCATCAAGAGATGTAAACGTGTTGTATTTTTCAGTATCAGTACTCCAAAAAGAAAGCTAACTAAGGCAACAGACAAACAGACCGACAGAGAGACAGCCACACAAAATGAGCAGCAACCAACAATGACGACAACTTGGATCGTGAAAGCACTTTGGGAGTTGAAATGAGTGTGGGTTGGTTGGTAGGTTATGGGTTTGCAGCTTGGCTGCAAGGGTTCATTTGGGGCTGATGGGTTGGTTGGCCATTGGCAGAGGGCACGACAATTGCACACAATTTTCATTTATTGTTTGGCTACACATTTGGCCACATTATGTGAGCTAGCAGCCGAGGCAGGCAAGCAGACAGCAGCTGCCCAAGTTAAGTCCCCGGACTGAAACAAAAGGATGGTTTTTTCTTTAACAACCGCCTTTTTTTCCTATCTCTCTTTATCTCTCTCTCGCTCTCTCTCTCTCTCTCGTGAATTGTACTCGGGGCAATTGGAGCCCATATAGCTGAGGCGTTGGTATGTTTTCTCAGCATTCCGGGCTGCCACATTCTAAAGATTTAACTTGTAAAATCCCCAAAAAGAAAAATAAAAGGCAGCCAAGATGCCATCGGCTGCGTTGCGTGCTGAGGTCAGTTTGGGTCAAATTACGGTTCGCATGTTGACCTGGCCCAAAAGCATTCGTCATTAGCCATTCATCCAGTTGGCAGCGGCAACACGAATGAGGACAAACGTCGATAACTGGTTACGGGCACAAATTCCCAGAATCAGTCCTGCAAAGCAAATTAATTGAAATACAATAATTATGCGCATTAACCAATGCGTGAAAGGCTGAAAGCTGAAGACGGTCCTCGAGGTGTGTGATGACAGGACTTTGCCTACCGGACGCAGCCGAGCATCAGCTTGCAGCAATTGGGGGCAGAGAGAGAGAAAGTATTAGAAGGTATAAGAAGGAATTAGGTTTCGCATAACAGCAATCATGGAATACACACAAAAACATATTGAGGCTGGCGGCGATTATAATGCCATCCCATTTTCGCACATGCGCTGTACTTTCTACTATTGCTACGGTGTTTCTTATCCGATCTGGATATATGCATATGTATAAATTAGATTCTGCCTTCAAAATTGTGGCATTTATTACTATCGGAAATCGGAATGCATCGATATATTCCAGAAACGGAGACAGTTATCGATGAAAAAAATATCACTCTTGATATGCGCCGCGTATTTGAGAACCTATATTCCAAATTTGAATTCTCCAGCTCTTATAGACTCTGAGATCCGCGTGTTCATACAGACAGACGGACATGGCTTGCCTGTTACATGCATTTGCGCAAACCCATTATACCCTTTTCACACATTTTTAATGGGTTCAGGGTATAATTAGGTATCGCATAACAGCAATCATGGAAAACTGTTTCTAAAAATAGCCGAATGGACAACAATTTAGCCAAGGAATTGCCATCACAAAGGCAGTTAACACCATAATATGACTATAAAATCAAATGAGTTAATTAAATGTTAAAGTAAAAGTTGTCTAGTATACCAAAATAATACACTATATATATATTTGAAACATACCGATTTCGAAACCTATACCAAAATTCAGCAATAACTATTTATTTTTAAAACATATCTAAATGATACAGGCATTAATTTGCTTGTGAGTAAGACCTTAACAATGCGACTTGGTAATTACAAAAGTTGACAGAGAGAGAGAGATGCCATATCACACTCCCCCTCGCTATCTCTCTCTCTCTCTCTCTCCATCACATCTATCTAAGGCATTAATTTATGCAGCCAACCAATGACAAAGTTTGCATTGTTCGTCATGGCCTAGGTTTTGGCTCGACTATTGTTTGTTGACTGAAACGATTAAGATTGCGAATGATGATGATAATGATGATGTTGAAGCCAAAACGAAGAGGAGCATGATAATGATGTTGTTTCCATTGTAGTTGTTGTTGTTGCATTGCTGCTACTGATGATGTCAATAATAGTGTAAACATCAGCACACATATCCATTGCCTCAATTACAATGAGGGCTGTGCTGCTGCACAATGAATCGGCATTGTTTCAACAAACCAAACAAACTAGATAGCTGCTGCTGGCACGCCCCACGCCACCACAGAGGGGGGCAGGCAATGCTTTTCCAATCTCCATAAATATTTATATCCTGTGCGTTGGCATCATTTTCAGCTGTGCTAATTAAAGTAAATTCTGTAAATCAATGAAATCTCGCTACGGCGACAAATTGAACAAATACCAAGAGTATATTGCCCCAACTGCCCCATAACTGAACCCCCCATTTCTCCCACTCTATCTGACTCCAACCTAACCCAATTAAGCTCCTTGCGTCACCGCATAAACACGTCAATAATATTCAAAATTGAAATGTCGAAATGCTTGTTTTGCACACATTTGTTTGACTTTACAGCGTGACGTGTTTTCCGCTCATGGTGACGGTGAGAGGCGCAGGGTGGTGGGTGGCGTGTGGCAGACAGCAGCGTGCTGCCAATATACAACCGATGTTGCGATGCAATCTGCGCATTCTGCACCAAATTTGCACAAATATTTATTTACAAAACTTTGCTGCCATATTAGAGTCAGCGCCCATGTGTGTGCCACAAAAATAGACATAAAGTTGCAACGATATTTTTTTGGAGCAGGCAAGCGAGCTCTCTTTACCGCTTCAGGATTTATAGAGAATTTCTTTTTTTTTTGCGACGCACAGCTTGAGGGCGTTGCAGGAATAAAAAAAATAAAGTGACCACAAAATTCGCGTGACTCAAATGGATTCCCACTGAGCGCTGACTGAGCTGTGTGTTGCAGCTGCAGCTGCAAGCAAAATTGAATTCATTTGCCTGCAGCGGAATTTGTTGCAGTCAAGTTTTTATTACTAGTTTTTTGGATCAGTTGTCAAAGTTAGTTGTAAGTTGAATAAAATATTTTTGGAGTCCAGTTAGAATTTTATTTGGTCTGCCCTGCAGTTTTTTGGACTCCATTTGATGTCAGCAACATTTGTAGCCACAAAACGTGTTTGCGAACTGTATTAGTTTGATGAATGTCAGGTTTGACAGCTGTCCAAATCTTTGCTATAAAATGTTAAATACATTTTACGAGAACAAACGGAAACAGACATCAATTGTGGCATCAAGGGAAAAGCAAAAGCAAAAATGTAAATGAATTATTTGATGTCAGTTGTACTAATTACTTTTGTTTGTCATATTCCATGCGACATTTTCCAGACCAACGTTTCTTAGAAAACATTCTTGCGGTCAACGCTTACATTAAATCCCATCAACATTTAAGCACTCAATTTTGCCATTTTAAACACAATTTGATAATGTTGGCTTGACCAGCTCGTTGTTTGTTCGTTACATTCACATCTGCAAGCGCAAGTGCAATCAAAGGCATTCAGAATCAATAAACTCTCAAATATTTCGTGTGTAATTTTTTCAATAAAATTCTAAAATTGAAAAATATGTGTGTGTAAACAATTTACAAAGAACTGAATTGAGTCGATAAATGTGTAAAAGTAACACAACAACTGTAAACATTCGATTCGAGTGTGCATTCGATTGGTTTTTCTATTTATTTAAGTTGATTTGCTGTTCATTTCGTGCTCCTGTTTTCTATTTGCTTTCAATGCATTTTTTCTTGGTTTTTTTTTTTTTTTTTTGTTTGTTTGTAAAAGCAAACTTTCATTTGCTGGCATAATTGAATGCGCTTTTCTTTTATTAGTTTTATCTTTTTTTCGGAGATATTCTGATCGGAAACTCTCTGCCGCATGAGCAATTAATAAATTTATTATTTGTTACAATTTAATATTTCATTTTGTTTGACTATTTTTTTTTCGCTTTTTAGTTAATTGCATAATCAAATTTGCATTTGCTTAGCCGGCCAATTAAAACTTGTATTTATGGTAGTCATTTTCAACTAATTATTAGTGTAAATATTAAATGCAAATTTGAGTAATATGTTTCACAGTTCGCCAAACCAAATTCTCCAGTCGGGGGAAAAAAAATGGAATATAGTGTAGAAAAAGCATATGTTTATTTGTACATTTCTGGGATTGTTGTTGGCCAGCGGGCAAATGGAAAAATATTTACAGCATATCAACGTTTACATATAAATTTATTATGCTGACACAAAGCGTATGGCCCGGGGAGGGGGATGGGCGGGGACTGTGGTGCTAAAAAATAGAAATGAAATATTTCATATGCAGCAGCATTTTTGGCATGGTAAAGTTTTACGACACAAACACATGTTGCATGTGTATCTGACTAGTTGTGCAATATGAACTGCACTCCAAAAGACCCAACAATAAAATCAATTCAAATGGAGTACAAAATGATATGAAAAGTGAACCATTTTCAAACGCGCTGTTTATTATTGAGACAGATATCGAATGGGGTTTTAGTGTTTGTTTCCATAAACTAAATTTTGACTTTTAAAGTGAACATTTGACTTGAGCATGCATAGCTAAAATGATTAGGCTATGTCAAACGAACGCCTCTCAAACCTCTCTATTTACACATATATAGCCTATGTCTGTTTGCATTGCTAGTTTATCACAATTGAGAGCAGTAGCTGTAGTAGCAGTAGTAGCTGTAGTCTGGCAGAATTTTTTCTATTCGCATTTTACATTTAGCTCACGGATTCGCATTCGCTTCCTTTGCACCTAAGTGCTGGCTGGCGGGTGAGTGGGTGGGCGGGTGGATTTGTATATAGCTAGATTGTAGAGGCACTATAAGTTCTCAACTCATGCGAGTGCTTGCGAGCAAACAAAAAGGCGGCACATGTTGCAGAACGGAATGGACAACAACAACAGCAGCAGCAGCAGCCAGCAGCAGTAGCACGCAGCTAGCAACATTCAACTGCCAGCAGCCAGCAGCAAAACTATTGACGAGCACACCATTTTTTTTCTCCATCCATTTCTCTCCTTCTGGCCAAAGAGAAAAGTGCGGCAAGAGTGCACAACAAATGGAACAAGTTGCAAAAGCTAAAATGCCAGCCAAACAGCGGCAGCAATAAAATCACAAAAAAAAAAGAAAAATAGGAAAAAAAAAGCAATATGAACAACAATCTTGAATATTGTACTATGCATATGTAGATACATTTCCTGCAGCTGCAGCAGCAGCAGCAATCGCATGTGCCAAGGGGTGTGGGAGGCGGGAGTGTGTGTGTGTTGTTACAGTGCCACGTGGCTGGCAGTTAATTTAAAAAAAATTTTATTTACATTTTGCCTGCTGGCGAGCGGCTTTTGCTTGTTGTTGCTGCATTGTTTACATTGGCAGCAGCTTCTACTTGACTTACAGCAACATCAACTGCAACTACAAATACAACCTTAGCAACAGATATATATATATATATATATTGAGTGAGAGAGAGATAGAGGCTATAAAGCAGCAGCTGACGTTGCTTGGGGCACAAATGTGCGGGGGGGGGGGGGGGTGGTTGCTGGTGGAGGTTGAGGGAGACCATGGCGGCTTTTGCTGTGGGCAGCAGCTGCTGCTGCTGTTGCTGCCATTGCTGCTGCCATAACAAAAACAGCAGCAGCAGCATCAGCCAGCGGGGCAAACCGCTGTGTGTTTTTATTGTTGGCCCCTGGCTGCCACACATGACGCTTGACTATGATAATCATGATGACGATGATCAACTTGTTGTTGCAACTGCAAGTTGGCAAGTTGCAAGAGCTGCTGCCCCTAAGCTAGCAAAGGTAGCAGTCGCTCAGCTGCAATGATAACTAACTCAAAAATTTACCAGAAATGGAAATTCTCCAAACGTTATTTTTGTTTTTCTGTATATTTTAATTCTGAAAGTTTTTTTTTTGTTGTTGTGCAGATCGCAAACATATTTTGTATTTTGGCTAGTCTCGAAAACAGTAGTTCAAATTGTGTGTTTTGTGAGGACTGCTCCAAATTCAATTAGAAAAGTTGCGAAATTAAATAGTTTTATGCTGTGCCGAAATAATTTGAAAACTTTTCATTTTCAGGCAGCAGCAGCAGCAAGAGTTGCATAGAAACGCTTTAGCTACAAGCATTTTGTAGAACCAAATGAAGTATTTTTGCTAAAAGTTGACTACTGCTTAATTATATTTCTTTTAGAATTATAATATTTCCATATAAGATAAATATATTTTGGGGATGGTCTGCTTAATTTTTTGAAAAATCATTTAATAAAAAAACATTCTATGTTTATGCTAAGTGCTATAAATAAAATAAAGTGTTTTTGTTTGTTATGCGTAAGATTTAATCAATCAGCTGTCGCAGCATCCTTAATGCCACTGAGAACAGACAGCTGTTTTTGAAACTGAGAAGTTTAGTTGAGTGGGTGGGGTGGGGGTGGGGTGGTAAAAATCTGTACAAATTAACTAAATATTTACAAAGGCTATGAAATCTGCATAAAGTGCTTTGGTTATTTCAGTTGCTGCTGCTGCTGCTCGACTTTTACTTTGTCGCGCTGCAATGCAGTAAATTAATTTAGCATTAAATTAAATGAAATGCACCGCTGCAAAGGAAGCAACAAACTGCTGCACTAAGGGGGACAACTTTTGCTCCAAGGACACCAAGGATAAAAAGCAACTTCTTGCGCTAAGAGCAAAATTCCTACTTTGTTTCTTTCTGAATTTAATTATTTAGGTCAAAGTGCGCTGTTGCGCCCAGTTGCCAGTTGCACGGACAATCCCACTTACTTTTTTAGTATCTCATATCTCTATATATCTATATATATATATACATTTAGACAGGATAGACGCGCCACAAAAAAAAAAGATGTAAAAAAAAGTGAAATAAAATAAAAAGCAAAATTTACGCGAATTGAGTTTATTATATAGATAGGCATAGAGAAGCGGGGATTCTCTGCCACACCCCTCCTTCTCTCCCTCTCACTTTTCTCTCTGTGCTGCTCTCTCTCCTTCTTCCTCTCTCCCGCTCTCTTTGTATCTCTATCTGTTATCAAGCTCTCTGTGGTGCACGTCGAAAACTTTTACTTGTTTTATTTGTTTTATTTTCGGCAAGTAATTCCGTTTTGCGCCTAATGCTAGGCAACGTTTGCTATCTCACCCCTACCTCTCTCTCTCTCGTTCTCTTCATCTCTTTCTCCCTCACACACCACAGGCAAGTTAAACAAAGCATCAAAAATTTGCTAGCTGCTGTTGCTGCAATTGCTCAACTCAACTGTTTCAACCGCTTCAGCTATTTCAACCATTTGTGTGTTGCCAGCTGCCCTGCCCCGCCCGCCCTAACCATAGTTAGCCGCCCTCTCCGGCACTCCCAAACCCCTCCTTGCAGCCAACAAAATCTACACATCTCGTTTCGCTTGAAAATTACGCCATTCAAAAATTTGCTTTACGTGTTGCCCGAGTTTTCGTTTTCATTTTTCGTATTTTTTCTTGTGTTTTTTTCTCCTTTTTTTCTATATATATTCGGGTTATTTTCTAGTTCAGGCTTGGCAAATTCACTTGGCCCATTTTTGCGACTAAACGTGGGCGCAAGGAGCATGCTGAATATGTTATGAGAGTTGCCAGTGGCTGCTGCCAGAGATTGAATTTAGATTAACTTAGTTTAATATTTTGTCAAAATTGTTGCTGTTAGCTGTTAGCTGTTTTACAGTTACGCCGTTATGTTAAGTCGATAGTTGTTTGAGATAGGCACACATAGAGGGAGATATCTAAAGGTAGAGGTATAGGTAGATAGAAAGAGGGATAGGATAGGCAGAGGGAGATTGAGATATAAATATGGAAAGAGAGAAATAGACTGGAATGGATAGATATATAGAAATAGACGGATAGATCGATATATGTAATATAGATATACATATATATTGATGTAGATATAGACATAGACATAGATATAGATATAGATATAGATATTGGATATAGGATATAGGATACTGGATATAGGATATAGGATACTGCATATAGGATATAGGATATAGGATATGGGATATAGGATATGGGATATAGGATATGGGATATAGGATATGGGATATAGGATGTGGGATATAGGATATGGGATATAGGATATAGGATATAGATATAGATAATAATATAGATATAGATATAGATATATATATATATATAGATATAGATATAAATATAGATATAGGATATAGGATATAGTTATAGATGAAGGATATACATATAGATATAGATATAGTTAAACAAAGATAGGGAGATCGAAAGAGAGAGAAAGAGAATAGATTTCAATAGCAACTATGTTCTACCAACAACTATACGTGGCTTATAATTCACTCATTTAAACTGGCCTAGCTTTTAGCTGTGTCTTGCAATTCTCAAGCTCTTCAACACGCACACACTCTGCTAAGGGCATCAAGAGCTTCGACTTTGCCTATAATTGTTTCTGTCTGCTATTATTTTTTTTTTTTTGCTCGTGGCGCGCACGCGGGCAAGTAAATAAATAAAAGCAAAAGTTTCGCCCTGCACGGGCTGCTGTTACTTTTTGCTTCATGCCCTGTGCAAATAATAGCAGCAGCAACAACAACAATGGCAACAAGCAACAACCAAATGCCAACACTAATGACATCGTTTGTGGCCTGCATGATGTTGCCCAGTCCTCGCAGCTTGGCAACTTTGCCAGCTCCTTCTCGCTCCGGCAACATCTACAATTCCATGTGTGTTTAGCTAGAAAAAAAAAACAAAGTAGCAGCAACACCAACAACAAGAAACTTTGTCAATAATTTGGCTGCCTATTTAAAGCAGCCTCTGCCAAATGGGCAAAGTTGATGCCCCACTCATTCCTTTTTTTCTCTATTTTTTTCTTTCCCATTTTTGTTTACCATTAAAATTCCAGCCAGACAATTTACAAAAATTTGTGTTGTTTAAATAGCGTGGCAGCAACAACTTTTTCCAGTATGTGTTATGTTGTTGTTGTTGCCTCTTTTTAAATTAATTTAGGGCAGCTTTGATTGCAACGACAGCGCTGTTGCTCCTGCTTCTTTCAACCTCCATTCCCTGCCACTGCCCAGCCACCCTCTCCTCCCGCATCTTTGCGTTTCGGGAAATTTGTAAATTGTTTATGCTTTTAACATGTCCGAAATAAAATGAAGAGAAAAAAAACGCAAAGCGAAGCACATAAAATTAGTTTTGTAGAAAAGTTTTCTACATTGATTTGCCACAAATTGTGCCATAAAAATAAACTTGCAGCGCAATTTGTGTGTGCCACGTATTTGTTCATTTGTTCATTTTGTGTCTCTCACATACAATTCCATTTTGTGTTGTTTACATGGGTAGAGTTCATCAATACACACACACACACACATACACACACACTCACTCACACATGTTTTATTATATTTTCCCTCGTCGGTAGTCATGAAAAACCTCATATGCAAAATATTTCATAAATCATTTCTAGCCAAATAATTTTTTTTGTGTAGCCGGCCCAAATTGTTGACTTCATTTCATGACCACAATTGCCCCCATTGACACCAGTATCTGTATCTAAATTTGAGTATCTGTGCATTTGTGCATCTGCAGCTATATTTGTATCTGTCTGTCGATAATAACGGTTCGTAGTGCAATAAATATTTCGGCCGCTTATCAGTTTTGATTGCTGCTGCTGCTGCTACATTTTTATTTTTTTTTTTTAAAGCTTTGGCCACATTTCAATTGCAAATCTAATTGAACTGGCTTCTAATTGAATTGTTGTCGATTTTATTTGTACAAATGTGTACTGATTTTGTTGCCCAAGAGTGCTGGCACTAGAGCACTTTACAAACTATTTTAACTGAACATGTATTTCTGCTTAGCCCGCAGATAAGTCTAAATAGCTTTATTTTTTTTTTTTGGCTTTTATTGGCATTTTTGCAAATGTTTATTTGCCCAGCAGTTTGCTTTGTAGTTTCAAAATCTTTTGTGGATTGGCCTGACTGAAATTCTCAATTTCCATTTCGCTGCGCAATCAGATATTTCAGATATTGTTTCGTAAGAGATCAAATAAATAAAGTGGTCTATTTCAGTCTTTGATTAGCAATTTTGAAAATAGATTCGAAAGTTTAGACGTGAGCTGTTAGCATTTGCAATCATTTTCAACTAGTTTCAATATTATAAAATAAATACTCTTGCTGAAGAGCTCTTTTCATATTTGGCAATCTAGCCGACTACTGACTACTTTGCTGTCTTCTTGTCTTTATTGGTTTTAAGTTGATGTGCTTGTTAAACTTTATGGCAGATTGTCCACTCACTCAGTCGTTCACTCATTCTTTGGCGTATGCTTGTTTATTTGCCTTGTCGACTCAAGGAATCTGTCTTCCTGTAATTTATGAGCTGCAAAAGAATAAAAAAAAAATAACGAAGAAAAACCACAGCTTGTCTCCCTTTTACATTGACTGCTGCTGCTGTGGCTGTTGCCATTTGTTTCTTTTCTTTGGATTTGTGCGCAATAGTTGTTTTAGTTTATGCGCTCAATTTAGTAACTAGTTAGCCTGAAAGGGACAAGGTGAACGCGGTGGGAAGGGGTAACACATGGTCAAAGCTGCCGGCCAGCCTAGACTGCATGTGTGTGTGAGAGAGAGAGAGAGCTTGGTTGGTAAACCACTTTCGGCATGCCAAGCAGAGAGAGACAGAAAAAAAGACAGAAATCCCAACAAGAAACTAATAAAAAGCCAAAGCAAAAACCACAAGAGCTCATAGCTCAAAAGCGCTGACAGCAGGCACGAGTTATGCGTACGTACATTTCTCTGGAATGGCCATAACACAGCGACCAATACTACCAGATATATATAGAGAGAAAGAGCGAGAGGGAAGATGCGATAGTTGCAAAAAAAAAATATGTTGAAGCTTTTCCAACTAAATGCTATAAAAATTCTCGACTTAATAGGAAAACAAGGCAAGAACATGAAGCTGCTGAAACGGTGAGACGACTACTTGACTGGGCTGGGTTGTGTTTGGCGAGGGGAACTTGAACAGAACTTGTAGAGGCCACTAAAGAAAACTAACAAGTTACAGAAACAGCCAAAGAGCATTCAGATAGAGTGTGAGAGAGTGGCGGGTGAGGAGGAGAGACGACGACAACCAGGCAAAAAGGCAAAAGCCAACTGCTGGCCAACACACAGTAGGAAGCAAGAACTTGAGAGCCAAGAAAAACATTTAGTAAATGATGAAAATCATGGCAATAACAACTACTACTATGTCTGTCTGATATCACTGGCCTAAAGGAGAGAGAGATAGAGAGAGAGAGAGAGACAATGAGTGAGATGCTGATTTGGTCTTGATACCAAAAGGAGTCTATGGCCAAAAGACCAACTAAGGAACTAACCGAGACAAGGCACGCGGCCAACAACTGCTAGCCGCAAGCCAAACCAGGTCAATAACATTTTAGACGCAAACGCAGCAGCTGCCACGCAAACGAATTAAAGCATTAATTGTGGAAGTTTGTTGTTGCCGTTGCTTTGGTTGTGCGTCTTGGAAGTGCTTCGAGTGGTTTTATACATATACCCTGCAACTAATTAAAATGGTTTACACAATGAGCCATCATAAAATGTTGTTGTTGTTGTAGACGGAAGTTGGCAATCGACATCATCACATAAAAGCAAAACACATTTAATTTTTAAACCTCATCATTGCAATCAGTTTAAATTGAAACACGAATTGTAAGATAGAAGAATTATAATTACAGAGTAACTCAGAGTCGCATAGTCACTCCACACTTCACTTTCCACATTCATCTCTACTCAGTGTAACTCTTATTTATTTTGGGTTTTGGAGGGGAAGTGGCTAACGCTTATATTGGATTGTGCGGTTCTATAATTTATTGTATTTCCGTTACGTTTCCGGCTAAGCTCCGAACTTTTTAATTTCACATTCATTAGTTACAAGTGGCGCTGGAGACGAAGATGTGAGTTCCTCTCGCGAGAGTTGCGCTCATTTGCCTTATCATTTATCTTAGTTGGCCAAAAGTGCCCAGAACGAAGTGGTTTATGTTTGGTTTTTGGCCAGACACACTTGGCCATATCAATTCCGCTTTCAACTCGGCTTTAACTTTGGCATTTTGTGGCCACGCCTGCCTCCCCTTCCACTCCCTTGAGCCACGCCTTTTTTTCTTTTTGACCACATATTAAAATTGGATTTGTCTCAGGCAGCTGTAAGCCAAGTTAAGCGGACGCGTGCGCGCGTTAAAAGGATTTCAATTTTAATGCAATTCGCCCGCTTTTACA
The DNA here is from genome assembly GCA_035044325.1 of Drosophila nr. medialis 2 BK-2023a. Taxonomy (NCBI): domain Eukaryota; kingdom Metazoa; phylum Arthropoda; class Insecta; order Diptera; family Drosophilidae; genus Drosophila; species Drosophila nr. medialis 2 BK-2023a. Next base: position 3,869,214 of record JAWNMH010000394.1, read on the forward strand.
ATTAAAATGAAAATTAATATTAGCACTAATTTTTATTGCACTTTTCATTGTTTTTTCGTTTCTACTTTACTTTGGTGTATAAGTTCTTTTACTTTTGTTCTCCCTTTGTTCGTGGTTTTTAGTCAACCTGCTGCATTAAATTAATTGCCCGAAATCAACTGAAGCTGCCTTGTTAAGCTTGTCTGGCTTGTTTTTGCCCTTTTCGCTTGGCCTTTTGTGCCACGCGCTGCGCGTGGCCATAACGAAATTAAACCAACTCACCTCCCCTACCCAAAAGTATGGATGAAGACTAGAAGCTGCTGCCTAATAACTAATTGTTGCTTAGCAGCAGCGGCGCAGTCCGTAAATTGCGTTAGTATTAAGTGGCCAGAACTGAGTAGAAAATTGAGTTAGGGCCGAGTCTAAAAATTGAAAATTTCATTTTCATTCATTTGCCATCATCTCGGGGCTGGCTGAACGTGCGGATTAGCAATAAACTGTTTATAATGCAGCAGCCCAAGCGCGACTAAAAACTGTTAATTTTGCTTTCAATTTATAGCGTACAGCGCCATCTATGGGGCATTAGCGACAGATTTGCCAATATAAATTTAATGTAGCAGACTTTTCAGCGGGGGGCTGAAATTCCTTAACACGTTCTGCTCTGCTTTATTATTATTATTTCTTTTGTTTCTTGGGCGCCGAAATTGATTGGAAAAATATTTATTTGCAACACAATTTAACTGAGGGTGCGCGAAAATTTGAAATTGAGAATTCTCCTGGATCTGTAAGCTAATTCAATTATTTGAGGGCATAATTTAAGGTTTGGGCCGAAAAGCACGAAATTTATATGCAAAACACGCATCAAATTGTTTTCTCTCTTTTTCTTTTATTTTTTTATTTGTGTTGTTATTTTTCTTTCTACTACTTGGCATTATTTTGTGTTCATTATTTATGAACACGAAGTGGCTACAAAATAATTGAAGGCAACATTTTCGCTGCCCGTTTTAAAGTAATCAAAAGTTGAGTTCGGGTCAAAAGAAACCTCCTCATCTTGGGTTCCGTTACAGTTTTAGGTTAATTTGATGTTTGCACAACATGAGTTCTGTGGAATGTAATTGCAGTGGCCCAAATGTGTAAAACACGTTCACAAAGAGTGACAATTAAGCCAATTTCGAAGACTCAACCATTTACAACAGGCAAAAGTGCAGAACGCGTCAATTTATAAACAACAATTTCTTAATGGTTTGTCGGCACTACTTTCGGATGAGGTTCGTTCTCCACACAGAGGCGGAGAGCATACTCGACGCACAGACCCAAGGTAGACAATCAAATGTAATTACACGCACATAAACACGCAAAGAGTGAACTAAACTAAAAAAGGCCAAGAAAAAATTCCAACAACCAGCTGAACCTGAAACCCAACCCCAATCCGAATCCCAACCCAACCTTAACTTTGCTTTCCTGCAGCTGGGCCAGACCTGAAAAGGTAGCCAGGAATTACGCAATTTACTATAATTTCACAGATGTGGAATTTAGAGGGGTGGGTTGGGGTTTTTTCTTGCTCTAGTTTCTTAAGATTGCTGGCTGTCAATGCGACGACAAGTTGGCGACTTTATGGACAGTCATTAGGCAACCGGCAGCCGACACTTAGCCGGCTCAGTTAATTACAGAGCAGCGTAGCAGCTAAGTGAGGTAACATCACTGGAGGTGGTTGGCAAATGGCGCTGGATAGTGACAAGGCTGAGAGAGCTCGAGTTGAGGTTATATGCCACATCATTTCCCAGCATTTGCGGTGCACAGGAGCCACTAATGCGAAGAGGGACAAGAATATGATGCAGTCAAGTGCAGGTGCACAGATTCAACACGGTGGTCTGCCTAAAGTGGGAAGAAGTGTGCGGTGGGCAAGAGGTATAAAATGTTGGCAAATTGCAAATTACAAATATAAAGCCATTAAGAGTACTTGCGAAAACGGTCTTGAAAGATTTGTGGTTTAGAATAAAGCAGCTAACTGATGTTGCGGAACGTGCCAAAAGGATGCCGATTCCTTGCTTGAGTCTGGTATAAAGCAACTTGAGACTTGGGATGAGAATCATCTGTGGATGATGTGGTTAAATAAATGCAAATAATTAATAAATTAAAGTTTTGCAGCGCAATTAAATGGAAATTTCGCTAAAAGCGATTCATTTTCGGTCATTAAATTGGCAACATAAAAAGCCATTTGTATAGCCTCGAATTTAATCTAACTCGAAGGTCAAATTAAAGTTGGCTATAATAAGTTTGCACAAAGGCAGGCCAATAATCCTGGGTACTTAATTCAACAATTAATGTCCGACTTATAGACTTACACACTTATGGAAATGGGAGTCTCTTTTGCTGGGAGAGTTGCTAATGATTTGGGATTCGTGTGGCATTAGTCCAATGAGTCGAATGACTCCTCCAAGCCCGTCACGTCACTTGATTAGCTTAATTAATAATTGACAAATTTTGCTGGTAATCAGGCCAACTGCAATTCGGCTAATTCAATTACAAGTTTTAGATGCCACTGATTAGGCAGACCAACGAAGAATGCTTTGTGTTTATTAATTTTCATCGGTTGTGGAGGAGCGCGTAATTCTGATTTATGTCCAAACAGCAGAAAATAAGTATATATTTATATGTATATAAATAAATTCATTGCTAATTTCATGTTTGGTTTTTTTTTCTTTTTTGCAGACTATGCCCGAGTTGAGGTCGGACCGGAGAATCCGCTGCGAGTGGAACGTGACCGCACTGCCAAATTGGAGTGTAATGTGGACGCGAAGCCGAAGGTGCCGAATGTCCGTTGGACACGCAACGGGAGCTTCATTAGCTCCTCCCTGGTGCACACCATCCATCGGGTGAGCGTGCAGGATGGGGGCAAATATACGTGCAGTGCCGACAATGGACTGGGCAAGACCGGCGAACAGGAGCTCATACTCGATATACTCTATCCGCCGACGGTGGTCATCGAGTCGAAGACGCGCGAGGCCGAAGAAGGTGAAACCGTTAATATACGCTGTAATGTCACATCGAATCCGGCACCAGTCACCATCGAATGGCTGAAAGAGGGTGCCTCTGATTTTCGCTATAATGGTGATATCCTGACATTAGCCTCGGTGCGCGCCGAGCATGCCGGAAATTATATTTGCCGTGCCGTCAACATAATGCAGAGCCAGGGCCAGGAGCGTAGTGAACGTGTCGGCAATTCCACAGTTGCACTGCTCGTCCGTCATCGTCCCGGCCAGGCGTTCATCACGCCCAACAAGCCGGTGGTGCATGTGGGCAACGGTGTCACCCTCACCTGCTCGGCAAATCCGCCGGGCTGGCCGGTGCCGCAGTATCGTTGGTTCCGCGACATGGACGGTGAGTTCTCGAGCCGGCAAAAGATACTCGCACAGGGTCCACAGTACTCCATACCCAAGGCCCATCTGGGCAATGAGGGCAAGTATCATTGCCATGCCGTCAATGAGCTGGGCATCGGTAATATGGCCACCATTGTGCTGGAGATCCATCAGCCACCGCAATTCCTGGCCAAGCTGCAGCAGCACATGACGCGTCGCGTGGCGGACAATGATTATGCGGTCACTTGCAGTGCCAAGGGTAAACCAGCACCGAGCATTAAATGGCTCAAGGATGGTGTTGAGATACTGCCCGAACTCAATCTGTATGAGGTGAAAACGAATCCCGATCAGGGTCCCAACGGTATGGTCACTGTGCAGAGCATGCTCAAGTTTCGCGGCACGGCAAGACCCGGTGGTAATCAGCTGGTGCCGGGTGATCGTGGCCTTTACACCTGCCTGTACCAGAACGAGGTGAACTCGGCGAACTCATCGATGCAGTTGCGCATCGAACACGAACCGATTGTGCTGCATCAGTACAACAAGGTCGCATTCGACATCAGGGAAACCGCCGAGGTTGTGTGCAAGGTGCAGGCGTACCCCAAACCCGAATTCCAATGGCAATTTGGCAATAATCCGTCACCTCTAACCATGTCCTCGGATGGCCACTATGAGATCAGCACCACAACCGATAACAATGATATCTACACGTCGGTGCTGCGCATCAACTCGTTGACGCACTCCGATTATGGCGAGTACACTTGCCGTGTGGTCAACTCGTTGAACACCATTCGGGCTCCCATCCGTTTGCAGCAGAAGGGTCCGCCGGAGAAGCCAACGAATCTGCGTGCCGTCGATGTGGGTCATAATTATGTGACACTCAGCTGGGATCCTGGGTTCGATGGTGGTCTGAGCAAGACCAAGTTTTTTGTCAGCTATCGGCGGGTTGCAATGCCCAGGGAGGAGCAATTAATACCGGATTGTGCAACGCTGGCAAATGCCAATTCCGATTGGGTGGAGGTCGACTGTCAGCGGGATATACCCTGTAAGGTGACGTCGTTGGAACAGCATCAGAGCTATGCCTTCAAGGTGAAAGCATTAAATCCCAAGAACGGTTCACCCTACTCCAACGAGATAACGACCACGACCAAAGTGAGTCGCATTCCGCCGCCACTGCAAGTCACCTATGAGCCGAGCACACGCACCCTGGGCATCGATGTGGGCGCCACCTGCCTCAATCTGGTCGCTGTTGTGGAGACCATGTTGCATGGCGATACGCCCATGGCCTCCTGGGATTTGGTGGATATTGTGGAGAACCTGCAGCTGTCGGGCAATGGACCGACGCACAAGGAGAAGATCATCGATCGTCTAATTGCACCACGTCGCAGTGGAGGCGGACGTGCCTTGGGGCACACCATCAACGATGATGACGAGGATCAAGATGCAGCCCTGAACAACCTGGCCCTGGAGCAGGACGACAATAGTCCAGTGGTGCGCGTGAAACTCTGCCTGCGCAACAATCACGAGCATTGCGGGGATTACACAGATGCCGAGAGTAAGTTTCAAAAGGGGGTTTAAGGAGGGGATCAGGTGTAAACTATTGTTTAGATGAGTGATGATTATTGTTTAGAAATGTTAAGCTAAATTTTTGAATTATTCAAAATAATTCAGTTCAATTCTGAAAAGTATCTTTTGCACACATGTTTAGAAATTTGATGAAATGCGAATAGAAGATTCAAGAATATAACTCAACTGCAGTTAGAATTTATTAGTCCCTATTTTTGTTCTTTCTAAAAGTGATTTTTTTTAAATGAATGAATCATTTATGATATATATTCGATATGCATATATTTTTTTTTATATTATTGAAAAGCAATTTCCATTTATCTTAACATATACTGTAAAATAGCCAGGGCTGATTTGTGCAATTTTCACAGCACTCATGTCGCTCTCATTTCGAAACTTGCTGGCCAAACACAAAAGAGCTTGCAAAATCACAGCTGAAATGAATAATCACCCAGAAGATTCATCATTTAGGAGTCGACACAAATGACTCAACTGATGAACAGTTGCAATCAGTATTAGCCAAATGTGGCAGAGACCTAACGTCGTGATTATTCATTGCGTATGCGACCGAGTTCAGTTGAGCTATTCACGATCACGAATAATGATTCACGAGTCGGAGATTCAAAAGTCGGAGAAGAAGAAGAAGAAGAACACACTGATTTCCATTATATGCAAAGCCATTACGAGCAATTGCGCCACTTGAATAGCCCGTAGGACAATCAATCAATCACTCATCCATCGCAGAGGCGCAGGCAGGCAACCGTGGGTTGCAACCTGGCCCCAGCCAGGCAACCATCAATCCATTCATTCATTCATCCATTCGAGCAAACATTCATCCATTCACTTGAGTGGCGTTGCATTTTTCATGGCTTCATTTCATTCAACTCTCCCCACTCTGCTCTCTGCTTGCAGTTGGACGCCCATATATCGCGGAGGCAAGCGCCCTTGCCACGCCCACACTGATTGCGATAATCGTGTCCTGCATTGTGTTCGCCCTATTTGCTGGACTGCTGCTCATGTTCTGTCGCTGCAAGCGCAATCAGTCGAAGAAGAGCGCCGCCGCCAAAGACTACGAGATGGACTCGGTGCGTCCCTCAATTGTGGCCGCCCAACAGAATCAGGCACCGCCACCTTATTATCCCGCCAGCGGCCTGGACAACAAAGCCCTCGAGCACTCGATGGACCTCGCCCTCAACATGGAGGACCAGAAGACGGCCCTGTATGCCACACAAAATGGCTACAGTTATCATCCGGGCAGCGGTGTCGTTGGCATCGGTGGCGTTGGCATCGGCAGCGGTTTGGGTGGCGGTGTTGTTGGCATCGGCACCGGTGGCATTGGCGGCAATGGCGTCGGTGTTGTTGGTGGCACCCTAAATGGTGTTGGAGGCGGCGGCGTTGTTGGTGTCACCGGCATACCCGGTTTGACAGGACACACTTTGCCAGGAAATGAATGTAAGTAAACACACACACATACAGACATACATATATATACCTATATACAAACGTGGAACGTGGCGGATTTTGGCTGACATTTGTGTGGAAAGCAGATTGATAGATAACCCAAAAGTAGCCTGCTCCTCTCCTTTTGCTCTACCACTGCTTGCCCATTGAGTTGGCTACTTTTCTATGGCAACCGAGATAACATTTATAATTTGCAGCATTTTTAAAGTTGAAAGTCTTCAGTTGCTCGACTGAATTTAATTATTTAATAAATATTAAGTCTGTGTTAGAAAGGAAAAATAAATTAAGAAAATATAAATATTATTTTTATAACATTATTTATTAACATATTATTTTTTATAGGGTTTGCTTTTAAAGAAACTTTATTCCAAAAAGCAGCAATTTAAGAGGAACATTGCTGCAAAATCTCAACAGCCAAACCGTTTGACAAATTATTGAAACACTTTCAAGCATTTCTAAAAAAATAATCGAAGTGGGAGAGAAGGGAATAGGGAGAGGAGGGTAGGGTAACTAAACCTTAACCCCAACAGAAACCACCGGCAAGCGTGCGAAATACTTCCGGGCGGACCCTTGCCGGACACTCGGGAAAATGTTTTGGGTGATTTTTCATTGTCCGCCGCAAAGCACATCAGAAAACAAAATGAAAACCATGCTGACAAGCACTGCAAGTGTGTGTGTGTGTGTATGTGTGTGTGGTATAGTCAAGTGGCATGTTGTGGTGCCACGCTTGGGTGGCTTACATAATGGGTGGGGTGGTGGATTGTGGCTGCTCACAAATTATGTAGCCCATGAAATGTGAAAAGTGCAAAATGGAGTTGAGTGCAAATCGATGGCGATGCGCATTCATCACGCGCCTCTGCGGGCAACAAGCACACACACACAACCACACACAATTCAAAGCGGGTGCAAACCACTAACCCACACCCACCTGCTATACACACACACACACAACCACAGTCGCAGCAAAACACTTCAACTTCCGTTGTAAATTTGTTGAAACAGCAATTTTTTGCCCTAAACGTTTTACGTTCTCGCTGAAACATTTTTGTAATATACTTGCCATTTGTAGTTGTTGTTGCTGTGGTTGTTGTTGTTGCTGTTGTTGTTGCTTGACGCTCATGTCCATTCATTCTAGCAATGCGTCCTTGTCGTCATTTCAAGTGACGCTACTCACTTCCACTGCTCCGATCTAGCCACCCCAGCCCAACTCCGCCTCGCTCAATGAATGAAAATTGCGCACAAAATGAATGCGTAAATTGGACCCGCTGCTGCCACACCCCCAAATGCCCCGCCCATTTAGCAGCCCCTTGTCCGACAGTTCAGTGCCACGCTGCGGTTTTACACAATACGCAATACAATTCATTATTAATTGTTGTTCTGGTTTACTTTTATTTTTCGTTATTTTTTACCCTGCCCCAAAGCCCCTGTTGTTGCCATGTTGCAGGTGGTTGGCTGGGGTAGCTGCTGAGTCGAGCCTGTAAAATTGGTGTACAGGCGTCGTGCGGGCCCTGCCCCCTCATAAGAGCCTGCTTTGTATTTGTTTTTATTCTGCCCCTGCAACGAGGGTATTCTAATTATGGTGACAGGTGTGTGGGGCTGCGTTTTCGCAAGCGTAAGCTAACATATATTCTTGGTAAGCATAGTAAAGTATCTCTCTCCCTCTCTCTCTCTCTCTGTGTCTCTCTCTGTCTGTCTGTCTGTCTATTATTATATGTGTGTAAGTGTTTTCAGTTTGCGGCATTCCCAAGTTGGCGATTGTTTCTTGTTTTATTTTATTTTTGCCTGTTTTTTTTTAGTAATGACGTGCAAATTAAAAAATTCCTTTTTTTATTTGTCTGTGTGTGCGAGTGTGTGTGTGTCCGGGTGTGTGCGGGTGTGTGAGCATTTTGTTGTTATTGTCGGCTTTGGCTTAAAAAAAAAGGCAATAGAATTTTAAGCTGCTGGACACAAATTTAATTGCAATATTTTCTCGTTGGTTGCCCAAGGACTTGCTGCTGTTGGGTGGGGAAAAGCAAGAGGGTGGTGGGTGGCTTGGACAGACGTAAGAAATGATATGGGGTTGGGTTGGATGCTGTTGGGGGTGGTTCTGCTGCTAATGGTAGATATGGCGTGCGCTCTGTTCCAAAGTTGCCGAGTTTCGAGTGCTTTTGCCGAATGCCAATTAAAAAATTTTCAAGTGCCAAAAAAAACTTTGTGTGTGTGTGTGTGTATAAGTATGTGAGTGTTTTTTTGCCTGCTGGCAAACATTGGCACTTAATTGCATTTTAAAAGAATTCGCGAACGGCCAATTTGGCTAGTGAAAGTGGCATTTGCAAGGTGCCAGCGAATAAAAAGCGCAGACAGGCAACAGCTGTGCACAACAAACACACACACACAAATACAGAGATTTCCAGGTATTTTAGCTGCAGTTGATTGTTAGCACTAATTGCTGCATAAGAAGTTGTCCTTGTCGCCTCTCGCTTGCCAAATCCTTTTTAATCACCCACCCCCTCTCTCTCTCTCTCCCTCTCTCTGCAACTCTCTCTCCCTCTCACTTTAATTTGCTTTGCCGTTGTAGTTGTCGCCTGTGTGCACTTTTGGAGTCGTTAAGAGCTCAACCGAAAATTGCCGCAATCGTCGCATAGGCCAAAAACCTAATGAACTTTGCATGTTAACCAACGAAAACGACGACAATAAAAGCAATGGCTGCATTCCCACTGCCAAAAGGGGCGGTGTGGGGAGGGGATGCGGACGGGGCAGGCAGTGGTAGTAAGTGGCAAGCAAATTGCAGGCCAATTGCAAATGGCGCACGAAACGACACAAATTGCAAATTGGTCTCTTAATAACCGCGCTCATGGTTTTAATAATTTTTTAAATATTCCAAAAAACAGATTTGTAAAATTTTGGCAACAGTATTTTTTATAGTCAGTAATTTAGTGATTTGTGTTGCAAAACGAGCTTAATTGTTTGTGGTACAAGTTGTAATTTCTGGTATTTTATTTTCATATATTTTCTTCCGTGTTGCTTAAATGTGCCACAGTTCAGCTAAAAAGTAACGAGGACTTCTCAGTTAAAGAAAAGTCGCCAGGACTACGCATAAGTAGCTTAATTATCTGATTGTCTTTTGCTGCAACCCAAGTGCTGCGTTAATGAACTCCTTTTAACTTTTGGCCAGCATTTGTTACCTGTGCGAGACTTCGCCTAAGCAGCTTTTACTCGTGCAGCATTTTCTTTAAATAAATGTAAACCCGGCTATTTATTTATTTAGTTTTTGCCACAGCTTATAAATGTGGGTTAGGGCTCGATGAACTGCAATCTGTGCCATGTCAGCAGCTGTGTTTAGATTTTAAAGCCAATTAGTTGGTCAGCGCAACACAGAAAACACAACGCAAACATGAAAAACAACAGCAGCAGCAAAGAGCGAAGCCGGCGAATGCAGCTCGTAGATTCTGTCATTGAATGGTGCGGTCAGCTGGCCAAGGCTGCAACAACAACAACGACAACAATAACAACAGCAGCAGCAGCAGAAACAACTACAAGACAAACATGCTGAACACACGGCTAAAAGGCTGCTGCATGCAACAGCAGCACACAGAAAATGTTGCTCGCATCGTGTGGCGCGGGGGATACTCTGTGGTTGAGCGGTTGAATGGGGCGCAAAACTATTTTTGCGGCTGTTTGCTTTGTGGGCCATAGCTGCATTTTGAGCACAGACACACTCGCACACACACACACACAGGCAGACAGAGAGACCCACTTGAAACACAAACAAGCCAGACAACATTTGCAGCATCGAGAGTTCATGGCTTTATTTATTTAGCGCATAAATTTTCAGCGCGCCAAAGATTTTTTCTCCATCCAACTTTTTTTCTATATTTTTTTTTCATTTTTTGTTGTATGCTGTTTACTTGGCTATCTTTTTATACAGCATCAGGGCGGCGGCGGGGTGTTGGGAGAAAGAAGGGGAAGACAACGGACAACCGACGACAACACAACATTTGTTTGCATTTATTTGGTTTTTTGGAGTATATGTCCTCTAGACTACATCATTGTTGTTATATTTGTCGTAATTGTTGCTCCCCCGTCTAGCCGTAGGCGTAACTGAACCGAGTCACCCCCCACTGCCCCTCACCTCGCACTCTCCTCCGTGCACCCAGCAACTGGCCAGATTCTGCGAAAACTCTTTAAACTCCTTTGGGGAACAAGCAAATATTTATAAAAAAAAAATAAATAAAAAAAACTACAAAAAAACGTTCACTTGGTTTGCTTGAGGCACCGAAATTTAAAGACTTGTTTGTGCTTGCTGTCATTGAGTCCACATTAAGGTCTCAGATATGTGTTGTCCTTTTAGTTTCCCAGAATTTGGGATCTGCTATTTACAAGAGCATTGAATCGTATGTATTTACTTCCCGACAGTAAATTTACATTTTTAATCGGTTGTGTTCTTTGGGCCAGGTGAAAAAAGGTTTGATGAAAATGGTCAACAAATCTGACAAGCTCAGAATAGGAAACTATTTATGAGCAGGGTGCACACAGATTGGAATAAATTGGAGACAGTCTGGACTTTTCAGCTTCAAGAAATGGCAACTAAGCAACAAAGCCATGGATTAAAACAAAAATTAAATTGGTTTCACTTTTCATTAAAGTTGATTTCAATTTTATCGAAAATATCTCTCAAAATAGAAAGTGAAGTTCATTCTTAAGATATTTAACCATGTCAACGATAATTGAAGCAAAATTCGATTTAAAGAATGCAAATAACTTTCTACAGTTGACTTTTAAGCATAAATATTTCTGTATAGAATAATTCGCTGTTCATGGCTTAAGAAAGTTTTGCATTGAGGAGAAAGCCAACTTGATTACAAGTGCATTTGATAATCTTTTATTATAAATTTTTGCGCGCAAAAAGTTACAAGATTCTATGTAAAACTTTTGGCTCAACTTGACCTCGTTATGTGTGCATAAGCAGCGCAGTGCGTCTACATGTTATTATGTACGGATTTAACATGAAGAATACTGCTCGACCAGGATGCGATGCCCAAAGCGAAAGTTCTACTTGGGAAAACTCACAGGAAAAGCAAAAACAGCAGCAGCAGCAGCGATAGCACACACAAAAATGCAGCGCTGCCTGCAAAACTTTTCCACTACTTGTAGTTTCTATTTTTTTGTGTTCTTTTTTTTTTTGGGGGGGGGGGGGCTGGCATTAACTAAAAAGCCGCCAGCAAAGACTGGCAACACGGCTAAAGTACAGGAACTCAGCCAGCAGAAAGGAAGAGGAGCAGGTAGAGAGGACAAGTAGCTGCTGCTGCTGTTGCTATAAAACTCCAGAGCCTGCTCTGCCTGCACTCTGTCTCACACTTAGCGTTTAAGCGCATTTGGGGCAAATGGTGAGCAGGCTGTGTCGCGTCGCTAATTAAAAGTGCAACAAGGAGCAAAGCAAAGGTCGCCACAGGACTAAAGGAGCAGCCGCCTTTAAGCTGAGGTTAGTTGTGGCGTGTGGCGCCATTAACACCGTGTGCGCTTGAGGTGCCACCTAGCCAACTTTGGACAACTCTTCATCCACAGCCCGTCCCCTCTCTAGTCCTCCCTCTCTTTCTCGCTAAGTGTCTGCTGTCGTTTAGTTAACCGTTAATGGCATTTGAAACTGTTTTTATTGTGTGGCTGTTGCTGCTGCTGCTGTTGCTGCACAAAAATGTTGCATAATTATAAGCGCTTCCGGTTGAAAACTTTTGCCCCGAGAGTGAATTAGAGCCAAGAGTTTCGAGTTTGATGGTCTTCTGAAGACGGCTTGCAACTTTGCCACTTGGCCAAGAGTCGTTAACGTGCAAGGAATTTAGCCAATCCACAGCTTGTGCGAAATTAATAAGCCGCCATTCCCAATTTATGATTCGTGATCGCGCTTGCCAAACTATGCCACAGAAACAGTTATTTGCGCAAATCAATGTGAAAAGTTTTTGGGGCCGAAACTTTAATTGCGCAACGCGGAAAAGCCCAGCAACCAAATTGTTTGGCTGTCCCCCCCTGCTGCTCCTGCATAACGAATGGAAATGCATTAAAATTCCTGTACATTTATTATTTTGTGTGTGTGTTGTGTGTGTGTGTGTATTTGTAGCGTTTGTCCACACAAAAATTGTTGTCCGCCGCCCATTTCGCCAGACAGACAGAGAGACAGACAGTCTGACAAAAACTTGAGCAATCAAAAGTTGAGACCGAACAGATTTGATTCTTATCAAATTGAAAAGTTTATTATTTTCTTTATTTTGTATTATTTTTTGTTTGTGCTTTTGCTTTTTGCTTTTGCTGTTACTGTTACTGTTTCGGTTTCTTAGAGTTTGGCTCACTGCTTATAAAACACGAACGAGAATATCGCATAAAATTGCAAATGGAAATATGCAAAGGGCAGTGAATGGGGGGAGGGGAGTGGTGCTGGGTGCTTGGTAAAGGGCATGAAAATGGAAATGAAAATGAAGTTAATATTATTACTGTTTTTAGTTTTATGGCTAATCATAAAAATTATCACGCCCACCATGTCCCATAAAAGCGAATGGCAAACGAACGACACGCAATTCGAACAAGTTGAATGGGAACAGCTGGCAATGGCAGTTGAGTTGAGCTGAGCACTTCACTCCTTAGTTTTTTGCGCTCTTGGCCTAACACAAATTGTCGTTAAATTATGGCACACGAATGCAGTTAACATGAGCACAATTCGATTTCGCTTGCATTTCACCAAATAAAAATATATTTCAACAGATAAGAAAACTCGTAAATTAAACATGATTTCCACAGATAAGAAAATTTGCCCTTATTTCCAAGTTTGATCAAAACAGTTTAAGCTACACTAAAAACGATTGCGATTCCGATTAATGTTAGAGATTATGGCAAAAGTGACAGAAAGATTTATTACTAAAGTAAAAAATAATTTACAACAGCTTTTCATAGTTCAATTTGTGGAACTCATAAATTGCATTGAAATGAATTCCGTGTGCCATTCGTCTTGTGCTCTTTATTTATTTTCCAAATTAAAAAATAAATAAATTATGTTCATGTTCAAATCGAGACAAAGTGCGATTTTAAGACAAGCTTTTCGAATTCCATAATAAAATTTTAATCTTAATTGAAATATTTTCTTGCCTACAACTTAATTTGTGGTTGGCAAAATATAAATTGAAAATATTCCCAATTGCCAAAAAAAAAAAGATACTTAAGCATATTGCTGGCGAAAGCGTTTTTCGAGGCACGCCGCCGCCAGTTATTCGCTTTGCTGCGACTCAAAATTCAAAAACTTTGTTGCTGGCTGTACTTTTGTTGTTTTCGGCAAGCGTGCGTTTAATATTTATGAGTGATTTATCACGATATAAAAATAATAATAAATGCGAGCAACAAAGGCGAGCACGCACAACAAAATGCGGAGCCAAATAACAAGCAGCTCAGCTCATAGGATGAAAGGAAAAAAGCAGAAGAAAGGCACCCAGGCGGACAGGCAGTGAGCCAAGTCCTCTAACAAGGCGCCCTGCTTGTCAACGCTTTTGTTCTGGCGCGTAACAAGCACCACAAGGACACAGTGACAACCAACCCCTGCCAACATCCGCCATCTCCACAACGGCCATCCCTTAAGCTACTTCAGCTTTGATACTCGTACATTATTTCGCGTAGCTCGTAAAAAAATTTGTCAACAAACTTTCACTCGAACAAGTTGTACAAAAATGGCAACTGAGTTAAGAGAAAGTTGTCAAGAGACTCGACATAGATTTGTCAGATTTACGATGGCATTCTTTGCGTAGGTTTTAAGTGGCGTATGCGCAATATTGTTATTATATGCCAAACTATTAATTACGCCTTGTTGAATTTGCCCAGTTAATAGAATCATTTCCACTGCACGCTTTTATTGCTGTCACTTTTATGTGCTAATCAATGAAGCGCTGTAAAAACGACCAACTTTTTCTACACATTTTTATTTTATTTTTGTTGCTTTTGGTTTGGATTGGTTTGCATATTATTCATTAAGAGTTCGGTTTTTTTTGGCCAGGCGCCAGCCATATATCGTGTCTGTCAGCCAAAATGTCCTCATGTGAATTATGCGTCGATTTCGTTGATTTATGCGACACTTGTTCGAGCGAGAACTGGAATTTTTATATTTTTTTTTCCATTGAGAGAAACTTTTCAATTAGTTATTTTATGTTTGCATTTTGTTTTCTATGCTCATTGCAGGGGTCAACATGGGCTACATGGAGAACAATTATTCGAATTCGAACAACGGCGGCAGCGTCAACTCGCAGGACTCGCTGTGGCAGGTGAAAATGTCAGCGGCTGCGGTGGGCAATCAACAGTCCCTGGTCCAGGCGCCACACAATCAGTATGTGGAACAGCAGCCCACCTATGGATACGATCCGCTCACACATGGAGGCTATGGGGCTGTGGATGATTACGCCCCCTATCCACACTTGACAGCCACGCCCAGCCAGGTGGGCGATGAGTATCACAATATGCGCAACAGTCAAAATCCGTCCCGGCAGGACTACTGCAGTGATCCCTATGCATCTGTACAGAAGCCCAAGAAGCGTGTCGATCAGCATTTAGGTGAGTCTCGCAACTATCGATTAACGATTAATTGTTTAAAGTGCGATAAGTGAGGTTAAAGTGAGACACTTAAACATCTATTACACTATGCAAAACTTATATTTTAAGTGAGCTTACTTTAAGTTTGAAAAGTGAGAGTATCAAATAGCAATCGATTAGTTTCACAAAACATTTACCTGGCCATGATCAGATGTAAGCCAACAGATCTGAACCTAATCCCAAAACGAACAAAGAAAGCCGTTCTAAAAAATAAAATGCAAAAGCTGTCAAGATGAAGTAAGCCAGATGAAAAAAGATGGCTCGTGGGGGAGTATCAAGCAAATCTGACAACTTTCATCGCTGTGAGTTCTACTTATGACACATTAAGCACCCGAGTCGGGTCCTGGCTATCTACCAACTGTTTTTCAAAGTTACCAACTTTAAGGCAAACACGACATTGAAACCCGAGGGGGGAGGGGATGGGGGTTTGCAGAGAGAGTAGCTGCTAAAGGGTCGCCTGTCAAAACTTGGACCCACTGCTGCTCTTGGCTGTGTATGTTGTGGACTTGGACTTTCAGTTATGACAAGTTAAGCACTCGGAGACGTCGAGACCCGAACTGAACTATGCCTCATGCTAATTATGTGTGTGTGTGTGTGTTTGTGTGTGTGTGTCCAGTCGACACCTTCTTCACCTCAACCGCCCCTTGCAGCATGCCACAAGTGCGATAGGCTTTTGTGATGGGTTTGCTTGCTGCTGCTGTTGCTGCTGCTGCTGTTGCTTTCCTTCTGTCTGGTGCACATCTGATGGTTTCTCGGCTTAAAGTCTTTGCCAACTTTTGCTTAAAGCTCAACGAAGCAAACAACCACAACAACAGCAGAAAATGTGAGAAGCCCTTTGGCGTGTGTGTTTCTATGTGTGTGTGTGGGTTTTCCTGTTTGTAGTAATGCCAATAACACCGCAAGTGTTTTAAAATATTAAATTATAAAAAAAATAAAAATGTTGCGAGAAACCACAATGTTCAGGCTAAAACAACTGAACAATTTATAAATGCTGCTCAACTTAAGGATAGCCTATAAAGTTGTATAGCATAGGAATGCCTGCCAATCAAATATAACCAAAATAAAAATAGAAATGTAAGCATGTCAAATATGATCCAATAGAACATCTTTTTTTTATAAATAGAAATGTAAGCATGTCAAATATGATCCTATAGAACATCTTTTTTTTGTAGGGGAAGTCAGCTTTTAGCATATACAAATGCGTATATACATCTAATATAGATGTGCCATTCCATAGATATACCCATTAGGCTTAACGGGTAGTACAGGGTATCGAATAGAGCAGGCAACGACCAAACGAACTGACTGCAATCAGACGGCCACGGGGCGTATGCGTGATGATGTTGCTCTGGCCAAATGTGGCTGTGGCCATTGCTGCTTTTGGTAACAACTATGCGGCTCATTGTGTGTACGAGTGTGTGCGTGTGTTTGTTTGAGTTATCCGCGTGTGTGCTGTATTTGTGTTATCTTTACGGTTTATGAGCGAGCACACCCGAAAAAAATATATAAAAATTCCTGTATTTTTTTTTTTTTTGCTGCTCTGTTTTTTTACGTTGCGTGTTTTTATTGCCCGACGTCGTTGTGGCATGACAGAACAAGACTCAAAACAGAATGTGGAGCTTATTGTTGCTGCTGTTGCTGCTGTTGTTGTTGGCGTTGGCGTTGGCGTTGGCCTGGAGTCCACGCTTGAAATTGTGTTATTTGTAATGCGTGTGTATTTTTATTGCGTGTGCATGTGTGTGTGTGTGTGTGTGTGTGCGGTCGGTCGTGCGTGTGTATAAAATGCAAAAGCATAACACAAATACAACAATTTTGCGGCTGCCGCTGCTGTTGCATAACAAAACACTGACCACGCTCACGCCCACGCCACCCCCCAGCCCTTCAGCCGGGCACTCGCCGGTTACACGCAAACATTTTTGTGCGCCAAACTAAGAAATGCGCAACCAGCAACAACAACAACAACAGTAACAGCAAAAGCAACAACAACTATAATAAAAACCACTCGCAAATGTCAAACTGACATATAAGCATCCCAGTTGTGCACAGATGGACACACATACACACACATGACAGATGCATGTCAATAAAATGCAGCAATATTTTTATAGCGCACAGAATTTTACATACGCTTGCTGCAAAACTTAGCTCAAATTTTCACATTTACACTATTACGTAGCTCAGAATAACTGGACATATGAAGAGGTACGATTTTTTAGACGCTGCAGTTGATGCTGATAAAAAAATATGGGAAAACTCAAAGTCTCTATTTAAATGAGTTGCCAAACAAGGGTATTCAAAATGTGTCCCACGAGTATCGTTAAAAGCAAACCAACTGAAAACTGAAACTGTGCTCAAAATGTGGGGGATTTGGAGTGCGTGTGGCAGGGGCAGCTGCAGACATTGACAGTGCTGCAATATGCAAATACATCTTCATTACACTGATGCGTTAGCTTATGCACATCTCTCTCTCTATACATATGTGTATGTTCTTGTGAGTGTGTTTGTGTGTGTGTGTTTGTGAGTGTGGCAACATGTTTAAAAGCTTTTACACTTGCCAAACTGAAGCTGCAGCTGAGCTGAGTTGACTTTTGTGCAGATGCTGCTGCTGCTGCTGTTTCTGTTGCATCACAGAGGGTTGAGTGCGGATGAATGGGGGGGTAAGGGGACTGAACTAGAGGTTAGCCGGAAGGAAGCAAGTCTGCGGCAGCAAATGCTGCGTTAGCAACAAAAAAATAAAACCATTTTCGGTTTACATTTTTCACTCTTCTTTCTTTTTTTGTGGTTAAATGATGAAATGGTGGCAATGGTTTGTTGGTGGAGGGGAGAGGGGAGGTGTTGTGTATGTGTGTGTGTGTGGGTACAGAACTGATTGATTATGCAGACTTTTGTGTCAGTTGCTGGCGCATTTTCGCACATGAAGCTTAATTCATCATTAAATCAGCGAAGCACACGCGAGAGCGAGAGCGAGGGGGAGAGGGAGATAGATAACAAGTGTGAAGAGCAGAGATGAAGGATGATCAAAAGGATAACGGATATTTTTGGTGCTTCAAGTTGAAAGCTGTGCGAAAAGAGAAAACTCTATGGAAAATGGGTAAACAATTTAAAGCGGGCAAATAGAAATGCTACAAAAACTAATTTATTTTTACTAGCACAATTAAATAAGCTATGGCAAATTTGAATGCATAGAATACATTGATAAATCAGTCTTATAATTATAAAATAATTTGCGCACCAGTTTGCGAGTGCTTACTGTGTAAAGTAATAAAATGAAATATTTTTCGGTTGCTATAATTTCGACGTAACTACGCCGAAAACCCAACATGCTCTGGTAATTGGATGTAAGCCAACACTTTACGCAAGTTCTCAGTAACAAAAAACGAACGCTCAGAGAAAAAATGACCAAATTTTATATAAAAACACACTTGCAGATTTATATTACAGCACACAGCACAAGCAAACGCACCATGAAAGGAAAACAAGGAAAATAGGAAAACAAAAACTGATTTGCATAGGGATAAAAGGATAGCCGTTTCACGAATCAGTCAAGTCTTAAGCTGTTAAATAACTATCATATCTAAACTATGATGCTTGCCATTGAATCTCTTGGGCAAAACTAGCTATAGCTATAATAATAGTTGATCGCAGATAGTTGATAAGCAGCTGTCCTTGCCAGCTTTTAAATTATCACATCAGCATAAGAAAGCCGACAGGAAGAAGTTGGCACAACTCTTTGAGTTTATGGACTGAAATAAAGTATGCTTCGAGTTAAAGTTATGCAACAGTTAGGCCAGCACTGATAGTGGTCCGTAAAAAAAGTGCAGCTAATAAATACAAACGTCGAATGACGCCCAACTTATTCAGAACGATATAAAAATCATCGCTTTTCCATTTCCCTAGTTTTGCACATGGGTTTCCTGCGTCAGGCCGCATAAATCATGAGTCGGCGAGAGTCGAGTTGCAAAGGATTTCAACTCGCCTCGCAGCCAAAAGCACTAAACACAAACTAAGTGGATTTGTGAGCCTGTGCAGCAGGGCAAAAAAAAAAAGAGGGTGGGCGGGGCAACAATGATAAGCGACTGCGCGTTCGCTTCGGCCATGTGTGTGGCTGTTTGTCTTATGGATAAACTCGACTGCAATTTGTTTACTTTCGACAGTTTTTGGTGAAGTTTAAAAAATAAAAGTGGCTTATTACGAGCTAAGCGCCCAGAAAGGGAGCCAACAACAATAATAGAAACATAGCCAGTCTGTCGCTTTGGGCCCACAAATTTGCATGAAAGGGCTAACAGCAAAAAAAACAAGATATAAATAACGCACAGCAAGTCTGGATTTTCTAAGCGAGAGAGTGAGCTGCATAGGAAAGATATCCCTTACTTTTGCTAAACACTAGAATGTCATAAATAACATATCTGAAATACCTTAACTGAAAGTTGTTCTATAGTTGAGCAGATAGCTTGGTATAAATTATACGAACTGGTTTAACTGATCATTTAGTTTTTGCCAAGAAGCCAACACTCAAGCACATCATACCCCATTTGTCATACTGTGCAGGGTATTCAGAAAGTAGAAAGGCCGTTGCTTAACGCAAAAACGATTAAGTTGTTTCAAGTCGATTCGATTCTCAGAGCCTGAGCCCCAGAACTGTGCAAATTGAATGATAGCAAAACTAGTAAGCATAAAAAAAGAAAGAGCAAAAAACAGCAGCAAAAACCCCACCTCAATGTGTATGATTTTCTGTCTCTGTGTGTGTGTGTGTGTGTGTGTGTGTATGTGTAGGTGTGGCATGCATAAAGTTATGCGCATAATACGCATAGCTCACGTATTGGCCATAAAATACGATAGAAAAAGCGAGAGAGAGTGCGAGTAAAAAAGAAAGAAAGGAAAACCCCAAAGAGTTGAAAAATCTAAAGAAAATACTAAAAAAAAAAACAGATGAAAAAAGTGAAGCAGTAGAAAAATAAAAGCATTGAAAAGAAAAGCGGATTCACTTTTTTGGCTGACTTTTTGCCGAGCATTCCTTTCCCTGGTTTTTGTTGGCTTTCTTCGCTTTTGGGTCAAGTTTATGCAGATGCCCAAAAACCGTAGAATGGGCGACAAACGCGCTTAGAAATTTTCGCACGCCGTACAAGCATTGAGAGGGGATGGGGCGGGGGCGGGGCATGTTAAAGAGCAGTTGTTAAAAAGGATTTACCGTTTTATATTTGTATGCGCCATGTGAGTGCTGGCTAACAAAAAAAGCAAAAAAAACGCAGAAATAACCAGAAGGAACAACGGTTGGTATTTGGCCAAATAGAAAGAAAAAAGCGGAAAAACATTTTCCCAATGCGGCGATTTCGATTTTGAATTTCAAATTCCAATAAATTTTCCAACGACTTGGCACACAATGCAAAGGCGCCTCAAATCCTTCAATGCTTTGCTTGGCATGCCTCCTTTCGTCGCCACTTTTTAGCAACGGGGATTTGCATTTTGCAGTGGCAAGAATTTTAAACAGCTGCTCTTAAATATGCCACAATTTGTAGACAAAGATGTCTTGCGTCCCGGCCAGTCTGTGATTCAAATTTAATGCGCTCTGTTTACACACATGTGCCAGATTGCTCGTCCTGATCCTGATCCTGATCCATCCTCCTGCGGATGGTTAATAGCCTGCAGGCGTGAGTTACGGCTGCACTTGTGTACTCAACACCCTCCACACCTCCCCCCTCTGGAGGATAGTAAATTTAACTTTGAGCTGAGGCAGGCAGGCAGCAAAGTGAACCCCACCGCTTGCTGTGCAGTGTTGCAATGTTGCAGTGTTGCAATGTTTGCATTCAATTGCAATTTTACAACAAGCCGAATTGTAATTAATTTTTTAACAACCGCGGCTCGTTAGTGACAAAGCAGCCGTTGCAAGGACTCAGCCAACTGGCAAATTAAAAGAATTGCGTTCCCAAACAACTAGCAAATGCCCCCCCAACAACATGCGACATGCAAAACAACAGCAGTAACTGTAAAAGGCAACCAGCTGACAATTTTAAGCTGCAATTCCACAGCAAAAACACCAGACGAAAAAAATGCCAAAGTGCAAAAGCTGCTTATGCAAAATGCACACCAGCAAAAAACCATTTAAAGTCCATCAACGAAATTGGCCCTCAGCATAAGCACAGTGTATCAGACCTCAACCCAATTATTTGGCAGTTAACGAATGACAGTTATACGGGTAGCTGGTTAATAGCCATGATAATTGATGCGTGAATATTAATATTGTGTTTTGCATATGATTCTTAAAACTACCATTAATATAATATGTATAATATATAATAATTATGATTTATGGAATGCCTGTATGTGAGTGGAGATAAAAAAAAAGAAGAAGCAGCAACCTGGTTGCCATTGTCCCCTTACTATTAAGAGCAAGTTAGCGAGTCAGCAACATATCGATATATGATCGGTAGGCAGCAGAGTTGAGTTGCAAGCAGCGATGATTCATAAACAATAAGCACAAACATACCAATCGATATGCATTAAGCCAATCCATAATTAAAATACAATAAATAAATACATATATACATGTTTGTATGTGTGCGTCTGAACTCATTTTAGGCCAAACAACTCACACTTGTCGATAAGTCTGTAGCCTGTAAGCACTCATGCATTCAGCTGCCTTTTTAGACATTAATTTAAGCTATGCAAATCGAACGAATTTCGCTAACCATTTCTGGCTTTCTCTCTCTTCTCACACACACGCACACACACACACACGCACACACAACTCTTTGCCTATCTCACATAACATAAAACAAACAAAAAAAATACTCTTCACAACATTTTTAAAAATAATACCATTTGCAAAAATTCAACAACGCACAGCGGACATCATTCAGGATGTTACGCTCTAACGGAGCGCGCAAGCTGAAGTAAGTTAAAGCCGAGGATACGCCAACATCAGAATCCTTGATCAATGATGCCTATGATGATGGTTCAGAATTTTGAGTTGCAACCAAAAAATGTGCCCCTTCATTTTATTTATTTTTGGGGTTTTTAACTTTCATTTTTTGCTTGTTCGAAGTTTTTTTTTTCGCTAAAAAAGACAGACACGACCACAATGCTTGCAGCCACCCACATTTCAGTTCATCGTGTGTTTGTTTTTTTAATAGCCAACAACAACAAAAATACAGTTTTTGATTAGCATTTGTTTTTTTTTTTTTTTTTTGAGTTTTGTTTATTTTTTTTATTTGGTTTGGTTTGGCTTGTGTTTTTAATTGTTTGCGCATGATTCTCAAGTTTTTGTCGAGTTTGGCTTAAACTAATTTGAAACTTAATTTTCGTTTACAGATTCACCATATCACGACGTAAGCGGTCTGCCCAATCCCTACAACATGGAGCACATGGAACAGGACGAGGTCCTGCCGCCGCAGCAGCATATGTCCCTCAGCTACGATGACAGTTTCGAGGGTGAATATTCGACAACGCCGAATGCCCGAAATCGTCGTGTCATACGCGAAATTATTGTCTAAGCAAGTCGAATATACATAAAAAAAATCAAGTAACAACAACAACTCTAAAACACTCCCACACACACTCACACACACACAAAACCTGCTCATCATGCATCATACATCGTCAAACATACAAGAAGAAGAAGGAACAAAAATCAAAAACGATAACGAAAAGAAAACTCTCCATTCAGCATATTACAACGAAATCTCAAGTTTTTCTTTTTTTGTTTTACTCAATTTGAGAAGTGGCCATTTTGAATTTTATTTTTTAATTTTTTTGCTATACATATATATTATTTTTGTTGTTATATAAGCAAGTATGATATCGATAAGTTGAGGGTACGTGTGTTGAGTTTTATTGGCAACGAATTGATAATATGATATAATATTATATACGATATTTAAGGCATCGACTTCTCATTATCAACAAGAATAACGGAAACGGAGAATAAAACAGAGCTCTAGTTAAGGCCGTGGCAGCACTTTGTTGACACACACAAACACACACACACACACACTCTCACACACACCATGCACTAAATGTTAAATACGAGCTACTTACTTATATAGAGCAGTTAAGTACAGTAATACCTATGCTATGAGGTCCCAGTCGCATGCATACGCAAAAAAAAAATACAAAAAGGAATTTAACTTTTAAGGCATCAAATGTTGAAATGAGCAAATTTCAAAACAAAAACATAAAATTGAAAAATAAGTATATATCTCACACGTGTTTTTCGTAAGGCATCTGCAAACCGTTCACCATAGCGTTTAAGAATTAATCATTTAAGAATTGTGGCCGTGTTTGACTTTGACTTTCAATCGCTCAAAAGTAGGCAAATTAAATACTTAAATAAGAAAAATCCATTTTTGTTGCCTACTTCCAGCATTTCCAACACGTCTCAGTTGTAAAGAAAACAAACTCAATTGTAATACATTATATTACAGGTGAAAAACAAAAACAGTACGGCCTGCCACAAAAACAGCAACTAAAATTTATTTACTTTACAATTAATTTTAAAATTTTAAATAAAAAAAGTGCGAAAAAAAAACAAACAAAAAAAAATTAAGAATATTTAAACTAAAGTTAAAACAAAATGTTGCTTTAAGTAAATTATAAAACGAAACAAAAATTATTACAAATAATTCAAAAATTATATAGAACAAGAAAAAAGTAAACAAATAACCTAACATCTGTGCAGCTTGACGACTTTAATTTAATTTCAAAAATTATTTAAAAAATATATAAATTACAAATTTAAAACTCGAATTGTTTTGTGTTCTTTGGGCTTTCTGTTAAATTTCCAAATTTTGTAATATGATTTTTGAAAAATACGAAAAGCTATTGACATAACATATGTTAAATTATAAATAAATATATTTTTATACATATTACAATTATTGATTACATTTTTAATAACTGTTTTTAATCGCGTGTTGTTCGATTTATTTTCTGTGTTGTTTGTTTTTTGCAACTTTTTGACGTTGGCACATGAAATGCATAACTGAATGGATGACGAGTAACAAGTTTTTGTAGCTAAGAATTAATTGTAAATACATGTGTAATTTGTATATATTTACTTGATATACAAAGTAAATAAGTTGGAGCGAGCAGCAGAGAGAAAAACTTAAATATAAATTGTAGTTAATTTTAAACAATTTCAACATGAATTTAACTAGTAAGCTAATTAATTAAGCGAAACATGTTTAAAAGCAAATGCCACAACAAAACTAAAAATAAAAAAAATAATTATAAAAATAAACAAAAAAACAACAAAAAAACTGCATCACAAGTGAAAAAATCTCGTTAAAGAACAAAAACAAAAAAAAAATAAACGTCAGAAACCAACGGCGACAAGAATCTTTATGATATATAAATTGTACACTTTAAGCTGATGATATACATACATTATAAATATATACACATAACATATACATCTACATCTACTTATTATTTGTAAATAAGTAAAAAACACACATATTTTTTAATTTCAACAAACAAAACAAAAATCCATTAAAAATATATTTCCAAAAAAAAAAAACGAAATCGTTCTATTTATTTGGCTGGTGGGCAAAAAATAAAACAGTTATCAATAAAATGAGATAAACTTGATCTGCGCGGATATACAGGATCAACAGCTGATCCGATATCGACTCAAGACTCCTGATCAAGAATGGATTTAGGGAATAGAAATACAATTTTTGTATGATGTATTATAATTTTATTTATTTTTAATAAGCTTAAAACATTTCTGAATGAATTTGAATCAGGCGTCGTGTTTCGTGACAGTTATACATCCAGTCGAAAAACAAATAGGACGAGAACAGCAAGAAATCCTGCTGGTTGCACAATGCGTCAGTTCTCAGTTGATTGGCACCAAATTTATTGCATGCAATTTGACTTGGCAAAGTGGCAGCTCCGGCAGCAGCAGTGGCAACCCTGGCAGCGCCCGGAAGTAACACGACACTTGACATTTTAATTTAATGCCGTGCTCAGCCGTCACTGACAAGTCAGCAACAGCAAGAACAACAATGATAACCACAACAAGAACAAACGGAGCATGAGGTGCAAGGACAAGAGTCCTTTCTGCCAACCAATGCTGAGTGCAGAAAATCGATTATTATTATTATTAGTATTATGGCAATTTTAAGGTACATAGATTGTGTGACGCATATCTGAGCATATTAATTAGTAAAGAACAGCAATTTACCTATTTACCCTTAGGTGCGGGCAGGTGCTTGGCAATCGTAATAATAATAATTAGAATTCATATTTGATTTTATATGCCAGCCTTGCGAATATAGCAAGTACTTCTTACACCTGGGCATTTGATTAGTGAATATATCAAGTACTTCTTACACCTGGGCATTTGATTAGTGAATACATCAAGTACTTCTCACACCTGGCCATTTGATTAGTTAATAATGCCACAATTTAAGCATCTCTTTACTTAGCTCAAAGGTGCAGCCTTATGGAAGACACACAAACAAAAGCTAACAACAATATGTCAATCATGCAGAGACGCACATATTTAACTGACAGCCAGCAACTTATTGTTTATTTACGGTCAATGAATAAAAACTGTTCTGCTGACACAACTCACACGTACAAAGAATATTTAATACATACAAATATCTGCGAGGGTCGATTGGTAAGTAGTAATTCGACTTGGCACTGAAAACAAGCCATTGATTTCTATCGTTAATCTTATCGGAATAACCTCATAAATCTGTCAAACTGTCCATCAAAATAAGAAGAAAATCGTCTTTCTTAGTACGCCGAAGATTCTGTTCCATTGCATTATAAATTTAAGAAACCGATCGATTGTGCTTATTAACACATTAGAATATATCAATTTACTGTTGATGATCTCTTGTCCAATATTAGATGCTTAATATATAGTAATAACAATAGTATGCTGTAATAACTGTTGACTTTGGTTCTAATACCTGGGAAAACAAACTGTGTACATTGTTTGCATATTTAGCTAGCTTCATTATCGGCTATTATAACATGTACGTATATATTTGTGTCCAGTATATATAATTCTATCGAACAGTTGCAAAAGAGTCGATCAGAATTATTTATGGTAAAAGTTGAGTCATACCAGTCAATATTTTTTAAGCATTTGCATCTTTAATGTTGTCCATTTAATTATTGCAGAACTTCATTTTTAATGTTTTTTAATATTTAACTTCCCATCAACCCAATATACTTATAAATATATATATATATATATTTCTATATACAATCAAACCAGACTGATTGAAAACATTTCACACATTTTTTGTATTATTGATTGTTTTAATATAAATATTTCTCATTACTACTCACATTTTCACATGTGCCACAAATAACTTAAAGAATTAGCTCCACTTGAATATCAGCTGTTATTTTAACAAACTTTTATTATAGTTTAAGTTCACCCACAAATTTATATTCACATGCAAGGCACATTTAAGCATATTAAGTATTTAAACAAATATAAAAGTTACACCTAAATATTCTTGACTACACGATCTGTGATGCTGATTCATTCATCTAATGCGCAGATACACGAGTATATATTTTAGGCGATGAACATGGCTTATGATATATGTATGCTCCTTTCCCAATTGAGAATTTTAAATTCCAAATTTTGGCATATTTAGAAAGAAGAGAGTACTGAAATATGGTAAATAAAAAACGTGACGCCAATTCAAAGTGCAACAGCTGCCGCAGCTTGGCCATGCCTCATGTCGCATAACTAGGCCAGTAGCCGTTATACATATACATATGTATATATGTATACATATGAATTTGTGAATAAATTTGTGCAATCTGTTGACTGCTGACCCGTCGATCCGACGACCCAGCGCTGCATTCATTCATTCATTCGGATGTCAGCGAGTTGAAACAAAAGCGAGCCCATATGCAATTCATTTACTGCCATTCAGAAGACGTGCCACGCCCACACACACGTAGCAAGCTGGAGAGCTGGGCGTGACGAAGGGACATGGAATTTCGTGGTACGTCAATTAAAGCGCTGCCGGTGCCGCCTAATTGGATTTATGCCACATTTATGTATAGGTGCAAATTCGTAGAGGGAAGCGAGGCTCGTGCTAAAAATCACTACCATAATGAGCCGCACACACACATAGAGAGATGGGGAGATGGAAGGGAGGGTGGAGCGAAGTGGGACCAGTAGTCGTGCCACAAAACTCGATGCGAAGCCAGGCCAAAACAATTGCAAGTTGCTGTTGTTGTTGTTGTTGTTGTTTTTGTTGCTACCAACAACTTTCGAGGACTTTAAATGAAATTACGCGAAAACTTTTGGACTGCAGCAATGCCAACTTTTTGAAGAGATCAGCCAGCCACTAGTGGTTAACAGCGAGTGGATGCGGCTGGTGGGCGGTTGGCGGTTGGCGGTGGGGCAGGTGGAGCGAACATTTCTATTGCGGCTTGTGGCACGGCTGTGTGGCACGCACAACAACTTGCAACTTGGCCCGTGGCACACACATAATGAGTTTCATAAATTAACACAAATTAAAGATACCAGCAAGTAATTTACCTATGCTAAACTAAATAACTGCCTCTCCATACGCTAAAGCTAGTCAGAAATTAGGTAAGACACACCCACACACACGCACACCCATCAAACGTCTTTTGTGCAAGTTTTGCGACCATTGGTTTGTAATTAATGCGACCAGAAAGCTGACCAAAAGTCAGAAAGCCAACCTCGGCTCAATCGCTTGCGGTCAAAACAGGCAATCAGTGTTGCCCATTTTACGGCCAAATCTGGCTTTAATCAGATGTCGTTTAATATGCTTAAAGTGGATTCGTTGGTGCAGCATTTGTGCTTGAGTTGAGATTGTCAAAGCTAAGAAAATACTTAAATAATTTAATCTACCTTTTATATCTGCCAAAAATTGACAGATCTATTCGCCACCCAGCCTCAATGTGATTGTGTGATTGTGATTGTGAATGCAACCTAAACTGTGACTGCGACTGTGAGTGGGACTGTAACTGGGCTAAACTGTGGACATGCTTAAGGCAGCGATGAGTGCTTTTCTGTTTAATTTTATTAATTATCTGAGTAATCTTTGAAGTTGCTCGTCTGGCTATATGTGTGTCTCTGCGAGTGTGTGCGAATGTGTGTGCACATTTGTGTGCGCCCTTGTATGCCGTTTGCTAAACTTGAGCTGAGCATTCCGGCTGGGGCGCATTCATTCATTCATTCACTCATTCATTAATCGCATTCGGAGTGTACGTGTGTGTCTGCAGCAATTAACTGCCGGGTCAAAAGTTTGGGAAACTTTCGACAGCAACAGACGAGCATTCAGATAAAATAGTTATTAAAAGTGAATTAGAGAAGCCATCAACCCGAAGGAGGAGAAAACATTTAAAATAGACTTCATATAAACGAAAATCTATGTATACTAATAATTTAAAACGATTACAAAAAAACACACCAAATATTTGGTTAATCGACTCAATTAAATATGCCTTATATCTCGAGTATTTGTTTAATGAAATATTTATCACATAAATAATGGAAGCAAACATTAAGTAAAATATATATATATATAAAATATAATAAAATATGTACAGTCTGTACAGAGTACGCAACATGATGAAGATTCTTAAGACTATTTTGTTATCAGTCATAAATCCGAAAAAAATTAAGTTCATTTAGATATAATATAAAGAAAATCGGTTAATTCTTAAAAGTGTGTGGATAATTTAAAGTGTTGAGAGCGCATTTTAGTGGAATTGAGAGCGTTATCGATAGAAATTGGTGGTTTTTAAATGGAATTGGATTAAAATGTTGGCAACTAGTCAGAATGGTGGCGAGTCTGTGCAATTTGTAGAATGAATTCCCCGAGCTGGCCATGGTATCAGCGAGGCCAATTAGGCCAGCACTTGACCCGAAGTCGAATCCTCTGGCTCTGAGAGCAGCTGTTCATTTGTGTGCGGTACTGGGACTAATCCCAGCCGCTGATTGGGCTTACAGTGTCGGTTGTCTGGCAATCGGTTGCGGCAAAGTGCAACCACATTGCGGTGGCTCGAGGGTTAAAGGGGATAGGGGTGTGTGAATCTCACAGCATGCGCGTTGCCAGGGCTTTATTTTTATCAGACTTTGGGAGAGGCAATTTCAAAGATATTTGTTTTTTTCCCAACAGCGTAATTTGAGCGCAAATATTGAAGCTGAAAACCAGCGGCGCTAATAAATGTTATAATCATAATGAGCAAATGTTTAAACAGTAGCCAAGGGAGCAGGGCAGGGGCTGCTGCTGGTGCTGTTGCTGGGGAGTGGGTTACAAAAGGGGCGCTGACGAGTCGACACACGCCCAGTTGCATAAATTTTCGTGCCGGGCGGAATGCCGGAAAGCGGCGATGGCAAAAGCAACCCAAATGCGGCAAAGCAACCCTCACAAAATCGCGATTGTAATTATGAATGAAATTTGAATTGCAAGCGTGGCAAATGAACGAAGCGAACAGTTCCAGGCAGCCTCCGAATCTCACCTCACTGAAACCGAGAATTGCAGTCGCCACGTGGCCCGGATCTCCCGCTGGAGCTGTAACTACACTCAGAGAACACAATGACACTTAATTTTATAAATTCAAAATAACTTTTGGGCGAAACAAAAAATCGTCATTGAATATCTCATTCAATTATACTTTAAAAAAATCATTTATAATTTATGAAATATTTTTTTTGAAAAGTATTTATGAATAAATATGAATTGAAAGTTTATTCAAATTTTTCTTTTCAACTGCACTATTTTTTTCTAAGTGTATGGTGTGGACCAACGACTGGTCACGTGTCGCCAGTGCCAACGACGCTGGGGGCGTGTCTGGGGCGGAAGTGCCAATAAGTAGTTGTCAATATTGACTGATTATCTCAACACGGCGGAAAGTGAACTGCCGGGATGGGAATGAATGGGACGAAGACGGAGGCGGAGGCGGATACCCAGAGGGTTGACACAGTCGTGATTGCGAATAGTTGCGCGACTCCAAACGGAAGTAAACATAAATCACAGCAATGCAGTGCGGGGGAGTGGCGTGGGTGGGCGGAAGGTGTGGAGTGGGTGGCTTCCCCGGACAATGCAATTATTTAGCTGGACACGGCCATAATTCAAGACGACAGGAAAAAGCTGCTGCAATTTAGTTGCACTCACAGGAGACTCGCATAATTGCATCTGATATCAATTGTCACTGAATATGAGAGAGGGAAACAAATACACAATTCACTCCAAAGGGTGGCAGTCACCCAAATTGTGTATAAATAACTGTTGTTGACTTCAAGTAGTATACAAAATAATAAAATAATCACTTGCATGAAGCGAAGCGAGTGTAAACTTCTTTAAGTCACTGTGCGATAAGAAGTGCGAGCTAAATGTATGAAATACTGGAGTGATCAGAGTTTCACTCTACTGTGACATAATCACAATTTTGATATTTTTATTTTGTATATGTGAATTTAGTTGTGATCATTTTTAAATGAATTCATAAAATGAGTGGGTGAATGAGGATGGCAGTTGAAATAGTGAGGGAGAGGGAGAGGTAGAGTCACCTTATCAGACAAGTGACCAAGAGAGAGAGTCAACTACAGTACACAGTGGTCAGACTTACTTAAAAGATTACTCGCTTCAGTCTTGGTTTGCATTCAGAATGTCGCACAACAGTCGAGACTATTCCGGATTGGCACTGTTCCTGGGAGTTCAGCTGCTGCTGCTTCAGCTGGTTCAGCTGCGATCAGTGGAACGCTGCATTAGACCCGATGATTTTCCAAATGGCCGCGCATTCTCGACGGGCGGCTTTATGCTCTTCACCTGCACCAGCAAATATACGCTAATGGGTGAGAGAGTATTCCGTTGTGGCCGCGACAGACGCATCATTGGCCAAATGCCAGTTTGTGCCAGTAAGTACCAGGCAGCAACACAATCTGCTTTATACTGCAAGCATGACTCACATATTCTCTCTCTCTATTTTTTATACGCACACTCAGTGAAGGGCTGCGAAGAGCCGAGCAATACAGATAATGGCCAGATTGATGTTGAGAGCGGCCTCAAGGCGATTTTGACGTGCAAGGACGAATACGTTGTGGCCGGCCATGATGCGGCCTATTGCAATGGCAAGAATTGGGATCGAATGCTGGGCGTCTGTCGTCACAGCAATCACACAAAGAGCCATGCCTGCGATTTCGAGACTGAGGATCTGTGCGGCTGGACGCGCCAAAGGAGTTTACGGCAGCCCTGGCGTCGTGTCGCAACGGTGTCGCACTTTCACTCATATCGCACGGGACCGCGACACGATCACACTTTCCAAAATGCGTACGGCGGACACTATATGCTCATGGAGTCAACGCCATCCTCGATTGGCGCCCACATGCTCATATCGCCTATCTATCCACGTGAGCTTAGCCTGAAGACAGCTTGCTGCTTCCGATTCCATTACTTTATGTACGGCATGGGTGTGGAGAGTCTGATCGTCTCTGTCAAGCCACATCAGATGAGTGTTGCAGAAATGTCGCTGCGGAATCGTCAGAAGTATGTGTCCCAAAAGCGGAAGTTGCGATAAAGCCATCACTGGCTACTCACAAATTGTGACTTAGTAATTAGAAAATTGACTTAAACTGAATTTCGTTTCCCGATTAGCAATTGTGAATTTAAAACAAATGTTTCTCTCTCTCTCTCTCTCCCTCTCTCTCTCTCTCTGTGTGTCTCTCTATCTCTGTTTGTTTCTCTGTTTAGATACGCAAAGTTCGAAGTGTCTGGGAACCAGGGCAATCAGTGGCTGGAGCACACCATCAGCATTGATGAAATGCTGGAGGACTTTCAGGTGGTTTTCACGGCAACCGATGGCAGCGCTCATCTTGGAGATATTGCCATCGATGATGTGCGCCTGATGACGGGCAGTGAGTGTGGCGGTGGTGAATTCACAACCACAACAGAGGCTCTGCCCGCTGAGACACTCGAGCCAGTCATCTACGACTATATGAACTGCAGTCAGCGTTGTGGCGAAGCTGCACCAAGCGACGATTTGAAACGCGCCGATGGCAAATGGATCAAAGCCTGCGGCTGTGATGAGCTATGTGAGGAGAATTGCTGTCCCGACTATATACAGAGTTGCATGCCCAGCTTTGAGGAGACAACCGTAGAGGAAACAACTCCAACGTCAACAACAACAACGACAACTACTCCTACAACCACTACACGAAAGCCAACAATAACAACAAGAAGAACAACAACAACAACACCAAAACCAACCACACCAAGAACAACAACAACAAAGCTAACCACAACAACAACAACAACAACTACACCAAAACCAACTACAACAACAACAACTAGAAGAGCAACAACAACCGCAACAACAACAACAACAACTATACAACGAAGCACAGCAACAACACGCAGAACAACATCGACTCAAAGAACCCCCCTCACACCCACAACAACGCCTGCTATAAAAACCACAACAACTACAACAACAACCAGCAGCACACCCAAATCTCATAAGACTAAAGGTAAGCTCAGATAAGATCTAAGATATATTTGGAATATATCTGTAATACTTAAGACTCCGAAAGAATTCCGAAATCTGAGAGAATATCGAAAGAACGAGGTCTTATTAAGAAATTGCTATTCATACGCTGAACAAATGGAAAAGGAGCAAAAGGTGTGTTATGAAATTGTGCAAAGGAAAGATCTCCGACTCCGTTGTGGATATAAGTTCCTGATCAGCATCGATATAGACCTGTCCATCTGCCGGTCTATATAATCTCGCCATTCTCCAATATTAAAGCTAAAACTTTCAAATGTCAAACATAAGTAAACGTGCGGATCATGTAATTATATTGATACATATCTTTGTTTTCTCGAAATCGATAACAATTGATTACCGATAGCAACAAAAGTCATACTGTTAAAATTATTGCTTTCTAATTTGGTGTATGTATGCCTTGACATAATATTGATCACCTGCATAAATTTTGTGCGTTTCAAAACCGGATCTTAGGGGTACTAATTAGTGTCTTGTTTCCAACAACACAAACAACCCAGATGCACTTCAGTCATTCCATACTTAACCTTTACAAATCTCTACATGAAATTTTTATTAATGAGAAGTGCTTTACTCAATTGCAGTCCATACGAATCGGATTGATGGGCAGGAGAATCCGAATGAAATCGAAGGACACAGCGATAAGGGGAGCAGCATGAGTGCTGCACAATACATGTGGCTGCTTCTGCTGGCCATAATACTGTGCATCATTGTGGCCAGTGTTGCGTATCGCTGGAAGCGATCCAATGGCGCCAACATGGAGAAGGTCGTCAGTTTTCAGAAGACCTTTGCCAAGTTAAAGAAGGCGGCACTATCGACGAACGGAAATGGCAACGGCAGACATAATGCGGATGCACCGTTAATCACTGATATCGATAACATGGACGAGGCGGAGCCGCTTGCAGAGATGGCCGTGGATATACGCAACGTGACCGAGCTCTGAGGTGACTAGCGGTGAATGCGAGTTGAATATGCCTAGAGATACCTCTAATAATATTAGTGTTGTAAGTCAAATAAATACTTTTATTAATACTTTTATTATATTTTAAAATAAAATCTTCAAGAAAGAATAATTAACGTTTGTATAAAATAATTTAAAATTGTTAAGCTATGACAATTCATGATTTAAAAGAAACTTGACCTACTTTTTTGCGTATGTTATAAAAAAAAAATTTAATGCTGCCTATCATAACAGTTGTTCACATGTCAAACTAAGAAAATCAGCTAGGACTATCCTCGAGCTGTCCAGATTAAGACTAAGATCGATTAATGAATGAGTGAGTGGGTGAGTTGACGACTGGTTAACGAGCTACGCTTTGAGCAACCTTGCCTCGATCTGCCCTCGAGGTGTGTTTAAACTTCTTTAAGTCACTGTGCGATAAGAAGTGCGAGCTAAATGTATGAAATACTGGAGTGATCAGAGTTTCACTCTACTGTGACATAATCACAATTTTGATATTTTTATTTTGTATATGTGTATATAGTTGTGATCATTTTTAAATGAATTCATAAAATGAGTGGGTGAATGAGGATGGCAGTTGAAATAGTGAGGGAGAGGGAGAGTCGCCTTATCAGACAAATGACGAAGAGAGAGTCAACTACAGTACACAGTGGTCAGACTTACTTAAAAGATTACTCGCTTCAGTCTTGGTTTGCATTCAGAATGTCGCACAACAGTCGAGACTATTCCGGATTGACATTGTTCCTGGGAATTCAGCTGCTGCTGCTTCAGCTGGTTCAGCTGCGATCAGTGGAAGCTCGCTGCGTTAGGCTCGATGATTTTCCAAATGGCCGCGCATTCTCGACGCGCGGCTTTATGCTCTTCACCTGCACCAGCAAATATACGCTAATGGGTGAGAGAAGATTCCGTTGTGGCCGCGACAGACGCATCATTGGCCAGATGCCAGTTTGTGCCAGTAAGTACCAGGCAGCAACACAATCTGCTTTATGCTGCAAGCATGACTCACATATTCTCTCTCTCTATTTTTTATACACACACTCAGTGAAGGGCTGCGAAGAGCCGAGCAATACAGATAATGGCCAGATTGATGTTGAGAGCGGCCTCAAGGCGATTTTGACGTGCAAGGACGAATACGTTGTGGCCGGCCATGATGCGGCCTATTGCAATGGCAAGAATTGGGATCGAATGCTGGGCGTCTGTCGTCACAGCAATCACACAAAGAGCCATGCCTGCGATTTCGAGACTGAGGATCTGTGCGGCTGGACGCGCCAATGGACTTTACGGCAGCCCTGGCGTCGTGTCGCAACGGTGTCGCACTTTCAATCATATCGCACGGGACCGCGACACGATCACACTTTCCAAAATGCGTACGGCGGACACTATATGCTCATGGAGTCAACGCCATCCTCGATTGGCGCCCACATGCTCATATCGCCTATCTATCCACGTGAGCTTAGCCTGAAGACAGCTTGCTGCTTCCGATTCCATTACTTTATGTACGGCATGGGTGTGGAGAGTCTGATCGTCTCTGTCAAGCCACATCAGATGAGTGTTGCAGAAATGTCGCTGCGGAATCGTCAGAAGTATGTGTCCCAAAAGCGGAAGTTGCGATAAAGCCATCACTGGCTACTCACAAATTGTGACTTAGTAATTAGAAAATTGACTTAAACTGAATTTCGTTTCCCGATTAGCAATTGTAAATTTAAAACAAATGTTTCTCTCTCTCTCTCTCTCTCTCTCTCTCTGTGTGACTCTCTATCTCTGTTTGTTTCTCTGTTTAGATACGCAAAGTTCGAAGTGTCTGGGAACCAGGGCAATCAGTGGCTGGAGCACACCATCAGCATTGATGAAATGCCGGAGGACTTTCAGGTGGTTTTCACGGCAACCGATGGCAGCGCTCATCTTGGTGATATTGCCATCGATGATGTGCGCCTGATGACGGGCAGTGAGTGTGGCGGTGGTGAATTCACAACCACAACAGAGGCTCTGCCCGCTGAGACACTCGAGCCAGTCATCTACGACTATATGAACTGCAGTCAGCGTTGTGGCGAAGCTGCACCAAGCGACGATTTGAAACGCGCCGATGGCAAATGGATCAAAGCCTGCGGCTGTGATGAGCTATGTGAGGAGAATTGCTGTCCCGACTATATACAGAGTTGCATGCCCAGCTTTGAGGAGACAACCGTAGAGGAAACAACACCAACGTCAACAACAACAACGACAACTACTCCTACAACCACTACACGAAAGCCAACAATAACAACAAGAAGAACAACAACAACAACACCAAAACCAACCACACCAAGAACAACAACAACAAAGCTAACCACAACAACAACAACAACAACTACACCAAAACCAACTACAACAACAACAACTAGAAGAGCAACAACAACCGCAACAACAACAACAACAACTATACAACGAAGCACAGCAACAACACGCAGAACAACATCGACTCAAAGAACCCCCCTCACACCCACAACAACGCCTGCTATAAAAACCACAACAACTACAACAACAACCAGCAGCACACCCAAATCTCATAAGACTAAAGGTAAGCTCAGATAAGATCTAAGATATATTTGGAATATATCTGTAATACTTAAGACTCCGAAAGAATTCCGAAATCTGAGAGAATATCGAAAGAACGAGGTCTTATTAAGAAATTGCTATTCATACGCTGAACAAATGGAAAAGGAGCAAAAGGTGTGTTATGAAATTGTGCAAAGGAAAGATCTCCGACTCCGTTGTGGATATAAGTTCCTGATCAGCATCGATATAGACCTGTCCATCTGCCGGTCTATATAATCTCGCCATTCTCCAATATTATAGCTAAAACTTTCAAATGTCAAACATAAGTAAACGTGCGGATCATGTAATTATATTGATACATATCTTTGTTTTCTCGAAATCGATAACATTTGATTACCGATAGCAACAAAAGTCATACTGTTAAAATTATTGCTTTCTAATTTGGTGTATGTATGCCTTGATATAATATTGATCACCTGCATAAATTTTGTGCGTTTCAAAACCGGATCTTAGGGGTACTAATTAGTGTCTTGTTTCCAACAACACAAACAACCCAGATGCACTTCAGTCATTCCATACTTAACCTTTACAAATCTCTACATGAAATTTTGATTAATGAGAAGTGCTTTACTCAATTGCAGTCCATCCGAATCGGATTGAGTGGCAGGTGAATCCGGATGAAATCGAAGGACACAGCGATAAGGGGAGCAGCATGAGTGCTGCACAATACATGTGGCTGCTTCTGCTGGCCATAATACTGTGCATCATTGTGGCCAGTGTTGCGTATCGCTGGAAGCGATCCAATGGCGCCAACATGGAGAAGGCCGTCAGTTTTCAGAAGACCTTTGCCAAGTTAAAGAAGGCGGCACTATCAACGAACGGAAATGGCAACGGCAGACATAATGCGGATGCACCGTTAATCACTGATATCGATAACATGGACGAGGAGGAGCCGCTTGCGGAGATGGCCGTGGATATACGCAACGTGACCGAGCTCTGAAGTGACCAGCGGTGAATGCGAGTTGAATATGCCTAGAGATACCTCCGTCTAATAATATTAGTGTTGTAAGTCAAATAAATACTTTTATTAATACTTTTATTATATTTTCAAATAAAATCTTCAAGAAAGAATAATTAACATTTTTATAAGTAATTATAAAATAAATAAAAATTGTTAAGCGATGACAATTCATAAATTAAAATAAGCTTTAACTACTTTTTGTGTATGTTAAAAAAAGGCAATTTAATGCTGCCTATCATAACAGTTGATCACATGTCAAACTAAGAAAATCAGCTAGGATTTTCCTCGAGCTGCCCAGATTAAGATTAAGATTGAATAATGAATGAGTGAGTGGGTGAGTTGACGACTGGTTAACGAGCTACGCTTTGAGAACCTTGCCTCGATCCCCTAATGAAATGTGCCCTGGTGTATCTGTTGTCATAGACTCGGGACTCTGCATATCCTGCATATCCTGTATATGCTGCTGGGCCAAGCACGTGGCTCTGCAACCACCACTGGCAGCGCCAGCCACTCCGTTTACCCTGGTCGTTTCTCGACCACCCATTAAGGGGCTGGCTCATGTTTTAACAGCGGCTTTTGGTTGTGATTTAGTGGCTGGCCGTAGCGACAGCAGCCGGCTTAGCGTCTGGCCAGACAGCCTGCAGCCAGCTGCCGCTGCCCCCTTCCCTGCCCCAACCCACGGCACCATTCAGTGGTTTAAACGTTTTGTGCGGCACTCAGCACAAAATTTTTGGGCATCTCATACAATTATTGCCGGACAGCCAGAGAAAAGCAGCCAACGCCTCAAACACAAACCCGAACCCCAACACAAACTGGAAACCGAAAATCCAAAGAGCAACTCCAATTCGCAGTTTGCATGCTCAACAAATTTTCACAAGATTTTTCCAAAGCGTTTGCTCAATTGCGCGCTTTTAGCTTTTTGGTACTTGTTTTGCATTTTCTTTATTTTTTTTCTATTTTTAATCCAGACACCCTTGTCAGCATTAGCAACCCCTCCCCGAAAAGCCACCCTGCCCTGCTTGCCCCGCAGCGGTGGCTGTGCTGTGTTTTTATCCTGTTTGGCTTTGTGATTTAGCACCCGTTGCTCTATCGACTTCTCACACATCATTTGATGTGCGTTTTTTTTTTGTTTTTTAATTAAAATGGCATTTTAATGTCGCTGCCAGAAGAGAAAAAAAAGGGGCGTGCTTTGAGACGCTTTTGGGGTATTTTCTTAATGCGCATTGAAGTCCTAATTAAATGTGAAGTACGCAGCAGCTTAGCTGGGTGTGTGTGTGATTGCCTGGGGAGGTAAATGTTGGGCGTGGCATCGAATATTTTCAAGTTGCTTGACGAAATGGCACACACAAGCATTGTGTGTAAGCAAACACTCACACACACACACCCGACATTTTTGCACACCAACGTTATCTTTTGTGGCTAGCACTCGCTCTGAAGACGCACCACTGTTGCAATGCACCCCTTAAGAGGCATATCCCACACGCTGCCACATGCGGCAACCCAATTTCACATTTACAATTTCATTCGCGCTTATCGCTGCAATAAATCGCATTAATTTATTGTCCTCGCCTCGCATATTTTGTGTCCACTGAGCCCCTCGGCTCGACACAAGCCGGTTACAATTTAATGGGCTTGTCCAAATGGGTGTCCCAGAAACCAAAAACTATCCCCTCCCCACCTGCCTCTCCCCCTCCGCCCGGCGCAATCCCTACCCTCTGTCAAACGACGCGCTTGTGGTGTTATTATTGTTTTCCATTTAACACTTTTTAGTTAGTTTGCTACCTGAAAGTATGCAACATGCCGCAAGCGAAAACCACAACAGAAATGTGAAAGGCAGGCAAATATATAGAGAGAGATAGAGAGTGTGTGTGAGAGAGAGAGGGAGCGTGTGAAGGATTACTTACAAAGCTTTTCATAAGTTGCAGATGAGCGAGCATAAAAGTTACTTCACAATGCAGATGATAAAGCCAACACTTGGAATAAGTGTTTCTGGAATTAAATTGATATTAATTATGTTACCACATTTAAATTTCAGTTTGTATAAAGTAGATTACAGCATTTAAATAACATTATTATGCACATTTAACAATAATAATTTGCATTGTTATATTTGTGTTTTAATTAGAATTATTTTGTCTATGTGAAAGAGAGCTAATGGAAAATAAATCTAAATGGATCTCAATCAAGTTTCTGCTTTCTTAAGCAAATCACATTTAATATCTGTAACAAAATATATATCAACTTAGGCAGGGCATTTGCACAACGACTTTAGTTCAAATAAAATTAACTCTGATATTTTCTTTATTCCTTTTAGATGTCTCAGCTCCTTTCGTATCTGTGTGTCAGCATTTCAGTTAGCAGTTGTAATCTTCATGCATTGGTCATGTGCGAAATTGTTGGCCCAGATGCTTATCAGCAGACGCGAACGAGCTGCGTCAGTCTGACCAGACGGTCAAAAGTGGGTTGGTCGAAAATGTGTGTGGGGATGGGGGTTGGGGGGGCTGTTGTGCTTTGTGGGCAGCTAGAATATTTATAATGCCATGGCTGCAATTTATTATGCAGTGCTGCGGGCACTGTCTGGGATCTGGACGTGGCTGCTTCGCAACGACTACCACTCACCAAAGATGTCACCTAGCCGAAACTGCATTTGCCTAACCAAAAGCCAGTTCCTCCACCTCCCCACCTGCCCCAGCCATTTTAGATTTATGCTTTGGAGTTATGGCGCTGCTAAAGCTGAAGCTGAAGGGGCAACTTTATCGTGTGTTTGGCCTCTGCCTCTTGTTGCTGCCACACTAGGTTTTTGCACACACACACGCCTCATTCTGCATATGTCTGCCTGCCTGCAGTTCATGTTGCTGTTGCTGTTGCAGTTGCAGTTGCTGTTCCTCTGCCTTCTCCTGTGCTTCCTCTGGTTTGGACATTTCCGGTTGTCCGCTGCACCTTATCAGCTCTTAAAAGTTCTTGTCGTTGCGGGACTTCAAGGTATTTTTGTTCATGCTTTTGTTGATTGTTTATATTTGTTATTTTCGTTTTTTTTTTTTATTTCTGTTTTTGTTTTGTTTTCTTGTTTTTCTTGTCATATGTGTGAAAGTATTTTGGGCTTTGCATGAGTTAAACGGCTTCTAAGCTTATCACAATTCAAAAATAAACAATAAACAAGCTATCGAGACGACCGAATATCCTTGAAGTTTTGTTGAGAGGGAGTTTGCTACAAATGTTATATAGATTATCAAACATTTTTTATTACTTTTCTTCGTACTGGCTTAATTTTGATTAATCTCTTTCTATTTCTTTACCCTTGTGCGGAAATCATTGTGCTGCTGTCCCCTTCAAATTTGCTCTCTACTTAACATGAAGCACATTAGTAAACATTTATGCAGACATTCGACCCCTAGCTAAATATTCCATTGTATACAGTACAGATTAGTTTGCTAAAAAGCGCTTATCGTCAACTTATACATACATATAAGTTGACGATATGTACATATGTATGTATTTATCGGCTGACAAATGTGAAATGCTTTGTTAGGGCAAAACAGCAGCAATATTGAAATTGCGTTAAATTTAAGTGATAAGAGCCCGCTTAACCAAGAAACCGAGTAGTAACGACTTGGATATCTATCCCTCTCTCTATATATCTCTCACTCTCTCACTCTCGTGCTCTCTCTGTGATAAGCTGCTAATGTGGCTGTGTGGGGGCGTGAGCTAAGCAAAAGTCATCGTCTGTTGTCTGCGTCATCATTATAATCATTGGGATTGGATTCAGTAGCGCAAAACTAATTAAGCATCGCATTTCATTTCCAATTCGGTTGCTCTGGGGAGCAAGCAAAATTCACCAGAAAGATGGCAGTGGCAGGGGCAGGAGCAGGAGCAGAGAACAACCCAAATCGAAATCGAAATATAAGCCAAATAAATTTCCGTTGCCAAAGCGCTTTCATAATTAATATGAACCAATTACAAGAGCAATAGCAATAACAATGCCAAAACCTTCTAATGGATAAAATAACAACAACAGAAAACGTTGGAAAAATAAGAAAAGAGCTGCAAATAGAAATTCGACAACTGATGCTTCATTTTCAGCTTGTTCTCTTGCTTCAGCTGCCGCATTTTTGAATTGATGTGTGCATTACATAAGAGCACTAATCAGAATTCGCTTCCGCAACACCGACCCCTACCACCCCCCGAAAGCACTTCCTCAAATCCAGAATGTAAGACAAACAGACAAAATGTGAATTGAATGAAAAGTGCAGCAACAGCAAAAATGCTCAAAACTTCCTTCCTTAACTTTCACGCTACCCCCAAAAAGCAACCCCTTCAATCTCATCATCCTCATCCTCATCATCATCATTGTGTTCCGAGTGCAGTCCAACGAAAACATATCGAAAATCAAACAATTGTCCTTAGTACAATGGAGAGCAGCGGATTCATTGTAAGGCAACACCCAACAGCAGCCCAACAATTGATGATGATTCCTCCAGCCAGCCAGAGCAACCGAGCAGAACTCTGACTCAGATGCATCCCAGTTGCTGCTCTGCTCTGCTCAGCTTTGCTTGGCTTAATCACCAGCTTACAAGGGTAAACAATGGAGACAGCGAGGACCCGTCGAGTACCGACTGTGCACCCAATGCTCTCCGCTCTCCACTCCCCAAAGTCAGAAAGTAAAAGCAATGCATTGGAAATGAACAATGCACGATTATAAAATATCCTACCATCAAATGAGCCATAAAAAGTTTAAAAAACCGCATGGAAATCCATCCTTTGATCAAAGCAAAAAACGCTAGCAAATTTAGAGGACTGGATTCTGCATTAATAAAAATCCAACCACAAAGTAAATAAAAAATAATAATTCGTTAGTTAAATTTTTTGTAGCTTGCGGTTTTGCTTCAATAGTAATTTTACTAAGCCGAATTAAAGGGTATCTAGGAGTGCAGTATACAAAAAAAAAGATAATAATACAAGAACCATTGCAATAAGCCAAACACAAAGGCGATCTATCAAAATGAATTTGAAATCTTTTGATCATTTTTGCGCTGGCTGGAAAAACAATTGGGCTTGGTATAAGGATTGCCACTCGCAATTGCTATTGGCATTGCAGTTTGTCTTTGGCTTGACTTGTCGACCCCTCACACAGGCGAGACTCCTTGCCAGCTTTCGTTTCCCTGTTTCCCGTTCCCCGTGCGACGTCAATCAATGTCAATAAAACAATTACTGTCACTTGCAGCTGGCGGACGCTGCGGCTGCTCGAGTGTAGCTGGTGGAAAAGGAAGCAGAAGGAGCAGCAGGAGCTGTAGGAATAGCAGCTGAAGAACAAGGAACGGGGTAGCTGCTTAGTTGGCCAGTGGCCGGTGTCATGTTCTTGATGAGATGCTGCTGCTGCTGCTGCTGCTGCAATTGCCGTTGGAGCTGAACTGACATTGTCAAATTCAGTGATGTAGTTCAGTTCATTATTCTTTAAACTGAGTTTTATTCTCTACACAAAATTTCGACAGTCGCTTGTCAAACAGCTTCTTTTGAATTGCACAGTTTTTTTGACACATTTTCTTAAAAAATGTTACGCGCTCTCATCACAGTGCTAAGCCGAAGCTAAACATCAAAATATATTTTGTATTTGATGCTGTTTTATTACCACACTAAAGTAAAAAAGCAATTAAGAAAGGAATGTTTCATTTTTATTATTCTAAATAAAACTAATATTTCATTTAACTATTAACATAGCTACTCAAATGAATTACAAAATATCATAATTAACTACTTTGTTCAGTAAACCAGTTAAGACCAGTTGCTGCTAGTTAGTGTTAGTGTTGCTCTGCCTAAAATCGGAGTTAAAATCAGAGTCGGAGTTAGAGTTGGAAATCGAAGGCGTCTGTCTGCACACGCCCACGACAGTTGTACACAGCACACGCCCCTTACTCACACTCACTTTCTCTCTCTCTCTCTCTCTCTCTCTCTGTCTCTGGCTGCCTGTATGTCTCCCTCACAAATTTCTTGCCCTTCTCCAGCCGCTTTGCACGCCCGCATTTTGGGCAAATGTTTGCGGTGCGAGGCAAAATACCCGTCGTTGGCAATAAAACTCGACTCGACTCGACGCGACTCGATTCTTGTTGCTGCTGTTGTGTTGCCATTGCTGGTGCTGTGACAAATCGCTTGCTTTAGACGTCGCTGCCATTGGCATAATCGCACAGTCATTGCAGTTTGCAACAACCCCCCCTCAGCGTACCCATCCCTGTCCTTGCCACGCCCGCAATGTTGCACAACTGCTCGCTACTGTTGTTGCTGCTGCTGCTGCTGTGTGTTGGTTAAGTTACAATGTATCTACATTTGAGTTACATTGTCTCCGCATCGAAGTTGCGTTGACAGCCATCGTTCGCTGCTAGTCCTTTTGTTCCCACCCCCGTTTCCATACCCCTCAACATCCATCAGTGCATTTGCTGGTTTTTGGCCACATTTCGAGCACATGCATTATACATTGGCCGAGAGCTGGCTGAAACCCTCTCAGTTTGTAAGCGGTCCACCCCTCCCCCCCTCCTTTGTCAAAGTGCAGCACATGACAAACTTTGTGTTTAGCCAACACTAGAAATTTCAGTATAGCTTTGAGGGAGGGGCGTGAGAAGTGGGGTGATGGGGAAGTAACGCGAAAAGTTGTCATACGATTATTGGGGTTGTGGGGGAAACTCACTTAAAATGATTTTATAACTGCAATTGCCAGTAATCAAACTCGAAATTTCGATTGTGCATGCGAAATCCAACTCAAAGTGGAAAACATTAGCACGCACAACTGTAGTTTTTAGTTCACTCGATAAGCTGGTACAAATAAGGAAAGAGTCCTTACTCATAGAAAGGGATAGCGTATTTTAGTAGGTCACATTTAATCTACCCGAATATCCTTTGTACAATAAAGGCCTACATCTGTCTTTGACATATTTAAATAAACTTTGCAATATTACAGCGTTAAATGATTTTAAAAATGTCAGATAAGAAATACAAAATATGACAAAAAACATATTTAAAATGTGTATTTCTATTGTCTAAGTTTTATCTTGTAGTCGACATTCTTATTAAACTCCACAATAAACTCCATTCAAGCCCAACGAAATGAATAATTCTTTTAAAATTCAAGATTGTGGTCTTTGTACAAATAGAAGTCGACATTTTGTCACAAAATGCTGCATTATTCATGGTTGCAGTCGGTTGCAAAAAACATCCACAAATACATGAAATATTCACGTTGTTGCTACAGA
Source organism: Drosophila nr. medialis 2 BK-2023a (assembly GCA_035044325.1). Lineage (NCBI taxonomy): Eukaryota > Metazoa > Arthropoda > Insecta > Diptera > Drosophilidae > Drosophila > Drosophila nr. medialis 2 BK-2023a. Next base: position 3,913,446 of record JAWNMH010000394.1, read on the forward strand.
AATTTTGAAAGTAACTGCAAATGAATTATAAATTGCAGTGAGCTGAAGCACTGACAATGTGAGCGACAACAAAGCAATCAATTGTCTGAAAGGATTGAAGAGCTAAGCCACTGAGTAGACAAGGTTGCGATATAGAACTTAACATATAGACATAACTTGACTTGACTAGAAGCAGACAGACCAACGGACAGCGAGACAGATGGACACTTCTATATCGATCAAGAATATATATGTATATACTCTATGGAGTCGGAGACGAAATCTAATACCCTCCCGGAAGAGCATAACATCTTTAAAAAATTACATAAAATGCATCTCAAAACTATTAATTAGTGAACAAAACTAAATTTAGCTGATTTTGCACTTCGCATAAGCCAATCATAAATTGCAACAAAAGTTCTTCACTAAATCTAAACTTGAACTTAAAATTCTTGTCTTCAAAACGATTTCACTGCTCGCTGTTTGTGTTTTTGGCACAAGAAAACTGCAAATTTCGATGACTGCAAATGCGTCGCTTTTGTTGATTAGAGAAAATACAAGCCACAATGTCAGGAGACTAGCCCCGCTCCATCCCTGCTCCTGCTGCTGCTCTCTCGCGAACTTCTATCTCATATTTATTTAGCAACACTGTTGAAAATCGAAAATTTCGATGACAGAGCAACAAAGTCTCATTTGCCATGGAGTGCAGTGCCATGGAGGTGGGCAGAGGGGGCGTGGACCGTTTGCATGCTAAGCAAAACTTTCAATCTAAATGTGGACAATACAAAACCAGCCAGCTTCACCCCCGGAGGCAGGCAAGCAGCGTCATAAGGCAAACTGATGTGAAGTCCTCAAGTTTGCGGCGCCTGCCACGTAAACCATTTGCCACGCAATGCACTTGCAGAGTCTGACTCTGACTTTGACGCACATAAAATGCGAAATGCTGAACAGAACATTTGCTGGCGGCAAGCAGTTCGCCAGCAACTGTAGCTTTTGCTAAAGCCGGCAATGTCTTTGGCAGCATAATGCGATTTGGGAATTGATTGTGCACAGGCCACTGGACTGCGATGTTCTCTCATCTGTTGTGCAATTGCCATGTCGTGTGGCAGGAACGAGCCCCGACTGCGGCACTGTCACCAATATTGTCATGTTGTCTCTCAACTGCTTCAATTATTTAACGCAAATTAAAACTCTCGTGAATTAGAATAGCCATTTTCAATTTATTAGAAACCCTATAGATACTAATTATATTTTCTGTCGAGTTGTTTTTAATTTGTTATCGTTAACAATTAATATTTTATCATTGTTTGTTATCTTCTTTTATTAAGTATATCCTATAAAATTTAGTAATTTTTTAAATTATCTTCACAAATTTCTTACCAGAATTTAGTTATAAAAATATTTTAAAAGAAGAACTTTTAAAGTCGCTCAAAATGTGACCAATCAAAATTTGAAAAAATCAGTTTGATCAATTATTATTAAGACTAATATCCCAAGGAAAAGAAAATTGATATGTTTGGCTTGTCACAAGTTAGCTACGCTACCGTTATTAGACACCCTGTCACGAACACACACCAAGCCACACACACACACATACAGAGATACACCCATGACACACACGCAGGTTTCCATCCACCCATTATTTCAACATCACATTTCACGCAAATTACATTTTTACTTTCGGTCAACCCTCAAATAACATTTTGCTACACTTTTTAATATGGGCCATTCATCATCATGAACATTGCGTCTGACTGGTGAAGAGGGGAGTGGAGTGGAATGGAGAGCAGGGATGAGTTGAGATGAAATGGGATGAGTTGAGATGATGCCACTTGTGAACTGCTGCTGTTTGCAAGCCTGTCATTCATTTCGACTTTATTGACATGGCAGCAGAGCCAGTCAGTCCGACAACTCAAACCCCCACCCCTTTGGTCACGTGTTTCGCACAATTCAATTTGAAACATACCAACATCTGAGGTTGGACCCAAACCAAAAAGGGGCAGCAGACGTATTTACATGCTCAGTGCTCTGTGCTCTGTGTTCTCTCTTTATCTCAGAAAGCTTAGTGCGTATTGCCCACTTTAGTTACCACTAGTAACAACAACCTCCTGTTGAAGTGATTAATTCGAGAGTGATTTACTTGCAGATGCCCTGTAAACGACAGGATAGTGAAAAGTACTCAATCTGTATGCCTGACTATAACCAACAATATATTTGAATCTATGCATCTAACTATTATACTGCTGAGACAATGTTTCCTTGATAATACTATATAGATGTCCCATAATAAGAATCTTTTGTCTACATTTTAGGAGCCAATACCGATCTTATTTAGTGAGTTTGATGATCAAGATAGTTTTAGTGATTGAGGGACAAGTTTCTGTTACACACGGACATGGCTATGTCGATTCCGTTAGCAATGCTGATCAAGAATATATATACATATTTTATTTATAAGTCATCTATCGATGCTTATCGATATTATTTCATTTTTAGTGATCAATTAAAATAAATAGACTTTTACTATATTTCATCTCTTTAGAGTAATTAAATATGGCTTGTGCAACTTGAGCAAACTCAAACATGCCTAAGTAAAAATTGTCTACTTTGCAAGTTCATAATGCCCACTATGAATTTGGTTACAGGGCATAGCAATAGCTACAACAAAAGAGTCGTATTGAAGAACTGCCGCTGATTGCGTTGACAACATTTTGCCATTGTGCGTCAGTTGCCCCATCGCCCTGTCCATGTTGTCGAGTTTGTCTGGTGCTGCTGTTGTCCCTATACGCAAGAGATGGCAGCTCGTAAATCTCGTCAATGTATGCACCCCTCTGGACGTTTGCCACGCCTTCATTTGACGCACCCCCCTGCGCCCACTCCCCCCCTCCGGCATCATGTCTCGTTTACCGAACGCAGCTGACAACGGGCACTTTTCAGCCGCTGCCTTTGACAGGCGCCCGAATTGCCTGAATACTAGTTGCAAAAACCCTTCAAATACACCCCCCCCCCCCCCCATACCCCATTCCCCTGCTCCACCCTTTCGAATCCTGTGTCTGTGCCTTGCTTCCAATCCGGGACATCATTTGGCATTGTGCTTATGGAATTTCCCGGAGCCGCCTGTCATTGTCCTTTGCTTAGTGCGTCCGTAATTGCAACAATTTTGGTTGCCAGGCAACAGCCAAGACCCCCCTCACTTACCCCCCTTAACCATTACCTCTATGGCTGAATTTCAGCTGATTTACTTGTTTGGGATTGGATTTCCCTGGTTTGATTTGACAGCGAGTGTGTTCGTTTATCTTGTTCCATAGGTAGTTGAGACCGTCTAATGATTTAATGTATGCGTTCTGTCTGCGCTGACAAAGTACAAAAACAAAATTAACCCAGACAACTTGTAGTGCAATGGACACTTAAACACACTAGATTACATATGTATGTTTGTATATGTATGTGTAGTTATAGTTAGCGAAAATATGTATGTAACAGAAATAGAGTGTGAAGCTCGCTTAATTATGCACAGGCAGACAGACAGTCAGCCACTCCTCCTACCTTAGTTGATATTCCCGAAATGAAAAAAACATTTTCAAGTGTTCAACGTTCGAAAGTGTTAACTGCAAAACTGAAAGCGAACCCAAAAGCAACTGTCAATAACAATGGCAGTCATAATTAAGGGCACAGGCAGCTAGAGCCGAACAACTAATGCTTGTCCTCTTATAGAGAAGGAAACCCAAGTAGGAAAACAAGTCGATAAGCAAATAAAAAACAGTTTTATATAATTATTTCCAATGTTTTTTTAATAATGACAATTATCAGACTTAGATACCAAGTCAGTAAAATTTGTTTTGACGATATCAATCGAATCATTTACAAATATATATTGACTAAATATAAAAACTATTTTAAATTATTTGTGGTAATTAATTTCAACAACATCTATTTTAAAGATATCGTATAGTAGTGTGTATCGTATAGATATATATAATTTCATCCACTCATTGGCGACAAGCCCTTACTTATTCAACTCGATGGATGATATCTAATATACTGATAAAAGGGAAAGCCAATACCAAATGCGATTCCGATTATTCCACAGTTAAGCTAAACACATTTGAACTAGAATATGCCATATACCCAATGTTGACAATCAACGATTAGAGAGCGGCTCGCACAATTTTGAAGGGTCGTTGTCAGCAACAAGCGCCAGGCTCTTTCATTCTATGCAAAAACCCTGTGCTCCATTCAATACAAATGCGAAGCCGGAGCAGGAATTGTGTGGTTCTGGTTTGTTATGGCCCCGGTCTTGGCTTTGCGTCTCTGGCAAAGCAGTAGTCATGTCATGTAGTCCTGTAGAATTCTCACTTTCTCCCTTTAGCTCACTTTTCATGCCTTCCCTTTATCTCTCTTTCTCTTTCTCTCTCTCTCTCTCTCTCTCTCTCTCAGTCTCTCTCTGTTGAACTCTGGCATCGCTGGCGTTTTCCATAAGGACTTTATTACTTTTTCATTTCGTTTCATTTCGTTTTAATTTTATTATGACCCAAAAGTGGCATAGCGACTGCCGCTGGACCAGAGAACTGAGCTGAACAGGAGAGAAGCGATACAAGGACTTGAGGGCGGGTTATACAAAAAGAGATAGAACACAGTATTGCTACAACAACAACAACATCAACAACAACAATGATAATAGTAGTCATGGTAGAGCAACTTCAACTGCTCGAGCTGAGTGTCTGTTTCACTGTTTTTCACTTTTGGATGCTGTCTGTTCGTTGGGCGAAGCAATTTTTAATTAAATTCTGTGTGTATTTTATACAAATATGAATAATTATTTATGGCAGCAGTACGCACAACAATTACAACAACAACAACAACAACAACAATATCAACAGCAAGGCAAAGCGACAAACAACCAAATATACGTTGGCAGTTAATGCCTGCTCTTTGTATAATATGATATTATCTCAGGACTTAGGATGGAAAATGAGCATAAGGCGCCAAGCATTTGGCATATTTCCACAGGCGCAACGATTAATTGGCGCTGCTTTTTACGGTGAGCAGGAAAAGGGGGGAATTCACAGCTCTCGAAAGTGTTGCTCTGCATTTAAATTGCAGATGATTATTTAAATTTCGCATACAATTTACATAATGAAGGTCGACTTTGCGCAGCTCCCCAAAATGTCCAACCCACAGTTACTGCTGCTGCTGCTGCTGCTCCTCAAATTAATCAAACAAATTGCTCGGCAATGCCAAACAGAGTCTGGGCAAGTAAGAGAGAGCGAGACAGAGAGTGAATGAAAGAGAAAGAGTGAGAGCATATTGTAGCAAAGTCCATTGGAACTGACCGTGAATAGCAACTAATAGTGGAGCAGTCGGCAATCGAATTTCTGGCTTCAGCCATCAAATGTAATTTGCAAAAATATTTACTATCAATAGACTGAGGGATTTACTTGGCTTCTTCTTTATATTTGAAACACATGCATAGTTTGCGCAAAGCTCAGCGGCATCTCATCTCTAACATCTACGGTTACAGTGTTTTCGCAACCATGTTCCCTTAAAAACTTTCGTTGGTGTTTTGGCAAGAAATAACGACTGGCAAAAAAAGTGCTATAAAAAATATTAATTTATTTAAAAGGACGAACTAGTCACGAACTAGAACATAAATTAAATACAAAATAGGCAGTTGTTTAGTATTTACGCAAATATCCATAATCTCCATTATTCTCTTAATCTATAAATATTTATTGTTCTGCTGTGTAACACAACTTCATGGAACTATTTGTAAATATAATTAGAGTAATATATTGTAATATGTTGAATAACAATAGTATAAATAAAATTACCATTATTATTTACATGTATCTAATTAATAATAAATTAATCATTTGACAATTACATGCATAATAAATAGCTTGTGAGGCATGTTCTGTTCAACTTTACTTATTAGTGTTATTTTAGCGAAAACTAAATAAAACTGTTTTCGACCTATCAGTTATCGTTTCTACTCTTAAGTCAACTAATTTCAATCTTAATAAAATTAAATTTCTTAGTAGAAGGTTGCATAAGAACTTTTATAGCTATTATTAGATACTTGTATGAATAGATATTAAACCCAGTTGAAATGCTGTTGCAATTACTTTGTGGAACATCAAAGTCAAGAAGAGTCACACACTCACACTCTCATACACAGACGAGTGTAATGCATTCTCATTGCAATTTCAAACCGATTTCAATCAGTTTTCGGCCAATCTGTATTTGGGGGCTGCTTTCAGCCGCGCTTTTCACATGGCAATTAGCTTAATTCGATTAAAACGCGCAGCGGCTGTTTTCAGCACAAAAGTGCATAGGCATAAATTTAAATTGCCAATGCAGGCGGCAGTTAAATGAGTTGTCGTTCCTCTTGTTTGTATGCACTTATCGTTGTCATTTGTGCACACACACACACTCACACAAACACACACACACACGCGCGCACACCCACTTAGAATGTTGTATATATTTTATTCATGTGCCTTTGTCGCGCTGCGGCTATTGTGTTACAACATTATGTAATATGGCGAATAATGTGAATTCAATATATGCAAATATCAATTTACTTTTGGCATATTAATTGAATTTTTCGTATTTGTTGGCTTGTCTATTTGGGCAGCATTCTGTCTCTATTGCACACACACAGAACACACAGCAGCACACCCACACACACACACACACACACATGCATTCCACGTGTGTTTGCTCGGTAATTGAAATATTTATTTTGCATCTCAATTGCAATAATAAAACCGCATAGGGCATTGCTGAACTCGCAAATAACCGCAAGCAAACACCACAACAGAGCGTTTGCCCGTTCCCGATGTAAAAATAAAGAGGCATATATGCAAACACACACACACACACACACACACGCACTAACACGCAACACAAAACACAAAGGTAATTGTCTGTCGTTGTATCTGGTTCATTTTGTCATTTTGTCATTTATACCCTTGCAGAGAATATTTGAATTTTGTCACGAAACATGTAACGCATTGAAGATAACCTTTCTGGGTAGATAAAGTATATATATTCTTAAGCAACATCAGTCGTCAATTTTACTGTACAGTTCTACGATTTGGCCGAATCGGATCACTATATCATATTGCTGTCAATCAGTCAAAGCCTGCGTCCTTGTTTAAACAACATGTTCGCTTATTAAGTTGACCAATTAAATCTCACTAAAAACACATATTTGGTCAATAAATCATTCAGATGGGAGAAATATATCATATATCGTAAATATGTGGATATTCAAATTTTTAGTGCAGTCTGCAAAGGTATTTAAAATTCCACGTGGCTAAAGTATTGGGTTTTGCTTGTTTTATCATTTGTTCATTTTATATGCACTCTCTGTTTGCCAATTTGCCAAAAGTTTTGCGTTAATTATGAGTCAAAATCAACGGTTTTCAAAACTCAGTTTGTCCATATCTCTCTGTGTGTGTGCGTGTGCGTGTGTGTGTGTGTGTGTGTGTGTGTGTGTGGGTGTTTTAAATGCCATTTGTACATTTGTTTTCGATTAGCTCTGTGCAACAAAGTCAACAAATCAGTGCAACTCAAATAGCGAACATGTCATTATATGCAAAGGGGGCGTGGCTGAGTCAGCATGGGAGGGGTAATAACACAAATAAAGCTGTGCTTTGTTTATTAACAACAGCAACAACTATCACAATAATAGACGCGCTTCGCTTGTCATGCCCAAAAGCGATGCCAAAAATATGCAATTTGTGTGAAAATCGAAAATTTGTCAATTAACCGTAAAACGATACAAATCGAACAGATATATTCAAAGAGATAAAATGAGAAAGCGAATTAGAGCAGTGAAGCGACATATTAACTATAAATAGCAAACATAAGAATAGTCAAACTTATTGAAACTAATTTGGTTGCTCTAAAAACTCAAAACTATAATTGAATAATAACAAAAATAAACTGATAAGTCCAACCAAATTTTGGTTATTACAATTTAATGCCCCACTTGCTGTGGGCACACATTTGATTGTTGAAAGATAGAACTGTCTAGACAGTTTAAAACTAGTGCTATCTTTATTCGCTCTAATAACTATAGTTTTTAATGTGTTGTTAACTTTATAACTTGTCTCTTTTAACGAGCCAACAATAAACGAAGTTTTTAGTTGAACAATGAAAAAATGTGAGCATTTGCATATGAATTTTGATTGCAATTTGAAATGCTGCCCCAACCTAAAGGCTTAATATAGACAAACAAAAACTCATTGACGAAATTATTAAAATGGCTTCAATTATATTTTATGGCTTATGATTTCAGTAAAAATTTCGATTGAAAATCGATTACATTTAAAATTAAATGCAGTTTTAATCCAAATGAAAAAAAATACCCAAAGAAGTATTACCTTTGAAAATCGGATCAGTTTTGTTAATTTTTTGGTATGGAAGTTTTAAAAGGAATTTTAAAAAATAATTTTAATAAAGAATTTTAAAAGGTTAAAATGTGAAAATCAAGGTGAGTAAAAAGTATTATTATTCATGGCAAACCGATGCCAAAATATATAAGCTTTTAATGCAAGTAGGGCAGTGAAGAAATGGGAATCATTCTCAAGTAGATTTATTGAAATTGATTTCTAAAGTGGCTTAAACAGCTAACATGTCTTATTTAAATGAATTTAAATAACTTGATGCTCAATAACTCATGTACATATAAAACAGAAAATGCGATTATTTCATTTGAATTGACTAAAATGCATTTGGATTGCTTCAAAACTGTAAGTCAGAACAGAGAGCCAGAAATACATAAATGACAAACAGCAGCCCCTCATAAAATATATGTTGGCCACAATTTTAAAGTACTCGTTGAGAAATGGGATGCGAGTGATTTCCCCAGTTGGTGCTTAACTCTGGGGAGGGAATCACATACATATACACACAGAAAAAGCCGCACATAAACAACCGGAAACATGTACATGTAACATGGCTCATATGAGCAAGACAACGAGCCAAAGAATGTTATAAAAATGTCATCAAAAGCGTTTAAAAATTGCACACACAAAATGGCCGCGTAATTCAATTTAACTGAAGACCATTCATAAGTAGGCTAAGACCAGCTAACCAGCATGATAACCTTTCTCCCTCCCCATCCCCTGGAGGAATGCAGCTGGAGATAAAGGATATGACTTGCCAGAGTGGATATATTCCTTGCGGCGATTTGCGTTTGCGAACGATTATGACGATTAGATTATTACGCATTCTTCTCGATTTATGCGATTAGGCAGGAAGATAAAAAAAATACAAAAGCCGCGAGGGAGAACGGGAAAAATGCATCTTAGGGGTTGGAATGCTCAGATTGTTATTGATGCTGGAGAACAACAACATCAAAGCGATGAGCAATGGACGATGAGCTCAGCTGCCACAGTTCCACTTTTACGAGCTGTATAACCTAGAAAGAAAAAAGACAAAAAAAATAAATGCCAGAGTCATACGATATTAAAAAATGCCAAACAAAATGCGATATGCGCTGAGGCAACCGGCAAATCATCTACGGAATTGTCATCAAATTGAATGAATATTTCTTCCCTTTGGCTCTAAGCTGCAACGCGTGGCTGACTCTCATTTTCTTTTTATTATCCGTCTTTATGGCATCCAGAATGCCTCGCAACTGTTAAGCCTCCGTGGCGGACGGGGTCGGGCTGGGCTTTATCATCAGTTTAAAACCCTTTTTAGAAAAAAAAAAAAATCAATCGCAGCTGGGTCAGCAGTCGTCAACTATAAAAAAACGAGGTCAACTTTCTGCTGAGCACACATAATTAGCACAAGTACTAAATGGAAAAGCGTCTTGAATCGGCTTCTATTTTAAATAGATTCTCGTATCTGTTTGGCACAGCATATAATAATAAGAATACTGATAGCATTTATCTGTGGGGTCAACTCGTACCAAATTATGCGTTTGGTATTAATTTTAGCATTCAAAGTCAAAGTTCAATGTCTTATTTTTTGGACTTTAGCAACTTTATAGACAAGTACTTGCGCTAATAACCATAATTCAAATGTATTATTATGTTCCATAAATATGATATAGCTGCCCATTAGACGCAAACCAAATTAAACGAGTCATTTGGAAACAACAAAAAAAAGTTTCAATTATCACAAAAGTTATCAAATTCAAATCATTTAAGTAAATTGACTTTTGTGTGGCTTCTGTTTCAAATCGGTCAACGACTATTTAACTTTTGGTTATGCCATTGGCTTTTGACCTTATTTGTGCGCAGCCTAAGACACAACACAGGGAGAAAAAACTACAAGCTAAAATCAAAACAAATCAGATGGGAAAATCAATCGTGATTGATTGATTGAATGTGTAAACTCAGATTAAGTTTCTTGCCTTCTTTTATAACATGACTCAATGTTGCTAGAGATTGCAACAATGTGATGTACAATCAGTCAAGTTATAAAGGAATAAAATACCTCTCAATATTACAGGCTTAAAGTTTAAGGCTTTTAAGTAAAAAACACACACAATAAATGAATGAAATGTGAATTAAAAAAATATAGAATGAAATATTTTCAGATTGTCTTTAGAGCTCACTTTTGTTCTCGCCATGTAGATATTCAGTGCCAGACGATTGTTTGCATTTCTTTGGCTGCTTTGTGTTGCAACTAATTTGTCCTTTTGCCGAGAACTTTTTGCTGTTCCTTTTCTCGTAATGCATTTAAATTACGCTTAAATTACAGCTCAAGTGCAACGTGCAACATGCAACGTGCAACATGCAACGCTTTTGTGGTTGTTGTTGTTTTAATGGCGTTGTTGTTGTCGTTGTCGTTGTCGTCGTTGTCGCTGTGGGCGGTGTTAATAAATCGAGTGACTCTCGATATGGCGATAATTATGCCATTGATTGTTTAATTGCAATGCATATGGATTGCTCGCGGCGCCATGCCACACAGCTCTTAAGGCACTCAGCAGGCAGTATAGACAGAGACAGAACGAGAGCGAGTGACAGAGAGAGAGAAAGAAAGAGAGAGAGAGCGCTGTGTCTGTGTGTGTGTGGCACTTTGCATGCATTTCGTTTTAATTTAATTTCAGCAGCCTTTTTGCCTTTCATGTTACACACTGCCAAGGAGACACTTAACAGTGGCAACTGGCAACCAGGACGAGTCGCCTGCTCGAGTGTCATTTGCGGCATGTGCAACAACTTGAATTATGTACATGAAACCCAGCAGCGCACAGAACTGACACGAGTACTGTGAGCACTGCGAGTACTGAGCAAACTGAGTCACAAGTCAGTGTCGCACTTTCAGGCGAGACCCTAAAGTGCTTTAAAGTACGGAATGCCTTTCACGACCTTCAACACATTGACCAAGAATGAGGGGCACAGCCAGCAGACGAGCACTCTTCAGCAGCATCTCAGATTGCCTAAAGGGGCCAAGGGCATTGCCGGGGTTGGGGAAATTAAATTAACGTACCAAAGTCACATAATATTACTAAGCCCATTAGAAGTAAGTCAAGCAAAGTGAATATTCATATTCGTTGAAGCGTGCTTCATATTGGCGCTGACTGAACCGATTTTTAAATTTATTGCATATTCATTTAGAAATCCAGAAAATTGAAAATTATGCGAATTGGTATAAATTAGACGAACATGTAGAAAACTAAAATACATAGCAAACACAAATTGAAATGCACACAAATAATTTAATCTCTCCCAGCTCTCATCAAATTTCAATTAATGCTCATTTTGTGTAGTACTCCAAACATTGCATTCCCGTGGTTGTTGGCTAAAAATAGCTATATATAGCCGTAATCCTTACAGCCCAACATCAACGTCATTCACATCGTTGACATAATCATTGGCCATTTGCTTAGCAGCAACAACATTTTCAGAAATTAATTAGGCAAGCAGCGTGAATGCGCTCACTAACTAACCCAATACCAAAAAAAAGCATCACACACACTCACAAAACGTGTGCAACATATTTGGTTTATTAAATAATTACGCTCTAATTGCAAATGTGTCTGTGGTTGCCAGTTCCGCAAAGCCAACAGCAACAGTTACAACAACAACAACAACACAATCAAAATGAATGTCAGATGTTGAGTAATGAGTTTCACTAGGCTCGCTGAGTGCCAACGGTAAGTGGCAACAGCTATGCTGCCAGTGGAGGAGCACGTGGGGAGTCAACAAGATGGAGTATGGGGCGAGGAAACCTCGACTGATTTTGGCTGCAACCAATCAACTTGATTGAGTGTGCCCAAAAATACAAAACGAACAACAGCAAAAAACTCGAAAAGCACCAAAAACGCGCAGATGTCCAAACGGCGAATGCAATCAACACAGTAGCAGTTGCCTAAGAGGGACGAGCTTTAGGCTCACTAATATATACAATGTCTTTCAAATAAGTTATAATTCTATCAAGGTTAAAGAAAATATTTGAAAGATGACTTTGAACCAACTAAAATTTAACAATGCATGTTGATAGAATCTTAAATGTGAGCTAAAAAATATGATCAAATTTAACTAAAATTAAAAAGCAAAAATCACATATTGATTACAATGTAATAAACAAGATTCTATTTAGGATGAAAGTACTATTTTCATAAGATAAACGCCCCAAAAAGAAGCAATTTCAAGATTAAACCAGAAAAATACCTTAAAATAGTCACTAACTTAAACGAAAAATGTTTGATTCAACAATTTTATTTAAATGTCCAGCACTCAATAAAAAATTTAAAGTATTTATATGTGCCAAAAGGAATTGGGATAAAAATAAAATGAAAATAAAAGAGTACAAAAAATAAATAAAAAAAAGCTTGGTTCGAAATACAAAGCGCAAACACTTTGTGGATTTTTCGAATATACATCGTTGCTTTAAGAGCAAAATGTAAACATTCGAGAATGGATTCGTTTGAATGGATTTGAATATTTATTCATGTGGTGCGCTGTTCGCCGATTGAATGAACAGTTGCACAGCGCAGAGCACATGCATATGCATACACAGATGCATTATTATATGTACTACATTATGGCAATAGTGAAAGAATTCAGGTTTTATTTGAAAACGTGAAACATTTAGCAAATTATAAATCATACCAAAAAATAAATCAGACTGGAAGATACTCTGTGAATTTACAGGAAACTCACTTAAATATTTTAGTTATAAGTGTGCTATAAGCAAGATTTAATTTAATATTTGTACAGATTTAGGATATAATTTGGTTAAGAATTCTGTACTTGCTGTCTTGTATTTGTAGGGTATGTATGTGTCAACAATAAACATGCATACAGAGTGCTCAAGCATACAAATATAAATGTAGTGCTAACTGCAAAATTTGCTTTGTGTTTTTTTAGTGTTTACAAAGTGCACAGTTTTTACACGGGATATACGGATACATAAACATTAGTATTTATATATAATTAAATCACATATTTTGTGCTCTCATACGACATTAACACTTTGTTTAGTCGCAAGCAAACAATCGATATTTGTTTAACATTAATTCGTTTATTTTATGCTTGTACAATTCAATAATTGCACTCAGTACACAAACAAGCAAACAAATTAATTAAGTTTCCTTCTATTCCCAAATAAAAACAAAACCAGACTCAATATTTATAAAGCCTTTTCATGTTTGATATATGTATATTTGTATTCAAACGCTGCGTGACTTCCAGTCAAGATTCACTGTATTTTATAGCACGCAGCTCTTTAGCAACACCGAAACCCGTCCCCAACCCCCGTGGGGCACTTGGCGGACAGTTACGTGGCCATAATTAAATGTCGACATGCAACATGGGTGCTGCAGGGTCTGCAGCAGTGCTAACTGTGATTTTTCAAGTGGGGTGGGGGCAGCAGCAACAGAAAGGGGTGCAACCAAAGGGACTGGTGCCAGTCTTTCACTGTGTGTGTGTTTCTCTTATTCTTCTTTTTTTTTGGCGCCCCTGCACGTAATGATGTAATAAAATCATTTCACACCTCATGAAATGTCGGCAATTTCCGTTGAAATTCGATTGAACTTCCGCTGGCGCCTGCTTGCATACATTCAGAGTGAGAGAGACAGAGAGTGATAGAGAAAGAGAGAGAGAGAGAGAGAGATAGAGGGAGAGAGAGGGAGCCGAGCGGATCCTGGCTATTGGCTTCTGACTGGACTAGTCACGGCCCTGAAATGATGCATGTACGTGGCATGTATATCATTATATACACACACAACGGTGCTGCATTGCAGCTCAACAACACACACACATCCGCACACACACACACAACTGGCACACATGCTGACGTTTTAATTTTATTCCAACGGCAACGTCTGCTCAAAGAAAGCCCGTCTTTGGAGGGGGAGGAGTGTTGAGTTTGGTTTTTGGGGGCACGCTGTGTTAGCTGCGAAAAATCCTTGACTTGAAATTGATTGAAATGATATTGCAAGGGCGTGCTGGCAATGGCCAATGCGAGCGGGGGCGATCCACGCTTCAGCTTCCATTCCCATTTCCATTTCCATTGGCTTCGACATCTCGTAAAAACACAGGAAATCATTTCGTCATTCCATAAATTGTTATGTCGTAAATCTTTGCAATCAAAATGGGCGCTTACACAGGCACACACACACACGGACATAGACACCGACACAGGGACACACACACGTGTATACACTGCCCAAAATCAGGCCAAAGCAGCAGGACATCAGGAGCAGGTCGTCTTAAGCAGACGTGGCCTTGAGGCCCGTTTGAGCCTTTTTGGTGTGATACAAATTTGTTTTCATGACAGCGGCTCAAATTCATTGTATCACACATTGTGCATTGATTTGGCCAACTAACCAGAAAAAGTTGCCCCCAACTGAAATCACCCCATTAACCCTTATGCGAACAGCAGTGTTTACTTTTGACCCCAGCAACCGTCAATCCCACAAATTACTTAACTGAATTTTTAGATTAAGATATATAAAATGATGTGTAGACAATGCTCTAACTATTGCCTAGTACTAATTCCGATAATAATAAATATATAAACATATTTTTATTAAGACTCATCTGCACACCCAAGGGTTAACGACACTCCCAAGAGGAGAACAATAAACTATAAACGATAGTGTAGCGAACCTTAACAGGACAGGTGTCAACAGGCGACGCCGCCTCCAGTTCATTTTTGGCATTTGTATCACGTTCGGCCTAACCTCAAAATGTGGCCATGTCGATGATGGCAAGTAGTCAGAAGCCAGAAACCAGTAACCAGCAGGCAGTCAGCCAGTCAGCCACCGGAAGCCTGCAGCCAAGTAAACAGAAAGGCGGCAAAACGGATGTGTAGTTCATAAATTTCGTCAACTGCCATAATAGCAAACTTGAAGCTGAACAGAACCGAGTCGAATCGAATCGAATCGGATGGGATGGAAAACAACAACACAAAGAGAAGCAGCAGCAGCAGCAGCAGCAGCAGCAGGAGCTGAAGCAACAAAAAATTGACTTGTCGCATGTCGCATAGATTACACAACATATCATTTTGGATGAAGGCCAAGCATGAAAGCAACTCGGTTTCGCCTTTGAGGTGTCAGGGCAGAGTCGAAACAGAAGACAAAATCGATGCCGCAAAAGGGGGTAACAGAAAGTGAGCAAGTTGCATGCGAAATCGACTGCTCAATACTCTACTTTCAGTATATGAGCAGCTATAAAAACGGGAAATAACTTTAAAGCTGTAAAAGTTTAATGATTATTGAGGCTATTATTGAGTATTGGCTCAATAAGCTACACTTTAGATTCGCTGAATTTACACTCAGAAAAATTGCTTCAAAATCAAAAATCATTCTAAATTGAGCAATGCTAAAAATTAGATATCAAATCAAATAAATCTATTTAAATTTAAATATATCTTTTCAGAATTAGTTAACACTTTTAGGTGCACACTTTTTAAAATAATATTTTATTAAAATTAAGAACTTTTTTGATGGGTTATATTCTTAGTTCTAAGTATGCAAATTTAGTCCGACTTCGCTTTATTTAATAATCCTTTTCCAGCAATTAATTCTTATTTCTCATTTAATATTCCATAAACTACTTACTAAAATTAATTATACAAAATATAAATCGACATTCTTCTGTCGGAAGCAGGGCTATTTGATAGATTATATTTGTGGTTGCAAGTCCACCAATATACTCAGCTTTTCTGCTACAAGTTGAGAGTTAAGTCTAAGCCATCATCTGGTGGCGAAGTCATAAATATTGATGGGTCGGCAAACGAGATGCGTTGCGACATTTGCTGTGGCAGGTGAATTTGTCACGCCCTGGACAGGCACAGCGCACAAGGCCCAACGCACATGGAGCACCAGCCATGTCCTGCTGTCCTATTGTCCTGCTGCCACTGCTGCCTGTGTTGTCCATTAGTCAAAAAGTGTGACGAACGAGGAGGGGCAACAACAGCATCGCCCCCTCCAGACAGCTGAAGGTTGAGACTGTTGAGTGAATGTGTGTTTGTGTGTGTGTGTGTATGTGGTTCGTTCGTCTGTTGGTTGCCATTAGTTGCTGCACAATTTATTGACCTTTTTGTACAATTTTCAATATAACGGAACTATTAAGCAGTTAACTGATAAATTATGCGCCACAATAAGCGAGCGAAAATGCGGCAACAGCCGGCCACCGTGAAAGCTTTTATGATGACGCACTTCCGCACTTTTGGCCACCCCAAAAACCCATTTCTCAACATACCCTGTACGCGTTAAAATTGCCTAAAAAGGGTATTCGATGATGTGCTTGGCAAAATGCGATTGATCATGCTAGTGATCATTATTAATCAGATCATTATTAATCGAATAAATCCTTTTTAAAGACTTGGAAAATCTAGATTGGTTAGAATAGAAGAGAAGATCATACTCCCCCAAAAACTAATTTTAAACACTGATTTTTGTGTTATCAATACAATTCCCTTATTTCCAATATTATTCAACTTGACATAACTCAAAAATGATTAAAAATCCAATTTATCTCAGTGTTTTACTCAAGGAGGAGGCTTACATGTCAGTGTCGCAATCATCTAATGGCTG
Organism: Drosophila nr. medialis 2 BK-2023a; assembly: GCA_035044325.1. Lineage (NCBI taxonomy): Eukaryota > Metazoa > Arthropoda > Insecta > Diptera > Drosophilidae > Drosophila > Drosophila nr. medialis 2 BK-2023a. The sequence continues at coordinate 3,930,436 of JAWNMH010000394.1, forward strand.
TTTCCAGGACATCTGCTAGTCGACAGCTAAAGCACTCTTTGTTGACGTTTTTTGCTGTGGTTATCCATGTCTCAGTTCTTAGTTCCTTGTCCCTTGTCTCTTGTCTCATACCTTGTCCTTTGTCCAGTTACAGCTCCGGCTACAGCTGGTGTCTGTTTTGCCCAGCGGGAGGCGTGCGCTTCAATTGCGACTTTTATGGCACATCAATCGTGGGCTGTGTCCGTCGTCTGTCTCGTTCTTCTCAATGCTTGTCGTAGTCCTCATCGACTCAGGCCGTTAACTTTTATTGATTTCAATGGCCGGGATTTGCACAGTGATTGCCCAGGCTGACCAACCCGAACAGCAAGCTAGCCAACCAGCCAGCCAGCCAACCAGACAGTCACCCAAGTAAGCCAACCGGCTCATAAAGTGCCCTCAACGCCTTTGACTTAACAATTCGCTTTGTCTTTTTGGCCACACTATCCTCTCCTATATCCTAGGTTGGATGGCAAAAAGACCTGAAACTCGATCCAATTGCTTGGGTGAGGAAGGGGGGGTCGTGCATCATTAAGTCAAGCTTGGACCATAAATAAAATACGAACACACAATTGAAAGTTTTTGTGCGCTTTAAGATTGAAGCGGGGCAGGTGAACTCAGCTTTTTCTAGATTATATATTTTATGTACTTACCCAAGTCTTGGAATATTACATAATTGTTATGAAATATGCTCAACAGTGGATTTGTTAACTTTCATGGACACTTCTATTGAGTATTATGAGTATTATTGAGCATGAATGAGCCGTTTGCTCGTTGAATTATGAAGTGACTTGGATATTTGAATTAAGTTGTGGTTGCTGCAAGACAAACTGAAATTGACAGCGAAATAATTGGAGAAATTTGGGAAGTGTTTAAATATTTATTTTATTATTATTTTATTCATATATTATTTGATTTCCTATATTATGCATATAGAGAACAAAACATAAGAAACATTTTCTACAACTAATGTTAAGAAGAAGAGCATGTATTAAGGGCTATAACATTCAAAGAAATTACATAAACAACTGCTATCAAAAGTTTGGTTAAGTCTCGCTGACTACACAAGTTGAACTCCAAGTAGAGACAAGCACACCTCAAATACCAAGAAATATGGTAAATGAAAATACATCAAATGTGAACTCAGATTCAAGATTAAATGTTCGCCTTTTAAACTGGAAATGCTAAACTCACTTTATACATTAAAAATTAAAGCAATAAATGTGAGTGTGCAGAATGATTTACTTATTTATGAATCCAAAATTAACCCGACAAGTGTCCACTAGACCTCACTTACACACAGATATACATATTTACACATTTTTCAGTTTTGGAATTAAAACTAATATGCCAGCAGTTAAACTATTGTTGAAGAGCTAAGCTCAAATGCAGACTGTCGCCTTGCTTTGATGAATGTTGAGGGGCACACTTGAGCTGTTCCAGGAAGCATCCTGTAGTGGTTTTAAAACGTATAAACATTATGGCGGGTGGCTCAGTTGGGAGAATGAATGCCACAAATGGCTAAAGGGCTGGGCACTACATATTGCCTGGCTGCAGTTGCATTCGCTTTTGCCACAGCTTACGGCAACTCCTTCAGGCTCAGCGACAGAGGCAGCAGCCACATTCTCCGTCGCCAATCTTTTCTGTAATTAACATGGCATTCAAAGCCAAATCTCTGTTGGATTTTCTACATGTGCCTGCCTGCCTAGCTGCCTGCCTGCCTGCCGCATTGAGTGGCAAATGCCTCGGCAGCCATTGCAGGCAGCCGACTGTTGTTGACTGTTGAGTGTTGCAAGTCATGCGATCAGTGAGTGCTGCAAACGCTTTAAATGTTCAAGCACAAACATTTAAATAGCTGTGCATTTTTACCCTGTTCTTAAGCAGTTTTACGAATTAAGGAAAATATCTCTGATATCTACAAAGATTTTTAATCTATATATTAAATCAGATTAATATCGGAATAGAATAGTACTCTCCAGTTGTGCACGTTATATTTTTCTGAATTGTGAAAACTGAAATTAATTAAAACAGTTTTTGCATCTTTTTAAAGTTTCTTTATGAATTGTAAATAAAAACAGTATGTCAAAAAAATAGTTTTACTAACTTTTAATTTTGTGTTGATTTTCTTAAGCAGCACCAACAGGATATGTGGCACATGCAACACATATGTCAATTAGTCGGAGTTGTACAACCAGCAACCAGCTGCCAAATTTAATTTCACTCAACAGACCAGCAGCTGCCAGCCAAGAAATTTTATTCTCACCCCTTTCTCTCCCTCAAGTCAGTCTCTGTCTCTCTCACACTCCTCGCAAGTTGAAAGCGTCTCGAGTTGCCCGTCTTGTTGAATGGATTCAAAGCATTTTCGTGTCACAAAAACGAAGCGAAAACTTTTCAACATGTGTTGGCAGCTTTTGGGCTGGCCAAGAAAAAAAATAAGTAATAAAAAATAAAAAAAAAAGATTTGCAGAGAAATTCGTGAAAAACTCGTGCAAAGTTCACGGAAAACGGGTAGACGAAAAAAAGAAGAAAAGTAAAAAAAACAGGTGCCAAATGGCAAGTGGCAGGTAATAATCTATGCATGTATGTCTCGCTCTATGTGGGTGTATGAATTCCAGTGTGTGTGTGTGTGGGTGTGTGCATGTGTGTGTAGCCAACACTTGTCAGCACTTTACATTTATTGTGGCAGTCGTATTTGGGGACGGGCGTGCTGACTGAGAGGGCTTGAAGGGGTTCACTGCATTCGAATGTGCCCTGTCATGGCTGGCAGGAGTGGGCAGGCTAACTGTGTGCAAACAAACTGTGTGCGACTTGGCCGCAAGTTGTAAGCTGTCTTAGTTGCTTATTATGCAGCAACACCCATGGCTAACACAAGGCCTTCACTTTCCCATCCCCCATCCCTCGCTGCCAGCTTGCCTCCTGCCGTCGAGTCATTGGAGCCCACAAGCAGTTCCTGCCATATCATCGCCAGCTAGGGACCCGTGCGGAAATGAGCAGCTGTCTTGGGCTCTGACTTTTACATCTGCCTACATACCCCCCATCCCCCGCCCATTACTCTCTTCAAATTTAAGCCACACAAGACCACGCCTCCTCTGCACACCAGTCCTTGCCACGCTCTCGTGCATCTGCACGCCTTCTTGCCTTAGGGGACCACTTGTGCTAAGTAGTCGCTGCAACTGAGTGCAATGAAATTTTAGCTCCCCTCCAGCTTCAGCCACTAAGTCAAATATACACACACACACACTTACACACATATGATACACTCGCACACAGTAAAAAATTCAGTTGCTTGTCATAGTTTATATAAGTTTATTACAATTTGTAAACTAAACTAAAATTAAATAAATATATTAATTAATTAAAATAATAATATTTATTAAATTGTTTTCTTACATATTTGTTTCTACGTTAGTTAGCCAACAGATGAAATGTAAGTCATCATTTTGTTACTGTGCACACCCAGATGCACACGAAAACACACACACACACCAATACACATAACATCAGCAGTGGCAGCAGCTGCAGCAGTGGCAGCCAATTTTTATCATCATTTCCGTAACTCGTTGACAAACGGAAGCGTCGAGCCGTTCAGGCAATGGCAACACAGGCATAAACATAACCATTTTTCTAGCGCCACACACACAAACACACACACGCACACACACACCCTCACACACACTTGCTCATCTAGAGATATAGTCAAATAGCTGCTCCGCCAAGAGGAAGTGACCGTTAGTGCTTATGATATTTCGTTCAAACTGCACTTGAAACTACTTTTTCACTTTTCTCCACTTTTCCCCACTTTTTCACAGTTTTTCATGTGTGTGAAGCACACTTTTCGAGAGCTCTCCAAATGATCAGGTAAACTGTTGTCGCTGCCAACAAATATACTCATTGAAAATCAAGTTGCTGACGATAGAAAACATGCTCGCAATGTGAAAACCATTTGCTGTAACTGGCATAGCTGTCAATATGAAATAAGTTTGGTTTATTTTACGATATCGACTTCTGGCTGACTCGTTAAGGTCAACAACGAAAAGAGAGTTGAGGTGAAGAACAGATATAGTAAAAACTTAAAGCAAATGTTAAAGCTATTCGAATTAAATTAAATAACAATCTGAAGGAAAGATAAATATCAAATATATAATAACAATTAGATTTATTTATAATCTTGAAAGATATTACAAAATATGTTGAGCATAATAAATGCTTTCACAACTCAAGTGAAAAGTATTACTAAACATTTTTGTTTTTTAGTTAAAACCAAATAATATCTCTCTAGCTCTGATTTCTGTATCAAAGAAAATTTATTCTTATTTATTTATTTTTTTCTATTCTCATTTTATTTTTCGTAGCCCAAAGAAAATAATTTTTGATATATATTTCTTAGTATTAGTCGCCCTCTCATTTCTTTGTCGAAGTCATTTTGTTTTTCACAACTCGAATGACAGAATATTATTTTATTTTGAATTATTTTTACAAAGCTCCTGTCTCTTTGTGTCCAATTGTTAAATACTTTTTTTTCATTTCTCATTTTTCACATTTCTTTGGCATTTACTTTTAGTTGTATTGGCATGTTTCATTCTGTGCCGTCACACAATCTCCTCGGAGTTGTTTCACACATTAATTCAGCTACTTGGTGCCCATCTATTTTTGCTATCGACAACTATATACCTATCTCTCTCTAACTCTCTCTCCTCTCTTTCTCTCTCTCGCTCTCACTGTTTGGCCAGGCTGGCTTGTTGGCATCGGCATTCCCGATTTTTCGCATTGACAGCAAAATTGGAAATATATCTGCCCAGCATTCACACCACAATTTGTGAAAACGGTGCTGCTTTCAACAGTCCATCTCCTCTCTCCTTCTCTCTCTCTCATTCTTTCTCCTTCTCACTCTGTGAGTGTCGCCCTGCTGGTGCTGTTTACTTTACAGCTTGGCACGTTGTGAGGCCCTTGGAATGTTTTTACTGCTGAATGGGTAATTTAGTATTTGGCAATTAGCTTTTGCTTTCGGCCCAGTTAGCCACTTGGCCAGTGTTGCCTAGTCACTGCCTCTATTCGTATGTGTGTGTGAGTGTATTTTCCTTTTTTTCACTCTCTCTTAGTTTAGTTTAGTTATCCTGGTCGTATGCAATCGCCAGCTCGTTTGTTTGTTTATCTGTTAAATTATGCAGTCGCCTATTAAGTGAATGAGATTTATGGTGTCCCTTTTCAAGGATACTAGAGAAAATCCTTTTTTGTCCATTTGCTTTTGCAGTTTTTGATGATTTTTCTGTGGGACATTTTGTTGCCATTTTTGATGGCCGCATAAAGATTGTGTTTTTGCCACATTTTGTGCGCTATTTGTAATTATTTGTCATGTCCTTGTCCTGTTGTCATTTCACTTTGTTTGCGCTTCATTAAATATTATTGAAATGCTGCAATTAATTGCGTAATTGTTATTTTATGTCACGACAACAACATCAACATCGAGTGCATAACAGCAACAACAACAGTTGAACTTTAAGCACTTGACACCAACAACAACAACAGCAATCAGAAATGTTTCTGCGGCCTGCGGCACATTTTGGTTCCTGTGGCAATTTGGCATCCTGCAATTTACACATTAAATGAAACACAAATAACTCCCAACTGTGTGTATGTGTCCGTGTGTGCGTGTGTGCCACATAAAATGCAACTATGCAATTAGCTGGCAAATCAACAAGCCCGCAAATTATCATCTGTGATAACAACAACAAAAGCAACCTCAGTTATGCTATTGGCATTTTGTGCCTTTATCAAATTTTCGTAAATTCCAAAATTTTAATGACATTTCACTGCTTCAAAATTTTGGTTTAAAAATAACAAATATGTAAAATATGCTTGACGACCAGAGGCAGATTGAAGGCATCTGGCTTTCCAGATTTATTTGATTTTGTACGATAATTTATCTTTCAGTAAGTTGGTTTTCGATATTTTGGCAAACAAATAGTTATTCATATAAAAACATATATTTCATGCAATTCTTTCTATGACAGCTATATGATACAGTGATCCCACACAGCTGGCTTTGATATATTTTACCAAGATGACATATATAAATCGAGATGGTATATATAAATAAAGCGGGAGTAGTTTACATTGATACAGACAGACAGAGGATAAGGCGGACATGGTTACAGCGAGTCGCTTAGTAATGCTGATCATGAATATACATATGGGATCGAAGAAGTTTCCTTCAATGTTAAAAGCTTAAGGAAAAAATTCGAGTACCCTCTGCATATGTGGAAAATAATTGATTTCGTAAACTGAAATTAGAATTTATGCTTGAAAGTTGAAAACAAGTTTAAGCAGAACTTTAAGTAGAGGCACATATTACAAAAACAAGTTTTGACTTATTTATTTATATGATAAACTGTAATAACACGCATACGCCTCGTAAGCAGCCACAGATTTTTCCCCTTTGGGGATGTTGAACGATTGCATGACATTTTCCAAAGCCAGCCTGAAAGCACATTTCACTTTCAGTTTTTGCTAGCGTTTTGTTCTCGTTGTTTTTTTTTCTGCTTTTGTTTCCTTCAAACAATAAGCCGAGAAAAGTACTCGCAATGTATAAATACAAAATGTGGCTGATTGCATTGTCGGCGCAGTAAATCAAAGCAAAAGCTGCCGAGGCTGCCGCCATTTGTCAAAAGTCAACAAGCGCGTTGACAACTGAGGAGGGACCAACAATTAGGGGTCATCGGGGATCTGCGGGGGCAGGGCCTGTTTGGCAGGCGATTTAATTTCATTATTAAACAATGGGCGACAAAAGTGGCAGCAGATTTTCATTTAGAGGCCAAAGCGTCAGCCAAAACCCGCACGCGATGTCCACTCCTGAAGTGCTTACCACACTGAAAGTACAAATACACGGAAAAAAAACAACCTAAAAACAATATGACCAATTATAATGTGTTCTTAAATGAGAAACAAAATCAGATAAAAAGTGGACGGATCAAGAATTTCTTTTAAGTTTATACATTTTTTTGAAAATCTGGCTCATTTTTCGATATTTTCTGAGGGTGTCAAACCAAATCCTATTTCGGTTCCGGTTCCGTAACCTAAAGATAAAGTTTCTAAAATGTTTTTTTTTTTTTTAAATTCGGTCTGTAACATAAACACTTATAGTAAAGATTTCTTATTAAAATGTTGCATTTCGATTCTGGTTAAGCTTTTGAATTTCAATCGTTAAACATGGGGTTCCGGTTTGGATTTGACAGCCTGCTTTTGATGAGTTCTGTTCCATAATCAAGTGAATATGTATTTCTGTTGTTAGCTAGTTTTCCCTCTGTGTAGCAGTGCCGAGTTGCCCCTGCCCCAACCGTGTCACATATGAAAAGAGGCACGCAAGCTTATGATGTTGATGCATTACCCAGGAATCCGGTAATTAAACAATATGACATAAATATTGCAGCACTGCGGGCTTGATTGATGAAGCTATGAGGTGGGAGCAACAGCAGCAGCAGCAGCAGCAGCGCGAGCAGTAATAAAAGCTGGTTATTCCCAAAGCCAATTACCAAGTTTTGTGGGGGGAAAAATCTAATTGTGTCTGCTTAATGCACTCGCATAATTCGAGAAACGAAGTCACGCCTCTGATTTATGCGGGCTTCATTTTAAAATGTCCGGCGGCTTAAGCCGTTTACATAATTTATTGGCAACGCTTTTGGCCAGGTGGCGTGACCCAACTACCCGTTACCCGTTAGCCCGTTAGCCCGTTAGCCCGTTAACCGTAGTGTCCGTGTCCGTGTCCGTGTCCATATTCCTATGCCCCGGAGCTTTGCACTGAGCCGTAAAATAAATAATAATCCAAATAAATGTGGCACGTTGTTGGCGATGTGGGCGGTATTTTTGCCTTTTTGAACCGTGGCATTAATTGACAGTAATTTTATTAGGTAAAATGTTTCCGCGACCGGCCGCTAGATGGCGCGTCCGATTTAACAGCATCGTAAATATTTAACAAATTATACGTTTTTAATGAGCTGGAAAAGTGCAAATCACTGCCGGCTTTTCTGCTCGGTTTTTCCACCCATTGGTCGTGGTCAATTCGCTGAGCCCTCCCCCCCCTCCCCTTCCCACAGCATGTAACTGAAGCTGACTGCTTTTCAATTGCCTTGTATTTCCATTTTTTTTTTAATTTATATAAAAGTGACAAATACGATAATTAAAAGGCGGTTTGTTGTTGGACACAACATGCAATTAACCCAGAAACAGCGAAATGCTTTGCTTGATTCATAAAAGATCCCCTTATTTTCATACAAATTGCAATTTAAATATACAATAATCTCGCTGAATTGTGAATTGTGTGAGGGGCGTGGAGTATGAAAATATTTCCCACTGAATACAACCATTAATGGGAAATCATTTGTAAATTATGTAAATATTTGTTCATATTTAATCAAGTGGACCTGTCTTCGGTTATTGAGGCAGTGGCATTTTTAACTTTAAGGCCCCCATGAAGATCAGCTGGCATCTGTGAAACATATGTGGCGAAACCTTTCTCATCAGGATGTGGTTGGTCTCAAAAGTTTCTAACAGGAAAAAAAAAACAGTCTAGAAATTTGGAAAATGGCCAAAAAATGAAACTTACCCTGAGTACTAGAAAATCTTTTTTTTTAAATATTTTTTTGATGTGCATAAATTTTATTAGTTACTTTTATTTTCGCCAGTATTTCAAGTATTGTTAACTTATAACTATGCAGTGTTATTGGCCCTCAGTGTAAAATAGTTTTAGTGCTTACTGTTAACGCTTAACTGCTGTTGATATTGTTCATATTTCATTTTAGTGTTCAAGCTTACTTGAGTTTTCTGCGGCTTTTACTGCCAACTGTTGGCTACTGACTGCTGACTGCAGTAACTGCTTTCAGCGGAGTCTTAACTGACCTATTATGTCTGCTTTTATTTTAACTGCAACTACTGAAGAGATTTCCTCTTTAAAGCACTGTTGAATTTACAGATTTTCTGTCGCCACTCTCGTCCTGCTATTCTCCATTCTAATAGAGCCCCGTGCACGCATCCCCAAGCCGATTTGGCCGAATGCCTGCCAACAACTTGGGCGTCCATTTCAATTGTTGTCAGACATTTTCATGCGAGCTCATAACATTTTATGTAGCAAATAAATTTGCATGTTGCACTTTTGAATAATCGTCGTCGTTGACAAACAACTGGCAGCCAACTCGCTCGCCTGGAAATCTATCCGATCCTATCCTTTATCTTTTATCCTGCACATCCTCCAATTGCAAATGTCCAAATCTTTGGAACTGCTCCTACAGCTCATACACTCAGCAAAACACACACCTATTTCAATTTTGTTTTAAGTTAAAATTTTAAAATTTTAATTTGCTTATAAATAAATTAATATCAATATTAAGAGCATTTTTGGAATATAATTTAAATTAGAAAAATGATGCTATTGAACCAATGCTTGAATCAGAAGCAGGTTCACAAAGCGAATTCAAATGACAATCCTTGAAGTAAGCCCAGAACTTAACTTACAGCCGGTGCCTCGAATTGGAATCGAAACCTGAACCTCAAAGGGAACCACAGCCGAAATTTCATATAGTTTCTAGGAACCAGTTACAGGAACCGATATTGTTAGTCCATATAGTATCATAACTCATCATATAAATTCTGTGCCATCAATTTTTCGTAGTGTACTGCTCCAAGTGCCCCACTACTGCGGCTATTGTAGTGTCATGGCTCAACGCCAGCTGGCATTCAAGCCAAGCAGCCTAGCAGAGAGAGGGAGGCGTGGCTGTCCACGCCCACAGCTAACGCCCAGTTGATGCCCCCTCCCTCCTCCAACTCCATTCCACAGCCCACAGTTGAGCATGCAAATTGCTTGCCAGTCTCAAGCGGCCAACAGACACGTAAATTTCGGCGGGCGCACGCAGACATCGCGTCGGCATTGAGGACGACTAGTACGATGAGGACGATGACGATGACGACATCCTTGCATGAATGAAGCGCCCAAATGAAATGCCATTAATTTGGCAAATGAATGCGGTTGCGTCTCCAGTGAGTCAACGGCTACAGCCATGCAGATTGCTCGAGCATCTCTGCTCGGCTCTGCTCTGCTCCGTTCTTTTCTGCTCCCCACGCAGCTTGACAGTCAACAAGGACAGAAGTGGCATCCTCTACCAAATGTCAGTTGATATCTGGCTATCCTGGCTGCAGTCAACCACTCTTGCTATTGCCACTTGGTAGCAATTACTCGACAAGTGTACGCAAATTTCACTCTCATTTCATTCATCCCCGCTTCCTCACTGTCCCTCTTCTGACCACCTATCAACCTATTCCCTTCGTTTCTTGAGTTACCGCAGTGTTCATAAAACCACGGAAGTAAATCAATTTAGAATTCAGCTGCGCGTCTGTTATGTAAAAAAACAGAAGCGTAGATAAACTTTTATCAACTAAAGCTTGCCCAAAACTAAACAGTAATCACTGGAATAGTATGCGAAAAGTAAGAATTTAATACACTTTTAAAACTCGGGGGTATCACAAGAGATCTAAAACAGTTTTGCAAGCTAATAAATATAAGCTTGCAAAAATGTTTTAAGCCGGTTACGATAAGTAAACACTGAAGTTTCATTTACCACAAATTTATACTCAAATCGTTTAGATTTCTGTTAAATTGATTGACAAATCATTTTCCCGTACCCCTGAATAGTGCAACCCCCTATTGGATCAGACTTAATGCACGATTTTCATTATTCAAGCATTTAAACGGCGAAAATATCAAATTAATTTTTGTGCTGAGATGGCGTTGAGTCAGTTGATTTTCAGTGGCCAACAAAAAAGCAAGAATACTGCAATGTCGGCAAAGTAAAATTCTTAGCACCCCTTGCACAGAAGAACTTTCAGCCCCCATCAGAAGAACTTTCAAGGCGCTGCACATAAAATTTGAACAGAGCCAAAAAAAAAGAACATAAAATAAAACTGATGGATTTACGAAACTGAATGGAAACGAGAGAGAATGAGTGCCCCAAAACACTCACTTGAGCCGACAAGTAGGTAGCTGAGTGGTTGAGTGTGCCTGGGTGTGTGTGTGTGTTGAAGTGCTGCTGCTGGTGGATTGGTGTGTGTGTGGCAAATAATAATAGTTTTTCACTTGTTCCGTTTGACCGCCGTCAGTCGAGCGCTGAGTTTATGTGACAAACGTGACTCTGGCGACAATTGCTCGGCTTTTCTGTCTGCACAGTCTGCACCCACTATGACGCACCGCACACCACACCCCCACTCAGCCCCTCTCCCACTCGCTTTTATGGCCGCACAATAAAGCGAGCAATTGAGCGTCTTAAAGTGTCGCCCAAGTGCATTTAAATCACACACTTTGCGACCATTTGCCGTAATTTGACTTTAAATGTTATGGGCTCCTCCCCCCTCGTCCCTTGCCACACCCCTCCCCTTCTTCTTAATTCCAGGAAGTCTTCCGGGTGTGTGTGGGGGTGTGAGACCCACTCACAGTTAGTTTTCCTAGTTGGTAAGCCATTTTATGACCATGTCTGCTGCTTACAACGACTGCCCACATAAATTTGATGGACATGCCGATTATGTGCCGAGAACGACTCAGTCAGCATTATAACAGTTGCTCCTCCTCCTCCCAACCCCTCGCCGTTGACCTTGACGCTATTTGCACAAATGAGGCCATCAAAAAATACGCAAAATATTCGCCAGCTTCACATTTAAAACCATTTCACATTTAATATTTTATATTTAACATTTTAAATTGCTGCCGCGTTATAAAAAGCCGCGCAATTGATTTTTGCTTGCCAACCCAAATAAACGCAAGCCACAGCACCGGTCATAAAAAAAGGCACAAAAAAACAGAAAACAGTACACTTTCATTACGCTTCAACAATTTACATATTTCCAAATACCCCCTTAGTCCACTAGCGTTGCACGAGGTATTTGCAGCTAAATACAGTTGCTGCCGCTGATAAAGCAAATGCTTGGCAAAATGTCTGAAATTGTTTAAAATAAATGAATATTTTACGATTTTATTTCGGATTTTGTTTTTATTGTTCTAATAATATCGTTTTCTCAAACTAGTTATTGCATAAATATTGATTTAAAATGTTTTTTTCTATCTTATTTTTACTTCAATATCAGGAATTTATTCACAGCTCCCGCTGGAGTTTCAATCAAAGGAGTTTGCCGTTTCGGCTTCGGTTTCACACTCCGATTAATTAAATAGTATTCCTACAATACTTTTACAACACTGCCATAAATCCCTAAAACTGTTGAGTCTATTTCCTATATACTTACAGTATCTCATAGTTGTTCATTGCCACATCGATTTATGTTTATTTCAACATGTGCCGCAGCATATTTTCCAGCATTACGAATTGAAATCGTTGGCTTAATATGCTAGTTATAAAATTGAACACACACACATACGCAGACACACGCAGATACACACAGACTTTCACACGCACACACCATCATCACTATGGCAACGCCAGGGACAAAAGCAGTTGCAGATACACCCAATGCAAATAAAGAGGTGGAGGAACAGCAAACGATGTACGCAAATATTGTGAAAAATAAAAATTGCCCACGAACATAATAAAACATGTTCTTGAGTTAATTCTGATACAAAGAATTTCCAATACCCTTCCAGATGTATGTACCAACAAAATAAATATTAAGAATAATTTATTATAAATAGTATAAAACTATAAAAGAAGAAGTAGAAGAAGTAAAAAGAATTTGTTAACTTTCAATAATATAAACAATTTATAAATTGACAAAAATTCAAATACTGGACATAAGGTTTTTACTGATTTACCAATACTGTATGACGAATGCAAAATAAAATATTTATAAATGGTATTAAAAAAAAATAAAGTTAAATATATCCAAATAATATAATTAACTCGCTTCCGCTCGTAGCACTTGATAGTGTATAAACCAAAAAAATATGAAGTGCTTTTTATTAAAATTAAAATAAATATAGTTTATGACTGGCGGGCGTACGAGTATAAAAAACCCATTGACCATGGAAACATGGAATATCGCATTCAACGTACTAGCCTACAGCAATAATTTCAGCATATGTATGTTAAATAATCTACAAAAATGAATCAACAACATAAAAAGAAAAGCGCCCTCTTAAAAAATGAAACTTGTGCGATTTAAATGTTTAAAGAAACGGTATGTAAGCACATATACAAGGCAGCCAATAAGCTAAATACCTTAAGGCGATCAATCAGCTTGACGGCATTTGCATACTTTACAAAAGACTACTCATTTCTGTATATGATATATATAAATATATATTTAAATATATATATATAGAGAGCTGAGAGAGAAAGTGAGAGAAAGAACGAGCAAAACCAAAAGCAGCGGCTGCTGCGATGAAAATGCGAATGCGGATGCGGTCGCTTAAGTGCCTGCCATGCTCATAACAATATACAACAATCTACAACAAGAACAGCAACAATCACAACAGCAACAGTGACAACACCACCAACAACAACAACAACAACAATCAACAACCAGCTGAAGCAGTCGCAACAAAAGCCGCTGCTGATATGCCGCTTATTATTTATGTATTTTAATAACAAGCAGTCGGACGCCATTTTGTCCATTTCCCATTGCCACAGACAATGGCGGACACAGGCAACAAAATGGCCGACGGTTAATGCGACAGCTGCTGTGGCCAGTCAAGCAGTCCACAGACAGGCCAGAGACAACAGAGTATAATCCAGAGATAGCCACAGCCAACTAAAGCAAAAGACTACAGCTACAGCTGTAACGGACAGAAGAGCCACTCTTTAAAACGATAACGAAAAGAAACAACAAGAAACGATTTAATAATTAGCTGCCAGATAATGAGTTAACATTTTGAACAGACACAAATATCACCTTCAAATAGATATGGGCTGCTGTTTATAATTTTATTTGGGGAAACCAGGGCAACATCTGGCAGCTGATGCTAGGCAGGTGGTCAAGAGTGGGGCTGAATACTAGAAACACATCTGCCCGAATCGAAGTTCTTAATTTGATCCACAAAATAACATTCCAGTCATAGACCGTAAACCAAAAAATCTGAAAAGTGAACTAGCTTGAGGAAATGTTTGTTGTTCATCCGCAATACCTCACTTGCGCCAACTGCTTCCCAGGAATCTTATAGTAAAAAGTCAGACAAATGAATAAGCTTGATTAGAAAGTTGCAATGAATGCTTGACAACTAAACAGTTTTTCACTTGTGACTGACAGAATGATAACAGTTTCAAATACTAACTTAAATAACTCCAATTGTCAAATTTTAAAGCCATTATCAGAAACGTTATGCTTGCGAAAATTGGTTCAGCTCTAGAAATTTTAAGGTTGTTGACATTTTATACAATTCAAATCTCTTAGCTTGAGCTCATTTGGAATCTTAAATAAATTTGTAGACTTATTTAAGTCCGAGCTCGAATTTCAATTTGTAGCATTACGTCTTAAATTTACACGCCATTTGTACAATTTTTTTTTTTTTAAAGGTTGAGATATTTGCCAGACGAAAGCACACGGCGTATACTCAATATGCGTAAAAGTTCATCACTTGCGGACGGGGTTAAAGGTTCACGTTGCTTGTGGTTGCAAGTTAATACTCAAGCTCGCTGGCTCTCACTCGTAGTTCAACTGCACTGACATCCAGTTAAGAGCCAAACAGGCAAACAGGCAGACACAGAGGGCAAAGTATTTAAAAGTATTTAATATACATAAATGCTGAGATACTCGTGCTTATTTCGACCCAAGCACTCATTGCATAATTAATGCTTCGAGTTTTACATTTGCATTTGCAGTGCCTTCCTTTTTGTGATTATGTGCATTAAGTGGACGTACCAGCACAACGGGAAAACAGCATCGTGTGCAGTGAAGTAGAGTAGGTAAAATTAAGGCACCATATCAGCTCGGCCCAATACATATTTATATATATATATATATACATATATGGGTCTACTCAAGTGAGCCCGTTTAATGATGATGCATGATGAGCCGATGACGAAGCTGCCGGCTTAATGAAATTATCATTTCCATTTCAGTTTTATTGTCTTGCGGCCAACTGAACATTTTTCAACGGATATTAACAAGACAGATGAAAATCGCTAAAGACATTTTATTTTTGAAAATAACGACGTTGAAATACGCTGCTGAAAATCAATTCAACAAAAAGCAACAGTTTTTTTACTGATTGGTGATTGCTCAGAGAAAACTGAAGCTATATTAAAAATGGGCTTTCAGAGGCATGATTCCAAATTCCTCATTGCTGTAAATTTGTTAAAACGGAACCGATTAATCTATATAAAAATGTAATTAGTCTAAATTAAAAATAAATAAATGACTAGTTGAAAATTCAAGTATAGCATAGAAGATATCAATTAATGTGACTTAATAAGTCATAATGTATTGACTATAAATTCATTGCGGCTTTCATTTAATTGCCAACCAGATGCCTAACTAAAAATGTTACGGTATTTATAGCAGGTTATATTCGCTGCTGGCAAAAACATCATCAATTTGCTGCCAAAATTAAAATAAAATATGCTTCGCACATAACACACACACTCCCACACTCACGCTGATTAAATGTGCGCAGAAGTGTAGGCAATGGTTTTGTTCACTCAACATTTCTGCTTAACTAAATAAATGAGCAACAGTCGTCAGCGTTGACGACGCACGCACATTGCTGGGATTGCTGCTTTTATAACAAACCCAAAAGCAACTCTCCTTCGACTTCCCCTTTCGCCCCTACCATTATAACCAGAACAGATGCCTGCAGCTGCAGCTGCAACCAAAAACTGTGTAACATAAAAATTGCACAGAAATTAAGCATACGCAATGTGAAACGATGACGATGACGATGACGAGACTGTGTTACGTTAAGCTGCGGGGCTACGATTGCAGTTGCAGCTGTCGTGATTCACTATTATTATTATATCTTGACAACTTTAACTCTTTAGCTAACATACATATATACGGTCTATCTTGGCAAACAGCATATAATAATATCTTTTATTTTATGAATTTTCTCATTAAACTCATTAGGTTTTATATTGTTCTCTTAATTCTAAAAAATAAACACAAAAAGGCATCTACTTCATAGGTATGTAGGAGATGTAAAAAAGCAGCCCGAGCACATAAAAACAGCAACAAAAGAAGAGTTGATATGGCCATCGTCGGTTGTTTGTTTAGGGTATCTGCTAGTCGAGCACTCTCTCTCTCTCTCCCTCTCTCTCTCTCTCCCTCTCTCTGTTGACTGCCGCTTTCTTACCTGCTTCTGATTATTATTATTGTAGCTGCCTTTGCAGCAATTCTTCTTGCATTTGGCGTTTTTAATGAGCGGCAAAACAAAAAAAAATAGTAACCAGAATTACGCTCATGCATAAACATCGGCGAACGTTGTGGGCATGGCACATAGTATATTTTAGTTGCATGTTGCCTGTTGCAAGCACATAGTACACATAGTTATAGCTACACATTTATTCATATGTGTGAGTGCGTTTCGCGGCAACGTTGCCATGACGTTAATTTTGTTAATTAAAAGTTTGACATGGCTTTAAAGTTTACTGCTAGCTGTCTGCTTCGCATTGTTGTTGTTGTTGTTGCAGTTGTTATTGCTGCTGGCCTTGCAGCATTCGGCATCTGCATATGTGTCAACACAGTTAGTCACCTGCAACTAATACAACTGCAACTTTAGACCTGCTCCTCATGCCACTCTCTCACCTCAACCACTATTACTTTTCGAGGTCTTGATTGTCCAACCCCAAAATTTTGCCAGCATCCCGAAGGCGTCTACAAAAACTTTTGCCAGAGGCTCTCAATGTTGTTGTTGTTGTTTGTGTTGCTCTTGTTGTTTTGCACACAAATCTGTAAAATGTTTTGTGCAAATTTCAAGTGTTTGCATAGCCGCAAGCTTGTGGCTTTCTGCAAAGGCATCTGTTGATCAAACGGGGCGGGGCAAGGTTGACATGGTGGGGGGGGGGATGAGTTTGTGTGGCTTAGGTAAAGTTATACATACATAAATTAAAAGTGCATGCATTCATTCAAATTGCATAAATAATAAAATGCTCATGGTGCTCTTAGCTTTTGGGCATGTGAAGTTAGTTTGCAAGCGACCTAAGCCCTTTTAATCAAAATGCACTACAAATATTGTTTTCGACGTTAAAGTGTGCAATTGAAAAATGAATAATTGAAACAGTTGCCTTATTTTTTTATTGCTAATACAGCTGGATTAAATATCAATTTTCGTTGAAGCGAAGTCAAAAAATGAAAGAGTACAAATTTTTAAAATACTTTTATATATTATTGACCAACTTCAAAAATGTCATCCAAGATATGGTCAAAAACGTATGCTGATATTGATCTGAATATTATCAACAGGCACAAGTTTTTTATGAGATATATTTGGCAATAAGAACACAATAATATATTTAGCAGGGTAACTTGCAGTCGAGCACCCTCGGCTACTCCATTCTTATTTGATTAATGTTTAGTTGCATCCTCCTGGCCATTTTCACATTTGATTAAATAAATGATGATTTGTTGTCGAATTGGATTTTTTTTCAAAAATTTAAATATAAATAATGTAAAGCTTATATTAAAGTTCAATATTTGCTTAGAGATTGAAAAGATGAATTTCTCAATGTTGAAATAGACTTTGCAGTTTTTTTTATTTAGTTATTATTACTGTCTGATCTCATTGTTGCCGTCGGGTTATTGTTGTAAGCGTTTATTGACTGTGACAGCGTTACATCGTTGCCATCGACAGCTTCCGGTTATTCCACTATAACTTGCTATACTTTTCTTATTTTATTTTTTTATTATTTTTATTTATTTTTTGGCCAGTTCACCAAAAACTTGCGACGTTTCGGTTTGTTGTCAGAAATAATTGATATATTTGATTCAACACTCCAAAAATAAATTGCGTTCGAATTTCTGTTGAGTTGCATTTTTTTATTTTATATATTTAGATTTATTTCTACAACATAATTCCTTGTTAAGTGTAAATTTTATTAATGTTATAACAAGGAATTAATTTTGGATTTTGTGTCAATATTTCACATCTCAAAAGTGATTTACTTTCTATGATGTTTAATGTTTTTTTGTTATACTTTATTTATGATTATGCATATAAAAAAGAACAATTAATTGCTGTTTTCAAATGGCATTTTATAAATTCACTTTCAGAGTTTTCGCTGAGTGTACGCTGTGTGCTATATGTGGGCATGTGTTTCGAGCGTGGATGTTTTATGAGCTCCTCTGGCACTCTGATGGCCCAGTCATTTGCACAAGTCGTGACATACTGGCGAACAGCCTCAAGCCTCTGCCTGTGGTGTGTGTGCTGTGTGTGTGTGTGTGTGTGATGTGTGTGTGTGTGTGTGTGTTTGTGTGGGGAGCGCTACTCCAAGTGAATGTTTAGTATTGAATGGAGAGCGAGCTCGATACTGACGGCATGTTTTTATGCAAAGCGGCCATAAAATTTGTAAAACTTTTAATGGTTCATAAAATATTTAACGTAATGGCGTCGGCCAAAAAACCGGTTAAAGACAGGCCAAAAATGCAAACAAAAAAGAGCACAATGATGTAAAGAGCAAGAAAGAGACAGAAAAAGAGAGCGAAAGTGAGAGAGCAAGAGAGAGAGAGAGATTTGTTGGCTGGCAACAAGCCGCAAACGAGCGAACCAAACGATAAAGGCCAAAACACACACACAGGGAGAAAGTATAACGACAGGAGTCCAGTCTGCCTGTAGAACGAGCAAATGCAGTTGACTATGTATATCCTGGCATCCTGTTGCTGACTGCAATTTATATATTTATAAACGGTAAGTTGTTGTTGCTGTTGCTGTTGTTGCTTCCCCACATAATTGCAAATTATCGCATCAGCCATTTGAGTTAACTGACCCGTAACCACAGCAGTAGCTACAGCAGCAGCAGCCGCAGGAGCAGCATCCTTTTAGTCCTGCTTCCAACTGGGATTTATGCATTGGCCAAAAGGTGTCGCTAAATGAAGCCATGTGCCGGGTTTTTAATTGCCAACGTTGCCCATGCCAATAAATCTGCAATAGCTAACTTGCATAATTCGCTGTGGAGCGTTGACACAACTTCGATGCGATTAAGAAATATTTGTTATAAAGGAGGGAGGAGGTGAGAGGCAAGGGAGGGGAATGTCCTCTGCTGCTGCCAACAATTTATACTTATATAAAATATAGTTATTATATAATCAGACAAAAACTCAGTTGTATATTTAGCAAGTACGGCATAGGTAATTTATATGCCAATCGTGTATACCCTTGGATAGTGTAAGGAATCAGGAATATATATTCACGATCATCATCCACAGCAGAGTCGACCTATCCATTTTCAATATGCCATCCTAGATGGAGTAGATAGAATTCAAAATAAAAATCAACACCTTTTACAGGAGAATACGGAATTCTTGCTTCATCCTTTTTATATTTGAACAAATCAATCATATTCGGTCAACTGTTATTATGATACACTGTATGTATATGTATGTATCTATGCATGTGTGTATGTACGCACATTTCAACACAGGAAATAAATTTAATCAAATAATTATAAATCACCCACAATAAAAACAAAGTCAAATTACTCGAGAGGACCATTAGAAAATTGTATGTGTATTGTTGGATTGTGTTGCGTGTGCTCTAATTAATTTAAATATTGCGTAATAAACATGCAGATGCATACACAAATGTATATATGTATATATATATATATATATATATATATATATATATATGTATATGCATATATTAACATAACATAAGCCAACTCAACTCTTCAAAAAACTATTGTTTCCAACTATTTGCTACAACTGATGGATTATTGATATTATTTTATACATATATATAATAATTATATTACAATACTAAATTAAAATAATGTTTAAATTGTAATAATTGTTTTTGCAGCTTACATCAGGTATAATATCTAGAAAATTGAATTTAATAAAAATAACTCACTGCAGGTGCACAAACAAATAAAGAACACATTTACAATCAGAAAACGTTGAGCGAAATTCTCAATGAAATAAGGTATTAAAATATTTATTTGTTTTTAATTAAGTAACCAGACACGAATTTTGCAACATTTACATTTTACATTAGAATCGGACAAAAACTATGAAATCTTTAGCCGTTCTTCCGTATCTTAAATTATTTATTTTTTACCTCGATCTTCAAATCGTGCCGGAATTCTGCTACGTTCAAAATTCGCATTTATTAAAGCATGTAAAGTTTTGACTTCTTCAACTTTTCTTTTGTTACTTGCTGGCAACTGTTTAGAGTTGACAACAAATAGTAATTACCCAATCCAAACTCGCCGCCATAATTCGTCCGAGATCAGGAAAAGGAGACAAAAGCGTTGCAGCAGCAAAGCAGAAGCTGGAGCGACAGGAACAAAGACAGCACCAAAGCCGGTAAAAAAGGGAGGGTGTGAACGGAAACGGAAATGCGCAAATGTTAGGGGCTGCAAATGAAAACGGCTCCCCAAGCGTCGTTTATCAGAAAACGATGGCGCCGCTTTGCACGAGCATAAGTCGAAGTGACAGCTAAAAAGAATTTCAAATTGCCAAGAAAATAACATGGTCAAAGGATTACAAGGGAGCGTGGGGATGGCGAGGAGGCTGGAAGCGGGTAAGATAGCTGTAGCATTGACGCACGTGACGCAGAAACATCGAAGACAATGTCAAAGTCTATATCATCAAAAATGCGTGTCAAAAATGAAAGAAGACAAAAAACATTTTTGTCTGCAAATTTGGCAATGTATTTTTAAAGGCCGTTAAAAGAAGTCAAAGCTTAAACTTCAACAATAACTGTAATTCCTTTCAAGTCGAAAAAAATTAAGTGAAAAAGTGAAAATAGTGTTAGCAGGACATCTCGAAACTCAAGCATTGCCAGCTAGTGCAAGTAAGTGTTATGAAAATGTCATGCAAAACGTTGTTCAACATACAATAATACACATGCCACCGCGAGTCCCATAACCTGCTTTCAACATTTCATGCAGCACGTACGCTTCCATGTTGCCAGCAACGCCTTCGTCCTGTCAGCGTCCTGGTGTTCAACCGGGCCTCTTTCGTCTTCGCGTCGCGTCGCGTCGTTCTGCCCGCTTTTAATTTTAATGCGTGTTGCACGCTCGCCTCCAAAAATTAAACGCCGGCTTATTTTCCGTTTCTCTGCCTCATCTGCCTCCCACTCCTCCTGCTACACCCGCCAACATACCCCCCGCTGTCGTTTTGATAATTTCGCATCTAAACATGACGGAAAAGTTTTGCCAACGCTTTTTTGGACCGTACAAATAGGCGTCGATTAGGCAAATCAACGCATTTGTATGCAGATTATGTGCCAGCGGGCAGCACTGCGAGAAATACACACACACACACACACACACACAGTTAAGAGGGTAAGTGAGTGCTGCTTTTTTGCTGTTGTTGTTTTTGTCTCTAATTGCGCGTAGTCTGCCAGACTCTCAACTACGCGTATACGTAATAAAAGCAACGCAAGGAAAAACAACAAATAAAGCAAAAAAAAAAGGGAAAGCAAAAAGAAACTTGGGCAACGCTAAAGTTTTACTCGTTTCCAGATAACCCAACGGAACTCAGATACATATAGAAATGTTCCTATTTAAAACTTCACAACCATCACATGTACGAATACTCAAGTCGAGAGACAACTCGACTGGGAGTTGCCACAAGTCTGTACCTGTCGTAAGTCGAACAAAGCTTAAATAAATATATATATATATGTAGAATATAATATTATATATATATTATACATATAAAAATGAGTTTATGTAATAATCCAAATGAGCTTTCAGCAAACTAAAATCAGAAATATCAAATATTTGTCATTCTATAATCGTGGACAACTGTACAAATTTGAACAAAAACCAGTTCCAACACATTAAAAAAAAATTTAAATATAAAATAAATAAATGTCTTAATTAATAGTGCTCAGTTTAATTCAAGCTCAAAATAAAGCATAATTTTCATTCATTTTATTTCTGATCTATAAGCCACATTAATTAAAAGAACTTTAAAAAAAAAATCTGCTGGTGTCTTTTGCAATGTCTACTTACAAAATACTTGAGCTTAGTTTGCTCAGATTAATTTGTGTACTTTATATAACACTATGGTTACAGTTACACACTCTTAAGACCTTAATTTCTTTTAAGTTAATATCTTACTTTCGTGTAAGGCAAATAATGCTCAAGCTGTAGATGTTTTCCAATTGCCACGTTACAGCATCAATTCAATCAATAATGTCACATCAATGATGATTGTCAGACTCAATATTGCAACTTTTCTTTTATTTTTATATTTATTTTTTTTTTTATGTTGACAATTATTTAGACATTTTGTTATTCATGGGCTTGGCTGAATTTGAGTGCGTGTGGCCCTTTAAACAGTCAAAGATCTTACACTAATTTTAAGCGGCTCTTGGATCTCACACACACGCACACATACACACACACAGAGCAACACCCACGAGCTGCCAATCTCACTCACACGCTGGCAACATTTCTCCCACGCTGCGTGTTGAATTTCAATGCATACTTTTAGGCCAAACATCACAGAACACAAGTTACAAAAAAATAAATAAAAAACGAAAAATGGTGGAAAAAAAATACATTCGTTTGCCATTTCGCATATCGTTTGTGTTGTCTGTGTCTGGTTCAGGGGATGGGGGTCTCTTGGCAACTAGGAATCACATGCGATTGGCATTTGACGCCAAAACGCTGACGATGACGACTTTTCTTCGTTCCTCTTCTATTTTTTTTCTTCCTTTTTTTTTTAATTTTTGTTTTCTATTTTTGGATTTTTTGTTTCTTTTTGTGTGACACTTGCAAGTGGATTTATTTTGCAATGGCCCCAACGGAATTTTAATGGATCGTTTTCCAGCCCTTCCCATTGTGCCCGTCCCCTTCCACCGACCTCCCGCCCCTTTCTCATTCCCATGCCATCGGACGTGTTCTTCAATTTTTTTTGTTGCGCTCGCTTCTGCTTAAAATTTCACTCATGCCGACAGTGTTTCATTTCCACTCGTTCCTCGCTGCGCATCACTTTGTCGCCTATACTCTCGTTTCGTTTCGTTCCCGTTTACTTCGTCCCGCAACTTTTTACAGCTGCTCGTGTTTGTTTTCGTTAATTCGTCTCGCGCGCTCTGCTTTTATTTACATTTCACTGGGGACGAATACAGCAGCAATATCCCCCAACCCCACCCTCTCCTCTCCTATCCATCTACATATTTGTCGCTCATAAAATGCGAAAATTTAATTAGTCGTGTAGGTAAAAATGACATTTAAAATTATTTTTTGTGCGCCACATTGATGGGCACTTCACATAACGTAACGTGACGTTACGTAATGTTAATGTAACGTAAGCTTGTTATGCCATTTGGTAACGGTTCTTTGATTTTTATTATGAGACAAGTTAAGAACACTTTTTGTACATTTTTTATGGCTAGCATAAAAATCTTAACATTATTTATGGACTGACTGTTTGAGTCATTAAAAGCAGAGCACATCAAATGATTTACAGTTAACAATTAAATAAAGATGATTGATGAAGCAATTAAAACTGAAATTCGAAATATTTGCTTGGCATTTTATCGATTGCTTAAGATCTTCACTCTTAACTGTATTTAAATTGAATAGGAAAATATATATATTTTAAAAGTAGGACATTTGAAACCAAGAGACTACCACAAATGAATAATTTGAATTATTTAGAGTACTCATTTAATTATGCACATCTGGTGGGTGTTGATTGATTAAATCTCTCGCCTCGCCTACAGAGCATAAATATTGAGTTGAAGGAGAATTAAATTCGTGCCGCGAACTGAAATAAATAAACATTAATCGAGAGCCTAAATCGTGTATTTATTTAACGTATTTATGCATTTGTATTTTTAAGGTCGTATTTTTGTGACACTCCCAGGCAACGGGTTTAGCTAACCCTAACCCATTTAATACCACTCACCGACTCACTCACACACTCACTCACACACACACACTCGCACGTAGTAGTTAAGCGCACCTAAATACATTTTTGCTAGAATAAACAAGCAACCTTGGAATGTTTACCATAAAAAGTAGGTAAACTTGAGTGCCAAAATTGCGTACGAAGTGTGTGTGTGTGTGTGGGTGTGGAGGAGTGTGTGTATATGTGTATGTGTGTGCTTAAGAGTTCATCTACACAGCATACGAAATGGTAAAATAAATGCACATACAAAAATGTGAAAAACTAGAAGAAGCAGCCGAAGCCGAAGCAGAAGCAGAAGCAGAAGCAGAAGCCATCTAAGAACTCAACTGAATGAAACGAAATATAAAAAAGGAAAAAAAAAAAATAACAAGCAGCAACAAGAAAGAAAAATGAACAGAAACCAAACACTAAAGGGCTGTTGCAAGTGGGCCAAGAATGTGCGAGTGTGTGCGTGTGTGTGTGTGTGCGTGGGTGAATGAGGGGTCTCCGTCGTTTTTGCGGTCCAATGTCGAACACATTACAAGCAAAAGCACTTTTGACAAAAGGAGGCGCCAGCGAAAATAAACAAACAAATGCCAACAAGCGAAACGAAACAAAGAAGACACAGACAAATGATAAAGACAGCGATTGCGAGTACGAAACAGATGAGGGGGGTGGTGAGGGGTCGCAAAGATTGTGTGGCAAGAGATAGGCGCGCGCTCTTGCTCATGATGCATGTGTTGGACTAAAGGATCTCCAGATTTCAAGGACTACAGCATTAAGGAAAAGAATTTGTATGCATGAACAATGAATGCCAACAAGCAGATTGAAGGCAGTTCAGCAGCTTCACGCCGACTCCTGAATACACTTGCAAAATATGCAATATAATCAGTGAATGATGATCAATATTAATTACTATTTTTTGGTTTGACTAAAATATCAAGAGAGTAAATATTAAATTCAAATTCCTGCTTAAAACAGTATATTTATATTTGAGCAATTTTTAACTAATTTTACTTATTTGTTTTTTTTATAGAAAAATCAAGTAAGAAGCTTTTTTTGTGTGTGAGGCAGTTAAAAAAAATAAACTCCTTATAGGGAGTAAATAAAGTTAAGAAAAAGACGAGAGTCCTCAGCAAGGCGAAGAGGAGGAAGGGGAGAGATGTGTGTGTGGGGGGGGAGGAACTTATCTTGAAGAGGGGCCAACAATAATCGGAGATAACAGCAGCGAAAAAAAAGAACAACAAGTGCAACAAACACGGATATGAAAAGAGGCAGGCAAGCTTCGAAAGGTATGTCATTAAGGAGAGCGTGCGAATGTGTGTGTGCGAGTGTGTGTGTGTGAAGTGTACGTGTGTTTGCATGAAAATTAACTGCAGCAGGTAGAAAAAAGAAAAATCGCAGTTGCAGCAGCTACAGCTGAAAAGTATGCTACATAAATGCGCGTTTCGATGAGCTTAAAAGTAGTGAAGAGAAAGGATGAAGGGGTGTTGGGAGTGGGGGGGGGGAGTGTCAGGTGCATGATGAGTTCCGGTGTAAGAGAAACCAATTTGCCAGTAAACAGTGCAATCTTTAAACCAACAACAATGAGAAGGGCAAACGGGATCAGCAAACAAAGAAATGAGAAATGAGAAATGAAAATGCAAGCAAAGCGAAAGCTCAAGAGATAAACAGAAAAGAATAAGGAAAACCGGAAAGTGGAAAAAAGGATTGTGCAAAGTGCAATTAATGAAACATCAGAAATTAAAATTGCAAATTTTAAAGAAATACATATGCTGAAGTATTTGCCAACGATGGCAAACTTATAATATTTATAAGGAGAAAGAATGGCGGGGAGAGGGAGAGAGAAAACAAATACAGAGAGAATGAGAGAGAAACTGCAGTATTGAAGAAAATATGAAAAACAATAAGCGAAAGTTATCGGACTCACATAGAATGTTGCTTTCGAGAGAGCTCGACTAGTAGATACCCTAAGATAATAAATTATTCAAGATAAAATCGAAATTACATATGTATATTTAATCAATAATACATCAATTCATTTATTCATTCCAATAAAGTAAATTTCGTTTACAGATCAGCATCAAAAGCGAGTAGATTGTTAGCTTATATATATATGTATACATATATATATATGTACCTTATAGGGTAGGACATGAATCCTGATGCATGAACTCATTTTCAAATCTGTAAACAACATGTTTTGATACAATTTTCAATAATGATACAAACTTCAATATATGGCCCAAAAGATTCGTCTACATAATTGATTTAGCCAGCGTAATAATAGAGCCAGTAAAGCGCATAATCTAAAAAAAAAATGGAAAACAAAGCTATAAAAGAGTCAAACTTGAATATAGTACTCCAAGCAGAATGAAATATTATACATCATTTAAAATGTATAAAACATAATACTCTATATAATATTGAATTCTCTTTGGCATAACTCAATCCGAACCGATGAGAACGTCTCCATGGTTGGCGAGAAAAAGGGTATTTTGATGACGAGCACACGCTGAGCTCGTATAATCATCAGCAGCGTCATCTTCTGCACACGAACACTATGGCCATACCAATGACTTGCAAAAGTGTTTCTAGCCAGATCCGAGCACTAAACAATAAAAATGGAAAGCAATAGTTTAAAAATTAAGCAACTTCTATTAGATAATGGTGTTTCAAATTCTAACAACAAGTTAAGGAGAAAAAATCTAATTACTTATCAATATTTAAATTTTTAAATTAAAAGCTCTGAAGTGTTCTTTGAGTGTTGACTGTACCAAAAGCAATGAACAGAGACTTGAATACGCACCGCCTCCATAATGCAGGTGCCGCCCAGGCAGTATAAAAATATTTGTATGACCGCCGCCAAGGTGTAGACCACATAGACAATGACGCCAACACCCGAGAACTAAACTGAGTAAGATTAAGCAGTGACTAAGAGAGAGAGAGAGAGGCACCTAACTCACCGCGAGCATATCCAGGATACTGGTGCCTATGACCAGGCTGGAGGTGACAAAGTGTGCCAAAGTGATTTCGACCAGTACTCCAGAGAGTCGGTCCGTCAGCTCGGCAATCTCATTGTGACGACTGATGAGTTTCTCCATTTCCCTCACAATTCGCTTCTCCTCCTGTTCCGTTGGCCCCACTTCAATTCCATTGCATTCCACGTGCAGTAGATCGTTGACATCGTCGCTTAGAGATTGCAGGAGTACCGTTAGATACAGGCAGAAACCGAGAAAAAATCCATCGGCGCCCACAAAGCAGGCGACGGTGATGTAACCATGCCAACATACCAGAACATAGACCAATGGATAAAGCGGTAAACGTAAAAACACATCGGGAAAACTATATAAAAGAAAGAATCAGAGTCAAAGTATAAATACCCTGTATTTATTTGAAGGGTGCGTCCCAATCTGTGATTGCTATGAAAAAAACCTAATCAATTCCGAATTGGGGAATAATAATTTAAGAAAAGTGTGCAAGCTATAAAAACACCGATATACATATATCGATAACAACTTGCATTCGACTCACATCATCCTGAATGGGGTATCGTAGACCCAATCCTTGCCGTGGGATAGTAGCAGCATATTTTCCAATATGTGTCGCACAGTGTACGTGGTGCTGGTGATGGAGCCGGACATCAATAGCAACGCTGTCAACCTGGTTGCCAAAGTGTAGCAACTCTTCTTATAGCCCAATTTCCTGTCCGAATGCTGCTCCTCGGTTAGTTGGCGAATGCGTTCGATGAGCGATTTGAATTCATCGCGATAATACCAAAGTGACAACATTTTAATCAGCGACAAAATGCTCGTGGCAACGGGGCAGAGAGCATCGAGTGCTAGTTCAATATTAATGGGTATCTGTTGGATGCCATAGGAACCCTCCGCATAGCAGCCATAAGTGAGTATGATGAAATTGAAGAAACTCCAAGCGCGCAACACCCAACTGCGCTTCTGTTCCGGATAGAAACCGATTAAACTGAACGCAAACTTGGGCACCATAAAATAATGCCCCTCCATCGGATACGTGCTGCTCAGGACGCGTGGCCACATCTTGTACAGGAATACTAGTTAGTAATTTACCGAATCCTTTCGCTTTTATATATGCTCTTTGACGGCATAATTGATGAGCTGGGCGTTGGCCTTGCTTCAAAGTTCAATAAGTTTTTAACCAGCCACAAAAAGTTAGTAACCCGCAATTAGGCAAACAGTTTAACAGTCCGGGGCGTAATTGAAATTAATTTCAGTTTTTGGAACGTTCACTTTTTTCCCATAGTTTTTCCCAAAGTTTTTGCTTTTAGCCAGCATAGCTTTCTTTCAGCTAGGGCAAAGTGGGTGGGTTAATTTAATATGTTACTTGTTTGGCATATCAAAAAATATTATATGTTTAGTATTTATTTATGTTATTTAATGGCAAAATAAAAATAATTTATAAAAATATTTAATACGTATGTATGTTATTTAATGTCAACCAAAGTCACTCAATACAAAAGAATAACAAAAAGTAAGAAATTGATTTAATTTAATTTAAAATACAATATAATTTTAAATTTATACAATAAGAATTATTTATACGATTAATTCATAAATTATATAAGTTAAATTCCAATTCAGTCGTTTCCAATTGGATCAGAGTTAATATCGCTATGCGTTTCCTTTCGATTTTCCTATCGATTCTAACTCAAGTCTCACTTGCTTGGTTGGAGGGACCAGGCTCGATTGTTGCAAGACAGCTTCAATGAAAGCGCTTAAAGCTCAGCACACAGAAATGCTCTGCATAAGTGTGAATGCATGTATGTATGTACACATATTATGTATTTAAATTATGTTCCATTAATTATGTTCCAAGTGGAAGTTTAGTTTAGAGTTTAGTCAATTTCAAATCTAATATTTACTAAGAACTCTGCTCAAAATTATCAATACAGATATTTATATATAATTGATGAGCATAGGTGCATCTGGTCAATATTAATATTAATTTTGCCGTCTCTGCTCGTTTGATTTACTTCATTTCGTGAAATCCTCTTTGTAGAACTCCCACTCTCCAATCGTGTGCAGCCAAAACTAGTTGAGTTCTCACCCACCTCATCAAAATATACAGAGCTTTAGCAGCAGCAGCGGCAGGTGCAAGTTTTGCCAACCAACTTGCAGTTTAAATAAATATTATATAAGCTCTCCATGTACATGGGTGTGTGTGTGTGTTGGTTGGCATGATTATGCAAACTGCAGTTATTTGGTGTATGCACGGAGAAGGCCAATAAATTAATTTAGCCAGTCTGCCCAGGCTGAGCCAAAGAGAGAGAGTCCGGCCTGGAATGGAACTGCTCTTTGCATAATTGATGGCTGCAGGTGAATTTGCGCTCAAATGAGGCATGCTAAACACATGCCTTTGACACTTACACACACACATCATACACGTATCACACACACACACACATACGGGTCCAGCCCACTCGTTGAGCAATAAAACTGAAGCTTTTGCCTGCCCACATTGTTAACCAAAACAAAAGAAATAAAATAAAAACGTATTTACACACACAAGCAAAATAATACTGTACATTTTGTGTGTGTGTGTATGTGTGTGTGTGTGTGTGTGTGTGTATGGCTCGTTGATGTTTGGCACCCAAGCAATAAATTTCAATCAAAATGAATGGCAGATAAACAAAGTAATAGAGGAATTCCGAATACTCTACGATTAAAAGGATTAAAAGTGTTGCCAATTTGTAAGTCAACTTGATTCGATTTATAAGTAAATTTATGTTTTGCATAAGGTTTATACATATGCTCTCATCATTCAAAAAATTAAATTTCTTTGAAGATTTGTAAAGTATATACTTCGCATATTTGTGTATTGTTAAAAAATCTTTACATATGTTTAGAATATATTTTTAAGATAGAAAAGTAAATTTTTGAAGTGTTTAGCTCAAAAAGAATTAATGCTCTTAATTTTTGAAAATTGATAAAAAAAATTCCCAGTTTATTTTTAATTTTTTTTAAAAAGTAGTGTTGTAAAAATATGTTTTAAGGTCTACAAATTTGTAGAGTTCATTAAAATTTTGAAAGAAAACAAAGTAAATTTAAAATAATTCTTAAGAAACTTGAAAAATATTTCATCAATTTGCTTAAAACCTTAAAAATTTCTTAAACAATTTTGTAGAGTTTTTTTTTTAATTTTTAAATAAATAAAATAAATCAATAAATTTTAATGCTTTTAGTCTTCGACCACGAACTACCCTACGAACGTAATGTTGGCTTGTTACTACTCCATGGACTCTCTACAGGGGCAAGGACCTATGTTTCAGCGTGGGTTCAGCGAAAACGCGCCTTTGCCTATTCAAATTGAAAAATTTACGTGGAAAACATGCAAATTTATGCCATAAACACAATGAACTTAATGTGACCAAAGCCGAGCACAGGCAAAAAAAAATAAAAAAAACTATGGAGAGAGAAAAAACCCAAACTGTGCCTGCTCAACCACACTTATGGCCAAAAAGTGGCAGCCGCATTGATGACTCGATTTGTAGGGGGCCGAAAAACAGCTACAAAAACGAGAACAACAACAAAAAAAGGAGGCGTTAATTTTTTTTCTCTGTGGGGCGTGACAAAAATTATTGACAAAATTATTGAACACGCTTCGAGTGTGCCACAATGAAAAGGGCAACTCTTTTGTTAAGCAAAAGGGGCGTGGCGCGACAGGTATGCAGAAGTTGGGGTGTGGCATGTCATGTTGTTATGCTGAACATATATATATATATATATATATATATATATGCTTATGGACATTATACAATACTGGAGTATATGAATTTATAATTGCATACTAAATCAGCTGTTTGCTCGAGGGCGCCACTTATAAATCAATAAAATACTGTTTAACAATGAACATAACAATTTATCTATTTAAAAATAAATCAAATAAGATGGAAAAGATGTAAATTTTATTGTAATATTATTGTATAGTAGAGCGATGTCGATGATTTTATATTTCTGCGTAAATAAAACAAATAACTTGTGAGTTGGATTTGGATTTGGATACCCTGTTAAATAAAAAGTTGTATGTACTCATCATTCTACAAATTGTTTTTATGGAAGCTATATGATATAGTAACCAAATCTGGTATAATCTGATGTTAGCCCTGCAACACACTTCTTATCCAACCTTTAGATAATGGAAACTTTGATACAGTTTCAATTAATTAATAATTATAATAGACTTGTGCAAGTCATCAAGTAAATATACTCCTGATCAGGATCAAGAATAGAGTCAATATAGCCAAGTCCGTCTGACCGTCAGTAAAACTGCAAAATTCGAATATATTTTCTTGTATCACTCGGACAGATCAAGTTTCTTTAATTCGATCGATAACTTACTTCGTTTCGCGAATATCGATAAAAATCGGTTTCCTATAACATTAAAAGCGACAATTTCAAATATTAAACTAGACGAATTTGATCAACGAAACACCCAAATTATAGTCGAAAACCTTTTCCCCAAATTGATGTCATTTTTTTATGAATTACCTGGAATATATTTATCGAATTTATATATAGTTAATAAACTCGCACTTTAATGCTCGATGAAGTTGAATTGAGAATAAGCAAATTTGGAATTGAATATTTTTTGCCAATTTTCATGTTGCATTTAACAAAAAATGTGTGTGGTTAATTTGCTTATGCATTAATGTTAGTAATGTATAACACACACACGCACACACTTCAAATTTATTGTTTGACTGCCTCCCATCAATAAAACAAACAGTGCAAAAAAACCACGCCCCCTTCTGCCGCCCTCCACAGAATGCATTTGCTATTCGCCTTTTGTTCGGCGATAAACTTAATTTGAATAATAAATTACGTTGATATTTAATCAGCGCTGGTGCAACGATAAAATTCAATGGCCTCTCGAGTGCGTTGAGAATCAGCCAGACATTACAGATATATATATATATATATATACAGATACATATATATACATGAATACATGTATGCATGTAGAATGTGACGTGCAGCTGATAATGGATAAGCTCGGAGCTTGTTGCCGCCTGTCGTTGTACATTTTACCGTTGCTCGTTTGTTGCATGCCGCATCCTTGAATGGGATGGGGGCAGGTAGGGTTTTGTTTCTCGGCACGCGTTGCCCATAAACTGCATAAAGTCATTATCGTTAAGCGGAATTTGTGTTAATCAGATAACAAAATTATGAACAATTAAGTCATTGCATGCGAATTGAAAATTTAAATGGCCAAGAGTCCAACATGGACTTGCTACCATTAATGACACACAATATATATACATATATACATGCATTGAACATTATGACAGGATATAAATTCACACACACACACGAAGGAGACAAATGCAAATAAGGCTCATAAACAATCACAGCAATTTCCTTTTAGAGCTTTACTAAAAGCGCACACAGAGTATCGAATTTGTATTAACAACAACATTAATTTTAACAAAAAACATGACAATAATATTCTTTAACTATTTATTATTAATTAATAAATAAATAGAGCACTGAGAATTCCCATAAATACGGATAGCATATTGATTACTCGCAGAAAACCTGCAATAATATAATGTAGTATATATTGGCAACATATTTAGTTTTTATATTTAATGTGGACTAAAAACTTTAATGATTAAAGATTTAATGATTAAAGATATTTAACGTGTACTTATAACTTTAATGATTATGATGTTAAAGATTTTAAATACTTTACTAAACTAAATCTTAGTTTTTTTTATACATTAAGCTCGATTATTAAACAAGAGTAGAAATTTCATCGCTGACAATCAGTTAAATTATAATTCTGGATTCAAGTATTTCCTAGTCTCAAAGGGAGCATTTCTCCTTGTTTAATTTGTGGAACTACATAAACTATGACACTGACGCTGTGACTATGACTATGCTTATTATAATACATGTATCTATATTTATATATTTATATACATATATATATATATATATTTATGTATATATTAAATTTATCATGTAATATAGCAATTTCAAAACTTTGTTATACAAACTTTACAACGAAGTCATTTGAAGTCAAATACAAAATGGGTAGCAACAAGCAAAACAGCAGAAATAGCGAGAAAGCAACAACAACAACAAAGCAACAACAACAACAACAAAACAACAACAATAATGCCACAACAACAACAAACTACAACTAAGAGCAACAACGAGCACTGTGCCACAGCCCAAAAATAAGTATGCAAACCAAATTTTTGTTTGGAACACATGTTTAATATGCATTTCATTAAATAAACACAACAAAATGGCAAATGGCAAGTGGCAAGCACCAACATTGCGCCCAGCTTGTTAGGCATTTCAGCCAAGGGCTGTCGCCACAGGGGCGTGCCAGAGGAATTAGAAACAAGATGGGGGGGGGGGGGGGCGGTGCCGTGACACATTTAAAGCGCGTTTTGCGGTTACTGAACTGTGCGTGTTTGTCTGTCTATGTGTGTGTGTGTGTGTGCAACAGCAGCCACACTGTTTCCGGCGGAAATCGCGCAAAGTTGTCACTTGCCACACGGCCAAAAACATAAACCAGAAACCAAAATTTAACTCAAAAAAAATTTAATTTTTTTAAAAATGGCAGCAAAAATAAAAAAACAAAATTGCGAGCAAAACCATTAAAAACTAATGAGATTTAAATGCAAATGCAAGACGAAGAGGCGTGGCTTTACATATTCATGTGTGTGTGTGTGTGTGTGGTCATGTGTGTGTGTGCCTACATTTTGTGGCAAATGACTAAATTTGCATGATCTAAAACAGTTTGAATGCATCCATCGATCTGGCATATACTCTGACTAACTGATTGCTGCATGAATATGATTGTTAAGTAAATCATCAATCAATCATAAGCCATCAGTCATTTATCAATCGCCCATCTATCAATCAGCAGTTGCACATTAATTCAACATTAAACATTTATCATCCCTTAATCAATTATTGATTTATTAATTAAAAAGTGGCTCTTTTAATGGATTATTTCATTTTTTACTATTCTTGCATTTATTTTAAGAAATCATTTGAATTTATGGAGAAAAGAGCATTTGAAATTCGTCCTTATTCTATTACTGCTGCTACTGTCCTTATACAATTTGTTTGTAGTATTTTTTTCTGTCACTTTCATGGTAGGTTTTATGTTGATGGCAGAGAGTTT
Organism: Drosophila nr. medialis 2 BK-2023a; assembly: GCA_035044325.1. Taxonomy (NCBI): domain Eukaryota; kingdom Metazoa; phylum Arthropoda; class Insecta; order Diptera; family Drosophilidae; genus Drosophila; species Drosophila nr. medialis 2 BK-2023a. Next base: position 3,964,615 of record JAWNMH010000394.1, read on the forward strand.
TGGCCATTTGGTAAATGTTTGTTAGCGTCAAGTGCTCATTGCCATTGTTTGCCATTTGGCCATTTGTTGTTGTAGTGTTTTTTTTCTGTTCTCTCTCTGTTTGTTTGCTTAAGCATTTTTAATTTAATGGCAATGAAATTTGCATTTAGTGTAAATAAGTAATTCAAATGAATGGCCGCAAGTATTCGAGCCATTTGAGCCCAGTTAACAGATACCGGTCTACTAATTGCGTCTAATGGGAAACCAAGTAAAGTTTGCCGAGTGAGGGTAAACAACAGCATTTTCCAGCATTTTTCTGTGCGTTTGTCATGCATTGTTCGCAAAATCATGTTCACAATGAGAATGATTATGACTGACTGCATGCTTGAGGCAATGCCAGTAAGTGGCAGGGGCAAGAAGCGCTGGGGTATCCAAGGTAAACGATGTCGTCTGCTGTTTGAAATTGCTGCGACGTGTAAATGTCGCTAATGTGATGACACAGCAGAAGAGAGAAGGGGGAGGAGTGGGCAGCGTATCCTTTGCGGATGCTAACAACGTATGTGGCCATCCTGGCCAGGTGTTTAAAGCTGCCTCTGCTGCTTCTTCTGCTGCTGTTGTTTGTGTCTCTGTAAAAGCCAATGCCAAAGGCACCAGCATATTATGGCACACATCGTTGGCCATAAGGTTAAGCTGTTTTCATAACACTAAGGCACACACAGACAAGCACACACACACACACAGTTAGTGAGAGACACAGTTGAAAGTGCGGCAAATTAGATTTTTATGTTAATTAAAAAGGCACGCACAACATGTTGCAAATGCTTGCTCAAGCTTTAGGCCTGCAGCCGATTTAATGTGGCACCACTTTGTGGCACAGTATGCGATACTTGCCCCAGTTACTGGTCTTTACACTTGCCGAGGGTGCCAGCACTGAAGAGACTTATCCTACCCCACAAAGTATTTAGCATTAACTTTAAAGCAGTCCATGTGCCTCAGCTATCTGGACTGAGCTTAAAGGCATAAATATAATATTAAATTATTCTTAATTATACAGTTTTAAGCAGCAGACAGAAAAAGTATGCATTCTCGGTCAGGGATCAGGAATTCTGCATTCTAGATTGTTAAATTACTGACGAATAATTTTGACATTAAGTAAACACTGTCTTCAATCTCAAGAATATGTTCTTAAAAATTACTTTCAATCCTAAGCCCATCTGTTTGATACATACAGACGGACATGGCTAGATTGCTGCTGCTGGATACTATATATACTTTATGAGATCGGATATGCCTACCATAGCCTCATACATACTTTCCCACAACTTCATTATATCCTTTACTGCCATATTAAACGGCCTTAGACTACAAGTATACCCCAAAAAACATTGGGAAGAATCAAAACTTGAAACTTGAATTCTCGAATTTATTGGCACAAAGTTAAAGTTTGCCTAACTTCAAGAAGTTACAATTTAAATCTTTTTTATTTACAAGAAGTTAAAGTTTACCTAACTCAAAGTAGTTACCATTAAAATACCCAAAACAACACATAAAACAACAAAAATAAAATAAAGAAATGTACAAAAACGGTTCCCAGTGCATATGTGCAAATGTGTAAAAATGCAGACAACTACGATAAATGCGACTCGAAATCATTGAAAACTTTCAATGTGCGCTGTCTGCATACACATTTGGCGACCGGCACTGCGAAAAATAAAAATCCTTCAGTTAGAACTGATAGACAATGACATATCCTTTAAAGAAATATAATTTACTCTATATATCGATTAAATCGATAGAAACAGCCAAATGTATCAGTTGGCCTACTTTTTTAATCGATTAATCTCAACAAATTCAAAATTATTTTTGTTCTAGAAAAATCGGAAAGAATTCTCAGCAAAATGATATGAAGCTATTCTACAATTGAAATTATATTTCTGAGCTTGTACAAGTTGAGTAAATTATTATCATAGAATATAGCCATAAGTGATCAGCCTGAACTTATATATATCATATATATACATATGTATGTTATTATTATTATTATAGAATATATTTAAAGTAATTATGAAACCCAACAGCTTTTTGGTACAAAAACATATTTAACTTGTTATAGCTTCTAGTACTTGCAGTTTTTCACTAGTGTATACCCATTTGCCATTTTACAGGGTATGCTAAAACGTTTGCACACTTTTTGGCTGTGCACACACACACACACACACACACACACACACACACACATAGCACACATGCAAAGAATGTGTGGGGAAAGTATGTATAAGATAGATGTTATGCATTGCGAACATTTTGCGTGATAAATAAAATGTTTAAGCACACATTTCAAGCCATTTCCACCCGTTGTATAGATTTGACTTTGAACGGCACTTTACTTCTCCTTCTTCTTCTTTATTTTCTACTTTTTCTTCTTTTTCTTCTTTTTTCTTCTTGTTTCTTGCTACGTGACAACGACACCAGATGGAGTTGAAGTTTTGTATTTGAATTTGAAGCTGTTGCAATTGCAGAACTTGCTCTAGTTCTTGCTGAGAGAGAGAGAGAGAGAGGGACAGAGTGGGAGTGATAGAGAGAGGAGAATGTTTATTTGCATCCTTTTGTCAGCGCAATCTTTTTGCACAATTTTGCCATATTTGCTGCTTTTGACACGCGCTGTGCGCTTCAGTTGCCCATTCAAATAGTTTTAAAAGCACTTTATGCCATCTATCTATAATTTGCGATGGGTATATTGTGTATATGCAGCATGGCAACATAAGCTCCCAATAAGCAAGTAATAAAAAATAAATGGCAATCTATAAATATTATTTCTTTAAGAATGATTTATTTGCATTCTTATTGAAGTTTACATTTCGCGAGCTCGCCTAACTGTGCTGCATTTTCCCAGCTATTGTTCATTTGCTCTATTTATATATCTTTCCCTTGCTCTCTATCTCTTTTCTCATTAAATTTCTCTCTTTACAAACTTTCTAAGTCACTGGTTTTTCACAATTTGTAGACTAATTCCCTTGATTTCCACAATAATATTTAAAGTTGGACAATTGTAGTCCCAGATGTATTAAATTTTATTTTTTAATTTTAATTTTACTTTAATTATTCTTTTTAGCTCGAAATGACAAAGATTAATTATAATATTTTATATGTTTTTTTCAAATATATTAATAAAGCTATTATTATTATTAAAGTCACAATACATACAAAATTACTCATATATTTTCAACTCGCATATTTTGACCCACTTTTTCTGCAGCATTTTAAAATATTTGAATTAAAAATATTATTCATAGCATACTTTTCTGGGCAGCATTAAATTTGAAGATCACATATCCTAAATAATAAATAATATTATGTAAAACTAATATTAGACATCAAATGAACTTAATCCTATTTTAAATGATTCAATTTACAGTCATGCTATAAAATGTGGACACAATTACATAAATTGCTTGCAACTGAAATAGTTAAGGACCTAAGTTTTATGCATGTTTATTATATATTTAACTATTATATAACTAAATGAGTTAGAGGACCGAGGCAAGTGCAATTAGTTAAATTTTAAAATAGCTGTAGGCCTTTTTCGGTAATGGTATTTAATAGTCGGGGCCGCATTAACTTGATTTATTTGATCAAATGGCGCACATTTGAAGGCAGCTGTTGTTTACTGTGGCAAACTCTTTGTCTCACACACACACACACTCGCACACACACACACACACTCGCACACCCACACACACGCAGCCACACATCACCAACGCTAATGAGGAAAATAATTAATGATGCCGGGCTCTCATATCTCGCGCAACATTTTCCATGCCATTTGGCAAAAACTTTCACTTGACGACTTGAAGTAGTCGCCTGCGCCTTCGCCACAAGCCAAGCCAACCCCTCCCCCCCCCCCCTTCTCGCTCCCATACATCCCCTCGCCTACCCTCTGTTGCCTTAATAAGCAGTTAATTTCATAGTTGTGCAAACAGTTGGCCAGCTACGGCGTCCTTGCTCCTGTTCCTGTTCCTGCTCCTGCTCCTGCTTAATGCTCCTTGCATAAAAGTAGCAAAACAACATTGCAAACAACATGAGGCTCCCTTGTTGCGGATATATATGTGCGCCCAAGGGGGGTGGCAGTGGGCGGGTGTAGTGGGTTTGTTTGCCACAGAGTGGCTCCACGGTGGTTTATATTTACTGCCTGCTTCAAACTCTTCATTCATTCATTCGTTCAACTTAATTTACGTTTTGTAACTTTTGCAATCATTACATGTTACATTTATTCCAGCCCCTCCCCTCCCCATCCCATACACCTCGTTGTATATGGTTTTTATTTTACCGCTTCCTCACAAAACGGAATTTTTTTTTCAATTTTTTATGTGTGCATAAACCATTTAGCAACAGTTTTGCTTTGGCAAACTTTTTTTTTTCGCACAGAGCGCAGTCAACAGAAAAGTTGCGCTTGGTCAGCAACTGATCGACTATCAAATGCTCTAATCGAGCACTCTAATTAGTTAGTTTAAGTAACCTTTAAGGATAAGTTAAATATCAACTTAAATTTGAATATGGCAAACAACTTTATCAGATTGGAAACTGTTATCAAAATTCAACTTTTTTTTAAGTACCAGTTACAGAAATCGCTTTAATTAATTCATAAAATACTTAACGATTTCCAAGACCGAACCCAAATTGAAACCAATTCATTAACTTCAGCTGAGCCGAAATAGAATTCAGTTTGACAGCCCGGCTTAAAATTGTGTGGAAAAGTATTTGAGTTTCACAGACTAACTTATTGGAATTTATTGAATGAATAAAATTGGTTTTATATTTGCATTTTACCTTATTTTATTCCACATAAATAATTCTGCATAATAACTTGAGGCCATTTTAAATTAGATTTTGCATCGTATCCACTTGCAGGGCAACGTATTATGCCAAACACATTTTAATAGTTAATTAAGCAACAATTGTTAAGCAGACCCATTGGAAAACTCTCGCTAACTGCCATCGCATAACGTATTACATGAGCAATAATTAAATTCAACACGTCCAAATGGAATGAAGCGACTGGCAGCTACCCTGCACAAAAATGCAGTTTGTAACAAAGCTGCATACTATTATTAATGGCACTTAAGATGCTTCGATGTTGGAAATAATATATATTTTTTTACTATTGTTGATGACTCAGAATAATGGATAGTTGCTAAGAAAAATATATATACACATATGGAACAAATTTTAGATTACGTTCACAACTGTTTCTATATAATACCATATTACTTTCCTAAATTTTGTAGGCATTAGCTTATGAGATAGTTAAGAGAGTTGATAGGAAAATATAAAAAAAACTAGTTAAAAAATAATTATCATCAATTAAAATTGATTTAAAAATTAAGAGATTACAATGCGCTTGATGTGGAATTTTAAGATAGTTTTAACTTGTCAGTCAACAAATATTCATTGGTATTATAAAAAAAAGAGAGTATTTTAATAATTATTATACATATTAAGCCGGAACGGAAACAGTTAACTGCAATTAACCGATGGGTATTAAAAAGCATATCTGAAACCAAAATTCCACATTCCCTGAATTGAACCGGAAACGGAACCGTTAACTCAACTGCTATGGAAATAAAAATATAATAATTAGAATCATCTGTGGTAAAAAAGCCTTCTGATATATATATACTTATTTTTTTGGCTTTCTATGAAGACTGATTGCAAATATCGTTGATACCCTATCTAATCTTTTACAAAATACAGGGTATCAAAAATATAGAGCTACACATGTATACATTAACACAACTGGAAGCGACTATGCTGTCATGAGGACTTAAACTGAGCAGTGGGAGGAGCAAGTGGAGCAAGAGGAGCAAGGGAGAGAAAAGAGACAGGAGAGAGAGTGGCAGAGAGTGGGGAGAAAGAGGGGGAAGGAAAGCTGCTGCTGCTGCTCAGTTTTCATATGGCAAGTGTAAGTAAGTCAGTTGGTAAACGCGTCGCTTGTTAGCCGAGCTTATCTCGTACACATAAAAATGGCAGTCATACATCACACACACACTCACACACTCACACCCACACATACCCACACACACACACACGCACAAACAGTGTAGAGATTTGCTTAAGGACAACCAATCTGTAGACTAGACTAGACGCACTGGTTAATGAGACTACTTCTCATACTCACGCTTAACGTTTTTCTTTTCTTCTTTTTTTTTGCCTTACGTAACATAAGATGGTAAGCTAATCTCATCATGACAACAAGTAATGAGTAGTCCAACTCACCACAGCCCAACACAACCCACCACACCACACCATACAGTGTGTAAATGTGCTGGCATTTGTCATTTCTTGACACCTGCCCGAAGAAGAAGGAGCAGCGGCAAGTAGAAGAAGCAGGTGTCGCTTCAATCAGTGTGCGGCAAGTTGTAGCAAGTCTGCTACTGACCCCTCTCCTCTCCCTCTCTGGGGAATAGTTGGTGATAAGTATCTGCACTTCATTTTTGCACTTCTCTTTCGCAAGTCCTGCGGATGCAATTTTATTACGAAGAAATTTAAAACTCATTCCTGTGTGAGGTTTACCCCCTCGCCCACTCCTTGGGAACTTTGTGCACGTTGTCCTTGTCGCTGGGCATTATCCTGGCAGCGCTTTCTTATTCTTATTTATTTGCAATTGGTATGACGACAAGGATGAGAATAAAGTTGGGGATAAGGAGAAGAATGCCATCATCCGGCAGTGCCACAGCTGCTCCAGCTTCAGCTTCAGCTGGTGCTGCTTCTGCTGCTGCCGCTGTTCGTCATCCTGCTGGTATTTATTCAAGTGTAAGCATCCAGGCTGTGTGTAGTCCTCGTTGCGATGTCCTGGCGAATGCGATTTAAACTACTTACACACACATTTTCAATGGCTAAGTTGCAAAGTGCCAAGTCCATTACGAGTTCTCGCCCAGGATAACGCTGACAGCCTCCCTCTCCCTCTCCCTCTCCCTCTCCCTCTACCACTCCCCCTGCATCTATCCATCTCCATTTCATCCTAGGACATTATGCAGCACTGTCTGCCAATCGGCATTAAAATCACAAAACATCCCCCACACACACACACACACACACACACACATTCACAGACCAGGTGTGAGAGATTCTGTTCTGCTCTTGGCAGCACCCACAAAATGCCCATCTGGCTTCATTTTGAGCAATCCTTTCGCTCAGTAAACAGGATACGTGAGTCAATCGTTGAGTTGGCGGGATTAGCTTAGTGTATAGGTAAGCAGATTAAAGTATCTAATTATCTTAGCAGCTTAAGCGCGACTAAATGGCTTAATTTAACAAACGAGTTTCTTTTCAAAAGTCGCTATTTTTAGACTATATTTTTATATTCATGCTAAGAATCTTTTTTGGCAATTTTCCATGTTCATTTAAATCATAATGTATATCTATTAGAATCTATAGTCATCAAAATAATTAGGAGGTTTTCGTAACTAAATGGCTTGTCGAACATGATTTTCCTAAATGTCAGTTTTCCACAGAGGGCACTTCAAAATTGTATTAAATTTTTGTAATGGTAATCGCCTCCTAAGCATTATAATTTAGTGACTGACAGCTTACATTAGTTATGGAAAAACTCACCTCTGCCCCTCCACTCCCTCCCAAGTCACCTTACTTTTCTCTTGCTACGGGAATCCTTGATATATATATAGTTGTTGATCTAATTGATTCTCACAAAAATAAAGAATTTTTTCAAATCAAAATTTTTTTTTTTTAATTTTAAAATTTCAGAAATTGTCTCACTTTTTAAATTATTTTATTAATTTTTTATTATTATTTATATAAATTTTTTTTTTACTTATATTTTTTTAAGATTATTATATTTCAATATAAAATATTTTTCAAAAATTATTTACATATGTTTTTTAATATTTGGTTTATCCTTTGTACATTTTCTAGCAACATTTTTTGCTATGAAAAAGAGAGAGAGAGAGAGAGAGAGAGAGTATGTGTAAGCACATAAATCTGAAATTTGCTGAGCGGCCCTCGCAAGGCATAAAAAGCTGAAGTGGCCAGCGGCGCTTTAAGAAAAATTGTAGCAAAATTGCAATAGCTCAACTGACTGAATGATTTGAGCCAGCGACTAACTGACTGACTGTCTAACTGACTGACTGACAGACTGACTGACGGAGTGAATGACGAGCTGTCGGTTGGTGGCCTTAAATGATAAATAGCAGCTCTGAACAGGTCGACGCATCCACTCACATACTTGAAGATTTATGTGGCGCATCAATTTGCACAGAGTGAGAGAGAGAGAGAGAGAGAGAGAGACTGGGAAGGGGAGTATGGAATGTGGGAAAGGGGAGTTGCAGGGGAATGGGTGTGGGGAATTGGTTCAGTATCTGCGCATTTAATGCCTGCGTAATTTATAAATGAAGTATACGCCCCATTGCGGTAACATTTGAAGCGAGCGCAACTCAAGAGTCGACTAAAAACTTATTATCCAACTTCAGAGTATGAGTACTTCCGTCTATCTGTCTGCCCGTCTATCTGTCCGTGTCTGCTCGCTATATGGATTTTTATATTATTTATGTGAGCATTGACTGGCTGGCTGCATAAGCAGCTACACTTGACATTTGACAGTCGTTTTTTTTATTTGCAGCAGCAACTTAAACGTCCTTTGACCCATCAAATCATCCTCAGCGAGCATCATTATATTTACGGTCACTTTAATTTGAGGGGCTTAACCTATTCATTTCAACTTTAACCAATTCGCGTTAATTATGAAACTTATGCTACTCGATATTAATTTATAGATTTCGCTTGATTTATTTTTAATGCTTAAACATAAGTCACATTTTTTGATCTATGCTCATTTTAACATTTTGTGTTATTGAAACATATTGAAACAATTTTTATTTATAACAAGTATTCAAAAGTTTTAAAAGATGACTTACATTATCATTTTGCAACTGTTTTTTCTTTCTGAACAACAAATAAAATTAACAAATTTATAAAAAAAGCAAGCACGCAAACTTTTCTAATATTTTAAAAAGAATCGGCGTGAATTTGAAGATTACCAATACTATTATTATGCTGCCAGGTCTTTACGTCAACCATTCAAGTAATTTAAAAAACGAATTAAAGAACAGTGCGGGAACTTCACACTTTAAAGAGGATTTAATTTTAATGAGCTGCCAAATCGACGCTCAATGCGAAACTAGAAATTAAATGAAATGCAATGAACCATTAAAAGGCGTATAATCATTGATCTTTTAATCAATTTGCTGGGGCAGCAATAAAAACACACGAAAAGGAAAAGGCGAAAGAGGCAGGAGAAGATGAAGAAGAAGAAGCGGAAAGCGATTTGGGCCATAAAACATTAAGCCAACATTGCCAAACGGTGGCCCATTGCAGATTAGCCAACTTTTAAATGCTTTTTATGTGGTTTTTATGGCTTCCACCTGAACGAGAGGGAGGAGAGACAGGAGAGGATGGCGAGAGAGGGAGAGGGGAGGGAGAGGATTTGTAACGTTCCATATGAGTAATGAGAGTTTAGTGTGTCGCATTGATTTTTAAGTTCCTTCTGCTCCTCCCTCTCTCTCTCTCTCTCGCTCTCTCTCTCTCTCTCTCTGTTACTCTCTTTCTAGTTTGGCCATAACCTTAATTACAGGCGGCAGTCTACTTAGGTTGCCTGTCAAGATTAGAGCACAAACTTTTCGTAACTTGCCCGATATTACATTTTTTTTTCTGTATTTTTTTCGTTATTTCTTTTTATATTTTTCGTTTCCCTTTTCTGGTTTTCTTTTTGTTTTTGTTTTTGCTCAGTTCTGTTATGACATGTCCGCGCGATAAGCAGCCTGTCAGAGGGCAAGGGTCAAAGGCAGCGAGGCGGGGCGGGGGCAAGGCTTCTCTCGCAATTGCAGCAGCCCAGCTCCATTTGTCATTTCAATTCGAAAGGACCAACGAAGAAGAGGAAGAACTTCCAAAATACAATTCAGCAAACACTTTATGGCCTACACCCTGCCCTTTGACTTGTACGACCTGCAACGGCCGCTGACTTTAACGCCCGGCCATATTTGCATGGTTTCCCTTTCAGCTTTGCCATATTTAAACATATTCTTGTTTTCTTTTCTTTCCTTTTTGTGTACCCTATAAACATTGAAAAGCAGTTAGGAAGTTTGTCAACAGATATATTTATATTTTTCTTATTGAAAACCAATTTTTAGCTTATTATTTTTATATAAAAATCGAGCTTAATCAATGGCAAAATAAAAGAAAAAATCAAAGAAAACAAATGGCTAAAAAGAAAAGATTTATATTTATACACGGCAATTATACAAGAGCAGACAGATTTGAGAGACAGACAGACATGACTGTTAGTCTGTTAATGCCGAACAACCTAGTCTATATAGTCATGTCCATCCGTCTGTCTCTCATTCTGTGTGATCCAAGAAACTACTGTGAATGCCAGACTGCTGTCGATTTCCTTTACAGTACATTTTTTTGTCAATACTTCGAACCACAACAAATACATCGATAAATATCGATGGTCAACGTCAGGCAATGTCATTCAGAGGAAGACGCAATAAATTTAAAATACAATTAAATATTAAATTTGATATACAGATAACTGTTCTCATATAGCATATACAATTCAGACATATTTCAACTCCAGATCCTCCGCCCACAAAAATGGACTCTCCTTATAGGATATCTGCTCGTCTTTTCAGCTCGCTTTGAGCACGATAACAAGCTTTTTTTGGTGCCCTTTGGTTTTTATCTCCACTTGCAACACCCACTCGCACTCCGATCTGCCCGCCTCGACTCCTATTAAGGACAACGATTCGGTTTCTCTGTTTCTGTTTCTGTGTCTGTTGCCGCTGTTTCTTTGGTCCGAAAAAAGTTGAAGTGAAAAAGTTAAGCAATTAACAGGGCTGATAACTTTTAGGGCCAGTTCGCAGCACTCGCTTTTCTGACTCCCTCTCCGTCGTTACTCTTCCGTTTCCCCTGCCCCCTTCTCGAACCCACTCAGGCAAACGCATCTCTGATGGCATCGAGGGTCTGGGCCTTAAGTCCCGCAGCTAAGAGTTTTATGGCCAAAAGGTTCGTACACAAAAGGCCACCCAACCTCATCTCTTCTCTCTCCTCTTTCCCTTCTAATTCTCATTCCCCCCGCTATCCGGTTTTATGTGCTCATATGACATAATTGCGGCACGTAATTGGCCTGACAATTGCTGCAATTGCTTCAAAAACGCATCGCTGCTCGCTTAAGTATGCTATGAAATGGCTTGCCGCTCATGCAACGCATTGTTTTTGGTATGAATCATCCTCGGCGCAGACCTTGTGGCATCATCATTATGTACTCCGTAACTTCAATGGATGATAATAACCACATCGAACATCGTCCCCACATACAACTTTAACATGACTTTAAATCAATGCTGTTGATTTTGAACTCGTTGCAACTTCGTAAAAATATTTGTAAAAATATATTAATAAATAAATGCAAATAAATAAAAATAAAAATATAATATTATGAAACACTTTGTAATCTTAAATCTTAATTACTAATCTCTTACTAGATTTCCAGGTAGGCCTTTACCTCAATTTTATTAGATTATTCCTCTAACTTTTGTGATTAGATTTGGAAAGGCGTTTTTAGATCGAAATTTACTTTAAAATTAAATATAAAAAAATTCACTTAGCCGCTATTCACTAATTTAAATACAGAAATTTCGAATGTATTCCTGTTCAAATTCTATTCATAAAGCGAATTCCGTGAATCATCCTATTGATTAGATTCAAATCAAAATATAAACTGAATCCATTTCTTTTCAATTTCAAGCGAGTGATAATATTTATGTATGTATAGAGTATTAAAATCTGCAGTTACAGTTTATTCAATTTTAATTAATTTCACAGCTGCTGTAATCCAGACACAGATTATTGACACAGTTTTTTCTTGCATTCGATATAGCTCTGTGGCCATTTACAACGACAACTGCACACAAAAAAAAAAGAAGAAAGATAAATATTATTGTGTTGCGTTGACCCCATAATTGTGGAAGAGATTATGCACAGCTTATCTGGCTTTTTTGCGCATTTTTCTGGTACAGTTTTTATGATGGCAATCATAGCAATAAGAGCGCAAATAATGTTCAAGTTGAAGTTGGTCATAAATTTTGGTCGCGTTACGCTAAGATGACTTCCTAAAGCGGCAATACGCAAAGCATAATGCCAAATGCACTGCGAACATTTGTGGAGGGGGCAGGAGGTGGTGGATTCACTGGCAAATAACGGCAGGCGGAAAGCACCGCAATGCAGAACAGACAGAAACAGACGATGACGATAAAAAAAAGTAGAAAATGGCAAAAAGTTGTTGTGTCGTCTGCTTGGCATTGTCCTTCCAGACGACGCTGATTTATGCATGGTAGCGCAGCGAAAGAGAGAGAGAGGGAGAGAACTGAAGAGCGATAGGCTTGTGCAGTGCTGGGAAAGTGGACGTGTTTTGTCGTCTTGTTTTCGATTTTACATTGCAATATTTTTGGCTGAACGCTTCTTGGGCGGCGACTGCAGTTGCCTTTGCCCAGCGAGTATTTCTCCGTTGAACGTTTACATTAAGCTCCAACTTCAACCCACACTCTCCATTCTTCCGCTCTCCACTCCGGCACTCTCCCGCACTCCCTCTCACTCTGCTGGCCAACTCGATTGCACGCATGAAAAGCATTGCAAGTCAGCAGCGCGCACCAAACGAAGGCAACGAAGAAAAATTGCCAAAAAAAAAATAAATAAAAACCAAAGGAAAACGAAAACGTCAAAGCGAGCGGCGAACAGCAGCAGCAGGAGCAGCATCACTGGGAACAACAACAAAGCGTTCTTGCAAAAAGATAGCAGCGGAAGGGCAAAAAAGTAAAAAGGCCATAGTGTTTTTATAGCGAGTGATCGACTTGGCAATACCCTGTATAACTGAAAGAAGCATCACATGCTGATGGAGAAACTAAACTTCAGATTTAATTATAGTGCTTTTTTAATCGCTTATTGATAAGAAAATAATTTAATTTTCTTACAATATTTTATATTAGTTACCGACATTTATTGGGTTATTTTACTGAGCTTGGCAAAACTCATCTACCGCTCTACTCTACGCTTCCTTACCCATTTTTAATAGGTGTATGTTGCACGAGGAAAAAAGCAAAGAGACACGCGAAAAGAAAACGAATAACGAGGCGAGCCAAGGATAACGCGTAGCTTACAAGCGCATTTCGATTATTGTTGATGTAATCATAATTTTTCATTTCCAAAGTAAACGATAACACACTTCCCCCCGCACCACCCCAGCACCCCCCTTCCGCCAACAACATAAAGAATCGTCGAGAATTAAACGAACTTTTCATTTATTTCCGCGAAACGCACAAGCTGCAGAGTAACGGTTTTCGCGTTTGCTTTTTTAAACGCGCGACGCGTCAATGATTAAAGCAAACAAACTGAGAGAGAGACAGAGAGAGAGAGCAACAACACACTGGTTCTCTCTCGCTCCCGTCCGATAGCCTATAACAAAAGCTCGGAAGCTCAGCCACTGAGATTTCAGTAGCGCCCAGGCGGATCCGACGGCTGCGGTTGAAAGTTCCCAGCGTCTGCCTTGCATCATTAATTACAATTTGAGCCACGCAAACACACACACAATCACACGCACAGCGAGAGCAATTTGTAGCAAAAATATATCGGACAGGAGCAAAAGGCGTTACACGTCAAAAAAAAAAATTCATCGCCAACTGGGCGGCAGCGCTGACATTTTAATTGCACTGCATGATTGTGTAATTCGCTTAATTAATCAACACTTGCTGTTTGTTGTTCTTTTTTTTTGGCTATCAATATGTCGAAAAGTTTTTAAAGCAGATAGCAAAAAGTATTGTCATATAATATTTATACATGAATTTATAAGCTTGAAGCAAAGTTTCGCTTCAATGTTCAATGCACACACAGACACAAACATAAACATCAGTTATCTCGACACCCACATACACAAATTGTCCGTCATTCCGATGAAGCACAATATGTCTACACAAGCGTGCTGGAGGGGGAGACAATGGGCAGTTGTAATTGAAACCGTTAAAGCTTAGCTTAATGTGATTTGGCGTGAGTGTGTGCGTGTGTGAGTGAGCTGTAAGATAAATGGCAGCACACACACACACAAAGGTTAATATTAATGCATAGGTATTGGTCAAGCAGCCGCTGCATTATCGCAAATGCTGCGAATATTATCTGCGATAATGAGAAACATAATTGTGAGCTATGCAAATGTGCGGACATATCTATTAGCACACACACTCTACATGTGTGTGGCTAAGTGTTAGAGCAATTAAATTTGATTGTTTATCGAGTTAATTTAAATAAACGTAAATTGGACAGCTGAACTCCCCTGATCAAAGTTTTTTTTCAGCACTACAGTTGGTAACGCGATTCAGCTGTAACGGCACTGACGCACACAGACACACAAGGGCACATGCAGGCACAAATTGCGACTGCAAATGGAAAATGGAAATTCTGTGTGTTCTTCGATGGTCCTTCCAATGTCGCCAGACTAAAAAACTGGACTTGGGGAGGTGGGTGTTTAAAATCTCCCCTGCTATACTGGCAACTTCATTGTGCTGCCAGCGCGAGAGAATTGTAAAGTTTGCCATCAGTGCTGGCAGTAAAAAAAAGCTGGTTATGATATGAACTAAATGTATAATAAATATTTTTGTACTCGGTTTAAAAAACGGTTAATGAGAAATGTTTTTTTTTTCAAATTTTCAGTTTTGCTTTATTTATTTATAAAACATTCCTAAATTTTAAAGCTGCACCCAATTAAATAAAAAAGAAAGCAAAATTTGACGCCCAAAAAAACACTGCTTGCAGTACTTTGTCTGCGAGATAACCGCAAATTGCACACGCGTTGCCAACCACGAGCAAAGCGCTTTATGTGACTAATGGCAGATTTTGCCTGAAAACGAAAGCATGCCGACAAATGCAAGGCAGAACTTAGTTAATAAATGTTTTCCACCCTGCTGTAGCGCTGACTACTCCACGTTAATTAATTTTAATAAATATTGAACCGTATTAAACAGCACTTGAAAAGTTTTGCTTTAATATTATAATTATAATTAAATACATTTACATGCAAATGTACATATGTGAACATCGCGAGCAGACATAATGAAGAACAAGACGATTGCTGAGGGATCAGAATAAAACTTGATTTTTTTTATTTTATTTATTCTAGTTTTAACTTGCTGGCGCTGAGTGCCTTCTTGGCTATTTACTGTTAAATCAAAATCCACGAGAACGTTCCCAGAAATTGTACCCAAGAAAACTTGAAATTAGGGATGAAAACAGGGTATCTTATAGTCATCCATCCCCGATTGGTTCAAGTTTCCATTGCATTTAATTGGCTGACGCCCTAGTAATATAAACCGGCAATATGCCGGCAGGCAGCAGAAGCCAAAGGCAATGCTCCAAACCCGTATACATCTTTTAATTGCCGGTTTCAAATGTTTTACTTTTTTATCTATGTTATCTAAGCTTTTGTCTCAGGCAGCTGCTGCTGCTGACCACAACCTCAGTAGCTTCAACACCTTAAAACTGTTTTGCTCTTCTTCTTTCTTCTGTTTTTCTGCCAGAGAAACAAATAGTGTGTGCACACTGTGTTGATGGCTGCTAGATTGTGTATTTCTGTGTGCGTGTGTGTGTGCGTGTAATGATGCTAACTGTTGTAACAGTGACAGCTTATTACATAACCTACCTCTACACCCACACACACTCACACATAGGCGCTGTTGTGTAATTTGCAGTTCAATTACCCCGCTAATACGATTCCCTAGTGTCTCAGCAGTATTCCGTCCTTCCTCCCTCCCCCTCCCGCACACATCATCAAAATACTTGTCATGTAACTAGAATTCGTTAATTATTTTGACAGTCGGCCGCACTGCTGACAGCAACAAAAGTCAAACCCACACATAAATACGTACATACAAGTGCATACATATGGATGTTTGTCAAGTGCATCAGGTCGAAGCTTTAATACACTTATCGAAAATGTGAAGAAGTTTTTTGTTAATTGTAAAGTATTGAAACTTATTAATTATCTATGGGATACGTGAAGATTTGTTAAATATATTTTATTAAATATTTGATTTTAAAAATTAATTTTATTGCATATAAATATGTAATTCTTATTTCTAATGAATATTTTAGTAGATAGTCAAATAGTAACTGAAACTTTGCACGAGCTGCTAAAAGTTGCAGTTTACGAGTCACTGCTGTTAATATCAGCATGCTGTTAACTGGCCTAACAGTTGGCGTACTGTTTGATCGGTGAATAACGCAGTCTTTTATGTTATTTAAAAGTCGAAATGTGAAAAAATCCTAATATGTCCTTAATCATGTTTACAATATATACACACAATTATGCAAATTGTTGTATATACATATTCATATAATAGTTGCAAATTAAAGTTAAACTTTGCATGCGCTGTTAAACAGCGCTTGCTGAATTTTCTACAGTTAGGAAGTCACACTTTGCTGTTAGGCGATAAATGCTGTTAAGTTGCACAATGTTTGATCGTTGAAAAAATCTTTGTCAATTTGATAATTAATTGTATGTGTATCAACTGAATTAAGTTGTTTGAAATAAATTGAAATAAAAATGCCATTAAATGTGTTTAAAAATGCATTTAAAAAGCATTAACTGTAGTTGTTACTTACATATGCATTTACATATACTTCCATATGAAACAGCAATTTTATCTGTTATATTACAGAAATGTTAATAGCAGCATGCTGGTCACAGGTTAAGCAGTTGACATAATTGTGTGTACATATATATCAAATGCGCATACAAAATAAATATACTCCTTGCGTTTAGAGTATATCTGTGTAATATATATCCTCATCTGAGTCCAGACCAATTTGTAGCCACATAAAACTTGCATGAGTCGTCTTCGGACTTCTGTAACTGTAACGGTAATTTACGTGACAGTCGCCAGTGATGAGCATTTTGGCTATTTTGGTCAGCCACTGATTATGGCCAAATGTGTCAAAGTTGTGGGTGTGTAGCGGTGTGTGGACAGAAAAATATATAACAAGAATATTAACATGGATTATTTATTTGCGGTTTGGGGGGCGTATTGGATTATAGACTTATGAGCTATTCACACAGTGGCTGAAATAGCTCCACATGCAGCAAAAGCAGCACAAGCAGCAACAGGAGCAGCAAGGGTAGCAGTAGGGAGAGGTGTAGTGGAAACAACCCCCTCCGCTGAGGCAAATACTATATAATGTTGGCATCCTTCGCAACAGTTGAAGGAACAACAACATCAGCCTTGTTGATCCCCTCAAGAAAATGAGTTCGCTTCGCACTCCAATTGGGCGCCGGATGATCCTTGAGCAGCATCCAGTTTGGGGAATGTACATCTGGCGATAGCCAATTGAAATCGGCAACATCCATATAATTATTCTGTGACTTATTTAAACCAGATGCCAAATAATCCGCCTCCAGCTGCGGATAATCATAATTATATACATCGATTTCAATTTGCTGGGAATCCTCGATGATGGCGCGACACGTGACATGCAAGTAGATCCGCGTTGCTTGCGTGGAATGCAAACGCAACTGTTGACAGGCAATGGCCAAAGTGCACCGCTCCAAGTGCTCCGCAAAAAAGGATCGCGCCACGGGACCAGACAACACTGTGCATTGAGAGGCATTTGAGATTTGCACGGAGCCCGGATGACCCTGCAACTCCACTAGACAATTTGCCACATTTGAGATGGTTATATCGAGTCCATCTACTTCCGCCGCACGCAGCACAATGTGCTTTTGCCGCTGATCCGAAATTGTCCAACTGAATGTGGACTTTTGTTGCTCTGCTTCCATCTTGGCCAGCGTTTTCTGTGGCAACCTTTGTTTAACTGCCGTTGTTGTCTTCTTGCTGCTAAAACCAAACTTTTTTTTGGGCAACAAACGGTGACGTGCCTCTTCTGTGGCACCACTCAACGTATTTAACACATTCTGACAGGATTTAATCTTGAAATCGGAGAGAAACATTGTCGATGTGGTTAAATAACGCTGCAATTCCTGTATTTCCATTGTGATCTCCTCGAAATGCTTGCCCGGATCGAGCAGGGGGGCATCTCCGCATCTGTCCAGCGAATTGATGCGTTCCTCAATTTCGTAGGCCCGCCGATTGAAGCATGTGGCAAAGTAATCGACGCCCTCATTTTGTACCGTTTCCTTGCTACGCTGCTCCAGTTTCACATCCAAATAATTCTGACGATCCTTGTTGCGTTTGTTCAATCGTTCCAACATAAAATCCTTGCGTGCAACAGCCGCTGCATCATCGACATTATCCACGTTTGGTTGCGACTCCATTTTTGATGCAAACTGCAAAATGGTAAAGTGTTAAAAATCAATTTATACTTTAAATGTCAAATGGATTTTTATTGTCTTTCTTTATTTACCCCTCCTCAAAAATGTTGAGCAGCTGCTGCAAAATTGTTTATTAATGTCGCAGTAAGCTCAACAAATTCTTAGTCACTTTACTGCTTTGCTTTTACTTAGTGGAAAATTATGTTTAATTCGCGTTCGATTGGGATCTTTATAGCTGTAAATCTTTACAGCTGTAGAAAAAAAACTCAATAAACAGTAAGCAAAATTCACTTTGGGCGAGTGTTACTCATTGTGGGATGCCAACTTGTGTTAAGCTGGATTCTCAGCTGGCAGTCGTTGAGCTGTGACTGGCATAGGGAAGAGGAAGCAGCGGCTAATTGGCCGCCTATATTTGAATTTGAAATGTGTTGAGTTGCGTTTTTGGTGAAGTATTTTGTTGAGACTAGAATATTAAATATAATTATTATTTCGCTATTTGTGTAAATAGCAATATGCCATTAAAACAAGTTTTTGTTTAAGGGAATTTTGCCAGTTCTCCCAAAATTTATGGTAAAAACTGCTTGGAAAGCAGCTGCACTTGTCAAAATTTTGTTTGTATCTGTATTTAAAATTCGTGGACACAGATTGACACTGATTACAGTGCTACATGTACAATTATACTAGTGTTTTGGTATTGATCAGAAATAGTACATATAATGGCGTATTGCTTAGTTCCTGGATTATTTCTGTTATCATTGCTGCTTATGTAAGTTACCTAAAATTGTATAAACGTTGCAACAATTCTGTCTATTTTGTATACTCCAGAAGAATTTGATTCCTAAATTAAATTCCTCCAGTTGCTCTTGTTCGTGCTCCTCACAGCTGTTGAGGGGCTGCCCACTGAAGTATGTGAAACAGAGTGACCAGACACAGAAGAAGCAGAACGGCGCGCTATGCAACCCAATTCAAATAGAGGTGTAAAGGTAATCTGCTTTTCATTTAAAGTGTTTGGTCAAAGTCGTAAAGAAAATAAATCTTAAGCGACTTTAGTGATTTCTCTGTGACTCTGTTCGCAAATGCCTAAACTAATTTTATAATTTTGCAGAATTCAAGCCTAAATATCCGTGCAGTATTATCTCAAGTTAAGCCAACTTGCTTAACTCAATTTCAATTGTGATTAAAAAGACAAGTATCAATTTTTTTTTGAAGCGCTTATTTAATAAACGTGTTTTAAATGTGTTGACTGTGTGTGTTCGCATGTGTTCGTATGTGTGTATATGTGTGTGTATTGTGTGTGTGTGTATTGTTTGTGTGTGTATATTGTATGTTCTTGTGGATTGCTTTCTGGTTTTACATAAAGAAGATTGAACGTATTTACACTTGGTCGATAATATTTATTACACATATACATTAAGCATAACTAAGTTGAAATATATATGTATATACCTATATATATATACATATATAGTTAAGTGATTGTGCATCGATTTGTGCCGCCTAAATATGCAACTGGACTAATTAGCAAAATATTTGTACTTTTAAACGCATTGGTTTTTGTTTTTATAAGTGTTAAGTTTTCACTTTTTTCTTTTGTTTTTGTTTTTTTTGTTAGCAACATACAACACTTAATGACTATAAATATTAAATACATCCCGTTATTTTTTTTTTTCGTCTTCTTTGCACTTAAGTATTCGCTTACAGTTAACGATATTTGTGTGTGTGTGTGTGTGTGTGTGTGTGTGTGTCTGTTTGTGTGTGTAAGGCACGTGACACATTCCTGAACATGATGTGAGTATGTCTAGATTATAGATTATATAGTTAAGTTACCACACGTATATATTTACTACGTATCCAGCTACATGTATATAGATATATGAATCTACCAAAATTGAATTTAGCTTTTCCTTTCTTTTCTCCAAATGTCACGATACGAAAATTTCTACTTTTGTTTTTGCCCAGCAAATTGAAAATATAAAAGAAAAACCATTAGGCGGTGTAGAATTTTAGCCACATTGAGGCTGCTTATATAGATCATGAGAGCTCTCCAATTGGTGCATTCTGCAGCCACAGATCGTGGATAAAATTGTACAGATTATCGCTGACAGCAACCTGAAAGAAAAATGGGTTTGTTAATTAATAAAAGATAGAGTATGCGCTAGTCGGGCTTAGAGTTTACTTTGTAGGGCGTTGGATTTAGTGTGCGTTTGTGATCGTTGCGCAGCGTCTTCAGCGATATTTGCACCTTTTCGCGCACCTGTTCCAGTGTTGGCAACATCTGACAAATTTTGCCCGCCTTCCAGTAGATCTTGTACAGGGATTCGACACGCGAGGGAATCACATAGGCCCGCTTTGATTCCTGGAACGGATGTCGGCACAACACCTTTTGGCCAACTGCGGGCGGAAGCTCGGAGTCCTTTTGCAGCAAATCGATTAGGGCATGTCCATCGGCACTATATAGTCGATAGGCATTTTTGTTGCCAGGCATTGTCACCTTCTCCACATCCTGACTGAGTTTGATGCGCGCCTGTCCATTGATCTCCACCAGCTTGTAGACACAGCCCAAGGCGGGCTGACGTTGGCAAGTCACTGAAAGAAAAGTTAAGATTATATAGATAAGTTTGTGTACATAGTTAGAAAGAAAGAGATCAACACCCGCCCAAAAATCAAAGAATTCAGAATTTCGATTCTTATTTCAGTTTGAGTTTTAATCACTTAAATTTCCTTTGCAGTACCAGTTCCACTTTGCTTAGTTCCGCTTTGCTTAGTTCCGCTTTGCTTAGTTCCGCTTTGCTTAGTTCCGCTTTGCTTAGTTTCCCTGCTTCGTTCTTGTCTCTGATTCTATTTCTATCTTTCAGTCTAAAAACTCACCCAAATGCGTGCCAATGCCAAAGCAATCGATCTTATGTCCCTGCTCGTTCAGGCTGAGTATGGTGTCCTCGTTGATGTCGTTGGAGGCGACAATGGTCAGCTTGTTGAACCAGGGCACCTTGAAACGTTCCGCGACCTTCTCGAAGGCCTCTCGAGCCAAGCACGACAAATAGGCCAAATCCCCAGAATCGATGCGTATGCCCAGAGCATAATAGCCCAGATCGTTTAAGGCCAAGGCCACAGCGCTAAAATTCAGCAGTCCACTCCTGAAGAAAGTCGCCGAGAAAGCGAAGAAAGAGACCGGCAGAGCAGAGAGAGAGAGAAAGAGAGAGCGAGAGAGGGAGAGGGAGAGAGAGAACAAAGTGAGCGTGCATTAGAAAACAAGTGTTTGAAATAAGCGCCAAAAAAAGTGCTGCTTTTGTTTGGGTTTTTTTTGTTCTTTTTTGTTCAAATCGAAATTCAAGTTAATATCTTTTCTTTTTTTAACTACTAACCACAAAAAATGGTGCAGTGTCTTTTTTTATATATAACAATTGCATTTGCAAGGTGTGTTCTATAAGTTATTTTTTTTTTTTGAAAAAATCAGATTTTTTTCTTGGGGGGGGAGACACAACTCAAGCTTCAATTACTGAAAGCCATGCAGTGTGCTCTCTCGGACGTTTGATAAATTTTTAAAACTAAGTAGATATATATATATAGAATAATATATATATATATATGTAAATAGATATAAATATTTTAACCAAAAAACACTTACACAAAAAAAAAGTGTTCAATAAACAACAACAATTGTCAAATGGAGGAAAAGAAAACGTAACAAAAAATTAAAGGGAAAATTTTGTTTGTGAAATATAACTAAAAATAATATTAGCAGACATTAATACATATATTAAGTATGCAGCAGGATGTATGCAACATTAGGGTGATTCAGTATGATTTATTTTTTTTTATTTTTTTTTTGTTGCTTTTTTGTTTTATTGCAAACTCATTTTTCATTTCGCAACATTTGTTAGAAGTTCATTGAGCATCGGTGTAATGTGTGTGTGTGTTATGTGAATGTATTTGTATCTTTTTAGTTTTTTTTTTGTTTTTTTTTTGTTGCTGAAGACGTGTTTTACATACCTCTTCCAAAATAGTGCCGGGAAGTCATTTTTACTGTGTTAAATGGGGTATTTTCTTTCTTTTCTTTTTTTTTAGGTTGGTAATTTTTCAATTTTCAAATGTCACAAATTCACGCAGAGTAATTCAAAAATCATAATGAAATGAAAATGTAAAGCAACACAAGGGAGAAAATTGAAAATAAATGAAAATGTCAAATTAAAAAGTGAATCAGTTGGTTAGTTAATATTGAAAGCTTTGATAGATAAGCATATAAATAGAGAATTAAGTGGCCCAGCATTTACCACAGAGGAGTTTTTGAAAAACAAAAAAATTGTTTTTAAAATTATTATTATTTAAAAAAAAAGCTCTCTGTAAATGGTAAAAATTGTCTGTGAAACAAACGGACATGGCTAGATCGACTCGTTTATTGATCCTGATCAAGAATAAGTATCCTTTTTTTAGTACTCTTATCGTAAAAATCAAGATACGTATTCAAAATCGAATACCTGCATTTTTAGTACAATTTGTGTACTCTACAGAATCGGAAACGGAAACTTAATTCGACGCAGTTACAGTGACTCACACTTCAACTCGACCATAGTCAAAGAAAAAAAGGAATTGCCTGCCATAAGCTAATCATTCATTATTTTTCAGAAATTCCAAAGACCGATTGAATATGAATATATGACCCTATTAAACTGAGGTTTCCCCACCCAGGTGTCCACAATGTACCTGGTCCAAATAAGTTGCATGCAATTACTTTTTTTCTTTGACAATGGTCGAGTTGAAGTGTGAGTCACTGTATATATGAAATCTCCTCCCTCTAACAAACTAAACTATTCCATTATGGCAGCCACTGCAAGGTTATTAATATAATTAATAAATCATTTAAACTAAAAGCCAAGCTCTGAAAATATGTTAAATGAAATCTTGCAGTAAATGCCGGGCCCAAATAGCTGCTGAGAGGCTCAAACAAAAGTGATAAATAAGTGGAAAAAGCAAAAATAGATTTGAAAGGCATACGAAAAATAGGGCACTTCACCTGTTTGGCATATTGAGCAGAAATACCGTTAGCCGGGGCTTAGACCAATACATGAAGCACATACGTATACATATATACATATATGTGGTACATATGCATCGAATTTTGAATTTAGCAGCAGTTTAGCATTTCTTTTTTGTTTTTCTTTGGTATAGCGCATTATATGATTGATGAGAATGATGTATTAGTTAGGGGCACTCATGCACGAAAACAAAAACAAAACATGTGGGGGATAGCAGGAGTTAGTAGGAGTTAAACAAGACAAGAAAACGAAAGACGAAACGAAAGGGAAAATGACGATATGAGAAGAAAAAGAATTTGTTTTGGGGGTGCTTTGGTCATGTGACATTTACCTGAATGACTTCTCGACATATTTTGGTAGGTAGGCTGATGTGATTGTTGGAGTCACAGGCGTGGCAGGTGTTGCAGTTGCACTTGTTGCACTTTCGGTTAACGTTAGCTGTACACCATTTGTGGCATTAATATGCTCAGAATGCCCATTGATCTTGTGGCCGTTGACAAGTTGCCCATTGGTGCGCGGTGTGGCAGGTGGCGTTGGAGGAGCGTTGTTGCTGCCACTACTGCTGCTGTTGTTGCTGCTGCTGCTGCTGCCATTTGTTATTAGCTGACTCTGATTCTGACTAGATCTTGATTTGATATCAGTTTGTACGTATGAGACTTGTGTGACTTGTTCTGTTTCTCGGCTGTTGGGGAATACTTGTTTAATAATTATTACCAAAAGAAGCACAACAAAAGCGCACAACACGAACACAACTCAAAATCAAGAAGGGTAGACGATACACACGATATACAACTATATACAACTATATCTGATATATGGAAGTATAAACTGCAAGTTGTTACTGTTGTAGCTGTTGAGTTAAATGGTGCTCTCAAATCCGTACTTGAAAGTTGTAAAGTTATGACAAAAAACAAAATCGCAAAAGATTACTGAACAAAAAATGACAAATCGAAAAACCAAAATAAAAAGAAAAAAACACAACCAAAACCGTTCCGAGAGAATCAGCCTAAAAGCGAAATACCTCTTAACATCGTACGTATCGACAAGGGCCATAAATCCATCCGGAAATGCGATGGCATACGAGACCATGGCAGCCAATTCACCCTCACTCGACTCCTCCGTGGACACATCCAGGACATGCGACAACATTTGACGATGACGTATCGCATGCTCCAGCAGATCCTCCATGACGCCTGTTTTGTTCAAAATATATATATATATATATATGTTAATAATAAATATTTATACGAATTTCGATTTTATTTAAATTTCACTCACCGGTTTGCTTGTGCTTCAGCAGACGCGTCTTCAGCTCGCCCACGCTGCTGAAACTGGTGATGTAGGCGTGTGCATGAGTACCCTTAACGGGTATGTTAAACAATTTGCCAGCAAGCACATTGGAGGTGCCATCAAAACCACCTGTAAATTTAAACAGTTTAATTTATATTTAAATTGTAAGATTCACTTTTCTGTTTAAGATTTAAAAGGAATTTTGGATAGTATAGTTTGTATTACAAGTTTGAAGAAAAAGTGGTAGAAAATGCCATTGCTGCTGATCGAAACTGCAAAACTAACTTAGCTGATTAATGCAGGAATGTGATTATAAAAGAAGATTACAACAAGCATGGTAAGAGAAGAAAGATTCATTAATAAAAGATACGTAGAAAGAGCAGAGAGCACAACTTGTTTAAGTACAGATTCCATTTTATCCAGATGAACCATGTGATTGGGATGGAGATAAAAAGTGTTTCAGTATCGCCAAATTCTTTCGCCCCGAAATATGCTTGTCAAACTTAAGTTTGGAATATAATAGAACACTCGAATTAATAAAAAAAATTACATGCGATCAAGTGTCTATATCCTGGTTATGCAGCTTTGAAGCATATATTTTCGACACTACAAGATATATATATATATTCTTGATCAACATCAACAGCTATATATACTAATAGCTATTTCCCTAAGACAATTGGACTGGAGTAGTAGGAAACCCTATATTAGGGACGAGCATAGACAACCTAACATCTTATCTCTCAGGGACGCACTTAATTCAATATCAAGCGAACACCTTGAGAAGCGTTAACAACACTCCCACACACTAGCTGAAAGTATTGCCAAAAGCATGGACTTGAAGAGCATTCGACACCACTGTGTCATGGTTGCCCATCAAAAAATGCCAGCGTTTCTTCTTCTTTTTTTTTGGGAAGACCTTGGATGCCAGTTGGACGCACGCGACTCTATCGATTGAGAATCGAGGGAGCCAAAAAAAAAAGAGCCAGAAATTCGCGGATATATAATTAAACGCATTGCAAAGTTTAAGCGATTTTTCGTTATTGTTGCAGAAAAAACACACACAAAATGTTTTTTTTTTTTTTTTTTTTTTTTGTTGTAAGGTAGTCAAAGTTACGATGTGTGAGCGCCAATTGAAAATGGGTGCCAGTTGGCGCCGGGCACCAATGGAGACGACGACGATGACTATGACGACCCCACACATGTGAAGCAGAAGGCGGCAAAAAGTTGTATAACTGTGTTGGTTATTTCCTTTTTTTTGGGTGCCATTGCGTGTGCCACCCACTTTTTAACACATACAAGGAGAGTTCTTGAACTTTACAGCGGAGTTAGGGTAGAGTTAAAGGGATGGAGGAAGAGTGGGTGGAGGGCAGGAGTTACCATAACTGGGCGGAGTAGGAGCCACCACATCGAGTGACAGTGACACGTGCTGTGCATGCAAGCACATCATAAAGCACAAAGCACAACAGAATCAAACAATATGAAATTGGCGACTACAACAACAAGCCATTAAATATAAACTATAATACAAATATGTGTATATGTATATATATATTATGTATTCCCACTGCATCGATCAATGCGCAAGCTGAAGGCGCTATTTTCACGGCGTGTTTCTTTTGGCTTTGTTTTTTTTTAATTGATTATGAGCCACCCGGCATGCAATTTGGCAATGCCAAAAGGAATATCCAAGTTATACACACATTTGACCTTAGTTGTCAGTTTTGCGTACCTGTGTAGGAATACTTTGATGCGGATAATCCGCCATCCGGTCCCTGGGCACGACGCAGCCCAAACTCCAACAGTTTCACATGTTTGCCAGCAACCATGCGATAACGCGCTGCATTCGTCGCCATTAAGCTGGAAGCACCAAATAAAATAATAAAACCTTATATATATGGATACAAATATGGAGATATATACAGTGGGTCACAGTTCAAAGCAAGCAGTGTGAAAGAAAAAACGTAACTGCCTGCCATAAGCTAATCATTCATTATTTTTCAAAAATTCCAAAGACCGATGGTAGGTATATATATTAACCACCAAAATTAATATATGACCCCAATAAATTGGGGTTTCCATACCTGCTAGGTAGGATTATGTAAAAAAGTTGCCTATTTTCTTTCACACTGCTTGCTTTGAACTGTGACCCACTGAATGTCTGAACACTCACCTCGCATAGTTGACGAGCGTGAGCAGCGTTGTCTCCAGCAGTTGTACAATTATCAAAGGTCCTTCGATCTTTATGATCGGCACTCTGAAAAGCATAAAAATATAGATTAGATTAGATTTAAGGCAAAGCGATAAAAAGTTACTTTTGCTAATTAAAAGTAAGTTTCACTTTCCAGTTTTGGAGGTTAACGCCATTGAGCAATAATCATAGTTAGAGTGAGTAATCTATGAAAATTCTTCAAGTGAACATCTCAAGTGAAAATATCTACATATAAGTTAGAGTGCCATAGAGCAGAGTAGACATATTAGTGAATCTAAGATATTGCTCAAGAGATGTATCTGCAGATGGACAATGATATGATGATGATTCAAAGAGTATCCATATTTTATATAGTCGAATATGCTTTCTCCTGCCTTCTTATGCCCATGTTCCCATTGATGGATTCAGTGTGCAAAGGCTAGCAATTATCACAAGCATATGTTCAATTCTCTTATCAACAGTCCGAAAACAACGCCACCAATATCAACTCACCGGGGAAACGCGACAGTGCCTTCATCGATGGCATAGAGCGTAACATCATGGGCTGTCAAATTGCCCAGATACTCGAAAAATTCAATCTCAATGCCCTCGGGCAATGTTTGCCTCAAGTACTCAATATCTGTAAAGTCCAAATATAAACATTATATAATTGCATAATACAATTATCAATAAAAAACAAACTCACCGCTCTGCGAATAATGAAAGCTGTCCAAAAACTTGAGGCACTCTTCCAGACCGGCAAATATTGTAAATTCACCATGGAATGGATTGCTGCGAAAGAATAGGTCAAAGACCGCCTGATCGTCTGTTTTGCCCGATTTCCAGTAGGCATATGCCATTGTTATTTGATATAAGTCTGAAAGAGATAAAAATGCAAACAAAAATGTTATGAGAGCTATCAGACATCCAGATTTATCATTAAATGAACCCAAGCGATAAGGTACGATCAAAGTTCAACTCGTGTGCACAATTGTAGTGTCTGAAGCAAACAGTCGGCTGTAAATTCTTATCTACATTTTGAAAAGTAAAAAAAGACTCAAAGATCAGCTATTTGCATACATATACACAAATACATTGTGCCTAGACAAAAATAGATAAAACTACAAATCTACAAAAAAAAAATAAAAGTGTAAATGCCAAACAGGAGTTTTGCACTAAAACTAAACACTAAAATAAAAGTGAGCAAGTTTTTTCCAAATATATTCAATCGTTTCTGTTCTGTTAATACATATATCTTCTAATTAGTATGTAAATAGGTATATATATGTTTAAATTGATGGTGGTTTTTTATGAGTTTCTGCCAGAGATTAGAGTGTTTGCAGGTCAGTTCAATGGCATTCAAGTTATTCATCCTCAAAGTGAATCATACTTTTGAAAAGTACGTGATGCATTCACTTAGGGAGAATCGTATAAATGGAATATATTCTTTCTACTCACTTACAGGAAATTGCTTAGGTCTTTATCAATAAAACTTTTTGCGATAAGTAAGTTCAATATACATTGCAATATGTTAATACATGTATCTGGAAACATTATAAAAAGTCGTAATATATGTAAGAATGCTCCAGTCTAGAGAGCTCAACTTTCTTTCAAACGATGTATTCATCAGAGATATTCGAACAAAACAAAAATTTGAATTTACGCTATACACCTAAGTTTAGTTTAAACTGAACTTGATAAAATTTGATCAAAATCATGTTAAACTTGTTTATATTTAAAATCATGACTCTTATTGTTATTGTAGTTAAAGTCTCTAAAGCTGACAGACAGACGGATATGGATAAATCGCCAACGCCCTTGATGCTGATCCAGATTATATACACATTATGGCATCGCAGTTTTTTCACATCATTACCAATGGCATTATAGCCATACTTGAAACCTGTAATCGAACACAACAAACCCAAATCTTGCAGACCTTATCAGCACATCAATTGCAGTTATAAATACATATGCATATATATTTAGTACATATATATATATATATATATGCTACTTACCGGTAAGCAGTGGCTGGACAACGCCATTCTGATTCATTCGTCCGCGATCCATAAACTGTCCGCCCGAATTGCAGCTTGGTTCACGGTCATTCATGATCACAATTTATGTAAATCGTTGTTGTTTACTTATGGAGTATTTTTTAATTATTTAATGTGCAAATAACTCTGATTGAATTAATATTCTTGCAATATTAAGTCGAGAGGCCGTTGAACTTTCACTCTCCAACTGCAGTTGTTGTTGTTCTTCTTCTTGACTTGTGTATCTGTAAAATTGATTAATTAATCGCTTTAATTTGTGTATGTCTTTTTTGAATTATTGAAAGACTCTTTGAGTGACGTAAGCAGCAGCAGCAGCAGCTGTAATTAAGGCACTCTGTTCAAATAGTGGGTTAATTAAACCCAAAAATGTAGAAAAACACACACACAAATTGAAAGTTATCAGCGGATATTGAAACTGTCTGTCTTATCAGTCGGTATACGGAAGCATTGGGTCACCGTCAATGATAGTTATCAAGTCGAGCACACAATCTTGGACACTGTCAACACTTTTAAATTTGTATATATATATATATATATTTGTATATTTGTATTTTTCGTTTTTCTTTTTTCGTCGCGCGAGCAAATCTTTTTTGCTAAGCGTTTCAAGCTCAACTGAAATGAGCTGAGGCAATCGAGTTAACACCGAGCGAAATGCTGAGTGCTGAGTGTTGCTCAATGCGTTGTTCTGTAGATGCAGCGCGAATATGGACAAAAAATTTGCTTGCTGGGAGAATTTGTTGATTGTTGTTACTTAGCAGCCGGTAGGCGTGAGTGGTAGATGGGGGCGGGAGGGAGTAGGGGGTGCTATTCCCCATCTCGAAGAGAGCGGTAGAACAAGCCAAAGAGAGTGATATCGAGCGTTTGGGTTTGCCGGGCTGTGCAATTTGGTTTTTTAAAGATGACCGGCAGCACGGCGGCACGAACACGAAAACGAAAAAACACGAGAATCGAAAATTTCCTTATTCTATTCCGTTCTGCTGATTTTGTTTGAAGATAAAACATGGAAATCACGTCACAACAAATTGCTCCTTGCATGAACTTTCGTGCTATTTTAATGAGCTCTTTAAATAAATGAACATTTCATGATTCCATATTAGTTTGTAGTTAGTAATATTGAACAGTTTAAAAGCCCGACACGAAAAATAATAATTTACAGCTCTTTTCACAATTCAAAATGGTTTAGTATATACTGTTTTCATTATCTTGTAAGCTGTTGATATAATTTACAATTTCTTCAAAAACATTGTATTTGTGTTGATTTGCATTGCTCTAAATTATTTCGATAGCTGCTCCACATATGTAATTTAAGCGATCGCCACTCGTGTCACGCACGCGACATACTCTAACTTGGCGGGCTTTGTTTTATTTGGGTTTGTTTATTTCGGCTGCTGTGCGACGATGTCAGTCACGAAGTTTGCGGCTGCTACTGCTGCTGCTGCTGCAGCTGCTGATTCTATTGATTATTAAGTGTTGATGTCGTCGTTGGCCCCAACATGTTGCACACTGGCAGCAGCGCAGCATTAAGCCAGTGAAGGTTGCCTGAAGGTCGGCGAGGCGCGCACACACACACATGCGCTGCTGGGCGGGCATGTGAAGAGACGTACTCAAAGAGCAAAAAAAGCGGCAGATATGTTGTAATTGCATGTGTGTGTGTGTATGTGTGTTATTACTGCTGATGCAATGTGTAACTGATTGCAACACTCACTTTCACTTTATCAGCACGTTTCAGTTCATAATTTGGCGACAATGCCTATTTTTTATTTTATTTATTTCGATGAATATTTGCAGCAGCAGATGTTCGCAGAGCAGCGTTTTCAAACACTACGTAGGGAGACACACACATTAAGGTCAGTATGCTACTGCTGCTGCTGCATAGGCGACAATATCAAAATAAACGCCAATAAAGTTGATGGTTAAAGTTAAAAGCAAAACGCAACTAAACAAATCAGTATGAGACTAGCGAGCGCTCTCAGCTGATAAGAGAGTGTTGCTGACCACTTGCTGACACGCGCAACGGCAGGTCGTCATTTGCGCGGTACGTACAAGGTACGCGCTCATTGAGCACGCGCATGACGTCACAGCTGACAAAGGGCTGGAAAGTATAATTTTGATTATTTCACATAGCTATGAAATGCAAAGTGTTGGAAAGTAACTATGAATGTTAATCCTTCTAAGCTTCAGTTATGGTATTTGAAAACAAAAAACAAGTGCTTTATTTATTTGTCACTTCAATTTCAGCATTATTTACATCCGTTGGCCAATCCAAATCGATGCCAACCACATCTAACGCTACGATATCGATGGGTTTGCCAATTATGGAAGATATGGATGGAGTTGTGCGTCCAAATTCACCATGAACCAGCTCCTTGATGTAGGTGCCAGCCTGGCTGACCACATCGATACTGAGCAATCGTCGATTCTCGCGTTGAACACGCGCCTCAACACTGAATATGGTGCGGGGTCGGGTGTGAAGCGGTCGTCGGTGCAACACTCGAATTGGAGTCTTTTGATGTATATCAAAGCTGTCAGAGATTTGCAGCTTTTGCAATATGTCCAATGTGACTGGTTCTTGGAGCACGCAGAGAGCACGATAATATTTACGCTTCTGTTCCTCGCCCGCTTTAATGTGAGTGAGCTGCTCCCGCGGGACAACCTGCAGATTATGTATGGATACTTTGCCAGTGCAATCGACGGCCTGTTCCATGGCCAGTGCCTGCTGACGAGTCATGCTACTCCTGCGGGCATTTGGTATTTCTAGGACAAAAGGACGTCCTTTGCCCAGGCAACGCACATCGACATCTTCCCTTCCACTGGACATGAATGTGATCTTTTCGGGCGTTTCAGTGAAATGTGATGCAACATGTCGCACAATAATCTCCTCAATGCTATCCTCCATGATGCGCTGCCCATGGAGCACCCAAGGAGTATGGGACAATTCGCGACTCAACTTGCGATAACGTCCAGCCACACAAACAATGGGACCCATCAGCTCGATAGATTGCAGCTGCAGTGGATCCATTACAGCCGGTAGTGGTATGGGCAGATATTGCTCGAAGAGATCGGCTTTGATGCGTGACGGTTGATATTGTTTCTCGAGCAGTCCCCGGGAAATTTCCACACTTCTCTGGTAGTTGGCGGGAAACGCAGCACGATTGAGTTTCCTGAGTTTGGCCACAACATCCTCCTCCGAGCTGTGTCGCAACTCAATGTTGATCATCAGTCCATTCGCATCGTATTCCCTGCCCAGCTTGGCACACACAATGGGATGTAGGATTAGTTTCACAGCCTCCTTAATGGGCACATCGGGTGCACTGTGATCCGCCACAGAGGAACGACCAAATTTCCGCTGCAGGGCAAACCACATGGACAGCTGACGCAGCTGTAGAGTCATCGGCATACTGATGGCCAGAACGATGCCATTGCTATCATATTTGGCGAAATCGGAATCGAGAATCCCCTGAATCAGTTGTCTTTGCAAATCGTCCGAG
Source organism: Drosophila nr. medialis 2 BK-2023a (assembly GCA_035044325.1). Taxonomy (NCBI): domain Eukaryota; kingdom Metazoa; phylum Arthropoda; class Insecta; order Diptera; family Drosophilidae; genus Drosophila; species Drosophila nr. medialis 2 BK-2023a. The sequence continues at coordinate 3,997,035 of JAWNMH010000394.1, forward strand.
AAGAGGCCCATGCAAATGGAGCATATGCTCAGGCGTTGCTTCTTCAAAGGCTGCTCATCGCTTATTTCGTCCGCAACTATGGTGCTATCGGGCACTTTAACATCCAGCTAGAATTAAGATATAATCTTTTGTAATGTAGCTAATAATTTGGTAAGGATAAAGAAAAATGATTTGCCCACGCGTTTGAATGTTTGCTGCATATCACGATATTCGTTGCCGCGCGCCTTCAAATAACGCAACTGACACACACGGCAGACGCCACATGACTCTAAGTAATCAATCAGTTCCTGGTTTTTCATATTTCAATTGTCAACTCAATAAAACGAAATAAAAATCGTACAGAAATTAAGACTGCAAATGTAAACAAAACGTGCAACCAAAGCAAAGTTTGTCAACACTAATTGCCTTTTTGAGTAAGTCTGGTGGTTGGGCGACAGAACACTTAAGATGTGTGACTTATCGATAGTGCTCCAAGTGTGACCAATTGTAACTTCAATTTATCGGTCAGCTATTGTCAAATATTCCTATTTTTCGTTTCGTTGGAATTTAAGGTTCGTTTCGGGTGCTTAAGTGTGTTTTTGTCTGTAACTCGACTTGGGGTGCTACCCCAGCAGCCGACAGTCACATTTGCGGGCCTAAAACACCCGTTGAAAGCATTGTTATTGTTACGTCACAGAGCTCAGGCTCCAATTGGAAAACACAAATAGTAAAAACTCATTCATTTTCAGCAGCAGCTGCCCACAAAATGTCGCTGACGCCCTTCCTGCGCCTGCCACTCACCGATTTGACCGGTTGCCTGATCAACCATCAGACCTACGACAAATGTGGCAAATTCGAAATGAAAATGATGGACTGTCTGGAAGCCTACGGCTTGGAACGCGGCAAGAAGATGTGCGCCGATCTCATCGGCGATTTCCAGGAGTGTGTTGGCATGCAAAAGCAAATACTCCGTTTCCATGTTAGTTGAAACTACTACTAATATTTTTACATCAATTATAAATTCCACATTATTGTTTAAGGCCATGCGAAATGAACGCTACAGGCAATGGCTGGCCGGTGACCGCAAGCGGGAGGATCTCTTTGCGGAACCACCACGTGTAGATGCTTATTAAGCTGCTGGAAATTGGGGAATAATAGCATATAATAGCCCAAATATGTTTTAAAAATAAAAAAAAGTTGTACGAAAAATCAAACGTTTCTCATGTTTATCGTTAGTGTTGGTCAACGTGCGCAAGCAGCCCAACACTTTATCTGCCAGCGAGTTGGCAGCACTGCCATTTGTTTCTGGCTGCTGAAAAACTGTTCGCGAACGTTTGCAACAATTTTAATAGTTAAAATGGCCACAAAACGACCCAACAATAGTGTGGTGCTTGCGCAGGAGCCAAAGCGCAGCAAAAGTGAAATTATTGCATACACAAATCGTGATAAGGCGCTGCTGGAAGCGGTAAGCAAGGCACCGTAGAAGAAGAAGAGCGGTCATAGGCTGCATTTTGTTGAGTGCAGTTAAAGTGCACGACGAGCAGATACCCTGCAACTTTTGAATAAATCAATATAAATTATATATATATATATATATCAATATATATTTAAATTACTTATATTATTATTATATGCTTCATTTAATAATACCCTTTATTTGCAGGGCGTGCGTCGCACTTCAAATCTGGAGGCGCCCATAATGCAGCTGGAGGGACATGAGGGCGAAATCTTTACCACAGAATTCCATCCGGATGGGGAGATGTTGCTCTCCTCTGGTTTCGACAGGCAGCTGTGTAGGCGCAACTATTATAATTGCAAAGGATGTTCAGCCTTATCTAATTCCATTGTTTTTAGATATCTGGCAGGTGTACGGGGAGTGTGAGAATATAATGGCCATGTCTGGTCACACAGGCGCCGTAATGGAGGCTCACTTTACGCCGGATGGTTCGCACATTTTCACCTGCTCCACGGATAAGACGCTGGCTATTTGGGATATTGTGACGGGTCAGCGAGTGCGTCGCCTCAAGGGACACACGAATTTTGTGAACAGTGTACAGGGTTCGCGGCGCGGTCAGCAGCTGTTGTGCTCCGGCAGCGATGATCGCACCATACGCATCTGGGATGCTCGGAAAAAGCAGGCTGTCCATTGCCTGGAGTCCCCTTTTCAAGTGACAGCGGTTTGTTTTGGCGACACCAGCGAACAGATCATCACGGGTGGCATTGACAATGAGATGAAGATTTGGGATATTCGCAAGCAGCAGGTTGTGAATCATTTCCGCGGACACACAGACACCATTACGGGTCTGTCGCTATCGCCGGAGGGCGATTTTGTGCTCACCAATTCCATGGATAATACGCTGCGGGTGTGGGATGTGCGTCCGTTTGCGCCCGGCGAGCGTTGCGTCAAAGTCTTCCAGGGACATCAGCATAATTTCGAGAAGAATCTTTTACGTTGCGCCTGGTCACCGAGCGGCGATAAGATTAGCTCCGGTTCAGCCGATCGTCATGTCTACATCTGGGATGTGAACACCAGACGCATTCTCTACAAGCTGCCCGGACACAATGGCAGCGTCAACGATGTCGACTTCAGTCCACGTGAGCCGCTGATTCTCTCCGCCTCCAGCGATAAGACTTTGTATCTGGGCGAGATCGAAGATTAGTCTTAGCTCGACTTCTTAAGCATCAAATATAGCTAGTTTTAAGTGCAAATAAAGTCGGTAGAAAAAAACATTTTATTTTTATACATTTTTATGCTCGACTTAAACTTTTATCTATAACTTTCTCAAAACTGAAGCGATTTTGGTTGGTATTCATGTAAAAATCAAATCGACTTGGAAAAGATTATAAATTTTAAAAGTGCCTCGCGTTACAAAAACAATATCTGTTTTGTAAGGGTTTAATCTCAGGAAAAATATTACATTTTAATTTCGATATCCGATTTTTGGTCTGCCCACAAACATCAGATTAGGGTTTCCAAAACCAGGCATTTTTCTTGCTGATTGACCTTTAGAATAAAACTTCATTAAAAGTTGAAAATGGATTTTCAACTTAAAAAAATACCTTGAAAAATTGCTTGTAGATACAGATCTAATCTTCCGAGTACCATAACTTTACCAAAGTTTAACAAAACTTCAAAAACGAGGTCTAATACTATTCTGGTTCGATTTTCCTTTTCAAATTAAACCTAGAGTAATTTCAATTAGGAAACACGATTTGTTCTCCAAATTCATTTAAAAATTCTATCAAAAAACCAATATCAAAATTTTCGTCTAGAATTTTTCGATGCTTGTATCACAAATGTTTTATTTCTGCATTATCATAACGATTAATAAATAAGAATCTATATATATATATAAATGATTTTTCGTGTGTGTGGGGAGGAAAGGGGAAAAATGTTAAACAGGCAGTGCGGTCGATGAGCTGGAAACACTGCCCTTGAACAGCTGACCAAAGAACTTGAGGCCCGTCGCCCCTCCTGGAACCATGCCTAGCAGCATGAAGAGTAACGTGATTATCTGTGCGACGGCAAATAGAACCGTTAAAGCTGTGCTCTTTGCCACGAGCGCAAAGTAGAGCGTCAGAGTGAGGCAGGCACTGTATGAAATTGATGTGATTAAACGGGGCTTGGAGAACATCTGTTTGACGAACGCCTGGAAGCCGACGAGAAAGCAAAAGCTCAATATGAAAAACAGGCTGCCTAGTGTGAAGAGCAGCGCAAACTTTGGCTTCAGCATCAGCACTGGAATGTACAGCGTCGATAGCGTCATGCACAGGCAGCCCATTCCCAGACAGGCAACAAAGCCAACAATGCGCTGCAGTCGCGACTGTAAAAAGAAAAATAAATAAATTACATTATTTACATGCAGACTGGAATAAAGTACAACAGCGATCGCTTGGAAGTGGAACGGAATTTGGAAACCAAGCCAAAACTAAACTGCACCGCAGGACATCACCCAGTGGAAACATTACATGAATTGGTATGCCTTCCAGCACTACGACACAAGCAAGCGATCAATCAAAAAGTTATTTTGCACAGTGTTACAGTGTACTGTGGGCAAACACATGACTTGGCATGCCCTACAGCACTACTACACAGGCGATAAATGCACAAATTAACTGTGTATTTCACACACCAGCTTGGGGCAGCATGTGTCCTGTGTGTCCTTCAGCCAACTGTTTGCCTCTGGTTGGTCCGCGTTGCGCGAAAAGATGTTCGTCAGTCCTGGGACCTTAATCTGAGGCAGTTTCACATTGAAGTTCTTCTTCTGATCGCTCTGCAGCAGTAGATACTCATCGAGATCCTGTTTTAGGTTGCTCATTCTGTTTTGCGGTGGTTGAAATGCCACCGCATAAATATTGTTTAATTATCGTAAGTGCGTTCTTTTGTTATATTGTTTTGCTGCCAGCCCGACAATTAATCGCGTGTTGTGTTGAGTTGGCAGCACTGAAAGTGTTGTGAAGTGCGTATAACTTGTGCTAGTTAACAATCGCTTGAATTTGAAACTTGACTGCAAAATTAAAATTAACATAATTACAGTTAAAGTTAAATATTCAGCAAGACTTCTTTTTTAAAAATATTTTTATTATTATTTACATTTTATTTCTTGCAAAGGCATTTTGAGTTCCAATAATGAAAACATTATGCAATTTGCGGTTGAATCTATAAAATAAAATCTCATATTGATCTATATTTTTAATATCAACCAGTCGCTTCAGGGCATTTTACTCAGTCAAATAATTCCTAATTTATATTAGCAACAATATCAGTTGAAAACTTCTGATGTCACAAATGCCTACCACAACTCGACATACGCAGCACTGATGCAGAGCTGCCAACCTATGTCTAAAGAAAAATACCATTTTGTTGCCCCTTAAAATTACAAGCGTTGCCACATTTCGAAGAATGCCCGCCGTCACGATTCAAATCTGGCAACTCGCTAATTCTTTCAGTTTCAGTTGAATTTTTGTCGTGGTTGGTTCGTTGTCGCTGCGCGCGCGGCAAATATGTATTTAAACTGAATTGAAATTACAAAGTATAAATTGATAATATTCAAGACGCCGAACACACGCAAAATTAAAAAAAAAAAAAGAAATAAGTAAATATTTATTAAATATATATATATATAACAACGGAAATTAAAACCCCTGCTCTTTGTGCCCCTGCATCAGCCAAAAAAAAACGTCGCGATTCCATGCAAAGGCTCTTCTATTTATGCAAATTGTGTAAATGTGCATATGTGAGAGTAGAAGAGTGTCGCGCGCTTGTATGTGTGTGTGTGCGTGTGTGTATGTGTGTGAGTGCGTTTTGCGTATATGTGTATGCATTTGAGTGAGTGCGTGTATGTGCATATGTGTGAGTGTGTGTGCGTGTGGCCGATTGTGTTTATGTGAAAACGCATTAATTACACAAATACAAATGCAAATGCAAATACAACAACAAATGTAAATACAAATACAATCAAACACAAACAAAAACAATACGTAAAACGCAAAGCAAAGCAAAAGCAGCATTTTGAAAAGCCAAAAAGTATTTCAAATGCAATCTAAATACAACAAAATTAACGAAATTTGAATGATAATTTTATGAAGCAAATTTTTTATTATTTTTTGCGCTAAAATTAATAAAAATAAAAAAATATAAAAAATTTGATTTGTGATGTTGGTTTTTTGTTGCTGAATCAAATTCACTAAAAATAAATAATAATAATAATTTACAGCAAAATTCCAAGTGAAAATATAAATAAGAAATAAATCAAATTTTTGACTCCGGCTCGTGATCGAATCGAACTTAACGGGAATCGTCGCATTTGGAGGTTTTTCGAAAATAACGCTCAAGTTTCGAAAACAGTCCAAAACGGTTTGGAATTAAGCTGGAATTACGATCGCAACTCGAAGCAATCGCTGCTTCAATGGTGTAAGTAGACTTTATTCCAAAGGTTAACCCTGCTTCCAGTAAATTTATTCCACTGGAATTGTACATCAACCAATTATGAAATTTTACAATTTAAAAAAACGTAATTATACTGAAAAATTAAATAAATCTTATTTTTTTGTACATTTACTTTAAGATTACACTGAATAACTAAAGACATTTTAATGTGCTCTGCATTTAATTTAAAAACAGTCAGTTGATAAATTAAAGATATCTTAATGTTTTACAAAAATTAAAGACGGATAATTTCATAGATTTCTACAAAATACATTTTTACTGGGAAATTGTTTAAAACTTAATATTTTAATGTTTTCTTTACAGCTCGCAACTCAATTGGTAAGGAATCAAATCAGCAACTGGAATCTTAATAATAAAAAAAAACAACAAGAAGAAATAGTGCTTATTGAAAAATATCCTTTAAATCGGTGTTAAATTGGCAGCTTTTGGAAAAGTGTTGCAGTGTTAAAGAAATAAGAGCAAATAATACAAAAAAAATAGTGTTTATAAAAAGCAGTAATAACTAAAATAAAAACCAAGCCAGGCGCACTAAGTTATGCCAATTTTAAAAACTTAAAAAAAAAGAGCAACACTTATATATAAAAATGTATATATATGTTTGTATATATAAATGCATGAGTGTGTGTTTGTGTGTATACGCCCAGGACTCGATTCGTCGTCGATTTTCATGTGGAGAGCCGATCTACAAAGCTGCGCAGCACAAAGAAAAATGGCACAACGATTCAAAACGAGGCAGCTCCAGTTTTTTTTTTCTTCAGTTTTTTTTTTGGGGATGGGGGCGCTGCCGCTGCTCTGCCGCCGACAGCGACAGAACTACAACAGCAGCGGCAACAGAGCAATAGCAATTAACTCGAAAGCAAAGAATTTCATCAGAAATTCAAAGCACATAAGGCGAACGGATGACGTGCAACGGGCTGAAAAAATAAACGAGGCGGCAGCAGAAGCAGCAACAGCAATCGCAGCGGCAGCAATCGCGACGCGAGCAGCGTCGTCGACTGCGAAAAATCCAGGCTGACAGCTCCCCCTCAACGAGTTGGCAGCACAAAAACAACAACGAAAAGTAACATGGCGCTGCCATGTACAACTTGTCTGTGTGTATATGTATATGTATGTATGTGTGTGTGTATGTACGAACAACGCAAATAAAGCAGTAGTGTGAGCGAGTGTGCAACATATTCGTATGCGGATGTGCAAGTGAGATGGCGCTGTGCGCATAGAGAGAAATTGTCGTGTCGCGTTGTCGTCGTTGGCGACGTCGTTTGTCGCTCGTTAAAAAATCGATTCAGCTGCACACGAAACGAGAACGCGCGCGTACAAGCGAGAGGGGACCAATATCAATGAGTGCGAGCGAGCTGCCGGCTGCAGTAAAAATACGTGTTTTTTTTTGTCTTTTCTTTTCGTTTCTTATTTAACCCGTTTCTCGTGTGCGTGCGCGTGCGCCTGTATGTGTATGTGCACGAATGTGTGTTTGAACTGCTAGAAACTACGTTGTACGACAAAAACTACAAAGTTTTCGTTCGCTGCTGTTGTTGTTGTTGTCCGCGGCGTGTGGTGGCATCCCTGACACAACCCCCACCCCTCTCCCAACTGTTCGTTACATTGCAAATGCGGTCGTCGCACGACTTGTGTGAGTGTATGTGTGCATATGTATGTGTTTTGTATGAATGTGTGAGTGGTCACGTAGTAGCGCTACAAAAATGACTGCATAGTTTGCGCCGACTACAGCAGCAAGAAGAAGAAAACGAAGAAGAAGCAGAGCATGAGGAAAACTGGTTTGGTTTCTGCTGCTTCTTCTTCTGCTGCTTTTGCTTTAGCAGCTGCTGCTGCTGCTGGCAGCATATTAATGAATTTGAGAATTCTTTTAATGGGTATTTTTTCAATTTTTTTTTTTGCTGTCTATAAATGGTCATAGAGCGTTTTAGCCATAAATGTCGCGCAGTTTTGCTGTAATATTTTTAATCCAAATACGCGTTGCCAACAACAAAATGGCTGCCAATTTAGAGAAGAAGAAAAACGCAAAAAGGACATAGAGAAAGAGGGAGATTGAAAATGTTAAACGCACAAAATTGAACAGAATTTGTATTTTGTTGTTTGTTTGAGATTGTTTTTTTATAGCAATATATTTTCAAATCAGATTTTTGCACACGTTGAAAGAAAAAATGGGCGCTGAGCGCCCTAAAAAAAGGAAAAACAGAAAATAGAGTAAATCAAGCGTTTTGAACCGCACCCCAGCAGGCATACAAAGCGACTGATGCGCAGCGGCCACATTTTAGTACAGCCAAGCCAGGCAGCTCCACCACAAGAAACTTTCACGATCGATTGGCAGCCCCCAAACCGACAGCAACGACGCCGTCGGCAGCAGCAGCAGCGACAACAGCAGCAGCACAGCAATGGCTGCCGCATTAAGCTCACCTCTCTCGTTCTGTCTCCAACATTAAGTGTGGGTGCGAATGCAAAAGCGCTAGCGTTTTGTGTACGAGTGCAAGCGAGAGAAAAATCATTTTTAACGCCCGCTAGCGTCTGCGCGTTACACACATGTACACATACGAATATATATTTATGTACCTTTTTATGGGCTTCATTTTGTGCGTGTGTAGTTGTGATTTCCTGCTGCGCCCCAAACATACCCACAGAAAGGGCCCCAAAAAAAAAGAAAACATTGAAACAGCAAAGGAAAAAAAACTAAACAATACTTAGCTACAAAACTACAAAAAAAAAAAGAAGACGTGAAATAACAACGCAAAGCAACCCTCTCAACTAAAACACACACGCACACACATCATGCACACATGACTACATAACCATTTATAAATACACAGCAAAAGCAGCAGCAACAACAACAATGACAAACGGCAAAAACAAACTCGCAGCAAAAATACTCGTTTTTTCCATGCCTTGCCTTGCCCAGCTATCAGAGGACGGAGCACAAAAAGTACCAGCTATAAATTCTGTATGTACATAAAAGTATATAACACACACATGCACACATGTACACAGCAATATGTGCGCTGAAGCAGCAACAACGCGCCATTAAAACCAGTCGCTCTATCTCTCTCACACAACAGACACCCCACTTTGTGCTGTGCTGCGTGCGTGACTGTGTGTGTGTGTATGTGTATGTGTGTGAGTAGCTATAACAACCACGTCAGACAGCAGCAGCAGCGGCAGCAGTTTAGTGCAAACGTCAATTATAAGCAAACACCACGTTGCCAAATTTCACTTCACGCTACACAGCGTGCACAAGACAGAGATAGATGTTGAGCGAGAGCAAGTGAGAGCAAGCAGCAGCAGCGGCATGCGACGTTGCTTAACTTCACGCCATCAACAAAAGGCAAGAGCAGCAGCGAGCAGCGACGGCCGCAGCAGTCATGAATTGTTGTTCTTGTATTTCCATGTTGCCTGCCTTTTTGGAATTTTTAACATGCGCCCCGCTTGGCTTGGCTTGGTTTGCCTGGCTGACTGGATTTCATTTCTTCTTTTCTCTCTCTCTTCTGCTGCTGCTGCCGCTTGTTTTTTTCTGCTGTTGATTTGGCCGGTTCGTGGATTGATGGCGTTGTTGGTTCTTGGACCTGGAACCCGGCCCCGGTACGGCTGCCTGCCTGCCTGCCTGGCTTTGTCATTGTTGTTGTAACGTTGACTGGATTATAATAACGACGTTGACGTCGTTTTTAACGTCAACGTCGCTGCTCGCATTTTCCAGCTTATGTTTGTCGTTGTTGTTGAGGAAATGCGCTGCAATACCAGAGAACAGACCCAAGCCCAGGCCCTATTATATATATCTGTATGTACAGCCCTGTGTCCAGCAACAGCCCCTTTTCTTTTGTAAATTGAGCGCAAAGATCTTGCGTATCTCATAGATACAATGTATCTTTATATATATATATATATATATATACAGAAGATACACCATATAACATGTACATTTTTATATTGTTGTTGATTTCAATAAATTTAAATTGCTCTCTAGTTGAATTAAATGAAAACATTTTTTGTTGTGTATTTATTTTTAGTGCTATAAATTAACATAAATTGGCATAAGCTTTTTGACGTCGACAAGTCTTCAATCAAAAAAATTTGTAAATAAAAAAAGAAAATCTATTAAATTGTGGCTCAATTAAAGTTGAAAAGTGCAAACAAAAGAATAAGAGTGCTCCATAATAAAAGAAATTGCATTTCATAATCTAATAAATACAAATATCTGTTCTTTCCCTATCCGTTTATTTACCCACCCCCTTTTCTCCCAAAATCTATTTACAGCCCATAATAAATAAAAAAGCAAGCAAATAATTCAATCGATCAACGATTGATCAATCGTCTATCTCTGTATCTGTCTCTCTCTCTCTCTCTCTCTCGCGTTGTGTCTGTGTGTGTGTGAAGAGCAAGAGAGAAAAAAATAAATAAAAATGCAGCAATCAATGCAATGAGAAAAAAATTCAAAAATCGATGAGATCTAGTGCAAAATAAAAGTATCTCGAAAATGTGCGAGTGAAGCCCGAGCAATCAACAACCACAACAACAACAACAAAGATAAATACAACAAAATCAAGGATAAAAGAATAAAAGAAAATTAACAACAACCAAAAAGGAAAATAAAAGAAAATAAGAGTTCAATCTCGACGGGGGAGATATTCACTCAATGGGAGGAGCGCGCCCATTTAAAATTATGCGCCTCCACAAAACGACGGCATACTACGGGAAATGCTCAATAGATCGTGAGTTGTCATGAAACATGGTACGCGACAGCAGCCGTAACATTTGTTTTGGAAAATTAGCCGAAACTACGCAGCAACAACAACAACAAATAGCCGTGGATAGTAGCAGCAGCAACAATAATAACAACAACAACAACAATAACAATAATAATAACAACAACCAGAAACTACGCGATACATTAAAAAGGTAAGTTCTGGATTAGTCTAAAAAAAAAATTATAGAAAAGAAAATGCTTTCAAGAGAAATTTAAATAAGGTTGAAATTACTTAAGCGAAGCAGCAAAGAAAGCTCAAAGTAGAGATAAGAGCAAAAAAAAAAACACAAACAAAAAAACGAATACAGTTTTCTGGAATAAATTATGTTGAAAATGTAAGGCTCGAATGGGAAAGATTTGCTCTGGAATAGTTGTGAACCTGCTGATGAAGTACAGAAACTAGAGAGGCAAGCAAAGCTCTCTGGATTATGGCATATTTGCAAAGTAGGAAGAAAATATTTCTGGAAAACGACATAATTGCCAAGTAGCTGGGAAACTATAGAAGTAAGATAAGATTGCTGGGAATATTGCCCAAGTATTCCAAACTAGAGTGGAATAAGACAAATGTAATGAAGTTATTATGGCAGATTCGTGAAAGTTTGGAAAATTGATGTAGATTACAAATATTCTCAGCATTTGAAAGGATATTTGATTTTTTTTCAGACTTCCGAATGCCCAGCATTCAGATACATTTAATATATGTATATTTAATTTGAAAACTACTTGAGAACTGATAAAAATTACTCGGCAAAACTATGGAAAAATATATATTTGAATTTTACTAAGTACAGCGAAGTCGGCCCTTGACAATCTTCTGTAAGAAAATGCAGATGTGCACTGAAAACCACTTGAATTATATTTGATCCAACAAATGCTACTTACAGACAAGGTCGTAAAATTATGGTAAAATATCTATTTTACTGAGCACAGATCAAACTGCACTTGAAATATGCCCAAAATAAAGACCTTCACTATATATATATGTTACTTAATAATGGAATAATAATTCGAGATGGAGTTGGAAGACTTAAGATAACCTACTCTTATAGTCATGACAAATAATACTAAAAAAGAGATTTTTACAACGTGCACACATAAAATCAATTTTTATCTACAACGAACTGATAATATTTTGTAAGACTCTGGAAAAGTAGCTATCTTACTAGATGCAGTAAAATCTACACTGGGCACATTATCCAGCTAAAGATTTCCATCAATATCTGGATTGCCTTTAGAATTTTGAGAAATGAATTTGATTTCTTGTAAAACTTTCTAGATTATGCTAATCTCATATTCATGCATTTTGTAAACCTCTATAAATCATATTAAAAGGTTCCAATCCATTTCTCTGAAAAAAGAGACACTTTTACATGCACGCTGCATAAAATCAATTTTTTTTTTCCACTGAAAAATTTCCCCAGCTACCTGAATTTTCCGTACGTGGAAACTGCTAGATGTCTGTTTAAAATGTATCTCGAAGCTAATGCAGCTAGAGATCTACAGTTGCTGCTGCTGCTGCTGCGTAGGCCCTAAATTCAACTAACGGTTGACACAAAGCTCTAAAGAAATAAATCGCCCCAGACCTATGCAAAGTATCTCTGAGTTTGAGTGGGTTTCTGATGTTTTCTTTTTGTGTGAGGCTCTCTAAAAACTACTTTGTGGATCACATCGCCCACTGGCTGGCCAAAAGAGTTGTGGCTTATCCCAAAACGAGATCTGTGACACGTATGCAGAGGAAAAAGAGAGGCAGTTGCAGTTGCAGCTTGGCCTAAAACAAAAAAATAAGAAAAACAGAAGAAAAAAATGCGTAACTTTTTACCTTGACTTGTCGTCGTCGTCGTCGTCGTCGTCGCCGCATCTTTTCAGCTACCTGTCTCGTCTTTTAGCTAACTTGTTGTGGTTGGCAGCGACGACGACGGACGTGTACAGTAAAATAAAGTAAAAGACGCTTGCGGACGGACACTAGACGGATAAATGGATGGATGGATGGACGGACATATGGCACTGTGGTCGACGTCGCTGTCGACTTCTATTTTGCGTTATTACGTAATTTCGTACACAATTTTTGTTTTTTTTTTTTATTTATTTTTTTTTGGCTACCCCAACCCCCGCCAAAAGAATCGAGCTGTGTGTGTGTGTGTGTGTGCGTGTGTGCCTCTGTCTGCCTTTCATTCGTGTTGTGTTTTGTGTTCTCTTGGCCAAACAAGTTTCTTGTGTTCGTATTTCTGTTGTTTATCGTATTTTTCCTTCATTTTTTCTATACATATATATGCTTTATTTATTTTTCCTTTATTATACCCTGTAATCATTAAAAACATTTGTTGCAGCAAAGGGTGTAATTAAGTTGTGTGGCTGTGGCAACCAGCTGCAAGCCTTTAGATTATATAAATGGTTGACCTGCAGAGCTGAAATTTTGAGTATATTATTTACAGTTGACGAATACTGCAGAAAGCCTACCAAAAAACCTAGCCAAAAATTACAAACCTTTTATGTAAATGTAAATATAGGATCTGCAATATTTCGAATTCTTAAAATTAAACAGAAAAACTTGGAAAATTTCGAATATAACCTAAATTAGATTGGTAATATGCATTATCAATTTTTAAAAACAACCAAAAAAGTATACACAAATATGAAAAGAAAACTTATTTGAGATTCTAGGGCATCCGCTAGTCTGGCACACTCACTCAGCTCTTTATCATTATATTTGGTGTTTTTTCCCCCCGGTTTTTGTTTGGTTCGTTTGGGTGCAAATGTCGTTGTCTAATTGCTTCATTAGCCGGCTCTTTTCTAAACACACACACAACACACACACCGCACACACTCACAACACACAAAAAAACATAAACATAACATTGTAAGCGAATGTTTTGCTGCTTTTGGCCCAAAAGTCATTAAAGCGGCCCAGAAGAAGATGAAGAAGCAGAGAGCGGTGCATTAAACCCGCATCAATGTCAGCGACAACAACAACCGCAAAACAACAACAATTACTAGTTGTGTCGGTTAATTACAAGACAATCGTCAAAAGCATAGCTCAAAAAAAATACCAACCACAAAAAAATAAAAAATAAAAAAAACCAGTCGACAACTTTTTGACATTGACAATGAACCGAACCCGAACACCGCAGCAAATCCGAGAAGAGAGTGTCGACAACAACAACAATCAACAACAACCAACAACAACCACCAACAACTATTACTACTACCATAAAATAGTTTCTGTTTCCAAATGTGCATAGATAAATTACGCACTCAATCTCTTTCTCTATCTTTCTCCATCTCTATCTGTATTTCTATCTGCGGGATACATTTCAAAAAGAGATGAGAAAGAAGAAACCAGCTGTGCGCCATGATGACGCATTTTGCTTCCTTCTTTCGTATTTCTTCCTAGCCATATTTGCTACCAATTATTGTTTACACATCTGAAAGCCTATTTATTCAAGTCTATTTTTTAATTCATCAACAAAAATTTTTATTTGCTTAGCCTTGAAAAATTACTTCCAAAGAGCTGTTTTTTTTTATGTGGATTGTGTTAAATTTAAATTATTAAATTACATTTTAGCTTAACTTATTTTACTCTTAATATATACTATAGGTTATCGATTACCAATCACAGTTTGAGCTTATACATTTTACCGATAACTTTCTGCCTTTTCCACCCTATAGATCTAGACACTTTAAATATATAAGATAAGTTATCGAATGCTACATTAAGTTTATTAATTTGATCGATAACTTTCCTCCTTTACCCAATAATGAGCAGATAAAGTTTATGTATCGATAATTTTATCGATGACATCTATCGATATTGTTTTCTGATGGCTCCGGAGTAGCTAATTCTTTGAAATCCGCAATTTCCTCAATATCGTTTAAGGACTTGTTCTTAGGGTATCTTCTAGCCGAGCCAACACACCTTCTAGCTTATTCCTCTTTCGTTCTAGCCAAGTTCTCTGCAACTATTTATAAAAACACGCAATTTAATCACATTTTTTCGCCCTTTTTTTACAGTAGCAAATGTTGTATTTAAGTTTAATCCAGTGAAAGATCAATGACTTAGCTTAGTTTTTTTGGGCCTATTCCGTTTATTATTTTAGCCATGTTTTACATTTTTTTATGGTCAAATGCAAGTTGCGTGTTTCGCTGAGAACGAAAAACATAAACAAACTGGTTATTATCAAAGCTACCTGGGTAATTTGCAAGTTAAACGTATTTTTTACGTAGCGCCATTTAATTAAACATATATTATCTAATATCTAAGGAAGTTCAGCCCACAAATTTTGGTGTTTATTTTCAATTGGTCTTTTTGTGGCTGGATGATTATACAATGAGTAATTTTATTTAGCTGGAAGTTGAGTAATTCGTAGATAAGTTTACATCAAATTCAAGTTGTTTATCTGGCATTATTTATTCAATTATCACAATGCTAAAATTCAGTTCTTTCATCATAATTTTCTTATTCATATTTTAAACAATAACTTTTGTATTTGTGAAGGAATTATCGTATTCTTAGACCTATTGATTATAATGCTTAGAAACTTTGGCTTGGCTGGCTTCTGTGTCTTCTTTTTCTTCTCGCTTCACATAAACCTAGCGTGCTTCCCCCCTTTTGTGGTATTGTATTTTATCTTTTGTTTTCAATTTACTTAAATTTCGTGTTTTTCACTGGCTCCAAAAAGAAAAACAAAAACAAAAAACAATCTGTAAATTGTTACAAATTCCACATGAACAAAAAAAAGTTGAAAAACAACATCAACAACAACAACAACAATTGACTTATATCAGATATTTGTTTCAGAGCATTTGACTTGTTTCAATGTCATGTTACATTTTGTATACGATCTTATTGTTTAATGTATATATGCATTGTGTATATATACATTATATATATTTATATATGTGAACCCAGTTGTTGTTTTTGTTTATCAATGTTCTTTTTGGCATTGACGACGGCATGTTTGCTCTTTTTTTTTCTGCGGGGCAAGCAAAAACAACAAAAATGAGATTAGATAGAGAAACGAACCAAACCGAATAGAATAGAAATATAATAGAGCAGAGTGAGAGAGGTGAGATAGAGAGAGAGAGAGAGAGAGAGAGAGAGAGAGAGGTGAGATAGAGAGCAGTCAAATTGTAATTGCTCGGCAGACAAACAAATATACAAAAAAGATACGTTTCCATTCTTATAATATTTTGTAGCCAAAGCTATTTTCGAGTCGAAATACGAGCGACAGTCGTCAACAAAAATTACAAAATTAAAAACATTTCTTATCTTCTCAGCCCTTACACACACACACAAACACACACAGGCACACCCACACAGAAGTTACATAAAATGAAAATCATACATTTTCTGAGGTTAGAATAATTGTTTTGCAATCTAAAGCATAATATTAATATATAGGATAAATTTATTATTATAGGCGACATTTTGCTGAATCATTTCAAAGTATTTGCAGCAATTTTTTTTTTTTAATTAAATACGTATTTTTTCCTAGTAATTGAAATATTATTTATGTATTATATTGTATGCAGCTGTCAATAAATTGTGAACTTGACGACTGCCCGTATGAAAAACTATAAAAAATATACAAAAATGGGTAGCAAATATATTTAAAATTTTGCTATTAATAGTTGAAGTACTTGTTTACTTGTTTCTTAAATTATAATGTTACAAATGATTTGCACACAACACAAACACAGCACATGACATGTGTTATTGTTAATTGGACACCTGGGAGAAATATTTAGCTTACTTTTAGCTTACTCATCCAGCAAATTTGTTGCAGCTTTGCTCCCTTATTGTTGTTATTGTTTCTTTTTCGCAGCTGATAAGCTAAGCAGAAAAAATAAATAAATAATACAATAACAATTGCGCAAAAAATGCGCGAAAATATTTCCGAATTTTTCTATGCGAGTGTGTTTATTGAATCTTTTTTTTTTCGACATGTGCAAATGTATCTATGAGTACGTTCAGGAACGCATTATATTTGTGTTTGTACAAATGCACATAGGTACATAGGTACTTTTGTACATATTGTTGAGTACAGCTTTTTGTTTTGCAAGTCGTGCAATTATTTGATTATAATTTGCATTGTTATTGTTTTAACTTATCGTCTTTCTCGCTCTGTCTGTCTCTTTTGCATTGCACATTGTTTGCCATTGTTATTTGCAGTTGTTGTTGCTGCAATTGGGTTTCGTAATTCCATATGTCCATCAAATGTATAGAAGGGAGGAGGGAGAGGCAACATGACAACGTTTTTGTTGCTGTTGTTGTCTGGCAGCGATGCGATAACTCAATTTCTGTATGGGAAATTAGAAAATTTCCCAAATAATTTCACACTCGAGTTGAGACTGTCTGAAGTGACTGAGTGTGAGTAAGGGAGAGCGAGTTAGGGATGATAGGGAAGTTTGTGCGCAACGTTGCCACATTTCACACAAAAGGTGCTAAGCAGCAGAGACAAAAGATTATCAACATGAAGGCAGAGAAGATAGATAGAGAAAGAGAATGAGAGCATGAGACCGAGAGAGACAGCAGCAACAAATCGATTATTATAACTAAAAGAGCTGGCCAATGTATTATTATTACCTGTTAGCCCGATGAAACCAGTTAACAGTTGTTGCTGCTGCTGCTGCTCCTAACAAACCGGTTTAGTTTTTTTTTTTTCTTGTCGGCTATCATTAAGCGTCGATCAGGTGCTGCCTGCATACATACAAAGTTATCTTTAAAATGGGCATAAATTAGAAATTGTGATGACGATGAGCATGGGGACATTGTGTGTCCTGTGTAAATTAACAGCGGACAATGTATGGCTTCAAATTAACAGCAACAAATGCAAAGAAGATAAACGGGTACACACACAAACACACACAAGCAAGCAAGCAGCAAATGCACAGCCAGACACAAATACACACACAGCATGCAGACATATATAGTCAACTATATGTTGTTGTCTCTGCTGCTGCTGCAAAGCTACAGCGACAAAATGTGCTGCTTGTTGAAGTTTGGCAACATTGTATTTGGCTACGCTTTGCTTGCTATACAATTTCGCATTTAACCGCAGCGCTAGCAGCATAAACAGCAGCGCAGCAGCAGCGCCAGCTGTAGACGCTGCCTGTGTTTTTTCTGCTGCTTCGCACACACACATACACACATACGGCTTTGCTTGTTTTCAATTAGAGAGCTGATGTAAAAAAAGCAGCAAAATATCAACGGCAAAAGAAAAATACAAAGCTGCGCGGTCGCATTCGTTGTTGTTGTTGCTGCTGCGTCGCACGTTGTGTAAACATCAGTCGACGTTGACGCTGACGTCGACGCTCGCCTGAACCAATTTGAATTTTGCAGGCAACGCACACAAGTAAACGACGCTCGCTCTGCCTCTTGCTATTTCACTCGTCTTAGCGTTGCCGCTGTTTTGGTTTTTGTGGTCGCTGCCTTCTGCTTCTGCCGCTGCTGCTGCTTTTGTAGGTTTTCTTCTTTTTTGGCGCAGCAGCGTTTGCTTTATTTTTATGCTGGTATTTTTGCGGCACATGAATGCTGCCTGCTCATATGTATGCGTGTGTGTGTGTGTGTGTGTGTGTGTGTGTGTGTGTGTGCGTCAGTGAGTTTCGCTGTTTGCTGCCTTTTGTCGCTTAATTGCAAATGAGTCATGCACACGCACACTAACCGACACGCACACAATTCAAAGTCCGCCTGGCTCAGCCTGGCCAGCTACTCGTATATTTCCCTCTGTCTGCCTCTCTCTCTCTCACGTTACTTCTGTTGTTACTTTAAGCAATTGGGCTTTTTTTTGCTTCATCCCTTCCCCTCTGGCTTCCTTCTTTGCCTGGGATATTCAGGAAGCAGCCGCTTAATGGCGACTGCTCCTCGTGATAATAAATAAATAAATAAATAGCTGAGCAAGTAAATCTCGTCAATGGCGTCTGCTGCTGCTGCTTTTAGCCAGATTAGCCCCAACAGACCCCACTCACTATTTTCTTCTTTCATTATTTTTGCTTTTGTATTTTTTGTGTTATTTATTTGGATGTTTTTCTGTTTTTTTTTGACCCAAGCGAAACAAACGCGCTCAAGTGGAGAGATCAAAGCCAGGCAGAATTTGTTTCGGGGCCAAGTATTCGCCAAATGTCAAGTTGCTCTTTGTTGGTGTTGGCATAGTTTAGCTGGAGAGCAAAAGAGAAAAGCCAACAAAGGGAAAAATGGCTGCAGAAAATTTATATGAGATATGCATGAGATAAGCAGGAATTGTAAATAGGCGCAGCAGCAGCCAGTGGGTTGTGGCGTACAACATTTGCATAAATTCTAAATATATTTATCTTTTTTTTTTGTTTTGAAAAGTTTTTAAATTTTGCTTAACAACAATTAATTACTTTACTCAATTTGAACATACTCCAACTAGTGTTGAGTAGTGTCGAGTAGTAGTGTCAAAAATGGTGGAAAGTGCCCGAGGAAGATCGATCTAGTCCGTGACAGTGCTGATCGTTTAGCTTTTTTTTGGCACAAACGAAAACTTAAAAATGGTCTACAGAAGGAGTCATTGAATTTTAAGAATCTATTTGTCAATAATTTTTTATTTTTAGAATATTATTGTTAATAAAAAGCATTAGCCATCAAAATACATTAAAATGTATATAAAAAAAAACCAAAGCTTAAATTTGTTTTTATTTTTTTATATTTGGGTTTTTACACCGCAATTTTAAAGTAATCTGCAATTCAATTTGAGTTTTGCATTTGACTCATTCGTTTAATGCGGATATTTCCCAGTGTGCCCAACACATGTTTTGCCTGCCACACGTGCATCTCCCCTTCCCGCTGCTCCCTCCCCACACTCTCATATTTTATTTGAGTGTATTTTGCAATGCGTGCAAATAATTTATATTCACTTGTTTAAAATTCATCGCAATTCGTTACTCGTTGTTTATTTTTCCTTCCCATTTGCAATTAAAGTTTGCAATTAAAAATAATAATTAAAAATTAATTCTTTTCACCCCCATCTAAAGCAGCTGACAAGTGTTGTATACGAACTCGAGCTGAGAAAACAGAACATAAGACATAAAAAAAATAATAATAATACTATTACGTAAATCGAAAATCCAATAAAAAAACACGTCTCCTCTCGCTGTATATAACTATTGTTATTATATTTTGTTCAATTTGTAAGTAGGCAACAACAACAAAAACAATCATCAAACATCAAAGCTAACAAAAAGCGCGCTTCAAACGTTTGCACGACCCATTAAATACCCAGTAAAATATATATTGCAAATGAAGTTTAATATTCGTATGCCTCATTTATTATTAAATATAGCTCGTTATTTGCTCGACTATAAACAAAGAATATTTAATTAGTTTTTTGCCTATTATTTGATGTCATTTTGTCATTGTCATAATAAATGAAGTACTACAATTTGCTTTCAACTAACTATTAAATCGATTAATACTTATACATACACTGTGGGAAAAAAACACGCATGTTTGTGTGTTTATAAGTGTATTTATATGTATAAATATATACATATATATCTGTAGATGTATCTGATTTGCCGCCCCCTAACTGCAATTGCAATAATTGACAATAATTTACGTAATTATTGTGTGAGGTTTTTTTTAATCTTTTTTTTTATAACTCCCCCACACCTCCCCCATTAACCCACCCTCCTGCGCACTTCCGTTGCGCTCAAGTTCGATAGACAATCACAGTCTGTAATTATTTATATGGACACAAGTGTGTGCAATGATTCTCTATATGACAGAACACCACTATGTGAAAAGTAGAAGCCGAGTTAATTTGCCAAATTGCTAAAGAACAAATAGAATAGCTCAATGCAAACAATATTTGTTGTTAACAAAACAATTATGTATTTTTTTTTGGTTTGTTGTGATCAATTAAGTCAATTTAAACTCGGTAAATAAATCGAAAATAAAGATAAAAATGAGTATATATCAACATTTTTTAAGAATAATCAAATAACACGAAGTAAATATGCCAGCCAAATACAAGATTTAAATCGGTTTCAGCTATTGATAATTTACAGTTATAACAGCTATAAAACAATTCCAAAATTGCTGCATGCTTTTTTTTAAGTATATTTTGTTGCTAATTTTGAACAGAAGTGTTTTTAGTTGAGCGACCACCATAACAATTATTATTATTTTAATAGCAAAAAAGCCCCCTCCGCAATTATTAAGCATTCAAATATTTGAATAGGAAAAAAAACCGCCAATGACAATTTCTCTCGGCACAATTGAAAGTCGGATCACGTGCCCTTTGGCAACATTGTACGTGAACATTATTTGTTCGTCATCATCATCATCGTCATCTATCTACGAACTGGCCTATCTATATTTATATAAATGTGTGTTGTGCATATGTATATCTATCTCTCTTTTGTGCCCTATTGCTAATTGGTTTTGATTAGTTGAGGGCGTACTTTGAACGACCCGCATCTCTCCGCTCTCCACTCTGCCTCTCTTCTGTCTACTCTTTAGCTAGGCAACTTTTTATGCACTCTCGTCCATCGTCGAGTTCAATGCACTCTCCAAGCTGCTAATTTTATTTTTTTTTTACACACACTTGTACACCCACAGAGCTAAGCTTTCGAATATTGAATATTGTGCAAAGGTTTTGTTTTTTTTTTTGGGAGGCCAAAACGCCATCAAAATGCCAAATGTGGCCGCAACTCGTGCTTGGAGTTGTTGTCGTTATTGCCAGTGTTGGGCAATCGTTGCGGGCCAGTAGGCACAGTTCCTGCCAAAGATATGCCCCCTTCTGCCTTCCCCCTGCTGCAGTCAAGCGGTCTCGCTTGTACAGCAGGATGCTCGTCGTTGTCTGTATCAGAGCCATGGCGTCGAATTGAGTTTGAGAAAAATTCAATTCGATGTACGAATAGAGATGGGAGTTTCAGAATTTTACATGAGATGATGACTGTACTAAAAATGTTAAATAAAATAAATGTATTGTATATTCCAGTTAAAATATAGAGAGTTCTTGATTTTTGAAAATATATTTTTCTACATTTATCCATAGACAAAATTAAAAACTATCAATTTGATTACAGCTAGTTTCTCGCAAATATCAGTCACTGCTTTTGCGGCTCTCTTGCATTTATGATCATCTCTAATATCAGGTGATTGCTGGTGATTCAGCACTTAAGCATACAATTGCACTCTCAGTGCTGCCCATTTCTACACAACTTGGCCGCACTCCCTTTGATCCCAAATCCCCCGCTGCTTTGTGTCTGGCAAACATCTCGCGCTGTTGGTCTATAGTCCAGTTCAACGAAAGTTCATAGAGACAGAGAGAGAGAGAGAGAGAGAGCGAGCGAGGGCTTACTGCATAAGGCCTTTCGCTTTCATGAACAGAACAGAACAATGCCTGACTCTACACTTATAATGATGATGATAATAACACAAACAAAAAAAGAAAAACTGTCCAGCAAGAAGAGATACAATATATCTGCCACGCATACATATGCAATATGCACTACTCGACTCAAATATGTTTTGTCTCTGTGCATGAATCACACAAAATCAGAAATGTGTGTTGTGTATGTGAGTGTGTATGATGATGAATGAGCATGCATGTTGATAATGATGAAGAAGAGATGAGAGACAAAAGCGCAGACTGTTAACATCGTGGACCTTGAGCTCTAACTGTCGCCTCTCTCTGTTACTCTTGCTGTCTCTGTATTTGTGCATCCTTAAAGCTGCAAAGTGTTGTTGCTGTTGCTTGACATTCAAATATGCTTTTTATTTCAACTTGCATTCATTTCTTTTTTACTTGCTTTTATATTTACTTTGTCTGCCGCCGCAAACATTTTGAACATGCCACAAACGGCGGAAATCCGCGCTGAAAAGAAGCCAGGCAAGCATACTAAGCAGATGAAGTAGGGAAGGTGGAGGGTGAAAGGGTGTGCGGAGTTGGGAGTTGGGTTTTAGGCATGAGAACACAGCGTGGCCAGCAGCTGTGTGCATAATACAAATACACACACATACATGCACATGTGTGCATAGTAATCCCATACAATATTTGCATATGCCTATTTCTATCTCTCTCTCGCTCGCTCTTCCCCTGCATTTGCATTCAATGAATGAAAGCGTAATCTCTTTTTTTTTGCTTTTCTTTTGCTGCCATATTTGTTCAGCGCAACCCCTTTTTGATTTCCTTGATTTATGTATGCGCGTTTGTGTGTGTGTGTGCCCTAGGAATACGCAAAATACAAATACCTAGGTTCAGTTATGCAAATGGAGTTCAACATTTAGGCTTTTTTTTCTGTTCTATCTTTTGTTGTTATCGCACCGTTAAATTTTTTTGCTTTTCTTTTTTGTGTATTTTTTGTGCCTTTTTGACTTGGGCTAATTGCTGTCAAATGAGCAAATGATTCACATTCGCATACATCATCATCATCATCATCAGTCTCTTTCACTGTGCAAAAAAAAAACTCCTATTTACTGTGGGTGGACTGAAGCGACAAAATTGGGAAATTGACGCATCGTCGACCGATTTAGACACCCGGAAATTGTCTCCACGGCAACCTCGTCGCAATCGTAAACAACTCCAACAAAAACTCAAAACATATCCATAAATTCGTTATTTATTTTCAGTTTTTTTTGTTGTGTGTTTGTATATTATTTTTGCATATGATTTTCGATATTATTGTTGGCGTCTGTCTAGACGCCCTCCTCACAACCCTTCCTCCCCGTCCATTTGGCTCTGCACTTTGCATTCCTATTCGATTAAAGCTCAAAGCTTGCTATAAAAAATACAAAACAAATATTATGATATGATTATATAATTGTCTGACATTAACAACGAACTGTTCTCAAAGTTTGCCAAAATGTTTGCCACGTTTGTTAATCATTTTAAAAATTATTAGCAATTCATTGAGTTTAATTACTGTGAATTTAATTGTGCTTTGTTTGACGTAGATATATATATATATATATTTAATAATTGAATTTCAAACCATCTTTATATTTATTGTATGATGTAGCTTATGTAATATTTGCAATTATTATAAGATTGTTTGAAATTAAATCAAGCTAGGAATGAGTAGGCTTCAGTTATAAGTGAATAAATTCTAATTCGTATTACTTATTCGTATAGTATATAGAAGGCAGAAGCAAGAATCTCTGATCACAAAAAGTATATGTACTTGATATTGCCATGTCTGTCAGAGATGTCAGAGACTTTAAAAGCTGGGGACTTCAAATTGACGATACAAGTTCTTATAAACCAAACGCAAAACCAATTTATCTCATTTAATCGTTTCTCACGCTTTTTAATATCGATATAAATCGATAATCGATAGCAGTAAAGCCCACACTTTCAAAGATATTTCTATATACAGATTAGACATAAATTTTTATTTTTTTTCTCGAGTGTGGTCGACCAGAGAAGTCTTACTTGTTATAAGAATAACTGTTAATCGACGAACAAATAAAAAACAAAGACAATGTGCTAATCAGCAGCTTGCTCCCAAGCTCAAAAAACAATATTAACTGAGTACTAAATACAATACAATTTACATTTCTCTCTAACACTGAAAAGCTACAATTGATGAGTGAAAATAATCCAGCGCTTTATAACACTGCTCACTCGGGCTGCGATCGCATTTCAAGTGGAATCAACTCGAAATGGATTTCTTTTAAAAAAATGTTGTCTTTATTGTTGTTGGCAGTGTTTATCTCGGCGTGTGCCTTGCATATGTATATATATATATATATATATATATATATGTGTGTATTCCACATATATCACATAATCAGAAATCAGAGTCGCTTGCCACATAAAGCAAGCAGCCGCGCAGCAGCAGTCAATCAATTTAATGAGCTTTGTGCTTAGTTAGGCGGCTTATGCGGGCTGCTGCTGCTGCTGCAACAAAAAATATCTATCAGATACTATTTACAATTTGTGTTGTTGTAGCAGCAACAGCTGCAGCAGCTTAAAGGCCGATTTTCTGGCATTCTTTCTCACAGCAGCGCAGCACCAACTCTCTCACCCACACATTGTGTGGTGCCTCAGTTTGTTGCACACCCACAGTGTGGTGTGGAGCATTTTCTTTGCTGTGTTTTTGCTTTGGGCAACGCCTTCCCAGGCAAACGAGTTCGCCTTACAACATTGTTGTTGTTGTTGTTGTTTTGCTGCTGTTGCACTAGTTGCAACTAGTTTCTCATTGTTGGTGCATTGCAGCTGGCCAAACGTATCGCGTATCTTTGCTGCCGTATCTGTATCTCAAGAATGAGCTCAGCGAACGTTGCAAGTTGACTTGAGCTGAGCTGAGTTGAGTTCGTGAACTGTCAACGACGTTCGCCTCCATCTTCATTGCAATTTCTTGTTATACCCCTTAAACGGGCATTGGGTATTTTAGTCTTGTTCTAAATTGAGCACAACATGAAGTATTTATTTTAGAACAGGTTGCGTTAGTTTCAGTGTATTTATGAATAATATAACTACTTCGGTTCGAACACCTCTCACATATATATTTGTATGAATAACATTCATTATTTTCAGAGTGGAATTAAATATGCAAACATATATTTCAAATATCTATAGACTATAGAGAAGATTAAATAATCTTTTGAAATTTTGGTCAAATAAGATTCTTTAATTGAAATAGTTTTCTGATGAGAGATGTTTGTAAATATTTATAATAAAACTACTTATGAAAATTAGTGCTAGATGTAGAGAATCATCATGGTCTAAAAGTTAAGTGTTTCCATGGAAAATCTTTCTTTTTTCTAAGAATTTTTAGTTAAAACTTGGGTTTCGTAGCTGATTTGTCATTTGTATCTCTATAAAGTCTATTTATCTATATATTATATATCATATCTAAAATTAATTAAGAGCTGTAGATTCTGAGGATAGTCTATAATCTCTTCTATGCTTTAGAATTTACAAAGAAAAACAAATTTTTTTTTATCCCAGATTTTAAAATTTAATTGGACAACTAAGGATTTATTCAAATAAGGTTTCCATACTTCTGAACAGTTCCCATTTCTATAGTCGATTCTCATGAACAAGTGAGCCTAATTTCGCCAAGTGTATTCGTTTTCTTTACACCAAACCTAACTGTTTTTGCTAGTGTTTTTTTCAGCTTTTTACTTAATTTGGTTTTTAGCTGCTTCTGGTTTTTATTTTGCTTTATTTTTTGTTTTGTTTTTTGTTTATTTTGCTCTTTAAGTGCAGCTGTCACTCAAAGCGTCTAAATGTCTCCCAAGTTGTTGTTGTTGTTGTTGTTGTTGCATGCGGTTTTGCTCTCTGCAAATGAGGTCGCTTAATTGTTTGGCGTGTGAGCAACGTGGCGTATGCGCAACGTTTGCTGTATATACATAGTATATATAACCCCTATATATATATGTATATATTTATATATTCTATAGATATATATATATATATATATATATATATATATATATATAGATATATTCTCCTTTATTATTAGTTCATCCTGCCCTGCCTGGCTTTGGAAATTTGATATTTTTGTACAACCTTGCCCCTCGCGGTTTGCCTTCTGCCCTCGGCTGCTGCTGCAACTGCTGCTGCTGCTTTTGCCATCTTCAACCGCAAGCGAGACGCTTGAAAGGCTTGCCCCTACACCATATACATATATGTATAGATTCTATATACCATATATATATAAACATTCCATGTATCTTGTGTGAACAGACAATGCACAGTCTTTCAGTAGCTGCTGCTTTATTTATTTTTTTTTAAATTTGCGCGCTCAGTTAGGGCTGTTTTTCTTCTTTTTTTTGTTTTTTTTTGTAGGTAGTTAGGGAGAGGTTTCTTGTGGGGAGGGAGGAGGGGGTTCACTGCTGTTTTGTCAAATGTTGCGTGAAGATAAAGCGTTTCGGTTCGGGAGTCTTTTGTATAATGACAAAAAAACAAGCAAAGCTTATTGTTATTGTCGCACATTGTAATATCGTTTTCTTAATGAGCTTGAAACTCTTTGTGTAGGTAGAACAATACCATATATATGTGTGTCATGAAAATGATTAATACCCATTTTAAAGTCGAGTGAAGATAAAACCCATTTATGCATAAGATAATTGACAGTTCAATTAAGTCTGCATAGCATTAGAAGCTTTTCAGTTAAAGTCTTAGGGCAGTTTGTCTTTAGTCCTTAAAGGCATTTGGCAGTTTAAAATTACAACTTTTTGGTCTGAAAATTTTGCCTGATAAATCGTGCAATATTTTTTTCAAACAAAGATTTGAGATGGTTTTCGAATATTGAATGCTCTTCGAATCGAAAAATGTGTTCGATTTCTATGGTCAGAATAACTCTTAACTCATTTTTTTTTAAATTCTTATGCAGTATATAATTATTATAATTTATAACTATTATGCTTACTTAAGAACTAGAAAATCTATTTGGGTTTATTTAAAATAGGTTCAGATATTAAGATACTTGCTCAATCATTTTGAAATACAACGCAAACTGATACATCTCCATATATTAATCAACGAATCTCTCTTATTTTCTTACAGGTATGTTTCGAATTGGGGCCAAAGAAATAAAATCCATTTCATATTGAGCTGGTAATTAACTACAACTAGTACAAACATACACAAACACCTACACATACATATATATATGTCTATGTATATATATATTCATGTGTGTGCTCTGCTTGAATTTATTTTTGTTTCGTTTTGTAATTGAAAATGATCTGAAACTGAAAGCTGGCCATGTGTGCCATATTTCATGGCTTTTGCAATGGGCCAAACGAATTTTACAATAATGCGCTTGCCAAAAAGGAAAAATATGATGTACCCCCCGCCCCCCTCCCCCCATTCTGCTCTTGCCCCATTATCTCCCTAAAAACATCCGTTGCATTTGTTTCATTTTGCGCCAATCGAAAAAATAAGCAAACAAAAATTCGAAATAAAACTTGAAAATTTGATTTTTCAGTTTGCCAAAAATCGTGGTAAATTCTCTTTGATTGCCCAGACTACAAAAAAATTATATATCTGTGCAATGCACACTATTCGGGAGGTAATATCTAACGAGCTTTTTGGCCAAGTCTACACGTTAGGCTAAGCGCGGTGCCAGAATCGTAATTATCCCTAGCCATTAAGTGGATTTATATTTGTATCTGAGTATGAGTACAAATTGAAAAAGCTGGCAAAACGATTACGAATAGTGCATAAGGAAGAAGCGAGAATAGAAACAATGTGGTAATTAATGATTCATAATAAAGCTGGGTGCATTTAGGTCAACTAATAACGTCAAATATACGAAATTTGTACTTTTCTATTATTCAATTAATTCGAATTAATTTCATTCAATTGGTCTCAACAATTATTCGAAATTCAAATAGATCACTCCATGGAAAAATGCTGTCATTGTTTTCATAGGTTTTTCCTATATTGATCATTCGCTTCTTTTCGTATGATTGATTAATCGTATCGATTTTTGCTCCATTTTATTATGCCCCTAATTTGATAGTTTGGTTTTGTTTGATTAGTGTCTAAAAAGTTGCTAATCATTGCATAGAGATATAGTATCTGTTATTGTTTGAAGTGTTTTTGTACATTTCGCATGTGCTTCGATAAGGTTGCTTTCCTCTGCTTCTTCTTCAGCATATGAATAGTCAGGCATTTTTAAATGATTAAATCATGCATATATATCAAAAATTGATTCAATAATTGAAAGGCGCTCATTAACCCAAATCGATAGAGCTATCTGTATATATACATATATATATATATATATCATGTGCTACCTTTGTTATAAATACATATTTCTACACATATAGAGCGATTTTTGATTTCTTTGTTTTTTTCATTTCATTCTAAATCGTTTCCCGCACATTTTTCTGTTTTCATTGATTTTCTTTGCCTCCTGAGAGGAGGGGATGGCTCTCAAAGGGGCGTCTTGCATATGGACTATCTATATATATATCTATTTATGTTTGTGTGAGATTTTTGCCGTATATGCGTTAATTTTCATTCGCCATATTGAGTTTTTTTTTAGTTTTTTTTTGTTTTCTTCTTTTTTTTTGGATTTGACGTCAATTGGAAACGCTTTCGTGCGGCTCTTAATATATAAGCCAAATGTTGCGCATATGGTCAAAATAACAGATCGCTCTTCGTTCTCTTTCTCTCTCTTTCGCTCTCTTTCTCTGTCTGACTCTCTTTGCTGCTCACTCTCATTAGTGTCTGTCTTTGTATGGCCAGATATTGTAGTCGAGTTGTGTATGTATGTTTTCCACATGGCCAACACTATCAGCCCCATTCGACTGTTTTCATATGTTTTATCTGCCTATTGTTGGTTTTCCTGTACACTTTTGTCTAATTACGTGTTGCAGCAATGCTTGAATTCTGGGCCCATAAATCGTATGCGACAAATATGTGTGCCATTTTGATAAGGAAAACAGTCTGTAAGAGTGCTCGACTCGCAGATGCCCTGTGATAAAGCTAAATGTGAAAAGATAACCTTTCCAAAAACCTACCTGTATATGTATTTGTAATAGTTTGTTGAATGACTTTTATGCTTATTGGAGAATAAGTAAAAAGAAAACGATTTGAAGTAAGTTATTGTATTTAAAAGAGTTTCGTAAATTTTATTTGTGTTAGCTCTTCAATCGTTTAAGTTTTGGTCAATCGCGTATGATTTCACGTTAGCTAAGTGTGTCAAAAATCCAGAATATAACTTTAAAAATACCACTGTATATATATTTGTGGAGTCTATGTAGAGATGTGGAAATACCTTAAGGCGATTTCATTGCTCTGTCTCTCTCTCTCTCTCTCTCTTTTAGTTTTTGAAATCTCAAGTTTATAATCTCTATATCTCATAATCTCTGTGATGCCAAATCTTAGATTCTTGTTTTTTTGTATAGTCTCTGAGATGCCAATTGTTAGAGACCTAAAACTTCTTATATATCCCCAGTTTAAGACGTCTATTTCTCATATTTTCTCAAAAATCTCGAGCTTACTATCCGTAGTTCTTAAATATCTTTAGTAGTTATACTCTCTGAGATCTCTAGTTAAAGATCTCTATCTCTTATGAATAGAAGATGTCAAGTCTTAGATCTTTAGTTTTTTGAGTCTCGGAGATTCCTAGATTCAATTCTCTATTTCTCATAGTCCCTTGAGCTTATAATCTCTACATAGTCTCTGACGGCTGTTCGTGGCGATCGATCGGACTGTCAGTTCTACTCATATATATATATATATATAGATTTTACACAAGTATTTTACTTCATTAAAATTGTTTCAGGGTAGAACAATATCAATTGTATCGAACTGAAACAAATACAAAAACACCCACAATGTCTGATAAGCCGTTAATGTTATGACTAACAGAATTGATTGCTAAGTGCACACACACATCTGGGCCGATATATATATATATATATATATATATATATGTAGGTGTACAGACATATAAAGTATTTTATAAATTTACGTTTTAAATTTCCGAAGAGATATTTTTATTCGTTTGTCGCTTGGATATTGCGACGGCCCTAAAATGGAATCTATTGTCCTATGCGAAGTGCGGGTTCTATTGTTGTTTATATTTTGTTTGTTCTGCACTGTATTATCTTATCGGCCCGACGACGTTCTAAATCCAATACAATTCATACATGATTTCATATATGCGTCCAAAATTCATTTGATTACACATTGCCTTAGTTTGGACAAAATGCGATACCCTATATATATATATATATATATATATATATACATATACATGTTTGATTTGAACATGCGTTTTTTTGCGATAAGATACGAAACTCAGGGCCCCGCTATCTATATGGTTGAGGAGTAGGGAGGAGTGGCATGCGGATCTTACTGCGGCATATGTGTTTGCATATCTATGATACCATACTATGCTAACACACCACTTAGAAGCACTTTATGCTGCTGCTGACTGCCTCAAGTCTGTTGACAGTGCTGAGCGAGAGCAAGAGATAAAAATATCATGTTGATTCTTATATGAATATGGAACAAAATATTATCTTTGCAGTTTGACTCATTGAGAAATGAATCTTTCTAAAACTATTCGATTTATTTGTTTTATTAAAGATTCTTAAGAAATGGTATAAGCAGCACTTGCTGTAAATCGTATTTAGGCTATATACGGGCTGAAAAGCCCCTATTTATTGTGTTATACATAATTGCCATATGTGGGTTTATTTGCTGAGTTTGCTTATGTATTTTAAGATGAGAATTAGAAAACATTAGTTCTTGTAAGAAAAACTCTTTTGTTTATCAAGTATTCGAGCCAAAGTTAAGAAACTAACATTTTTACTAAAAGAATATGCAGCATTGGAATACTATGTCATATATAGCTGCTGTCGGACCGATCTGTTAAAAGATGAGTTCTTGTATGAGAAACTTTTCTCTTTTCTAAGAGAATTTATGACTTATTTGTCATATATTTACCATAGGAACAATCCGTAGATAACTAAATGTCAACAGCTTGACTGATAAATATGCATTGTTCGCAGTGCCTCAGATAAATCTCACTTAGAATCAGGTAAAAAGATATATATATTCTTTGCTAATGTAGGATTCTATCTATATGTCGCACACTTTGCTCACTGCCACATTCTCTCGCATCTGGCATCTGGCGTCTGTTTAATTATTTATTAGCTGGCTTTCGATCCGATCTAATCCGATCCAATGCGATCCGTTCCAAGTGAAAGCATTGCCGCCTACTGCCCAAAAGTCGAGGTCGAGTTCGATTTTGAACTTGTTGTGCTCGTGGCTGCTGCTGCGTCAATTAATCTTCCAGCTTCGTTCTTAGTTCTTAGTTCTGTTCTTTAGTATTTTTCGTACATTCTATTTTATTTATTGTTATTTATCTCGTTCGGTTTTTTCTCTCTCTCTCTCTTTGTTTTTTTTTTTGTGTGGATAAAAGAAGAAACTGGTAAACGCTGGTGCCTAGTACCGGCTCAATTTCAATTCTTATACTTATTGTCTTTCTATTTTTAGCATGGAAGATACTTTTGCACATACTTTAATTTTCTGTATGTATGTATGTATATAATTGAACAGAGATGCCGACGTTCTATGCTCTATTCATGGCTATTAATCAAATTATTTCCACTAATTAGCTTATGGCAGGCGTCTTCAGTTTCTCCCATTATGACTCAATAATTATGCTTTCAGACGTATTTCTCGGACCCTTGTTGGTAGAAAGAACGCATGCGAAAATATTCTTTAATTAATGCTATTTGTTTAAGCATAATAACATTAAATGAAGTAATTCTGAAAAAAGTGGCAAAGAGCATGACGAACAAATACAAATGATTTCTAATTAGAAAATCCTTTTTGGATTGGATTAAAAATACTTTAATACTTTTTTCTACCGATGTTATTTCTTGTTATACAAAATCGGAAGTATTTTTGGGAAATGTGGAATTCATAGTTTTAGGAGTTCGAAATAAAATGATTTATAGCTATGGAGATTTATGTCTTAAATGCTTAAAATATAATGAAAGTGATTTATTGAGACATTTCTTATCTTTCTGCTTTATTATCGTGTTAATCAACGACATTTGGATTTTATTTGTATATATATAAAACAGTTTAAAGTGCATTTGTGAATAGATATATTTATATAAAATAATGATAAAGATTTATAGCTGGAAAATGATTTTCAAGAATCGAGAAAATGAAGAACAAAATATATATATATATATAGGAGTAAAAATTGCCATTTTTAATATGCCTCCACAAGCTATAATAATAGTCGGTTATGTTTTAAAACAAGTTCCTTAAAAGTTAAATATGCAGTAATAATTTTGATACCTTAATACTTGATTTACATATATATTTTTCCATAATATTCTGATCATTTGTTATTAAGTTGTCAAATATTAATTTTGGATCTTTGTCTACCAATTTTGCGCATCTTATAAATAATTTTCGAACAAAAACTTGAACGAAAAAACGTTTTTTTTGCTGAGTTTTCAATAATAAATGAATTGACAGTTTAAATATATGGTATATGACTGGTGTTATTTTACACTTATTAGCATAAGTTAAGAACAAGCCCTTTCTTTACCCAACCAAAGGTCAGGGGGTGTGTGGGGAGGCAGAGGCAGCTTTGCGTGTGTGTGTGAGTGTGCGCTCTTGTCTGCTGTGCTAAGAAAGAAGGCACAAATCAGCATAACAAACAAGCATTATGCGCCTCATAACCTTATATGACAGATATACACACATATATATATACATATATATATAACACATAAGAGAGTGTGGTATATAAGATATATGTATATATTTATATGCGCATATATATTTAGAGAAGTGTGTGCATGAGAACAAACAGTCTCGCTGAGGCACATGACAAAGCGAATTCTCAAATGCTGTGTTTGCCTGCCTCTGTTATTCTTTTGGCTTTCTACCAACACATGTAAAAGGAGCTGCTGCTGCTGTTGCTGCTGCTGCGCTGCTTGCTGCGGCATTAAAAAGAAGTACCCAACGCAGAAAGAGGGAGTGAGAGAGAGAGAGAGAGGGCCGAGAAACGGACCAAGGCAGACAGACTGACAGACAGACAAGACACAAGCAAGGCAAGGCAAACAACAGTCAAAGCAAAGACAGAGGAACTCTCATATAACAGCAGCCCCCCACATACATATGCATATACATATATGCATAACATACTTATATGGTATACAAGAAATGTACCTGTTGTGCGGCGCAGTAGCAGCAGCAGCGGCAGCAGCAGCGGCAGCAGCAGAGCAACATGAAAATGTTATTCAAGTTATAGAGTTGCCTTCTGAGCAGCAACAACAACAGCTAAATAATAAATAAAAAAACCGGTCTCTGTACAAAAGAAAAAAAAACGCTCACACGTAGGAGCTGCCAACTCTTAACAACAACAACAAAACAGTCTGGGAGACGCAAAAAATAAATAAAATATAAGAAAAGAAAAGAAAAAACCCGTTTGCCGCTTAAGCGACATTTATGCCTTTAGTTTTCTTGTTGTTGTTGTCGTCGTAGTATTTACCCAGAGTTTTTTGGGTCTCACCACATCGCGAGCAGAGCCTCATTAAATTTGTGGCAAGCGCGATCTTTGCTTACTCACAACGCACAGCTTCTTCTTCTCCCTCTCCCTCTTCATCTACATCTTCTTCTTCTTCAAGGAAGAGCAGCTCGCCAAGGTTTATTTACTTTTTTTTTTTTGTTTTTCAATACCCTTGCTTGGGGGTATTCTAATTTTGTCATTTCAAGTGAAATATTATATTGGACTTCATAAGGAATTTTTCCACAGAAAAAAGGTTTTCTCGTTTCAGTCTCTCCTGCATTGCACTTAAGAGCTGAGAAACTATATTCAAATGTTTTTATTTCATGTTTCTTTTTAATCAGATTTAAAATGTAATATTGGAAAACGTATATTCAAATGAGAGAAAGGATTATAATGATTCGAATAGTACGGATTTTCTCTATATAGAACACGAGTGTGGAAGTTAAGATAAAAAAACATTTAAATCCAAATCAAAGAAAGTAACAAGTAATTCCAATAATCCTTGATTTCTTTATATTCAAAGATATAAGGTCATAGCTTATTTGAAGCAGCCCATATATTAATGTATCAGCTAAATTTATAAACATAAGTGTTAATTAATGTTTAAATATGTAAGGAATAATATATAATCGAATAACTCTAGAAATGCTCACCATTTCAATGTGACAGATTCA
Organism: Drosophila nr. medialis 2 BK-2023a; assembly: GCA_035044325.1. Lineage (NCBI taxonomy): Eukaryota > Metazoa > Arthropoda > Insecta > Diptera > Drosophilidae > Drosophila > Drosophila nr. medialis 2 BK-2023a. The sequence continues at coordinate 4,031,362 of JAWNMH010000394.1, forward strand.
AAATAGATATTCAAACTAAATGAAAGTACATATCGAATATTTTAAGGATCAACTGACAGTTTCATTTTGAGCCTTCGTTTCGTCTATATCGGTTTCAATTATCTCCGAGAGTATTGGAACTTCTCCAACCCAGAGATAAGACTGATTTTATTGTCTTCTTAGTGGATCCTCCGCTTCCTCTTGAAACCCCTCAACAGGGCTGCATATTTAACCTTGAACACATTCTTTCTGAATTTCTACGGCACTTGAGAGTCCAAATTCAACTGCATTAACAACAACAACAACAATAATAATAATCTTTATTATTTGAGTGTTCCCAAGGTTCTGTCTGTCTGGTCTGGTCTGGTCTGGTATTGTCTGGTTGGTCTACCTACTTCCAACGATGATGTTGAGTTCATTTCGAGTCGGGTCTTAAGTGCCGCCGCATGTTGCACGAAAATTGCTCGTTCGTTTGTTCCTGCCAGCATTATTTATGCACCGTCAGTTTTTATCAGAGCGACCCTTTTATTTTTATTTTTATTCCTTTCTTTCTTTATTTTGGGGCAAAAAAAAAACACTTTAATTTTCATTTACTCATTTTATTTGCGTTAATCAAATTTAATTGTTGTTGATTGCCGTTGGTGGGCAAAGCCCGCTTTTTTTCTGTTGTGTGTTCTCTCCGCCCCCCTCCTGCCCCCTTTAGCATTTCCGCTTTGCCAAAAATACAATTTGCAGTAAATGCAATAATCTCCCTATTCCTCCCGGGGCATGTTGTATTTAAAATGTATGATATGCAACAATGTTCGTTCTTGCCACCAATTTACATAACCGGTTGGCGGCAAATCAACTCATCAACCCAACCATCAACAACTTGACTCAACTCACGGCTGACCAACTCCCCCTCCCTGCTCCCTGCTCTCTGCTCTGCTCCTTCCTGTCTCCTCCTCCTCCACCTTAGACTACATGACAAACTCCGGGCATTGCCCATTTGGAGCTTGCAGCTTGGGGTTCGCTTTACTTGCCACCTGCTGCTGCTGTTGCAGTGATTTCAACGAACCGGTTTTCCACTGCGAATAGGAGCACAAACAACAACAGCAACAGCAACATCAATAAAAACAACTCTAAATAACTTATGACTTGACTTATTCAATTGACTTGTTGTTGCTGGCCAAAAAGGGTGGCCATCGCATTCAATTTGGCCATCAGCTCTCCTCCGTCGTTGTTTGCCATTCCCACATTAATCTTGGCCAGCTCCATTTTTGCCAATTTTGCTGTCACCATTTTTATTCGCCGAGTGCTCAACACTCAATGGTTTCTTCCATTTTTTTTTAAATGAAGATGTTGATCAATAAATTGTCAATTGACTTTTGAGATTTTTTGAGTATAATTTTGAAGTTTGCAATCGGTTAAATTTTGAGAAATGTTTGGAAATGTTTCTATATCCATTCTTGGGGGCATCTTTTTCACATGAATTTCGAGCTTAAATTGTGTTTTCGGATATACGTAGTATTATTCTAGAGGTAAAATCTATCAAGTTTTGACAAAGTTATGGCTTGGAGAAATCTGGAACCGACTTCAAGTTTTTTTTCTTTCGAAAAATAATAAAAAATAATAAATAATAAATATAAGCTTTCTGGCTTAAACAATCATAATTTCAAGTAAATTTCGATTATTCTGGTTTATTATTTATTGAGAATTTTTTAAATTATGTTATTTTTTTAAAGCTTTCTTGCTTTTGGCTTTTCGGTTTTTTACCAATCACCCAATCAGTCAATCAGTTGAAGCTGTTTTATTTAAAAATAAATTGACTACCAATTTGAGTTAGTTTCAGGAATAAATACAGCTCCTTAAAATTGGTAATACAACTATTTAAATAAACCAGGCTTTAAATAAGTCCAGGTGGACACTGGAGGGTTAAATTTCACCATTTAACTTTGATTTCAATGGCATAGATTGCGCTGTCTAATTCTACAGTTGTCAGCTGATCGTTGTGACCTATTCAACCTGGCTAATCACAGTGGCTTTGACAGCACTTGCCCCTTCCCCTGCTCAACCCACCCACCAAATGTTGATCATAGTGTTCGCCAATGCTAAATGAAATTGCAACTAAAGACAACTATTTAATTGCAGTCGAGTGTTTATTTGTTTTGTTGTTTTCTATTTTGTTTTGTTTCTTTTGGTTTGTCTTATTGTCGGTCGCTTTCACCCATTGAGGAGCAATTGCTGGCCCCCCCTCAGTCTGCAACGCTCTCCCCGCTCCCGTTATCCCTCGCTAGACAAGCGTGCCACATACACACACACGCAAACTTGGATATTTTGAGTGCGTTGCACCCGCCTGCAAAGAAAAATATTACTTTTTTTTTATTGTCCAATAATAATAACAATAATAATCATCATTCGTCAGCGAAGAGTGGCATTAATTGAAAACAAGTAAGAACGACTAGATTTGGCACACCGAAGATTGCACACCCTCGCAGTGCAGAGTCTAGCTTGATGTTGATCGTTTTTTGTTGTTGTTATGAACATAAATATATAAATATAATATGACTATTGAGTTTGACCCATATAACTTGGTAAACAAAAAGTTTTTTCACACAAGGAATCATCTTTCAAAACAATTTGATATTTATTTATGTGCTTTATATTTATTTATTTAGTTAAGACAAGGATTGTTTATATCCTTATCAGCTATGTACCATATATATACCATATATATATGTACATGTATATAGTATATATATATATGAGTATTTATGCTCATTGGGGTCGGGGAAATCGCATTAGATGCGTCACAAATTGTGCGACTTAATTAGAATACAATCTGCAAGCGAATATCAATGATAATAAATAAAAATAAAAAAAGACAAGATAAATAATAATAATAATAATAATAATAATATTAGATACATATGTGTGCACATAGTTGCAAGCAAATTGTTATGACGGCTATCGAAGATGAGCATTGAACTAATTGTGCGCTCAACAGAGAAGCGAAACCAGCCAACGAATCTGAAAAACAACAATAAAATGTTGAAAAAAGGTAGATTAGAAGCTTAGATACCCTTCCGAACGCTGTCAGGCCATTTACTCGCTTAAATATATTTATATATATATTTAAAAGCAAAGCCTAAAGCAAAAATGGTGTTTTTAATTGATTTAAATTATCTATTTTCCAATGCGAGTCGAGTTAAGTAACATAAATAAAATATATGAAATATAAATAAATAAAAATCGAACTAAACTCGCTCAAGCAGTGCAACATTAACAGCAACACTTGCTGGCAACAACAATGACGACAATAATAATGACAACAATAATATGCAAATAAAAAAGGGGCGTTGACCTGACCCCAAAGTCATTTTCATTTTGTGGAGCTCAAGTGTTGGCTCCCCCACCCCCCACGCAAAGCGCGTCTCGGCATCTTTAACATATTTTCTTTTGTTTTATTTTTTGTTTTTCTGAGTCTGCCACTCGCCCCCCACCAATTATAACCCAACCCACCTGGCTGCTGCCCGAGTTGTTTGTTAATTATGCATGTCTGGCTGCGAGTCTATTAAATGTATATCTATCGAAGCCAATCTGTGTGCAACATATTTATGTTAATTTTTATTTAAAGACGTGGGCTCTCTCGAAATGCTTCAATGACTTTTTCCCCCCCATATCTGACGGAAATGAAGGGAACTTGTTGTTGTTTGTTGTAGGCCCAAAATTGGTTTATCAATCGATTATTGAAAAAAATATATAGAATAGATAAAAACGAAAAGAGATTATGGAAAAAGCGAGAATCATTTCCATTGTCGGTTGTTATTTTGATTGCTGTTTATTATTATTTTTATTTTTATTTTTTTCATGGGGGCGTTGTCTGTTATTATAATTGTTTTGCTTTTTTTTATAACGGTGAAGAACAGAACGAATCCAATGTGGAATGCATAATTAAACATGATTGCATTTGGTAAGCTGCTGTTGCTGCTGCTGTTGCTGTTGCTGTTGCAGCTGCGACGACAGCAATTGTTGCAAACCAAACACGAAGCAACAACAACAATTGCTAATTTTTTTATTTTTCGTGTTGTGGCCGATTGCTGCTGCTGCTGCTGCTTTGATGATGGGGCCAACAAACCCAAACTAGAACGTGGGTGTTAAATTGAACACTAAACCCAATTTCACCTATACTCGTCTTGTGTACAAGGCAAGCCAATTGTTGTTGTTGCAGTTGTTGTTGCAATTGTTGTTGTTGCAATTGTAATTGTTGTTGTTGTTGTTGTTGTTGTTGTTGTTGTTGTTGTTGTTGTTGTTGTTGTTGTTGTTGTTGTTGTTGTTGCTAGTTGCACGCGACATGGCGATGCATGCCGCACACACAAATTGCATAAGGGGCGGCGGCAGCCAAACACAAATATAAATAACAAATTTACTTTGCTTGAAAATGATTGTCATTTTATTGAGCACGTTGCATTTTGTACACTCTTCTCAATTGGCATTTTATATTAAATGTTTTGTTTTTATTGTTGTAGTTTTATTGTTTATTTGTATTTAGATTTTTAAGTGTCTTTGAACCAGAGCAGAGCTAGTTCTGAGTTCCAATTGGTTAAGGGCTTCAAACGGTTCCGGTTCTCGTTTGTTTGCCCTGTGATGAAGGAATCAGTGAATGACGAATTTCAGTTCCGGCTCTGGTTCATAATTCATTACACGGTTCCGGTTACCATTTGTTGCTCTGTCAAATAATCAGTGAATGTCTAATTTCAGTTTCGGCTCTGGCTTTGCATTTCTATCCATTAACAGTTCCGGTCCCCATTTGACTCCCTGCTTTCAAATATGAAAATAAGTCTCCAATTTTCATAACAAAATGCTTGTAAAATTGAGCAGACTTGTGTGATACCCTATGAAAGCGTATCAAAGTAATGTTGTGCTGTGCCAAATTATAGAGCTGGCTTTTCTATTGTTATTGTTGTTGTTGCGCTGCTTTCTTATTTACGCCAAAAAACCAAAAGGCGGCAATTTTGTCAACCACAAAAAGCCAACAACAACAGGAAAATGCCAATGCATGCGATGACAACAACAACAACATGAAATATTTAATATGCTTGCAATTTGGAGTGCGACGTGCAATTCGAGAGAGAGGGACGGCATATTTGGGGGCGTGGCACATAAGGCTGGCCAAAAGTTCAACAAAGAAATGAAAACAAATTGGCGCGCATTTAACAAGTTGCAACTCTTGTTGAGAGGGAATTTTTCAAGTTGTTGCATATGTACATGAAAAACTTTCGATAATAATTAGAACAAGAACAGTTGTACATAAATGACACGACAGGTGGCGCTTTGCCTATTGCGCTCTTCTACAATATAAATTAATATTTTCGTATCAAGTGCAAGCGAGATGGCGCATAACTTGAAATCATTTGCATCTCTTGAAGTTTCTTTTGTTGTTGTTGGTCTCTCTTCAACGCTCCATCTTCATCAACTTCGTTTTGTTTTTGTTTGTGGTTAGTGGTTTTTTGGTGTCAATGACTTGGTATGGTCTCTTGCAAGTTTCTTTTTGGGGCCGCCGCTCTCTTTTTTATTTGGTTTCTGCTGACTAATGCAGCAGCTGATGGGCTACGTCGACTGCGACGGCGATGGCCACTGCGACCGCAACGCTTGCATTTAAATTTTTTGTAATGTTTGCCGTTTGTTTTGTGTGTAGGAAAAATAAAGGTTGTACAAATTAATAGCAGATGCAGAAGATAAGTTAGGTGATAAACAAAATTAATATCATACACAAAGAGAAAAAAAGCGGTTACTGTTAACTAACAGCATATCTCTTTGTCGTTGCACACTCTTTTCTTCTTGTAAACGTTTTCCTGATTGCTCTTGGTGTTTGTTATTTCTCATTTTGTGATTTCTCCTTCCTTAGCCGAACTCTCTTCATTTGCATATTTGTCGCATTATGTTTGTTGGTTTCTCATTATTATTATTGTTGTTGATTATAATTATTTGTATAAGGATGCTGTGCTTTTTTTCCAACATATCTTTGTATTGATTTCCATTGTGAAAACACATTTTTAAATGTATTTATTTTTCTTCGTTTCTCTATCTTAATGGACAACAACAGCTGTTTTGGTTGATTTTTTGGTTTGTTTACACGACGCTGCCATAAATTTACGATCTGTGCTTAAGTTGTCTATTTCATGATGTGGGATGTGGCCATACGCAATCTTTCACCTCCCCCCACCCCAAAATGCGTGAAATTCTTTTTTTATTTGTATATATATATACTTTTTTTGCGGCATATTTTTGGCATTGCCCTTGGAATATTTGACACGATTTCTGATATTGGTCGTAAATTTAACAAAGAAAATGCGAAAGTTGTGTTGCCGCATGGCAAACGTCGTGCAAACATACACACACACATATAAATACATATATAGTTAGAGAGACAGGCAGACAGAGCTAGATAGAACGACATATTCTACGCTGCCCTCCCGCTCTAACCTACACAACCCCCTCTTTGTTGTCGCAGAGCAGCAGCACCAGCAGCGCAGCAGAGAGATCAATAAACTTTTGGCAAACAACAAGAAAATGGAATCGCAAAGAAAACAAATTAAAGCGCATAAAAAAGATTACAGCGCGCTCAGCACAACAAAGTGGAGAAACTGACAACTCACTAGAGTGGGCAAGAGAGAAGAATACAGAGAGTGAGAGAGAAAATGGGCGATGATGATGGGGAGGGAGAGGGGGTGAGTGATTGTCATGGAAGTCATCGTCTGGCCATGGCAAACATATCACTTTGAATGCGTTTTCCCCCACCAGCTTCCCCCCTCCCCTAGCTTTATTTATATAATCACAGACAATACACACACACAGTCGCTGATTTTGTGCGTGTATTAGAGGATTTTTTTATTTTGGCACAGTAAAATCTGCGTCATCATCATTAAAATTGTTGCCGGCTTAGCTGTGTCTGAGACGCACTGAAAAACTTTTTTCTTTCTTCTTGTTGCGTACTTTTTTTCTTTCTTTGTCCACTCTTTCGTCGCCCTCTTATCCCATTTATTTGTCGAATTGCATTCCTTGTTGTCTGCATGCACACCTGGCTGGTGTACATACGTGTGTGTGTGTGTGTAGATAATGCAGTTAACAACTAAGTCTGCACACTTTCTGTAATAAAAAATGAATAAGCCTTATAAATGTGTCAATAGTCTGATTAGTTATTTATTATTCTGTTGTTTTGTTTTGGAATCATTTTTATGCAACACAGCGAAACAATTTGAATTTTACAGGGTAACTGCGCGTCGATGCGACATTTTTAGCATAATTGTATCTTTCTCCTTCTTTCTGCTCTCTTTTGTAGCTAAACATAATAAACAAGCGAATATAATTTATTTTCGTCTGTCTTTCTGTTTAAAGTGGTTTTTGTTTTTTTTTTTGGCTTTTGTTGTTCCTCTTTGTATCTTTTCCATTGCTGCCATTTCTTGGCAACGTTTTCAACATTTTGAACTTTTGCACTTTGCAAATAGACAAAAGGTGTTTTGGCCATTTTTTGGGGTGGGACAGCGAGCAGGTGGGTGGGGCGTGGTGGGTGTGTAGGAGGGCGCCATGTGCTAATTTTGAGTGTTTTTTCTCGTACCTTACTATATTATGCAAATGTGACAAACGCAGCTCAGTAAACATTTATGTATATATATGTTTTATTTATTTATACAAATGTTAAATGTGAAAGCGGAAATTTGATTACTAATTTTTGTATTTCTTTTTTTTCGTTCTCTTTGCAGGTGTGTATCCCTGATGAAGGTCTCTTTATGCCTGCCTCAAGTCCTGGATTATTGAGGCAGCCATATACAAATTAGATATATTATTTTAATAGCTGTAAATGTGTAAGTCTCTATGGAAATTACAGTGCCTTCAAATAGTCGACCAACAAAAATAAATATCAAGATAGAAATATTTTGCAGACACGCTAATCAAGTTGACCTTTGCAACAAGTTACTTTTTTGTATGTCGCTGTTTACTTTTCAAATTAGACAAACGATGAGCAAACCAAGTACAACATATATACATAACATATATACATAAAACACGCTAGTTATGTATATGTATTTATATATATATATATAGACGAACCAAAACAAATATTAAATTTTCGGTTAGACAGACAATAATAAATTCTGTGCACATATTATCTTTATGGGTGGGGGAAAAGAAATAACAAAACGTTGCCCAAATGCTGATGACATTTGAATGCCCTGCTCTCCTCCTCAACACGTGCTATCAAAAGTTAAGAATCAACAACAATATTCGACATACAAATTTATTTTCACACTAAAGTTTGATCACTTTGGTTTTTTATGCCTTGCAAAAAAAGTGTTAAAACATTGATATTTTTTTTTTGGTTCAAGTCATTTGTCATTTTCAAAAATCTTACAATTTGAACCTATTATATATAAATCCTTGGTGCTATTCTGCCTTTTGTTTTTTTTTGACACACGAATTTTGCTTGGATCCGATTTCAAACAACAAATTTGTTATCTTCACAACAAAATAAATTTAGTTCCGATTTCAAGGTTAAGTTTAAACTAAAAATGAATTTGGCGTTCTAGAAAGTAGGACGACTACTGGAAGTGCTGAGAAAAACTGACATATTATGTGATTTATGAAGCCGAAATTTTGTGTACGAGTTTTTGTGATTTTCTGTGAAACAAAACATTTCCAATAAAGCATATTTAGAAAATTGGTAGATTTTTCTAAATCATAACTTTAAGTTTGTTTATATTTGAAATTTTTGAATTTGGAAAGATTCGAGGTTTTTCCGAAATGTTTTTGAGGCTAGCTGAAAAGAAGATCTTTGGATACGTTAGTTATTTTGAGCAACGCCTTTGAACAGATGTTGTTTTAAACAATTAACAAAGTGCCTCAAGAAACAAGTTGTTTCTATTTGTGCAACACTGCAGCGATTTATACGTCTCTCTCTCTCTGTCTCTCTCTTTCGCACTCAGACAAGCAAGCTATGCTCGATGCTGTCCCGCTCGCACTAAATGAGCTCAATTGCTTTCAATTGAGTTCAATTCATTGACTTTTATTGCACTTGCCTTACGATCAGCTGTTGTTGTTGTTGTTGTTGCAAGTTAAGTGAACACAGTGCGCACCATAAGTTAATGGCCAGTTAAGCGTTAATCACTGAAAATAAGTGTCAAAAACGGTGACCCACTTAAGCTCAACAAAAATATAATAAATATCGATCAAATCAGCTCTACATATATATATATTTTTTTCGTTACCAAAGCTACAGAAACTGGTTTTAATGAGGAAATCAAATACAACTTTAAAAGTCAACATTAACAACAACAACAACAATGGTGACGACGACGCCCCTGTCATAAAACTGAGCAAACAAATTTGATTGTTTTTTTTTGTCCACTTTTAATTTTTGGTTTTGGACGTACCTCTTCTCTCTTTTGTTTGCTCTGAATTAGCATAAGACAATAAATTATCCAATGTGTTTTGAAGTTAGTTTTGAGCTTTGTTCAAGGTATAAAGCCTGCTTGCCTGCTGACTGAAATGACATTATTGTATTTAGATAAATGTAAGTTATCTTTGATTATTTCGCCTCGGGGGGCAACATATAAAATGCCGTTGGCCGTCTGGGTCAAAAGACTTTTTTTACTTGTGTTTCTTGTTTTATATATTTGTTTTTGTTTTCTTTTTTATTATCATTTACTAGTTTTATTGCTGTCTTTTGTTATAATTTCTAACTGTGGTTTTTTATGCTGCTGCTGCGACCCCAACAACAACAATAATGAAGAAAAGGTCAATAAAATTAGCGCGCCTCTCTCTCTCTCTCTCACACTCTGCCACGCTGCATTTGTTGTCTCACTCACAATAGTTTTGTGTGTATCTTTTGCAGGTGCTAGGCGCAAAAAAGAAAAAAGTACAAAAAATATTGTTAAAAATGGAGCAACAAATGCACAGCAACAAGAGCCGCCTCAAGCAACAGCAGCAACAACAACAGCATCAGCAGCAGCAGCCACAGAAGCAGCAACCACAGCAGCAGCAAACACACCAACAACAACACCTACAACAGCAACAATTGCCTCAAACAAATTGCAGACTCGCAGCTACAACAACAGACACACCAGCAACAATTGCAGCAACAACTGCAACAGCAACAACATTATCCATGGCCGTGCATTGAAATACAACCAAAAAAAAGTAATCTCCCCCCAATATATATATATATATATATACATATATATATCTGTCTCACAAATTCAAATGAGAAAGCCGAAGAAAAAATACGTTTTACATCGTTTAAAACAACAACAAAAAGCTATTTAAAATAAAAAAGGAGTAAAAGTCGAGAAGAAAAATCGTGGCAAGTGTTGTGTTAAGCAAACATTGCAAAAAATATATATATAACTAAAAGTGATTGCAAAAATATATATATTGAAATATAATTAAAAAAAATGTTCAACACAAACTAAGCAAGAAGCAGCGAGATATAACAACGGCAACAATTAACAAGTAAAAAGATTAAAACTAAACAAAAACCGAAACGAAACTGCGGCAGAATTGAAATTTGAATTGAACTTTTGTGATGTAAGTTGAGAAACATAAAAACCAATGCTTTTCCATTATGTAATTTATAATTATAAGGTGTGTGTGTGTGTGCGTGGGAAAAACTATAAGGAAAATTAATAAGATTTGAGAAGTAATTCGAGAATATGCCAAACTAATTCCAAAACTAACGAAAAGATATAACAAGTTAGAAAAGGCAAATTCTCTAAAGAGAAAATTAAATCGAAATATTCATATTCATCAATTTTATTATTACTTGGAAAGCCATGTAAAATATTTTTGATTATAAATATTTAAAATAATATTATAAATTTATATGGGAGCATAAAGATAGATTTCAATCAAGTATTCAATACTTATCTCACCGCATCAATCACAAATTTAAAATTAATTTTTATAGCTGACTGATTACAATTCCAATTAAAAAGGATTTATAGGAACCGAAAGAAAATGCGCAGTAAGCTTTAATCAATTTTTTTTGTTCCTTTTTGTGTGGCAGCTTTAAAGCTTAGCCCGGAAAATGCTGTCAACTTCGCTGGCCATATTAATCATACGCCCCATTGGACAGGATGTGCAGCTTTGTGTGTGTGTCTGTGTGTGTGTGTGTGCGCTGTAACACCTGAGGAGCAATCTGAGAGATAGCTGCATTCCCTGAGGGAGGCATTCGTCAGGACCCAATCAGAGCACATCCCTGGCTCATCCTATTTGGTCCTTGAAGCCAATTTGCATGGAATTTGATTTTCTGATTTTCCTGATTTTCCCTTTATTCGCCTCTGCCTGTTCTTATTTTTGCTCCAGGCCAATTTGGCAGCTAACGAAGCGCCTAGCAGCTCCCATGGGGCTGCCACTCCCACTTTATTAGCGTCGTGGGCGTTGCGTTACCCAATCGATTGCTGTATTTATTCTCTAGCTCGAGGGAGCAGTCAAATCATGATGCAATTTATAGGCACTTGTCACCGCTTGTTGTTGGCAATACAAGTTGCCACACTTACTCATATATAGTTGTATATGTGTTCACATACTGTGCATCCATTGTTCATTACGCAATTCGGGTGCATTTTCGGGGCACATGATTAATAATGTCGCATTAATTAGACACTGTCATTGTCTCCCTCTCTCTCTCTCTCTCTCTCTCTCTGTGTCTATCCCTCGCCTTCTCTTTTGCTCCTGTCACATGTGCTGCTCATTTGTCTTGTGTGGGGAAATTGCAAATTGCAGATTGCAATTCTTTTGAGGCAAGCGAGTTGACATCGAGTGCTGATGGATTGTGTGTGAAGTAATTAAAAAAAACAAGCTCCTTAATGAATGAAACTTGTAATTAAATGAATCAACTGAGTTAAATGACAAATGGCTGCTTGAAAGTCTCGTACGTTGGTCTATCGAAAATGTTATCGATGATGAAGAACTCCACAGCTGAGGACACTTATCATTTTGTTTTGGTTACACTCTCAACTAACATATAACTCACTGTCAACATCTGTTCGACAATATCAAAATTGATAAATATATATTCTGAAGGTGGTCATCGGGGTAATCCTAAGAAATATAAGTTAAAATAGGTCCTTCGCTGGCATAGCTTCCCAAAAATAGCTTCAAACCTTAGAAATCAAATCGTATACTGGATTATTCTATACATCCAGGAAATGCAAGTCTCAATACAGATTTGGCTTTAAAACAGCTGTTGTCATATAATTTTATACAAACAAAAGTATGGTAATAATTACAATAATAATCGCATTTCCGTTGAGTTCAGTGTCAAAACCTATTGATCCATAATCACTTGCAATCATCGGATCACAACAGTTGTTGCTCAACACAAAAGGCCCACAGAAGCGGCTAACATATCAAAAAATCGAATCGAATTGAATACGTTAACAAATAATTTTTTCACAAATTGCTGTAGATTTTTTTTCTGCGTGTGTGTGTGTGCGTGTGTGTATTGCCTTGAAGTTTTCTGAGTTTTCAGAGCTTGAGCTTGAGTCTAGTTGTGTGTGGGCTTCTCGGCTGGCAGCAACCTCTTAAAAAGCGAAACCAAATCCAATTGAAATTGCGTTCAATTCACTTTAACCTGCGCCCACAAGACACACACAACCCAAACACCAAACAACGCTCTCGAATCTTTGACTGACGGCAGCTGTCAGGGTTTTTGTTGCTGTTGTTTTTTTTTTGTACTTAGTTTAAAGTTTCTGTTGCGACTTGCGGCGACTAACTGACAGGCTGTCAGGTGTCTTGGGTTTTAGAGATGGGTTCAATATATAAATAGAAAAACACACGGCTACCAACACGATCTTTATGAAATAGACAATATTATTTTTATATATTTTCATAGAATCTTAAGTTTTATTTTTTGCTGTAGTTTTAAAACGTGATTGCCTTAACAACTTCTGTGTTTCTTCTCCTCTTTGCTTATTGCAAAAAGATGATTTCTGATCGATTTTAGTTATCGATAATTGAACACGAACTGTCACGCTCTTGTCACGACAGAAATCACATCTGCTTCTCTTCTATATTCGGCCGTTAATTGCATTAGCTGCGCACCATTAATGGCAATTGGTTGGTTGGTTGTCGACTAAAGTGCAGCGTTTTTTTACGCAATGCCACAGCAACAACAAGACAAATGCGTATGCAAATTACCCCCTCCATTCCCCACTCCAACAACTGGCCAACACAAGTTGAAGTGTTTATTCATTTGCTGCATATGGGTGGGGAAACTGGGCAAGAAAAACAAAAGTGAGTCAACTAACTAACTAACTGAACCAACTGAACGAATGAATGAATAAACGAATGAATGACTGCGAATGTGCACAAATATTTTGTGAATAATTGACAAGCGCGCGCAGAAATATGTACAACAACATTAACAAATCAACAATTGTGTGTGTGTGTGTTGGCGGCAGACACACGGGCGGGGGCGTTGCTAGCCGATGCAAACGCCATCCAACGTCTGGTGGAGGTAACAACGAACACACAACTAACAGCAGCAGCAACTGTGGGTTGAGGTCTCCACGGTTTGTTGTTGTTGTTGTTGATATTGGTTAGCCATATTGCCATTGCTGCTTGCTTAAAAAATATGCGCAAGCATTTCGCAAGGTGGTGGTAAAAGGGTAGCGGGAGTTGTTGCTTATGTAATATATAGTCAGGCTGAACCTAATTAAGACAGCGGATAACCACAACAACAGCAACAACAAATGCTAACAACATGTAACAGTTACTTTACAAACTTAAGAGCAGCAACAATAGCACTAAAATATAGTGTGACAGCATTTGTAAATTGAATTTAGCTAAAAATGTCAAGTATACACGGCGAGAAATCCGACACGGTTTATAAATAGCTAAAGATTTCATATATTCATAGAAAACTGTGAAAAGCAGGAAACCGCAAAGCATGTAAGAAGTAGAATAAAGAAAAAGAGTAGTGAAAAACATTTAAAGTTGTTGTATGTCATAAAAACCGGAAGTCTTTAATTAAGATGCAGAGTGCTATACAAAATTGGATTATTTTTGTCAAATTTGTGCAGATTTTTGGTGATTTGATAACTTTTCATATCAATTTTGCTGTACTTTTCTCATTAACTCTGACAGCAAATGGCAGGAAGTGCTTTAAAATTGTGTATTTCAATAATTGATAGTTATTTTTTTCTTATGACCAGGTGAAAATCATGGCTAAAATGGGATAGTAAAAAAAAAAAATCAGTCAAGTTCGTAATGTCTGGTACTTAATTTAATCTTTCGTTCAGTGCAGTTGGCACTGCATTTGAAAATTGCATTTTTATCTAAATGCGAAATTCGGCAAGCGAGAGCAAAATGCCAATTTAAATGATGCGCCGCTAATGGACAAGCGAATGGACAGACAACTGTGCTGAAATATCTCTAGATATATAACGATATATAACGTTATTTATAAGTTGTTGAAAAGGGCACATGTGGCATGTATGTGAATATGAGTTAAATTTACTTTGTCATATTTTTGTTTCTGGTGCCAATAACAATTAAGAAGAAAGTAAGAAAAAAAAAAAAAAAGCATGTCGCATTCAATTAACTGCAAGAAATTGAACACGAAATAAATGTTTGACAGTGCCACGCCCATGTGTATCTACTATCAACATACATAAATGCATAAGTGTGTGTGCGAGTGTGAGTGTGAGCCACCCAAAATGCAAATGGGCGGAAATTGGTTGGGTGGCAAGTTGGGGACAATTTTCATTTAGTTTGCGGCTGCTGCTGGGAGGCACTTGCCATGTTTTCTGCTGCTGTCGTAAAAATGCATTTTAAACTTTTATGACTGCTGGGGCATTGAGTAATGGCCATAAATACACGTACGTTGTTGCCTGTGTGTGTTTTTGTGTTGCCCTAAAAATACACACGTCCAAAAATTTGTTTCATGTTTCTTTCATTTTTTGTTGGCAGTTGAGTTAAGTTCGTGCCCAAAGCCCAATGCTTGCCACAATGTTGTGGTTTGCCAGCAAGCAACCAAAGCACACTTTGCTTTTTTCTTTATATATATATATATATATATGTATACCATCAGACATCCCTTTTTTATTTTTGTTTGGGAATGCATGCAATCTTGAGGCATTCCGTTTTCAGTTCTCTGGCCTCTCAAAACTACTATATATAGCCAAAATATATATATAGTGTTGTTGTGTGGGAGCAGCTTGTCTGTGCTTATAACCATAAAGAATGATTTTCAATAAGTTGTTTTTCTTATTTTATTCTTTGCTGTCATAATCAGAAGATAAATCATCTATAGTTTACATTCTGGTGCATGTGAGCAAACTTTTAACACAAATTTCAAATCCATAAACAGAGAGAGAGAAAGCAAAACTTTATCACAAATGCGAAAAAGTAATTTTTTCAAATTGTTGAGAGAAACTGTTGTTGTATAATGTTTTTTTGAGAGATGTTTTCGATAAGAGATGTTTGCTTAAAATGAAATAATTCATAGACTTCAAATTGATTGATGGTTTTTATTGAATCTTGAAATAAACTCTAATTGAATAACTTTTTTAAACAGCTTTATAGATTATGTATTCGTTCTAGTTTTTATGCTCGATAATGGCTCTACGACGAACTTTATATTGATTGAATGCAGACTTTTAATCAGAAGTTCCCCCAGAACAAACATGCAGTTGAATTACTTTAAAATTAATAGCAAGTGTTAAATAACAAAGAAATAACTTCTTGTTTTATGGCTTAGAAATTGTTAGCAAGTATTACTAAGAAATATAACTGCAATTAATTAGTTTCATATATGTATTGTAGACATTCCATTGTAAGTGCTACATTTTAATTGCGTTCATTCAGTGATTCTCTCATTAAGCCGATCAGACAACTTGAACATGCCATCATGAATGCATTTTTCACACAATCTGCAATTCGAACAGTGCGAGAAGAACCCTTCACTCAATAACTACAGAAATTCCATTTGTACATATCTTTTGATTCATTGCTACTTACAAATGAATGTGAGAGCTGCCCATCAATAGTAGTAGCAACCATTATAGTCCCCCCTCTGTGCCGCAGAATGCATATATATATATATATATAGACATATATATGGATATAAATTGAAATTGTATGCCATTCAATTTGATATCCGCCTGGGTCCTTTGGGGAGGCAGCAACAGCAGGCAGTGTTCAAAGTGTTCACTGTAGCATATCGATGCCCATCTATGTTTATCTATGCCCATAAATGCAATGCATATATCATGTTATTATGCACTCTCTCTCTCGCTCTCACTCTCTGCTTGTATGCTATCTCTATCTCTATCTTGCTCTTTATCTCTCTCTATCTCTGTCTGTCTGGGCGTGGCATCGATGCCAAGCAACGAATCCTTTTTCTTTCCTTTTTTGCTCGATGCATTGAAATAAATGGCAAAACGCATTAAAAACTTCGGGCCATAATCAATCTTCATGTGGAATGCTTCATTGCCCTGCGGTTGCCAAGGAACAGAGAAAGAGAGGGAGAGAGTAAGAGAGTATGAGATAAAAGATAGCAGATATAGCTCATTAAATTGGAAAGGCGGCAGCGACAACAGGGGAACAGCAGGGAGAGTTGCCTGGGTTGCAAATTGTAAAATGTTGTCAAGCAATTAAATGATGCAAGTGTCTGTGTGTGAGAGTGTGCATATATATAATTACATAACAGCTGCAGATATATATATACACAAATATACATATGTATATATATATTATGTGACACCTCCCACTACAGCAGCAGCTGCAGCAATCATTGTGTATTTCCCTGGAAAATATCGAACGGAAAATCAATTCTAATTAAATTGTCAACATTTTGCGCTGTGCTGATTATGCACCTGCTTGTGTGTGTGTGTGTGCACCTGTGAATGTATGTGTATGTGTTTGTATCTGTGTGGAATTGCATTTGACCGTCTGTCAGTTTTACTTGATTTACGTCATTTGCCGTAAAACCCAGTTTTATGAAGTTTACCATCAATTTTGTTAAATGCAGCGCCCAAAATTGAATTCACATTTTGAAATGTGGGCACTACAAATGCCGATTAGTTAAATGGCCAAATGCATAATGCATAAATGGCTCAAACGAACGAGGCCAACTCTCGCTGTCTGCCTGCCTGCCTGTCTGTCAGTCTCGCATTTTAGTTGCATTTCATTCCCATTCCCAGTCTCAACAATCAGTACGTGTCCTTCGTCCTGGAAAAATAGACAGCTGCAGCTGCATATGGGGGGCATTTGCTGTCCAATTATCTAGTGGATTACAGCAACGAATTAACTCAATTTTATTGTCAATTATTCATTTCCAACTAGTTGCAGCTGTTGTTGTTACCACTTACAGCTTGACCATAACATTTGGCTTTCTTTTCCATTAAAAATTATTTATTTGACAAATTTATAAGCACTTCTCAAGCACAGCTGTAGTTCGTTGATATAGTTCCATGATTTATGTATATTAATGCAGAAGAAGCTTATTCGAAAAGCTTACAACTTATTCCTTCATTTATGTAGATTATATCACAAGAAGTATAACTTCGGACAGACAACTATGAAAATATCAAAACTTTGATTTTTGTTTAGATCTTTCTGAAAGATTATAAATTTCCTCATTTTAAGAAACCATTTTTAATAATCTGCAAAATAGTCTGCTTGAAGAAATATATAAATCATAATTTTAAGAAACCATTTTTAGTAATCTAAAAAACGGTTTTTCTGAAGGAATGTGGAAGTACTCACTTTAAGAAACAGTTTTTAGCATGATGAATAAAGGTCTGTTTGAAAGCATATCAAATTCTGAACTTTAAGAAACCATTTTTAATAAGAATATGCAGTTTTTCAGTTTCAGAAACAATATGTTAGTAAGAATATAAAATTCCTCATTTGAAGAATCAATTTGCTGTAACTAGAAAACATGTACTTACTATAATTATGATAAGGAGTCAGTCTACATAATTGAAACACATCTGATATTTTTTATACGTAAAGCTGTTTCGCTGTATCTTATGCCACACTTCCAGCACGCATACCAAAGTGTTTTGGGCATTAAAACATTGTAGAAAAAAGCGAAAAGGACCTTTAAATATTCAGCTGCTAGCATTTTGCATTAAATTTTAAATCCATTGGGTAACATTTGCGCAACACAAAATATTTAACTATGTATTGTCTATACAATGATGATGATGATGATGGTGATGATGACGATGGTGATGATGATGATGGTGTTTACTATGTGATGGTATTTATAAGTATTTATGTATAACTCTCCGCATAGGGAGTGGCCTCTTTTGCCTGTGTCCTTTTGTTCTGCAGTTAATATTTAGTCACACACACACAGCAACACGCACACACACACACACGAATACAAACGCTCAAATGTAGGCAATGAAAATGTTTGCCATTGTCCTCAACGCATGCTGCTCTTATTATTGTTGCTCTTGTTGTTGTTATATTGTTCTGTATCTGGCAATTGTTGTATATCTGTCTATACTATATATATATATGTATATATTCAGCTGTGTATGTCTGTATTTTAAAGCCACTCCCAAGCTGCATATATACACATATAATGCAACAACAATAATAAATGTTTGTCCCTTATTGTTGTTATTATTAGTGTTGTTGTTATTGTTGTCCAGCAGCATCATTAGATGTAGCCTATGCTGCAGATAAGAGCGACGTGGACTTTATTTTAGCCGGCATTAGCTTGAACGAGGTACAGGCAGAGAGGGGGGGGACTAGGATTGAGGCTTCGTCTCTCGAACTGCTTTCATTTTCCATTTCCACGACCTCATTTTCAACAGCAGCAGCATTTTCTGCAGCCATAGAGCGGAGGGTGTGGGAGGTGGATTGCCTGTTAGGTAGCTGCTGTCGCCAAATTTTTCGTTATTTTCTCTTGTCTATTTTGATTCTCTCCTTTTTGCTCTGCTGCAATTTAAGCCGTTGCTGCTACTGCTGCTGCTGATGTTATCATTGTTATTGTTGTTTCTGTTTGTTGTTTGTTGCCTGCGGCTGTGGGTGGCTCAAACAGCCTATGCCATGTACTATATATGGTATATATATGTATATATATTCCTTTTACATAACACAAAAACATTGTTGGAGCGCGCATGCGCCTAAAACATCAACAACAACAACAACAATAATAATAGAATTGTGTTTCCCGTTAGCCGCCTTTCATTCAATAGGAAGCCGGGCCCAGGCTTGGGTAGTGGGCTCTGTGTTCTGTTGTGCCCCCTGGCCACACCCCGCAAGCCCGTTCCGTACCCCGTCTCCCTTAGAATGTCCTCATCTGCTTCCGGTTGCGTCACTTGTCAGGCAGCGCTGCGTCATTTTATTTTTTTTCTTTCCTTATTTTTTTTTTGTTTGTGTATTCATCTCTATATATATATATATATATATATATATATAAATATATTTATTTTTGACGTCGTCGTGGCTTCAACTTTTATTCAACTTTGCCCTCTGACTTTGTCAGCCCTATCCAACCCAACTGCCCTTTGCTGCTGCTGCTTGCACCCCTTTGAGCATCATCTGCATACGCATCTCTCTTGACTGCAGCCGCTGCAGCACTTTAATTGAGGTCGCCCCGCTTAACTTAACCAGTAGAGCAGAGCACACTGAGAGTGGCAGAGAGGAGGGAGTGAGAGAGCAAGAGAGCGATAGGATGCTGCATTATTCTGTGGCGCCCAGGGCTCGTTGCTTCCACCCACTCTCGTCGTCGGTCATTTTGCAGAGGATCTTTATATAATGCTTTAAGGCTGCATTACTTTAAATGCGCAACATATTATGTAAAGTGATTTCCATAGCAGTTCCATTTTTATATGCAACTTAGGCCAGCATAAAATTCCTTTGAAATAAATTTTTGCACATTTATCATGGGGTTTCGGTTACTTGAATTTTCCAGGCTTCCTGCTTTGACAAAGTTCTGTGTGCAAATTTTTTTTTTTGGATTTTAGCTCGGATTTTAATTTGATTTCCTGCCCACATTGCTACATTTTCTACATACTTCTGAAGAGCCTTTGAAAAACGGGATTTAAAAGGATTTATTTTACGGCTGCCCAAAGTGGAGGAAAAGTAATTTTGTTTTGATAGCATGTAGAATGAAAATCCCAATTAAAATGTAGATTTAATTTAGAATAGTTTTGTGGAAGGTATTTAAAAAAAAAAGAAATTGAAACTGTTCTTTAACTATTTGAGTTCCCGCAATTTTGGAATATGAGAAATCTAATAAACCGAACTATTATTTACCTATTTCTTCGTTCATATTTGAAATTTATCAACTTTTTCAAGTGAGTGTTTCTCATAAGAACTTACTCTCTACAGAGATACCTCAAAAATTAATGGATATTCAAAGATTTTCATGAAATAAGTTCCCTTTCCACTAGTGTTGTAGTTGTTCCCTTCATATTTTATAACGTCTGGCTGTGTGGGAAGGCTTGATCCTTGCATTATCCTGCCATGTTTCTTGATTACGTTGCCATTTTCATATCTGCGTTTACTCCTTGTTCCGAGCTGTCATTCCCGTGTCCTTCAACATGCCAGAAGCGGCTGCTGCTGCTGTTGCTGTTCAAGCAGCTCTTCTTCTGTGATGTTGATAAATTTCACGCCCAACGGCAGAGTCTTCAAATTACTTTTGACTGCTGCAGTCCAAGTCCCAAGTCCAAAGCCCCGCATCTTGGGTTATCCAATGGGGCCGTTGCCATTTGCCGCCCGCCCAGCGCCAGCAATGATTGAATGAAAGACTAAAAGGGATTTCAGGAATTTCTACTTGCAAAAAGTTGCGCACCACACCAACACACAACAATTTCAATGTATACATATATATATACATATATATATATATATATATTGCCAGCCAGTTAGTCAGCTCTATATACTCATATATATATATATATATATATATATATATATATACAGGGAATACACAGAAATAACCTCAAACAAGGACGTTCGCTGTGTGTTCGTTAGCTGGCTGCAAAACTTTTTAGCCCAGGCCCAGGCGAAACTTGGGGGCGATATCGTCGTCTCCTCTCTTTCTATATGTATTATATAAGCCGCACACAGCTAGTGGAAGAGGGAGTCGGGGGAGGGAACCCATCCACATAGTGTGAGTCGCATTAATGCAATTTACTGCCATGCCCATTGCCAAAAAAACCACCCAACCAAGCCATAAATTCACCCAACTCAAACACCCACCTGACTGCTGCCTGCCTGCCAGTTAGTCCAGGCAGTGTGCACATTGGTTCGAAACTAAAGAATAAAGGGGCACAAATCATAAGTTCGCTTTTTGTATTTCAGCCTGCCTAAAATCTATGCATTTTTTCAAGCTTTGCAACCAAATCAAATGCTGGCCAAGCCATTTTCCACTGTAGCTCTGTATCTGTCAAAGAACACCCAGAATGTTCTCTAGACTCTTTTAGAATATCTTTAAAAATTTGCATTTGTTGACGGCATTAACACGTTACGATAATTGTTTTGTGATGAAGTTTTTTGGAGTCCTTTCAATGTTTTTTTTCTGACTTATGCGCCTTTGGAAGGAAGTTCTGAGAGTGTCTACATGTCTTTGGCCCAAACCAAACTAATCTGATTTTCATTAAGAAACAATCTGACCACACTTTCAAACTAATATATTGTATTTTAGACAAGATATTTACATTTTTTCTTTTTATTTCTAAAGTATGGTTTTCAAATCTTTCAAATATTCGTAATTACTACTATTTCGTTTCAATAGAGTGAATTCATATATATGTTTTGCTTTAGCTTCAAGCAAATGTCAAAATACTAGTACATTAATATTTGCCCCACTGTGCGTGCCTGTACACCCGACCTGCTGCTGCTCAGCATTACTTTGCTCTGATTCTGCTGCTGCGTCTGCTGCTCGCGCAGTTGGCGCAACAAATGTTGCCATTGTTGTTGGCTTTGGATTTCCTGGCCCTTGTATCTCGCCCTGCACTTTTCTAACCGGGCGCACTTTTAGCTGAATTGATTTTTCGCCCGCCTCACTGCGCATGCCGGGCAAACCAGCAACAACAACAACAAACAGGAGAAGCAGCAGCCGCTCTTTGAATGCAATTGCTCATGAGCATATATATACTTTATATATTTAGACATGTATATGTGTAATATATTTATATATATATATATGTGTGTCTAAGTATATATGTTTTTTTGCTGCCCTGAGTCATAAGCCTGCAACAACTCCCACTGCAGCGGTAACAGCAGCAGCAGCGGTAACAGCAGCAGCAGCAACAACAGCATTTCCAGCGATATCTGGAAAATGCAACTCTACCTTATATACCCCAAGCACACACACACATACACTTACATAAATATCTATGTACACACAAATACATATGTAGCTGGCATGTGAATGTGCTTACATGGCCATATTTTAAGTGCTTTGGCTTTTATGTATGCTTATGTGTGTGTGTTCCTATGTATGTATGTGTATGATGGCGCTTAAAGCGCTTAATGCGGCTTTAAAAACCTTTAGAAACAACGAACAAACGACAATGTATTAATGTATCAATGTGTATGGGCGGGATTCAATTCATCAAAAGCAACTCTGCTGGAATAAATCTATTTATGTATGTGTAAATACATATATACAGTAATCGCTTGAAAATGGAAAACTGCAAAGAATTAACGGCTTGAAAAATTTGTATTTATGTGAAGATTTTTCAAATTATAATCACTTATAATTACAAATAGAAAACTTTTTTTGTGAAAACTTTTAATTTACTTCTTTACTTACAGAAATTCAGCTTATTTCTGATTATGTGTTATCTCTGTTAAACCAAATACATAAATAGTAAATATAGACAATGGATAGCTGCTGGGTTAAATATAAAATTACCTAAAATACATTAAGTCTGATTTTGTTGATAGAAAGAAAAAAATTGAAATTCCGTTGTATTAATAAGGTTAATTTGTTCAGTATTGGTAAATTTAATTTCAACTAAGAGGTCATTAGTTGCAGATTTAAATAGCATTATTCTTGTGGGATTACAAATGCAAAATGCACTGCTTATTTACAGCTAGTTCTAATTTACGCTCTAGGTAAATACAATGCTAATACTTTCTTAATTTTATACAAAATAGCTGCGTTGCATTTCTAATTACATTGTGTTAAAGTTGTTAGCTGCAAATTAATATGTGTCTGTGTGTGTGTGTGTGTGTGTCTATATATAGATATGCATAACTGTTGTCAGTGATCGTATGTTCCAGGTGGTCTATTTGCCCTTGCAGCAGATTAGAAAACGGTGTTAACAGCCATCTGTTACTGAACACCGCTTTTATCACGAACCGATCGTTAAGGGCGGATACCTAAAATTGAATTCATATATTTATATACATATACACAAATTTACATAAATATATATATGAGTTATTTGTATTTCTAAAAAGGTGCCCTTTGCCACGACTCGTTTGTTTTTGGCGTAGTGAGGAAACGTTTTATCCGTTCTTTCATGAGGGAGAAACAATGGATAAGTTTAGCTAAGGTCGCGCCTGTTTTCCCTTGTGTGAAAAAAAAAAAGAAAATAGGCCTGTCACATTGGGTGCCGCTGCTGTGTCTTTTTGCGTCGCGTGTTAATTTATTGCGGGGTTGATTTTTGATTCAGGTAGCGGCAACTTACAATTTTTACTTTTAAGTACCTGGAAAATGCGTCGTTAAATATTGGTGTTGTTCTGTGTCCACCCTAATAATAACAGCGTGAATAGCATTAACATTACACTGTGCACTGTTAATAACAGCGAACGTTATCTAAGTATTGAGAGAATCTCTGTTGGACGCTCGGATTGCCCAACATATGCTGTTAGAGCGTGCTTTAATAAATTGTTGATTCAACAAACAATTTGGAGCTTAGTCGATTTATGAAAAAGAAAGAATGTAATTGTCGCTCATAGAGCGCTGTTAAAAGTTGTGTGCTGGTAATTAACATAGCAGTGCGGCTGCAGACAGCTTGGCAGTCCCGCGATTGCTCACGCTCTGAATACGTTTGGCGATCCGGTAGCACTGAACTGAGGTCGCTGCTCGTGTTTGGTTACGCGAATATCGGCATGAAAGCAAACGAGCAATTAGTAAGAAGCGGCAAAACGATCGACGGCGAAAAACTGCAGAAAATAAAAGCTGAAAAAAATTAAATATATGTTTTTTTGTGCCGCATAAAATATATAATAATTTTTAAGAAAGGTCGTAGTGTGTGTATGTAATTATAAGAAGAAAACCGGTTGCTTTCCAGGCAATCGCTTTATCGCTCGCTATTCGTACCGGCTCTTGTTTATGAGTGTGTGTGTGCTTGTGATTTGTATATACGTGTCTGTGAGTGTTTGCAAAAAAAAAAAAAAAAACTTTATACACTAGCAAGAGTTCTGCCGCGTAAACAGACGACGACGTCGACAGACGTTCAATTTGGCGCCGTTTCGCGAGTTTTTTTTTCTTGCTTCGCCGGTGAAATTTTTTCTTTGCACGGAGAACTTATGTGATTTATTAAAAGTCAAATAATTCCATGTTGCAGCAGCCAAGAAGAAGCAGCAGCAGTAAATGTTGGCGCTAAGCAAAAAACGTTCCTCAAGCGGATACTCGAATTATTTTACAACACTATCTTCTTCTCCTGCTCCAACAACAGCTGTGCCAGCAAATTAACAAGATTTTTTGCCGTGTAAAAACTATTATGCGGAGGTGGGTGGGGCGGGCTGCTTTTGTGTTTTTACGCAATTAAGATTGCGAAATTGTATTTACGAATTTTCTAAAATCATAAAATTAGAATATCAGCTATTATTTGTTTAGCAATTTTTTTAATATTGGAATATCGACATTGAAAATTGTTTTTGTATTTATGAATTTTAATTTTTAATTTTGCACTGCTTTAAATTTTATATAAATAATATCTATACATTTTTTTATTTTTTCGTTGTAATTGCAGGTCTACAGAAGAACCACCGACAAACAGCTTCGAAAGGAACTACTACGATCGCAGCCGCCTCATCTATCACGCCAGTAACGCAACAGCAGCAGCCGTAGCCACAACTGCCAGCAGCAGCAACATAAATTCAAACAACAACAGCAGCAACAACAACAATAGCAGCAACAGCGATAGATCGCGAGCTCGAGATCGATTGTTTAGGAATGGTTCAGCAGCAGCAGCAGCCGCAGTTGCAGCAGCAGTTGGTGCGTCAGCTACAAGCAGCAACACGACGACGACAACATCAGCAACAACAGCAACAACAGCAGCAACAGCAACAACAACGACGACAGCTGCAGCAACAACAGGAGCAGCAGCAGCTGCAGCGGGCGTGGGTGCGGGTGGAGGTGGAAGTGGATCAGTTGTTGGGATTGTTGGTGGTGCAGCAACTCCGTTGCCGCCACAAGCGTTGGGCGATCGCAGCAACAACAACAACATCATTAACCAAAATACACGCGTATCGCAGTCATGGTACGAAGCTGCTGCTGCGACGACAGCTCATCTAAAAAGTCCTGGTGGCAGTGGCAATGCCGGCGTCTCAGCAGCTGGCAGCAGCAGCACAATGAGCTCACCGATCAATCATCATCCACATCCACATCATCCGCACAACACACATTCACATCATCATCACTACAACAACAACAGCAGCAGCAGCAACAACACATCCGCCTCGTTCTCTTCACCCGCCCACACGCACACGATAGCAGTTACAGCAGCAGCAGCCGCAGCAGCCGCAGCAGCAGCAACAGCGGCAGCAGCAACAACAACCGCCATGCACCGCAGCGTTGCGTATGCGGGCAGCGCTGCGGATGAGGGGGCGATGCGCAAACAACAACACCTGCAGCACCACCACAACAACAACAACAGCAGCAATAGAACCCTCGCCAGCGGCGGTGTCAGCAAATTGAATAAGCTGCTTAAAACGGCATTGACAACGTCACGCTGCGGCTCAGAGTCACCGTTAGGAGGAGGAGGCTCGACGATGACGACGACGACAAGTACAATCACAAACAACAATAGTTTTAGTAGTAATAGTTTAAATAATACAATAAACACGGCCACTCCAACGATGCCAATTGCTGCCGCCGCATCAGCAGCAGCAACTACAACTGGCAGCAGCAGCGACATTTTAAATGTGGCTGCTGCATTGGCTGCCGCTGTGGATCATAGCAGCAGTAGCAGCAGCAGTGGCGCCGCACATGCGCCGCGTCATCATTTGCATGGACGGAGCACAACATCGTCAAGTCGCTCGCATTCGCGTTCGCCGAGTAGTTACAGTAGTTCGCATAGCTCATCATCGGCCTCCTCATCGCATTCATCATCGCATTCGCACGCGTCCAGCCCGATAGCGGGCAATTGTGCCGATGCCGGTGGTGCTGGTGGTGTCGGTGGTGCTGCTGCTGGCATTGCTGCTGCCACAACACGCAGCTCACGCGTCACAGCGAACAGTAAGTAGAAAATTAAGTCATTTATTTATTTATAAATAAACATACTTATTGTAATATCGTTTCTTACAGGCACCTCTTCAAATCCCAGTGGCAATGCAGGTGGCGGCGGCGGTGGTGGTTGTGGCTCCTCGAGCAGCAGTAGCAGCAGTTCGAGCAGTAGCAGCAGCTCATGTCTGGCCGCCAATCCGGTGGTGCATTCCGAAGATAATCGTCCGCTGGCGATACGCGTACGCAACCTGCCCGCCCGTTCCTCGGACACATCCCTTAAGGATGGTCTCTTTCACGAGTACAAAAAGCACGGCAAAGTGACGTGGGTGAAAGTTGTCGGCCAGAATTCGGAGCGTTATGCGCTCGTTTGCTTTAAAAAACCCGACGATGTGGAAAAGGCGCTTGAGGTCTCACACGATAAACATTTCTTTGGCTGTAAAATCGAAGTGGAACCCTATCAGGGCTATGATGTCGAGGACAATGAGTTTCGGCCGTATGAGGCCGAACTGGATGAATATCATCCGAAATCGACACGCACCCTGTTCATTGGCAATCTGGAGAAGGATATTACGGCCAGTGAGTTGCGCGGGCATTTCGAGAGTTTCGGTGAGATCATCGAGATCGACATCAAGAAGCAGGGCTTGAATGCCTATGCCTTCTGTCAGTATTCGGATATTGTGTCTGTGGTGAAGGCCATGCGTAAGATGGATGGCGAACACTTGGGCAGCAATCGCATTAAGCTCGGCTTTGGTAAATCGATGCCAACGAATTGTGTCTGGATTGATGGGTGTGGCGAGAAGGTCTCCGAGTCATTTCTGCAGTCACAATTCACACGCTTCGGCACCGTCACCAAGGTCAGCATCGATCGGACGCGACAATTGGCACTCGTCCTGTACGATCAGGTGCAGAATGCCCAGGCTGCTGTCAAGGATATGCGTGGCACGATTATGCGTGGACGCAAGCTGCAGGTGGACTTTGCATCACGCGAATGCCAGGATGCCTTCTACGACAAACAGGAGAAGCAACAGCAGCAACAAGTGCAGCAACAGCCACAGCAACAGCTCCAGCAGCAACAACAACAGCAACAACAACAGCAACAACCACAGCAACAACAACAGCCGCCGCAAGCACAGCAACCCAATGCGGGTAAGTTACGATTTTGTTAAAAGGTATTCGACTTTTACTAATTGCTATACTTTTTTACATTAGCTTCCTCGTCGTCGCGCTTTAATCGCTACGAGTCGTCATCGCAGACACGCTCACGCGCCTCCTCCTTTAGCCGGCCGCAGAGCTCAAGCGATATTTGCTCACCGGGCGGCAACACGCCGGGAGGTGGTGGTACAGCAGCTGCAGCCAGTGGCACAAGCACCTCGGCAAGCAATGCGATGCCAGCGCCCAGTATTGCTGTCTCGTCAGTTGTAAACAGCAACAGTTGCAGCGCAACAACAGCGACATCGTTGCCATCATCGGGTGGTGTGGGTCAGAATTCGTTGCCCATGTCCCCGGCAGCGATGGTGCAAGCGCGAATGCGTATGGCACGAACTGCACGCCACACCATCGACATTCGCCACATTGAGGATTACTCGAGCAGCTGCAACAGTAACAGCAACAGCAATAGTCAGGCGACGGATGAGGATGCGGGCGTTCTTATGCGCTGCGATTCGCCAGTCATTGCACGCCTCGGCCCAGCCGTCAATAGCACTAGCGGAAGTGGCAGCGGAAATCCAAGTGAATCGCTCGATGTGACGCTGATGAATAACAGCATTGGCAGCATTGCGAACAATAATCGCCGTCGTTGTGGTAAGACAAATGTAGATTTGCGCCACCATGTGCACAATCAACGTTTCCAATTGCCAGAACAACTCGAGGAATGCCCGTCCAGTGGTGATGAGGGCGTGGTCAGTCCGCGCAAGCGCTTCAAAATGGATTACCATCATCATCATCATTCCAATGCCAGTGCGGTAAGTTTGCTCGACAAAATGATCGCAAGTGATGAGATATTAATTTTATTTAAATCAACCTATATTCTTAAAGATTGATAGGAAATTAAATAAACGTTGCTCATTAGTTAATCACTCGATCATTTGGCGTTCTATATAAGGTGATACGTGTAGAATCGTATCTAAATGTATGTTCTGCTTTCGATTTCAGCAGCAATCGCAGCTGCTGCTGGAGCAGAACAGCGACTTGTCCACTGGCCACATCAGCAACAAGCCCAGTCCGCTCTCCAACTGTGATGTCATACACGATCCGCTAAATCGCAAAAGCGAAATACGACGAGTCTCCGAGGCTGGTAATAAATTTTCAGCGATTGCACCGCCGCCACCGGCTGTCCAGCACCACGGCATGATGCTCAGCTGTCGCCGGCCATCGATTGATGTGGGCGCCCTGTCGGCGCTCTCCAGCTCGTCGGCGTTTCGTCATGGTCTGGTCGGTGCGAGCAGCATGGAACAGCAACAGCAGCAGCAGCATATGATGAATGCGTCGCTGGCCGCGAAACGACGACGTGTCGCAAACGCCGGCACAATGCAGCAGCTCAGTCAGCCGACGCAGTCGCTGCAGCAGTCCTGCTCCTCCTCCAGTGTTGCTCCTCAGAACATGACGAACAGCAGCAGCAGCGGTGGTGGTGGATTGCTGACGCCAACGCTGGCAGCGCCCGTGCCCAACGATGACTATCATCATCACGCGTCGCGTGGTCGTGGCCATCAGCTACATTCCCATCACTCGCACGAGGCCAGCGGCGGCGAGAGTGCCGATGGCTCCCGGCCAGGCACGCCGCTGTGCGATGAACGGCCCGAGATACTGCCCACAGAGCCGCGTCGTTTGCCGCCACCAAGGGAGCGGGCGCGGGAGCGTGTACGCGATATTATGTGGTTGCCACTGCCCAAATTTGGTGTGCTCTTCTTTCAGCAGCAGCAACAGCGCAACGCTGCGGCCAGCAGTAGCAGCGGTGTTAGCACCGGATATTTGCACCAGTTGACGACAACGGCGGCGTTACTTGCCAGCAACCACAGCAACAACAATAACTCTAGTCTTAGTGCTGCGACATTGTCGTCCAGCGGCTGCTCCTCATCCACATCCAGCTTATCGTTTTTGCCGAGTCCCTCCTCGCGCTACTGGCGCTCCAATCATCATCATCAGCACCACCAACAGCAGCAGCATCAACAGCAGCAGCAGCAACATCACCTTCATCAGCAACAACAGCAACAGTTGCTCCAACAACAGCAGCAATCGTCCTCATCATCTGGTCTAATGTCCAGTCCGGTGCGTCCGCGTTCGCTCAGCTCCAATTCGAGCGATTCGGATGTACCCAGTGGCCAGGCTGGCGGTAGTCCAACGTTGGACGAGCGACTGCGCAACTTTGAGGAGAACTATGAGCGCTGGTCCGGTGGCAGTAGCAATAACAACAACAATAACAGCAACAACAACACAAATCCCAGTCATGGCCACAGTCATGGTTACAGTCATGGTCACAGCAGTGGCAGTCAGTCGAATACACCATCCTGGCAGCTCTCGATGCACACAACAAATCTGAGTGGCTTGAGTTCATCGTCGCATCTGGTGGGCTCGGGAAACAGCAACAGTTCCAGCGGCACTGTGTCCAGTACAACGAGTAGCTCACGTCACAAATTTCTCGATATTGACGAGCTGCAGCCGTCGGACATTGTCAAATCGCTGCTAGCAAAGAAATCGGTGTTCGACGACGACTTCCAGCGACTGAAGAAGAATCAGTGGTATGAGCCGGCTGCGACAGATTTCAATACAGGCAGCGGAACGTCTGGCATTGCTCGGCACGGTGGCCTTTGCAGTGGGAACACCTCACCGGCGTTGCCAAATCTGGCGGCGACCAAGACAACGGCCATAATTGGCAACTGCAGCAGCAGCAGTAATGTTGGCAGCAGCAGCAGTAGTTGTAAAACTGCTGGTGGTTTGTTGCAACGCTTGAGCAGCTTGTCGCCGATGAACTCGCCGCAGGCGTCAATGTCGCCCTACAATAGTCCGTCGCCCTCGCCCTCCGTTATCCATGTCAATGTCAGCAAGCAGCCTTGTTTAAGTGGCAGCAGCGGAAATGCGACAGCAACACCAACAATAACAGCAGCAACGCCAACAGCAGCCACAGCAGCAGCACCAGCGAGTGGCACAGCAGCAACAGCTGCAGCTGCCAGCAAGGGTCTGCAATATCCGTTTCCCAGTCACCCGCCATTGCCAAATACAGCAGCGCCACCGCCCGCCGTGCAGCCGGCACCACCACCGCCTCCAGAGCTGCCCAAAAGCACAAAAACCATTAGCAACAGCAACAGTAATCAACAACAACCGCTCAGCAAAAGTCTTAGCGTGCCTGCTGCTGCTCCGAATGAGACGCGGTCCGTGCTACACAAGTTCAACTCTGTGCCAGGCAGCAATAATGTGGGCACTACGGGAAGTAACAATAACAACACCAGCAGCAGCTCATCCTCTAACGGTAACAGTTCCTCAACAACAATACCAACAACCACAACAACAGCAACAAAAACAACACCAACAGCAGCCGCACAAGAACAAAAACCAACGCCAAACAACTCTCCGGATGAAGTGGTGGTGGAGTCCAAAGGCAACCACAAAAGTTCAACCAGCTCCACGACATCATCAAACAGTTGCGGTTCTACCAAAAAGAGCTCCGTCGGAGATAAGCCACATGGCCACAGCAAACACAATAATCGCTCCGATACGGAAAAGAAATCCAAAAAGAGTTCCTCCTCCTCATCAACGTCCAGTACCGCCTTCAGCTCCGATAAGCGTAAGAATTCCGCATCATCGCAGCATTCCTCCAAATCGGCAACAACGCCCAAAATGGAGGATGAGACCAGTGAGTCGGATGCGCCAGCGGAGAAGCCGGAAAAGCCGGAGCGCGAGAAGGAAAAGCACAAGGAGCGACAGGAGAAACGCGACAAGGAGTTGCGCAAGAACCACGTGCGCGAAGAAAAGGATCGCAGGGTGCATGAAGAGCGCGAGGAACGCAAGGCCAAAGAAGAGAAAGAGAAGGAAAGGGAGAGAGAACGCGAGCGAGAGCGCCGAACTCAAGAGGAGCGTGAGCAAAACGAGCGCAAAGAACGCGAACGAAATGAGCAGCGCGAGAAAGAACAACGCGACAAAGAGCAGCGTGAGAAGGAACTGCGCGAGCAGGAGGCGCGTCTGGCGCGCATGCGCGACATGTCCGCCTATCACAAGAACAAATCCGATGCCAGTTCTGAGGCCAGCAGCTTCTATGTTGCCGCTGCCACGCCCATCGAGAACATCAAGGAGAATGCCACAGATACAACAGCTGTAAGTACGCCAGCTCTAGCAACTGCAGCTGCAAGTGCAGCCTCAAGTAGTGCAGCAGCAGCAACAGCTACTGTAGCTGTTGCTGCAACCTCCGAGACCAGCGGCAAGAATCGCTCACGAAAATCTTCGCGGAATTCGCCTGGACCGCTTGGACGGCAGCACAAGCGACGCCTCAGCTCGCAGGACAGCAATCACAGCAATGGCGGCGGCGCTAATGCGACACAAAATCACGAGGATTACGTGAAGCGCATACGGATGGAGAGCATTAGTGGCAGCAATCCCAATCCGAATCCCAATCATAGCCAAAGCAATCATCAGCGCCTCAGCGATCGTCGGGACTCCAAGGAGCATAAGAGCAGCAGCAGCAGCATTGGCGGCGCCTGTAAGGACGAGAAACCCAACGCGTCCTCCGGCAAGTCGCACAGCAGCAGCAGTTCCAAGCATCATCGTCGCGAGAAGCATCACGCGAGCAGCAAGTCTACCAGCGTTGAACAGAACCACATCAGCACTGAATCGGACGCTCCTAAGCAGCAACAATTGCATTCGTCGACGCTTAACACCAGCGAGGAGGAACAGCAGCCGCAGCAGCAACAGCAACAATTACAGCCAATACCGCAGCAGCAGTTGCAGCCAACGCCGCACAAATCGCAACGTGATCGCGATCATCATCATCATGGCAGCTCTTCGTCCTCATCACGGCACAAGAGCAAGCGTGAGCATCATCATCATCGTGAGAAGAAGCGACACTCCATCGCCGAATCCACAAATACGGATGAGGAACCCACTCACAATCCACACAGACGGATCTCTGCAGCGGGCAGCTCGGCGGGTGAGATGAGCAGCAACACAAGCAGCAAGCAGCCACAACAGCCACAGCAGCAGCAACAATCACAGCATCAGCACCCACACCATCAGCGTCATCATCATCATCGGCGCAGCATGGAGCGAAAATCGTCGCGTGGATCAGACGAGGGCAACACCTCGAATAAAAGCACCTCACAGACGCGCAAAATGATGCTTAGCTCTGCGGACTCGGATGACACCGATGATTTATCCAAGAAGCATTCCATATTCGATATACCAGACGATTGCCCCAACGTCTCCATGTACGACAAGGTCAAGGCGCGCAGCTGCAAGAATATGCAGCGCCAAGCGGAGGAGAAGAAGATCATGGCCAAGTTCTCGCAGCTCAAACAGTCGCGTGCCAAGAAGACGCGCTACACCAGCTATGATGGCGATAGCGATACGGAATTCGAGGATCGAATGCATCATCCGCATCATCATCGCAGCAGCGGCAGCAGCAGCTTCCGCAATCACGGTGGTCTAAGCAGCAGCGATGAAGAGAACGATGATGATGGCTATCATCGTAAGCTGTCCCACATTCGCATCTTCTCTGACTCGGACGCCGATCTCGAGGATGTACTTCGCATGCGCCAGCAAATGCAACAGAATCTGCGTAGATTATGCGATGGCGACGATAGTTCCGAGGATGAGATACGACGCAATGTTCTTACTCATGCGGGTAAACGTAATTGCCTCTCGACACGCATTGCCTCCGACTCGGAATCGCAATCGCAACCAGCCCCAACAGCGGAGCTTATCAAACAGGAGCCGGACATCAAGCAGGAGCAGCTCTCCGAGAGCGAGTTGCCCAAATTTACAAACAACTCTCAAAATAATTCTCACTCCTCCAACGAGGAGCGCAAGCTGGTAAAAACTGAATTCAAGAAGGAGTACAATGAGTACTTCAACTCTAGCTTTACGGGCTATGTTGACGATGAGGTCAGTGCAAAGCTCAAGGATTACTCCCCGGAGACGCGCAAGAAGCACAAGAAGAGCAAAAAGCGTATCAAACCTGTTGCAGATGCTGCTGTTGTCGCAGCCGGCAATACGAGCAGCATCTTTGATGTCGCCGATTGCAAGACGAACAACAAATTCGACAGCTTTGATGAGCTCAAAACGGAGCATGGCGTAATCACCACCGCTGCCGTTGCCACCTTAGAGGACACCGCAACGATGCCAGCAGCCGCCAGCGATCGACGTAAGCACAAGGAGCGCAAGGAGAAGAAGCGCGAAAAGTTGCGCAATATGAGTGAAACCAATGCTAGCGTTGGCGGCGGCTCCATCGAACAGCAACATCCGCCTCCACAGCCAATCAGCGAGAAGCTCTCAAAGGAGGAGAGACATCGCCTCAAGAAATCTAAGAAATCCAAAAGTTTGGACACTTCTGCCGCACGCCTTTACAATGCCAATGCTAGCAGTGTTACTTCCCCCAACATACTGGCGACACCAACTGCACGCGAATCCTCCTCTTCCAAGCGTAGCGACGACAAAATGGAGGACATATTTGGCATTATCTCCGACGAGGAGGAGGAAGAGTTGGAATCACAGCTAACCGATGAACAACCAGATACGGCCAAGGTACTGCTGTCGACGACAGGACCCATAGTATCCGCTGCGTTGCAAACGTACAAACAAGAGACGCCGCTCAGTCTCAATAGCAGTAACAAAGAGTCGACGACAACAATACAGCAGCAGCAACAACAGCAACAGATACAGCAGCAGCAACAACAGGAGGAACTGGAGCTGGAGCGCAGCGAACGCGAGCGGCATCGCAAGGAGAAGCGCGAGAAGAAACGTCGCGAGAAGTCGGCCCGTGAACAGCAGCAGCAGCAACAACAGCAGCAACAACAACAACAGCAGCAACAAGTTGCCAGCAAGCTGGACGATGACAACAGCGTCGATATGGATGAGGCGGGACGCGCGATAGAGGCGCAACTCATGGATGACTTTGACAGCAGCAGTAAGATGCCTGAGGATGCTACGCCCTCCACAGCGACCACATATCGCAGTGATATGACGGACGTATTCCGTTTCTCTGATAACGAGGACAACAACACTCCCATCGAGCAACAACAGCAGCAGCAACAGTTGCAAGTGGCAAGCGAAAAGGAGGCGGCGCACAAAAGCAAGGATAAGAAGAAAAAGAAGAAGCGCTCCAAGGAGGAGAAGCAAGAGAAGCAGGAGAAGCACGACAAGCAGCAACATCAACAGTTGCAAATGCGTCGAGAGGCAGCAGCAACAGCTGCGCCGCTCGCTGTCGCATCCTCTACTAGCTCCGCTCTTACCATCAACGTCCAGGCAGCCACAAAGCACGCAGATGAGCAGCTCGAAAGGGAATCCAAGCAGCACAGCTCACCGATCTGCAAGCCATCTCCCAGTTTGCCCTGCCTACTTGGCGATGATGATGATGAGCCCCCTCTGCCAGTGCCAGTGCCGAAAACGGTCCCGAGCAGCGCGAGCAGTGGGGCAAGCAGCAGCGGAAATCGCTTGCCTGGTAGTGATTCACTTTCCCCGGCACGTGAGAAGCCGCGCTTAATAAGTCCCATTCCGAAGACGCCCACCATTAATTCGAGTCAGAACAGCAGTTCCATGCTATCCACCCAGTCAGCGGAGACGCCTGTGAGCAGTGGGGCTGCACCACTGGTGACCACGCCCACCTCCTCAACAGCCGCATCCGCTGCTGCTGAACCAAAAGCGGCAGCCGAAATAAGTTCGTCGCCAACCAGCGCCGCTTTGGCCAAGAAGAAGGAGATCTTCATACCCGGCTTTGATGGACAACTCGATGATAAGATAAGCGAATCGGCTGTTCAGTCCATATCGGCAGAGTTCAATACTGCACTGTTGGATGCGCTTGCGGATGAGCCAAAGATCCCGGTGGCTTCACCACCTGGCGTCCTCAAGGAGGACAACAAGTCGCGGGTGACCATTTCGCAGGAGGAGACAGAGAGTGCCGTTTCGGCGCTCCTTGGCGAAAGCTTTGGCACCTCTTCCACAGCGGATTACTCGCTAGACGGCATGGATGACATGACAGCGACCGTTACGGAAGTCGTTGTTGCCGAACCGGATGAGGAGGCAGCACTGGCCGCCAAGGCCATTGAAGCCGCCGTCGAAGAGGTCGTCAATGAGCCCGAACCTGAAACAGAACCGGAACCCGAACCGGAGCCTGTTGTTGTCTCTGTGAGTGGAGTGGTCCTCGATGCAGAGGAGGTCAACAAAGCGGTGCAAAGTTTGCGTGAGGATATGGACATTAAGGCGGATACGCCGCAATCCGAACGTGATCTGCAAATTGATACAGACACTGAGGAGAATGCCGACGAGGCAGATAGCAGCGGACCCACCTTGAAGATCGATGAAACGCCAAGACAACAACAGGAGCAGCAAGACAACAGCAACAGTAGCAACAGCAACAGTTCGTCTGACAAGTCTGACAATCGCAGCGCCAGCAAATCACCTGAACTCAAGGTGAGAAAGTCACCGTCAACGCCAACGCAGCCATCAGTGATAACGAAGATGCCGCTGCTGTTGCCCATGCCACCAACAGTTGCTGCTGCTCTGGCAATTAACAACAACAATTGCAACGTGTCTGCGCGGCCTTTGCACAAAATTGAGCCACCCACCATTAGTAAGTTGCAACAACCGCTTGTGCAGCCGGTGCAAACTGTGTTGCCGGCGCCGTCGGCAACTGTTTCCACTCCAACAGCATCAGCAGCAGCAACAAATGGTGCTTCTGCTGCCGCTGCTCGGCCTCTCACACCCGTCATCAATTTGGATTTGTCGAATGTTATAGCCAATTGCTCGAATACACCCAGTAGCAATAGTTCTGCGTCGCTATCTTTTGGCAGTCCCACAACAACACTAAAAACAATGCCTCAGGCTTCGACGCCAAAACAGTTAACAGCAACAACAGCTCAGCAACAGATGCAGCAGCTGCCGCCGCAACGTACGCCATCTTTGATCATGCAGCCGCCCACAATTTCCATACCAGAGCAAGCGCCACATTTTGTAGTGCCACACCTGATATTGTCACCACAACAACAGCAGCATCAGACTCCTCCTGGTGCCTTTATGATGGGTATGCGTGCACCATCGCCGCATAGTCCGTTATTGTCACCGGGACGCGGCGGTACGCCTAATCGTCAGCTAAGTCCAGCAGCTAGGACAGTTGTTATGACAGCACAGCAGCAGCAGCAACAACTGTTGCATTCGCCAACTGGCAGTAACAGCAGTCTCAACATGAGTCCACTGCCGAGTCCCACATCGCGTTCTGGTGCAGCAGCAACAACAACATCATCGCCGACAAACACCGTCAAGTTGTCACCTAGCACGCCCAACAGCTATCTACCGCGACAGCAACAACAACAGCAGCAAATACAGCAAGCAAAGTCGGTCATCGAGTTGCAGTCATCGGTGGGTACACCAACAGCTGCACAATTGTTGCCGTTGCCATTGCCATTGCAGAAGATGCCAGCATTGCCGGTGTCGCATCATCCAACAATCATTAGCAAAGTTGTCACCGTGCAGCCGCAGCAGGCAGTACAAACCAGCCAGTTGACCAACTCGCCACCCATGGGCAGTTTGCCGCCGCACAAAAATCTGCATGTAAACGCGCAGCAACATCAACAACACCAACAACAGCAGCAGCAACAGCTCTCGCCTCAAATGTTGTCAAAGATGAATTCGCAACAGCAACAGCAGCATCAGCAGCAGTTGCAAAAGTATATGCAGGTGCATCAGCAAATGTTGGATCGTAAGCCGCCACAGCAGCGGCAACAACAACAGCAGTTGCCGCCACAGCATCAGCAACAACAGTTGCAACAACACATGCAGCAGCAAATGCAACACCCGCCGTTGTCGCCAGGTCTTCATCATTCATTGCCCACGCAGCAGCAACAACAACAGCAGCATCAAGCGCGTCAGCAATATCAAGCTCAACAGCACCAACATCAACAGCAGCTGCAACAGCAACATCAGCAACAAATGCATCAGCATCAACAACAGCAGCATCTGCACATACAAAAGCTGCAGCAACAATTGCAAACACAACAGCAACAACAGCCGCTAACGCATTTGACGCCCTCGTCAATATTTGCACAGCAACAACAACAGCAGCAGCAGCAACAACTTCCTCGCAACTTGCAGCAGCAGCAGCAAGTGAGTCCTACTGGGCTCAATGCAAGTGCCCACAGCTCGCATAGTCCGCAGGCGCAGCAGCACCAGCAACATCCCTCTGCAATACTGGTACGCGCGTCACCACAACAACAGCAACAACAACCACAAACGCTTAATGTTATACAAAGTGCGCCACCGGCCCAGAAGATCATTGTGCAGCAGCAGATTGTGCCCGCACCAACAGCGACCACAGCCATACACTATCCACCACCGCCCAAGGATACAACAGCTGTGGTGGACTCATCACCTGCACCCGTGTTGCCACTGAAGACATCGGAAAGTGTTTCGGTGATACGCACGCCAACCCCCACCATCAACTTGGCGAGTTCACCTCAGGCAAACAAAGCAGTTACTTCTGCTGCCGCCGCCTCTTCACTGCTCACCGAGGAGAATGTGATCAAGATTTCGAAACCCAAGCAGGACGAGCTCATCGAGCAGGACTCGAAAGAGGTGGACAGTGATTACTGGTCAGCCAAGGAGGTCAACATTGATAGTGTCATCAAGAAACTAGATCCAGCAACAGCTGCTGCAGCCAAGGAAGACAATCAAAATAAGCGTACAGCAACACAACAACAACATCAGCTTCAAAAGCAGTCGCCGCCAATTGAGGAGATAGCAAAGACAGCTTTGACCACAGAACTCCCATTAACAGGTGCTGCTGCAACAACAGCAGCGGCGACAGCTGCTGCAACAAATGCTGCCAACAATGACCACGACACCGAGGATGAGACTGAAACGCGTCAGTTGAGCATCAAGACTCTGAAACTTGGTCGACCGCCCAGCGCACGCGGCGGCACTGCCAAACGTGGCCGTCAACCGCGTGGCGCCAAGGCCAAACAAGGTGCTGTCGTCGTCGCCAGTTTGCCGCCAAATGCCAACGATGCCAGTCTGCCGCTCTCACCGGGCGATAATGGTGTCCACACTCGTCTGCGCAAACCAGCAACGGCACCTGTGACGCGCGGACGCAAAGGTAGACCGCCGCGTAATTTGCTGTTGCAACAGCAGCAACTTCAACAGCAACAGCTGGCACAGCAGCAACAGTCGCAGTCGAAGGAGGTTGTTGCCCCAGCAATAACGCCCACAGTTGCACCAATTCCTGTGCCCACAGCTGCAGAGAAAAAGGCACGCAATCAGGCTTTGACACAAACCAGCGGTGGTTCCAGCGAGGACATTTACGAGTTTAATGAGGATGCATGCGATGCAGAGCCCAAGGTGAAGGCAACCTCAATCACTACTGCACAATCAGCAGCAGCAGCAACAGTAACGGCAGCAACAACAACAACAGTTGCAACAGCAGCAGCTGCTGCTGGTGAGGAAACGCGTCCACGTCTTATACTAACTATCAACAAGCTCAAGAACAGCAGCGAACTTGAGGCTCAAACAGAGCAACAGTCGCAGCTACAACAGCCGCAGCAGCAGCAACAACATTCGCAGCCTCAGCTGGACCACAGCTCGGACAGCTGTGAGTCCACAAGCACGCGCAAATCACGTCGTCTGCAAGAGAAAGAAGATCGAAGCACTGTAGATGACATCATAGAAGATGTGGTGCGAAATACAAACACACAGCAGCTACAACAACAACTGCAGCAACAGCTGCAGCAGCAGCAACTGTTGCCCAAGGGCGCACAAACGCCACCGCGTCGCTCCGGCCGCAATGCACAGGCAAAGAAAACGGATGCAGCACAAACGCCTAATGCTGTAGGCAGGCCCAGACGCTCCAAGGATCGCAAGACGATTTCTGAGTTGCCAGCTAGCATGCAGCAGGAGGAAGCAACACCAGTGTTACTGCCACCACCGCCAGCAGCAACAACAGCGCAAGCAACAGCAACAGTAGGAACAGTAGTGGCGCCACCAACAGTGGCAACACCAGCAGCTACAGTTGCAGAATCACAGCATCAGCAAACACAACAGCAATCTCATCAACAACCACAACAACAACCTCAACAACAACCTCAACAACAACCAAAGTTGCCAGAAGTTAAGGAACCACAGCAACAGCCCGCTGTAATCGAACCACTGCCGCCGCCGCCAGCACCACCCGTAGTCATCTCGAAACCTACACCACAACATCCCAAAAAGAAGGCAATTGCCGCTGCCGAAATCGAATCCTATCAGGCCATCAACTCATCCATGCCGCCCATGCATCAAACCGCTGCACCAGCAGCAACACAAAAGATAACGGGCGGTGCAGCGGATGCAGTTAGCAAGGCTTTGATTGATCCGGTCACAGGCATTATTACGGCCGGAATGCCACAGGGCAAGGAAGGCAATTTGCCGGCAGCGAATGCAGCGGCGCCCGCCAACAGCAGCAATGAGGCAACCCCACTGCAGCAGCAACAACAACAGCAGCAGCACCATCAACAGCAGCAACCGTTGCAAATCAGCGCCACAGTTATTGCACCAGTCACACACCTAACAACACTAAGCAAACCGGTGCAACTGCAGGTGCAGGATAACAAACCGCTGAGCGTGCTGGTTAAGAGCAATACCACGCCCAATACACAGCCAACACTGCTCATACAGCACCAGCAGCAACAACAGCAGCAGCAACAACCGCAGCAACAACAACAGCAGCAGTTTACCCAACAGCAGCTTCAACAGTTGCCCAACAAGCAGCCTCTTGTGCTGACAACAGTTTTGCAGCATGCGCAGCACAGCACTGTGCGTCCACCGCAACCACTCAAGGCGCATGTGTTGAATCGCGAGAAAAATCTACAGCAGCAGCAACAGGTGCAACAACAGCAGCAGCAGCAACAACAGCAGTTGACGCCCAACAAGCAACAGCAACCAGCGCATGCTGGCCACATGTTGCTCACAGACGCTGCCGGCAACCAGCAGCTGTTGCAGCCAAATATTATGGCTCGTCACCTGATAGGTCAACAGCAGCAGCACCCAACACCACAGCAACAGCATCTGCTGGTGAATATTCCACCGCCTGCAGCGCATTCGCCACACTCGCCGCGAATAACAGTCTCGCAACAGCAGCAACCTAATCCTGCGCCACTGCAGCAGCAACAACAGCAGACGCTGGTCATCAAACAGGCTAATGCTGTTA
This sequence comes from Drosophila nr. medialis 2 BK-2023a, assembly GCA_035044325.1. Lineage (NCBI taxonomy): Eukaryota > Metazoa > Arthropoda > Insecta > Diptera > Drosophilidae > Drosophila > Drosophila nr. medialis 2 BK-2023a. Next base: position 4,072,125 of record JAWNMH010000394.1, read on the forward strand.
ATGCAGCAGCAGCACCACATCCACAAATATTGCATGTGGTTAGCTCGAAGGCTTCAGTGTTGCCACAACAGCATCAACAACAACAGCAACAATTGCCAAACCAGCAGCAGATAAACAAGCAAAACTTCGGCTATGCTCAACAGGCGCCGCCACAACAACAGCAACAGCAGCCAGTGCTGCAACAGACACAATTGTATAAGCAACCAGTGCAACAACAGAAGAGTTCACCACCGGTACAGCTGCCACCACATAATCTACTGTTGCCCACACATCACCCGACGCTGTTGTTGCAGTCAAAGCCAGCGGTGCATTTGCAGCCACAACAGCATCAATTGACACCGTCACCGCCGCCGGGTAAGCCCAATCCAGTGGTGCACAATCTACAGGCGGTTGTTCAAATGATGCCAGGCAGTATTGGCAGTCCACCACCGATGAAACCAGGACAGCAACAAGCCAGCACTGCAGCTGCAGGTAAGTTTTCAGCGATTCTACTCCGTGATAACTCTCGACTAATTGTGCAATTTATATATTTGTTTATCAAGTTATGCGTACCGCTATACCAAACATCAGTCCGCAGGGACAGCCGCGCGTCTCACCGCTGGTGCTGCCGCCGGGTATGCCCGGTGTGCCGCCGCCCTTCGATGCCAGCATGGTAAGTCGTCCCTCACATCTATCTATCAGTAACATTAAAATTAAGATTGCTTGCTGGCAAGTTTTAACTAGTTTTATTACTAACTTACTAACCTTTAACATAATGCTAATCCACGTGGACGCAGCATGATCTGGGCGTTTATGTGAGCGGTCGTTGCACACAGAGCCCGCCGCCCGCCCATCAGCAGGCATCGCCCATAACACCGGTAATGCACAAGTTTTACATGCGGAACTTTGAAGTAGCGTAACCCAAGTCTAGTCCCCATAACCTAACAAATAACAGCTAACATTGATCAAGCAATCGTCGAATGCATTTTCAAATTTTCTTTTCTTTTCTCATTTATTTTCACTTGCAGAATGATACGACACTTCGCGCTATGCTGCTTCAGCATCATCACATAATGCGCAGCACTGACTACGATGACAAAATGATCAGCAACAGTCCTCCATTGGAGCTGCGTCGCCCGGGCAGTGGACCACCCCGCACCATTGCTGTGCCGCACAGTTTGCAGAGTCCACAGGATCGCACCGCAGCTGGTAAGCACATTGCATAAATCTTGAATTCAAGTTGATATCAGGCTTAACCCACTTTTCCATCCCGCTTACAGATTCACCGCAGATGGCTCAGGTGTATGTGCACAATGCTCGCATTCCGCACGCCCATTTCAGCGATTTGGCGACGCGTGGCGGTTACTATGAGAGCGCTGGCATACAGCTGGAGCCACCGCCGGCGCATCGAGCGGCTTCGATAAGCGTTTCGGTGCCACCGCCGCCGTCAGTCTCCGCCAGTAGTCCGTACATCGGTGGCGGTGCCTCAGTATCTGTCTCCCTGCATCCCAGTCAGGCCAAGCTCTTGGAGCAACGAGAACGTGAACGTGAAAATGAACGTCTCTCCATGGTGGCAGCAGTTGGTGCGTATTTCTCACCTTTCAAACAACACACAGCAGCAGCAGTCATAACAGATACGCATCCTCTTCAATTCACAGCCAAGCAGCAGCAGCAGGATCATCTATCGACATCTGTGCTGCATGGCGGCATGGAACCGCCAGGTCAACAACAACCAGCACCACCGCCAGCAATGGCACCACCCCCAGGTGATTCGCTTGTCACGCTGTTGCAACGCTACCCAGTCATGTGGCAGGGTCTGCTTGCGCTGAAGACCGATCAGGCGGCCGTCCAAATGCACTTTGTGCACGGCAATCCGAATGTGGCACGCGCCTCGCTGCCCAGCCTGTCGGAGAACACAACGCCTCTGTTGCGCATCGCTCAGCGCATGCGTCTCGAGCAGACGCAGCTCGAGGGTGTTGCCAAAAAGATGCAGGTGCGTAAATTCATTCCAAGAATTTCTTAATCGATCAGCAATCGAATTAAATGTGTTATCATTGCATTGCAAAACAATCATATTTATCTTTGTTTGGTCTTAAATCATTAGATAAATCACCAATAATCATTTAAATTTATTACTCCATAGGTGGATAAGGAGCACTGTATGCTGCTAGCTTTGCCATGTGGTCGCGATCATGCTGATGTGTTGCAACATTCACGTAATCTGCAAACTGGCTTCATCACGTATTTGCAGCAGAAGATGGCCGCTGGCATTGTGAATATACCGGTGCCGGGCAGCGAGCAGGCTGCCTATGTGGTGCACATATTCCCCGCCTGTGATTTCGCCAACGAGAATCTGGAGCGCGCTGCGCCCGATCTCAAGAATCGTGTCGCCGAATTGGCGCATCTATTGATTGTCATCGCCACCGTCTAGCCAGGCCAGTCAGGCTAGCCAGGCGGAAGGCTTCCATCGGATTTCCAAATTGAAACAACAACAACAACCGGCAATTCCTTTATATATTACCGGCCAGAACAAAATAACAACAACTGAGACAACCACATGTAAAGTAAACAAAATGAAAACAACCAACCAATAATACAACAACTACCAACTACTACAACAAACAAAAACAAGTTACGCTCTTCTAGTATTCTAAGTAATTTTAAATAGCGATTAAACAATACAAAAGTTAAGGAAGCAAAAACAAAAGAAAACCTTAAAATCTATAAAGTAAAGAAGATGAAAGTAAAAAATGCAAACTTTATTGAATATATAAATAAATGCAAGAGACAGATAGAGTAAAACACATTTGAGGCCAAACTCATACTGTATGTAAACGATAAAATGTTTGTTGGCAACTATTCATGATCCAATGTAAATCCGTAAAACTAAAACAAAAACAACAACACGTAAACAGCCCCAACAAAAAACACAAATGCAAATTGTATTTGTCGAAATCTTCAATTCGTTTCTTTCGTTTAATTTTATTCTTTAAATTTACATAATAAATAATTTAAATTTAACAACTTTTTGAAAGCTTGCAAAGTATCGTTAAGTTTGATCTCAAGAAAGTTTTTATTTTTTGCTTAATTTAAAATGAAAATGATAATGAAAGAAAACAAAACAAAACGAAAAACGAATGTGAATGAAAAATGCTTAAGGAAAGGAAAAACCTAACTGTTTACTGTACTACATACTACTACCATAACATACATACAAGCATACATACATATAAACCTACTATCCTCTTAAAAAAAAAAAAGAGTAAAGAAAGCAACACGTTTAAGTTTTTGATTGGTGAATAATTTCACACACACACACAACCACACCAACAACAACCAAACATACGCCCTGCGCAGTTACTGCTTGCATTTTACAAAGTTTCGAAAGCTATAACTAAGTATACGTAGTTTAACAGATCCTATAGAGTCTCCTCCAACTACAACTATTGTCTACTCTATATTGTTTCAAGTTTGTTCCTCGGCTCCATGTGGTGCACGAACCAATCAACGACGCTCCTGTGTCGCATGGACCCGAAGAACGCCATTGAGCGCCACCTGTCGCCAACAACTGCTGTTTAAGCACAATTAGGTTTAAAGATGCGCCCAGAGGCTTTTTCCTACAGTTACAAACATATTACAACATATAAATACATGAATACATACAACCTACATACATACATATATACACACGTACACACACACACCTACATATAAATTACAATTATTAAATATCTATTTAATTATTATAAACGAATATGTGTTAAGCCAAATATTTTAACATTTAGAGACAAGCTTCTTATTTCCTTGTTACTTATAATCTATATATATCTATATCCATTTTCGGTTTCCAAATTGGCCACCAAAAATCCTTTCAACGAGGAGGCGCCTCCGATATGGGCGGCTCCACGTTGCTTGGCATTTTTGGATGTTATTGCCATTGTGTCCGAGTTCCGTTCCCTGTTTCAATCTTTTCCGCCTGTATTTTGCTTGATAACGTCATACAGCAACTACAACAACAGAAACAACAACAACACCATCACTGCCACAAACACTGTACACGAAATTAATTCAAGCAAAGATAATTTAAATGATTTAGTTCTCTTGTGCGCGAAACTTTGTAAACTGCTAGGGCAGTAGTCGTAGTGCGTATTTATATATACATATATATATATATGTAACTATATACATATATATGTATATATGCATACAAAACATATATTTTAAGCCCATTGCTGACTAAAAGAAAACACATACAGACACCCAATACACAATACACACAAGTATATATAATTATATATATGAGAGTAAATAAAAATGAAGATGATACAAAAATCCCCTCTGTACACTCCTTAAACTTAAACGTTTTCACGCCCACTTGTAAATTATGTGACGAAAAAGCAAAAAACAACTGTAAAATATTTAAATTATTTAGCGTCTAAACGATAATTCATGTACATGTAAATACAGTTTAATTAGTGTTTAGCGCGTATTTAGTTGTATGTTTTAAAACTAAAACTGTACATTATATAACACGATAAAGATACGAGATATGAAAAATGATCAGAAGTAAATCGCAAGTAAAAACATATTTGTCAGTAACACACAACACGAAGAACAGATGAAACGCTATTGTTTTAAGACATTTTTAGTTATTTTTAAGTTAAATAATGATGAAGAAACCGATTAAATTACACTTATTTCTAAGTGAATTAATAAACAAATTCAATAAACTTTTTCTGTTAAACCATTTGTTTCACTTATTTTCAAACCTTTTTTTCTTCTCTGCTCTAAATAAAAGTGTCCCCAGTTCATTCACAATAGTTGTTGGTTGTACGATAGACCGTTATGAGCCCACAGAAAAATAAAAGAGAATCCATTAGCGAAATGCAACTTATATATAAATGAACACACACACACAAAAAAAAAAATATATATATATATATATATAAATACAGATCTATATATACATATATATAGATGTTAATGTTATACTTGTAATTAAATAAATTCTATACCTATGCATTATGTGTGAAAGTTTAATTGATATTTCTTAAGTGCTAATACAGGTTTTTCAGCCTGCAACGGCCATGGGAGTTGATTGCCGTAGTTGATCGTGCAGTGAGAACAGTTTGCGGATAACGGATGCTAAATAATAAAAGCGGCTGTAAATATAACATTTGACAAACTGTTAAGCAGCAACAGCTGACTTGCGCACATTAAGTGTTATCGATATACAAATATTACCATCGAAATATTGAGCATTGCAGGAGGACGTCTTTGTATTATTTATTTGTTAATCATTTATAAAAGTACATAGAAATAGCAACCCGCAGACATGGCAAATCTAATACAAAAAGGTAGGCGCAAACACAGGTGCTGCAAAAACGTTAAATCATGTTAAATTGCCAGCAGCAACAGCTGTTTATGGTTTCTGGTTATACAATGTACGAAAACATTTACACATTATTTGGTAGGCCTGCCTCTGACGTCGGCACGGACGCCACTGCTGCAGCTGCTGCGCCATCGCGGCAAGATTAACATACAGCGTCCCAAGGAGCCGCATTATGAGCGGGCACGTGTCGTTGCCGTCACACAGCCCAAATATCCGGAGCCGCCCAAGGCTTTAACCTGCTTTCAATCGCGGGCGCAACGAACGGCGGCCCGCCTGGAGAACCCCTACAATGCTATAATAGCGCGTGAGGTGCGCAACTGGCTGAACCACTCGCGCCTGGTGGCCATCTTCCATTTAAACTCCATCACAGCCGATGAGATCTTTCGCGTGCGTGTTCAGCTGCACAAACAGAATATGCACCTGAAATCCTACGGCCGGAAGATCATTGCTCAGGCAGTGGCTGGCACACAATACGAGGCGATTATGCCACTGTTCTACTCGAATCACTGCATCGTCTTCTCGCCGGATCAGCAGCGTGTGGGCGCTCTTTTGCGCCTCACCCGCAAAGTGCCGCAAATGGTGCTCCTTGGTGGCATTGTGGAGAACACACTGCTCAGCCGCAACGAGCTGATCAACTTTGCCCAGATGCCCGGCCTGCAATCGGCCCAGGCACAGCTGGTGCAGACGCTCAACATGGCGGCAGGCAATGTGGTGCAACAGCTGCAGGCGCATCAGTGCAATCTGGTCAAGGTGCTGGACGTCCATGCCAAAGGCGATGCGGCGCCGACAACGGATGTGAAGGAAACCCAGACGTAAATTACACTTAAATAATACGGTCGACGCTCGATAATTGGAACTTTAGAATTACGGAGAAAGTCCGAAACTTGAAAGCAATATGTATAATTTAAAACTTATTAAATTTAGCTTTTAAAGTGAGAACAAGAAACCAAAAAAAAATGCTTAAAATAAAACGTACACGTCCTTGAAGTTCCAATTAACGAGCACCCACTGTTATAATAACAGCAAAAATAGAATATATTCAATTTGTCTTTCATACTAAAATTACAAACTTAAACTGGCTCTGTATGTATATAACTAGATTGCACTTTTCCAAACGGCCTGGAATGTTGGCGTCAGTGGCCAAGTCCGTGTCAAGGCCTTAGGAGGAGGAGATCGTGGTCGCCATATGATGCCAGCGCTGCCTGCAATTAAAAGCCAAATTGGCCAGTGCCTCTGCAGCATCCAGTTCGTCCTTGTGATGCAGCAGCCAACGTTCGCCACGTGCCGCAGCTGTTGCATCGCTGGTAAACAGCAACTGGCTCGGCATGGCCATTGGTCGCTCCTGACCACCGCATTTTTGCCTGCAATAGTAGGCACAGTTTTGTAGTAGCACGAAAAAAATTGAACTTAAATACCCTTGCAGGGTTGCTACAATATGTAGGGCATAGTCACAAAATTGTTTGCTAAATTATAAAGTGGTTCGGCATAATAACAATAAGAAATAACCGACTAGTCCAAAATGATTAGGTTAGATTAGATGAGATGGGTGTCGAACGTAGGATCTAAAAGCATAAGTTAGATTTGGCCCGTTGTGATATCATTTTCATTAATATAGCATAAAAATTGAGATGCTATCTTAAAGACCCATAATATGTGGACTTATTGAGATGAGCTTTAGAAGTTATCTCCCACGTTGTCAATCTCCCTGCAAGGGTTTTTACTGTCGTTTTACCTGCTCATATTCCACTCGATGTGATAGTTGTGCCTATCCGGCGTAAATCTGGCTGCACTCTCCAGCCACTTGTTCAGCTGAGTGCCATTGTTATCAGTACCACCCGTTGTCCTCATGTTGTCATCGTCCAGGGCATTGCTATCGCGCAGGTATTTCTCCATCATCTGCTGTTTGTACTTGGCCTTGCCCACCGCCACCGTGGGCAACATGGGCACACGACAACTCTTATTGCGATCTGACTGCGCCGTGGATTCAACGTAGAAGTTGGGCTTGTATGGTGCGGAGCAGGAGGAGGATGCATTGTGGCCATTGCTATCAGTGCCCGTGCTGCGACTCGATAACTCGTCTTCATCTTCGGCATCGTCGTCATCGTCAGCATCATCATCATCGTCGTCGTCTGCGCATGGACCACGCATGTCCTCCTCCCAAATGCTGTCTTCGGACGAGATGCTAAACTGCTCCACATTGCCACGAGCGTTGTGATTGTAGTTCTTGATTAGATGACCCCATGACTTCTTTGCCTTTTCGCGCTCCGAGTTTTTTAGCTTGCGCCGCCAGTTGGCAAACCAATTGCAGATCTGTGTATACGTCAGTCCCGTCTCTCCGGCCAGTTGCTTCTTCTCCTCTCTGCTGGGATACGGGTTCTCGCGGCGCCGTATTAGCCAATCTTTCAGCATGCGCTTTATATCCGGCGTAAACAGTCGCTTCGTAGCCCGAGCCAGTTGCAGCTCATCCTCCGGTGGCCAGGCACGTCTAAAATTGTTGAGTCAGAATCTGTTTTAATTTTCCTGGTCACTACTCACCTGCTGTGACGACGATTGCGTTTGGGGCGACTCGATTTTTCCATGGCACACCTGCCATAGAGAGAGAGAGAATATAAATATTTAAGATATTTGCTGAGATCGTGTGCAATCCCCTAGTTGTTGCTCATCCCAATTAAGCCAATCGACGACCCGAAATATGCTGTAAACCAAATACAAAATACAGTTTCAAAATTTTTTGGGTGGGTGGCGCTATTTCTATCCCAACGACGATCGACGAGAAAATTGTTCATGTTTTTGCTCTATTGCCGTTGTTTTTATCCGATAAATAAATAAAAAAAAAAAAAACACTGTCACATACACACACAAAGAGAAAATAATCAGAGGAGAGAGAAAGATATCACACGATCAGATCATAACCAAACTCTAAAGAGTTATGCGAAAAGGTCACTAAAAATATTTGACATGCATATTAAATACAAATTTTAATTCATCTGGTCACAATACGTATTTCTTGTATTCATTGATAAAACTTTGGTGGCCATGTTTTTCAAGTAAAGTATGCCAAAATGTATATATCTGCATTTTATGTGTACATTTTATAGACATATCAAAATCTGTCTACAAAAGTGTTTATGCTTCTTGGCCAATTTTTAAGTACGCACATCTTTAACCCTTCAAAGGGAACTATTGGTTTTTTAACTATAAAGTTTATTGCTAATATTTATATTTTTGTCACTGTTTTTTTTTTAGTGTAGGTGTTATCAAAAATTATATAATCTGAACATAACACAAAAGAACAATAGACTTGTTTTTTACAAAATAAATTATCTATTTGCCCGAAAAGTGTTTAAATGCTCTCAATGGCAAATTCAATTGAAAAGTTTGCCAAATTTTCTTAGAAGGCCTAGGGCACAGTGGGCCAACGCTCATCATGGATAAATTCACCCACCTGTAAATATTCAATTTAAGTTTTCTGAAAATGTTTTTTTTTTGTTTTTTGTTCTATTTTTTGTTCTAAGAACGCGGCGAGATAAACGTTTCGATCGTCCAAGTCTCAAAAGGCAAACTGAATGCTCGTCCAATTTTCAAAAACTACCCAAAATGCTTTCGAATCATTTTCTGAGGCGCTCCGATTGTCATTCGGAAAAATGTCGGCACTTCGGAAATTGAGAAAACAAGAAAAGAGAAAACTCACTCGCACTTATCACACAAGAGTGGGGCACATTCAGTCTATTTACAATGTTCGGTAAAGTATTTGCTGGTACACACATACAACATATAATGCCTATTTTCAAACGAATCACAGATCGTTCGTGTTCCGGCATACGCTATCCCAAAGCCAAAAATGATCAGTGAGTGTCATATGCCAACTAGTGTAGAGTGCAAGAAATTTACTTTCGCTCTCGGATCAATTGCGAGCGAACAATGGCCATGGTTGCGATTAAATTTAAATTGTGTTGCAAGTCATTTTCAAATGTTTTACACTTGCACACGGAACTGGCAAAGAGCATAACATATATGACACATAAAACTGACAATGCAGATAGCAAGTCATACATAATAGTTAATTAAAAAAAAAATTAAATAAATAAATCAAAATTGTAATGATCCTCATATTTGAATTTAACTGTCGATTATAAACACGATCTTGGTGTGTACACACTGCTACAGGCAATGCAAATATTCGCCTTGACTGAACTTTAATGTATGCCTTATACAAATCGTTCATAGGCACATAAAATCATTCTTTGATTAAGGTTATTTTGCGTTCTGTATTGTATAAATAATTTTGAGCTGAAAATATCGTAGTTCTCTAGAGTTGCCAATGTTGCGCCCGTATATCGGCAAATGATACAGACAAGTTGGCAGCGCTGAATGTGCAGTGTGTACCCTCCAAATTTGTTGCAAAATTCAATTGTTTATATCTAGAACGTAATAATTCGCAGAAAATTTTATTGGTTCTTTTGGTAAACGGATACGGCTGGTCATCGCAATGAACACATCGGTGCGCTACGAGCGCTGCCAGCAGATACAGCTGGGTGTGCTTACAGAATCCCAAGTGGGCGTCACCATGCCCGACTCCGATATGCCCCAGGGAACGGGAAACGTAAGTTGAAAGTCGTCAAAGTCTTTGTTCACTTTGATTCGACACTGACTCATTTTGGACTTGCCCTAATTTAAATTGGTGATTGCATTTATGATTACAGGTGCTGTGCACACATGACGGGGTGCTGCTGAAGAAGGCGAATGCGGAGCATATTGCGGAATTGAACACCAGCGGGTCCCTGTCCCTGGTGGAGTACATGCTGCCACGGCGTCGCCTCTATTTGGAGTGGCAGCCAAACGATAGCATTATGGTGGCCAACGATAGTCAGGATCAGGGCGATTGGGCGTTGGTCGATAGGATATCGGGTCGGACACGCACTACATCCGAGTGCAATGCGTTCAACACAAAACCCCTGGAAGTGGGCAGCAATGGGAATAGTGGTGGTTTGATGGCAACGCGAGCTCGAATAATGCGCGCCCTGATGGATGATCTGGCGGCGGTTGAGGTGGGGAATCGCGGACAGACTATACGATTCCTGCGCAAGTCGGACAGTGGCGTCCACTGCGAGTTTTTCTTTCACAATGGTAATGCTGAGCTATTTTTGAGCTCGATGCGCCAGCAGCATTTCATCGAGAGCTCCGAGACGAGTCGCAATGGCAGCGAGGAATATGCCATATTAAATACTGAGAATCAAAAGCTGAAGAAGACATTCGCCGAACTGGACATTGGTGAGATCAAGGCGAGTCAGTTACCACGCGAGAGCTGGTTGCCCAATAAATTGGTCGGTTTTCTCGGCACCATACCGGACTATGTGCAGCCATCGTTTCAACGTTCACCCAAATCGATGGTGCACGGTGATCGCCAAACGTCGCCGGATCAGAACTATCAGTTCATCAAGCTGAGTGGCAGCACTAATAGCGCCTGCTCCTCCAACAGTCACAGCCGCGGCGAGAGCGCCGACAAATCACCGGCGGACACTGAACTTGAAACACTTAATGCCCAGGACGAGAAGATAGTTAATAATTTGCCAGCGCGACAGAGTGTGCATCGTGGTAAGTAGATTCGAACTAAGGGAAAGGGATTGATTTGAATATTGATTGGATTTGATTGCAGGCCAAGCACTCAACGAGAAGCAGTGGCGAGAATTCCGAATGGACGATGGACGCGTCTCGGATAGCTTACGCGTCAAAGAGCTCATCTTTCGTGGCGGCATCGAGCCGAGTCTGCGCGCCGAAGTGTGGAAATATTTGCTGAACTACAATCATTGGTCCGATACGGAACAGGAGCGCATCGAGCGGCGCCAGCAGAAGTCACTGGAATACTATAAAATGAAGGCACAATGGCTATCGATGACGAACACGCAGGAGTCGAATTTTAGCGGCTATCGTGATCGCAAATGTCAAATTGAGAAGGATGTGAAGCGCACAGATCGCTCGCAGCAGTTCTATGCCGGTGAGGACAATCCCAATCTCGAGTTGCTGCAGGGCATTCTGATGACCTATGTGATGTACAACTTCGATTTGGGCTATGTGCAGGGCATGTCCGATCTGCTGGCGCCCATACTGGAGAATCAGGTGAACGAGGTGGATGCGTTTTGGTGTTTTGTCGGCTTCATGGACATGGTGCTCAGCAACTTTGATATGGATCAGGCGGGCATGAAGACCCAATTTGCCCAGATTCGGCGACTGCTCGAGGTGGCCAATGCGCCACTGTTCAATTATATGTGCAGTCACGATTCGGACAACATGTACTTCTGTTTTCGTTGGCTGCTCGTCTGGTACAAGCGGGAGCTGGACAACGATGATGTGCTCCGGCTCTGGGAGTGTCTGTGGACGCGTCTTCCCTGTGCCAACTTCCATCTGCTCATCTCTGTGGCGCTACTCGACCAGGAGACCAATGTGATTATCGATCGAAAATACGAATTCACCGAGATCCTAAAACATGTAAACGAACTAACCGGCACCATCGATTTGAAATGTACCCTGGAAACCGCAGAAGCCATCTATCTGCAGCTGAAGGCATCCGAGGCTTTGCCCAACGATATACGTCAAATTATTGGGCAGCCGCTACTGCCAGCGGCGGCTGGCGAGGAGCGCACTGGCAGCGAGGACGACGAAACAGCCAATTCGGATGACGGTTTCGACGAGCTGCGCGAACTGACGCCGGAGGAGAAGCGACGCAACCAGATGCTGCTCGAGGAGGCATACGAGAGATCCCTGTTCTTGCATCACATCTAGTTCGGTCGAACAACCAACAAAAACCAACATAAGCAATTTCACAAAGCCGTAGCCTTTAAGACTCAAAGTTTACTATACATCCAGCTGTCGAGCTGACGACCTGACGACTTGGCAAGCTGGAGACGCCCCCAATTTGGTGGCGCCAGAGACGTCGCTGTTGAAGTGCTTTATATGCAATTGCACACAGATTTATACATTGTATATTATACATATTTGTACTTTTTGTATTTATTGTAAGTTCTGTTCCCATCTCCCTCACCCTAATCCCCAACCCCTCAATTGGTCCTAAAAAACAGTTGCAACGAAATTTCAATTCAGCGAAATTAAATTTAGTTATATGTATGTCAATTTATCTATGGAAATTCCTTGATTATCGCAATGCTAAAAGCAGCTTTTGTTGCCCCTAATTAAGTTAAACTCAATTACTGTGAATATACAAGCATATATATCTATAAATTGCGTAGTAAAGACGAAAAACAAACACCATACGAAGTCAATTTCTTTATAGTTTTACAATTATTGCGTATTTGCGCCAATTCTTCTAGGTTTCTACGAGTGAATTAATTGATAGTATTCCAAGTTTTGACTGCTATCAAGCCCGAGTAATATACACATCAATTGCTCATATTATTGCAATCGAAAGTTCGGCATTTTACCCTTTCAATGACGTATAACTCTACAAAGTCCAACTTCATTTGGCAGACGTAATAGTTTTTGCGAACTGGATGCAATATTTGCATATATATTATAAACAAGTAAGAATGCTTTAGTCGAGTGAGCTCAACTTCTATATACCCTTAACACAGGTGTTATATATATATTCTAGTTTTATTGGCAAATTTCCCTTCAAAAATTCTTGCACCCAAATGCACTCTTCTTATGCCTGGCACGGGGACTGCAGAGTAAAAAAGGCTAAGCCATCGCATATTCTTATTCACAAGCCCGAACTGACCCGAACTTTCCCGAAATGGCTGGCTACAAATAAGTGCATATACATTCAAACACACATATACATATGTACACGCAAACAGCGTAACGGGGCTCTCCAGAATACACACAAAAATATATTAACGCTCGCGGCGATTATCATGCCATCTCTTTCTCACATATGCGCTTGCATATTTATAAGCATACAAAAATGCTTGCGGCTGCTGATCGAAATGAGATCAATATCAAAATATATTTTCGACCACTAATTGGGTGTTACTTATCCGATCTTGATGAAATTTGGCGGCTGATCAATAATATGCATATGCAAATTATGTATTAATTATAAGATTCTGTCTTTAAAATTGTACCATTCATCGAAATGTATCGATATTCCTTAAACGGTGGCAGTTATTGATAAAATAAAGCGAACTTGATCTGCGCCTGGTATTCGAGAACCAATATTCCAAATTTGAAGACTTTAGCTCTTAGTCCCTGCGTGTTTATACAGACGGGCATGGCTATATCAACTCGGCCGTTGATCCTGATCAAGAATATATATACTTTATGTACATACATGTGCACAAAACCATTATACTCATGATCATGCGAAGTCATGCTGCAGTATTTTATTTAAGATTTCGCCGGAACCTGAATTTTTGCTTGATTTCCCAGCTCCCACTTGAAAAAGTATTTATTTGTTGTAATTTTGGAAATTTATTTTTCATATATTTATCTTGTTGTTGCTGTAGTTGTGTTGTAATTATCATACTTTAATTAAGATTTATACTTAGCATCTCTAATTTAAATTGTTATTTGCTCTTGTCTGTTGGTGCAACTGTTTTTTCGTTTTTTTTTTTCTTTATTATTATTATTATGGATTTTTGTTGTAGTTTAATGGATTGAAGTGCAAACAAAATCGGATTTCCATTTGATTTATATAGTTAGGATTTATATAATTCAATATATGTAAGTTTCTTGTGGATGGGGGTGGGTGGGGTGGTGTTGGGACATGGAGGTACAGTCGCCAATTACATTTAAATTAAGACAAATTTGATTATGCAACAAACATTTCTTACAGTTTTTTAAGTTATGTATTGTTTTGTTTTTCTTTAATTTTGTTTGCAGATTTTTGCTTGTTGTTTGTTGTTGATTGGTTGGTTTCAATTCACTTTTAAAAACATACAAAATACAAATTAAAACTTATGCAATATAAATTGTTTACTAATTACATAATTAAAATTAAAAATTAAAAGCGATTTGACGACAATGTCAATATTTGTATTATGTATAATATATGTATATATATATATATAGGACATATCGAGTACTCAAATATAACATAGGCAGAACGACCAAGTGCGGGGGGGATAAAACAGAAGAGGATTTCACATACACACATAATCATCAATAATAAAAAAAACACAGAATAAATGAGAGAAATATATGATTTAGGGGTGTGGGATTTGGATCCGATCTGATGTGATCTATAAAACGTTAAGTGACACGAGAGCCATTTAAAGACACTAAAATATGTACAGTTTTTTTTTGTTTGTTTATGTTTTTGTTTGTGATTAAGATTAACTCTTGTGAAGGACGACAGCATTGAACCCAATTAATCCTAGATATATATATAAATGTATATATATATTGTTGTATATATATATATATATATATATATTTATGTATGTGTACATATAATAATAGGTGTGTATGAGTGTATGTGTGTGTGTGAATCAATTAAACTGTGGTTTTCTTTTTTGCTTTTTTGCATCTTGCTTTTAAGTTAGTTTGCTGTTTAAACTTTCCGTTTCTTGCCGTTTGTTTGTTGTGTTTTTGCTTATCTCAGTTATCAATAATAATTTGCAATAATTTAAACCGTTATTCAATCTGTGTGTGTAGGAGCAGGCAGCAAACTTTTCACCCTCTCCACACTCTCTTTCGCTCCATCTCTCTGTGTGTCTGCCTGTTGCTGCCCCTCCTCCCCT
The DNA here is from genome assembly GCA_035044325.1 of Drosophila nr. medialis 2 BK-2023a. Taxonomy (NCBI): domain Eukaryota; kingdom Metazoa; phylum Arthropoda; class Insecta; order Diptera; family Drosophilidae; genus Drosophila; species Drosophila nr. medialis 2 BK-2023a. The sequence goes on from JAWNMH010000394.1 coordinate 4,087,191, forward strand.
TTTTGTTACAATTAAATTATAAGCGCTTTTTTAATATACTCGTTAATCGTATGAATCAACCCCGTACATACAAACAGCCATCTCGTCCCACTCCCCCCCCTCTTAACCCAACCACCCCGCGCATTAGTTGCAGCAGTGCGCCAAGGATGGAGGAGTAAAGGGGGTGGGGGATGGGATGGAGCAGTTTGCAACGGTTACCTTATCATCATCATCATTGGAGAGCCGAGTGAGTTTGATTGAGAATACATGGCCAGGCCTGGAGCTGAAACTCCAACGCGTAGAGTGGGAATCTAGGCGGACAACAGCATCGAGTGCTTTTAATATTGCAGCATTTTACACTCGCTGCTGCTGTGCGACGAGAAGTCCCCAACTCGGTCAGAGTCACATAGCAGCTGGTCACAGTCTGGCACAGCAGCAGTATTCCACTTTAAACACTCATTCGCTCCTTCTACTCGCTATAGATGCATACCATGTATATATGCATATTATCTTTATATATATATATATATATGTTTATATATATATATTTGTTTTTTTTTTACTTATACTTTACACAACTTTAAGCTTAAGGGATCTACTATTTCTAGACGCACACATTCTTCTCGCCCTCGTCAGCGTTGTTGTTGTTACTGTTGTTGTAGTACTCTTCGCATTCGATCTCGTTCTTTTTGTGGAACTAGCTCGCTTTGTTGTACTCGTTACATTTTGCTTTGAGTTCGATTTGTGTGCTTTTGTCTCATCATCAGCTACAGCTGCTGCACCTTCTTCCTTCTTTCTGTTTGCATTTCTGGTTCGCCCCGTTTCTTGTGTGGCCTTATTCTTCTTCTTCTGATTTTGGTAATCTTTATTTATATTTTTGTTGCTGTTGCCTTGTCTGGTTCTGGCGCCCACTGGGGCGCTATCGTCTGGCTAGGAGGAGCTTGGCTTTACTCATTCATTCCGCTCTTCAGACTCGCTGCCCGCCGACAGATTTAGCGTCGCCGCATCCGCCGATTGTCGCGTGTGTCGCGTTGACCGCAATTCTCGTCGCTTTTCCGGCGGCTGTTCCGCAGCCGAAGCCGTTGTTCCACCACCTCCGCCGCCGTGTCCACTGCTGCCACCTCCTTCGTTGCCGGAACGTGGACGCTTAAGACGATTGGAGGAGCGTCGATTCTCTTCGGCTGCAGCTGCAGCGGCTGCGGCAGCCGCCACCACCGATGAGCTGCTGCTACTCGAACCACTCAGATTGGCGGCTGCTGAGGAATTATTGTTGTTATTGCCTCCGCTGGCATCCAGATCCTCGACACTGCCGCTGTGACTGCTGCCGGGCGCCGTCGGTTTCTTGAGTATGGGCTGGATGATGAGCTCGTCGGCCTCCTCGTAGGGTGGCGGCAACTTGGCCGCATCCGCCGCATTCGTAATGGTCAGCGAGATGCGTGATTCACTGCGCTCCGATCGCTCGCTGCTGGTGCTGGCTCCGCTGCTGATCGGCGGTGCAATCGTTATGGTCGTCTGTGACGGCAGATTGGCGGCAATCGCTGCATTCGAGGATGAGGAGGAGCTGCCGGCTCCCGACGCATTCGACAGTGGCGTCAGTGTCACCTTATCCTGCTGCTCGGGTGGTGTTGGTGTTGGCGGCGCTGGTGTTGAATTGTTGCTGGAGCTGCTCACGCCACGCAAACTCTTCTCGATGCTGCTCATGCTGGCAGCTCCCAGATTCAGTGGCAAGCCCACGGCCAATGCAGCAGCCGCCAGCTCATCCTTTGTGGGATGGAGATCGGTGCGCGCCCGTTTCGATTTGTGTTGCTGCTGCTGTTGTTGCTGTTGGAGATGCTCGGCATCCAGGGCGGCTGCATAGGCAGCGGCTGCATTGAGACTGTTGCTGCTGCCGCCAGTCGATGAGGAGGAGGAGGTGGGTATCAGCGAGATGCCCGATCCCAGTCCCAGTGACTTGGTGTAGAAATCCATTTGCTGCTTAAACAAATCCTGTTCACGTTGTCGCTTGGCAGCTGAACTGCTGCTGCTGCCACTGCTGTTGTTGTTGCCACCTGAGGATGATGTGGAGCCACCAGTGAGTCCCGCCAAACTGGCCAATGAGCCTGGTCCACTTAGCGGCAATGAGCCGCCAGCGGCAACCATTGCCTGTGCAGCCATCTCGGCGAGCAGCGCCTGTGAGAAATCACTGGACATGCCCGGTATTTGTGGCAATTGTGCGGCGGCTGCGGCAGCTGCAGCAGCAGCAGCTGCGGCCGCCGACTTCGAGGAGCTCTTCGACGAGTTTGAATTGGAGTTGGACGAAGCGGGCATTTTGCCCTGCGAGAAGGCCTGCAATGCGGCCAGATCTGTGGGCAGAGCACCACGTGTGATGCTTTCGAACCATTTCTGTTGCTCCTTGGCGGATGCCTCGTTGGCAGCAGCGGCAGCAGCTGCAGCTGCAGCGGCACGTTTGCTTGCCGCACTGGAGGAGCTGCTGCTGTTGCCGCTATTGTTGTTCGAGTTCGACGAGCTGTTGTTGTTCGTTGTCGTCGGCATCGGTGGCATGCCCAGCGAGCTCATCAGTCGAGTGGCCTGCGCCAAGTCCATGCTGCTCATGCGACTCAACGACTCGAGCAGATGTGGATCAGCTCCTGGCATGAGCAGGCTGGACAATTGAGCCATATCGGCTGCACTGGGTGTCACCGAGGCGACAGAGTTGCGTTGACTGCTGCTCTGGCGGCTGCGACTGCTCGAGGAGCTGGGCGTTGTCACCGTGCCAGCGCTCATGCTGGCCATGGCATTCATTAGATTTGCCGCAGAATTGGAGGCGTTGCGTGAATTACTCGATTTGCTCGACTGCGACTGATGCGATTTGGATGAGGATTGCGTTGAGCCTGTCACAGCTGCCGAGGATGTGGCAACGCCATTTAACAGATTATATTGTTGCGCCAACTGATCGTAGGCGGAGCCAAGTCCGCTGCTGCCCAGCGAATAGGGATTAAGACCGCCGAGACCCATGGGCGGATACAGCAACGATGGATTGGGGAACAGGAATGGAAAACCGGCGGCCAACTGAGATGCCGAAGCACTGGCAGCATTCTTGCCACCCGATGAACCACCACCACCACTATTCACTGCTGCAGCAGCAGCAACTGCTGCCAATTGGGCGGCTTCGTTTTGTTGTTGCTGCTGTTGTTGTTGCTGTTGTTGTTGCTGCTGTTGTTGCTGCTTCTTCTTGCTGGCCGCTGAGGAGGAGCCGGCACTGGAGGAGCTGCCACCGCCGCCGGACTGCGACTGGCTCTTGCCGGTGCCGAGGCCCGAGCTGCCGGTGAGGCCGCCGAGCGTTGGACCCGCAGCAGCCATGAGCGCAGCCAGCGACTGGGCATCCATGCCAGCGAGATTGCCCAAACCGCCCATGCCTGCCAGACTTGCGAACAGATTCATATTGTTGAGATTACCCAGACCGGGCAGATTACCCATTCCGGGCATACCGCCAAAAGGCATCGAGAGCAGCGGATTCTTCGGATCGAAGGCGGCCAACGGATTCTTCGGATCGAACGCACCCAGTCCGGGCAGACTGGCCAGCAAACTGGGACTCAGCCCGGCCAGCGAGCCAAACTGCAACGCTGCCTGGTCCAAGGCAGCAGCTGATTGGGATTGACGGGATGACTTCTTGGTGGAACCACCACCCGAATTGTTGCCAGCTGGCGATTGTGCCGCACTTGGCTGCTGTTGAGTGTGACTGCTCGAGGAGGCATTGCTCGAATTGGACGACGGTCGGCCGCCATGCGATTTGGAGCCATAGCCAAGGCCGCTGTTGTTATCCACCATCCCACTATTGACGCTGCTCGGTTTTGGTGATGGCGCCGACATTGGATTCTGCATCTGTTCCAGCCACTTGGGATCCACCTCATAGTTGGGATTCTCGGTGAGCCTGTAGAGAATACAAATAGAATAGTTATTTAGCATAAAAATACATAAATATTGGGTTTATCAAAAAGAAAAAACGTTTACTATTTCTTAGAAATAATTTCTAAACATTGGGAAAAATATTACAAAAACTTCTAGCCCTAAATCGAGACAATCTATTATTTAGAACAACTTTTCTAAAAAGTATAAAAACAAAATCTAATTTTTGAGAAATTCAGAATGAAGTAATAAAAAATGACTGCATCGTCTTTCAAAAACTATTGTATAAACAAATTTACGTAACAAAAGAGGTTATATGAGAACTGTTCAAAGTACAAAAGTTATTAGGCATATTTTTTGCAACATTTTAGAAAAATCCACACTGAAATATGGAAATGCAAATCGCAGTTTTTAGAAAGCCATTTTAGAAAGTTACTTTCCGAATAAAAGGGAGTCTAGAACAATTTTTTTTCTTAGTGTATGAATTAGTTAATGATTGAAAAAGATAAGACTCTGAATTGATAAGACGATGATAAAGTGATAAAAAGACACATTGAACTCACCATTGCATGAGTCGCTTCAGTTGTGGCGCCTTGTTGCCGCCGAGTCGTTTGCCCGTCTGCTTGTTGATCACCGGAACCGGTTCCTCCCCCGTCAAACCCTGAGGACCTGCAGCCATCGATTGTTGTTGTTGCTGCTGCTGCTGTTGTTGTTGCTGCTGCTGCTGCTGCTGTTGTTGCTGCTGTTGTTGTTGCTGCTGCTGCTGCTGTTGTTGTTGCTTTTGTAATTGAGCCGCTTGTTGGGCAGCCGAGGAGCTGCTGCTGCTCTGCTGGCGATTGCCGCGACGACTGTTGCTGCTGCCGCTGTTGCTGTTGCCGCCCGAGTTGCCAACATAATCAATGCTCAGCTGATCGCCGAGGGGGCTGCTCATGTCCGAGAGCCATTTGTTGACCTTGACATCGTGCGAGGAGTTGTATTTGGAGCTCAACTTCATCGCTTGCTCCATTTCGGCCAGCATATTCTCGTACGCTTTGCGCTGAGCCGGCGGCAAGAATTGCATCATCTTTTGCTGTTGCTTGAGGAACGACTGGGGATCGGTAGCCATTGTCTGAGCGAGCAGAGCATTGAGATTGTCCTTGCTGGACAGACCGCCCATGGCCATATTTTGCAGGGCGCTCAGACCGCTGCCGCCCTGCGCTGAGCTGCTGCTGCCGGCGCCGCTTCCGCTGTTGCCTTGGCCGCCGCTCTTCGATTCTGTTGGAAGAGATTTAGGATTGATTAGTCTGATTAGTTGAATCAGGGGATTAAGCCGCCTTGGCTTTTTCGAGGGGGGGGCCATATTAGAAATGAAAGCGCAGAGACTCCAACTCACTTCCGGGCACTGTCGTCACAGTGATGGTAAACGGTTTCTGATTCGATTGCTGCTGGCTGGGCGCCTGCAGATTGGCAGGCGTCACCGAGACACTGGGCGGTATTTGAGGTTTCTTTGACGAGGGCAACGATGGATCGGGGAAGGTCTTTTGCTCCTTGGCAGCGGACAGGCCAAGCACAATCTCATCCAGCTTCTTGCGTTTCTTCTCCTTGCCAATGACGGGCTCTTCAATGGTCTGCAATTCAGATCGGAGATGTATTTAAGATTCAGGGAGACATTTTTTATTGACTTACGCAATTGTTCTTCTTCATCAGCTTGTTGAGAGTGTCGTCCAATTTGCTCTTGCTGCCCGCCATGGAGGGGAATGCGGAGCTGAGCGCCGCATGCACACTGCTGGACGATGACGACGATGATTTCTTGGAGGGCATCGAAAAGTCCTGCACCTCGCTCAAATCAATTGCGCCCGCACTCGATGCGGACTTGAGCATTTCAGTCATATTCATTTTGGGCAGGCTGCTGTGAATTAAATTCGAATTAGTATTTTATAGCTTTAGCTTGAACATTTTCAAATTGACGCACCTGGAAGACAGATCCATGGGTGCACCCATTGAGGGTGGCGGTGTTTTCAGTGCTGGCACAGCGGGCTTATTGAACTGGCCGGAGGATTGCCGCGAGAGCGAGGCATGCTGATGCGCAGGCGGCGGCTGCATGCCACTCAATGCGGCTGCCGAGGCAGCTGCAGCGCCTGAGCCGCCGCCACGTCTTGCCGCCGAACCGGTTAAAGCCTCCATATTGGCAATTTCACTCTCCCAATCTTTGGGCGCCACTGTAAAAAGAGAGCATGGATTTAGCTAGTGATTCTATCTAAAGTGGACACGATTCCAACTTACTTGTTGAGCTGTTGAGCAGCGCATGCAACTTGGCTCGCTCCGTTTCCACATCGATGGCAATGTGTCGCTTGCGTTTTTTGCCCACGTTGGAGGTGCCACCAAGGCCGCTGCCGCCACCAGCAGTGGGCACATTTAAGCCGCCCGCTGCAACAGCAGCTGCTGCACTTGCTGCTGCACCCGCCGCCGTTGCCGCACTCAGCGACATGCCCGGGAGCAGGGCAGAGAGCGAGGTGGCATTGCCACCACTTGCGGCAGCTGCAACAGCAGCTGCAACTGCTGCATTTATGCTATTCGCATCCAGACCGGGCAGCGTTGTTGCCGTTGTCGCTCCACCGCCTGGCGTCGTCTTTGTCGTGTGTTGCATGGAGGCAACTGCCGTCGCTGCTGCATTGGACACGCCTGCATTGCTATTGGCCACCTGTTGCATTTGGGATGCCTGCAGATGCTTAGTCACACCCTGATCTGTGGTTATAGTGATGACATCGGGCGTGGTCGAACGTCGCTCGATACTATTCAGATGTGGTATGGATTCGTGCAGCGCTATGTTGAGATCTGTTGAGGCACCTCCCTTGAGGCCGGCAAAGGCGCTATAATGTTTGTCCACGGGCCATTTGCTCGTCTCCACACAGACAACGATGTGCGCGATGCGACGCTCCAATGCGAAATCCTTAAACCAGCGAATCATACACATCTCCAGCTTGGGCTTCTCCAGCTTCTGCTGCTTAACCGTTGCCGGTTGAATGACTTCGAGATCGGGAAAGCGAGCCTTTAATTCGGCTGCCTGCTTTTTGCATTCTTCCTCGACGGCTTTCTCTTTCTCCTTCATCACTTCGTCGTCGTCGGGATCTGTGGGACCGCCGGCGACCAGATCAAGTATCTCTTGTTCTGCGGGCACCTTCTTCTTGTCGCTGACCTTTGACGCGTCGACTGTTGGAGTCTTGACTTCTGTTGTTGTGGTTGTTGCATCAGCAGCAGTTTCTGTTTTTGGCTCGGCTTCGGCATCAGTTTCAGCTGTGGCAACAACTGTTGCTGCTGCTGTTGTTGCAACTGTTGTATCCGTTGTTGCCTCTGCTTCCTTTTCGGCCGTTTCTTTAGCTGCTTCTTCGTTGGACTCGCTTGGCTTTTCATCAGCCTCGGTTTTGTCTGCCTTTTCAGGAATTTCTGTTGTTTCATTGTCTTCCTTTTCAGCTGCTGCTGCTGCTGGTTTTTCTTCACTGCTTGTTTCGCTTTCCATTTTCTCAGCTTTGTCATTTGCCTTTTCGCAGATTTTCTCGGATTTTTCCTCGGCAGTCGCCTCCCTTTCCCCCGACTTCTTCTCGCTTTCGTTTGTTGCTGCTGCCTCTGTTTCTGCGGTTGCGTCTTTTTCACTGCCATTCTCTGTAATTGGCTCAACATCCACATCCATTTTATCTTCGCTAGGAGCAACCTTGGATTTGATCTCTGCAGCTTCTGCTTCGCTTTCAGCGATGACTTCTTTGTCTGTTGCTTCTTCATCTTTGTTTTCACTGGGCAACTTTGTTTCCTCATCCAGCGCAGGCTCCTTCTCCTTATCCTTATCTAACTTTTCGGCAGTTTCCACTTCCTCCTCTGTTCCCTTTTCCTCTACTTTGTTGGTTTGTTCACCGCTTTCTGACGTCTCCATTTGATCCGTGCTCAACTCTGGCTTAATTTCCGCCTTGACGGGCGACTCCTTCTTGATGACACTCTCCTTGGTGAGCAGCTCATCATCCAGGTCGATGACTTCATGCTTGACGGATGCTGCTGCAGCAGCTTTCTCTGCTGCTGCCACTTTCTCAGCCAAGGCTGCTTTTTCTGTTGCCGCCCTTTCTGCTGCTGCTGCTTTCTCAGCTGCCGCTGCCTTCTCCGCATTGAATGCCTCCAGTTTGATGGTGCGCTGTATTTGTGCCTCCAGTTCGCGTATGAAACGCTTCTCCGACTCACCAAAACTAAAGTTGGGATCATTGAAGATGAACGTCTCGGAACGATAGAGTCCATGCTTGAGCACCGCGGCAATCAGTTCCTTATCGTGTCGCCCCGGTTCCCACCAATCGGGCGTATCTGCATTCATAGCGCACATCTTCAGACGCTCCTCCAAATGGGGATTTCGCGCCACTTCGCGCAACTTGGCCAACAGTTCAAGTCGGTCCAAAATGAGTTTGGCATGCTCCTTCTCCACTTCCTCGATGATGCCCTCAAGACCGCGTTCGTTCTCGCCGAGCTTGAGGCCCGCCTGGCGACGACACATCGCCACAAAGACTTTGTAGTAATCGGTTAGGGTCTCATCGCTTTTGCGCTCCAAATGCGCCATCTGTTTGAATTTAATCCAATCGGGTGTGGGGTGATTATTATTGCTATTTGCACCACCCATGGGTGTCGTCAGCTGCATATCGATGCCGTAGCCGGTGAGAACGCGCAGAAATTCGTATTCTTCGCGGCGATTCCATTTCTTGGGTATCAGCTGCAAACGCTGCGATTCACGCTCCTTGGCAGCCAGCTCCATTTTGCCTTGCCGCTCCATTTTCTATAAGTATAAAAACATTTTTCAATTATATATTAATAATTAAATAAATTTATCACATAATAAATAAATTGGATGTGTGCAATTCTACAAGTTGTTATATATCGTTATATTTTTGGGTGATTTTTATATTTCTAGTTATGTTATTAGTATTAATGCACATTTCAGTTGGATATTTAAGCGGTTTAAATTTTGTATATATACAGACCCTATAGCCGGCATATTTTGATGTGCGATTGTCAAAAACTAAACATATCTACTTCTTCAATATCTTTCGAAACTTTCTCCTCTTTAAGTTATGTATTTATTCGATTTATATTCATTTTCTTTACATTTTTTTATTTAATAATAATAATAGAAATATAAATTTATTTTATTTATATTATCTTCATTTCGATTCAATCAAATCTTCAATCACATTTCCTATTAATTTTTTTTTTTTGTACTTATCGGTTTATATTTATTTAGTTTGGGTTTATATTATTTATTTTATTTTTATTTATATTTATTTCTTAATTTCATTTTAGATTATCATTTCCTATGACTCAGAAGAGTGAGAGACTCTTGTGTGTGTTGGTTGTAGTTTAAAGAGGCATCATCAACATCAGACTTGCGAGCATGATAATCTTGGTTACTTTACAAGCGTTACCCATTCATGACAAACCAACCAACCAAACAAACAAAAAGTCTGCCTCCGATAAGATAAGGTTCTTAGTCTTGTACAACGACTACGCAGCTCAAAACTGTCAGCTATATATACAGATACAGATACAGATATAAATATAGATATATACATACGCCAATACAGTTAAATATATATCATGTGTATATATATGTGTAGCCAATCACAATTTGATTACCAATACTCAACATCAAACAACCAGTCAAATAAAAAAAAACAACGCGAAAAGCAGCGCAAATTCATTACGAATATTTACACAATTTGGAAAAAATTAAAAGCAGTTTTCCCCCACCACATTCCCCTCCTCCACACCTCATTCGCCCCTCTTCATTGTCATCATCAACAGCATAACGGACGGATGCATCAAGGGTGGGTGCTGTTGCTCTATGTGTGTGTGTGTGGTTGTAGGGGGTTGGTCGGTGTCGGTAACGGGACCTTTTTCCAAATTACACAAATTTTGCGCAAAAAGTAAAAAAAAGTACAAAATGCGAATGGCGAGCGCAAAGCAAAGGGGCAAAAATGAGAGACAATAGACGATGACGACTAAATACGAAGCAAAACTGAAACTGAAACTGGGAAATACAATAAAAATCATAATAATAGAAGTAAAAAATCCATTTTACACCCCTAATAACGCGACACAGAGAGTGCAGAGGGCAAAAATGGCATAGCGACAATTTAAGCACTGGCGAAGGGGGTTAGGGGTTTGAGGGAGTGAGACGAAAGGCGGGCAGCCGGGAGACAAACAAATGAATCCTGCGAGACCAATTGCACGGCCAACTCACTCACACACGCACACATAGCCAAAAATGGATCTCTTTATGTCTCTCTCTCTCACTCTAGTGATGTAGTTAGTTATGATAATAATAATAATACTCCCCCTCCCCCCCACCCCCCTCACACACAGCAAAGGGGCAACGACGCCAACTCCTTAGACAGCGTTGCCAGGTGGTTGTAAATAAAATATACACACACGCACTTATATTTATATGTGAATGCAAATCAAAACAACAACAATAAAACTGTAAAGCGGGCGCCTCTTGCAGTCAAGTGCCATGGGGAGGGGGAGTTGCCTGCTCTCAGCAGCGTCAACGTTGGCAAGTCTGGCTGCTCTTCAAGGATGCCAATTGGCGCAGGTTGGCAGCACTGTTGTGTCTGTTGTTTTATATATGCAGGCACAGAGGCTAACGGCTTTTGCTATACAAATTTCAAGTAAGCGCTGGGGAATGTGGGTGATGGGGGGAGGGGCAAACAAAAACAAACGACAAAACAGCGAAACAAGATAAAGAGGAGACCGAACTGAACTGAACACGACGACTTCTACTGCTAACCCATCTCTAGCAAGTGCCTTCTCCATCTCGCTTGGACACACGCGACAAATGCGCACCTTCGCCCTGCTGCTCTTGGTTTGCTTACTCGCTCGCTTGCTCTTGCGCTCGTTTACTCGTGCATTTGGCACGATACAAGTGCGAGCGATTGATTATGATTATTAGTAAGTAGCAAAGCAGGCAAGGCAAAGCAAGCAGCAACAGCGGCTTGACTTGTGCGGCGAAATGGGAATGGGAATGGAAATGGGAATGGGGGTAGGTAGGATAGAAGACAGGCGGAAAAACGAATTTAAATGAGCGCGCTCTGCTCACACACACACACACATAGCCCAACTGGTTACCGTCATGTGTTTGTGTATGAGTGAGTTACACATACATGTGCCATGTAAAGTGGCAACGCTCGTCGAAATCTATAGGCATAAATTTATTGTTTTGTATTTCGTTTTAACTTTGCGGCTCGACTTGCTTTGCTTGCAGCTTGCTGCTTTTCTTTTTTTTAAGTTACTTTTATTACTGTGACCAGCGCTACTTTTGCTGCTGCCGAGTCTTGTTCTTCTTGTTGTTGTTTCCTGCACGCATTCTTTGCATTCACATTATTTTTCTTTTGATGCGATGGAGCATCGTCGTTTTAATTAAATTTTTGCGCAAAATTTGAATTTGATATAAATTGTCATTGTCATTGTTGTTGTAGTTTTACCTCCAAATAAATGCCATTGTTTAAAATGGGAGCTGTTGTTGCTGCTGTTGCTGATGATTTATTTAGATGCTCGCAGAACGCTGAGAAACTGCTAAAATCCATGGGTTTAATAACCTCCATTTTGTTGTATTGGACAATTTTAGGCACAAACACATAAAACACTCAATTTGAATTACAATTATACGATATTATATCACAAATATTGAATTCGATCTCGATTTCGAATTCGATTTCGACATTATTGATTTTAATTAAGCACTAATTATCATTCATTGTGGCGGCGGCGACAACATTTGCTATTTGCACGTTGCGCTGCTGCTTCTTATTCTTGTTGTTGTTGTCTGCATTCGCTGCTCACACACACACACACACACAGCACTCGTCGTCTACTTTTGCCTCAGCAGCAATTACATTTTTCCATTCGTTTGATTATTATTATTTCTTCTACTACACACACACACATATGTAGCCAAACACACACAGAGACGCACGCAGCACATTCATAGAGCGAAAGAGAAAGAGAGCGCGGGTGTGTGTTTGTAAGAGGGAGACACCGACACTACAACGACATCGACGACGCTGTTTTGGATATGGATGCGTTTACTGCTGCTGCTCAGCTCAAGCAGCACTTGGACTTTTTACAACTTTACACCGCGGCGCTCAAACAAATAATGAGCGAGCGCATTGCGGACTAAATACAAGAAACACTCCTCACACACACACACACACACACAGAGACATACAGACACACACATACCCATTCAGACAGAGACACAGAGACCACAACGGGGAACGCATACGCGCGCAGCACGGAAGCAGCGACGGCGGCAGCGGCTAAAATCGAATGCGAATCAGCCAGCAACAGCAACGGCGACAGCGACGGCGACGAAACAGAACGAAGACGGGGGAGAAGAAGAGTGGAGGGTCGGTCGCTAGTCAAACCAACAGCAACAACAGCAAGCAAGGCAACTACCATTGGAGCAGAGCCAAAGCAGAGCCCAAAGCAGAGCAGAGAAAAAGCAAAACCAAACCAAACCAAACGAAACGAAACCAAACAATCGTGAGATTAAGCCAAACGCCGTTTTGGGTGAATGTGAATATGAATGAGATGGGCAGGCAGAAAGGCAGTCACAGCAGTCACAGCCTGTCCTCCGCTGAGGTGAATGAGCGCGGCAAAGGCAAAGGCGAAGCCAAAGCGTCACTTGCAGCACTGACTGAGAGTCAGAGAGAGAGAGAGCGCATTGTACGCGAGAGTGCGCCGCTAGCGAGAGCGAAAACATATACATATATATATATATATATATATATATTCTCTATATGTGTGTGTGTGTTAGTGTGTTTGCTGTGCACTAGATGGACGAGTTGAAGAAGAATGAGGAGGAGTAGAAGAAGAAAAAGAAGGCAGCGCAGAGCACACATTGTGTCAACTGTGTAATGTAAGCAAGAGGCAATGTGCAAAGGCAAGGCAGAGCCTCCTGTCACACACACTTGCACATATATTCACACACACGTGTGTTCCAAGCAGGATGATGATGGAAAGGGCAAAGGGGGGATATGTACAGGGCATACACAGGGGCAAAAAAAGCCAAGCAATGAAACAAATGTACCACAAAAACTGTTGTTGACGACGACGACAACAAGAAGCAAGCACAGCAGCGATTGCGACTGCGACGACTGATGTTGTTATTGGCGCAAAGGACACACAGCGTAAAAGGGATAAAATAAAATAAAATAATAGCCAGCCAAGCGCTGTTCGGGCTAGCCATGAGAAATGGATTAAATTCAGGTACTCAAATTTGTGCGCATCTTTTGAGATGGACTCGTGTCGTGACACGATGAAAGAGCACAACTATGCATATAATACAATTAACTAATATTATTACAATAATAAATAAAACAATATGTTCTAATTCTAATAAATGCAAATAAATCTATAATATTTTGGTATTTTCGTGATACTATCGTTTACCCATGTTCCTAACGTGTTATTAAAATTCGTAGCACGCACACAACTCTAGCACGGTACACACAACATGCGAGCGACCGGCAAGGAAGCGTTTGTTTCTAGAAATTAGTCTTTTCTGTGTATAGAAGAGAAGAAAGAGGAGGAGGACGACTTGAATTCTTTACCATTGCGTTAGAGAATTATGCAATTGTTTAATTAAAACGACCTTTGCCATAGTTTTAATTTGCATATGTACACATGTAAGTGTATGTATGTATGTATATATATATATTTATATTTATATGTATATTCACAAAGATTGTGTGCAAGTAACGCGAAAGATAGAAACTGCACTAAAGTGTGATAAGCACGTAGCCGCAGCCGCAGCAGTCGAAGAGCTTCGTCGAGTATAAAAACGAGATTATTAATCAATCTGTAAGATACAGATACACATCCAACACAATCCCACCACCACCACCACTACAACCACAACCAGCCAGCAGCAACAACGACGGCGGCGGCAGCAGCACAAAACAAGCTGCCAATCGACGGCGACAGCGAGACATCTTCGGCAAATGCATATGACTAAAACACAGACAAGTCACACACACACTAGTAAAAACATGATCGGCAGCTGAGAGCGCGAGAGAGAGGAAGAGCGCGAGCCACTGCACAATTACACGTGAGAGGTTACGATTGCGTGCATGTGTATGTGTGTGAGTGCAAGCGTGTGACGTTTTTTTCTATGCATGTGTGGTCGTAAATTTGACTAAAGCGTAACGCAAAACTAAATCAAAAGGCAGGTAGACAATAACAGCGGCTCATTTCAGCCACGCACACTGCTTCACAAATTTATATGCATGTGTGTGTGTGTGTATTGATGAACTGACCACTGCACACTGGGCCGCTCTTAAGAGAAAAATATTTGAAATTATTTATGGCCGACAGGTGTGAAACGAATGCAGCAACAGCACCAGCTGCAATGAGTTGCAACACGTGAGTTGTGAGGCATAAGGCATGCGGAATAGTGGTCAAACCAGTGGCGAAAATTTGTAGCGGCATATGCATGAATAATTGACAATTGCACCACTGTGCTCAGCAAAACAAAATGCTAATAAAAATAATAAATCGAATAGCGGTCAGCGCGAGGTGAGCATCCAAGCAAATCCCAAGCAAGCACAAGAAAGATGGTGCACAAAGAATGGCAATCTTACATACACACACCCATACATACACATATGAAAATATATGTATATGCATAATCACACTCACATACACATATATGTAAGGCAAATTCTATGCTTGTGTTCTAAATACATGTTGCAAAAAAATGAGAAAAAAGGCGAGCAACAACAACAACAGCAAGCGAAAAGAATCTGCTGCCGCTGCTGCAAGTGGAGAAAACAGAACAAGAAACGAACGAACAGTGGAGCAAAAGGAGCAGACAACAACAGCGATGAGCTCTCAAATGAGCACAATTAGGCTTTAGCTTTGGCTTTATTGACGCGCCGCGGCCTGGCAAAAGAACAAGCATCCGCAGCAGCAGCAGGAACAGGTCACCATAATATCCAAGTCACATTTCACATATTCGCCCCATTCGTCGCTTGCCTCGCTCACTCAATAATTCGCCCCGTGAGAGCAGCGACGACGGCGACGTCGACACGGACACGGATATGGATACAGCAACAAAAACGACGCGCTGCCATCAACGGCTGCTTGAATTTTATATTTTGTATTTGGTATTTTGGGTGGGCGCAGCAAAAAATTAAACATTGGATAAATCCACAGAAAATGTAAAATTACACACATACACAGGAAAACTAAAAACACACATACATATAAAGAGAGGCGGCGCACAAGTACAGCCAACGTAGCAGCAGCAATAACCACCCGTTACCGATACCAATATATCCAAACAAACAACAGTCAGAGACAGAGAACAGGAGCAGCAGCAGCATAGCAGCGTCGCCCGCCAACGCCGACGTCGCGGCAACAATCATCGTCACCAACGTGAAGAACTTTACTTCGTCAACACAACAACAAGAACACGACATAATGTGGCTTGGCTTTGGCTGTGTGACCATTTTGCTTGCTCTTCTTGCTGCTGGCGTCAGTGTTGCCAGCTCGGCTTGTTTTGGCTTTTTTCTTCAAGCGCTTGGAAATGAGCGGAAAACAGCAAGCAACAGGAACAGAAACTTAACTTCAAGTTGGCTATTTGAAATTGATGTAATATAAAATATATTTAGATTACTTTATGCATAATTTTTAAATATTTAGCTATTATAAACTATTTAGCTCAACTGGTGGTGTCTAAAATATAGTATATAAATACTATAGCGAAATGAATGCCAATATTGTTGAAGTAGAATTTTTGGAAATATGAAAAGCAGCCAAAAGCATTCCCAGATTTCACAAAACAAGCTTTATTTGCCGCTTAAAAGTTGACAGCACTGCTTGACATGAGCAGCGAAAGCCATCTATTTCCAATTTCCTAACAAAACTAGCTTTAATTGCTGCTTAAAAGTTGGCAGCACTGGCAGATGGCATCAACGCCAGCCAGCCTTCATTGCTGCTGCTGTTGTTGTTGGTTTGATTGACGGTGCTGGCGTTCGTTTTGCCTTTTGATAATGGCGTCGACGTCGTCGCTGTTTGTTGTTGCTAAAGTATAATGCGCGTCAGGTTGTACAGAGCAATACATACAATAGATTCTCCAACTCCACTTTCAGCTGCGAAGACGAATCTTATAATTTGACCCAAGAGCTTGTTGGGCCAACATGTCTGCGGTGGTTTCCCTGCTTGCGTCTCCCTCTTTGAAGGTGGCAACGCCGCCAACAAAAACAACCTTTTTGGGGCGGTTGCTGAGTGTGCAAAGTGGTTTGACATTTTCTCGTTTGCTCGTTTCGCTGCTCATTCGCGCCCGAGCATCTCCCGTGTGTGCACCGCATTTCTGTGAGGGTGGGGGAGGGGTGTGGGTTGGCTTCAAATTCGAATGCTCGAAAGTCTGAGCATCATCATCAACACCATCATCATCGTTGTCCGCTTCGCTCTCGCCGTGTTGTGTATGCTGGCTGCTCTATGTGTATTTCTTTTATTTTGCATAAATTAAGCAGGCATAAGTGTGTTTTGTATTTCGCATTCGCAGTTGGATTTGTATTTGTAGTATTTTCGCCGTGTTTTATTGTTGTCGCTCTCGCTCTTGCGCTTCTGGCTGTTGTTGCTTGTCTTGTCTTGTGTCTCGTTTTGTCATCGTTTGCTTTTGTTTGAACATTCGGAAGTACACCCATACACATATATATGCAGAGAGACAGTTATACAGTTCAGTCGAGTCGGCACGTATGTAGTTGACAGAAATCTGCGATTGCAACCCCCTCCCTCATCAACCACCCTCTCTTCGTACACAACGGTGGGTGGGTGTAACGTATTTTATTTTATTTCGTCATTTTTTACAGCTTTGCTGCTGCTGCTTGTCAGATTTCCTCTTTGCTGACTTTTCACACACTTCAATTTTCACTACACATTGTAATTCGCTTTTTTGAATGCAACGATGAGTTTTTTTTTATTTTATCGATATCTCGTATCGAAATGTGAGAAGACAAATTGCGGTAAATCAACGAAATTAAATGTTGAGTGTTGAAACTCACATGGAATGGGAGACACTAGGAAATCGATAACAATCATTAAGCCTGCTTAAAACTTTTGGACTATGAAATAGCTAGATATTCCAACTCTTAAATATAGTATAGTAAATAAAAAATAGAAAAATTGTAAAATCTAAATAAATATAGTAAGACTGGACAATTGCACAAAAAATACGTTGTTAATTATTATAGTGTGTACATTTCAAGATATGATCATGCTAGTGTTAGTGTGAGCAATATATATATATAAATATTCAATAATAAAAGGGTTAGATCAATGCAACGAATGAGTGAGTGTAAGTGAGTGTAGTGTGAGTGTTTATGTATGTGTGTGTGTGGTAAGTTATTGTCAGCGTTAGAGTGGGTGGGTTGGTTGGTCATGGTCTATTAACGCTCCACCCCCTCGAGGCAGCCAGAAGGGCTGGAAGGGTGTGTTTTAAGTACCGGCTGCATATTGTTGCCGATTTGTGGGTGAATGAATGTGTATATTTGAGCGGGGTGAGTTGAAAGTTGTATGTTGTCGGATGTTTTTCGTATTATGAGTACAATTTTAGGGGATATGTATTTTTTTTGGTAGGGGGTGTTGTTTCAGAAATGCATTATGTAAGATATATATGTTATGTAGTATATATATATAAGAGATAATTTGGCGTTTCACGTACATTGTTCATACTAACCAAATACATGGCCAGCTTGTTGATATCCAAATTGGCCAATTGGCTTACATCTGTTGTGTTGAGGATGCTCAGCATCAGGCTTATGTCGGCAGCGGTGGGCATTGCAGGCACTGTGGCGCCACCAACCTGTTGTTGTTGTTGTTGTTGCTGCTGCTGTTGTTGTTGCTGCTGCTGTTGTTGCTGGTGCTGGCTAACCATTCCATGCTGTGCGCCAGAGTTGCCAGCTGCGGCGGCTGCTGCTGCTGCAGCTGCTGCTGAGGTGCTGGCACCCTGCGATTGCATCAGCGCCTGCAGACTACGATTGCTCGAGTCGAGCTGCTGTTGCAGCTGGCTAACGGTGGCGCCACCGCCGACGACAACGTTGTTGTTGCCGCCGCCGCTGCTTGCAGAATTGTTGCCAACGCCGGTGCCCTGCATCTGCATTTGCATGGATTGCAAGGTGGGCGTGGTGGGCACCGAAAGCGGTGGCGTCGATGAGACCAGCGCCTGTAACTGTATTGGGAGGAGCAGAGGCAGAGGAGATGGAGTTGGATTTTGATTGGTGGAGAGAGAGAGAGAGAACAAGCAACAATTTAACATCATCATCATCATCATCATCAGAAGAGAGTGAAAGTGAGAGTGTGTGTGTAAAAAAAGTGAAAATGGAGTGACGAGAAAATGAACTGCTTCTCGTAGAGGGAAGGCATGAATTAATGGGCATATGAATCAGATGGGGGCTTTTCCTCAGGGTTCTTCTCGCAGGTAGTTTTGTTAATCAGCTGTTGGTTTGTTTGTTCGTTCATTTTTTACAGTTCGTACTCGTTCCTGTTCTGGTTTCCGTTTCCGTTTCCGTTTCGTTTTCTACGTTTTTCTACAACATTGTACAGTATTTAGCAAAACACTAAGCCAAGTTTTTAACTACGGCCAACAGCTAAGCAACAAAACTACATACTTTGAATAAACTCATCTACGAATTTTGATTGGTATTTATTTTTGTGTTTGTTTGGTGGTGTTATAATCAAAATACAAAACGATAAAGACAAAACAAACTGCTTAAGGAATTAAAGTGGGGGATATTTTGGCAAGAATGATGGAAAAGTTAAATAATTGTTGGAGTATCAAAAAACCAAATTAAGTCGAGGGATGTAACGCTTATGAAATTTGTCAATAATAACTAATAATAAGTCGATAATATGGTGTTATCGATATCTAATAATCACTATTTTTAGATTGTATCCAAGGCTTTAGTTTTATTTATAAACGAACAATTTGCATATTAATAAATTTGTTGAAATTGAGTTGTTTTATAATGAAATTTGAAATATATAAACAAAGTTGTAAGTTATCGTTATTTATCAGATCAGGAGCAAGATATATCTGCCGTTAGATTTAAATTATTTTACTATAAAAGTGGGTCTTTTATACTTCTGCTTTCGGACAATTTCCATCATTCTTGCTGGGAATTTTTATGAACCAATTTACATAGTTGCAAATAGTTGAAGAATTCAGACTAAAATCGGGGAGCAGACATACAAAAAAAAAAAACATATATATATATATACGGATATATAAATGATATGAATTGGGTGTCATTTGAATGTGGGTTGGTTTGGATGGTGAAGAATCAGTTGTGTTTGTGTGGGGTGGGTGGGGGAGCACTCACCTTGGCCTTCTGCTGTTGCTTGAGCTCCTCCTTTTTGTAGTTGCGCTGATAGGCGGTGATGACGCGACGCAAGCGCGTATTGAGATCTTGCATTGATGGCCACATTGTGGCATCCTCGACCGCGGCCAATGTGGGCGGATAGCTGCCGGCGACACTTTCCTCCTCGTCCAAGCCTAAATTTGAGTTGGAGTTAGCATTTTCGCAGTTTTGACCCGCTGACTCCCCTGATCCAATGATCATCCCAGGGGCCGCTGCAGTCGTAGTTGTTGTTGTGGATGATGGATTGGTGGTAATGGTGGTTATAGTAGTAGTGGTGGTGTTTGTGGTGGTAGTGGTGATATTTGTGGTTGTGGTGTTGGTGGATGTGGTGGTTTTTTTTGCGTTAGTGGTGCATGAATCTGAACCAATCTCGGCGGGAGCAACGGTAGCGGCGGCATCAACGGTTTCGCGAACGGCTGACGCAGCAGCAGCCTCATTGCCATTGGCTTGGGCTTTCACCTCATCAGCCTCAACGTCCATAATATGATCCGTGGTGTCGTCCAATGGCGAACCAACAGCGGAGGCAACAGTGGCTGCCTTTGAGACCAGAGCACCCCCCTCATCACCTGCTGCCGCATCGCTCGAGTCGGCGTCCATGGCAACGGGGGCATCGGCGTCGGCCGTGTTGGTGGTGGCATCATCAGCAACAGCCACTGCCTCGTTGTTGGCTGCTGGCGCTTTATCGTTATCAGTTTCTTTTGGAATATCTTTTGCATTTTCTGTTTCAATTTCATTCGATTTAGCCAATTTGGTTGATTTTGTTGCCGATTCGTTTGGCGCAGCTGCCGCCGCCGCCGTGGCGTCAACGTCGACGTCGACTGCATCGCTGCCATTGCCCTCGACCGAGTTGGAGGAGTTGACGGATTGCTCGTTGGCTTTATTGGTATTGGTAGTAGTAGTAGTAGTAGTAGTAGTAGTAGAATTGATTCCGCTGCTATTATTATGATTTTCGGCCTTATCGCTCTTACCCGACGAACTGGGACGCTCCGGATCGAGCGAGTCCTTATTATCGCCGGCCGTTAGCTTGGTGGAATCCGAGTCTTTGGTGGTTGTGGTGCCATCGTCGTCCACCTCATCGCCGTCATCGTGCTTCGAATTTGCATCGTCTTCAATTCTGTGAATACAATATCGATAAAAATATGTTTGGAGTTTAATTATAAATTGGTCTCACATTCTATACAATTTTTATTTTTCTTTTTGGCGGGAGTTGAATTTCTGTTGTGTGGCACACTGAGCGAAAAAATCATGCACACATTCACACACATACGAAATTCCAATGATTGTCAAATGCTTTGGCCAAAGTGAGTAGCAAAAATATTCAGTGTGACCGCTTGCTGAACTCCAATTTGGAACTCTCTCAATTATGGTTCAAATTTAAATATAGTTTTAGAAGTCTACATTCATAGTGGTCAAAATATGTTCAAAAAGAACTTGTTCTTAAGAAAAGATTCAGTTTTGGAAAATTGATGATAATGGAAACACTTTTTGAATTTCGTGTGAAAATCAAATTTGCAAGTTTAAATGCAGTGCCTTTTTTTTTTTTTTTTTTGGAAAATTGCATCAGTTTTGCCAAAGTTATGGCAGTTTAAAAGTTGGAACCTTCTGTAAATGTGATTTTTGTTGTTGTTGCTCAGCATTAGAATTCATACGGTCACACTGAACATGGAACATAATGTCTTTCTTGCAGATCACTTAATTTTCGTTTCGGTTAGTGTAATTACTAAGTACTATTAGTAAATATAAAAAATAGAACATATTGAACATATTCCAGTTCCTGTTTATTTTTGGACTATTTGTTTTGAGTTTTCCACGTTTCACGTTTCCCATATATGGCTAGAGACTGGTCTCATTGTTGAAATTGTGGTTGTGTTAGTACTTGTGGCTTATGTGTGGTACTATGAAATAATGGCTAAAATGGGTTCCCTATTTAGGCATAGTTTAATGGATGGATCGATGGATGGAATGGAATGGAAGGGGAATTGAGGTGGTTGAGGGTAAGAGGGAATATGGGTATTACAATTTTTTTTTTTTTTTTTTTTACAACTTACATTGGCAAATTCGTGACGGCCAAATCGTCACCGGCACCGGCGCCCACATGAGTGACAAAGCACAGATTCGGATCGGCGCGCATTTGACGGTACATTTCACAGCCATGCTTGTAGGTTCCAACCAATAGACTCTTATCACAACAAATCGGATTCCACCATGATGATGGCACCTGATCGGGCGTTGGCGGCGGCCGTATTGGGAGCTCGCTACATTTGATTTGATAGATACATATACACACACATACATCGATATATATATATACATATACATATATATATATATGTATAGAGATATAGAGAGAGATAAAGATGAGGGGGGAAGAAGAATTGCATGAGTTTTTGCTGCTTTTTTTTTAGTACAAATATGTCAATGAGCAATAAATTCAGTTCAACAAGTTCTATGCATTGTTTTTGTTGTTGTCAAACAAATAAAATTAAAAACAAAAAAAAAAATATATATATATCAAACTATAAGAAAAGCATATAAGAAAAAGGGGAAAAAAATAACCAAATTATAACTTTTGTTATTTATTAGTTGTTGTTGTTAATTGCCAATTTGTGCTACGGATTACGAAAAACAGATTACAATTGCAACTAAAGAAAGGTATTATTTTGAAGAAATTTTGTTAATTGAAAGATTTTTGTGTTGCCATATATTTTTTTGGAATTTGGAATATCGAAAATCATATATATAGATATATATAAAATTTCTGTGCATATAACTTGTAGACATATATATTTATATATGTTGTTGGATATATCGCATATTTCGTTGATCGATCGATGATGAAGAGAGGCATGAGAATTTCAAATACGATTTCCCTAATCGCCTGATTCGCTTCGGATGGGCGGGCGGAGATGGTGTTGTGATCGGAGGGTATTTCTTTTTTTTTTTTTGAGCGATCAGTGCGTGCGAGCGAGCGAGCGAGGGCGAGATGTGTGCATAGATATTACCTTTCCAGATTAGGTGCTAGCAGATATTGCTTGGCTTTCGAACTGCATCAGTTAAAGTTGTTGTTGTTGTTGTTGTTGTAGTAGTAGTTGTTGTTGTTGTTATCCAAAAGTTGTCAGTGAGTGATATATATATATATATATATACACATACATATATATTTATTCGTATTCAAATTAGCAATTAGAATATTCGTCAAAAAGGTTCAAGTAGTGCAAAACAAAACACAGCGAGAAAAAAATTTGAGCAACATTTTTTTTTGTTTCATTTTTTTGTGGGGGGGGGTGGGTTTAACGAGTTAGGGGAATAGATAGTTAATGTAGAAATGTAGTATTAAAAATTGCATACAACAAACGTTCAAGAATGGGGAGGGGGATTATTTGATTGAAACACGCAGCGGAGCGGTACACAGAGCATTTAAACAGTTAGTAACGAGAACAAAGTTAGTAACGAGTGGTAGACAGCGAGAGAGAGAGCATTGAAACTAGCGAGTGGAATAGACAAATCTCACATGGAAGCGAATTAAAAACTCAAAAGTAATAAAACTGCTGAAATTCAAAGCAGAAATATTACTCGCGAGCACAAATGATACAATTGGCGTTTTAGTATTAAAGTTTAAGAGTTAAACAAATTGGCATTTACTAGTAGTTAGATAGTCAGAGATAATACTGATCAAAAAAGAATTTATAAAACGACTATAGAAAAAACATGACAGAACAAAAAAAAAAATGAACTCAATAAAAATCATAGAAGTACAAAATTAAGAAAAAATTAAAAAATATATATATAAGAAAAATTTAACGAATGCTTTTTGGCGCTCAAATTGCAGAGCGCAACAACAATCAGTCAATCAATCAACGACAACAATCATGATGATGTGATTAATGTGATGGATGCTGATGAACGCTAAACACGCCTACCTGATGGGCGTATTATCCTTGATCTGCTGCACTAAATCACCGATGACCTCGTGCTGTATATAATAGAGCATCCGAACGCGCAGCAGAACCCTGTTGTGTGAAATCAGAAAGTCAATCAAAATGAACATAAAACAAAAAAAAACAAAATATGAAAGTAAGGGAGCAAAAGAGCAGAAAAAAATATATAGGATATTTTGTTAGCAAAATAGTTTAGACTGGGATACCCCGCTTGGCAGCAGCAGGATGTTTTTTTTTGGTTAGTTTATTCAAATTCGATTCCACACGACTCACTTATTCGCGTGTCTGCTTAGATGCTTCTTGTAGGCGCCCTCCAGATACGCATCCGCATCGTATTTCTCTTTTTTGCTCCAATGATTCGGATCATGTATGCTGGTGGGTGCGGGCGGTGGTGCAACTGCTGCTGCCACAGCACTGGCGCTAATACCGCCACCACCATCCTTATCGCCAACGCTCGAGTCAGACTTGTGAGCCGGTGTTGTATTCCCACTGTTGCTGCCCGAGGCAGTGCCAGGGGCCGGTGTCATCTCCTTGTTGGACTTGCCACCGTTGCGTCCTGCAAAATGGATGACAAAAAATAGATTGGGCATATTAAGTTAAAAGACTCTTTCGCTTTTGACTTGATAATGATGCATGAGTTGCTTACTACGATGATGTGTGTTCAAATTTGAAAATAGCGCATTTGCTTCAGTTATATAAATGATTTATGTGTATAAAAAAAATATATATATATTTGTGTGTTAGCTACAAAAAGTTGAAAGAAAATTAGGAATCAGTGTAAGCCTATGAAGCTATGGTGAATTTGCAAAATTGTCTTGGACATCAAGTAGGAATTGTTACTTCAATTCTATTTCAATTTTAAAAATCAATTTTTTTACTTTTTGTTATATTATTTTCAAATGCTTTTGTCTTCATTTCCAATAGAGCAAAAAGCGATTGTTAAATTGGAATGATTCAGATTCAAAACATCTCAAGACTTATGGCATTATTATTATATTTTTGTTATGTTATTTTATTTAAAATGCTTAAATGATTTCAAAGTTATACTTTGTATTTAAGAGTAACGAGTATCAAAATCAAGTTGATTTCGGACAAATTTTGGAATATATCTGATAAAAATGCTTCAAAATGTATAACGATTATGAAGATATAGCTGATTATGGAAGCACAGTTCCAAATTGAATATATATATGGGATATAAATGCTCAATTTTACAAATTAACGCGGTGATTAGTAATGAAAATTGTGCAAAATATAAGTTTTGATTAAATGATATGTTATATACGTACAGATGGTATGGATGTTATATATATATATAGATGTATATGTATATATGAAGATATATATAAATCATAAAAGGTTATATAGTAAAAGGCATACAATTGCATGGCAACAAAACATACACACACTTTTTCTTTTCATCATTTTACCAGTTATTTTTGGCGTTCGTCGTGTCTTGGTCGAGTTGAGTCGAGTCAGTGGCTAATTGTTGTATGGAGTTTACGTAGTTACACTTTGACATTGAACATTGAACGGTCTTTGAAAGGGTGAATCAGTTGAAGGCATTGTAGAACACAGAACCCAGTTATTACAAATAGAATCAGATATATATATACATATATAGTAATAATAAAATAGCTGCAGCTCAAAAGTTGACATTTACTTGGAAGTGCTTGAGAAATTTGAATGTAGAAATGTGTATATACATATATATACACTATATATTTATAGCAATTGATTAGGTAGTTAAGGTAGTCCAGCCCACATATTTATTCTATAGTGTAGTTAAATTTGTGATTTTTTTTTTTTTTTCGTTTTTTTACAATACTAGTAAATTCTATGTAGCTCGAGGCAGCTCGTATTTTTTGATTTGATTTTGGATAACTCTCTAAGTCCGTGCAGCAGTTGGAGTGCGTGAATGTATATTTTACCATACCTTTGGCATTCCTACCTCGTGGCACCAAATTGTGTAGGCCACTATGATCCCTGCTGATTTTCTGCACCTCGCCATCCTCCGTCGGTGTGATTAGATCCCAAATGAATGTCTTGATCTTCTCGTCACCCTTGTACACCTGCAGGCAGTATAGCAGCTGTAAGGAGTTTTAATCAAGAGAAAATCAATCGTTAGTTTTTAAAGTGGGATAGACTGGACTCAATTAATAATTTCATTTTTTCAGCGGGTTGAGAAGTTTTGTTCTTACTCAGCGAGAACCTAAAGTTCTCTCAATATTAGCATGGTTGGTCATCATTAAATATATATATATGTATCGGTTTTCTATAAAGCTAAACACAGACTTACAATAATGCGTGCACAGCCCTCAACGTCAATATCGCGCCAGCCGCGCTTAAACGAACCCAATTCCAAGAGTTCCGACCAGCGTCCCCAGCTATAAAAATTAAAAGAGACATTTTTAAAATATATGTATATTATTTATATATCATAGTTGGCCTACTACAAATATTCTTCTCCTTACACACACACACTCTAAAAATATATATATAATATACGAATATAACAACCTAAATTTAATATTTAAAGAGATCCAATATATAAGAGATCATTGATTCTTCCCTATTATATATTTATATATACGTATATATAATTGTTTTTTCGGATTCTAATTGAAATTGAAATAAACATGTCGAAGACCTTGGCTAGCCCATCTGATAAAAGTCTTGGCACCAATTCCGTGACCCGATATAATATCAACAAATCACACGTAAATGAGAATGACGATGGACGTGGTGAGCTCGATATTGTGTCCCTGATGAATAAGTTATATCTGGATGATTTCAATCAGTTGTCGGACGATGAGCGAGCGAATCGATTGGCCGATCTGGATTCCTTGGACATGTGGAATACCATTGAAACTGTGCAAAAGGAGCTGGCCATAATCAAATTGGAGAATTACATAATGGTCGATTTTCTAGAGAGGAACGATCCAAAGCTATTGATCGGGCTGCGTCAGCGACGCACCTCAATCTTGAAGCGTATCCAAACGAAGCAGGGAGCCCAACAGGACAATCTACAGCAAACGAGTCGACACTCGAGGAGCTCAAAACGATCCATATCCATGTCCATACACATGGGCTTATTGAGTGCAGGGAGCGGCACCGAGCGACGCAAACCAATCGAGCACAAACTGAATGTTAAGGCCAAGGCCGAATTGGCCGAAAAGGCAGCGTCCGAGGTGGAAAAACGCATTATCGACATCGAGCGAAATGGTAAGTGCAAATGTCGAATAGATTAGTTTTGGCTGGTTAAGATTCTCTTGGATTCTTCGACGGCATCAAAAGACGAATGGGAATTCGAGCGATATTAGATTAGCTTAGGCTTAATAAGATTCTATGGAATTCTTCTCAATTTCCGGACTTGCGTTTATAAATTTCACAATCTTAGTTGCGCCTAATTTCGGTTACTGGGGTAGACCGCTTAGAAAGGTCCTCCTTTTAACCTTGGAAGTGTTCAGGAGATTTCGCTTTTGTCCCAGCTTTTGCCATCTTATTATTTGAAATGCGCCTCTCTGGCTCGAAAATAATATAATTGCACATATTCTAAATTCTCCAAACTGCATTCCAGCCATGGTTGAGGTCAAACAGCTGCGTGCCAAGATAGAGGAACTGCATTATCGAAGCGAGGAGACAATCGAGACGGAGAAAAACTTTATGCTGCACTTTTTACGCGATGAAAACGATGCCTTATTTTTGGAGACGGCAACGGAGCGTCAAATTGAGCGCAAGCTGCGTAAATTTACGGCAAATTGGTTTAAGAACGCCCGAGCGCTGTTGGGCACAATGCGACTGACGATTGTCTCGCTGCAGGAGACGTGTCAACAGCATCGTGCCGATCTGATAACCAAAGCGGATCTTAGCGGCATCCTTACAGCGGTCGACTTTGAGAAGTTGATCATTAAACGCACCGAGCTGACCAACGAACTGGAGGAGAAGAATACGCATATGGCGGGACTGAAGAGCGTTACGGGCAAGACATCGCTAGCGATGACCGAGGAGAAACAGGTGATGATGAACCTGGAGACTGAGATGCGTAACGTAATCAATCGCACCGATGAGATAACGCGCACCATCACCAAACTGGAGAAGGAGGTGGCCACCGTACAGCAGAACAATGCCAAGGATTATGTGATCCTTGGTGAGTTGCGTGCCCAACTCGATGAGTACGAGGCACCGAGCGTCACCGAATATATCGAGCGAAAGGAGGAGGCACTGTACTTCGACAAGGAGGAGAAGATGTTGCAGCGCAAGATCTATATACTAAACATGAAACTGAACAATGTGATGCGACGTTATCGGTATCGCGATGAGTAGTGTAATTGAATAAAATGTCGTCATTAACTTACCCGAATGAGAGTAGACCCTTCTCGACCTTGAAGCACTCAGACTTGGCCCAGTTGCCATACTGAATCTCCTCCAGACCCAATGCGGCCAGAGCATCACGCTCTCGTGGTATATACTCATCGTTGCCCTTCTTCTCCCGGGCGCGATCTCGATCGCGTTTCTCCTTGCGACGACGTGAGCGAAGACCTGGTCAAAAAATAAGCGATTTATAGTCTGCAACTCCAACTTAAATCTGGCTCCGTTAAAACAACTCACCAATGCCGCCCTCCTCATCGCTGTTCTCGTTCGAAGAGTCCTCCGAGTTGATCTCCATGACATCCTCATGGCCATAGCGTTTGATTTGTGTGCGTCGACGCGGCTCGGAGAGCACCAGATCCTCGGTCTCATCGCGTTCACATGCATCGGGATCGATGTCCACACGTTTTGCCCATTTCGTCCAAAAATCGGGATCATCTATGGTGATATCCGAACGATTGCCCGAAGCGGCAAACGATGCCTTCGAGAACGTAGAACCCTTCTCCTGTTCCATTGTGATGACTTGGGTGCGTCGCTTCAGAATCGAATCGATATCCTCTTCACAGAACTTATCGCCGGCATTATCATCGTCCATGACGGCACCGTATGCGCCCTTCTTGAGCAGATCTTCGATCTCTTTCTTGGACAATTGCTTGTTATTGCCATCCTTGGAGCCGTGCGTATTCATCGATTGCAGCACAGCCTTGTCTAGGCCCAGTTTCATCGATGCCTTGTCGAACATCTCCCGTTCGTAGGTATTCCTACAAAGTAGTCGATATATCTTGACCATCTTACGCTGTCCAATGCGATGGCAACGAGCCTGAGCCTGCAAATCATTTTGGGGATTCCAATCGGAATCGTAGATAATCACGGTGTCGGCGGCCGTCAGATTAATGCCCAAGCCACCCGCTTTGGTGCAGAGCAGAAAGACAAAACGATCGGAGCCCGGCTTGGAATAACGATCGATGGCCTCCTGTCGCAGATTACCACGAATGCGTCCATCGATGCGCTCAAACGGATACTTGCGATAAACCAGATAATCCTCCAGTATGTCCAGGCAACGCACCATCTGACTAAAGATCAACACACGATGGCCATTGGCCTTCAGTTTGGGCAGCAGTTTATCGATTAAAACCATTTTGCCCGCCGACAGAATAAGATTCTTATAATAGGATTCGGGATCCTCGCCGTGTTGAGCCTTAAAATCGTATTGGATTTGCTCCTCGGCGCCATTAAGTAGATAGGGATGAATGCAACATTTGCGCAATTCCATCATGGTATTCATTAAATTGGGTATATTCGCTGACGTTGTGCCTTTCTTGAGGAAACTAAAGTTTTGCTCCAATATGCCGCGATAATATTTCTTTTGTATATTTGTCAGCTCCACTTCGATGATCGTTTCCTCTTTCGGCGCAAGGGATTTCTCCACATCATCCTTTAGACGTCGCAACATCATCGGTTTGAGGAGCACTTGCAGCTTGTTGACCTCCTCCTCGGTGCGCAGACTGCCAAACTCGGACATGAATTCCTCCTGCGAGGAGAACTGACTGGGCTCCAGGAAATTCAATAGTGAGAACAACTCACTTATGTTGTTTTGCAGTGGTGTGCCCGAGAGCAGGACACGATGCTCGAGACTCAGTTGACGCAATCCCTCCAGCAGTTTACAATTGCGATTCTTGAGACGATGTGCCTCATCGATAACGCACAGGCGCCAATTGAACTGCTTCAGATCCATATAATCGGTGACAATCATTTCAAATGTCGTGATCAACACATTAAATTTGATGGGCTCCTTGAGCACTTTGCCACTGTCCGTCTTGTAGTAGAACTCATTGTCCTGAATCATTTGCTTACTGGTCAGGGATCCATGGTAAACCACCACGTTCATATCGGTCCAGCCCTCGAATTCACGCTGCCAATTCGGTATTGTGGAGAGTGGTGCAATCACAAGGAATGGTCCACGTATCCCATACTCATAGACCGAATGGACAAAGGTCAGACTCTGGATGGTCTTGCCCAGACCCATTTCATCGGCCAGTATGCAATTGTGTGAATTATACCAGGAGAACTTTAACCAATTGAGACCCTCCAGCTGATAGGGTCTCAGACTATTGCCCGACTTGTAGATGGGTGTCTTCTCGAGCTTCTTCCATTGTTCGGGATGCGGCCGTTTCCGACTCTTCCACTCGCAACGCAGCGGTGTCTTGTTGAAGCGTAAATACTGCTCAATCTTATCGTTATCCACATCCTCCTCCAGCTCCCAGGTACAATCCTCATAGGCCAACGATTTCCATTTGACCAAATAATGTTTAGTCGTCTCCCCGCTATTCTCATCCGTATGCACAGACATGTCCAGCACACGATCAACCTCGACAAAGTCCGGATTGAAGGGTTCCTCTTCGATGTTCTCAAAGATGTTGATCTGTTGCGCTTGCTTCTGTTGGAACCGGCGGATTTTGGCGGCAACACGACGATCACCTTTGATCAGCTCCTCCTCGGTGCGCCATTCGCAGTGTAGATAACTGAAATTGCGATATTTGACAAAGTATTCCTCGACATCGATGAAAACCGGTTCGGGTTTGTTGTCCTTCGAATCGCCGTCATCCTTGGATTTGTCGTCCTCGTTGGACGGCTCTGTTGTCTCCTCTTTATTTTCCTCCGTCTGCTCTGTGACTGTTGCCGTCTTCTCTTTATCCTCATCGTTATCCTCCTCCACTTTCTTTTCCGGCTTGTCCGCATCAACTTTGGACGGCTCTGCCTCGGTTTCACTTTTTATTTTCTCCTCTTTTGCATCCCCTTCGTCCTTAATTGTTGCTTCGGCTTCATCTACATCCATTTTTTCGGCTGTGTCATCAGCTGACGTTTCTTTTGCTTTCTCAGCATCTTTCTCTTTATCATCTGTGACGGCATCGTCCTGCTCTTCTATCTTTGGCTCAGCTGCTGGTTTTGCTTTCTCATCAGTCTTGGCCTCTGCTTCTGCTTCTTCTTCGTCTTCTTCATCATCGTCTTCGTTGTCTTCTTCACTTTCTTGCTTGTCTGTTTCTTCGACTTTCTCTTTGTTCTCTGCACTTTCATCAGTTTCCATTTTATTGTCATCCACCTCCTCCTTTTCGGATGTTTCTTCTTCAGCAGACTTTTCACTTGCTTCCGATGATTTGGGTGATTCAACTTTTTCATCCACATCCATTTTGTGCTCATCCTTTGGCTCTTTGTTCTCATCGGATTTCAGCTCCAGCTGCTCCTTGGCCTCATCCACTTTTGTGATTGCTTCCCCGTCTTCTTCTGCATTAGCTTGAGGTTTCTCCTCTTTGTCTTCGGTTTTATCTGGGCTGCTGGTCTCAGCGCACTTCTCCTGATCCTTGCCTTCTGCTGTCTTCGCCTCTGTTGCTGCTGCCTCGGCTGCGGCGTCAGCTGTGACTTCGGGTTCTTTCTCTGTCTTGGGCTCGGGTGTTTTCACCTTGGGCGCTTCAGGTATTAGCTCACGTTTACCCATCCGCAGTGCGAGGACCAATTGCACCACCATGCTATCCTCATCGCCTGTGTTGATATACACATAGTTGGGCTTGGAAGACATCGCTGCGGCGGCTGTAGCAGCCTCACTGGCGGACTGTCGCTCCGACTTCTCCGCTGCGGCGGATGTGCTGGAACTGGCCTCCAGCTGGCTATTTGTAGTGTCGTCTGTGGCCAGGGGCTGCTTCTCTTCACCCGCTGAACTGCCGCCTGCTTCGCCTTCGGCACCTGATTGCGGTTCGGTCTTCTCCACATCGCTGCCAGCATTCGAATTTGCCGCATTCGCCGATGTGGTTTTCTTTTCCTTCTTGACGGGCGATGCGACGATCAAGGAGTTCTCATCATCGGAGAAGCGTAGCATTACATCATCAACGTACTTTTTGCGTTGAGTGTTGCGCGACGATCGTCGCTTATTCGAGTCGAGTTCGGAGTCCGGTGGCGGCGAAGGCGGCGGCGTCCGATCCATTGTATCATCCTCGCCATCCGATTCGGGCACAATGCGTCCACGATTGCGTCGCTTCTTGAGCGCCTTGGCGCTGAGCGAACCACGATTCCTTCGTGCACTTCCACCATCTTCGGATGTCGCGTTGCGGCGACTGGAACGCGCCGTGGACCGTTTCCGATCCCGGCGACTGCTTGGAGTGGTTGCCGCATCGCCAGCAGAATCGGGCACGGAATCAACTGTCTCATCGCCGGCCTCCGCATCCTTGTCGTCATCGTTGGCACCACGTGGTATCTTCGAGACGGGTATATCATCATAGTCGGGTGATTCACCATCAACAACGCCACCGCCGCCAACACCACCGCCACTCGCTGAGGTTTCGGCTTCGCCATCGCCACCCGATTTGGGCAGCAGCGGTTTGTTGTCCTCCAGTTCGCTGCCCTCGCCCGTCTGCTCGGCGGCATCATCTCCAAATTGTTTGCGTCGCTTGCCAACACTGGCGCGCTTTCGTGCCCCTCCAGTGCTGCTCTCCGTCGAATTGGGATCATTGGGATCCCGTAGCTTCTTCACTTTGGGCGTACGATCTCGAGGCGGTTTATTGGGATCTTTGGGTGTGCGTGGTTTGCGTGGTTTCTTCTTCTTGCCACTGCCATCGGTGGAGGTGTCCAGTTCATTGGCCGAGTGCACATCCTGTGATAGATCACCCATACCCTCACTGTACTCCAGCAGGCCGACGACACTTGTATCCCCCGCTCCCTGGGTCACACAATCCTCGGAGACGGGCAGTTGGGTGGTGGGTATAATGCTGCTGCTCGCACTGGCGGAGGCGACAACCACAACATTGCCACTGATATCCATCAGTTCCTGATGTTGCAGCTGTTGATGCTGCTGTTGTTGCTGTTGCAAGGCGGCGGCTGCTGCTGCCGCTTTGTCGCCCTTCTTGGCGCGTGGCTTACGCGGCTTATTCGCGCCTTTGCCCCGTCCACGTCCCGTGGTGCTCGACACCTGCGGACTCTCGACCATTTGATTGTGCAGCGTGGAGCTGCCACCATATGGGAGAGGAGGCATGCTCTGATACAGCAGACACTGTGGTCCGCCCGCACACTGTTCGGCCAGTTCGTGTTGCTGCAGCAGATTGAGGCGCTCCTGCAGACGCATTAGTTTCTCCTGATGCTGATGCTCGTGGCCGGGTGGCATGCAGTAGAGCTCTTGGATTTGCTGTTGCAGTGCTGCAATCTCCTGTTGATGCAACATTGGATAGGGTGGATACATGCCGGCGGTCGCGCCTGGATATGGTGGCAACATTGCTGGCATATGCGCGGTTGGCTGTGTTGGGACTTGCCCGGCTGGCGTGCCACCTGCTGCCGTTGCAGCGGCGGCCGCAGCAGCAGCATCATAGCCAGCCAATGGATGCGGTGGCATTGGTGGCATACCACCCATTGTTAGTGGCGTTGTCTGTGGTGGTATCGTCAGACTCGGATCGAGTT
Source organism: Drosophila nr. medialis 2 BK-2023a (assembly GCA_035044325.1). Taxonomy (NCBI): domain Eukaryota; kingdom Metazoa; phylum Arthropoda; class Insecta; order Diptera; family Drosophilidae; genus Drosophila; species Drosophila nr. medialis 2 BK-2023a. Next base: position 4,120,231 of record JAWNMH010000394.1, read on the forward strand.
GGGACTGCGTCTTCTCGTCGCAGATCTCTTCAGAGGATTTGGTCTCCTCAGTGGCAACAAGGTCGGAGAGCGTTTGCTGTGTTTGCTCCGCCAGCATATCTTCTGTGTGCAACAGCGACGGCTGCTGCTGTTGCTGCTTGAGGCATGCTGTCGTGTCTTGGTCATCGTGTGTCGGCTGCTGCGTCATTGTGTCGCTTAACGTATCCGTTTGCGTCTTGGACACACTGCTATTCTCCTCATCCAGTGGCAATTGGGCACACAAATCGCCAGCAACTCCGCCAGCAACTGATGTTGCCTGCTCCGTAGGATCACAGACGCTCTTCTCGAACTCCACATTCGACGATTGCGAATTGCTGTCGAGCAACGCTGCTGCAGCTGATGCAGCACTTGAGGCAGCTGCAACTGCAGCAGCACTCGTCGAACTCATCGAATTGTTATCGAAAAGTCCGTCAACATCCACAGCACTCACATGATGATGATGGCTTGTGGCTGTGTTGTTGGTGTGTGTGGAATCCGAATTGCTGTTGAGCATATTGCTAGCGACTGCCTCCATTGAGGAGAGCAACGGTTGCTGATTCGCCGAATTGCTGTTTATGCTGCTCTGTGAGTTGCTGTCGTGCACCGAAGTGGGTTGATTGTTGACAATGCTATTGGTGCTGCTGTTGCTGCTGCTATTGTTGCTATCATTGGCAGCAACGGCCAACGTTGACGAATCATTCGAATTGGCCGTCTCATTGAGTATGCTGCTCAGATGATGCGATGGTGTTGCTGTTGGTGTTGCTGGTTGCTGCTGTTGTTGCATTTGTTGCTGCACCTGTTGCTGCTGTTGCTGTACTTGTTGTTGTTGTTGCTGCTGTTGTTGTTGATGTTGCTGCTGTAGTTGGGGTATGGGCGAGCTGACATGCGCTGGCGACATTATTTGCTGGCTTGCAACCACAGTTGCTGCTGCTGCTCCTGTTGCTGTTGTCTGTTGCTGTGTTTCAGCCAGAATATTGGCAAATGCATCAAATTGCTGATGTTGCTGCTGTTGTTGTTGCTGCTGTTGATTGCTGCTCTGTTGCGCATAGCTGGTCATATGTGATTGCTGCTGAAGCGGCGACTGTTGCTGATGTATGGGCGACAAATGCTGCTGCAATTGTTGCTGAAGTGGCGGTTGCTGTTGCTGCTGTGTTGCTTGAGCTGAGCTTGCCTCTAAAGTAGGTTGCTGCTGTTGTTGTTGCTGGTGGTGCACGGAAGCACTTAAATGATGCATGCTGGGCAACGTTTGTTGATGCAATGGCGAAACATTTAATTGCGATTGCTGATTGTTGCCTACAATATCATTGATGGAATGCTGCAGTTGCTCATTCAGCTGCTGTTGCACCTGCTGCTGTTGCTGCTGCTGCTGTTGTTGCTGCTGTTGCTGGTGTTGTTGCTGCTGCTGTTGCACGGGTGCTGGCGGTGGTGCTTGCACTGGCTGCTGTTGTGCGGCGGGCGGAACTTGTGGCTGTTGTTGTGCGGACACCGAGACGGGCACCGGCACCGGCACTGGCAATGGCACCGGCACTGGCACCTGCTGCTGTGCCATACTCTGTCCATACATCAACTGATGTTGCTGATGTTGTGCTGCTGCCGCCGCAGCTGCTGCTTGTGCAGCTTGTGCGGCCTGTTGCTGCTGTTGCAACAGTGCAGCCTGCGCCTGTTGCTGAGCCTGCTGCTGCTGCTGTTGCGCTTGTTGCTGTTGTTGCTGTGCCTGCTGCTGCTGTTGGGGTGTTGGTGGTTGCTGTTGTGACGCCTGCTGCTGCTGCTGTTGCATGGCGGCCATGTGCGCTGGCGCACCCCATTGCTGATGATGCTGGGGGGAGGGTGAGGCGGGCATGCGTGGTCCCATAACGGCAGCGCTGCGATACGATGTCGGATAATCCATCGGTGGCAGTCCATGTGCCTGGCTGGGCATTACCATTTGTTCGAGTGCTTGTAGCGTGTTCACGGGCGGCACGCCACCACCACCAACAGCTGCTGTCGGTGGAACCTTGGCGCCGCTCGCCGTTGACACACTGGGCGGTTGGGGACGTGGTGACGGCAAACCAACCATGCCCTGTATGCTGTGCTGACTGGGCGAATTAACCTGCTGCTGCTGCTGTTGCACCTGTTGCTGCTGTTGCTGCTGTGCCGGTGGCTTGGCAGGCGAAACACCAACGGGTCGCGGTGACATTTGTGGATGCGGCGACATCGTTGGCGGACGCGGTGACATTTGTGGCGAGAGCTGTGGAAACGCGGCACGATATTGCGGCGACGAGTTGAGCTGAGCCTGAGCCTGCACCTGATGCTTGCTGCTGGACATGTAAGGTGGAGCGCTCTGCTGTTGCTGTTGTGCCTGTTGCTGTTGTTGTTGCTGCTGTGCCTGTTGCTGCTGCTGATGATGACTGCCGTAGCTGGGAGGCATACCCATGTGCGGCGGCGGCAACACGGCGCCCGGCAGCTGCTGCTGCTGCATTAGGCTAACATGATTCGGTTGCTGCTGCTGCTGCTGTTGTTGCTGCTGCGCTTGTTGCTGCTGCTGCTGTTGCGTTTGCAACTGTTGCTGCTGCTGCTGTGCACTGGCCAAATGCGCAGCCTGCTGCTGCTGCGCACTCAGATGATGCGTTGGCGGCGCCGCACCCGGCACAACATGCTGGCCATAGGCACTGGCCTGATCCAACGCCGCATGGCCGTAGCCCACATGCTGTGGCGCCCCACGGCCCGGCTGATGTTGCATCGGGCTGCCGTAAGGACTGTGCGCATAGGCTTGTGGCACTGCTGCTGGTTGTGCCCCTTGCGCTGGTGCACCCGGATACAGAGGATGTTGACCGGGTGCCTGGGGATAATGTTGCGGCAATCGAGCCTGCTGCTGACTCTGCTGCTGCTGCTGTTGTTGTTGCTGCTGTTGCACCTGCTGTTGTTGCTGCTGCTGTTGTTGTGGCGTTGGTGGCTGTTGTTGCTGCTGCTGCTGTTGCTGCTGTGGCGCTAGACTCCCATAGCCTGTGGCGCCCAGTGCACCCATCATATTCTGTTGGGCACCATACGGCACCAGTTTCTGTTGCTCCTGCTGTCCGTAGGCGGGCATATGTTGGCGATAGGCGGCGCTGGCGTTACTTTGACGCTGCTGCTGCGTCGGTGGCGCCACCGCCTGTGGATGCCCATAGGCGCTCAAACCGGCACCCGGATAGGCCGCGGCTTGTCCCGCCACCGAGGGCGCTGCACCCCAACCGCTTAGGTCAGCCATGCCAACGCCCATGGCCGCATGCTGATCGGTGGCCCCCAGCCCGTACAGATTCTCCGCCGTTGGCTGGTACGATGGATATTGTGGCTGCTGCTGTAGCGGATGCGGCGCCCGATGACGCGGCGGATAGCCGCCCGGTGGGCCCATCGCTCGAGGATTTGCCGCGGCAACGGCTGCTGCTGCTGCGGCCGCATCATAACGGTAATAGGGATCTCTGTGAAGTGGATCAAATAAAAACCAAAATTAGTACAAAATGAGTTATGAGAGCATTAACCCCTCATTTAGTATTGTTCAAGTAATACTAATTATTATTAAATACCAAATTATCATTTAAAGCTCCCGGATAAATACTTAGCCTTACAGTAAATATAAAATGTGTTGTCTTAAATTTCACATTTACTCTACAAGCTAGCTATGTCTACCTTTGTGATTTATACAAAATGCACATTTAAATTTCACATTTAAACAACTCTTTATTTTATGAGGAAGAAGTGTTAAGAACCCTCCTAGCTTTAACTGGCGTTACTGTATACAAGGAAGTGTGCTTCGAACCTTTCCAACTTTAACTTGTTTAAATACATTGAAGGAATTATCATTTTAATTGGCTTTTTGTGCATTTAAAGATCCTTTAGACCCGGAATAAAAACTTAAGCCGCACAGTTACAGTGAATACAAAAACGCTGTCTTAAATTGCATATATTACTTACTTAGTTAAAATACATTCACATGCAATATAAATTTAATTTAATTTATTTTCTTTCTTCCCAACTGATATTAAATCTCTCATTGACTTATTTTACTGATATGCCCACAAAGGAAAATAATATGAACATTTGACACAGGACGTGGCCAAAAAAAAAACTCACCCTTGATGATTGCCGTGAAACATATTTTGTGCATTTCCATCCATCAGATTTTTGAAACGCAGCGCACACAGAAATGTCCGTTACGCGTCGTCGTCGTCGGATGGACGCGACGATGCTGCTGCTGCGTTTTTTTCACGTTTGCTCGTCGATTGGCTTAATTTTGATGCTGCTCTCTGCGCGTGGCCGTTGTTGTCAAAAGTGAAGTCAGTGCGGGGTAGGGCGATGGTGTGGGAATGGAGATTGAGGGTTGTGGGTTGAGGGGTAGAGGAGGAGTTGACGTCGCTCACCACGTTGTTGTGTGGGTGTTGTTGGTCGGTTTACTCGCAGATTCACTCATTTAACCACGGCGCAAATGCTGCAAAATTTGTCGCCGTCGTCGATGATGCGCACTCGATAAGTCAAAGCAACTCTTTTCCTCCAAAAAATAAAAAACAAATCTAGGATATATATTAACGCAATTTGTTTTTGGCGTTTTTGGTCGATGTTTTTTTTTGTTGTTTCTTCAAGTTTGTTTCTAACTAACTAAACTTAATTACAGCTCATGTGCTTTTTTTTTTCGTTCGCCTTATCTCTTTTTTTATATTGTGTACACATTCGTGTTTGTCCTTTTTGTTGTATTCGTCGTGATTGTTGTTGTTCTTCTTGTTGTATTTGTTGTTTCTTCGCACACTTCATGGCCGACCTTTGACATATTCGCAGTGAAACATTCGCTCACAGCTGCAAACAATATTTTGTGAAAAAGATATTTAAATAATCGAGAAAAAAAAATGCCAGAAAACATATATATAATCGTTGACGGCTTAAAGTTTTTGCGTAAAACGGTAAATTTTTGTGTTATATGATTGAGCGTATTCAAAACGTAGAGTCTGCAAAAATAAGAATGAAACAGGCCATAATTAGTTAAGTCTTTTATTATTATTATAAAAAAGTCTACTAAGTTAGCTAGTTGGTTATTATAAAAAAGTATATATTACTAGTACATATTACATATTACTATATATCTAAGTTATTCAATTTATTTTTTTTTTAATTTTTTTAAATTGTAAACAATTAATTTAATCGCGATCACATTTATAAAAGCTATTATTTAGTTTTAAATAAGCATAACTTTTGGAACAAAATGTTGTTCTATTTATCGCACTGTATATATATATATATATATATATATAAGTATACATACTTATGCCAAGACTTTTTAGGTTGCTGTCACTTCAACTTTTAAGGGGAAAAGCTATACGCTTATGAATTTCTTCATTTACACATATAACGTACAGTTTGACCCCCTAAACATTTGAGTGTTATTTCCCTACACTACAACACACTACACAGATTTCATACACACACATACACACAAACTTATGAAACGTGACGCTAGATTTTTGGTTGGTAAGTAAAACGTTAATAGTCTTCTTTTTGTTAAGATGTTCAAAATCCATGAAATTGTCAAAGCTTTTCACAGCTACAGCTAGGCTGTACCAAACAAAATACCGTTTAAACCATCCCCCAAAAATATATATATACATACAAACATACATATTGCAACAAAAGCTTCAAATTTGAGACGAAAAGTGTTGTTGGGAAAAGGAAAGTGTAACCAATTAATGAGGCGTGGATTAAGACTGGTCGTTGTTTTTCGGGTTTGGGCTTTTGGGATCGAGAAACCCTTTTCTTGCGAGGCCTTAGGTCGGAATTTCTTATGATGATTGTATTTGTGTTGTGTGTGTGTTGTTGTTGTTTTTGTTGGTGCTGGTGGGGATGGTGTTAATGGCGACATCCGCTGCTTTGCAGTGAGAAAAAAACAATGGCAACTCTATCGATTTTTCGCATTGTCTGCAAAGGTTTTAGCCCAAAAATCTAAAGTAGCAGCAGCAAAAGCATCAAGAAAAAAAAAACAAACTCAACAGTGATGCGGGTGGTTACAGTTATTTTTTTAGGGGTGTGGTGTGTTTGGGGGTTAAGCAGCACTGCCCAAAAGATATGCAAATGTTGCAAACAGCAGCCAAAGGTGCGGGACATCTGTATGTGTGTGTGTGTGTGTGTGTGAATGTTTGCAAATGGAAAGTGTGAGCAAAAGCAGATAGAGAGAGAGAGATACATGCTAGAGATGTCAACATTAACGTGACACGAGGCACAAATGTAACAAACAAATATTTATTTTCATTGAGCTGCTTACAATTTGCCAAAATGCTTTTTTAATGTTTTAAATAAAATGGGTTAATCATAACTGTGATGCCGAAATTACTCAAACAGAAACTTATTTAGTTTTTTATAATTAATTGCAATTATTATTATAATATATTAACATTTGTTTAAAACCGCTTTATGCCCTTCTCTTTTAATATTTCAAGATTAATCTTTGGTGTTCTAATAGCATTTTTCTCAATTTTATAACTTAACTTTACGTTCTATTAATAATACTCTATTTTTCGTGTCATGTGAGGCAAGTTACGCGGCGCTCAACTCTAACACAAAACTACATTGAGCTGGGCATAAATACATACGAGATATGCAGTTAGTAAGTCACACACTCACACACTCATACTGTTGTTGTTGTCATAAATACGTGCGCATATATTTTGCTTCCCAGACAGCTGGGCAAAAGCAGCTAGCCAAGCACATTCAGCCAACCAATCAACACAGTGGCAACACTAACTCTCACACACACACAAACACACAAATACATCTTAAAACTTATGTGGAGTGCATGACATGAGAGCTAAGCGAGCTTAGGTTATTGCCTCCCTTCCTCTCCTGGTCCCACTCTACTAATGCGTACCCCCCTCCCCTCCAACACCCGCTTCAATTGCCTTCTTCGGGCTCTGCTCTCATTGGGCAATCATTTAGTCGTCGTCGTCGTTGCTGTTTATTGTTGTTCTTGTTGTTGTTCGTAATCAATTACATTTTGCTTTTGCAATTTCAGCTATTTATTTATTTAGTTTCAGCTTTTTTTCCATTATTATTAGACTAGGTATTTGTGTATCTGTATATGTGTGTGTGTGTGTTTGTGTTGGTATCTAGCAGATAGCTAAGGCTATACATCTGTATGTATGTAATTTTTGTATGTGTGTTTCTGTATATTTATTTGTATATGTATTGCGAGGTACATGTCATTGAGTTTACGGTTTTTTTTTCTTCTCTTCTGCTTTTGCTTCGCTTTTTTTTGGCGTCGCCATCGTCAAAAGTAATTGCAAAAACAATAAACTAAAAGCAATAGTAATATGTAAAGCAAAAGCAACGACAACAAAAGCATCTGAAAAAATTGTGAAATTATATGGTTTGTGTGTACGATAAATAAATATATATATATATATATATATATATATATACATATGTATAAATTGGGGCTATGCGCGCAACTGTACTTTTGTTTAAAATAAGCGAAAAATCGATTAAAGGTGATAATAGACAAGCAAATTTCTGTTTGTCCAACTTGGGTGACGACAACAACAAAAGCAAGAATGTCGCCGTCGCCGCTGCTGACCTGACTGCGACGTCGCTGCTGCTGCTGAATCGACTAACATTTTTTTGTTGGTAGCTGCTCTGTGGATTTGTCTCTCTTCTTCTTTATTTTGGTGTTTTTCTTTTATTGCGCGACAATTAAATGGGCCGTAAAAAAAATGCAGTTGACAATGTTGCCCAATTGTATTTTTTTTTGTAAGTGGCCTGCAGAAATCAAATGTATTCGTGCTTTTGCATGTTTATCGATAACACACAACCCACAAAAAAAAAATGCAATCATAACTATTAAGAGCATATCATATCTCTCATTACAGCAAACAATTCTCTCAACATGTACTACCAACAATAAGACAACATTTTGCAAAGACAACGCCAACAAACAATGAGCCAAACTAACTGCGAACAACAAAAACAAAGTTCATTCACCTTGTCCAAAAAATAAAAAGTAGTAACAACAAAAATTGTAGTTTGAGCTTTGCTTTTTTGCTTTTGGCTTAACGGCATTTCGGCAGTTTTTTTTAAATGTAACCAACTTTTGACCCATAATAAATAAATAATAAGACGAGTGGGAATGGAATGGAATGTGTGGAATGATTAGCTCTTGTTGTTGTTGGTGTTCTGCTTGTGTCACTTAAAGCAGCGCAGCAGCAGCATAGAAAGAAATGCGCGTTTATTACACATGTATGCGCGTGTGTGTGTGTGTGTGTGTGTACATTGCTCCTCTCTAATGGCAATCACAAGTCAAGTAGTCAAGTGGCTTTTGGTGTATGTGTGTGAGTGTGTGTACGCCGGGCACTAACTGTAACTAAAATATAAAAGAAAAGTACAGTTGGTTTTTGTAAGAAAAGCAACAGCAACCAAACAGCAGCCAAGGCAGAAGATGATGGGCGCACACACAACACACACACCACACACACACACATACAAATGGTAATAAAATAGGTAAAGTAACAGCGACAGCAACACTCGGGTTTTTTTTAGCGGCAACAACATAAATTACAAGACATCGTTGCTTGCTTTTCAAATGTGTAACGGTGCATTTCTGCTTTTTATGACGTGCCTGGACACCCAAAGCAAATTGGGTGGCAACGCTATCGCCGCCTGCTGACGTTTGTAGTAGTAAAAAAAAACCCGACTGGAATATAGAACAAAAATGAAGACAAGAAATTGACGCCATGTTTCCCGCTAAGAATTGCCGAAAATAATACAACAAAAACGTGTAGAACAAATGGCCAAATTGCCTGACCCGATTATCGAGTTAAACTGTTGTATAAAATTTGCACCTGGACCTAAACCGGATAGTGCCATTGTGTGTAATAACAACAACAGTAACAACAGCAACAACAACAAACACACAGAACACACACATAAGCACACAGCAGAGGTGAAATAATATTGCAAACAGCCGCTGTGAGAGAGCGCTACGAAAGAGAGCGAGCACAACACGAGAGCGAGTCCAAACGAGAGAGCTAACACAAAACGAGAGCAAAAGAGCGCCGGCAGTCAGAGAGAGCGGCAGCGGCGAGTAAAAAGAAGACAACAAAGAAGCAAAAGAAAAAAACAGCCCAACAAGTGAAAAAGCAAAAGAAAAAAACAACAACAAAAATGCTCTGACTAAAGCAAAGCGTGCGCTAAAGAGACAGCCAAAAGCGAAATTACAAAAGCAAAGCGAGTATATCACGTGCTGCCATACAGACGATAGACGGTAAGTGGTACAGAGGAGGGGAGATGAGGGGGAAGGCGTGTTGTGTTGAAGCAGCAGCAACAGCAACAACGCGTGCCGGCCTTTGGCGGCAGAGACTGAGACTGAGCGAGCAGCGGCAGCGACGCCAGCGTCGTCATGTTAGACAGATGGCCGGCACATTTGTTGGGTGGTGACGACAACGACGACGGCGACTGCACACCAGCAGCGGCGGCGGCTTTCGTATAGAAAGAGCGTCGAAAAGAGACGGCCAGTTGACAAGAGCAGTCAAAACAAAAACGCGAAAATGAAACAAGGCACAATGGAAGACGGGACGTTTAGTTTGGAAATTGAGCAGAAAAATTATTATGATTATTGCTGTTAGTTGTATATTTGTTACATGTGTACATATAGATATAGATGGCTGTGTGCAATTATCATGGTTGCAGCTGGAGAGAAAAGCGAAATCAGTGAAAAAGGCGAACGCAATTTTAAATGTAACGAACGAAAAAAAAAAAAGCGTGTGTAGCAAAGCAAAGGCAAACGGCAGCAGCCATGATGGCGAGAATGGCCAGCGACGATGATGATGACGAAGACGACGGCGACAAGTACAAAACACGTATTAAGTATGCATGTGTAGTATGTGTGTACATGTGCATATGTGTGTGTGTATTGGAGATTCGCATGATTCGTGCAAATTCGCCGCATAGTTGCCCTGTTGGTATGTTGTTTGCTCTTGTTGTTGTTGCTATTTTATTCGCATATCGTTTAAGTACGCGCGCCAGTGTTTGTGTATGTGTAGTATCTGTCATGGGCTGCGTGAATTTGTATTTGCCTGCGTATGCGTGTGCATCTGTGTGTGAGTGTTGGTGTGTGTGTGTGTATTGGTGTGCGTTGGGGTCGTCGTCGTTCATATGTTTTTGTGCTTGTTGTTTGGTCGGTTTTGATTCGGTTTTGGATGGATGATATGCTTTGGCTTTGCCTCTGTTGCTGCTGCTGCTGATGTTGTTGTTGTTCTTGCTTTTCATCCATCCATATTCGCGTACTCTCTCGCTCTGTCTCCCATCTGCTGTTTGACTCTCGCGCGAACAACGACCGGTCATGCATGAGTGTCAGTGTGTTTGTATAAATATGTATATCTATGTATGCATGCATGTGTTTGTGTGTGTGCGCTCTTGCTTGCCGTGCTTCGATGAATTGTTGTTTGCTTCAGTTTTTTCTTCTTTTTTCGTCATTGTCGTCGTTCTCATTTGCACGTCACGTAAAAAAAGCGCGCTTGTAGTTTTTTATTATAGTGGTTGTCATCGCTCGCAAAATTACAAATTAGCAAATATTTAAATTGCAAAATATATTAGCATGAACACCTATTATGCTTATTATGTATATGATCAAATTAATATTATTATATTGGTGCTGTCATTTTGTTGGCTTAATAAACGAAATTATTAAGCTAAATTTCAATATTTTAAATATACTCAAATATGTTATTTTTTCATTTAATAAATGCACTTCTTCGAATAATGTGCATTAAAATCATTAGCTTAATTTGTTTGGCGACCACTGTGCCTTAATTTTTCGCCGCAGCTCCACCAACCCAAAACTCTCACACAAATACACACACATACAGCAGACGAAAACCCAAAACTCAAATGCCTGACCGGTCCTCTCTCTCTCTGTCTTACACCCACCACTCTCTTCTTTCACTCTGTACCCCTCCCTCTCTAACAGTGCAGGCGTAGTATGCTGTTGGGGAGCGGTTGGGGCGACACGTTGTTTGGGGCGCGTGTGACGTTTATTTTATTTCTTTCGTTTTTTTTTATTTTACTTTTTTTTTTGTTTCGTACACACTTCGCCCAACCAAAAAGAGTTGATTGAAATTATTTCAGCTCTGGGTGTATGTGTGAGTTTCTATATGTGTGTTCGGTTTCGCTCAATTCATATGACTGTGTGCGTGTGAGTGTGCTGTTTCATTTTTATTTGCTGGCTGAGTGAGTGACTGCTGGCAACGCTTGTATATACATATATATATATATGTGTATGTGTGTTTGTGTGTATCTGCTTTTGGTTAAAGATACATAATTATTTCTAAAAAGCATTTTCTGCCTTGCCATTGTTGTAAATTTCTCGAAATTTCACGTTTCGCCTGTGCATATCATTCGTATTCGCATTTCATTACCGCACCCAACTTAATTAACAAAATAAAATAAAAAATGTAATTATAATAATCGACTAAGTACAAATGTGTATGTGTATTTGTGTATGTATGCATGTGTGTATGTTTATATATATATATATATATATACATATTTACTGTTTAAACTCACCTATCTTTGCTGCTAATCCATTGGAATTTTTGTTTGTAGTTTGTACAAAATTTAATACAATTTTTGTGATCGAACTTTTTTTTTTATTATTGTGTTTTCTGCCTTATGTGTTTTGCGTTTTGTTCGATTGACATGAGAGCGCGGCGAGGCGAAATCTATCGATAGTTATGCATGCAGCGCCATTTGCCTTTTGCGGACAGCGACGACGGCGACAACTTTGAAATGTGAATGATGATGACGATGAAACACACAATGACGGACGTTGCGAGAATGCGAATGCCAACAACAACAATGCTAATTCGAGTGTAGATACAGCGAAGCAAGAGCAAAAGCAGCAACAAAACACATTCGAAATAATAATTGTAGCATTGCAACAACAAACACAAATATGCCTATAAGGCAAATTATTAAGAAGCAGCAGAAGACAAATGGCTGGAAGTAGTAATAAACAGAAAACACAAATGCGCAACGATTGAGGCTGACTACTGCTGCTGCTTCTCCTTCCGCTGCCGACTGTTTCTTCTTCTGCTGCTGCAGCTTGAGCACTCGCACACAGATATGCGCGATAATTACAATTAAACATGGGGCCCCACAAAGAAATCGATAGATATTGCTGGAAAAAAATATACAGATGTATGTATATATATGTGTATAAAGCAGACGTGAAAATGGTTTTGTGTAATTGGAAAAGGAAAACCAACCGTGGAAGTGGCAGCAGAAGCAGCTAAAAAGAAGTCATAAAAAAAAATCTTTAAAAAAATGTTACAGCCGCCGCAGACGACGAGACTGCGACTGCTGCTGTTGTTGCTGATGGCGCCGAGAGCAACAGCAGCAGCATCAGCGGGTGCGACGACAAGCGCATGAAAATTTACGCTCTCATCAATTGCGCGTAGTGCGAGAGAGGGAGAGAGAGCGCGCTAACAGCGAGTGCCCCGGCTAGAAAAACGTGTACCAGTGTGTACATGTGACTGTATATGTGTGCGTGTGTGTGTGCAAAAGAGGTAGACAGATGACAGGCGGCAGAGCGCGACAGAGACGAGACAAATCAAATGGCACACAAGAAGAAAAGACAATGCAAGCAACATCAGAAGCGCTGCTTATGCTACAGTAAACTCTGGATAATTACAATTGTCAATCATGTTTTGCTTTGTTCAATGATTTAATGTCTTGAATTTAAAGTTTGTGTTTTTACTTATTTTCAGAATTATAAGAAACTGTCTGGCAAAACAATACAAATTATTTCCAATACTCTTTAAAAATAATAAATTAAATTAAATAATTCTGTTTTTTAGAAACAGACTTAGAAAACAACATAAAATACGTTCACTATTTTGATTTTTAATTGAATTTAAGGTAATTTTTATTTTTTGTACTATTTTTTCTTTAGCGACCGACTTTCCCTGACATTAAATGATATAGATAAAACATTTATCCATGAGCAATCATCACAATTTTAATTAGTATGCACAAAAATATATGCGCAATGTTTAATGAGCTAGTACGAACTCTAGAGTGACCACTGTATAACAAGAACAATACTAGACTGCGTAGTCATTGCCGGGACACACACACACACACACATATTTGCGGTAAATGGATACCGTTGCATGCAGATGTTCACGTGTAAATCAGTGAAAACGCACGCACAAATATTTGACACTCAATACGAAATATGAATAGAGCCTAAGAAGAGGAAGCAGCAGAATAGCAGCACTAACAACAAAAGGCATGGCAAATGGACATTCACAGCGGGGGCGAACGCAAGCAGAACAGCCAGCAGCAGCCCCGACGCATTTTTGTGTGACTGGGCTGCCAGTTTTCGCAGCAGCCGCAGCCGCATTTGCACAGGTGTGTGCACAATCTGCATGCGAGTGTGGCAACGCTGCAGCGAGAAGGACCAATACATACACAAAATGCTGCCAGCGAAAAGTTTTTGTTACTTTTTTTTTTCTTTTTGAACATTGCAAAATCAACGCGCGGGACACACGCCACTCATAAACAGCGACAACAACAACAGCAACGGCAAATGTAGAAAGAAGAAGCAACGTGCACAAAGAAATGAAAATATAAATGGCGAACTCGCCTCAGCGAATAATTACAACAAGACATTTTATTGCACTCACACAAACACACATACGAACACATGCAAAGAGACCCCAAAATTGGCGAAAATCATTGCCGATTTTTCTCTGCTTTTTCTTGCAGCCAAAAATTTCTTTATTTAATAGTCAAAAAAAAGAAGAAAATTGAAATTAAAATAAACTTCCAATGCTGCCACCCCCACAAATTATAATAGCAGCAGCAAACGAAAACGTAGCCGACACACACGTACACAAAGACAAAAAGTCATTATTATAATCAAACATCATCATCAAGCGAAAATCGAGCATCACCGTCACACACAATTATACAGATATACACAGTAGCAAATGCACAAAACTCACACACATGCACAGAGAGAGAGAGAGGTAGCGAGATCCATTTTTAATTATACAAAAGGTGAACGTGAAAATGTTTCTTTTTTTGCGTTTACTTTGATTTAGATTCATATTTTCCTTTTTCTTTGTCTAGTTATTTCAATTAGTAATAAACACATATACATTTAAACACACATCAAAATGCACTTGGCCAAATATAAAATTCAGAAAAAACAATTGAACGTTGACTGCGACGACGTCGGCTGCTGCTGCCGCTGCGGTCGTCGTCGTCTCGCGAAATACATATTTCTTTTGCCGTTTTTCTCGTCGTTTAGTTGTCGCCGTCGTCGTCTTCTTCTTCTACTCTCGCTCTCTACTTCTTTCACATTTTTTCTTTTCGTTCTTCGTTTTGAGTGTCTGGTTTTTTTTTGTTGGTTGTGGTTTTTGGAAAATCATATAACGTTTGAATTACGCTCAATATTCGGTTGGTTTTTAGCGCAACTGGTTGCCGGCAACGTTATATGCATTTTGTTGTTACTTTTAATTAATTAAATCATTTCTTTTTACCGTTTTACGCAAACTTTTTAGCAGCACTTTGTCAGACATGTACGCACCACATCAAAGACCTCCATTTTGTTTAACAGCGACTAGCGATGACCGATATATCACTCACCAGTTACTCATCGAATACATATTTTTAAAGTAACGAGTAGATGTTGTGTTTGGGTACAAAAAAAATACTTTTTACTCGATGAACATAAATGATTCCAATAATTTTATAAGAAGTAAAATGTTAAGCACTAATAATAATAATACAACAGAAAGAGTAAACAAAATTGAATAATAAAACTCAGTTCAGTTGCATTGTGCTGATAACATACAATCGATTATTATTTATCTTACAGGTATACTTTGCAAATTATGGTTAATCGATTAATTGAGGTTAGAAAGTAATTTGAATTTTAGGCGATTTTCAATCTTTTCTTCACTGGACTGTTCTGCTCGTCTACGTCTTCCATTTGCGTTGCTAATGCATCCATTTCGTCATCGCTTTGGCCACTATCGGAACTATCGGAGAATACAATTGGCCCTTTGCCCTTCACAAACATTATCGTTTTGCCCATGCGACGTGATTCGGCACGCAAAAACAATTGACGGCAAAAACGATCGATGGCATTTTTGCCTTGATCCTCCGAGAGACCAAAAATAAAAGCACTGTAAGTAGAAGAAATTAGAGAATGGAATTATAGTTTTACATA
Source organism: Drosophila nr. medialis 2 BK-2023a (assembly GCA_035044325.1). NCBI lineage: Eukaryota > Metazoa > Arthropoda > Insecta > Diptera > Drosophilidae > Drosophila > Drosophila nr. medialis 2 BK-2023a. The sequence continues at coordinate 4,135,478 of JAWNMH010000394.1, forward strand.
AAAAAGTGTATATATGTATATAATAAAAATAAAATAAGTAAAGTCAATATATATAAATGTCGGAAATTTTTTTTATAAATAATATATAAAAAATATAAATGTCGGATATGTTTAACTTATTTCTCCAACTGATACAATAAAAGTAGAATTTCATGGTATACATGAGTTAACGTAACTTTCCTAACATGGATATAGCCATCTAATCCTAAAGGACGAAGATTATGTCAAAGTGGTGGTTCAGGTATGGTCCAAGATATAAGATGGCTTCCGGAGAATGAAGCGGCAGATAAACAACCAAGAATCTTAGGGACAGAGAGCAATACGATCAGAAAAAGGCAGTGGCGACAACTGAGCTGGACAGAGGCACCAGTTCAAACACGTCACCAAGCCAAACGAACTATGCTTGTTCTGTGAAAATCAGAATGAATTCTCAGTGCACAAGATAAATATGTTTTTAATTCGGAGGACATAGAAACAGTAAAACCGACAAAAATGCCCACATTCGTACAGGAATTGTGATTCATGGAGAGCTATGTAAGCATGGCTCAATAATAATAAAATATAAAAATAAAAATACTAATAATAATAACATTTAGTTCTTGATTTGTAATCCGACTAAAAAAACAACAGACGAGATATGTGTGGCGTTGCCGGAGCGCAACAGAAAATCGTAAGCAATGATCATTCTGAGTTATCGCAATTGACTTACAGATTGGCAACATCGTAAGGTCCACGCAATTGGAATTCGTGAGCAGCACCGCTACTAAAAATCACATTCTTCGATTTGGCTTTGGTGAAGTAGTTTTGGGCCACCTTAATCATATCCTTGCGATTATTCGAATCAGCAATTGCCGGTGCATATTTCAGCTCAAAGAACACGCCGCGACGCACCGCAATCAAATAAGCCTTGCGATGAACTAGCAAGCGTGAACCGGCAACGGGATCAAATGTGATAATGTCGCCATTAAATGTGGTGCAACAGTGCTGTAAAATAAATTTTAGTTACCATGGCAATTCACGAACTAAAAAATCAATCTGGCAACTGCAATTTACCGTAAGAGCTGCATCGGTTTTTGGCTGGCCCGCAATCAGATTAAATTTCCGCAGATTGAGAGAGACGCTCTAGAAACATATTATGACTATTATACATTTTTAATTAATTAGGATTCGACTTACTGCATTACCATTGAGTGCGACACATTCGCATCCACATACAAAATTGTTATGCGTTGCAATATTTGCAATTTTCCGGCAAATTCTTTGCGCAAATGTTCGATGCCAAATGGCTCTGGAAACATTTCGGAGCCCCTTTTACCCGCCTCCTTTTTGCTGTGATCGAAACTCTGATCGATTGCTATCGTTTTATAGCCCAGCTCAATCAGCTCCTCTAATATTGGGCGCAGCACTTTGTCATCCTTATTATAAGGTATGCAAAAGTCATAAAAGCCCTGTGTTTGCTCCATGTTTTTGTTTTGAGTTGCAAGCGCAACATGTGAGTGAAAACACGGTTGCTTTTTTGTTACTTACATCGATTAAGCTACTCAAATGCAACCGTGCACATTATCGCACACAAAGCAATATATCGATTAATGCAGCTCCGACAATCTTTTATTTTGACAAAGCTGAGATCCATATGCATTTGCTTATAGCCTTAAAATATCCATGAAAATTTATAAATTTTCACATAATATTAAACGGGATTCACCGGAACAACCAGTCAAATATTTGTTATTAAAAAAAAACAATCATTTCATTGACATTTATATCTTAATATATATATATTTTTATTTGTATATTATTTTATATTTATTGAATTTCCTTAACATCAATTTGAAATAGAATCCACCGGAGAAATCAGTCCAATATTTTTAAGAAATCTAACAAAATTAAATTGTTTCATTCCATATCTTTCATTGTTTTCTATAAATCTGTGATCACATTTTGTACGCCAGTAAATTTCAGATTTAAACAATATATAAACATGTTAACACATGAATATGTGTAATATAAAAAATATTAAATCATGTTTTCAGCGATATTTTATTTTTAACCTATTCTTCTTTATATAAATCTGAACAGTGAACAATCTGTTTGTTCAGTTTCTTATATCTAATTCCATATTTATAGTTAGTAATTGTGAATATCTATCGTTAGATATTTTGTCCCTCAAATAGTTATTATTATTATTATTTGTAGGTAATTCCACATATACTTCGAATGCGGTTTTATTCCAGGAGGATAACCAACCTGGAATCGGGCTTTATCTCCTGCGCTGGTGCGCATAAAATCCACCTCAGACTTGAGCCCCAACAGATCTTCGATGGATTCTCCGAGAGCCTGGACTCAAATTTGATTCCGCTGAATTATGATCATGGCATTGATCATAATTCAGCGGAAACACATTCGCGTCCGGTCGCTTCTTGAACTTGTCTCGTGTGAATGCTGTAATGAATATATTTTTAATAAATCCTGAAAGAATAAATATATATATGTGAGAAATAGCTCACGTTTTGTGCCTGGTCAAAGCATCCTTTCTGGCAAAGGATTTGCCACATATTTCGCAGGCATGTTTATTATCCTCGTGCGATGCGGCGTGCCGTGTCAAATTATCCTTGCGCTGGAACATTTGATTGCAGCCCGGGTATTCGCAGGTATATATTTGAACTGATCCATGATTTGTCCTGGCAAAACAGAATAATCAAAATATAGGTGATAAGCAGTTGTTGCGCACTTCTCTGCCAACTATTGTAAATTACCTGTAGTGCCGACGCAGCGTCTCCACTTTGGCAAACACTTTACAACACTCACTGCAGCCCCAGGAGAATTTCGGCAAATCGGGATCAATCCCCTTGTGGGTGTTTAAGTGTCGCTTCAGTGCTGCCTTATACCAGAACGCCTTGCCGCAACCAGCTTTGCTACAGCGAAAACTTTTATGTTCATCCATTTTGATGTATATTTTATATATCGATAGTTTATTCAATTTCACAGATGACGCCACTTTACGAGTGCTTTCTTTGTCAGAAATAGATGCGGTTGACTCTTTTAACAGCTGGAATAGCTATATTCCATTGCTATACCTAAATATTTATTTTTTGTTGAAATATTTTCACAAACCAACTCTTGCTCTGCTTGCACCATGCAAAACCGTCTAATTATTGTTAATTACTTGTCCAGGGTTGCAAAATTATTTCACATTAGATTAAAGACCACTACACTTTTTATAAGCACAGAGCAAAATATTTTTGTTCTTATTTTTATTGTGATTTTTATTATCGATCACCCTTATAGCCGAGTCGTCCGGCTGTTTTGGAAATTGCAATCAACAATTTTCATTTGGTTATTTGTTTACAAACGCTGGATTCAGTTCAACTCGGAACTAATGCTCCCGAACACGTCTGCCGATGTGAACTAATGTAAACAGTTCTCAACAGTAACAAAATATGCCTTAACAGAGATCTATCGATAGTACAAAACTAATAAAAGGACTTTGGCTTGCTGAAGCATCTAGCTTAACAGAGGCCTATCGAAATCAAAAATCAATTTTTTTGATTTTTATTTGCACAAAAAGGCATAGGAACAACAATACAAATAATTTCCTACATGCACAAATTCGATAGATCTAGTATAAGGAGATGTGGTCGATTGTCGGCGCATTGTTATCGTCAGGATGCGGTGTTAAATGGGCATCGTTGTTATTATCTTGCTTGGAATGCTGCTCAAATTGCTTGGCCTTGGCGCGTCGCGACTTGATCAGTATGCCATGTCCGGGACAATCAGAATCCTCTGCATAACACTTGTCTCGACAACAGATGCGACACAGCCGAAACTCACACTTGGAACCCAAAGGATTGGCGCATTGTTCGCAATATTCCAAATGTCTTTCCCGTCGCAGCTGCAATTGTGCATCGGTTTTAATCGGGCGACGCTGGCGACGACGTAATTTCTTCATACGTTTGCGAGATATTTCATTGCCGGCATTGTCAAAGTATTGTCGCTTGGTGCGATTCGGATCGATGGCTTCCAGTTGCTTCTCGGCGATCTTCTGGCGATGCGATTCGGGCGAGGCGCGTATGTAGGGCTGGCACAACCAGGGCTGCAGCATCGGGATTTCAATCACATTTAGCTCCATCTCCTCGGGCTCGTAGTCAAGTTCACCCTGTTGATATGGCTCGTATTTGGCCTGAACTCGGGCGACAACGCTGTGGAACTGCTGCAGTTGATTTGCCGTCGCCAACTGTTCCCGCAACTCGGAATTCTCTCGTATGTTCATTCTGCAATGCCAGAACCCGTGTCAAAAATTAATTAAAATCCAACCACATCTGATTACGAGGAAACCTAAACCATCTTGTAGTGGATATTATATTGATTTCACTCAATCGCCTACTACTCACATGTGATGGAAGAGCTTGAAGAGATGGCCGCGTATGTAGGAGGTGGGACATGGGTACAGATCAACAAATTCCAAATATTCATTGGCCATTTGCCACACTGGCGGCGAGATGCCTTCAAATAGAGCAGGATTATGTAGATTACCCTCGGCGGTCATGACACCATCGACCCCCGTCTCCATCAGACAACGATGCACATCCTCCACCCGTAATATATTGCCATTGGCAAACATGGGTATCTTAATGTGCTCGCGGACATCTTTGATACAACTCCAATCGGCTACGCCCGTTAGTGGACCCTTCTGCTCCCGTGTCCGGCCATGAACGGTGAGCAGTTGACAGCCAGCGGCTTCCAGCATTTTGGCATACTCAATTGTCTTGGCCCGATCATCGAAACGACGGATCTTACACGTCACCGGTATGGAGAGCTTCTCATGCAGCGTTCTCACTAAAAAATAATAACATTATTTATCATATATGTTTAATTTATTTTTAGGAACACACCAATTTGAGTTAAGAGCTCCCACTCATCCTGCAGGAAGGCGCCATAATGTCCACGCTTTGCTATTGCCTGGGGACATCCGAGATTTATGTCTACAGCATCGCAGTAATTCTGTGCCGCCAGCGCCGCCTCCAATATCTGTTGCGGATCATTGCCGCAGAACTGTATAATCAATGGTCGATCCTCGGGACACGTTTGCAACGCATCCTTGCGATACTTCAGATCGGTGGCAAACAGATTCGCATGATACATGGGCGAATAGCAGAGCTGGGCGCCATAGCGACGACACAGCATTCGCCAGGCCAACTCACTTTGATCCACCATCGGAGCAACCACATAACGCGGTGAGCCCAGGACACGCTCATAGAAATCATAGCCACCCAGCTTTTTGCTGTTGGCTTCACCACTTTTGTTCACCATTTCCACCCAGCGCTACGACTGCAATTTAACAAATAATTCAAATTAGAACTGGCAATTATAAATTCTGTATATATTTCAAGTCATAATTATAGAAGAAATATACTTCATCGATGCCTCTTAATGAAGTTGTTATAATAATACAAAAAATGCCTTGATTTTTGTAATAAGTATTTAGGCGTGTTTTCCAATTGAAATGTAGTACTATTCCAATCATAAATTATACTTAGATTACTATAAATTAAAATAAAAATAAATCAATAAAATTGGTATAATAATCAAAGGCTGCCTATAAAATTCACTTTATTTCGTAAAAAATGCAAAATGGTAACAATAATTTGTGCGTTTTTCCAAATTTGAAACTGGCATTATTCAAGGCATTATCTAAGTTGCAACACCAGGAATGCGGTTAATATTCGCCTTGGATTAGAAAGTACAATACATAATTGTAGAAGAAACCATTTCGTAATTGCGTTAATAAAATTTGTATAATAATAAGACAGGCAGTTGAATATAATATATAAATATTCACAACGATTCGCTGTGCAACCTTGTCAAGCATCGATAATTAATATCGATCGAATGAGTAATTAGCCAAAACCTACTCAAACTCAAACTCAAACGCAGAGCTCAGAATTCTGTGTGACCGTTTGACATTTGGCAGAGTTGTGCAATGCTATTTCAAATTGTGAACTCAGTTCGTCAGCCGCTGGGGAATATGTTCAGTCAAAGCACACCTGCTAAACTAGCTAATTAGCGACACATTAGCAAAAAAAAAAAAGAAAGAAGGAAAATAAAACAATGCTGGGTGCGGCAGCTAAACGAAATTTACATTAATTCAGAGCTGTGGGTGGGTGGGTGTTTGTTTTTTTTTACTGACGAATTAGAGGTTTTACTTTCAGCTTGCTCCAATTACAACACGTATGCTTTTGTGTGTGTTACATTTGTATGTTATAGGCAACCATTTCACTTTCCAAACACGCTGATTTCGCTTTCGAGTTGGGCGTAGAAAATGCGCTTAAAGTCATTTGCTAACTTGCAAGGCGCTGCATGTAACAATGAAGCGCTAATTGAGTTACTCAAGTCGAGTTGCATGCGATTGCAAGCTGCGCAGCTTAACGGATTTTTAGCTGCTTCTTATTTTCTTTTCAATTTGTGTGATTTTTTTTGTTGATTACAAGGCATGACGGTAAAGTTCAGTTTTTAAACGGTTTAAAACTACTTATAAAGTGCGCTGGCAGTGTGTGTTTTATTACCCCCCTGGAGTAAATCACACAGACAAACGTACATTAAAAGTTTTTGCATTGAAAGTTTACTGACCGGAAATGGCATGCAATTTTATCAATGGCAAAGCTCGCCATTTGTAATTTCTAGTAACGGTACTGCTTCTTCTTCACTTGGAGCGAGTTAACAATTGCTATTTTTACATTTTTGCTGACAATGCAAGGCATTTATTTTGCGCGTAATTAAAGTTGTAAATGTTGTGAAAAGTTTCTGCAAATTGCATAAGAAACAACATTTATTGTTGGGCGTTGGTTGGGTTGGTTTGGGTGGGCGTGAAACTGTGTTGCAAAGCCAGATGACAGATGTTGTGTCTGTGTCATAATTACAAGCAACTTTTTTGCAAATGAGGCAAGGCAACTAGCTGGCGGCAAGGCAAGCGGCATTTTCTTTGCTGCACGAAAATGGGCATTTTGCAATTAAAAACTTTTACCAAAATGGCAGACATTGCCGGAAAGACAACGAGAGAGAAGGAGAGGGGTCGAGAGAGAGGGAGGAAAGAAAACAGAATGCAAGCGAACGCAATTGGAACAAGTAGAAACTTTTGAAAACAATGTTTAAAAAGGAACAGTCGAAGGAATAAGTTTTCGGGGTGTTTCCTTCAACTTGACTGCTCTTTAGCTGCCACGGAGATTTACTTATCTTAATTACCTATCTTTTATTATTATTTTCATTGTTTTTATTATTATTACTATTTTTTTTTTTATAATAATATATACGCAATTAAGCAGAAATATTTTTCTTCAAAAATACAACTCAACTTTTTTAGCTAACAAACTTTTCTATAGAGTAACACAACCATTGTAATTGTGCTGCAGCCACAAAGTGACAATGGACAACAAAAAAGCCTTTAAAATGCATTCTGGCTGTTAAGTAATTAGAAGACCGCAGATAAAGCCACCACAGCAAACTGGACTGGTAATAAATCAGAGGTTTTTAAGTGATGCCTTTCGATTTTAGACCCACTCAGTGTAATGCGCTCTGTGCGGGCAGACACCATAAAGATAATTAATAATTTCCGCACTAATTAAGATGAATCAATATTAAACAGCGAGGAGCGTGTCAAGGCTTGCCATCTGGCTTTCACTCCAAAAACGCCGCAAAGATAACAAATAAACTGTGCAGCCAAACATAGATAATCCAGCCAATCCAGTCAACCATGGAGCAATTGATGCTGTCTCTCTTTACTCCCTCTCTCTCTCTCTCTCCATGACTTTCTGTCTATCTCGCACAAAAGAGTTGCCTGCATTTCTTGTAGATTTTTTTATTGGCTGCACTCAGAAAAAAATATGCTATCTTCATTTTATTATATTTTTGCTTATTTTTTGAGTGTATATATCTGCACGCACTTATCGCAAGCCGCCTATATCTTTTCGCCCTTTCAATTTGCCCAAGTGCGGCAAGTAATTTGCTATTGAGCATGGCACGCGTCCATTTGCCAATTTGAAAAATGATTTCACTGGCTAATCGTCGCGAGCAAATGCAATTTTTTTAATGTTCACTTCACTTGTTAGTCTCATAAAAAAATACAAAAGGAAAATAGCGCTGAAAGAGTGCTGAGTCATTTTTTCAATCATCATAAAAAAACGACAACAAAAAAAATGGTAGAAATCATTGTGTCGGGAGCTGTAAAAAATCGTGTTGTTTTTCTAGAGCACAAAGCCATCTGAACCAACTAAATATATATATATATATCTATTTTTGATTTACAACTGACTGGAAATGTATAAATCAAAGAATGTAAAACACATAGTCCGACTAGGATACATCATATATAAATTAAGCAAAGTATTCAATATATATATAGTTCGATTGAGTACTATATAATAACACGATCAATTTTATATGTATAATCTGAAAATATTTAAAAAAAAATCTTAAGTTTATGGATGATGGATAAAGAAGGGATAATACGTAGTTATTTTAGCCATTCAGCTAATTCTTTAGCTGCTGTTTGTTTTTTTTCGTAGCCAACCTTGAAGAGGCTCAAAAAGTGGTTTGCCAATGCGTAGAAAATGTGGAATTAACTCGATTGCATTCAACGAAGCGACAAATCCCCTTTCAAGGCAAATGAATTGTGGCCATTTGAACTCAGTGGGCGTTTTTTCTTCTTCTTCTTGTGTGTCATGATGAGAGAGAGAGTAAGAATATATATGTATAAAGTTAGGCACCCTTTCTTACAACTCGGCCAAGTGCTGCCCACAATTGCCCGCAATTTGTAAATCGCAGCTGGTTTTTCTGCTACTGCTGCTGCGGCTGCTGCTGTTTTTACTGTCCAAATTGTGTGTGTGTGTTTGCTCTATGTATTTTTGTCGACCCCAAATAAAGATGGCGATGCCGGCGCCAAAATATGACCTCATTTTGTGCCGCCAGCAAACACAGAACACAGAATGAAAGGACTTACAAAATATATATATATATATATATATATATGTAAGTTCGGCGTATTACGCATACGCCATGTGGCCTGGAACAGTGGAAAATTTGTACAGCGCCAGAGCAAAGAAATGCATTAAAAAACTGCAGCGAGAGCGTATAAAAAAAGAAAACAACAAGCAAACAATTTTTTTTTCTTGTTTTTTTTTTTTTAGAATGCCTGCAAAACGCAATGACATTTCAAGTGCATATGCCAGGGGGTCTTAGCCGGAAGGGTTGTGTGTCTGTATGTGCGTGTGTGTGTGTGTGTTTGCTGGCCATTAAATGTGGGAAGCGGATAGCAAGGAAGGCCAACCCGCTTGCGTGCTACCACAAAAAAGCATCAACAAAACCAACAAGAAAAAAAACATTTCCATTATTTCATTTGTGTTGCATTTACTGGCACGCGAGTGGAAATTGCGTTTAACCCATTAAAGTGCGCGCACCCAGAGTGGATTAACCTGTTCCCCGCTCCCCACATCGATATCAATGGAATTTCCATTTAATTCTTATCCACTTAGTTTGTCCTTTCTGTCAATTACTTGGCTATATAAATTACTTAGCAGCAACTTGCCTTTGGAGGATGCATTGATTTATTGCATTACATTACAATTGCATTTTGTAGTTGGTTGTTGAATTTTTAGTTGTTTTTACACAAGTTCTGTGCTGTATGCAAGTTGGTTAACTATAACTTTGTTAACTCTGACAACTTGGTTAACTCTGACAACTTGGTTAACTATAAGAACAAAGTATAATTAAAAAAAACATTTATTTTATTGTTTGTATTATTTATGGTAACAACTTGTTGCTCTACTAATAGTGACCCCAATTATGAACTTAATTAACTGATGGATCTAATAACTAAAGACCGCCAGATAAGCATTAGGTCTGAAGATTAATGCTTGAAATTGAAATCGATATGTTTTCTCAAGCAGACATTAAACCCAAATCCATTTTTCTCAGGTTTCTCAGTCTTCAATTTGAAGCAAGCTCCACTTCAGTTTGCAGAATTTCAATCATATATATATATATATATATATATATAGTTTATTACTGATGCGAATGTAAATCTTTAAATCCAAAATAGGCAATAGACTGTTGAATACCTCCTTCTCTCTCCTCCCTTCAGCTTGCGTAAGGCGCATTACGCATCTAAGAATTTAAATGAAAGAAGTCTCGAGTTCATCTGATAAGGGTTGGTTAATGAGGTGAAATTGAGTTTTTGTGTCACTTGCAGGACAGCAGAACAGCAGGATATGGAGCATGGAGCATGGCGCATGTGGCATCTGTCGAATGCAGCTGTCAGTTGCGCAGCTTTCGATGTGTTGTCGTCTTTTGTTATGCAACGAGGTCACAGTCAGGGCGCACTGCCAACTGGCAAAAGACTTTACACACACACACACTCACGCATACACACACACACAACACACAATTCTTGCAGGCGCCTGCTGACGCAATAAGGCATACAGTAATAAAAGACCGCATTGTGCTCCAAGGCTCAAGGACAATGGCAGCTGACGTCGAAAGGACAACAACAAGAGGAAGCAACAAAATGTTGTAGCTGCAACACAATTTGGGGCAGCTTCCAAAACTGCCTGCAGGGGGCAGTTTTCATGGAGTGCAGCTCATCCCACGTGAGTCACGTGGCAGGTTGCACGTTGCTGTGCCAGCCTTTGGCCTGGTCTTTGTTCCTTGCAACATGTAATCAACGTTTATTGATTGGTTATTAATTAATCGTAGCTGCAGTTTAGAAGAGCAAGAGCTCCACTCTCCAATTTCCGACCAATTAAAATTGGTTTATTAATTATTTACAGGGTGGGGGGCGAGGGGGTCGCGTTTTGAGTAGCAAATTTGTTTGCACACACTTTTGATGGAATTTCATTACACAGCTCATTAGGACTAATGATGCTAGTTGGCCTGTCAGCTCAGCCAACAGGCAACTGGCTGGCAACAGCCAACAGCCACAGAATCCCCACAATCCTCATCCCCACAATCCTCATCCCCAAATGACAACAAACCAGCAGGCAACAAAAATTATACGAAAAAAACGAAGGCGAAAAATACAAGAACGAAGTGTTTGTGATTTTTGAGCAAGGTCGACTACTTGATACCCTTGCGGAACGGCGTTTAGCTGCTTATATTGATTGTTCCGATATTGATTGTTAATTTTATGAGTTTAATGCGGATATCGTAAGAAAATTTGTTCGCTAATTTTGAGCCTGTAATAATTTGTTTTATTGAAATATTTTGGAAAAGAATTTATTTTTCTTTCGACTTATAGATTTCTACAAAATGAGAACTACTTGATAGTGCAGATATATGGATATCCCGATTAATGCTATCTGTTTATAGTTTGTGTATTTGTATCTATATATATTTGTTCTTTTGTTGCAGATGCATTACAATTTGGTTGACAAATTTATAATACCCGTGTATAAAAAGTCAAGCTCTACGCAAAGTTGAGACTTGCATGGATAAGCGAGAGAGCTCGTCACGGGAGGAGGCGTTAATGAAGCAACTGCCAGGAACAGCATCAAATCCCCATATACATGCACACATATGTATAAGTGTGTGTGTGTGTATGTGTGTGTGTGCCTATGTCTATGTGTGTCTGACTGCCGTGTTATCCTGCCACTTAATTATATTTGCACTTGCTTGGCCATCGCCAGACAACGGTGCCAGATGAGACCAACAAGCAAATTGAACGTGAAATCCACTGATTGACTCAAAGCCATAAAGCGGAACAGACAGACAGACCAAAACACAGATACAGAGAGAGAAAGCTAGCTAAAGAGAGAGAGAGTGAGAGAGAGAGAGAGAGTTAGAGAAGGGAGAGAGTGAGAAAAAATCTTGTGTGAAGTGCGTGCCAAGTGCTCTGAGGTGTTGGATGTTCTCGGTGCAGAACTCAATGCGCATTTTGTTGCTTCATTTCTTGACTTGATTGCATAGAGCAGAACTACGAGAAAAAATGTTGACATCTATGGCTAACCAAATAAAAGATACACTGCAGTGTTAATGTTGAAATATAGCAGCAATTATATCATGGAAAGCTGATTAAATTCTAGACATATCCAACCACAACTTTAAGTTTTTGTAACTTTCTTTAAACTGAAACAAGTTATGAGAATAAACGGATTTGTTTGGCTTAAGGGATTACACAAAATGGAAACAACCGTCCACCACTTGAAGCCTTTAAACTCTTCCACAACTCTCTAGAAACTATTGATAAATTCTGAGCCAAATATTAATGCACTTTTTCAGTCAACTTTTAGTGTGCAGTATTTTTGCGCGCAGGATTACCTATCATGACTTTAAGTTCCAAAAACATTATCAATACTTAAATTTATTTAAATAAATTTCATAAGTTTGATTTAACAGTTGTTGTCCAATTTGTGTGTTATTGTTGAAAAATCGAATCGAATTTTATATTTGCATTCATCTGCCAAGTTAGTCTCCTCTGCTTTAGTTAATGAGTTATTGTATTATGCTTGTGTTCATCTGATAAAGTTAGTCTCTCCTTTTAGTTAGTTTTTACCTGTTTATCAAACTAGCTAATGTGCTTAAAGCCAACTACTCTTTGGTTGGTAGAAATTGTTGCGTAAACACAAAAAGGCGTTTCTCACTTGGTGTTTAGCCTGTTGAAGTGAACGTTGAATGAATGCGAGAACTTGGCTGTTTTATTTGTTTATTTGTTATTTCGAATTATGTGTGTGTGTGTGTGTGTGCCTGTGTGTGTGTGTGTCTGTCTGTGTGTGAGTGTGTACAGGTTGTATAGAATGGAGGAATACTTATGTGTGTTCATGCGTCGCTCGAGGGACAAACGAGCCAAATGACACGTACCCATAAATCCTCGGCATTTTATTGCCGAGTGCGGGGCTTAAGGCACCGAATGTTAGAGTGTGCGTGTGTAATTGTATGCGCACATGTGTGTGCGTGTGTGCGTGCGTCATTTAATGTGCGTATGTGTTCTGTCACATTTGTGTGATTTGTTTTGCCAGCACAAACACAAGATGTCGCGGCAAACAGCAACAGTCCCAAAAAAAAAGGAACTCCCAAACAGGAAATATAAAATGCCAACAACAATTTATTTTGTTAATTTACGCGCGTATTTGCATAAATAATACATAAGTAGAAAGTTAATGGCAGACCATGCAGACGAAGACGAATAATCAATTCGCAAAAGTATCGATACTTACGCACATACGAGCAGATGTGAACACGTTGCGTATACACAATATTTGGATTAATATTTCATGTGAAATTGGCCGACATCAATGTGGCGTCAATAATCCATGTCGAAACAATTTGTTTTTCTTGCAACAAGCTCACATATATTATTATTATTATTATTATTGATTATTGATTATTGATTATCTAATTATTATACACTTATCAGTTAAACTAGTAGCAATGCTCCAACCCTTTTTTTCATGCAGGTAGTTTATATTCTGAATTTCGTTAAATGTGCTTCAGTTTACCCAGTTAAGACTAACTGGAGTTCCCCTAATGCTAATAATTACTTAATTACACATTCATTACCAGAAAGAATAATTACGTACACTCAGAAAACCAAAATCACCCAAAAAACAATAATATTTTTCTACTTTTTAGAAATTATTTCGAAATATAAGAAAAAAGTCTCAAATTTTTTTTTAATATTTTCTATTATTAAGAAATGAATTTCTAAAAGGTAGAAATGAAAACTCGAATTTTCAGAAATAAATTCCATATGGAAAAACAAGCTGAAATTTAGTCGTTCTTTTTGCTAGATTTAAGAAAAATATATAGTATATAGTGTATTTTCGAGTGCAGTGCCATCGATTCATACCGAAATTTGACAAAGAAAAAAAAGTATAGATGACATACTTAATGTGACGGAGCTTTGCATATGTGAGTAAGCCGCTGCCGTCAAAGCAAAGCTGTTGCAGCTAATTTAAAGACCATGTGTGGACACATCAAATAGTAAACACTATCGTCGTACAACAACTATGTGCCACATCAAATGTTTGAGTTTCAGTCGGTAATCGAGGCCATAATCCTATGGCAAACACACACTGAAAATCCCTTGTGACCAGAGGACCGCCTGATGGGCTGATGCCATGATGACAGCCACAAACTGTTCGTGGAACTCCCTGCTGGGTGGTCCCATCCATAGAGCTGATGTCAACACATTTGTGTAGAGAGAAAGCCAGTAGTTGAAGCCATTCTGATAAATATTTAAAATGCCACTGAAATCGGCGCACAAGAGAAAAGTGAGCTTTGTTGCAAGTCGGTTATGTGAACTGTGCACAAATACGCCATCTGGCGCCCAATGATAGCGTTTTCGTTCAATTATTTTTAATTTTTATTTTCCATTTATTTGTCTCTCTTCTTTTGGACATTTGACACTTAATATGCATAAAATATCAGACAAAAGTACAATAAAAATAAAATCAAACAAACGTTGAATATTCACTAAGGATGAATACATTAATTATACAAAATTGTTAATACAAAGCTTTACAGTTAATACTCTTATGCTAGGGTTCTAGTTAGCCTCAGTTTAAATTGTATTTATCATATTTTCGTTATTTTGCACAGCTTTTGGACTGAAATTGTTGCCTTTATTTGAATTGTCATTTATTTTCATATATATATATGTTTATATAAATAATTCTGTTTCCTTTTTTTGTTGTTGTTGTTGTGTTTTGTTAACTTTGCTGCACATTTTATCAAAATATATGTTATTACATTTTTGGTTTGTTTGTTTCTCCCCAATTTTTACTGTATGCATGCATAATTAACATTAAATTAAATAATGCTGCAACATTTTTGCATGTTTTTTCTTTCGCTTTTCCGCAATTTTCATCACTCGCAGTTATTTTCCAGTCTCATACACTTGGTGTTTTTTATTTTGTTTGTTTATTTTTTAATTATACTTTATTAGTAAAAACTGCCACAAAAAAAAGCTGAACTCTAAACACGAAACACTCCAAACCCACTCCACAGGCCCCCATTGCCCAGTTCCAGTCCCAGTTTCAGTTTCAGTTTTGAGTGCGCTGCCTATGTGAAAAGTCATTAACTAAATTGAAAACCATATTAAATGTTGAAGGGGCAGCATGGATAAAAAAAAAGAAAAGAAAATGTGCGGATGTGTGTTCCAACTGGCTGCGCTCCCCAGTGGCACAGAGGAACAAAGGCAGCAGGTTCGTTGAACCAACGAAAAAAGAAAAAAAAAACCAAAAACGAAGCGAGGAAGCAAAAGAAGCAATGTAAGGTAGATATTGTCGTGGCACGCTTCCTGCCAGGCAGTTCAACGGGGCAACTCCCCTCCCCCTCCTCCACTAGGTGACTCCCACAAAAAACAAAACGAGCCGCAAACAATAGCAATGGGACAATGGCAAATCAACTAATACTTGCAACAATTGTTCAAAACTTTGAATATTTAAAATATTTGATGTAATTATTTAAAAATGATTCGAAAAAATATACTCTTCATTTTAGAAAATATGCGAATAAATATTTATAAATATTATGTGTGACATCTGATAAAATCTCATAAATATTTCTTAATTTATAAAAGTTAACTTTAAATACTAAATTTCATTTTTAATTTAACTTTATTATTATTTTTCTTAGTGTAGCAGTGGCAGGAGCAGTAAATGCAGCAGCAACAGTTTCAACAGTTTGGGGCACACAGGCACAGGATACACGTATCCCGTTACCGTTAGAAACAGCCAAAACGGCTATTGCTAATGACAACCAGTTATTGAAGTAGGCGTAGACTTTGTGGGCGTGGGCGTGGTTGAGGGCGTCGGCCAGTCAATGGAGTCCTCTGTCTGTCTGTCTGTCTGACTGCCTGGCGGCGACTGCTGAAAGCTGCACCCACTTCCACAGATATCAATCATTATTCAAGCACTATAAGCAGCCGACTGTAACTCTCTCGCCCTCTCTCCCTCTCCGTCTCGCTTTATTTAATGGAAATTTTGTTGGTGGCGCACCTCCGAAAAACTGACAGGCAGACAGACAGACAGACGGAAAGATAGATAAACTGCCAACCTGTTCATCTTTCTTGCCCAAACTGCCAAAATGAACTTTTAATCAATTGTGTATTTAGATTTGCTCGAGTTCTGCGCGTGTTGCAATATGAAAAAGCACGACACAAAAAGAAATTCTGAATTCGAATCAGAATTTAAATTCAAAATTTTTATAATGATCGAAACACAGGAACTGAAATTGTTTGTGGAACCAAAAGAGGTGTTTAGGCGATTTGTTTGTGTCTCTGTTCAAACTGGCAGGCGAGAACTTATAATCCCAATTTATCTGGAGTACTTGTAGTCTCTGTGATTCCATTGTTCAGACGGAGAAATAGATGGATTCAGCTAATGAATGAAGAATATATATACCTTCTGGCGGCACAGAGCCAGTTATATATATATAATGTGAACTGGCTAATCTTTGCTGATAAAACTCAAAATTCTTCTTTGTATACCAAAAATGATTTGCTAGAGTTCTGCGCGTGTTGGTAACACAAATTTTGAATGAGTCTCGTTGATTCGTGTTTTCACTCTTCAAATAAATCTGTCACGTGACCAACGCTAATAGTAATAGCTCCCCTTTCACCCTTCACCTGCCCCAGTCGCCCCAAAAACTCCAACGATTTATGCAGATTTGTTGTCTGTGCGCTTGTTGCGTGTCCGAGTCGCATGAAGGCGCATTCTTGAATTTATAATTGATGCGGCTGCAACAACAACAACATCAAGTGGTCATGACAACAACAACAAGAACTACAAGTTGCTATAAGGGCGGAGGGGAAGCTTGGCGCTGATAAACAAACTTCGACATCGAATCACATTCCTGTTGAAATCGAGGGCGTTGCTAGGTATCGGGGCGTAACCAAAGTTCCTCTCAAATAGGGACGCCTCCGGCACGTGACATGGGCTTGCAATTAAAGACAAACATTACCAACAAAAAATCAAAAATAATAATAAAAGCAAAAATTATATTTACCAGCCACAAATCACAAACGTGCAAATGCAGAAGAGAAAAACATGTTGGCTGTCAACTGCTGCCACTAAAGTGACAAGTGAAAAAAAAACCAACAATAAACAGCAGGAAAAACCATGGCATTTTCCAAGGTTTTTAACGAGCTGCACACTCGCCTGGACACCGCCCAGTGCAATTTTCACACATGCGTCCAGTCAATGCAATGCGGAGTGGGAAAGGTTTTGTTTTAGCGCCGGAAAAGTTGAAAAGTTGAACATTTACAACGTTAATGGATGAAATGGTGCGAATGTTTCGCAGTGGCCGTTGGGAAACTTCTTTTTAATTAATTCTTAACTTATTGAAAAAGTTGGAAAGCTGGCTATACTAATAGAACTACAAGAATAACTGGCAACAAGTAAAGACCTTTTCCGATTTTTTTCCACGCTTACAATGTTAACAGATGAAATAGTGGGCATGTCACTTAGCGACCATTGGGAAACTACTTTTTAATTAATTTTTTACTTCTTGAAAAGTTAGATAGATCCTATTCAAATAACACTAGAAATAGAGCTGTTAACAAGGAAAGGCTTTTTCTGAACTCTGAACAAGTTTAATAATTTTCTTATCGACTCAAACATTTTTCTTTTTTTTTCTGATTGTGATTCCATTAAAGATAGGTCGAAGATAAAAATACATTCTAAAGGTTTTTTTTTATTTTTAGTACTCTATTGATTTTTGTTGTGTTTATGAATGTGGCTTGTTATTGTTATTGTATCGCCCAGGCGACAAGTCTGTCCATTTTGTTTATGTTGCATTCAATCTGGCAAACTAAAAGGCTAAAAGTAATAAAAAGGGAGACAGCGTTAGCTAAAAATAAAACAGAAGGAAACTAGTAAAAGAAAACTGCTAACGAAAGCAAACAAAGTAAACGAAATTCTCTCCAAACACTATGCACATAAATATATCTAGGAACTTTACACCTCTTGACAGCAATTAAAATTTAATGAAGCCAGAGAATCTGTGTGTGTAAGTGTGTGAAAATAGCAGCAGCAGGTGTAGCTATAAATTGTTAATGCCAAGAGCCATCAAATTAAACATTTTACACCACACACACAAGCACACACACACACACACAGAGAGACATGCACACATGCAGTCTAAGACAGCCTGCTGCAAAAAGTATGCAACACTTTTTGCACATTTCTTGATCGAGCGGAAATGAGCAGCTGACTAGCTGCACGAGGTAACAAGTGCTCGACATTTGACACCACAACAGACAACACTTGCAGGATAACCCGGACATTGAGAACGTACACAGTCAAAGAACTCAGTTAGTGTTTTTGTTATTTAAGTCGACGATGAAATGAAATGAAATGAAATGCATGTCAGTCAGTTTGGTAGACAGAATTAGAGTGAGCTGGGCTGGGCTGGGCTGGGCATAGATGGGGAGTGGGAAAGGAGGAGGAGGAGCTGGTCACAAATAACATTTTGTGGCAAGCACAACAGCAATGCAACTATATACAGTAACCATATAGTCATGTGTGTGTGCGTCCATGTGTGTTTGGGTATAAGAACGTTTAAGTGACCTGATAAGTAGCCCAGCTTTAGACTTTAATTAACTTGTCATTCATGATACAACCGTACAGTCAGTTAGAAAATTTAGAAAATGGAATTTTCAAGAGTTGAACTTATGATTTAAGTATGATAAAACAAAGACAAGGGTTATGTGATGCCAGACAGCATGTATTCCAGTTATATGTCTGTTTTCACATTCAGATTTAAGCAACATTACATTTTGAATAAACTGAGCAACAGTTTTGAAGTAAACATAATTTTCCATATGCCTATACACGTGCTGATTAAATATGTATGTACAAAATATGTTTTCTCAATTTTAGCATGCATTAAATCGTTCCATGACAAAAGCTCATAAAAATATATAAATAATTATGGGTTACTGGAAATTATTTATAGAGAAATATAAATAAAAAAAACTCTTGGCTATAAATACAATAAATAGAAGTTTTCAAATTAAAAAAACTATGCCAACTAAACTGCTAGCGCATTTGGCGCAAACACCTCGACTGATTGAACCTGCCAAACAGCATAGCACGAACTTTCGGCTTTTACTGTTGTTCTCAAGTGTTTGCTCCTCGCTGCTGTCTGCTAAATGTTAGTGTCAGCGAGTGTGTATGTGTGT
Source organism: Drosophila nr. medialis 2 BK-2023a (assembly GCA_035044325.1). Lineage (NCBI taxonomy): Eukaryota > Metazoa > Arthropoda > Insecta > Diptera > Drosophilidae > Drosophila > Drosophila nr. medialis 2 BK-2023a. The sequence goes on from JAWNMH010000394.1 coordinate 4,154,646, forward strand.
GTGTATGTTTGTGTGTGTGTGTATGTTTGTGTGTGTGTGTACAATTATGTGCCCAAGTCATTCCTGGCAGCTTACTTGTCGTTCTGTCAGTCCCAACTCAATCAGAATTTTGACGCATTTCCATTTGCAGCTGTCGCATTAGTGCTACACTCAGAACAAAGTCGCCTTAAATACTAGAAATAATTTCTAAATATTCAACATTTTTTCTTTAAATTGAAAAACCTGCAAAATACCAAAAATATGGTGTTTTTTTTCTATTTTTTTAGAAAAATTTTCTATTATTAAAACAAGCATTGCTAAAAAGTAGAAATGCAAACTTCCTTCGAAAACATTCTCTCCGAATTTAAAAAAATAGTAACAAAATTTGCCATTTTTTTTTTAGAAAACCACAAGTTTCAATTTTAGAAATTGAGTCTTTGTATAATAGGGTGAGTTACCCCTTTGTTTTTCTGAGTGTAAGCAACATTAATTATTTAGTTAAAGCATGCTCCATTCCCCTTGCCAACTAGTGGAGCTTTAAACTTTTCCATTACGTTTGTCAAGTGTGTCTATTGTGGGGCGTTTCTCTCTCTCTCTCTCTTGCCACACGCACACACACAGGCACACACACACACCCCCATACACACATACACATATTCGCATATTACGCAATAGACTCAGTTGGAACATCATTTATATCCTGTCACACAATTTGACTATTGTTGCCAAGTTTCGTTCTTTTCATTTTCAGTTGCAGTCGACAAACATTTGTATAACAATTTGACAAATGCAATAAGCCCTCTCTCCCCCTCTCCTCTCTTCCATCTACCACCTACATGTGTAGTTTGTGTTTGTTGCAAAGTCAGTGGCAGTTACATATACAGATACGCAATCTCCTAACGAACCCCACGCTTAAAAGTTTTTTGGTAACATGAAAATCAATATCAGGTCTATAGAGAATGGAAGCGTGTAGAGGATGGGAGAGCTGTCTCCAAAGTGTAACTGCATTGCTTTGCTATACGCTTGACACGCCTCCACCCAACCCCTAACCCCTCAATAGTACATGACATGCTGTTGCATATTTAACGCGAATGAACGAAGCCATCCAACAGATACAACTACAACAGCAACAACAGCAAATATATCTCGACTTGGGGTTAGGGATTGGATGTGTTTGGGGGGCAGCAACTGTGACGAAGATTGTGTTTTCTTGTGATGGTGGCAAATGGGGCAGCAGTGGAGGGTTATTATGCAAATCACACAAATGTATGTGCATTGAAAGCATTGAAAGCAAACATTTAAGTGTGTGCACAACAACAAATTGGGGAAATGAAACACATTCGCAATTTCTATAAACACCTCTTTTGGCAGCACTTACATTGAATTTGTAAGACCAAAAAAATACTATATGGAACCGATTTTAGATACTTCAAGTTACTAATGCAAATTCTGCTTGACTAGAGGTCAACAAATTCAGAAAAATAATAATAAATAAAAGAATTTCGTTCAAATCTTAGTTCAAAAGTATGCAATAAGTAAAATATATATTTCGAGAGTAAATTAATTAAATGAATATTTAAGAAAATAGTTTTAAATAAATGAATTTAATATAGAAAATAAATTTCAGCTTATTTTGGCTTATTTACAAAGTATAATAATAGAGCCTGATTCCTAACTCGTACTCTGCCTTTCATCTCGAGGACATCTTCTAAGTGGAACAAACATGGATCTTCGCTTTTGAGCATGTTTAATAATCCACGAAATATTTCAAAATATAGGAATTGAATACAAAAATTAGTTTATGCATTTTTGGGCATTTTTACAAAGTATAATATTAAAGTCTGAGTCCTAACTCAAGCTCTGCTAAATATAGCAAATGGAACTAAACTTGATTTCACCTTTTTTTCAGCATATTTAATAAAGAACTGAGCGTTCAAGAGTATAGTTTTCAATAAGGGGATTTAATACAAAAAGTTGGTGGACATATTTACAAAGTATAATAATAGTTAAGACTGAATCCTAGCTCGAGTAGATCTGCTTTATATATATAGAAAATTGAATGGAACAAAAGTGAATTCCATTTTCATTGAGTGGAAAATAATTACAAAATTCTGCGATAACTGAAACTGGAAATTAGACTTTAGATTGGGTGGGTTAAACGGCGGCACTATGACTAACTAACCTATGGACTAAGCAGAAACCAATGCAAGGAACTGTCCACAATCCTCTTTCTTTCTACGGCTCTCTAATGTTATCGTTTATCTTAGGTGCTGCTCGAATTCGAGCTGATGCTCTGCAGGGAACTATTCGAGGCAGTTTTGCGCAGGGCGTCGCCCGCAATGCCACATAGATTCTGCACCAGCGACGCTGAGGAAGATCGTGCCACATCCGGTGAGCATTTGGCGTTGTTGGAATTGCTGCTGCTGGCCACCGAACTCGTACTGACCGCCAATCCATGACGCAGAGGCTGCGGCGATGTCGGATTCGACAGACCAGACTCATGGATGGGCGACAAGGTGGGCGAACGTGTGCGCAGGAAATGCTTCCGCCGCTGGCGTCTATAGACATTGCCCAGTCCGGGCAAATGGCGACTGCCGGCTGACGATGTTGAAGTTTGCGTTTGGCTGGAGATGAAGCCCAGGGTTTCAGCCAGCTCGGCCAGTTCGCTGGCATTCGGCATTTTGCGACGTGTGGGCGGCGGCAAGGCCGGCGGCAGTGTCAACGAGTAACTGGTAGTGACACTATCATCCCGGATGACGCTGGTGGGCAGCAGCATTAGCTCCTTGCTGAGATGTTCGTTGCTCAGGTCGCTGCTGCCGCTGCTCGGCGAACTGCAGCTCGCTGGCAATGGTGGAGTGGGAGTTGTCCCAGTTGAACTTGTTCCGGCTGGATTATCGTAGCCGCGACCCGGTTGCAGTTGCAGCGGCCGTATTTGATTCTGTTTGATGATCATCTGCGGCTCCGGCAGATGGCCGCGTTGACAGCGCGGCCGACGATAGCGTCCCAGCAGGCGCAACATGTGGCGGAGTCGAGAGCTGCGCGGCGTCTTCAGCGGCAGCTCAGCGCCTGCCACGTGTGGCAACTCCAAACCACCGTTCAGACTGCGTATAAATTGTACTGGCAACTCACTGGCATTCAACTTGCCCTGCTCGCGATAGGCAAGCGCCGCCAACAGATCCTGTGGCACATCCGGGCTGTCCGGGACACTGGCGCAACAATTCCATTTGCGACGCCAACGTTGCTTCGACGCGGAGGCGGAGGAGGAGGACGACGCTGGCGTCATCGTTGTTGCTGTTTGACTTGCCAGAGTACGGGTGCTGCTGCTTCCCGCAGCACTGCTGCTCCGTAAGGGACTCCGCAGTTGAAAGGTGCACAAGGTGCACTGTTCCGTATACTGGAGATACGCTGATGAGCCAGCGCCAGCAAACCTTCGTTGTCGCGGCTCCAGATTGACCTGAGCACTGGCCGCCGTGCTTGAGCGTCGCTGCATGGAGCTCGCTGCGTAGCTGGAGCAGCAGTGAAAGGAACGCATTGCGTCATCATTTTCGCGTTCTCCCGTCTCCAGTTCGACCGGAAGGCGATCGCTTCTATTACGCTCCTGGAGCAGGGAGCACATGTAGAGCGCCTGCCGTGACTGATGAAACTCTCGGGAGCTGGCACAGCAATGTAGACGATGACTACGCCGGGCAGCTGCTGCTGCCGCTGCTCTACCGGGCGAGGATAATTCCATTCGCTGATTGGGATGGGGCACACTGGAGCAACAATAGAGCTGTGCACCGCCTGCAATTTTGGACGGATGATTTGTGGCTGTGGGCAGTTGAGTATTGAAATGAACTCCGTTCGTTTTATGGCCCAGTTCCAGCAACTGTTTAGCTTTGGCCTCCTGGGCCTGGCGATGATTCCGTATATACTCGTAGGTGGTGAGACCCAAAAACGAGATGTAGATGTGAAAGAAGCACAAATGCAACAAGAGACCAGCACTTATAGCAGCCAGGAGACCAAGCACACCCAGCAGCAGCAAGTAGATGGTCTCATGGAGTCCAATGCCGGCAACTAAAGGTGTTAAAGTGTGATTGGTTAGTGGCACAGTTGTTGTTGCTGTTGTGGTTGCCTCAGTTGTGCTGCTCTCCACAAGCAAAGCCGTAAAGTTATCCAGCAGCGTAGGCAACGTTGTCAAATTGAGCAGCAAGACCCGCTGCTCCTGCTCCAACTCCCGAGCCTGCTCCGATTCCTCCTCCAAGAGCAACATGCTGCCATTGCTCAAACTCAAGGTTAGATTGATATAATCCGTTGAGCCAAATGCGGCATCCAATTCACTCGAACTGTGCTGGCACCAATAGAAACTCAACCAATCCGGTTGCACGTAGTACAGCACAATTTGGCCAATTACCGCGGCCACAATGACCAGAGTGGCCACAACGGCACTCACGACACACATCAGGAATGCGACATAGTTGCGGGAGCCAATGCAATGATTCAGCCACTTGCAATGATGATCAAATTTACCCACACACTTGTTGCACACCGAACAGTGTTTAGTTCGAGGAGTTGTTGTCCTTATATTACATAGATGACACCTTCCGTTCTCGATGACGTGTCCGTGTTTGCTGCGATCAAATTCGGGCACAATGCGGTCGTTGCGATGCACACGCCTCAATTCCTTATCCGCCGGATCTGTGAGCAGCGCCGTCAAATGGGCCACAATATGCACTACATACAGGCCAGAGATTAGGCCATACAAGGGACCCTGGATGGGCGCATGAAAGGCGGGTATCAACAGCCAATAGCTGGCAATGCCAAAGAGCACCAGGACCAGCCAACCAAAGAGCTGGAGTGGATGCAGTGGCAACTGCAAACCATGCAAACGACGACCACGTCGATGTTGCACATCGGCTATATTATTCTGATAGCTAATCAATTGACTGAACGAGTATTGAAATCGACGTGATTTCTTTGCTACAACAGGAGTTGTTCCAGTTGGAAGTCCTGCACCAGTTCCTCCTCCTGCTCCTACTCCCTCTTCAATTGCTGCCTGTGTGGCTGTTGCTGTTGTTGTGTTTGTTGTTTTGTAGCACTTGATGGGCTCGTCCTGTGAATTGTCTGTTAGGCTGGCAGTGCTAATTGTTATTATATGATCCGAGGACAGCTGTTGTTCTAGGTGTTGCTGCTGCTGTTGATGTTTCAGCTGCTGTTTCAGTTGCTGCTGTTGTTGCCTGTGTTGCTGCTGCTGTTCTTGCTGTTGCTGCTCTTTCTGCTGTTGTTGTTGCTGTTGTTCTTTCTGCTGTTGCTGCTCTTTCTGCTGCTGTTGCTTCAGTTGTGCAACTGGCGTCGCTTTGGGCGCGTTGCGCATGTTGTTACTGCTAGTGTTGATAAGCGTTTTAATGTTGACAATGATGATGATATAGATGTGTTGCGAAATGTTTGCAATTGCTGGCACATTACAGCTGTTTTTTTATTTCAATTTTTATTTAGCGTTGCGTTTTATGTAATCCTTTGGCTGTTTTGTGTTTATCTTTGTTGTCTGTTGCTGCTTTTTTTTTCTTGTTTTCTCTCTACGTAGTTAACAATCAGTATAGGTAATATTTTGAAAAACACATGGCTTGGGGGTGGTGCTCTTTATGGGGTCGTTTCAACTGGCGCTGCCACCCCCATTTGAACAAGGATTCGTTGCTCTATGATTTCCCTTTTGCTGCTGTTCTATGTTGTGTTTTTACGTATTTGTTTGGCTCCCACACACGAACACAAACACTCACAGCGACACACACGCACGCACAAAGAGAGCAGCAGTAATCATATTTGTAGAGAGGCAAATGTAACGCAAAACCACGCAACAACGACGCAAGTGGAAAGGCTTAGCGAACCAGCTCGCCAGACGAACGCGAAGCAACTGAGCAAATGAGCTGCTGCTGCTTATGAAAGCTCTCTGGCTGACAAAGTATCTGCAAAATTGAAAGCACACACACAACGACGACGAAGTTGAAAGCGAAAAGCTTTCGAGCAATTGAAAGCCAACCCAAATGTGGCGGAGTTTGAGAGAGCGTATATGAATTGAGTGGGTGGTGAGAGAGAGTATGGAGTGGATTGGATTGGAGAGAGAGCGACGTGTCACAGCTGTCTGGTTTGCCGGTAAGGCTTTATTTTTTTGGGCTTAAAGACCGGCCTGGGCTGGTAGACGAAAAAAAAACGCATGAAGACCAACTATTCAATCTCAATATGTTTGTGTGTGTATGTGTCTTGCATTGGGGGGTAGATTTTGGTCTCGCAGCTGGGATACAGCTGGAGTAAGTGGCTAACGCTGCTCATAACACATGCAGAGATGAGCATGTGAATATGTGTATAAAATGTTTAAAGAACACAATATAATTCAAAGACAACAAACAAACTTAAGCAGGTGAATAAAAAGGGTTAAAAAAAACAACTTTTAATTTGCATTTGACAATAAACAGCTGTTGAAAATCGCAGCCTGAGTCAGAGTACAAAATTAGCCTTCTGAATTAACTGGTTGCTAGGAAAACCTAGGAAATGCCTAAAAAAAAAAAAGTATGCAATTTTAAGCATAAGTCATAATATTAATACGGTATCTGGGAATTATTTATAATTTTATGCCTTTCAATAAATTTTGTTAAGCCTAAATAATATTTAAAATAAAATGCACATAAAATATAAATAAATATATATTAGAGTGTTGAAGAATATTAATAATTTAATGCATATTAATCAATTTTCTAATAACATAACTAATAAAAATATATAAATGAATATCAATTATAATTTTTATGGTGTACATTAATCATTTTATGCATATCTCTGGTTTTCCTAGCATACCCAGAATAAATTATAATAAACGTAGGCCCACTCTCTTGCACATTTCCAATTACAGGGTATATACAAAGAAAAAAACACACTTTTATTGGGCTAAAAGTTATCCGTAACCCCAAGAAGAATACGAATCACGTACGCATCTCTGATTTACCTGACAAACCGGAAGTAACTATTACATAACGGGAAATGGGTCAGGCTAGGCAAGAACTTATCACCACAGTTTGGTACGCACCTTTCCCTTTTCTTTTTTTAATGGATTTTTTGCGTCTTCTTTTTTGTAGGCATCATTTTTTATTTATGTAAGGCAATGAGGCGTGGTGTGTGAATAAGCGATAGAGAGAGAGAACGAGAGAGGGAGGGAGTGAGAGAGAGAGACAATGTTAGCTGAAATGGAAAGCACACTCGAGAGCATATTTGGAGCACGTACAATCCAAACACACAGCAGAGCAAGTACTACTTACTACCTTCAACACTTGATGTGATTTTATTTCCATGGCACCCGTGAGATAAGGTTGCCCGCAGACAGGCCGACGCCAAAACTGAATAATATTTATATACTGCTGTCGATTCTTCTATCTATGCCAGTCAATGCGACCGACTTATATAAGAGGCACAGATATCTAAATACATTCTGCTACTTAGGCAATCGCAAATCAAGCGCGTCTAATGTTAGAAAGAACTTGCCAGAATGATTGCCTCCTTAGTGTTAGGTCCAATACGTCGTAAAATTTGGAAGGCAATTACCAAAAAACAAGCACACACACACACACACACACACACTCAGACACACAAGTATCTATCGATAAAATTTATATAAAATAGACCTTGTTTGTTTGCCATGAGATAAAATCTAAAGTGGGGAATTGGCAGCAAAATGTTTATGGATGCTGCAAAATAGTTTAGGTCAAGGAAAGAATAGTTATTTTTATTGAACTGTAAAATAGCTGAAATATCTACACTAACAACTAAAAATAATAGTCAAAGTATGTAAATAAATATATGTAATTCCAAATAATTGAAAAGTTCACAATCAAATCAAACTCCAATCATGGAAAAGCCATTATTAAATAGTTTTAGAATTATAGATATTTTCCGTTAACAAAAGTTCAATTGAATTATGGTTGAAATAAATTGAATTTTCTGTTGGTTCCGGTTCAATGTGGCCCGCTATGACAACGATAACAACAAGAACAAAAACAAGAACAAAGGCCCATAGAGAATGAGATGAGAGGCAACTACTAAAGTGACAACAAGAAAAGCTTTGATAAGCAGCCGAAAAGCATCAAAAGAGCCACATTAAAACGAAAACAACAATAAACATACAAAACAACAAGTGAAAAGGACAAACGGAAGCTGTCAGCTTTCAATTTGAGAAGCACTCTTGCGAGAATGAGAGAGAGCGAGAGCGAGAGAGTAGAAGGCGGGAGAGCTAAAAAAGCTGTCACAGTAGGCGACGCACAGTGGATCGAGCATCGTAAACGTAAACAAGTTAAAAACACAACTAAAATGAGCAAAACGAAAAAAAAATATAGTTGTATTTCGTTTCGTGTAAATGTTTTGTTTGTAAAACTAGACAAAAGTGCAAAGTTTAATAACTATATAAGGGCCAAAAATGATTGATATATTATCGTTGCCGCGTCGGAACAATGTGACCAGCCAGAGCAACAAGCACCAGGCCAGTTATAAATCTGGTCTGCCCATTAACAGTTTGCCCGGCTGGGAACTAATACCGCTCAACTGTAAACTGCCCATGCTCAAGTGTCCCGGTAATCAGGTGATATTTTCAAAAGATAAAATCGGTAACACGGTAAGAAGTTGAGAACAGACTTGATAAGTAAAGGAATATCCCTAATAACTATCCCATCTCCAACTTTCAGTTCAAATGCAGCATGCAGGAATTTGATTCATCCGTAACCGTACACATTCCGGAATATAATCCGTTGCACGATTCCAATTTGAAGACCTTCTATTCGAATGAGCGTAATTTGAAGCGACTGCGTGAGAATGGTGAGATCACCAATGAGAATGAGGTTATATGCAATCTTAAGGATTTCAATCAGTATCGTGAGGATCTGCACAAATCACAGTTGTACCATGTACTCCAGGCGTACAGGCAACGGGAGACGGAACGTCATGATCGCCTCCTGATTGCCAATGCGGAGGGCATCTCGCGACGTGATGATCTGGAGACGGGCGCCCGTCATCACAATCAGCAGGAAGTACTGGCACGGAAGCGACGTCTTGAGGAAGAATGTCATGATAGGAAGGTGCGCATCTATAACATTACGGAAGAGCGTTTCAAGCGACTGGAGGGCATGACAGCGATGCAAAAAATGTTGGTTGAACATCGCAAGATGTTGACCAACATGCGGATGCAGGCCCACATCAGTTTGCATCAGGATCTACAGCGCAAGCATCTGATCAAGCTGAAGAAACTGTTTCAGTTCAAAAAGGATCGCTACAACAAGAATATGCGCAATTTGCACAAGCAGCAGCTGACGAAGCACACAGAGGGACAGATTCAGTCATGGCACAAGCGTCTCAACGACCGCATTGAACATCAGCGAAGGATCGAGGTGCTCTTGATGGATGTGCAACATGAGCGGGAACTTTTCATTGCGAATCACATCCAGAAGTATCAGGAGAAATGGCAACGCACACAGGATGAGATCAAGAAACGGGGTCATCATGTGAAAATCGCTCGTCAGCGCAAGCGGTCCAAGCAGAAGAAGAAGCCAAGCTGTGTGCAGCCCTCGTTTTGTGATGAGTATCAGGAGAGCTTCGAAGGTCTCCTCGACAGCGAACTGTGCTATGCCCTAAATGCAGCCATCGCCTTGGATGGCCATGCTCCCGTCACCTTTGCGCCCAACGATCCCATCTATAAGGCCGCCCACTATATCCTCAATCACATCTTGCAGGGCTTCAACGTCGATCTCAGCGAGGATGAGTGCGCCATCAGCGTTTTGTCCTCGCGCATCATGAACTTCATTTGCGATGCCAAGAAATATGTCAACTATGTGAGTATTTAACAGTAGAAGGTATTCCGGCTGTGTTAAAATTTAGGTTATACGTCCACTAGGAAATCGATAACATTTATAATCGCATATCGATAAGACCACATATCTTCGACAATTTTAGAGATGAAATCATCAAATTTGGTTGGTAGGTTGTTGGCGTTGTCGTTCAAAGATCGGCATTAGCCCTCCTCCATAAGCTTCTTTCCATAAGCTTCCCCGACGAATTTATATATCTTCCATCAAATTTGGAAGGTATATTACCATCATTTAAATAACTATATACAAAATTTGAAGGCCTATTGTAAAAGGGATGTTTCTTAATTTTGAGAGATAAAGTACCTCGCTGATAACTTCCTTCAAAGATCGGCATATACATTTTTAGAACACATTTTATTTTGCCACACCCACTCCCGCTCAGAAACACTGCAAAATTACCACAGGTGCTTCCTTATGCCTGTTACATAAATTTCCACAAAACGGCAAGAAAATGATCAGATTACAATTGTAGGTATATAGAAACATGACCAAAATCAGAGTTTTTTTCGCTATACAAAAAAGTATGTTTAGAATAAATTTAATTCCCTCCTCTACAACAACTCTCCTGCAGAAAGCTATACAGATAATTGGCTTTGCGCGGTATAACAAGGCGATGGAGCTGCCGTCATCATCGCCGATGAAGAACACGCTGGCAACAAAAAATCAATCTCGGGTCTCGCACGTCTCATTCAGCGGCGTCGCTAGCACTATTGGCATGAGCAGCTATGAGATTCATCCGTTTGTCGATGTGCGCGCCTGCACAGATCGACGACCGACGCCGGCGGGTTCGTTGGCCTCCCTCATTGTCGGCCAGGTGGGTGAGCAGGAGGTGCAGGAGGAGCGTCACTTGCCACATATGAATCGCAACGAAATCGTGTTCATCGAACACTATTTGGTGAAGTTCAAGCGTGAAATGTTTGTGAGATTGGATAAGCAGGTGTTTGCCGCCATTCAGTGTCACTTTGAGAATCGCTTTATGGAGGTACGCGAGGAGTTACTCGAACTGGACAAAGATTTCCTCTACAATCAGATTGCTATTGGTATTCTGAGTTTTGCCGTGAATCCGTTGAATTATAAGACGGCTTTGATGCTGACGGTGAGTGTTTTGTCCAACGAGATCATTTGGGAATTGCAGAATACGCTGCTCAAGCCGGGCGTCGAGCCACGTGGACAGACGCATCCAACGAGCTGTGGCAGCGATGTTGAGCGGGAGCAGCGCGCCTTCTGCTCAAGTTAGTTTTTGCTTTAGTCTACGAACTGTGTGTGTTTCACCCAATTCCAAATCATTCCCCCAGTTTAGCTTACAGCGCATAGAGAATCCACAGGTCTAGCGCACAAAATTCATGTGAAAAACAAAGCAATTAAACTTACTTGTATGTATTGAACTGTTATTTGTTTCCTATGTCTTTTGTTGTTGCTTTACAGAATTTCACTTTATTTAGTATTCAAATTATAAGCCGCAATCCGATCCAATTATGCTGCGTAAACACTAAACAAACTGCAGCATGGCAAGCAACAGCTGTATGACTGTGTGCCAGGGCTACTGCAGCACTCTTTCTGGGTTGCCATTCACAATAGTTAGTTGGAGCACTCACAACACATGCAGCATTTCCACCCTGGTTTGAAATGTAAGCGCGCGAATTCAAGCCATTGATTCTAAAATAATTACCAAATTGTTTTGTGTGTTTCTCACAATTCCAAATCACTACCTCAGTTAGCTTAGTACATATAAAATACACCTGTTTAGTCTTGTTGCTTTATGGAATTGCGCTTAAATTAATACACATTTTATATGCCACAATCCAATCCGATTTTGCGGTGTGAACAGCAAACAAACTGCAGCTTGGCAAACAGCTGTGTGCCAAGGTTACTGGGTTGTCATTCACAACAGTTATTTGTTACCTCACCATATACGCATGCATTGCCATCCCGGTTTGATTCGAAAGCGCCGAAATTCAAGTTTGATATAATTGATAAAATAATTGCAAATGGTTTTCAAGAGTAGTCTTTTTAAACTGTAAACTGAACAACCTAGCTTAAAGGGTAGCTTATGGGTTATCAAATGCATTTTTTAACTAGTCTCACAGAAAAAATGAAAATATTTTGTGTTGAGGTAGTTAGATAAAAATTGTTTCGTTCGCAAGTTTACGATTTAAACGAAGCACACTTTTATTCTACATAAAAATAAATCATCAAATCCAACGTGATCTGCACAAATTTTCATCGTCTTAGTTTTCGTATTTTAAACCTAAAACTTTATGCTTAAAACACTATTTTTGAATGCGGTCTATATACAAAACCAAACTTGTATACAGACTAGAAACTTATTTGGGAAAATTGAATGGTGCAGCATAGGGATACATCATTGGGTTGTAATGGGAGCCGGCGGCAAGCAGTGGAAATGGATATGCAGCTGCCTGTGTTATATTTGGCGCCAGCTTTATAGAGGAACGCTTCCTTTTCGATTTACTCAACGATGGCTTGGGATCGATGCTCGATTCACTCTCGCTCTCACTCTCGCTCTCACTCTCGCTCATTGCATCCGCCTCAGCCTCATCATCATCATCCTCATCATCATCATCATCATCATCCTCATCATCATCATCGCTATCATGTTTTTCAATTTTAAGTTTCTTTTTGGGAGTTTTCTTCGATTTCTTAGTCAGCGTACGTTGCTTATCTTTTTTGGACTTGACGGCAGGAGAAGCTGGTTGTGGTACCGCTGGCGTAGTGCTGACCACTCCGGCGGGAAATGCAAAGCGCTTATCCACATTGAAGACGGTCAATTGTTGCATGGTAAACTCCATGAATGCCTGCAACGCTATGCTTAAATTGGGAGGATTCGGACAGTTTTTTAAACTATGATACGATGCCGAGCAATTGCGGCAGATCATCTGGCACTCGAAGGAAGTGTGTCCCTGTGAAAGGAAAGTGATGATTTTTCGGAGCGAGCTGAGGATTAACTTAAAAAAACCTACCTTTTTCTCGCATATACCACATGGATGGTTCGTTTTGTCATTGCTTTTGACGGATTTTTGCTCTTCGGCCTCACTGCTTGCCTCCTCCTTATCATCCACATCGTGCTCATCCTCGTCAGGTATAATGAATTTGCGGGTCTCTTTGCCCAGACAAACGACATCATCTTCGGAGGCGTGTTTCTTCAGGATTTTAGAGGACTTTGACGTTGATTCCTTCACCAACGTTTTGACTTTAACTGGCGAGGGCGTATCATCGTCGGATTCTTCTTCGGAGGATGAGGAGGTAGCTGGCTTAGCAGCGATCTCAACCTTAACCTTTGTCTTGTGTGCGTTGGCGTCTTCTTTTTTTCTAACCACCTCGCCAGCTTCGACGCTCTCATCGGAGCTGCTCGAGGAGCTATCGTCGCTGCTCTCCGCTGGCTTTACCGGCTTAGAATTGGGCGACTGATCTTTCTTTTCCTTCTTTATGTTGGCCGCATTGATGAGAGCATGAGGAACAGCGGCAGCAACTGGTTTATCGACTATCGCCGTCGTCTCGAGGACAATTGCTGGAGCGGCTTCAGTGGGTGCCTCTCCAGCAACTAGTGGAGGGATTGACTGTTCTCCTGAACCTGTTGTGCTCTGCTCTTTGCCCACTTGCCCATTGTCGAAGTACATCATATCACCTGTCATGGCGCCATCATTGTACCATGGTCCAGCTGCACCAGCTCCATTGTGGCGACCATCACGACCTCCACCACCTTTGCAATTTCTCAACAATTTATCAATTCTGCGTACTTTATTTCTTGCTTTTTTTTCCCTGTTTAGGAGATTTTGACGATTATCTTGAAATCGGCGGTGATTTAATTGCTGTCGATTCGGAAAAGATTGCAGCTGATTTGGATCTCGGAATTTCTCAAAGCTCTCATCGCCGCCTCGTCCTCCAACTCCTCCTCCGCCTCCTGCACCACGTCCTCCTGCACCACGTCCTCCTGCACCACGTCCTCCATGCGCATTGCGATTAAAGTTATCATCAAAATTGTGTCGTTTGCCGGCCCAGCTGCCATTCGCTTGATTGCCGCTGTTATTCCTAAAATTGTAGTCATTGCCGCCGGCATTACTTTGCCAATTGCCGCTGGGGCGTCTTCCTCTGCCGCCTTGCATCTTTTTTGTATGCAAACCGTCGCAGCTAGCAGAAACTTAAAGAAACCAAAAGCGCTTGCACGTGTTAAATAAGTATCGATGCTCGGCAGGTCAATATCGACTCTTAGTATCGATAGTAAATTAGTAATCGAATGACATATATCGATTGATTTGTATGTGTTAAAAAACAAACCAAAGCTGAATTAAATATGCAGTCAGACTCTAGCTATTATCTATTATTATTATTATTATTATTATTATTATATACCCATGTTAACAACATTGCCAAACTAATATTACATCGAGAATAAAGTATATCGGCCTATCGTGTTGCATCGATATAACTGAAACGCTCATCATTGCTTACATTCTCTGCTGTCAGTGAAATATTTAACAAAATGTTTCATTCAGGTGCTAATATGTCAAATAATAGACACAAAAAAAAGTTGGCTAATCGCTCCAAAAATTGGGGCAAAAAGAAGTTTACGCCGAATGCATTTCGACACTCCGAACCACAGTCTATTCCCGAAGAGACGTCGCAGCCATGGAATCAGGTGAAGAATGACATTGTGGATGGCGAGCACGAGGAACGCAATGCGGAACGCTTTGATATGAACAGTGAGCAGGCCAAGGAATTTCGCAGGCAACGCGAACAAAATCACAGACGCACCGTAATCGAAGCGAGTCTCAACACAAAAAACAAATGGGCGAATTTTGACGATGACAACAACGATGCTGCTAAAACATCTAAATCCAAGGCAAACCCAGGCAAAAATAACTATAAACAAGCCATGACTCACAATCCAAAAAGATCGATTATGGAAAATCCTCACAATATGGACACTAAGCAACGCAATTATCTACGCAGAAAATTAACCAAAGCGGTAATGATTCAAAAAAAGGGTAGCTTACATGATGCCATCGTGGATATGAAAAGAAACGCTTGCAATGTGCACAAGGATAAAAACCAACCTCTTAACAAGAACAATAAATTTCGTAATAATTAAAAAATATATATGACTAAACAATTGCGATTTTTGTTTTCTTTTTTTTTTGGGAAAAATCAGAATGTATACACAACATAAGTACACTACACTCAATTTATGTAAATCTTATCTTATATATAGGGGGAGTATATTGTGAATGGGGGTCTGTAAATTAATATAAATATGTAAACTAAACAGTATGAGACATGAGACATCATCGCTATCATCTACTCATCCATCAGGCATCCTCAGCGTAGCTCAACCATTTGCAGCATTAGCCAGTTTGGCGATGAGCTGATTGTATTTACTGTTGCCGGTTACGCACTTTTTGGAGTTGCGCGCCTGTTCCGGCGAATTTTGTAGAAAATATATGACGATAAATTCGAGTGTTTGATTGGCTTCCTTGGGGTACATCATGTTGAAGGTATAAAAGTAGCAAAGCAATTGGGCAAGAATATCTGGCAAATCCACATCGCTGGCAGCAAACGTGCTCATTATCTGTCCCTCAATGTAGACCATTGCCTCAATTTGGGTGGCATCAGTGACGCCGCCCACGCCGCCGGATGATGTTGGTGTATCTGCAAAATAAAGAGATTTTGGTTAAAGATTTTAAATTATAATTGTATACTAAATTAACTTGATTTGATACTAAAGATTGTTAATAACTAAGAACAAGAATTAGCTAGCTCAATATTAGTACTAAATTTTATCAAGCTAACGCATCACACAGAGTTTAGATGAAAAAGAAATGGACGGAATCCTCATAACAAAAATAATACTATATGGGCACACAGATGACTACCCCCAATCTTTAAAGCATTTCACAACAACGTAAAAAAAGGGTAAATCGTTCGTTACTCACTGACTAGAGCCACCCAAGGCGCATTGGTTGGGTTGATTTTCTGGACATCTTTTGGCAATGCGCCATTTTCGAGTCTCAAGAATATGTAGTCGGGATCCTCGTTAAAATGGTATGCCAGGCCGCGGACAACATTCGCATTGTTTACCGGCAAATCGTTGATTTTCTTATTCTTGGACGTCTTGAAGAATTTGAAGATGCGATCTCGTTCACTGGCAAAGCGTTTCTCGAGCACACGCGGATCAATGGACATGAGCAGCTCAAAGTGCTGATAGAGCAGATCTTTGTTAAAGATATACGGCCAATTGTCCTTGATGGCTGTAATATCTGGGATCTTTTCGCTATTATTGAAGAATTCCCGTTGCAATGGAAAACATTCCTTCATATATTCAGCTATGGTGGCCAAGTCAACTGAGGAACTGCCACGATAACTAGCAATCAGCAGTTCCTTCTTGTGCTCCAGATCACGATTGAGGGCAACGGATTTGGCATTGCCGTTGGCCGCATGTGCTGCAGAAGATTTGCGTTTCTTGGTGCTCAGGCTGCTGCTGCTGCTGGTGGTGGTCATGTGCAGATCTGATGTGCCCGACGAGCTGGCACGTTTCTGATGAGGTCGATTTAGTACATTGTTCCGATTGATCATCTTCGAGATGAGCGATTGGGGAGTCGTCGCAATCTGTTGTCCCTCACGATCCTTTTCCAGCAACGATTCCGGATACTTTTCGGCCGCCTGCTGGGCCACCTCACGAAACACCCTGGTCGGTATGTGAGCCGAGCGTTCTCTCAAAGCATCCACTAGCAGATTGGCGAGCGTATTGAGTCGTTTGCCTAGACTTGTTTTATTGCGCAATAGTCTCATAATATCATTAGGTACCTTTGACCAAGGTATCGAGAACTCTTTAAGCAATACCGTCGATGTCTTTGAATTGCTCGGCGTTATGCTGGCCAGGGAAAGCGTCTCATCGTTGGACACCGTCGAATCGTTGGCATTCGACACAAAGCTGGGATCAATGGAGCTGCCTGCGCGATCGGAACGATTTAGCGGCGATGGTGGAGGTAGTATTATATATTCATCACTTTCGGCTAGCAGCATTAGCAGCATTTTCTCCTTGGCCGCAAAGAGGAGCACCTCGTCCTCGCAGATCTCACAGCCATTGCTTTCGAGCACAATGGTGCTGCCCAACAAGCCGTATTTGTGTGCTAATATAACGAAAACAAATATTTTTAGTTGATTTTGGGAATTTTAAAATACAGTTTGCGCTGGGATTTTCCAAAGTTTTGATTTTAAAAAGCTATTTTCTCATTTAATCAAGAATTCAAATTATATTACTGATTTAGTGTAATACATTTTAAATTTTATGATCAATTATGTTTTCAAGGTGCCTAATAAATACAAATATTTCAAGAGAATACTTTAACTCGTACAGCATTTCCCTAAAAGTTAACACGAGTAAACCCTAGCAAATATAGAACACGTACCTTTTTCTGTAACAGCCTTTCTGCTGGGCAAGGACATAAATGTCTTTTTGTTCTTTCGATCGGCGCTGCATATTGTAATTAATACCGTTTCACTGAGCAAATCGCAATTCAATTTCGTACTTTGCGCTTCGAGCACTTTGCCAGTTTCGCTGATATTGGAATGCGTTTCTAAAGAGAAAAAGAAAAAAGAAAGAAGCAAAAATAAACAAAACCATGTTAGACCAAACAATAATAATATTGTGAATACACACACACACACACGTATATTGTAATCCAAAGCCGTCGTTTATACGTACCGGAGCCCGGAGTCGCTGTCGATGTTTCAGATTTTTTTGCTGCTGTTTGTACACCATTTTCGTTTGGCGCAGCGGCCGCCGGGGCCGGGGGTTGAGTTAATTGTTTGTTTGATTCGTTTGTAGCGTGCAACGCGACAGTCGGTGCAGCATCCATGGCTACCAATTGAGAGGGCCTTTGATTTCAACAAATTACAGAAATTTTGTGTTTTAAATCAAGGCTGCTTCGTTTTTATAATGCCCGTGTATAAATTTGCACAAGCCAACTATTGCCAGGGATGTTAAAATAAACGCCACACATCGATAAGCTTGCCGCTACTTGTGTTTGGCTATCGTACCCACTATCGATATGCACACTTGTCGATAGTCACATTTTCGATAGCCGAGTGCTTTGTGGGTGGTCTTTGCTGCGACAAATCAAACAACGCTCATTTGCTGCGTTATTGCCCTGTTAGCGGTGTATTTCATTTTCATTTTCATTTTGCTACTTAATTCATTGCATTTTTTTCTGAATGAAAAAAAAACCAGTGTAGTTTAAAAAACAAAGCATTGCCAGCAACACAGCAGCAAAATGCATTGATTACGATTTATTGCGATGAACAAACCAGGCCCGATTGCGTTGGAAATTAATATTCAACAAAGGCTGCGTTTAATACTATAATATTGTTTCTAGGAAATATCGCTAGTGAGACAATCACCACACAAAATGCCAACGTAAGTATGCAGAAGGCAGCTGCCAATATATATGCAAATACCTAACTATGTATGAAATTCAATTCATATCTTTACTAGGAGCACTTTAACACTTTGTTACCTGTTGCTGGCTAGTTTCACAACAACGAGCTATGCAAATCTCGATTCCACGAAATACAAAGCGAGGACAACATCAGCGGCAGCTGCAGCAACTGCCAATTCCTCCACACACGTAGACTTGGAGCCCATCAATGGCACTACAAATTATCGGCTATATGGCAAAAAGGGCAAGGACGACAAGCCTTGGTTTGATGGCCTCGACAGTCCGCATATTCAGTGTGTACGTCGTGGTCACTGCCTGAAGGTGAATAGCACCCACAACACTTGCTTTGGCTCCAAGCTGCCCTATAATTACACAAGTCTGGGACTCACCGATTATCGCAAGGAGCGAGAACTGGACGAAGTCCTGAGCAGTTATTATGCCCTGCGACATGTGCCCAAATGCTGGGCAGTCATCCAGGTGAAAAAAGAACTCAGCTTTACATAAACCCACATTTATTGCTAACCCATAATAATGATTTGTTCCCTTCTGCAGCCATTTTTGTGTGCCGTGTTCAAGCCGAGGTGCGAGGAAATTGATGGTCAGGATATGGTCTACCTGCCTTCCTATGAAATGTGCAAGATTACGCTTGAGCCGTGCCGTGTGCTTTATAATACCACATTTTTTCCAAAATTTCTGCGCTGCAATGAAACGTTGTTTCCCATGAAATGCAGCAATGATGCACGCGAAATGAAATTTAATGTAACTGGGCGATGTATGCCTCCTTTGGTGCCGGCTGATAATGCGGCTAGTTATTATCCCGGCATTGAGGGTTGCGGTGTGCAGTGCAAGGATCCCTTGTATACGGACGATGAGCATCGGCAGATACACAAACTAATCGGGTATGGCGGCAGCATTTGTCTGCTCTCCAATCTGTTTGTAGTCGCCACATTTCTCATCGACTGGCAGAATGCCAACAAATATCCCGCTGTCATCGTTTTCTACATCAATCTCTGTTTCCTCATCTCCTGTTTTGGGTGAGTGGCCATATAAATATTGTTATAAATAGTTTTTTATATTGTATTGTTTAATAATTGTTTATTATGGTAACCAAAATAGGCGAAATGTAGGTTAAATTATATTGTTTAATATTGGTTTATTATAGAAGCCAAAAAAAAGGCAAACGAGCGCGCTCAATTCAATATATTTTGATATTTTGATTTATAAATTCCAAAGTTTATTATAGTAGCCAAAATAGGCGCAGAAGTTTGTTTAATTCAATTTATTTATATAGTTAAAAGTGTTAAATACAATTTACTAAGTGTGTTGTTTAATATTTGTTTATTTGCCAGTGTTTATATAATACATATATTTTGTATAACATTATTTTTGATGACATTGAAGTAAAATGTTCACAATTTTTCAGCTGGTTGGTGCAATTTACGTCCGGATCTCGGGAGGACATTGTCTGTCGGAAGGATGGCACACTGCGTCACTCGGAACCGACAGCCGGCGAGAATCTCTCCTGCATTGTGATCTTTGTGCTCGTCTATTATTTTCTAGCTGCCGGCATGGTTTGGTTTGTGTTCCTCACCTACGCCTGGCACTGGCGCGCCATGGGTCATGTTCAGGATCGCATCGATAAGAAGGGATCGTATTTTCATCTGATTGCCTGGTCTCTGCCGCTGGTGTTAACCATAACGACAATGGCGCTCAGCGAGGTGGATGGCAATGGGATTGTGGGCATCTGTTTTGTTGGCTACATCAATCATGCAATGCGATCTGCTTTGCTACTCGGCCCACTTTGTGGCGTCATACTCATTGGCGGCTATTTCATCACACGCGGCATGATTATGCTATTTGGGCTTAAGCACTTTGCTAACGACATCAAATCCACTTCGGCCAGCAATAAAATCCATTTGATTATTATGCGTATGGGCGTCTGTGCGCTTTTGTCGCTCATCTTTATACTCGTTGCGATCACGTGCCATGTGACAGAGTTTCGTCATTCTGAAGAGTGGGCCGAAAGTTTCAGGAATTATATCATGTGAGTTTTTTTTTAACGATTTAGCATTCCCTTGAGGCATAAGTCGAACTGAGTCGATAATCGTCTCAAAATTCTTGATTAATCTTAATATCATTATTAATCTAATCGGCTTATCCACAATTTTGTTTTTTTTTCTTTCAGTTGTCGCATTAGCTCCGTTTACGATGAAAACAGCGTGTGCAAGATTGAGAATCGGCCCAGTGTGGGTGTGCTGCAATTGCATCTGCTCTGCCTGTTCAGCTCCGGCATACTCATGTCCACCTGGTGCTGGACGCCATCGTCCATTGAGACCTGGAAGCGCTACATAAAAAAGTGAGTTCTACAAGAAAATTATTGAAATAGAATTTGATTTTTATTTTCTCTGTAGAAAGTGCGGCAAGGAGGTTGTCGAGGAGGTTAAAATGGCCAAGCACAAGGTCATAGCACAAACATGGGCCAAGCGCAAGGTCTTCGTGGACAAGGGAAGATTATCCATAACACTACACAATACTCACACCGATCCCGTTGGACTAAATTTCGATGTGAACGATTTGAATTCATCGGAAACGAATGCGATGAGCTCCACATGGATGCATTATTTGCCAAAATGTGTAATACGTCGCCCGGCTCTGACTGGCGTCACCACGGGCAACACAAACTCCTCTAGCCTGGGTCAACCGAATGCAGGGCGCAAGAGCTCCCTGGACTCGGAAATAAGTGTCAGTGTGCGACATGTTTCCGTTGAGTCTCGACGCAACTCCGTGGATTCCCAGGTGTCCGTCAAGATAGCCGAAATGAAGACGAAAGTCGCTTCGCGGACACGTCACGGACATGGCAAACATGGCTACGCCTCCAGCAGCAATAAGCGCACCCAACGCCGCCGGGATTTCTATGCGGCGAGCAGTGGTCGTGCGAAGTACAGCAGTGCTGGACGTGGTAGACGTGAGAGCAGCACCTCCGTTGAATCTCAAGTGATTGCACTGAAGAAGACAACGTATCCGAATGCTAGTCACAAAGTGAACATGTTTGCCCAGGGCACAAAGAAGCACAATAGTCATACAAGACGCAATGCCGATCCGAGCATCATTACGGATTTCATACAGAAAAATGGTCAGTTTATATTGCCATTTCTGCAGAATCAGGGCATGACAACCAGTTCGGATGAGGAGGATAATTCACGCACCTCGCTCAAAATACGAGATCTCAATGTGGTTGTTAAACAGGAGTTGAGCGATGACGATGATGATGATGTGGATGATGATGATGACTTGGACATTGCGGCACCCAAAATTCAAGAGTTGACCAATGGCAATGGAAATAAAGCTGCTGCCTTGGAGCATTTCTTTAAGCACATGCAAAAATCAAGCGAATCCCATCGACATTCACGCAATTCACAACGTAGTCGCAAATCACGCAAGGAGCACAGCAAATCACATCGACTCGAGTTGGATATGGATTCGAATAGTGATTTTAAGCGGAATTATGCGCGACAATTGGCCGCTGCAATGGATGTGAATGGGGATTCGTTGACCTGTTCCTCGGTGGAGTTGGATTTGCCATTGGGTGGCATGTTGCACAGTTCATATTCTGGCATGTCGACGGGCAAACCAAATTCGCGCAACAGCAAGACCAGCTGTGATGTGGGCATCCAGGCGAATCCTTTTGAAATTGCTACGCACACATTGCCCACCTATGGCAACGAGGAGTTGCAACAGGCAATGCGTCTACTAAATGCGGCAAGTCGACAACGCAACGAGTTGACCAATGAGGATGCCACCGAAATGCAATCTCTGCTCGGACATCCCCGAGGAGGACATCTCAAGGAGCCAACGCTGATGAGCGAATCGGACAAACTGAAAATGTTGCTGCTGCCCTCGAAATAGAGCTACGAATTTAAAAAATTGAATGCATTTTTATATATAAGTTTCTAAAACTCAAACCATCTTCCATTTCGGTCAGTTAACGATTAGCAATAATAAGAATTTATGACTACAAATTATGAATACAAATACTCATTAGCACATAAGTTGGCCAAGTTTACAAGTACTAGAATATATATGTATGTCTTTTTATATATATATATATGTGACTATGTATAATGACTGTTTCCTTAACTTAGTTTGTATTTCATGTATGTTGTGTTAAATGTACAAATAAGTCGCCATTTTTTGGGACAGCTCAAAAACTCAACGAAATGAAACCGAAATTAAACAAATCAATTTTTGTTAAACAGTGCCTTAAAATAGATTTTACAATTAAACATTTTGTAACTAATAAAACGATTTTAAATCTGGCCCCATTTTTCATAAATCTTTATTGTAAATATATCGAACAAATCGGGTCAAATTCAGTTTACTTTAAACGCAAGCAAATTGATTCCGAATGTCTAGGCATCTATTTTCTTCAGTCTAAAATTAGAGTAAATAAATACAGATAATTATATATTTACACTTAAATCAAGTACAATGTAAACATATCTTTTGATAGTGAATTATTAGAACTTGCGAGAAGGCTATTCAAATTACTAACTACTCGTCAATCTCCTATGTGCCTTGCAACAAAATAAATTTATTAAACAAACAAAAAAAAAAAGAAATAATAAAAACAGAGTTCGTAAAATTGAAATCTTTTGTTTTAGTTCTGTTTCTAATTTGCGAATAATTTCAATTTTTTACAGTACAACACATTTACCATTTGTAGTATACGTGCTAACTGGCTACGGCAAGTTATGTTTATTATTGTGATTATAGTAAATGTTAAACTAAAGCAGTGCATAAAATCGGCTGGAAGGATTGACTAACATACACACTCACACACATGTTTATATAAATGCATATGTTCATATACATATGTATATGTATATCTAATTGCAGTCTTTACGTGTTTATAATATCCCCTGCTTTGTTATAAATATATCATTGGATATTGTAAACAGACAATTGATGCCTCAACATTTCCTCATAACGCAGCTGTAAACTTCTTGTGCACTTGACTGGGGTCAGAAACAAATAAAATACAATTAAATGAGACACGCATCGCATCCAAAGTCTTCGTGTCTGTTCATGTTTGTAAAGCTGACCTTTAACATTGCGTGAGTTTAAAATTGTAGAACAGGTAGCGGCGTTTTTTTGAGGTAACAGGTAACAAAAAAATATTGGAACAGATGAACATTTACAATGAATGATCGTGTGCTGATCAGGAGAAAAATAGGTACAATTAGCCTACCTGGTCTGTACTGTAGCTTCTTCTTCTACACTTTTAGCATAAAAGAAGTTACATTGTAATTCACCAATAGTAACGATGCAGCGAGTGAGCAGCTGTTTTATATGCACAGGGCTGCATTGGAAGCTCTTTTTTGCAGACCACCCACACAGCATTAAACTACTAACTATAATAATTCACTTGCCAGAAGGTGGCGCCAATTAACTTCGGTTTAAAGTACAACTTTGATTTAATTTTACATTCTCATTTATTTTAATTACTATAGAATTGAGTTTACATGTTAATCGCAGGTAATTAGATTGTTGTTTGCTGTGCTTTTTGTATTGATATGATTTATGCAATTAACAAATGCTTCAACCTTAAATAATCGGAATAAAGAAAACAAATACTCGAATTTTCAAGTGGCAAAGTGCACAAATCTAATTTGAATAACTACAAATGCTTTTTTTTTTTTGGTTTTTTTTTTTGTATTTGCTATTTAAGCCAATTACTATTAGGAGGAGCAATGCTATAATTTAATTGTTGTTAGTTGAAAGTAGTTGTGTAAAATAACCGTATATATATACATACACGTAATACACAGACTACTATTATTATTATTATTATTGACTATATAGACACCATCCATCATCCTACTTGGACTTGCGCTGTGACAGCTTCACCTCCTTGGCCCACACAACATTGTTGATTAACTCGCCGAGGATATAAAGGCCCCCGGTGAAAGCGAGCACAGCTGCAAAGAATAAAATGCGACTAGGCAGTGATAAAACCTCCAGTACGGGATAGACCCAAACATTGGAATAGTGCTTAATGATGTGTATCCACACCAAATAGCAGCCCATAAAGATGCTCAAGCCGGTGAGACCCTTGCTGCGCTTGGGATACGCACGATATGACGTAAACATCTCCAGCACAATGAAGACAACAATATTTGTGTGCAGTACATGATTCAACCAACTAAAATGTGACAAGAATTTTAATTAGTGAACAATTGAAAAGGGAAACTATCTATTTACTTACGAGGGAAATACGGCATCCAGCACCTTTGGAAAGACCAATTCACGATCGATGGCATACAGAGTCCAAAAAGTGATGCCCACATTGAGAGCAACTGGGAAAGCGAGCGTTGTCAGCAGCCAATCCTTGAATTTGCGTATAGCTGGTGGACGCTTGGGCACCAGCTCATTGGTGCCCACAAAATCATTGATGAGCGAGACTATGTAATAAAGTGCCTGGATTAACTGTAAGAATACAAAAAAAATATATCTACAATAGGGATGATTTTTATTTTTTTTTTGATTGGGGGTTGAAGGGCTGTTCATTCAAGTGGAATGTTATCATTGCAGAAAACCCGTGTAAAGCGTAACCGGTTATTCGTATTCGTGTTCATACTTGACTCGATAATACATTGATAATCAACATTAAATTGCTTGACATTATTTTCCCTCTATCGCTTACCGCATCTAGAAATGTTAGGTATTTGAATTTGCCACCAAACGGATGATACATTTGTTTCGCATTTGGATCATTTGAAGTTGGAAATTCAACGTATTTATAATCATAATAGATGCCATACGTAAATTGTACGGCTGCAGTTAGATGCAGCAGTGTTCGCAGCGCGCCAAAAACACTTTTAAAAAGCGTTTGTGTTGCAGCAGTGCCGTTGGCCATCTTTGCTTTTTTTCTTTTTGATAACTAATTGATTTTTTCACGGCAACGAACAATAGCCGGCCAGTAATGAAGTGAAACTGAACCGTTGCGGTGTGACCGTGACGCACACATAATCGATTATCGATATGTGGCAAGGAATTTTATATCGATGTTTGGACCTATTGTGTGGATCTTGTGCAAATTGATTTAAGCTTAATCGGAATTTTTCATGTGAAATTTCCTCATATTGATTGGACGAATAAAAACATGAAATGAAGAAATAATAAAGCAGTTACTCTAATTCAAATCCTTGCTGCAAATAAAAAAAAATCAATCATGCAAAATTAATGTTGGTATTAAAAATGTAAACCCTTTTTGCGTCTGCCCATGTAAAATTCCTCCCCTCCTCTACCCTTCCCCTTGAACAATAATTCAATTTTTTGGCGCGTACTAATCTTCTATAAATAATAAACAAATCTGATGCTGGACACTCCATTAATTGAAATCCGGATTTTCAAATTTGACTTTAACACTTATGACGTCATCGCCAACATCTTTCAAATGTAAACATGTATGTAAGTATATGTGCACGAATGTATGCATATATTTGACATAGGTCTATGTATAACATACAAAGCGATCAACAGAACATGTTAAAATTTGTTGTTTTTTTTAACAGAACAGTGCTGCCAATCGACTGTGAGAGCGCAAAATAACTTTTACCAATGCTGTTTTTTTTTGCTTACCGCACAAATAAATGTTAAAAATTTAAATTTGCCACCATAGGGATGAAAAACCGATCGGGGCATTTCCAAATTGTAAAAGAAATAGACACCATAGTTGAATTGAATGACAGCCGTCAGGTGTAGCATCAATTGCACAGAACGATTAAAACCGGCGGACGTTGAGCCCTTGTTCTTCGACTTTGAAATCGCCATGTTTATCACATTAAAGTCCAAAACACACTGACGATGAGTTTGCCGGCTGTCAACGAAGAGAGGCACATAAGCACAAATTTATCTCCATGTGTGTGTGCGGTTGTGCGTGTGTGGCTGATAGCAGATCTTATCGTATGGGGCAAAAGTAACTTAAGATTGAGTTTCTTATTCGTTTGTTTAAATTGTAGGCAATAGAAAAATATAAACTTTTGATGAATATAAAACAACAACAAATTTTGAGCAACAAAATCACTTTCATTTTTAACACTTTTCGCAGTTTTTTTTCTCTTGATGAATGAATTCCTACTGCATCTGCGGCAGCTAATTCGAACTATCGATTTAATTTCAAGCGTTGACTGAAAGCCGCGAGAAGGTCAAGGGACAAGCCCACAAATATATATACATATATATATACATATATATGACGCACAACTACAACACCACTTTTATTATTATCGCTATCCATTATGAGACTGTCACACACAATAATCGATCCGTTTATTTTTGGACTTATCGTCAACATCATTATGCATTCGGGTATACATATTATTATTAATTACAGGCGTATGCATAAACTGGAACAAAGGTCCCCATGGATTGAAGCTTTAAGAAGTCACAACTATAATACATGTTTAAAATATGGAACCATTCGTTTTAGCAATTTAAATGTGCTGTCGCTCATCGAGTTTTTTATTATATTACATTAAAATGTAATAATCATAATTCAATGGTTGAACGATTCGTTTCCAATTTAAAAATGTGATTTATCGAGCTTGCCAAATTTCTATATTTC
Organism: Drosophila nr. medialis 2 BK-2023a; assembly: GCA_035044325.1. Classification (NCBI taxonomy): domain Eukaryota; kingdom Metazoa; phylum Arthropoda; class Insecta; order Diptera; family Drosophilidae; genus Drosophila; species Drosophila nr. medialis 2 BK-2023a. Next base: position 4,181,579 of record JAWNMH010000394.1, read on the forward strand.
TATATAAAAGTATGTTCTTAACAATTTTAAATGGGTCGCACAACATTTTGAACAATGAATTAGGAATTACACATTTACATGCAATAAAAACAAAATGTGTCGTCGCTTAAAATGTTTTCAAAATCTCAATATTTCGAAAGTCCATAAAATCCAAAGATAATTGATAATATCTAGATTTTATTTTCTGTATAGTAATTGCAACTTTAATAAATCGTCACATGAAATATTTAATATTTATTTCTTGGTTTCCTCTTCGATCTCGCTTTCAGCCTCGGAGGAGTCCAAATTGATTTCGGCCAACTCATGTCCCTCGACGCTATCGATCAAATCCAAGTCACCCGTCTCCATTTTGATTGGGTGCGATTGGATTTGTGGCTGTTCTTCAGTTGATGATGCCAACGAAGCCGCCACTGCCACCTCCTGCTGAAACATGGGATTATTGAAGGCACGTTCCCGAACCACACCACTCTGGGCATCGTAGCCAATGACAGCCAAATCCTCCACTCCACTGCCAGCCGAAGCTGTTCTGCCTCGCTCCGCTTGAGCTGCAGTATCGAATCGATTGAACAGCAAATTGCGGCGCAAACGACGCAGATCCAAGTGGCGCCAACGCCATCTGCGAGGATCATGCAACCACTGCGGTATGCGATTCAGATACGGATGCTGGGGTAAGAAATGAGCAAACATAATCAGTGCCACAAAACCCACCAGCAGCACGCAGAAGAGGATGAGCATCACTGAGGCAAAGCTCACATTGGGATTATAGGGATGACCCGCATAGTGCAACATCAACTGTTGACTTTGCCCCTTCAACAAGGCGCTCTGATTGCGCAACGCAGACAAACGTTCCATGAACTTGACACTTCGTTCCGAGTAGCTGCCCCGTTCCAAGATGATGGCTTGCAAATGATTGCCATACTGCGATGAGGAACCGACGTAATTCACATGCAGCTGCAGCTCATCCGCCAAATCCTCCCCAGCAATTGCCTTGCTAATGAAGCTAGTCAGTGATTTTCTGTCCTCCTCCATGCAGTGCTCACTGGGTATGGTTAAAGTGGCACCACAGATCAAGCAACAGGAGCCAAAGGGACGCAGTGGCGCCACGCAATGTGGCACCGGACACTGCTGCTCCACATTGTGGCAGACGGGCTCGATGAGTTTCTCGAAATCCTTGTGGCAACCACACAGCTCACCACGATAGTATTCCACGGTGACAGCCTCCGCATTGTGAAACAACAGCTGTCCCAGATCTCTGCTCAGCAGTTCCTGCAAATATCTCCTGGAAATAGAGGAGCCCGCCAATATTAGCTGACCCAAGCGCAAGAACTGCACATTCTCCAAATCGAAGGCGAGTGCGCCACGATTGCTCGCTATGACCACATGCTCATCATCGCAGGGTACACGCTCCAGCTCCGGAATCGGAGAGGATCTGCCGCTTGAGCTGCTGTCGGGCTGCGTGCTCCAACTGCCAGGATCAAACCATTTGCTCGTCTTTGGTGGCTTTAGATAAGCACGTCCTTCATCACTGCCACAATCCGGATTAAGTCCCGCACCTGCTCTCAACTCTATTGTTGCATCTTCGCCCAGGAGTATGGCACCTTGACGTGGCAGCACAAAACCACCGATGGATAGCTGTGGCGGCAATGGCAATACGGCTGGATAATATTTGGGAAACACAACCAAATCGCGTGCACAGGGCAAATAATCATTTAGCCAGGCGGCAGGACTACCAATTGGGTCACCAGCACTGTGCCACTTGATCGTTGTTGTCGTCTCCGCCTCCAACGCATATAAAAGGAACCCGATTACAAATAGCAAAATTTGCTGCAACTGCAACATATCGACTCTGGGCATGTACTGAAGCCGCAAATCCAGCGCCATTTGTCATGCATAATTTGGGGGCGTTGCGCTGAGTCAGTCAAACAGATATGTACACTGTAAAAAATCGCGCCTAAGATCATAAAGTTTTTCTTATTTTTAGAAATAATTTACAAACATAAGAGAACATTTTTCTTGAAATTAGAAAGGTTCACCTTAAATTAACACAGCAAAGAGATAAAATGTGTGAAATATTAAATGAAATAATTTTTGTGAAATCTAACTTTAGAAAAATCCGCTGGAAAAAATTGGAGACCCTAGTTTTCAAAAAGCCAGCCAGAGAAACAATTTCGTAAGTTCAGTGCAATTTTTTCTGAGTGTAGATAAATTGTTAAATGCCAGCCTCTCAATGTGTGTGTTTTTTTTAATCAACTCATTACGCTTAAAATATGCTGAAATAGTTAGTCTATATGTCAGATAAACAAATCATTTACATGCCGTAAAATATTCTAGGTATTTTCCGCAGACACATGGCCAACAAAGTACAAACAAATGAATTATGCATATGGCCAGCAAATATAGAAATAGTTTTTCGCTTGGAAGTCATGCAAAATTCAGTTAGAATCGTTTCAAACGTTGATTTTCATTATGATTTGAGCTCTATATAGTTTCTCAACTATTTTGAAATATTCATTTCGAAGGCGTTTGCTGTATTACATCACTTTTATACAAAATATTTATAAGCAATAAAATTAAAATAATTAAATTAATTATTGCCATTTTGCTACTTGATTTGGGATTTTTTTACTTTGGGCAAATATAATATAATAAAATTCTGCATAGGCTTTATAATTCATATAAGAAGATGGATTAGAATTATTGATTAATATTCATGGTAAAAGAAAGATCGAAACAAAATCTCTTCAAAAATACTCAGCTCGATAAATTCGTCTAAAAAATGTTCAAGTAATAAATTGCACAAAATCAGCGATGAAAACGAACGTGTGTCCATCAAGAAGCCCATACATATATATATATATACATATATACAATTCCAGACATACACAAATACATGTGTATATTGCACATACAAAGATTTATATAAATATCTCACGACTAGCCGATCCAAAGAGTAAATAGTTTGAATCTTTTACAATGCAATTGTTTGGCGAAGGCAAAACCAAAAATACAAAAACAAAAGCCAAAAAGAAGCGTTTATTTTCATTTTGATTTGGCCGATATAAACAATTAAGTGAGGGAGGAGGGGAAATCTTGACGGAAGCAGACGACGGAGGAATGCCTAAACAACCGGATGGTAATGCTAATGGTGCGTGTGCATGACCCGACGAACCGACGATCCGACGATCATCTTGCTCCCGACTCCCACATGAAAGACATTCGCTAAAAAACACAAACCACCAAAAATATATCTCTGCAATGGAAAACCAACAAGATCTTCAACAAATACGATCTATATTTGAATCCACGTGCTGATGATATGATTTGCGCACTTTCAAAGATCACTTTTTGCCAAGATCAAAGAATCTGTTGAGATTATAAATCAAGGGCACCCAAGGTCGTTATAGACAAAGCATTAACTAAAGCTAGATAAACCGTCCAGATAAGGCAAAAAAAAAACAAACTTGGAAAGGTTTTTGGCATTACAAATACTTGAGCTCAAGTAGCGAAATGGGAAACATATAAATATTTATATTATATGTATATATATATATATATGTACATATATGTATATTATTATTATTATTATTTTTTTTAATAAAAATTATATGCTAATGAAGCAGCAACAACTGAAGAAACAACTGGATGCGAAATTTGTTAACAATTTTGAGATATAATCAAATGCAAAAATTATGAAAACAATAAAAAATGTTTTTAAATTAGGTTCCCTTTTGACGAAGTTTGTAACCGATGCTAAATATTTTGAATGAACTTCAAAGAAAAGAATAATTACTTTTAAATAAATTTAATAGCTAATTTAGCTGCCGACATGTATATTTAATTTGTTTGTATTTAATTTGCCAAGTGCCTGTAAACAATACCGAGAATATTTGACGGCATGTAAATGAGTTGCCAGCACTTGTGTCTGCCACCCCTGCCACAGATCCTGCAGCACCTCCCCACCCCAGAGAACCGAGTGCATATTTACATTCATGCCAAGCAGATAGTCTGGCATCGATCCGCGCCAATAAAATCGGCCACAAATATGGGGCAAATATGATTTGTGGCCAGCTTTACAATTCAACGAAATATGCCAGAGAAAATAAATAAATAAATATGCGAAATTAAATGTAGCATTTGGCGACTGTGTGCAACAATTTGTAGCGACAACAAATGAATGGATAATTGGACGAATGGAATGTACAATGTATCTGCAAGATACCATGTGCCGTTTACGGATGCAGCCAGGCGCAGTCCGGAAGGCAGCCAAGCAACCAGCACAGTTGTTGACCCCCCAGATAAAAAACAAAAACAAAAAAAAAACACCAACACAAGGCGAATAAACAAACATATGGCAGACATAAATTGAAGACACAATAATAACCATATATATACATATAATTTTTATACATCTTCGAATCTGGCACACACTTGAAACGACTGCAGGCGCATTTCCGTCATATCGCAATAATGACCACGATATATGTGGGAGTCAACCATTCAAATATTTTGATATAAATATATATATATTTATTGTCAACTTACCAGTGACCAGTAGCTGAGAAACCGCAATTTCTGTGGAAAGGTTTCGGGCACCAGGCGACGATTAAAACTTGTCTTGAGTTTGTAGCTCCGTTGCACCTCAAAGTTGCTAAAGTACAGGCCATACGCAAATTGGCCCAATGCACACAAATGTATTATTGTCACAAAGATGCGCGATTTGTACAACTCCACTTTGGTCATCTTGGGTTAATTTGTTTTCAACACTTGCTTGACAACTGCAAAGACCGATTAAAACTTCAATTTTTAAGGTTTCACTTTGGAAAGTCATTAATTTGACCAGTTTTCATTTTCATTGGGGTACATCTGATTAAGGTCTGATTATCATAAATTAGCAAACAGAATTCTAAATTTAGAATGTGCATCATAAATATTCAATAAATGTTCGAATTAATTCAGTCAAATTCGAACTTAAAATGAGACTTTGCCCACATGAAATTGTAGACGCAACAAAAAAAAAACGCAGCTAAGCACATTTGGCTGATGAAATATGAAACTAAGTCGTTTGCAAAGCCACGAAAAAAATATGTAAAAAGAAGGGAAAACAGCCCCCAAGCTCAGCGATGATGGTGTAAGAGAGAAATGTTTGAGGACTTAGCAAGTTCTTAGGAAGGCACTCGAAAAAGAACAACATAAGAAAAAAAAACGCACACAGTCTAGATTGAAATCAATATTTGCGCCACTGACATAAATATTTGAAAAGCGGAACAGGCGATAAGCCAAAAACAACAACAAGAGGAAGAATTAAAAGCGAGAATATTTGGAAACCCACAAATTGAAGTTGCCTGGGCGCCTGGGGTCGTTGCTGTTTATAATTTACATATGTTAATGGATTTTTATTGGCAGTCAACGCGCAGTTGTTGATTGTTTCAAATGCTTCAAATGTATAAATTTTTAAACAAATCGCATCGCACGCACGTTAATTGTTTGCCTTTTTAATGTAGTTTCCTTTATGTATTTTTTTTGATATATTTTTTTATTATTACTTTTTTTTTTGCTGTTTTTTGGGTGGTGCGCGCACTACTTGCCGTGTGGAAAACTGGAGTCGCACTGGCAATCGGGATAAATGTTGCTCATACGTCGCGTTGGCTGAAATGTCGTCGCTTTCACTTTCCGTCCGTCCGTCAGACCATCCGACAAATACATTGTTGCTTCGAATTGCGTACAATCATCTGTACTGAGCTGCGCATGTCCAGAATTTTTTTTATTCATGTTGTGGCAGGCAGCAGGTCAATGATTTGATTTTGACTAAGTACAACAATTAAGTGGTACCTGTTATAAACATATGTGCTGATCCTATAATCAGCTATGTAACTACGTCAGACCGACAATCAAAGAGCACACAAAACACGTTTAGCAGGCTCTGCGTCAAAATAAATAAAACTAATACTACGCTACAAATAGATAAAAACATTGGCAAACAAATGCATTTAAATCGATACATGTGCGCGCTCAATGCGTATATATCGATTTTTGCTTATCGGTAATCTACAGCTGTGCTTTGGCAGCCCTGGTGCTTTGTTTTGTCTATCGGCCAATTCGAGGAACTTTCATAAAATTGGCAACACAACATTAACGCTGCTGGAACAAATAAATATAAGAGCAAACAAAAGACAGTTGATAGGCAACAATATCCTACTCTGCATTGGCGTTGGTTTTACTTCTAATTTTCACTGGAGTTAACAAAATCATATCATAACAGGAACAGGAGTAAAAGTCAACTTGTATTAAACTAAATTTCAAATAAAAATTCAATATTTTCATATATATAAGTAAAACAAGAGCATGTCGCTGGCATCAAAAGTCACATTGGGTTTGGCGATTGGCGTCTCAAGTGCTATTATAGGTTATGTTCACTATAAACAGTCCGACGACCGGTAAGTGAGAATTCAAATGAGTTTACAATTTGCTGAATGAAATTAAATGTGTGAACATTTTTCACAGTCTCAAGCTGCATCAGGGAGTGCTGCGGGACGTGGAGCAGCAGCAGCGACGAAAGCATGAGAACCGTTATACTCTACAGCAACAGATTGATATAACCAAGCAGCTGAAAACAGCGCTGGAAGTAGATGTGAATGAGGAAGCAAAAGGAAATACAGCAAATACAGTTACTCCAAATGTATAAACGCTTAATGCAATGGGAGAAGAAGCAGAAGGAACAACAGCTAGAGCAGATGCAGTTACTTCAAATGTATACACTTAGTTATGTTCAAAATTGCGTCAAATTTGTTTTTAGGTTGTTGAGTTTGTATATAAAATTGTGTACTTAGAATTGACTTACTGTACATGCGGCTTTTTTCGAGACCTTTAAGAATTCTTTATATTATATACTCTTTGAATGTATCAGCAGTTGATTCCATATAGCCAGGACTGTGTTATCAAATTCTGATTTCGATATTACTCAATTTTCTTATAGCCATGTCTGTCTGTTATAATTTTGTTATCCTTATCAAATATGAAATGTGTAATTCAAAATTCATATTCAACGATAACAATTGCAGATTTCTGTATATATATCGTTATAATTATTACTCAATTTTATTATTACGAATGTGTGTATAAGTAATTACATTTCTAAATGGGCGCTCGATAAAAATAATTCACATTGTGTAACGGGTGGTTTTTGTACAAAATGTATGTGTGGTGGACAAACACCCCCTCTATTCAAAAAAAAAAAACGAAAAACTGAAAGATCCGGAGCAGACTGAAGAGTTCAAGAGTAGGCGTTCCATTTTTGTCCGTTTCGATTTCGATTTCCATATCCATTTCCGTTTCTCACCAATGTGTCCGCGAAGTGTCCGGAAAAATTCAAATCATTTTTAATATCGTCCACCGCCAACGCCCCCTCCTCCACCTCCACCGCCGCCGCCTCCTCCTCCTCCACCGCCGCCTCCTCCTCCACCTCCACCACCTTTACGTCGATCACGATCGTTGCCATCGTTGCGATCATTGCGATCACCACGATCCGTGCCACCGCCAATGCCCCGTTCGCCGCCACGATCCGTGCCTCCGACAATGCCACGTTCGCCGCCACGATCTGTGCCGCCGCCAATGCCACGTTCCTCGCGACGGCGACGCGGCGAACGGGTACGACTGCGTGAGGAACGACGCCTCGCGCCGACGGAACGGGAACGTGAACGGTGGCGACGCCGGCGTGAATAGAGATACCTGCGCAATTCTCTCGATATCGGTTTCAGATGCATAAAATTACAGAAGCCGGATCGTGTGCACTCCCCCATCTCATACTGTCGACAGCATGCCTCACGGAAATCGGTCACCGGTGACAGTTCCGAGTAAACTGGCCGCCCGCCAAACCAACGATTATTCAAATCATTTGCCGCCTTCTCGGCATCGGCCTCATTGCGGAATTTGATGTAAACATTCCCCACGAGATGGTCACCCAAATTATCGCAAACATTCATTTCCTCAATTTCGCCGTATTTATCTTCGCACTCGACGAATACATCTTCGAAGAAATTGTCATAATGCTCTTGCATCTCCTCGTCGGAAACGTTGGCCACCAGATGTGATCCGTCCGCTGATTTGGCGGAATTTTGGGGATTTACATAGAGATTTTGGAGCAGCACCGTTTGCGAAAATGTCGGCTTATTGTGGATGCGGGAACAGCGATCGCCATGCCGGCACGCTCCAATCTTAAAGTAGAACGAGCAGTTGACTCTGCCAAATACAAAAAAAATAACAATGCGTGAGTTTAGCCGGACGGAGTGTTAAAGAGAGCGCTGCTTGCGGCACATGCCGCACTCTTGTTATTAAAAATATATTTTTTTTTGCCCTTCCCCCAACTTACTTGTCCTTTTCTGTGCCAAAAATTGATGCCAAGTACTCGGCCATTACGCTGCGTATCTAATCGTGCTGCTTATATTCGGAACGTTTTGCTATTTTTTTCTTGTAAAAAATATTTTGTATAATTTATTTTTTTCCCAGGCGCACGCAAAAAGCAGCGTCTGTCCGTATTTTGCGACAACGTTGCCAGCTCGAATATATTTAAGTAAGCGGCGAGGTGCTGCCAACTCGTCTGTCACACACCTAATCAAATTCGAATTATAGAAAAACATAACTAAAACCAAAAATTGTAGCAGAGATTTGTGTTTATTATATAACTTTTGCTTTCTGTGCAAAAATTTTAAAAATATATTAGTTTTTTGCAAGAACTTAGTGGCAACGCTCTGGGTGCTGCGAGTGTGTGTTGGCAACGTTATACGCGCGTCTCACATCGGTGCGAGAGCGAGAGCGTTAGCGGCAGCGAGAGCGAGTCACGACTCATGCATTTCTAGAACAGTCCGGCGGCATTTTTTTTTGCAAAGTTCAGCTCCCAAAAGAGACGTGTTTCAAAACTAACAAAAACAATTTATAAATACTTGCAACACTCCCAACAGCAGCACGACTTAGAAAAATGGACAAGGTGAGTGGATAGACAGGAATGGAAAAAGGTGTTCTCCGAAACAAAGGCGAGTCAAAAATTATGCACATTTGTACAAATTTCCACTGTAGGTGAACGAATTGAAGGAAAAGGGAAATGCGGCTCTAAATGCGGAGAAATTTGATGAGGCCATTGCTGCGTACACAGAAGCCATTGCGCTGGACGCCAAGAATCATGTGCTATTCAGCAATCGCTCGGCGGCCTATGCAAAGGCCGGAAAGTATCGGGAAGCCTACGAAGATGCAGAGCAAACCATTGCGCTGAATCCCACCTGGCCAAAGGGGTATTCCCGCAAAGGAGCCGCTGCCGCTGGACTCCGAGATTATATGAAGGCCTTTGAGGCGTACAATCAGGGTAAGTTTTTTTTGTGCTCATTATTTTGTATCTACATAACCTCAACTAATGTCACAATGTGTTTAGGTTTGAAGCACGATCCACAAAATATGATGTTGTTGCAGGGTCGTCAGGAGATTACCTCATCGATGATTAACTTTATGCAATCGCAAGGTGATCTACCCATGGACGTGGATCCGCAGCCCAGCTTTGAGGCAAAGTCAACGGCGAGTAAATCCGCTGAGGCGGCAGCTGCTGCTGCTGGTCCCCGTGTGGAGGATATGAGCGAGGAGGAGCGCAAAAAATACTATGCCAAACAGGAAAAGGAACTGGGCAATGCGGCGTACAAGAAGAAGGATTTTGATACTGCCCTCAAGCACTATAATGCTGCCATCGAACATGATCCGACTGATATCACGTTCCACAACAATATTGCGGCTGTGTATTTCGAGCGCAAGGAATACGATACGTGCATCAAGCAATGTGAACGGGGCATCGAAGTGGGTCGTGAGAATCGTGCGGATTTCAAATTGATTGCCAAATCCTTGGCACGCATCGGGAATACTTATCGCAAGCTGGAGAATTATAAACAGGCGAAATTCTACTACGAAAAGGCCATGTCGGAGCATCGCACGCCGGAGATTAAGACGTCGTTGAGCCAGGTTGAGGTTAAGATAAAGGAGGAGGAACGTCGCGCCTATATTGATCCTGTTAAGGCCGAGGAGGAGAAGGAGAAGGGCAATGAGTTCTTCAAGAAGGGCGATTATAGCAATGCGGTCAAGCACTATTCGGAGGCCATCAAACGTAATCCGGATGATCCCAAATTGTACAGCAATCGTGCTGCCTGCTACACCAAATTGGCCGCCTTCGATTTGGGACTGAAGGATTGCGATACTTGCATCAAGCTGGATGAGAAATTCATCAAGGGCTACATACGAAGGGGCAAAATTCTGCAGGTAAGCTTTGATGAACATTTTATTATAATTATTATTAGTATTTATTTATGATTATTCTTTATTTGTTTATAGGGCATGCAGCAGACGTCAAAGGCTTCATCGGCATATCAGAAGGCACTCGAGCTGGATGCCAATAATGCCGAAGCCATTGAGGGTTACCGCCAGTGCTCAATGAATTTCCAACGTAGTCCACAAGAGGTGCTCAAGAATGCCATGTCCGATCCGGAGATACAGCAAATTCTCAAGGATCCCGCAATGCGCATGATTCTCGAACAAATGCAAAACGATCCACAGGCAGTTAAGGAGTAAGTTTATTTGTTTATTTATTCAATTAATTTATTTAACTATTCTTTTATAACTCGTAGTCATTTACAAAATCCCGCTATTGCCGACAAGATAATGAAGTTGCTGGAATCGGGCGTTATACAGATACATTAAGAATTTGCCACTATTCGAAAAAAAAAAACAAAAAAAAACCAAAACAATCGCCTAACAACATTCAAGGGACGGAAGAAAATCAAACAACATATATACTGCGCGAAAAATTCCCAAACCTATGCGCCCTGACACTAACTTTAAACATATTTTCAACGAGCCAACAGCATTAAAAATATTGCCTTTGACTTAAAAAACTCAACTATAAAAAAGGAAACGAGAAAAAAACTGCTGGTGATTGAAATCAATGAAATAATAACTATCCCCATATGCCTAGTTGACTTTTACACACAGATAGATGCTTCATCATAGACAGTGCCGTGGTTCTTATTTTCATACTACATAAATAATATGCTATAGCATAGCTCTACATTATAATTAAGTCTTTGGATGTACAATAAATACAAGTCAAAGAATGGTAGTTGATTTTCATTTGTTCAATTTTTTCAATTAATTCCTTTTAGAAATAGCTTTCACTGTGCAGAGGTCTTGACAAAAAAAAACAAAAAGTAACGCTCCAAATTAAACAAGAAAATCCTTATTTTTTTATTGATTACAACTTATTAAAAAATGCAACTCAAAGAATGGTAATTGATTTTGCATATGATGAAATTTATTCACACTTTTAAAAATGAATTTCGCTGTGCACAGACTTATTAAAAATAAAAGTCCCGTTCCACAGAAAATAAGAATTATTTTCAAAAAAAATATATTTAAGCTTTTTTATTCATTACAGTTTATTTATTACAGGTCCCAATACTGTAATTACTAATCGCATCTCAAATATGCGTTGCAAATTGATTGCTGCTCAAGGTCAAATAAACACAGACCTAAATATTATTTTGAAATTCTTTTGAAATGACAAATGCGTAACAAATTTACTTTTTTGAAACGTTTTCGATGCATACGATTTTTCTGCTTTATTAAAGTAAAAATTGTGCGTCCAAAAATACCAAAGCAACAAAAATTTGGTCTGTCTCTGCGTGTGTTAAATTTGTGACATTTTTTAGTGAATTTCTGCACATCGGCCGGCAAGTGTTGAACAGCGTAAGGTGTTCGCAACACGCTATTCAGTGCCAGTGGCAGCGCAGTGTTGAGGACGATTTATTCCACACAAAAAAAAGAAAATGAAAGATATAATGGTGTGCTGATTGTGATTTCCATCGTATATATATAAATATTAATAAAGCACCAATAAACGAAAGCGTTTAATTCGCTCAAATTGCAAATACGAATTTTGGAAGCAAAGCGAATGCCTTTTAAAATACCGATTCCTGCACGCTATTAATTGTTTTAACTATAGTTATATATGTATGCATGTGTATATATTTGATTGAGTATGTGTGTAGTGTGTGTATGTGTGTTGCCTCCGAGTTTCTCAGTTGATTCGCGAAATTGAGAATAGAAAGATGGTGCTCGGTAAACTGTAAGCGTGAAAAAAATAAGTAAATATATATAAATACACCACAAAAAGAAATATATATTTTGGCGAAAAAATTGGCTAAAGCAAATCTCCAGTTAATATAGTTTTTGTTGGCCAAACAACGAAAGCAACAAATAAGAAGTGAGTACACACAACAACCAAAAAAATATTAAAAAAACGGCCAAAAAATTAACGCTAACCGCTTGCGCCCAAACCCTGTATTCGTATTCGCATTTCAAATGCGTTTCGGGGGCGCTTGGCAACAAGCAAAAGCCGCTACATACATGTATGTATGTGTTGTAATGTGTACATACATACATATTTGTGTGTATGTTTATGTGTGTGTGTGTGTTTGCGTTTAACCAACACTAGTGTGAAATATGCGATTTTGGTCTTCCTAATTTCAATGTGTGATTTGTTGTCGTTTTTGTTTATGCAGTGCATCCCTCACCGATGCACTACTCAACGATGAGGCCACAGGCGCCGGCGTCTATGGTGCACGATCCAAAAAAGGATGAGCTGCGCACTGCCCCCTGGTATTGGGGCAGCATAACGCGCGAGCAGGCAAAAAACATATTGTTCGGCAAGCCCGATGGAAGTTTTTTAGTACGCGATGCGCAGGCAAAGGTAAGCTTAAAGTAATTCTAACTGTCTTGTGAAAATTTTCTGATTATATGTTCCAATTATACACCGTTGGGAAATGAAAAAAATATAATGTAAAAGATATGTTTTTGAGCCATTTCGGGGATTTCATTGTGTAGCAAAAATGAATAAACAGAATATTCACTTTGTATGCAATGACTTGGAGACGTTTGATGTATTTTAATATTAGCAAAGCAAATATATGTCCAAAGATAATATGTGACGTAACAAAGTTTTGCAAGAGGATTTGAACAGGAACTAGAAGGTTGTAATTTATAATTATGTCGTAAAATGTTTTTAGTTGTATTTGTTACAACCTCTCCAGTATGAAAAAATGAACAATAATGAAAATTAAAATATGTATAAACAGTACTAAATATAATGGAACAATAATAAATAAAAAAAAAATAAATAAATAAACACAATAATAAACTAAAAAAAAAGGGCAATAATAAATAAAATGCTTAACACTTTTGCAGAAGGGCGAATACACGTTAACCCTGATGAAGGATGGCAACGAAAAACTGATCAAGATCTGTCGATTGAAGAACAACAAATATGGCTTTGTGGATAACTTCCAGTTTGCCAACGTGGTGGATATGATTAACTATTATATGAGCAACTCTCTGAAGATCTACAATAAGACGCTGGACATAACGCTGAGCAATCCCATAATATGTCCCTACTACGATGATTCGCAGCCACAGGGTGATCTACGCTTATGGAGCGATGAATTTATACGCTGCTCGCAGCTGTTGTTGCAACAGGAACAGGCACTCGATCAGAAGAAGACCTCTTTCAATGCGATTAGGGAGGAGTTGGCCGAAAAGCAATTGCATCAGAGTGTTTTTGGTAATGCGGACACAATATTTCGCAGTCAAATCACATTGATTGAATCGATCATAAATACGGGCGTTGTACCAACGAGTGGAGCACCGCCTGGTGCACCAAACGCCACGACTGCCCAATGTTCCCGGCAGGAGGTGCAACAACATATGCGTGACAACTTGAAGCACATGTCCGATCATCTGCATGTGATGCATGTGAAAATGGAGCGACTCAATCAGGAGATTAAATCCCTGAAGGAGGAGCAGCAGTTGTTGGAGCGTCAAATCAATGCCACAAAGCCGGAGTTGCAGCAATTGCAATTGTGCAAGGACAAACACATTGAGTAAGTGCCACAAGTGACGTCATTTTTTAAGTGTTTCGCACTCAGAAAATCAAAAATCTGATTAGCGTCGCAGAATGGTGTGAAGAGGCAGGGAGGGGGGCGAGTGTGGGGCGGAAGTTTTGAGGGTGTTTGAGTTCGAATCGATGCGAGTCAATCAGTCTGTTAGTAAGTCAGTCATTCGCTTCATGTCAATATGCATTTTTTATTCTCTGTTTTTTCTTTCTGTTTATTATTTTGTGCCAGCCAAGGAATTTTGAATGCTGGCTGTTTTTTTTGTTGTGCTTCTCATTTTACACACAACGCTCGCTTTTCGCTGTTTCTTTCAACTGCGACACTCAGCTGTGCTTTTGACCGTTGTTAATAATAAGCATAATAGAAGTAAAATGCTTTCTGCCTGTTAGCATCGCCGCTCAACGTTTGGCTCCGGCTGCGAATTCGCCACGCTGACTGCTGGTCTACGTGCTTGTCGTCTGCCCGCATGTATATATGTATATACCATATGTATATGTATGTTTTTAAATGAGTATGCCTTTGCCGGGAAACCCTGTAAGCCGAAACGTTGAGAACCCCAAAAGAATCTAACACAGTGATCACTCGCAGTTTGGCATTTACAATCAACAATTGAGATTATTTTTTAATTAAGAACCATATTTGGATATTATTATTATTAAATTAATCGTTAGCCATTAGCACTCTTAAAATATGATATAAATTGGCAGTTGGAAAGGCAATTTGACAAACGCTATTTAAATTTTATATTTTGAGCAACTCAGTTAATATAACAGAAAGCTATCATAAATGCTTAAACCTTTGATTATACAGATTACAAAATAGTTATGCATATGGAAATCGATTAATCATTTATAATTTGAATAAAGAGGAAAATGATTCTGATATTAGCAAATTACAAAGTCATTATGACAAACGCTATTTAAGCTGCTATTCTGAGCCAACTCAGTTAATCTAATTGGAATTTATCTCATATACTTCAGCTTTTGCTTGTAGAGAGAGATTATAGAATAGCTGCGTATATAGAAATCGGTTGATATAAAATACCTCTTAAAAACGCTCTTTTAACTTAATATTTTGAGCAACTATATGAGATATATGAGAATTTTCATTAGCGAGCGATCACTGTAGCAGATAAAGCTATCCACACGTTCAGGCAGACGACAAAACAATGCGTTTAAATATATAAATATATATATATATATATATATATATATATGTATGATATGTTTTCATACATGTTGATCCGTTTGTGTAGCCGCTTGTAATTTAAATCCGCCAACAAAACAAAAAATGTTCATAAGTCGCCGTTGACAGTTTTACACATTTTTTCGAGAATACTTTTCAGAAAAGTATGCCAAGTGGGTGAATTATTGAGAAACATAAATTATGCCAAGGAATCATAAAATAATGCTCAGAGCTGTCAAACAGCCAGCAACCCAGCCAGCCAGCCGGTCTGTCGGTCTGTCTTTAAAATGTCTTCCGTTTTGGGTTTGCGAGCTGTGCATTAAAGCTGATGAGAGCTTTAAGACGATTTGTCTTATTTTCGACTAAAGCTTAAAGCGCTCATCTAACTCGTGATTTCAGCTGATGTCATTCTCCTTAGATTCGTCATCGATGCTGATGCTGATGATAATGATGATGCTGATGATGATGGGGATGATGATGCTGATGATGATGGGGATGATGATGCTGATGATGATAACGATAATCAGTCGAACCTTGAACCATATTAAAAGAATGTGCCTCTACAGCTTTATCTCATTTCAAATCTTTTAGTTTTCTTTCTTTCTTTCTTTTTTATCCCGAATTTATTCACAGTGCCTTGCTGTGTTTTATCACTCTTATCTACCGGGGGGAATCTTGCACATTTTGGCATTATGGGGCATTCTAATTTGAATAGCCGAATAATTTAAAGCTCTCTTAATGAAACTTACCACTGCTGTGCTTAATTTGCTGCAGTTGCTGTTTTAGCTTGGGCGGAAGATTGATTGATTCGCCAAATGGTCAAAACTTGTTTCATTAAGTGATAAACTCGCGTTTATTTTATATCTTGGCTCAAGTTTCATTTTGACAAAAATTGAACATTTCATTTCGTTACGAAACAATCTGTCTCAAATTAAGCTTCAATTCAAATCAAATTTATATATTTTGTTTGCAATTGTATTCATTTCTCGGCAAACCAAGAGAAAACTTGTTCGCTATCGCATCTTTATTACGCTTCTTATCTATTTGCGAACTCAAGTTTTTTTTTTTCAGTCTACATTCAGAAAAAAAGTCGCACTTAAATGTAAATAGAAAATGCATTTATAAAAAAGTTGGTTTTTAGAATAAATCCTTTCTCGGAAAATGAAACCCCGAATTGAGAAGAGATAAAACCTGGCTATAAGAAATAAGCTTGGTGCCAAAAGTATGCTTAATTCTAAAATTTAGTTTGATATATTTTTTTTTTGAGTGTACTCAAGTGACTCAAATATCATAGCCCTTATCTTAAGGAGGGACCCTAGCAACTCTACGGTTGCAATTTCGTTTAATTTCTGGTTGACTTTGTCATCGATGAGTGTGTGATGAGTTTGGATTTTGAAGGTTAGCGAATATTTCTTGGGAGACTCTATGGCTCTATGACTCTGGTCGGGGTTTCTAGTTCCATGTTGAGTATTGTGCGTTTGTCGGGGGTCTAGATAAGGGGCACCAAGCACTACTATCGTTATCTGGCTGTCGAGCATTATTGTTTGTCAAGAGCTTAAATTCTATATTTTTTTTTTCTCTTATGACATTTCTTTTTCTTTGTCTGTGTGTGTGTGTGTGTGTGTGTGTGAGTATTTTATATATTCGCAAACCTTTTTTCGTCGTGTGTCTTTGTTTTAATTAAGATTAAGCGCACCCATCTCGGCCTGCTGGCGGCATACATGTTCCTTGGCATGTGCGCAACCTCAGTTCCATTATAGGCATTCTTTCTGTTTATTTTTTGTTGGTTTTTTGTTGAGCTTTGGTGAATTCTAGTCACGTCACCCGAAGGCCAGCAGCGATAAGAGATTTGAAGAGGTCGGTTAATTTACCCGCCGGAGCGCGTTTCTATATAGTGATCCAACAGATTTTCTGGAATTGAAATAAACTTGAAACCTATAATTAACACATATATATATATATATATATAATGTTTGTATTTGTTTTAGAAACGTGTTTGAAGATTTTCAGGGAGATTTTAGTATTTATTTAGGGTTTTCTTTTTTATATATATATAGACACAGTTTTTTGATTATGGAGCTTATCAACTAGTCACATATATAGAAATCGCTCTATTTAAATTAATCATTTAAACATTTAAAACAGAACTTAGAATCTGAAAATATAAAATACAAACGCCAATTTAATCTTTATATTTTGAGAAACTCAGTTGATATCGTTTTTGAGTATACTATTAATCATTAAACGGGGGAACTGAGAATATACTTTAGTGTGTAATCACTGTAGTAGATAAAACTGTCTACCCGTTGGGTCTGACGTCAAAAAAAAACATACATCTGTATTATATATACCTGTATATATATATATATAGAGAGATCCGCTTGTGTGGCTGCTTGTGCAATAAATCCGCTAACAAATCAAAATGCTAACAAGTCCCCCAGTTGAGTCATAAGATGACATTTTACACATTATTTTGTTTGGAAGTTAGATAACAGTCAAATGTGGTTGGTATGGGTATAGACATATTAACAAGGAAGCTGCCACTCGTTTTACACTTAGTTCAGGTAGCCATCGAAAGCGGATGAAACAATGAGTGCACATAGGTTTGGAAAGGGCATTAATTGATTCAATTTATCACTAATGTCACTTTTAACTGATCTAGTGTTGGTGTTGTGTTATTGCAGGCGCCTGAAAGGCTGTAATCTCACCGATGACGATCTGAACGTAATACTGGAGGTGGGCTTCGATAAATGGCAGCACAATTTCGAGAAGGCCTCCAATCAGCCGCATCGTGACGAATCACTGTGGTTCATCAAGGATGCCAAGCGCCACGATGCCGCCGAGCTGCTTAAGGGTGCACCCACTGGGACATTCCTGATCCGGGCACGCGATGCTGGCCACTATGCGCTGTCCATTGCCTGCAAGGGTGGCATTCATCATTGCATCATCTTTCAGACGGAGAGCGGATTGGGCTTCGCTGCACCCTACAACATTTATCCGACGCTCAAGCATCTCGTCGAGCATTATGCTAGCAATTCACTGGAGGAACACAATGATACGCTAACAACAGTGATGAGGATTCCCGTGCTCTTTTGGACACAAAACAAACAGCATATATTGGAGCAAATGCAGGAGGATCTGGAATTGGAGCAGCTGGAAATGGAGCAGGAAAGGGAGCGTACGGAACGGGAGGCGGCAGCGCTGATGCCACCACCACCACCAACATCAACAACAACATCGACGGCAAGTGTACCAATACCCACGACAAGATCAAGGGAGCATAGCGGTCACGATACCGTCGATGCTTCGTTGGTCAGCAGTGAAACAGAAACGCCACCCGCTTCCATATCGCCATCAAATTTTAGCACTTCGCAATAGATGCGAACACGAATCCAATCTCCATCAGGCCTGCTGCTGCTGCTCCACCACCACATCCTGTCCTGTCATGTTCTGTCTTGTCTTGTCTGTCCCAGCCTAGCTATCTCTCATAGGAATCCCCCCGCCCCTCTAATGCTATCTCTCTTAACTATTATATACATATATCTATATATATTTATATTTAATAACGGGAAACGAAACTATTTTTTCGCTCGGAGAAACAGTTCAACTGTGTGAAAGAAGAAAAGGAAGAAAACCGACGCAAAAACTGCAAACGAAACAAGTAATTTTGGTGATCATGTTGATGTTGTTTATTATACACATATATACAGATATATATATATATATATATATGTGCGTATATCCATAACTGTATTCATATATATGTATATATATATATATATGCATATGTGTAAGTATTCTGGTTTTGTTTTTCTATATATATTTTTTTTTGTTTTTGTAACAATGCATTTCGCTTTACACAAAAGTGATAAAAGGTCAAGCCAAACTGCTATATAAAAAAGAAATTGTGGTTGCCATCCACATATATAATAATAATACAAGAAGAAAACAAACATATATATTAGAGAAAAGCGTCAAATTTATCTATATATATATACCATATAAATTGGTGTAACTCGCACGCTGTGCGTCGACGAGTCAAAAACCCCGATTTAAACAGATACAACAAATACATATATATATATATAATACATAATTAAGATTAACTTCAAAATACGAAATCTACATTTGTCGTGTGTCACTTGTAAATACAATATATATATATATATATTTAATTATATATATGTATTGGATACTTTTTTTGAAAATGGGTCGATCGTTAAGCTGATTTTGATAATCTGGCAAACTATCCCAATTCGACCACCAAAATATTTGTTATTACACACGAGTCTTGATTGATTTTCAAATAGTTCTTAAGTACACAATCCTCAAAATACGTACGTATGTTTATACCATATATATATATATATATCAGTGATCAGTTGTCTGTTGCTACTTATAATCGATATATATATATATTTATTTTTTTTTGTAATCCATATGATATAAATACCTTTTTTTGTGTTCTTTTTCTCGTTTGTTTTTTACAACATAATGAGTTAACCTTACCTTAAATACAGCCACAAACATATACATATATATACACACACACACTCGCACACAGCAACACTAACAAGAAAAAGTGCAATCGGTAAACGAAAACAAAAACAAAAATTTTCTTTTTACAAATACAAAAAAAAAAAACAAAAAACGGAAAACATAAAAAATGTCATTAAAATGCCCCATAAAAAGACAAAAAAGAAGAAGAAATCCGTTGCCCGGAATCTGCTGCAATATGCAAAACTTAAAGAAGCTTCAGTTCGCAATATATATTTATTTATAAATACATATATATACATATATATATATATATTTAACCCACCTGCTATGCGTTTTTTACATGCTCTTTCCAAAACCCGTAACTAATTAATTGATAAGTTTTGTGCAATTTGTGTGTGTTTTTCATGCTAGAAGAAAAAAAACAATGCTAAAAATGTACTCAGAAAAGCCGATATTCTCGAGTTCTGAGAAATGTTTGGAAAGGGCAACCCGTTTCGGTATGCACTTCCTGTTGCCAATATTTTGTTTTATACACCAACACACACAACAACAGCAACAACAACAACAGCAGCAACACTCACCATTATATATTTTTTTTATAACTTTGTATAATGTATAATTTCTGTAAATGTAACTCTTAATTTAATAATGTAATACAATTAATTTCATGTGTTTATATTCTATAAAAATATTATTTTTATTTTCTAATGCTATGAGATTTCGTCGGATCTCCTACGTTGTAGTATTTATAAGTTTTAAATATTTAGTTTGTAAAGATGCGTTTCAAACAACATAAAAACAAAAAAACAAACAAAAACAAACAAAAAACCATAAGCATTGTATTTTAAATTTGTACGATGATGATTTTCTTTGCCATACTTAAATGTTAGATGAACGAGTTTGGAGAAACTGAAGAAACGATATGGTAAAATAATAAATAATATTAAAATCCCGATGGGGCTGCATTTCTTAGGGCTGTGCTAAGCCCGACAAATGATAACGAATTGCGAATTTGTTGTATTTTTTATATGAAATATATATATATAAATATCTATATAGATGTATATGCTGCATATATACATATAGATTGTCAACGTATGTGTATATGCTATGTGTTGTAGTTCTTAAGTGCTAACCTGCCACAATTGGTTCAACAACAACAACCAACAACAGCAACAACAAATAAACAAACATTTTTGTAGTAGGTTTTAGAGAAACAAATTAAATATGTATGTATATGTATCTATTTGTATTTTGTGTCTAAAACAGCAACAACAACAATAAACAAAACTAATGTTCTTAAATAACAAAAATGAAAATAAAATGAAATGAAACAATAAGTAAAAGAAACTATTTATGTGTTGTCTGTCTGTGTGTGTGTGTGTGTGTGTGTGGTATATGAAGAAAATCGAAAACGAAAAGCGAATTGAATTGAAAAATTTGCAACATGTACGTAAAAGAATAAAAAATGTAACATGTGAGTTGGATTGGATTTCTCACTTATTTTTTTTTTATTATTTTTGGTTTTGGGTTTCTGCTTTCAATGGAAGCGTTCGCTCTTCTGCTGAGCTAGCTGAAACGCGAGAACCCAGTCAGTCAGTCACTCAGTCAGTTTGGCAGTTAAGCAGTCAGGCAGGAAATATATGGAATATATACATATATATATATATGTATATATGCGATTGAAATCACGCGCCTTGCGCTGCCACACGAATGGCCCCAAAACACGAGATCAGCTCATGATACGTGGTCCAACAAGAGGGATACATTCATCGCTTTTCGCTTGGGAAACCATGGGAAGTGTTTTAAATTGTGTAAAACTTGCATAACCCCGATGAGCTGTAATATTTTTTGGGAATTGATTATTTTTTATTATTTATTCTTAGGATACTGGCTGAATTCAATTAAAACTATTATACACGTAATAAATATACTTTGTTACGTGCATACTTTTGAGGTAGATTCTGAAAGTAATTGGAGTTGGCGAAAATCACCTGATTGGAATAAAATGTTAAGAAAATCACATTACGAGAGCTGCAATGGAAAAACGTAAATAACATTAACAGCTGAGTGGGCTTTCTCTCTCTATGCAAAAGCTTACAGCTTATTTTTGTAATTTCGCATGCCCGATAATCGAAGAAGTGCGTAAATTCCCAAAGGGAAATTTCTGAGAGCAGCGAAATAAAGAGGGAGATAGATCATTGGTTATAGCAAAATAACCAAAATGAGTAAACAGTTAACCCTTATTGCGAATCCTCATCCAATGCAAGCTGACAATTGTGCAATTTAAAATTAATAATAATACTTAAATTGTGTTTGTCAGTTGCGCTGTTCACTATATCATAAAATCATCATTATCATTATTATGGTCATGGGTATTATTGTGTTGCAAGCGCAGGCAAATTTGCTGTTACTAAACTAAAAAAAACGTTGGGCTTCCTTTAATGTTCACATTTGTTGTTACCTTCTGCTCTTCCCCGCATGCGTGATACGTTTAAATAAATATTAAGAAAATTACTCATAATGCATAGAGTGGTTTTTTAAAAATAAGTATTAAGTATTTATTATGTATTAATAAAATCTAATGAGTAAGCCCAATATGTCATACGAAGAGAACAAAGAGATGTTGCTTAGAACTTTCTCTTGAATTAATATTACATTTATACACATACACACAAATAGAAGGGCGAATAATACTTAGCTCTTGGAGATTCTCTTCAACTAAGATCAATGTGTGGCCTTGATTTTTATCAAAGAAAAAAATAATTGAATGCAAATACCACAAATGTTTGTATGTACAATAAATAAATACATAAAAAAAATTATTATAATTATTATAAGAACAAAAACAATAATAATAACAACAACAATTATAATAAATATTCATGAATTTAAATAATAAAGACAATAAAATTTCATTAATGATATGCAAATATTCCCACAACTCCAATTTAAATAGCGCGCGCAAAAGTATGCTATAAGTGTTGTTTGGCGCTCAGCTGCTACCAGGGCTACGAATTCAAAGTAATCGAACATGAATTTAACGTAAGTATGTAGGTGTATTTACATGGTATCAATGTAACACACACAAACATACATATATTTTACATACACATTACAATTGCGGCACTTTTGCTTGTACTTAATGTTATGCGCAATATGTGAGGCGTCGATTTTTTTTTAATTTTTTTTTTTTGTATTTGACTTGCAAGCCATGTGCCGGCTACAAACGCGTATTGCGAACCCGCTGTTGAGGGGCGAGAGTATCGCTAACTGCGCAGTTGTTTCAAAAATCTATTTTTCGCCGGCTGCTGTGTGCTAATATGTATGCGTGTGTTTGTGCTTGTGTGCGAATGTTTGCTTATATGTTGTATGTAGATAGACAGAATGTGGGTTATAGGCAGAGCGATTGCCACGCGCATAGTTTGAGTTCCACTAGGCAGTCGGCACTCTTCTTCTTAACTTCTTGTTGCTGTTCACTTTTTCTTTAGAATATCTCTAGAGCTATTTGCCGGCCGGTAGTTCCAACAGTTCAAAAAACCCCACAAAATAAAAAAAAAACTGCAAACAATCAAGGTGAATATTTCCGCAATTAAACAAACATTTGTTATCTTTTTTTTAAATTTCTTTAACTTATTTATTTGAGAAGGTTAGTCAGAGTTCTTATTAGAACTATTTTCAACAGGTTCAACAGCTGATAAAATAAACGCAGGGTCCTTGGAATTTCAAATGTTATTTAAGGTTTATTGTTAAACTTTCTTATGAACTAAATGTGATTATTTATAATTAGTAAAGTCAGTCAATATGACTGAAAATTAAACAATCGTCTCCAGACGGGAATTAAATATTAACTAATGAGAGCTAACATTATATAAGATCAGTATTTAGATTGCGAGAGATTACAACTAGGTTGATACGGCTTTATGAACAAAATGAGATTTGGCAGTTGCTGCTCGGAATTGGGAATAGCTCCTTTTCTTTTTTAGAGCTCCAGTTGAAACTGCTCCTGATCCTCGATTTTAAGCGATGATGGCGCCTTCTTCACCTGCTCCGTGGGCACGGGCACACACTTGCGGAAGGGGGTGCGGGGAGTATAACGCACCAGACAACTGGGAATATTGCTGGGAGGCGTCTGGCTCAAAGGGGAGCCACGCAGATTCTTCATGAAGTTGCGCTCATAGATCAATTTGGTGCCTGCAATTAAGATTAGTGATTGAGTTATTATTCTGCAAGTTGTTGCATCAGAATTCAGAGTACAACAGGTGATAAGACAGAAGCTGTGCACGAGTCATTCATAAATTTTAATGAGTCATGGCCGAGTCTAGACTCAGTCTGAGACTGTTATCAATTAAAAATAAAAAAAAACAATTTTCTTGGCTGATTCAGAAAAATTAAATTAGTTCAACTTACCGCCAGGTGTCGTGGAGTAGATGGTGCCACCGGGTGTGGATGAGTAGACTTCGGGCATTTTAATCTGATCAGTGACAACCACTTTCTTTGTGTTGCACCTGGCAAGGGGCAGAGCATGCGAGATTACTTGACGAGCGGTGGGTGAAGCAGACATCTTGATTATAAACTTTTCCGTTAATTCGCAGCTCAGTTGTAATGGAACGACTTTTGTTTATTGTTTGGGCGTAGTAAATTGCGTTGTTGATTATTGCTTGTTTCTGTGGCTTATCATCAGCTGTTGCTCCGCTCGTTGAACACGTTCTTCGACTGTTTACGAAGTTCAAGTAACATTCGAAGGCATTGGCAGGCTGTATTTATACCGCCTGTTCTGCTTCTTTCAATCGCAGTGCACGAAATCAAAACAAAGCCACACACACGCACACAAACACAAACACGCCCGAGTAGCAGCAGCGTCATTGCATTGCGTCCGCTCTCTTTCCATTTCTTTGTTCGCCCTCTGATCGTACACTCAGTGACGTACTCTCACGTTCTCTCTCTCTCTCTCTATCTCTCACACGTGGTGGTTGCGCGTTTATTTATTTGTTTCGCTTGTTTTTGTTTTTTTGATTGAGTACTAAAATCTTAGGGATCAGTTTGTAATACTAGGTTAATATCTTGAATAATTTGATTACCATTCTAATACCATATGTTGTTGACATGTTTTCTTTTTCATGAATGGAATGTGCTTTTGTTTTTGTTTTTGTTTTTATTCTGGTCGCCATTTATTGCTGTTTTTGTTTTATATGTAGTTTTCTGTTGTTAAATTCTTGCATACAAATCAAATGAGCATATTTTATTTTGGTCCTGTGTTGTTATTATTATTGCGCACATAATTGACGTTGGTTCTGTTTTTAGATAAAAATGTGTTTACAAAACAAAAGAAACATAAATATAAACAATTAATTATGCAATAAGTACCTAATCCTCACGAGAAGTGGTAAACCTAGGCCAGGAACTTATGTAGAAATATATCTATACACCTATAATTGGGTATACATATGTAGATAAATGGGTTTGATAAAGAATTATAGAGGTAAATAGTTATCTATTTATGGATTGAATATTGCTTAAGAAAACATATGGAAAATATATTCCAATACTTAATGCACTGGTTTCATACAGATTTTTTCAATGGATGCTGTTAAATTTTAATTACTAAAAATTTCTGATTTCTTATAGACCACACTCAATCTCAGTTACTAGTTGAAAAAAAAAACAGAAATTGTAGTCTCTGGCAAGATATATTTAATGTATGTATATGTGTGGCACAATCACTAATTTTATTCTCAGATACTAAGAGAGCTAATCCATAAAATTGTAGTGCTTTTTGTCTACATATATTCAATGCATTTATCGGCATAATCCAATCGATTATAATCGCTGAATACTTAATGACTAATTTTAATCTGAGATACTAGAAGAGTAAGTCCATAAAATGTTGGCATGTGCAATTCCCGGAATAAATATTAATATTGTGTATGCTAAGCAGCAATTCTGCAGTTGTTTGTTCCGTCGAATGTTGTCATCGTCGCTTATGGGATGATTTCAGAGAGAATATCCAAACTGCGCATTATTTTTTGAAAAAGCATTTCTCTATTTCTCTGCGGACAACAAATGCCGGCCGGTATGCCAAGAAGTTCAACAAACCCCTAAATAAATATGTATAGCTGTATATTTATACAGTTGGAATATTCCCGTCAAGGTAAAGTGGTAGTATTATTTGATAATTCAGTTAGTCAGCGTTTCAAGGTTGATCAATCAGCTGATAAAATAGCAGGAACTCGTTGATTAATTTCAATAGTTAAAGTATTAATTACGTTTTATTGCAAGAGGAGGATTTGCTTAGGAACTACACATAAATATATAAAATAAACAAAATCAGTCAATATGACTCAAAACTGAACAAACTTAATAACTGTATGGCATAAATATGAGCACTTCCAATTTAAGATCAAAATTTAGTGTCTGATGATCAAAAATCTAGCATATGAAGATGTAGCTAATGATATTGATAATGATGAGTTTTGGCAGTTGCTGCTCGGAATTGGGAAGCTTCTTTTTTTTTTGTTTTTCTTTTTGGTTTGACTAGAGCTCCAGTTGAAACTGCTCCTGATCCTCGATTTTAAGCGATGTTGGCGCATTCTTCACCAGCTCTGTGGGCACGGGCACACACTTGCGGAAGGGGGTGCGGGGAGTACCTCGCATCAGACAACTGGGAACATTGTTGGGAGGCGTCTGGCTCAAAGGGGAGCCACGCAGATTCTTCATGAAGTTGCGCTCATAGATCAATTTGGTGCCTGCAATTAAAATAAGAAATTCAGTTCATTAGTCTATGAATGCTGTATCATAATTCAGAGTCTGACAGGTGATAAGACAGCTGTGCGCGAGTACCTATTTAAATTCCAATGAATCAGAAAAACATGTGCGCTGTGTTGTCTCAGACTCTTATCAGAAGTTTTCTCAGCTGATTCACAATAAGCGAAATATTTTATCAACTTACCGCCAGGTGTTGTGGAGTAGATAGTGCCACCGGGTGTGGATGAGTAGACTTCGGGCATTTGAATGGGATCAGTGACGACAACCTTCTTCGTTTTGCACATGGCCAGGGGCAGAGCATGCGAAATGGCTTGACGAGCGGTAGGCGATGCAGACATCTTAATTATGAAACTTTCCGTTAATTTGTAAGAGTTCCACACACTTATAAAATCGTATTCGAACGACTTTTGTTTGATGTTTTGCTTGAGCGAAATTGCGTTGTTCGCTTATCAGCTGCTGCTGCTGTGGCTGCTACGATTGTTAGCTGGTCGCTTTGCGAGTCCAATTGACTCACAACCGCTGTGGGGAGCAGTATTTATACTGTGTGCTCTTCCTCTTGCTTTGGTTTAGCGTGCATGCCGCCCTGAGCTCTTTCAGTTGGCGCCGCTCTCGCTCTCGCTCTCTCTCACACACTCACATACGATTTAGCCGTCTGCCGATGTTTTGTTTTCTACAAAATTTTCTGCGTAGTACAAGCAAACTGAGTGTTGTTGCTGCTGTCACTATGCATATTGTAAATATATATTTGTTGTTTTTTTTACTATATCTTCCCATTGCAGCGCAGACTGTTCGAGCAAAGCAGCCTTGATCGCTTGATGCCTGTTTTGTTGACCGGTTCTAATCGGTTTAACTTTACTGCTTGGTAAACAAGCCTAGTGTGGAGCCACAACCCACAAAACAAGAAGAGGAAGAACAAGATTTGGAGTATCGATAACGCGATGAGATCGATTGCTGCATAATTGCATTGCATTGATGATTCACACTCAAAGTTGCTGCTCAACGAAATTTGTTTGTTTCTTACGAAATTAGCATAAAGACACGTTGTGCGGCTAATTGCCTGACGTATGAGGCGAGCATATCAATTAGATTTAACGGCACGTGTCTGCGATGTGGACACTGTTGACGCCACTTGACTATAAACGCGTGTAAATACAAACAATTTGGATTTTTTTCTTATTTTCCTGGGAATAACAATTCGACGTAGTTTGCCATTTTGGCCATCGGCCATTGCCTGATCTTTTTGTGTTGCTTGTTAGGACGCCACGTGTAGTTTCTCAAAGTGGGGCACGTTGCCTCCCACTCAACCTAGAATATATATGTACAGCACAAGGTCAATCACAGGCAAGCCACATGCTCGATCAAATCCGGTCGGATCTGTGCGTACTTTCCTCGCTGCTGGTGCTGGGCTCGAGGGTCTAAACATAAATAGCCCCCCAAAGCAAAGCGAATGCCGTGGAATAGTTATTTTCTGTGTTTATTTTTGTTTGTGAATCACTCACAATTGCATTTGCCCAGTGGACTCTTCGAATTGTGTCAATTGATGAATCAATTACTAAATATAAAATGTGATGATTTCTAGAAAATAATAAATTAAATGTGTTATCTGAAATTAAATTCGCAAGCAACTGGCGAATATATAAATAAACATAACAATGTTAAAGAGATACATTTTCGTAATTTATTTTTATCTAATAAATAATATCATAATAATAATTTAATTTAATAATGAATGCTTCAAAATAAGTAATTAAATATGAAATGAAGCAGCTTCCTCAATTTTTATTTCTTTCACTGTCATTTTACTATATCAATATCTATGCCCCGTTAGTTAAGTGCTGACCTCGAAACTAAGGTGATAAACATAAGCAGCAACAAGCGCATGACACACATCCAAACATACATATATAAATGCAGAGAAAGAGAGAGCGAGAGTTAGAGAAGGATAGGGTGGCGGAGAGAGCATAGAATACGTAGCATAAATGCCATGTCATCCAGCACGTAGCCCATAGCGTACTAAATATTACATAAAGTGACCTACGTGCGGCTGTAAGAATAAGCCAGATTTATGCTCTGTCTCATTCTTTCCACATATCTGTGTATTATCAAACAACCCCTTGGATTGAGCAGGAAACCTGTTTTCGCTTCTTCTTTTTGTTTATACCTGCGCAGTAGCTGTAAGACTGAGAAAATGCGTCTTGGGGAAAATAGACGAAAATGGGCCACAGGTAGCGGGGTTTCCCGTCCCCCGTTCCCCGTTCCACGCTCCTAAACAACAAAACATCATCATCATCTGCGGCTAGACAATTTAAAATGTGTTTTATTTTTGTTGTATGTTATTTTTCGGCATGGCTGATGAAATTGCACATTTCGATTGCCGCAGCTCTTTCAGGGTATATAATCTAAATTTGTTTTTTGAAATATTTTGGCATCTTAATTTAGCTATTTTTTTGAATTCAGTGCGTAGTTAGTTGGTTTTTAGGAATGAAGCGAACTTTAAAGATAGATAGATATATAGGAATGCTATTTAAAAGATGTCAACACCCACTTGTTGCAACTCAGTGGCGCACAACGAACTTTTCATACACTTTCCATTATGAATATTTATTTTTTTGTCGGAATTACGAATTTGTTCACATTCCAGGTATTTCTTTGTTTATTATTTGTTCCATTGAACCACAATTTGTTGTTTATTTCAAGAAAAATTCCCATATTCAGTGAATGGCACTTGAACTTATCAATTCGAATTATTATTTGTTTAGCGTATTTATATTATACACATTTGTCACACTTCTTACACTTAATTGATAAGCTCTATGTACGTTTGCACCTCTATTTCAAAAAGATAATGTTTTTTTTCTTTTCTTGAACAATAATCTTCATCATATAGGCGCATTTTTGCAAACTTAATCATGTCTCTATTTAAACTTTAATTTTATTTTCTGTATTCTGATTGGATGACGAAGCGAATATATATATATATATTTTTCATTTATGAGCTTGCAGGTAAAATAAAAAATAATAATTTTTGGTACTTCAGAGTGTTTTGAAATACTTGAATACCTTCAATTAATAGTGTATATTAGGCACCATGCTTGATTCTACTTCGATGTCAATGACCCAGATACATATACATATATATATATTTATATAAACATATGTATGTTATTTAAGATGACGCCGGCCCCGAAACACTAAGCGCTGCCAAAACCAAAAGATGAAAAACAAATATATTGCCAAAATGAAAAATAATCAGCACAATCGAAATATTGTAAACAAAAGTGTCATATTTAATGGGCATATAAATCAAGAGATCAACTAAATAGAATGCAACTTATAAATTTTCGACTGCTGCAATTTGGAAAGTAAATTCTTCGAATCTAAACTTTGTGTTTCAGACAGCATGGCGCGTGGTTTTTTTTTTAACAGTTTTATTTTTATTTGTTGTCTAATTTGGCTGCAATTTGCCGCAATGAAATTCATAGTTCAAAACAAAGTTCAATAGCCAAAGCTGCTGGTCAGTTGTTGTATTATATATATTATGCTTTCGAAAGTGTTTCGCAAAATTAGCATTTGTCTATGCTCGCTGTCACTGTCTTTGTTATGGCCGATTTCCATATCCATGTATCAATAATGCATTTTTAGAGAAAGCAGAGCAAAAAGTAACTATGGAAATGAGTTTTTTTTACTTTTTTTTTATTAAACTTGAAAACCTTCGCGACGAACAATGAACTCTTCTCACTTTCAGAACATGAGAGTTCCATGAGCTTTCCAGCAGACTAGCCAGTTTTATTGATCCAGCGAGAATAATACTCACTCAGGCAATGACGACGTCTTGAATATATGGTTGTACCGGTCTCTTTATTGTTAAGCCTTCTTTTTGCTGATCTCTTCTTGAGGAAATGCTATGACGAATTAAAAGATTCATTTTACTCATTTCTTTTAATTTCTGCAATAAACATATATAAATATGAAACTTAATTAACACTTGAAAACTTTATAATTTATTAATAAAATATAGACTCATTTCCTTTAACTTTGTACATTATCTATATTGTTTATACAAGTATAAGAACTTAATTAAATCGCACACAGCTCACACACACTTGAAAATCTTACATAAAACATACTCACAGCTGTTTTGTAATTTATTAATTACGTCGTAGTATTTTCAGCATAAATGTTATCAAGTGTTGATTAGTTAACCCAATCAATCAGTTATCAGATATTGATTTGTAATTGTAAAATGATAAAGAAACAACTGATAACGAAAAAACTGCGAAATGCTGAAATTTTGAAATGAGTCTAGCGCGCGACCGAGTAGCGCCATCTGGCGGTAGGCACCCGCAGGCCTGCACAACTATCGATAAACGCAGTGAGACACGAGCGCTCATCGATCGCAGACAATCGACAGTGAATTACTTTTGGCGGTAGGTGTGTACACACTGCAACCACCAGCCCAGGGACTGAAAAAAATTTTAAATCAATAAATTTAAAAGAAAACTAAATAATATAATGGATCTTAACGATGCCGTGCTAACGTGCGCGGTGAACATACACTGGACGAACACCGTGGGCATAACAGGCCGCAAACTGTGCTACAAAACAGCAACATTGCGACTGGTGCGTAATGATTTGCGTGAAATGTTTGTAGAAGTGACGCCCGAAAAGTTAAAACCCCTTAAATTCCGGCTAAAAGACATAATAGTGCACAAGAAATTCATGTCGGAGGGCAAGGCGACCTTCAACTTTAAATCGGAACACTGCGAAGTGTATTTATCCAATGCGCCGCCTGGCACTTTAATGCTCTTCCTGCGTACCATTTTCATCAAGATGAATGGGGGAAAGGATGAAACTGAATCCTCTCCTTTGGATGAGCTGGCCATGAAGAAGCGCGTGCGCGAACAGTTGATTTCGGCACGACCCAGCAGCTTTGAGGAGATCTCTCCAGTGACCACCGCCGAAATGATTTTGGCGCGAAAAAAAGCTGGTTTATTTCCGCGTGGCACCACCACCACCCCCTCGCCACAGGCGGCAAAAAAAAGGCGCCTCGCCGAGGGTGACAAAGCCAACGTGCCTGCGCCGAAGAAATTATATCAGTCATCACCACTCGCACAATCGGAGGATTCAGTGCGTCTCAACCAGGAGCAGTTGGAGGTGCTGCGCGCCTGCACTGCCGGCAAAAATGTTTTCTTTACGGGCTCCGCCGGCACTGGCAAAAGTTTTTTGCTGCGTAAAATTATTTCAGCTCTGCCGCCCGATGGCACTGTGGCCACCGCATCGACGGGCGTTGCTGCTTGCCTAATTGGCGGCACCACGTTGCATGCGTTTGCGGGCATTGGTGGCGGCGATGCCACCATGCAACGTTGCCAGGAGCTGGCGTCAAGGACAATGTCCGCACAGACGTGGCGCAAATGCAAACGGCTGATCATCGATGAGATCTCCATGGTGGATGGGCAGTATTTTGAGGTAAGTCTTGCAGCTTTAATTAAATTGTAGAGATTCTACGGTTTTCAGAAAGTCAAGCCACAAATGTTGCATGTCTAAAAATACGCTCAGCAATTAAATATTTCTTTCAAAAATTAAAATTTAAATATTAAATTTTTTATTTAAATTTCGATTTTGGTATTTTTCCTGTATGTCGGCATTAAATAAATAAATAAATAATCTAATTGATTTACTACAGAAAATCGAGTCTGTGGCACGCCACATACGGAGGAATGATCGTCCCTTTGGTGGCATTCAGCTGATTCTGTGCGGCGACTTTCTGCAGCTGCCACCGGTGGTCAAAGGGGAGACGGGTGCCCAGCAACGTTTCTGCTTCCAGTCGGGCGCCTGGGAGCAGTGCATCCAATGTGTCTACGAACTGAAACAGGTGCATCGTCAATCCGATCCGGAGTTTGTGAAGATCCTAAATCATTTGAGGATTGGTCATGTCAACGAGAGCATCTCCACCCGATTGGCATCCACATCGAAGCAAAAGATCGAAGCAAATGGCATTTTGGCCACACAGCTCTGTTCGCACACCAACGATGCCAATTCGATTAATGAGTCCAAGCTGGAGAATCTGGGCGGGGATAAGGTGCTCTTTCGTGCCGAGGATTCGGATGCGGGCATGAGCAAGCAGCTGGATCAGCAAGTGCAAGCACCGGCTCAACTCTATCTGAAGATCAATGCCCAGGTGATGTTGCTCAAGAACATCAACATAGCCAATGGACTCGTCAATGGTGCTCGGGGCGTCGTGGTGCGCATCGAGAAGGGTCTACCCGTGGTGCGTTTCAAGAACAATCAGGAGTACGTTTGTCGCCATGAGAAGTGGATCATTAAGACCGCAGCGGGTGGCGTTCTCACACGTCGTCAGGTTCCGCTCAAACTGGCCTGGGCGTTCTCCATTCACAAAAGTCAGGGATTGACGCTCGACTGTGTGGAGATGTCGCTGTCCAAGGTCTTTGAAGCTGGCCAGGCTTATGTCGCCTTGTCGCGTGCCAAATCCCTGCAATCGATTCGCATTCTGGACTTTGATGCCAAGCAGGTGTGGGCCAATCCACAGGTGCTGCAATTCTATAAGAATTTCCGGCGGCGACTCATCGACACCACGCTGATACCATTGGGGCCCAAGAACAAGGATAATAAGAAGCCCGGGGATGCCACCAGCAGCGCCTTGGCCAAGCTCAAAAGGAGCCTGCTGAACAAACCGCTCGTCTCGATTAGTTAAGACATGGCTTAAAAGCCTAAAATCCCATCTATTTAGTCATCCTTTCAACATATCTCGAATCGATTCACATTCTTAACTGCCAGACTTCAACTTTCACATTTATTGAAGACTTAGTTAATCACTTACTATCCTTAATTTAATGCACTTTAGCTAAATGTTTGCTTCAAGACATGGCTTGTCATTTGGAGGCTCAAAAACTCGATCTTAATTTAGTCACTTAAAACTTAAATCAAATCAATTCACATTCTTAACTATCTTAATCAAAATAAAATATATACCCATGGGAATACATCATATATATAATATTTAATTGCAATTTCGCCAATTTGCTGCTTCGCACCAATTCATCTTAACTATTCGATTATTTGATAAAATATAATTTTACTTGAACTTTTAACTTTTTTGCAGATGTTTCGCTAATTTCAAGATTGATATATATATATATTTATATATATATGCAGTATATCCACTGATAGAGCTAGTTCAAGTGCAAGCTAACAATTCTTGCACTCATTTTCCAACTGGTTTCAAAACTTTTTCAACCTCAAATCACTCAATAATAAAAAACAATTTGTGGTTGCTAATTTGTCTACAGTTTGTGTATATTATGTGAATCCTCGTCAACATTGGCATTGACAACAGCAACAGCAATAACAATTTTAATGACTTAACTCCTCATCCTTCATGCCGCTGCCAACGGGTCCATGACGACGTTCCCAGATCAGGCGATGCTTCTGCTTCATAAACGCTGTCTTCGCATTCGCATAGCCGCCCAAGTCACCATCTGCAAAATCAGTGGAAATTATAAATAAATTATTAAGATGTAAATTGCTGAAATATGTGGATATTATGTTGCAGCACATGCCACACGTTGCATATGCCACCAGCACACATACACTTGATGAACCAATTCTCGGTGGCCTTCTCGTACTGCTCCAAGATTGGCTTGCACTTGATGATGTGATCGGGTGCCTCGTACAAAGTGCAATCCTCGAAGCGTTGCCTCAAAATGTTGACAATCTCATTGTCCACCATGCGATCGCGTCGAAATTGTTGATCCGCCTCAAAGCGGCAGACGGCGTCGTCCGTGTAGCACTCGTCAATGGTTGGCACGCGACGGAAGCGCTGATGATACCAGTTCGATTTCTGTTGATTCGGCTCCACAATCGTTTCTGCAAAACGTAAGACAAACGTTAGAAACACAAGTGACCGACTGCGTAATACTCTGTTTAAATAAATACTGATCTTTGAAGATCATCGCTTTTGAAAATGTAAGTGCCGATTTCTTAAGAGATTGCCAGACGACGCTATATTTAAAATTTGTGAGAGGTATGCGATTTTATCGATTTCCCAGATTTTTTCAATTTACACTTAGAAATATAATTAGACAAACTAATTAATCGATTTTAATTGATATCCGCTTGTCGATCTTATCCTTTGACGCAGACACAGACAGCGTGAGGGACATGTCACAAAGTCAATATACTTTTTATAAAGTAAGTAAGAGTATTGCAAGCGTAAAAAGAAAAAAGGAATATGTAAACAAAAACAAAGCCGCAATCAAATTTGAGGTTATGTCATTATGTAATTACAAACTAAGTTTCAACACAAACAATACCAACAAACAATGATTTGTGGTCTGCTTACTTCAACTGCTGCAATTGGATTTTAAATTATTTAAAATTAAACTTACCACGGAACCATGTAATTGGGCCATCGATTGCATTTTGCACGGATTGTGCAAAACTGGCCATCGGACTGCGTGGCTCGGGCATTTTTCTAGCTTCACGACGTACTGAAATCAACAACGTTAATAAGTAATTGCGCTGCTTACAATTGCATTTTATTAAATGCAATTTGATGTTGAAAAACTAAATTTTTACCCAAAACTAAACAGCTGAATGCTGAGCGAAAGATTTGCGTGTTTTGCGGCGAGTTGGCAGCCTGCTCAGTCTCAAATTTGCGCGCAATCAACTTCACGTTGTGCGTTCGATAATCGATTTCGATAGCCAATTATATCCGATTTCGATTAGTCGCAAGACACATGTTGCAGCAACATGGAAACATGTGCCGTATTATGGCAACATGCAAATGTGGCCAGCGACACACAACACTCGCAGCGAGGTGCGCTTTTAAGGTTTGAGGTTTATTTTTATATAGCGAATTTATATAGACATTTCTTCAATATTCCCAATTTTGATCGTGATAATGCGCTTTAATAGATGCCAAATTATAAATTATAAAAATAATTTTACATGTAAAATTTTAATTTTATTAAATGTAATTAAATTAATTGTATATTTATATTATATTTTCGCGCACTGATCTGCTTTTTTCTCTCCCTCTCCCTCATTTATTTTTGCATTATTATTTGCTCTCTCGCACGCCGACAAAAGGCACACAGTGAGAGTGACAGAGAGCCAGAGAGCTTTGGTGGTTGGCTGCTGCTACTGCCAGATAGAGAGAGAGACCCGTTCGCCATTGTATCTGTAAGTTTTGAAAAGAGAAAATATGCAAACGTTTTCATTCTCTTTCCAATTGCCGCCTCGCATGGACGTCGGCGTTGAAACAGTTTTGTGGCGGCTGTCAGAAAGCTCGCACGTGCGAACGCGTAACGGCAACTTCGCCTCAAACAAAAGAAGAAGCAACCCGAAACAAAAAAGAAAATACAAATACAAAAAAGGCAACTAAAGAATAAGAAACCAAAACGAAAAAGCCAAGAAAAAAGCCGTGTATATTTGAGTGCAAGCATTCCGCGAGTGCGTCTAAGTGTGTGTATGTGTGAGTGCGTATCTGTGTGTCGAAGAGGAGAGCAAAAAAAAGTTCTAAATAAACAACCACAACACAAAAAGCCAAATCGTTAAGAATGCAAAATTATTTGCAAGCACAACAACAACAACAAGCAGCAGCAGCAGTAGCAGCAGCAGCATATTAAAAGGCAACACACAAAATAAAAAAAAGTAGCAAATAAATACATAGTTTATAAATAGTGCACAAACAACCAGGCAGAGTCGCATTTTTTAAAAGAATTGTCAGGCGGCTGCGGCGGCGTTGTCTGTGTGCGTGCGTGTGTGTGCTTGGCTGTGTGTTTGTGTGTACGAGTTAGTGTTTTGTGCGTTGCGTGTGTGTGTGTTGTGTGTGTGTGTGCAGGCCGGCGCTGTGTCTGTGTTCTGTGTCTGCCGGCGGCCTTCGTCTGCCTGATCCGCCGTTAACGTCAGCGTCTCTGTCGTTGTTTTGATATCTGTCTCTGTCTCTCCTGTATATGCGTCGCGTCGCGTATCCGTCGCGTCTGTTAAAAGTTAAGAATACGAAATTCAAATGTTGAAAAGTGCAAAAATTAATTTATTGGCCCAGCAAATTTAATATGTGAGTGCAGAGCAACAACAACCACAACAACAACAAAGTCAAAGTGCGCACAAGTTTTTCAAAAGCTGTTAAATTTAGAAAAAAAGAGAGACAAATTTAAATATTGCTTGCTGCCTGCAACGGCGTCAGCTGCGACGCCAGCAGAGAGCGCGCAACACGCGCGCCATCAAAACACACAGCAACAACATCAACAACAACGACAAAAACACAAAAGATAAAAAGCTCTCCGCAGCTGAGATAAAGATAGAGAGCGAGAGAGAGAGAAAAAGAGGGAGCGCATCTCAACGCTGCCGTCGGCAAAAAAATAAAATGAAATAAAAATAATGCGAATATGAAATGAATGTTGGCTGAAATATATAATATAATACATACATATATAAAAATATATATATATATGTGTATATATAATGCGAGTATCATACAAAAGTGCCAAAAAGAAAAAAGGAAAATCATAATATAAATAATAATAGAAAATAAATAATATAAATGTAAATTTCAACTGTTTTCGAAAAATAAATGCAGCTTGCTTTTCAGCTAATTTGATATAACGATAAGTGACAGCTAGTAATAATGAGCGAGCATAGCGTGCTATCGATAAACCAAGAACAATCGATTAGCAGCAAAGAAAAATCCATAGCTCAGCAATGAGCGCGTAGCAGCAACAAAATAATCTATGACGTAACAATGAGCGAGTAGCAGCAACAGAAAAATCAAACAGCAACAAAAAAGTCGAGCGCGTGTTATCGATAAACTATAATGACCGATTACGTGCCGCCGTTAATCAGCAGCGTGCTGAAAAAATACCAAACGAGTGCCACAAAAAGTCTGCAAGGACCCGCCGTGGCCCTGATCAAAAAGGAAATACCCAGCTCACCGGAACCCCACGAGCTACATCATCATCACCATCATCATCACCTGCACCAGCACCACCACTCGCATGATGCAGCAACAGGAACGGCAGCTGCCACTGCTGCCACTGCCACTAATGGTGATCGTTCGCCCACACAATATGGCGCACCTCTTCCACCGGAACTATCGCAACCGATACTATCGCCACCGGACTCGGGCTGTGGGGATCTCTATGAGACACGGCTGGAGGGCAAAACAATTGGATGTTTCTCGTTGGGTGGCGAGATGCGTTTGTGCCTGCCACAGTTTTTGAATAATGTGCTAAATGATTTTACGCTGGAACAAATCAATCGCATCTTTGATGATCTGGGCATTTACTGTTCGCAGTGTACGCCCGATCAGCTGGTCGAGTTCAAGGCCGCCAAAATATTGCCATCGGATGTGAAGGCGAGCGGTCTGATAACACGCACCGATGCGGAACGTTTGTGTGCCGCATTGTTGCATCGCTCCGATCGAAACAGTTATGTGCCTGTGGAGAGTCTGGCAAAGGGTGCACTCAGTTTTCAGGTGTATCACAAGTGCTTTGGCAAATGTGAGGGCATCTGTACTCCGGACATGTATTCGTATCAGAAACCGACGTGTATTCAGTGTCTGGAGTGCGATGGCTGGTTCTCGCCACAGAAATTTGTGGGACATGTCCATCGCAAGTTCGAGAATCGCACCTGTCATTGGGGCTTCGATTCGCGCAATTGGCACGATTATCTCCATGTGGCGCTCGATGTGGAGAATCGGGAGAAATATCAACGCATCTTGGATCAGCTCAAGGAGGTCGAACTCAAGGAGATGCACAAGGCACAGTGCGAACTGGATCATAAGAAGCGAAAGGTGAGTGACAAATATTTAAAGTAAATTTAAGGTAAAAAAAATAGTTAAATTAAATTATAAATAAAAAGTAATATTAAGTTTAAGTTTAATCGGCAGCCATCGGTAGCCACAAGATAAATACAAAAAGTAAAAAGTTGTTTAAATTAAATTAAAAATAAAATTTAATATTATTTATAAGATTTCTAGATAATCAAAATCTGTTTTTTTTTTTGTTCTTACTTGTTAGTAATTATATTAATATTAATATTTCTGGAAAACATCCCAGCAATAAAAATGGGTTTTTCCTATTAGCTGAAAACATGCAATTTTGAGAACATTAATTTTAGCATGTTCATCATTTGTGCAACATTTCATAAATATTTATGAATATAATTCGAATTCTAACTTATTTTGTGCTAGTTGTGATTAAAAAGTTGAAAATAAGTCCGTTACGCTAATTAAACAAATCCATAACATAAATAAATTCCGAAATATTTTACAAGTATGTAATTAGGCCTTTCGGTTGAAGATTCTGTTAAGTATTTTGGCTCCGGGTGGCAAACCAGCAGTTTTTTTTTTTTCCTAATTATTCCCCCAAACTCCAACTGGCTGCTGTCAATCGGAATCGGAATTGGAATCGGATTTAAAAGCGCCGTCGGCATCTTCTCACACCTTTGGCTACTGCAGCGCCCACTGGCGGCATTTGAGGCGGCGCCATATTTGGTTATCGATGCTGTTGTTGTGGTTGTTGTTGTTGTTGTTTTTTGTTGTTGTTGTATTCTCATTCACATTTCGCATTCAATTCGATCTTCTTTAACGACATTTCGTCGCTCGTCGCTTGCGAGCCCCATAAAAAAAAGTACAAAAAGTCAAGTGGCAAACAAGGCAGACAGAGACAGAGATATGTGTAATATTGGCGCAGTCATAAAAAATGCGCAGCAGACGAGCAAAATTAAAAATCACATTATGTATGTTAGTATTGCAAAATATTTATTTCATTTTATTTTATATATATGTGCATATATACATATATTTGATATATATTTTTTTTCTTAAATGTATTCTTTCATTTAAATGCTTGTGTGTAACTCGCTGCGCCCAAAAAACAAACAGCAACAAGAACAAATTTTACAGTTGATCCGGCTGCATTCGTTTTTTGTGTGTGTTTATTTATTTAAACTACTTAAATTTTGTGCTTAAACAGCGCACTCGATTTTTTTTTATTGTTTCTTGATATCATTAAATACCAGAGGTGTTTTTTTTGTGGTTTGGGCTTAAAGCAATTTTTTATTTGGGAGTTGCGTGCGCTGCCAGCGCGTCTGCCGTGGCCATGGCCAGCGCCGACTGTAACGGTGAACGGCGAGCGGCGAACTGCGCTGCGACGACAATATGTCTCTGCTGACGTCTGTTTGCTGGCAAACAGCACGAACAACAACAAGAAGAAGAACGAGTAGAATGACGACCGAGCGTTGATTATTTTTAGTCGATGCGCGACAATTGCGAAGCTGTCAATTCGTGTGAGCCACATTCATTCACTAATTCGATCAAAGCATCGACAAAAAACATAACATAGAATTCCATGTACATTTATCTAAAAGACTTATCGATAAATGCAATATTACAATTAGAAGAGCCGACAACAAGACAAATATAGTTTAAATCAAATGAAAAAATGTTTGATGTTTGTTATTGTCGTTTATCTAATTAATTCAAATATTTACAAATTGTTAATTATTTAAATTATGACACGCATTCCCCTGCAAAAGCCTAGTGCGTGACAACAATTTTTTATTTTTTTTTTACTCACTGTACTCGATGCTCTTGTTGTGCTTTTTCTGCTTGTCATTGTGCTGCTGCGTGGTGTTCGACTGCGCCTGCGGCAGTAGCAGCAGCCTTTAGATTTTGCTGCAAAAAACTCCGCACCAGCTTCAATGTTAAAATATTCAACAAATATGTAATAATAATGAGCAAAAAGGGCAGGGGGCGGGGTGAATTGGGAACTGATTGAGGAAGGGATAGGTGGGATTAACGGGGGCAAGGGCAAAAATAAATCGCAAACCGGTTAATGTCTGTCTGCTGTCTGCCTGCTTGTTGTGTACTTTGGTCATGGCTCCTCTCTCTTGCTGCCTTTGCTCAGTGTCTTCGTCTCTCTGGCTCTCTCCTTCTCCGTCTTTCACTTGGGCCGCCGCTGCGCAGTCGCAAAATCAACTGCCAACGGCGCTAGTTGAGCAAAAAAGGAACACACAAAGATTATTGTATGTATGTGTGTATAAAACAATAACAAGCAGAAGCAGCAGTAGCGACGGCGGCAGCGGCAGTTAGCAGACAGCAAGCTTGTGAGAGAGGGACGAGAAGCTAAAGAGAGCGCCCCACACGGGCGCAGCATGCAAACAAACTTGCTTTGAAATGCCAATGAACGTGATAGACGAAGACAGCAGCAACAAAAACAATAAGTGTAGTCTGCTCTATTCAGATATGCTAGACAAGAGGTATACCCTGTAGCAAGAATCGACAAAACTTAAATTGAAATTTAATTCTTGAGCATGCTGATTCTGCATAATTTCTGAGCATTTTTTTATATATTAAAATGAACATTGATATTTTAAATGTTCTGATGCTGTTTTATATGTGCGCAGCTGATTTCCTATGGGCTGTGCTACCCTTTTACACAAATTTTAAATGGGTATCGCGCATATAAGAATAACGATGCCTGACGTTGTCACGAGGCGCGCCGACTTTGACTGAGCAGTCGGCAGACCTTTTGTCTATATATTTTGTTGTTGTTTTATTTTCTTTTGGTGCCTTTGCCCTTCGAAGAGTTGTCGCTTGTCATTTTTTTTTTGTTTTTTGCAGTAGTATTTTGTGCTGTGTCGGCGCCTATATGTGACTAATCAAGTTGGCAGAGTTCGCAATCGCCTGTTGACTTTCTGTTTTTACACTTTTGCTGAATGTATCTCGCTCTGTCCGCTGTCCGCTTATGTAACTCATAACCAAAGCATATATTTTTTTTTGCATTTTGTTTTACATTAAGAATCTCGCAATAAGTCGCAAAAGCGAACATTTTTCTAAGTGAATTACATTTTTGAAACACGACATCGAAAAGCTAAAACAAAAACTGTTTCAACTGGTTTTTTGCTTATCGCTCGTAAAATTACCAAAAACAAAAAATTTCTACATAAACCTTTAATCTTTACAGATGCTTTGAATGTGTGTTTTTTTTATATTTAGTTTGTTGTAGTTGGTTTTGCTTGCTTTTTGTTTGTCAGTCTGTCGGTCAGTCAGTCAGTCAGTGATTTTCATCATGTTTTTCTGGTTGTATGCATGAAATTACAAATTACAAATTTAACGCATAGCACGTCCAATATATGTATATATAATAAACCAACGACAAAAACTTGGATGTTGTTATCCATTTGGACATTTATTCGCTTTTATCTTATCAGCCTTTTGTTAAAGGCTGATAACTTAGCACACAAGTTTTTCGTTGACCACGTTTCGTATTGCCAAAAAAAAAAAAAAATGTTGATTAAAATAATAAAAATAAAGTTTTAATAACAATACTAATATTTTGAAAACAAAGAGCGCAAAGTTAAAACGCATTTAGTCTGGGTTATGTCTAAACAAAAAGCGCTTCAACCAACAGCTTCGAAATCTTCATGAAAAGAGTTTTTCAGGCGAACGCGTGTTTCTCTCTCGCTCTCCCTTTCTCTCCTGCTGATTTTCACTAGCATTATCTAGTAATTTATTTGGTATTTGATTTGATTAGTTGTTTAGATTTTGTGATCAGCTAATTGAATTGTCATGGACTGTAAGAAATTATATTTCTTGAGATTAAAGGAAATTTTTGAAATGAGCTCATGTGACTATATAATAATCCATGTTTTCTATGTTTGTTTTTTAAGCAAATTTACGGATTGAAGTAAGCATATTTTATTTTTTTTATAAAGAAGCTTCTTCTAATTCTAAGAATTGCGCCCACTAAAAACTCGTGAGCTTTTATTAGTGCTCGGTCCAAAGACTGCTGTTCTACATATTTATAACTATATACCACATAATATATGCATATATATGTATGTATATGTGTTGTATGCATATGATTATTAACCTCAGGGATTTGCTTCGCTGAGCTTGTTGTGTTGGCAGAGCTGACAGTTGGCGATGTGATAAGCGCGATAAGCCACTGCAAGAAACAGAAAAAGAGAAAAAGAGAAAAGAGAAAAGAGAGCGAGTGGTTCTATTTTTTCTTTCTTGTTGTTGTTTTTGTTTTTTTTGTTTTACTCAGTCACTCGCTGATCTAGTCTTAAGCCTGCTGGCTAGTCTCGAGACCTCCTTGCATCATCATCATGATCATCATCATCATGTCATGTGATGTTCGTTTTTTAGTTTGTTTATGATAAAACTTAAAAGAGGCAAAGTCCCATTCGCAGTCGCAGTCGCAGTTTCAGTCTGTGAGGTGCGGCCGTTTCTAGGCTTGGGATTCAAGTACAACTATCAGTTCCAAGTACTTAGCACACTTGAAAAAAATAGCTCTGTATAATGGAGAATATATTATTTTAAGCAGAGAAATAAATGTGCAGTGCACTAAACGTGCATACATTTTTTGACAAAGTAAAAAAAGAAAACTGATTGAATAATGGATTCTTATATATCTAACTCGAATTCTTACGACTTGAAAACGGTTTTCTTAAAAAGGAGAATTAAAATTCTTCTTCTCATTTATAAGAATTAAAGTAAGAAGTTAAATATTCATTATCACTTTCAAGACTTGAAGTGAGAAGATACATTTTTTAATCTTTTTTGTACAATTAAAGTAAAAAGTTCAATTTGCATTCTGATTTTTAAGCAGAAATGTTTAACTCGTATTTATAACGTAATCATTATAAATTATGGAAAAACGTTTTAAATACATTTTGTTTATCTTATTTTTATAATGCAGTTTTTTCTCTGCGTGCTTGCTGCTTATTATTATTATCTGTATATTTGTTGTTGTTGCTGAACAGGTGTGTGGTGTGTGAGTATGTGCCTCGTGGCTGGGTCTCTTGTTGATCTTGTCTCC
Organism: Drosophila nr. medialis 2 BK-2023a; assembly: GCA_035044325.1. Classification (NCBI taxonomy): domain Eukaryota; kingdom Metazoa; phylum Arthropoda; class Insecta; order Diptera; family Drosophilidae; genus Drosophila; species Drosophila nr. medialis 2 BK-2023a. Next base: position 4,224,846 of record JAWNMH010000394.1, read on the forward strand.
CGACAAACGTTTTATGCGTCGCTTATTGCTGATCTTAACTCTAAATAGTTTATACTTGTTGTTGTTGTTTTTGTTGCACTCTTCCACCTCTGGGCAGACTAGACCCAGACCCAGGCACAAACCCCGTCGCAGACTCAGACAGCACCTTAAACTGAATTCTCTATAGCCCCCCCTTTGCGATAACACCTCTCCACTTAGCAAATGTTTAAAAATCATTCTCATGTTTACTTTAATTAAGCTCAAACGATTAAATTTGAATGTTCGTTTTGTTGTTGCTAATGATATTGGCATGCTGTTTTTGTTGTTGTTGTTATTGTTGTTTTTGTTGTCGCATATCGTTTTTCATCTGATTTGCGAAATTTGCGTTTGATTTTTTTTATTATTTTTTTTTAGCACACACACAAATTAGTGAAAATATTTAAATAACCGCAACGTGTTTGGACATTTTTGTTGATTCTCGTATTTAGTTATTTGCATTTTATTATTTTTTTCTTGTGCCTTTTCACATGTGAGAAATTATTATGTAAATATTTTATCAATGATTGTCGATGTTATTGGACTGATTATTGGTATCGTTATACTCTTGAGATATGTGCAGATTTACAACAAATAAACACGTTGATTATTACGAAAAGCCGTTTAAGGGCTTTGGAATTGCTCAAGTGGTATTGGAATTGAATAGATGTGGGCGTTGGAGAAGGTAGAATTATCAATGTTTAACTTTGAACCCTAAATGGCGACAGTATTATTTATAACTTTTACATATTAGGCTCAAATACATGTCAAGTTGTTTTTTTTAATTTATTTTTTGTATTATTTTTTAACTTATTTTGTTTTTACAAAATGAATACAAATGTAAATTTAAAGTTTCGAATTAATTTTCGAATCTGTTAAAGATTTTTTAGAATTACATTTAGTTGCCGACTTGTAGTTCAGAGATTTTTGAATTATTTTATTTTTTATTTTGAAATTAAATATCCGACTTGTCGAATAAGTCGATAAAAGTAAATTTGTGAGATTTGCTTTATAAGGGAAATTTTGAACTCGACTCTATACAATTATATTAATCCAATCTTGAACTAAAAAAAATGCCTAAATATTGATTCCAGAATTTACTAACAATTTAAAAAGACATCAATATAATAAGATATCAATATGGATTTTTACAGGGCAACTAATGATCGTTGCTTTAGTTGACATTGCACTTTGGAATTTTGAATTATTTTGCTAATAGACAATGACCCCGTTTCTCAGCTCGCTGTTGTATTAGTTGCGACTTAAAATGTGTTATAAATGCGGCAACTAAATACATATGCATATGTATTTATGTAGATTAAACAGTCAGTGTTTTCTGTAATCCATAATTGAATATGGAGCTGTGCAACTGATAACAAACTTGTATTGAAATATAAATATAAATATAAATAAAAATATAAATATAAATAAAAATATAAATATACAAAACATGCCTTGCGCATTCGTATTTTTGCTTATCTCTGTCTACCTTCATAGAGAGTCGTTCGCTCGCTCGCCTATCAGTTGCTTATCACTTGCCCGTAGCGAGGGGCGGGGAGTGGGGTTGGGGGCAGCAACTTTGGCAACACGTCTAAAACGGCAGACGTGACTGTATTTGCATGTGTGGAGCGCTATCACATGTCTTCAGGCGGACCAACAATTCACTTTGATAGCAAAGGGAAATGATGATGGCGATGATGATGGCGATGATGATGGCGATGATGATGGCGATGATGATGGCGATGATGATGATGGTCATTCCACACACACACATATGCAAAGAATGAGCGAGTTGTTGTTTACAAGCGATTTCCTAGTGTCATTTCCCATGCTCGCCAAAGCTGGCCAAACATTTCCGTCTGTTTGCCATTTACCTACCTCCCTCTCTCTCTCTCTGTCTGTCACCCCTTTCTCCCCCATCTCTGCTACCCCTCTCCGCTTCCAACTCGACATCTGACAGTTTACACCTGGCACACAGGTGACGGGTTCTCCTTTGACTTGCTTCACTGGTTCTGATTCTGATTCTGGTTCTTGTTCTTGTTCTTGTTCAGGTTCTTGTTCTGGTTCTGTCTGCTTTTGGAGCATGTTCTGTTTCCTTCCTATATTATTTGCTTAACGGTCGTCATTTAGAGAGCCTCAGCCGCCTGTGTCTAGGCGGAAATCTCATCTCTCCACGTCTGTCTGTCTATCCATCTGTCTGTCCAACTGTCTGTCTGTCGGTCTGTCTGACTGTCTCGCAACTTCATCAGCATCTCAGTCTCCAGTCAAGTTGCAAGCTGTGCACAGTTTGAGCTCTTTTTAAAAATTGGTACACTAATTGGCCAACCAATTGAAATAGTCCATTCAAAAGAAAATCACAACATCCACAAATAATACCCAAAGTATATAGCATATAGTATTTATATGGTATCGTATTGTATTGCAGTTAATTGTTGGTAATTACTCGCTTAAATGATGTGATGAATTTCTTGTCGCCCAAAATACCATTGCAAATTTGTTGCTTTTTTGATTTGATGGCGTAGAAATTGCTTTTTTAATGCGATAAGAAAGACAGCAAAAAGGCAGTCAATTTTATAGTAATTTTTATTATCTTTTCATTTTCATTGTGATAATTTAATGACCTTGAGGTTTCGAAAAAGTCTTTGGAATTTCATGTTACTCTTTTGATTGATCTTTGAAAAAAATAACTATTCATTTTTTAATTTTGAATAGTTGCTGAATAATATATAAATTGCTAGCTATATATCTGGAATCATACACAGACTAATCTTAGAAAGTTTGTTAATAGAAAAATAAAATTTCTAGTCGAAAATCATGTGAAATTGTTGAATACCTATTGGATTAATTTTGTATAACTTTAATTTGAAATGAAGACAGTTTAATAAATCATTATTGAGACCTCGCCTCGTCTGTGGACTGGTTATAATCTTGTCAAACAGACAAACAAACAGTTGCCATGTGGTTTCTCGGTTTCTCGATTTCTGCTTTTGCAACATATGCGAACTTTGTGTGCACTTGTCAATTCAAATATATAAATTGATTGACAGTCAGTTGGTAATGCGAAACTGGTTCAAGATTTGCTGCTACACTTGCGAAAAAAAATCAACCTGATATTTTGAAAATCGACTTCTTGTTTCTAGATTTAACAAGAAAACATTTTTCAAATAATTAGAGAGGTGCTGCTCTAAATCAATGTTGATAGAAATGCAAGCTCTGATTTTGAGGCAAGATCCTTTCTGAAGTTGCAAATTCTTTGCTTGTGTGAAATCTTGCAATAATTATGTTATTATAGTTCTTCGTTCACAAATATAAAAAAACAGCCTGAAAATTTGACAGTGTGAGTGTATGCGAGGGTGGGTGGGGCATTTTGCTAATGATGCCACCATTGCAACACACAACACGCCAACCCCAACGAGCAACGCCCTGCTGTTATCTATCCAAGTGGATAAATCTAGTCAAGTTTCGACTGTTTCGATATCTGATGTGTTTCTCGCAGCGAGCTGCACTTTCACACGCGACAACAACAATTATTGTCGCCGTTGGTGTTGCTGTTGTTGTTGCTGTTGTTGTTGTTGTGCAGTTGACAGCAAAGCAAGCGAGTTGTGTTGCATTTGTGTGTGTTTGTGTGCGGGTGTTTTGAGTTTCAACGGCTACTCGTGTTGAGCATCGAGCCAAAAGCCGTCAAGAGAAATTCTAGACGTTTTGCACGTCAAATGTGGCGATTGTCTTTGTTGTTGTTGTTGCACTCACTGCGCATGAGTGAACATTAAACCAAGCTAACCGTCTAGCTGTGCAACAACAACAGCAACATTAACTGCAACTGCAACAACAGCAACCACGTTGACAACGGCGTCAATTGTAAATTTTCACGCGATGCCGGCAAATGCAACATCAGCGCCCCAAAGCGCAACAGCAACAGCAACAGCAGCAACAGCAGCAACAGCAACAATAGCAACAACAGCAAACCATGCCCCACCCCTAAGCTCTAACCGTGCAACACCCTCTCTGTTGAATTGTTGCTTGTAAATGATATTGTTGTCACACACACACACATACACACACACACAGCTAAACACACTGATGGTTTTACGCTGTCAGTTATGCTGTTTGCAGTCGCTGTGCATGCCACAAATTGTAATGCCCTAAGACAACAAAAGCAACAATGCTGCTGCCAATAGTCGACTAACCAACATTTGCATTAGTTGCATTAGTTTGGTTAAAGCCTGGCTCACAAATTGGGGCGTTCTGATTGAGCCATCGCATTTGCAGGGTTTTCAAAAAGTCTCGTTTTGTTGTTGTTGTTGTTGTAGTAGTATTCAAATTCATAATTTAAATGTCAATGGCTAAGCTTACTTTAGCATATTTCAATCTTAGATAATTTTGAGATCTTCAACAATTTTGAAATGCACTAAAAATAGATTGGCAAATCGTGTCGTATTTCGGTTCTGTTTTTTTGGTCGTAAAGTTTAAAAGTTCCGCCAAAGTTTAAGAATATAATTTATATGTTTTCCTTTTAAGGTGTTCGGTTTCGTTATGGTCTTATATGTGTATTAATATTATTAGTTTCTATGAGTGATGCTTAAAGAAAATGTTGAATTTTGGTTGTAGTTTTGAATTTCCATTGATTAAGTTGCGCTTCCTCTTCCGGTTCCGCTTTAACTAACTGTTTTAAAACAAAAACTGACCATTAAAGCTAAATAATATTATCTAATGCTAAAGTTAGTACTAAAGTTGAGTAGTATTTGAGTTTTAACTTTTATATATTTCCTTCATTCATTGTATTCAAGTTAGTTTGAGTATTAAGGTTAATTGGTCGATTTGAGTTACGTTTGTTTTTCATTAACTTAACTTTTCAACTTTTCCCATTTCATTTAAGGTTGAATGTAATTTTAAAGTCAATACTATTGTTTATTTATAATTAATTATTGTTTTTAAGGTTTTCCATCGACGTTTAACTTTTTGACTTTTCCTTATTTCATTTAATTGAATTTTAAATCGAATGTTGAATTTTTTGTTAATGATTAGCTGTATTTATATTTTGTTGCTGGGGCTTTTCACTGGCTTTTAACTTTGACATTATATATATTCACTTTATATATACTTATATATATATATATATGTATATGTATATATTCGCTGTACAGGGTATCTCCAGTCCGTTAAAGAAGGTTTTGCCTTATCTCAACTAGCGTTTGTTGCATTCACTGAACTATAAAAAGAACGCGCATTGTGACCGCTTAGATTGTTGTTGTTGCTGTTGCTGCCACAGCCAAAGCAAACCCTACTTCAACCTCAAGCCTCCCCTCTATCAACCTCAAGCCTCCCCTCTTTCAACCCAGCCCCCCCCCGTTGGCATTTGCCTACACACACAGCTTGGCTTTTTTAATTGGCGCACGCAAATTGCGCACATAACCTCAAAGTATCTGTCTGCCCACCGCCCACCACCCCACCTCAACCCGTCTGATGACGTTGATGATGATGACGTTGATGATGATGACGTTGATGATGATGACGTCGACAACAACAATACAAAAAGCGGCTTGCAGTCAATGTCGGGAAACGGGGCACGCGACTCACGAATCGCGACTCGGCTAATGAAATATTAGAAAGAAACTGACAAGGCGTCGTAAGAAGATCCCCCCTGAGGGAGGGGCAAAGGGATGAAAGGGGTCGAAAGAGGTGGCTCAGGTGGGGCGGGTTGGGGGAAGGTGTGTGCTGTTGTGCACAGCAGAAAATAATACTTGGTCTTAGTACAGTTTTATGTAACTAATTTAAATGCCGTCAGCTAAATTTAAAATTTGTTTTAGCTATATGCAATAGTAGTTCGACTGATGATTTTGGTTAGGATTACGTCTTAAACAAAAAAGATTTTCATGCAAGAGAGAGCTATATGGTATAGTAGTCCGATCTCGAATCTTTTGTGTCCAACAAATGGTAATAATTAACTAAAAATTAAAAGTTGCTGTTAATAAGAAAAAAGTCCAGCAGAGTAGGAATAATCTTAAGCCCAACACATTATGCTTATGATTATTGCTATTTAGAGCAGCTTATTATTTTTTTGCAGTGTATTCGCTATAATTATAGATTATAAATAGTTGTTGTTGTCGTTGCTGCTTTGTTTTTGTAATTAATGAAATGTTTGAGTGGCTCTTAGCTATATCGCCCACACACACCCACTACCCCTCTCACCCTCTCTCTCTCTCTCTGCTTGTCTCTTTCACACTCTTTGGCGCATTAACTATTGCTGCTGCTGCTGCTGCTGCAGTTGCTTGTTTACGGAAATATTGACGCAGCAAAGCAATGCAAAGCAAAGCAAAAACAAGCGACCTCTTTATTGCCACCCCCCTTTTCGCTCTGTACTCTGCCCCACTCCCCCACCTCCGCCCCCGCTTAACCTACCGTCTTGGCGCACTTGACGCCACATTGTGCAATGTATTCGCTTCTTTTTATATTTTTTTTTATATCTTTTTGTTTATATATTTTTTTTTTACACGTGACAGGCAAACTCTCAAGTTGCTGTCTGGCCTGTTGTCTAATTGCCCGGCAGACTGTCTGTCTTTCTGTCCGGCTGTCTGCCCTGAAAGCCCTTGGCTTGCGTAAACGATCAACAACTGTTGCCAGCTATCCATCATCATCATCATTATCATCATTATTTGTTTTATCACCAGTCAAAGTTAAACTTTGCACTGATCAAATTGCAGTTTTGAACTTGATTTGCAAAACGTTGTCGGTCACTTTTTTCCGCACAAACCGGTTGCAAGTTGGCAACACATCAAGCGGCAGCAAAAATATTTGTTGGCAATATTTTTTTGGTCATTGTTGCGCCTGGCTAAGCACAAAATTGGGGCCTACAACTTTAAGCATTTATATATTGATTTATATTTGTCATTACTTAATTTAAGTTGCACTACAAGAAAAACGTTTGCTTGCAGCAAGTGGTGCACAACTAACTAATTATGGCGAGTCATGAAAAATGTTGCATGCAGCTGTGTTGGCGTACACTTAGAAAACAAATGTCCTACATCTTCAGTAAATCTCGCAAAAATTTTAATTTTTTCTGGCTTTTAAAAAACTGAAAAAATAAAATGTCTAAAATTTAAAAGGGATATTTATTTCCATTTTTTTTTTTTATTAATTTTATTATTAATTCTAATTCTTTTTTATATTGGAGCTTAGCAATGTTTTTTATGGGTGTAGTTAAACATGTTTACGCCGTTTGCCAAGCGGCACTGGCAACTGAATGTGGCAGCAACTTGTTGCCGAATGGCTTTGCAACCGATTACGCTGCTGCTGCTGCGGCTGTTGCATTTGTTGCCGCCCAATGCCGCCCAGTTGCGCCTCAATTATGCCAATTGCTGTTTTGGTTTTGTGCGCCATGACCTTAAAAAGGCAACATGGAAATGTCTGCCTCGCTGTTTGTCTGTCTGGCTGGCTGGCTGTCTGCCCCACTTGCCACCGATTGCTGCCTGCGCCTGCAGCTGTTTGATGTGCCTCGCTCGCCGGCGTCTCGACTTATGCAATTGTTTTTTTTTTTTTTTTTAGTTTCTTTTTAGCATTGTTGGTTAAATATTTTAAGTGGTTTTAGCCAACATGGCTAAGAAGGTTGCCAATGCGCATGAAAAGCCAAACGCATTTGTTGACCCACTCAGCCAGGCAGCAGCATCAATTGGCAGCAGCAGCAGCAATTTTCCATTTTCCGCAGTCGCGAATTTTCAAGTTAATTACGGTGCACATTGTTGTCATTCGGCGTCGTTTTTGTGACTCACAAATCCGGCGGCAACCTTGCCCAAAATCTCTTAGCCGGGCTGTTTGTTTGTTATAGCCAAGCCAAAGCCACCAATAACAACCAACATACCAAACAACTGCCAACAACTCATGCAATATGCCCTCAACAAAAAAAGAGAAAAAAAAACAAAAAAAAAAACAAATTTCGTTTGAAAAACTCATTTTTTGTTGTTGCCTTATTTATATTGCTGCTGCTGCCGCCGACGACGACGCACACACAAAAATGTTCTTCATCAAAAACAAAATGGTAAAAAAATGTGCTAGCAAAAATTGCAATGAAAACTCAACGACATAAAATAGATGTGGGCGTGGCCGCAAAAGGCGAAGCCAACAACGTTGACGACAACAAGCGGCAAACAATTTTTGACTGCCAACAGCAAAAATTATATGTACATATAAATTGTTTTCGAAAAAATATGCCGAAAGTGCAAAGAAGCCAAATATTTGTAATTTATGGGAATTTCACTTGCCTACTACTCTACTTACCACGACTCAAACAGGGCATATTAGCTGGGCGTTTGGCTGTAAAAATAATATAAATTGAGTTTGGAAACTTTATTGCATTTTTTATTTAATAGGCATTAAAAAAATGTCCACAAAAAGGTTAAAAGGTTTTAATTAATGAAAATGTATATTTAAATATATAATTAATTAATTGACAAATTAAATTGAAAATTGATCAAATAAAGAACATAATAAATAAATAAATCTTTGGTTATTAAATCGTAAAATGGCTAAATATGTTTTGCACGGATAGGGAAAACCCGAAAAAAGAAACCAATCAAGAGTGAGACCGAAAAGCGAGGCAAATCTCTGATCTTTGTGTATATATATCTAGTACCGTTCAGATTTTTGACATTTCGCCCCCTTTCGATTTGAATTTTTTTGGTGGCTTGTCAGCAACAATTAGCTGTCGTCTTTGGCATCGTTAGTGGCATTTGCTTGGAAATAGGCAGCAAATAAATCAAGTTTATGTGTGAACGAGCAAAATAGGCAACAAAAAAAAGAAATCCATAACTAAAACAGCTCGTGCCAGAAACAAGTACCGTTCTTCTCAGCCCCATTCAATCTATACACCCAAACGATGCGCACACAGTGCGTATACGTAACGTGTGTTCAGCTCTTTTTTTTTGTGTTTTAGTCGAGAAGATTCGCTTCAGTTTTCTTTTTGCATTTGATGTTTTATCTTTTTTATCTTTTCATGCTTTATGCGTTACACGCTTTATCTATGGTCAATTTGCAGGGCCCTATCGTTGGACATTAATCGTTGGTAAAAAAAGGCAATTAAGCCATGATTGCGGCAATGCATGCGCCAGACCCCCGTTGGCTTGCTAATTTTTAATGATGCGTTTTTTGCAGCAACAGCTTTTAAATTTTTAATTGCAACGCTTTGCAAATATTGACTAAAGTGCGTGACACCCTTAACCCCCCGCTGCCCCGCCCACCCATTTGCCGAGCGACCTCAGACAACTAGAATAAAGAATCATGCGATGTGCTGGCATGACAACAATGAGGACAACCCCTAGGCAAACATCTTCTTCTTTCCCAGACACAGACGCACGTACGCACACACACACACATACGCACACACACACACACATAAAAGCCACTAAAAGCCAACCCCAAAAGACAAAAGTAAATTGCGTTGCTTTCAGTAGAGGAAAAAAATAAAAAATAAATAAATGCGTAGAGCCAGAGACTAAGCAACACCTTGAAACAGAAGGGTTGCTTGGAATCTATTCTACACATAAATACATATATATTTATGTATATATATTTATTTCTCTACATATATATAGACATATGTATGTGTATATGTGTGCGTTGCTAGCTCGCGTGGAGTGGCGTTTCATGTTTTATGTAATATTCTCGTACTTTTGTAAAGCTCAACGATTTTTTTGATTTTCTAACGGTATTTGACCTAACATAACCTAACACAACAAAATTGCACTGCGACAAGTTAAGATTACAGCGACTTGACATCGTCTTATGGAATGTAAGCATGTACATAAACATGACTAGAGATGAACATAAAAATCATATTTAATCGGGAAGAAAAAATATATTCCAAGTATTTTGTAGATTTGTGAAGTACTAAGATCTTGCCTAGTACTTAACGGGCCTATCGCATATTTTAGTTTTCAAGTTTCTTTTTCCAAGCAGCCTTTTTTTTCCCACATTTACCTAAGCCATAAATAATCAATTTTAGCCAAATTCTTCCTTTTTATATTATATTTCTAAGCTGTCAACTTATTGTTTATGTTCTTAACTTTAAAAAAGAACTCTCCACTTCATCTTCATACCTAACACAATATATCAGTCGAGTTTAAATTAGTTAAAGTTTGCAGGGTTTTTTTTGCTGCTTGTATTCCCTCGCAGTATGGTTTCTTCCCCCATTTAAGCCATAAATATAACATTTTATGGCAGTTACCCCAGTCTCTAATTTCAACAAGTTTCAACTTTATTACGTATGTATATATTCCAAGTTCTGAACTTATTCTAACTTTAAGAAAGAACCTCGTGTCGGATGGTCTGTCACTTATATCATTTCCTTATAAAGTGCTTAGCTTAAGGCATTCCGCTGCTGCTGCTGTTGCTGCTGTTGCTGCTGCTGCTGCTACTGCTGCTACTGCTGCTGCTGCTACTGCTGCTGCTGCTACTGCTGCTGCTGCTATTGCTGCTGCTGCTACTGCTGCTGCTGCTACTGCTGCTGCTGCTACTGCTGCTGCTGTTGCTGCTGCTGCTGCTGGTACTGTTGCTGCTGTTGCTGCTGGTACTGCTGCTGCTGCTGCTGCTGCTGCTGCTGCTGCTGCTGCTGCTGCTACTGCTACTGCTGCTGCTGCTGCTGTTGCTTTATTATTGTTGTTGGGGTAGGAGTTTTGAATTTTTTTCTTTTTGTTCTTCAGGTAGCCCAACGAAGTGCGTAACGCAGTTGAAACCCTCTTGTGCTTGCTCTTCCTCTTCTTCTACTTCGTCTCCTTCTTCTACTTCCCCTCCTTCTTTTTCTACTTCCAGTGTGCTCCTTTGGCTTAAAGTTCATCAACTTTTCCCTTCCCCCCCCGCTTTTTGCGTGCGTTGAGCATGTCGAATTTATTAGATTTTTGCACTCGCTTTATCCTCACATGAGATCTGCACAGACACACATACACACACACACGCACACACGCACACACAGTTGCCCGTTTCCAGGCGAACCCTAAAGCCTGTTACCCTTCACTACCCCACCCCTTCAGCACCGCTCCTCCCTCTCTCCCAATATTACTGCGCTCATTCACGATGCGTGTTAAAGCCCCAAGAAGCCAGCGTTGTCAGTTGTGTTAGAGACCAGTGTTCAATAAATGCGACTTGGCAATGTCTACAAAATCCTTGAAAGGTTAAAGACTTATCCATGCAGGACATGATGACGTCGTCATCGTCATCGTTTTTGCCATCGTCGTCGTCGTCGTCGTCGCTGAACTCGTTTAGTCGAACCTGCTGCTGCGGTCGCTGCCCCTGGCCGCCTTCAGTCGCTGCCCTTTTGCTTCCCTTTGTTAGACGACGATTGCTGTTGCTTCTTCTTCTGCTTCTGCTTCAGCTCAGTGTTGCCAACATTTCGCAAGAAAAGCTAGTTTTTTCTACATATCTTATTTTTCATAGAAACACTTGTGAGAGTATTTTAAATTTGTCATCAAGTAATGCATTGAGCAAGACGTCTTCGATCCCAAAAGATATAGATGTATTTCTGGATAGCAACACTAGCCGATATGGAAACTAATCTCCTTTTTTTTTAAATAATATGCCCGACTAGATCACTAACATATAGCTGCCTTATGAACAATCAGTTGAAAGATGAGTTCTTATCTGGAAAAACTACATTTCGAGAAAAGCTGATCAACAGCGGACGACAGCATATAGCTGTCACAGCAACAATCGGTCGGTGTTTGAAATATTTCATAAGATTTTAATGTTGGCAATTTGATTATCGGTTAAAAGACTTTATAATCTTGGGCGTTCCTAAGATAGCCAATTTTTTCTTCGATTTATTTTGTACACAGCTTAGACTGCATCTTGCGGAGAGTTGATTTGTCACCATTTTATTAGTTGTAGCAAAATTACCATCGTAGCTAAATATAGCTTTTAATTGTCGTTGTATTATTATTAATAAATTTACTATTTTTTTATGTTTTTTTTTTAAGTTAAGCTAAATCTAAATTAACGCTTCTGGCTGATTTTTGATTAATCGTTCAAAAAAAGCTAGATATGACGGGGCTGGCAACACTGGGCAACACTGCTGCTGCTTCTGCTTCTGCTGCTGCTGTTGCTGTTGCTGTTGAGCCATTGTTGTTTTCTTCCTATTCTTGGCACTACTGTGGCGCTCAAGTTCCTTTCAATGACAATGCGTTCGTTGTTGTTGCTGTTGTTGCCTCTGCGTGGCAATTGGAGGGGCAACTTGTCGTCATCGTCATCGCTTGCCACATACACCGTTGCCCTCGTTGATTATTTCGTTCCTCGGTGCGTTGTACTCATCAAACGTTGCTGCTTCTGCTCCAGCTCCAACTCCAGCTCCAGCTCCTGTTCCCTCGTCGTTGTTGTTACGGATCCCTTCTGCCGACTTGACTTTCATTAGGGACGCACCGAATCCTATTTTTGTGTGTGTGTGTGTGTATGTTTGAGTTTATGTGGCAGTCACGCGTTAGGGTTGCACTTTTCATTACACCAGCTTCAACTTGCAGTTGCAGCTTGCAACATGCAACTGCAGTTAGCCACTGCTGGCTGTCGTTATAGACATGGGCACGTGACTAAAGAAATCTTTTTTTGTTTTCCACACAATTTATCTATGGATTGAAGTGACAGTTAAATCGGATTAATTTTATTTTCAGAAATTTTCTTTCAATTTAAGTTCAATTAGCTTAAAAAAAGACAATTGAAAATTGTTTAAATCATTTCACATGTTTTATGAGTGATAAGAATTCTAACAAACCTCTCTGATAAATGATGGAATATACTCTTCGCTGTATCACTTAAAAATTGGATTAACCCAAATTCTTATCTTTTCATTTTCCACAAATTTCCACATATTTTACCTCCTTTTATTATTAGTGCCTATGAATCACATTCTTAATCAAAGCGACATTGAAATTGATGCTATGCAGTGACTAATTCTTATTTTTCATTTTTTTGTGTCTTTTTAATTTATTTTTTCTTCTTCTTTACTTCGATTTTTGATGGTGATGAACTTTAATATCTTTAGTTGATTTGTTAACAAATAAACAAATTTTATATGGCAGATATGCATAAAAATCGATAGAAATGTGATTTATGTGTTGTGTCAGAAGCCAAAAGCATAAATTGCTGCGTAAATAATGCTAGCGACTTTTAGATGTTTATTGTTGCTGTTTATTGTGGCTCGGTGTGTGTGTGTGTGTGTGTGTATACTGTTAGATACTTTGGCCAGCTGTGAATTAGTGCCGACGACGCCGTTGCCTGTGAATTAATGCCGCCAACATAAATTATAATTTAAGACAATTTTAATTAAAACATTTCGCTGGGTTTTTCATATTTACACCCCGCACCCTCTCTCTTTTCGTCTGGTTTTCATATTTACCACCCCATACAAAAGGAGAGTGGGAGTGAGAGAGAGGGAGAGAGCGAGAGAGAGAGAGTGAGATATATATGGCGGTTTTCTCTTTTCTGTCTGGTATTTCATTAGCTTTGCTTGCTCTTTTTTCAAAATTTGCCTTTTGCGCTTGTCTTCTTGCACGCACTTGCTGATAGCTATATATTTGTATATAAGTATGTATATATATATATATTTATCTATGTATTTATGCATATTATACACATTGACATATTTATTTATTTTATTTTTTGCTCCCACTTTGCTGTCGCCAGTTGCTGCCTGCTGCCTGCTGACAATTGGCCAAGCGCCAATGATTTTTATACATTTTTCTACTGTCATTGGCTATTGCTTACTTTGTACTCGCAACGTGCAGCACTTTTATTATATTTTCCTTTTATTATATATTTTTGTGTGTGTTTTTCAATTATTATTCACTTAATTTAATAAATTTAATATATTTGTTGTAGCAAATATTTAACAAATTTCTTAACAATCTTGTGTATTTCGGATACGTATATTCCGTGTCAACAAATTGTTTTAGAAACGAAACAACATTCATCTTTAATGCAGATGTCAAATTTTTCAGAAATGATGGACAAATTTTGAACAGAATATGTTAGTCAAGGTCATCGACAAAAAAAGCTACTTTTTAACGAGATTGCATCAAAAAGGGAATTGCCAAATCATAAAAAGTGTTGACAGCCCAAACACAGTTTCAAAACGAAGTAAATGCATCTTGTTAACCTTTTAAAATAATTTTCAGCTGCTGCACAAAATATAAAATTAGAATAGAATAATTAAGTACAGTTTTTTTGCAAAAGAAATCGAAAATGCTTAACTTTTCCGCTGTCAAAACTATTTGTTTCTATTCTTCCAGTCTTTACACTACTTGACTGCGTATTTATATCTATTTGTTTCGCTGGGATCTGTCTCTAGTTATTGTTATAATATTTGCGTTTTCACACATTGTTTTTTGTTGTCGTCGTTCTTGTTTTTTTTTTGCGCCTGTTTTTTATTTGCTTTTTGCTTATCGCTGAGTTTTATTTTTGTCTGGCCGTCGCGACATCGTCGCCGTTTTTTATTTTTCTTTCTCTCTATTATTTCTATTTTTTTTTACTCTCATTAGTATGATTTATTTTTTCGCTTTTTTTTTTTTTGGTTGATAACTAACGCTTTATCACTGAGCATGTTTGTAGTAGTTGTTGTTGCGGCTGCTTCTTTTTTTTTGAGTTCTTGACGATCACGGGGCCGACCACACACGCATTTCATTGAGAAAAAAGCCAGCGCACCCTCCACCCAGCTGGAAGGTCAGCACAAGATGTCATCCAGCTGCCAAATGGGCCGCATCAACATAAGCATCATCAGCATCATCAGCATCATCATCAGCATCAGCTGCTGGCATCTTTGTCACACACAGTCGAAAACTAATTATGCGTGTCAAGGAGCCTTGGCATTGTGGGCCAAAACTCACTGAACTGTGTTCTGTGGGCGCTTTAGATCAATGGGCAGATTAAGAAGAAAAAGACAAAAAGCAAAAAAAAACTTGGTACATCATTCGACTGGGTTTATGGGGCGAGTTCTTATCAACATGGGCACTTCCAGTAGCGTGCACATGTTTAAATTTCAATTGTTTCCCCAAATGACCATCGCATATTTCATGCTTTCTTATCGCTGTACTTTGAAATTAGCTTTGATTGAAGTGTGTTAATATTTTTCATGGATTAATTTTTTATTTTTATTTTATTTATTTTTTTTTTACTTATTTTTAATGTGTCTAACATTTCAAGTGGTTTTGTTCATGTTTATCTGGTTTTTGTTTTTTGTTTTCCGGACTTGGCAAACAATTTACAAATTTAGATTCCGTGCAAAAAGTTATGATTATAACTCACATTTTCTGCTTGTTATAAGTCTGAACTGTTATTCTGAGTGAAAGATAACAAATAAGCTGCTTTATCAAGGTATTATTAACTAGTCTTAACGTGTATACATATGTATATTATCCAATACTCAAGATCAGCAACTAATTTCCGCTCATTCTTTCAATTGCAGGTATGTAGAGACAATTGCAACTCTTAAAGGGAAAAGCAAGATGCACTTAAACTACTTAAGTAGAAATAAATTACCCTCCTTTGGAGACACTTCACCAAGAGTCCAGTGTATCATTCATCTATGCCAATGGTTGTTGTTGTTGGTTGCTGTTTGCAAAACAGCAACAGCAACTGCAACAGCAACAGCAACAGCAACTGCAACTGCTTTTGGCCATCGTCTTCTTCGTCTTCGTCTTCATCTTCAGCTTGGCTGTCGTCTTTTGTGTCATTTGCACAAAATGACAGTTGGACCTCGCACATTTCCGGTTCTAAATGCGTAAGTCTAGTCAAATTAAGGCACAACTTTGTTGTGCTTGTTGCGCCACAGCGCAAGATAAATGTCCGCGAATTCTTTTTTCTCTCTTCTCTTTCAAGCTTAGCCAAAGAACATCTATGCAGCATCCATCTCCAACTGTCCAACTGTCTGTTTGTCTGTCTGTCTGTGTGTCTGTCTGTCTTTGTGGCTCAGTGACATGCCTGGCACTTAGTGCAAAACACCTGCTCATCAGCCTTCGTGCCTCTTGCCCGTTGCGTGCAACTGTTGCAATTAGATAAGCAGAAATTGTTATGTTGACATTAAAAAATAAACGTCAGACAAGATAAAAGCATCAAGCTTACAAAAAGCAACTAAACTAAACCCAAAACAGCACATCAAAAGAAGACTCAAAAGTAAAAAGCATCCAAAGCATATAATTTTTGCCAGCGTCTCAACTGCTGCTCAAATTTATGCATTTATTCCTGATATGAGTTTCGTCGCACTTTATTCAAGTTTACAATTCTTTATATGGTATTTTTTTATATTTTATTATTTGTGGCACGGCAAATTCTTTGCAGCTGGCATTGAAATTATGTGTTTAATTTCTTGGCCAACAACAAATCAAAAGATTACTCTAAAAATCGAACTACTCAATTTTCATTCATTTAATCTTGTGAATTTGTAGCTTATGTTTATATAAGATTTATTTAATTATGGTATTAAAAAAAGGCCTTGCAACAATGTTGCATATAATTGCTTGACCAAGTGATCAATAAACATCCCAGTTGCACCTCAGAACACCTGAGTTGTGCTGCAAATCTTTTTGGCAAACGGCAAGCAAAGCATTATATATATCTCAGCATGTCGTGTGCCATTATTTGCGCTCAAGTGCAACTCGGCTGTCAGCTCAGGACTCCACCTATCTCTCTCTCTATCTCTCTCTCTCTTTCAGCTTCATCTCTTTCTCGCTGGTTATCTCTAGCTCGCTCTGTCACTCAGTGAAGCGCGTTTGCAATTTGTTTGCAATTGGGCCGTGAGACTAACGCAAAAGCCGCCAGCTCATTAAGCCAGACACCAAGCCAGCAAACACCAAAAAGCAGCCACAACAACAACAACAATAACAACAACAACAACAACAACGGCAACAATCTGTAACAACAACAATTTGCAGCGACACCTCGCTTAAAACGTGAAATACACGAAATGAAATTACAAGTTCCGCTTTTTGGCTTCGGGTCTCGGTTTTCAGTTTCGGGTCTTTTACGACCACATTTCGTCGGTTTTGCTGTTTTAGTAACCCAAATGTTATTTCTCCTTGTTGTTGTTGTTGTTGTTAGTGTTGCCGTTGTTGTTGTTGTTGTTGTTGCTCTTGTTGTTGTTGTTGGTGTGGTTTACTGTGTTGACGGAGCTTTGCCAGCGGCTAGCCGCATGTGTCTTAAAGTACCAAAGCGTTGATAGTTAATGCTGATGATCATAAATATCATCATGATTATCATGCGGCACAGTGTGGCAAGTATCTTAGTTAAATGTTAAGTCAAATTTAAAACTTGATACTTCACAGTTTGATATAATAAAAATAATGAGAGCAGCATGTCCAACAGAATATTATGTCGGTTCCCAGTTCCGCTGAGGGTTATGAATGGATTGAAAAATTATATTTTTCTTCGTCGGTTCCAATACGATACTAAATTGGAAATAGTAAAAAAGAGAGCACCGTGGCCTGTGAGTAAAGGTTTCAAATTCCAAATGGCTTTCTGTATTGGGTTTTATTATGGTGCTATACAGACTAGTAATAGCGGGTCCCATAACTGGTACTTGTACTGGTAAAAACGTTAGAATTTGAAAAATGAGAGCAGCATGTTAAATTCCAATTTGGAGTAAGGTTTCCAAATTTCAAATATCTTTGCAGTCTTCGGTTGAGTTCCGATGCTAAACGAACTAATAATATATAACTGGTTCTTGAGAAATATATTGATTTTCGATCCCAGTTGCAGTTCTGAGCTAAAAATCAATAAAATTACGCTTGCGAATATAAGTAAATGAAATAAGCTAAGGTGATAAATACTCAATTAGCAATATTAATCAATCGACATGGGCAATTAACTTTCAGCTAATTTTGTGGTTATAGGTATATCTTTCTAGTATTTCATTGTACATATCATAGAGTGTGAACCACTGTGCGTACCGTGGTACTCTGTCAATTGACGTCGGCGTCGTCGCCGGCATTTGGCGGTCGCTGCGTGTGGCTCTCTCAAAGCAGCGTTTAAATGTTAATAATTTTTATTGCCGCTTCGTTGTTGCCGGCACTGCTATTTGCTTTGTGATTGTTGTTGTTGTTGCTGTTGTGGTTGTTGTTGTTGTTGCTGTTGTTGTTGTTGTTGCTGCTGCTGCTGCTGTTGTCGCCTGGCCCGGGCCGATGATAATGCTAATGGCGTTCGTTTGTTGGGTCATTGTCTGGTCATTGGCCGCGACGAGTCGCTAAAAAGCGACAAAAGTTTTGCACACATCAAAAGAAGGTGACTGACGGACAGACGAACGGACGGACGAACGGACGGACTGAAAACTGGCGACAAAGTCGACGCCAAGTTGAAGTTGAAGTTGGATTCGCAACACGGTTGATAAATTATGGGCAAGCGTTTGTCATTCAATTTATTGCGCCTCATGCCGCATTTTGTTGCAAGCGCAAATTTTAGTCACGAGCCATAAAAAGTGAGAGAGAGAGAGAAAGAGAAAAAGTGAGGTAGAGAAAAAGCAGGCCATATCAAATGCAAAAGGTTCAAAGTTGTTGTGCAATTTGACATTGATTTGAGTTTCCGCAAATGCAAAATGGCATTTGGTTAATTGAAATACACAACAAGAATAGCAACAATTCAGCGTGTCAATCACAACTGCACTTGAAAAACAACAACAAAAACAAAATGCAAATCGCCTAGAATGCAATTAACAAATCAAAGCATTGCGATATATTTAAATATGCAGATACATAGATACAGAGATACTGAGATACAATCAACATCAGTCAGAGTGCGCTGGAAATTAGCGTTACAATTAACAGTCGCACCAGCTGTCAGTCAATCTCGCAGTTGATCAGTTTTATTTCTGGCGGCAACATTGGGCTTGTTGAGTGGCCTTCGCATTCATCCAATGAGTATACGGTTCTATCTAATCCGCCAACTGATCTAAGAGACTCGAACTCAACTTAACTCAACTTGACTCGAGCTCAACTCAAGCAGACTCGATTCAATCTGACTTGTCTCGACTCGACTCGACTCGACTTGAATTCTCGTCTTGTCTTGTTTGCCTGTGAAAATCGAAGCATTCATTGATTTTCGCAACAACAGTTTCAAGTTCAGTTCATCATCAGTCAGCCATGTGACAAGTGGCAGCGATATACTATATCTATAAACTATATACATTTAAGATACCAAACTCAACGACTTAAACTATGCTCTATCTAAAAAGCAGTCAAATGTGATTTGAAATTTCTTTTGCAAATCTTTAATTAAGCATTTGCTCATATAAAATATTGCAATTTAACTTTTGCACATATTTTCTCTCATCCTTTTTTTTTATATCTCACGTATACCCATTGACGTCACTTAAATTCCGAAATATTTTTGATGACTATGTTGGTTTCGTTATTACACTAATATTGTTGGAAACGTTGCCTGCTAATTAGACCAACAAATTAAGCAAATTATTCAAATGTTTATGGCATTAATAACAACAAAGTTTTAGCCGTATCATAAATGTGTCGAGTGCCGTAAACAGACATAATTCGAATGATTATCTCATCGTTAGACGACAATAATATACCACATACCAAGATATACGTGGATTAAGCTACAAATGTGTTGAAGATAGGAATTTAATCGGACGTAAAAAGCTGCTAATCAAGTGTTTAATATAATTATTATAATGTAACAAGCCGGTTATAATAGGCAATATAACCCATTGATTGGCATCCACGTGCGTGTGCAAGTGTTAGGCAAAGAGCCAGAGGTGCAGACAGTCACTCAGTCAAACAGTCAAATAGCCAAGCAGTCAAACAGTCAATCAGTCATTCATTGAGTCAATCAGCCAATTTAACAGCACGTCTGGCCCATAAATTGTTGCCATTGAGCAAAAATTTGCTGACCAGACTTGCCTAGAAATGTTTGCTAAACTATCGCAATGTTCACAAATGAATAAACACGAATATATATATATATATATATATATATATATATATACATATACATATATTTATATATATGTGCAGCTACTTCTAGTTAGTTAGACAGTTGATCTGTCTGTGTAAACATCAAAGCCAGATATGTACTAATGTCTGGGGCCTACATGTCTGATCAAAACGCAAAAAAAAGAGGAACAAAAAAATTGATAGATAGATCCATAGATTGACGCAATTTTTTGATTTGTTGCCTATTCTTTTCACGCAGTTTTCCATGAAAGTGCAAAAATAAACACAAATTGAGAGAGGCATAATCAGACACAGAGTGATAGGGACGGCAATAGCAAGAGCGATAGCGATAGCGATACCTAAAGAGAAGTATTCCAAAACAATGAGCTGTGGCCTTTTCTAATTATTCTTTGCATACTCTGATATCGGTGGTATCTGGGCATATTAGTTGTCCATCTTGGTGTCTGTCTGTCCGCCAGTCTGTATGATCTCAAATTGTTTTGCTGGTGAATTTAAACTTGGAATATGTACTCGTCAAAGTGTTAAGATTGAGCTACGGTAATCGATAAAATCGATAATCACAAATCGATGAAATCGATAATCACAAATCGATGAAACCACATATTTTAGACAATTTTAAAGTTGAGGGTATATTAGTCAGACAAAATTTGAATATATTATCGACAATGTGTTTAAATTTTGGCACATCTATAAAATCGATAATCGCTAATCGATAAATATGTACCACAGTTTTAAAGCTTTAGTCAGCTTAAATTAAAAAATACATTACTGAAAGCGTCCTTCAAAGAGCGGATTCTTTTCCTATTACTTTTAGGATAGACTCACCAAATTTAGAAAGTGTATTGATAATACTGCTAACAGAGTATTCTACAGTCGGTTACACTTTTTTCCTCTGTTTTTTTTTTTGCTTAGCTAATTTATTTTCGAATATGATGTAGAGCTTTTTAAAATAAACAACGGGCAAAAACAATAACAACAACAACACAAAACCAAAAAACTTTGACAGCGAGAAGAAACAGATAAAATCGCAGACATTTTGAAAACGACTGAGCAAGAGGGATTTCTCACACTAGCGATAGTGTGTGTGAGAGAGATAGAGAGATTACCAGCTGCTTATCCTTGAACTTTTAACATCGATTAGAAATGATAACGTTCAACGTCCATTGACTGATAACCTGAGTTCGGTAACCAGCAGCAGATACTCAAGGTCAATTATTGAGCCGCAGTTTAGTATTTTTTTCTTCGTTTTTTTTGTTGTTGGCCAAATACATAACCCATTGTTCCTGCGTGTGTTTTTTTGGGTACTTTTCCGCCATTCACAACACGAACACCGAATACTAATCGTAATATTGTGGACCAGGTGCTAACTAACAATGGCGTTAATGAATGACACGATTGCCAACGTGTCAGCTTCAATTTGTGCCGCTGCAGACAACATGCAACTAGCTCGTGGCACCCAAAACACACATGAAATTATGGTTAGCAAGGGAGCAAAAGGAATAATTTTGCCAAACAAAATTGGCAATAATTACGAAAGATCCATTTGATTGACAGACTGTTGACATTTTTTTTTTTTGACTGTCGCTCATTGAAAACAATTTGTAGATATTACATTTTGGTGGCTCTTTTCTTTGTAGCGATAAGAAAGTTGGCTAAAATACACTTTTAACAGCAAAAGATGAAATCATCACACAAAATGTGTTCATATATTTCAATTAATGCTGGAAATGTTGTAAATATATATTTCTAGCATCAATTTTGAATATATTTATATACTATAGTTTAGTTGTAAATATCCATACCTTTGTCTATATTTTGTTAGATGATTATTTTCGCGTTTTTTGATTTTGTTTTATTTTCAGTGAACTCAAAATTATTGATTATTTTGAAGAGGTCTCTAAAAAAACATTTGCCAAAAATGTCTGTACGAAATGTTGCAAAATATATATACATTTTGGTGTTTCGATTCTTAGTAATAGTTACTCCAACTACAGAAAATGCTCGAAAATATTTGTTGACTTCTAAAAAGTCATAGAAAACAATTCAATATCACATATAAATAATATTTTCTTAAGTTATTTTATTTTTTATTCAACTCATATTAATTGTTTACAAATTGTTGCAACACTTTTTGAACAAACCTTGCCACACTGTGCATTGTTTTGTTATCATGCCAACAAAGTGCGATAATCTATCGCCAGGCGACAATAACAAGTGATCGATGACGTCATTATGTCGCTGGGGTTGGGCATAGGTCAAGCTGAGCGTGTGTGCGAATGTGAACGCTAGGTGGCGCTAACGCCTTTGTCTAGACATTGTTTTGACTTTCAAGCTTGCGATATGCTAATTGTTTTTTTTTTCACCTTTTTATTTTTGTTGCCATTTCACTTTGTGGTTGCTGCTGCTGCTGCTGCTGTTGTTGTTCTTTGTGGTTGTTTGTCTAAATTGAAAATTGCAATGGCCATCGCAGCAGTTTGTTGTTGTTGCAATTGCAGCTTTCCTCCCCTTTTTGCAACTCACGCACATTCAATTTGCAGCGCCGTTCTAACTGTAAACACGACTCGTCGTCGTCAGCAGCGTCGGCATGTCTGGTCTAGCTGTGAAAACACACACAATCGGACGCCCCCCATAGCGAGAGAGGGAGGGAGAGAGAGTGAGAGAGGGAGAGGGAGGCGTGGCATGTCGGGGGCGGGCAACGAACTCAGTTGCTGGCTGTGGCTCCTCGACATGAATATGAAACGTATGCAAAATGAAGGGAAACGCGTGCAACTTTTGCAATTTACAGATTGCGGCTTTGTGCGAGAGTGAGAGAGAGAGGTAGAGAGGGTGTCAAGCGATTTGTTTGGGGCTGCGTACACAGAAAGAAATTTGTAGTGTGCAATTTGAAATGATTAAATTAATTAACTAATAATGTGCATTTTTTTCTATATATTTTATTTAATTGACAATTTTTTATTACTAGTTTTCTAAAATGTATAAATTTAGTTGAAAATTTAAGTATTTCTTTATTTAACATTTTTTATGTTATTATATTAAAAAAAAACTTCATTAAATAGAATATTAGAATATTAGAACATATATCTTCATTAAACTTAATTTTTTTTCATTCTCTTAAATATCTTTTTGAGTTTATTTTAAAACTATTTTTTTTAATTTTTTTTGCTTTTGTTTTTATTATTAAATTGTTATTATTTTTTTTTTTTGTAATAAAATGGGCAATTTGAATAGGAAATTGAAATTTCTTGCAATGATTCATCGCTTAGTGTTGAGCTTTTAGCATTGCCTGGGGCTTTTTTTTGTCACATGGCATTGGCTTGTCAAATCTTTGTGCCTCATGCACCCGCCCCCCTCATCCGCTATGCATGCATAATTGTTATTGTTGCCGCTGCTCTGGGTCGCTTTATTTATTTCTGCAGCATTTCATGTATTTTGCTATGCACAACAACAACAACAGCAACAACAACAACAACAGCCACAACAGCAACAGCAACAAACTGAAGAGCATTAACTGACAGCAGTAACTGTGCTGCTGCTGTTGCTGCTGTTGCAGTTGTTGCTTTGGGGCACAACTTCAAATTAATTGGCAAATGTGCTGGCAACATGGCAGCTTCGTTGTCATTAGGGGCAGCACGGGCGTGGCAGACCCAAAATCCGTTTTGTAAACATTATTTATCATTTGCCCTGCTGCTGATGTTGCTGTTGTTGCTGTTGTTGCTGTTGTTGATGTTGCTGCTGCTCTATCGTTCTTTCACACTCTCGCTGTCTGTCTGCGAGTCTTTCTGTGTGTGCTTTGTACCCTGGGGCACTCTTCTTATTTATTTGCGTTATTTATTTCTTGGCGCTGCTTTCGCTTTTGGCACTGGCAGACGCCAATGTTGTTGTTGTTGTTGTTTTTGTTGCTGTTGCTGTTGTTTGCGTTTGTGACAAAAATAAATGCGCTGGCATTAATTTGCCGTCTGCAATTTTGCCTGCATTGGCCAGACCCTGCTGTCCCCCCTTCACCTCCTTCCCCTCCTTCCACCAGTCTTTTTCACAACTCTTTGGCTCTTGCTGCAATCGGAAATTCAAGCGAAATGCAAATGTTTGACAACGAATTTCTACCCAGCTGCTGTTGCTACTGCTGCTGCTGCTGCTGTTGCTATTTGTTGTTGTTGCTATTTGTTGTTGTTGCTGCTATTGCTGTATTGAGTAAGAGTAATAAGCAAAGGCAAGTAGACTTAAAGAGTCTAGACTTTAGGCCCGTTTTGAACTTTGCAGTTGCTCCAGCTTAAAACAGCGTCCAAAAACTAACTAATCAAATAATTAAAATATTAAAATTAAAAAAAAAAATTATATAATTAAAATATCTAATAATAAAATAATTAAATTAAAATATCAAGTAGAAGAAACAGTTAAGAAAAATATGTTTTTTTGTAGTTTATTGCACAAATAGAATTTAAGTAATTGAAAAAATATTCACGCTTACTTCAATAATATTATTACAATTAATATTATTTTTAGTTCATGGATAATGTACACTATTTGAAACAAATTGTAATCTGCACATTGCGATAGATTTTTATGTTAAATCCAAAAACATGCATTTTGCTGCAAGTTTCGCTTGTGGCAGTCTCCACTTGATGAACAGCAAATAAGAAAATAAAATCAGTTGGATGTTGTTGGGGTTAAGCGATAGAACAAATAGCTTTAAAGGCAAAAGGCAAAAGGCAGCCACTTGCTTTGAGGCCTTTTGGCCAGGCCAAAGTTTGTGGTAATGCAAAAGGCTTCATGACTTTCAAAGGTGTCAGCCAAGCAAACAAATTTGGTCCACAAAGCGGCAAGCAGCAGTCAGCTGTGTGCGGCAATGCGTCAACTGCCGCCATTGGCTGTGCATACACGTGTAAAGTCAAAGCAACAGGCCAAAAGGCCAACCAACAGCTAACAAACCGGGCCAACAAACCGGGCAACCGCAATAGGCCAAAAGCAAAGTGAATCGAATCAAACAAAGACGAACACAAACAGACTAAAATATAAAGAGTTGTGCATATGCTTTAACAGACACTCACTCAGTCAGTCAGTCAGTCAGTCAGTCAGTCAGTCAGTCAATCAATCAATCAATCAGTCACTCACTCCATCAATCAATCAATCAGTCAGTCATTTTGTGCAGTCATCAGAGTGATCAGCTGTTTTAAAACTGTAAAGTGATCTCGTGCTAGAAAACTATCATAATATTGGGCTTAGAACATTATTTATCTATTATATGTATATAT
This sequence comes from Drosophila nr. medialis 2 BK-2023a, assembly GCA_035044325.1. NCBI lineage: Eukaryota > Metazoa > Arthropoda > Insecta > Diptera > Drosophilidae > Drosophila > Drosophila nr. medialis 2 BK-2023a. The sequence goes on from JAWNMH010000394.1 coordinate 4,250,038, forward strand.
ATATATATATATATATATATGTATGACTTTATCTAGAACTAAATTTATCTATTTAGTTGTTATTTTTCTGTTCATATTCAGACAGTTTTGTAGTTTGCATTACGCATATGCAGTGAGTGCCATCAACCTAAATTGATGTGTGTTTTAGATGTAAAAAATATGAAATATATACAGATATGTTTTTATCCATAGGGGCAGAGCTGACAAAAGCGTAACCTAGTTGATAGATGTGTTGCATAGAATGAACTGTGTGGCAGGCAACAAAAAAAAAAAAATAGGACCAAAAACAACTAGGATTTCTCCTAGTATGTGTTTGTGTGTGTGTTTGTGTGGGTGTTGGTGGGTCGGTGTATTTGACAAAATGTATGAAAATAACAGCAGCAGCAACTACTTGCAACAACAGCAACAAATTGCCACAACTAGAAGCAGCAGCAAGCAGCAAGCAGCAGCTCAACCAGGTGGCGGTCCAATGCATGCGTTGGCTATTAAAACTGAAGTTTTGCACGCTACATTTAAAGCGGCAAACGGCAAAATGCAACTGCAACTGCAACTGCTACCAAAACCAGAGATAAGAGTGCTGCCGTTTGGGTGTACAAGACTAGCTGAATACCCTGTGTCAATTTGAATTTATTTAAAAAACACTAAAGAACAAACTACACAAAAAGAGAACAGACAGTAATGATTAATAAACATTAATAATAATTCATTTGAAATAAGTTGAACACAATTGAAATAAGACCAAGAGAATACCCTGTACAAATTGTTAGCTATTAAAAAGCAAACTGTGTACAAGCTGAAAAGAGTGATAAAAATCTTTATTCAAAAATATATTTAATTATTCAGATTTAGTTTTGAATTTGAAATAAGTTGTCGCAACGTTAATGCCACGTCAAACACTTTATAGGGTATGAACAACTGCAACAATTTAAAAGTGTAAAAATGTTGAAAAAACAACGACGGTCATAAAAATTTGTGGCAAACGCAGCCAGCGAACGTGTGGCCTGGCAGACAGAGGCATGCAACATGGACAACGCTGCCTCAACTCATGTGGAATTGATGTGCCATGCCTCGTCTGTCAGTCATTCAAAGGAGGAGTGTCTGTGTGTGTGGCAGGGAGTGGGTGTGTCGAGCAGGGGAAGGTAGAAAGAAAATGCTGCCCTGCTTTTTTTGAACTTTGTTTTCAATGTTGCAAAGCGCAACGTGTTGCGGTCTTTGTGCTGTTGTGCCACACACAACTCGGAGTTGACTGTGCACTCTCCTCTGACCTCCCCTGCTTTGCCGCGCTCTGTGTCTGTGGCACTTGCTGCATTAGCTGCATTTGCAATTAAAAACTAAACACGTTTTGGTAAACGCTGACTTTGGCCCACCCACAATGCTGCGGGCGTCGATATTCGACTATCGATAGTCCACAGAACGGCTGTTGCAGTTGCAGTTGCATCAGCAGACAGTCAAGTCAAGCAGCGTCAAGCCAAAGTCAGGCAAGGCAAGCCACGCCAAACCAAGGCCAACAACACGTGCTGCGGCTGTGGCACACACATGAACACGGCCAAAGATGGCATCAGACAAAGCCAAAGGCACGCCAAAGTCTTGACTGCTTCGCTAGAGATGTGCACGTGACAACCTCTCTGTGTTATGTACACGAATATGCAACATCGCCATGTGACATTTACGTCTTATGCCTCGAGGTTCTTTCAATGTGGTCATTGCCTATATCTTCCACATTTTGTTGCTGCATGTATCAACAAATAATTAATTAAATGTGCAAACCCAATTTCGCCCACATTATTCCCAAAACTATTAGAACTGATAGTGCATATCAATAAAAAAAAGTTGATCCTATACAGGTTGTCACCTTTTGGTAGATGTTGTATTGGGTTATTGAAACCAAAACCACTACTAAACTTAGATTGTAATTTTTGCAGGATTTTCCCAACTCAGATATGCATATAGAAAGGAGTCATTGATTTTTTTTAGGTGTCTGCTTTTAAGAAAACAATTTATCAACATTAAAAGTTTTTATTTAGGAAAAATATTTGATTGCCAATCATAAAAATTAATAAAGTTCAACTTTTTTAAGGCTATGCATAAATATTTAATATCGAAAGAAAAAGAAGAAGAAGAAGAAGTTAAAATCTATAATAAATAAGACAACATATGATATCTACTTGAGCAGAATATTTTGCAGCCTCGCTAGTTGTTCGCGACACTGATGGCATTCATGCAACTCATTGCTCACGTGTCTGAGCACAGTTTTTACCTCTTGGCTCGTGTGTGTGTGTGTGTTAGTTAGTTGCATTGCCATTTGCATTGGCATTAAATTTGAAGTTGGCCGATGTTGTTGATTATCTAGTGACTCAATGCCATTGTGGCAATTTTTGTAGTCATCGTTGTTGTGGTTGTTGGAGCGATTTGTCTGCAGAATGCAGAGCGCAAAATGTCAATGCGACAAAGGCACAAACACAGAAATCAAGTCAACAGCCAAAGCCAAAACGTGAGCTGGCAATTAAGCAGAGACGACAAAGCAGGCTGCAATTTTAAGTCTCTCCCAATCAGGCCACATGTCACAATACGTATACCTATATATCTACACTATTTGAATTTAACCATTTCCTTATATGAGAGACAGACAGAGAGAGAGAGAGAGAGAGTGAGAGAGAGAGAGTGAGAGAATTTACTTTGTGGCTACTTGGCCAACTGATTAGTTTTCCAGTTCGTTTTTTTTTTTTTCTTTCTATTTTCTTATTTTTTATTCTCCCTATATGTTGATGAGAATGTGCCACAAGCTTGGACAACTGTGTGACGAATGTGCATCAATAGCCGAGCTGCCACAAAGCCAAGTTGTTGTTGCAACAATCTGCGGACTGTGGCCAATTTCCATTACCATTTCCGTTTTGGGTGCAAACGGGGTTCAAAATGACGTGAAAAGCGCGCAAAAATTGTGTGAGAATTTTTCCAGGAACTCAACAACGACTGCCTCAGTGCATAAATGAATGACTGATTGAATGGCTGCCTGACTGACTCGCTGGCTGACTGACTGACTGACTGACTGACTGACTGACTGACTGACTAACTGACTGGTTGGCTGCCTACTTGAATGAGTGACTGTGTGAATGAATGATGACGGCGTCTTCGAGTCTCAGTTTGGTTTCAGACAACAATGCTAATCATTTAATTAAATCGTTCGCATTTTTAATGGTTTCAGTGGAAATAATTCTTGTATTCCTAACAAAAACCAAAAACCAAAAAAAAAAAAAAAATAAGGAAAAGCTTAGAAACAAAAAAAGAAAAATAGCAAAAAAAAACCAACTCAATCACGCAATTTGTAAATTTTCTACAATTACAGTCGAGGCTGGTAGACTGCTGGTAGTATAAACTATTTGCACTTGCACTTGGACTTCACACACGCAATGAGAAATGCGGTTATATTCAGATACAAATCGAGATAGATATGTATCTGCCAGATGCATCTGTGCTCTATGCAATTACAACTTGTTTTATTGTGCGAATTGTGTTTGGCCATTTACATCAATCAAATTGTTGTTGTTTCTCTTTCTCTTTCTCTTTCTCTTTAGTTGCTTGCTTGTTATTCAAGTTGTTGTTGCTGCTCTTTAAGTTATTGATGTTGTTGTTTAAGTTGTTGTTGTTGTTTAAGTTGTTGTTGTTGTTGTTGCTGCTGTTGTTATTGCTGGTAGTCAGCGATGCGCTTTGGCACGACCACGTCCACTTGCCTAACGGCTGAATTTGGCAGTCTGTCTGGGCGTTGGGTTTATTTCAAGGTCTGTCGGCATATTTGGTATCATTCTTATAACTATATTCTTATAACTATAACGAATAACGCACAAATTTCCATTTTCGGCATGCTGTAAACCTATCTATAATAAAAACAAATTAGAGCGATAGACCCTGACTAGAAGATAACCTGCTGTGATTCGATAAATATGAAAATGCTAATTTATGTGGTGCCTGTCAACCGATCTTGATGACACTTTAACTAATGATGAATATTATTTCAAGTTGCATACATTCTTGATTAGAAATATATATCAATTCAAAGATTCAGGTTTCTATTGCTATCGTTTATCGATTTATATTGATATGCTTATGGTCTAGTACAACTTTTATGCAAAATTTGGAGCCTCAACTTCGTATAGTCTCAGATATCGGTTTGCTAACACTCTGTTGTTAATGCAGATCAAGAATTGTTTATGTGCTCTGAGAGGTCGCCTTCTGCCTGTTACACATACTCTTGCACAAAGCAATTATCCATTTTTAATGGGTTCAGTTTATAATTAGATATTCATTACAATACTTTTCTGCCCATTGTCACTTTAATTAATGAATAGAAAACATTTCAAAATGTTTCTGTAAAATCTGAAATCGATAATTTCAATAGTTTCAAAGCATTGCCGCAACAAATATTGATAACGGGCTGGTTTAACACGTCAAGGCGAGTCGGGTGGGGCAAGCCACAGTTTGGCATGTCCTGCGGTGCGGCTAACATGAACACCAGCAGCAGTAGCAACAGCAGCAACAGCAGCAACAGCAGCAGCAACAGCAAACAATACACATAACTCAGTGCCACAGACATGGGTGCAGCTCCTTTAACTGTTCTACTTGTTGTTGTTGTTGTTGTTAGCATCGACTGTTGGCCAGGATAATTTCTATGCCCAGCCGTTGTCTGTCTGTCGCTGCACATCATCAGCACTCTGCCTCTCTCACTCTCTCTCTCTGTCTCTCTCACACTCTCTGTCTATTTCCCTCTCTGTTTTGGCCCAGTTTTGGTTTGCATGTCCCTGTGCCATTTGCATGATAACGTGTTTATAATTTTGACCCAGTTTGCAGCAAGTCAACGACGCCCGCTTTTTTGCCCAGGACATGAACTGAACTCTTCTGGGCAAGTTTTGCCCACTTCATTGTTGTTGTATCTGCTGCTGCTGCTGGTGCTGCAAAAGTTTGGCACAGATTTTCACAGATTTTCCAGCAATGTTGTCAGGGGCTGCACTGCATTTATCTTTTTCTGCTTTTGCCTCCGGTTTGCCTGCCGATGTCCTTAATGTCCTTGGTGTTGTTGCTGGCTCAGCTCCTGTGGCTGCTGTTTAGATTAACATGTCCACATTTTGGGCGACTGGTCTGATTGCATTTTGGGCGCACACCCCCTTTTTCACTTACCCGCCCATTTGCATGCAACTCATTTAGTTTTTTATGCTTTGCAGCACTTTTCATCTGCCTATTTTTAGTGCGCTGCGATTTTATTTGACTGGGGCGCTAATTAATATTTCACTGCACTTGCTGAACAAACAAACAATTTGTGGGGCAAAGTGGTGCTGGTGGAGGGGTGGTGTTGGTAGACGGGTGGTGTAGCAAGGGTATGTGGTCAGCCAGCGGAGATGACAGTTTTTCGTGACACGAATTTAACAACACGAGAAATCAAATTGGATTTGTAAAAAAATTATATTAACATAACTACAGATGATTCAGATACAGATATTCCCGTTTCCAGTAAAGTAATTTGAATCAAGTTTATTTGTCTTCATATTCAGATCGATTTTAAGTTGTATTCTCTTGATTATTTGTCATCTTCATATACACCAAGATCGACTGCGTTTATTTTAGAGTGAATCAATTTTTTCGTCTTCATTCTGCACATTTTCATTCTAAATTTTAAGAACACTTTCTTAATATAAGATTATATTATTTAATCTTAGATTGAACCACCTTACAACAAGATATTTGTCTACATATGTCCCAAAAATATAGTTTTAAATCGAATAAAATTTTGACTTTCCAACAAAATACGCTTTTAAATCGAGTAAATTTATGTTTTGATTGTCTTCATACTTAGCAAAAGTATATATATAAAATTGAGTCTATAACAATAGCAAAGATCTAAGGTGGAGTCTATATTCATTTAGAGTGTATTGCCTTGAATCAAGTCTGAATTTCTTTTTTTTTCTTTTTTGAATTTTTTCTTAATTTAAAATAAATTTAAAATTGTAAATAAATTTGCATGCTCAATTTGGCGAACACATTCTTGAAGCTAGATTGTTAGGTTGTTCTTGGAGTGCATTTCGCACTCGCACTTAATACTAGGTTTATTCTCTCAGTGCATATGTATGTCCAAATTTGGTTTATGCTTAGATGATATATCCATCACGCGCTCATCTTCAGCATTGAGTGCTCTGGCATTTGCCATATTTGATGTTTGTTTTGCGTGGCGTTAAGAATTTTTCCTTGCGAGCTTTTCAATTGCATTCGCGGCGCGTTTTAATTGAAAACATTTTTCGTTGCAAATTGTTCATGTGTGTGCGTGTGTTGTTTATTTTTCATATTTTTTGGTGTGCATTTTTCATTTGACGTTTTGTTTGTTTGTTATTTTCCGCTGCTCGCTGTTGTTTTTGCTTGGTTTTTTTTTCCCAAGTTTGCCTCTTGATGAAATATTTCTATTTTTTGCTTTTCCTCTGTCACATTAAAAGGGTTCTGCTGCTTTATTTTTTTGGTTTTGACGGCAAGACGCAATAATTTGAATTAATCACGCTGCTTCAGCTTAACGGCACTTTGCGGCAAGCAACACATTAAAACGGTGCACAATCATAAATTACAATCATGCCTTCGGAAAGAAAAGGGAAAAACTGCAAATGAGCGAACAAGTTGAACGAAGTTGTGCGTGTGGCCATTGGGTGGGCGGGCCGGTCCGGAAGGGGGGGTGTTGTGAAATCGTCAAGAAAATTTCAAACTTATAATTGTCGACGCTATCAACTTGATGGCGTAAAAAACAGAGCAGCGCACAATGGTCATTAGCCTAGTAGGAAACGCACGACAAATGCATCAAGATTAGAGGAGCACATCATCTCAACTGGAACTCAACATTTTATTTACACCTTTGCTCTCATTTGAATAGGAATATTGTGCGAAAGTTGCGATTTCAAATGTAAAGGCTAAGAAAAGCTTTTTATATATTGACTGTCTACTTTTTAAGGTTAATTTTGAAAACTCAGTTCGTTAATTTTTCTGAGTGTATAAGTAAAGCTGCATTGCCTGTATAAATTGTTTAAGTTTTAACCAGGCTTGAACTGATGCCTAGGTAACTCCAGTGTTGCAATTGTACCCGCCCCCTCTATCTCTCTCTTGCAGCACGAACTCATTATAGTTAATTATGCAAAATCAGCAAGCAGCGAGCAGCAATTAGAAGTAATTTTCTAGCCAGAGAGTTACTTTGATGTGCAACGTGTCAGTGTTGCAACACCATATGCAACTATCAATCCACCACTTATCTGTCCATCCATCCATATGACTTGTTATCTTGCTAGCCATCTATCTATGTATCCACATACATGTGTATCTCACACGCGTCCTCACGCTGCCTGTGGCATAAATGTTGTTGTTGCTGTTGCTGTTGTTGTTGGCTGCTTTGTCACTGCATAACGCTCATAATTAGCATATAGAATGCCAAGCATAATCAATGGATGAGATATGGGTGAAGAGGGCGAGGCAGGGGGCTGTCTACGGAGAAAAGAAGATAGCACCTGCCGCATGGTTTTCAGTCTGTTATTGCCGTTGCTGTTGTTGCACTCGTGATTTATTGTGGCATGCTCTCTACAGTTTCTGTTACTCCACATCTTCCATCTACCCGAGTCTCGTTAGGCGTAATCCGAGCCAAAGTTGTTAAGTCGTGAGTTTTAGCACATAATTTACGGAGTGCTCTTAAATTATGTTCGCACTTCCTGGCTCAGTTGCTGCGGCTGCTGCTGCTGCTGCTGCTTATTCTTCTTCTTTTACTGCTGTATTGTAAATCAAAACTGCATTTTACATTTACATTTTCTGAAAATTATTAGAGAGGGTATCATAAAGTTTTATATGTGGCAGGCAGAAGAGCGCAACTGAGAAGTGTACAAGTGTATTTAATGTATTTTATATTATTATTATTATTATTATTATTATTATTATTATTATGATTATTACTATTATTATTATTATTATCATCATATTAGATATATATATATTATTATTATTATTTGGATGAACAGTCGATTCGATATAGCCATATCTGTCTGTATGAAGACATTGATCATAGGCAGAAACCCCTTTGAAAATTGTTTTTTCATATTTACTGAACTGCAGAAAGTCTAAGCGGGAAAATCGTATTTTTATATTTACCAACTAACACAGCAATATAATCTGTATACTCACATATATACACACACACACACACACACACACACACACACACATAAATATATAAAATAAAGTTCTTCGTAGGTAAAAACTTTGCTTCAGGGTATCTGCTGGTCGAGCTCTCTCGACTAGCGCATTTTTACTTGTTTTACTTTTGTTTAATGCCAAATTAAGTTGTCCTGGCTGCGTGCCCAACTGCCCAACTGCCTAACTGTCTGCCTGACTGTCTGCCTGTCTGTCTGTCTGACTTTCCTGGTGTGTGGTTATAATTTGATGTGCATTTGTGTAAAACAGCCAAAAGATGTTATCGATAGCCCACGTATCTGACCAAATCTCAATAGTGCTGAGTGTTTTTATATTTTATATATTTAAATTACTTTGCAGTCAGCAAAAAATCACAAAGAGTATTTTGAATGCCCCGCAGAAACTGTCCTTTCAGCTATTTCTGCAGTGTTTCTTTTTCGCTGTGTCAGCTTTTCGACTTGGCAATTAGCTTGGCCACCAATCCAGTGACTAATGCCCCCAAGCTGCGTGTCTGTGTGTGTGTGTGGATGCCACGACTGGCGGCACTGGCGACACGCAATAAATTAGCGTAAATTTACAACATTTGCTAAATTAAAAGTGGCAAAAAAAAAGCGTATACAGGCAGCAGCAACCACATCATGTTGCACACAAACACACACATAGAAACATTTTTGCAACATTAGAGACGCATTAGGGTACATGTGGCATATACAAATGGGTGAGGGGAGGGGTACCAGCAAAAGGGAGGCGCCCCATGCCCCAAGCCCAAGTGTTTGCTCGTTTATCGTTTGCTGTCAGTCAGACTCAAAGGGGGCAATTAACGCGCCCAGTCGACGAGGCAGCAACATCAGCAACAAGAAGAAGCAGCAGCAGCAGCAGGCGCGGCAAATAGTTTTGTCTGAAGTTTGTGATATAGACACTGTCGCCATATTCCAAACGCCGGGGCGACATATTGGCGACGCCATTTTGACGCTGTCGCCGTCGCACGCAAAGGACAATCAACAGCAGCAACAACACAGCGGCAGCAACAACAACAGCAACAATAATAAAGACAACGAGTGGCGATAAAAACAATACTGACGCCAATTTCTCTACTGTTTTCCATATCTGCTCCACCTAAGCCCCAATCCCTTTAACAGCTTGCCACCGCTCCCTTTTCCTCCCCCTCTGCCCTTGTCCTGCTGTGGACTCTTTTTTTTTCTATATTTTCTGCAATAAATTTATTGCACTAATTTGTTGTGTGAACGCCATTTGCATGTTATTGCAAGTATTTCAACAATTTGTATACAATTTATGCTAAATGCTGAAATCGCTGAAGCTGCCTCTTTTTTTCAATTATTTTTATTCACTTTAGACCCCGAACTGTTACTTCTAATAATTATTACTTTTCGAGTACTCTCTGATCGTTTCGATTGACATAGTCATGTAACCAATTCAGGTTCCTCTATTTCTATTTGGGCATCTTAACTGATTCATCCTAAACTTTTTTTGTTGTTGACAAACTGAGTTTTTTCTGGGCCATTTCGCATTTATATACCCCCCGGAAATCTTATAAGAATTTCTTCTTTTATTTATATATGTCGACTGATATTCGCTGATATTAAATAAAATAGTGCATTTGTAAGGGTATTCAAAGTTCTCTACGCACAAAATCGCTGCTTGGCATTTCACTTAACTGCAAAATGTTGTTATTTGCGCTTGCGGCAATTGTTCTGACATGAAAGTATGCTCTATAAAGTATCTGAATGCAACTCATCTATTTTTAATATGCATACTTTTGCGAAATGCATTAATTTGCCGAACGAAGGAGAAAGCGGTGTGAGTGAGATGCCGCTAGAAAGTCGAGGGGCTCATTTTCGAAGAGACAAAATGAAAAAGAAAATAAGGAAAATTAAAAGAAATCAACGCCCAACGTCAAAGAATCGGCGGCTGGCAACCAAAAACGGAAAATTGCAAATGAAAAATGATTTGCCAGGCCACGAGTCAAACAATCTGTTTCATTGTGGGGCAAGAAGAAGGTATTGTGGGATGGGGGTTGCTTTGCTTAGTTGTTGCAAGGGGCAAGAGATATTTTGGCTAGCTTTGCTGGCATGCGGCACAACATAAATCTTGTCGCACACACACACACACACATACAGATCACCGTCGACCAAAGTGCAAGCGATGCAGTCCCTTTGGCTACCCCCATCTTTTGCCCTCACACTCCCTCCCCTTGTTGCAACAACAGATTTTCGCAAGATTTGTGCCCCACTCCAAGTGGCGCATTTTGGGGCGCTGTCTAATGCAATTTTTATGCGTGTTTTTGGCTTCACTTGCATTGAAAGCCAAATGAATTTTATTGACAAATTAATTGCAGGCAATGCAGCAATTAAAATTGCAACTGGCGCAATACTAAGACAAACAACAACAAATAGAACAGACACATGCCGCCTTTGCCTTACAACAACAAAGAACGTCTATCTTAGGCAAAGGTATGCCGAAAGTTACATACCCTTGTAGATCGGACTTAACGCGTGTTGCTGATTAAGAATATACATATATAATTACCTTATGGATTCAGAGACGTCTCCCTCCATGCGTCACAAATCACAGAATTCCCCTTTTCGAGTGTTTCATACACTCCACAATTATATCAATATATTTCCGATTTATAATTAATTTTTTCTTCTTTTTCGCTCTCTTTTATTACAGGTGAGTTTCAAATGCTGCTTAACTGTCGATTTGTCTATGAATTGCCGTTTTCTTGTGGCCGTTAACAACATCCACAAAAAAGAGAGAAACAAATAAAAACAACAACGATAATGATAACTACTTTATTTCGGAGTGAGTTTAATATTAATGTACGACTATGAGTTGCTCTTTAAAGTGTCTGCAATTTTTTTGTTGTTGTTAATTTTAAGAAATATATTTCTTACAATTTTTCTTTTTCTTTGGATAACTTCGATTTTTCTAAGCTTTTGACTAGCTTTTAGATTTGGCTATTTGTGATTTTCGAGAAAACTTAAAAAACTTATGCTATTATTATTAATAATATTATTTTGAGCTTAAAGTTTTTACTCTACTCTTTTATATACATATATTTGTTTATGTTTCTCTTGATTCGTTTTCACAACGTGTTCGGCATTTGCTAACACATCTCCCAATGTGATTGTTCTCATTTGAACAAATTTAATGTTAGTTCAGTTTTAATACGATTATTTTCTAAGCTCTGTTATGCAATCAAACTAAAGATAAATCTTTTAGGGTAGCAACACCATAACAACAACAAAATTGATAAGTAATATAGCAAGCCGGAACGCCAAAATGTTAGTTGGTTTTTTGTTGTTTACGATCTCTTCCATCTCCCTCGTCAAATTACAAACAATTAGAGCAACTTATGCGTAGTTAAGTTTTTATTTTTTTTTTTTTCCTCATTTTTCGGCGTGCAAAGTTTCAATTGAATTGTGATTTTTTTTGCTGACTTCTTTTTTTTTTGTCGTCTTTTGCTGAAACTAGTTTTTGTTGCTGTTATTGCTTTCTGTTTTGGCACCTGTTTACAAGCTTTGTCTCGGTGCGTGTGTGTGTGTGTGTGTGTGTGGGTAACCGTAAATCATATAAAGTCGACGAAAAAAATGAATTGACAGCAACACGTGTCGTTGTCTGCTTTAGATGTAAAAGCAACAGACAACAATTACAACAACAATTGTAATTGCCACAGTTACAGCAACTATGACAACTACAGCAAGCGAAAAATGCACGTGGGTTTTTCAACTTGAAGTCTTTTAATTTACTGTGTATTGAAATTGAAAAGCTGGCAGAAAAAAGAGAAGAAATAAAGTGACACCGTTTCAAGTTGTGCGAAACTTGAAACGGACAGGGCCAAGAAAGAGATAGAAAATGCGCCGTCGGCCAGTCAGCACTCTAATATGCAAAGCTCTGCCCCCTTCCCATTACATACATTATCAATGAATTTCATATTGAGACATGTAAGGGAATCAAAGAGAACAAAAAGAAAAAGCTTAAGAAGAGGAAGCAGAATGCAAGGCTGCAAAGGAAAAAAAAAACAGCAAACAGAAGAAATGATTGGAAGAAGAAGCAGGAGCAACAACAACAAACAGCAGCGTCTACCAAAATAAAACACACATACATACACATATTCAAAATATAGACGCCGTACGGATGCTGATAAACAAAATATGACAACGAAAATGTCGTAAGAACAACAACAACAAAAATAACATGGCATGAAGCAAAAGCAGTCAAAAACTTTTACACTCACACTCTCTCCGAGAGAGACAGAGAGAGAGAACGGGCGCAATCAAACACCCACACACACATACACATACACAGACGCCGACACAGCAGCGGAAAACTTTCAACGGTTTTCCCTTATTATTTTGTCTGCCCAGGCGTCTGACTCTTATTTTGAGCTGGAGAGGGTGAGAGCTTTTTTGCACTTGTGTGTGTGTGTGCACAGAACAGAGATAGCAACAATCAAAAGCGTCGTCGCGCCCTCAGACACATTTTGTTGCTGTAGGTTGCGGTGTATATGTGTCTGTGTGTGTGTGTGTCACTTTGCTTTTGGAGTTTGCTTCGTTACACATATAGAAGGTGGCGGGGGCGGAGGGCTGGGTCAACTCATGACTTAATTGGGTGGCTGGGCAGCGTCTGCCGAGACATCGACGCAGCCAAAGGGAAAATGCTTTTTTTTCGTTTTTTTTTTTTGTGTTTGTCGGACTTACTCGTAAGCTGAGTGCTCGGCTGAGCTTCGTATGTGTGTCGGTCGGTCGGTTGGTCGGTCGGTCGGTTGGTCGGTCGGTCGGTTGGTCGGTCGCTTGTATATAGGCGGCGCCTGCTGTTACTGTGTGCGTGTTTGTGTGTGTGAGTGTATTTTTGTGTGTCTGACGCTGTCTGCCATTGCCTGCCTGTTTTACTAGACGCGACGCCCGGCGCCTCGCCCAAGCTCACGTTCATTCGCTCTCGCTTGTGCTTTGCTTCTACTTTCTCGCTCTCGCTGCTTGTTGCCTGGCTTTTTCAACATCGTCTGTGCTGCGACACAGTTTTATGTGTATGTATGTAGCTTTGTTGGTATGTGTGTGTGTGTGTGTGCGTGTTCGTTTAAAACTTTGTTGTGTGCTTTTCTGTGCCAAATGTCGGTCGCTGCTGTGCGTGTGCGTGTGTGTGTGTGTGTGTGTGTGTGTGCGTCTGTGTCTGAAACTTTGGCGCGTGTTTGGCATTAGTGACAGTCATGTCAGCAAAAGTTTGAGGCACATTCAACATTCCAAGTTTATGTCGTAGTTGCTGTCGCTCTTCTTCTTCTTGCTGCTGTTGTTGCTGTTGTTGTCAGCAGTAGCCGTTGCTTTTGGGCGTGGCGCTGTGGGCGTTGGCAGACATGCTTTACGCTCCATTCCATTCCACATCCTCCAATTTCTGCTTGTCGCTCGCCTTCTCCTTTTGTATTTGCCTTACTTCATTTCTTTATTTTGTGCTTCTCTCTCTTCGTGTATGTGTTTGTGTGTAACACATTAAAGCTTCGCTTAAAGCGCATCACGCAAAATTTCATGAGTTTAAGTACATAATTTAGATAAGAGCCTTTTTTTTTTTTTGTTTTTAGAGCGGTTCTTTGGGTCTATGTCCTGATATGTAGTTTTGTGCGTTGAAATTTAATGTATGAGTGCGTGACGTAAATTAGTTTTCCTGATTTGATCACGTTTAACCCGCGATATCAAGTCTTATTTCTGGCCCATTTGTCAGTCAATTAAAATTCCTAAAATAAACCCATTTCAGAAGTGCTTTTAATAGTTTAATGATGGTCGCTGTATATTGTTATAGCTGTCATTATTTCGTAGTTTAGTTCAGTATAAACTTAAACATTTTTCTTTGAGGAATAATTTCACGAATGGTTTGTTAATTATTTCCTTGATTATTATTTTATGTTTAGTCACTATAAGAAAATCAAGCTCTATCTATCTTAATACATCAATAACCAGCTTTCTCTCTCTCTCTATCTCTAATTTTTTCTCCTTACTCATCTTTAAGAACATTAACAGCTTTTATGTTGTCCAAATATTTCTTTCTTCTTTAGGAAACTTGTTACAGATTCTCTTAGGGTTTACTAAATACAACAAAAGCGCTTTGCCACCCTTCAATAATTATTTTGTATGTCTTTTTTTTTTAACTTTTACTGAACTTGTTATCTTTGTTAGTTAAAAAATACAAACTTTTTAAAATCTTAGTTTGCTAATCAGATTAGATTGCTCTAAATAATGCTTTCCACCCCCAAAGTGTTCTCCTCTTTACTTGACGGTTTTGTTAACTTTTTATGATTTTTCTTCTTAGTTCTTTTGCTCTAACTTGGGAATTTGTTGTCCCTCTACTCGGAAAACTTGTGTGGCATCAGCAAATTATTTGGAAATTCCCACTGCTCGCCACAATAAAGACATTCGACAGGCAGCAAATATAATTTTTGGGGGGCAAAAATGTCACCACAGTTAGTTTGTCTTGGCCATAATCATAAATTATTGACAGCACTTCTGGCGCTTTTATTTTGACACTTCTTCTGGGGTTCTTCAGTGTATTTTTTTTTTGGGGGTGATGCCAGCTAAGAAGGACTTTGTTGCCGCCTTTTGTCCTTGGTTAGGTCACGCACACAAGCTATTCGCTTGCTAGCTGGAGCAGAGATTCCTGTGCGTTTTTCGTGGCCAAAAGGCACGTTTCCCCAGACGCGCCCAGCAATTACTTACTTACTTGCTTGGTGGTAGCCCAAACTGAACTGGTTGTTGCCCACTTGACCAGAGTTTGGCTGGCGATGCCAATCAATTTGTTTGAAATGATTTCCGCAATTTTATTGCCACGGCTGTTGGCCAACTCAAGCTCGTGCCAAAAGGGGGCATCAGAAGTCGAATTGCCTGCGAAGGCGTCTCTTTCTCGACCATAACTCTTTTGTTTTTTGTTTTTTGCTGTGTGATTTTCAGCTGCATTTGCGATGTCTAAATTCCATGGCTAGGTCAAGTTTGGCATTTTTTTTTTGCTGTTAACTGGGTTGAACACGAGCCTTGTTGTAAAACAGCCAAGTTTGGGTAATAACTTGTTTTTGTTGGCCATTTACATTGCCTCTTTGCCGACGCTGCTGTTGCTGTTGTTGAGCTGCCAAATGGATTTTTGCATTGCAATGTCAGATTAATCAAAACGAGCCAGCAGAGCAGCAGCAACAATAATAACAGCTATAAATTAAACAGTGCTCGACTAGGTTATACCGTGTACTTAGCTCGAGGCTCCTGCTTCCATTGCCATAATTAAGTTGTTTATCTAACTAAACTGTAAATAATGATTGTTTAAATACGTTTGCAGTTTTTTCATTTCCATAATTTTTATTTTTGGCCTTTTCTACTATATATATTATATATACACCTTCAAAAGATATCCTATATATCGACAATCCTAATATATGCTGGATATAAGACAAATTCATTTGTAAATTGTCGAAAATTTAACCGTGAAATTAAAAAAAAAATACTTCGATTTTTAAAAGTATAATTTCTGAATAAATACACTTAAAACTTTTGCACAACTTTAAGATACCCTCTTTGAGCAATCGTAACTCGTACAGGGCATACAAAAAACAAAAAAAAACATTAGAGAAAACCGACAATTGTTTGGGGTAGAGAGGCAGTCAGAGGCAGGGGTTTGGAGAGGAGGTGTGTGTGTGTGTGTGTGGGTAAAGGGGCAGTTGCTTGCTGCGCTTCACAAGAAATACGAATGCATAAAATTTTATGTTTTCTGCTACTTGACGGTGGCAACAAGTGGGCCAAGCCAACAGTAACAGCTAACAGCTAACAGCCATGGCCACAACCGCAGCACACACAGAGAGAGAGAGATGATTATCGTACAACAACTGCAACTAGCAGCAGCAACAACAACTGCCACTGCATTAGTTTTTATTGAGGCAGTTGGCTGAGGCTGACGCGGCGTGGCAGACAAAGCGGCATTGCAACAACTGCCACAGCAACATTTTCATTACCATTCATCACCTGGCTAACGTCGACAGTTGAACAGCCCCAAAACACCCAACTAGCTGGCAACAACAACAACAACAGCAACAACAACACAACAACAACAACTGCAGACTGCAAACCTTGTGCCACAAGAGCTGATAGTAAAGACCTCGACTTCCTTTGGGTCGCCAACAATATAGCAACACAGTAGACCTTGTTTTTCGACTCCAACACTCAAAGACTGTGTGATGCAGTTGCAGTTGCGGTTGCAGTTCTTCAGATCCCATCTATCGCGGCTTTTGGCCCCGCCATCGGCAACGACGACGCATCTAACAAGCCTGACGGCCATGAAAATCTGATTTTTTATTAGAGTTATGGGCGCTTGTCAGTCAGTGCCATATGTGACTTGAAGTAGTACTTGTCTATATATATATATATGTATATATATGCATAACAGACAACTGTAGAATTGAGGAAAAACATAAAAGCCTACAAAAAGAGCGTAAAATATTAAAGATTATTATAAGTTGTTTGCTTAATGTTCTTATATTATTTATGCCTGGAAAGAATACCATAATATTATACAATGAATATTTATTATCCATGCTCACGACTCTAATAAATATTATGAAATGTGCTTAGAAAAATTAGATAAAATTATACAATAAATATGTTTTATTCATGCGCAGCATACACAAACTTCAAACTCCCATGATTCTTAATGCCAGATTTTCAACGATCTTAATTATATTAAATTGAACAGTTTACTGTAATTATTTCCTAACCTTAACAACTCTATATGTATCTAGGACAATATTTTCAAACTCCCATTAATGCAGCTGACATAATAATCATCTTTTATCTTCGACGATCTCGCATGCGATTTGGAATTTTATATATCGCTGTATAGTATAGATCCAATAACTATATTAGGCTGAAATAATAATAATATTATGAAATGTCGACTGTTGCTGCAAACCCAAATAAATTCGTTAAAATTCATTGACTTAAATGACTAAGAACACATTTAATTGCCAGCTATTAACATATAAGCCTAGACACGCCATTAATAAATTGTGATAACACAACTGTGCTTAAATCTGTTAAATATATATACATATATACATATATATATATGTATTCCATGGTTGATCTGTTCACGTGAGCTGTGTTTTTCCTTGCTGCCTCATTAGCAGGGCAGCTTCATTTTTTTTATTAGTTAATTGCCGCCGTCTGATTAACATTTGCTGTTGTTATTGTTTTGTTTTTTTTTAGTTTCGTTTTGTTTGTCAAGATCTCGCTCCGATTTGTCGGCCATTAGCGCCTTGGCGTTAATTTCACGCGAAATATTTGCCATCGAATGAATTCGGCACATTTTGTTTTTATTTCATTTGCTTTTTCTTCTGATTTTTTTTTTATGGGTCACACGCGTAGGCAGCTGGCTAAGGATTTGTGCTTACGTAATGTCCTTTTAAGCTGGTAATGAGTTTTCCCCGAAAACAAAGTTGGGCGCCTATCCATGGCTAGACATTTGCAAGCTTTTGTGTTCCCTTGTGAAGGGCATTATAACTTTGGCTTGAAGCTTGTAATGCACTGATAAAGATATACTCTTGATCAGCATCAGTAGTCGATTCGATATAGCCTTATCGGTCGTGATATGAGATCTTGTATAAAAACCTTTTTTGCTTAACACTTAGTTAGTTATGCTTATTACTATGGTCTTCGCATCATTTAGATCAGACTACTATATAATATAGTTCCCATGGGAACAATCTGGCGATAAATGAGTTATTTTTACTAACATTTCTAAAAAAAAAAATGCCCAACTATATCAAATAGCTTTCTAATTAACAATCGATCGATTTCTTAAATGTCTAGCTTAATTTAGATGAGTCCGGTCTGCAAGGGTATGTTATTGTTGGCGTGACTAAAATAGTTGTACATTTCTTGTTTTGGCCTAAAAATATATATTCAACGTAATTAAACAAAGGGCAAAAGTTCTTTCTCATCCTCCCACTCGCCGGGCAAATGCGCATTTGTCCTTATGTCCTACCGTCCAGCTGTCCTTAGATGTGTAGCAACATTTTACATACATATATATTATATATATAGTAGACAGCTGGTCAGCTGGAAAGCGCCTTCATTTGAAGCACGTTAGTCAGAGCAAAAAGAAATAAAAGTCGCCACAGTGGGTTGCCCACATGCGACGTCCCAGACAGGCTCCCCAATCCCAGACCCAGACTCTGGCGACAGAAACCCAACCATTTACGCATTCGGCCATTTTTGTTAGCTATTATAATAATATAGGGTATTAAGTACAGGTATGTCAACTAAGGCGCAGAAGTGGTAGCATTGGGCTAATGTTTAATATATATAGTAGACGTTATTCTTATCTATAAAATTTTATGCTTTCCTCCATATTTACATTGGCAGCAGTAATTGAATTTGGCGCCCTTCGCTTAACATAATGTTAGTGGACTGAATTGTAATTACATTTGCAGGCTGTTGAGTGCTGTTTAAGCTGCAGACACCAGCGTTAACAGTGCTCTCTCTCGCTCTCTCTCGCTGATCGGCCGGCTGCTGCAGCCAGACAAACATTCATTCGTGTCACCTTCGCTTTTGCGATCGTGTCGACCAAAGGTTAAGCGTTAGCACTTACTGTAAATAATGATTATAACATTGTGTTATTATGTGAAAATAAAGCAACGCTGTTAGCGCACAGCAAATTTGACTTAGGCGCAACTCTGTTAAATATTTATTTAAGCGTATTTTGGTTTCGTAGTCGCAGACATGAAAAATCGTTTGCTTAACTTTCTGTTTTGTTATAGCTTTTGTTGCTGTTGTTGCTGGCATCGCACGCTTCTATGAAATGTTGCGAAGGACACAGCAGCGAGCAGCAACAACAATAACAATAAGGAGAAAAGCATTTGCTTTTAATAGCATGAAGGGAATGAGGCAAAGGACAAAAGAATGAGTTGCGGACGAGGCAGTAAGTTCATAACCATGACTGGGCAGACAGCAACAAAAACAACAACAAGAAGTAAAAGAAAAACAACAGCCAACATCGATAAGAAATGGAAACAGGACGACAGGCACAATGTACAATGAGCTGACCCTGCAACAGGACTACAGAACGTATTCACATGCACAAGCACATACAAACCCACACACACACACATACACACACACACACAGTGTCGGCGTCGACATCCTTTTTCCTGTCTGTGCCCCAAGCCAGTTTGCTCCTGTTTTTGTTGCTGTACATGTGTCCGCAGTCTGTCTGTGTGAGTCAGTGTGTCTGTGTGTGAGAGTGTGTGTGTCTTAGTTTTGGTGCGCGTGTCTGCCACCGCCTGGCGCCCGACAGAGCGCGCCTGTCGAAAATGTTTTCCATTTCAGTTAGCAAATTATGTCGGCCAAAAGCGAAACAGCAAACGAAAAAAAAAAAATACAAAAGAAAAGATGACGACAAAAATAAATGAAAACTCAGACGCGACGCAGTTGCCATCAATTGTGGGCGGCGGGGTCTTATGTTGGGTGGGAGGAGGGTCTTGTTTATCGGACATGGTTTTCATTTTTTATGACATGGCGGGACAGAAAGGACACACAACAAACACACACACACACACACACACACACACACACACAACAACAGCAAGTATAACCACAAATACTGATGGAAAATGCCAGTCAGAATTATGCCCTGTAGCCAAGGGCATCAAGTGCATAAATATATAATGAAACTGAACTGGAATATAACTGATAATTGAATAACATCGATAAGACCTAAAAGCTTTTATGATTACTTATTATATTTTAATCACGTTTAGTATTTATTTATTATTTATTATGTTCTTAAAAGCATCGATCTTGTATTTTTCAATTTTTTATTCGTATTAGTTATTTATTAGTTGTTTATAGTTTCCATGAATTATTTATTTATTATTTATTAATTATTTGTTTATCATCGGCTCTTACTATTCATTTTCATAATTGCTTTTTATTTTTTCGTTTTTTATTTAATTTGTAAGTATTATTTATTTATTTTTTGTTTTTTAGTTATTTTATACATTTATTATATTTTATTTATTTACTTGATTGCCAGTTCCAAAATCTTAAGCTAGTCTTGGCAATTTAATGTACACACAGCGTACACACTCACACACACACGCACACTCATACACGCCTACACACATACACATACACACGCCTACACTCATACACATACACATCCACATACTTTTACCAAACTGTTGGACCGCCATTTGCGCCCTTGTTATTTTGTTGTCCCTGCTAGAACGTTGTTTGGGTCCATTTTAACTTTTCCTTTTTTTGTGCTCGTGTTTGCATCTTTCTCCGCGTTGTTTTTTGTTTTGTTTCGCTTCGTGCTCTGCACTTGGCTTTTATGGTTGTTGGCGACGCGTTCCGCTTGAATTACGGGTCCAGCGAGCCATGCGCCAGGCAGACCAGCAGACCAGCGGGTGGCTCGCAAATAAAGTTGCAAAAAAATTGACGAAGATTGCCGGGCAATAGGGACGCCTGAATTGGGGGGCTTTGGGGTGGGGGCAACGCCATTTTGAAAATTGTACACAAAAGAAAAGAGAAAAAAAAGAAAATGGAAACTGTGACAATAACTGTGCTCTGGCAATCATTGTGCTGCCATCGATGATAAAGAAGAAAAGGGCCAGAGCAGAGGGTTGCAAGTAGGGCTTGCTGCTGCTGCAACAACAACAACAAAAGCAACTGCATTTCCTTTGTAAATAGCCAGAGCACTATATATATATATATATATATGTATATACATACATATATGTATATATGTGTATAGTTTGTATTTGTATTTGTATTTGTATTCGCAGTGCTCTCCATTATGTGGTGCTCGACAGGAATGTGGTGCTTGCGTCTCCATTTAGCCAGCGGCAAAGAAGACCCTCAAATGTGCTCACTCTGAGAGTGTGTGCTTGTGTGTGTATGTGTGTACATATATATAAATGTGGGTGTGGTTGTGTGTGTGGTTGGGCAAAGTGGTACAAAGTGCTAGGCGTAGTAGGACTCTTTTTGGGGGCCCAGGCACAGTGGCTTTTTGCCTGGTTTCTCATTACTAGCAACGACCTTCAGCCTTACGCCCGCCCGTCCCCTCTGAAAAGAAGTGCAGAATCAGGTCATGCGGGCGTTGTTTGCGAAAAAAGGGGGCGTGGCAGCAGCAGCAGTTGCAGCTGTAAAAACGAACAACTTTTGTATGGTCGAGTAAGTGAGTTGTGTTTGTGTGTCTCGCTTTGGCATTTACAACCAGTGCAAATACATTTAGCACTAACACACACACAATTACACACACACACACAGAGACACACAACCACTCGGCACACAACCACACGCAAGTGGTTAAATTGCGAGCTGGTCTCTTTGGGTTCGCTACGTCGAGCAGCTGTCGAATTCGTCGAGGCGACAGACAAATGACAAACACTAAAAGGATTTTTACTTCCGTTTTTTTTTTTTTTGCTAGTTGTGGCTAAAATGTTGTCCATAGATCAAAGTCGAGCCGGGAGAAATTCTGCTATTTTTAACTGCTGCCAAAACCACATGGCGTATGCGTTATATATTAAGCGAATTGTATTATTTTTGTTTGTGTGCATAAATATTACATTTGCAGTTAAAAAGTTAAGCATATTAATTCATAATATGATGTCTGCAGTGAATATGAATATATTTAGGGCAATGTCTGTTGTGACAGCTGAGAGCTGCAATCTAAGCTGATAAATATAATGCAAATATGCGAAAAGCTTTGCGTTAGTTTAAACCAACTAAAAGGCAAACACTCTAAAAGATTAAAATCCTGTCTATTTATTTGTGTTATGTACTAATGGTTTTAGTTTTATTTTAATTGAATGTTCAAAGTTTGCAAAAGCTAAAGCAAAAAGTAGTTTAATTAAATTTATTTCCGTCTGTTTTTGAATCATTCAATGTTATCTACAAATGCTGAGCGGGCGAGGAATAAATGAAAGTAAAGAAAAAAAAGTAAATGCACACACAAACAACAACAAGAACAACAATGAGAACGAAAACGATGACAAACCACCTGACCCACTGACACTGCGCCTGCCTGCTGGTAATCTGTAGTAGACTCGACCTGCCCCACCGCATTCAACTGTCAAATCATATTTCCGTTTCTGTCGCCCAATGCATTTTTACCCACTTGCTGGTGGTGCGCTGCTGCATCATCATCATCATCAACATCATCATCATTATCGTCATCGGAAACATCATTGTGTTTATCACGAATGTTAATCGTCATCTGTCAGGCGCGTTTTCTGCGGTTGCCAGCAAATTGAATGTAGGTCGTTTCCCCGTTCCTTCCCCTCCCCCTCCCACACAAGTTGCCTTTAGTTGTTGTCGGTTGCTGCGGTTGCCGTTTCGCGTGACCACCGTAGCGACATTGATCAGACGACGCATCCACTGGAGACCATTATTGTGGACGGCAAGGGGGTGTGCTGGAGACGGAGCTGTATTGAGGCTGATTGGCTGCTGCCAGCATGTCTGCCTTTTATCCGCTTGCTGCGGTCCACATCCGCGCCCAATTAACAGGGCCACCCGAAAAACTGTTGCCGCTGCTCCACTTATGTAACCTATATATACACACACACACATGTGTATATATATATATATATATATATATATATATGCATATTTATATACACTATTGATGCTTGTAACTTTTATTTTCATTTTCACTACGCTCAAAAGTAGGCAATGCTTTTTATTGTTGGTTGCTAAAGTTTTTGCAGTTGCCGTTGAAGCTCTTGATTGTTGTAATGGGGTGCGTGGGGCGCAGCTTGTGGGCGTGGCAGTTAATAGCTGCTGCATGGCTGGTTTCTTAACTGCTTCTTTTCACAATTGTTTCTGCTGCAGTTTCAGTCTGTGCTTACTTATATCGCTGCAGCTGACTTTGCTGGCTGTTGAAAAAGTATTAAACAGAAGTAGCTGTAACACATACACACGCACACACACATAGAGCTATAACTGCATACAATGGCGGCTCAATTTTTTAAACAATCGGCAGTAAATGTTTGACGAATTTAAAAATTAATTTTATCTCTTACATATAATTTGTATTTCTTATTTCGAATTCTTTTACAATTGTGGTTTGTGCGACTTATATTTTTCATACATCGATGTATGTGTATATATATATGTATAGAATTATGCATCAGGACAAAAGCGTTTCAATTTACGAGCCCGTATTGTGTTCGCATTAGAGCCCCAAAATGTATGCTATGGTTTATTTTGTGAGGCGGCAGCTGCTTCTGCTGTTTGTTGTTGTTGTTATTGTTACTGCTCATGTTTGCTGTTATTATTGTTGTCTCGTCTCTAGAGCAGACACTCCTTTTCGCACAGACGTACATATATATATATATATGTATGTATAAACATACATAAACGTGCGCAGTTAGACGAGGACTAACTGATTTTTAGGTCGCTGGCGTAAACGACAGAACGACAAACGTTTACGGCTCGACTGGCTGGGGCTCATCGTTAACTCACACACACACACACAAACTGTCAGACAGGCAGACAAAACAACAACAACATCGTCGTCATCATCATCATCGTCGTCGGCACTCGTTAAGAATAGCAATAACAACAACAGAAGCAAGAACAGTTTCAGCCGTCGCCGCAGCCCAACCGATAAAGCACCGTAAAGCTCGGCACAACTAACAAGCAACCTACCCAAAAAATGAAAACATCCCCCTTTTGCCACCCCCTTGACTGCCCCACAAATTCGGGCAGACATGAACCAGTTTTTATGCCATTTTTATTTTATATTTATTTGTTTTATTTTTTGCCCACATTCGCATTTAGCTTCTCTCTCTCTCACTCTCTTACTCAATCTCTCTCTCTCTCTCTCTCTGTCGCACTTGCTATGCTGTGCTTGTGCTGCTTGCTGCCGCCAGATGGCGCTTGCTGCTCTTATTTTGTGCGCGGCATTCTTCCAAAAATGTTCTTTCGTTTCTATATACCACGCAATACTTGTATATAATGTATATAATATACATATATATATACATATAATGTGTGTGTGTGTGTGCCATGTGTATATAGGACTTTTGCCATTCATTTCGTTTTATTTGTCGTTACTGTCGAGAGCAGCAGCAGCAGCAGCAGACAGCCGTCTGCGTTGCCCGTGTGGATTTTCGGTTCGTGAATTGTTTGCCGTATTTTTACTTTTTTCTTCGTCCTCTTTTAATACCCTTTGTGCATTTGGAATGGGAAAAAGAGGTGTGTAGCTCAGAGGCAGAGAAATTATAATATAACAAATTCCTCATCGATAAATATCGATGTCACTTTAAGCTTACAACAGAACAGATACAAACACTAAATAAAAAACAGCTATTTATATATATGTTTTAGGGTATAATATAAATTGAAAAATATCGATAAGCAAGCTAAGAATACCAAAAAAATGGCTGCTAAATCGATTTATGTTGTATATATCGATGTGTATAAAAGTTGATGAAAATGTTGATATCGATATGCATTATGTTGGCTTGTTAAATAAATATTATGACTTATGTTTAATAGGTAATTGTTATCAGTAATTATCGATATGCAACCATATGTTATAGCTATATTTTGATTTTCTACAGGTCATCTACCCGTCGATCAGTCTCGTCTGCTCCCACTTTTTGTGTGTTTTGTTTCCATTTCGTTTTTTTTGTTTTTTTTGGTGCATAAAGTTTGCTTGTCAGGCAGCTGGGAGGCGCAGTCAGGCGTTGGTCGCGCAACGTTGCCCGCATTGTGCCTGCCACCCTGCCACGCCCTGCACCTACTGACACATCCTTACGCTGTGCCCTTTTGCCAGTTTTCCCTGCTGCTGCTGTTGGCCATGTTTCAGTATTCAGCTGTTAGTGTTTGGCTCGTGCGCTCATTTTGGCCGAAAAGCTTTTGTTGCTTTTGTCTGCTCTTGGTTTTTATTCCTGCCACACACACACACAGACACACACTCTTGCACCATACAGCACTTTCTTTCCACTGGCTGGTTTTTGTGTGTTGCAGATTTTTGCTTCCATTTTTGGCACGACGAGAACGAGGACGTCGTCTAAGCTGGAAATTTATGTGCCGTGTGCGTTTCATATTTTTACGTTACTATGTGGACTAAGCTGATGCTGCTGCTGCTGCTTTTGGCTCCCTTTGGGTGAGCATACACACACACACACACACACACATACTTTTTTGCTGAACAACTTTTGTTTTCCTTTCTTCTTATTTCTTGTTGCTATCTCTGCTTGAATTTCAACAATATTGAAAAATGTGTAAAGTTGTCTGTTTGTAAGCACATTCAAGGGGCTTAATGCTAAATTTACTTCATTTACTGTTAAATGTAGCCCCACAAACAGTGACCTTTGTTAAATACACCATAAATATAAATATATAAATAAATATTGTTAAATATATTATATTTACTTGTTTTATTTTATGGGTCTCTGCTGATCTATGTCGTATGAATTATTTTTGTGTGTAATTTGGTCAGTTTAGTTTGTTTGTAATTTGGAATTTATGATAGGAATTTTGGAATCATATTTGGGATTTATGTTAAGCTCAAAGCAACTTCTAAAATTCCTTTTGAAGCACTTTTAAAGCATTAACTTTAACATTTTTTTTTACTTGTTTTTTAACATATACATATATCTATATAGCTATCATTTTGCTTATCTATTTACTCATCGGCAAACAAATTCGCAACAGCAAAGCAGCTACAATATACCAAAACTTGAGCACTTTTCGTTTGGCATAATGTGACACATTTTGACTGCATGTCTAACACACATTTCCTGTTTTATTTGCACACATACATGTATATAAAGTATATGTAAATATATGTGTATATATTGCATTTCATTTGAGGTGTCAGCTTAATGGAATATTACTATCTGGCATATCATGTTGCCTACTTATGGGCGTTGCCTGCCCCACTTTAGCTGTTTCTTTGACACGCAGCCAGAGTCAGAGATAGTGGGGTAGATAGTGGCTAACTGGGTAGTTAGATTGTTCCTGCGGCAAAAAGCTAAGCCCAAAAAACAAAAACACAAAAAAAAGAAGAAAGAAAAATAAATAAAATGAGAACGTCGACGCGACCAAAGTGTCAAAAGTTTGGCTTAACTTTTGCACGCGCTCTCGAGTGCCACGCACCACCCCCCCGCCGTACCATCTTCACTCGTTAACTAACCACATACACACACACACACACACACATACACACACACACGCACACATAACTACTGCTGGCAATTGCTTTGTTGATTATGGTGCTACCTTCTCTCCTGCGCCCCTGAACATTAATGTATATCCCTTTCGCTTTTTTTGGGGTCGCCTTTGGAGCTTGCGTCATTCGCCACTGTGTCGCGTCTATCGCTTGGAATGTGTCTTGTGAATTTCCTCTTGACTTGTCAGCCGTCGTTTCCTTTACGTCGTGACACAGCCCGCGCCTGCCCCACCTCTGTGCCGCCTCTGGCACCCTTTGCTTCTCTCTGGCAGTAATCATGAGCGATGCCGCCTTGCCTTGACTCTCTGACATTTGTACCCTCTGTCTCCCATTCTGTCTGCCTCCCAGTCTGTCTGTCTACCAGTCTGTCTGTCTACCAGTCTGTCTGTCTCCCTGTCTGTCTGCCAGTTTGTCAGTCTGTCAGTCGGCTTTCTTGTTAAGACACTGCATAGTGTTGCAAATGTTGCGCAAAACCAATTTCAATGAATTGCTCATTTGAGTTGAAGCTTGTGCATATAAAACAACATATGTATATACACAGATCTAAATAAACTAATTATTTATTATAACTTTTTATTAGATTTTCTAAGTTTATTGTTAAATGTTAATTTTTGTAAACGACATAAAATAAATATAAATAAATATCTTAAATATTGCATACTAAATATTAGTTAGTTGCTTAAGCTGTTTTGTTTTGCTTGATCTTTCTGCCATCTTAGACCACTATGCATACACACACACACGTCTATACACCCCCTTCCCCACCACCCCCCACCCTTTCTGCACTGGCAACGTGCTCGGTTAAGTTTAGCAAGTGCCGTCCCTGGAGGATTATTTTGGCACAATTTGCATATTCAATGAATCTTCGACGTGGTTGTGTGCGTCGCCTTTAGCTTTTGCCACATCTCAGAAGAGGCGTCTGCGGGTGTAAGGGAACGTGGCAGAGGCATGGGCAGTGGCAGGGGCAGGGGCAAGGGTAGGGAGTGGGGCAGGACATGGCTCAGACATTGCCACACGCACATGGTATATAACTTTAGCAATGTGTCTGCTGTGCTAAAGCCGCTCTCTTTCGCACTCGCTCTCTCCCTCTCTCTTACTCTGTCTCTCTCTTATTTTCTCTCTCTGTTTTTTGTTGTTTGTTTGCGTAGCGCTTTGCACGTGGCAAAAATTGTTTCGGTCGTCAGTAAATGAAATTTGTTTGCCTAGGCGCAGCATTTGTGCTCGTCCTGTGCCTGCCATTTATTAGCTGTGTTTGTGTGTATATACATATGTCTCTCTCTCTATATATATATATGTATATATATATATCATTTTGATCACTTTGTCTCGCTTTGACACAATGCTGTTCACTCTGACGCTGTCTTTGTTTACGCATGCTTTCCATTTTATTTATAATTGTGTGGCATTTGTGGGGCGCTTTAAAGCTTTAAGCGACTGACAGTCTGTCTGTCTGCTTGTCTGTCTCTGTGTCTGCTTGTCTGTTTGCCTGTCTGTCTGCCTGTCTGTTTGATTTGTTCGCTTAAATTATACGCATTACGCATACGTCGCGTGTGCTTCAAGGTCATTTATTACTTCGCATGGGTGTGTGTTGTGTTTCTGTGTGCGCGTGCTTATGTGTGTGTGTGTGTGTGTGTGTGCTTGTGTGTCTGTCTTACGTGTTGTGTTTGTTTTAATGCCTTCGAATTATGGGTAGCCAGCCAGTCAGCAGACAAATGCTCAATGCGGCGCGTGCGTAATATTTCTCACAGCAACTTTAAGTTGCCAACACACACAATATGCTCGTGCGTGTGTGTGTGTGTGTGTGCGTGTGTGTGGGTGTGTGTGTTGGCAACTACATAAGCGCAAATCCTGCGCCTACTTGACAACATAAGCAGCAACTTCATTCAGCTAATCCACTGCTGCGTCATCCTTAAGAAGCAGCAGCTGGGAAAAAGGCAACAACAGCAAACTTTTTTTACCCAACTCGAGTTTCCACTTCGACTCAGACAACAACAAAAGGCCGCAAGTTGTTGCGTTGATTGACTAACAGATACCACACAAAACAACAAAGTTTCTAAAATGTTTGATTAGCTTTGATAGCAGCCATCTGCTTGGCACTTTAGCTGCTTGTTGATGTTGTTGTTGATGTTGATGTTGATTTTGATGTCTCATGTTTGTAAGGGAATATCTACAATATAAATATATACACATAGATATACACTCAGAAAAATTATCGAATTTAATCTAGTTTTTGCAAATAATTTCTTAATATAACAAAAAAATATTCTAAAAATAAGAAAAGCTTTTCCATAATTAATAGAACTATTTCCTGTTATTCAGAAATGCATTTCTGAAAGGAAGAAATTCAAACTGTAATTTTTAGAAAAAATACTTCGTAAAATTCAGACATATGCTTTGGCGAACATCTAAAATGTAGCTCGTGTTTTGTCTGAGTGTACTTTGTATGTTTCCTTTTGATATGCACTTCCTGCCAATCAGAGAGAAGGGTATTAAAACTTTGATTGTAGCCAAGCTGGGAAATGAAAAAAGGAAAACCCAAAGTGCTGGGAGGAAAATGGGCAAATGCCATGGCAAAAGCTAAAGCAAAAGGTCTAAGCACGTTTTTCACATTTCATTTCGTCGCTAAAAGGCATCAGGGGCAGAAGAGGAATAGTAACTGCCCCACAGGAGCCAACAACAATAAAAACAACAACAACAACATCAACAAGAACAACAGTAACAATGGCAATCTCAGTGTGGCAATGGATAATAATGAATGTGACTGTTGCCTCAGCATCATAATCATAATCATAATCAACACAATCATCATCATTTAGCTGCTGCTGCTGCTGCTGCTGCTGTTCGGGCAACAAAATCTGATTTTGAGTGGCGGCAAAAGTTGTTTTTGATGTTGTTGGTGCTGCCAGTAGTCGCATATTGTTATTGTCGTTGTTGAATTTTGTTATGGCAGTGACATGGAAATGAAGACGAGCAACTGTTGTTGACTCCAACGCCAACTCAAACTCGGACCAGCTCGGGTTGCTCTCAGCTTCATTGTCAATCTGATTGTCCCACTCCAATTGACATCCCACTCGTCCTGCTGCTCGGACTTCCACTTCAGTTGTTGTCACTTTCAGGCAGGCAGTCTTCTCAGTCATGCGACTGCATTAATCAACTGTCCGTAGCTGCTGTGGGCTAAGCACAACCAAACAACCCCACCGCCACCCCATTTCCGCCACGGAACAACCCAGTTTTTAATTTTTGCTCCCGGCCTGGCGCTCATTAGGCAACCTTGCAGTTGCTCGATCCTGACAAGGATTGCCGAGCTATATGCGGTTTGTCTATCACTTTATTATACCCTTGCCAGCAGCAGTCTTAGATTATGCCAGAATCCATGAACCATATAGGACAACATAATGTTCCAAAAGCTATCACTAAATTAATACAACTTTTCATTTATTTGAAGGATTGGAGTCCTTGATTGATTTGTTATATGAACACATTTTTTTATCTCGAGCAAAACTTTGACCATCTTTTTACAGATTTCATTATAGTTTTACTATAAAAATAATAAAATAAAAACCGACTCTCAAATAACTTTATTTTTGTGTGCAAATTAATCGATATATATATATATGTATATAATATGGAACAAGGATATTTCGGTTTTAATAAAAAAGTTCCACAATCTTTAGGTGCAAGGGGCAAGAGCATTAAATTTTCGTCAGCGCGCAGATAAAAGTTTTCGCTCTGGTTTTCCCCAGGTTGCATTTGCCACCTTGGTGGGCAGCATTCTTTGCTTTAGCTGCTGCATGCTTTTCACGCTTTTGTTTAAACTGAAAACAGAGCGAGACAGAGACAGGCAGATAGTGAGTGTGCGAGTGAGTGGGTGAGGGAGAGGGAGGTGCAGAGCGAGCGGCAGACTTTTGACAAGCGCAAACATGCAGCACATTTTCATTTTCTTCTCTTTTATGCGTGTTTTTTTTTTATCTTTTTGCTTCTTTTTTTTCTGTGGCTGTCCCTCACGTCTTGTTACTTTTTTGTGTAATTTATTTGGTTTGCACACACACACACGCACACACACCGACATAGACACGTGCAGCTGCGTCCGCACTTGGGGCACGCCCACAGTTAAGCTACAAACACACACGCAGAACCCCACTCGGCACTCACGGTATAAAAAAAACAAATAGCGTCCGCGTCTATACACAAAATCAGACGCTCAAGGACTCTGTAGTTTGCCAGGCAGCTCCCTTTCGCCCCTTCTTTCTCTTTTCTCTCTCTCTGTCTCTCTCGCACGCACTGCGCCCTTCCACACGCCCACTTGAAAATGCCGTGCAATGAAAGTAATTTCAACAAATAGACTGCGTCCTGCTTCTTGCTGGTTGTTGCTTTTTTTCTCTTTCTATTTTTACTTTCTTTTTTTGCACACAGCTCGCTGAGCTGTCGTTTTACTGCTGCGCTGCTTTACTACGGCTTTAAATGGGCTGCTCCTGCCACGCACACACACACACACACAGGATCCACAACAAATTCTAACGTCTCCTTTACAATGCTTATTAGAAGCGAGCCGAACATACTAAGTAAGCAAGGCCTTTATTAGTCATTTTACTAATAGCTTTGCTTGACTTTTTCCAAGTAAAGTGAAAGGTTTTTTTCCAAATCGCCAGTTGCAGGATTTTCTCAAAAATTGATGTAGAACATCTGTATACAATCATACAATCGATGACAATAAAGGATATATGTTCATTGTTTTTGTGTTTAAATTAAGCTGCAAAGCTAAAACTAATTTGTAGTTTACAAAGCAGAGTTAAGAAATAAATAAATAATAAAATAATAATCATAATTATAATTTAATGGATATAAAAGATCTATGATTATTTACATACGCTTCAAGGAGTAGTATAAGTTTTCTAGAGGTATTCATTAATAATTTATACGAAAGTTAAAAATAAAAAACCAAATAAATATTGTCAACTTTTTGTATGCTTTGGAAGTTAACGAAACTTTAATCAGACAATTGCCTCTCGGCCATTTATTGTTAATTGGGGAAGTTTACTTAACTTTTACCTAAAATGGAAATGATGTTAATTAGAAAACTTTGCTCAACTCTTTGCACATATCAAAGAGTAGGATGAGTTCTGCGTGGAAATAAATAAAAATTACTTTACATACAGATGTGTTTAGCATGTTCGACTTATTATACGAGGTCTGACCAATAAGTAATCAGACTGATTTTTAAGCCGCGCTTGTGGTAACACTACGAACCTGAAACTTCGGTCGGTTAATCTCCCATCCCTCCTCTATCGATACATGTGCTCGCGACTTTCGTACGTTCGATAGTTCTCCAGCTGTGTTGTGTTTTCGACAACGTGTTTGTAAGGCGTGTCACGAATATGGAACGACGTAATATTGAACAGCGGTACGCGATTAAATTTTGCGTTAAACTCGGCGATTCTGTTACGGAAACGTACTGTAAATTGGTCAAAGTGTTCGGTGATGAAGCCCTGAGTCGTGCAGGGCGGCAAAGCGGTAAGGCGGCAGGGCGGCAGGGTGGCAAAGCGGCAGGGCGGTAAGGCGGCAGGGCAGCAAAGCGGCAGGGCGGCAAAGCGACAGGGCGGCAAAGCGGCAGGGCGGTAAGGCGGCAAAGCGGCAGGGCGGTAAGGTGGCAGGGCGGCAGGGCGGTAAGGTGGCAGGGCGGCAGGGCGGTAAGGCGGCAGGGAGGCAAAGCGGCAGGGCGGTAAGGCGGCAGGGTGGCAAAGCGGCAGGGCGGTAAGGCGGCAGGGTGGCAAAGCGGCAGGGCGGTAAGGCGGCAAAGCGGCAGGGCGGTAAGGCGGCAGGGTGGCAAAGCGGCAGGGCGGTAAGGCGGCAGGGCGGTAAGGCGGCAGGGCGGTAAGGTGGCAGGGCGGTAAGGTGGTAAGGCTGCAGGGCGGCAAAGCGGCAGGGCGGTAAGGCGGCAAAGCGGCAGGGCGGTAAGGTGG
Source organism: Drosophila nr. medialis 2 BK-2023a (assembly GCA_035044325.1). NCBI lineage: Eukaryota > Metazoa > Arthropoda > Insecta > Diptera > Drosophilidae > Drosophila > Drosophila nr. medialis 2 BK-2023a. Next base: position 4,282,422 of record JAWNMH010000394.1, read on the forward strand.
CAGGCCGGCAAAGCGGCAGGGCGGCAAAGCGGCAGGGCGGCAAAGCGGCAGGGTGGCAAAGCGGCAGGGCGGTAAGGCGGCAGGGCGGTAAGGCGGCAGGGCGGTAAGGTGGCAGGGCGGTAAGGTGGTAAGGCTGCAGGGCGGCAAAGCGGCAGGGCGGTAAGGCGGCAAAGCGGCAGGGCGGTAAGGCGGCAAAGCGGCAGGGCGGTAAGGTGGCAGGCCGGCAAAGCGGCAGGGCGGCAAAGCGGCAGGGCGGCAAAGCGGCAGGGCGGTAAGGCGGCAGTTAAAATTTTTCTGACGGTTTCTCGTTTCAAATTAAGTTCATCAGCCAACATTCGAATGGTTAGCCGCCGATCTTGATGCACGAGAGTGCGCACACGCTGAACATTGTTGTCAGTTCGAGCTTCAACCGGCCTCCCACTTCGCGGTTCATCCCCGACGCTCTCACGACCATTTTTAAAATCTTTATGCCATCGAAACACCTGAGCACGACTCAGGGCTTCATCACCGAACACTTTGACCAATTTACCGTACGTTTCCGTAACAGAATCGCCGAGTTTAACGCAAAATTTAATCGCGTACCGCTGTTCAATATTACGTCGTTCCATATTCGTGACACGCCTTACAAACACGTTGTCGAAAACACAACACAGCTGGAGAACTATCGAACGTACGAAAGTCGCGAGCACATGTATCGATAGAGGAGGGATGAGAGATTAACCGACCGAAGTTTCAGGTTCGTAGTGTTACCACAAGCGCGGCTAAAAAATCAGTCTCATTACTTATTGGTCAGACCTCGTATGTATATGCGAGGGGCGACAGACCCTCGAAACGACTTCAGCTCATTTCTAATTGCTTTTCATGGCAAATGTCACACAACAACAACAATAACAACAACAAAAACAACAACAACAAATGTTTCAACAATAGCTGCATATAAGCAAATCTCTTTAGGCTGCCCCATGCTGTGAGAGCGGAGCCCTATTTCGTATTTTGTTTTTGATTCTGCGTTTGCTCTTGCCCCATTAAAGTTTGGAACCCCCTAAAAAAGTAATACACAAAGGCCGCCTGGATTCAGAGTCTATCCCTCTCTCTCTCTCTCTCTCTTTCTCTCTCTGTGTGTTTGTGTGCTGGCAACTTGAAACCGAAAAGCGCAAAAAGTTTTTCATGCGGCTTTGGCTCTTTTCAAATTTCATTTCCCGTCCCCCACGTACCCCCACCCACCAATCCACTCCACAAAATTCATTGGCATTTTCTATGGTTTTATAAGCGGGTTTGGGGCTTGTGGGGGGAGCAGCTCAAATGCTTGGAAAAGAAGCTGACTTGCAATGCCAAAGTAAGTCTGCCAACCCACACCACCGCTCCCGCTGTCCGTCCAACAGTCGTCTGTCTGTCTATCTGTCTGCCTGTCAGTCAGTCAGTCAGTCATTCAGTCACCGAGCTTGCTCTGAGTTGGGGTTGGGGTTGCTGCTTTTGCAGTGGTCTTGGCTCCATGGGCAATATATCCACGTCTGCGTCAATGTCTGCTCTCTTCTTCTTCTGCTGCTTCTGCTTTGGCTCTTGCTACCCACCACGCCCCGCCCCCTTGCGTTGCCTAGCGTTATTTCCGCTGCTTCTCTCGTTTCTAACTGTTGGCTGTATGTTTGTCAGCTTGTCTCTTGTCTGTTGTCTGTTGTCTGTCTATTTGGCCGCTTTATTTGCCTGCTTCTTTTCAGTTTGTTCTGCTTGCTTTTTTTTCGTTTTGTTTTTTTTTTGTGTTATTTTTCGTTTTTATTGCCCCTTGTTGCCTGCTGCTTCTGCTGCCCCTTCCACGTCGCTGTTTACGTATTATTCCGCCTGGCAACTTTACATTTTCATGCTCGTGTTCCCATTTCACAGCTAACGCTTCCTTCCACTCTTCCTGCTCCGCTCGGCTCCTCTCGCTTTGCTTAGCTCAGCCTGCCACAGCTCAGCCTGCTTGCGTCAGTGTGCCTGCGTCAGTGTGCCTGCCTCAGCCACCCTTTCCCACCCACAGCGCCACCCACTTCCGTTCTATTTTCATCTACTTGAGTGGAATTTTTATTTGTCTGCTGCCAGTTCTCGTCGTCGTCTCCTTTTTGTCGCATTGCCCAGTTGTTTGCCTTGCGTTGATACCCTGTTGCCAGTCATTATGCAAGGCATTTACGTGTTTCCAGATGTCAGTTTGCGTAACACTTGCTGCTGCGCCTGTTTCAGTGTTTTGCGTCATTCGTTCTACATTTAAAAATATTATAAAATATTGCAAATATTTATAGATTTAAGATTTTTTATTAAATTCCAAATAAGATAAAAATGAATAAAGAATTTTATAGAATAATTATTCATAAATAAAATAAATAAAATGGAATAAATGAAAATTAAAAATCATTTCATGGAATTAGACAAATAATAATTTATAGAATTATTTTAGAGATATAATTTATAGAATCATAATAGATGTACTTATGAATACAAATTCTATAAAGTTCCTTGTTTTTTATTTGTAATTAAGTTTATCTATTACGAAAAATAAATATTTAAAGCTATTTTTTATTTTTGTATTTTTATTTTTTATTGATTATTCTAATTTATAGCATCTATTAAGATTAATAATTCTACAAAATTCTTGTTTATTTATTTATTTTTTTATTGTTTTATTGTTTATTTTGATTGTCTATCTTTGGCATAGCTTTGTAATAATTGCAATATTATTGAGGTTATTTGAAGTCGTTTATTTCGAGAAACCCTTTTTGTTATTATCGAGCTACTCGAGCGCATTACCTTTGGGTAATCAGCATTGCTTTTACTGTTATTCACTGCTCCTCCTTCTGGGGAGCATCTTCTGTTGTTGTCCTTCCCTTGCTGTGAATCCTTTCCGCCTGCTTTTAATTTCTAACTGCGGTTTGGCTTGATTCCCCGAACGCAAATTCATTATGTGGCCTGCAAACAAAAGTTTGGGGGGGGGGGGGGGGGGCAAACAATTTTGTGCCATCAATTTAACTGTTAAACCAAACTGCCTCTCCCCTCAACTCCCCTCTGCTGACTGCCTGCCCGCCCGCCTCCTTACTTGATCAGTGAGCAGCAATCACGGCTACTTCAGTAGCCTCTGCAGCTTCGCCCAGGTTCCTGGCCACGCCCACTCTCGGACTGGCTAGCTACCTTGATTTATCTTAAGTGGCCACCGTTGTGAATTACGACAAATTTCTATAATAAAGCAGACAAAAATCTTACCAAATGGCCAGCAGGCCTGTCCCACAAACGGCTAAAAACAAAAAAAAAATCATCAGTTACTTTGGATGAAGACCATGGCCAAGACTAACGATAACAATGTTGTTGTTGTTGTTGCAGTTGCTGTTCTTGTTGTTGTTGTTGCATCTACTTGTTTTCACCATGGCAAATCTTGGCGCAATCAACTGTTGCGTTTGTGGAATAAAGAAGAGAACAAAATACGTTTGCGCTAATCAATAAAAAAAAAACGTTTGACGTTCAACTATGGCTATCATAAAAAGTGATAAAGCAAAAAAAGAGGTGTGGGGGGAGGTGGGGGGATATTTACTGTGTGTTGCCGCCTTATCAGTCCAGGCTGCGAAAAAACTAAAGCAAATTGCGTGGATTGCTTGTAAACAACAACAATAAAGAGTTGCTGATAAGCCGCAGCAATCGAGCGACCTTTGATTGCCTAGAAAGAGACAGACAGACAGGCATATAGAAAGAGAGAGGGTGTAGGGGTAGCGATATTGAAACCTTCCCCCTCCCCAATCCAACCCAGCACATGTTGTTAGTGCGTGTCACAAATTTTGTTGCAATAAATGTATCGCCAGCATAAGAAATGGATACCAACCAAAATGTGTGGCATGGTGAGAGAGGAGGAGCAGGTGGAAGAGGAGGTGCAGACATTTTGTGGCACCTGTTCGTTGTTGGTTAGCCAACAACCGGCCAAGTTATCAACAGCATCTTTCATGTCTCTAACCAACCAGGCCAAGTGCTGGCTACTGCTGCCTCTACTTCCCGCTCTCCAGGCTCCTGTCCCCTTTCTCAGCCCATCCACAGCACTCCCTATAAATACTATTGGCTGGCTAGCTGGCATCGATATCGTCTATTGGCCACTATTGCCTCCTGCCATGCGCAGCCGCCTTATGAACTCAATTCGGGCCACGGCACAGTGCGCTGAGCACACATCAATCAAGGATTAGATTCGAAATTAAAGAAAATTTTTGATGAAAAATAAATAAATAAATAAAAAAGATGGAAAACAAAATAAGATAAATTTAAAAAGATAATTAATGCATCTAGGTAAATAGATATATAATAAAATATATGTAGATACATAATGGCATATAAGAAAAATAATCGAGATATGAATTGAGGTTTATTACTACTTGAGAAATGCCAGATTTGAGATAATAAGTAAAACATAATTAATACTTATAGATATATACTCTATATAAACGTAAATATATAAATATGTAGCAGGCAGAAAAAAAGCAGCTGCGAACTAAAATCTGAAATTATATACATAATCCCAATCAGCAGCCGATTTGAATAAGTCATGTCGATCTTTATGTTCATCCTGTGTTCAATTCCAATAAGTAAACTTTAGCATGAAGATTTTGAAAATGCTTTTAATTAAAATTTAAGCTTAAAAAGTTTGAACACTTTTATTATGCTTTCACCACTGTGAGGCGGCAGTAGCAGTAGCCGTGGCAACTGGCAGGCAGAACACGAGCACCACACAAAACCACCGACAACACCGACCAGCCACTGACAACCAGAGAGCAACCGACAGCAAAGCTCGTGCGTGGCATGAACCAGGCCGAGTCGATGCCTCCACCCAGCAGCCAGTGGTTGGCCTGCGTGGCATGCGGCTACTCCACGCTTGTTCATAATCAGAATTAATGATTGAAATTATCTAGGAGCTTAAATAGGCAACAGTAGACTGAAGTAGCAACAGTTGCAGTTGCAGTTGCAGTCGCACCGTCAACAACATCATCGACAGCAGCAGCAACAGCAGCCAGGCAGAGCCACCAAATGGCCAACTTGGTTTTCGCTTTGGCCTGGCCCACTGATGCCAGCACTTAGACAAGGCTATCAACAGCAACAGCAACAGCAACTGCAGTTGCAGTGGCAGCCAAAGTTGGCCAACAATTTCATATTAAATTGCCAAGTATTAAATGGGCAGCATTGGGAGCAGCAGCAGCCGAAGCAGCAGCAAAGCGAATTCAACTTAACGTTTTACTTCCTTGTTCTGCAAGGTGCTTTGGCGCGGATTAGCAGCAACTGTGGCACAAACTATTGCACTGGTTGCAACATCAGCACCTCCTTGTTGCCTGCAAGGGCTAATTTGTGCAACGCGCCTATCTTTTTCTTTTGTACTTTCAATACACTTTGCGTTGAGCTTGCCAAACTTGTTGTGCAGCTTGCAAAGAATTGAAAAAGTAATTAATCTTCTTTGATGTAGTTATATTTAATTTCCTTTATATAAATATATATATATATATATATATATGTATATATAATTTATAAAGAATTAATTAGGAAAGGGCATTCAAGGTTCGGCAACTTCAACTCTACTATTTTGTTCCTTTATTCACTCTATTTGCTGGACGCGGCAATAAAAACTAATTATGCCAGGGTAGCAGCAAAAGCAAAGTGCCTTCGAGGCCAAGTCAGGAGTTAGTCCAGACTGATAATAATCTGGCATAATGATAACACTGTCCAAGCTACCAAGTGGTCTGCAGCAAACAACAGCAACAGCTACTTGGGAAGCAACTTGTGCCAGGCATTTAGCAGCAACTTGTGGCAGACAACAAAATGAAAATCACTGGACTCTCGGGCAGTTGTTCTTGTGCCCCGTGGCAGAATCTTGCACTTGATTGGTCGCACAATTGTTGTTACGCTGCCAAAACACTAATTATTTTAATTAGTCGATTTAAAAAAGTGTTTTTTTTTTCACACGCTTCCAGCTGGCCAAGTGTCAAGTGTGGAGCTGCCAATTAAAATGTAAACATAGCCAAAGAATTTCGCGAACATTCAACGAGATGAGCTTGAGATAGAGTATCGCGAGAAGCGAGACAGCTGCTATTTCCTGTCCATGCCGAGCGACAATTCCTTCTTACCCTAACTTTGCTCATTGACAGGCGATTTCCGTTCTGTAACTTGGACTCAGAGTCTGACTCTGAGTCAGAGTCGGAGTCGGGGACTGCTTGTGGCGCCAGCTAGCTGGCTAAACTAAACAGCTAAATGGCTAGTCACTAATAGCACGCGCCGGCAGCGCTGCTGGCGCCACAAAGCCAGTCAAATTTGTGGTTTAGTTACAACTAGGAAGCTGCCTCAGCTGCCACAACTGCCTCAGCTGCTGCGGCTGCCGGCGCAGAGTTCACGACGCCGTTCATTAAATCGCTGCATATTCGCACCGATCGCTGCTGGGCAGCCTGCTGCGACACGCCCAACATTCAGGGGTGCAGACATTGAGCCATATACACTGTAAACAAGATTGCATCAACTTTTATCAACTCGTACACATATGTAGAATATATATACTAAAATCGATTACCGATAACAAACTCAAAAGTGATATTAATATGCGTTTCCTTTGGTTTGATATCAATATAATTTGACTTCAAGTTTGTAAAATAAGTTCTCTCATATCATAAGCCGATCTAGTTTATTTAATGTTTTTAGAAAACTTCTATGTATAGTATATATATTAAAATCGATTACCAGTAACAATCGGAACAGTAAATATATAGACTTTCAAGGTGCTTTTACTATGATATCAATATAACTTGACTATAAGTTTGGAGTGTATAAAAAAGATCAAGTTTATTTCATTTATAGATTACCCCTATACACTATATATAATAAAATCGATTACCGATAACAATCGGCAAAGATGCTTTTACTGTGATATCAATATACATTGCATTGCATATCTAAGATGTGTACAACTTAGGACCTTACCAATCAGAAGTTATACACGTCCTGAGTATAGGATTCCTCCTAAGCGAGCTCTCTCGACTGGAGTCTTCTTACTTGTTTTTTGTTTTCTTTCAAGCAAAATGAATCAAGCACATTTTCGGAAATTTTAAATGAGTCTAACAAAAAAAAAGACTTCTTTGTCGAGTTGCATATTGGCTAGTGGGAAATTTAAGCAGCATTTTTTTCTGTGTGTACGTAATGATGACTGGTGTGTGGCGGCAGGTGAACTGCGTTGCCTGTGGCAGTTGCAGCAGCAGCAGCAACGTCAAATTGCCGAGAAGGCGCCTAATCACAGACGCCGCCAAAAAGAGAAGAGATAATGAAGATGCAGCAAACTGGGGCTGACGAGATGCACACACACACTGACATATAGATATACACAGATATATATATATGTTTATATAGAATATATATATATATATATCGATGCTGATGCTGCTCCTGCTGCCTGTTTTATTATTTACTTTAATTAGCTTTTCCGCACGGTCTGCTTTGAGAGTGGACAGTGGCAAAGTGGCAAGTGGCAAGTGGCAAGTGCAGATATTCCGCATCGATAAATAACATTAATTAAGTTGTTCAGTTGGCACGGGGGCCACGCCCCGTATACCGCCCACCACGACTCCACAACTCGATGGCTGTAGCACATTTTAATTAGGCATTTATGGCTGGTCTCCATATTCTAAGCCAATTGTTGTTGTTATTGGTAAATGGGCTTGGCCCTGTCCTAAGGAGGGGCGGCTTTAATCCGCTTAACAAGCAACAACAAGAACAACAACAACAACCACAACAATGGCAATGCCAGCAACTGGCCGGTCAATGGGCGTTGGCCCAGTGCATTCGTAATAACCTGGCTTTAAGGAGTTTTTTTTACAGTAAATGCATTTCGCCTGTCCACGGGGCATTTCATTCAGCCAACTACTTAAATGATTTATATAAAGCTGAGGTACTTGCAAAAACCACTTGATATTGGTTACTCCCTACTCCACTAGCTATAGATCTGTTGTTATTACTATATTGATGAGTTGAAACTCTCGAAAAATCACTTCATATTTTTCACTCTCTTTAAGCCTTATTATGATTACATTGCGATTCGCAATGAGCCAATTACTTAGGATGTATGTAAAGCTGAGGCACTTGAAGAATCAGTTGATATTGGTTAATCTTTAATTTACTATCTATAAGGATGTTATTATTAATATTGTGGTGCCATCTTCTGAACCTATAGCCATCCATCAATTCAAATTCTTATTCGAAGTATCGCGAGTATCTTTTCTTGGCTTAATGGTTTCTCTGTCTACTGATTTTTATTATATATGATTGACATATTATATATTATATATTTGATGTGTTTTGTGCCTACTTTAGCTAGTTGGCTTTTGGGATGAATTTTACTTGGCTAACTCATTTTTGATTAGAGCCAACTGAAGGAAATTAAGCTTGTCTGACACCATAAAATAAACACAAATAATAATAATAACAAATAGTTATGGACCTTGACTAACATCAATTGTTGAACAAGATTTACAGAATATTTGTTGAACTAGAAAAATTCGAATATGCGTCAAATTGTGGCACATTAGTTCCAGTTCCAGTTCCTTAAACACGATTCATATCTCGAAACTGTATTTTGTATATTTTGTATTTTTATGTGTATTTTACACAACTTTTTTGTAATCAAACGCCACATTTTTTATTTTAATTTGGCTTAATGCGATTTTCAATCAGTTAAGTTAATCAGTGTTCATCCCGATTTTGACAGCTGATGTGTAAGCTGCGGTCGGGTGCAGGGGTAAGTGGCAAGGTAGGGGTAGAGAGTGCAGCGCTTGGCTGCACTTTTAGCACCACTGCTGATCATCGTTGCGGTTGAGAGATCGAACAGATCTACCGCAGAGAGAGAGAGAGAGAGATAGAGCGAGATCTGCAGATATCAAGATAACAGCTTAAGTTGGCGGGGGCGCAAACAAGGCAACACGATTATTGGTTGGCGGTTGGCCGGGCCAAAATGATCGTAAATAAGCGTTGAAAACTTTATAAGTGCGCCATCGCATAAACTTGGCTCAAAATAATGTTTTTGGCGTGTTTACGAGGCGGCAACCACAATGGTGGTCACGATCAAAAGCGGTCAACACAGCGACAACTGGCAACAACAGCAACTTGCAACAACAACAACTAACGGTGGCGCATTGTCGTGTGACAATCGCAACGTGCCGCAATCCGTAGAGCCGGGCAACAAAGTGCTCCACGCTCAACTCTCCGGATCGTGGGCAGCACTCAGAACAGCCAACATTCAGAATCCACGTCGCCATTGTGGCTGCTGTGACATTCCTAAGACTCTAACGCAATACAATATATAACTTTACGTCATTCAAATGACGGCTATGGACTATTAGATACCCTGCAAATAAATGCCTCAACACTTTTATGGTTAATGAATAGTCTCATGAATAAAAAACAACTGAAAACAAATAGGCAAAATATAAATAATAATAGTAAGTGTAAGCGTGTGTAAGGTGCTCGACTAGCAGATACCCTGTGCACATAGCTAATGACAAATTTGGAATTTTTGTGATTCATATTCCTTTCGATATATACAATTTTGGATTTGGCATTTACCCAATAAAAACAAGCCAAATTATACCTACAAATACCTTAAAAATATATATTTACCAGTTTCATACAGCCCATTGTCTACTGATTACAGGGTTTACTGGGCACAACTGACTGGCTGCATTGTCATAATTATTAATAAGCTTTCGTGCCCGCATTTGAATGTGGTCAAGACAAGTGCGGCGCAACCATTTCGGTCTTTGAAGTTGACCGACTTTTGTTCTCGCTGGTTGAGCTGATGGTTTGTCATGTGTGTGTGTGTGTGTGGGCGTGGCAGCTAGAGGCAAAAGTCGGCACTATTTAACTGCCACTAAAGATGCTAGGCAGGTTGCAGCAGTTACCAGTTGCAAGTAGTTGTCTAATTGCTGCAGCTGCCACCAGCGTTAGGATGCTCCTTACCATACAGCTTCCCTCTGCTACACTGAGAGAAAAACGTACTGAAACTGAACAATATTGTCAATTTGTATATTTCAAAATGAAGAAACTTGAATTGAAATTTGTTCTTATCTTTTTCTAAATTTTCTAGAACATATTTTGAATGAATCAAAATTTGTCATTTTCTGTTTTAGCTTGTTTATGTTTCTCAGTGTATTTATACTGCAGCTTATTTTTCTTGTATGCAGCTCTTCATTTAAATCACACATTTGTACGCGTCATCCACTCAGATTCACACTCATACTCACATTCGCATTCACATTCGTATTCACATTCAGATCTGCATCAGTCGGGCATCTCGAGTTGCGGCCAATAGCTGGCAGCTAATTTTGTGGCAGAAATTAACTCCCCAGCGTAATTTTTCATTTCTTGGAAATAGATTTTCTTTTCAAATTTTTTGTTGTTTTTTTTTTCCAACTTGCAACACAACTTGCTTGATGCACTCCCTCAGCCCCCTTCATTGCCTGTTGTGTTGCGGAATTGTAGCACGGACATTAGAACATTTTCGCCGTTGTTCAACTTTCTAGATGTGAGTATGCGTGTGTGTGTGTGTGTGTGTGCATGTGTGTGTGTGAGCATACATATGTAAATATTGGCTAAAGTTATATCATTTGGAAAAATCTTTGTGGCCAGCCAAGCAGGCAACATAAATGGCAACAGCTCTGACTGCTTCTGCTTCTTCTGCTGCTGCTGCTGCAACCTACTGTGCCCCCCCCAAAATGCGGAAGTTTCAAACAAAAACTAAACACAGAGAAAGTTCGGAGTGTGGAGTGTGTCTATTTGTGTGTGTGCGTGTATGTTTGTGTGAACTGATGTGTAGTTTTTTTGTTTGTTTGGGGTGCATTCAGAGAATCTCTTGCAACATTTGCAACTGTCAACGTGACAACAGCAATTCTGTTGCCACAGTTGCCACAATCTTGTTGCCAATTTGGACTAGGGCCAATAATGATGATGACTGTGCGCAACAACAACAACAACAACAGCAGCAGCAGCAGCAGCAGTAACAGAAACAGCCGCTGAATAAAAGATTCCTATTATTATTTTTTGCATTAGCTTGAAATAAATCTAATTATAAGTGGCATATTTACAAATTGGTTGCTAAACTTTTAGCATTAATGTTGCACATCCATTTTTTTTTTGGCAATACTCAAAGTTAAGTTAAGTTAATTGTAAAATACAAGTTATTTTTACTAGATGTCATCCAGGAAAAATCCCAATCAGACAAAAAAAAAGAAAATAGAGTTTCCAATGATAGAAATAGAGGACTCTGAATTGATTATGATGATCAAGTCAATTGTAATCAACACAGAGCACTCGAAAAGTAGAGCACTGAAGCAAGGGTGGGAGGACGTAATTGGTAGGTCAAAAGGTGAACCATTTACCCCACAAATTGGTTAAAATTGAATATGAAATTCACATTCCTTCCACGTCGAATTCAATTCTCTTGCACATTCTTTAATATTTTATTACCACTCACTAGAATGAATGGTTTCCTTCCTTTTGGCCTTTTTGTCTTCGTTTGATTTTGCTGACAAAAAGAAAACCTTGAAGCATTATTTCACGTGAGGCAATTTGGAAAAGGCAAACAAATGGTTAAACACTCAGTTAGACGACTGCCAACTTGGTTGCCCCAGCTGTCAATGACATGAATTGCTAACCACCACCACAACTACTAGCAGCAACTGCAATAACAACAACAACAACAACAAAAGCAACAACAAAATTTGAGCCACAAGCCATAGTCAAAGCCATAGTCAAAGCCAAAGCCAAATCTGTAGCTGTCCGCTTGGGCCACATGTGCGCCGCCAAATCAGAACGTCAAATTATAATTGTCTACGAGTTGTTCCTGCCTTTTTTTGCGATATTTTTTTTTTTTTTTTGTTTTTTGTCTTTTGGCACGAGCAAAAAAAAACAGTTAGAGCGCACGACGGCAACTGCAACCAAGCCCCAGCGAAAAATAAAATGGGAGCCCTGCGACTGCGCAGTAATCTGTTTCCAACTGAAAACAAGTGGTAAAGTGTCTTCAACTTGATCAAATAAACTTAAATATTGTTAAGTTGAAATGCATCAGTTGATTAATAATACATAGAAACTCCAAGTCTGGTGTTGCTTCTATTGTCTCGTTTGTCTGCTGCGCTAAAACCGTATACTCCCTGCCCACGCGGCGGTAACAGGGTATTTTGGAACTTAGACAAACGCCCACGCGATTGGCGGTTGGCGGCAGGAAACCCGAAAGCAAACTCAAACTCAAAGTCAAGTCAAAAGCGCCCAAGCGCAACGGGGGCGCGCCACAGGCCATAAAGACAGAAGACTGAGAGAGAGACTCGTAGTTGGTGGACTGCAGTACACTGTACACTCAGAAAAAAACGACCTGAACTTTAGAAAATAGCCCTGAAAAATAGAAAGCTTTTTTTTGTTCTTAGAAATAATTTGTTGATACAACAAAAGTGATATCTAAAAATTAGAAAAACTTGACATAAATGAAATGAAAAAAGTTAATGTTGCTAGTAAAAAAAAACTCACAAAAAATAGGATTATTTATTAACTATTTTTTTTAGATTTTAGAAAATTGCAGTCATTTTTTTTCCTGAGTGTAGACTGTAGACTGTAGACTGGGGACAGCAGACTGTAGACTGCAGACTAGTCTTCACTGTAAGTGACTGTGCTCTGGTGGCATTGGACTCGCATGTGTGTCAGCCTCTCGTTTCCCATCTGACTCCCCCTCAACCCCTGCTGTTCGTTTTTTTTTTCTTTCATTTTTTTTCGATTGCAATTGGAATTGCTTGAGAGTCTTGAACTGGGTTATGCCGAGGTCAGTTTCGAGTATCCACCAGAACAGAACCCCAGACAAGACCAGACCAGGCCAGACCAGACCAGACCAGGCCAGACCAGACCAGGCACTGTCGCCTATCGCTCTGCATAGCTAATGAGAATGAGTAACTGCAGCCGCCCTCTTTTTTCGCTTCCCCTTCTCTCTATCTCTATCTCTCTCTCTCTCTCTCTCTCTCTCTCTCTTGCTGTGGCGTCGTCAAACTGTCTGCAAACGGTTTGTCGATTGGCAATTAGCTTCGAATCGCGCTGACTGCTGACTGCTGCCACACACAAAGTTCGCGTTGGCCCAAAAGCAATTCCAACGTTTGCCTTAGCTCAGCCTCAGCCTCAGCTCGATTGTTCAATTTTCAGTTAATTGGTTCTGATTGTTTTCAAGGCGTGTGCTTTTCCAGCAGGGGGTGTGGGGAAGGGGGGATTGTGCTCCCCCTTTAATGCACAGTTCACTTTTCACAAAAAGTGCAGGAAATTCTGTGCATTCATTATTTTGAACTTTTGGATATTACTTCTGCCATTTGGATTGAATTTAAGAGTTTTTAAGCAATTTATTTATTATTATGATTTATCTTTTTATTTATTTTATTTATTTTATTTATTTTGAGTTTAATATTTTATTGCGCACCTTAACCTTACTTTAAAAAGAACAAAATTAATAGAAAATGTTTTGCTAATGTTAGAAATTTAGTTACTTTTTTATTTGACAAGTATTTAAAATAACTAAATTTTGTAGAACAAAATAAAATTTCTAAAATAATCGAATTTTGATCCTTAATATATATATATATATATATATATATTATTATATATTTTTTTTAATATTGATTTATAAATTGCATTTTTGCATATAATTTATTTTTTATGCCATTTGGATTTCAATTTATGATGTTTTAAGACTTTTGTATATATTTTTTATGTATTGCTTGATAAATTATTAATGGGTATCTGGTACTCGTTCATCATAGCATAGTTGACACACTTAGTTGGTTGTCGTTGTTGTTGTGGTTTTGTGTCACACAAATTATATATTTTAGTTTCTCGATTTGTGTAATGTTTTTTGAACAATTTAGAAAATTGCTTTGCAATTCTTTTTGTTACCGTTACTTACTAATACTAAATGATTTAAATGATAAATAATACTAAAATATTTCGTATTTGTTTCTCTCGTTGCAGGTAAGCAAAATGTGGTACAAATGTGGTTTTACACTGGGATGAACAAGCTAAAAAATGGTACATTTTTAACTACTGATTATCACCAAGTGGCAGGTTGGTTTCGTTACAAGTTGTGGGTGTGACTCGACGCAATGCGTTGCTGTTGTTGCCGTTGCAGTTGCTGCTGACATAGCGCAGGTAAAGTGGCCCACACAAGAATTGCAATGGCGACAACCATAACACTATAAACAATATAAGCAACAACTGCAACAACAACAATTGCAGTTAACAAGTTGAAGCATTTCCATCAGCAATCGTGACGCTGGCAATTATATATATAAATATGTATATACGTACATCAGCCAGCAATAAATTAATTAAATGGCAAATCGTGCAACGTCCTTTTGTCTCTTGTTGTTGCTGTGGCAATTGCTGGGTTCTTAACAGACCGACAAAAGACGCCGAGCTTTAAATGTATGTAATTTTAATTGCCAGGCTGCCAAATATGGTAAACAACAACAACGGTAACAAAAGCACAGACAGACGCGGCAAGTGCGCAAACAACAAACAGCAACTGTTGCTGTCTCACTTCTTGTTATTGCCTAAGCCCTCACACACACACACAGTTAACTGTGTCTATTTAAATTTAAGCTTTAATGTCAGCAACATCCTCTATCAACATTTGTTGTTGCTACTTTTGCTATTGTTTTTGTTTTTTCTTTGTTGCTAGCACGTCACGTTCTTTTGCTGGGTAAACATTGCTGGCAAACATTTTTCACGTCAATTAAACGCAACGCATCACAAAATACAACTTTTGCTGCTCTTGTTGCTGTTTTCGTCACGCCTGCTATCGTATTTTTTAATCTTCTACATTGCTAATGTCTGTGGTCAACATTGTTGCTGGCAACAAAACTGTTTGCTGACTCGAACTTCCAGAGATTTGAATTGTTCATAAACAGGGATTGTTATTTAAACTATAGATTTATATTTACAGATTTTATATATACGCTGTGTATTTTGCAGCTGAAGAGCATGTTCATATTTAATTACCAAGCCCAGCACAATAAACACTCGACACACACGCACACACACCCACACCCACATAGTGAACAAGTCGCGCTTTTGTTTGTGCTTTTTTGCAAGCTTTGTGCATGTTAAATACGTGTGAAAAGTCTTAGAGCTGCAGGGGGTGGGGTGTGGTGTTTGGCAAAGAGGCTGCTGGGGCTTTTGTGCCGCTGGTCAGTTGTGGGCAGCGAAGTTGATTTGAGTGACGGACAAAAGGACGGGCGGACTGAGTGAGTGAATGACTGACTGACTGCAGAACTGACTGATGCCCATTCGCTTTTGCCTTTGTGTGCAGGTTCCATGCGGCTTCCCTCCACCCCCTCTGCCCATAATTTATTTTGTTTAGCTTGCCTTTTTTTGTATTTCTTGGCTCTTTCAGATCGTCTATAAAAGCTCGAAACTTCTGAAGCTTTTTTCAACTGCATATTTTGTAAGGCTTTTAAATTGCAGTTAATTACAGGGCATTGATTAGTCGAGCATTCTGATTTTTCTTCTTTTTTGTTTGTAAATTGTTTTACATGTCGCTCAGTTTGTGCATGCATGGTCAAAGCAGAGGCGTGTGCAGTAGATGGGTAAGGGGGAGGGGACAGCAACTGACAGCTTGAATCAGCTTCAAAGGCAACGCCGCCAGAGACAGAGACAGAGTTGCCACGCCCTGGATATGGACATGAAAATGGAACATGGGCATTTTTTTTTTTATAATTGGAGCAGCTGTTGCCGCTGCGAGAGAAATCAACAATTTGTGGGTGTTGACAGTGTTTTTTGGCCACGCATGAAATAGAAAGATGATGGGGGGGGGGGGGGGGGTTGTATTAGCTAATTGTTGACAGAAGACAGTCGGCGCATGTTTCAAGCATGACTTCATCTTGACCTCGACGCCAACAACAAAAGTAATGCCCGACGGCTGTGTGTGTGTTTGTATGCTGCACAGACAGTTTGTCTACGACGACTGTGGCGACGTCGGCGCATTAAAAGCTATTTTTATTGATGAAGCGCAGCCAACATTGTAAAGCAGCCAAGCAATAATGTTGCGCTACTCACACTTTCAAGCCGAGAGAGAAAAAGATAGAGAGCGAGTGAGTGAACGAGAGAATGAGCAAGCGAGTGAGTGAGTGAGTGATGCGACAGTGGGCAATAATGTTGCTGTTTAATTGTAATAAACTGACTCGCATGTTGCCAGCCACATTGTTGCCGCCTGTTGCTAATGACAATGACAAACGGCATTGCAGCAATTGTTATTGTTGTTGTTGCTATTGCACTTTGTGTGTGGTCTGTGCGAACTTTTTTTTTCTTTTTTATTTATTTTATATAACGCTCGCAATTTAAGCTTGAGTGCCTTTTCTAATTCACACTTTTTTTTTGCTGCTGTCCGGCCTGTATGTGACGACGTTTGCGCTTTTTATGCGTTGTTCGCTGTTGCGGAAGATGAAGAAGAAGAAACAGAACAAGAAAAAGAAGAAGACCACACACAGAGTCCAGACAGACTATGTCGTCGGACGTGTGATGAATGAACAGCGTCAGCGACTGGCGACTGGCAGTCATCGCTTAGCGCTTAAAGCTCCACGCACAGCGCACTGCGTCATTATCAGCATGAACATCATAAGTTGTCCACTGGCGGTGTGCATTCGTCCGTTCGTCACACGACGTACGAAGCCCGCTGTCAGCTTTGTGTGCCGCCGCTTCTCATCGTTAAGTTTTTGTTGTTGTTGTCACCATTTTGTCTTGGCACTCGTTTAGTTTGCAAATGAGCTTTGCTTGAAAAGCTCAACGGAGCGACTGACAGTTGGCGGCACACACGTCGCCTTGGAATGTGTCGCAGCGCAAAAATAAAATGCACAAATAAAAACTAAAATAATTCGTAGAGCAGATTTTTGTTTTTGTTTAAGCTGCAGCTGACTTAAGCTAACTGGATTTGGATTGCTTGTTGCTATTTACGTATTGAGTTTATTTTGGTCAGTCAATAAAATGTGTAAACAATCTGCATATTGAGACTGTGGGAATATTTTCGCCATTTAAGCTTATTGTACAAATATTTCTAGCAGCTAAACAGACGAATCTTGAATGCTCTTTTCTAATTTTGATTAAAGGAGAGTATTATTTGTATGTTAATGAATATTGGTGTTTTCTTTTTTTTTAACTTGTGGAAGTTGCGCAGAACGGTAGAAAATAAGAAAAAATAAAAATGAAATATATATAAATATAAAAAAATATATAATAATATATTTTGGCGAGCATTTTAGGCTTAGTCGCTTTAGGCATGTCCAACTAGTTCACAAATTGTATTATACCCGCTGGAAGCATACAGCATTGAGACCATTTGGAAGCAGCCAAACAATCCTATTTCGGTTATATGTTGCTCCGCATTCCAAGCTGGAAGGGGACGGGGCATGGTGAGGGGTGTGAGGTGTGGGGCAATGGCAATGGCAATGACAGTACCCCATATAAGTCTGTGTCTGCGTCTGTCTGTGAATATTTTGAATTTGAATGCTGAATGTTGGCATAATCGGAGCGGTATTCCCGGAATTGTTGTTGTTTCTGTTGTTGTTTGGCTTTTGTTTTCTACGTCTCGTCTGAAGCGGCATTCTCTGGTTTTTGTTGTTGTGAATTGAATTTCTTGGCTCGCTGCTGCTGCTGGCACAGCAGAAAACGAGCAAAACATAAACAACTAGAAGAGGAAGAGAACCAACTGCCATGTTGATGATATTTATAATAAATAATAATAAAAAAAAATAAATAATAATAATGATAGCGACGACAACAACAATGCCAAATGGCCACGCACAAAGAAAGAGTGAAGATTTCTTAGGTTTCCAGGAATTTTTGGAGGATAGACGCCGCCATTCATTCATGGCTGTCGATTGAATTACAGCGCCAGTGGAACGTTAGAGAAACCGAGGAGGGGGTAAGATAGGAGAGGAGAAGTTGATTCAGGGCTGATTTGGATTTGTAGGCGGATGCGCGAATTTCGCAGAAGGATCTTTCAGATAATAGCAGCGCATTAAAGAAAAGAATAATTCAACAACAAAAAGTGTTCGCGGAAGTGGCTTCACTGTACTTCAACTTGGATTGCTGACCCAATTCCTAATTCGTTCCCATAAGATAGAGAAAGAGCGCCCAGAGGAGGGGGGGGCCTTAATAATAAATTAGAAAATGTGATGTCAACTTAGTGTTTCTCGTAGCTCATGATCATCATCATCATCATCATCAACATCAACGTGTGGGTCAGTTGATGTCGCCCAAAAAATAAAAATGAATCGTATAAATTTAGAAAAATGCAGCCACATAAACACAAATGTGTATCAGACCCAGATCTATGATATATGAATTTAAATAATATTTCGAGTGGGTATTATGCATTTATTCAGGGCATTCATTAAGCACTAGTATTTAAATAATAAATACATAATAAGATAATATCTTGATCAATCAAATCAGCCTATTAAAGAATCTTTGATTTTACCCACTTGATCAATATTGAATAGATTTCAATAACCACCAGTTCGCACAATTGCCGTCTGTTTGTAAAAGGGTATTTAATCTTCAGCATACATTTTTCGAATTTCGAATCGTAAAAAACCGAATTGATGTGTGTCAAAAATGCAGGCAGCCGTGTGGAGTCCACATAGAGGGAACACCTCTGCAAAAGTGTCTATGGATTTTGATCTATCGAATTTGAATTCAGCTTTTGGCTTTATCTATTTTTTATTTCATTTCATATTATCTTTTTTTTTTGTTCAACCTTATGCTAATCAGCCTCCCACATGGCCAGACGAAGAGACCCAAAACCACAAAAAAAACTCGTCTGGCCAAAAATAACAGAATAAGAAATGTGAACCAGAACCATATGATGATGATTTTGAGTCGTTTGCGCTCCATTTTGGTTGTGTGTCGTCTTCATTTGTGTGGCATTTGTGGCAAATGTATTTATTATTTATTAATAGACTTGCGTAATTTGTAGTGACAAGTTGGCAACTCATTAAAACCGAATTAGCAGCCACAAAATATTCATTTTCATATTATTCACATTTTTTTTTTTTTTTTTGTTTTGCTTTTTTCTTGAGAATCTGTTAAGTTTTAACTGACCATAAAATTTACGCAGTTTCACTCAGCCATTAGCAGACAGTTTATTAACACATTCAACTGAAATTAAGAATTTTAATCTGAAATTTCTTTTTTTTTAACATACCATTTGCGATTTCAGTTTTGAATTGATTTCTAGCAACAAAATTAAGTTGTAATGAAAATTGTACGATTATTATTAGTTTTATACAAAACTTACTCATCAATCTGATAAAATTAACTTTAAGTAATGAATTAATAGTTGTATAAAAACTGATTAAACCTGAGCTCTTTAAAATGATCTTTCATGCAAGATAAAATTAGCTTTAACTAATTGACACATATGTTTACATTGCATTCCATAATTGTACAAAAGTTCTTTACCCAAAAATAGCAAGAAATAATTCAACTCAACTGATTCATATGGCGCAAGAGATCAAGATCAGATCGGAGTGTTGGAACGTGTTAATTATGGCTAGACAGATAGATAGGTGGATTGTGTGATTGTGTTGGTTGCATGCCTCGATGGGTCTTTTGAAGTTGTCGCATTTGTCGTATTGTGGTTGTTGTTGTGCGTGTGTTTTGTGTGTGCATCAGGTGCCACTAGATTATTAACGGCAGCAACTAATAACAGGGCGGGGGAGTTAAAGGGCAGCGACGAGACGCCAACGCAGACTGCAACAGTAAGAGCAGCAGCTGCAACAGAGGAAAGAGGAAGAGAGGCCGCGAAAGAGAAAGAGAAAGAGATAAATGCCATGCCACATAAATAAGCATAAGGCAAAAGACAGACATAAAGCAAAGGCAGCAAAAGGCAATGAGCGAAAAAAAAAAATTGAAATGAAAGAAAATAAAACAAAAAATTGTCTTTTATGATGTTCGTTGCAATCTTTTCTATCTCCCTCGCTCACGCCCTCTCTCTCTCTCTCGCTCTTTTGCCGTTTCGCATTTGAAGTTGAAGTTGGAGTTGGTTTCCTGCGCTGTGGCAAAAAAAAGTAAAGGAAAAGGGCATGTGGGGGAAGGGACGGCATTGGGGCACTTAAAGGTGCAGCGCGTGTGCCAACGCACAAGCGAAAGCCAACGAGAGGGAGAGAGAGAGAGAGAGGGGTGCAGAGAAAAGTGGGTTGCTGCAGGTAGAGAGTAAAATAAGCGGAAAGCGCACAAAATACAATGTTGTTGTGCAAAGAACGTTGAACTCGAAAACTCGCCGCTGCCCTGGAGTAGAGCACTACAAAAGTGGAGTGAGGATGTGAGTGTGTGTGTGTGTGTACACAGAGAGAAACGCAGAAAGAATACCCTGAATATATTCAATGGCACTAAAAATGAAATGCTGCATCTAAAATGCATAATTATAAATTGCGAATTTTTAAACTCAAATCGGAAATTTCAATTTCTTATCTTTTTTTTAATAATATAAAATACGCTTGAGAGCAAAGGGATTTCAGAGTGTGTGTGTGTGAGTGTACACAGTGAAAAATCACAGTGGCTTACTAAAAGCAAAATTGCTTAATTAAAGACATTTTTCATCCAGAAATTTTCCAAATCTTAAACAACGAACGAAACAAATCTCAAAATAGAGAATGTATTTTTATACTTTACTTTACTCTAGAATAAATGCACTTACTTTGAGAATATTTATGCAAGTCTTAAGAGCTTGGACGATCTTTTAAGTTTTGATATGTTTTGTACTTAATTCAAAAGTATTTGTTTGGTTTTAGGCTGATTCAGCTTGGACAACAGAGTCGGCTCATTGGCATATACAACTGCTTCCCTTTTCAAGATGATTAGTTAGATTTATATATATACATATATATAATATATAATAATACTAAATTGGACAGCTAAAGACTTGAATTCATAGAGTTTCCTATTCAGTTTTCTCTGTGTGGTGTTGTGAAATTTAAAAGAGTGTGTGAGAAGGTAGGCAAAGGGAGTTGGGAGTGTGTTTGTGTGTGTATGTGTGTGAGTGTGTGTGTATGTGTGTAAGTGTGTGTGAGTGTGTGAATATGTGTATGATTATTCATAATTTTTTCGTTTTCACGCACTGCTGGGACATTTGGAAAATACTCTCGTAGAGATTGGTTGCACTCGTTGTTGCAGCTGCCGCTTTGCATACCACATTTGCCCCTGCTCATCTCTCTCGCTCTCTCCCTCCCACCCGAGTGATGCACTTAGTGTAATTAGGGGGCGAAAGATGCAAAAGCAGCAGAAACATAAGCTGCAAATCAAACCAACAACACCAGCAGGGGAGGCCCTGCAGGGGCAACAGTTTAAAAACTCACTGTTAGTGTGCTAACGAGTGACATTCTCAATAAATTCACGCACAACACATATACACACAAATAACACACACAACACACACACACACACACAGAGAGAGTTTAACCGTTGCTGGCTGTCATAACTTGAGGATAATGCGGTCTGAAACCATTTTGTTGTAATTGGCATAAGAGTCTCAAATACCGAATGCATTTATTATTTCGACATGACCAACACAAGTTGATGTTGTTCTTGCAACAACAACAATAAGAACAACTCCAACTGCAACTGCAGATGGATGCTGGCTGTGTTGCTTGCTGCTTGCTGCATTTAGAATCCAAGTTCTGCTGACACGCAAAGCAGCTTTAAGCCCTGGCCAAGAGCGAGAACTAGTTATTTGTTTTTCAGTGCAAAATGGAAAGCGTTGCTTGATATCGCCAGATGAGCTCATCTCGAGTAAATATTTGATTTAATTGCGATGAGATATATATGTGACTTTTGCCTCAGAATAATCGAATTTCTTT
Organism: Drosophila nr. medialis 2 BK-2023a; assembly: GCA_035044325.1. Lineage (NCBI taxonomy): Eukaryota > Metazoa > Arthropoda > Insecta > Diptera > Drosophilidae > Drosophila > Drosophila nr. medialis 2 BK-2023a. Next base: position 4,304,321 of record JAWNMH010000394.1, read on the forward strand.
TTGTATTGATTTGAGATGATTTTTCAATAGTTTTTGTCATTTACAACAAATTATATAAAATCAGCTAATCTCAAATTACATCCTTCTCTGTCTCTCTTGCTCTTCTTGGCTTATTCGAGTTCATGTTAAAGTCGTTGCAATTTCGAATTGTCGAATTGTTTTTAATATTTATGTAATTATATCAACTTATAAATCAGAATACAGCTTATATATAAGTTTTTCTTTTCTTCTCTCTCTCTTTCTCTGTCTCTATTTACCCTTTTGGGGGGTATCTTAATCCAAGTCTAAATGATTTAGATTTCTTCAGTCTTCCCTTCCTTTTTCGAGGTCATTTTAAAGTCGCGCTCTTTTCGCAGATCATTTTAACTTGTTATATGTTTCTGATTTCTTTTCTGATATTTTATTCTTTTTCTTTTTGGATTGGGCCTTTACGACTGACTTTGTGTCTTGACCATTTTACATTCGTTGGGTTCTTTATTATTTCTGTTATTTTTGTTTTCTCGAGGACGTTGCCTGAAAACCAGATTTAGCAGTTTGAATCTGGTTTGCCTTGGAGGAGACGGCGGCGCTGTTTGGGACAACAACTGTGGCCGACAACAGCAACAACAGCAACGGCAACAACAACAAAGACAACAAGAAGCAACAATGTGTTCTGCGTCTTGGCTTGGCTTGGCTTGCCTCACAGACGGCATCTGCGGCATTTCAAGGTCTGACTCAGCAACAAGGAAGGAAACGTCGCGAAATCGGCAACGTCGGCAACGTTGCGCCCTTTTGTGGAACGCACACGTCTCAGTCTCTGTTCATCTGTCTGTCTGTCTCGGCTTGTCTGTCTGCCTGTCCATGTGTCTGCCTCGGTGTGGCAGCAACTGAGCCACATTCCAGTTATGGCGTGGCCTTTGCGCCCAGACACACCTAGTTTTCGCATACCCTGGCATCATTCAAAATGCTTTTAAAGGGTATCCCCTGAAAGTTTGCTTGAATCTGTGCAAAATACAGCAGATCCCCCAGTTTAAATCAGCATCAATCATAGTTCTAGATAGATCTAGCCTATCTTATCTCAGCGACTATTTAAGTTCGAATTCTCAATTTTTGTATATCGATTGAATATTAATAATTTGACGAATCAAAAACAAAAAATATTAGAAAACTTTTATTCAAAATCATTTTTTCTAAATGCAACAAACAGAATTAATATTATTTTGAAATAATATTTTTTATTTCTTTACAACAGCATCTTGTTGCTGGCTGCAGGATATATGCCGGCCTGCCCCTCTCACTCCTGTCATAGTTGTCTTTTTGAGGCTGTGTGCTCTGTGTTCCTTCCCCTCCCCCTCCCCCTTCCCCCTGCCCATCCTCCCTCCCATCACCTGTCTCCTTCATCTTCTGTCTGCCTCAGCCTCTCGCGTTTGCTTGACCAAGTTATTGAACTCTTGCGCGTATTGAGCGCTACTCGAAGCTGACCCTTTTGGCCACCGTTGTTGTTAATCACACATGGTTTGGCCAGCACTCAACAGACAGCACACACACACACACACTCACACACACACACTCATACTCACACACACACTCACACACACCACACACACGCATATCAAATATCAGTTTACCCCTTGTAGCCCTGCAGTTGGTCACTTCAAAGGCGGCCGCGCGCCGTTTGACATTACAGTCCGTGCAGAAAGTCAACAACAGTGGCAGCAACTGCAACAAAAGCAAAAATAATTTAGTTTGATTTACCCCTCAAACAAGCAACACACCTCCCCCCCTCTATGCCCCTGCCCCCTGCCTCCTGCCCCACCTCCCTCTATGCAATTCTCTTTGGTGCGCTTCGCTCTTTTTGCAAAAAGTAAAGTATTTAAATTATAAAACGGGGCAACAAGCAACATCAAAGGAAAGTTGGCGCTGTCAATGAACCACGCCCCTAAGCCCCCCACTCGCAGCTTGAATTACGTGCTAGGCAAAAAAAGAAGAAAAAACAACAACAACAACAACAACAAGTAGAAGAGGCCAAGTTAAGAGTCCTTTGTAGTGGCACCGAAAAAAGGTTTCGATTACTTGAGCTGAGCTCGAAGAACAACAAAAAAAGCTAAAAAAAATAAAAGCCGACGCTGGACAGCTGGCGCCTGAATAGTGAGAAAGGGGCAGCCTCGAAGGGGGTGGGGGGTGGGTGTGGAAGTATGTGTCAGAAAGGGGGCAATGCTATTGTGCACTCAACGCATGAGTCCATTTAGTGAAATTCTATTGACCATTGCAACAGCAGCAGCAGCAGCTTGGCGCCAACTTGTTTTGGCCATAAACATTAAAAATTATTATTGTAATTATGCCCGACGCTGACGTCTCAAAAGAAGGTACCACCAAAAATGCGCACAATTCCCCGCCACGCCTCCCATCAGCTCGTTAAGAGCCGCCCTCAGTTTTGGGCCCAAAGTCCAAAACGTATAAAGTCGAAATTGGCATTCGACGAGGCAGCAGCGCAAATGAAATGCAATCAAATCAAATGCAAAGCGTTGAAAACATTTTCTATGCCATGCCCCATTTGACGCATGAAATGCCGCACTCAAGTGCTGTGTGTGGCGCACAAGTGCTGCGCGGCATAACTCATACGCAGCGTGTGACGGCGCTGCATAAACCTAGCCAAGCCAAGCCAAACCAAACCAACAACAACAACAACGACAACAACTACAATTGTGGTGATGAGAAAAGGGAACTGGGAACAGACGATGATTGTTATGCACAGAAAAGTTGTGTGGAAAAATGTCTGCATTGAAACCGATAGCATTCTACATAAAAATGCTCCATTTCTAGAATTATCTTTGATAGTTGCAACTAAACTGAAGCGATACCTAAATTATTTATTGTTCATTTATTATATATATTATTTATTATTATATATATTAAATTTACTATCTACTATTAAGCTAGAGGTGTATCCATGGACTTAATCGTAGCATTATGCATCTAGCTACACTAGTTAAATGAATACATTCAACTTAAACTTTAAACGTTTGCTTTGGATTAATGGGCTGTATTTGATCAAAATCAGGCGGGCAGTAAAATGGATTATAAACTGTCCGTTTAGTCACGACATTTGTCACGTGCCAATCGCTCAATCAAATTGTTGAGCACACGCCCCCCTCCCACCCCTCTCTGGCGCGAATGGCTAGCGCAACTAAACGTTGCAATAATTTTGGGCCATATTTCAACTGGCTGCATTTGGCTTTAGGCTGTGCAACTACCGTTTTTGGACTAGGCAGACTGGCTTAGATATCTCACTGCCTGCCTCGCTGTGGCTCTCCTTCTGTCTGTTTGTCTGTCTGTCGGTCTGGCAACACAGTTGCTGCACGCCGCCTCCCACAGTCAATCAGTCTGTGGCGCATCTTTGCCGCAAGCACAATTTTGGCTACTGCAGTTGCAGTTGCAGTTACTGTGCAGCAGCAGCAGAAGCAGCAGCAGTTGTTGTCAGTTGAAGCTGCAATCGCGGCAACGTGGCAATTAACTCTTTGATGGATTTACTGCGCGACGTTGCGTCTCTGCCGCAGTTGCTACTGCTGCCGCTGCTGCCTTCAACGGATGCGTTTGTCCAAACTGCAGCAGCAGCAGCAGCAGCAGCAGTTGCAGTTGCAACTTTACCATTCACGACACTACAATTATAAAATAACCATCATTTATAACGGTCATCGTCGTCATCGTCGTCGTCATCTTCATAGACTCTTTTGTACTAAATGCGAGCGGAAATGCAGCGAGGGCAAAACAGTAGCAACAAACTGCAGCAGAATCTACATTGAGAAAAAAGTAAACAAAACTTAAATCAAGTATTTATATTCTTGACTCAAGTACAAAACGTTCTCTGTAAATAAATGCAGCTGAATTTTAGGAATTCGCCATACTTTTGTCGCCTTTTTATTCAGAAAGTATATTTCGCAGAACCAGCGATTTTCGTCTCTTAATTTCCTGGCTGATCTTTTTCTCTGAGTGTACTTAACTCATTTATTGCCAAAACAAAAATATTCTTAAATTGAGTTTGTATGCAAAGTATGTTGTTTTTTTTCGCCGTGTACCAGAACTGCGTGTGGAAATGTTAAATTCTGCAGACATTTTGGGCGCCGAGCAGCTGAGAGACGCCGCCAAATGCTGCCGCTCTTCAGTTGTTGTTGCTGCTGCTGCTGCTGTTGTTGTTTGCTTCAACTTTTGCTGCCGGCTGCAGTTTTTCCGAGTCAGAGAAGCGTTTCAAATTACAGACACCAAATAAGCCGACGAATGCTTCGCGCTCTACAGTTGCCGCATTCCCCTATCCCAACCAGCACCCCCTCCGCCTTCGCCTCCCTCTCGCAACGACGACGTGGCACGTCTTTGTGGCTGGCAAACAACTGCAAACGCCGACAATAAAATGCGTGGCAAACTGCAATTGAGAAATTAATTTCACCCATTAAGACATTCGCATTTATGCTATAATTAAAACTAATTTGTGCATACGTACAACAACAGCAACAACCAATGCAACAGCAAACAGCAACACCAGCAACACCAACAAGAACAACAACAACGCCAAAAGCGACTCCCCAAACCGACACTTGATTCTATGCTGCACATTAAATAACTCATCTTGCTTATGCATCAAGATTATGAATCATGAATCAAATCATAATTAAAAATAATAATTTTAATGAAAAAAAGAAAATAAGAATTGAATTTCATGCGAGCGCACTAGAAAATTATTTATATTATTTATGATTACATAATTAGACTAAATTCAAAATTAACAACTGAAAATGCTGCACAAGTTTTGAAATTTAATCCAAATTCTTAGCAGGCTAAGAATTAATGTACCTCAACTAAAAAAGAAACAAACATAAAAAGTACACACAAAAAATAAATAAGCATTAAACAGAAAGAAAACTGAGAGTGGAAAATGTGTGGAAAATGTGCTGTTAGCTTAGCTATGACTTTGAGACATGGCTTGAGGAACTGGCCAAGCAGCTTAATGGAGCTTCAAATCCAAATACAATATTTAAATATCAAATGAGTTTAATAAAAAAGTTGAAAAAAGTTGAAAACTAGCAAAATGTTGTTGCTGCTGCTCCTATTTAAATTGTACGCCACAAATATTTCAGGTCTATTGAGACCGGCATGCAACGTTATATTATTTTAATTAGACCAATACAAATACGGACATATTTACACAAGCCTAGCTCAATGTACAAGCCGAAAAAAAAGAAGCAAAATCTCGAACTGATATGGAAATCTGAAGAGCCGCACTTCAATCGCTGTAAGCGCCAATTAAAACATTTAATAAACAAACAGCAAAAACAAAAAAAAAATATATATGTATATAGCCACAACTACTGCACAAATAAAAAAGAAGTGGAACCGAAATTCATGCCTCAAATTACGGCAACACAGAAGCCGTAGTTTAAATAGAACTCTGAGTGCGGATGCGGATGCGAAAGGGGATGAGGATGAGGATAACGATGAGGATGGGGTTGTGGGGGTAGGCGAACTGTTGCTCTACTGAGCCGTGCTAATGAGCGCCCGGATAGCCAGGATACTTCTCCAATTACGTGAAAGAGAGAGAGAGACAGAGAGTGAGTGAGTGAGACAGGTTGAACTCAACTCCAAATGAAGTGCCAGAAATGTGAAGCGAAATTGCATAAACCACTCCATGGACGGCAGCAGTAAAATCAACTCGAACGGGTTAGGAGGGGTGGGAACCGCGGGGGACCGGGTGGTGAATGCTGCCTGTGTCCGCAGCGCAAAAAGTTAGTAAAACATGAAAAATTGTAAAATTATTTTTCTTTTTTTTCATTTTTCTTAATGCAGTTGAGTTCATTAACATCAGCTTGGGGGGGAAAAAAAAATGAAAATAGAACGCAGCCAGGTGCCTGTGACTGCAAAACTGTGGCAGCAACAGCGCCTACAGCAAATACTGCAACTCGAAAGGGATGGGGGTGGTGGGTGGATGGTCTGGGGGGAGTAGGAGTGTGCATTAATGGAAGAAGGAGAGTGCGGCTGGAGCTGCTGCCGTATCTACCCCAAGCACTGGTAAATCTAAATGACTTGATTACTTTTCTTTTTCATTTTACATATTTGTTTTTTGTATATTTTTATTTTGCATCTTCTTGCCGCTTGCCGCTTGCTGCTTGCTGCTTGCTGCACTCCAGTGCAAACTTTCATTTCAAATCCCGCAAGGATTTGCAGCACGAAATGCGGCAGAAAATCAGGAGAGGCAACAGCAAAAAAATATACTTATATAAAAAGCCAGGATTGCAGGCAAAATGAAAAAGTAGCAACAACGCCCAAGAGTTACCCTGTAAAAAAGTTATTTATTTTTTAAGTGTAAAATATCTGCTGCAATTTTGGAGAATATTGGGTTCGTTGTATGATATATCTATATATATACATATATATAATAATAATAGGCAAATAGTCAAATTTAGATTGCAAATGCCATAATTACAGGGTATGCAATATGAAAAGAATTTTGCAGCACAGTTGACTGTTTATTTTTCACATTTGTTTTTTTTGCCGGCATGTTTTGCGCGTATTTTTTGCAAGCCACAATGCTGCTTGAAGTGGTCGACGTGGTGGGCGTGGTTGTGCCTATGAATGGGCGTGGCGTGGCTCGGCATAGCATTTGCTGCCTTTAAATGCGACCGGGAAAAATTTAATTAGACAACTGAGCAGCGCAACACAAAAACTGAAAATATAAATAAAGGGAATGTACGTGTATCATGAGGGAAATAACAGAAAAAGTTGCGGTTAAAGGATTTCTGCTGCAAGCAGCATGCAGCATGCGGTATGCGGTATGCGGCATGTTGCATGGCGCTAAGGAGCAGCTAAAGCCGAAGGATATTGTTAAGTGTGCATTGTGCATGTCGTTTCAAGGGTAACCAACAAAACGAGAGCGGTAAGCGAAGTGGGCAATGGGGAGCGTTTGGGAGGAGGAGGGGGTAGCTGGGAGTTTTTCCAAGCCATTGTTTGCAGCGTTGTGGCAACGTTGCCGCTTTGGGGGCAACCTTCTCCACGGCAAACAAGAGGCATATTAATTGCATTGCATACTTTCGGCGCCCCCAACTACGCAACCCTTATTCAGCTCCCCCCTTGGATTGTGTTACCCCATCATTAATTAATTAAACTTGACTTTCGGTTCGTTGCTCGCCGCAGCAGCAGCAGCAACAATAAAATTATTTGCGCAGCTTAGACGAAGCCCATAGCACCCTTCGGATTGATTCTCTTCAGTCGTATTCTATATAGTCCATGTTGAGGTAAACTCGATTAAAAAAGTTATCAAGCAAACTCTTTGATTAATTTTGATTTAATTGTTTTCATTCAAATATATTTAGTTATTTTGGTTCAATTTTCCAACTCACATCGAAACAACTAAATTTCGAAACACTTTTACAATTTCAAATATGTTTTTATAATTTTCCAAATTGGAAGTCACAGCTACTCCACAATATCAGATAATAAAATAAACAAGACCCATTTCAATTACCACCCAAAAGTGCCATTCTCAAGAAAGTCTTTTGATATGCGCCCGCAAAGATAAAGTTCCCTAGGGATATATGCAGCTCCTTAAGAAGGACTTGTGTGCAGATAACTCCAACTCCAACTGCAACTCCAACCACTCATCTATGCAATTTGAATGGCTTTGTGGGTTGACCCTTTCGTCATACACTGTCTTATTATAATGAATGAGGGAGCAGCCAAGAGGGTGGCGACAAATTTCTCTTTAATGTTTTATTTTTCCTCCTCTTTCTTTTTTGGCATCTCCCTGCTGTTGAGAGTGACAGAGTGGGTGGGGGCGAGGAGGCGAGGGGGTGGGGGAGAGGGGCAAGCTTTGGTTTTCTTATTTGATTTGGGTTTTTATTTTGCAGTCGCCTGCGGGATTTTATATTGCGACATCAGTTTGCTGCAGTAGGAGCGGGTTCAACGACACTGCAGTCCGTGCCATAAAATGAGATTCCAGTTGTTGGCGCACAATGACGCAACAACAACTTGGGCATAGTCACGCCCCAAAAGACAAAACCCGCAGTTTCAGCTTTAAGTTGTGATTTTTCCTTTTTTAAGCAGTCAGCTATGCCACTGATCTGAGCAAAAGATTCCACATCGCTTTCCCCTCTCTATCTCTCTCTCTCTCTCACTCCCTCTCTCTTTCTGTTCTATGCTCTATCTTGCTTTAATTAAGCCGCCTCACAATTAAGATGCCAAAGCGGAGCCCACATGATTTTTTTCTCTATGCGTTTTTTTTTCTGTTTTTTGGCCAGGCGGCAATTGTGCTTTTGCCCGTCTCCTCAAATAATGGCCAGTGATCAGCTGGCTCATAAAGTCTTCTTGTCGGTTGGTGAGGGGGCTGGTGGGGGGGAGGGTAGAGCGTTCCACTCCGTGACCATCTATGGTCTATGGTTTGACTGCCAGCCCGACTGCCTGCAAATAAATCGCTGATCTCTAAAGAAGGACACACGGCTGGAACATTTTCATAAATCGCTGTTCGCTTTATGGCATTTTTGTGCAAAGTTTTACAATTCTAACTGTACTCAGCTGTTTACGCTCCCCAAACTGTTTGCCAACTGTTCTTCAAGTCAAGCAGCTGCCTGTTCTCTGAAGTGGGAGTGTTTGGTATGGGTGTGGGGGAGGGGGAGGAAGTTTGCACGGGGTCAAGTAGCGGTCAATTGTGGTGCGTTTGCTGCGGTTTTTTTTTTAAGTCAAAACAATGCATGCTAAATGGCAACTGCGAAGAGTGTTTGCACAAAGTGTGACAGACTGGCTAAGAGATACCCTATCCAAAATATCCTAGAGCAGTATTTTACATAGATACATTTAATCATTTAGGAACTATACAGAATTAGAATTAGAATAGATGGAGTTAAAAAGTGCTAGCAAAAATATATATTATTATTTATTATTATTATGATTATTAAAAAATATATAATTTTTTATGGTTCATTAAACACCTACGACAGTTAGATTAAGCTGTAATTTTCCCATTTTTTCTTCAAAATATAAATTAATTTTTTTTTACAGTTTAATAAATATATTTAAGAGTTAGCCTAAGCAAAAGTTTATTAATTTATTTTCAAATTCGCACAGGCCACAACTATAAATAAAGAGTGTGTTAGGTTAAGTGTTTACCTATAAAAAAAAAATATTTACCCGTTTAATTACAGTTTAAAAAACAGCTTGAAGAGCAGCTTCCGACTCTCAGTGCTCAGTTCTCAATTCTCTCGGCTCCAATGCGTGCCAAACTGTCAGTTTGATAAACTTAGCACAAACACTCGAGCGGCACCTCTCTCTCTGTCTGTCTCTGTCTGTCTCTCTCAATCTGTCTTTGTCTGTCTGTCAGTCAAGTGCCTCTCACATATTCTGACAACTTTGGCTCGGTCAAAACTCAAGAATCTATAGCATACTATATGCGCATATTTGGAATCCCCTTAATCTCGGCTCAACTGACTCTTGCGACCTGTCCGACAGACTCATTTCTGCCCTGCGGAAGGAGGAGTGGCATGCAACTTGCTTTTTTTTGTTTATTTTTTGTTGCTTTTTTTCTCCTATATTTTCTTAGTTCTCATTGACCCCAACAGTCTCCTTCACCTCCCAATCCTCTCTCTTCCCTTCTATAGCTCTGCTTGGAGCGGTTAAAGTTTTTAATTTAAATGACATGACATGGCCAAAGCAATGGGCGACACCCCTGCCAAATTTGATGGGCAGTGGGCGTGGCAGCTGCCCCATCTCTATGCCAAACGCCCCAAAAGAAAAGATTTGCATTAGTTCAGAAAAGGAGGAAATAGCAACAACTATATCAAAAGTCCAAGTCTTGCAATTTACCGTTAAACTCTCCGCCCTCTCTTTCTCCATGCCCCCTCTCCCTCTCTCTCTCTCTCTCTGTCTCTATATATCTGACACTGAAAAGCAAATCATAAATTTTAGCTGGCCCAATTGGCCTGGCCAATTATGCAGCAAACAAATGGCCCATAATGAAGGCGGCCAGGCTGCTTCTTCTGCTGCACAAACTGACAAAGTAAACATTTATCTTGGCCATGTACGACAGCTGCAACAAAAAAGCAAAGAAAAAAACCCAATAACAACAACACAATTGGTAACTAATAATGACATGAGGAAAGGAAAGAGTATTCCGCGTGTCATCTACAAAAAATCAACCACAACCAAATTGTGAATACACTGAATAAAATATAACAGAAAAAACAATGTTAAAAACTTAACTAAAAAATAATTAAAAGGAATGAAAAGATAAATAAAAAAAACACTGCTCATTTACCGCAAAAGGAACTCAACTGTTGTTTGCAACAAATAGAAAAATATATATAATACATTATAATATAATATGATGATACAAAGTATCAGTTTACAATGGGATCCAATCAGTAAGTGATTCCAACCGATAATTAATTGAAGATCAAAGCAATCAAATGTGAATTTCTTAGTATCTCGAACTAAAGAAGCCCCTTGAATAAAAACCTGCGGCACACTTTGATGGCTTGATTTTTTCTCCTTTTCTTTTGCTATTTTTTATGCCCAACAAATCGTTTGGCGCTGCGTAATAATACCTTTAATGTAAGGGTATATTAACTGCAATGTTGCGAGAGGCAAACGAAATAAATTTCGCCTAGAAGCTCAATTGTGCAGCAACTTTTGTGCAGTGGCCAGCCTTAATTGCCATGTTGCGGCAACATGTTGCTTGCCGATCAATAAAAGCCACAATCGCAGCCAGAGCAGCAGCAGCAGCAGTAGCAGCAGCAGCAGCGAAGAAAATACAGTTGCCGCCCGTCAAAGCCATGGCCAATGATAATAATGACAATGCAGCTCGGCATCGATGCCGCTGTATCCATGATTAATGACAATAAATTTGATTTTTGTTGCAACAACAGCAGCAGCAGCTAGAATTTGTTGCAACAAAGAAGACGCTTGATTAGCGCAAACTTGGCCTTAGCTTAGGGCGATCCAACCGTGGGGGCAGGGGGGACAACATTGAGGGGGAGGGGAGGTACGACATCAGTAGCCGCGGATAAATGGGAACAGTCGTAAATTTCAAAAATATTGCGCGGCAGCTGTCATAAAAATGCAATGCGGCAAATGCAATTTGTTTGTTGCGTCTGTCTTTTGTTATTTTTTTTTTTATTATTCCACGCATCAGATTAACATTAAGGCAAGAAGTACACTGCGCAAAACAAATAATAAATAAATAATAAATAAACAATGCTAATGAGAAACTAAATATATTTCTGCCGTTTAACCTATTGTTTTGTGTTACTCAAATGGATTGCTTACTGACCACTAAATGTTGCATAATTTCTTCGAGTGTAGCTGGCAGAGATGAGTCGGGCTTGAGCTGTTTCGAGCGTAACTCTAGCTTGAACACTCCGCTGCCTGCTGCATGCTGCCTGTTGCTTGCTGCTTGCTGCTTGCTGCCTGCGCATTGTCTGACTGGTGATCATCATTCACAACAACGTCGCACGCTAATTGGACAGCGAAATTGCAGACAATGACAACGATGAGTGGGGGGAAAGCAGGGCGCAGATGAGGGGAGGGTTACTGTGTATGTTTGAGTGTGTGTGTGTAATTTTCAGCCTAGGGCAATGATATAAACGCATTTGATTTGTTTTATTTATTATTCATTTTACGCGCGGATTCAGTTTTTGTTGTATAAATATATATATTTTCCGCTGTAACCACAACCGCCCCGCTCCGCCCCGAACTCGCCACTCATTAATTCACTTAAAAAAATAGAGAACGAGAACAAAAACATCCACAAATAAATGCAGGCAGCGAGCCATAGAATAATACTGCAATGGAATTTGTTTTCGACTTCATTAAAAATTGATTTAAATAATGATTTTTATATTCGTATCCAAAGTGCGTTGCGCCAACGATGCATTTAATACCCTCATTCAAACAACACTCATCCTCCTCCCCCCCAACACACACCCCCTCCACATCTCCTCTGCCACCTTCTATTTTCAAATTTGTAGTTGTTTTTTTACAGTTTTATTAAGCTGCCGTTTCGCCTAGCCTCCATAATTAAATCGGCCATTAATGCAGTTGGACGGAATTGTGCTTGCCGCACTACGTAAACTAACTCATTATGTTCTGAGGAATGGCACAAAAGTCAGATGCCATAAAACATCTAATGAGCAGGGCAAAAAACAATCACAAAAAATGAAAGAAAAGAAAAGCAGAAAATTTGAAATCGCTCCCAGGTTGAGCAAATTACGCAGATCTGCAAGTGCTCATTACATTAGCAATTGCGTAATCTAAGCAAAAATCATTTCATTGCTTATCTAATTAGTGTTAACCATCATCTTAGAACATTTTTCCAGATATCTCCAATGTTATCGCAGCATATACGAATAGTTCAATTTTGCTTGGAGAGATGATCAAATTATACCAAATCCCGCCCGTTGAGTTTTGCTGTATTTGAAAATTATAGGTCTAATTTGTAAGTGTCTATCTAGGCCTTATTTACAGATAGTTATTCTAACTATATATTATAAATATATCTTCTAAATCTGATTTAATTTGTTATTAATTTTAACTGCCTCGCGGCTATTATAAATATGAAGCGAGGTATTCAAAGTCATGGGTTGATTAACAGCTTAGACAGCCTGCACAATAATATTATCTGCTAGCTTTGATTATTATTAATTCGGCATTGATGTACATTAGGTTTATAGATGCCAATAATATCTGCTAACTTATTTTACACTCTTTTTTATTTATTTTGAGTCTGTTCTAAATATAAAGCGAGGTATTTTTAAGTCTTTGCTTGAGCCTCGTTTTTTTTTTTGCATGCCAGCGCGCAGCTTGTTGGAGTTGTGCCTTCTTACTTTTGGCCAAGCCGTTGCCCACCGCTGCAGCTCCCTCTCTCTTTTACACACGCTGAGTGCACCGACAAGATCAGCAACAACAGCAACAGTAACAACAGCAGCAACAGCAACAACACGAATTAAAATTGTAAATGTCGCGTCTTTGGGGGATGGCAATGTCGATTCGATTCGATTCGATGCGATGCGATTCGACTGGCAAACAAGTTTACGGCCCGCGCCAGACGCAGACTAAAAAATGGGGTGGTAGATTGAGAGGAGGGGCGGTTCGAGGGGGGCAGCTAACGGACGCCAGCAAATGCAGATGAAGCTGACAGCAAAGCGACGCTGACTTGGACTTAAACTTGGACTTGGACTCTTGTCTCCATCTCTATGCCTGTCTCTGTCTCTGTCTCTGTCTGTGGCTGTTAGCTAAGTTGCATATGGGTCGCTGCTCCATTTCCATTGGAGCCACACAGCCTCATCAATTGGCAAGCAACAGCAACAACAGCAACAACAGCAACAACATGCGACAACTGAGTTGCAGGCAGCGCTTTTCTCTGGCTGCATAATTGCCAGTCTAAATCAATGGCTGCTGTTGCTTGTTGCCAAGCCCCGCTTCACACAAACACAAACACACACACACACGCACACCAGCTTCATTGTCAACGCCATCGCTTGGCTCCAGCCACGTCTCCATCTGTCCCCTGTCTGCGCCCCCCTGCCTGCTCCACAGCCTCTCTTGATCATCGTCATCGTCATCGTCAATATTTGCCATGATCTTATCGTCAAGTAAAGTCATGTCGCCTGCCAAGGCTCTCCTTTGCTAAGTTGTTGTTGCTGTTGTTTTTAATGTTGTTGTTGTTGTTGTTTTTTATGTTCTTGTTGTTGTTGTTGTCTTTTTTTTGGCTCATCTGGCTTGGCGTCGTTTGCCGCCGCTTGGGCGCAATTATTTTATTTTACACTTGCAATTGGGGACAACATAACTTGGTCATAAACTTGGCTAAGGTGTGTCGCCAATGTCTATACAACAACAACAACAACAACAGCAACTACAAAAATAGGAACCAAAAATGACAGTCAAGAAAAATAAAGGAGAATTTAATTGTTAGTGCACGATTTCATTATAAATATTTCTTTAGCTTAAAAAATATACTTTTTTAAGCATAGTTCCTGCCAAGACCTTAAAATATGAATATTTGAATGGTAGTATTTTGATGTTATCCTATCCTAAATATATTTACTAATTCCCGACACAATTTATCTATAAATAGGCTTGCTATTTTTTATATAACAAATACCCCCCTCACATCACGCTCTTTTGCTAGGGTATTAAAATATCGTTGTGCACAGATCTTGTTGCTCGCTGCTGCTGCTCCTCATCATCTTTGGGTGTTGAGTTATGGCAAAAGACCTTGGACTTAAGCAGCAGCAGCAGCAGTTGCTTTGTGACTGTACCGATCTGCACCCGCATCGCCCAAACCCCTCCACTCCTGCTGCTCCGCCTCCACCTCCACCTTGCTTTGGCAGTCTTTAGCAATTTGTCACTGCGCCCGTCAGCGAGACGACGACGACGACGACGATGGGAGGCTTGCGCCAAAAAAAGAAAGAAGCAAGGAGAGAAAGAAAGCAAGACTGTAGGCTAGCCGGTAGCTGAGCTTAGCACCCGACCTCACCTGCTCCCTCGTCCCCCACCCCCCACTCCCGCGCTCCTGCTCAAACTTTAAGCTGTAAACGGCCTCAAGCTGTGCTGTTTTTGCTGTCGGCTTCACCTCATCTATCGCTGGCTGCCATCTGCTTACAGTTAAACAGCTCGATTTTCCTTCTGCTCCTGCTCCTGCTCCTCCTGCTACTGCTTCTTCTTCTACTCCTGCTCCTGCTGCGATTGTCGATTGGTGATTGTGAACTGTGGGGTAATGTTTGCCGTCTGCCGTCTGCTGTCTGCTGTCTGTTGACTATTGGCTGGGCTCCGTGCTGCTTGCTCTGTTGACTGGCGCTCATTTCGACGACTTCTTTATGGCTTTTGATTTTTATGATTTTGCTTTTTAATGGTTAATTTGTGTGTATTGCTCTCACTCCCTCTCTGCATCTCTCTCTCCCTCTCTCTCTCTCCCTCTCTCTCTCGCTCTTTTGCTGAGTGGCTTCCAGTTTCTGTTATCGACGCTTCTATATCTTTTAGCTTTTGTCTTCTCCGGTTTACTTAATCTCTGTGTTGGCAACATTTTTGAGCAAAATGCCGTCGCCAGCGAACGCTTTTAACTAACTTTTTTACCCCCATCGTTTTTTAGCCAAGTTACGGTCAGGCTTTCAGTTAACTGCATTGTTTGTTTGCCCTGTTTTTTGCATTGTTTGTGCATCTTTTTTTTGGTTTTTTTTACACATCTCTGTTAAACTTTCCGCTCTTTTTGATGGTTTTGTTTTGGCTCCTTGAGTGCTCCACTGATCTGCTATTTGTGCTGCATACTTTGTGGTCTGTATTATTTCAGTTAGGAAAAATTTGCTTAATTTTTTCAAGGATTTTATTTTGATATTTTCACATTTTCAATTTAATGTCAAGCCATGTTCAAAACTGCCTTGCTTATGCAAATCGCTACTGTTTTGGCCAAGTTATGGAGCTTAAGTCTGAAATGATGATGTCTGTTCATAAATCCATAAAAGCTGGCTAAACACACAATTATATTAGCTCTTCATCGCCTACTCGAAGATCTCACAGCTGTCCGCCATAGTCAGTTTAGATTCGCATCAGCATTGCAATTAGTTGACATTGATTTGAGATTTGCTTTTGCTTTGGCAGTCGAATAAATGTAATCGGTTTTCGCTCTTGACCACTTGACTTGACTTGGCCAATAACATTTTTATTAATTTTTTTGGTTTCTGTTTTTGTGCGTTTTGGCTAGGCTAATGAGCTGCGACTAAATCGGTGGCTAATGACACCAGCTAGCAGCAGCTTAACTGGCTGATTAGCTGCCTTGTTAAATTGTGTTTATGGCCAAGAACTTTACACCCACCCCATCCGCTCCGCTTGTTGCGGCCATTTGACACCTTCGGCAGCATTAAGCAGACTCCAGAGTCAAAGACGTTTAAGGCTACAGACGATGTTGGCAACTGACCACTGGCAACTGGCAACTGACGACGGCGCCTCCATTTCAAATCACATTATGGCTCAGTTGTCGCTGTGGCCATAATTGGCCGCGGTGCCAATCATTTTAACAGCTAGGCAAACACGCAAACCAATGCAAAGCTGAGCAGAGCCAAACTGAAAACAAAAAACAAGAATCACAAGCAGAAAACGACTCAGCAGTCTCAGTCAAAGTCGCCATGGCCAACGCCTCCTCCTCCTCCTGTTTCCCGGTTGGCCATGGCTCTTCATGTCTCCAGCAAATGTTGCTCAATGATAATGCAAAATATGCAGTCAAAGAAGCTAGCCAGTTACCCCGACACACCTACACTGATAGCAAAACATTGAGTAGAAGTGTGAGAAAGTTATAAAGTATACAATATTTAAACTCAAAAATCAGAAATTAAAAATCACATATTAAATACGCTCAAAATTTCAAATTATTTTTGTACATTTTATTTTAAAAATAATTCAATTTTTTTTTAGTTTTTATTTTACAAAATAATTAAATTTCTTTTTTACTTTTTATACTTTTTAAATTTTTATATATTATCTAAACCTAAGTCATAAGATAAAATAACTTACAAATTGAAATTGATCCCCCGTAATATGCTTGAAAATTGAGCATGTCAAAAAAGTTGTTTGCAGTGTATTTGGAGGCACTTAGTTGGCCGCCTGTCTCAATGACAATTGGCGCCATAGCTGCGGGGCATTTGGCTTGGTGAATCGGTGGCTCCGCTGGATCGGTGGTGGTAGACTGTGGTGATCCTGTCGGGGCACTTGTTTGTTTATAATTAGCCGCAGCTCGACGCAAACGATGCTGGCGACGTTGCCCGGCAATTCAAATTATTGGCCCGTTTGCTACTGGTTTTCCAGCATCTATTTTTATGGCCGATCAATTTTCAACTAACTGCCAGTCAGGTGGCTACACTGCGCAACAAATTGTGCATATTACATGCCTAATTTTAATGAGATTAAAAGAAAAAACGATATGAAACCGATAAAGAAGATTTACTTCAATATATTTTTATGTTCAACTAGACTTATTTCCATCAGTTTATACTTAATTTATGTTTTTCTCAAAATACTAATTTGCAGTGTGTTTTGTGTATTCCTTTCTCTAACAGCAGGCTGAAATGATGATGGAGGATGCGTTGCTGGTGCCGCTGGGTTTGGTGGCGCCACCGTCGTCGCAACAGGCCGTGCCACCGCCATCGCATCAGACGCTGCCCGCCAGCCTCAAGCATCATCCACATCCGCATCCGCATCCCCCCCATCCACATGGCCACAGCCATGCCCATCTGCATGCACATCGCGCTGCCGTCGACCTGTTGGACATTCCAAGCAAGAAGCACAAGGCGCCTCAAGGAGCAGGAGCAGGAGCAGTAGTGGCAGTAGGAGCAGGAGTAGCTGGAGCAGGAGCCGTAGCTGTTGCTGGATCAGCAGCAGCAGCAGCAGCAGTTGCAGCTGTTGGCAACTATCATGCACTCGATATACAACAGCAACACTACATCATGTACGCCCGTTGCATGCAACAGCAGCAGCAGCAGCACCTGCAACAGCACCGCGAACGGGAACGTGAAAGGGAGCGGGAGCAGCAGGAGCGTGTTGTTGTCGGCCAGCATCAGTTGGCGAGCAGCGCCTTCCAGCCATGGCGTGCAGCGAAAGGACCCCCAGCAGCTGCCTATCTGCATGCTTACAATGCACTCTCCTCGCTGCCGTATGCGTGCCAGGAGCCGCCGGAGCTGCAGAATCCGGAACGGGTGGTGCGCAGCACAGATCGGGAACGCTTCGAGCGCACCTATCAGCCCAATGTGGCGCTGGCGCCCCGCAAGAGCATCCTCAGCAAGGAGCGCGAGCGAATGCGAGAGCGAGACAAGGATCGAGAGAGGGAGCGAGAACGGGATCGTGATCGGGATCAGGATCAGCATCGTGAGCTGCAGCTGCAAATAAAACAGGAGCGTGCAGCAACGCCTCTAACGGAGCCCTCGAATGGCAGCAACAGCAGCAATCACAGCAGCAGCAGCAGCAATCATAGCAATCACAGCAATAGCTCCAACAGCAGCTCACCCATGCCCAAGGTTGCAACGCCAGCAGCTGGTGCAACTGGAACAGGAGCAACAGTTGCAGTTGCAGCACCACAACCAACAGCACCAGCGCCTCACCCAACCGCAACAGCTGCCGCCGAGGAGTTCTCTGCGGGCAGCAGCAATGAAATCACCTCAAGCACATCGCCCGTACCAGCAACAGTTGCTGTTGCTGCCATGGCACCCGTTCTTGCAGCAACAACAGCAGCAGCAGCAACATCGCCCAACAAGCACATTATTGCCACCGTCAATCAGCATGCGAAGCTGCTGTTGCACAGCAACAATGAACCAAGTCGCATACGCATCAACAAGAATCTTATGATGACGCAGCCGGCAGTTGCAATGCCGCTGCCGGCAGCAGCAACAGTTGCTGCTGCAGTGCATCATTATAAGAGGCCGCACTCACCCTCGGCGGGCTATTCGCCCACGCAGTCTTCCAGCGCCGGATTGAACCTCAGCACGCACTCCTCCAATGTGGTCAGCTCACCAAAGCAGCAGCAGCAGCAACTATTGCAGCTTCAACAGCAACAACAGCTGAAGCTGCAACATCAACAGCAACAGTTGCCCATAAACGGCTGTAAAACGCATTTGGGCAGCGAATTTGAGCTCTCCACGGATACGGACGATGATAGTCTAAATGGTGAGCCCGATAGCAGCGCCATGTTGCCGCCATGGGAGCTGGCAGTGGAAGCGTTGCGGGACACACGACCCAAGGATCGGGAGCGTGTGTTGCAACTGCTGCAGCGTCTGCTCCAGGAGAATCAACAATTGCGCTACAACAACTTGCAGTTGAGTGAACTGTTCCACAAGCAGGAGGCGCATATTGTTGAGCTGGGCGAGCAACTGCAGAGATGCCGGCGACAATTGGAGTTGAGGGCGAAGCAACCGTTGCTGCTGGAGCAAGTAGAGCGAGTGGATGAGCTGGATGAGGAGGGGGAGGAGCCGGAGCATGAGGAGGAGGAGGATGATGAGTTGGAGCAGGAGCGGCAGCAGCAACTGTTGCTGGGTGACAGCAATGAGGCCAACAACAATAACAACAACCACAACAACAACAACAGCAGCAGCAACAAGAACAACAACAACAACATAGTGCAGAAAACTCAGGCAATCAAACTGCGAAGAAGCTCAAGTCCAGAGCAGCCGCCAGCTGACAAGCGCATTAAGCTGGAGCGAGAGAATGGCAACAGCAACATTAACAGCAGCAGTAACAAGAGCAATGGTAGCAGCAAGCAGCAACTGAATGGGCATGCCAAAAGCTCAGACTCCAGTGAAGATGAAGACGAACTGGGGGAGGAGGAGGAGGAGGAGGAAATGGAGCAGGAGGAGCTGGATGAGCAGCAGGAATCGCAGGATCACGAGGAGTCACAGCAACGAGAGTCACAGGAAGCGGAGCCGCAACAGGCGCTGGCGCCGCATAGCAGCGCATTGGCAGCGCCGCCCACAGCAACCACGCCCCAATCGCCCGACTCGGCGGCAACAGCGGGACAATTGTTCGATAGCAGTAACAGCAGCGATGCATCCTCAATGAAGAAAGCGCAATTGAATGCGTGTCAAGCGCTGGCCAAGATTAGCAGCAACACCAAGGAGCAGGAGGAGGCGGCGGCGGCAGCGGAGGCGGAGGCGGAAGTGGAGACAGAAACAGACGCAGAGGAGGAGGAGGATGAGGATGAAGAGGAGGAGGAGGCAGAGGCGGAGGTGGAGGAGGCGAAGCATGCAGCTGACTCGGATGATGATGAGATGCCGCTGCAACGGCGACAACAGCAGCAACACACACAGCAGCAACATTCGCAGCAGCAGCAGCTTCGTCGACAGCGACACGATGCAGCGCCAGCGGCGACTGCTAATGCGCTGCCAGCGGCTACAGCGACGCCGGCGCCAATTGTAATGATGGCAACCAAAGCAAGCAAGAAACAAAGGCCGCCAACTCCGCCAACAGCAGCAGCAGCAGCAGTAACACTACCAACAACAACAACGAACTGCGAATTACAAATCAAGAAGGAGATTGCCTAAGCAGCCCCCCTCACGCACAGCCCTGCAGCCACGCCCCTGCCTCGATCGCAATTGCAATTTCTACAAAAAAAAAAGAAAAAGAAAGAAAAACTAAAGTTAGCCGTTAGAATTAAAAGTTAAACTCGTCTCTTTTTAACACACACACACATCCACACACACATTTAGCAAGCTTTCTTTCAGCTTAAGTCTAAACATGAAATTCGATGCTCAAGGATTAAACGCACATAATGCAGCCGCAGCGCCCGAAAGGAAGGGATTTCTTAGTCGTACAAGGAACCCCTTTAGAAGAAGACCCCTTCAAAAATTTGTTAGCTTGTTTTGATCTCACGTATAACCACAAAATTTGTTAGGCTTCCAATTCGCTGTTCTATCTATATATTCTACACACATACATTTATATATATATATATATATATATATACTTTCTTTTGATATACTTATTTCTTCAACTTTGCTGCAGAAATTATCAACATTGAAACCAAAGCTTTAAATGAAAAACAAAAAACAAAAAAAACAAAAGTTTAACAACTTAAAAACAACAAATTAATTTTGTAAATTTGAGAAAACGAAAAGAACACAATTTATGCGTGTGTGTTTATTTTGTAGTAATTATTATTAATTTCGATATTTGTAACTCTAATTCTTAATCTAATTCTAATTAGTGTTTATTTTACTTTATTTTTTTGGTAAGTTGCTTAAATAAAAAACATCATCTTCGAAGACATTTAAAAAGTGAGGTAAACTCAAAGCGAGGCTTGCAAATTTTTTTTTTTTGCAAATTATTCGAAACACCATTTTTTACAGACAAAGATTCTATACGCACCCTCCCCCCCACAATCTACTCAATTTATTATTTTGTTTAATTAATTGTAATTGTAATTATAACGGTAATTGTAGTTATGTTTTTTAGTTGAATTCTAACTGTAAGTTGGAAGCTAAAACGTTAAGAGAGAAAGCGAGTGCGCTGCGAATGAAAAAGAGATAAATACACACACAAAATGAACCCACCACTGAGAAAAAAAGAAATAATAATAATAATAATAAAACAACAAAAAAAATAAAAATAAAATAAATACGAATTGCTAAAACAACAACAACAAATCTTAACGAAACGTATTAATTACAACACTAAAAACGAGTTGTCGCGTTAAATTCAACATGTTTATACAATAAAATTACAATTAACAACTAATATACAGATATACATACATATATACATATATACATACAATTTACAAAAAAACATACAGTACACACATATTTACGTCTACATACATATAAACATTAATATTTATTGTAGCGCCTAATTAAAAACAACAAAAAAGGAAATTTAATTAATTGTAGTTTTCTGTTTCAATTTGTAAGCTTTGCTTTGTAGGCATTTAGTTAATTAGTTTATAAACAACAACAAACAAATGAAGAATAACAACAACAACAACAAATTCTAATCTAGAAATGTAAGCAGAAAAGTTTTTGTCTTTGTACCATGTGAATATGGAAAAATACTCGTGTTTTTTTTTATGTAAATACATAATTTCTTTCGATAATTTCGATAAATGTGTGCGCATGTATCGATAAACGATATGTGCATATTGTCCTTTTATTTGATTTCGTTGCCAACACTTTGTGAATTATGGAAAAATAGAAAGCAGCTGGTGATGATTGATGGTTGATGATTGATAATGATAGTGGAAGATGAAGATGAAGATGAAGATAAAAAGATGATGGTGAAGATGAAGCCAAGCCAAGAGCCAAGCGAAAGCGCGCAGAGATTTCAAAAATCTATAAACTTTTGTTAAACATATATTTCATACATAAATTAAAAACATTATTTATGCCTGTGTGTTTTTGTACTTTCTAAAAGAACATAAGAAAAAAACAATGTTCGTTAAGTAAATTTCTAAATTAAAAACAAACAATACAAAAAATGAGAACTTCAAACCAAAATTGAAATTTAGATCCTAAGAGTCGCCAGCGGAAAACTTGTAAAATTGTATAAACAAATTTAATAATAAAAGCAAAAACAACAAAAATTACATATACAAATATATTATATACATACATTTAAAGATTAACACCTTAAATTGTGAGAAATTAAGCAACAAAACATAAATAATTGTTATGAAAATTAATACAAAAAAAAGAAAAGTTATTTAAATTATATGCGAAAAAAGAAAACAAGAGAAAACAAATAAAAAAAAAAACAACTGAATTACAAATTGCTATGCAAAAGTAAATAAAAATTAAAAATAAAAATAAAAAGAATACAAAACAACATACACATTATTGTACATTTAATTATTTCGTGATTCGATTTTGAGTTTCATTTTACAAGAACTTCCCCCGTCCTCTCCCCCCAAAAAAATCCATCTTTATAGAGCGAAAACAACATGAAACAACAAAAACATGAAGGTTAATCAAAACGGTTTTCAGCAATTTTTATATTAATGGCCAAATTTTACAAATTACCAAATTAAAAATAAAACCAAAATGAAAATTAAATAAAAATACAGAACAGAAATTTTGCAGTTTTTGTATAATTTTTTGCTAATAACCCAAAGAAGATATATATATATATATATATGAACAACAACAAAAAACAACAATCATTTTAATAAAACAAATATATAATCAAATTTTACAAAACCGCCTAAAAACTTTGCCCTGTTTGAAAAACAAAACAAAAACGTAAAAAAAACTGCTTATCATAAAAAAAAATAAAGAAAAGAAAGTAAAAGGAAAGGAAACCTTTGATATTGTTACCATTTTATTGAGAACTCAATATGCAAAGGCTAAGCTACAAACAACACCAAGAAGAACAAAAATGAAAGGCATTAGTTATTACACGAATAAGCATCCAGACATATACACATATTTAAACAAAAACACACACAGAGAAATCCGCGTCTTGTCAAATATTATAGCATATTATTATTATTACGTATTATTATTTATTTATTTATTGTGACATTCAGAATGCAAATAAAATGTACAAATTGTGGAGCAACAACAAAAAAAACAAAAACAAAAAGGACGATTAACGGTAATCGGACGCAGCCACAAATCGCGATTATAAAAGTTTAATCAAATTAAACAGTTAAAAAAGCAACCAAAATTTGACTTCAACGTTTCATATTTAAGTAGTGCAGAAACAAATAAAATAAAAGTTAAAAAAACAAAAAAATAATTAAAATGAATCACAACAAACGAAACAAATTATTACATATGTAAAGTCAAGACAAAATACAAAAACTCAAAAAAAAAAAAAAAAACAAGCAAACAAACGGTAAATATTATGCATAATAAAAATTTGAAAAACAAATTCAAAAAAGGAAATTTTTGTGTATTTCTACCCTCATGGATCCGAAAAGGAAATTTGTTTGCTGACTGTTTCAGAGCAATCCAGGATTTCGTGTTTTTTGTGCGAACTTTTCAGAAGTGTTTGGATTCCTATGAAGTTCTAAAGAGTTGGTCTTTGCGATTTTAACGCCCCAAATTCTTTTAAAATCTGCCTGGATTTGACCAAGTTAGAGCCTTTTTTGTACATATTTTGGCCACAAGTGAAAACCCGTTATTTTTTGCTTTGTGCACTGCTTACTATGCAAGGTACGCTGAGAAGAGAACAGGTGTGAAACTCCGCTATGAGCCGTTGTACTGCACTGTGAACAGATTATGCACTGCTTCTATTGCTAGGAAATTAGGTGGTGATAAAATTACCGCGCTAAGCAGTCGAGAAGCACTTTGATCGCCCTAAAAGTATGCTTTGGACCTTTTGAATTTTACAAACCATATCATTTACTGTTCAGCCTATATAGATTCTGCAAAATTTTTAATTAATTAATCTGTACTTTACTTGCGATTTTAATTTTGGTCAAAAAGTATGCTTTTTATGCGGAGTATTTTCGAACATGTAGAAAATTTCATTCGTCCTGAAGGTATTGATTTAATGATTTGCATAAAATATCTAATGATGCCGTGAATCATTCTCAAAGTATATGAAACCCCAAATAACAATACACATTTAACAAAATAAAATACAAATACCTTTAATTTATTTAAACTTATTAAAATATGTTTTCCCTCTGTGATCATTTTTGCAATTCTTTTTCTCTAAAGAAATAATTTTAATATATGTATGTTCAATGCCTAAACCCTTTTAGCGCTATTAAAAATAATAATCCTGTTTTGGGGTGCAGCAAAATAAACCAAGATTTGTTTTATAAAACTAAACGTTTGTGTTATATATTCCTGGGCATATGTACCTTATGGGATCTGAGAAGTCTCATTCTTCACCACAAAATTGTGATATCCGCTGCAGGAGCAGAAAAATCAATCTTAAAAGAAAAGTTCTCACATACAGTGGGTCACACTTCAACTCGACCACTGTCAAAGAAAAAAGGTAATTGCCTGCCATAAGCTAATCATTTATTATTTTTCAGAAATTCCAAAGACCGATGGTAGGTATATATATTAACCACCAAAATTAATATATGACCCCAATACACTGGGGTTTCCCCACCTGCTATGTAGGATTATGTAAAAAGTTGCCTATTTTTAGGGAAAATTTGATTTCGACCAGGTACATTGTGGACACCCTGGGTGCCATAAAACCCGGATTTTTTACCTAAAGTTGAGTATTTTCAGTATAAATAGACCAATCCTTCGTAGTCAGTTTAGTTTTATCCTGCATCTCGGGTGCAATAAGCCAACAAGGACTATGGACAAATAGACCACCATTGAACTACGGAAACTCATCCTGGAACACCACAAAAACGGATATTCACATCGCCAAATAGCTGAAATGGTCAGTCTGAGCAACTCAACTGTGTATAACATCATTCGGCGCTTCGTCGACGCAAATCGGATTGAGGGCAAGGGCAGAAAGGCACAAAACAAGATTTTCACCGAAGAGGAGGAGCGGAGGATCATCAGGAAAATAAGGGGAAATCCCACGCTATCGGCTCCAAAAGTGGCTCAACAGGTGCAGGATGAAATGGGGAAAAAGTGCTGTGTGGAAACTGTGCACAGGTTTCTGCGTCAACATGACTTAAATGCCCCTGTACCACGGAAGAAGTCCTTTGTAAGCGTGAAAAATATAGGGACTAGGATGAAGATCGTCAAAAACCACTTGGACAAGGATCTGGAGTTCTGGAACACAGTCA
Source organism: Drosophila nr. medialis 2 BK-2023a (assembly GCA_035044325.1). Classification (NCBI taxonomy): domain Eukaryota; kingdom Metazoa; phylum Arthropoda; class Insecta; order Diptera; family Drosophilidae; genus Drosophila; species Drosophila nr. medialis 2 BK-2023a. The sequence continues at coordinate 4,329,510 of JAWNMH010000394.1, forward strand.
TATTGGCAGATGAGTCCAAATTCACCATTTTTGAATCGGACGGGCGGAATTATGTGTGGGGACAGTCCAAGACTGACCTGAATCCCAAACACGTAAATTCAACAGTCAAGAATGGTGGAGGAAGTTACATGGCTGGGTATGTATCTCGTCAGCCGGATTCGGGAATTTTGTGATTTTTGAAACAACAATGGACAAGAATGTGTACTTCAACATGCTAAAGGAAAATTTACTCCAAAGTGCCGAGAAGGTAGGAATCCGACGTACTTTCCGGTTCAACCAGGACAACGATCCCAAGCATAAGGCCAAGATAGTACAGTCCTGGATCATGAGGAACTGCCCCCACATGATAATTCCTCCGGCCCAGTCTCCAGATTTAAATGTCATTGAGAATTTGTGGGCTGTGCTGGAAAATAACATCCGGAAGCACAGCATATCTAGCAAAGAAGACCTCAAAATGCTCTGCGGGATGAGTGGAGCAAAATCAGCTCAGAAGCTACCAGGAAGTTGGTATCTTCCATGAATAATAGGTTAAGGGAAGTAGTTAAGGCTAAAGGATATAATACTAAGTATTAACATCCTTATTTAAGTTATTATACGCCAAATATATTATTTTGTTTAGACTGATAGACATGAAAATTATACCTGGAAGTATGCTACATTTTTATAATCCTACCTAGCAGGTGGGGAAACCCCAGTGTATTGGGGTCATATATTAATTTTGGTGGGTAATATATATACCTACCATCGGTCTTTGGAATTTCTGAAAAATAATAAATGATTAGCTTATGGCAGGCAATTACCTTTTTTCTTTGACAGTGGTCGAGTTGAAGTGTGACCCACTGTAATTACATGTGTCGCAAGAATGTTATTGCAAATCATATACCTGTTGCGCAATCCCCTTTCTGCTCTCTTCCTTTCCCTCTCCGACGCTCTTGCAAAGGCCAAAGAGAAAGCATACAAAAACTGGAGAATGTGGTATGAAAAAGAGGGCTTAGTTAGTCAAACAAAAGTGAACAGCGTTCGTCTCAGTCGCGTCAGTGCAGCTTCCTCTTCTGTCTCAGCAACAACGCGGCCTGCAAGATATACGCGCAAGGCGACGCGTGTGCATCAATTAAAAGTTCTTCAACAAACAAGTGTAACGAACTTAAGTTAAACTGCTTATAAGTGCACACAATTAGAATTATTTTTAATAAACGAATCGTTTGTAATTTGAATGTTGTTGCCAAAATAAATCAACACACAAATAGCAGCCTAATTATTTTTCAGACTCGATTTAAGTTTGTGGCGTGGGTTTTCTAGCGTCTCTGTGTTTTATGTGCATGTGTGTGTGTATTTCTTAGCCTCAAACCGGTTCTCGCGCTCTTTGGCTACGCTCCAAAAAATAAAAGAACTGCCAAACGGAACGTGGAAGTGAAAACATAAACAAAAACAGAGCAAAATATTTGCACTCAGCGAACACAACAAAAAAACAACAAAGGAAAATAAAGAAAGAGTAACAGTTATTCTCTCCTCTGGCAATGAGCGCTCGTTCTCCACACAGCGATCCGGCGCTGGCTGGTCTCCCACAGCTCATTGAGGATTTGCAACGGCTGTGCGAGGATCAGGATAGCGCCGATGTCGTTTTCATATGCGGACGCGACGATGAGAAAATCTATGCACATCGAAGCATTCTCATGGCGCGGTTAGTTAACAAAATTAACCACAGAAATAGAGCTGGCCGCGAGTGGAGCTATTTACTCTCGTGCCACGAACAAGCACGACTTCAATTCAAAAGATAAATTTATATTGCTTAGTGAATATAAATAACTTAATAACATTTAAAATAAAATGTTTTTGACTAACTATAAATGGTGAAAAAAATATAATAAATTTGATTATCCTTTTCAATCGTGCCTTTCCCAATTAGTTTGTTATTGGAAATATCCAACACGCACACATATCTACTTCCAACCCGATTGGGTTTGTCCTTGTATGTCAAGTGCAACTGCAACTGCGTGTTGGCATTTGTGGCAGAGTCAATCAGCCACGTGCCTTTGCAGCATTGATTTAATCACATAATTAACAAAATAACTTGTTTAATTCTAGTTGCAAGAGCTTCAAAACGGCCAAGAGGGGTGAGGTCTGTCGCATTCCGATTCCCGGCTGCACAGTGTCGCCGGCAGCGCCTGGAACTGGAACGCCAACTGCTATACGATTGCCGCATATTAATGCCGAACTCTTTCGACAGTTTATCCTATATGTTTATACAGCAAAGGTTGGTTATAAATTGTACAATTGTTACATATTTTTAACAGATTTCTTGTTATGCAGCTTATGCTTCATGATTATCGCGTCTTCGAGATGTTAACTTTGGCCCAAGATATGGGAGTATTTGAGTTGAGAGCTGCTTGTGAGGATCACGTTATTTCTACACTATCTGTGGATAACGCGTGCACATTTCTAACAGCCGTTATGGATATACACGAAAAAGCAGGTGCGTTACTTTCAGTCTTTAATAATCATGGCTTTTGTATATCTGAATTTAGCGCGCTCCGCCGATTTCGATTTTTAATTAATTTGCCATTCAGTTGAACACGTTGCCAGAACAGCTGCTTGGCTCTTTCGATATTAGCAACATCAACATTGCTTTTTATTAAAATACCAAACTATCGCCTACACACGTTTTATTTGTTAAGTAAAATTGGGAAAAGATGTATGAAATTTTTGTTTATTACGCTTATCATTTTTAACGACGAATAGAACTAAGTGGAACATACTACCAACAAGGTGTAGTTGATGGCGCAGCTATTGGCCTCATTTAGCGCCGCACATGTTGCTCAACCTTTCGATTGTTCACGTTGTAACCTCTGGCCATAAGCCCGGGCGATAAGATTCCACGAATCCATAAAGCGATCCATACACAGGGAAATGCATTTCTAACACAGAACGAGAAACATTTCATTCAATAATCATGCACAATTAATTAGACGTTTTATTTGCTTACCTGTTCAGATGCGTCAAGGGAAGCGCCTGGTTTGTTGATGCATTTCGCGAAGCATTTTGTGGACATTTGAGAGAGCAGCTCTTGGGCATTTGCAACTGCAATCTGTTGCTTCACCTGGTCCATAATTTCACCCTTGTCAACGTGAGCCATGTTTTTAGTTTGTTTTTTATTTGCAAACTTGCAAACTTTCTAAACGCAAACCTTCTGACGCAACCGGTCAACAACCAACTATCGATATACATTTACATTGTTATCGGGCATTTGTGACTTAAGTTTCTCAGTCGATAGTATCGATAGCGAAATACTCTTTTTCCCACCGAAAAGACGCCGGCAATTGACAAGAAGAAGGCACGCAAACGTTTTAGGCAAATTAATTTTTTGCAAAAATTCCATAACAAAACGCCAAAATGTCGTTTAAGGGCAACCCAAAGGTGCAAAAGGTGATGGTGCAGCCCATCAACCTGATCTTTCGTTACCTGCAGAGTCGATCGCGTGTTCAAGTTTGGCTCTACGAAAACATCTCGCTGCGCATCGAGGGCCACATTGTTGGCTTCGATGAGTACATGAACCTGGTGCTCGACGATGCCGAGGAAGTCTATGTGAAGACGCGTCAACGCAAGAATCTGGGTCGCATCATGCTCAAGGGCGATAACATAACGCTCATACAAAACGTCAATCCCACCAAGGATTAGGCTTAAAACGTCGTCACCATTCTAGTACTAAATAATACAATTTAAGTGAATTAATTGTAAGCTGGAGAACTGCTGCACAATAAAATGAGAGAAATTTTATATGAAACAAGCGACTTTTTAATGGGCACAATTAGGTAATTAATCCATTTATTTATACTTACTAATTGCATTTGTAATCTCTCATTGTAGGTGCCAAGTGCGCCGCTTCGTTTATGGAACGCTGCATCATCTATATTGGAGAGAATGCCGGCGAGTGTGTGAAAACTAATTCATTTCTCACACTTACAAAGGAGGCACTCATAAAAATCATTTCATCGGACTATGTGAGTGAAGCTCTAACAATTTTATAGTCATTAAACCATTCGTTAGCTGTCCTATTTGCAAGGGTATTTCATTATTTTATATTCTGACTTGTTTCTTATTGCATTATTCCAGTTCTGCTTGGAGGAGGAGGAGGTGTGGCGTTGTGTATTGGCCTGGGCCAAATATCAGGCGGGCGTTACACAGCCGACGGCTCATTGGACCGAGGAGGAGCGTGCTCGCGTCTGTCAGCATCTGAGCGGCGTGATGGGCCATGTGCGTCTGCTGCTCATCGATAGTAAGGTTTTTGCCGAGGAGGTCGAACCAACGGGCGCTGTACCCATGGAGTTGTCATTGGAACGTTATCGTTACGCCGCCTTGCATCCCAACAAGCTTGTGGACAATGATAAGCGACTGCAGCCGCGTCTCGCCGTCAACATGTTTCCCGGCTCGCAGATATTGCGCAACGATAAGCTGTCGCTGCAGGGCATCCTCAATGGCTGGCTGGGAGCACCCAAGCAGAGTTGGCGTCTGGTGTTTCGTGCCTCGACGCATGGCTACGGTTCGAGTTCCTTTCATCGCTACTGCGATGGCGTCGCTCCGTGTATGGTCATTGGCTTGGGTGCGCATGGCGAGATCAGTGGCGGCTACACGGATGTCGCCTGGGCCAAGAGCAGTCGCAAGGGTGGCTATTTGCACTCGGAGCGCGCATTTCTCTTCATGCTGAATCCAACCAACGGAGAGCAGCCCGTCAAATTTGACATTGTGAAGAAACCCTATGCCATCTGCTACCATCCTGAGTAAGTGGCTCTCAATTAGAGTTGCTTATTATAGTTCAAATTGTTGAATAGAATCGGTGGTTTATTTTTTAATCAGTCATAGTTACTGACCTTTTAGTTAACAGTACTTTGTGTCACTCTTTAATCATGACTGAGCTTTACGTTAATACTTCTTTTCAATTTGACAACACAATATTTAAAAACAAACATCTAATATTTCTCATTCATTATAAAAAAAAAAAAAATTAACTGAAAAAACGTTGACAAATTTAATAGTTCATTTGAATAACCGATTTAATTGTGAACGGAAATACGCAACTCAACACCAAATGAAGAAATCATCTAATCATTGAATGTATTTCACAGTTGTGGTCCCATATTTGGTGCCGGTGCCGATCTGCTCATATCGAGCAATTGTAATGTGAACACGGACTCCTACTCGAATTTGCCGCACTCCTATGATGGACCCAATGCCGCACATCTAACGCTCTTTGGCGACTACAACTTTGCGATCAGCGATTACGAGGTTTACACTGTGGCACACTCAACACACAGCCACAGTCACTGTCACAATCCGAGCCAGAGTCTGGTGAGCAATGGTCAGGCTGGGCCTGGTGTGCCCAGTAAAACAAAGTATGATAGGTATTAAGTTACCAATTAGACAACCATTCTCTTGTAGTATGTATGTAGTGCTTGCTATTGCTGCTTGGCTCTTAGCGAGCAATAAAATTCGGTTCTTAATCCCAGAACAAGGTAACATACCCAGAAATGGAAAGGTAATTAATGGTTGGAAAATTTTTTTGACTGGTTATATTTATACATATTTTTTTTTTAGTGAGTCAACTTTTTGTTTGCCAAGAAGCATAATAATTAACTCGTTTCCAGGTGTCTCATGTAAAGCGGAAAGTGTTGGGCGGCGGCTACAGTTAACGAGGGCTACTTAAAAAGTTTGTCGAAGCGCAATGTTAAGGAGAGTGGGAAATATTTCATTATTATTAAATTTGTTATCTATAATTTTATAAAACAAATGCAGTATAAGAATGTTCTAAAGTATTTCATTTTTAAGAACAATACCAATGAGGAAGCAAATAATGTTCCAGTTACTTCTGAAACGATACTCGCAACCAGTTGTACTAACAAAAACAATAAATAAGAGTTTATGTAGCAAACACTATTGTGGTATGTGCACTTGAACCTGGTGTTGGGGTTTCCATAAATCGCATAATAAACTATAAACCATAAACCATATCACAGCCGCAGACAATTGACAAAGAAAAATAAATGCGTAAAAGGTAATTTCAGTTCAGTTGGAATCAGTTATAATGGCAATGGTTTTGAATTATAGTAAATATATTTATGTATATATATAGCGAGCTCCGGTCAAGCACATACCCGTAAAACAGCCACGCCCCAATCCGTACGCTGTCTCCCTCGATAGAGAGGTGTGCACATGGCGCTCAAGTTGATCTCAACTGGTTTTCAACTACTTTTCAAAAATGCTTCTGATAAATTGGTCCACGCTTTAAATTGGTTCTAATTAAAGCGATTTTTTTTTTTTATTGTTCTTGCTGCTATTGTTGTATTGCTGTATTTTATGCTGATCGAATCGATCAACGACTACATATGTATGTATATGATCGCATGATCATAGACTATTGGTTGCCCCCACAATTCATACAAATATTTTGGTGTCATTCGTCTCGGGATTTGGTTTAAGTATAGGAATTGAATTTGAATCGACATTAAACACTTGATGTTTGGCGATTTATTTTATTGTGACTGCACAAAAGATTGGCAGTTAAAATTGTTGTTAACGACTTAAGGCCAAAATGCTCGAGAGCACACAAATTTCGTTAAGGCAGGCGGCTTTATTGTTATACTTGTATATAATTTTTTGACAGGCGACGTTTTTGTTCATCGATCTCAGTGAGTAAAACAATAAGCCGGAGGGCGACAAAAAATCGCGTCAGGCGCTAGCAGAATATGTTATTTTCTAGATTTTTTCAATTCGTTCGCTCTCATTGATTGTCGAGTGGCTTAGATAAGTTGAGCAGTTGAACCCAAGAAGTGTTTCAAGCATAAAAAAAACAACAATTAAAAAACAGAAAAAAAGGGAAAGGCAATTTAAACAAACTGGCGCTTTACTTTTGTCACTCTATTGTTGCTGGGGTAAAAAATGTGTACGATTACTCGAAGGAAACAAGTTCTGGCTTTGGCTTTAATTTATAACAATTCATAATGCACACTTCCAATATAAATAAGTATATCTGCTTAGAGATCTATGCATTGCCAATCAATTTTTAAGGGTTGGCAAATATTTGCCACTTATTTAGATCTATAAACATTAGCGAATGATTGATATGGATAATATCTACAAACATTCCGTTGTCTATTTGTCTGTTTCAAACAAATGAAAATAGAGAAAATATTTATTTAAAGAATGACTTACTGTAACAAAAATAAAAGGGTTTCATTCATTTGTGGACTTTCTTCATACTTATAAATTAATAATATATAAATATTTTTAATCAGAATGAGAAATTGCTAAGTACATTATCTTATAGAATACTGCCTATACTGGGCTAACTATATCACTTTTTTGTAATCTAGCGCTTAAAAAATAATTGTCAGTCGCACATTATTATCATTGTGCAAAACTGAATGTCATATTTCGGCCACGATCGGCCCAATAACACAGGAGCACTTCCACTGTTATGCCGTACGTATTTATTTATGTATGCACATATATAATTGTATTAGACCAACCCTGGTTGCAACAAATGTGCGATATTTGTTGGGCTTGGTCAGCGTTGTCCGTCATAAAACAAAACAGCCTGCTTTTAGCCATAGCCACAGCCATGGCCATGGCGTGGTCAGCTCTCGGTCAACTGGGCAGCTGGCCAACCCATGTGCTACAGTTTAGGTGTACTCATTTACATATAGGTAGATTAATAAAATTAAAAGTGTTTTGTCTATAGTTCATACATGCTAAGGAATAGTTTGAAACCATTCGAAAGTAAAAGTTCAAACATTCCAAAGATCCAAGCAAGTATGCGGAATCTAAATTGTTAACATTCAAAAATTCCAGATTGTATTTTGCAACAATCTAAGCACAAGAAATATAATCTTGATTTAAGAGCAAAACGAATCGAAAGTAAACATAAATCTTAAGCCCACAATATTTTCGCAGATTAAGTCCATTTATTCTAGAATTAATTGTCTTGAATCAATTCTTTTTTGGTTTTCTAACTATGTATTAAGATTTTTGATTTTATTCTAAGACTAAACTTAAAAATTCTTCACTCAATGAATGCTAAATTCTCTACCCTTTTTAAGTCCAAAGATCCAACATTCCTTAGGGTATGTTACGTTAGGTGCTATTATAGGAATTGGCTACTTGAATAAATCAATAATAAATTGTGTGAATCACATAAGACTCGTGCCAAATGGGTAAACAGGAGCTTGGGCCTCATTAGGGCGGAATTCCCTGGCACATTCATGTGAAAGATAAGATCATGCAGCACGTCAGCTGCTGCATCCGTTTCCGTAAACTGACTGACTGACTGACAAGTTGTCTTGATTTACAACTAGCCAGTAGCTCACAGCTCATAGCTGAGTGGAGAGCAGAAGCTGATCGATCGAGAGAACTGCTCCACTTACGAGGTGTTAATATGCAAAGTGCGGATGTGACGTTGACATGAATACGCAATCTGAGCTAGCTAGGAGTGAGGAGTCATCGTCATCATCATAATCATCACTATCATCAACATCATTATCAAGATTGCCAGCTCATCGCCAAATGCACTCGGCATTGCAACGACATAGTTGGAAATAATAATCCCCTGCAACCCCACTACAGAACTCGCAGAATAGAAACAATTTTCTCAAGAGAGCGAAAGAGCTCAAGATCTATAGAGAGAGAGAGAGAATGCTGACTGTACTCTCTCTCTCTTAAACAAGTGTTACTCTTTGGCTCTTCACAACCTGTTTTTTTTTTAAAGCCCACTTTAAAAATACTTTTGCTTTTCATTGCCTTCAAGACGACGCGACGATTTTGTTTGGTGATTAATATGCGCTTTTCGAAAATGAAACAAACGAGTCGCCAAATCGACACAAAATGTGAAGCATCGAGTCTACCCAAGCATTGGCCTAGGTCACAAATCATCAAATAACTCCCACTATGCCCAATACTTTCTAATTCCTATAAATTAAGACTGGGTTTAGTTGAAGTAAAGCAAATTCCAAAGTAGCTGTTGAAAATCAAGCTATGAAAATATTTTCATTTTATTTTAAATATTATATTATTATTTTTGAAAAGTATTTGGCAAGAATCTAGTGCGGTTTAAAAATTGTCAGCCTTAAACATATCTACTATAAATATTTTACAAATTTCACATTTTCTTACATATTTATGAACTCAAAGTTTATAGAATAAATGTATGTTTATGGCGAACTTTAAATTTTAAGTTGAAAAATTTCAATAGAAATAGTCGATAATAGAAAAAGTCCACAAAACAATATTCTCTACAGCAAACAAAGAAGTACGTCAAATATATTTCTGAATAATTATATTGATTTTGAAGAATTTTATTGAGTGATATCGATCAAATTGGATATCTTCATTTAAGAATAATTGATTTATCATATGTTAGAGCAAACATAGTTCGTTGATTTGCGTTTGCATATTTTTCCGGTTTTGTTTTATTTTTCGATTTGCCATTCAAAAAAAAAAAAGAAGAAGAAAAAACACGAACGTTGCTGAGTGCGGACTCACTCTTTTGAGCTGCTTGGAGCAACTGTTTTTAAAGTCGATTGTATTTGTATTTTTTTTGTTGTATTTTGTATTTTGAGTAATGCGGCTGGTTGGAAATATATTTTTCCCATTAAGTTTTTTAAAGGCGCACGCCGTTCTCGGCTCAGTCTCGATTGTCAGCTTGTCGTGAATGGTATTTTAGCACAAGAGTCGCGCTCTGTTGTGTGTGCTGTGTGTGTTAAGCGAGTGTGCCCAGCAATAAAATAATAAAAAAAAAAATCAGACGCGCAAGTTATTAGCACAACACAACACTACACTAGGTGCTAGTGTTAATCGCAACAACAACAACAACATTTGCACGTATACTTGTGTGTGTTTGTGTCTGTGTTTGTTTATACAGTGTGTGTGCTATAGTCTGGGGGTTAGAGTATTAAATTTGCTTTTGCATAAATCACTTTAAAGCGCGCGCGCTTTTCTGGTTCTGTTTTTTTTTTATATTTGATATGTAGGTTAGCTCGCAAGTTCGTTGCCTAAGTCATTCGTATCATGCAGTGACGACGAACTGTAAAAAAAAAACAAACGGAGCTTCCAATTAGACAATTTTTTGACGTATTTCACAAAGCTTATCATTACACACACATACATGGCACTGGCCAATTTCTCGCTGCCATTTGGTGCCCTGGGCCAGCCCTGGGGCGTCACATTGGCGCCACTGCATCCGATCCATCAGCTGGCGAGCAATACAAATAATTTACTCTACTCGCCGGCGGATCATCAGCAGCAGCAGCCGCATCAGTCGTTGCCCGGTCAGGATCATTACAAAAATAATCCCTATGGCACGCCCACATTGCATCATCAGCAGCAACAGCAGCAGCAGGAGACGCCACAGCAGTCGGGTTATCCGTATAGGCGCAAACAGGGCACCGCTTACTTGCCACCCACTGGCGTCGCACGCAACTCCGTCTACCACATACAGCAGCAGCAGCAGCAGCAACAACAGCAGCAACAACAACAGCAACAACAAACGGACACAAATGAGAATACTGTCTCGTTTCAGAGCTCGAGCAGCGTTGCACAAAGTCAGAGCACGTTGCAGCTAACACAATCCGCTGGGCGTGGTCCCGCCGAGGGTTCCTACACGCGTTATCCGGCTGGCCAATCGACCGGACAGAAGCAATACTATAATGTTAATGGGGCGGCCAGTGCCAGTGCCACATTTAGCAAGAACAGCGGCAGTTTTAGTATTACCGGCTTTGGCAGCAGGCAACAGCCGCCGTCAGCACACCAACCCCAACAACCCCCACCACCACCTCAACAGCAACCGCACCAATCACCACATCCACCCAAGGGCCAAACTCAGACTCAGGCTCAACGTGGCAGGAAGACGGAGACACCAGCCAGCACCTATGGTGTTGCACCGCTGCCCGATAACTATCCGGAACGTGCGCCCGGATTTACGCGTGTCCAGGCCGGGCAGGGTTCCAGGACTCAGGTGCATGCTGTGCTCGACTACGATGTGGAGGAGGGCGAAGAGGAGGATGAGAATGATGATGGCGAATACCACGATGCCGAGGGGCAGGATAAAGGTGCGTAAAATGCTTAAAAAATTCGAATAATAAAAAAAAACTAAAAATATAATTTATTAAGCATTTAACATTTTATGAGAATTTTTCGTTAAATGTAAAAATTAATTGTTATTAAAATATCCGTTTAATTAGACGACAACTATTTAGGGATTAGTTCAAGCATTTGTGTGGACAAAAACAAAAACACATTCGAATAATTTATTAAAATACTCGCACTTACAACTTAATCCTAATGAGCACGTCAAATCAGAACAAATTATTTGAAAAAAGAAAAAATAAATCCCCCCGACTGAAAAACAGGACTGAAACTTGATCACCGTTGAAAAAGACACAATCAGGAAATACGATTAAAGATGCGTGCATAATTGCCAAATGATTTGATATATATATATTTTCACAAATTGATTTCTGCTGTTCAATATCAGCTGACATTAAATATAAACCACGACTGCAATCATGTTAATTGTTTTTGTTGCTGTTATTTTTTTTTCGGTTGTTTGCTACTTCGCTTTTGTTTGCTTGTTGTTATTGTGTATCTTTCCAATTGAGAGCAACTTCTGCACTTTGGTGTTAGACAACAACAACAATGACAATAACAACAACATACGAAGAAGAAGAAGAAGCAGCAGCAGGCATAAATACAACTACCACAAGTAGACGGAGCAAGGTCAAAGGTCTAGAAACCGCCTCGACAAGGTCGCTTTTTATTTTGTTTTATTTTTCGGACAGTAATGGCCACAGAGTGATTTTGAGTTTTATAGCTGTTGTCGCTGACTAACACGCACCACGATTTATGTATTGGTTGTTATAGCCAGCTACAGCAAATAACAACAACAACAACAATAACAGCAACACAGTTAATGGAGTTAGCGACAGTTCCTACAAAAAATCAACTGTCAGCGCATTTGATAATTCACTTCTTTTTTTTTACATTTTGTGGCGCCTTCTTTTTTTTCCAACTCATCTCTCAATTGTGGCAAGCTGGCAGGTTGGGCCTCAAGCTCAAGTGCCTGGCTGTATGTTGCCACATATATATTATATGTATATAAATATATATATGCATATCTATATTTATGTAGTCTGCGGCATTATGCAAGAAGTCGGGCACCATTCAACAAACGGGCTCTCAACTTGTCTGAAATGACGCCGAAGACGTGCACACGCGAGAGCACACACACAATTACACACACACACACACATATATATATATATATATGTGGAGATATATATGAAGTACATATTTGCACTTGTATATAGTCGCATTGTTCAAGATCTTGTTGGTTTCACCTTTTGTGCATGTGAGAAGACTTCAAGACGTGAGCTACCTTAAAAAAAAAACGAGTCCAACTTGTAATGTAACGGCAACAGTTGCGAAGTACACCAAGCAAAAAAAGTGCAACATCAAAAAAAAAAAACACCAACTCAACGAAACTTAAATTCTATGCGCATTTAACTGCAAAAAAATCCTTTCCCCAAAACTAAACGCATGAAAAGGGAAAGGGAAAGTTTAGCAGCTCAACTGCTGCACGTTTAATCAAGATCCGGCTAAGGGGTGGTGGTAAGGGAGTGGGGGGAAGGGGAACTGCGAGACTGGCTTGCATTACAAATGCCAAGCGTGTGTTTTATGCATTTCATATAATTTATATGTCAACTGCAGTTCGATTTGTGTATGGCATGCATTGCAATTATTTATACTCTTTAACATTTCAGTTTCGGTTTTTGGGGTTTAACCCAAACTGATCCACTGATTAATGCTGATAACTAAAAACGGCGTTCACCTCTTGTCCTTGCCAATGTCGTGACTCACTGCAGCTCCAATTGTTTTTTTCCCCCTATTTTTTTCTACATTCACAGACACACCGAGCAATAAGAGTCCGATGCCCACTGTGACGCCCATACAGGGTCCCATCTATCTGAAGAATGGCAGTGTGCCCGTAGTGCCGTTGTTTTCCTACCCAAAATCAAATAATGGCACATTCTTGCAGATTCCGGTAAGTACAAGCAACCCCTACCCCTTAACCATCCATCCCCCCATCAACTCCAATGGACATGCGCGTGTTTTACTGCTATTGGAGAATATAAGTAAGTATATCGATCGAGTTTGCTCATTTGCGGAAATAACTTTGACGATCTCTGCGTGTGTGTGTGTGTGTGTGTGTGAGTGTGTGTTTCTCTTGATGTTGTTTTTGGCGCACGAAGGTCGTGCGAGTTCGTTGCGTTAAGAGGTGTGATGATAATCATGCCAACTCAAATCCACACACACCAACAGATGCTGAGATGCTCTAAGAGACGAAGGGGGGAGTGGCAAGTGTAGAATGCTGCTCTGCTCTGCAAGAGTTGCGATGCGAATGCGATGATATCAAATGAAATGAAATGAAATGAAATGAAATGAAATGAAATCTTTATGTTGTTAACTTGAGTCATTTTCACACCCGGCTATTAATTGTTATGATGCCCCACACCACGACTCCAATGCTGATGCTAATGCCAATTATCTTCTGTGCTCTCCCTCTAGATCTGGTGGACAGCGCTCTCGGTGGCGCTCGGTCTGGATGTCCGTGGAGATGTGATTAAGGGCGTGCCCTGCATCAAGCGCTATCATCAGCTCTTCTGTCCAACGGCCGGCAATAGTTATCCCATGTGAGTATGCTAAGAATGTGTTAATATCAATTTGCACTCCCACAAATTCAGCACACAAAATTCAACCGGATAAGGTTTTTTTTAATTATTTTAACCATTTGTGGTTTTTGATTGTTAAAATATTTCAGTAAAAAAAAAAGAGTGATTCACATACTGAAAACTATAACTTTAAAAATATACAAATATGATTCATGTATTGAAAATTATAAGTAATAATTAACTCAAGTGTATTTGTCATTTTTTAAATGTTTCAGTTAAAATGTTAGTTTTTCACACATATATAATTGGGATTATTCCAAGGATAACTAAACTTCCGTTTTGAAAAAATAATTGGTTTAAGGTAAAATTAAATACAACAATAGGTTTTATTTTTATATAACGAAAATTGTAACTAAGCATTTATCTAGTTGGGAAAAAGTTGGTAATTCGCTTTTCGTCATATTAGTAACAAAAGGCGGACTTTGATTAATGAATGCACAAGTCTAAATTGACCAGTCTAGAAAAACCCCAATGAGAACACCGTTTAAAAATAGTAGGAGGAAGAACATTTCCATGCCCATTTTGTGAATATATTTATTTATTATATATTTATATATCTCTGACAATTATCCGTTAAATTACAAAAAAATCTCTGCTCTTCTCCACTAGCGACAAAATCGAGCGATTCATTGACGACAACAAGGCGCTGATGCGTCGCATGTACGGTGACTTTGAGATGAATATGGAGGGAGGTGGCGGAGCTGGAGCTGGACCTGGAGGAGGCGGGGGACAGGCAAAGGTGCGCAAGCGACGCTTTATAGACGAGCCGGACATATTTATACCGCCCGGCGCCTATGCGGCAACGGCGGGCGAGGCTGGGGACAGTTATTTTGGCGAGTTGCGCAAAAAGCGTCAGGCGGCAGCGGGTGGATCTAGTAATCGGAATAGAGGCACTGCGGGAGGTGGAGCAGCTAGTGGCAGTAGAGGCAACCATTTGCCGGGGAACTCGCGAGCACAGGGCGAATCGGGCACAGGACGACTCGATGCATGCGAATCGAAAATCGAAATTGTGACACCTTATTGGGCATCGAATTCGGCGGGCAAAATACGAGCCATTGTGAATACGCAGCACTTTGAGCAGGCCATACATCAGGAGGTGTGCAGGTGAGGCATCAATATATATATACAAAAATTATTTATGTAATACATTAATGATCTCGTTCCGCAGCAATACACAGACATCGCGCTGCGAAGGCGAATGCGGCTGTGAGCAGAAATATAAATGGCATCGATTGCTGGCCTACGATCCCGATAACGATTGCAAGGGCATTTTTATGGATTGGTTCCTGTTTCCTTCATGCTGTGTTTGCAGATGTAATCCCTAAACATAACTAGCAAAAAAAAGAGAAAAATAATGATGTTTTGTAGAATGCCACTGAATGTATTTTAGTTGTTCTTAAGTAGCCCTAACCATTAAGTTACTCGTTGTAGTTACACCCTCTAGTTAAGCGCGAATCTTAAGTTAAACACCCTTTTTTACCAGCCATATCCCATCTAAACACACACACACACTCACATATATCGTTAATAATCGTATGCTTCCAAATTGTCAACCTTCATTCTGTTGTTGTATTGTACTTGTAATTGTAATTGTCAAGCGATTAAAGCGATTAAAGTGAATAAATTGAATAAAAATATGCAAATGCAAATTGTTATGGATTTAATTTCAATAAAATGTCAACCAGATGTTAATTTAATTGCTTAATTAAAATACAATAATTATTGTTGTGCCGCATTTCCCACAATTTAGCATTACTTTGCATTTCTCAATTGCAATGGAACAGATTTTGTCTTCCTAGCCAATCTCGTTTAAATTTATGCAGTTTATTCATTCTATGGATTTCATTTCTATTGAAAATCGATTTGTATCGATATTACGAAAATGGAATAATTTACTTAATTCGCTTTTGTTATACGAGATCTTATATCAGATAACTCTACTTATAGTCTTTGGGAACAGTGTGTTAAAACTGACTGACAGACAGACCGACAGACATGGCTCAATCGATCAGCCTCTAGATGTTGACCAATAATATTGGGGCATATTAGGGCATAAATAGTATATTGTAATTATGTACTTCTGAGAATTATATCTTTATTAAATATTAATTCAATATCAATTAATTGATTTCAGTTTTTACAAAAAAAATCAGATTAACCAGGACACAAACCATACAAATTAGCGCTGCTCAAAGCTAAACTACCGTTAGCGCGTACTTTGGCAAGCTTTAAACGCGTGCCATAGCAGTGAGCTTTTATTTGCCTAGCGCCCAGCTTCCGCTTGTTTTCTGACTGATGCAAAAAGCTTGTGTTTCTTAAACAAACCAAGGCAATTATTTGGAAACCTCACGAAAAAATAACAACTCCAACCACAAGCGAGCTGCCAGTTAATTTGTAAATATCATTATGTGCAGAGTTTTTGTGTATGGTTGGTTTTTTTTACAGTTGCATAAAACGTTTAGTTGGCAATGCGATTCATAAATAAAATAACATATTCATTCGTACGCAGATCCCGCATATTCCTTAACATCGAGCGCTGCTCGTAAAAGCCCTTGGAATTCTCCAGATTTGCGATGCATATCACGTATTCAATCACAGCAATGGCCACACAAAACTGCGCTATATCAAAAATTTACGGCTGATGGTAGAGAAGGGGGGCTTAGGGTCTTTTGTAGAGTCCGTGCGTGGTATACAAATGGTAACATTTTTTTTTACTTTGCCAGGCAACATCATGAGCACAGTTTTGTTGGCCAGTTAGTTAGTGAACTGGAGATACATTATTGACGCCCGGCAATGTCAACAACTTGCAGCCATGACGACGACAACAACAGCAATGCGAATAAGAGCGAGAATGTTAATAGCAACAGCAACAACCACAACAATTGAGCTGAGAGTTAACCATGAGATTTGCTAAGCGAAAACATTTCACCCGATTCTGTTGTAGGGCAAGGCTGCCAGGATGACGCCCACCAAGCAGACAATACTGATGTCAATTCGCACACGTACACATTTACGTTGTTATACGCATTTACATACATACATATAGTATAGAATATATTAGCGTCATGACAATGATATGCCTGATGCTGTGCTTCTGCCATTGTTATACCCTGTAATGCAAATTTTGAAGTCTTTCATTGCCAGACAGATATTATAGCAATACTTTGGAAGATATAACAAGTTCAAAAGCAATAGTTCGGCGTTGGTACAAAATAAACAGATAAAACACACAAAAAGTAAACCTGAGTTTTAGAAAATCGTCCTCTAATGAAAATCGAAACAAGTAATAAGACTTATTGACTTGGCTATAGCCAGCCTTAGAGGCAGTGCAGCTCATATTGAGAGCCAATAGCCACGACTTCGAATCGCAGTAAAACATACGTTTTTTCAGATGAGATTCTGTGGATTTTGTGAATTATCTAAAATGTATTAGAAATCTTAAAATACTAATGTTTTTTGACACTATACGCAACAAAATATATAATGCCAAAGTTCCTTGTGCACTTATGAAGAACACCCTCAAAATTAGACTTGTTTTTCATAGTTAATGTATCAAAAACCCTGGTTTTTAGAAATACACCCTGGGTGCCGAAATTATGTCAAATTTGTTAAATACAGGTCGATTTTTTCTGAGTGTAGGGTACAAAAGCGATAATCATAAGTTTGACTTACCTGTCCTGATGAAAGATAGATAAAGAAGCGTTATTTACTGGTTGAGTCAGCTTATTATATATTTAATTTTATTTAAACTAAGTGGTAAGCCTAGTCAATCATTCTTTGTGCTGCTACACTTCAACTAGTTGTTGCCACTGTTATTGTTATTGTTGTTATTGTTGGTTTTGGCTCTGGTTCTGCGCGCGCACATCTGTCCTCAAAGAGTAATGCGAAATGTAAAAGATGAAAGAATTCGGCATTGGGCCGAATGGTCAGAGAATGTTAGTCGCATACCCAAAGAACCATGTTAACTAACTCACTCGGATTTTGTGTAAGAGTGTGTGTGCGCGTGTGTGTGTACGTTGTGTGTGTGTGTGTGTGAGTAGCGCATGTGTACGACGTCATATTCTAGCAGCAGAAGCAGCAATGACAACAGCAGCGCTTCAGCATTCTGTCATCAGGGCCAAAAGTGCTACTAAAATCTCAGCCGCTGTCGCCTTTTCTGGCTATAAATACAAATGTCTGCACGCAGTTTGGCTTAAATCTACATTGTTATCCTAGTTCACCACATCGTGCAGAAGCGTGAAAAAATCGAAAAATCAAATA
This sequence comes from Drosophila nr. medialis 2 BK-2023a, assembly GCA_035044325.1. Classification (NCBI taxonomy): domain Eukaryota; kingdom Metazoa; phylum Arthropoda; class Insecta; order Diptera; family Drosophilidae; genus Drosophila; species Drosophila nr. medialis 2 BK-2023a. The sequence goes on from JAWNMH010000394.1 coordinate 4,347,542, forward strand.
GATAATAAACTCTGTGTGGGTCGTGACGCAAATCTAAAAACAACAACCACAACTAAAACAAACTTTTTCAAATTTGTTGGCTTCTTCTTCTGCCAGTGAGTCAGCGTTCGGGCGTATTATAGAACTGCATTCCATTCATTTTCATTTAAAGTGTTAACTTAAATCGAATAAAGGCTAAAATACACTTTTGCCCGCAAAGCAAATTAGTTTGTTTTTGTTTTTTGTGCGCAATTAGAAAACTTTAGTTTGCGATTTTAAAGTTGGGTTTTGTGTACAATATGAAATATTAAATATATCGAAGTATGTATACAAATAACTGCAAAAATAATGGTAGACCTGAAGGCCAGTAAAGAACACGTTTAACGTTTAACACGCTGCTCAAGCTATCAGTTAAAATTAGGGTCCTTAATTTCAGATGAGAAGTTTATCTAATAATGAGTTTGACCAATAGGTCAAAATTGACTCGTCCCTAAATGCGATTTTTTTGTGGCAGAATTTGTACTACGTGTCTGAAATTTTGATGTAGAACTTGTTAAAAGGTCAAACTGTCATTCAAACCACATAGCTAATAAAAATTGAATTAGTTTTGACAAAGTTTTCGCAGTGGAAAGTTGGAATACAACCCTAAATTCAATTTTAATGGGAAAGAATTTTTCGAATACAGAATTATTTTAGAGGTCATGCCATGATCAAACATGAATTTAGTTTTCAACAATTAGTGACTTCATTTCTTTTGAGTTTCGATTGTATAATTCCTCTAATGACAGAGTATAACACAGTTGTGTAACATTTTCATTTCATATTTGCATTTCTATTCACCTGGGACTATTAATATACAGCTCACAGAGTATGAGGCAGCTGTGCAACAATTATACTCATTTTTTGTAACGCCTACAAATCCCTTAAGCCTTATTTAAAACTCTTACACAGCTTTTTTCTATATGCTTACAGGAAAAAAACCACAATCCGCTTGGCGCGTCACCTGTAAACCACAGCAACAACCACAACAACAACAACAACCACACCAACAACAACGCCCACTTAATGACCATGAGTGTAATTGGGAATAGGGGTTCGGCACACAAGCTGCAATTGTCGCTGCCACTGGCAGTGGTGTTGGTGGTGATGATGCTCCTGGTGGTGGTGCCCCTGCAGCCTTGCGAGAGCCGATACCTGCCGACAAGGTCGCACGGCGACGAATTGGATAAGTTGCGTGAGCTGATGCTGCAGGTACGTCTCCCCCTCTCACCCCTCTCTCTACCAACGGTCTCTCTTTCTCTTTCTCCCCCTGTCATTGGCCACAGTAAGTGGATATAGCCTGTTGAAAGACCATTGTTTATGTATTAATGTGTGCCCTTAACGTATATTTATACCCTGTAGCCATTATGAGAAATGGCAGAAGCGCTGCCACATTTATGATACTAGCAGAAGGATACCCTTTTGAGTATTGAGGTAGAAATATTCTTAATCAGCATACGCAAGTCTGATTTAACTCAGAAACTTTAAGAGTAAGAGCGAAAATATGAAAATATAACTGCCGATTTTTTAAACCCATTTCTGAAGGTAACAACTTGAAGCAACTTGCAACTAATTAGATATATCTTCCACATTCCGTAAAATTTAAAACTATAATATTATTAATAAACTAATAATCTACTTGAACAGCCAGAAATCTTAATGAAAAGCTAGACAAACATTTAGCCTCAAATGTCGAATTATGAAACAGATTTCTTGAGAATTTTTTAAGGTCATTTTCTTAAGACGTCATTCCAGCAAATATATATGTATGTTCTAAAAAAAAAAAAACAGTTTTAAGACTTCCCAGCCTTAGAAATCCCTTTGAAAATTAACAGGTTTTTTTATGTAGATTCTTTATTTGGGGCATATTTTAAGGTCACTTTCTTACACATTAACTTAGGTTGATTACAGGGTATTACTCAATCTACATTCCACGATGTTTTCTTGTCATTTTTTTTTGTTGGTGTTTGCGATATAATTAACTAAACGAAGAGAGGCAGGCAGGCAAAAGCTTGGTATTAAGTTGCAATTATTATTACTATGTCGCCAATTATTGAGGTTTTATTTTGCGACGTGTTTTTGTTTTGGTCAGTTTTGGTTTGGTGTTCGGCCATCAGTGGGTTACCCGCTCGTTACGTCATTCCCAACAGCCAATGGCCAATGGCCATTCCCAATGGGTCTAGATAGGGTTACTCGCAAACGGCACAGCTGCCCCCCAGTCAATCCTCAACTCCTCCAAATGAGTGCTGCTGACCACAATTGCTTACAAGTATCAACTTGTTGTTGGTGCGTCTGCAACCGTTTCACAAATATTTTACATATTTCGCAAGATGTTTTTTGTTGTTGTAGTTGCTTTTATTTTTTGGTCATCTTAACGGTCTGCAGCAGCAGCAGCACCATCAAAAGAAGCAGAAGCAGAAGCAGCAGCAGAAGCAGAGCCTGCCCGGCCACAATCGCCAAGCAAAGATTTCCAAGCTCTCATCTTTGCCAACCTGCGCAATTTTATATACACATTTTTGCCTTCTGCTTCTTATGGATTTTTTTTTCGTGTGATAACTTTTTTTTTTGTTTTTTTTTTTGATGTGCCCGGTTTCCTGTTCTTTTTCGCAACCGCTGTAGAAAAATGCTGCTCAACCGGGGGCCAATTTAATGGATGTTTGTGGATGTGCCGCGTTTCATATCCATTTTTGCCACTCGATTTTAGATGCAGCTGCAAAACTGTTTTCCCACTGCTACATCAGCTTGCAACTTGCAATGGCAACGGCAACGGCAACAACTGCAACTGCAACAAAGTGCTTGAGTTTATTATGAGTATGTGTAGCATCAGATAAAACGGCAATCGCACAATTACCGGACTCTGCTGAACAATTGCTACCTACGTGGTAGTCTCTCTAGAGGCCTTGATGGCCACCAGAGATTGGTGGTGTCTTAACGTCTGTCTGTTGGTTCCGTCCTTGAGTCAGTTTATTTGGCTATCTGAGGGGGAAATCTCTCTTTTTGCTTTCATATTTGGCCCTAGCTGTGTGAATCTGTTTTTTGTTTGACTGAGTGTGCAAAGGTCTATCCCAGTTTTGTTTCTCTGGACTCTGAAAATTTATTTGGTCTGATTGTGAGTCTATTAACAGATTTGTGCTCATTTCCAGTCTGTAATAATAAGTCTTTATATCCTGGCTTAAATTTATTCAGTTTTCTCTGTTATATAATGTGTGTTCTACTTCATTTCTATGAGTATAAGCTTGGGTACCTATATTGTCATCTCTCTTGTTTTCCATAAAGTTTAGTTATGCAGGTTTCTCCCATCTCGCTTACCTCACATCCTTAGAGTAACAGGATGTAGCTCTGACTCAATCTCCATCTCTGAGGCGGTTTCTTCTTTTGGAGTTTGAGAGCAAACGATTCCGATTTTGATTTCAAGTCTGAGTCATGTCGGGGCCCTTGGCGAATCAATAAGCTGCTGACGTGAAACGCGCACAAACTTATACTTTGGCCAATACAGACAAGGGGCAACAACAAAAGACGATGTCAGGGGCATTGGCTACAAAGAAATGAAAATGAAAATAAAAAAATGAAAGATGTGGCAAAAACAATGAAGGGAAACTCAAATGTCAAATAGCAAATCGCTGATGATGACGTCGCTGAGGCTGAGGCTTCTGTGTGGCTGCTGACGAAGGTTGACTTTGACTTGGCAACGTCACGCTGAAAATAATAAAACACCGAGACAGAGATAGAGACTGAGAAAGAGAGAGAGAAAGAGATATATAGAGAATTCCACTTGTCAGTTGAGCGTATAATGCATTGAACCTGAGATCATGAGTTGCCAAACAGCGCCAGCTTATTGTTAATTAGCTTCAGCCTCTCTGACATGTGACAAAACTTCACTTAGCGAAGGGAGAAATAAAAACAAACAGCAACAACAACAACAACAACATTTCCCTGTTCCTTGCCCGCTGTCCTCTGTCCTCTGTCCCACTCATGTTAGGAAATCTCTCAAATTGGGTGGTTGTTTGTTTATATATTAGAGTGTTTACGGCAAACTTTCCTTGCCCCATGTGCCATCAGGGATTAGGGACTTTGTGTGCAGCATCATGGAGAATCATTAAATTAATAACTAGGCTGCCACTTAAAGTATCGGGATATAATATTATGGATTCCCCAAACAAACATTGCCCAAATTAATAATTATTATATGTTAAATTTTGTATAGTAAAAAGTGCAACCAATCGGCTCATTAAGCACATCAATTTTTGTTGGCCCAAACAATTATTAGCCAATAAAGTGCTCATTATGAACAAAACCAAAACGAAAATCATTATTATTTTATATATATAAAGTATTAATTTGTAAAATTGGTAAACCAAATCTAAGGTCAGACATGCGAAATAATATAATCAACAAAAAAAAAACTACAAATTGTGCCGCCAATAATTTGATGGCATTTTTTCTCTCGCCATTAAACCGAAATAATAATAACAGTAAAAAAAAAAACTTCATGGTAAATTGATGAAAAATTTAAGCCAAACGTATATTGGACAAATTGATATGTTTATTTATAGCACTGTTGTGACCTTAGCTATATAGTTTACAACATAGTTTATTTTATGGCAAACAATTGATTATAATGATTATTTTTATTCGTTTAGTGCGATGTTTAAGAGCATTTATTTGGCGAATCGTGTGGCGGGACCATTAAAATCAAGCAACCCCCTGATTGTTGCATCACTTTCGAGTCTGGCTTTGTATCTTCCCCCAGTCAATGAAAACAATACAAACAAGATGACGACGACAATCGGAGAGACCCTTATCCAATCACATAACTTTGCACTTAACGGCAACTCTCAAATTAAACTGTCTAAATTGTGAGGACGCGCTTGCCACATCTCGTTGCAGCGTGGGGTGGTGGTGATGATGCTGTGTGAGCGGTGTTGAACCCCTCCTAAGCAGATGCCATGCGATAACAGCTAAAATTGTTGCTTCCTTAACAACGGCTCGAGCCAACAACTGCAATCTTTGCAGCAGCCCAAAAGCGTTATTAATAACCCAAGAGACAAAGACAGAAAGACAGAAAGAGACAAAGACAGAGAGACAGAAAGACAGAAAGAGAGAAATGGGTAAAAAACAATCTTTTAAATTAGCAATAATATAATTACTTGGCGCGAAATTGTTTTAGGTGTTTCTTGTTCGGCTTTTTTTTCTTTTCTTTTTTTTTGGTTTTATTTTGTTCACACATCGTTCGCCAAAACAAAAGAGCTGCAGAGAAGATGTTTGCGGATTGTCAGCAGCGGGGGGTGGGGGGTTTGCTGGCTGGCTGCTAAGTCGGCTAAGAAAGGAGGTCTGATAATTACACGACAATACCCCCCATTAACACATTTTCAGTCATCTGCTCACAGCAGCAGCTCTGTTCGAGAGCAGAGGCCCCCTCTACCTTTGGAGCAGGCGTTACAGATACGTGTAAAGTTCATTCGATTTAATGATCTACGCCAAAAAAACAAAAACAAAAACAAAAACAGTGAAAATTAGAGTTGTGACCGCGCGCGCTTCCCACACATACGTATATATCGTTAAAATATGTACACTCAGAGAAAAAAAGCAGCTCTGAATATTTTGAAATTCGACTTACTCTCTGAATTCTAAGATGGATTCTAAGAAGATTTGCATTTGCACTTTTAAGAAATGCATTTCTTCGTAAAAGAAAACATTTCTAAGAAAAAAAAAAAAAAAAGGTTTTTCGGATTGTCGATTTTCGGCCAGTCTTTCAATTATTTATCATTTTTTTTTGGTTTTAAGGCGATTTTGTTGAGTTTTTCTGAGTGTACGACTAACAGATTTCAACAGATTTTTGAAATAGCTAACAAACCCCGTCAGCTTCGCTCACAATCTAAAAAAAAGAAGAAGATGAAAAACCGTTGCGCTACAATGATAATAATAATCATAACAACAGCCATAACACCAAGCAACAACCAATTTTAACTCTTTTTTTTCTTGTTTTTTTTTTGCAGATTTTGGAGTTGAGCAATGAGGATCCACAGCAGCAGCAACAGCAACAGCAACAACACCAAATGCGTCTGCACAATGAGGCCAACAATCCGCTGACCGCCCAGCGTGTTGGCAGCAGCAACTCCAATGCTGCCTGGCTCCAGAAATTGGGCGCAATGGGTGCACTTGATACGGAGACCGGCTATGGGCGATACTAAGGCAACACACCCACTAAAACTAACATTAACTAACACTTAACCATACGTGACGACCCCTAAATACGAGGAATGCCAAAGTCCATTTGAAACGCAACTGCTTTTGATGTTTAAGCCACAATGGCTACCAACTTAAACTCTCTTTAAGCTTAAGCAATGCCAAGTTTGAAACGTAACTGCTTTTAATTAGTAAGCAAAACTGGTTTCGATTTGAAGCTTAATCGATTTAAAGAGAGTTATATTAAATTAAATTAAATGTTGTTCGGTTATGTTCCGTTTCTGGTTAGCAAAGAGTAAAGGTTCAGGCCTATTGGATTACCAGTTTCGGTTCGGAAAGTCAAACGGTTAATTTCGGTTAGCAATTCCGGTTCGCTTTGAAGCCCTGCTTAAAAGCGAACCAATTTCAAAATGAGCAGCGCCTAATTTGATATGAATTAAAGCTGATTAAGCTAAACGTTTTTGCTCTTAAGCGAATTATATTCAAGCCAAAACAAGCTGAACCCATTTAAACATTTTTCAGTTAAACAAACCCGGACATTTGTGCCTGCAAAGAGCTGCGTTTCAAATGGGTTTTCCATGCCAAAACTTAAGAAAAAGGAAAAACAAAAACAAAAAAAAAAACTCAACGGTTTTAATGCGCAAGCAAACTGAACTCAAAAGAACTCAACAGTTCCTATATTAGAACAATAATTTTTCAACTTTTACGATTAATCAAAAAATACACAAGAAAGTATTAAAAAAATAAATTTGGAAAAAAGAGATATATGTATGTACTTATCTGAAGCTTATGTGTGAATTACTTGTAATCGCAGAAATTATATATATTTATAGCATAATCTACGTGTTTGGTCAATTTACTTTTTGTGTTGCGTGTGATTTTTGTTATTTTTGTATCTTCTTTATGTGGAAAAGAAAAATGAAGAAGAGTCAATTGTAAATATATATATATATATGTATATGTAATCCCCGTCCCTGAAAGCATAAAACTGGAGTTTTAATGGCCCCCAAGGCTGGGCAAATAAATATAAATTACGAGTATATTACTACCAACTACCACAAATTAAAATGCCGACGCTTCCATAACGATATTTTATACTATACCGTTTCTCTTGTTGTTGTTGTTTTTGGTGTATGTTTTTTTGTTGGTTTTGTGTTATTTGTGGCCTGGCCTCCAAAGCGGCACAAGTTACAAGTTCAGCGTCGGCTGTTTTTCATTTAATGGCGCTATATACTTAAACTTAAATACATATTTACTCATATATAAACATACTATATATATATAAATATATACACATATATATATATATATATTTAATTGTTGTTAAATTACGTTATCTTTATCGTTACATTACCTTATGATCAAAAACAATAAAATTCATTTTCAATGCAAGGCCTCCCTTCTTCGTCTTAATTAGATCTTTAAGTGCTGATAGCTTCACAAGAAGACGATGAAGACAGAAATCAAAAGGGAAATGGGGAAAAATCGCTTATGCAATACATCAGCTTTACATCAGCTGTGCAGATACAATACATCTACATCGCAACGCAGATACCTTTTACGCTGATCTCCTCGTGAAGACAACAATTTACTTTCTTCTTCAAGTGCAACTCTTGACAAATTGAAACTAACAAGTGGCGATTGCCAGCAAACGCACCCAGCACACATACGTACATACATATACATATATGTATATATATATAAATGTATCTTTTGTGAGACAGTTGGCCAACGAATCGTTATTGTATCTGAGAGCCGAGCCCATTAGTTACAGATACAGATACTCAATCTGGCTGTCGGTCTGTCCGATTGTCTTTATATATGTGAGTGTACCTTTACAAGTGGCTATGCTTCAAAGTTCCGTTAAAATATTTGTGGGCTTTGCGTAAACTCATTTTAATTGTTTTTTTTTTTTATTTTTTTATGTAAATACAATATTATTTAAATGGTTTTTTTATTTTTGGTTACATAAAGTCGACAAGATACTTAATAATAATTAGTATGTGAGATTCGGCAAGGTGTCGATGGAAATGATGATGGCTCGACTGCATACACACATAGACACACACACACACAAGCACACCACACACGGCTCGTGTTGTGTGTAATGGAGAAAGCAGAAAGATTTTACATGAAATATGGGTTTTTTTTTTATTTGACATGCATGGTGCACAGCTCAGAATCATAGAGCTTGACACAATAATCACTGAGAGCATAAATAAATATAGATATAAGACAGATATTGTTGCAATTAAGGAAGTACATTTTCACATAACTGTAGTACATACATACATGCATTTGTTTATCTGTCTACATCAAAGTGGAGAGCACAAAAGTAGTTCAATAAATACATATAGAAATGGAGGATTAGAAATAAATAAAATAATGTTAATATATGCATAGAAGATAAGTATAAGAATATAGATATAGTTAAGATACGAAAGTAGATATTACTATAGATATATAGACATATTGAAAATGTTATATATGCATTTGATGTATCGGTGTTTCCATCTGACCATCATTTTAATCATATAGATATTTAATCCATTTAGTATTACATACGTTTAATTATACATGTATGTACATATCTTAAGTCTGTCAATCTGCATATACATATCTTCCATTTGTCAATCTGCATCTATGGGACCATCATCTTTACCAAATCTACGTATAAATTAGTAATCTGCAACATTTATCCAGCTATTATCCATTCACACATCAATTAACAATTGTGTTTATCTTTCCCCGCTATATCTACGTTAATTATACAGATCTGTGCTTAAGTTGTTCGAGCTGTCAATTAACCCGTTTTGGGTGTTGTCAGTTGATCCCCAACACTGAAGCCAGAATTTCGCATCGAAATGTCAACATTCCAAAACCTTTGAAGATTGACTTGTTGCCTAATCGCTTTAATTTATTATCTTCTCGGCTTTTTATTTGAGTATTTTTTGTGTGTGTGTGATTTTAGCTTGTGGCTTGAGCCTGCACCTGTTTTCGACAGCCAGCCAAGAGTTGCCCAGCAGCAATCAGCGCACGATGAAGATTATGTTGTGCTGTTGATGGCCTTTTTTTAGAGAGATGAGCTATGCGGAAATTGAGGAAATGCAACGCGATGAACACCAAAGTCAACAGCAAAACTCGAAAACATGGAAAAACACAAAAACAAACAAAAATCATTTAAAAATCAGACAAATAACATTTACCATTTGGCTGACGGCATTTTGTAAATGATGGTGCCGCTGTGGAAAAGTGACAGTTTGCGCCTTACTTTTCCTTTTGCGGTGCCAGTTGCAGATGTTGCACCAAAAACACCAGTTGCAAATTCAAGTTACAGGTATAGTCCTCGCGGCCAGTTTCAATCAAATTCCGGCAGCAATTGAAGACACTCCCGCTCCTCCTATTCGTTGCACGAGTGTTCAATGTTCGCTGATGGCTCAGCTTATGGATTAGGCGCATCGCGTAAAACAGCTTCGATGGGAACAACAACAACTGTGAAATGAAGCCAAGGCTCAGCGATCAGATTGCCCGATCGTGACACAAACAGAAAAGAAAAGCCACCAATAAAGGAAAAAACAAATCATTAAACAAACTAACCAAAAAAGGGAGCAACAAAAATAAAAAACAAATGTAACTTCCTTTTTTTTGGCCAATCATATTTTGTATTTATTTAGTCATATTTTCTTTTTTCTGTTGGCAGTTGTGGAGTGAAAAGAGTAAAACAACAAATAATGTCATTGGCATGCCCCAAAATTATTGAATAAGCCAGAAAAAATAAATTAAAGAAATTCATAGTCAACTATTGCATTATGGCCACATAAAAAATAAATAAAGAGAAACAAAAAATGTACAAATGGAAATGAAGATGGGGAACATGGTGATGGTATCCCAACAAGACCGTGAAGCTCATTATTAGCTTTTGTGGACACAAAAAAACAAATGCACAACAAAAGCGAAAGAGGCACAGTGAGGGGAACGAGTGTGGCAGAGTGGGTGAGTGTGAGATGAAGAAATGTGAAATAAGACCAAGCACAGTCCAGTTCCAGTTGAGTCCAGATCAGTGGCAAAGCAACCCCCTGCCAGTGCCCCCCCTTCTTTCCAGTGTGTGAATCCGCATCATTCACATCCACATCCACATCCATGTCCAACTGCACATTCATTGAAATTGAAAGTGAATCGTGCCACACGATCCGAACAGGCAACGATGATGCGATCCTCCAAAATGATCAAAACAATAATGTAACAAATACAAAAAACCTAACCAAGAAGTAACCGTTATACAGCACTTTAAATGCCCTTTAGAGAAAGAGAGAGAGAGAGAGATCTAATTAGATATAAGAGTTAAGTTACTTAGCCTGCTGCAATCGATAAAAATCGATTATTTGTAAATATTTCTTATTAGTCGCCTATTAAGTTTGACCTGATTAGAAAACCAGTTTTTTATTGAGGAAATCTTTTTTGCTTTGATGCCACACACATTTATGTAATTGTTATTTGCTGCCTTTGTAATACACATTTTGCCGTTAAAAACAAAAAAAAACTTTTCAAAAGTGAATAATCTGAATGATACATAAATATTTTAATGTTTATGTACAAATCGGTTTTAATCTATTTATTTAATATAATAAAATAAAATAAATCAGCAGGTATATTCAGGCAGGTATATAGGAATATTTGTGTGTACGTAAAGCAAACTGCCAAAGTATCCTTTGTCTTACAGAGCCCACTGAGTGGGTCAGTGGATACCAGATATACACTCAGACCACAGCTTTAACATAATGCAGTTGTAAACTGATGCATTTGGTTAATAGCTGGGATTACAGATGCGCTCGTCTGTTGGCAATTACGCGGGTTATTTGGAAGTTTTAGGAGGGTATTGAATCAGTTTAAATTAAAAAGGAAAACCACAAAACTCAGAAACGGTCAGCAGACGGCTAACGAAGCTGCTGCCGCTGCTGCTTCAGTTGACGTCAACGTCGCAGTCGCAGTCGCAGCTAGGAGCAGCAACTTAAGCCTCAGTTTCCCCCAGACCCAGATGACTTGCCAGCTGCTGTGGCTCTTTAACTCTTGTTGTTGTAGTTTATTGCTGCTGTTGTTGTTGTTGTTGTTGCCGTTTTATACATTTCAATTTCTTCATGGTTATGCGCTCTTTGCCAACTGGCTGCTGCTGTTGGCGCCGCTGCTTGCGTCGCCGTCGCTGTTGATTTTTACTTAATTTTGTATATCTCGCCGAACTGAGCGGCGCCTATAAAAGAAACTGCAACAATCGTTGTGGCATGCAGTAAGTGTAAGAGGTTCCGCGTCGAACGAGCTGCCTGCCCAAAAACAAAACACCAAAAAACCAAAAGCAAAAACGAGATAAAGTGTCGCACTTTTAAGCCGTATACATCATCTTTGAAAACGGATATTAAACGATCTTTAATCAGCACTATGCAGTCCAGTTGTGTGGTAGGTTTTCGTGTGTGCATCTATGTGTGTGTGTGTGTGTCTGTGTGTGTTGCAGTTACTCATTCATGTATCTTGTATCTTGTATTTTGTTTATGATCTGCTCTGCAGTTAGTGCTCGTCTTGGCCAGCGTGGCGCTGGTTGCCGCTCGCCCGGAGCCGCCACGTGACACGTACAGCGCCCCGCCATCGAGCAGCTATCAGCCGAGTGGCCCCAGCGGCGGCTATGGCGCACCTGCACCACAATATGGACCACCACAGCAGCCGCCAGTGGTGCACAAGCATGTCTATGTGCATGTCCCACCACCAGAGCCCGAGTACCAGGTACCCAGGTTAGTCAAAATGCTAAAAGTGAAAAATGATTTATGCTATTTCAAAACTTGATGATTTTTTTTTATGATCAAAGTGGGTTTTTTTTTGGGAATACTTGCGTCATACTTGTAGAAGTTAATGGAGTTTTGCTAGGTGGTTTGGTGGGAATTTTTCTATCTATAAAAAAAATATATATGTGTAGAAGTAGAAACTATCCATTAGAGACTAACTATTCTCAACGCGAATTCTTCAATAATAAATATCCATATATTAATGGATATGGTAGAAGATGTAGAAGATATTATATGTAAATGTACTTTGATATGTGTATGTATGTGTAAACCTATTGGACATTTTGTAACTTTTAAAGATTACTTCATGGTTGTAAGTATTTTAAATGCTAAAGTGTCCAATCAGTTAACAATTTAATTATATTGCCTAACGAGCAGCTCAATCTTCAAAGTTGCTCAACGCGATTAAGGTATTATTTTGTATTACCATCTTGAGATGCAAATAATCGTCAAGTCTTCAAAAAGTATAATGGGTATTTTTTTGTTTTTTGTTTTAATGAAATTCTTAAAAATGCTCATTTATAAATGGAAGAAGATATACAAAATTTTGAATAGTTTCGAAACAGTTAAATAACTTGCAATGGGTCTAAAAGTCTGACAAATCAAGAAAAGCGCAAAATAGCTTTCAAACTCTTGTATAAATCTTACCAATCCTTAAAATGATTGCAATTCTTTTACATATTTAAACTGAAAGACCTTTCGCAATTTGATAATATTTTGAGCCCATTTTGGATGCGTTGATCTTTTCAGTTCCCTTTGTATAAAATGTGCAATTTCCTTGTGAGTATTTCAAATGGGGCTTGATTTAATGAGCAGACATTACAACTTATTCCAGTTGATTCCCACATATTGTTTATGACCATTATGTGTAATTGCACAATGATCTTGTGTCGTGTGTAGCTTCAGTTATGAGCACAAATAACGAGCTCGTAAAATAATCCTAGGAAAATTCGTGAAAATTCTCCCACAATTGATGGCGAAACCAATGTAAACATAATTTTAGTACTTTGCTAACAATTGCAACTTGGCATCTCTGGCAAAGAGTTGCAAATGGAGTTGCAAAACATGCACGTTAATCATCTAATCCAGTTCAGAGTCCCTCCTTTTGATGATTGCCACATTCGCGATTTTTTATTTAATTTTTTGCATTATCATTTGCGAATGGAGACAAGGCAACTTTTTTTTTAATTTTAATGTACCGCATTTTGTTAGTTACTTGAAAAAATGATTTAATACCGAGTAGGTCCAAAAAGCGTGTCTTTCAAATGAGTATCTTTTATTATTATTTTGCTTATTTCTATCAACCGTTTGTCATTTGTGGTTATTGTTATTGTTGTCCTCTGCTTCTTTCTTTCGGGCGATGTTAATTGCCCAAGTGGAAGAGATGTGCGATGGAGATAGCCAAAGCGTGACTAAGATGTTACCTAAGTTTAGATATTCATATATATATATTTGCTGTTGTTCATTTTCAAGCTAATTATTGCACGAAAAAAGAGGAACGCAATTAACATAGAGAGTACTCACTGTACTCCACTTTATATAAGAGGCTAACCGTAATTGTAATGCTAACAAACTGTGCCCGGCAAATGTGGGCGGAAAATTGTGACAGCTCTCATTATTAGCCAGATAAACAAGTTTTGATTTTATTTTTTGACTTATATAAAAACCCTTCTCCTCTCTTTCTCTTTGTGATCGTTTTAGGAAACCTCTTTATGTGCCGCCCCCACAAAAGCACTACAAAATTGTGTTCATTAAGGCACCATCGCCACCGGCACCAACTGCACCCATTATTCCCCAGTTCCCGCAGAACGAGGAGAAGACTTTGGTGTATGTGCTCGTGAAGAAACCGGACGAGCAGCCAGAGATTATTATACCGACGCCGGCGCCGACGCAGCCCAGCAAGCCAGAAGTTTATTTCATTCGCTACAAGACCCAGAAGGAGGAGACTGGCCCCTATCCCAATAGCATTGCCCCGCCCTCTGAATATGGTGCGCCCGCTGCTCCGCCAGCTCCCTCCGCGCCCAGCAGCTCGTATGGCGCGCCCTCACACTAGGCGAAGCACTCCTTGCCACCCCCCTCGCCACCCACTTTATGGTTTTTTTGTTTTGAAAGTAACTTTTTTTTGGGTTTCAAGCAAATCGTTCGAAAAAATCGACGAAAAAAAAACGACTTAATGTGTGACAAAGTTTACGAATCAACGAACATCATTTTATATCCCGCTAAGCCCCCTCAGACCCCCCCCACACTCATCATTGTTGTTGTTTCTTATGTAATTCAAGTTTACCTCTAAACATTCTCCAATAGGCTGTTTGTTTCAATTTTGTTTGTCTAATCATAAGTGTATAGTTATTTAAGCACCCCTTTCCTCATGCGTTATATACAATTATTTTCTCACACTTCCGATCTAGCTAGCGTATCGATCAGCTAAATATATATAGATATATATATTTGCATAGCTGAATCACTTACCATTCATCGCAAAATGCATTTCAACTAGGCAAATATATTTGCAACATTTGTATTTCAGTTTATTGTTGTTGTGTACGATGTGAAAAGCTACGAAAAAACAAAAAAAAAAATATAAAAACAGAATGATACTCAAGTTTATATTGTATATGTATAAAAATAAAAAAAAAAACAGAATGGATAATGAGAAATAAAAGTTTAACAAATTATCAGTAAAAAAAAGGGTTTTTCAATTGTCAAATCAAGATATAAAAAAAGTTATGATTATATTTGCAAATCAGGATTCTGTTACTGACCGATCATAATCCTCAGTCTTTTCAAATACTCCCAACTTAATTTTTTTTTTCAAACATGAATTCGAATTTGCAGCGCTGCCACACAAAACAAACGGTAACGGAATTGTGACAGCATTGCCAACCGCAAACTACCAACAAAAGCAAAACAATCAATCTCAAACTGTTAACAGGATTAAAATATACTTTAAATATGGTTAAGGCCTTAAATGTTTTAAGTACAACGCTGACATGCATTGATCCAAGTATTCTAAGTGTATTTTAGCACGAATGGTAAACATGTTTGCGAGCATAGTTAAGAGCTTACTTAAGTTTGCAATTTTAATTGAGACATTGTCAGTCAGCACGCCGACACTTTTAACTGCTTCACCCTCCCCCACCCCCACTACCCTTCCCCCACACACACCTTCCAATGTCCATATGGATGGATGTTCTATCCTGTTCAAAGTCCACCCAATGCTTTTAAGCACACACACACACACAGACACTCACACACATACACTGAAACTCCTAACGGGGCTTTCTACTCTGGCTGTCAAATGTAAGCGAACTTAAAACACATCGTTTGCATTTGGGGTCCTCCCCTCTCCAACTTCCCCTTGCAAACACTTAAGTGACGCTTCAGCTTCTCAACTATCAGCATGAGTGTCTGTGTGCGTGCTTTCTGCTCCTCTTGTCTCGTTTGTGTGTGTGTGTTTTTTTTCTTTCCTTTTTTTTTAGCATTTTGCAGTCTACAATATAAACATCATTTGCGTTGTTCCTTTTGTTTTTTGAGCCTCGCTGATTTTGTTTACCTGCGCCTTCTAACGGCACTTTTGCAAAGAGAGCGAAGCCGACCACTCTCTTAGCGACCAAAAGCGAAAGTCCAACCCCAAAACGAAAGTCCCACAGCATTGCCAGCTGTGAGTCGGAAGCGCTCTCTCTCTATCTCTCTTTCTGCTGTCGCGCATGCCATGCCATGCATAAAGAGAGAGTGGCTCTTCGAAAAAAAAACTTTGAACGCCGTCCTGTTTCAGTTGCGATTGTAATGCCAACGTTGACGGTACGCTGGTGGCGTTCGCGTCGCGAGTTGTGTGTGTGTGCGCTTGAAAATGAATTGAAAATGTGTGTTTTGCGTTAAGAGGCCCAACTCCACTGAGCTAAAATATATCATGTATATCAACAAAATCGAAGAAGCCAAAGCGTCGCAGCCAAAGATGAAATCAACAACCAGAAATTGCCAGTCATAAAAAATAAAGGGTTTGTGTGTACGCTGTGTGTGTGCGTGTGTGTGTGTGTTTGTGTGTGTCTGTGTGTGTTGTGCTAATATTGTTGGCGATACAATGCCATGGCATTATTTAGCCTCCACTCAACAACCATTGTTGTTGCGTACAATTAGAAGGCATTGCCAATCGATTTGTGTGAAAAGCCAAAGCCATAAGGCAGAAGTTAAGAAAGGTGGCCCAACGCACAACGCTCCCAAAAGAAGTTGCAAGTGGCAGGTGCGCGACATCTGAAAAATGAAGTTGATGTTGCCAAGTCATTCGCACAAAGGAAACGTGCCAGCCAAAAAGGGACAATATTAATGAAAAGACGTTGCAAAAATGTCACGTTCCTTATTTGAATCCACATCATGTTGATAATGAAGGCATAACCCCTCCCCCCCAACACATACCCACCAAAAAAACCCCAAAAAGCAACCAAACCAACATTAAATAAGACAATCTCCTTAAATATTATTATTAAAAATATCTCAAATAACAGTAATAAATAAAGAAATAAATATTCATAGCATAATAAAACATTTAAGCAACAGAACATTATTTTCAAAATTGCAATCATCAAAAACCTATTTTATTGAAAGATAATAAAAAATAAATGAATAATAATCGTTTAAAAAACATTCAAGCAACAGCAAATTTTGTTTATATTGCATTCATCATAAATATCTTTATTACATAAAGATAATCTTCCATATTTACAAGATAATAAAAAAGAAATGGTGATTTATTTAAATCAAAAGAATCATTTACAATTTCAATGTAATAAAAAGGAGCCAAAAGAATCATTAACTAAAGTTTAAGCTCATTATATCAGAATATTCAAGACTAATACTTTCAAAAACACATATTTCTATTAACAAAAAACATGCAGAAACAAATTTCAAATTTGTCTTTTCAAAAATCTATTTTTAAAATTGATTTCCCCTTACGAAACTTTATGTTAAAATATCATGTTATTTGTTTTAATGATGATAATAAAAAGTAGCCTAGGACCTCGTATGACAATGATGAGTTCTGAAACTGAGAATAAAACTGAACCTTAAGTCATAAAATCTCAAATATACATATATAATAATAGCAATCATCACAAGCAAAATAATGCTGAGGAGAACTTTCAAAAAATGCAATAAAACAAAGAAAATAACACAATAAAAACACTATGAAAAACAGGAGCAACAAAACTAACCGAAATGATTGCTAAATAAATGTAATAAAAAAAAACCGACAATTTTCAGCAAAGTTAAAATTACAATTACAATACTAAACTGAGCTATAAAATGTAGAAAATTACAAGCTAACAAGTTATAAACACAAGAAAAAGCGACACTCTCTACACCCATATATAACACAAATAATTCCTAAACAAAGAAGAAGAAGAAGAAATATAAAACATAGTAAAAATGCTCAACTAACGAACGAAATGTCTGTGAAATAAAAACCAAATCACCGCAAATAGATAAAAACAGCTCGACGATGAAGAAGCTACAAGTGAATAAAACTGGTCCCCAAAACTCAGTGAATTTTCCCAGTCTGAGTGCGGAGTGAGTGTCTGTGAGTGTCTGTGAAGCATATGCCCAATAAACAGATGCCCCATAACCATAAAGAGAAAGTGTTATGGCCATTACCATAGTAAACGAAAGGACCCTGCCCAGAGCAGCACCCTTTTGTCCAAAAATCACAATTTATGTCAGCAACTGCGAATGTTCTCCATAAGAACTCTTTCTCTGTCTGTCTCTCTCCCTCTCTGCCATATAAGTCAAATACAAAGTATCGAGCGAAAGGAGTTGATGATGTCCTGGACAGTCTTCCGTAGGGCGATACTTTATTAACTTGCTGCTCTTCTCTCTCCTCCCTGTTTTTATGTCACTCGCCCAGAAGGAAACTGAAGTGCTTCCATTAAACACCACAAAAAATAGAAAAAAAAAATAAATAAACACAAAGCTTCCATAAAACTATGGAAACTGACAACCGTGCACGACATCATCCGAGTGGAGCAATGAGCTCCAGTTCCAGCAGCAGTCGCAACGGTGGCTTCTGTGGTGCCCTGCAACGTGCAGCGCCGCCCATGCCGCCCGGGCTGGCGCGGCGCCTCGCCAATCGCGAGTGCTACGGCGTTGGCAAGGTCAAAGTCATGCTACGCGTCGCCGACAGAGCGGATCCAGCTGCCGATCACGATTTCATGGCCCTGGACAAGAAGAAGCGACAGGTGACCCTCACCGATCCCAAGAATGTTTGTGCGCCCCAAGCACAGGAGCGGGCACCGATGGTCGCAGCGCCCAAAATGTTTGCATTCGATAATTTGTTCACAGCGGACGACAAACAGGTGAGTTGTGGCCGCCCTTGGATCATTCCTAAAGTATGTGTACTTCAAACAAAATCATAAATTAATAAAAAATAAATCTTCGTTCATAGCTAAACTAAATCAAATATGCTTTTAAAGAGCATAATTAATAAAAGTTTAAACTCAAATTAAGACTTCAAAATATTGGTAAACACTTAATAAATGAATAAAGTAGAATCTTTCCAAACTATATAATATTATTTCGAATTCCTGGGTATCCATTTATACCACGTAGAATGGATACCTATGGATCGCTCTGCATGAATCTCACATCACAAATAAGACCAACATTAATCTGGCCATATTTACTTGTCCATAAAGCAGCCAGCACATTGCCAAAATGAATATCCATCAATCAATGGCATAATTCTAAACATCCACTCTGTGTTTTCCAGTCGGACGTATGTGCGGCTGCCTTGAGCGAGGTAATACCCGCTGTGCTCGAGGGCTCCGACGGATGCCTGCTGGCCATCGGCTATCCGGGCACTGGGCAGTCGCAGACGGTGCTCGGGGAGCTGGGAACTGGAGCACTTGGAGCAGCGGCTTGTGCGATTGCCTGGCTTTACAAGGGCATACAGGAGCGACGGCAGAAGAGTGGTGCCCGGTTCTCTGTGCGCGTTAGTGCCGTTGGCGTCAGTGCAACCAAGCCGGATGCTCTCTCCACGGATTTGCTCATCTCGCATGCGGCTGGTAAGCAAAACGAAAACTTCCACCTGTTAGCAGCCAGAGGCAGCGGCAGAGCCGGAAGCGGAGGCGGAGGCGGGGTAATAAATGTGGGCGTGGGCATTGTAATGTTGCCCCTGGGCCAGCTGATGATAATGTTGAGTTGGGGTGCGTAGTTGAGTTGCGGGGGGTACGCCCCCAATTTGAATAAAGTTAACCTGTGAGGCAGAGCAATAACCCCCCAGAATGCTCCTGCTCCTGCAGCTACTGGTGCTGCTCCTGCTGCTGCTGCTCGAATGACTGCTAACTACATGGAGTGGCATTTATTCGCACATAAAAGCTAATGCCCTTTTCATTCACTCCATGACACAGAATCTGACGACTCCCCGGGGATTTATTTGCGTGACGACTTCCTTGGCGGCCCAACGGAACTGCGTGCACCCACCGCCGAACGTGCGGCCCTCTTTCTTGACTCGGCGCTAGCCGGACGCTTAAAAAGTTCCGGTTCTGGCAATTCCAACAACTCCAACTCCAACTGCAATTCAAACTCCAACTCCAATTCGAATACAACGACGACGACGCTGGAGTCCGCCCTCATCTTCACGCTGCACGTCTACCAGTACAGTCTGTCCCGCAAGGGGGGTGGTAAGTAGTCCACAGCTTTACTATTCCCACACCTCCCCCTCCCCATACTCCTACACTGCCCCAAAAAAACCGTACACTCAAGGCAGACTTTATCAACACGAATTCAACTTAGGCTGTGCAACAAATTCCTTTAAGCTTTTTATGCTTTGTTTAATTATTTTTGTATTTACTTAACTTATCAGAACTCTAATTGAATTAAAGCATTCCTAGATTATTAACTGCAAATAATTTGTTGTGGTAATTTAAGTATCAAGAATTAGTTAACAGATTTATGATGTTTCCTTGCAAAGAGTCCCTCAGTTTTGACTAGATCAGACTAGAATTATGGGCATCATTATGGACTACTATATAATGTGCTTGGGAGCAATCAATTTTTGGTTTTATTTTTGAAATTTATAGTAAAATTTAAATGTCAGGCATAAATTTTGGATTGCCCAAACCTCTTTCTTGTTATGCCTACTCCCATTTAGTGTTATTATTTTTTTCTGTGTATTCGCTTCAAAGTAAAAGTATCACAATTAGTTTTTATGGGCTAATCAAGAATTTTTCAACCTTTATTTTAACAAGCAGCATTTTGTACTGAAATTTTAGCAAAACAAAGTGCTCAGATAATATAGATAATATTAAGTGGGTACAGCTTAATCAAGACTAACCTTTTTGTTTCTTACTGTGTACGTTGAGTTGTAGACGTAGTTGACGCAGTCTTTATTGTTGTTGCTGCCACTCAAGTGGCCCGCTAAATGTTTCACTAGACGCCAGACCATTAAAGTGTCACATTTCGCCTTCGCACCACCCTCGCACCTCTCCACACTCCACACAACCCCTCCCCACCCTCTCTCGCACTCAACCCCAGTCAGCCACAATTTCACCCCTCACCTCTCTCTCTCTCTCTCACTCTCGTTATTATTTCTTTGTCGGTTTTTGTGTGCAGTTGCCGGCGGTCGGAGCCGTTTACATATCATCGACTTGGGCGGCTGTGCGAATCGCAGCGGGGGTCTGCCGCTCTCGGGAATTGGCAACATACTGTTGGCCATATTGAGCGGACAGAGGCATCCGCCGCACAAGGACCACCCGTTGACGCCGCTGTTGAAGGACTGCTTGGCACCCATCACCTGCCATGTGGCAATTGTCGCCCATGTCCTGCACGAACAGTGCTACCAGGATGCCCTCTCCACAATACAGATTGCCTCCCGCATTCATCGTTTGCGTCGTCGCAAACACCGTGTACCCATGCCCCTGGCTATCGGGCTGGCACAGGGTCTTAATCCGGGCGGAGCCGGCTCCTCAGCTGGCTCGGGCGCAGATCCATCGAGTTCGGAAATATCAGCGGATACAGTCATCTATATGGGACCCCACGATGATGCCACAGACGGTGAACATCCGCCCGTTTATCTGCCCTCGCTGAGTGCCACAACCGATAATCGCAGTGGAGTGCCCAGCAAGGCTCTGAAAGGAGAGAAACCCTTGGAGAAACCATTGGCGCAACCCAAATCAAACTGTGCCAGTCCACTGATGAAGAAGGCGGCCATCGAGAAGGGTAAGTTTCGCGATTGCAACCCGCACTTCACCCTCCCCGCGTCACTCACCAATTTGTTATCGACAAGCGTAGCTTATGAGATTTTAATTGAAATTCCTTAATTCATTAGATTTACACCCTGGAGTTGCCAAACTAAATTACTTTGTCTAGATGGTATACTAACTAAAGTGCTCAACATTTCTCAAGGGGTTTTTTAAGGGGAACTCGATATTTTTTTGTAGGAGAGTAAGAGTTGTCTGGATTAGTTATCTCTTATGCTTCGCCAACATCTCATCTTGATATAGAAGAAGAGTACGAAAATGCAATAAAATCTATCGGTTCTTGAATGTGTAATCTTAGAATCAGGCTGGGGGACGTTATCTTTGCAGACAAACTCAGAAATGCTGAAATGTATTCTTGCAAATTAATCAGCTAAATAAGTTTTGCAATTCCGATTCAATGCATTTTCCAACTCTTTCTCTGCATATTTGTGATACGAACTATCCATAGAACATTTTGAGTCTTAGGTTTAATGATATTTATCCCTTAATAAGTGTCTATTTCGATTTCTTCTATGAAAACTTTAGACTATGGCCAATATCTGAATCCCAATAAACTTATTTATGGAAAAGTGGATTGTTAACAGAACGATTGAGTGATCAATTGCCATATTAAAGATTACAGTTAAGATTGGTTAATTATTATGAAAAAGCTATCAGAAAAAGACGCCATTTCTTCTACAGCCTTTGCCCATCTTCTATTAGCTGTTAGTCAGTAGATCATAATCTTTGGCAATCTCTTAAGCACTAAAACTGATTTAGTCAACTTTATCTCCAAGTAGTTAACTGAATTTCCTTTCCCTAACCAACACTCTCTTTCTCCCTCTCTCTCTTTCTGCCACCCTCTCTCTCTCTCTCTCTCTGTCACTCCCTTAGCCAAAAAGTTACAGCCCTCGCTGAGCAACACTGGCAGCCTGAAGCGCCATAATAACAGTAATAACACCATCGCTGTCGCCTCCTGCTCCACGGCCTCGACGATGATGGCGCATGAGATCCTGCTGCCGCCGCCAGGTTCACCGATTCCTCGCCACATGTGCTCCAAGGCATCGAATATGCCGACGCCAAAGGGTTCGCCGCTGCGCCGGCCACATGGCTCCAATCCGGGGGCAGCACTTGAGCAGCTGGAGGCGGGCATGCGTAAGATCACCGAGGAGCAGTGGATCGATGGGCCGCGCGTGTCTCGCGCCAAGGTGGCGGAGGCGCGTCATCTGATGCGCGAGGTGAACCATGTGAAGCAGTGCGAGACGTGGGTCGATGGACCCAAATCTCAATCGTGTCGTTCCCTCACAGCGGGCAATTTGCCCGCAGCTGCCCAGACGCCCGGCTATGGCTTTATGGATGCGCACAAGAAGACCATGATACGCCAGTGGGTAGAGAATCAGACCTCACAAGTCTTCCAGAGCACCAGCAGTTGTCCGTCGCCGACGGCGCTGCACTTAAAACTCTCGCAACTCAAGCAGAAGTCGCTGGATTTCCCCGAGCGAACCAGTTACCAGGTGGACCAGCAATTAGTAGAGCTCCAGCCCCAGGCACTGGAAAACTGCAGTCAGGATGTGCCGCCAGATGGCGACGATCAGGATAGTGGGCCGTCGGAGGTGCCGCCAGCGTTGCCGCTGCTCGACGATCCACTCGGCTCGCGTGACATCTCCCATGACAATCTGCAACGGATGCTCTCGCGGCACGTGTCCCGTGAGCAGCTCCAGGAAGCGGAGCTGGCCGCGAGTCGCGCCTCCTCGCAGCATCCCTCGTCGCAGCGCAGCATCGATTGTGGCCTGCAGGTGACGGAGGAGGAGATCGCCCGGACAATGGCACGCAGCGAACAGGAGCAAACGCATCCGCTGGCCACGCTCAGCCACTGCGACAACCTGTCCTTTGTCTCCAGCTTCAACATGGCCTGCGAATCGTTCAGCGAGTGCGGCGAGAGAGCTCGGTGAGTAAAAAGTTCCACATCCTTATCCATATCTGATTAGCTTTTGAGCAGTTTCAAATCTTGGAAGGATTATTGACAGAAACACCGAAATAAGTAAATACATTTGGAAAGCTGAATAAATATAAGGAATAAATATGGGGCATAAATATAGGGAATTATGAGCCAAATACCGTCGGGATTAGCAATTTAATATATTTAACTTCAACTTGTGCTCAATCTGGCATCTCTTGCAACCCTCTTCCCCTGCTCCACAGACACCAATTCGATCAGCTCGCCCGTCTGCACGAGATCTTCACCTCCCAGCTGGCGATGGCTGAGGTGACACCCTCGACGACGCTCTATCGCACGGATTTGGGTAGTGTGTTCAGTGAGCCGGCGTTCCGTTTCAACGTGGGTCAGAGCAGCGTGTGCAGTGAGCCCGCCTATCGCCTGACCCCGAGTCCACCCAAGCAGCCATCGCATAGTCCTAGCCAGGGTTCGTTGCCCAGCCTGAATGGCATCATGGAGATAGCCGGCATGGATGATTATGCGTTGTTGCGCCAACCCGATGGCGCCTCCGATCCCAGTCTGCAGAAGAGCGAGAAACGTTTTGCGCCGCAGCACGATGATATCTGTGAGCTGGAGGAGAAATCGATGACAGCAGCTGGGACGACAATGGGACGCCGGGGTTCACTCGAGGATGCGCAACACAAGCTGAATGAGATCACGAACATATTGCCGTTGGCAGCGCAATCGCGTCTGCCACTGTTGCCGCTGAATACCAGCTCGGAGGCCTACGACAGTGGACATGATTCCTCCACGCCACGCACCTCGAAGCACTCGGGCATCTCTCGGCGAGCGGAGAGTGGATATCATAGTGTCGCCACTGTGCGCGATTCGGATGAGAGCAGCTTTGCGTCGGGCATGTCGAAGGGGCAGCGTCATCGAATCACAATCTCCGGTGGTGCCAACTATCCGCGGGGCCACGGCAAGAAGCGGCAGCGGCAGGACGGCGGCAGCAATAAGGGTCTATGCAGCTGGCTGCTGCAACCGTTCTCCTGCACCTATCCAGAGACTGAGGGCGAGATCAGCGATTTCTAATTTCTGCAGCACGTTCAGAGTCGAGAGTTGTTGTCCCACCAATCAGCGCAACGAGAGCTATTCCAAGCATTTAACAAAGGCCAAAGAATTAACTATATATATCACACACATCCAATCTGACATATGGATAGGAAACAAAATAAGAACAAATAAAAACAGCGACTGATTAACTTTTACTTGGCGCCGGCTGCCAAAACACACAATTTTAAAAACAAGCAAAAGAAACGAAACAAAAAAAAAAAAAAACTACTCTAATCTAACCCAACTACCTAATTATACCTATGCTATAAAGACGACGCCATACACTCAAAAAAAAAAAAAAAAAACTCACTCACTCACTCACTAATACACGCATAAGTTCAAACGGGGCTTTAAGTATCTTAAGTTGCCAGCTAGCATAATACAACAAATTACGCATTGGGAGCAGTTGTGTTGGTTAAATATATAAAAAAAAACAAATTAAAGAAAAACTATTATCATGACTACCCCTACTCAATTTTAAGGGGATTCTCACGATGCAAGCACACATTTCGACGTCGTCAAAGTCAATATATGAAAAGAATTTAACCGTTTTACAAATATTTGACTACCCTTACTCATTTTTAAAGGGTAAGTAAAGTAGAAGTAAAAAAAATATAAAGCAGTAATTAAGAGTTTAATGAATGACAGGAAAACGATTTTATCATCATGACTACCCCTATTCAATTATTAGGGTTAGTCACGATAGTTTCACTACATTTTTTTTAAACTCTAAAAAGTAAAAGACAAATATTTGATAAGCTTTTTAGTCAAAGCGCTCCATAAGAGAGCAATGCAAAAGAAAGTATTGTGCCAACATGACTACCCCTAATGCAGCTATATAAATAAATAAAAAATACATATGTACTTAATCAGGCCACAATCACTACGACTTTACAAAGCAAAACAAAAAAAAAAAACAAACATAATGCAGAGATACATTTATATACATACATATATCATATATACATATATACATTCTATATACATATATAGATTATATATCATAGCTATTTATTGTTTATTTTGGGTTATTTGTTTGGGGAACGAAAAGAGACAGAAAATGAGAGAAACCTAAATGATAAATTGTATGCTAAATGTTAAATGTTTGCTTATTCAAACACTTTATTGCCAATTATAAGTTACAAAATGTTTAAATTAATTGTTAGTTAGCTAAAGTTATACATCTACTAAACAAATGAAAACGGACAACAACAACAACAACAAACAAGAAGAAGAAGAAGAAGAGGAGCAAAATCACGACAAGAACCACTGACTATAAACGGTTTTTTCTGCAATTAGTAGACAAATGTTAAACATACAATTTTGTTGCCATTTTTGCCTAAATCAACTATGTTACAAAAAACAAAAAAACAAAACGTATAAAATTTAAACAAAATATATATAAATTATATATTATACATATATATATATGTATATATTTATCAGAGATATTAAGAATAAGACAAAAAGTAAATGCAAATTTTATGAAGCTAAAGAAAAAGGAACAACTGCGAAAACTGAAGAATCAACTAATACACGCATACATGTGCATATTATATGTATATATATATACATATATATATATATATATATATATAATATATATGCAAGTGCACGCCACCAAGCGAGAAGTGAGAATCAGAAGTAAAGCACGCCTCAAAGTATGCAACAAACTTTGCTGCGACTTTTATCTGAATCATTCTCTCTCCTCTGACTTATACATCACATACATACACATATGCATATACATCTATATGAATAGCTAAATTTTTGCATCAATCAGCGAGTTATAAACATTAACATACATTTATTTATTTATTCATTTAACTAACGATAACATTCCTTCATTGCCTTTTTAGTCGCATTCATCCAGCATAAAACAAAACCAAAAAACATTAAAAAAAAAACAACAAAAAAACAAAGCAAACATATTGAATTAAATACAACAAAAAATAAGAAAAATAACAAAAAAAAAATCAACTTATTGTATTGCATTATTATGTATTTCGTATTATTCCAATTATTAACAAGCGTAGTAATCACACACCAAGCCTATACTTTAATCACCCCCAAATCTTCCACTCCCCCCCCCCCCCCGCCCGCCCTCAACAAAAACGAAAAGAATGAAACTTGTTGGAAAAAACAAGCAGAACTTACATATACATACCATATATACAATATCATATATGAAGATTCGTCGACTTCGACGCTGAATACAGACTAATTATTTTTTATAATATAAACAAATCGACAGCTGTTTTTATTGCATTTTCTGGGTGGGTTGGTTCTTGTGTGTGTGAATTGGGTTGGGTGTGTGCAGGCCTCAGTTGGCCAAATAAAGTTGACGTTTTATAGATAGAGACATGTGCGATATATATATACATACATATATCAAAGTGCCTGCCACCCCTTGACTGCTCGTAAGTGGAAAACGTTTGGTGGGTGGGCGTGGAACGGGGGGAGTGCTGCAAAAGTTGAACAATATAACTGGCAAGAAAAAGTACAAATCTTTTTCATCATTTCTTATTCGCTTCTGTTTTTTTTTTGTGCCAGCACCGAAATGGAAAATACTCTCGAGGTAAGTTTTAATCGAGTTGAGTTTTATGGCTGCCAAGTAAGAAAAACCCCCCCAAAAAACGCCACTTTTTATGCAAATGGCAAACGAAATTGAGTTTTAAGATAAGTTTAAGCTTATTTCCAGTAGAAATTTGTCCATCTTTCATTTATACTTTCAGTTGAATATGAAAGATGTGTAACTAGATATATATTTATATATCCATCTTTAGCTCAGGTCGAATATGAAGCTACTTTTAATGCACATCAATTGACTTTTAAGAGAAGTTTAGCTTATTTCCAGCAGAAATTTGATTAAAGTTTAAGGAGGACTTTTTCTTATACATCAATCATTAGCTTAGGCTCCACATGAATTGCATTATTTTTGCAAACTGCATAAATCCCACAAAGAGCCAATATGTATGCAAATAGCCGAAGTAATTGAGTTTTTTTTTTTTAATTTACTGACTCCTTTCACAGAGACTCCTTTTAAAGAGGATGCCAATAATACCCTATAAAAATTACTTGGCGGTGGTTCACTTGCCTGTTATTAGTAATTGTTATATTATTTTGTATATACATTTATCATGTAACTTTGATTTTCACTGGCTCAAAGTCAAGTGAGTTTTATTTTTGATATACCCCGATATATTTCGAATCTGGCGCACCTTGCAATCCTTTCACATAGTTGATGGCATCGTTTTGAGAAAGGGTATTTGGCGCAATAAAATGTGTTGGCACCTTCTGGCAAATGCCGCGCAACAATGCGAATATTCCTTTCTAAGTAGAAATTCTCCAACCCCAACCCCATCCCCCATTTCCCATGCACCCATCCACCCATCCACCCACCCACAGCGATTTTTCTTGTTCGCCTTTTGTCTGCCGCCTTTTTCGTGTCGCTTCGTGGCAAACGTCGCCATTTCTTTTTGCTGCTTGCGACTTGCTGCTGCTCTGCTGATTTTACAACCCTCTTATCATGAAAACTTTAAATTTTCGCATTTTCGCAATACGCAGTCACAAATGCAAATGCTGCCACTACCCCGCCCACCCGAAATGGGGCAAGTTGAGGGGTGGGCGTGGAGTCACCGCCTTCTTCTTCTTCTTCTGCCGCAGCGACGACGTCTGTTCGCCATATGTTGCCAATTGAGGCGAAAATCGAAAACGCGTCTATGCGGATTGTTTATGACCCCAGAGCATAGAGCCAAGCAAAGGGGAAGAGTCCCGCTCCTCCCCACAGCCCCTATCCCCCTTTCGCCGCCCTTTGGCAGGACTTTCTTTATGACCCGCAGTTGCCCCCAGCGCCAATTTTCTGCTGCTGGTCGCCTTTTAATTATAGCTCGCAAATTATTTTCGAATTTTTCATCAGGCTGCGGAAATAAATGCTGACAGCAATTTCCTCCAACAGGATGGCAAAAAGGATTCGAATCAAATTTCTTTCTCCTTTCCATTTTTTTTTTTTTACCTACATTTTCCTGCTCTTACTTTTTTTCTCATTTTTTTACCTGCCACGTCCAGTGTTGGGGCGTGACCTAAAAAATGAAATATTCACACACACTTCACTTGTCAAGTTGCATGACATGTGCTGGGGAAGGGGATATATAAGATATATACAAAATATATGTAAATACATGTGCATATATATATATATATATATGTATGTGTGTGTGTGTGTGTCTGTTCAGATGTATGTTTATATGTATACAGTCATTAAAATATGTTACACTTGCAATTAGAGTTTGTCATTTGACGGCATTCCTATATATACACGTATATTGTTAACTGTGCCGGAGTCAGAACATATATTTATACATATATATCTATATATATATGTATTTATATATTTTTTTTGCATGTGTGCTGAAAGTGAATGCTTCAATTAGTGCCAACCAAAGTTACATTCTCTGTGTCCAATTCAGTCGTCTGCCCAATTAGCTGCTTGCAAAATTGAATTTTGGTTTTGAATGATAAATAAAATAAAACTGAAAGAGCCACAACAGATTCAAAAATGTTGCCTCAGCATTATCTGACTAGCTGTGCGCCGAGAAAAAATAATTAATAAAATCCTGTGGACTACTAAAACTATTTATTTATCTATCTATTACAAATAATACTAAGAAAAAATTGATTCACTTATTATACCCTAAAACCATTTAAAATGGGAAAAGCAGGGAATCAAACCGATCCAAAATCGGTGTAAGAACCTTAATCATAAATCTTTATAATCGTTGAAGTTATGCATTGGTATGTAACAGGCAGAAGGAAGCATGTTTTCACCTATCAAGTATATAAATTCTTCATCAGCATTAATATCAGAGTTGATTTAGCCACATCCGTCTGTCCATCTATATAGTCTCCGACACCTTAAGATCTTTAACCCTTAAATTTGGAATATAAGTTCTCATATGCCACATCAAATCGAGTTCGTTTCATTTTATGGATAGCTGCTCTCGTCACAGAATCAATTTCATATTTTGAATTTTCTTAAGATTTATGTATTTTTCAATAACTCGAAATATATAAAAAGATATATTGCTGATCAACTGTAAAAATATCATTGACGTATTTTCTTATGGCACAAACTGCTTTCTGGAAGTCTACTATAAATTTAACTGGGTATCTACTAGTCGGGTTCATGCTACAGTTTTTCTTTAATTCTAATGCAAATTTTGTGACAACTAATATGATAAATGATTTGATTTACAGCTCAAACTACAGTCCATATATATATATATATATATAACAGTTATTTATGACACACCCGACAAGCCATACAAGTTGACGGTTCAATTGAGTTAGGAACTGGTTGGGGTTGGTTAGGGGTTCTTATAATGTGCCCTGGCAATTACGAAAAACATGAACAACAATTGAAAAGGTGCTTTAAGGTAATTTAATACAAAACCAGGTGAATTCAAGGAATTGAGGATTACAAGCGAAACCCTAAAGCGCAGTGGGGGGAGTGGATGGAGGAGGGGCAGGGGCCTTGACGAGGGTTGACCGCAAAAGATGTGGACAACAATATTAATATTGTTCAGGCCAAGGCCTGGGCGAGCTGATGAAAGAGCAAAGCACTACCGCAAACAATCAGATCCTCGCCGGTCTCCTCCTGTGCGCTATCCGCCAGTATTGGGTAGTATTTGACCACCAGCATAACGAGACCCATGCGCATATAGAGGAAATTGTGCTCCCGCGCGGCCAGAAAGAGCAGCGAAACAATGTTGCCCAGCATGGAGAGATCTCGCAACGTCTCCGTTAGATCACAATTCTTGCGCTCCTTGAACAGCGAACATCGCAGATCGAGCAGCAGCGGCGGCAACAGTAATATGCCATGGGCAAGCACCACATTACCCAATCCCAGCCGGTTTCCATACAGCTGCATGTTGATCAAGGGCAGCGGGACCAGTTCCAGCATCCCTTGGCATACATCCCGTGCCCTGCTGCGCGTGCTTGCCGTGCTGCTCCCGAAGAGCACACGGCAGAGTCCGACCAGTGCTGCCGCCCCGCCCACCAGACAGGCGAGAAAGGCGAATGTTTGCCGCTCCAACGATAGATGGCGCATCGCCAATCCGCTCGCCCTCAGCAGCAGACTATTGTAAATGAAGCGAAGTCCACGACTCGACATCGGTTCACTCATCACGATGAGTCCTGTGCGCACCCACAATTTTGGATTACTCAATCGGAACACTATCGAAAGGGTAAGTTGTTCGATTTCCGACTCAGCAAACGTCTCTGACTTAACTTTGTAACCGGAATATAAATATTGAAGTATTTACATTATTCGATATTCCTTTCCAGAAGTTTGAGAATATTCCAAAAATAAGAAATCAAATAGAAAATAGAAAACAGGGATTTAACCCGAACCCAGAAGCGCAATTGGAACCGCATGTTTACCGATTAAAATTCAAAATTGGAGTCGGAAACAAAGCATCACTATAGTCGATCCTATTACTTATCTGAATGTTTCTATGTTCAAGATGACTTAGGAGAACTTAGATTCCCAATTTGAAGTCTGTTTATGCAGACTCACAGACTAATAAGGCTAGATTGATTCGACTATTATATATATCGCGAATACATATATACATATGCTGATGCTACCTTTTTTACCATTTTGCCTGTTCGCCTCCAGATATCAGAGATACAGCTGACACCTAAATTTCATTATAAGTTTAAAACAACGATCGAGCTATATAGAATATATGTTCGATGTTGATTATTATGTTGCAGAGGGGCTGCTTGCCACCTGTCATCAGCTGGTATTTCAGTGGTTTCGGAGACACCTTCATTCTTTCATTCAATTCCAATTCAGTTATTTACCCCATTAATATACGCCAAATACTTGCGTCCTTTCATCTTTCGTTCATCAATTTCAAGTGGCATTTAAAGTTAAAACTTCCACTTTCAGCTAACCCTTGCAACACCAAAAAGGACACTCACAAATTGAAGTTGCCTTTTGTTGTTGTTGTTTTAAATACTCGCAGCTATAGAGGAATTTATGCGGAAAAGAAATGTGACCACCTTTCTAGTTTACTGCCTACTTCTTTTTACCAATTTTGTGTATTGGCATTTAATCTAAAACCTAGATTCCTAAAGAGCTTTTCGTGTCATTCCAGGAGGCAGTTTTCCAACAGCAACAGCCCAGTATCCCTGCCATGGATAACGATGCGGATATGCAATGGCAATGGCAATGGCAACACTTGAGCATGCCAAGCACGCGCCACGCCCCCCAACTCCAACTCCAACTGCTTGCAACCCCCTCCCACCTGCCCAACTGCCGAACATAAAGAAAAATAATAATTCAACTTTATTTGTGCCAGACACACACACACACACACACACACATACCTAAAAGACAAAATAGAACGGGATGTGGTGGGGAAAGGGCGGAGGCATCTCTAGATCTATACATAGTTGTTGGTGTTGGGCAGCTGTTCCTTGTCAACACCCAGCAACAACAGCAACAACAGCAACAGCAACTAACAACAGCCATGGCAAATTTAATCGAAAGCGTGTAATTGACCTCAGCAAATGGCGTTGGATTCAAGGAGGCGAGGCTGGCTTTATTTTTTTTTTTGACGGAGCGAGGAGGTTGTTACGGGGCGTGGCTTTGTCGCAAGCTTAGCCAGCTGCCATCAAATCATTATCAGTTAAATAAACGACAGCGCCAAGTTAAAAAGATAACGAAGTCGCGACGCCAAACACACGGCAACAACAACAACGACAACAACAGACATAAGCAGCAGCAACAACAAGCAGCAGCAGCAACAGATGATATCTGAATAAAAAATACGCTATACACCATTCCTCCCCCCACTCCCCACACACACACTCAACACCCAACCCCTACCCTAGCGCACAATAGACAGACGTAAGCCGCCTCGTTTTATGCTAATTCAAATGGAAATGGAGCCAGTCAGCAGCTGCTCCAGCTTCGGTTCCAGCTACTGCTCCTGTTCCTGTTCCTGCGCTGCTGCGACTACACTCAGAGAAACATATCTTAAATAAACATAGATAGCAACCTTGGCTCAACTATGTAATTTTATATTGAAGTTCATTCATTCTTCATTCTTCATTCTAGAATCAAAAATCTTAAAGCAAGTTTGTTGCCAGCTTACTGCTGATTTTCAATCTCAATTTTATTTGAAAACTGCTTCAAATTCTCATTCAATTGGCCATCTGAAATAATTTCTTGCTGAATTTTAATACGTTTTTTTTTAATACTAGTTTTAAGAAAGTTTTCAAAACTAATTCCAACAGGAAAAGTTTTAAAAAAGTGTCAAAAACTAATTCTAAGAAGCAAAAATTATTTCTTTCTAAATTATAGTTTTGCATAATTTCTTTAAGTGTACTGTGCTGCTTCTGTGGATTGTCAACGGCCGTTTGCCCATTTCATTATATGCGACGGGGCGTGGCTGTGGCTGTGGCTGTGGCGCCTTGATCGGCTCACACAGATAGCACCGAGCGACTCGTACGCAGTATGCAGATGTACAGATATGCGGATGTATGCGGATGTATGTGGATATATGCGGATGTATGTGTGTGTCTGTGTGTGTCGCATGTATTAAAAAGGACCTGCGGAGGAGTAGACTCGCAACGCATTCCTTGCAAGAGGCAAATTCGCCATGATTTTCATATAATTTCCGCATCATAAAGCTGCGAAAGTAATTTTCCACTTGAAAGCACAGGCACAGGCCACACACAGTGTGTCCACAGCCAGTCCACAGCCAGTCCAGAGTCCACACAGCTCACAGTTTCAACAGTTCCAACTTCGGCTTCGCCTTCGTTTCCAACTTCAGGCAACATTCTCAGCCAAAAAGTGTGAAACAAGCATTGGCTGCAGATGTATTTAGTTGAGCTGCATGGGGATTCCGATTGGGGATCGGGAATTGGAGCAGAGGGGTGGAACGGAGTTTGATAGTCATAACAGACACTGCACAATACCATAAGAAGACCAAATTTTGAATAGAAAGTCAGTCTTGACTGCAATAAATTGATCTAAACAATTATATAAAAACTATAAAGCTATTATAGTACCCAGTTCTGGCTCGATATTGATGATGGATGAGAAGGGGAAGAGAAACTTTCTCTCATTTATATATAAATGGGTCTCAAATTTAAGTTTAAGTTAAGTTATAAAAACTAAAACGATTTTAATCAATCAAAATGTTTTTCATGATAGTTTGATCCCTAGATTAGTATTACAATAAAATTGGAATACCCAATTTTCGGTTCAAATTTAGAAGTGCTCAGAAATGGAAGAGAAACTTCTAATTTATCAAAACTTTTTTGACTTCATTGATTATCTTTAGGCTGCCAGTCTTACTAAGAACACATACTTAGCCTTAGCTTCATTTTATTTGCATTTCTTAATTTTTATTTTACCAGTTATTGCTGTACCTTTTTGCGTTATTAATTAATGTCATAAATAATGGAAATGGTACCCACCGTGCTTTGTGGTCCATGTTGTAGCCTGACAAAGTTTCAACTTTAACACAGCCATATAATTGTGTTTGGGGTGTGTGGGTGTGCTTGGGGGAGTATAGGTGGTGTGTGTGTGTGTTTTTGTTGGCACATTGAAGATTTTGTGTTGTCACCTTTTTTTGGGCGCGAGGGCGGTACTCATGCAAATAAGAGCAAAAAGCGAGAGCCGAGATTTCTCAGCACATTAAATCGACAGGCAGGCAAAAAGCAGGCAGCAGGCAGCAGGCAAAAAGTCTTTAAAGGCGCCTGCCACATAAGATTAGGCTAAGCAGCTGGGCACACACACTAATGCACATACTAACACACACACATACACACACACACTAATACACAATAGGGAGTGGCCGTCAGAGCAAATTTGATTATGCTGCTCACGTGCGAGACAACCAAATTCACTGCGAAATAAAAAGAAAAACCAAACACAAGAAAAAAAAAATAGAAAAGCTAAAGACGAACATGAAATATACAGCTAGTTAGTTAGAAAGAGGCAGAGGGAGCGGGAGACAGAGAGAGAGAGAGAGAGCGAGAACAGATCGAAAGGAAGCGGGCAATAGAAAAGCGCACAAAAGCGAAACACGCACAAAAGCATACAAGAAGGGGAGCACAAAGAGTAGGAGAAGTGGAGACACGCAGCGGAAGGAAGTCTGTCAATGCCCGCAGCAAAAAGGCAACCAACAACAACAAAACGACCAAGCACAAAGTAAACACAAAAACAAAACAGAACACAATACACACCTCTCCCCCACTGCTCCTCTCTGTTTTAGTTGCAGACTATAAAAATGGCGTGCAGCATTTTTTTTTTTTTTTTGGCAGATAATTGAACAGGTGTAACAAAAACAAAAAGTGAAAGCAAAGCACAAAATGAGCAGCATCCTTTTTATGGCTGACAAATAACTGCCTAAATACCGCAATTTCATTGTTCCGAAATTGGTGTATTTATGGCACCCCTGTGTGTTTTTGCCTACTCATCCATAAAATGTTCAAATAGTTGCCACAGCTCCCTTTATAGCTCATAGTTCATCAGGCTTTACTATTATGTTATTCCCACAGCTGTGTAATAAATCTTATTCAAGCAACTCTGAAAGAATGCAGGGAATTTTGTGTAATCAAGTTCTCTGAACAATTTTGGGAAATTTATGGAAATTTTAAAAATACATACAATACCTTACTGTAATTTAATAATCCTCCTTTAATTTGTATTTGTAGCTTCTTGCCGCCATGAATAAATTGTTTTTTTTTTCAATTCACAAAAAAAAAATAATAAAACAACAGTAAAAACATGAAAGGTAACTCATCTCCGTTTGAGATTTTATTGCTTTGCTTTTGTTTTTCTTATTAGCGCAGTAATAATAAATTCATTACCTTTCACTTTACGCTTCAATCTTTTTTATACACAAAAATTAAATCTATGATAAGCGTTAAATATTATTTTTTATTTTTTTTAAACGCGTCGCGCATTTGGAGCCTAAAAAGCAACAATAAAAGGTCTCGTTTTAACTGCTGCTTGCACTTTCGCCTAAAGCACAATAAAAGCAATCACATGCCTGTTCCGCGATATTTAACTATTATGTTTACACCTCCCGCATCCATCGTGGAAGTTCACGATCTCCCTGCCCTCTCTTTAGGCAACAGTTGCTACTTTGGATGCCGGATAAAAGAGACGACGATATTTTCATTGCTGCAGAACAGACAACTATTTACAGCTATGTTAATCACTGATGTATTTTTTTCTGGTGATGTTTTCTGAATAAATTAAAACACTGCGTTTATATATTTTGTGATTACATACGTTTAACGAACTAACTGAAAATGACTTATTTACATTTTATCTAAAAAAATTGCAAATATAGAACTTCACACAGTGATCAAGCATTGAACATTGAACGCAGTAATTACGGAAACTCTGTCTCCCACGCTTACTCTAACTTTCGCTCTCTGTCTCTCTCTTTGTAATATTTGCGCTCTTTGGAAAGAATTCCTTTGCCCAAACACTTTTTTGGCAAACTGTATGCACATTTGAGAGAGAGACAGGGAGACATTAATCATGCAGTTAAAATCCCTATAAATTTAAAAGGTCTTAATTATTTAAGCACTAATTGCGCTCATTAATAGAAATATCCTTCATCTTTCCATGCACACACAAATGAGTTGAAATTTAAATAAAACTCTTCTAAGAAAATACATTCAAGTTTAGTTTTATTTCCATATTGCAGAGACCATAAAATGAACTCTAAAACTAATATGTCCGACAAAAGCAGCGAATTATGCAAAAGCGAAACGAAAGAGAAAAAAAAGATGCAGCCAAAAAAATGTAAATATATCGAAGTTAAAAAGAAAAAGTCCCCAAACGCTGGGGATTTACAGCTAAAAAAAATCGAGAAAATAAATAAAAGAAATCGTATACAACAGAACTTTGTGTAGAAATATATATATATATATATATATACATATGATATATATGTATGTTATGTATTTGATGTGCAATGTTGAGTTAAGTCCCAGGCAACTTGGGTATTTAGCAGCAATCGATTTTCGTTGATTTCAGCACAGCCCAAAACACAACCCAAACCCAAAAATGCTGGCAGTGCCTGACCTTTCAACCTTTTTTGTAGCAGCGGCACGTGGCACACACAGAGTGACTCTCAGCACATCCTCAGCAGGAGCAACTCATCATCATCATCATCAACATCATCGTTGTTGTTGTTGTCTGTAAAGTTTATTTAGGCAGAATATGGGAATACAACAACTACACTCTTCAATTTTATAGCAACAAATTTGCATCGTAAAAGATACTCGCTCCAAAAAACCCGCCACCCCAAAAAACCAGACGATAAAAATACAAAACGTTTGTTTAGGAAAGCTCCAATGATCCCCATTCCCACCCTCACCCTACCCCCATCCCTATACCTATCCCTATTCCCATCACAAAAACCCAAAGTCATAAACTAAAGGACAAAATCGTAAAAACTGAGCAGTTCATTTAAATTTTTAATATTTTCGGGCCTCTCACTTTTGTTTTTATGCCTTGAAATTTATGCCTTTAATTAAATACAATCTACGTTTAGACGAGAAACTTGCCCCAAAAATATGCACTTAATAATGCCCCATCAAATAGACAAAAAAAAAACAACAAAATACATGAATTTCTATCTTCTTCTTTTCCAACTGTTGTCATTCCCTGTTCTGCTTCCTCTTCTTGTTGTTGTTGTTTATTCAGCATCCTTTGCAGAGCCAAACACGCACTCAGGATTTATTTTCACATTTCTATATATGTTTGCGGGTAGGTGCAGGGGGAGGGGGGCAGTCAGCTCGCGGGTATATGTAAATTTTTCAGTAAAAATTCACTTCGTGATAATGGATTTTCCATGTCGCATCGCCGTAGCTTCCCCACCCCCCTCCCTCGCAAACTCCTCCATCGCACACAGCAGCAGTCGTGACAATTACCTTCTCCCTCTTCTTCTAGGCATGATAGATGGCATATGACACTGGGAGCATGCAAGTTTTTGAGCCACTTTTATACAATTTCGACCTACTGATACATGTGTAAGTCTATGCGTGTGTGTGTGTGCTCAAGTGTCAAACATTTTTGACTAATACTCGGCAGTCAGATTTCAACTGTTGTTTTGACTTCCATACATGCAGCCTAGGTCTCAATTAGACATTTGCAAAGGCAAGCGCGCTCTTACGCCAAATACCGCTCTCTCTCTCTCTCGAAAGTCAAAGGCATTGCCAACATCAAGTTTTGGCTGACTCTCTTAGGTGCTGTGGCGTTCTCTTCGTCTGCTAGTTGTATATTTTTTTTTTTATCAGTTGTTATTGCTTCCGTTTTACACGCAGATTTATTGTTGTTGTTGTTTTGTTTTTGTTTGTTTTTATTATTATTAAAGTTACATATGAACTTAATTTATAGATCAGGCCTATGTGCCTGCATTCACTGTTACTACGAAACGCTTTAAAAAAATGTAAACTTGCTTGGTTTTTGTTTTTTATTATTGTGATTTTGGGTTATATATTTTTTTATTTCGTTTGCAAAAAGCAAAATGAAATTTTTTGTTGATGATGTGGGCGTAAAAGTGAAAACAGGCACATTTGCTGCATGAATTTTCTTATTTTTGCTTTTTTGTGTATAATTTTTTTTTTAAATAATTTTTTTTTTTTTTTTAATTTTAATCAGTAATATTAATTTTTTTTTTTTTAACTTTTATTTCTTAATTCATTTGAATCGCAGAACTGCCCCGCGCTGCTGCTGACAAAACCCCCGACCGCTCCAGCATTTTTGCTCTGCTGCTGCTGCTGTTGTTGTTGTTTTCTTCTATTTTGTTCTTTGTTTTGTCCTCTTTTTAGTCCAAATTGTACGTCCATGTCAAAAACCCAACCCACAATTGCGTTCCACTATTCCCCGTTTCCCATCCACTTCCCACTCTCTTCCATTCGTCTGTTCATCCGTCCGTCCATCCATCCATCATCCTTCAGGCTGCTTGCTTGCGACGCTTAGTTCGTTATTTTATAAATTAACAAATTTAGCTAAGTAGTTGTAGTTGTTGCGGTGTTTTTTCTTTTTTCTTTTTGTTTTGTTGTTGCTTGGTTGGTTGGTAGATTTGATAGGATTGTATTATCCGCCCCGCCCCGCCCGTTTCTCTTCATCAATCACTGCTTGATATCAACTCGTCTGGCGCTCTCTTCTCCCTCTCCTCCTCCTCTTCGCATCCCCTTCTTTTTGTTCTTCTTCAACAACATTCGAATGCATTTACAATTTATTTGCTCAGA
Source organism: Drosophila nr. medialis 2 BK-2023a (assembly GCA_035044325.1). Taxonomy (NCBI): domain Eukaryota; kingdom Metazoa; phylum Arthropoda; class Insecta; order Diptera; family Drosophilidae; genus Drosophila; species Drosophila nr. medialis 2 BK-2023a. Next base: position 4,386,148 of record JAWNMH010000394.1, read on the forward strand.
GAATAATTTGCTTCTTGGCTGTTTTATACAATAGAAAATGCATCGAATTTGTTTATTGTTGGTGTTGCTGCTGCTGCTATGTTTTCTTTTGTTTTGCCTTTACTTATATTTTGTTTTAATGTTTGCTGTTTTCTTGTTTGTTGTTTATTATTGGTGTTTGTCGATTTTGTTTATATTTGTTTTCGCTTTTCTCTTTTTTGTATTTTTGTTTGTTTGTTATAATGCGATGTAATAATGTGAGTAAATGTTGTTGTTGCTGTTGTAAGCTGCATTCGTGCCGAGAGCAAAGAAAACAGCTTAAAGGAAATAATCGGGTGTTCTTCGTGTCACGTGAGGCTCTCCGCGTCGCGGTGCTGGGTCAAATTGAAGGCTGAGAGAGAGAAAGATGAAGAGAAGGTAATTAGTACTGATAAGGATTACAAAATGGTGGATATTTGAAACTACAGTGGTCGTCAGCTAATTAGAACTACTTTACATTAAAATTGCAAAATAATAACAACTAACCAATTTCTACGTATAAATTATTAGATTTGTTCTGCATTAACAGGGAATTAAAATTAATATTGGTAAGAATCACGAGTTTAGCGGATAACAAGAAACGACATGTCGAAAACGAATTACAAATACTTTAAAATTAAATTGCACAACAAGGATAATTTCTATAAATAAATCAGTACATTTTCGGTTTGAAAAGTTAACGAACGTAAAATCTACTCATTTATAAAGTTAACAAATGTCTTTACTGGCTTTATCTTTTAGAATCTTTATAAATGGATTTTAATTTTTCAAATCTTTATAAATCGATTTTATCTATTCTGATATCAAAATTTATCCTTTCATTTTACATTCGTTAATTTTTCAAATATTAACATAGATTTATATCATAACATTTTGGTAATATTCGAATTATTCGATAATTAAACAAACTAATTAACGAACGACCCCTGTATATATATATATAAATTACACATATATATAATATGTTCGATATAAATACGTACAATGAAAATTTAAGTGAATCATCCAGTTCCATGAGAGCCGCTTGATTACCACACCTGTAGCAATAGTTTGGCGCTGAGAATATTGTGACAACGTTGCGATCATGACACCAATTATAGCCCTCCATAACAAGCTGATGTGCACGGCTGACCAAAGTCAAACCATTTGTGTTGTTAAACGTTTCTGATATATCCTGTTGAAAGTGACAAAAAATTTAATGTTAGCATGAGATAAATAATTGAAATCGAGTATTTTGCTCACCTGTCCAAAGGTGTAACCCGCTCCACGGGGGGAAATGCCCCAGCCGCCCCTGTCATCGGGATCGGACCAGAGCAGATCGCACATGGGTCCCTCGTGGGGCACCTCCTGCAAGCGATCGAGTGCCCGTATATGATCCAAGCTATCAATTGACGGACTGAGGCCGCCGTGCAGGCAAAAGATTTGGCCATCGACCAACGCCGTCAATGGCAGATAGTCAAACAAATCGGTAAAATACTTCCAAACATTCGCATTGCCATATTTTCGCAGGCACTCATCGTAGAAGCCGTAGACCTGTGTGATCTGTCGGGATTCGTGATTGCCGCGCAGGATTGTGATGCGCTCCCTATACCGGACTTTTAGTGAGACGAGCAGTGTAACCGTTTCCACTGAATAGTAGCCACGATCCACATAATCGCCCATAAATAAATAATTTGTATCGGGCGATTTGCCACCTATCCGGAACAGTTCCATCAGATCGTGAAATTGGCCGTGAACATCGCCGCAAACGGTAACTGGACATTTTACCTCCTGCACATTGGACTCCTTCGATAGGATCTCCTTTGCCTGCATGAATTGCAAAAAGAAAAATTGTTTGATTCATTATTTGGATAAGCAATACAAAAAAAGAAAGAAATTATTAAACGCAGAAAGCTGATAAGATATATATATATTCCGATTAGATGCGAGATAATTTGCCAATTTTATGAAATAATGGAATTTGTCATAGAATCTTTGAAAATGTAGAATAATTATAAATTATTTGTTATTTCTGGTAGTTTAAGTAAAAATTACTATAAATTGTTTGTAATTTATTTTATTACAAACTACTATAAATTATTAATGCAATAAACAAAAGAGAGAAAAATGCTGATAAGATATATATCCTGATTAGATATGAGGTAATTTGCGAAACTGTTAGTTGCGAAGGTCGCCGCTTGTGAAATTATCGTAAATATGGGTAAATTATTGCACAATTTGAATTTCAATCGTTCTATATACTATATCTTCTAAATTCTGGTGGCTTTCATTCAAAATCTATTATCAATAATTACAACAATTATCATTTGCTATATTTTTGTAGTAATTACAAAATAATAATCATTTGTATGGGCTATCGAGAATTGTTGATAAATACAAATTCAATCCTAATTTTAAACCTATTAATCATCAGTGCAAATCTCCGATCTGGTATACAAAAATGCATATAAACGTTTATTACAATATAAACATTTGTTTATAGCACAATTTTTGATAGATAGCTAAACAAGCTTCCGGGTGAAAACAAATTTTTATATATAAATATATATCTATTTTTGTTGCCTTGTCGGATTTGCGCGATCAGCGTCCGCTTCCGCTAGACCAGCCAGCAGACAGAGTCTATGTTTATGGCCAATGTAAATTAATTTTGGCAAACATTACGAGGCGGCGTCTACCCCCATCCCCTTCCCCCTCAGCAGCTCCACTTATTGTCTAGAATAGCGGACTAGAGAAGTCAATTTGGGCACACAGAACCAAATATTTGGGTGAAGCAAACATAACCACACTTCTAGCAACAAAGAGAGCCAGCCGTAGTAACGGTGAAATCAGCAAATTGAAAGTAATTGATATCGATGCGCTCACTTCGGTGTGAATAAATATATCTATCCGTCTAGCTATATCTATAGGCGTTAATTTCTTTAATTGAATTCAATATTGTTGGAAAGAAAGAAAAAAAAACACACACAAATGCCGAACAAGTGTGCGTGAGTTTGTTTGTGTGTATGTGTGTGTATGTATATGTTTCATACATAGATACATATTCTAAGAGCGGACACACACAAACAAACACACAGGAAAACATTAAGTAATATTTACTTAGCGTAAGTGGCGAGCTTGTGACGCAGAAGGAACAACGGCGCAAGGTTGTTGCGATATTGTATTTTTTTCAGCACAACTATGTACGATTGCCATTATCATTAACTAAACAAATGCTGAATAATAAAATGTAAAAAAAAATTAAAAAAAAGCGAAAATAAATTCTCGCCTAGACAGTGTGCAGGGCATAAGTCGATTTGTCGCATTCGCACTGCACGCAACGCCTATTGGCATCCTGCTTGCACACAATATGGCGACGCCACAGCGCATCATGATTCATGTGCCACAGCTGCGCTCAAATGAGTGGGAGCGAGAGAAGCCGAGAGGCACCACAAGCAACGACGATGATGATGAAAATTATTTTTAAACCTATTTTTTCAGTTAGTTGGGGAATAAGGGCGAACTGGCGACTCCTTACCTTATCGCAGAGTGTGCGAACTTGTGTCTCTGTCAATTGATTGCATTCGTTTAGCTGCTCAATCCATTGATCTAGATCTTTTGTTGTTGCTTTATCCTCCATAGCAGTTGATGGAGGAAAAGTCTCGTCAATCTTTGTCGACTCAATTTTGACGGCTTTTTTTTAACGATGGAGGAGTGAAAGGTTTATTAGACAAATTATGTGCAGTGAGTTGCTAGCTATATGATGCACTTATTTCTTGAAATTTTGCTCAAAATGCTGAAGCAAAATTTCGGTGGCTTTCAATTTTTCTCTTATTTTTTTGTTCACAAAAGCGACGACGACACGAAGTAAAATACGAAGGAAAGACTAAAATTCAGAGACGGCTGCTCTATCGTTCACGTCGCTATCGATAATGCGAAGCCTGCTTCGGGTATATATCGATGATATCGCTGAATACGGTGCGATGTATCGCTCAGCCTATTCGCAAGCTATCAAGGAAAGTATCGATGTAAATTGCATGTGAGAGAGAGCCAAACGGTGTGGCATTGATTTGGTGGAATAACGGCTTATTGTCCAGCCACCACAATGTATCATCGATTTATTGGCTAACCTCCACACAAACTGAAGCAGCACACAGCAAAAAATTTAATCAAGTCATCCTAACAACGAGCAAGAGTCGAATAAATATCACAGTGCAAAAATGGAAACTCTGCTGGGTATCAAGGGTCCTGATTTTGTCATGCTTGCGGCTGACACAACTCACGCTCATTCCGTAATCGTGATGAAAGAAGGTAAATGAAAATCTGCTACGCCGGGCTTGCATAAATTAACATTTTTCGCAACACTACAGATGAAAACAAGATCCACAAGGTGGCGGACAATTTGTTGATTTCAACAGTCGGCGAGTCCGGGGACACGGAGCAGTTTACGGAGTTCATTGCCAAGAATATTGCCCTGTACAAGATGCGCAATGGCTACGATTTGAGTCCACGTTCAGCGGCGCATTTCACTCGCAAAAACCTGGCGGAAAGTCTGCGGAGCCGAACCCGTTACCAGGTTTTCATGTTTGTCGCCGGGTGAGTAGCAATTTCTGCACCCATCGATTGGTGAATATTAATAGTCAAATATTTATCACGGTTTTACTAGTTACGATCCCAATGAGGGACCCGAACTGACATTTATCGATTATCTGGCTTCGTCGAAGTCATTGAATTATGCCGGTCATGGCTACGGCAGCATGTTCTGCGCCAGCATCTTCGACCGCTACTGGCACCCGAACATCACCCAGGAGGAGGCCTATGATGTGCTGAAGAAATGCGTGCTGGAAATCCAAAAGCGTCTCATTGTCAACTTGAAGAACTTCAGCGTTGCTGTTGTCGACAAAAACGGTGTTCGCGACTTGGACCAAATCAGTGCCAAGAGCTTGGTTGATTATAATGCGGCCGCTTAAATTAAGTATCCATTAATCTAATTTTTTGTATGCATTTTAAATGCATCTTTTATGATGAGGAATAAAGCAGAATTAGAGATTTGGATTTTTGGTATGAGATGAGTTTTAATTTCATTGTGATTGAATTTAACTAGTAATTGAATAAAGTTTGGATTTGCATTTATTTAACATGCAGCAAACTTGCAACACATAAATAGATATAAAATGTTCAATGAAATAAATAATATTAGTCGATAACATACAATCGAAATAAACCATTGGTATTCACAAAACATGCCAAAACGCATTAAAAATTTAAAAAAATCGAAAAAAGCCAAATATAAATGTTAATTATGCTTTTCCATCAAATAAATAATCTTAATCGATAGCACATTCGATAACAGACGATCGAAATACACAATTGGCATTCGCACCAACGCCGACACGCATTACTCTCCGTATCAGCTGCAATTGATTTACATTTCACAACGCGATTTTAAATCATAAAAGAGCATAAAAAATGCAAGCACCGCCACCGGAACACTGTCCTGGCGTCGAGAGCGAACAGGCTGGCCGTGTGAGCGCCTGTGCCGGCTGTCCCAATCAGAGCATTTGCAGTGACCCTACCAAGAAACTGGAGGATCCCGGCAAGGCACTCGTCGCCGCCGCCATGAAGGATGTGAAGCATAAACTGTTGATACTCTCCGGCAAGGGTGGCGTGGGCAAGAGCACAGTGACAACGCTACTGACACGCTACCTGGCACGCAGCTGTCCGGATAGCAATTTTGGCGTGCTGGACATCGATATCTGTGGACCATCGATGCCTCGACTGCTGGGCGCACTGGAAGAGAATGTGCATCAGTCGGGCTCGGGTTGGTCGCCGGTGGGCATCGATGACAATGTGTGTCTCATGTCCATTGGCTTTCTGCTCAGCTCCGTGGATGATGCGATCATTTGGCGTGGTCCCAAAAAGAATGGCATGATTCGACAGTTTCTCAGCGAGGTGGATTGGGGTAATCTCGATCTGCTACTGTTGGACACACCACCCGGAACCTCGGATGAGCATCTGTCCGTTTGCACCTATTTACGGGATGATTCGGCGCCAAAGGACTCATTGAGTGCCGTCATTGTGACGACGCCGCAGGAAGTGGCCCTGTTGGATGTGCGCAAGGAGATCAACTTTTGCAGGAAACAGCGTATACCCATCTTGGGTGTCATCGAGAACATGAGCAGCTTCCGGTGTGGCCACTGCGGCAACAGTTCCGACATCTTTCCGGCCAAGACGGGCGGCGCCGCCGCAATGTGTGCCGAGATGGAGGTGCCCCTGCTGGGCTCCCTGCCGCTCGATCCGCAAGTGACGCGCGCTTGCGATGCTGGCGAGGATATTACAGCCATTAGGAATGAGACCACTAATGCTCTGGCCGCCATTTGCTCCAAGATCATGTCCAGTTTTTAGTTATTTTTATCTTGAATGGTGCTGTTAATTAGCACAATTGCTGCTGCTATTTAGCAGCGTATGTGCTGTAAATTAACAGCGTATGTGCTGTTAATAAACAGGTATGTTATACATATAGCTTTAAAAATTAAAACAGTTATCTTCGTATTTTGTATGGTTGGAGATAATACTATATGATATAGTAGAGCGATTTTTATATCTTGTTGAAATATATTGGATGTATTTTGGGGGGATTTGAATACCAACATTTTACATTTTTCATATATGTGACATGATATGCAGATATTTTATAGTATAGTATAGTAGTATGAAGTAGAAGACCGATATTGATAATTTGCTAAGATATAATGGTGCTTTTTATTACTTTTATTCTGGTAATTAAATGTATGTTTTATATAAATACAAATTGAAAATCAAACCGGATATTTTTATTTTATATAATTTTCGGATACTAATGAATTCCAATGTAATATAGAGAGCTGCTTCACAAATAAAGATAATACTATATACTTGTACTATACGATAGGGTTGACCGATAATGGTCATTTTTTCCATACAATGAAGTTAGTTTCTCAATGGACCGATGGCTCCCGAAGGAGCTATCTAAAATCGGATATAGTTAGTATATAGAAGCGTTTAATTATGCTTATCAGTTCGCAGACACAAAAATAATGCTAATCCTGTAATGCAAAGTTAATTCAATGTAATTTTTGTGGAAAAACAAAATAACACTAAAATCGAAAAGGAAAAGAAAATGTTTGATTCGTTCAATGATAATAATAAGATAATTGTAGTTAATTTCAGTTAATTATGATTTGTACTGCGAATTAAATGTATCATTTAAAACTATGTGTACACATCAGCAGGCAGACACCTCCGCTCCTCCTCCTAATCCGCCTTGGACATGGCCGTGCTGTCCAGGGGAGGAGCAAAGATCAGATGCTGGAATTCAACATGCTGCGACAAAAACTCTCGAAAATCCTTATTCATAACGCAGCAGGAATCGGTGCAATCGTTGACCTTGTAGATGCCCACCAGGTAGTTGGATAGCTCGAACATGTTCACACGCAGCGACACAATGATGAATTGGGCGTTCTTGGTGCGCTCCTGCAATTTAAGCTGCAAATGTTAATAAAATACGAGCTGCACTTAAAATTAAAAAAGCGAACACAAAAATCTAAATTAATACCACCAGGAAGAGCACGTTCGTCTGGGATTAGACTACCCATTAGCTTGGCAGCCAGATTTGGCCCGCGTTTTGAATTCTTTCTCAACGATGATTCAAAGATGACTTCCGCCAGCTGCTTAGCTGCCAAAGATGATTCCTCGTGCAGAAATCTGCTCATCACGGATAAATATTGCAGCTGTCAGTCTCACAACCAAATTTAGTTGTGACCCAGAATGGACACTTCCTTTAAATCATTAACTTGACTAGGATACACCTTAATCCCAATTCGGATCAATTATAAATATAACAGCCTAAATCTAACCCAATCTTTGCCTTAATTTAGTGACCCACACTCCTAAATAGTTGAGTTGACCAAGAAACACCCTTAACCCAATTCTAAATCGCTGCTGATCAAGTTTGAATATGACAACTCTCAATCTTAACAACGCATAAATACTATTACATAAATCGATGCTAATCCTTACCTTGATATAGTGACCCACAATGGAGACATTCTTGAAATCCAAAGCGGCATCGATCTCATCCATAAAATACAACGGCGATGGCTTATAATAATGCAGAGCAAACACCAAGGCCAGTGAGGAGAGAGTCTTCTCGCCACCGGACAAATTCGAGATGTATTTCCAGCTCTTCTTTGGCGGACGAACAGTGAACTGGACGCCCTCATTAAATGGATCCATGGAGTCAACAAGTTCAAGATCAGCATCACCGCCCAGGGTAATCATGCGATACATTTCCTTCAATTTGCGTGTGATAATATTGAATCCCTCCATGAATTCGGTGTAGCGACGTTTGCGCACCTCCTCGTACTTGTCGCGCATCTCGTTACGCTTCGAGGTGATATCCTCGAGGACACGGACACGATCCAAATAGACCACACGCTTATCCGTGAACTCTTGGATGAAACCCAAATTGGGTTTTTTTTTCAGCTGCTCCTCCAATGTCGTTAGCTTAAACTGCACATCAGACAGTTGCTCCGCCTCCAGTTCCTCGAGTGTGTGCGTCTTCAGTGGTGCGGCTGATTGTGGCTCCGTTTCGCCTGGGATCACGTTCAGCTTGAGCGGCTTCAGCTGCGCCTTCAATTGTGGTATAGCCGATTGTATTTTATTTATTTTGGCTGCAACCGCTTGCAGATTCGTTTCGAACTCGAGTCGTTTAATGTTGCGGTCATTTTCCTGTTTGTTCAATGCATCGATTTCCTTTTTCACATCTGACGATTGAGATTTGGCCGTGCTGATGGCTTCATCTGTTTCGGTTGCCTGCTGCTCGAGCTCATTCTTACGCTCCTGACACTGTTGACGCTCCTCGCTCAGCGCACGCAATTTATCCTCAGCCGTTTTGATATTTTCTTGCAGATTTGTATTGTTTTTCTTGAGACGCTCAATGTTGCGCTCCGCCGTGGACAGCGCCACATTCAGGGAGCGCACATGGCCCGATAGCTTCTCAATTTGAGTGGTGACCTTCTTGAGATTGGCTTCAACTGGTGTCACTGTATTCGAGCGCAACACTTCGAATTCGTCTTGAATATGTTTGAGCTTGTCTTCGAGCGACTGCTCCGTTGCCTGGCGTTCGGCCAACAGCTGCTTCGCCTCCCCAATGTGCAGCTCCAATTCGCTGACAGCAGCCTCATCCGTGGTGTGGCTGAGCATACGTTGACGCTGTGCCTCGCACTGCTTCAGGCTGCTCGCTATTTGTTGGCCAAGCGACTTGACGCTGACCGTCAAACGTTTCTGTTCCGTTTCGTTGCGCTGGCGAGTCGCCATCAGCGTTTGAATCTCGTGTTCGAGTCGTCCCTGCTGCTCTTGGCAGTAGTTAATGCGTTCCTGCAGCTCATCCGCCTGCTCCTGCATCTGCTGCAATGCCTGCTGCGACACCATTGACGTGTCCACCGATTCGGCAGTCTTTACGCGCACCTGTGAGCCCATCTTGCCGCGCAGCTGTGTTGTGCCACCGCCGGACATGGTGCCAGCCTGCTCAATGATGTCGCCACGGAGTGTGACGACGCGAAAACGCTGCCGGCCGTAGGCAATGCGCGATCCCTGCTCCAGATCATTGGCCACCAGTGTGTTCTGCAAGGCCATGTAGAAAGCGGTCTTCACGCGCTCATCCTCCACCTGCACCAGATCGTACAGACGCGACACATTCTCCGGGCTGTTTGGTACGAGAAAAAAAAAAAAAATTTAATATAATAAAAATAAATATTTTAATAATAAATATAATAATAATCATAAATAATTAAAATCTGCTTTTTGCTTTAAAAAATTATGAAAAATCGAAATACACTTAAAAAAAATTGATAGGAATATAGAAATGTGTATGATGAATAAAGCCCAAAGTTCTTCTATTTATTGAGTCAACTTTGAATCCGTCTCGATGACTCCTGTTCTCCCAACCAAAACTCTGATGTTGAAGACACTTTCTCGTGAGAGGGACCCCTGACAGGGCCTGAACCGTATTGTGGCATAGGAAGACACACAATACGGCTGCAAATCAGGGATGAAGAGAGGCAGAGGTGAGAACGGTGCTGGGCAGAGGCACCAGGAGTGCGACAAGCCAGAAGTCTTTTAGATGGCAATAATCAAAAACGATTTAGGTAAGTAATATCCATGGGGAAGAACAGGCTCAGGATAATCACCGGTCTATTGACAGGACACTGTAGACTGAGAAGTCACCTAACCAAATTAGGTATTTATAGTAGCGATGTATGCAGGTTTTGTGGGAGCGAGAAGGAATCCTCAATGCACATCCTTAATTAGGAAAAGATGCAGCATCCTAGGGAAGTATGTGATGTAGCATTCGTGCAGGAGCTGGGTTTGATGGAGGAGCTGTAGGCTCATAAGGGGGCATAATAGACCTTATAGGTCGCTGTGCTGGTTCCCCAATTATAATAATAAAGCCACTTTCGAACACTTTTTCTAGAATGCTTCTCAATCGTTATCCTTTTTGTGGGAACACCCACCATAAGGGCGAATGGATACATTTTAGTGCTGCTTTTCATGTCTCTAATTACAGATCTTAAGTTTTAACTTTTCTTAAGTGAGCCCATACTATTTCCGTATTAATTTCCTTTGAAAGTCGACTAAAATATTCCTTACTATAATTAATAATTATTATTCCTTTATAGAAATAAATTTTCTATTTTATAAGAGTGCAATTGTTGTGGGTTTTATCCAGACTTACGTATCAATGGGATAGGATTTGTTTCTAAAATGCTCCATGCGATCTAGGGGTATAAAATTGGCCCGTCCCACTTTGTATTCCTTCAGTGCTTTGATCGCAGCTGTGGCTGTGTCAAAATTATCCGTCACAATATTGTCGAGTCGGCCACAGGCCGTGGATATGGCCACATCGTATTTGGGATCAATGCCACCCAAATCGCCGAGGCGTCCCAGAATGCCCGGAATTTTGCCCTCCGCCTTCATGCGCATCAGAAAGTTGAGGACATTGTTATTGGAGCGCTGAGCTTTCATATTTGACGAGCGCTCATTGATCTTGTACATAAGAGAGATAGTTTATGAATATATAATTAGTAATCGGGATTTAATATATATTTTATAAAATAGGCACCTCTTCGCGCAGCTTGGTGTGCTGCATGTTCATGTTGCGTTCGTCCTTGGACAGCTTTTCAATCTCGGCCGATTTGATGGTAATCTCCTCATCGAGCTGCGGCATATTTTCTTTTAGCTCCTGCAATTTTGTGGCCATCTGCTGATGGCTCAGTTGGGCCTCCTCGTAGGAGTCCTTGAGTGTCTCATATTTGCGAGTCTCTGTCACTTCCTGCTGCTTGAGTATCTTCATCTTGGACTCGTTCACTTGGAGTGCCTCGCGTGCCTCGTTGGCGGCCTCCTTGTGACCAATTAGCTCATCGCTGAGCTTGAGTCGCTTCTCGGTCAACGGCTCCGATTTCTCATTGAACAGCGAAAATTGTTTCTCGCGCTCCTCACTCAGTGTGATCTTCTCCTGCTCGAGGCGTTTTATTTTACTCTCGCATTCCCCGATTTCCTTTTCGTTTTTTGCCGGCAACTTGTGCAAATCATCGAGTTCCTTTTCATTCTTATCGTTTTGAGCTTTATCCTTCTTACGCTGTTTATTTGTGCTCTCCATGGCGCTTTGGACTTCCGTATAGCTTCGATCCGCGCCAACCAGCTCCTTTTTGATGGCCTCGCGCTGCTTGACGAGCGCCTCGTAGGCTCTGCAAAAGGAGTGAAGTGAATGCAAAGGCGATTAGTGATTGAGTCTGCCCGACTAGCAGTTACCCTGGACATTGCTAATTTGCTGCCCTAACTTTTGTAATCCCTTTCAAAAATGTTTGCCATATTTATAAGTAGAGAAACTAGCTTTAAAAACTACTCAGAAGAAATTCCCTGTAAATCGATGTTTATCGATTGAAAAAACTATATCATACATTGGAAATATCAGATATTAATTCAGTTATTATGTATATGGGTTAGAAATCGAAATTAATCACTTTTTTGAGAACGCAAGGAGAGCAAAAAGAGGAAAATAAATCATATAAACGAGGACCTACAGAACAAATTTAAGGTATAAGGTATAAGGCATAAGACTTGATGTACTTATTACAAAATTCGGCACGACTCGATATTTATCGATTAGAATAGAAAATCTGAATCATTGCTTTGATAATATCAGATATCAATATTTTTTAAAAACGTATGGAAAGCTAAATAACAAATTGAAGGTTTCAGACTCATCTATAATGTTGATGTAGTTATTAAAAAACAGCACATATCGATAATTATCGTTTTAAAAGCAATATATATTGCTTTTACAATAACAGATATTAACCGAGTAAATTTATCGCATTTTTTAAATGTGAGGGAAGCTAAAAATAAATAAACAAGGATCCACATAATATATTTAAGATTTCTTGCTCACATAGAACTCTTCAGGTGCCTATCAAAGTCGGCATAAATCGATATTTATCGATTTAAGAGTCACTATGAAAACGATTAATAAATGAAACTATAACAAATTCAAGATTTCTAGTCACTTCAGGTACTTATTAAGAAAGAATCGACTCACATCGATATTTATCGATTTGCGATAAGTTACACTAGATCTATATTATTTATTAAGAAAAAACGCATAAGACTCACTCGATTTCCTTGCGAATGATGAGCTCCTTTTCGGCCCGCTCCTTCTTGATTGCATCAGTGCCCTCATCATGGTTCTGCAACTCGGCCGTGCAAGTCTCGTGCTCCTTGGTACACTGCTCCAGTTTCTGTTGCTTGAGGCTAATGTATTTCTGCGTTGCAAAATTCTTGGTGCGTATATAATCGTTCTCCACGCGCAAATACTCGACGGCCTCGTTGTACGGCTGTTCCAGATCCTTCATGTCTCGCTCCGCCAGCTTGCAGCGATTATGTTTCTCCGTACGGTCATCCGTCAACTGATCCACACGCTGATTGATCTGCTGCAGCGGACGTATATAGCGCTGCGTGCCAATAATATCCTCCAGATATTCCAACATGCCCGTCTCACTCTCTCCGACACCCTTGGGCTTCATCATCGATATGGACTCCACCTCGCCCTGCAGAATGAGGAAGCGATTGTGCTCCAGATCTACATGATGTTTCTTGAGCAGCCTTGCCACTTCCTTCAGCTGAACCCGCTGCTTATCGATCTGATAGAACGAGGTACTATCCGACATGGCAGTGCGACTGACGACAAACTCCGAATTGGGTTGCTTGGCGCAGATGCCATTGGGCTCATCCTTGACGAGCTCGAAATGAACGGCAACCGAGCAACTCTTGAGATTGGGAAAAAACTTCGAGTTATGGATGAGCGTGGAGAGTTTCTTGCAGCGTATGCGATTCGCCCGGCAGCCAAAGACGAACATCATCGAATCGATGACATTGCTTTTGCCACTGCCATTTGGCCCAATGATCGCCGTGAACGAATGATGAAATGGTCCCAGCGATACAATGCCCGCATAGCTCTTGAAATTGTTGTTCACAATGCGTTTGATTATCAGGCGTGGGCCGACACTCTCCATGGAGCAGTGTGCGGGCACCGGCGGCGGTATATATATATCACCGATCCGTGTGCCGCCCTCCTCATCATCAAATATTAACGCCTCATCCAAGGCATCAATTGCAGCGGCGTCTTCGGCTTGTTGCTGCTGTGCTTTGGTTGCTGGTCGATTCGCGGCGCTGGCACTGTAGCTGCGATTGGCGCCGCGTGCCATTGGAGCACCCATGCTGCGTCTCATTGTTTAAACAATAGTCACATTTATTTAAAAGCCTTAAAACAGTTCGCGTCTCCTGGCGCTAAAATAAAATATGACGCTCAGGCAGAGTTGTATGCGCTCTATCGACGCTCTGGCGGGAAATTTGCTTACTAATCGCTTGGGTGTTTTGCGCGAGTTGGCAGCGCTGTTTATTAACGTATCTCTTTTTTGCTGAAATTCAAATGCACAATTCAAATTGGAATTTGAATTGGGAAATTTTCGTTGTTGGTTTTTATCGCTAATTACTGTTTTAAATTTTTCGGTTTATCACAAATCACAAATAAATCGTGAATTTCAAATTGCTTGCTGAAATGAAACTCACTTGCTTTCATATATTTATTATTTATATTTATATTTTGTACACTTTTGACACTTGGAGCTGGAGTTAATCGAGAAATTTGTTTTGCATAAAAACTTTCGCATGCCAAAATGGCAAATTATTTATTTATTGCAATTTTAGCGCAAGTAATTTAATTAAAAGCAGCAAGAAAATTTAACAACTAATAATTTCCCCAAGGCCAGCTGCAGTGAAAGAGAGTAGGAGTAAGAGAGCTTTCTCTCAACAACAACAACAACAATAACAGTTCGACAAATTCGATATCGCTCCGATATCCGTTCATATTCCACTCTATAAATGGCCTCGTCTGCAGCGCCAACGGCTTCAGTTAGTTTAAAGTCTTCGGCGATTGCGCATCGGCTGCAAATTTCGTGACCGGCACGCGTTTTATGTTAGTTTAATTTCGTTTTTATTTTTGCGAAAAATCGTAAACTGGAAATCGCGTCTGAAAAATGTTGCGCCCGAGGGAAAATTCAAATGTGGAAACGGGTTTCACAGTCAAGGTCGTCGCTTCCGTTCGAAGTCGACGTCGACGTTGCTGCTGCACGCAGCCGAAATCTACAAATCGAACTGTAACTTCTGCAGCTGCCACTGCCGCTGTTGTTGTTGTTGTTGCCATGTTTGTGATTATGTCGTCGGATGCTACAAGCATCGGTAATTTCACTATTTCCCTCTCGCTCGTTCGCCTGCTCAACTTTTGTTTGACACAAAAAAAAAAAATTTGCTACCTGATTGGGTGTGCGTGTTTATGTTGTTGTTGTTGCTGCTGCTCGCGCATTGAGTGTGAAAGTTGTTGATCTGTTTGTTATATAATAAACGAGGGGGTGGGGGTGTTGGGGAGCGTTTATCGGCTGTGCATTGAACCCCAAATGACAATTGCTGAATTTTTCCTGACCCAAGCAAAAAAAAATTGATTAACAAAAAATGCCTTTAAAATTTTACTTTCTAAATGCTGCAGCAGCCACTTCACACAGAAACACACACGCACGCACACACGCACACACACACACACACACACACACACACACACACACACACACACACACTCATCGCATAAGAAATCTTGAGACTGCTTCATGCATTTCACAGATTTTATGCGTCTTCGTCGCTCGCTTGCCCAATCGCTGCTCCAGCTATGCCACTGTCTGTCTGTCTCTCTGTCCATATTTATGTGTGTTTTGTGTGCTTGTTGCAAAAACAAAACAACGCAATTGACTTGTTGCCACCAAACGTTGGCTTACTTGGCACAGGGGCGTAGCAGCAAAAAAGTAATAATTCAGCTAGCAAATCTCAAAGCTTAATTAATATTTTGTGGAATTTATTTGCATTGATTATTTATATTCGTGTTATGTTATACAGCTTACATAACCACGGAATATATAAATACAAATATTTCAAATTAGATAACTTAAACAAAAAGAAGAAACAGCTAAAATGCAAGAATGATCGTGTTTGGACAAATTTGAATAGAGTTGTCAAGGTCATAGACGAAAGCCAAGCCAAAACAAATAAAAAACGCGCTCATTTCTAACGGGAATTGCAAAATTATAAACCGTTTCTGGGAATTTAATAGTCGAGGTTTTTTTTTGCAACTCTCTTAAATAGTTGAAAAATAAAAATAAAATGTGTATAAAAATATTATATAATGAAACACTTTCTTGACATATTGCAATTGTTTCAACTTGTAAGAACTCCATTAAAAAATAGAATAAAAAAACAAAGTAATAATTTTTTATTATTGCTTTTAAATTTTTTTCATTTCGATCATATTTTGTACCACAATATTAAAGCTGAAATTAAATTTGAGCTATTGAAGATCAGATATTCGAGTAATATTATACAGTTTTAAAAACCGTAAAATAAATAAATTCCGAAAAGAGCTGAATATATAAATAAACAAATTGGAAATTAGTATCCTTAAAAAAAAATGCCAATATACCATATATTAAACCACAATTATAAAGCTGGAAATCTTAGCCAAAGACTAAAAAATTAGTTTACTTAAAAAACCAAATGGCATCTTCGAAAATGCTTAAATACCATATTTGAACCAACAATCTTGAGTTAAAAAATCGTAATTAAAATTGTTAGACCTGCTGTATAAGACAAAATCACTTCTGCTCGACTTAAAAGACAAATTGCTTACTATAAAAATGCTTATATTTACTCATGTTTGAGCCAACAATCTTGAGTTTGAAAATCTTGCTTAAACTTGGCAGTTAAGCTATATATGCTGCATATAAAATAAACCCCTTTCGCCTCAACTGACAACAAATGCCGGTGTGATCAAATCGCTGGCCAAGATTATTGCCGCAATAGTCAAACAAACCCCAATTGTGGACGTGAGCGCAGCTGCTTTTTGGGTCAATGTATTAATTAGTTTTTTGTCCGTAATTACTCGACTACGCTACACTACATACATATATGCTACAAATGTACAGATACATATATATATATATATAACTGAAGCTATCTCACACACAACGACGACCTGCTTTACAGACAATGCCACCAAACCGGAGCGGGTGACAGGCGTGGTTGCTGCCTCTAATCACAGTCGTCCGAGGCGCTCAACCAGCTCAACAACGGGTGCCGCCTGCATGCACGATGCACGCTTCTATCGCAATCCAAATCGGGCGGTGCACAAGATTTGGACGAACAGTGAGTGCGCCAAGTATTTCCTGTGCCTCGATGGCGAAGTCTTTGAGTTTAAGTGCTCAGAGGGTCTGCTCTTCGATGTGCTACGTCAGATCTGTGACTTCAAAGCGAATGTGGATAATTGTGATATCAGCGCAGAGACGCCGGCACCCAAACCACTCCTCGAGATGGCCGATTGTGCGGATGAGCAGCAGCTGGGCTGTGCCGATGGCACCTGTCTGCCACAGGAATATTTTTGCGATGGCTCCGTCGACTGTCCAGATGGCTCCGATGAGGGCTGGTGCGATGTGGATCATGATCCGAATGCAGCTGGCGCTTGTGACCCACGCAAGTGCCAGTTGCCCAACTGCTTCTGCTCCAAGGATGGCACACAAATACCCGGAAATCTGTTGGCACAGTCTGTGCCACAAATGATTCTGTTGACCTTCGATGATGCCGTCAATCACGAGAATTGGGAACTGTTCTCCAAGGTGCTCTTCACACCCAATCGACGCAACCCCAATGGATGTCCCATACGCAGTAGCTTCTATGTCTCACATCCATACACCAATTATCAGTATGTGCAGAAACTCTGGAACGATGGCCACGAGATTGCCGTCCATTCAGTGACGTAAGATTGACATGCCTGGCATAGAAGATTGGATTATTATTTAACTATTTCTTCACATTTGCAGTCATCGCGGTCCGGAGTTGTGGTGGTCCAAGAATGCCACCATTGAGGATTGGTTCGATGAGATGGTTGGCCAGGCGAACATCATCAATAAGTTTGCGGGCGTTCGCATGGATGAGATTCGGGGCATGCGCGTGCCCTTCCTGCGTGTGGGCTGGAACCGGCAGTTTCTGATGATGAAGGAATTTGGTTTTGTCTACGATGCATCGATGGTTGCACCACACTCGAATCCACCACTCTGGCCCTACACACTGGACTTTAAGATGCCGCACAGCTGTCTGGGCACCAATCAGAATTGCCCGACGCGCAGTTACCCAGGCATCTGGGAACTGGTCATGAATCAGCTGGAAGCTGGCGCCGGGGAATACAACTGTGGCATGGTTGACAGTTGTCCACCGCATCTGACGGGCGACGATGTCTATCGCATGTTGACCTACAACTTTAAGCGACACTATATGAGCAATCGGGCGCCATATGGACTCTATTTTCACTCCACGTGGTTCAAGAAGATCGACTATCTGAACGCCTTCCTGGTGAGTGAAGGTAAAGAGATTAAGGGATGGCATCTTAAGTGAATCTTTGCAGAAATTCTTGGATGACATGCAGAAGCTGCCGGATGTGCATTTTGTCACCAACCAGCAGGCCATACAATGGATGCGCCAACCCACGCCCAGCAATCGACTTCATCAATTCGAGGCGTGGCGCTGCCCGCCCAAACAGCTGGAGCCGCACGAGCTGGTCTGCCCGATGCCCAATGTGTGCAAGGTGCGCAGTCGGGTGCTGCAGGAGGATCGCTTTTTCTACACGTGCATGGAGTGCCCGTCCCAGTATCCTTGGATACGCAACGAGTTTGGTCTAGAATAGTCTTTTGTTTAGTTTTAAATTGTATTTATAATATATATATACTATACATTATCTTCAATTAATCGGAGTTTCTATGCGTATGTTTTTTTTTACCTTAACCTAGCCAATTTACTGCGTTATAAAAGGATTTGCAATACTTTCCACGCCGTCCTGCGGACAAATCAGAACCAATGCTGTGCCGCGACATACAACAAGGCCGAGACTGCGTGTGGAATCCTCGGTGAGTTTGTAGGGCTCGTCGGAGTCCCGCAAATATTCCACGGTGTTGTCCAACACTAGATTGAGCAGCGCATCGTAACCTTTGAGTATTCCAGACGCCTCGCGGCCTCCAGCGAATTTGACGCGTATTTGCTTCTCCAGATATTTGGACAGATCCAAAATGGACTCCTTGCGTCGCTTCTCTTTGCCATCGTTGTTGCCACCTGTCTGCAGGGTGCAACGAGCAGTTATATTACCATTTTACTTTAGTAACAAACGTTTAATTTACCTTTTTATCAGCCATTTTTTTAGTTTATGTGCCGGTCTTGGAAAACTGCACACGGCAATGTTTGTCTATCGGTTTTGGTAGCCATCTATCGACTATTTTTGCTTATCGGTTTTGGTAGCCATCTATCGACTATGTTTGCTGATCGGTTTTTGTACCGGTCTATCGACTATGTCGTTATCTTGTCGTCAGTCGATAATTCTGACGATATTTAATATTTTCGATTGTAGTATCGTTATAAAAAGTCTACAAAATTCTTTTGTAATTAATAAACAGACAATAATATTATTGGAAAATATTATTTTTTTTACAAAGTTATTATCCAAATGATCTATAAGGTAAACTATCGACGGTGGCAGACTGCGTGTCACCACTAGGAAACACTCCATTTTGTTTTGTCACGATACCGATACCGACACGACGCTTGAAAATTGTTTTTTTACTCGGCAAAAAGTCGAAAATTGTACTATTAAACCGAACGCCTTGTCTTTCTCAAGTGTTTAAAGCAGAGTTCATAAAATGGGTCGCAAAAAGAAGAAGGCCTCAAAGCCCTGGTGCTGGTATCCTTTTGCAAAACAAACCACAAAAAAACTGCAGCTACTGTCGCCGCCTTTATTTTACGTGTGCTAAAATTTGTATCTACTAACGCACACACACATGCATCCACATCACACAAACACACATATGCTGTGTGTATTTTACATAATGTGGCGTGTTGATGTTTAATTGTCGGCATGCACAAAAAAAAAAAGAAAACATTCCCCAACTTTGATCTTTCCTTAACCCCTAACTAACTTTAGGTACTGCAATCGTGAGTTCGATGATGAGAAAATTCTGGTGCAGCATCAGAAGGCGAAACATTTCAAGTGTCATATATGTCACAAAAAGTTGTACACAGGCCCGGGGCTCTCCATACACTGTATGCAGGTGCACAAGGAGACTGTGGACAAGGTGCCAAATTCGCTGCCCAATCGTTCCAACATCGAAATCGAAATCTTTGGCATGGACGGCATTCCGGCGGAGGATTTACGGGATCACGAGCGCCAAAAGAATGGCGGCAAATCCGATTCGGATGATGATGAGCCGGTCGCCAAGAAGAAAGTTGAATGTGAGCAGCAACCATTAGAAACAAATTTTCCAAATCTTATTCCTTAAATAACAAAAATAAGAATTATATTTTCAACGCTTTCAAATGCCTTGAAATTTAAGTTTGAAAATGGTGTTCAGAAAATTTGTTAATGTTCTATAGATCTGTATTCAGATTCTACTTTGGAACTATAATTTATGATATATATGTATACATACAGTTGTAAATTTCTTTACAGATCCTATGTCTGTGCCGCCACCAATGATGATGCCGCCAAATATGATGCCGCCGCACATGCTGGGCCAATATGGCATGGGCATGATGCAGCATATGCCGCCGTTGCCTCCATATCCGATGCCAATGATGCCTCACATGATGCCACCGCGACCGTTATTCCCATCGGCAATGGCAACAACCTCAGCGGCAGCAGCCGCAGCGGCTGTGCATCATCATCAACAGCAGCAGCAACATCAACAGCACCAGCAACAGCAACATGCCGCTGCGATGGCACAGCACAAACCCACGTTTCCGGCTTATAGGTGGGTGGGAAGTCTTTGGAATGGGCGATCACATAAAAATAATGTATTTTGTTTGCAGCAATGCCACAATAAGTGCGCCGCCAACCACCAATAATGCTGGCATCGGCGGCGGTGCGGCGTCAAACGCTGCGCCCGTATCTGCTCTGGATCCACACACTCAGGGACGACCACCAAATGTGGCTGGGAATAATCCAGCAGCGGGTGGTGTTGGTGGTGCCAATGGCAGCGTTGCCGCCGCCCTTAGCACAAAGATCATGCATCCTGCAGAAGATGCCAGTTTGGAGGAGTTGCGCGCCCGCCAGCCCAAGTATCAGATGCGACTGGCTGCCGCAATGGCCGCCAATGCAGCGGCGCCACAAAAGTCGCAAAATAACATCAGTAACAACAGCAATAACAGCCCCAGCATTATCCACAATAATGTTAGTGCTAACGGTGGTAATGGTGGTGGTGGTGGTGGTAGCAGTGGCAGTGCTGCCTCATCGATGCCATCAACGCCGCCACCGCCCTCACTCTCCGGCATCTCGCCGACAATGACGACGACGACGGGCAGCAATGCAGCTGCTGCGGCAGCAGCTGCCGCTGCGAATGCAATCGTTGTGAGCACGGCGATCTCCAAGGCACAGGAAGTGAGTTCTTATCATAGTTATAGAAACCATAGTCAATATAAATGAAGCAGACGGACAGACGCGCAAAACGACATTACGACACGGACCCCTGTACAAAAAAGACACGCCACACACACTACACGCACAACCACACACACACCTACACACACACACGCACTACACTCAACAATATACAGTTACAGCTAGTTACGTACATACATAAAGTCAAATATTTACAGATTTTACCAATTGAATTTTGAAACGAGACTGTGTCGTGTGTTGAATGCGTTTGTTTCGCATTTTTAAGAATTCCATTTTATACCACTCACGCTGGACATTCTATAGTATTTTTTATTTTTTTATTTAAAAATTGGCTTAACGATTTATTTTGATTCAATTATACTGGCAATTTCGATGAACAGCCGACAATGGAAGACGGAAAGAAACGAAACAAAAAATAGAAAGAAAAACCAAACAAACAGAAAAAACAGAGAAAAACAAATGATTAAAACTTTAGCATATAGTATGATATATGTCTGTACAACTTTTTTAATTAAACAAACAAATTAATGGCAACAAAAACTGAACGGCGGCTTTCAATTTTTATCAAAACGACAAACAAGTCATTACTTAAGTTAAGCAAAAGCGCAAAAGCAATATGTAATTTAATGATGACGACCTGCAGCTGCTGCATTTCGCATATATATGTATATTGCAAAAGATATGGACTGAAAGCTCAGTTCCAAATCTCCACTAAAATTTGTTTGCTTGCTAAAAAAAAAAGAGAACAAAAAAAAAAAACAACTACCAAAACCAATTCTATTTACAGACCGCCGCTTTGGTGGCCGTGGCGCAGGCGCACGCACAGGCAGCACAGGTCGCTCAGGTTCAGGCCGCCCATGTCCAGCATATGCAGGCACAGGTGCAGGCCGCTCAAGTGGCACAAGCCGTTGCTGTCCAGCAGCAGCAGCAGGCGCAACACCAACAACAACAACAGCAGGCGCAACACCAACAACAACAACAGGCGCAACACCAACAACAGCAGATGCAACAACAGGCGCAACAACATCAGCAGCAGCAACAGCAGCAGGTTAAACAACTGGAGGAACTGAATCGGGCTGTGATGATGCAACGTTTGCAGGCGGTGCGTCAACAGGGCAATACGGGCGCAGCTGCTGCGGCGGCTGCTGCCGCTGGCCTGGGCATGGTAAGTGTTAAACTTGGCCAAGTGCTGCTTGTACAGCGCTCGCCGCTGCCGCCAACAACGACAACTTCTCTCTCTTTTCCAACCTTGACTAAAAAGATATTCTCGATTCTCACAACATCGTTATAATATATATATATATATATATATTATAACGTGTGTAATACTTATTATCCAATCATTCAGAATGTTTTGGGGCGTTTCAATAGGCGCTAGCATAGCCCTAGCATTTATCTATTTTTTGTTTTGATTTTGTGTATTTCCAGTTTAGCGCTTATCACATCATCAGAGTTCACTTCTTCATTCATTACTATATACAGCTCAGGCATATTTGCTGCTTAGCAGTCATTCAAAACTATAGTTTCATTAAGTGTTGTATACGTTGGAAAGCTAGGCGACAAGAAATGTCAATAAACTAGAAATATCTTATTCAATTATGAATATAATAAATGTGCCATAATTTTCTACCTTGTATAAAAACCATTTCTCTCTTTATAACTTTATCTTCTATAAATAATTTGTACGATAACTTTTCATAATTTTTAAAATTTTTGTAATGATTGAAAACTTATCAATTATAATTGTGGCATTATTTACTCTATTTTCGGATTTCTATAAAAAAATATGTCTTTTCTCTATTTCTTACAAACTTCATAATATCTATTGTACAAATTATACAAATTATACAAATGACTTATGTAAATGGTCGAGAATTTTGTAAAATTACTGAAGATATTCGGATTGTCGAACATTTTCCATAAAGTGATTATCTTTAAGTATTTTATTGAACAACTTTCACAGATCTGACGGCACTATAACGAATTGTTTCTATTATCCATTTTGTCAGGCAGAACTAAAGTGAAAGTATTTTTTTTAAATCTTCAAATAATTTGGAGTTTGAAAACCAGGATTGCTCTTTTTTTTGGCGTCTACTTTTCTGCGTATACAAATCATTTAGGGTACTTGGGCCTAATTAACATGTACCTTTCAAGTATTTCGCCTCTTCCATGTACCCCACATATTAACAACTAGTCAAGCTTTAGCACATCTATATAATTATTCTATAAAAAATAAACAACAACAAAAACAAACCTAAATCAAAATTTGAAAAGAATCTATTGTTGCAGTAACAAAATTAAAAGTTAACATTACAATTGCAGTGCAATACAGTTGAGTGTTGATAAACAAAATGCCAGTTGCAGGGCCGACAAACAGTTCTATACTACAGTATGTATTTTTGTACACTTCACTTTCCATATTATAAAAAAAAAAAAATTAATAATAATAATAATAATATAAATAACGAACAAAACATGAAAGTAGCCCAAAATGCGAATTACGAAAGATAAGTAAATTGAATAATTCCATTATAATATGATATGTATACATAATACTCGTAAACGTACTCGTACATTACTGTACTTACTATGCAAGTATTACTCGTAGTTGTCTAAGCAAGCTACCCCCCCCCCCCACCGATCTCCCCCCAAACACAAACATTGCATACTTACATTTTTACATATATCCACGTACCTAATCCAAAACAACTATCTGTTCCCAAACTGATCCCATCGATTATGATATACTATATATATATAGTGATAAATGGTAATGCAAAGAAAAATGTCCATAGTAGTACCTACTGCCTTGCAAAGCACATTAACGTTAAACGTCAACGTAAGCGTAACGTAAGCGTTAGCGTAACGTAACGTAATGCAAGCCATGTAAGTACATTTTGTATAATTAATTACTACTATTAAAATTACTTTGAACTTGTCGTAATGGTTGCTGCGTTGGTTGGTTAATGATTGATTGATTGATTGATTGATTGGTTGGTTGATTGATTAATTCATATCCACACAAAAACTACACACAGCATTGACTACTATATACAATATATATGTTTATATGTATATGACTGTTGATATCTCTCAATGAACACACACACACACACACACACACACACCCATACACACACAAATTCGACATAACACAACAAATCTATTTTATCTAAATGTTTTTTGAATCTGTAAATTGTAATACGTATTTTTCTAAACACACGTTTTTCCCTTATCATATTTATGTTATATCCTAAGAGCAATCAACTCTCGACTCTCTCCTCCTCTGTGCATCTCTAACTCCTTCTCATTGTCTCTCGCCTCGCTATACATACCATATATACATATACATATCATCTCGACTAACACTTAGTTATTACAGACTGTCTAAATTGTACACACACCCTCGAGAGCTGGTAACATATGCGCTTAAATAATAGTACAACACACAATGTTTCCACTTGGTTTTGGTGGCGTGATTTTCGACTGTTTTCTAATAATTAGTCTCATTCGTAATATAGAAACCAATACACGTCCTTCTCTGCTCGCCTCTCTCTCTAACTGTCCCACAAAAGAGCTGAAAAACAATCGATAATTCGATAACCATTATTCCCATTTTCGAAATTTCTTCTTGAGATTAAAACTGAAAACTGTTGTAATCCAGATTGAACCCAAAAATACTTTTTCCAAAAAAATTCAAAATTTTTATTGGGTTCTGATAGTTTTTCAGCTCTATTCAATATATGCACTACTAACAGCATTACACAGCTATACATATGAAACGCCTCAGGGCGATCACGCCCACCAACCATACCATAGCTAAGTATACAACTTACAACTATTTTGAATCAAAAATCAAAAAAAAAATATAGTATTGGAACTTGAACTCGACTTACGTTGCCTGCCTGGTTTGTAAACCTTTTTTGCATTTGTTAACTCCAGACAAATATGTATAACTATTATCATTATTATAATTTGTTTCTTAAGTTGCTTATTCGTTATTAAAACAAAACAAAAATACAAGAAAATATTTAGAAAATCTTAAGAACTGTTTGCTAAAGTGTTTTAAGGTCGAGATCGTATCGCAACGATCTGTGCCCCCCATCCCTCATCGTCGTCAGTTCAGTTTCCGAATTGTAAGTACGTTTCTTTTTTAACCAAACAATTTAATTTTCTACCATAATATCTACATTTAATTTAAATATATATATATTTATTTATATTCATTTTATTCTTGATAGTTTTGTATGTATATATATATAAAAACAAAAAGCAAAAAACAAGTTTGCCTCAAACGAACAGATACAAGTTGCTCTCGTTATCTGTTCCTCTTTCTCTCTCTCTCTCTCTCTCTCTGTCTTTAAATATATATATATATATATATTTATATACATATATATATATATATGTATATCTCATTGTAACATTGTAATGCGATGCATAAGTTTCGACAAGAATACACAAACACATCTACATCCACCCACAACAAGACAACAAATAAATATATTATATTCATTTACAGAATAAGTACGCAAAACCAACTTATTATTAATATATTCTTAATACCAACAAGAAAAAAAAACAACACAAAAAAAAAAAATACAAAAAACATTATTAATAACAAATTAGCTAATTTTGTGTACAATGGCTTCGATATATACACACACACACACACACACACACACACACATACCATACACACACTTCTTTGAATCATAGCTAACAGAATGCAACTAATACGCTGAATCCTTCCTCTCTTCCATGCTCTTCTTGTTCTCTCGGCTCAGATGCAACTGCCCGGCCACATGCAACTGATGCAGCCAATGCAGCTGCGACCCGGCACCGTTGCCATTGGACCGAACGGCGCCTTCATTGGCGGCAATATGCTGCGTCCCGGCCATATACCAGGCATGCCGGCAGGTGAGTGAATCAATTGAGACATGTCTAAAAGATCATTATACATCTATTTATCATTTCACTTTGCAGGTTTGATGCCGATGCAAGCCATTGGATTGCCTGGTTTGCCCGCTGGTGCGATGCCGATGCCGGGCATGGGTGTCATGCTGCCGGGTCACCCGAATATGTTGCAGATGATGCAGCCGCGATTTAGATGATGCATGCCCGGTGCGCCGGGACTGTTGCAGGCGCCAATGCAGACGCATCCGCAGCATGTGCGACAGTTTCAGCGAACGCCGCTGCCCACTGTACTTCATCCGCCGCATCCACATCCGCATTCGCATCCGCAGGTAGCGCATGCAGCGCAGCAGGCATCGCTGATGGGACTGCCGTTGCCGTTGCTGTTTCACGATTGATTGATTGATTGGTGGATTAGCGGTTAATTAGCAACAACAATAACAACAACAAGAAGAAGAACAACAGCAACTGCAACAAACAACAACAACATAAAGTGCAATACCGAAAAAGCAATCACAACTCTGCAAGCAAGTTTACATACTCAAAGCTAAGCAATTTCAAAGTTCTTTTTCAATGTATAACAGTTTTGAAACACACTCACAAACACACACTCACATTTTATACACACACACAAACACACACACACACACTATGTATATATATTTATATATATATACGCGTATCTCAATGTTGATTTCTATGCACCTGATCTTTGCTTTTACTTGTTGACCAACAAATTTATCTTGACTTTCATTCTAATCTTATGCGTTTTGACTAACTTATTGTTTGGTTTTTCTCCCCCCCCCTTTTTTTGTTCTTGGTATGTGCACACTCTTTTTGCTTTCTTGCATAACATAAATACATGGTCCTTAACAACACTATACAACACTGTTAAACAGTAAAAATAACAACAACAACACCAACACCATTCTGTGTTCTGTGAGCTAAATGCATCGCTTCTCATCTGGCGCTCTCTTTGCTGGCACGCGGTTCTCTTTGCTGTACTGTTGCTGTAGCGTCTAGATCTCTCTCTCTCTCTCTCTCTATATACATTTATCTCTCTATATATATTACTCACCCCCTAGTTATGTAAACTAATAACTGTATTTGTATAATACCAATAATATTTAACTAACTGTTAATAATTCAACAAAATAATCTACTTTCTTTGTTTACCATTTTCATTATTTTTAATTTTTTTTTTATATATTTATACACAATATATATAAATATGTATTTTTGTTTTAGTTTCATTTAGAACTCTGGGGCACGAAAACTAACTACGTCCCGTCCAATATTCTAACCTACAAAAACACAACAACAACAAAACAATAGATACAAAAAAAAAAAAACACGTATGTACGTTGTTAAACGCTCTCAACTCACTCAATCTCTCTCCTTTTTGCCATGTCTCTATTCTCAGAAAAGAAACGAAACTGTACGCTCTGGGTAAGAATCGGGCAAATATATTGTACCACAAAACACACATATATATATATATATATATCTATTGTATTATTGTGCGAATTTTGTATTCAAATGTGCGTAGCTTTTTAGTTTAATAATTGTCCATGTTCAATGCTCCACAAAAACTGTTATAGATATGCTGTTATACAATCTGAATATTCTATATATGTAGCCTATAACTGCATTTATGTACTACTTCTCATGTGCCTCCCTCCCAGTTCTCCCCCAACACCCCCTCTTTCGCAAGCAACAACAGCAACAACAACAAAAAAAAAAGCGTTGTTTTCATTTACTCGTTACTCGTTATCCTCGTTACTCGTTCGATTTTGAAGCTGACGAAAAAAAAGTACTCGTAAGTTTTCCCAAAAACCAATTTTTATATCTATTTGTTTTGTCTTATCGAAAAGATAAAGTCGATGCGCGCAACCCGCAATCAGGTATCTACATCATTTTCTTTTTTATTATTATCATACATTACATACTATATATATTTGAAATAATTTTTTCCTTGTCTTGGTTATGGTATCGTACTAAAACAAACAACAAACAACAATAAACTCATCCATATAATTACTAGTTAGACAACGTTTCCCAGTTAAATAATCCACAGCACATTGTTAGTAAGTACGTTCATACTTATACTTTTCTATATCAACAAATCTATAGTTAGTTCCTTGTAGCGTCGCTCTTCCATTGGTTCACAGAAAAAAAACAACCGAAAAACGTAAAGAACTTTTGCTTCCTAGCAACAACCACAAAGTACATTTTAACACAATCAGTCTCAGGCTGGCAGGCCTAATAACCTTATTATATATAGTATACATATTTATAACTAGTACTCTTTTAATAAGTTGTTCACTCTCAATTCATTAACTGTTTTGTAGCTTGGTACATACATATATTGAAGGGTAGTTTTGTTGTTTTAGTATATAACAAAGAGTTTTTGGCATGATTGTGAGGATCCGGTCTCAAACTCAAAAACATACTCCTTTTGCGAATCCAGTGTAGCCTAGGCTAGTCAAATTTTAGCACCCAACTAACAAATGCCACACCCACTTACACACACACACACAAACACACACTAATCCTGGTATGTGTAACTCATCTATCATATGTATCAAATTACGTATATACAAATCAAATATTCTATATGTACCGTAACCATATATAGTCTAAAAACCTTATGCAATGACAAGTGAAAAAACTGGCTGGGTAAAAATGATGGTAACACTTGTACCGTTAGTCCCTGGCCAAGTTTAGCGCAAAATTGATGTTGGACTCTCGGGTCTGGCAAATTCGCCGCATCGCTCTACGAATGCCCCCGGGCCCCCGATTCTTCTTCTTCCCCCCAGCGCGGGGCCTGGCTGGGTGTTATGCGATGTTAGAACGGCGTGCTTCAGACGAGTGTACCTCAATGCGGGACAGACACAGTTCGTATCTGTTATATTTTATTGGTGGCTTAACACACACACACAAACACACATACGCACATAATATACCCATTAACTACTAGTTAATAGTTAATATTTGACACACACAAACACACAACACACCTCCCATGTAAAATAAAATATTTGTCCAAAGCCACTGTAAATATTTACATATTTTATGATGGCCGCGTTTTGTAAACGTTTTTCCTTTTTAGTCAATAGATAGTTAGTTGATTTTGTATTACACAGTGATTGCTGGGAAACTAAAATTCGCAAATAATTCAAATTGTTTCTAAATGTTACATTTTTGATTTCAATTGTTTTTTGTGGAGCATTTTTATTGATCAATTTCCACAATTCGATTTTATTGTATTGAAAGATTTCAATGTTGGGCAATCAAGCTAAAATCAAAAGTTTATAAATTTTATATTATATAAATTTTTTATTTCAATTGATTTTTTTATGGAATAATTTTAAGACTTTTATATTTTTATTGATCGATTGCGACAAATTGAATTTCTTGCGTTAAAAGCTTTAACTTTCTGGCAGTCACTTCTTTTTTTTTGGTACACTCTTTATCTATATATTGGTGGCAGTCATAATTCACAAATCTGAACTATATACATTTATATTTTCTTTTTGATAACTGTAAACAATCCAAACTATTTATACCATATACAATAACTAACTGTAAGCTGCACGCGTTGTTTTAAAGCAAGTACAAAAACCGATTAATAGGTGTGTGATTTTCATTTTTTTTTTATATATACAATTTATATACATATATATTTGTATGTACGACGAGCCATCAATGTCTGTCCTAGCGCTGGGCGACACGCGAGTAGCTGGACAAGAAAACTGTCTGTCCTCCGTCCAGTTGAAAGCGTGTCACATTAATTTTGCTGAGCGAAAAGTTCCCTGCGTCCCATCCCTCTCTCTCTCTCTCTCTCTCTCTCTGTGTGTCTCTCAGATTAATGGAGTGTTGTATCGAGTCGAAAGTAGAACTCAATTTGCATGTCCCCCCCCCCATATCCTTAATCTCCCCGTCCCCCCTAAGGACGCAGGCGATGTGCTGCCACTGTTTACCCTACAACCCCCAACACTATCTGCCCCGTCCCTTTTAGAAAAAAAGCACATCACAGTTGCCAAAAACAACTGTTGGACTTTTCGGTCCTTGTCTTGCGAGTCTAATTACTTGTGTACTCTCTCAATACGCTACACTCTTCACTCACACACTCACTCACTCACTCACTCACTCACTCACCCACTCACTCATTCATCCATTCATTCATTTATTTACACATATACATAGACACCGGAAGGTGTCAAGCATCAAAGGAGCAGACTTGAAAAAAAAAATATTTGATTACGTTGTGTTTTAGTGTTAATTGTGTCTAAATTTATTTTTCAATTTGCTATTTTATTGCGAGCCTCCTTTTCAAAATTGTTTCCCATTTTGAGATATCGATAACGATTTCGATTTCGATATCGATAAAAATACGTTTAAGAGTGGAAAGGTGCGGCATGCATAAATCAACCAGTCTAGCTTTAACCTTTGCCAAAGATGATTTTTGTGCGCCGCTCCCTGAACTCCTCTTTCGAATTCAAGGAATCGCTATTCTATATAAACAACCATATATAATACCACATAAATGAATACGGTCTCCACTTGCTTTGATCGTTTTAGATTTGATTTTTTTTCGTTGCAATTATAATGCCTTGAAATATAAAGCGAATTTTGTATTCATTTTGAAATTGTTTTTAAATATTTGCTAATAACAATCGATAAACAATAAATTACACAAATACTTAGCTAATGCAATTAATATTTAGTGCAATGGCATAAAATCAAAAAAAAAAATTTAAAAAAAACACCATGTGTATGTTAAAAGTTTTTAATGTTGTAAATGAGTAAAGAAAAGGAAAACAAAAAACTACTTTATAGCGTTTGTACACAAAATGTTTCTACCAAAAAAAAAAAAAAAAAAAACTATTAAATTAATAAACACACAGCATACTTTAAGCATAATTACAACCAACAACAAAAAGTTATATAAGCAATTGTTTAAATTCTTTTAAACGAAAAAAAAAACAACAATTAAAATCAATCGTATACTGATAATATTTCTAGTTTAATGTTTTGATTGTTCTCTTCTTTTTAAATTAATTTATTGAATTTTAATAAATAAAATATACTATATTGAAATAAATGTTTTATTGATGTTGTGATTGTGAATATTGAGTTTCTATATATGTATGTTTCGAAGATATGTGAAAGTCGCTAGGAACGGGTTTAGTACTAGCTATTGTAAGTCTTGCTCAGAATATTCGATCATCTGCAATATAACTTAATCTTCGTCACTCAGCGTCTAACTACGTAGCTCAAAAATCTGTGATGAAAACGCTCGAATTGAGTGTGAGCAATCGAGCGAACCAGTTTGGAAAAAACGCAAAAATCCCAAAGAAACCGTTTGACTCATGGGCTGTGGCCCATAAGCAAAACGGCGTCAGGTAGGCTGTAATGTGATTTAAGCCGATGGGCTTAGCATTTATAGGCAATCGTGTGGGACTAGTTTCAGGGGCTTGTCTGCTGCATTGCAGATATCTGCACAAAATTATCACGTTAGTTGTGGGAGTACTTAAAGAAATTGAAAACTGTTAAATCGTAATGGAACTACGTTGGTAAAAAATAATTGACAGACGTGCCACTGTATATATAAATTTGATGGACTGACTAATTCAAGTTCACTGGAATTCCAAATACAAAGCAAACACAGCTTCAGCTTTGAGTTCGGCATTAGTCGGCTTTGCTCGGGTTGGTTTTTTTTTCGCTTTTTTTATTTATTTGCTTGGCAAGCATTTTGAGCTTGACTTTTAGTTTCGTTTTGAGCTTCGGTGCCGTCGGTTGTGATTTTATTTTGGGATTTCTTGATCGAAGTTACCATACTTTTGAGGTGTGTGGGCACAAGTTACATGTATTAAAGCTAAAAGCGTTGGGCAAAACTAGTTAAAATTTAACATTCGAACTGCAGGCCAAACCAAAGACTTAAGACACAAACTTGCAGTGACTTGCAGTGACAAATGTTTGCATAACACTGGCTGCCACGCCCCAAAATCATACACTCACATACGCCTTCACTTACAATTGTGGGTTTGGTTTTGGGTTTTTGTCTTGCTCAGGTAGAAAGAGCTGTCCAAAAAGACCAACAAAACGTGTTAGCCAAAAGCCGCGAGTGACTAATTGAAAGTGCCTCAAATAAAGTTATTACAATTAGTCATGGGGCTTAGCTTAATAGATTGCTAATTTTTTAAAAACCAGTCATTAACTTTTGCATTGCTTTAATATTAGAATAAAATTAACTTAAATATTATTTATGGTGTCGCAAATGCCGCATAAAGTGCATTAGTAACAACTATTTGCAATTACGTGACCAAAAACTTGAATTCTTTCAAGCCTCAAACGAGTATCTGAAGTGATCCGAAACGGTGCTGAAGGCAAAAGCCCAAAAACACACACAAGCGAATAGGCCATAAAACAAAGACCGCATAAATGCCTGTAATAAATTATAAAAAAAGGAATATATATATGTATATTTGAATGTGAAAACCTGACCAGAATGTGCAGATCATAAGTAAAATAAATATTAGAGATTGTACATGAATACGGGCACAAGAGCAAACCTCGTGACTCAGTTGATGAACAGCG
Source organism: Drosophila nr. medialis 2 BK-2023a (assembly GCA_035044325.1). Taxonomy (NCBI): domain Eukaryota; kingdom Metazoa; phylum Arthropoda; class Insecta; order Diptera; family Drosophilidae; genus Drosophila; species Drosophila nr. medialis 2 BK-2023a. The sequence continues at coordinate 4,418,789 of JAWNMH010000394.1, forward strand.
ACTGTGTTACTGGCCCTGACTGAAGACCTGAGTTTTGACCCAAATGCTACAATAAATGCAGGCTGTTTTCCGACTTGAACTGAAATTTGAGGTCTCAGTAACTTGAATTGTATACAAGATATCTTAGACACAGATCTTCTACTCACATCAATTACTTTAAGTTAGTAAGTGAAGTCCGTAAATAGGAGTAAACCAAAAGGGGAACTAATTGCTTAAAGACAATTATACATATTATGCGAGAGTTTTGAACTGTTCTCTTCTGACAGCATCTTATAGTCAGTTTTTTCTATTGGTTTTCACGCTTCGATTTTGGCCACTTAAGCAGCTGCAAACTGAGAGCGGCAAATGGCGCCGACAACTTTCAAAATGCCATTTTTGCCAACCGAAGGCGCAGTTTCAGTTTCAGATTCAGTTCTCAAGTCGAGTTTGTGACGTGTGTGAAGATCTGGTTTGGGTTTTGTTTACTTTATGGTTATTCGAAGGTCACCCAACGGAAGGCGGCTCAAGCAAGCACCCACAACAGTCTTAAAGCATTCAATCAATTTATGGTTTGTAATTAATTTATTTTTGCAGCTAACGAAGAGTTGAAATATGATGACCAGATGGGCTGTGACGGCAGCGCTGCTGATAATTGTGGGCGTGGCAGTCGGTAAAGACAATTTGCGTGTGGAATATGAATGGCGTGAAATGGATTTCAAATACGAAAATCCCGATCAGCGTTGGGCGGCCATCGAGCAGGGCGCCTTCAAGCCGAATTCGGTGATACCCTTCGGATTGGAGGTCTATCGCCATCGGATGTTCGTCACTCTGCCCAGGTGGCGCAGCGGAGTGCCAGCCTCGTTGGCCTACCTTGATCTAAATGGTAAGTGCACAAATTGCAATTCTACATGCAATTAAAAGTGAGGTTTGCATTTTGAAAACACAGACTTGTCTCACTCTCAGCAATTGCTTTGTCTGACACGTGGGAAATGTGAGTGCTTTTGACTTGTTATGGTCAGATTGAGATCTGATAGATATGCCTTATGTTCGTCTAGACTGTCGACAATACCTTACTCTTAGTCTTTAGAAGTGGGAGTGATTCATAGCCCACATTTTCGCTTAGTTAGCTGTTAAACACAACAAAAACACTTGGCAGCCTCCAATAAACACATTAAAAGTGCTGCAAAAGTATATAAAGCAAAACAAGTAGAGTGCTGCAATCGAGTGAACTCGACTACGATATGCCCTGTTAATTATATTTTCTTGTTTTATTACCATATTACACTTTAACACTTTTGACACATCCAAATGTAAGCCGGTGTGAAATTGCTCTCATTTCCTATGCCAGTCACAAATAGAAAATATTAAAAAAAAAAACGATTATACCCATTTTAACCATTTCTAATGGATTCACAGCTGGTGGATATAGTAAATATGTATGCATATTTTCGATACGTATTTACGTCCATGTCTGTTTGCATAGAAAACTAAATACAAATTGCAAATCCATTTGCTTGCTGATATGTAAACATTTGCCAGGAAAAATTCTTTTTTTCGGACTTGTGTTGCTTAAATTGAATTGATTACGAATTAATAAAATCGAATGTATACTTGAACCCTTTAGAATTATATCCTATTAGAAATCTATTAGGAACATGTTTATTTTTAAATATTTTCTTTGATTGCTTACTGGAAGGAGCTACACAAGTAAGTTCGTTTATTTGGCATGACCTTAGGATTTGATTGCAAATGATACCCTTTTAAGTCACACTCATGTCAATAGGGTATTACCAGTTATTAGCACTCCGGATATGTGTGATTGCACAACAAATCTGTTGTTCAGCTGGCAAACCTGTCGCATAAATCAATCTCACTCGATTGAGCAACAGCAGCCAATGCACACACACAATGTGTGGATCATTCACGTTGGTTTGTCATTAAAGTCAATTAGCGTATTCATTTGGATAAACATTTTTACTGTTCCCAGACACCTCATCGAAGATGCCCGCGCTGACACCGTACCCCAGCTGGGTGGCCCACAATATGAATGATTCGGAGCCGGAACTTGTCTCACCTTTCCGGGTAAAGGCCGATCGATGTGGTCGCCTTTGGGTGCTGGATTCGCGTATTGCAGGCGTGCTGGAGCACACGAAACTCTATGGAAATGCTCATCTGGTGGTCTATGATCTGCACAATGATGATCTGCTGCGTCGTCACATTCTGCCCGGTGGTCAGAGTAAGCAGAACTCGTTCTTTGCCAATTTGGCTGTGGATGATGCGGACTGTGAGAATACGTATGCGTATTTGGCGGACTTGGGCAGTCCCGGTTTGGTTGTCTACTCGTGGCGGGAACAGGAGTCGTGGCGTGTCCAGCATCATTTCTTCCACCCTGATCCGCTGGCCGGCAATTTTAGCATCAATGGCATTGAGTTCCAGTGGGACGATGGCGTCTATGGCTTGGCTTTGTCCAAGCCACAGATGGATGGCTCGGCTACACTCTACTTTCATCCACTCGCCTCCACCATGGAGTTTTCCGTGAATACCACCGTTTTGCGGAATAAAACTCTTTCCACTTCTAATGCCATTTTTAGGGAATTCAAGATTTTGGGCTCACGTGGTATGGATGCTCAGGCGGGTGCCCAATGTCTGGACGCGGAGACTGGTGTGCTCTTCTATACTCTGCCCAATCAGAATGCTTTGGGCTGCTGGCAAACCACAAACAACTACAGGATGCAGGATCGTGTCTATACAAATGACAACATGCTAATCTTTCCCAGCGATGTCAAGGTGGATGATCAGCGTCGCCTTTGGGTGCTCTCCAATCAGCTGCAGAGTTTCATCTACGATGAGCTCTATGGGGGCAGCATTAATTTCCGCATACTCTCTGCCAGCGTGAAGGATGCCATTGATCGGACAACCTGTGAGCCGCCCAAGAAACTGCCCGAATTCATTAGCAAACTGGGCGAGGTTATCAAAACGAATATTGGCTTAAAGAGTTCGGATTCGAGCCCGACTCCCAGCTCCAGTCCCGGTACCGGTACCGGTTCCGGTTCCGGTTCGGCTGCGTGGACTCTCAGTTTGAGCGTCCTGCTGTTAGGATCAGCTGCCACCTGGCTGCTTTAAGGTCCAGTCTCTTGTACATACAACACCAATGTAATAATGGTTTCCTAATTTCTTGAGTTTCAATTGAATTCCATTTGAATTGTAATTAAATCTGACAAACAAGGAATTTAATTGATGACAAGTATTACTTTTAAGCTAAGATAAGTTTCATAAATTTTGATGCTTTGTTTAAATGTAAGAATTATAATAAAAGACGTTTCACTCATAACTTGTCTTCCCTTGAAGTGAGTGTTATAATTTTGTAACACATTGAAGACGTCTCTGACTTCATCCAATATATGTATATATATTTGTGATACCCATAACTAGCAAAGATGATACAGCCGATATAGCCCGAACGTCTGCCAAAATTTCCATCTGCCTGTATTCAAACTAGTCCTCAGTTTTAAAGCTATATTGATAGATCGAATGACTTTATCTTGTAACTGAGAAGGGTCAGTTGAAAAGTTAGTTGTTAGTTGTTCGAACAAATATTTTGATTGCTACAAAAAGGCATATAGTCAAATAGTTGTCATAAGATGCCAGCAATTTGACTAGGGTCCCCAAGGGTATGTAATCCTTTTTCTTATTATCTTTAAATTTAAACCAAAATTTATACACTTATAGGTTGAATAATTTTATTTGGACACAACTTTTGGATGATAACTACAAGCCAAGCCAGCTGGCTGTCTAATATTTGTCCATGTTGGTGATGTCCGTCGTCTCATCGGTGGTCCGTGATTCAGTATCCTCTGGACCCTCGGAACTATTGTGCTTCTCATTCTTCAGCTGCAGTCTTCGTATGCAATCGCCGCAAAAGAACAAAGTCAACTGAAAGAGTTCATCAAAATTGCTACAGCTGATCAATTGGAATATTAGGAGTACTAATTACATGCTCCAAGATGCCAATGATGCCCAGCACCGAGAGACCCAGCAGAAAGCCCAAGGAACCACCCACATCAGCTATAAACTGTGTTGTGTCGTAGCTGGGACGCTCTTCAATCATCTGCCGAAACGGAATGACAAATGGAATTAAATATTTATGTTATGAGTTATGTTAGGGTATATATAGCACATATAAGAAAGTGAGATCGTTTCTACTGTTGCCTGCCGCATGATAAATTTATACACAATTTTGCAAAACTCGAAAGAGATTAAAATTTGTTATTTTTGAGTGAAAATTTGTATAAAAATTTCATGTCTCATTGAAAGAAACCCATATATCAATTAGCCTATCTGGCAACATAGTACAACATTTAACCATATATACCGATATCAGCTTGGTCGTATAATATATGTAGAGCAGAGTGCGTGGTTCCGGCTGTAAAAATGTTTTCCGACTCTGTATGTAGGTCGTATAAATGCGGGACTCGCAGGGCTGCAGACAATCGCAATCGTAGTCATCACCACTATCGTATACCCTGTAAAAAGCCGTTATATTTATATTTAGATAACTGTGCCAAGTGCTCAGTGTTTTACATTTTGTAGTTTCGAACCAGATCGCGCATGGACTCATTATTGTTGCAGGGCTTGTAATTGATTTCAGGCATCCAGGGACCCGAGCAGTTGACCTCTTCAGCCAGATCCTGCCAAATGCATATCTCGCCACACTAAATAATTAGCTGGATTAAGAAAAATAATATATACATCAGATGGCTTATACCTTGAGATCACTGTAGCCCTCTTGGCGGGAGCACGACTCCAAGCGCGTGTCCACATTCGAGAAGTACTGAGTCTGCAACTTAATCTCGAGCTCCTCGTTGATGCTCGCAAATACATATTCCACTCGACCCGAACCCTTCATGTTGATCTCTATGGAAAGGGATTAGCTTGTGAAACCATATCTGTAATAATTCCAGCTCACCCGTAAAGTTCTCGCGTTTGTCGTGGATGAAAATGTGCCAACCCGCTCCGGCTAGGTAATCCACATCGCTCGTTGATGTTATCATATTGTGCTCCATCATTAAGGAGTAACCCGCCGGCTTGGAGACACGATTCATGCTCTTTAAGGGGCGCACCGTGTAGCAAAGACCCATATTAAAGTGCAAGCTGCTATCGATAGCGACATCTGTGATGAATAATCAATAATATAGTCTTGCCAAATATATATATGTATATATATGCAAAAATGTATGTTTATATTCTAAGTAACACTTACTCTCACTTCCATCCAAGCCGTAGCTGTAAAATGTCTCGCTAAATTCGTAGGTAGCTCTTTCAAAGAACTCTTCGAGTGGCAGCTCATCATAGGGATAGTTCTGCCAGCAGGTGGCAAATTTGGGATGCGGACAACTGCCGCGCGATAGATTCTGCAAGCAACATTATGAAATCAAACAGAAATTTAATTACAAGTTATTACAAATATTACACAGAAAAAAATGTTTTTTTAAATGAGGGTTTCAATTTCTACTTTTTAGAAATACATTTGTTAGTTCTGGAAAATATTTCTGAAAAATAAAAATAACTCCATCTATTTGGGACTGTCGATTTTAGGCAGTTTTCAGTTCAGGGCGATTTTTTTCTTTGAGTGTAGTAATTAATTAAATATAACTAATAAAAATAAATGATGATGAAAAAAAACATATCCTGCGTGTAATTTCACCAAAAACTCACTGATAAAACTTCCTCTCGATAGGGTGGTTCGCGACAGAGTGTAATCGCTGGCATTTCAATTGTCTGATTCACATTGTAATAGGAATGCGTCGATATGGGTGGATCGGTAAGCTTGGAGAAGCACTCGTATAGCTGCACAATCACAACGATGCTGCACACGAATAGGACAAGGTAGCGTATAAGTTTGCCAGGATCACGCAGCACCCAGTCTCTCAGCTCGCCCCAGTAGCCCATTTAGTATTTAGAAAATTGGAGGTCAACACGCACGTAGGTGTGAAAAGCAAGTGAATGTCAATGTCTCTCCTGGAATATAACCGCAATATCTTTTTTTTTATTTGTGACGTCTTGCACTATTTCTCACAGTTTGTCATTGATAAGCTAATAATGATTTATATGACATGGCAGAATGTGTGTGTGTGTGTACCCGATAAGGTTAGGTACTCCCAGAGATATAGCAAATTACATGGATAACAACTGCAACTGTGAGTACACAAATCGGCGTATCGAAAACATGTGTAGTTAACGCCTGGAATTATGGCCTTCTTTGCGCTCACCTTTGATCCGGGCTAATCACGCTTCACGCGTTTAATTACCAAAACGTATTGTTTATAAATGTTTATGGCTGTTGCGTAAATACACTAGAACATAAAACAGTTGCTTGGCCAAATCTACACTTAGAAATAAAATCACCCTCAATTTGAGATATATATAGAAAAAAAAATGTTCCAACAATCCCACAAAAAATATTTTTCCTTATCAAGAAATGCATTTCTAAAAAAGGAGAAATGCAAAATCTCATTTCTAAAAAATCCTTTCAAAGATTCTGAAACAAGTAATGCAAGTGTTTAGAGATAATAATTATTTTTTTGTAGTGTACAGCTATAGTTATTGAAAATCAGTTCTTTAGTAGACGCTTTATGGTTTTATGTGTTTATTTGCATAATCAATGCATTTGGAAAATATTACGATTTTCTATTGTTTTCACATAAGTACAAAGCATTTATGTATCGGTTAAGGAGTGGAAAATTTGCATATGCATTCAAAAATCGATTACCAATTATTTGAATGTAATACAAATCTTAAGATCAAACATGCATTGCTTGTCAAAATAGTTGAAGCTTTGACAGAGTTAAAGCCGAGTAAAGTTTGTAAAAAGTTGTGTTTCTAAGATAAACATTAATCAAGTTTGTTGACCGTTTACTTCATATACTCATTCTCATTTCTAGGAAGACATTTTTAACATAAGTTTCTCGATCTTAACTTAAGGTCAAAAAGAAATAGAAACGATATGCCAATCTGCAATTTTGTTGTCTGTGTATTTTGGCTGTTAGTCATTTACAAATATCTAACGTTAATAAAATTAAATAAATTCTATTCCATAATTCTTCAACATTGGACTATATACATCGGCAGTTTATGTAAATGTGTTGATGTTTGTGATATGTGATATACTTTATAGATGCGATAAGTTATGACACCTTTGCTTCAAAATGTCTTGACCTTAGCTCCTCAAACTGATCGAAATGCTTTATATATATTAAGCAGAGCATATGTACAATGTACATAAGTATCTAGATAGATGGTTAGCTAGCTAGCTAGATAGATAGATAGATAAGTACCTTGAGATTAGCAGCAAAAACAATTGTGGGAGAAAAAAACAAATGAAAGACAAAGCTAAACAATGTGTGCGTATCTATCCAGTTGTAGATGAATTCCTCAGTTGTGACGTTAAATCAGAGCAGAGAGAGATAGAGAAACATCAGTCGAATCGAGTGCGACCCACTGCTATACAAATATATACATATATACACTATATACTGCACACACACTCATACGCATGGCACATACACAGTCACAGCCAAAAGGCACAAAACTAATAAACAAAAAGAAACTTGCGACTAAAAATAGACAAATTGAAACATTTTTCGAGATGAGAAAAAATCCAACACAAGACAACAGAAACGGGACGTGAATGTGAACATGGATGCTACGCAAGTGAGGGAGTGGAGGAGGGGGATTGGGGTGTGCTTACTTTCGCAGATACAACATGCTGCCACAGATGCGCATGTATCTGTGAGATACATTGTCGGACTACAGTGCTTGGTGCTTTGTACCACACGGCGTATGCTTGCTCAGGACACAGCCCGGCTGTATCTAGTATGCGCATGTAGTTGTGTGCATATATATATATATGTGTGTGTGTGTGTGTGTATCTAGTAAATTTTAGATATTCGTATAAATATATTTTGAAATAGCCACAGGCACAACGAGATACGTCGAGACTGCACAGCAGCATTTTCATGTGTGTGAAGTTCTTTCTTGCTTCTTCGCAACTAAATAGCTTTTGTTTTAATTTTAGACCAAAGCAGCGGCTATATTAAACGCATATGAATGTTTTTTAGATTTAGTAGGTATTTACAATACATATGGCACTTGTATATAATCATAGTATATGGCCTCTACATGACTGTTGCCAAGTATCTAACTACTCTTGCTTATTACTCAGCTTAGCCACAATGCCCCTCTTTAGTGCTAGGCCCCAAAAATGTGACCCATATATATATATATATATATATATATGTATATATATAGATATACATCTATCTATATCTATGTACCCATACCAGATCTGGTATTGGTTTGTGCCTTTTACCTGTGCGCCGTTTTGGAGTATGAAATATGTTTTAAAAATATTTTTAGCTTGTCGTTAATAAATTTTGTGAAACATTTTTACAATCTACATGATGATATTCCTGTACACACATGTGTGTATATATGTATATAACTAGATATATATGGAAGTACATATACGCTGTACTGAGTCATTTCAGTGCCTGTCTATAGTATTTCGCATATGATTAATCAATTGAGCACAGTGGCGTCGACCGGAAGGGGCCCCAATGACTGTTTAACTTGATGGGGATTTTAACGAGCCTCTGGTTCACATTTAGGAACATTTTCGTTTTTGCATTTCACTGATCATTAATAAAAGTCTGGGCGGTCTGCATTAATTTCTATACTCGACGCATTGATTATTGCATTTTAATGCACTTGAGTTGTGTGTGTGTGTGTTTGTGTGTATGTGTGTGTACGCGTTAATCTTATTGGTCGAATTGCTTGGCTGAGTGCAGTCAATTTAATTGGGTGACAAATGCTTACCGAAATAATTTGGATGCTCCACACATCAATGACTAAGTCGAAACGATTCGGTTTTATTGGCTAATTAAGAAAGAATCTATATGCAACATGCAACTATTTGATATCATATACTACGCGTGTGCGATTCTCAATTGAGCCAAGCCTATTAATCAATATATTACCACACACTTAAGTATGCAAACTTTATGTTTTTGCACACTAATTTCATTCCAATTTTCTGTATGCAAAAAACTGTCAAACCAACTTTTCGCAATCAACAAAAAAATTATTCTGTTAATTGTCTTTCCCTAAGATATAGGATTTCAGAATTTCGACTCATTGACACAAAATAGGCAGTTTATTTATGGGCTTAATCTACAGTGTCCTGTCAGGAGACCGTTGAGTATTCCCTGGCAATTAGTCTGTCTTAGACCTCTGTCCAGTTTGATTGTTTTAGATGTCTTTCCTCGTTTCTTAGAAATCTCCTTTCGTTTTAGAAATAAATAATGTTTAAAAAAATAGTTTTAGTTTTGTTCAACTTAGAAAAGCTTGAGTCCATCGCATTGCTTTGTATTATAGAATTATATAGCATGTTAGTAAATCAAAATGAAATTTTCAGAGCCATCAATCATATTTAACTGGTTCAATGTCAGATGTGTTCAACAAGGCAAAACAGCTGTTGGACTCATTTGCGACTGACAGTTGCAAAGAGAACATTTTGGGAATTTCTGTTTTAAATGGATTACTACAGTCCCTGAATGCCAAAGCATGCGGAATAATACAAGATACACTGTTCAGATATGACCAATTTAATATCATCTTGGCCAGATCTGAACTTACATAATGCAATGCCGTAATTCAGGAAGTATTCATTCAGTTGCCATGCTTCGGCGGCCGAGGAGCAACGGGTTCGGCTACCTGCTAACGAAGCCACAAAATCTTTTCGCTACGGCCATTAAAGTGGGGCAGGGAGGGATTGTGGTGGGGATGATCGTTGCACATGGGAGGCGCACGAGAGATGCAGTTGCGGCCGAGTGCGCGACGTTGACCGACGACAGACATCGGGCCTGACGATGGATATTTATATATCGACAATTTGGACAAGTTCCAATGCATTTAGAGACGAAGAAGTTATCTATAGACTATGCACGTATTTTGGTCACGGCTGCCGTTTTGCAAAATTATTTTCTGCACCAATTGCTGAATCAATTTTCTAGAATGATAACTCAAGCCGGCGTTACTTATCCTGTATTTTATTCAATTTTATATAAAGCAAATTTATAGTCTACAACTTTCATCCGACGAATATTAAGTTCTATATTTTAGAATATTTTAAGTTAAGCTAACTTTTAGTCTAAAACTTGAAACAAAACTAGATTAAATAGCAATAGCAGCTAAGGCTTTAAGTTCGTTTGGAAGTTGTTTTTTTGAAGAAATCTTATATAAGGTTAGTAAATATTTGCTATATGTTTAATTTTAAAAATTATTAATTAATTAAATCATAAAAAATTAAGAGCTTTAGGTTTAATTTACAACTTAAAAGATTTGCATTTTCAAGTAATTACCATTAAATATTTTATGGATTGTTAAGTTGCATTTTTTTTTAAGAAGTCTAACAAAAGGTTACGACATAAATTAAAAAATTATTTTTTTTTTTTTTATAATAAATGAATAGTCTCAATTCTCAATTTTTGTACTTCAAAATAATAATTCGGTACTATCAAATATTGAACAATTAAAAATACAAAAAGAAAAGACTCATAATAATATTGTGAAGACCTCTAATCTCATAGTCGAGATTAAATAGGTTTAAAAAATTGAAAACTGTCATATATATGTCGACCGATTTAAAGTGCAATCTTGTTTACAGTTATCAAAGTTATTGTTCTATTATTGCGTTGGCATACAGTGCAATTCTTGCAGGCATTTGATGGATGTGCTCTCAGATCAGTCGAAAATAGCCCCATTGCTTGCAATCATTGTTGCTGCCACTCGTATGTGTGTGTACATGTGTATGTGCACCTCGTCGCCAACTCACCCCTCCCCATCCATTTGATTGTAGCGCATGCCAACCATCTTGACACTAAAATGCAAAAATTGCTTTGCGTCAATGACTCAAAAACCATTTGCACAATGGGCCGAACAAAATTATATATACATATATATATATATATCAGAAACAACAAAAACAATTGGACACAAGCGAAAATCCACTTTGTTGTTGATGATCTGTTTTCCTCGAATATTGGGTGAAATTATTTGGGACAGCGAACTGGCAACAAAGCCACTCATTATTTATGTCATCTAAAATGCTTTAAATATATATACTCGTATATTCATTTCAAATAGCTGTTATTGATCGAAAATGAAACGCATTGGTTTCGGAAGTAGTTTCAGGTTTTTATAAATTTTAAGTTTTGTTTATTTAATACATATGATTTGGAATATGTCTATATCAAATATATTTATTTATTTATTTATATTTATTATTGCTTCCATTAATTTACTGACTGATTGCTTCGTATTTTATGGTGGAGAAACTCTTATACCTTAAGTTAAGAAACACCGAAAACCCACAGTGCCTACCTAGCAATAACTATTCTAAATTTGTGGGCTTTTAAATCTATACCCTATAAATACTTGTGTCAAAACACATAAAATATTCTCTTTAACACGAAGATTATCGTTCTGATTTCAAATCTGTGCAAATTTTATTTCAAATTGTGTTGATGTTGGCAATCGACGAGTTATTGTTATAGTTGTTGCTGTTTTCGCTTTTCTTTTTCCTCTTTGTTTAATTTGTTGTTAGGGGAAAATTGCGTAAAATTATTTCTGACAATGTCGCAGATTGTGTTTCAGCATGAAGAGCCACAGAAGACACAACGTATTCAAGAAATATATTTGAAAAATACAGAGAAATTATGATCATCTTATCCTATGTGCGAAAAGACCAAGCACCAGCACATTATGAGGCGGGCCATTGAATATGTTGATTTGAATATATTTTTTGTTGGGTTCCATTTGAACGCTTTTGGTCTATAAAGTTTCTTGAAGATTCCATTCAAGAGGCGTTGTCGTTTGAAAACAGAGCAGAGGCGTCCTCGACGAGGGGGTATTTTCTGATCTTATGAAGAGCATGAACACAAACACACACACAAACACACACACACAATCACACACAAACAGAGAATGACTTTCAGGCATGTTGTGGCGAAAGCGAATCAAAATTTATAACTATAAATAAGACAGAAAATCTAAAAATTTGAAAATTGCTTGTCTTGCTTGGTATTTTCCTTATTTTATTTTTTTTTCTCATTTGATTTTTTTTTTATTATTTTAATATTCGAATCATTTATGAAATGTATTTTCGCTGCGGGCGATCTAAGAAATCTCTCACATTGTGTGTGTGGAAAGGACCCGCATTCTTATGAATGCTGTCGACCAACGCAGATCAACTATAGTCGTGTAGCAGACGCTGCCGACTGCCGAGTATTGTCTGTCAGATGCATTCAGTTTAGCATTGAAAAAAATGCATTGCATTGCGCTGAAGGACGCCGACAACATTTATTTGATTTGGCACTTCTCAGTATCTATTTTATCTACTTAGTATCTGTTAATGTATCTGTATATGTATCTGTATATGTATCTGTATCTGCATCTGTATCTGCATCTGTATCTGCAAGTGGCTGCTGGCGTCTGCGGCCATTTGCGTTTCTGTGTGTGCGTTATTTTGAAGTTCACACAAGAATTTTCGATTTTTTTTTTCGCATTTTGTAAAAATGCCAGCATCCAACTGACGCCAAATAACAAATACTTTGTAGACGATCCTCACGTTCGCTAATATCTCATAATTAATTTGCATATCATTTGTATACCAAATGAACGCAGATCCATTTATCATAAATCATTTTATTGATGATTGAAACAGCTGATCAATCATTTTAAATCCATATATATATATATATATCCCTTCAGCTAACCGATACGATCTGGCTATATTTTAACGCCCCCGAACCGGTGGCAGATCAAATTGGCATTGAGGTGACCAGAAAAGAATAGAATAAAACAAATAACGAAAAATGATCACTGACAAAAAAAAAAGAAGAAAACCAAGAAAAACAAATCAAATTGCATGTGTAGAGGAAAATTCGTGTGTGTGTGTGAAATAAGTAAAAGCTTTGGAAAGGGTGGGTGGCAGAGAAAGGTGAGAGTGGGGTGGGCAGAGGGAGATAGACGGCAAGCGGGCCAGAGCATAATACAAACAACAACAAATGAACAAGGATTTTTTACAAATGCAAAATTTGTCATTGAAATGAATTCCACGTACTCACACACACACACACACATAACACTCGCTGTGTGTGTGGGTGTGTGTGTGTGTGGGAGAGAGCGTGCTCACGCAATCGCCAAAAAGCTTTCACAGACTCTTTCTCGCTCTCTCGATCCTGGTGGCTGGTGCGGCGATTGCATCATAGCACCACTCACTAACACCACCAAGCAGACAAAGACAGAGACGCACACTTGCCCACTTGCTGCAACAACAACAACAGCAACAGCAACATCAACAACGACAACAAAAAACACTATCGGCAACGGGCCGATAGACCGAAAAAGGGAGCAAGAAAAACCGAGACGTAGCACAAACCGTCAAATAGCTGGCAACTCACGCACACTCACACACAAGAGCACTAACACACACACATAGAATTGGAAGATGTTCGGTTACGAGAGCTTTTCGCTTTTTTCACGATTGTGCGGCACAGATTATGGGGGTATCAAATTGCCACGTATAAAAGGCAAGTTTACCGGTTGCACGGTTCAGAACGGCTTTCGAGCGCGTAAGTGCAACACCTTTGATGTGCGATCTTTAATTTTTTGGATATATCCCAAGCGGCAGCAATCTCATCAGCAGTGCAAATTTAACCTTTTTGCTGAGACAAAAATCAAAAAAAAAAAAAAAAGAAGAAAAACAGAAACATTTTTAAAAAAGCAGCAAAGAAACAATCACCCTTATTAAAGTGTGTTTATATATGTGTGTGTGCATTTGTGTGTGTTTCTGCATTTTTATGGCCTATCCTTGCCAAGGATATTAGCCAAAGAAAAAACCAAACATTAATTACCAAACTATTCGCATATAAATCGGTAAAAGTGCCAATTGAAAGTGAATTAAGGAATACGCTTGTCGACTCTGGATTAATGACAACAACTGCGATAGGAAACGCCTTTAACTGGATTATAATAAACTCATTTCCAATACGAAAAAGATTTCGCATATTACTTCCACTGACCAACGAACTTAGCAGCTATCGTTTCGATAACAACTCCAATTCCAATTTTCAAGTTTCAAGCATAATCAGCGTCTTGTGTAATAAGTTAATACACCGAACGCCCCGAAATCGATTACGCCCCCTTTTCACACAATCGGTGACCATAACCATGTCAATATCAATTGAAGGATGCCCCAACTAATTCTAACAGACAATCAATTTTTTAAAATACATTATTTGAAATCACATAATCGACGATCAAAAATATATACCATTTCATATTTTGATAACTATAAAGCTGTAATTCGAATTTTTCGAAATAGTTTTTTTCATTTTATTACAAATATTATTACATAGTAATATTGTAAAAAAAAACTTTTTTTTTTTCATTACTCGCATATTTGAATTGTGATATCTTGCAATCAATCCCATGAGTAGAAAGAGATAGCATGCCTTGACCATTACTTGATCGAAATTCGAAAAGAACCATAGAGGGCAAAAACAGTATTTCGAATTACTATTCGACGACTCCCTCCATACATGAATACCTGTGATTTCTCAATATGCGTGCACAAAAAAGAGCACAGACTTGTCGATGTCCACATAGATACATACATATATATATACATATATGTTCCTATGTGTGCAGATGAGCGAAATATTTCGAATATGTTTTAAAAATAACCATAGACGTTGTTAGATAGAGAGAGCGATATAAAAACAACATACATATATGTATGTATTAGAAACGGCATGCGGCAGTCAGTGTAGGAAAAGCGAAAAAAAGCTTCACATCAACCCAATACCCCATCCCATACACATACGTATATATTTATAAATATGTATGTATGTATGTATATGTACACACATACATATGCTCTCTTCTGTGTATATGCTATGTACGTGTGTTTAGTTTCGAAATAATTTCGAGAATTTTAAAAATAACGCATTCGTTGAAAGTTCGTTTAGTGTCCGTTTTAGATATATATGTATGTATATATTTTTAATTTCTCTCGACCGATTTCGTTTTGCCGATTTTCGAAATATATATGTATGTAAATATCGCAACGCTTGAGAAGCGTGTCAAATGCGATCATTGCAAACTAGCAACTCGTATGTTTTAGAACATACGCTCGAAAACAAGTTTTTGAAAGCGTGGGAAATACGAAAACGCGAACCAGTGAGTGAAATTAGTCGAATTTTATAAAAAAAAACTATGGAGCGGTATAATCTATAATTTATCGGCGAAATAATCGTTTACGTAATACAAATTACCTTGTCTAAAAACATAAAAATATATAGAATACATAGATATGTATATATATATAAAGTGACTGAAAAAACGAAATTACGTAATAATAGCAACGCCCCACATAGAGCACACACATATATATATATGATATATGCGTATATATGTAGTATATACGCAAGATCTATATGTGCGGTTATATGGCACTGATCTATATTTAGGCGACAACCCACACAAGTCAATTGCTGTTGTTGTTCATGTTGATGTTGTTCCTGCTGACTCTGTTTATACGTGGCGACAACAATAAGACCTAATTAATTAACTGAAACGGGGAGGTGTTCGAAAAGCTCAAGTCCGAAATAACGAAATATCCGGTTACGAAATTCTTTGGAAATATTGAAATACATATGCACATATTTGGAAAACTATGCAAGATTTGTTTTGGAATGAAATAAAATAAATAAACACACACAAATATAAGCAAACAGTCTCGAATGCTGCTGCCTAAATAAAAATGGGCCAAAAGCATAAAATAAACAAATTGGGAATATCCAAAAAAAAAAAAAAAATAGAAAAAATTTATTGGCATCGAGCAATTGCTTTAAATACGTTCTTTCTATTTTATTTACAGGGAAGTTTTGGGCTCACGACGCGATTAACACAAGAATTTTGAAAAGTCCCAATTATAATTTGTCGAGTTTTTAAGTTTAAAAGCGAAATTTAATCAAGATGCCGAAGCCAGCCGCTAGCCAGGAGGATGAGGATCCCACCCCATACCTGTTCGTGTCTTTGGAGCAGAGACGTATCGATCAATCGAAACCCTATGACTCCAAGAAGAACTGCTGGGTTCCCGACGAGAAGGAGGGTTATCTCATTGGTGATATCAAGGCCACCAAGGGAGATATCGTCTCCGTCGGTCTGCCTGGTGGAGAGGTAATGCAGCGATGCACAAACACCCCCAACCCTATATACAACAACAAATATAGCACACGTTTCGAAAGACCCTAAAGGTTCAATTAAAGTTAACCCCATTAACTGACATTTGTTGAACGATTTCTGGTACTACAAAATGGCTTTAACAAATGCCCAGTTAGCGTGGAGACTTTGTGAACCGAGAGGACTTTTGAAATTGGCAAGCTAATCTCTGTGTAAACAAAAAGACTTCATGTTGCTATACTCCACACATGATCTAGGTAAAAGATTTCAAATCCGATAAGGTGGAGAAAGTGAATCCACCAAAATTCGAAAAACTAGAAGATATGGCTGACATGACCGTGCTGAACACACCTTGCGTGCTGCACAATCTGCGCCAGCGTTACTATGCTAAGCTTATCTACGTAAGTGTCAACATCCAGAAACTCACTAATATATGGGTTCTCTTCTTCTCGGTCTCTTTTCTCAAATCGAATTGAACTGCTAACCACGTCTAACCAACAACAACAACTATAATTCAATAAATTAAACAACAATACGACAAATGGGTTATACAAAATGGGTTGTGACGAAACGAAAAAAATACGGGTTGACAACTTGACATTAAATAGACGAAAGACTTCAAGAAAGATCAGCTGTCGCAGGTGAACCCACCGAAATACGAAAAAGCTGAGGATATGTCTAACTTGACATACCTTAACGATGCCTCTGTGCTCCATAACTTGAGGCAGAGATACTACAACAAGCTCATCTATGTAAGTAATTGCCGTACCGGTATGGCAATAGTATAAAAAAAAAACCCCAGCCGTTCTATGTGTCTAAACCGCTTTCCAAAATCACCAAAAGACAAAAAAACAAACACATTTGTACTCAAAATTCAAGCTAAAAGCTGCCGACTCGAATTAGATGTTTAACATGCTTTCAAATGTACCTAATGCATTTTTGGTAGTACTGCTAAAACTTTAGCTTTGCATTCCCACAAACACCTTACTTTTGATGGCTCTTAACTTAACAAATTCCATCATTACATCCAGCTATTAAAACGGATATTTAACTGTGGCTAACAACACCCACAACTTGTGAATTGTACGCATTAATAGAGCTTCCACTAACCACAACCATTTAGCCGTCCAGTCAGATGAACACTTCACTGGAAAACAATCGGTTCAACACACACATTTTACACACCACACACAACACTACAAAACACCAAGGATGCTGAGCTTGGATGAAACCCTACAGATCATCTTCATCATTCCCCACTCCAACAAAGCAAAAAAACAAAAACAATACAAAAAAAAAACCAAAAACTTTAAACAAGTATCCAAAATGCCAAATATTGTAGTTAGTTACCAACAAAAACAAAAAAAAACGAACACCAAAAACTGGTTGACCCAACAATGAAACAAACAAAAAAAATTTTGAAAAACCCAAACAGACAAGAAAAACAAAAACTGTTACTAAACTGTCTAAGGGACGGCTCTAAAACATGACTTTGTGCCGCTGAAAATGCTGATAAACAGCTTCCGGCTGGGTCTCGAATGGAATACCCCAAATGTTTTAGAGACGTTTCCCCCCCACAATGAAATTAATGTGTAAAAACTAACAAAACAAATGAAAAAAAAAAAAACTCTTTATTAATTTGTAACTTATTTTTTCTACAATGTTGTGTACGGGAAAATAGACCTACTCCGGTCTTTTCTGCGTTGCCATCAATCCTTACAAGCGCTACCCCGTCTATACCAACCGTTGCGCTAAGATGTACCGTGGCAAGCGCCGTAATGAAGTGCCACCCCATATTTTTGCCATTTCTGACGGTGCCTACGTCGACATGTTGACCAACCACGTGAATCAATCTATGTTGATTACCGGTGAGTCTGGTGCTGGTAAGACTGAGAACACGAAGAAGGTCATTGCGTACTTCGCCACTGTTGGCGCATCGACCAAGAAGGATGAATCGCAGAAGAACAAGGGCTCCCTGGAAGATCAGGTTGTGCAAACCAATCCTGTGCTTGAGGCCTTCGGTAACGCCAAGACCGTGCGTAACGATAACTCCTCTCGTTTCGTAAGTAACACTTAATCAACCAAAAACCCAAAGAAAAAACATTGTTAACAAATGCTCTACTTGAACAGGGTAAATTCATCCGTATTCATTTCGGTCCTACTGGTAAACTGGCTGGTGCTGATATTGAGACCTGTAAGTTGGCAAACAGCAAATCTCTTTATTGCTCTTGTACTAAATATTTGCTCTCTCTCTTTCTCTTTTCTTTTCTCTCAGATCTGCTGGAGAAGGCTCGTGTCATCTCCCAGCAGTCGCTGGAGCGTTCCTACCACATCTTCTACCAGATCATGTCTGGTGCTGTTGCCGGTGTTAAAGGTATAAGTCCACTAGCATCATCATCTGTCTCATCCATCACCCATCTCTTTCTCTATATTTCTCTCTCTTTCCGTATCTCTCTTTGTCTGATGAGCAAGAGTTCATCTCTTGTCTCTCATATATGAAATATCTTTCAGTACTTCTGGCAGTGGTTTAGGTTCAACAATTGAACACAATCACACATACACATATATACACACATACATATATATATATACACATAAACACACACACAAAAGGCTTTCACACACACACACTATATGATTTAATTATTTTCTCCACACAATTTTCAATGAATCTGTTTAGAAATCTGTGGTTTGAGCGATAACGTCTACGATTACCACATTGTCTCCCAGGGCAAGGTTACTGTGCCCAGTATCGATGATTCTGAGGAATTCCACCTCACAGATGTAATTGTCCCACATTTTAGATACAAAACGTTTTTCATTAATTGTTTTTATTGTATTTGGTTACACTTTCGTAATATCTTAATTGAGTAATTATTTGGTTAACTATGTAATCTTTTTTTTTGCTAGCTTCTAGCGTATCGTAATCGTTATCGCTAACGCTATCGTTTCCGTTATCGTATACTCGTATATCGTAGCGTTTACGTAGGCCACACAAACAAACACGTCTATCGCTTTAAATGGCTAGCTTTAGCCAACTTCTATTCCAAATTGCCAAAACAAACCATCCCAAAATACGGATTATTGGAATATGTTGAAGGCTTTCTAATGGAATGATAAGCGTGCCTCCATTAAAAACCAAACCAAGACAACATACACCCTTTCCATCTTTCCCCACAGTCATCCTTCCTCTTAACTTCATTCCTTCCCCAAGAAATATTAATACAAATCAGAAATATATTTGCCAATTCATATATTAAATATAAAATTATCTACCCCCCTCCCCCACATATATGTACACCTCACTATCGTGAACTATTGTTCGATCATCCGATATATATACATAGAATATTGCCTGCTATCGGACAACATTCACGATTATCGCATCGTATCACAAGGCAAAACAAGAATACCGAGTGTTAACGATGCCGAAGAATGGGTCGCTGTGGATGTAAGGCCATACAGAACTGGTTACTTATTATGCATATGCTCACCATATCTTACATTTCAGTGTCCTAACTCAATGTTAACTCCCTAAACTCAGAGCATAATAAGCTCATCAACTTTTCTGTTGTGTCGTATCTTCAATGTTGTGCATTGTCTAAATATTTCAATTCTTTCTATTCAACAAATTCTATATATACACTTACATATATTTAGTTGTCACAACGTCAAATTCATAACGCTTCACAGCAAATGCAATTCAAGCTATACGCAAAACTAAACCTAACCCTAAACCGAATTAACTTGAATCTAAAACAATAATTTAGTTAGCATTTCTATACTAGTAGGTAGAGTTTGAGTGTTAGGGCTATATACTCATTATACCCAAATCTATATATATACATATGCATAAGAAATGTGGAGTTTTTGAAAAATTTAAACTGAACTTAATGCTACACTCCAATACAATAAATAGAGATGGTATTTCTTACCCAACATATTGGTGATTATCCTGGCATTTGTCAGGGTAAAACTCGGATACCCGGTGTCAACGATGGTGAAGAATTTGAGTTAACTGATGTAAGTTGTGTTGCCGGCGACGCAGTGCACCCCGTACACCCCCGTCCAAATCAGATCTATTGTATAATATTTAAATATCTATTGATTTTCTATCTTTTATGTACTCCGCCACAATTTGAAGTTGTTTTTACACACACTCTCTCTCTCTCTCTCTCTCTCAAATCAAACAGTGTAATGTAGTCGTAGCTATCAAATTTTGTATATAGTATTTATATAAATATTTTTTATAGTGTGTTAATTTTCAAGTGTTATTCCGGAATTACTTTGAGTTATTCTGCGCTTTCTCTATATCTCTCTCTCTCTATCTCTCTCTGACTTTCTTTTATACATTCTCTCTTCTCTTCTATATCTGTCAGTATATATATTTAATTTCACGCTCTTTGCTGTAGTTTTGCACCTAGTTCACCTAGTTATATATAACCGTTACCGTTACCGTTACCTTACAACCATCCCAAAATGCTGGGAGCAGGAGGTCTCTCGTAGACCCTAGCTAATCGAAATTATTTTGCAATTTTTCATTCGTAATTCATACTTGACACCGGGTAGAGTTGATGTTGAAATGCCATAGGTTCTTAAAAGAGAAGCCCGCTCCTGGCTGACAAAAGATATATTCGATATACTCGAATATTGCACCAGAGGTAACCCTACCATGGGTAGGGTGACTCCAAAACAACACAAACACATACAAGGCACTTGACACACCAAATCACAGTAGCACACACATATACACACACCTTGCACACACCAAGCACACACACACACACATATATATATATATGCTGAAAGGAACAACAGTATTTGGAGAGAATATGGAAACATTCCTATCCTTACCACTTTAGTATTTAAGCTCTGTTCTATACTTTTTTTTTCGTTGTTGTTTTTTTTACGCTAAACCAACAAAAAATCCTTCTCTCCGACTATATGTAGACATGTGCTTCCTCTCTGATAACATTTACGACTACTTTAACGTATCCCAGGGCAAGGTCACTGTGCCCAGTATTGATGACTCTGAGGAATTCCAGCTGGCAGATGTAAGTGACGGCAGTTGAAAGACGTACACATACTATATATACATATGCTATATGCTATATGCTATATGCTGTATGCTATATATATATATATATATAGATATATGTACCGGTACTGTCTGAACGACTGTTTGTACCACCAACCGCTGTATGAGACACCACCAACACACCCACAAGATATATTTTATATATGTGTTTTTCTTTTGGTTACCCAGTTTCCAGTTTCCAAGTTCCAATTTCCAGACCTAGTACTTCGTGTCACTATCTAGATATTGCCAGTACTTAGTCTCTACTATCTGTGTGTTGTTAATTGGAATGCCCACGAATGACGTATTTCCCCGCCCGGTTTTTTTCTTTAAAAAAAAGCATCCGTAAAAACAAAAAACAAAAACAAAAAAAAAAAACAAAAATTTTAAACAGATTTACCTATATCTGTAAATGTACTTAATACGACTTTGTCACTTCCATGGACTGATCTAATTTGATTGTGTTTAGCTTGCTGGAATGTGTATGCAATTAGTATATATATATATATATAAATATTTATATATATAGCTGTACCTACGATACTTTGCGTGTACTATATCTCCCGGTTAGACTGCGATTTGTACGAAATCAAAACAAAAAAAAATTACTTAAATTTCACGTACAAATCGGTAGTAATTGACTTGTAATTGTACTTGTACTTAGTCCTTCCATAAGTATTAGTGTACTTATTAACGGCCCCACACCGACTTGAGTGCCGTACAGGTTAAGAACTTCTCCCCACAAAAAAAAAAATACACACAAACACACCCCAAACAACAACCAACAAATAAACACACACACCGAGCACGTACGATTACCACATAAGATCCCCAAACTCTCTCAATTATACACGCTGTCTATCGATTCCGGAATATTTAAGCTACCTCTGTAAGCACCTGGTAAAAAACCAACTCACGTTCAATATTTAGTCCATATTATTTTTATAGGATTACTAACTAAGCGCTTACATATATATGCGCCGCAAGAACTTTTTGATGTAATTGTTTTATTGTCGTTCTCAGCATGTTGCATGATTTAGTTGTAAGCTATACTCGAGAAACTTGATGCAATAAAAAACCCAACAAAATAATGCTGTAAAAACCGTCCACTAAACACACGAAACGAGAATGTGCAACATGAAATTAACTATTGAAAATACTTCTTGGTAAATATAGCAAGCCTTCGACATTCTGGGCTTCACCAAGGAGGAGAAGGAGAATGTGTACAGGATCACCGCCGCTGTCATGCACATGGGTGGCATGAAGTTCAAGCAACGTGGTCGCGAGGAGCAGGCTGAGCAGGACGGTGAGGAGGAAGGTGGCCGTGTATCTAAGCTGTTCGGCTGCGATACCGCTGAGCTGTACAAGAACTTGCTCAAGCCCCGCATCAAGGTCGGTAACGAGTTCGTCACCCAGGGCCGTAACGTCCAACAGGTCAGCAACTCCATCGGTGCTCTGTGCAAGGGTGTCTTCGATCGTCTCTTCAAATGGCTGGTCAAGAAGTGTAACGAGACTCTGGATACCAAGCAGAAGCGTCAGCATTTCATTGGTGTACTGGATATTGCTGGTTTTGAAATCTTCGACGTGAGTATTTGGACGGATTGGTACAACTTGGGCACAACAGCTACGTACAGGTTGGACATCCTACATAGTACATATGGAAAATCTTGAAGTAATCATACTTAAGATATCCTGTATATGAAGGCATCTTATCCTGAACACAGCTGTTGAGCCCCTGGCGACAATCAATGAGCTCTCTTCGAATTCTGTTCGGCTTGAATTATTGATTGACGCCGAAACTGCTAACACGTCTCTCTACAAAATTAGGCAAATGGGTTTGACTTGGGTAATACCTATGATTAGTTTTCAATCAGGTGCACATTCAATGCACAGCACACACACACAGCACACACACAAATAAAATCACAACTTCTTTTATTTAATATGTAAATATTGCCTATCCAATCAACGTAGTACAACGGCTTCGAACAGTTGTGTATTAACTTCACCAATGAGAAGTTGCAACAATTCTTTAACCATGTCATGTTCGTCTTGGAACAAGAGGAATACACCAAAGAGGGTATTCATTGGGACTTTATTGATTTCGGTATGGACTTGCTGGCCTGTATCGAACTGATTGAAAAGGTGCTTAATCAAATTATATATGTGTGAAATGGAATATTCTATACCCAACAATTTCCCCGAATGTTATATGCACCAAAAAAATTTGTTTGTTGTGTGTGTTTTTATTTTAGCACCGATTAATTTTGATATCTCTTTCAAGGCGCAAAAAACACGCGCTCTACTTCACAAAAACTCAAATAAGTCAAATTACAGGTAAAATTGAAAACTTATTTTCTGTGTACTTTACTAGAGCACTGATTCATCCACATAAAAAGAGCACAGAATTTGTTTTGTATGTTATATGTTTAGGGCACAGACTGTCTCAAGCACAAAAAAAAACCAAAAAAAAACCCAAATGCACTGTATTAATTTTGATATCCAAAATGCACTTGTTTTAAATGTTCACCTCTCCCCACACCACCCCAAAAAACAAAAAACAATACGTTATCATGATAATTAGTACAACGGTTTCGAGCAACTGTGTATTAACTTCACCAACGAGAAGTTGCAACAATTCTTCAACCATCACATGTTCGTTTTGGAGCAAGAAGAATACAAGAGGGAAGGTATTGAATGGGCCTTCATCGATTTCGGTATGGACTTGTTGGCCTGTATTGATTTGATTGAAAAGGTTCGTTTTGACGTTTGCGATTTGCGGTTCCACTCGCTCGCCAATTCGACATTTTGCTGTCACATTTCCCTAAGCACTTAAGTGATTGTTAATTGTTATTTATTACATAGTTTAAGCATTCGACTCTTCAACCGGGCAAACCATCTAAAACTGATGAACCTGATTAGAGCACACACTTATCAACTATATATATATATATATATAAATACTTGTTACAGACACACACACACATCTATGTTTCGACAACGACCCAAACAAAAATGGGGGCAAAACTGAAACGATTTAAGAAAATTCACGTAACTAACACAAACCACAAACAACACATACACATTATTTGTTCAATCTGACTAACCCGGCTATATATTGTTCAAAATATTGTTATCTAGTACAACGGTTTCGAACAATTGTGCATCAATTTCACTAACGAAAAACTGCAACAATTCTTCAACCATCACATGTTCGTTTTGGAACAAGAAGAATATCAGCGCGAGGGCATCGAATGGACCTTCATTGATTTCGGCATGGATCTGCAAACGTGTATTGATTTGATTGAAAAGGTACAGTGGGGCCACAACTATCTCAATTGACAGATAGCCACAACTGACCACAGTAAAATGTATTCATACACAATTGCAAAAAAAAAGAAAAAAAGATCTTTTCTAATCTAACCAAATAATTTATAAATGCACTGCAAGAATTGATAACATAGTCACATAAGAACGCCTAAAGCCTAAAAAATACAACAACTAAATAGCTCTAATATGCGTTTCGCAAACGGGTAAGTTAAATGTACTAATGTGTAAATTATAGATTTAGTTTAGTCGTAAGTGTTAAGCGTGTTATGTTGCTTTCAATGGAATATAGAAAACTTGACTACTTTCAGTTTAATGCGTGCTTCCTACTAAAATGTACAAAACTGCTGTACTCAACTTGCGGCAAAGCTAACACCAACAATTATATCTCATTGTTTAGCCCATGGGTATCTTGTCCATCCTGGAGGAAGAGTCTATGTTCCCCAAGGCCACCGATCAGACCTTCTCGGAGAAGCTGACCAACACCCATTTGGGCAAGTCGGCTCCATTCCAGAAGCCAAAGCCCCCAAAGCCCGGTCAGCAGGCCGCTCACTTTGCCATTGGCCATTATGCTGGTGTTGTTGCATATAACATCACCGGTTGGTTGGAGAAGAACAAGGATCCGTTGAACGACACTGTTGTCGATCAGTTCAAGAAGTCGCAGAACAAGCTGCTTATCGAAATCTTCGCTGATCATCCTGGACAGTCCGGTGGCGGTGAACAGGCCAAGGGTGGTCGCGGCAAGAAGGGTGGTGGCTTCGCCACTGTCTCCTCTGCCTACAAGGAGCAGTTGAACAGCTTGATGGCCATTCTGCGCTCGACACAGCCTCATTTCGTCCGTTGCATCATTCCCAACGAGATGAAACAGCCCGGCATGGTTGATGCCCATTTGGTTATGCACCAGCTGACTTGTAACGGTGTGCTTGAAGGTATCCGTATTTGCCGTAAAGGTTTCCCCAACAGAATGGTCTACCCCGATTTCAAGATGCGGTAAGTTCAACAATTTCCCACCTTCTCTAAAGAAATCTACATATATAGATATTTATATATACATATACATACATAGATCTAGACATAGGCATACTTAGTTAATACATACATACATAAACATAGTTAACACCTTTAGCAATTGATGCACATGTTCTGTATATACACCCTGGATTTATAATGGGCACCAATTAATATCTTCTTCTCATTTTTTTTGAGTAATTTTTCGTAAATATTAATTTATTGAAACTTAACTTTAGTTATATGATTCTGGCACCAGCTGTTATGGTAGCTGAAAAACTGCCTAAGAACGCTGCCACCAAGTGTTTGGAAGCCGTTGGACTGGACGCAGACTTGTATCGCATTGGTAACACCAAGGCACGCATACTTTAGTAGTATATTCTTCATTTTTTTCTTGTTTAGTGTAGTCCACTACCAGTTGTCCACACAATCCAATTGTATATCAACTATTCTCGTATTTTATCCTCACGTACCACAACAAATTCCATTTGTACCAATATCTTTTGTTCCAATGCTGTGCCTATATCATGATAATGATCATGATGTCGTATTCCTCAGAAAGGCGTTGAGAAACGAATTTTAGGATTTAGTGTAGCATGGTTATATTTGGTGTCCTTGTCTCAAAAATGAATGTGTATTTATGTGAACAGGTACCAGATTTTAAATCCACGCGGTATCAAGGACCTTGATGATCCCAAGAAAGCCTCCAAGGTTCTCCTCGAGTCAACCGAGCTGAACGATGATCTCTACCGTCTGGGCCATACCAAGGCATGATTAAGTTCCATATTCGCTTTTCGTATTCGAAATTCTTCAGTTATGAGTGGATGGCTCAATCTGTTAAATATTTTCATTATTTTGTTCGTGTAGTCAATAATCCAAAAAAAAAAGAAACTCAAAAATGTGATGCATAAAAACGTCAACGCGAAAGCATCTCAAATTCTTATACACACGCACACACCCACACAACAACTACACAAAACACAAAAGTGGTCCCCAAAGTATACAATGTTCCTGGAAAATTATCAAGCGATTTATTTTGCAGCTATCAAATTCTGAATCCAGCTGGGATTGTTGGTGTCGATGATGCCAAGAAGTGTGGAACCATATTATTAGAATCCACATCATTGGATGCCGATATGTATCGCATTGGACACACTAAGGCATAGTCGCGTTCCACAAATTCTAAACAATTAGTTTTTATTATCAATTATCATTTTTATATATGCATTTTGCGTACTCCTATTTTTCTACTCCTCCAAGTAGTGATTTTGTCGTATCGCTCTGATACATCTCTCCCGTACACTTGACGGATTACACACAACTATATTCCGTATATACTGAATATATATATAGACATATAATATATATTCAACTTCAAATTTGCTCTTTAAAGAAGCAAACTATCTGCAGTTTTTTTTTGTGATATGCAGTTCCCAAACAACAATAACGGGCGCCCTTTTCAGAAAAGAGAAACAAAATCTTGTTAGGGGCGCTATTCAGCATTATGATTGTTACCACACCCACTTCCCCAGCCCCAGCCCCAGCCCCTTCCACTCTTTCTCCACTGCAAGCAGCCCCACTCGCTCTCTCTATCTCTGACACCAACACATATGCACACGTACAAGAAACTCCTCCAAAAACCCTCGTACCTGGTTGAGTAAACAAAACCCCCGTTTTGCAGCATGGGTTGATTTGAATATATATTTGATGGCTCGAGACTTTGATAAGATCAAACGTAAATAACACTAGACCTAAGCTAGTTATACTAATCCCACACATATAGTCATAGTGTAGATGTTGATTTTGTTATTTTATATTGAATTCACCTATATATGTTATGCACATACGCACATATAGCTACCAAATCCTGAACCCTAAGGGTATCAAGGGTATGGAGGATCCCAAGAAAAGCACGAAAGTCCTCATCGATTCGACCGAGTTGACCGAAGATCAATTCCGTATGGGCAACACAAAGGCACGACACATTTTTCTATATACAATAATGATTGAAAAAAACAAGCTAAATAGCTTGACTTCAACAAAAACACTTCGGATATGGCTTCCAAACAGAATGTCCAGACACATACATAGACACACACACAAACACACACACACACACATACATACATGCACAGATCCCCAAATAACCAGAAGCTAAGCAAAAAGCCTAGGGTTCCAGGATCTGTGAGTGTGCTGTGCGCATGTCTCTATCCCTCTCTCTGTCTCTCATTTTCCATCAAAAATTGGTTACACTGTACTCGAAATCCAAATACAAGCAAGGACATACGTACTGTATTTCTATCCAACCCACATTCCCTACCTCCAGCAAAACAAAAAAAAAATGAATCCTTTACAAAAAAGGTCAAATCACATTTTCCCCCCCAATCCAAACCAAAAAAGAAATTGGTATTATTATTATTTGTATTATTAACTTAATTAGATTATATCCATATCGTAGTACTAAAAATCTAGTTTAATTAGTGCACTCAAAACAAAAACCATTTTTATTTGTATAACCAAAAGTACACTTGACAAATAATACAACCAAAAACCAACCATTTAAAACTACCAACCTATACAGCTACAAGATCATGTGCCCAAAACTATTGCAAGGCGTTGACAAAGACAAAAAGGCCGCTGATATTATCATTAAGTATCTCGATTTACCCGAAGATCAATACCGTATAGGTCACTCAAAGGTATATCCGAGACAATATACTCTAAACAAAAATCGCCAAAAAAAAAACGCTTGCATGCAAAAAGAAAAAAATAAAACTCATTAAAAAATACACGTTTAACTGTGGAGTGTGAAACTACTTCGGAAGCGAATTTTCTTTTGCTATTAGTACATGGCATAGGAAGTGGTTTCTTCAGTAGTTTCTTACTCGCAGTTCTACCCACAATTTTCGCACACTCGACTCACACTCAATGTTTTTCTTTAGACCTAAGCTCTATGAATGTTATTTTATATGTTTCATCGATCAATAACTTCATTGTATCATTTGTAATCCTAAATGTTGTATTTGTTTGTCCTGTTTTTTGTTCGTTGTGTTTACCAAATCCATCCCCTATTTTATCCCAGTCCAACCTGTCGAAAAGTGTTTTTGAAGAATCGCTTTCGCTTTAAGCATAAAAACAATCTACAAATTATGAGCTGATCGGAAGAGGTAGTCAAATAATCCTCTCGTTCAGTTCGTAAATGCTTAAAGCATGCGCTCCTTATGCAAAATGTGATGGATATTTTAGATTGGGGATTAACCTATTTCATTCTGCCCCCCACACAACCAACACTTGAAACATAAATAGGTGTTCTTCCGTGCCGGTGTCCTGGGTCAGATGGAGGAGTTCCGTGATGAGCGTCTCGGCAAGATCATGTCCTGGATGCAGGCCTGGGCTCGCGGTTACCTGTCCCGTCGTGGCTTCAAGAAGCTGCAGGAACAGCGTGTCGCCCTCAAGGTTGTCCAGCGCAATCTGCGCAAATACTTGCAGCTGCGTACCTGGCCCTGGTACAAACTGTGGCAGAAGATCAAGCCTCTGCTCAACGTGAGCCGTATTGAGGATGAAATCGCCGTAAGTATACTATATATCTATATATATAATATATACTCTCAGGAGAACAATTCGCTTTGACTGACGGACTGACTGCAGAGTTAGATGAAGTTTCAAGTGAAGCTTCTGTTTGGGACTTTAGCTAAATTTTATTTTCCATTTAATTGGAGTCCAACTCCAAACTCAAGAATCGAACTTTTGTTCCACTTTAATAATATTTAATTATCAATCGGGAATTGAGATCAGGGATAATATTTTTTATCAAAAGTATCTTTGAGTGCCACTCACATAAAAGCAATATGATCCAACTTGCTTGTGGCCTGCATTTTGTGTTTGTGAACTTGGCTAACAGTTGCGGCTGGCAATCAAGTTATAGCCCTGGCACGTCCGAAACCCTTCAACTTATAGCTGCATTGTCTGCGTATAATTGGATCTGTGGCAGCAGCTGCAATGCGATCTTTTAATAGACACATATAGACAGACAGTTTTCGCATTGAATTCTTGTGTGCTTAATCAAGCCAACTTAATGCCATCAACATGACAAACACTGCGATCACAACGACCACGCCCACAACTATTCAAATTTGAAATTTAAATAAGAAACAAAATATATAGTCCCACATACGCAATATTGATCGAAGCTGAACGGCCTAGGCCTAAAAATAGATGCTATCCTAATCGCCAAAAACTGAGAACAAATGTTCTGCTGAAATCAACGCCACGCTCCAAGAACGAAGAAATGAATTTTATAGTTTAGCTGGAAATCGGAAAGTGCACCATATGTGTTAAATGAGTGTACTTCTATATATATATAAATGTATATACTTCTTTATATATGTATATATGTGGGTATATATTATATACGCATTTGCCATATGTGTATTTCTGGCCAAATATCTATAGCTCCATCTTGGCTATGGCTATGGCTATTCTTGTACATGCTGCCAGCTCGAGACTTTTTTAAGTGGCGAACAGTTGCCAATTAGCTTGCTAATTAAATAATAAAAAAGGCGCCAGTACGGGTCGTATGATGAATAATACGCATACGCCACATTTGCCCCAACCATAGAATTCAATAATGAGTAATAATAACTAAGAATACACATATAAAAACCATTTAATGCATATACTTAGATATGTACACATGCATACCGATATGTACACATGCTGTATGTTCATTTAGTTGAGCGAGCGAGAGGGGTATACATATATGTGTTTATGTATATGCATATATAAAGTACACCTGCTGTTGGCCGCACAAGTGCGAAATGATAGGCAACCAATGCGAATAGCCGAATTATGAATTATGAATATGTGTGGGCACCAAAAGCAAGGCAATTACAGATGCCAGGGCGATCAGCTAATTTTATTGCCAAAAGGCGAACGATCGTGTGCACAGTGCAATTATCGCAGCAGCAGCAGCCGCCGCCATTCCAGTTGTATTTAAACAGTCAAACGAACTACCAAACGAAAGCAAACAGATACCCTCAGATACAGATATCTGGGAATTAATTACTTGTTAGATCGATACAAATATCGAGTTTTAAATGGCTGACGAAAAGAAAGCGAAAAAAACGAAAAAGGCTGCTGAGGCAGCGCCAGGTGAAGCTGCAGCAGCTGCACCAGCTGCAGAGGAGGCAGATGCACCACCACCACCAGCAGACGCGGAGTCTGCTCCTCCGCCAGAGCCTGCGCCGCCCGCAGAGCCTGCTGCTCCGGCAGAACCAGCAGCCGTTGCAGAAAGTGCCGCATTTAGTAATCCAACAACTGCTTCCAATGATTTACAGCGTCTGGAGGAGAAGGCCAAGAAGGCTGAGGAACTGCACGCCGCTGAAGTGAAAGTGCGCAAGGAATTGGAGGTGCTTAACGCCAAATTGCTGGCTGAGAAGACCGCCCTGTTGGACTCGCTGTCCGGCGAGAAGGGTCAGCTGCAGGACTTCCAGGAGCGCAACGCCAAGTTGACCGCCCAGAAGAACGACTGCGAGAACCAGCTGCGCGTAAGTATATTCCAAAAATAGCCCCAATTATCAGCCAAGCGAATCCTCAAAAAATATATCAAGTGCAATCAGGCGTTGCGGCTATTTCGAGAGAGATTTCGATGAGCTGCTATGTGCGATGTGCGCACTTGGCTAAAATTAGACGAATGATCAATGAAACACCCCCACTCATAATAATTCCAATAAAATTTTACTTATTGCAATCGAATAGGATATCCAAGAGCGTCTGACTCAGGAGGAAGATGCCCGCAACCAGCTGTTCCAGCAGAAGAAGAAGGCCGATCAGGAGATCTCTGGCCTGAAGAAGGACATCGAAGATATGGAGCTGAACGTCCAGAAGGCTGAACAGGATAAGGCCACCAAGGATCACCAGATCCGCAACTTGAACGACGAGATCGCCCACCAGGATGAGCTCATCAACAAGCTGAACAAGGAGAAGAAAATGCAGGGCGAGAGCAACCAGAAGACCGGTGAGGAACTGCAGGCCGCCGAGGACAAGATCAATCACTTGAACAAGGTGAAGGCCAAGCTCGAGCAGACTCTCGATGAGCTCGAGGATTCGCTGGAGCGCGAGAAGAAGGTGCGCGGCGATGTTGAGAAGGGCAAGCGCAAGGTTGAGGGTGACCTCAAGCTGACCCAGGAGGCCGTTGCCGATCTGGAGCGCAACAAGAAGGAGCTGGAGCAGACCATTCAGCGCAAGGACAAGGAACTGTCCTCCATCACCGCCAAGCTGGAAGATGAGCAGGTCGTTGTTGGCAAACACCAGCGCCAGATCAAGGAACTGCAGGCCCGCATCGAGGAGCTCGAGGAGGAGGTCGAGGCCGAGCGTCAAGCCCGCGCCAAGGCTGAGAAGCAGCGCGCCGATTTGGCCCGCGAACTCGAGGAATTGGGAGAGCGTCTGGAGGAGGCTGGCGGTGCCACCTCTGCCCAGATTGAGCTCAACAAGAAGCGTGAAGCTGAGCTGAGCAAGCTCCGCCGCGATCTTGAGGAGGCCAACATCCAGCACGAATCCACCCTGGCCAACCTGCGCAAGAAGCACAACGATGCCGTCGCCGAGATGGCTGAACAGGTTGATCAGCTCAACAAACTGAAGGCCAAGTAAGTAAAATCCACTCTCATTCCGCACACAGAACTCGCCAGCTATTTCAGATGCAACGCACAGTCCACAGAGGAATCAACTAGAGACGATGCTCACGATATCGAAATACATATATATATATTTATAGATACGTGTATTAAACTGATCTCTTTTTGTGTTATAATCTAGGGCCGAGCACGATCGTCAGTCTTCCCACAATGAGTTGAATCAAACTCGTACCGCCTGCGATCAGTTGGCTCGCGATAAGGTAATATATGTCGGACATATTGCAACTGGGTCGCTGATCCGATTCTGATCTCGATCTTTGTGGCATATGTGGCCACACATATACACCTAATTACACAAACACACACAGACAAAAGCATGTGCCACAAACACACACCCATTAGAGGTGTGACTTTTTAACAAAAAAAAAACTTCTTGGGTGTGCGTAACTCTCTCTGTCTATCTCTGTCTCTCACTCAATGTGTGTCTCTCTCCCACTTAAAAGTAAGAAACGTGTTTTAGTGTCAACGTATTCAAAATGGACTCTCAATGGACTCTCTCGCTCGCTTCTCGCCTAATCTGTTGTTCTATCTATCTATCTATCTATATATATCCCAAAACAGACTGTAACCCCTAGACTAACCGCACATATATGTATCAACTCTCTCTTATGTTATATCTAAACCAGGGCTGAGAAGGAGAAGAATGAGTACTACGGCCAGCTGAACGATCTGCGTGCCGGTGTCGACCACATTACCAACGAGAAGGTATACAACATGAATTTTAATCGACTGCGAGTCGCCTGCTGTAAATTATATGCTGAACGTTTGTTTTTGCTCCGAAACTTGTATATTTTCTACTGGTAGAAGTCACAAAAAAAAAAGAAACAAAAAAAAGTAGCCCAAAACTAAAACGACCCGTTAAAGAAACAAAAGAAAATAAATATATTTTTGCCTGCTTTTAATAAACCCCCTTTACTAATGCTGTACAGTGCTTACACAGAAAATAAAGAAAGAAAAAAATAAACAAAATGCCACAAAACAATCCGCAACGGATTTAGCAAGAATCGTTGACTAATCCTTGGATATATATTTTTTGCGTGCGTACAATAGGCTGCCCAGGAGAAGATCGCCAAGCAGCTGGCGCACACCCTCAACGAGGTCCAGTCCAAATTGGATGAGACCAACAGGACCCTGAACGACTTCGATGCCAGCAAGAAGAAGCTGTCCATTGAGAACTCCGATCTGCTCCGCCAGTTGGAGGAGGCCGAGTCTCAGGTGTCTCAGCTGTCCAAGATCAAGATCTCCTTGACCACCCAGCTGGAAGATACCAAGCGTCTGGCCGATGAGGAGTCTCGCGAACGCGCCACCCTTTTGGGCAAGTTCCGCAACTTGGAGCACGACCTGGACAACCTGCGCGAACAGGTTGAGGAGGAGGCTGAGGGCAAGGCTGATCTGCAGCGTCAACTCAGCAAGGCTAACGCTGAATCTCAGGTCTGGCGCAGCAAGTACGAATCCGATGGCGTTGCCCGCTCCGAGGAGCTGGAGGAGGCCAAGAGGAAGCTGCAGGCCCGCCTTGCCGAGGCTGAGGAGACCATCGAGTCGCTCAACCAGAAGTGCATCGGCCTGGAGAAGACCAAGCAGCGTCTGTCCACCGAAGTCGAGGACTTGCAGCTGGAGGTCGATCGTGCCAATGCCATTGCCAACGCCGCCGAGAAGAAGCAGAAGGCCTTCGACAAGATCATTGGCGAATGGAAGCTCAAGGTTGATGATTTGGCCGCTGAGCTCGATGCCTCGCAGAAGGAGTGCCGCAACTACTCCACCGAGTTGTTCCGTCTTAAGGGCGCCTATGAGGAGGGCCAGGAGCAGCTGGAGGCTGTGCGTCGTGAGAATAAGAACTTGGCCGATGAGGTCAAGGATCTGCTTGACCAGATCGGTGAGGGTGGCCGCAACATCCATGAGATCGAGAAGGCACGCAAGCGTCTCGAAGCCGAAAAGGATGAGCTCCAGGCCGCTCTTGAGGAGGCCGAGGCTGCTCTTGAACAGGAGGAGAACAAGGTGTTGCGCGCTCAGTTGGAGTTGTCGCAGGTGCGCCAGGAAATCGATCGCCGCATCCAGGAGAAGGAAGAGGAATTCGAGAACACACGCAAGAATCACCAGCGCGCTCTCGACTCCATGCAGGCCTCCCTCGAAGCCGAGGCCAAGGGCAAGGCTGAGGCCCTGCGCATGAAGAAGAAGTTGGAAGCCGACATCAACGAATTGGAGATTGCTCTGGATCATGCCAACAAGGTGGGTCACCATCAGCAGCAATTTCTGAGCAAATGATAATCTTTGACTTTCTCTCACCTTTCCATAGGCTAACGCCGAGGCCCAGAAGAACATCAAGCGCTACCAACAACAGCTCAAGGACATCCAGACCGCCCTTGAGGAAGAACAGAGAGCCCGCGATGATGCCCGCGAACAGTTGGGCATCTCGGAGCGTCGTGCCAACGCTCTGCAGAACGAACTGGAGGAGTCTCGCACTCTGCTGGAGCAGGCCGATCGCGGTCGTCGCCAGGCCGAACAGGAACTGGCCGATGCCCACGAACAGCTGAACGAAGTTTCCGCCCAGAACGCTTCGATCTCTGCTGCCAAGAGGAAATTGGAGTCGGAGCTGCAGACCCTGCACTCCGATCTGGATGAGCTGCTCAACGAGGCCAAGAACTCCGAGGAGAAGGCCAAGAAGGCAATGGTTGATGCCGCCCGTTTGGCCGATGAGCTCCGCGCTGAGCAGGATCATGCCCAGACCCAGGAGAAATTGAGGAAGGCCCTCGAACAGCAGATCAAGGAGTTGCAGGTGCGTCTGGATGAGGCCGAGGCCAATGCCCTCAAGGGCGGCAAGAAGGCCATCCAGAAGTTGGAGCAGCGCGTCCGCGAGCTCGAGAACGAGCTGGATGGTGAGCAGAGGCGACATGCCGATGCCCAGAAGAACTTGCGCAAGTCCGAGCGTCGCGTCAAGGAGTTGAGCTTCCAGTCTGAGGAGGATCGCAAGAATCACGAACGCATGCAGGATCTGGTCGATAAG
Organism: Drosophila nr. medialis 2 BK-2023a; assembly: GCA_035044325.1. Classification (NCBI taxonomy): domain Eukaryota; kingdom Metazoa; phylum Arthropoda; class Insecta; order Diptera; family Drosophilidae; genus Drosophila; species Drosophila nr. medialis 2 BK-2023a. Next base: position 4,454,178 of record JAWNMH010000394.1, read on the forward strand.
CTGCAACAGAAGATCAAGACATACAAGAGGCAGATCGAGGAGGCAGAGGAAATCGCCGCCCTCAACTTGGCCAAATTCCGCAAGGCCCAGCAGGAGCTCGAGGAAGCCGAGGAGCGTGCCGATCTGGCTGAACAGGCCATTAGCAAATTCCGCGCCAAGGGACGTGCCGGTTCTGTCGGTCGTGGTGCCAGCCCAGCGGTAAGTACCCCATCCCCACCACCCCCTTCACCTACCCCTTCAGTTTGACCCAACATCACGAATAGCCAAATCACGACTCTCTCCACTGATTCATTTAGCAGCTGAAAATACATTTGCTACCATTTGGCTTACTATTTGCTATAGTACACCGATATATCAAATCTCTCTTCAGTATAGTGTTTTGAAATATTTTACCAATATATATATGTATATATATTATATATATATTCTTCCCTTTCATATTATGCGGGTCGCGTTCTGCTTCTTCACACCTCACCTCTGCAACCAAATTAAAATCGACAACAGATTTAAAACAGATCAATTTGAGGCAATACCACCAAAAAATGAAAAATCAATTTAAAGGAAGAAAAAAAGAAATGATGATTCAATCATATATATATAAATATATATATGTAATGAGAGAACAAAAACATGCAAAGAGAATTATAGCTTATAAGAATTAATATATATACAATAATAATAATAATGTATAGATGCATCATACGACATTCGGTAGAACAGAGAATTGTAATTAGAGGCAACCACAAAACAACTACGCACCTGGGCGAAGAAAATACCAACCAACCAACCAAAAAAATATTCAAAGAAAATACAAAAAATATATATATATATATACAAAGATCGAGAAAGATAAATGAAAGATGAATTGAAGCTATCGTACCAACCAATAATGCGTTCATTTTGACTATTTTTTAAAAGAAAAAAAGAAAAGACAACTGGGAAGAACAACAGCAGCAGCACGTAAATCAATCAAGCAATCAATCAATCGACTTTGCTTTTTCTACAACCATTACTGCATACACAATATATATATACGAAACTATATTCTTCCACTATATTATTAAAATCTCAAAACAAACAAAACCAAAAAAAAAAAAAATATGTATTTGTACATGTGTACTGCAGCCCACAGCGCAAAGGGGTGGCCGCTAGAGCTACTGAGCTACAGCTGGAGCAGTAGAAACTTTATTGATAACATTTGTAAGTGGCGACTTCCACACGAAATGAAATAATTATATTTTGGTTTACCAGCGTTTTCGTTTTCGTTCTCTTTTTCTTGTTCTCTTTTCTCGTTCTTGTTGCGTCTTGTCTTTTGTGTCAGTGTATGTTGGACACATTACACACGCACAAGCACGCACACACACACACTCAAACCGATACTCTCCCAAATTCATATATTGTTCTCGCTCTCTCTCTCTCTCTCATTCCACGAGGCGTGCGCGCATTGCACGCGTTCATTGTGTTCATTTCGTGCAATGTCTCTCTGTTATACATTCCCCGCACTCAAAAACGTATCGAGCATTTACGTCACGCTCAATTCGTACATTGTTTTTACATAGTTATCTCGTTCTCTATATCGTTATCTCTCTCTCTCTCTCCCACGTTGTCAATGTGTGTGCACTACAAAAAGGCTCTTAGTGAGTTAGTCAAATGTCTCAACGAACTTCAGTGACTCGTCTCCCCAGCTCCCCACCCCCCACCCAGGCATGCCTTGCTTATCATTTAAGATCATTAATATTAATATATCACTTATTCTTTATTTATTTATATATTTCTTTTTATTTCTGCAGCCCCGTGCGACATCCGTTAGGCCACAATTCGACGGATTGGCTTTCCCACCAAGATTCGACCTTGCTCCTGAAAACGAATTCTAAATGCCATTTCATTTTTTAATTTATTTTAAATGATATTTCATAATGATTATGTTTATGATTTAAAGCTTAATTTCTTAATTTAAACAAAATAATAAAACTATAACAAAATATATATCGAAACGACGGGAGGCACTAAATGCACATAGGCAAAAAAAAACAACAACAACTGCTATGAACAAAAAACAACAACAAAAACCGGGCCCCAATATTGATGGTCAAAGAAACCCGGTATAAAAAATAAACAAACAACATCTGTTAAAACAACAACAACAAACAAACAACAACAACGATCGACATACATAAGTTCCTTGTGAGGGGAGTTGGTTGCAGCTTTGTAAGCGCGACATTTGCTTTTGGACATTTCCCGAGACCTGTAATTGTATTTATATTTTTATACAACTTTCAAAACGCATTCAAAAACCAACAAAACAAACAAACAAACATTAAACTATGCATTACAAACAACGAACAACAAAATGAGCCCCGTCAAATGTGAGTTACAAAAGTAAAAAAAGGCCCAACAGGAAGTGTCCATCAAGGAAATGTCGCAGTTGCATTATCTAGTTATCGAATTGTGTATATGTATTTTGCTTAATTGTATACCCAGATCTACTTACCAGACCTATAGACAGACAGACAGCATACACTCTCGCCGAACTTGGCGCTTATGTTTATGTTCAATTTTTTAATCTTATCAACACATTATAAGAAAAGATCAAAACTACTCTAAAAAAGTATACAAAAAAGGAACAAAATAAATGTAAATCAATTTTAAAAAAAAAGTTCTTTTAATTGAAAGCGGGCCAACTGAACAGATTCAAAGATATTGATCTATATAATAAAATGATAACATTTGCTTTTCATTATTTTTACCTGGTACAGAAGTCAAGGAATTTAAAATATATATATACTATTTGGCTGCTCCAGGTGCTCTTGTATTGGGTACGGTGCGCAACAGTTGCTTGTGCTGGCCAATGATGTGATCAATGTGATTGCATTCCCTCAACTGGCCCTTGAACTGATCGAGGGTCTCGTAGAGGACGGGATAGAGGGCGGGTAGCAGGCCATGATCGAGGGTGGGGAACAGATGATGCAGCACATGATCGCCAAAGTGTGTGAGCACCAGAAACTGTGACCACTTCAGATCCCCACGATCGATGATGGTATCCACCTGGAAGAGACCCCAGTCGCGATCCTCACGATTTGCGTCGCCCTCGTGATAGATTTCCGGGTCGTGATGTGCCGCATTCAGACCGATTACGCAAAAGGCGAAGCTGGCGATCGACGTCATCGATAGCCACTGGCGTATGCAGAATAACACATCAGCTGCATCACCCGATCCACAGTACATGGCCAGCGGTATGGAGAGCGGCAGCATATCGTGCCAATACATTATATTTGTGTGGCGCAGCGAGTAGAAAATGCTGGGAAATTATTAATAATATTGATTATTAATTCTGATTGTAGCCTTCGATTTAATCATTACAGATTGCAATGCATCGTGTTAATAATAAATATTTTAAAAATATTTTTCGAGAGGTGCAATTTTTGTCTCCTTAAAACTTAATTTTTTCAATTGAAATAAATTTGAATGCCAGACATTCTATGTTATTTGTTTAACCCTGTTGCACAGTGTTAGCCAGTATTATCTGCCACTTACCGCGTGCCCATTTGAACGAAGAACGCAATTGCATAGGCGATGGGTTCCGTTACCCAGGAGACATAGCGCAGTGCTTTGCTCTTGATGTGCGGATTGGGCACCCAACAGAGCAGAGGCTCAAACATGCTCAACTCCAGATCCATGTAGGAGTTGGGATAGATATGATGTGACAGGGCATGTGAGATGCGCCACGAGCAGAAGTTCATCATGCCCAGATTGAAGGAGTACATCTGCCAATTGTCGCGACGATGGAAATAGTTGTGCGACACAATCACTGTCCAGCAGAGAGCGACGCCAGCAAGGATCAATGCCAGCAGACTGTCCAAACGAACACTGGCCACGGCAAACAGATAGGTGGACAGCAGGATGCCCAGATGGATTAGCTGGAAAGGAACGGGTATCAATCAAGAATCAACTATAAAATCGTTTCGAGATTACTAACATCGCTTTTGAGCTTGGGTCGCTTGTCAATGGCTTTCAGTTGCTCACGGACTCGCTCCTTGAGCGTCCTGTAGAAGCCATCCTCGTGCAGAGTCAGCGTGTAGGTGCGTGGCCTTTTCGCATCCCCCACTTTGTACTTGGCAATCATTTTCTCCGGTACCGTCGTCAAATGATGTGCCTCGAATGCTTCGGTTATGTCGGTGCCTTTGGTTTCGCGTAGCCAGAATGGACCGCCGGGATGCTTATCAATGAACTCCGTGAAATCGTAGATACCGTCGTGTATGCGCCAAAGACCCTCGGCCTCATCGTCCGCCCTTTTACCCTTCTGCCAGGTGTCGACTGTGACCAACGCCGAATTGCGATATGTGGGAAACTTGGTGGCAATCCCACTCTGCTTCCACTTCTCAATCACCATTTTCTATCCGAATCCTTCTATACGTATATATATATATACAAAATGAACCTAGCACGAGCTACATTAACCGCTTACTGAGCTCCAGACTCTGGTTGTATGAATTTTAAAGTAAAAATGTATGGAAATATTTCCATTATGACAACTGACTCGCATCTTGTTATCAGCTGAACCCATGTCGATGTCGACGCCGATGTCAGCTCTATGATCAGAGCAGTAGTCTCAACACTCAACAATTTTGCAGGGGAGATGAACTAAAAATAACCACTGCATATATTCAGTTGTTTAATCAACAAGTCAAAATTTACCTATGAAGTTGATAACTTTAGTTAATATAGGTAATCTGATTGATTTTAAAAAGCTACAAGCTACACATTTTGTTATCTATATATATATACGTATGTATGTGTTAAATATTATATGCTTAGTGCCGACTCGCAGCGCTTTCCTCATTTTGCACAGCTAATCATGACTCAACAGACTACAAAAAAATCGATTTTCCATGTGGGAGCCAAAATTTGTTTATAGTTTGATTTGAATTAACTAGTTAGGGTAGTCTAACTGTAGCATAGAGAGAAAAAAGCCATTGTCAGAGAGTATGAGCATAATATATACATACGTTATACATAGTGATTGATTGGCATAAAAAAAATATAGCAATGTAAAATTTTTGATCGAAAACACAAGGTCCAAGTATCATAACAATTTGCGCAATAATGTAGTCGGAGCTAAATTTTAGAGTAACACTTGCTAATTATATTTATTAAAAAATTTTAAGCTCGCTGAACATTAAGCGAAGCTCAAATTTAGGTCAATGTGCGTTCATTTGCCCTGCGTTTTATATGTAATTTGGCAGTGGTTCATTTCCAGTTTGTGCTGCTGACTGATAAGGGGGTGATCTGCAAACAAAATAAACGCTTAGTAAGCTCAAAGCTTTTGAGAGCTTTTGTTTTTTGATACGCTCGCTCAGCTTTTAAGAATTATTCGAGCAGTGCAAGACACAACCTGGGCGTCGCGTTCAGTAGGCGAGTCAGAAACAAAGCAACCAAGTGCATTCCGCGGCCAAATAGAACGGTTTAAGTATTTGGCATTTGTACCTATCTCAAAAGTCGATCATTATCTGATAGAGTGTCAGTCTAAAGAGATTATCGCTTACCGAAGAACAAGGCACAAAATGCCACCGAATGTTGAATTGGAAGACTGGCGTGTTTCAGGCATTTCTCGAACATATCCCAGCTATCGAAATTCGTATCCCGTTAGCGATGAGAAGTGCGTTTGATAAGCTGTTAAAGGACAGTGATCTCTCTGACATAAGTGACCTCTAATAGTTGTCAATGCATTTCAGGTGGCTGGAGGGGAAACACAAAGAAGACGAAGCCGAGGGCTTGTGGCGCATCAAAGATAAGCTCTACGACTTGACGGACTTTGCCAAGCGGCATCCGGGCGGCGCCTTCTGGATCGAGTGCACTAAGGGCACCGATATAACCGAGCCCTTTGAGTCGCATCACATCGAGGAGCATGCAGCTCGCCTACTCGGCAAATTCGAGGTGCGAAGTGCGAAAAAGCCAAGAAATTATAAGTTTGCTCTGGAGGAGAATGGTTTCTACTTAACCCTTAAGAGACGCGTAAGGGAGAAGCTGCGAAAGATTAAATATCAACCCTCGCGAAAGACGGATGTGAGTATGTAAGATAAAGTGCAATGAATTATATAGATTACAAGCTTGTATACCCAAAACTTTTTCAAATGAGTGTATAAATTATTACAAAGTCTATCTGCTAAACGCAATTAAAGCGATCATAAAAGCATGAAGGTTGAAGATTTGAGTATATTATTGTCCGATGCATATTAACCGGTGTTGATGTTGATTGATCATTTTCAGATCACCGTTTTGTGCCAGCATTAAATTAATTAAATTTTCTCTTTTATTCGCCCAGCTAATTCATACGGGTCTACTGATCTCAGCGCTGTTCCTAAGCTGGGCAAGCACCGTTGCGGACTCTTTGATATTGAGGGCATTTGCGGGTCTGGCCCTTAGTTGGCTGGTTATCTCTGCCCACAATTATTTCCATCAGCGCGATAATTGGCGCATGTATACCTTCAATCTAATGCTATTGAACTTTGCCAATTGGCGCGTATCGCATGCTCTGTCCCATCATGTTTATCCAAATTCGTTGCACGATCTCGAGATGAGCATGTTTGAACCCTTTATCTGCTGGGTGCCCAGCAAACACTACGGAAGCAAAACCGCGCGAGTGATTTCCTTGCTAATATCACCGTTCATATATACGATCATAGCTGTGGTGCAGTTTACACAACGGTAAGTTATTTAAATTACTTATTGAAAAAAGATTGAAAATATAAAACATGCCCTTCCCTCTAGCCTCGTACACTCGCTACTCAAACGGAATATTATGTACTGGCACGATATTTTAGGCTTCAGTTTACCCCTTTTCCTATATCTGACTACAAATGTGGATTTCTTCGCTGCAATCACTAGCTGGATAATCATACTGGGAATGGCTAGTTTTTGTTTTGGTTTCATTGGTGTGACCGCAGCTCATCATGATCCTAAGATTTATCATGATGGCGATGCGATGCGCTCTGATCTAGATTGGGGTATCTTCCAGTTGGATACGGTCATCGATCGTGGTGATATCAAGTGGTCCGATCTGTTGGTGCTCACCCATTTCGGTGAGCATGCAATGCATCATATGTTTCCCACACTGGATCATGGTGTACTCAAGCAGCTATATCCAGAGTTGCAACAGACGATGGCTGAGTTCAAATGTGAACTCCGTGAGACTAACCATTGGGGTAACATCAAGGGGCAAAATAAACAATTGCTGCGTACGGAAGCAAATCCAATGCCACCAGGCAGCAAGAAGTTTGAGTAGTTTATTTGGTGATATTATTGGTGGTGGTAGTCTGTAAGCTAAGGTCTGATATAACCCGCATAATAAATTAAATTCAAAACAATAAATGGCTTTTAATGTTTTTCTCTTAATTTGTTTGTGCCCTCTATTGTATCATTCAAAATTAATACATTTCATTACAAATTTAGTACACACTCTTTAATTATTATCTGCACACAGAAAGGGAGAACAAAACACATTTAAGAGCACGAAAGCTTATTAAGTTCATTAAAAGCCTTCTGCTCTCGAATATAATATAGTTGCCGATGCAATCGTGTATGGAATGTAAACTTAAATCAGCGAAGTCATCGTAAAACCCATAAATATAAAACGAGATAAAATGATGTAGTCAAGTGAGCCCGACTATGATACACCCTAAACCCAGCTGTTAAAAATATTATAGTTTTATAAATGTCTTACACATTCAAACGTAAGCGTGAGAATATATTTTCGAAAATATTTGGAGTGTTTCTTATCCAATCTTGATAAAATCAATGCATATTATATATTAGTTAAGAGCCTCTGACTCTAAAAAAAATCGAATTGCATGACTATGCGCGAAACGGATGCAGTTATTGATTAAATTTAATAAACTTGATTCGATATTCGTAACTTGACATTTTTAATGGGTTCAACGCCAATAAATTATATAACAAGCAATCTACATCAAAAAGGAGAGCAAAGCACATAAGAGAGCATGAAAACTTGAATCAATTAAAAGCTTTGCGCCACAAAGTGCTAACACAACAGAAAAGCTCTTGAATATATGTGTCGGTGAGATCGCTTATGAATTACATTCTCAAATCAGCAAAGTCACCGTTTAATTAATTGATTAATAACAAAGAGTATCAAAATGAATTACCGTAACAATAATACCCTGTTACGCACATTTCATCATCATTTATTACATTTTCAACATTCGCGTTAGAATCATTTTGGTGAAATAGACTAACCTAGCTGCCTGCCGCACGCAACTTCTGATAAGCTAAATTATAGAAGGCAAAATTATATATGATTGGAAGTATAAATAGACTGGTTTGCAAAAGCTCTCGCCTAATTGAGCTCAAACGTTAGTCGTCAAACAATATGGTTGGCATTCGGTTGACTATCTCGGCACTGTGTCTGCTTTTGGTGGCGGCACCCGCTTGGGGCGCAAACATTTTGGGTTTGTTCAGCAGTCACAGTCAATCGCATTTGATACTGCACATGTCGATGATTAAGGTGCTCGCGGAGAGCGGTCACAATGTGACCGTGGTGAGCATGGTGCAACCCACTGTGATGCATAAGGATATCCACCTAATTGTGATTCCGATGCCAGAGGATCAGGAGAAAACGCTGGAGAGCCAAATGACAGACATGGCCAGGCAGAAGAGCTCGATGGTCGATACAATGATACGCCTGCTGGGCAACATGGGTATTTTGATTGAATCTCAATTGGATTTGCTGTCGCATCCACGTTTCCAGCGCATCTACGAGACCAAGTTCGATTTGATGTTCATGGGCTACTTTCTCAATGACTTCCAGTTGGGAGTTGCTGCCAAGCTGAAGGTGCCGGTAATTCTTGCTTGGATGCAGACGCCAATGACTATCATTGATAACATGATCGGCAATCCCGCAGAGATAAGCTATGTGCCCAATATGGGAACGGCGCTGGGACGTGGCGAAAGAATGGGTTTCTTCAAGCGCATTGAGAATCTCGCCAAGGATGTGCTGCTTAGAATCTTCATCTTGGGCTATAGGCCACGCATGAATAACTATTATGAAAAACAATTTAGCAACGAACCCAAGGATTTTCCAACGTTCGCGGAGGTGCTACGGAACATCTCGATGGTGTTCACCCATAGTCATTTAATCAGTGAGGGTTCCATCCGGCCACTTGTGCCAGGCTCTGTGGAAATCGGTGGCATACATATAAAGGATCAGCCGGATCCTTTGCCCGAGGATATCGCCCAGTTTCTGGAAGGGGCTAAGCATGGTGGAATATTACTATCTCTAGGCTCGAATATCAAGAGCACGGCAGTTAAGCCGGAGTTGGTGCAGTCTATGTTTAAGGTGCTATCTGGACTCAAGCAACGTGTCATCTGGAAGTGGGAGGATTTGGATAACATACCCGGAAAATCCGCAAATATACTCTATAAGAAGTGGCTGCCCCAGGATGATATTCTGGCACACCCCAAGATCAAATTGTTCATTACGCATGCGGGCAAAGGTGGCATCACTGAGGCAAGATACCATGGGGTGCCAATGGTGGCCCTACCCATCTTTGGTGATCAGCCCGCTAATGCGGTGTCCATGGAAAGGTCCGGCTATGGCCTGGCAATGGATCTGCTGCAGCTCAACGAGGAGGACTTCAAGGCCCACATTGAGGAGGTGCTCGGCAATGAGAAGTACGCCTTGGCAATACGTCGCTTCTCACAGCTGTACCGGGACAGGCCTCTCACTGCCAAGCAGACGGTGGTCTACTGGACGGACTATGTGCTCAGGCACAAGGGTGCCCCTCATCTGCAGAGTCCGGCTGTGCATATGACCAACATTGCCTATTACAATCTAGATGTTTTTGCTGCCCTTTCAGCAGTTTTATTCACTGCCTTGTTTTTCACTTGGCTAAGTGTGAAATACATTTGTCGCAAACTGTGCGGCAAGTCCAAGAAGGATAAGAAAGTGAAAAAGCACTAATATAAAATAATTTCATTGTTCTTAAGCTTAATGAACTATCACAATAAAGATCGGATTTTAAACAAATACAATACTCAAACTCTGTCATTCAACCTGTCTGCACTTTAGAAAAACTATTTGTTAAATATATTTACAGCTGGATTGAATTTCTGCGGGCAATTATAAGCCCATAAGTCATATTAGTTTCAAGATTTGAAATTTCGATGACTATGGATTTGTTATTCTTATGTACAAAATTGTGTAATGGAAAATTGTTTAATTTTATATTTTTTATTGACTTGTAATAGATAACGTTGCCTGCTTAGAGGTACGTAATTTCGTTGCAGATTAGTAAATATAAAGGTGCTATCTAAAGTATATTTAAAGATAGACGTTTATTGATGGTGGCCACACTTCGGATCGGTCGGGCAGCTCGGTAATCGGTATTTTGCTATCAACTAAATGCATTGATAACTCTCTAAAAGCGTTTAACAATGCAGTTGGCAACAGTAGCAGCAGCAAATCATTCTTTTGTTTAAGTTATTTGTATATTTGGATTTGGCGCCTTGCACATAATATAAACAGTGTAATGTCAATTTATTGAATTGTAATAATGTTTCCATGCTCTGCTAAGTGCACTTTAACTGCTGCTGTCAGCGTTAACAGCGCTCTCTTTGTGCAGCGCTCTCTCTCTCTCTCTCTCTCGCAGATTGGATTAGATTAAGAGTATATCGTAGTAAAGCCTTCCCAACTACAGCCTTTTTAGTTGTTTAAAAAGATAGCTGTCAAATCGCTGATAGAGAGAGAGGTAGCGCGAGAGAAAGAGAGAGAAGAGAGCAAAGATAAGGAGTGCTTAATACTGGGCAGCCATGCAAGCGCTGCAAATTTGTCTGATGACAATAAAAATTAATTTGTTGATTCCACTCGTAGCTCAGTTCGTCGAGCACTCGCATAGAAAATGGTTAGGCAAGGCGCTATTTTTAGTTCACTGATGATTCTGGCGCCGCTGTTGCTGCTGGAATCCCCACCGGCTGGTTGTGCCAATATTTTGGGTCTCTTCAGCACAATTAGTCCCTCGCATTTGATTGTGCACATGTCGATGATGAGGACGCTGGCAGATCGTGGTCACAATGTAACCATTGTGTCAGCCCTCAAGCCCAAGCTGGTGCCGCATGAGAATATAACGTTGGTTATGGCACCATTTAGTGAAGAACTCAACGCTCGCATCGCTCTCCATTTGGAGAACGCATCAAAGCAGAAGTCAAACTTTTTCTACAGCATTATGAAAACAATGAATACATTGCTGGATACCCAATTAGAGTTCCTACAGCATCCCAATGTGGAAGCCATTTATAAGAAGCCGCAAGTGAAATTTGATCTTTTGGTCTTGGGCTATGTTATCAATGACTTTCAGTTGGGCGTAGCAGCCAAATTGGACATACCCTTTATAATTAGTTGGATAATGGGACCCTATGGCTTTCTCGACGACCAGGTGGGCAACATCTACGATCCATCATATGTGCCCAGTTTGGGAGTAAGCAACGACAAAGATGATCGAGCCCTCGACTTTGGGCTGCGACTTCGTAACTTTGGCACCTGGCTTTGCATGAAGGCCGCCACTTCGGCAATTGACATACAAATGAATAAATATTACCAGTACGTACACTCAGAAAAAAAATTTGCTTGTAATTTATAAAAGCGTCCTAGGAATTATAAAGTTTTTGTATTCGTTTTTATTTTCATACCTATAAATTTTATGTTCCTCATGCAGACTCGCTTTTGGTCAGGAGGCTTCCGACTTTCCCACCTACCACGAGATGAGGCGCAGGATCTCGCTGCTCTTCTACAATTATCACACACTCAGCGAAGGTCCGGTGCGTCCCACAGTGCCGCAATCCATTGAAATCGGTGGTATTCAGATTAAGGACCAGACAGACCCGTTGCCCAACGAGCTGGCTGAATTTCTGGGCAATGCCACAAATGGCGCCATCTTCTTTAGCCTGGGCACAAATGTCAAGGCCAGCTTTTTCCAGCCCCACATCACGGAGGCCATCTACAATGTGCTCGCGCGCCAACCGTTGAGCGTTATCTGGAAATGGGATGATCTGGAGGATAAGCCAGGCCAGGCAGCGAATATATACTTCAGCAGTTGGCTGCCACAGGACGATCTACTGGCTCATCCGAACATCAAGCTGTTTATTACCCATGCGGGAAAAGGTGGCGTTGCAGAGGCCCAGTACCATGCCGTGCCCATGTTGGCTCTGCCCATTTTCGGGGATCAGATGAGTAACGCTGAGATAATGGAGTCATCTGGTTTTGGCCTAAGTTTGGACATGCTCACACTGACGGAGGAGCGCTTGGAACAGGGTATTAATGAAGTACTCAGCAATGCGTCCTATGCCGAGAATGTGCGCAAGTTCTCGACACTTTATCGCGATCGACCTTTGACCCCACGTCAATCAGTCATCTACTGGACGGAGTATGTGTTGCGGCACAACGGTGCCCATCATATGCAGAGTCCCTCGCTGCACATGAACTTTGTGGCACGAAACAATCTCGATGTCTACGCCTTCGTTCTCCTCATCATCGCCAGCTCTTTGGCTGTCTTTGTCTTTTTGTTACGTCTCGTCTTTAAGCGATTGCCTCGCTCGCGAGACAAGGTCAAGAAATGTTAGCCACCTATTTGTAGTTACTTAATTGATTTTATAAACTATGTTCATTAAGCACACGACGCGTGGCTCGACAATAAAATATACATATATATGTACATATATATGTACATATAAATGTAATCAAGTAAATACAAACCATATAAGTAGCAACAAGTTGCCAAAAACCGCATCAGCTATTTATAGGCAACTATTGTCTCTTTTGCTCTCGCTCTCTCGCTCTCTGCCACCAACTACACTGAGCGAAGACATGTCTGTAATTAATAATTTGAGATATTTTATTGAAATCTAATTATTTGGGAGTTTTAATTTGCAACTACAATTCTATGATGTTAACAAACAACCTGATTGTAGACAAAGTAAATATGAATTATGTTAAGTTAAGATCAAAAAACAGTCTTAACTGGTAAATGGACTTTGGAGCCCTGGTGTCGAAATACCTTTGGAGTTATCAAATCGTTACTATGCTGAAACGTTTGAAATGTTACTTGAAACAAATTGGGCTTATGTGAAATAGGTTTTTTTCTAACGTTATTAATTATTCAGTTTATATAAGTAAATTAAATAGAATATATAATATATATTTTGTTCGTTCTTTTTTCGCTCAATGCATACTCTTTTCCAATTGCTTGAACTTTATATTATTGACATTTGGTGTTTAATCCTGAGATAAGCAGCGCTTATACGAGTTGTACAAACCAAGATATAAAAAAAAATGTAAAAATTCAACTTGAACAGGTACGCAATTTAAGTAGTATTTTTTCTCAGTGCAGCTATTTTAATATTAATTGTATGACTCGCATCTGTCCGAGTGATACTCGTCGGAATAAATGAGTGCTCAGTGTCTCAGTTGCCATCGAATCGCGACAACCGAAACGCGGTTGTTTTCCTAATTGTTTTCTGCTTTTGTCTTTCTAGTATTGAATATTTGCATTTTTGTTGTTTGATTTGCTAAATATATATTGCCGTGCGAGTGATGCTTGAATATATTATTTAATTGCTATTTTCTCAGATATTTCACTATGTTATTAGTGTTCTACAAATATGCAAAGTTCAACGAATCGATAAAGTATTTTGCTTAATTATTTCATCAGCTGCTTGTTAAACTAGCGTGGTCATTTTATTTCATTTGGTATGTGATTGCGTTTAGTTGTGTTTCTCGTAATTCTAGTTGATAATTACAACAACAACAACAACATATCCGTGTATTCTATGTATGAAAACACTTGCAGTATGCGCCGCACAACGATAACGAAGCCGGCGATCCAAAATTTCCCTCATATCAGCTCCGAATCGGAAGCTTATCAGTTTGTGGACTGAGACCGACGTTTCCCCTAATTTATATAAAAAAAAGGATATCAACTTGAGGACTGACTCAGTTACATTTTGCACTCCGTGAAGAACACGGGAACATGTCAGAGTCGACGGGATCTTTAATGTCCTACACATTTGTGTGCCTTTTGTTGGCAATCTTTGCTGGCCAATCTTTGCCCGTGGAGGGTGCAAATATTTTGGGCGTATTCACCAGTCACAGTCCATCACATCTGATCATTCATATGTCCGCGATGAAGGCGTTGGCTGAGGCAGGTCACAATGTCACCGTTGTATGCACAACAGTGCCAAAGGTCACGCACAAGAGCATCAAACAGATTGTGATACCATTGACTGCCGAGGAGGAGAAGATACTCAATGCTGGCATGACGGACATGGCCAAGGAAAAGCCATCCATAATAAACACATTCAAGAATTTGTTCGGTTCACTGTCGATGTACATCGACAAACAGGCGGATGTGTTGGAGGACGAACGCTTCACGGATCTCTACAAGAACAAGGATAACAAATTCGATGCAGTCGTCTTCGGATTCTTTTTCAATTTCTACCAAGTTGGGTTGGGCTCCCTATTCAAGTGTCCTCTGATTGTGAGCTGGTCGGGTGCACACATGTCCATCATTGATGAGTCTGTTGGCAACCCCGAACTGACGGCCCTCGTGCCCGCCATGAATGTGGCAGTGACACGTGGTCAACCCATGAACTTCAACCAGCGATTGAAGAACTACTTTAGCACAATGCTTTTCCGCTTTTTGGGCTTCTATCTGGAGACGAAAAATATGGCATTTTACGAGTAAGTAGCGCAGTTAACAATATAATCGGTATTCCAATGGTCAGTATGCTTGGACAGCATCAAGAGATTAGTTTCAGTTGAAATTCTGAGTATTTTGCAGTACTTTATTTATTTATTTATTTAATGTCAACTAAAGTGAGACGACAATAATAAAAATACTAAAGAAAAAATACAGATTAAATTAAATTCAATATTTAATTATTATAAAAATAGAAAATAATAATTATTAATTAATATTTGTTCTCGATTTTTGAATTACTTGCAGACGTCTGTGGGGTAAGATTCCGGATATGATCAGTTATGAGGAGGCGAAGAAGAATGTGTCGCTGGCCTTCCTTAATAGTCATGGAATAAGCGAGGGACCCATCAGGCCCAATGTGCCGGCAGTGATTGAGATTGGCGGCATACAGATTAAGGATAAGCCCGATCCCTTGCCACAGGATGTTCAGGAGTTTTTGGACAATGCCAAGAATGGTGCAATTCTACTCAGTTTGGGCAGCAACCTAAAGAGTGAAAATGTGAAGCCAGAGTCTGTTGAGAGGATCTTTGAAACGCTGTCCAAACTCAAACAGAAGGTGATCTGGAAATGGGATGATCTGAAGCACCCGCCCGGCAAATCGGCAAATATACTCTACAAGAGTTGGCTGCCCCAGGATGATATACTCGCCCATCCCAATATCAAACTGTTCATAACCCATGCGGGCAAAGGAGGCGTGGCTGAATCTCTATACCATGCCAAGCCCATGTTGGCGCTTCCCGTCTTCGCCGATCAGCCGGCCAATGCTGATAAGCTGGTTCATTCGGGCTATGGGCTTCGCGTCGATTTGTTAACCCTGGAGGCGGATGAGTTTAAGGCGGCCATCAAGGAGCTGCTGAAGAATCCCAGCTACACCAAAAAGGTGCAGGCATTCTCGAAACTCTATCGCGATCGTCCGATGACAGCTCGCGAATCGGTTGTCTACTGGGTCAACTATGTGCTGCGATATCATGGCGCTGTCCATATGCAGAGTCCCCTTGTCCACATGAACTTTATTGCTATCAACAATCTGGATGTGTACGCCTTACTGGCTTTTGTACTCCTTATTGCCTCGCTGATCAGCTTTGTTGTGCTGAGGTTCTGCTACCGAAAATGTTGTGGAGGCAAATGCAAGCCACAAAAATCTTCCCAAAAGTCAAAGGTCAAGACTCACTAATTTCATTTATTTCCAATAAGACCAAGCGTGCTTAAATGTAATTAGTTAATTAAAAACGACAATAAATTTCGATATATGTACATAGCACATAAAAAATGTAAGAAATATTTTGTACACATTAAAAATGGGAGAAGGGCGAAATAAAGATGACCAAAAGTGTGTAACAGGCAAAATGAAGACTGTTTTTTTGAGCATTAACATGTTTAAATACCAACCTAGCATAGTTTCGCACCTAATTTATGATTAGAAATCCAAGTTTTGCACCATTACACTGCTAGAACTCACTTTTAATCTAAGCAGCGCAAAAATCAGTTCACATTGTTTACACTGCTTATTATCAAAGTTCCTCCACTGCAGTGCAGGTATTAAACACTCGTACTTATCCATGTCCTGTGTATAAAATGTGCGCAGCTGATTGCCCAACTCCTGCATGCATATATATACAACACATTTATTATTTATATTCTTAATATATTACGCAGCTCACCGGTTCATTCAACAAATCGGGCACATTAAATGCTATTTTGTATAGCACGGAATCATCAAAGTCTTTGGCATCGTGCGCCGTTGCTGTTGTTGCGAGCACCAACATTAACAACAACATTTTTGGCGACAAATTGTGTTTTAATTGTGCTACGGCCTGCATTTTCGATATTCTATGATGTTAACAAACAACCTGATTGTAGACAAAGTAAATATGAATTATGTTAAGTTAAGATCAAAAAACACTCTTAACTGGTAAATGGACTTTGGAGCCCTGGTGTCGAAATACCTTTGGAGTTATCAAATCGTTACTATGCTGAAACGTTTGAAATGTTACTTGAAACAAATTGGGCTTATGTGAAATAGGTTTTTTTCTAACGTTATTAATTATTCAGTTT
The DNA here is from genome assembly GCA_035044325.1 of Drosophila nr. medialis 2 BK-2023a. Classification (NCBI taxonomy): domain Eukaryota; kingdom Metazoa; phylum Arthropoda; class Insecta; order Diptera; family Drosophilidae; genus Drosophila; species Drosophila nr. medialis 2 BK-2023a. The sequence continues at coordinate 4,470,998 of JAWNMH010000394.1, forward strand.
ATATAAGTAAATTAAATAGAATATATAATATATATTTTGTTCGTTCTTTTTTCGCTCAATGCATACTCTTTTCCAATTGCTTGAACTTTATATTATTGACATTTAGTGTTTAATCCTGAGATAAGCAGCGCTTATACGAGTTGTACAAACCAAGATATAAAAAAAAATGTAAAAATTCAACTTGAACAGGTACGCAATTTAAGTAGTATTTTTTCTCAGTGCAGCTATTTTAATATTAATTGTATGACTCGCATCTGTCCGAGTGATACTCGTCGGAATAAATGAGTGCTCAGTGTCTCAGTTGCCATCGAATCGCGACTACCGAAACGCGGTTGTTTTCCTAATTGTTTTCTGCTTTTGTCTTTCTAGTATTGAATATTTGCATTTTTGTTGTTAGATTTGCTAAATATATATTGCCGTGCGAGTGATGCTTGTGTATATTATTTAATTGCTATTTTCTCAGATATTTCACTATGTTATTAGTGTTCTACAAATATGCAAAGTTCAACGAATCGATAAAGTATTTTGCTTAATTATTTCATCAGCTGCTTGTTAAACTAATGTGGTCATTTTATTTCATTTGGTATGTGATTGCGTTTAGTTGTGTTTTTCGTAATTCTAGTTGATAATAACAACAACAACAACAACATATCTGTGTATTATATGTATGAAAACACTTGCAGTATGCGCCGCACAACGATAACGAAGCCGGCGATTCAAAATTTCCCTCATATCAGCTCCGAGTCGGAAGCTTATCAGTTTGTGGACTGAGATCGACGTGTCCCCTAATTTATATAAAAAAAGTATATCAACTTGAGAACTGACTCAGTTACATTTTGCACTCCGGAGAGTGAAGAACACGGGAACATGTCAGAGTCGACGGGATCTTTAATGTCCTACACATTTGTGTGCCTTTTGTTGGCAATCTTTGCTGGCCAATCTTTGCCCGTGGAGGGTGCAAATATTTTAGGCGTATTTACCAGTCACAGTCGATCACATCTGATCATTCATATGTCCGCGATGAAGGCGTTGGCTGAGGCAGGTCACAATGTCACCGTTGTATGCACAACAGTGCCAAAGGTCACGCACAAGAGCATCAAACAGATTGTGATACCATTGACTGCCGAGGAGGAGAAGATACTCAATGCTGGCATGACGGACATGGCCAAGGAAAAGCCATCCATACTAAACACATTCAAGAATTTGTTCGGTTCACTGTCGATGTACGTCGACAAACAGGCGGATATGTTGGAGGACGAACGCTTCACGGATCTCTACAAGAACAAGGATAACAAATTCGATGCAGTCGTCTTCGGATTCTTTTTCAATTTCTACCAAGTTGGGTTGGGCTCCCTATTCAAGTGTCCTCTGATTGTGAGCTGGTCGGGTGCACCCATGTCCATCATTGATGAGTCTGTTGGCAACCCCGAACTGATGGCCCTCGTGCCCGCCATAAATGTGGCAGTGGCACCTGGTCAACCCATGAACTTCAACCAGCGATTGAAGAACTACTTTAGCACAATGCTTTTCCGCTTTTTTGGCTTCTATCTGGAGACGAAAAATCTGTCATTTTACGAGTAAGTAGCGCAGTTAACAATATAATCGGTATTCCAATGGTCAGTATGCTTGGACAGCATCAAGAGATTAGTTTCAGTTGAAATTCTGAGTATTTTGCAGTACTTACATAACTATTTATTTATTTATTTAATGTCAACTAAAGTGAGACGACAATAATAAAAATACTAAAGAAAAAATACAGATTAAATTAAATTCAATATTTAATTATTATTTTAAAAAAGAAAATAAGAACTATTAATTAATATTTGTTCTCGATTTTTGAATTACTTGCAGACGTCTGTGGGGTAAGATTCCGGATATGATCAGTTATGAGGAGGCGAAGAAGAATGTGTCGCTGGCCTTTTGCAATAGTCATGGAATAAGCGAGGGACCCGTCAGGCCCAATGTGCCGGCAGTGATTGAGATTGGGGGCATACAGATTAAGGATAAGCCCGATCCCTTGCCACAGGATGTTCAGGAGTTTTTGGACAATGCCAAGAATGGTGCAATTCTACTCAGTTTGGGCAGCAACCTAAAGAGTGAAAATGTGAAGCCAGAGTCTGTTGAGAGGATCTTTGAAACGCTGTCCAAACTCAAACAGAAGGTGATCTGGAAATGGGATGATCTGAAGCACCCGCCCGGCAAATCGGCAAATATACTCTACAAGAGTTGGCTGCCCCAGGATGATATACTCGCCCATCCCAATATCAAACTGTTCATAACCCATGCGGGCAAAGGAGGCGTGGCTGAATCTCTATACCATGCCAAACCCATGTTGGCGCTTCCCGTCTTCGCCGATCAGCCGGCCAATGCTGACAAGCTGGTTCATTCGGGCTATGGGCTTCGCGTCGATTTGTTAACCCTGGAGGCGGATGAGCTTAAGGCGGCCATCAAGGAGCTGCTGAAGAATCCCAGCTACACCAAAAAGGTGCAGGCATTCTCGAAACTCTATCGCGATCGTCCGATGACAGCTCGCGAATCGGTTGTCTACTGGGTCAACTATGTGCTGCGATATCATGGCGCTGTCCATATGCAGAGTCCCCTTGTCCACATGAACTTTATTGCTATCAACAATCTGGATGTGTACGCCTTACTGGCTCTTGTACTCCTTATTGCCTCGCTGATCAGCTTTGTTGTGCTGAGGTTCTGCTACCGAAAATGTTGTGGAGGCAAATGCAAGCCACAAAAATCTTTCCAAAAGTCAAAGGTCAAGAAGCACTAATTTCATTTATTTCCAATAAGACCATGCGTGCTTAAATGTAATTAGTTAATTAAAAACGACAATAAATTTCGATATATGTACATAACACATACAAAATGTAAGAAATATTTTAAGATTTTTGTACACATTAAAAATGGGAGAAGGGCGAAATAAAGATGACCAAAAGTGTGTAACAGGCAAAATGAAGACTGTTTTTTTGAGCATTAACATGTTTAAATACCAACCTAGCATAGTTTCGCACCTAATTTATGATTAGAAATCCAAGTTTTGCACCATTACACTGCTAGAAATCACTTTTAATCTAAGCAGCGCAAAAATCAGTTCACATTGTTTACACTGCTTATTATCAAAGTTCCTCCACTGCAGTGCAGGTATTAAACACTCGTACTTCTCCATGTCCTGTGTATAAAATGTGCGCAGCTGATTGCCCAACTCCTGCATGCATATATATACAACACATTTATTATTTATATTCTTAATATATTACGCAGCTCACCGGTTCATTCAACAAATCGGGCACATTAAATGCTATTTTGTATAGCACGGAATCATCAAAGTCTTTGGCATCGTGCGCCGTTGCTGTTGTTGCGAGCACCAACATTAACAACAACATTTTTGGCGACAAATTGTGTTTTAATTGTGCTACGGCCTGCATTTTCGATATTCTATGATGTTAACAAACAACCTGATTGTAGACAAAGTAAATATGAATTATGTTAAGTTAAGATCAAAAAACACTCTTAACTGGTAAATGGACTTTGGAGCCCTGGTGTCGAAATACCTTTGGAGTTATCAAATCGTTACTATGCTGAAATGTTACTTAATACAAATTGGGCTTATGCGAAATATGTTCTTTTCGTACAGTTTTAATTATTCAACTTATATAAGTAAATTAAATAAAATATAAAATGTAATATTTAATAAATAATAATAAACAAAGTAATATTTATAAGATGTTAGGGATATTTCAATACAAAATGACCAAAAATTTGTTGAATGGAAAAAAACGCAATCAGACAAAACTAAATTTGTATATTTAAAAATTTGCATCTTAACTATAACCAGAACCTATTAAATAATACTTACCACTCACAAGACTTTTTTCGCTCAGTGCATACTCTTTTCCAATTGCTTGAACTTTATACTAATAATCAGCGGATAATCAGCGCTTATACAAGTTTTACAAACCAAGATATAAAAAAAAATGTAAAAATTCCCTTTAACAGGTACGCAATTTAAGTAGTATTTTTTCTCGGTGCAGCTTTTTTAATATTATGTATGTATTATGTACAAAGATAACGAAGCCGGCGATTCAAACATTCCCTCATATCAGCTCCGAGTCGGAAGCTTATCAGTTTGTGGACTGAGACCCACGTTTCCCCTAATTTATATAAAAAAAGTATATCAACTTGAGAACTGATTCAGTTACATTTTGTACTCCGTGAAGAACACGGGAACATGTCAGAGCAGACGGGATCTTTAATGTCCCACACATTTGTGTGCCTTGTGCTGGCAATCTTTGCTGGCCAATCTTTGCCCGTGGAGGGTGCAAATATTTTGGGCGTATTCACCGGTCACAGTCCATCACATCTGATCATTCATATGTCCGTGATGAAGGTGTTGGCTGAGGCAGGTCACAATGTCACCGTTGTATGCACAACAGTGCCAAAGGTCTCGCACAAGAGCATCAAACAGATTGTGATACCATTGACTGCCGAGGAGGAGAAGATACTCAATGCTGGCATGACGGACTTGGCCAAGGAAAAGCCATCCATAATAAACACATTCAAGAATTTGTTCGGTTCACTGTCGATGTACATCGACAAACAGGCGGATGTGTTGGAGGACGAACGCTTCACGGATCTCTACAAGAACAAGGATAACAAATTCGATGCAGTCGTCTTCGAATTCTTTTTCAATTTCTACCAAGTTGGGTTGGGCTCCCTATTCAAGTGTCCTCTGATTGTGAGCTGTACGACTGCACCCATGTCCATCATTGATGAGTCTGTTGGCAACCCCGAACTGACGGCCCTCGTGCCCACCATGAATGTGGCAGTGGCACCTGGTCAACCCATGAACTTCAATCAGCGATTGAAGAACTACTTTAGCACAATGCTTTTCCGCTTTTTTGGCTTCTATCTGGAGACGAAAAATCTGGCATTTTACGAGTAAGTAGCGCAGTTAACAATATAATCGGTATTCCAATGGTCAGTATGCTTGGACAGCATCAAGAGATTAGTTTCAGTTGAAATTCTGAGTATTTTGCAGTACTTACATAACTATTTATTTATTTATTTAATGTCAACTAAAGTGAGACGACAATAATAAAAATACTAAAGTAAAAATATAGATTAAATTAAATTCAATATTTAATTATTATTTTAAAAAAGAAAATAAGAACTATTAATTAATATTTGTTCTCGATTTTTGAATTACTTGCAGACGTCTGTGGGGTAAGATTCCGGATATGATCAGTTATGAGGAGGCGAAGAAGAATGTGTCGCTGGCCTTTTGCAATAGTCATGGAATAAGCGAGGGACCCGTCAGGCCCAATGTGCCGGCAGTGATTGAGATTGGCGGCATACAGATTAAGGATAAGCCCGATCCCTTGCCACAGGATGTTCAGGAGTTTTTGGACAATGCCAAGAATGGTGCAATTCTACTCAGTTTGGGCAGCAACCTAAAGAGTGAAAATGTGAAGCCAGAGTCTGTTGAGAGGATCTTTGAAACGCTGTCCAAACTCAAACAGAAGGTGATCTGGAAATGGGATGATCTGAAGCACCCGCCCGGCAAATCGGCAAATATACTCTACAAGAGTTGGCTGCCCCAGGATGATATACTCGCCCATCCCAATATCAAACTGTTCATAACCCATGCGGGCAAAGGAGGCGTGGCTGAATCTCTATACCATGCCAAGCCTATGTTGGCGCTTCCCGTCTTCGCCGATCAGCCGGGCAACGCTGATAAGCTGGTTAATTCGGGCTATGGGCTTCGCGTCGATTTGTTAACCCTGGAGGCGGATGAGTTTAAGGCGGCCATCAAGGAGCTGCTGAAGAATCCCAGCTACACCAAAAAGGTGCAGGCATTCTCGAAACTCTATCGCGATCGTCCGATGACAGCTCGCGAATCGGTTGTCTACTGGGTCAACTATGTGCTGCGATATCATGGCGCTGTCCATATGCAGAGTCCCCTTGTCCACATGAACTTTATTGCTATCAACAATCTGGATGTGTATGCCTTACTGGCTCTTGTACTCCTTATTGCCTCGCTGATCAGCTTTGTTGTGCTGAGGTTCTGCCACCGAAAATGTTGTGGAGGCAAATGCAAGCCACAAAAATCTTCCCAAAAGTCAAAGGTCAAGAAGCACTAATTTCATTTATTTCCAATAAGACCATGCGTGCTTAAATGTAATTAGTTAATTAAAAACGACAATAAATTTCGATATATGTACATAACACATACAAAATGTAAGAAATATTTTAAGATTTTTGTACACATTAAAAATAAGAGAAGGGCGAAATAAAGATGACCAAAAGTGTGTAACAGGCAAAATGAAGACTGTTTTTTTGAGCATTAACATGTTTAAATACCAACTTAGCATAGTTTTACACCTAATTTATGTTCAGAAATCCAAGTTTTGCACCATTAAACTTCTAGAACTCACTTTTAGTCTAAGCAGCGCAAAAATCAGTTCACATTGTTTACACAGCTGATTAGCAAAGTTTATCCACTGTTAACTGCTTAGCACGTAACTGGTATGTAAGCATTGCATATGTTAACAAGCAGTTTACTTAGTAGCGAATTTTCACACCTATAGTCTGTGCCAAGAGTAGCTGCTGATGGAACTGGTGGCACCGCCGTATTCTCATTGGCAAGAAACTTTTGCAGACTTTGCTGTGTGACGAGGCCGCTGTCATCCGCATAATTCATGAGATCACAGATGATGGGCGATTCTACGACTAAGATGTACTGGCACGTCTTTGGCTCCAGCAGGTACATGGAGACAACTGTGCCGCTGTTCGTCACCGGTGTGCAGGTCAATTTGACGTCCACTTCGCGCGGCTGACCACTGCGATCGCAGTGGGTGCCCTTCTCGTAGTGATGCCAGAGGGATGAGGTGAAACCGGGACGCCGTGCACCCTTATCGGGATTGGAGCTGGCCCACAGCCGATGCGATTCCTCGGAGAAATAGCCCAGAAATAGTTCCACCTCACTGTTCTTATCCTTATGGAATTGACGAACATGCCGACCATAACAGAATTCGTATTTCCACCAGCCGGTGCCCTGTGAAAGGAATCCAAAGTGTTTGCTAGGAATTATATTATATTTTTCAAATAAATACTTACACCCGTTAAACAGTTTTTTCCCGAAATGAACTCCTTGATGGGAGTCAAGTCATTTAGAGGCGCCGGCGTTGTGCCTCCTAGCCCACCTCTGGACAACACTATCTGTTGATTATCATGGTCCACCTCGATGTCTCCATTGGCCATCAGCTCCAAGATGATTTTGTCCACATCGCCGCTATACTTGAACGTCACAATATCGCCAATATCCGTCTTCGAAAACATTTTGGGTGGCTTTTTGCTGTCTTTAGAAATGAGTAAGTCATTTTCACTCTCCTCCCATTCGTTAAGCTCCTGCCGCAACATGCCGAGTGGCTTGTGTGGTTCCGTTTGTGAATTGAAGCATTTAATATAGATCTCTTTGGTCTCCTCGGCATGGAAGGCGGGTATCGCACACAGCGTTGATGTCAAAATGATTGCTTCGTAATTACACGACGACGTCTCCTTGAACGAGTAGATATCATCTTTGCCATGGGGATAGCACACATAACGCGCCATAGTTGTGCGTGGCGCATTGATGATGTCGCACAAGGTGCCATCGGTAAATTCCATTTCAAAATAAGGATAACGCGTATTATCGATTTTCAGTGTTTTGTACTTTGGTTTGCTGTCCGTTTTGCGTTCCGCTTCCCATTCCTTTTTTGCCAGCTCCGTTTTCTCGTCACTCCACTTGCCTAAATAGTACTCCTGCAACTTGACATTCTTGCCCTCTCGCTCCTCATGAAACTGGCGCACATGATGCCCATGGCAGATTTCATAAGACCAATAAGCCTCAATGCGAAACGAAATTAAATTACTATATAAAATCATTATGATTCTCACATACACAGCTCTGGTTTATGGGTTTTAGTTGATAATTACAACAACAACAACATATTTATGTCATACATGTATGATAACGAAGCCGGCGATTTAAAATTTCCCTCATATCAGCTCCGAATCGGAAGCTTATCAGTTTGTGGACTGAGACCGACGTTTCCCCCAATTTATATAAAAAAGTATATCAACTTGATAACTGATTCAGTTACATTTTGTACTCCGTGAAGAACACGGGAACATGTCAGAGCAGACGGGATCTTTAATGTCCCACACATTTGTGTGCCTTTTGCTGGCAATCTTTGCTGGCCAATCTTTGCCCGTGGAGGGTGCAAATATTTTGGGCGTATTCACCGGTCACAGTCCATCACATCTGATCATTCATATGTCCGTGATGAAGGCGTTGGCTGAGGCAGGTCACAATGTCACCGTTGTATGCACAACAGTGCCAAAGGTCACGCACAAGAGCATCAAACAGATTGTGATACCATTGTTTGCCGAGGAGGAGAAGATATTCAATGCTGCCATGACGGACATGGCCAAGGAGAAGCCATCCATAATAAACACATTCAAGTATTTGCTCGGTTCACTGTCGGTGTGCATTGACAAACAGGCGGATGTGTTGGAGGACGAACGCTTCACGGATCTCTACAAGAACAAGGATAACAAATTCGATGCAGTCGTCTTCGGATTCTTTTTCAATTTCTACCAAGTTGGGTTGGGCTCCCTATTCAAGTGTCCTCTGATTGTGAGCTGGTCGGGTGCAGGCATATCCACCATTGATGAGTCTATTGGCAACCCCGAACTGACGGCCCTTGTGCCCACTATGAATGTGGTAGTGACACCTGGTCAACCCATGAACTTCAAACAGCGATTGAAGAACTACTTTAGCACAATGCTTTTCCGCTTTGTTGGCTTCTATCTGGAGACGAAAAATCTGTCATTTTACGAGTAAGTAGCGCAGTTAACAACATAATCAGTATTCCAAAGGTCAGTATGCTTGGACAGCATCAAGAGATTAGTTTCAGTTGAAATTCTGAGTATTTTGCAGTACTTACATAACTATTTATTTATTTATTTAATGTCAACTAAAGTGAGACGACAATAATAAAAATACTAAAGTAAAAATATAGATTAAATTAAATTCAATATTTAATTATTATTTTAAAAAAGAAAATAAGAACTATTAATTAATATTTGTTCTCGATTTTTGAATTACTTGCAGACGTCTGTGGGGTAAGATTCCGGATATGATCAGTTATGAGGAGGCGAAGAAGAATGTGTCGCTGGCCTTCTGCAATAGTCATGGAATAAGCGAGGGACCCATCAGGCCCAATGTGCCGGCAGTGATTGAGATTGGCGGCATACAGATTAAGGAGAAGCCCGATCCCTTGCCACAGGATGTTCAGGAGTTTTTGGACAATGCCAAGAATGGTGCAATTCTGCTGAGTTTGGGCACCAACGTAAAGAATGAACATGTAAAGCCAGAGTCTGTTGAGAGGATCTTTGAAACGCTGTCCAAACTCAAACAGAAGGTGATCTGGAAATGGGATGATCTGAAGCACCCGCCCGGCAAATCGGCAAATATACTCTACAAGAGTTGGCTGCCCCAAGATGATATACTCGCCCATCCCAATATCAAACTGTTCATAACCCATGCGGGCAAAGGAGGCGTGGCTGAATCTCTATACCATGCCAAGCCTATGTTGGCGCTTCCAGTCTTCACCGATCAGCCGAGTAATGCTGATAACCTGGTCAATTCGGGCTATGGGCTCCGCGTCGATTTGTTAACCCTGGAGGCGGACGAGTTTAAGGCGGCCATCAAGGAGCTGCTGAAAAATCCCAGCTACACCAAAAACGTGCAGGCATTCTCGAAACTCTATCGCGATCGTCCGATGACAGCACGCGAATCGGTTGTCTACTGGGTCAACTATGTGCTGCGATATAATGGAGCTGTCCATATGCAGAGTCCCCTTGTCCACATGAACTTTATTGCTATCAACAATCTGGATGTGTACGCCTTACTGGCTCTTGTACTCCTTATTGCCTCGCTGATCAGCTTTGTTGTGCTGAGGTTCTGCCACCGAAAATGTTGTGGAGGCAAATGCAAGCCACAAAAATCTTCCCAAAAGTCAAAGGTCAAGAAGCACTAATTTCATTTATTTCCAATAAGACGATGCGTGCTTAAATGTAATTAGTTAATTAAAAACGACAATAAATTTCGATATATGTACATAACACATCAAAAATGTAAGAAATATTTTAAGATTTTTGTACACATTAAAAATGGGAGAAGGGCGAAATAAAGATGACCAAAAGTGTGTAACAGGCAAAATGAAGACTGTTTTTTTGAGCATCAACACATTTAAAAAACAACTTAGCATAGTTTCATTTTTAATCTAAGCAGCGCAAAAATCAGGTCACATTTTTTACACTGCTTATTATGAAAGTTCCTCCACTGTTAGCTGCTTAGCACGTAACTGGTATGTAAGCATTGCATATGTAAACAAGCAGTTTACTTGTTAGCGAATTTTCACACCTATATACAAGAAACCGTTCGCAGGCTTCGTTAGAATAGCCTGGACCAACTCATAATCAAAACTCAAACTCAACTCAAAATTAACTTAAATATAAATTTAAAAATGAATGAACAAACGATATTATAATATATATATTTATTAAATTTGGCTGTACATTTAACGCCTAACTTTCTAGGAGCGTATTTGCTCCTCCGAGTCTGTGCCAAGAGTAGCTGCTGATGGAACTGGTGGCACCGCCGTATTCTCAGTGGCAAGAAACTTTTGCAGACTTTGCTGTGTGACGAGGCCGCTGTCATCCGCATAATTCATGAGATCACAGATGATGGGCGATTCTACGACTAAGATGTACTGGCACGTCTTTGGCTCCAGCAGGTACATGGAGACAACTGTGCCGCTGTTCGTCACCGGTGTGCAGGTCAATTTGACGTCCACTTCGCGCGGCAGACCACTGCGATCGCAGTGGGTGCCCTTCTCGTAGTGATGCCAGAGGGATGAGGTGAAACCGGGACGCCGTGCACCCTTATCGGGATTGGAGCTGGCCCACAGTCGATGCGATTCCTCGGAGAAATAGCCCAGAAATAGTTCCACCTCACTGTTCTTATCCTTATGGAATTGACGAACATGCCGACCATAACAGAATTCGTATTTCCACCAGCCGGTGCCCTGTGAAAGGAATCCAAAGTGTTTGCTAGGAATTATATTATATTTTTCAAATAAATACTTACACCCGTTAAACAGTTTTTTCCCGAAATGAACTCCTTGATGGGAGTCAAGTCATTTAGAGGCGCCGGCGTTGTGCCTCCTAGCCCACCTCTGGACAACACTATCTGTTGATTATCATGGTCCACCTCGATGTCTCCATTGGCCATCAGCTCCAAGATGATTTTGTCCACATCGCCGCTATACTTGAACGTCACAATATCGCCAATATCCGTCTTCGAAAACATTTTGGGTGGCTTTTTGCTGTCTTTAGAAATGAGTAAGTCATTTTCACTCTCCTCCCATTCGTTAAGCTCCTGCCGCAACATGCCGAGTGGCTTGTGTGGTTCCGTTTGTGAATTGAAGCATTTAATATAGATCTCTTTGGTCTCCTCGGCATGGAAGGCGGGTATCGCACACAGCGTTGATGTCAAAATGATTGCTTCGTAATTACACGACGACGTCTCCTTGAACGAGTAGATATCATCTTTGCCATGGGGATAGCACACATAACGCGCCATAGTTGTGCGTGGCGCATTGATGATGTCGCACAAGGTGCCATCGGTAAATTCCATTTCAAAATAAGGATAACGCGTATTATCGATTTTCAGTGTTTTGTACTTTGGTTTGCTGTCCGTTTTGCGTTCCGCTTCCCATTCCTTTTTTGCCAGCTCCGTTTTCTCGTCACTCCACTTGCCTAAATAGTACTCCTGCAACTTGACATTCTTGCCCTCTCGCTCCTCATGAAACTGGCGCACATGATGCCCATGGCAGATTTCATAAGACCAATAAGCCTCAATGCGAAACGAACAGGTGGGCGCCGAGAAGATCGGCTGAAGCAATCCAATAGGAGCTAAAAATGAGGAGTATTTTCAATACGAGTGATCTCACTTAATGTAAAATCACTATATAAAATCATTATGATTCTCACTTACACAGTTCTGGTTGATTGGTTTTCTCCTCCTCTTTGGGCATTTGCAGTGCAGGTATTAAACACTCGTACTTCTCCTTGTCCTGTGTATAAAATGTGCGCAGCTGATTGCCCAACTCCTGCATATATATATATATACAACACATTTATATTCTTATTATATTACGCAGCTTACCGGTTCATTCAACAAATCGGGCACATTAAATGCTATTTTGTATAGCACGGAATCATCAAAGTCTTTGGCATCGTGCGCCGTTGCTGTTGTTGCGAGCATCAACATTAACAACAACATTTTTGGCGACAAATTGTGTTTTAATTGTGCTACGGCCTGCATTTTCAATATGTGATTTTGTCTGATTTCAATAATATTATTTTCATTGCACACACAAATTACACGTCGTCCAAAAAAATAATAAACATCTGATTTTGCAGCTGGTGCTCTAATGTGAATGACACATGATGACGCCGCTGCGTGGTGAATGGCAAACAATGTGCACACACAATTTTTTTATTTCTCTATACATATTTCTGTTTGAATAAAAAGAATCGTTTTATTTATTTAATGAATATTTCTGTATTTTGCAAATTATTGCTCACTTGTAGGTAATAGAAAGTAGTTTCTTAATTATCACTGTTTTGAAATGAATTTGCTACCAACATTTGTTCCACGACAGTTTTAACGCATCCGGCTGCCACGTCTTAGCGCAGGTTATCTCAAATTCAGGCACAATCGTTTTATAATGTTAACAATAATTATAATAATATAGTTACCAGTAAATATATGCATTGATCAATATATCTTAATAAAATCACACAACATCTTCTTTTCAAAGTATTTTATTTTCATAAAGATTAAATTAGTTTTCCTATCTGCTTTCTACCTCATTCGATCCAGTTTTTTCCGTGTTCCCCGTCGACCAGCCTGTTTCTGCTTTTCTGTCATGATCTAATGGAATTTTATCAATGGCATCCAATATGAACTGAAGGGAATGCGCTGTGCGTGGTAACCAATTCATAATACGCGATGTGCTTGAAGTGGTTGATGGACTTATGGCTTCGCTGTCATCCACAAAGTCATCGTCGCCGCCAGAGAGGGAACGACCAGCGCCCAGATAATCCTGATAATCGTAATCGCTGGTCAATGGATTTACTTTGGAGTAGTAGATGGCAGCAAAGGTCGAGTAGATGACCAAAAGAGCGGTGCCAACCTGGCGATTGCAGAAATAAATATTAAATACAATTTAAGGTATCACATTTCAGATAACATACCTGGAAAGCAGCCCAGAACTTGTAGGATCCCTCCGTGATGACAAAATCATAGTAACCCTTAAGAGGATCGCCCTTAATATAACGTCCCTCGCCCACGTCTGAACTTGCTGGACTTGCTTCTCGTTTCAATCGCAGCCGGCTTTCTGAGCTCTTCTGAGTCGAATTTCCCTTGATTGGCTTACTGGGTTCTACAATTACTGTTGGCTCTGGTGTCACCTCATCGGACGAGTCAATCGAGCCACTTGTACTCCTGCTGGTGCTCCTTGTTGTGGTTGTTGTACTTGTTGTTCCCCTAGCTTTCTTGGTCTGATTACGCTGTCCGAACTTATCTCCCTCAATGCGTGGCGGTTTCTTTGAGTTAATCCTCGACTTGATCTGCTGCTGCTGTTGACGCAGTCGCTGCTTGGCCAGACGCTCTTTTTTCAACTGCTCTGCATTCGCCTCATGCCGCTCGGCGACTTTACCCCAAGCGCCCGTCAATGCCTGATAGAGATCCCACACTTGCTTCAGGATTTTCAGAAACGTCACTAGTGAAGACTCTTGAGGAAATGGTGCAGTGGACACAGTGTTAACGGGACCGGGCACCGAAGCCACCTGCTTGGAGCTTGCCTGCTCCATATGGGGACGCGGCTGGAAGCCCATTGGATAATCGTACACATCATCGTAGGCGGCATAAGGTGGACTAACAAAATTTATCATCAATTAATTAGTTAAAGGTTGATTGGGAATCTGATCCCGAACATAAAAGGCTTATTATCACACTCAGAAAAAATCGCCATACTTTTTAGAAATTGGCCATGGTTTCAGAAAGTTCATATAAAAAATTTTTTTTCTAATTTTCAGGGTTTTTTTTTTTAATTTTACAAGCAACTCAAAAATTAGCTCTTTTTTTTAGAAACATATAGAAACATTCGAGATAATTTATATATTCATTTAATTTAGTTTGAATTAACTTACGATTTTATACAATTTAAATTTCTATTTCAATTTCTACAAAATATAAAGCATCATCATATTTTTGGAATTTTCGATTTTGGGCTAATAGCTTGATGGATTACTTCATATGTACATACAAAGTGCTTAAGAACACGTGCATAAAAAATATTGCCTTGGAGTCAAAGCTTAGGATTTATATTCTTGTAATCATTAAGAGTTCTTTTGATATGATTTCAGCTGGTTTCAGATTATTACACATGCGGCTTTTATTTAACGATATTTTCTACTTACCGATTGACAGCAACTGGCTGCAATTTGCGATTATTGGTGACTGGTGATGGAGTCTGTGTGGCATATTGCCACTTTCCGTAGAATGAGTCAAAGGGCCGTCCCTGCGCAGCTCTACCCTCACTCTCCGGGGGAACAGAGCTATCAGCCTCGCTATAGCTGTCATCTGCCTCCGCTGATTGTTGACCATTGAAATAGTCCTCAGCCGCCGTATCGTAGTAGGCATTCGTCTCGTCGGAGCCGGAGTCGGATTTGGGTTCCGCACTCTCTGAATTGACAAGTACCGCACTCTGCTCCTCGTAGTAATTTTTACCATGTCCATTTACAATCTGGCTGTCATTTGCATTAGCATCTCTCGCTATGCGTTCAACAGTTGCAGCGATTTCATCTTCCGTTTTCTTAGACGGTGGCTGAAAGTGTGACCACAGGCGATTCACAATGAAAACCTGATCCACGGACTGATCCTCCTGTGAGGACTGGGAACGACTCGCCTCCAGCAGAGCAACGCACACTAAGGTCATTGCGAAGAGAAGCATGGCCAAGATTAGGGTCCAAACACCCGGCAGACGTCGTCTGCTTTTCACTGGCATTTCCGTGTAGTCCAACATAATTATTGTATTCCTTTAAGCTTAGTACTTGTGTTGCGCGGAAGGCAAGCTGCCGATCGGTTGAAAGTCTACTCGTTAACTAAATGCAGAACTACAGATTTTGAGATAGAAAAACTGCCAACGAACTGGACCTAGTTGTGTGCATGTGTGTGTGTGTGGTTGTGTGTGTGGTTGTGTGTGTATGTGTGGTGTTAATGCAAGAAAAATGTAAGTCGAAGAAATGCTTTCTAGAATATCTTCGGCACCAGCCTGGTTGTAAGGTGCTAATCTGTTGGCGGCGTGGGGAATATTGGACCACTGCTCCAGTTTCATATTAACGGTTCTTTCGGCAACGAATGCTACACCAATTATCATCCCCATGCACATATATACATTTATTTCTAAATATATATGTATATCTATCGATCCATTTATTTATGCATAATCCAAGCCTCATGCGTCTTCACTTGTTTACCAAAAAATTCTTTTTCGCGGTGAAAGTGCGCAACATGAAAGAAAAAAATTCGACTCAATACTTATCCGAGGAAGCACCAAATCTCCGTTCTCAAGATCGAGATCAAAGTCGAGCGTTGAGGAAGTGTCACCCCAATTCCAATGAGCTGTCTGTCCGTCAGTCTTCAAGATTGGAGTGTGGTGTATGCCACGCTTTCGTGTTGATTTTACATGCTGCAACATAAGATGGACACATATGCATTTTCATAAATACATATCAGCATCAAATCAAGCACAAGAAGTATATAGAAACCTGAAGCGTGGCCCATTCATTATATTTGACAAAAGACATGTAAATCAAGATGTTACACTCTTCTCAATTGCACTTTTGTTGCAACATCTATGGGCAGCAACAATTATCACAATTAACAGTTTGTAGAATATTAAATACTACTTAAATTGAATACATATATTTTTCTGAGAAGGAGAAAATCGTTTTAAAATTGAAAAGGATTGATTGATTCAGCAATGGGAAACTATTGATATATCTTAGAACACTTACTTATTTCAAATTATGCTAATGTTATCTGCTTAGGCACGGGATTACTAGATTTTTTACGCATATAACTCTAGTAAACTTGCCACAAGCATTTAATAAAATAGTGCCTAAAGTTAGCGTGGCTTTGCCAGAAATCAATCGAGTGGCAATGAAATGAATTCGTGTTAAGAGCAGAAATGTATCCGATTGTTCGGTATGTTGTAAAATGTAAATGAAAAGACGAGAGTTGATAAGGTAGAAGTGACCTCATGATGATGATAATAATGATGATGATTAATACCACCTTGCGCAAAAGCAGAAACACTTGAACAACAAGTTGTTGTTTATTGTTTACCAAACATTGACAACTGCGCAATAAAAAAGCCGGCAAATTGAGAATTTCGAATGAGAACGCTAAGAATAGGGTGGACCTTTTTTTATGTTTATAACCCATATTTCTTGTGCGCTATATGATAAATATTGATAATTATTGAGCAAATAAAACGATTAATTAATTGGAATTATATATAGTTTACGTAAATATTTATATAAGAATTGAATTATATATTTGGAAAAGACTAGTTACTAATAAAATAACCATGTATTTAATTGTTATAATATAGATATTTGTATAAATGACAAATTTATATAAAACTGAATTGCTCCCACATCTGAGGTGGTATCGCAACAAAATTACCATCGAAGAACAGCCAGACTGAAATGAATATACATATACATATATATATATAAATAAAATTATATACATATATATATATATTTATATGTGTGCACTCATCAAGAGTAGCAAACTTGATACAAATATAAAATTTGTTAGGTCGCATGGGAGATAAGCCAAATATATTAATTAAATATTTTGAATCATATTTTATATTGATTTTTACAATGCACACAGCAATCAGATTAAGTAAACAAGCAAACGCAGAGTAATATAAGGTATCAAATTCTATATTTATATATGTATATATGTACGGCATTTTAGTAAATCAAAAAGATGAAAATCATTGTTGTACAATATCTTTCTTTTTTATTTAATTAACTATAAGTAATATCTAAGGAACACTTAATAATATACAGTCAATATTTGTAAGTAACCAGTTTAAAGCGCCTTCACTTTCTCCAATTCCTGCCTTTCTCTTTCATCTTAATTAACATTTGATATGGGCAATATTTATAAGTCGTAAACAGTTAGTTTTTGCACGCCTTCTTGTTGTTATTGTTGTTGTTGACGAGCTTGGTTACAGCTTTTCTTGAGTGTCCAGATGGATCATTATGATTGGTGTGCTCACAGGCTTCCTTCTTGGACCGCTGCTTTCCGCTGTGGCCACTGAAGATGTGTTTGCCATGATCGTAATTATAGTGCTCATATTGATCGCTGCTCGCCTCAGACATGTTGAATAATTTAAGATTCTTGACTTCTTGAGATATTTGCTTATATTATGGCTTTTAGATTGTTTTCCAGAGCAGACGTCTTTATGGCTTGAGTTTGGCAACCGCAATGAATTTGACTGCAGTTCAAAGCGTATAATGAAAACTTTAAAGCGTTTAAAGTACGACGCCATTCACTATCTCAACTCGTCTATCTCTCTCTCTCACGCTCTCTCTCACCCTCCCTCTCTCTTCGAATCAAGTTTGCCTCGCTGAGTCTACGCCTATTTGGGCTCTCACAAAAGCTCGCAAAGTATCAATAAACACTGCGCAATATTATTTTTATGCACTGTCAACTATTTTAAAATATTTATTGTTATTTTTATTGATTTGCGAACATAAACTTTGTTGTATGTTATATACTATACAGTAGTCACTTGCTAACGGAAACTATTCCTATTAGAGAGTTGATTTTAATAATAATTCTCATTTTTTAAAGTGCTAATTTTCTATACACCAACAATTCACACCTAAGATTAATTTGTAATTAATGATTTCTATAGACCAATTTTTAAAGTACGTTGAGTTTTGACGAAGTTATGGCATTTTGAAGTTTCGACCTATGCCCATATGACGATTTTCAGGCCAGTATTTTTACTTGTCTTCCGACCTCAAATCACGTTTTTAACTTTAAATGTACGATTGATTTAGGGGCAAAACTATGATCAAAAAGCCCTAGCTTTTTAAAGTACGTTGAGTTTTGACGAAGTTATGGCATATTGAAGATTCGATCTATGCCCATATGACGATTTTCAGGCCAGTATTTTTACTTGTCTTCCGACCTCAAATCACGTTTTTAACTTTAAATGTACGATTGATTTAGGGGCAAAACTATGATCAAAAAGCCCTAGCTTTTTAAAGTACGTTGAGTTTTGACGAAGTTATGGCATTTTGAAGTTTCGACCTATGCCCATATGACGATTTTCAGGCCAGTATTTTTACTTGTCTTCCGACCTCAAATCACGTTTTTAACTTTAAATGTACGATTGATTTAGGGGCACAACTATGATCAAAAAGCCCTAGCGTTTTAAAGTACGTTGAGTTTTGACGAAGTTATGGCATTTTGAAGTTTCGACCTATGCCCATATGACGATTTTCAGGCCAGTATTTTTACTTGTCTTCCGACCTCAAATCACGTTTTTAACTTTAAATGTACGAATGATTTAGGGGCAAAACTATGATCAAAAAGCCTTAGCTTTTTAAAGTACGTTGAACTTTGACGAAGTTATGGCATTTTGAAGTTTCGACCTATGCCCATATGACGATTTTCAGGCCAGTATTTTTACTTGTCTTCCGACCTCAAATCACGTTTTTAACTTTAAATGTACGATTGATTTAGGGGCAAAACTATGATCAAAAAGCCCCCGCTTTTTAAAGTACGTTGAGTTTTGACGAAGTTATGGCATTTTGAAGTTTCGACCTATGTCCATATGGCGATTTTCAGGCCAGTATTTTTACTTGTCTTCCGACCTCAAATCACGTTTTTAACTTTAAATGTACGATTGATTTAGGGGCAAAACTATGATGAAAAAGCCCCCGCTTTTTAAAGTACGTTGAGTTTTGACGAAGTTATGGCATTTTGAAGTTTCGACCTATGCCCATATGACGATTTTCAGGCCAGTATTTTTACTTGTCTTCCGACCTCAAATCACGTTTTTAACTTTAAATGTACGATTGATTTAGGGGCAAAACTATGATCAAAAAGCCCTAGCTTTTTAAAGTACGTTGAGTTTTGACGAAGTTATGGCATTTTGAAGTTTCGACCTATGCCCATATGACGATTTTCAGGCCAGTATTTTTACTTGTCTTCCGACCTCAAATCACGTTTTTAACTTTAAATGTACGATTGATTTAGGGGCAAAACTATGATGAAAAAGCCCCCGCTTTTTAAAGTACGTTGAGTTTTGACGAAGTTATGGCATTTTGAAGTTTCGACCTATGCCCATATGACGATTTTCAGGCCAGTATTTTTACTTGTCTTCCGACCTCAAATCACGTTTTTAACTTTAAATGTACGATTGATTTAGGGGCAAAACTATGATCAAAAAGCCCTAGCTTTTTAAAGTACGTTGAGTTTTGACGAAGTTATGGCATTTTGAAGTTTCGACCTATGCCCATATGACGATTTTCAGGCCAGTATTTTTACTTGTCTTCCGACCTCAAATCACGTTTTTAACTTTAAATGTACGATTGATTTAGGGGCAAAACTATGATCAAAAAGCCCTAGCTTTTTAACCTAAGTTCAGTTTTGACGAAGTTATGGTATTTTGAAGTTTCGACCTATGCCCATATGACGATTTTCAGGCCAGTATTTTTACTTGTCTTCCGACCTCAAATCACGTTTTTAACTTTAAATGTACGATTGATTTAGGGGCAAAACTATGATCAAAAAGCCCTAGCTTTTTAAAGTACGTTGAGTTTTGACGAAGTTATGGCATTTTGAAGTTTCGACCTATGCCCATATGACGATTTTCAGGCCAGTATTTTTACTTGTCTTCCGACCTCAAATCACGTTTTTAACTTTAAATGTACGATTGATTTAGGGGCAAAACTATGATCAAAAAGCCCTAGCTTTTTAACCTAAGTTCAGTTTTGACGAAGTTATGGTATTTTGAAGTTTCGAACTATGCCCATATGACGATTTTCAGGCCAGTATTTTTACTTGTCTTCCGACCTCAAATCACGTTTTTAACTTTAAATGTACGATTGATTAAGGGGCAAAACTATGATCAAAAAGCCCTAGCTTTTTAAAGTACGTTGAGTTTTGACGAAGTTATGGCATTTTGAAGTTTCGACCTATGCCCATATGACGATTTTCAGGCCAGTATTTTTACTTGTCTTCCGACCTCAAATCACGTTTTTAACTTTAAATGTACGATTGATTTAGGGGCAAAACTATGATCAAAAAGCCCTAGCTTTTTAAGGTAAGTTGAGTTTTGACGAAGTTATGGCATTTTGAAGTTTCGACCTATGCCCATATGACGATTTTCAGGCCAGTATTTTTACTTGTCTTCCGACCTCAAATCACGTTTTTAACTTTAAATGTACGATTGATTTAGGGGCAAAACTATGATGAAAAAGCCCCCGCTTTTTAAAGTACGTTGAGTTTTGACGAAGTTATGGCATTTTGAAGTTTCGACCTATGCCCATATGACGAATTTCAGGCCAGTATTTTTACTTGTCTTCCGACCTCAAATCACGTTTTTAACTTTAAATGTACTATTGATTTAGGGGCAAAACTATGATCAAAAAGCCCTAGCTTTTTAAAGTTTTCTCTAAAAACAGCGAAAACTGAAATATTTGAGTCTTTTTCTTGAATTTTTGCTGTACTATATCATTATATTTTTATACTCCACTTATAAATACAATATATACACTAAATAGAATTATTTTCATTACATTCGTCAATTTAAATTTCCAATCCTGACTGTGAATAATTAAGTTTTTATCATTAGATGAATGAGATGACGATTCGAGTTTTGATTTGTTATGGCATTAATTATATTATTAAGTCTTGAATTTCACTTCTTAAGAAGTGGTTCCTTTGGTAGTAACGTTTTCATGCGTTTAACACTTGTTACCGGCGATTCCGACGTAGTTTTGCGATTATTTCGCACTGGCTCCGTGGTCTTTTTGCTCCGCTTGCCACTAACTGGCATCAATGTATCAATGGGTGGTAGAACAAAATCGTCGGGCATTTTATTTTCAAAGGAACTATCCACCGTCTCCGGCAGTTCCAGTTGAACCGCCTTTTCTGTATGGACACGCTGCACATGCTCCTTCATCTTGTCCGAGCGATGACTACTGAAGCCACACAGCTGGCACTTGTAACGGTTGAGGCCGCCCTCCGTGTGCTTGAGGGCGTGTCGCTTCAGATTCTTGCTCTGACTGAACTTGCAGCCACAAATCTCGCAAATGAAATCACGTCCCTGCTTGTGAGTCTCGATGTGCAGTTTCATGTTCTCCTTGCGATTCGCACGATGCTTGCAGCCGGACACAGTGCACACAAAGAATTCTCCTGTGTGTAAGAGCTTGTGACTCTTGAGTGCCTTCATGTGGGTGGTGCTATAGCCGCAGACATCGCACAGCATCTGTTTCTCTGGATTGTGGACCAGCATGTGATTGCTCAGGCCCTGTTTCCATTTGAAAGCCTTGCCGCAATGTGTGCAAACATGCGGCGTTTCCGTCGAATGCTTTGGCTGATGGACGAGCAAAGCGGCTCTAGTACTAAAGCGATTATCACACTGCAGGCAAAAGAAGGGTTTGCGCACATCGGATCCATGTCGACGCAAATGCGCATCGTATTCCCGCCAATCGAGGAAGCCCACCTCGCAGAGAGAACACGTCAAATGTGACGGCTCACAGCTAGTCATGTGATCAATCATCTTCTGCACTTGGTAGCACTTGAAATCGCAGCCAATGCAGTAGTTCACTTTGCTATTGGATTTATTAGCACGTGGATTCTTTAGCTAAGAAATAACAGTTATAAATAAATAAATTACTTCACATTTCTAACGCTCACCTTAAAATAACTTTGCTGATTCTCAAAGACAACATCGGGCTGTGTAGCTGGCTGCAGATTATCATCTGCATCAGCACCTCGCACGGTACTCGGCTCTGGAACCATGCTGACATCGCTGCATTGATCAATTTGGTATAAATTCAAGAGCTCCGTTACGGAAAGTATCTTGGCTAATTCACGAAAGTGAGACTCATGCTCCTTGGATACAGAGACAATGTCCTCGTAAAAGAAATCCACAATTGTGTGCAGGCAAACAGTACAGTTGAAATTGCGTATGGTGACCTTAAGAGGATTCTGTATGGAGAATTGCTGCTGCTTCTGCTGATTGAGGCCAATTAGCTGACTCTGTGCAGCCACCACGCAAAAGTGAACGCTGCAAGTGCAGGGGGCATCATCAGAGTCCAGTTGCAGCTGTAGATCACAGAACTGGCCTGTGCGTCGTTGATTGTTTAAATAATTGGAGACTTTCGAGTGCAGCGGCTGGTGCAACGTGGGCTGAATGACTGGCGATTGCAGCATTGCACACTCAATTTTCTCGTTCAATACAAATATGAAATGTAAACAAGCCGAAAGCTTTGTTTTGAATCTGCACACAACAGCTGATCGAAATTGTCATTCACACGGAAGCGTTGACAAAATGCATGACATTCAAAATGCTTGCATGACATGCAACATGATTGTACGTTATTTTAAATATGAAATACATACAAATTTGAGATTTCAAAAATAAACATTAACCAAAATTTTCATGTAAACTATTAAGTGCAATTAAGTTAATAGGCACACATAAAATAGCGATAAACTCATCCTGCTCCATCTTGGCCGCTTGTTCAGGAGCAACCTTATCAATTGTTTATTCAGCAGTGATAAGAGATTTGAAGCGTTGGTGGAAGCTTCGTGGGAGCTGAGCGATTGTATGAACAGTAGCGAATAGAACAGTGAATCAAACGGGCGTGTTAAGTGATAGACAAAGCCAAAAATTAAATAACAACAGTTTCTATATATATATACAAAGTAGATTTCATCGCAAAAACAACAATAAAATGGAAAGGTATAATATAGTAAAACTTATCAAAGTAAATTACTAAAATAAGTGCTACTTTCTATAGCATTTGGCAGGAGTGCATATCATTTTTGAAGACCTTACTGTGCTTTATAGTCGCACTAATGCTGTTGCCATTGTTGCTGGTATCATTTCTGTGTGAGTATACATATATAATGTCTATAGAGATTTCTCGATCGCTGACCCAGATAGGCCAGATAGGCCTCATTTTAATCGAAGCAGATCGAACATGACCGACTATAAATAAACGAGGCATGGGTTGACTAACCGCCCATTCAGCCAAAGGATGGATGCCCAGCATTATACGATTTGCTTCAAATCGCCTTCTTGTCGATAGAGAGAGGGCGACGTCGGGAGGGGCTGCAATACCGCACGCTCATGCCATTGATAAGCTTTGTTTATAAATAATCATAATAGCAGCGATGGTGCGTCGCTGATTACCTGTTGCACCTTTACGGAACCCAGACGAGCGACCAAATCAACCTTTGACCAATCGAATTACTCATAAAAAATTTTTGCCATTGATAAGCCCGCTTCGACTTGTGTTTCGCGGGTGGGTGATAACACGATTAATGTCTACTTGAATAACTTATTAACTAGCAGAATAAATATGTGTCTGATTTCGACAATGTTTTAAGTAGTATTGTTTATTAATCGGAATATAACTATACACTTTGTCAAGAAAGTGTTTTGACATGGGAAAAAATTATAATATGTAATATAACTATAATACACACATATAATGGATTCACATCCGAGTAAATAACGTGAAAAACTTGAAGGCAAAAATATAAAATGGACGTCTTTGGAAAAAACAGACTGAGATATAGACGAATATTATTGAGTATAGTGGAGAATAATACTGAAAATGTCGATTACTATTATGCATATAAATGGGCATTTTCAATATTTATTTTAATAATAATATTTTAATTAATTAACTAATATTTTCAATATTATTATGATATACTACCTTCCACTTTTCCATTGCAGGCGCGCACTTTGCCAACGAGCTGGCCAACTATGTGCTGAGCATAAAATATCCCAATCTGACCATAAGCAAGTCTAAGAAAATACGCACACTGATCGATACGCCCAAAAATGCTGGCATTTTTCACTTTCTGCTCCAGGTGGAGGGTCCCTGTGACTTTGAGCGGATTAGGCGCGCCTATGCGCTGCAGTTGACGGAGCTGAAGGATAAAGCGGGCATCCTCAAGTTTCCCAAGCTGCGACAGAAACTGGTCACGTGTTGGGGTCAATATGCCTGGGTCAATGATAGCAGGTGAGTTACGAGTATAATATATCAGTTATAATAATAAAATCATTCTTTATATAAATCATTTTTTAAACTACATTCTCTGCCCACAGTGGTTTCAATATCAACAATCACGTTCTGCTCAGCAATCCCAAATATCGCGGTCGTCCCGTCAACGAATCGAATATACAGGAATATGTCAGTGAGCTGGCTGCCAAATATATACCCTCCGATTTGCCCCAATGGCAGGTGACCGTAATACCCAATACGGATAACGCACAGCCCTATTATATACTGATTAAGCTGCATCATTTGATCATTGCCGAAGAGGAGGATTTGCATGTTGGCGAGATGCTGCTGCTCCAAGACACGGATCGTAAATCAATTATGGACTTGACCAGGCCAACTGCCACTAGGCAGCACACCCACTTTGTGCGTCAGCCGGAGCATATCAGTAAGCTGCTCAATCATGTGCTGCATCTCATTAGCTGTCGATGGCAGCAGTTCATCTATGAATTCGAATCGCTGGACACACCCGATGGGATCAAACCGCATCCGGATGCACGGAATCTCAGCCAGCTGCTGTCGCTTGTGCTGATCGTTGTGGTCAATGTTGTTTTGGGCTATTGGCGCATCCAATCCATGCGTCGCAAAAAGCAACGTCGAACCGCAGGTTATCATAGCGATGTGGGTCTGCTGCAAACGCTCTATTTGCTGCTGCAGCATGAGTTGGAGCAGCGTAATCTAAGCTGGGCAGTAGCCCGATCCGCCCTTGCGTACAGTCTGCAGCCGTCGAATATTGTCAAAGCCTGGACACGTTTCCTTTGGCAACTCCTACTGAATTATCTAATCCTGTTTCCATATCATATCTATTGTGAACTGCTCGCGATTCGGGATGTGCTGCTGCGTGGCCGTACGACATATAGCACCACCTACTGTGCCCGGCTGTATCTTTATGTGCCGCTGCTGATTTATGCCCAGCTCGAACTGGTCATGATCTGTTATGAGCTGTTCAAGGCGCCCAGGAATATCTATGAGGTGCTGTTTGTGCAGCCCACCAAGGAGCTGAATATATTGCATAAGAAGTCCTATGCCGGCAGAAAGATTGTCTCGTTTAGTCGGTCCATTGATGGCGCTCTGTTGCGCGAACGTCATCAGCATTTGTTTGGCCAGAAACTCAGAGAATCCGATTTTAGTTTGGCCTGCTTAGCGGGAGCTGTTCACGATTATTTCAATACGTATGCCGATAAGGCGACGGTGCCGGCTCTCCTGAATACCACCTGTCGTACAATATCCAAGGGCTACTTCACTGATCGCAGTGGCGACAAGTCGGAACATATTGGTGGTGTGGTATTTTTGCAGCTGCCTCTGGGCTCACCAGATGCCCTAAAGACCCAACAACTGCACGAGATTATTGATCGCATACGCAAACAGCAGATCATGATCTATTTGGCCTCCATTGGGCAGACCAAGTACAGTCTGCTGACATCCTTGCTGCCACATGTCCTTACGAAGATCTTCATCAATTTCTTCTCGTACAATTTTCCCGTTACCATCACAGAGATCTATGGCGCGGCAGATGCACAATTTCAGTCGGCTTGGGGACAGCGGGTGCAAGATGTGCTACTGTTTAGGCCGCCGCAGTCGAAGACATGTTTGTCTCTGAATCTGCATCGATTTGGGGACAAGTATAGGTTGGCTGTTATGGCAGATACTCATCTGGCTCCTGATCACACTCTGCTCACCCAATCGTTTGAACGTTATATGGAAACAGTGACACTGTAAAAAAAAAAAATAAAAAAAAAAACTATTAATCCGACTATCTTTGCTTTATATTTCATTAAAAAAAATAATTTATTAAATTTCGCGCGCTATTCTAAAACAGCTCGCATTTGCCATTCGCTTGCATGCGCATCCAGTGTACAACAACTCTGTGAATTGTCGTTAGATTCAAATCTGCTGCTAAATTTTAATAAAAAAAAAATTAAACAACCAATCAGAATGAAAGTTGAAAGAAAAATTGAACATTGTGCAAACGCTGCTGTCTTTTCGAGCTTGATTTAACACGCTAATGCCAAATGTAAGCAGAAATGTTCAAGTTAAAAGCACGTATAAAAACGGTTGCGGCTTAAGCTACGGGTTCAGTCGCTCTCCGAAGCCGGGTCTTGAATGTCGCACGTCGGGTTCACGACTTTTCGCACAATATTACATGCCGCGTAGACAATACAATTTTTTTTAGGTAATATTGTGATGTGTTTATATCAACGGAAGTGATAAAAGCGCGAATTGGGTGCCCAATGAAAAGAAACAATTTAAATTATATTTACACATGCATTTGACTTATAATTGATAATTGAAGCAATCAATAATCAAATACAAAAGCATAAGCAAACAGTGTAATTAGAACGTCAATTATAGGTCTAAAAATAATGTATATTTTGCAATTAGCTTCAAACATTCGTGCGATCTTTGCTGTCTTTGTTCACGTCTCATAGAACAAATGGAATATTGTATTTTTTATGCGATGCCATATCAGTACATCATCTAATCAAATCAAATCAAAACAAACCTTGTTATAATTTCTCTGAGCTTGTAGAGTGCCGCTAGACAATAGCAAAAGGTAATGAACAAACTCACAGTGAAGCAAAATGCTTAATTCAAATTCGCATTTGAATTTATAGAACATCCGCTTTATAGAACAATAAAAATAGTCATAATAATAATGATAGTGCTGCTTTTGCATACCAAGTATAAATTAAGCTTAAGGGCACGCTGCAAATTACATACTCTTTCAGATAAAGTGACGAAAGCATAATAACAATTGTAACTATTGAGTTATCTTTCATCTCATCGCTATATGGCTCTCATATTCCAAGTACATCGTCTATATGTACTATATATGTTCACGAACAATGCGTTACATACTTTACCATAAATTCATAGCACTCTCGACAAGTTTATAAAAAAAAAACCGCGCAAAACGGAATATGAATTTGATTTGCTTTTGTTTCTTGATTGCTTTTTTTATGTGGAGCTTTTGTTACTTATAGGGTAATCAAATCGGCACCTATATAGGCACCTCGAGGTTTCCAGCGCGGAAACAGTTGATTGTCGTCTCTCTGGTTACTTAATATACGCTGATTAACTTTAAGCGCAATCAAAACAAATCAGAATTAATTCAAACCGAAAGACTGAGACACAGAGATGTTGCAACTGGTGTTCATCTTGGCGTTATGCATCTGCCCCGCACTCCCAAAGGAGCAACAGCAGGGGACACCTCAACTGAGACTCTGGCTGACGATAAGCGCACGCAAACGTTTCCTGGAGGTGTCCTGGAAACATGCTCCGGCTCTAGATGGGGATAATGTTTTGTTAACTGCACAGGATCCACATAGTTTTGAGCAGCGTATTCTGCCCACGGGCACACCACTCGCATCCTTTAACAGCGATAGTGTGGAGGGCAGCGGTTCGAGTGAGGATCAGGTGGCATTTATACCGTTTCATGGTTACACCAGCACGCCGGGCTCTGTGCCAAAGACGCCGACAACTGGGGCACGCCTGCATTGGATTTCGAACGAGGGCAATAATGAGATCGTGGCTGCAATTAAACCAAGTCAATCAGCCCAGTGGTTCACCACCGGTGTTCCCTTTGATTATGACCTCTCGCGCAATGTGAGCACGGAGAGTGCCTGCTACGGCTACTGGGCCAGCTACATCGATGCCCACGGACGCATACTGGCCAAGAGCTGTGTAAGCGCCTATCCGCGCTGGATGAATCAGATGCGTGCCGTGTTGGGTGGACTGCGTCTGCGAGATCTCTTCATACCCGGCACCCATGATTCGGGCTCTTATCGACCCAATTTTGATCCTCTGTTGCGCGAGAGTCTTGTGACCAAATATGCTCTCACCCAGGACGATGATATTCGTGGCCAGCTGCTGCACGGTGCTAGATACCTGGACATTCGAGTGGGTTACTATCGCCCCGCGGAGGAGAAGTTCTTCATCTATCATGGCATAACGAAACAGCGGCCACTCAACGAGATTATTGAGCAGGTCAAGGATTTTGTGCTGGCCACCAATGAGATTGTGATTTTCGGAATCAAAGAGTTCCCTGTGGGTAAGTGGAATTGAGCAGTGAAATGGAAGCCTTACATTAAATCTCAATTGAAGGTTTCGGCAAGGGTCTGGGCGTGCATCGGCTGCTGGTCAGCTATTTGCGGGAACAGTTCGGGGATCTTGTTGTGCATCCATCGCTGACCTGGCACGCGACCATGGACGAGATCTGGAGGCGAAAACAGAATGTGATATTGGCTTACGATAAGCACGAAATGGTTAAGGAGTTTCCCCAGTTACTCTTTGGCGCCGTCGATCAGCGCTGGGGCAATGTGCAATCCTGGACGCGTCTCGAAAGACATTTGCGGTTCATCAACGATTTCGATGTGTCGTAAGTCGGGCAATATTATATATATTTATATAAATATGACTCAGTTAATCTATGGTATATCCTTCAATTTCAGTCGCTTCTCTAGCAGACCTGTGGTGGATATGGCAGAATTAACACCGGAGACTTGGGGTGTCATACTGGACAAGCATGGAGGGCTACGCAAAATGGCCGACAATGTCAATTGGCGCATCTCGCAGCTGTATCGGGACGAGCTGGGCGGACATGCCAATATTGTGGCCGCGGATTTCATACGGGGCACAACTCTAATCGATACTGCCATCGATTTGAACAGGCGCAAAATTGCGTATTAGACATAAAATAATGCAGATCAGATATATATAGATGTATATATAATCATAAACAACCTTTCATAACTGAAATGGATACATTCACAATAACATTTATAAACTCCATCTGAATAAGTCACAATATTTGCTGTGTTGTGTGTGTTTTACAAATTGTAGTATATTGATAAATATGGTATATACTTAGTACTATTTATGCTTATAGTTTAGATTCCCTAAAAGTGTCACCACTGAGGCAAGTACATACTTCTGTATACTTTATGTATGTACGTATATTTGTAGTTAAGAAACTTAAAGAGCTTGCGACTGCCATCATCACGTGAATAAATACAAAAGATAATACAATAAGCAATGTTGTAACTGGCATAAGCGATTCCGTCGTAACGGTTTGAGAGGAATGCTAAATATCATACAAATGGATTTGGCATTTTCAATTACTGCGCCATGGCTGGACTCATGTAGAATATCTGCTTTCTTGTGGTAAACTAAATGCAATGCATCGGTTGCTAAAGATGATCCGGTGAATGGGTTATGCATTCTACTCGAGCGACTGGTTGGACTCGATGATCGTTGTGTTGAAGATGGCTCGGCACAAATTAACCATGGCATTCGAGAGGCGACCATAGCAGCGGGGCTTCTGTTTCCAGGCAATGCAAACATAATAAAATGGTATGCCTGCCAATGTGATGGCTATGCCAATGAGCAGATTGGCGGGCTCCTTGAAATTGGGCAGCAGCACCAAAGTCACACAGATGGTCATAAATGTAATCGGCAGTGCCAAATGCACTTTAATAGGACGCGGCAGGTTTGGTCTAACAATCAGAGAGATATTAGATAGTTTGTATAACGAGTTACTTAAAGGTCGAGTTAACTTACTTCTTGTGACGCAGCCACAACATGCCCGCTATGCTGGCCACCACAGACAACCAGAGCACGGAACTGAAGTAGTTAATTAGCTCATAGACATTGTCGGTCAAGAGCATGAGTAAAGACATCAGGCACTGTGATCAAATAAAGTGTTAATTGTAGCTAATAATAATAAGTAGCAAGATGCAAAATAAGAAAAAATTTCACTTCAGCTTGTTTCAAGAGAACAAAAATCTTTTTAAAAAAATCTTTTAAATCTTTTCAAATAAACAATTTCGAGCCAAGTTGTAATTCCCAATTTAAATGTGGTATAAATTATAATACAATGACTGATTTGAATAAAATATAATAATATATGTATTCACTTACTGCAAATATCAAGGATGGAATCGGTGTCTGTTGCTTGACATGGAACAGTTGAAAGAACTTGGGCAGATGACCCTCCTGGGCGCCAGTGGCGAAGAGACGCGCCGATGTGAAGAGAACACCATTGACACCACCAAATGTGCTCAGCGCCACAAAGATGGGCACCATAAAAGCCAGCGGGCCAAACATTTTGTTGCCAAAGGTCACAGCAACCGCCAAAGAGCTGAGCATCTCCGGCTTGGAAACGACAGCAAAGTAGGCAAGATTCACCAGCACATAGATGCCCGTGACGAGTGGCATCGCAATCCAAATGGCGCGTGGCAGATTTCTGGGATGGAGAAGAAACAGGATAACATACAAGTGTGAAATGCTTCTGAAAACCATTAGGCAGGGGGGAAATTGCAAGAAAAAAGGGAAGCAGTCAGCACTTAAACTGATTGCTGCGTCTTATGTAGCAAATTGAATTCGTTAGGGAGGCAGCAAGAAGCAAATGCGGGCGCAAGGTCTCAAGGACGTGCAACAAGTGGAAATGTGGGCAAGTGGGCCAGCGGGCGCCGCAATAAAACTTGTTGCCGCCAGCCAACGCATGACGCAAATGGCAAAGGGCTTCCAGCTATGAGGGTTGTTTGAAAAGTAAAGAGGCACAAGGACATACAGAAAGACAGTGAATACTGTTTGTGGATGAGTTGGCAAATACCACAAAACATAAATTTATCTTCTTTTTCACTCATTCCTGCCATTGTTAATCTCACTTGTATGGATCCTGCAGCTCCTCGGTGACAAAGTTCAAGTAGTTCCAGCCGCCAAAGGCAAATAGACCCGAGTAGAAGGCGTAGCCAATGTTGCGGGCACTATAGCTGCCCTCCCAGGGATTCGAGAAGTTATCCAGCTTGCCAGTGGCCATATAATAGAGGCCAGCGAGTATTATCATTATGAGAGCCAACAGTTTGCCCATCGTAAAGATATCCTGCACCTTCATGGACACCTTGACTGACATGCAATTAATCGCAGTGAGTAGACCTTGAAACATAAATAAATATATCAATAGGTATATATATATATTATATACATATATAAATATTACTTACAGAGGCAAACAGCTGCCAGCAGTTTGACGGCAAGTTGTGGGGGATCGCAATCCTCGAAGAACGGCTTTGCCGCATAATGCGCAAAAGTCAGTGCAACAATTGTCTGGAAAAAACATAAAAATTCAGCAACAACTTGCAATAATTTTGACGATTATGATCAACCTTGGAGATGGACACTGAGCTAAGCAGCGCTTTCACTGCAAACTCGATTGCGTCTGTCAGAAAATAACATAAAAACTAATTAGAACTGCAAGCGACATTCCAAATCAAATTTCAGATTTCCAGCCAGTGGCTTGCAACACACTTGTTAATCGAGTTTTATTTTTAATTTGCAGCTGTTTTTAACTGTTTTTACTTTTCTTGGGAGAAAGTTCTCGTTGTTGGCGAATTCTCATCTAATTGAACACAATTCTGGCCGAAGGTTGACATTGCATCAATTGTATTGATCAAAGCAATACAATTAGCGAACAACATTGAATAAAAACAACAATAATTCAATAACATAAACTATTATAAAATAAAAACAAGAAATAAATGTCAAAACAAGATTCCGCAAAATGCTGATCAACAATTTATATATATAAGTATGTCAAACCTGAGTTGTTGGTCGGATGATGAGCAATGCGATCCAGAGACGCAGAAATCCAACAAGTGGTCCAAATGCGACCAAGAGATAGGCATAATCGCCACCGGATCTGGTGATGCTTGTGCCCAACTCCGCATAGCAAAGAGCGCCAATTGTTGAAAGAATGCCGCAAACCGACCAAATCAAAAGTGAACTTCCGACGGATCTGACAAAGAAATAAACGGAGTGTAAGAAGAATATTAAATAAGTGGACACAAACACAAACACACAATGGATTCCATTGGGGCACAAGTAATTCCACAAGTGTTTGCCAGTTTTTGTGTGTCTCTCTGACTGTCTGTCTCTGCCTCTGTGTGTTTGTGTGCATCGATGAGACGTGTTTATTTTTGGGGCATATACTTGCAATTTATTGTTGCACATAAACAACTGAAATTCATTTCGAGCTGATGCAACAATTCTAGGCGATTTCGCGAGCGATTTTCACTCAAGGGCAATCGGAAACCAAACAAGGCTTAATTACTTCGGCCACTTTCCACCCACATAACGGAATTAATTTCAATTGCTCTTTTTCAATTTACTATATAAACTGTAGTGCTATTGACCTTTTAGTGGGTTCACGTATTTTAATCAACTCGAAAGAAAGAAAGCTGTGAATGCAAATTGTTTGTGATTGTTTGGGATTGTTCATAATCTGACTGAGTACAAAAATAATATATATTTTCAGTTGGTGCCATACTCACTCGGTGTAGTAGAAAACTCCCGTGGGTGCTATAAAAATGCCAGATCCGATAATGGTGCCAACTATAATGGCCACACCATTGATTAGAGTCAGTTTCCGCTTAAGCACAATTTTTCCATCCTCTCCAGCTTCGGTCTCGTCTTGTTTGTCCTGGCCATATCCATTGGTATTGTTGGCTTCAACCAAACTTGTTGTGACCCCATTGCCATAGCGATCGGTCATTATTGGGCTATATTTAGACTATATATATATATATAGACTATGGCAGTTAACGAGAGTCCAGATCTTTGCTTATAATTCTGGCTTATAGTTGCTGGCTTCTAATCAGACATTAACATTGCCACTTTAAAGAAATAGTTGAAGAGTTTTTAGTATGGAAAAATGTGAGGGAATATTTTCTGTGTAATTCTCAATTTTTAATTATTATCTTGTAGCTGCTGTTGTTCCAAATTCGATAGTAAATAGATAGTAAGAATATTTCAAACGTGTCGTTTTCAAAGTCAATTGAATATCAGCTGAAACCAGTTAACAGATAGTTAGCCTTGTCTAACTTTCAATTTATTAACTGAACTTTGTTAAAAAAAGCCTCAAATATTATTTTGCAAGCGTAATCAAGTTTACAGCATTGTCGCGTGCCAAATGTTTTGCGATTTCGTCACTTATTTGGGTGTACTTGAGTTGTGTCGTAAATTGTTGTAAAATGCACTTCGCGTGGCAAAAGTCATACTTATAAATTTTATTTCATTCTAGACAAAGGTTGCACATAAAAAGTATTGTTTTTATCTGCATTCGCAGAACTTTCTTTTTATTGCACTTATTGTACATTCGCTTTTGTGTTCACTATTTGCGTTACCATAAATTGCAACGAAAATGTTTGCGCGACGCAAAGCACACTGCACCCATCCAGTCGAGATACGCGTTCATACTGATTCGACAGAATGGCGCGTTGGCATAGAGACGAGACCGGCGTTTTGGCGTTCTCTGTGCCAGGCTCTCCCCAAATTTGGCGTGAGAGTAGGAATAGATATGCTCTCGTGGCAAACACGAACGCAACAAATCACAAGGCGTCTCGATCGAACTACTATATTTTATACACACATATTTGTTTACATTATATCTTTTCACTTGCGTTTAATCAAAAGAATGTATTTCATCATTTAAAAAGCTTGTAATCTAATAATAATTAATTAATATACTAATACGTCCTTACTTAAAATCATAATAATAATTATTAATACCAATCAGCTACAACTGTGTCTGCTCGTGACACGACCCAAGCGCTGCTCTATCAAAGAGAGCGCGAACACACCTTATCAAATTTGAAAGCATGCGAGTGCGCAATACCGGAAACTAATTAGTCTGGCAATGCCAATGCTATTTTCGTTTACTTCATTTTGTTGACATCTAATTTAAGCGAAATTTGCCGGATGATTGACAGCCCCCAATGTGTGAAATTTTATTTTGGTCTACACATCGATAAGCGATAAATTCAATCGATGTTAATTTGCCATTCACATGTGCAGCTGTTTGTATTTTGAGCAGGTTGTCATCCCTTCAGTTTTTGTTTTGATTGTGTGTTGCACGTGTTTTGCCAATCTTTGTTGAAAAAACTTAAATTTCTTTATAATGTCCGACAAGTAAGTGTCTAATAACTAGTTAAAATATTGCAAAAATAGTACTAATATCATTTCATATCCTATGCAGATATGCCGTACCCAACAAATTGCCTGGCAAAACAATTTCGGTGCTGAGGCATCGCAAGCGACGCATTCAACAGGATAAATCTGTGCTCGAACAGAAACGCACGGATCGCATTAAACGGGTAAAGAAAGCGCGTACACATCACAAATTCAAGCGCGCTGAATCCTTTGTAATGGGCTACCTGAAAGCCGAACGCACTTCGAAACGCATCCGTCAAATAATTCTACGCACAAATATCACCGAACAGAGCGCCGAAGCAGCGGACGAATCGAATCCACGACTGCTATTTGCGTTGCGTCATGCGGGCAAGAAGATCTTTGATAAGACGACGACGGAAATATTCAAGACACTGCACATGGGACAGCGTCACAATGCAGTCTTCATTGAGAACAGCAAAGAGAATCAGTTGCTGTTGCGAGTCATCGAACCCTTTGTGGTTTATGGTGTGCCAACGTTGAGCACCATTCGGGAGCTGCTCTTCAAGAAAGGTTTCGCACGCATCGATGGCAAAAAGACGGCCATACAATCGAACACCATGGTCGAGGAGCAGCTGGGCGCGAAGGGTATCATCTGTTTGGAGGATATCATACATGAGATCTACACGGTTGGACCCAATTTCGCTGCAGTCAATGAATTTCTGTGCGCATTTTCGGTGAGTCCGAGTCTAAATTAGTCTGAGCAGTAATCCTGTATCCTAATCCTTATCTTATTTAAATGCAGCTATCAAGTCCACGCGATGGTTGGCAGAAGAAGGTCTCCGTTCCGTTTAAGCGTGGCGGCGAATACGGCGATCGTGGCCATGCCATCAATGACTTAGTTGCACGCTGCCTCTAAAAAAATAACTTGAGAACCTAGTAGACTTTTAAGTATAAACACAGAAACACACTTCAAATCTTAAACAAAAACCAACAATTAGTTAAATATAAGTTTAAATACACCTGAGCGATTGTGACTTTGTTGTCGTTTCTTCTTTGCCCAAGCCACCAAAATGTCGATAGATGATTCGGCCAGCGGCCATAGCCATGAGATTATTGAATATCAAACGATCTCCTCGACGGCGACACAGCAGTTGAGTCTGGAGCAATCGGAGCGTTTGCACGATCGCATCTCCAAGGCGCAGCTGCAGAAGCTGTTCGATTTATTCAAATCGTCGCCAGATCAAATGGTCGGCTATTCGGATTTTCGTCGCATGTTGGAGGATGTTGACATTACTTTTACGGATTATACGTATACGCGTCTATTTCTGAAAATCAATCAAAATAGCGATTTTATGATCGATTGGAATGAGTTTGTTTCGTATCTGATATTTGGTTTCCAGGAGGAGGATCCCAGTAATCAGAAGGAGGCACTAATTATGCCCATTTCGGCGCCGCCAGTTGTACGCAAAACCGAACATCGTTCGGCCGTCTGTTGCATAACGTTGCTAAAGGTCAAATC
Organism: Drosophila nr. medialis 2 BK-2023a; assembly: GCA_035044325.1. Taxonomy (NCBI): domain Eukaryota; kingdom Metazoa; phylum Arthropoda; class Insecta; order Diptera; family Drosophilidae; genus Drosophila; species Drosophila nr. medialis 2 BK-2023a. Next base: position 4,506,996 of record JAWNMH010000394.1, read on the forward strand.
GGATCAGACACCGATGGAGGAGATACCGGAACTATCGGCGAACTATTCTTTTGGTGGCGAAGATTCGCCAGAGAATTCAGGCATGTGGGTGACGGCCAGTCATGAGGGACAATTGCGCTTCTGGAGCTCACATATGGAACCGCTGCGCAGCGCCGTCTCCGAGAGCAGTAAGTGAACTTCTCTAAAATCCTCCAATTAATATAAATGATCTGCTCCATTGCAGTTCACTTGAAGATGGCCACGTGGATACTGGCGGTGCAGGCACTGTCCGATGTGAGCATTGTTTGCACCGCGTCCACGGAGCGTGAATTGCGTTTCCATGAGACGATCGCATCGACATTTACGCTCCGCATGGTCATCCGTAGCTTACCACATGCTGTCTACTGCATGAGCTATGCCTTTTACAACAATGGCAAGACGCACTCCAAACTGGTCCTGGGGGATTATGCTGGAAATGTGCGCATTCTATCGTTTTCACCATATTTACGCGGTCCGTTCCAGGCCAAACCGGGAGCGGCGTTCGTTGAGCTGGTGTGGGCGGATGTGCTGAGGGGCCGGATACCCTTGTTGATACCCCGTGAGCACATCAATCTGCACAGTGAACTCATATCGTGTGTCTACTATTCACTGCATATGAACACCCTGTTTGCCTCGGCCGAGTATCGGAATACGAAAAAGTATCGTGGTCGTTGTCCGGGTCTGATCATGGTCAGCAATGATGATCGCAATAATTTTCGTATACCACTTGGTGTATCCGTCTTTTATGTGGCGGAGAGCAAGAATATTCTGGTGACTGGCGGACCGGACACGTTTGTTCGCATCTGGGACGTTTACATATCGTCTGAGCCATCGGCCATACTAACTGGCCACAATGGTGGCATAGTTGCTGTCTTTGTGCAGCCGGAGGAGAACAAGGTGTACAGTGTGGACTATCATAAGGTCATCAAGGTATGGGACCTACAGGAGCACACACTGCTCCAGACATTCGGCGAGCTAGTGCGCATCATTCATCACAGCGAAACGGACATTCAGTACTATTATCATTCGCATCTCCGGGAGCTATTGGTCGCTGGACGCAAACTCATCCAGATCAAATGTTGTCCCCGTGTTCGAGTCGATTTAACCGATGGTAACACGCATGCGGCTCCCGTCTCTGTGGTCCTCTACAATCGACTCTTTCGCAATATTGTCACGTGTGGACTGGACAGCTATATAATTGTCTGGGATCCGTGGTCGGGTCGCCGCAAGATCATCATGAAGAATTGCCATACAAAGATGATCTATGGTGAGATCATTGATATTGAGATAACAGCGGCGTGCTTTGATCCGCTCGAGCAGTTTCTGTTGACTGGCGCGCGGGATGGTTCCCTTAAGATCTGGAACTATAATAATGCTGTCGTTGTGCGCAACATGAGCATTCAGCCGGATCAGGAAGTAACTGCCGTTATTTGGGTGGTCGATCGGTGGGTGACTTAATCCATATTTACATACAAATTTACGTATAGTTTTATTTTATACCCTGGAACCCATTGAAAATGGGCAAGCAGGCAGAGGGAAGCATCTGCGACCCCATAAAGTATATATATTCTTGATCAGGCTCAATAGTCTAGTTGATATAGCCATGTCCGAGACTAGAAGAGCTAGGGTATCTTGTAGTATATCCATCTTTGAATTATTTAGCTATAGCTTGCTTCCAATTGATGACCTATCCTCTTCCGCATCATATCAGCATATTGGCCATGGGCTGGGATCGACAGGTGACCGAGTTCAATGATGTTGCCGGTCGCGAATACGGCGATCCAAAGAAATGGTCGAAATTCCACACTGATGACATCACCTGTGCGGATGTCAAGTTGGGCGAGGGCGTTGTCACCGCCACCTATTCGGGTGAGATCATCTTCTGGAAGTTGGAAACGGGTCAGCCTTATCGACGCTACAGTGTCATGAATCCGCATCAGTTCATTGAGCTGAAGCTTAACGCTGAGGAGGAGAAATTGACGCGTCGCTCGAAGCGTATCTCCTCGCTAATGGGAGCGGGACAACGCACACAAGCGATCCTAAATTTCAAGCCGGATGAGATTAAGGACTATGGCGCCAACATACCCGTATCCGTGCAGGCAGTGCTATTTCTGCAGAAACGTCCCATGACCAAGGATCATGGTGAGATAATTCGATGTCAATTCTATCGCTTGCGCTTAGTTCACAAATTGTTATTCGTTCAGGGAGTGTTTTCATTTCTCTGGATACGGGCTACATTCAGGTGTATTCCCATCATCAGCATGGCGGTTTCATCAAGGAGTTCTTCGCCGTACACAAAACAGGCGACTGTGTTCTGACCATGGCCACAGATCGCAAGAATCGATTCCTTTATACGGGCACCGCCTTTGGCTACATTAAGACTTGGCATATTGTTAACTATTGGTGAGTATTCAAATTATACTTGGAAGGTAAAGGAACCTTTAGGCCAGAAAATCGATAAAAGTCGATTAACGATAAACGAGCATATCTTCCACAATATTTTAAAGTTACCAAACTTGCAAGGTAGATTATCCAAAATATTTTTTTCGGCTACGCCCACTCCCGCTTTACTAAAATCGGAATATCCTATATGTTCCATAATTTTAGAGCTAAAATTACCAAACTCCACTAGAAACCTACCTCAAAGATCGTTAAACTAATTTTCTTGACCATATCCCTTTTCTGTGGCACCTCTGTTATCAGCTGGACTTTGAGACGACAGTTCACTGTAGCCAGCCAACTTGCCTGCTCGCTTAATAAGAAAAACATAAAGCAACCACACAAATTGAGTCTAACGACACGACTCATTATCCGGCATACATATGTAGCCAGCTTGTAGCCAAGTCATCCATCCGCCCACAAAATTCCTTTGTTGCTTGGCCTTGCGTGTCGGCCCGAATTCCAAACAACAAACAGACAACTTGTTTTTTGCCAAAACTAATAAATAACTCATAACGAGAACTGGCGTGGGTTAATAATAAACACAGTCATTCAAATTTCCATGTCTCTGAATTTGGACTAAAGCTAAATTCGCTCGTTTCCGTTCCGCTGTCTAGCATACCGCTGGCGGAGACGACGGAGGTGTGCATGCCCAGACTGCGACTGGACTTCATATTCCTGCGCAAGGATCTCTTCCTAACGCGGGCCAAGCGTGTGATACGCAATCAGCCGGAACCGATGCTCGTTAGCTCCTACAAGGGACACCTGAAGGCCATCAATTCCATTGGTTTCATCAATTTGCCAAAGATTATATTCACGTAAGTAACGATATATTGGGTTTTTGGAATATTTGAAGTATATATAACTGGAAAAAAATCAGACTGAACTTTAGAGGGTTCTTCACCTATGTTAACATATTTTTTTTAGGGTAATCCTTTTCATAGTTAAGAAAAATGTTTTCTTATATTTGGAAATTATTTCTGAAAACAAAAATAACTATTCACTGTTCAGAGCGACTTACGAAATTTCAATTCGATCTTTTTTCTGAGTGTTTCAAAATCATTCATATTTAATACTTCTTTCTAGAGGCAGTCACGACTACTCCTGTCGCTTGTGGACACAGGGTGGACGCTACTTGGGCACCCTGGGCACTGTGCTGCCCTGGTCGAAACTGACACCATTTGAACTCGCCGGCGAAGATAATCGCGCCTATCGCTTGCCGCCCGATATCAAGAAGGTGGCCAGCTCGACAACACTCAAGGTGATTTCGGGCATCCAGCATACGGGAACCGTGAAGCGGACGAAGGCGGTCGAGGAACGGGAGGATGAACGTGATGTGGAGGAGGCGGCGAGCGAAGTAAAGAACATGTTCGATCGACCGCTTCGCGAGCCCATACTGGGCAACCATTTCGAGCTGCCCGGTCGCAGTGTGATCGAGCAGCGCATCAATTTGGATACGACTGAGTTGTGCATACCTGTTTACACACACCTGCGTGTTTATCCATCCGAAATGATGGAGGATCTGCCGACGCCGCCCATTATTGGCCAGGTGCGTGCCGAGAACTTCTTGGATCACTATCTGCCCGTTGTTGGCAAAGTGGATCCCCATAACTCGGCCATTAACATACGGGAGCCACAGAAGCGTGCCAAGGCTGGCTCTAGTTCGATGCCGGCCAGAACTAACTATAGCGTGGGCAAACCTAAGACTAACTCGGTGCTGGGTATGCCCAGATCATCGGGCTCTGGTCTGTGCAAGCCCAGGACTAGCTTCACTCTACCGGAATACAGTCCCGGCAGCTCTAAGGTGGACTTGGGCTCAAGCAATACGAAGAGCATCCTACGTACATGCAGCCCGAAGGCGGACTTTAGTCAGGGCAGCCCCAAGCCGGATTACAGTTCAGGCAAAAAGCGGGCTACCTTCAATCCAGGCACCACATCCAAGACGGACTTGAGTTACAAAGCTGGCAAACCAAAGACGAATTTCAAAACAGGCGGCAGCAAATCGCATCAATACTAATTCCAATTGCAATCCTTGTAATTTTTAATTTGGTTTCGTTTTTATTTTTCTTTTCTTTGTGTTGGGCAATAATATTTGGATGCAGCAGTTGGGATCTGCTTATGAAATTAAAGGTATTCCCCTGTTTCCTCCATTCCTGCTTCATGTTTGTAGCATGCGTACCGCATTGTACATCTGGGCGACGGTGACGAGCAGCTTGTTGGAGCCAGCTTGACGGCGACTTAGGCATCTATAGACATGGGTTATCAGCTTGTCCAAAACGATGACATCGATCTCCTCGGGTCGCGAGGCGCTTATCGTAATGCTTTGCTCCGTCACTGAATCCTTCTGCAGAGAGCACAGACGCGATGAGGATGACGATGTCGATGTGTGTGTGCGTGAGGATGTGTGTGTGTTTGTGTGCCTGCTGTCAGTTTAGGTCTGTGGATAATAAACGACGGCTGCACTTACCAAATTATCCAGATAGGCCAACAGCTGATGGCCTACTGAGGCGATCTTGAGGAACGCTGATTGGGACCCATCCGCAAACAGATTTAGCCGACGACCGGCAATTTCTAGAAGCAGCCGACCCAGTTCCTCATCATCGCTAATGTCCGCGAGCAGCACTTGTGCCTCCGCATCATAGCCAAAGGCATACAGTTCCACAACCTGCAAGGTAGCACAACACTTAAAATCCACCAACTGAAATCGAGGATTAAATCAATCTTTCACCTGTCTCCGCAAAATGGGCAACTTGTCCAGTTTCCAGCTGTCGGCGAGCTGACAAATCTTGGCCATGTACAGCACATGGTCGAGTATGTAGAGCTGCTCGAGATCCTCTCGTATCAGATCCATGGTGGCCGCAACCACCGAGCAAAGGAACACAGTTCGCTGCTCCTGCAGGACAAGATCTGGTGCAGGCAATCCATATGGCAGCTCCTTATTAATATCCGAGAGCAGTGCCTTGTTCGCCAGGGCATCGAAGAGCGTTGTCAGCGGACGCGAGACGCGCAACTGGAACTGTGCAATCAAATGCAGGACGGTGCAGAGCTGTGTCTGCAGCTGGAGGAGATCGGGCAACGCATGATGCTGCTGCAGCGCCAGAAACTGCAACGGCAGCTGACCATCACTGAGCGCCTGCTCGAAGCGCAGCTCGCGTTTCCCATGCTCCAGCGAACTGGTGAAATGCTGCAGAAACTCTAAACAGAGTTCGAGGAATTCGGGCACCAATGCCGCTGACATGTCCAGATCCTGTTGGCACATCTTATCCACCGGCAGGCGACCCACTTTATGCATCAGCTTGGCTGTCGCCTGCAAAGGAAACTTGAGTGTCGCTTGCCACAGCATGCAACAGATGCCATGCTTTAGCGCAAGATCAGGCGTACGAAACTGCTCCAGGCAACGCAATGCGGCACGCATGTGCTCCAAGGAGGCCAGCTGCTTGCTCCAGTGCACCATATGCTGCCAGGCCATCAGGCTGAGCAGCACACCCGACTCCAGACTGAATGGGAAATGTGCACGCAATAAGGCCAAACGTTCTAGCACCGGTTCCAGTGGTTCACTCGGTGTGCCCGCTTCTGGCTCACGCTCCTCCTCCGCCATCTGCTCCTGCAGTTCTTCCTCCACTTTGCCCTTCTTCTTCTTCTTATCCGGCTTGGACTTCGGCTTGACCTTAGCTTGACCCACTTCGGGCTCGTCATCGCTTTCGTTTTCTGGCGGCGTTATTTCCACAACCAGTGCGGGATCTATGCGACTACAGCTTAACCACTTGGCTGTTAGCTCAGATACGATCCCCTTGCCACCGCTCAGTATGTTCTTCAAGCTGCAGTCGGGCTGTTCGTACGGCAACTCCGGACCAATCGGTTTGCGGCACACTTTGGGCTGCCTGCAAACAGAAAATCCTTTTTAGTAAAATTACATAAAAATAAAAAAAACACTTTGCTCAACCCAAGTATAGCGCCCAGGACAGCCACATCCTCCAGCTTGCCGGTGAGTAGACTCCACTGTGCCTCATCATGCGATATGGTCTCCCAGCGTTCCTCCTCCTCGGCACTCTCATCGCAGGAGCCGTCTCGTCGACTGTGCCACAGCTGAACGGCGACTGTCTTGCAGACAATCGCCACCAACAGCCCGGAGAACTGTTTGCTCTCCAGGAGAAGCTCACGCACCTGTTGCCACCACGGCGAGATGGCATTATAAGGATAATTGCTGATATCCTCGCCATCCAGCTCACAAATGACGCGCACCATGGACGCAATGCGCGACATATCCTCGACGACTTCATCACTGTGAAAGGAGGCGTTAAACAAATTAGACTGGTTTGGAGTTGGGAGTAGTGTAGACTAGAAGATGTCCCGCAAACAACTTGCTTCAAATCACTCACCAGTTGCTGTACTTGAATGGCTTGTCCAGCCAAAAGTAGATGACCAGCGTTAGGAGATCCTTGCTGGGAATGCACGCCTTGATGGCCCACTCCTTGAACTGCTCCAAGCACAGACTCTGCGCAAAGAACTGACCAAAGAGATCGTTGCTAACGCTGCCATATTTATCCGACTTCTCCGGCAGCAGCGTAACACAATTGGGCGCCTCAATGTTGAAGATGCTCAGATAGTCGACGAACTCCTCCACTTTGTGCAGTGAGTCATCCTGCAGCTGAAAACTGACCTCACGCGTCGCTGGCTTCTCATCGATGCCCGTATCGAGCAGAATGACCAGCTGATTAATGGTCACCAGATCCGCATCGGAAAGTTCGAGCAGCTCCAGCGTTGGCTGCTCCTGCAGCTGAACACGACTCAAGCTCAAATAGAGATCGGTTAGGCGTTTATAGTTTTCGATTTGCTGTAGGAACTCTTGCATGGTTTCCAGCTCATCGGCTTGGGCAAAGACATGGACAATGCTTTGAAATAGTTGCGGCTGCAGTCGTTTGCTTTTGAGCAACATTTCCAGGCACTGCTGGCGCACCTCCAGCGTTTCCAGCTCCCCAGCGAGTTGAGCAATTGCCTCAATTTGCTGCAGCCGATCCTCCCCGGAATGTGTTAGCGCTCGCAATTGATTTCGCAGGCGTCGCAGCATGTGTATATCCCGGGATGTTTGTGAGTTCGTTTCGCTCAGTGCATAATGGAAGGGTATATGCACCTCCTTCAGGCTGCCATCGCTGGGATCGAGGAACAGGCAATGATTCAAGCTGGGCGACTTGCGTGACTCTCTGCCCGGTGCACCCAAGGCACTGTGATTATTGTAGACGAGCTGGCCGCACTTGGAGACGGTAAAAGCGGCCACTTTGGGTCCATTTTGCAGCGCCCAAATATCCAGGCAGCCCATTCGTGGCGCATAGATGACAAGAAACAAAGCCTTGCGCTTGTGCGTCTTAATCCCTCGCACCGAACGCTCCTTGGTGGGCACAAAAGCGCACTGCGCATCCCGATAACCCTTCCACACGCGCAATATAATCGCCTGTTGCGTGTCCACCAGCATCACCCGATCCAGATTATCTGTGACGGCAGCCAGTTTGCCGCCCGGCGCCAGTATTAGGGAGAGGCCATCGCGTTTGCCATCGTAGAGGCGACAACGAGTACGCATCGGTGCCTCCTTGCTGGGCACTGGCAGCTGTTCCGGTTGCCCCACAGTCTGATCCGGTGCGCGTCGAAAAATGCCACCCAGCAGATTTTTATAGGCCATGCCAAGCACATCTTTGGCCACTTCACCTAGCGACACGGTCTTGTAGCCCTCTTCGGCATGAAAGAAACCCAAATAGGGTTCTGCACCGGCCACAATGACCTGAGCACTTCGCATCGGCGTTGCCTGCACCTTGGCAAAATAGCCATGGGCAATGCTCTGCTGCACAATGTAATCATAGGTGGGTGTCCTTTGATTCGTACTGATCGCGGCATCATTCAGAATACTCTCACGCTCCCGATTGAATTTGTATTTGTGAAATGCAACCACATCGGCGCTGAGAAAACCGCTGCGCTCCAAAGCGCCACGTTGCTGATTGTGCCGACAATTGGCGAGTATGGGAAGTATATCCTCGCCATTGATGAAGCACATGCAGCCGCTGTATACAATGTAGAGCAGCGCATTGGCTTCGCTGTGGCGAGGCGGCGACAGCAGCTTAATGCCCAGCACGGAATCTTCCTGGCAACTGTTGACGACAGTTATACCATTAATTTTCCATAAATATGTGCAATACTAATACGTCCCTTCTTGTGTTACCACTAAAGGTTGCTAGTTGGCCATAACTTACCACTGCGAGAAGAGCTTGACACCCGCATCCGTGTAGAAGATGACCATGCCCGAGGCGAGTCCAACTGCGATGCAAGTCCACTCGACATCTGTGGCACGCATCATGGGTATGCACAACAGACTCGTCACTATCTGATTGCAATCCTCCAGTTCGCCACACCAGCTGAGCGCATAGGTGTACTCATGTCCACGACTGTCCCAACAGGTGGACAGAAAAGCCAGTTTTTCACCTTGGGCCAAAGCAATCGCTTCGCCAGTGGGCGACATGGCGTAGTTGATGCCGCTCAGCCAATTCTCATCTGCAAACAGGTGTTTAATAAGTGTACTAGTGTTGTGTACTCTAATAATAATTACCATGTCCAAGGCCAAAGTATTCCTGAACCTTTCGAAAATCTAAAATATTTCCAAATGTTTTCACTTCGCAAGCCATTTTCCTTTGTTGTCATGCTACAGCTGAGAATGCAGTGCTGCCAGATCGCCCAACATACTCAACAGCTGTCTGTTATATAGCAAGATGTGACCAGTCATGAAAATCGATACCATCGATATGAGTATCGACGATTGGTGCATGCTTATTGGGGCCAATTCAAAATTATGACCAGCCATAAAAATCGATGTGTATCGATGACTAGTGCATGCTTATTGGCGCCAATACAAAATACTGTTTGAAAACCAACAGTTATATTTTTTCCGCATTTAGTGATTAATTTCAACTGAATTTGAATAACAATACCTTTAATATTCCAAAATTAAAATATACATACACACCCACATATTTAATGAAAAATAAGCGAAATGTATAATTATGTCAAATCCGATTCCACACCGCTGTCAATGTAGTCTTTTAAGAGAATACCACAATTGCTGGGCAACAATCGAGCCCACTTGTTGATGTGCATCAGGTAGCTGGGAATCGTCGCTTCCAAGCAATCGGATCGATGAGCCTCTACAACACGCTTGGCTACCTCCTTGGGATCCAGCAAGCCCAAAATTGACGGAAACTTTACCTTCGGATACTTGCAAAGTCCCGTGTTTGTCATATACGGGAAAATCGTTGTGACTTTTATCTAAAATTGAAAATTTATATTTATTTAAGTTTACATCAAATAAAGTTGCATTCTATACGCTCACCAGATCCTTGTAGGGTCCCTCTCGTAACTCTTCGTGCAGCGCCTCCATCATTCCTCGCACCGCGTATTTGGTTGCACAATATGGCACCAAATTGGACAAACCAACAAGGCCGGCAATCGATGACATGCTGATGATGTGACCGCGATTGTTTTCCTTCATCTGACTCAGGAACGCTTGTATTGTCCAGAATTGTGAGAAGACATTCACATCGAAGACACGATGGATTTCCTCTGCAGAATGCTGTGGCAACGGATGCGTTGGCATTATGCCCACATTATTCACTAGCACGGAGACGGGGCCAACTTCCGCCTTGACACGCTCCGCCAGAGCGAGGACCTCTTCGCGTTTGGATACATCACAGCTGCAACGAAAAATAAAAAAGAGTATTATTATCAACAGTACAACAAATTTGAGACTTTCGGTAAAAAATATTTGTTTTAAATAATTCCCATACAGAATATATCAGTTAGCATAATAAAAGAAGAAAAACATTAATTTTTATGAGTAAGGAAAGTTTGTTGACTTTTCAAATAAAATGATAAAGAAACAGTTCGGTCTCATTTAAGAAAACCTAAAACTTTTGACCTGTAGGAAGCAACAGGACAACGGGCCCAAAGTATACTAGGAAAACAGCTGGAAGTGGATTCAGAATCATTTGCAATAAGAGTTTTGGATTGTAGCTCAGGAGTCGTGGAGGGAGATTTATAGTCGACACAATGCAAAGACTTTTCGGTATTGTATCATGTAACTTCATTCATTTTAACACAGTTTTAAATTCCAATTAGAATTAATTTAATTTAAAATTGTTTCGTTTTTTTTAAATTTTTTTAAGTTCCACCCTTTTTTGTATGGCATCAAGTACTTGTAGCAAGCACACGCTGCACACATAAGGCTTCATTTTTGTGGCTCAACACACCCACCTGAAACTGTGGACGGCACCACGGTTCAAAAGCTTCACCTGTTTCACCGTTTCCATGTTGCTCCTCTCATCGATATCCACGCAGATCACGGTGCTGCCGCAGGCGGCATAATGCAACGCCAGCTCCCTTCCAATGCCATGGCCAGTGCCAGTTATCTACAGATACAGTGATTAACTAATTCAATCAAACAATTAAATATGAAATAAATTCTTTTACCAGCACAACTTCACGACTGATATCCTTCTGCTTCAGAGGCAACAGCGACTGCATCAGGGCAACAATCAATTCCAATAAAACACGCACGGAGAGGACCAAAAATTGCACAAAATCTTGCATGACGCCAAAAATGCGCTTAGAAGCTGATGTCGAGCTGAAAATAATGTATAACCGATAAATCAACTTGTTCCTATTAAATTAAAATTTAATTGCTAGCTAATTGCTTTGAAAATAACCACAAAGTGATTTGTGAAATATTCGTTAGCAAATGTTGCAAATTATTGTGGCGTATAGTAGAATTTATGAATGTAAATATGTATGTTTATTTATCTGTTTATGGTCTTGAGACTGCATTGGGGATGTGCAACATTCAATCGGTCAGTGGACTTTGAAAGCAAGCATAATGATGATAATGGGTCTCAACTATCTAACTAAAAACTCCCAACGAGTGTTGACTGTAAATCTTGGCCTAGTTTTCCGTTTGGAATGCATTGACTAATGTGGATGATCCTAAAAGTGCATATATGTAAATTAAAATATATATATATACATACATATATATAGTGTAAGGTTTATTAACTAACACCACTTACTGAAAAATGTCGCGCTCAATCATGATTTGTTTTGGATTTCGGCTGCGAGTAGTTCAAAGCTGTAAATTTCAAATGAGATTTTTTTTTTTTGCTGGTTTAATTTATTTCAAGTTTTGAATGACATTATTTGTATTTTTTGTTATTATAACTATTTTTTTCTTTTTTTTGTCTTTGAAAGTCACGTCAAATGGTTGCCCCCAAACATATTGGGTAACCGGTAACGGTTAACAGTTTTTCTTCCGTATTTTTTGTTTTTCTTTTACAACAATTTTTCAAGTGCGGTTTTATTGGCAGACGAAAACTCTGTGGAAAGATGAGCCGAGAGATAGGCGGTGTAAAATGCAACATTTCCACTTTCGTTTTTTTGCTGCAAATGCAAAAGTACATGCAACACAATGTGACACACAACGATTACGCTATGTCAAAAAAGAAACCAAAAAAAAAGGGTAGGCGGCTTTGCGTCGTTGGACAATACGACAGACGTCTTTAGTCGATTCTGTGTTGCATTTACAACTATCACTTTTGCAATGTCCAACAACTAATAAGCGGCAACAACGAGGTGCGTTTTTAAAGTCTGTCACTTGTTGATCAACATGTGATACACTAATGCCTTACACTAATTACTCGGGTTACTATTATGCAATTGGTGTTTTTGTTTTGTGTTATCGTTGCTTGCACTTTGGCTTTTTTGTAATGCGACGGCAGCCCAACTGAAACGCTTCGTTGCTTGCCACCAACTGTTTTAAGCTATCTGCGCGCCAAACCAACGAAACCTCGCCAAGCTTCGCAGCGACAGAGAGTGCAAAGAGAGTGAGAGTCAGAGAGTGAGAGAGCCAGCGCGTGAGGGCGAGAGTGATCCTTAGTAGCAACAGCAGCAGCAGCCACAATTGAAGGACGTTGCCAGTGTTCACGAAATGCTTATAGTTTATTTATTTATTTTTTTTCAAATCAACGCAAACCAGTCGTAAGTGTCTGGTGACCTTCAGTTGACAAGTTGAAAACAAGAGCTGGCTGATATGCAGCTTTGTCATCGTATTATCATCAGTGAGTGCTTCAAATTGTTGTTGCTGTTAGTGTTGGATGATTTACCGTTTTGCTCAGATTAAATGCGTTGCATGCAGCAACTTGATTGTATATCCTGTTCAAATGCATTACGAGTCTTATCATGCTTGCAACATTTTGGTCAAAATCAAATATCAACATCGGATCTTAAGGAAAGAACTTCTTCGGTTCTTAAATTGAAATGCCAGTAGATGGAAATTTTGAACAGTATTTCTCTAGGAATTGAAAAAAAATTGAAAAAACAAACATTAAAATTACGATATTAGATTTCAAATATAAACTGACTACAGAGTATTTAATAGTCGGTCACTTTAGACCAGACCATGCATACATGTTTTTTACATTGTTGGCTTAATGTTAATATCCATAAGCAAAAGTTAAATGCCCAAGTTCAAGTTCAGTGTGTTTTATTCAATATCATAGTAATATAGTATGAACATTGGGCAAATGAGCTGCATACCAAACCACAAAATACACTTGAATTGCTCTGCGGTTTCTTTTCCATACACTTTGAGTTTTTTCTACGCTTACTACGCGTCCTTCACTAAAACTTATTTGTTATTTCTAGCTTAATCTCTTCCACTCTTTCGCTCTCTCTCTCTCTCTCTCTCTCTCTCTCTCTCTCTGTCTGTCTCTCTCTCTCTCTCTCTCTCTCGCTTGTGTTCTCAAAACTTAATTTTATTGTTTATGTTTCTCTTCGTTGGGAAAGGTCGGCTCGAGGCGCGTTAATTGAACATCTCCGATCGACGACCCCTTCACAAAATTGGTGTCAATTTGGCTTGTCTGATGCTGTTGATGACGATCAGCTGTTAGCAACGACCGGTTAATTTGGTGACATGACTAAAACATTAACTGTCAAAGTGAAAATGAACTCAAATTGTTAGGGATAAGTGATGCTCGCTAATCGATGCCCTCTGAGTCAAAATTACAAATTATATTATTTAATTTGAATAATTTCAAAAGGTTAAAATATAATGAGTTTGTTGAAAATTAAGTTTTCTGTGAATCGGTATACAAAGCATATTATTCAACATCTAAGTAATATTCAATAATCAAGTTTAGCAAAAATAACAGATCCTTATAAAAACACCCTTTAGTATACGAATCTGACACACCAATAAATGAAGCATTGAACTTTAACCAACTTTTATGCAAATTGTCAAAGCAATTTGGTTGTTTTTTTTTATGGTTTGCCACAAATCAAACAGTTTATATATCCAGCTTTGGTTGGTTGCTCCCAATTCAATCAGAACCGAAGCAGAATTAATACAAATGGTGGGGGGTGGGGGGGTGCATTGGGGGTTGTGTAAGAGCCGTATTTCTGTTTCCTCAATTAATGCTTAGCTCTTATGTGTGTTCCGCCCTGTTCCCATTATTGTCAATATTGACTCTTACTAATCAATAATGACAAGCCAATTCAATTACAAACGTGAGTTTGGGTGTGAATCGAGTTATGCCTGGGAAGGGTCTAGGAAATTTGACCACTGCACTTGTTACAGTCAAAAATAGCTGATAATCTCAGGACAAGCTGATATGCCTAATGTACACGTGGGTTATAAATAGAAAAAAAAACATTAGTTTTGAAATTAAGTGCTTATAAATATAAGTTGGAGATGGTCTAGGAATAATAATGTGCTAGCTGCTTTATAGGATTAGCTAAGTAACGAAGAAAGCTAGAATTCAAGTGATTGAGAGGTTTTGAAATTTTACGTATGTTGCACTTTAGATTTCTCATATCGATATTTACAAATTCTGAGAAAATTAAAAATATTTCGAGATATTTGATAATACAAGAATCTATTTATTAAATTACATCTATTTTTAGCTACATAAATTTATTGGAATTTATATTTACAATTTCTATGACTCTTTTAAGTGTCGTACATTTGTCGACCTTGACTTTGTGACTTAATGTGTACATTAACACATTAACTATTCCAACTCCGGCGAATGCATTAAACTGTCCCTTAAATCTACATACACACACCAATAAACAAACACACACACACACAGCTAAAGAAACCAATATGTGTGTCTGCATGTGAACTTTATTTGCTTTTTGTTTCGTATGTGTTTTTAATTGTCAATTGAGTCATTTGTTCGTCTGCCGCATGCAACAAACAACTAGCAACAACAGTCTAACAGTAAAACAAGAAAGAAAATGTTACTTACGAAAGCCGACGTTTAAATACCCTAGCAGAAACAGGCCGATTAGCTTAAATTAGCAGTTATTTATTGATGTCAACGATTAGTTGGTATTGTGAGAGATAAGTAAATAAATATTATCTTAAATATTAATAATATAATCCTAGGAGTATAATATCACTCGGTACGACTCTAGACCGATAGTTGCTAAGGTAGAAAAACATATAAAAAATGAGTACGTTACATGCTGCACCACACAAACTGAAATACCCTATGCAAAATGTAAATGAGATGGCAGCAATCGCGACGCTTGCGTTACGTTTACGTTACGTTGTTTTGTGGCTTACGTGCTACGTGCAAACTGTGAACGCAATCAGCGCAGCCTAAAAGTCGGCTTCAGTTGTCATTGGTGAGCCAAGCGGTGAGCACTGCGGCATTAAAGAGTAACGGAACATTACCACAATTTTCGAGCCTCCAAAAAACAAAATGTGAGTGTGTGCGAGTGTGTGTGCGTGTGTGTGTGTTTCTTGCGGCTTTTGTGTTTGTGTTTGTGTTGAGCTCGTGATTTGTTTACCTGTCAAAATAATAAATAAAACTTTCGTGTTGCCAGTGCCGCATCAAATACATTTTTTATTGTTGTTATTATCGTTGTTGTTGTTGTTGCGGTGTTTTGTTGTTGCCGTTGGCATTGGATGACGCGGAAGCAACTCGATGTCCTGGGGCTGGATTTCGCCTTGGTTGCATGGCGCCAGTCTGCAGTCTGGCCCCCAAAAGTCAAAGGATAAACGGAGCTGCCAAACTACCAGTAGTAGATAAAGAGTAGGGCAGGGGAGCAGAAGGGTTATGTGTGGGGGTGTGGGGGAAGAGGGGTCAGCATGTGTCTGTCACGACAGGAAAAACGCTTCCACTTACGATTGAAATTCAATTGGAATTCGCCGTGTTCAATTATTCTACGATTTAGATGCGTGTGCAACAGTCTTTTAGCTATTTATATAAACATTTTTCTTTTGTTTAACTGCACTGTTGCTAAATGTACACGAGTAAGATATACACTCAGAAAAACATCTTTCTGAATTTTAGAAATTCGCACATTATTATTGAGAAAGCGAACTTCTAAGATTATAGACTGTGGCTTTCTAAAAAGCAGGATTTGCATTTCTCAGTTTTAGTGTGGATTTTTCTAAAATTAAATATATTTTGTCTACTTTCCAGGGTATTTTTTCTGTGTGTAGCTGGAAGAATTCTTATGTTAGCTTTTTTGTTACTCATACTCTTAATAGACAAGAGTATTTTAATTTTTCACAAATTTTTTTCTGAGTGTAATTTAGAGCAATGAAACTTCTGACAAAATCTTTCTTGCTTTTTTGACTTTGGCTTTTGTTGACTACAACTTTTAACATTTAGTTGTAAACATTGTTTTGGCTGTCAACTAACTCAACTAATTTGTAATATTTTCCATTAGGAATTCAAACGAACTACATCTCAGTGAGAGAATATGTCGTCGCTGTCCACGTTGCTGATACCGCAGCAGCGCCAAACGAAGAATGCCCAAATCCTCACCAGAATCTGTGAGCAACGTTATGGACGCAACTGGATGCACTACATGAAGTGTAATCGAAATATATCGCTTAATAGTGCCGCTATCGTGGAGAAGAGGGCAACAACGCCGAGCATTGTGAGATGTGTGAATTCCACTGGCAGCTCCTTGCAGACGCCAAAATCGACCAGGTTGCTCAAGGAGCTGGATTATCGCATCTATCCGCAGAGCATCGATCTGGACGCATTCTTTGGCGCGGAGCAAAAGTGCGAGAAGGTCTCCGATATTTGTCTACTCAACGATCACTTCATACTGGTCAAGATGCCCGAGGATGAGACAGCGCCACCTGCACCTGTTACAGTGCCCCGCAAATTGGGCTCCAGGTTGCCGCGTTGCTTCAAATGTAATCGTGGCAGTCGCGTCTCACCCATTTTGGAGGAGCTGGAGGAGCCCGAACCCATCGGCTACAATCCCTGGAGCTCGCACGCGGCTTATGATGCCGATGCTGATGCCAATGATGACGATGTTGAGGTCTTTGCCTCCAGGACACGCATTATACCCGCAAAAACGAAAACAAAATCTGCCAGATTGCAACCTCAGCCGCAGCTTCAGCTCCAGCAGAGAAGTCCACCCGTCTCATCCTTGCAACTGGAGACCCTACAAAATCCGCCTCCGGTGACAGCTGATCCCTATCCCATCAGTCGTGGTCCCTTGCACTGGTTTCTCTGGCCATTCCGGCGACGCTTCAAGACGCCCACCCCACAGCAACAACAACTGGCCGCCGTACACAAAACCTACTTTGTCCGTTGGAACAAGCCGCCGGATACGCTGTTTCACGGTTACGGCGTGGAGCGTCGTCTCTCCCAACCGAATAAAGTCGGACTGCGACGCTGTCGTTCTGCCACATTCTAAACGACTTTCTAGCCATAACTTGTATATATGTTATATATTTTGTATATATGTCTGTAGTATTTGGGGCTACAAAATAATTGGTGGCACAAAAAAGGTAAATCAAAATAAATATTATGTTGCCATCAGCAGAAGTGTTATTCCAAAGGTCAGACCATGCCACAAATTGTGGCAAGTTTGAGCTTATTTCTAAATGGTAATTTTTAGTTTTAATAGATGCTGAGCCATGATAAAATACGGACTTAACTTTGACAAAGTTGTGAAGTGAATTTCCACACTCAAAAAAAAATATAAATGAATCTCAGAAATTCGCCACGAAAATTATTAACTTTTTCTTGCTTTTACAAATAATTTCTAAATATAAGAAAGTATTTTTCTTAAAATTAGAACGGCTTGCCTGAAATCGACAATCACAAAAATAAGTTGATTTTATCTGAATTTTGGAAACATTTTGTATTATTATGAAATGCATTTCTAAAAAGTAGTAAAAATAATATTAAAATATTTGTATATGTGAAATCTTTAAATACTAATGTTTACTTATAATAATAATAATATAAGAATGTAATAATTCTACATACACACAAAGAAAACAACACCCTTGAAAAATACATCCTTAAATTAAGAAATGCAAACCTTCAATTTTACAAAGCCACAATTTTCATTTTTTGAAATGTACCTTCTGAATAACAAGGTGAGGAACGTTTGGCGAATTTCTGAAATTCTTTTTTTTTAAGTGTAACTCTTCATGTTTCCTATCAAACTGAAATCTTAGTTGATTGTTTATTTAACTGCATGAAAGAGTAACCATTAAGTACTCACCAACATAGCTCATATCTAAAACGATTTTGTCACTACCACAAGTCAAGAGTACATTTCCGCAACCTATTTGTAGCACACGCATCCAAACAAAATCGCTAATCGTGCTGCAGGGAATAAAGTTTCTTGAAAATAAAGAAACTTTTAAGTATGTAAATTGCAGAAAAACTTCAACTACTTTTTTTTAAATGGAATTTCCACAAGTCCGTGAAGATTTGACTAGGACAACATTGTTGGTGGGCCTCCTCCAGTTGTTGTTGTTGTTGTTGTTGTTGGCGCATAGCGTGAACTGGTTGCTTCATTAGCTGCGCCAGTTGTGGTTTGGGGCCTGCTTCCAAGGAATCTCGGGCAATGTCGTTCGTTGCTCTCTCTCCCTCTGGCCGCTAGGTGGCGCTGGCTGCGAAGCGTGCGACTAATTACGAATGGCGAGCATAAAAAAATTAAATATATTGCGAAAATTGCAGTCGCTACATTAACGACTTGCCCAATACTCTGTTGCACAGTGTTGCATATCAGTTGAACAAACAGTATTGCGATTCAACTTGTGGACCACACTTTTCAAGCATTTATTGGTAATCAAAAATATCTATAAATGTTGTCTCATTTTGTTGTATTTCAAAAGTTTTCCAGTAATACTATTCTAATATTCTCTGCTTAAATACAACATATAGAAGACTAAAATATAAGTTCTTAAGTTGAGGACTTCAGAACTTTATTGAAGTTCATTTAATTAAATTTTCTGATGAAGAGTTAGGGAACTGGCTTAAATAACTTCATGACTTATTCCGTAACCGGTTTGAGATTTACAAAATTCAGGATTGCAAAAGACCTGTCTAGAAATAACAGTTCCGTACTCTAGTCTAGTATTTCTGCAAGTTATTAAGTTACTTTTTCAATTTCATTTAATTGTGTTTCAAGATGTTATGAACATGATTTCAAGAAATTGACTAAATGGCTTTTCAGCTATTCCGAAATAGTTTTACATTTAATAAATTCAGTATTTCAAAAGGACTTTCCACAAATAATTTTAAACTCGAGGAATTCTAGGACTTCTTCTACTTAAGTAGAAAATGTTCAATTTAATATAATCTTTTTGCTTTTGGAAACAGTGTATAGAAAAACAATCCAAGAGTCAGAAAGCTGTAAACAGCCAACTACTGTTTTAATGCATAAATCAAGCATCGACATTTGCCCTCTCTTTCGCGCCCACTCTCGCTCTCTCTCTCTCTCTCTATGTCTCTGGCTGTGTGTCGACTGCAAGCTCCGTGTGTGCCGCAATATACATAATAATAATGAAACAAAAAAAAATACAAAACAAAAACAAAAAAAAACAACAGAAAAAATTAAAATCGTCACGCCAGGCGTCAGTGCAGTGAAGCAATCGCGGCGTGAACAAAGCCAAAAGGAGCTAGACTGGAGCTGGGATAGAGTTGGACTCGACTGGAGCTGGAGCTGGAAGAGGGAACGGAAGGGAGAGCGCAGCACTGAGGCACCGGGTCATAATAATAAACCATTAATATTAATATGCAGCAGCTACATAGGTATGGAATATCGCCCGATGCGATAAGACGCCTGCGTTTTTTTCTCTTTTTTTTACACACAATCTATATAAATATCAAAAATCGAACGCACATAATGAATATATATATGTATATGTGTATATACAAGATTGTACATATAATAGGCTTATTGTTCTCCTATGATTGCCCTTCAGCCGTCGTCTCATTTCTTGACCAGTTGTCATTAATTATAATGTCAGGCGAGTTTTAGGGCACAGGTGAGCACATTAGCATTGTCCATTTATTGTATTAGATGCCAACCAAGAGTTACGGACGCCAACCCCATTGGGGGCCTCGGAAGAGTGGGTCGGTCCTATGGAAGGGCGCCACCTGTCTGCAGCTAGTCGCACTACCAACCCGCTGGTAGCCAATTATTTTGCAGTTAATTGGAACTGGAGTTTCGGATTTACTGCAAGGATAGCGGAAACTTTACGAATACCTGGTAATAGATACAATCCAAGTGCAAAAGTTCCCAATTGCTTTGTACATAATCAAAGTCAGTTTTCAGTTGTTCCGATTCCGCTGGGAGACTTTTAAGAACACTTTTCTGTGTCCTTAAAAGTTCCAAAAGGAAAAGTTGCATTTAATAATTAAAGACAGTTTTCAATTATTCTGATTTGTGTTACAAACTTTTATATACTTCTACTCTTAGTAAGTTCTTACTTGCTTTAATGAAATTTCAACTCTAAGATCAATTGTTCTTAAATCGAATAATTTATTTCTTCTTAAGAAAAATCCACCTTGTCTTAATTTGAATATTACCTGTCAGCCTGCACTTTTTTCGATTAATGATTTATTTTCAAATTTCTTATTTGTAATAATTAATGCAATAACAGCAAAATAATTTAATTGAATATGAAGCATGATGCATGATGATTTGATTAAATAAATATTGATACTCGCATTGCTGTATATTTAAGTTAGATTTGAAAACTTTCTAATTATACAGTGACAGCTAAAATTAAAACTGAAAGTACTCTAAAAAGAGCTCTGCCCAGCAATTTTCATTCGAAAAAGATCTCTCAGTCTTCTGAGACTTGTGATATAAACTAGCGTAACGGTTCCAGAGCTCTAACTCAAATTTGTTGTGGTGGCAACTTGAAGACAGAAGACACTTGCTGGGTGCCGTTGCCAAAAGGAAGCTGACAAGTTGCTAAGACCATAAAAGGAGCAGCAGCAGCAGCAGCAGCAGCAGCAGCAGAAGCAGCAGCAGCCAAGGCAGAAGATCCCGCCAAGCATTCCGAATCGATTACGAGTATATTTTGCAAGATCAAAAGCAGAACAGTAAAGCAATATATAATGCTCTCTCTCTCTCTCTCTCTCTCTCTCTATCTATCGCTTTAAATATGTATTTATTAATAAAACTCCAACTGGCAGTCATACAACAGAGATAGAGATAGCGATAGATATAGAGATAGAGATAGAGACAGCGAGTGGGAGAGATCATCGCGAAAGAGAAACAGAAACAGTTGGTGGTGCAAAGTGTTGACAATGCCCGCGGGATCAAGTCCCACTGAGCGAATGGCCTTCGACCTGCGACCTGTGTGAGAGAGCTGCGAGAGTGTCCTGCAATCATCGTTAATGATCGCAATGTCCTTGTGCGCCTCAAATTTGACAAATCAATTTTGTGAGCTAACAGCGTGCGCTCCGAGTCGAGTCAGTGGGACAGCGACAAGGACGACGACGACGACGACAACAGCCAGGACACGAAACTGCATGTGTCCTCCAGCAGCAAAACAGACAACAAACTGAGCTGAGTCCGAGCAGACAGTAGTTGCTTGTTGGTTATTGGTTGTCTGTTGTCGGTAGTAAGTGGTGACAGCCAGAAACCAACATGTTTGCCAATACACATTGATCAAATGTGAGCTGTTGACATGTCAAAGATGTCATCTGAATTATGTGCATCACTTAAAAAAAATCAGAATGAATAAAAACTTATTTATATAAATATATACACAAATTATATTATTATAATTTTATTGAGATGTTTAGTTAGGAAGTTACCTGATTTACTCCGACACTCAATTTAAAAGAAAAGATAATCCATCACTTTACTAGAATATTTTTCCCATATTTAATAAATAAGAAAAATCTAGTAAATACTATTATTATCTATATAATATATATATATTTTTTTTTTGGAAAATCCACAGTTACAGGATTAAGTGACAAAATGTTAATATTAAAGTACAAATTAAATGATATAAAATTAAAAGTAAGAAATTAAATCTTAATCAAATATTTTGAATGACGCCGGTATTCGTCTTCAGGCAGAGATTTGGGAGTTTGAAACTGATTTTAAATACAAATAACATTAATTATATATTAATTAATTAATATATTTATTTATTTATATATCA
The DNA here is from genome assembly GCA_035044325.1 of Drosophila nr. medialis 2 BK-2023a. Lineage (NCBI taxonomy): Eukaryota > Metazoa > Arthropoda > Insecta > Diptera > Drosophilidae > Drosophila > Drosophila nr. medialis 2 BK-2023a. The sequence goes on from JAWNMH010000394.1 coordinate 4,528,942, forward strand.
ATCAATAATCAACGCTACTTTTCAGATAAGTTTGTCTTAATCTCAAATCACTGATTAAAAAAGGAATCATTTTTTACAACTCTTCAAAAGGATACTCTAAAACATCAACATCAAGCATACATATATATGTGTATATATTTATACCGATTCATTCAGTTTGGATACACACAGGTTGTGTGTGCACACTATCCTCGATTATCCTTGACTTACAGACTTTGCTTCAATGTTGAACTGTTTCACTGTGTTGCAAGTTGCAAACACCTCATTAGCAAGGATTATCGACCCTTTGCCAAACTGGCCAGGACTACAAACTACCTGACTTTGACTCTTTATCTCTCTCTCTCTCTCTCTCTCTCTCTCTCTCTCTCTTTCTCTCTTTCTCTCTTAGCTGAAAGCTAAGCCTTTCTCAGCGCCTAACTCTTGCCTGTGTTTGTAAAAAGGGGTTTGAGTCCTGGCTGCGCATGCGCTTCTACGCAGGACGAAGAATGACGGCAAATAAAACTTTATGGTCGCATCGTAAAATCAGTCGAAAGGATGGCATTTACTGCATTTGCTTCCTGGCAAGCAAAGGATTATTTCCGAACTGTCTAATCCTGGCTGGTCCTTGGCTCTGGCCCTTACAGTTTGTTTATATTGCCAAATCCTTTCACCCAGCTAGCTGGCCTCCTGGAATCGTTGCCATCGCAATTTATTCGCACACACAAATATTTGGGACAATCCCGTCTCATTTGCCCGAGGACTCTGCCCTGTCGCCGGTGTCCTGTAAATATTTTGAGGTTTTGCGCTTCTTATGTGCCGGTAAACGCCTGATATATATATATATATGTATATATAAGCCTATAAAGTTGTGCGAATTGCCGCCATAATTGGACCATGATTGTGGACAAGATTGCAACAGGCACAAGTCGGACATTCTGCGGCTAATCATTTATAATAGTGTCCAAATACTAAAATTACATTCGACTATTCGAAAAGATGTCTTCATTTTGTAGAAGCTGAAATACTCTGCACTTAAAACAAATCATGGCCAAATATTCAATAAAAAATAAATTGCATTGAATGAAATTTTCAAATGGAAAACGATTTTTATTTAGATTTTCAAACATTTTTGTAGCTCAGATTAGAACGCCAAAGCGGAACGGAAACTGGAATCTGAATTGAATATTTAGCAATTGAAATTCAATTCAATTAAAAAATATCCACTGTAGATATATAATTATTTGTTGAATCTCTTAACTGATACCAAAACTTGGGATCAGTTTATAATTTTTAATTGGAGTTTTAGTCATTTTCCAACCAAAACCGTAATCCAAATCTGAACCGATATTTTATGCTTGAACCAGAAATTTATTTCTCTTTATGTGCCTGTTCATAATAATAGAGAACTAAACTAACTATATTCAATTAAATCATCATCTTAATTTGGAATATAAAATTGCATAAATATACTTTGAAAATGTTACAAAATAGCTGCCACATTTACAGCGCCCGTTTAGCTAGGGTATAATAAATTAAATTTGTAGCTCATCTCGCGCTGCGGATACATTGTAAATTACTATTTTCCTACCTTTTGATGTTCAACACATTGTCGGCTCATTAATCAAGTCGGTGCAGCCTCCGCCCCCTTTGATCTGAGGCCAACCAGGAGCAAGTAGAGCGACTGAGCGACTGAGCGAAAAGTTCATTAATCGACAAAAGAGAGGAGACAACATGGAAAAAGAAGACAAAAAACAAAACAAAACAAAACGAAACAAAACGAGACTCTGAAAAAGTTGAGCCTTAGAGTTCAAGTCCAAAGTTGGAGCTCAACGCTCGAGTCTTGAGATTGGTTTGGTAATTCTTTATCGCTACCGAAAATTAATGCGTAGTATTTTGGATTTGTAACAAACATTTACAAAACATTTTGTCCAAAGCAGCTTTCTCGGCTACCGTATATGTTGGGTGTGTTTGTGTGTGTGTGTGTGTGTGTAAGGTCGATGATGATCAAATTTTAATTAAAGTTTAAGTTTATTGAGTTTATTGCATTATTAGCTTGGCTGGAGATTGTGAGGGAAATCTGGGGTGCTATTAAATTGGCATTAGATAAGCTTCAAATTGGGTGCTAACCCACAAATGAAAATCAGAAAGAAAAAAACCCGAACAAAAGTAGGTAAAATTGAGATGATGCCGTCAAAACTATTTCCCAGCAACAAAAACAAAAATCAAAATAAAAACAAAAATCTAAAACTGATGCCAATCTTAAGTTCTAAATGGATTTTGTGCAATTTGTGCAAAAAATGTTGTGCTGCTACCTGGAAAATCCTAAATCCTAAGTCGATTGTAAAGTCAATATTTACTTTTGGCCAGAGCACGAAAAACTAGATTAAAATAATAAGTAAATGGCAAATACCTGGGATTGTCTGAGCTGTCTGCACTTGGCTGGCTATGACTTCATTAATGGACACGTAAATAACTGGAGAGGATCTTCGGCAGGATAACGTTTACGTATTTTAGGTGTGAATTTGAGGTAAATTGTGTTTTGGGTCTACGAAATAGGGGCAAATTACTTACAAGTTCGATGGAATTAATGGGCAATTAACACCTTGGTTGGAGTTTTAGTGCCCAATTTAATGTCAGTTTTGCTCGTTTTTGGAGTTTTTCCAGACATTTCCATTTCCATTTATTATTGTTTTTCCGTTTTTGGATTTTTGAGAGTGCACATTTGGCATTGAGGGTACTCGGCACTCTGCACACTCGCTCGCTCAGCAGGGTGGCCCAACAAAATGTCCCGTTGAGTTTGTTGAAAACTTGGACAACGATGACGCTACTTAAAGGCCCTAATTTGGCTAACTGCGCTTTTGGGTTATTTCCCAAAATAACTCCAGCTGGCTACAGAAGCGTGTCAAGGTCCTCCCGAGCTACTGAATGGCCAACAGCAGGGACTCTCCGAATTCCAAGGATCCGTTTTGCATTACGACATTCGGAAATGATGAGCTAGTTTCAAATCTAGCAAAAAGTTGTGTTTCATTTTGCTGCTTAAGTTAATATATAGTTGAGAATTAAAACGCAAACTTCTTTTTTGTTTATAAATTAGTATATTTATTTATTAACTTAGCTGCTATGAACTTATATTGTATTATATTACATTATATATATATATAGAGACAAGTGATCGCTCTCAAAAAATAAGTCAAAAGTTAAGATCATTATAATGTATTTTAAAATTAATGATTTCTTGTCGAGCTTTTCGAGTGCTATATACAAAAGTAGTAAAAACCGAAAGATAATAAAATTACTTAAATAATTTGTTTAGAAAATATTGCTCTAAAATTCGCTGAAAAAATAGTTTCTTAATTCCGAAACTTTTTACACGAATTGAAAAATAAATATTAGGAAATTTTATGTAGACTTAAAAGTTTTACTAAAATTCAAATAAAGATTTTGAAAAAAAATGTAGTGCAATTCAAGCTAAATAAAATAAAGACTTTAAAAATTATGAAATAAAGTTTCTACATATCGAGCGATCACTGTAAATGGGGAAAATTCCTAGGAATGTCTGCTTTCACAAACAAACCAAAATGTACACGAATCTTTGGCGACGTCTAAAGGTGAAAAAGGTCCTGGCTGCTGACTACCCCCTGCCCCCAGGATTAGTACCAGGAGTGATAGAATGGCTGAGGGGGCATAGTGCCATAGTTCATCTTGGAGGGTGAGGAGAAGGCAGCAGCAGCAGCGGCGGCGGCAGCATTGAAGTTCTGCGACATAAAGTGCGACGATGTTGTGGCTGCAGCAGGCGGCGGAGGCGGCGGTGGATAATGCGAAGCGGGTGCATACTGTGAATGGGGATGCGACGGCATATGTGAATGGGCATGGGCATGCGGATGCGTCGGATGATGTGGATGGGCATGCGAATAATGTGCATGATGTGTGCTGGCTGTGCTGGGATATCCTGCATGCTGAGACGTATGCTGATACGGATGAAACATTTGATGGGCAGCGGAGACAGCGGCGGACATTTCCAGCGCGTTGCTTGTCGAACTGGTGGAGTTGAGTGAATCCTCCGGCGAGAGTGGTGCATTGGGACGCATGCTCTGCATGCTGGGCATGCTGCTGCTGTTGCTGCTGCTCCAGCTGCTGTAGAGTTGCGCCTGCTGAGCACTCGACGTCTCCACCTTGAGCTCCTCCAGCGATGCTGAGGATTGCGTTGGCTCAGCGCCAGCAGCCGTCGCCGTCGAAGAACCAACAACGAGACTATTTGGTGTGGGTGGCAGTTGGCCAAAGCTCGAGGAGATGGACTCGTTGGGACTCTCGTTACGTGTCATTGTCTGATGCGGCTCAGATTCAGTGCTGTAAATCGAACCCAACTCAAAGTGCGTCTGATCCGACAGAAGATTGCTGCTATTGTTATTAATGTTGTTGTTGTTGTTGTTGCTGACGGAGCTGGGCATTATGTAGCTGGCGGTGCTGCCCACAGCGGGATTATAGAACTGATGATGATGATGATGATGATGTGGCGGCGGCGGCGGCGGCGTCGTACCGCAGATGGGCGACAAACTGTTGACCACCGGAGCAGGAGGAGCAGCAACTGCCGCTTGACTGTAATAATCAAATTGCTGCTGATAAACGGCAGCAGCGGCGGCGGCATGTGCATGTGCATCCAAAGTGCTCGCAGGCAGGCTCATCATCGCCAACGAACTGGATACGGGGGTGCCACTACCACTGCCACTGCCGCTGCCAGCGCTGCCAGTGCCCACCACCGAAATGGAGACGGCGGATGTGTGCTGTTTGCGGAGCCGGGCGCGTCGATTGCTGAACCACACCTGGATGCGTGCCTCGGTGAGATTGGTGCGCTGAGCCAGCTCCTCGCGCGTAAAGATATCCGGATATTGGGTGCGCTCGAAGGCGCGCTCAAGCTCCTCCAGCTGGGTGGCGGAGAAGGTGGTGCGACAGCGGCGTTGTTTCCGCTTCAGGGCGATGCCCGGCTCACTCTCGCAGTCGGAGAGCTCCTCCTCGTCGGAGGGTTTCGGATGCTGCAACGAATGCGAGCTGCACGAACTGCTCGAATTGGGTTTGGAGGAGCTGCCATCATTGCCATCGGCGTTGGCATCGCGTCCGCGCACCAGGCGCGATATAGCCGATACGGATGGAACCATGCTGCGATCACAGAAGCCCTCATGGATCAGCTTTTCACGTATCTCCCAGGAGAACATGCCGGGATTGTTGCGTTTGTATTCCTCAATGCGATTCTCAATTTCGGGCGTTGCAATGCGCGGTTTGGAGCCACCAATGACACCCGGACGTATCGAGCCCGTCTCCTGGTAGCGATTCAATATCTTCGATACACAGCCATGCGAGACACGTAATTGGCGCGAGATCACACAAGGACGTATTCCCTCCGCCGCCATGTTGACGATCTTAAGGCGGATGCTGTTGGGCAGGGGGCGACCATTTATGAACATGCCACCCAACTGATTGACACGTCCCTGGCCGCTGTTCATGTCTGGAGAGGATAAGAAAGAATGATGAGCAAAGTTTGATTTTTATTTATTTCATTTTCTAAGATTTCTTTCTTTTTTTTGAGCAAAGTCAGTCTAAAAACTTTATTTTTTATTGGTAAAATATGCAAAGTGGCTCAAAGATTTTTTTGTTGTGCAAAGAATGCAAAATTAGTCAAGGATTTTTTATTTATATATTATTGTTATTAATTTTGTAATGCAAAGAATTATTCAAAACTAAACTTTTCTTTGAGAAAAATGTGTAGAGTTAGTTAACGAATTTTTTGTGGCCAATTAAGACAAAGTTTGTATTTAATTTTTGGGTGATGAATTCAAAGTTAGTCAAAGATTTTCTATTTAAAATTTTTTTCTGTTTCTAACACTAATAACTCAAGGTACTAAATGTAAGCCAGGTAGTTGCCACGCGTGTCCCTTCCTCGTTTTCCATGGTGCCACTTGATTTACGACACCTACGAACAATTGACTTTCCGGGAACGCGAAGAAATCCCAACGAAGGTCTCGCGCACGTCTCTTACTATACTAATTAACCATTCGCAGGAAGACCTTGGGCGCTAGGAACTAAGATCCGGAAAGGGAGCTGTGCCCACTACTTGGTTAAGATTTTTAAAAGTTGAGAATTTCAACAGGGTATGGAAAATTGATAAAATTGTCAGTCTCTTTAGTGAGAGGCAAATGGAGAAGAGTTTAAATCAATTTAAACTCAACACTTTTCGGTAGTTAATGCTTAAGAACCTAACTTTTAGTTTCGGTGTTAGTTTTGAGCATCAGTTTTGGAATTATACGAAATTCTGTATTTTTATTCTGTATTTATTATTTTAATTTTTATTTTCTAAAAAAATCATTTTCCAATTCCAAACTAAATTGATAATTTCCTTTGTTTCCTTTTTCAGATTATAATTTAAAAAGCTTTAGAACCTTTCTTTGGTTTCCGAGCTATAATTCTATATTTTGAGACCACATTGAAATTTATCTAATTTTTCTAATACACTTTCCTATTCAAGACTCCATACAAAATTTGTTTTCGTATTACTAAGCAATTTATTTACACTTCAATAATTGAATGATTATGAATTCGACCGATTTGAATTCGCCGTGATCTGCTCTGCACTTCTTAAGCACTTACCTTGCATTGCTGAATATCCATTGAAGAAGGGTCTGTGCATTGCGGCGGCGAATGCGGTAACAGTCATTATTCACAGCCTCACAAAACTTGCAGCGGCGAATTAGCAAACACTTAACGGTACCGAATCCAATTCGCTTCAGATTTGTCACATACACACACACACACACGCACGCATACACGCAGACGGCTTATCGACAGTCAATCGTATTAGTTACAGTGCGATAAACCCACAAGAAAAGTAGCAAGTCACGACGAAGACGAAGACGCAGACGAAGACGAAGACATGAACGACACCAACGATAATTTGTTGTATGTGTGGCTCGTTGCGCAGTCTGTGAGGTACTGACTTGAGCAGAGCAGAGCCGTGCAAGATCGTTGGCTTTCTGTGAAGAAGTCGTCGTCGTCGACAGCCGCCGTCGTCGTCGTCAAGATGTCAGCCATTGCGCACAGGTATATTTACGCTGACCAATCGCAGCACGCCGACTTAGCTTGCCGCTCACTCGCACTTGCGCCGATCACAGGCGCGGTCGCTTTTACAGCGCCGTCGTTTCTCGCGTTGGTGGGCGTTGGTTAGCAGCGCCAACTGAGTGGGTCCAACGGGCCAATGGCAGCAGACTTGAGAGCTCCATTTAAGTGTTTTATGCTAAAAGTCCTTTGTCCGTTTGACACAGTTTTATGTGTGTGGCAAGCGGATTCTTACTAATCGAATTAGACATTGAATGAAACACGTAATGCAATCAAGTATGCGTATTAATTAGTTTACAAGCGTATTATATCCTTTATTGATACCTAATTGGTGGCCAATTAATAACGACTGTAAATTGGTAGAGAATCTTACAATTTCTGCTACAGTTCTTCACAACAGCCGAGTGGGGGAAGCCGGTAAAGTCCATTTACAGAGCTCAGTTCCTAGTGCAAATGTTTAATTATTATTACGTGACTCTTGTTTTCAAGATACAAATTAGATCTTGTTAAAAGTTATGGATTGTTAATACCAATATATTAATATTGTACAAATCTCTTAAATGGTATTTGCCGAACTTTACTTACACGGACTCAATCTATGTCCTTGGAATACGATTTGAAAATGTCTGTGCTCTGGTCCTTACTCTAAAAATCTCTACGGTTGCTTTATCCCTTTAAGACCATGTAATAAACTTAATCAGAGAATATATCCAGATTTATTCACTTTTAATAAGTGGTAGTATTAAGTAGTCATGAATATATATTCTTGAATTTAATTATTTGTTAATATATGTAGAGTTACCTCGAGGGACTCACTCTAAAGTTCTCTCCAGTTATTGGACCCCTTAGACCATATCCTTGTCACGCTCCTGTTGGAGTCGATTCTTTCCCAAACCAAGAGCGCATAAGTTTGATTAATTACGAAATTTCACGCAACGCATGTTCACTGAAAGAAAACAATACGCCGAAAAAGAAAGAAAATAAAGAAAGCCAATGGCAACCACTGAGCCATCGAGTTGGTTAAAAAACAACAAAAAAAAGAGAGCGCCAAGAGCTGTGAAATTAATGATGCCGCAGCAGAAGGCAGCAGGCAGAAGGCAGAAAGCAGAAAGTAAACGCCAGTGTGGAAATTGTAATAATGCAGCTATATACATATCTACATAAAAATAAATACATACATACATAAAAATACATACATATATGTCAAAGTTATAAGGAGTTCGTAACGAATGCTTTCCTCCATTCTCCGCATCCTGCAAATGTGATGCAGCGAGGAGCAAGGACAACGGAGGCCGCAATCCAACAATGTCGGGGTTTCTACTGCTCGGTACGGCTGCCCGTTGGTTTCTTGGTTAAGCAAACCCAACGGGAGTACCAAAGCGAAACATTTGTCGCCTGGCTGGAAACAATTGTCGCCTGACCTTGAGAGCGCGTACCTTGTCCGACCTTGTCTATACGCTGCAAAAAAAAATCGCTCTGAATTTTAGAAATTCGCCATACTTTGGCGCCAATGGTTAGCTCACCTTATTATTCAGAAAGTATATTTCTCAAAATCAGGTGTTTTTATTCTTAATTTCAGGCTACATTTTTCTACAATCTAAAAAAAAAGGTTTCTAATTTTCAGGGCTTTTTTCATGTATGTGTGCAAGTAACTGGATTTTTTTTGGTAATAATTTAATTAAACATTATTATTTTTGGATTTCACATACAGATACAATTTAGATAGTTTATTAATTTGTATAATTGAATATAATTTGTGACGACTTGAACTCAACTCTAATATAAAATCCGACCCAGTCAGTTGCTTTACTTGTTGCTGAATTTTAGAAAGGATCTGATTTAAAATTAAAATGGTTTTCATTTCTAATTTTTAGAAATGAATTTCTTAATCATAGAATATACCATATTTTTTGGGTTCTTCTTTTAGGGCAAGCCTTTCTAATTTACAGAATTTTTTCTTATATTTGGAAATTATTTGAGCAACTTTCTAGTTTTCGAGGTGATTTCTTTTCTGGTAGTAAGTGGTGGAACCCCAGTAAGTGAGTGGATTCGAGTGAAATTAAACTGGCGCTTGATCAAATCTGAGAGTAATCCTCATTTTCAGCAGATCCTCGTTTATTTCTCAATTTGTGTTGACAATACGCGCTGAAAAGGCAAATCATATAACGCTAATTTTGCGCTATCAGCGTAACGTAAATCGTACCCTGCACCCTGTACCGTGTACGGCAATGAACAGTCGGAGGTAGCACTCTCGCATATAAATTCCACGAAAAGTTAAAGCCGGAGTATGAATAAAGAGTGCTAAAAGACTTTTTATGATGCCCACCTACGGCGCTATGAATGAATATTAACGCTACCCGGTGCCAAGTACCTGCCGCACGGCAGAGAAGACTTCAGTGTGCGTCTCCAAAAGAGTCCTGCTTGAAGCGCATGCAACTTGTGCCACGCCTCTTGTGGTATCCAACGCCCACACACACACCTGTCTATGGTCCATTTATAATTAACTTAGTCGTGGCTGCTCCACGCTTGTTTAACACCAAGATGCACAAAAACATCACGCAATCATTGTAAAATATTTAACAGCACATTTCTCTATCATTTTTTGCTGTTGGCCAATCGATTCGTTTTGGCCAAAACACACACACACACATTGGCGTGGTCTTTAACGACCTTGATTGTTGGCCATTGCATTTGCCTTGGCACTTTCAGCTCCTAATGTCTATATCAGTAGCTCGTCTTGTTGTGTAGCAAATTTCCATAAAACACACATTATAATTTGAAACTGAGACTCTAAACCGGAACACCATCATGGATAGCACTCAGCGGGTGGGAGTGGCACGGAATGTTGTAGGAGTAAAATGTAAACATAAAACTGAGATCGAAACATTTAATGGGAGCAACATTTCCGTATCACTAGAGTTTAAAATAATATTATTAAAGTAAAGTTAAATTAAAAATCACTCAAATTCTAATAAGTTTTGATAAATATTTAAACATTTAACATTTAATTTTAATTATAATCTTTGCTGTCTCTAGGTCAAGAAATAAAAGACAAAAAAAAAAAGTTTCCGCTAAAGAAAGGGGAGAGAGAATCAACATAGTAAAGCAGGCGGGGATTGACTTCTGGTCTAATCCGTTGTTAGTTTTGGTAAATACAGAGACACAATGTGCACAAGGAGTTGCTGCCCCCGGCTACCCACTGTGCCACTCTTCCAAGCAAAGGATGCAGGCTGCAAGGAGCAGACGCTTAAGGAGGCGATCGTAAAACTGAAATCCCCGCTAAAGCATGCAAACAAATAGCCAACAAACGGCGAGATTAGAGGGAAAAGTCGGACAGCTTAGAGAGAGGAGTTGAAACAACTGGCTGACTTTGACTTTGACTTTTGTCAAATATTTATGTGTGCCCAAAAGTTGTAGTCCTAGCATACTGAACATAGCGATTATAGCGGCTAATCGCCGCGGTAGTCCGATCTTTTATTGATCAACATTTGTAAACGAGATGCGAGTTGAGTTGAGTTGAGTTGGGAGGAAACCGGCTGGCGTCTCAGGTAGCTGAGATGCGGCTTAACGCAGACAACGCCCACAATTCCAGGGCTTTTCCCCGATCTCTAACCCGATCAGCAGCAACGCGAATTTGCGATTAGTCCTTTAACCCTTGCTTCCTCCTCCTCAAACACCTCCTCCTCCTCCTCAAAGCACCTCCTACTCCTCATCCGCAGCAGAGCTCAGTTCGCCCTGTTTAGTTTGGCTAATTGAAGGCATTAGTTGTTTGTGGGTCACGCGGCTCACTTCCAGCGAATTTCATTGTCTGCAAATGAACATATTTGCATATTTCAATTGAAAGCAAACTCTTTCTGAGAGAGACAGAGAGAGAGAAAGAGGGAGAGAGCGTCGAAACTGCCCACAAAAATTGTGAAAAACATAATCCAAGTGGTTGGCCACAAAGCGTCAAAGAAGCGTCGGTTAGTGGAAATTTAACCACGATTTCGACACGGCCAACTCAGTCAATCTATCAGTCAGTCAGTCAGTCAGTCAGTCATTCAATCAGTCAGTCAGTCCGTTAGTCTGTCAGTCAGTCAGTCAGTCAGTCCGTCAGTCAGTCGCGTTGCGCAAAACTTTTAAAATTAATTAAAATTCGCCAAGTTTGATCATCAGCGATCATTCCTATAGCAGCTATATGATATAAGATTCCGATACTGGTCAAGATTATATATAATTCTTCAATAAACCCTCTGTGGGTGTAAGATAAACTTCAAACTTGCAAAGCGTTATAAGATCTTGCATTTTAATAAAATCCTTTCCAAATTAACGTATTTATTACGTTTATCACAATTGATAATGTATATGATGAATTTGATATGGAAACCGATTTTATTAAAACAGTTTAATCATTGCTAAGATTTAGAAAAATATATATACATTTTTTACGATTAAGTTTTATACCAAAAAAACCAACTAGTTATGCCACTGTCAAGAGCCAAACAGATGACGACGCGTTGTCTGGCAAAATTGTGATGCACTCTTTGGTTTTTTTGCACCAACAAAAAAAGGAGGTTGAAGCGAGTGGAGTAGATGGGTAGAGAGGAAGAGGAGCCACTGCCACATACACCCACCATTTACGAAACTCATTAGGCTGAGCTGGAGTTGAAAATCGAGTGGCAACTGCTAAACGCTGTCGGCACGATCAGAGGCCAAACAAATTGATCATTAAACAGAAGGCGCAAGGTAGGCTGCACCCAACAACAACAACATAGCAGCCAACAATAACAACAAATACAACAACAACAACAACTCCTAAAGAATCAACAGAGCATCAGGCTGAAATCAAACATCTGGAAGCGAAATGCTCCTCGGGTCGTTCACGCTTAAGGGGAAAGACTTCGCAGCCAGGAAAGAAAGTGATGGCAAACAAGATTAATTTGTTTTGCTGACTGCCGTCAAATGCGAAGAGGTTCCACCAGCAACCTGTTGGATGCGATTTTGTAATTGCTATCGCTCTTGATCAACAGCTATTCATCATCTTCTATTGAATATAATGTGTAGATATATGTATATGTTTATATATGAGCATGTTTGTCTATAAGATCTCGACAAAGAGCAGCTAAGAAAAAAAGTAGGTGGCGTTTTTCTCACATCCACTCGAATTGTTGCCGGCGTTTTACCATTAGCAACGCTTCGTATAGGATATATGCGAATTTAAATAAAATTATTCAATTCATTCATTAATCAAAGTGCTGCCTGCGTTTTGAAGATGCATCGCGAATGATGATGATAATGATATCGATATTCGATTAGTGTTGCTATTATCGTTGACGTAAGCTCAGCTTGGCATTACTTTACATTATCGACAATTGCTATGAAACCTTAAAGCACAACAAAACGTATTTACATTTCGTAATAACTGCATAAAATTTGACATACTAAATTGATCGACAGACAAAAAATGAATACGGCCAAGCAGCGACATAAGACATAAATACATAATAATAAATACTAATTTGTGATCAGTCACAAGGATATCGATACTCAATTCGTCGCTACAGCTAATCCAAATTGAGCTTACGTAATTGCATTACGTTCAGTGCGTCATTCAAAATGGGCGCTTTTTCAAATTCAAATGAAATCGGTTTGGATTATTTTAATTGCTACTCAGAGTGCAGTAACCAAAAACATCAACTATTTACATTTCGTAATAACTGTACAAAATTGATCGACTGACAAAAAATGAATACGCCCAGCCCACCGCATAAAGAAGAGAGCATGCCAAATTGAGAGGCTGCAAGCAACGCATTAAACAACAAACACACACTTAATTTCCGCTTAATCACTCAGAACGCGACCCACATTAAATGAGGCTGGAATGTTGCATGCAACTGCCACAGAAGCTGGAGATGGCCAACCCTCAGCAGATATCAAGTCGGCGACAGGCAACGCAAGGGCTCATTTGCATGTGGCTGCTGAGCGTTAAGCGCTTTGATGGCGGTCACAAAAAAACAAAAAACTCACAAGGCGTTGTTGCTTCATTGCCCTTTTGGTGTCATGGTGATGATTGGGGATGAATATGCGGGGCGGGGGAGAAGCAGCTGTAGACTGCAGCTAGTCTGCCATTTGGTTGATTTCAAAAGAAAACTGCCAAACAGTTTTCCAGGAAACTGGCAAGTGCTGTAATCAGAATTGCCACGGCAAAGAATTCAAGAAAAAACTTATATCAAATTTACAGCAACAAACGTTCAGATATTTGAATATAATTGTTCAGTTTTTGAAGTACTATTAAAGTTCAAGTGATCACATAAAATTCATTTTAGATTGAGTGTATTTTCGATAATCTTCTTGTGTTGATTCCGATCATAGAAAATTCTTTAAATTTTAAAAATGTTCCAAAATCCTTCATTTCGATCTTAGAATATTTACAACCTAAACAATTTCTAGTACTGTAATTATTGATTTTTTACATACATATATGTAAAAGTGAGTTCGAACTTGCATATGGGTATATTGAGTAGAGCAGATTCTTCCCGTGGCTCACGCGACAGTTGTCTGAATGGACGGGCATATAAAACCACAATCATTGGCAATCTCGAGCAACAATCAGCGATCTATTATGGCGTGATCAATAGCGCTAGGGTCATAAAAATTCGCTGACCGCTTCACTAGAAGCAAATGTCGCAAAGTTAGAAAAACAGAAAATAAAATTGTACAGACGATCAGTGACCGTGAAATCGCAGTATTCTCAACCAACTGATATATGGTCGACTATATATAAAGATATACGCAAAGTTTCCCAAACACAAACATAAAGAAGAAGAAGATCCTCAGGAAGAGCAGTGAAACGCCAGTGAGGATTGAGATGCACATTTTATGACGGTAGAATGTGAGGACTAAGGATTGCATGTTAAGGTTCAGGTCCTGCACATGGTTCCGTTCCTCGTTTGAATGCACTTCTCGTGAAAATTTGCGTGCGCTGCAGTCTTAACTTATTCAGGTAACTTTCTATTCCTCCTCTAATTTTCACTTAGCGACATAAACTGTTTATGACTGTGTCTGTTTCAAATATTGTGTCAAAAAAGAGCGAGTTCCAGTTTTTAAAATGATAAAGGGTTTTTCACATTTTTCGACTTTTGTTTTGACTTTTTGACTTGCACCACATAAGTTCCATGAAAAACGATCGGTTTGATTTTTGATTTGACAATGGAAAGGATTTTTATTGGCCGAGAGTTGGTTGACATTTTGAAACATACAGTGAACGCTCGAGAACTAGAACGATTTGATTAAAGTGATTTAAAAATGAGCATTAAAAAATAATTTCTTAAAGGAAAATTTATAGAATTTAAAAACTAAGTACTTATCAAAGCCGGAAGAAAAAATATTCTTTTTCTTACATTCTCAACGATGATTAAGAATTATTTAGTAAGTATAAGAGAACTTCTTCCAAACTCTCGTATGTAATTCCCATTAGCAAATAAAATGGAAGCTTATTCAGTAAATTATGCATTATTTTCAGGTAGGCTCCGCCCACTGAATAATACACATAAATATATTCATAGGAATTACGCACCCTTAAAGATGACGCCCCAAACTTACCACAAAAGGCGGCGTGGCGAATGAGAGTTGGAAAATTCGATTTGCTCTTTTGGTAAACGGTGCGGTTAAAACAGAAAAACTCACGCAAAACCAAACAAACCATATGAAAATAAGTTAAGAACACCGGAGGGTTCCTCCTCGGATGACCTTGTAGCCGACTCCCTACAGACGCCCATATGTAGCACTTAGTTACTGGCTGTATATTTATCGTTCTGGTTTCAGAATTTGTCTCGCATCGTTTGGTGCCCATCACAGCTACCCGAACTACCATAGCTACCCTTACGCTACCCTGTATTACTCTATGTGCGGTTTAAGTTTCTGGTCGCAGTTTTGGTCGCCGATCTTCATGTCTGCACAGCAAGGTGCATGACCTTAGAGTGTGTTTGTGTTTCGCCCGAAACAACCATAAATATTTTGAGTCATTATTTTAGATAATCTTCGACTAATGTCCTTGGTTTGTTTCATTTTCGTCACTTTTAGTCTGTGGCCCAACAATACACTTTGTAACATGATAATACAAAAGTAAATTCGAAAAGTCACAAAACTTTTGTCAAAATACTCAAATCCTTTTTTTGTCAGAGTTTAACAAATAAATCAATTTAGCTAAATATATTTTTGTAGGAATTATAAATTCTTTAATAAACTAATAGTTATCTTCCAATAATTAAAAAATTTTATTTGTTTTATATATTTTCTATTTTATAGCAAAAATTGAATGTCGATCGTATTTATTTGAATTAAAAAGTATTGTTCCCGAAAATTTGTAATCAAAATTCATAAGACCTCTGTTGCATAACATAACAAATAAATGTATTCGAATCAATCTTATTTATTGCATATTTATTAAAAATTATTTATGAAATTAATATATGCTTTCTTATGTTATATGTTTCTTATTGCTTTTTGATAGCTAAACATTTATGTTGACCGAAATTATTTAAATTAAGAAGTGTGCTTTCGCTCAAGTTTGAATTTCAGGTGATGGACTTAGTTAAAATATTCATATCGATTAATCAATACTTTTGTTATTCAACTGTCAAAAGTATAAGAAGGTATCGATACTAATACTTATGCCAGCTTTGGCATGGCATTTATTTTTATTATTTTTATTTTTTTCTTATTTACCGTTTCTTCAATTAAACTGATTTCGAATTTAATTCACTAGCAAACATTATTGCGAAGATTTGCAAAACTCAAGAAAATCATTGATTCACCTCAATTTATAAATAGGTTACAGGTTACAAACTAATTGTGACTGCAAAACTATCGATAACAATTAAAACAGACTTGACTGCGATAAGGTAATAAATAAATTGCGTCCCTCACACGTATCTTTTACACACACATAAGCGGCACACACTTGTGCTGTTTCATGTCAAAACAAGAGTTGTTACATAGTTTTTGCAGCAATTAAATCATTTACCCCACATACACAGAATGTCGGAACAAAAGACAAACGGTGATGCCGATGATCTGAACAATCTGCTCGACAGTGAGTAGTGTCAATTGAAATTGCATAGCGTATCCCATTACAGACTTATATAACAAAAAAAAAATCTTTTGCACAGATGCTTTGCAGGATTTCGATAAATCGCAGAGTGGATCAAAGCCGGAGAAAGCAGCGGCCGCAGATGGCGCTGCAGAAATTGCCGCCGGCGGCCTAGAAGATCCTGATGCATTTTTCATGTAAGCTAAATTGACTTGTTTTTATTTTTTGATATTTTTTTAACGACTTGAACTTTGGAACTTTTGCAGCGAACAGGCAAAGGTTATGGCGGATAGAATGAACACATTGTTCGGTGGTCCGGATACGCCCAGTGGCGATATACCGCCACTGCCACAGGATCCGGATCAGATAATGACTGGCTTTAAGAAACTGGCCGAGGCGGCCGCTTTAACGCTCAGCGGCGAGAACACTGCCAACGACGACGAGGTCTCCAAGTACTCAGATAGCATTTCCCAGGCCCTCAAGAGTCTCCAAGAAGGCACCGAAAATCTGGCTGCACCCGCCTCCGAAAACGATATCGCCAACATGTTCAGCTCTATGAATTTCGATGCGGTAAGTTGGGCAAATTAACTTAAATAAAAGTTAATTTATCTTTTGTTTTCAGGGTGGAGAAGCTAATAGCAATAGTTTCCTGCCTTTTATGGAGGGCATGATGCAGAGCCTGCTCTCCGCTGAGATTCTGTTGCCCAGCATTAAGGAGCTGCTGGAAAAGTATCCCAAATATCTGGAGGACAATGACACAAAGCTGTCGGCCGAGGATAAGGAGAGGTAATTATGTATTATTGTAAGCACGTGATATAAAAGCTGAACAGGCTCAAAATGGTGAGTCAGATGCATGTATATATAAATAAATATATATAAGGTATAAACACATGTCTCGACTTTCTCGGACTTCTGAAATTTGAAATTGAAACCCATTTAATATGGTCAGTTTCTGTTTAATTTTAAGAAAAAACAGCTGAAGCAAATATTTATTCATTAAATCATTTATAATAAATGTAACCAGAGATTATGTATTCTCATATATCAAAGTCCAGCTGTCTCTCGATATATATCTATATAGCATGATTGTCTAATCTATATTTGTTTAATTAATCAACTTTTTGAACTGATTTTCAGATACCAAAAGCAGCTGGAGCTCTACAAGGTGATTGAGGGGCATTTGCTGAGTGAAAAAGCGGATGATTCGCCCACCGTCAAGCGTGAGAAATTCCGTCAGGTTCTGGATGATATGCGCAAGCTGCAGGATTATGGGCAACCGCCAACAGAAATACTGGCGGAGACGGGCGGAGAATTTCCATTCGGTGATCCGACAGCAGCCGTTGGCGGCGTCGGTAGTCCCCAGTGCCCCACAATGTAATGCTTTTGTTGTGGAGCGCCTTGTCGTTCCTCGTGGAGTGCCAATGCTTCTGACTGTTGAATGTTGCACATTTAGCACTAAGGACATCATCAATTATTTAACATAGATCGAAGTGATGGTTTTTTTTATGTTTCTCCGGTGGTTACAGCTCTTTCTTTCTGCTTGAAGAGAATTTTTTGATTTTATATAATGCCCCGAACTTTTTAATTATATACTTATTTCTCACACGAAAATACACTACAAATATATATTAATATATTCAAAATCAAAGGCAATTTAATTATTCCACATCGATCGAAGTGATGGCATTTTTTCTCTGGTGGTTACTCTATGTTTTTATTTATATACTTATTTGTCACACGAAATACAATATACATAATTAATATATTTTAAATCAAGAGCATATAAATCCTTATACTAGAGGAAGAAGCGACGCCTGGACTCCATGTCATGGCGCTTGTTGCTGATGATCCACGAGTAGTCGCCCGTTTTGCTGTCGAAGGTGCCCTCCTGCAGGGAACGCAGCTTGAGCGTGAACCGTGGCCCCAATTCCCGCAGCTTCACCCGCTTGCCCTCCTTGTTGAACTCGTAGCGATGATGACGAAAGAATATATAATCACGCTGGTTGTGAAATGTGGCTGCACGTCTGCCGTGAAACTCGGGATCGTAATGGAAGAGGGCGCCCAACATGCGACCCACTGTCAGACCCAAGCGTGTCGTAAAATTGGTTAAGACCACCTCCGGTCGATGTTTGGTTATCTCTTTGTGATCCCGCTTGATGTCCGTCGTCAACTTCACGTTGGAGAGCTTAAAGTGTGCCGTCGGACCGTTGGGCAAGTGGATGACGAGCAACGCGTTCGGCTGCCGTCGATCCTCATTGATGATGACCACATCCGTAAACTGTTCCCGTTCCGCACTTTTGCAGATCTTCTTCACTGACGCTTTGTTGCGTATTTTGACGAGTGCATTGGGAAATATACGTGAGAGTTCCAGGCCAAATTTGCGAGTCTTCGTCACCGGATTGTCGGCGAATGTGATGAGAACCTTGGGCTCGTAAATCCTCTCGAAATATGTGCTGAAATCATCGATTTCCAGCTCTTTGCGCAACTCCTCGTTGTCCGAATCGTTGAGATTGCTCACCTCCGTTTGATCCTTCTCCCGCAGACTTTCGATGGTGTGACCCGGATTCGCAGGCAAACCCGCCTTGCGACGTGCCCGACGTTCCTGCATCTTCTTCTTGTGCTTCTCCTTTTTCATTTTACGGAACAGAGCCATGCGCTGTTCTTTGTTTTTCATCAGGCTGAGCGGATTCAGCACGGGCAAACGCGCCTTCTTCTTATCATCATCGACATTATCTTTGTCCTCATTATCGTCATCGTCATCCTCTTCATCCTCATCGTCGTCATCTCCTTCATTTTCAACTGCAGCACTTTCATTAGCAGCTTCTTCCTTTTCTCCCTTTTTCTTTGCCTTTTTGCCATCCATTTCCAAGTCGCTGTCATCACTGCTGTCGGTGACTGGTTCTTGTGCATCAGCATCAGCTACAGCCTCCATTTTTTCTTCCCCAAAGCTGGAATCACTATCTGAATCCTCTTCAATGGGTGGTGGTTGTGGTTTTCTTTTAATTTTACCCATATTCTTTCAATGAATTAAAAAAACAATGCGGCACGTGTTGACGTTCTTCTTCTTGTAGTCAAAAGTGCCATTCAAATGGGCGTATGTGTTTAGTGAATGTCAAAAGGCATGCGCGGAATGGCAAACAGCTGTTTAAAATGTACACTGACTTAAAATTGAATTTCATGTGCTGGAATTATTTATGCCTTTAAATGGTTGTAAATGGTATACATTTAATGCTCAAGCATCTACTTTGACCTAATTATACCCACACGTTTCATATATTACCCATGTCGGCGCATGTTCTTCTTCATATCGAAAGGGACATTCACAGGTTAATGTTAAGCACTGGATGTCAATTAATGTCGAACAGCTGTTTGAAAGCTTGCTCTTAGAAAGTAAACAACTGAAAATGGAATTTCGCGTGCTGGAATTATTTAGTGGGATTGGTGGCATGCATTATGCCTTTAAATGTAAGTAAGTAGAGCACATAAAATACTCACCAAGCAGCTAATATCATACGACTTGCAGATGCACAACTGCCAGGCGAAGTTGTTGCCGCATTGGATGTGAACACAGTCGCCAATGCGGTTTATGCCCATAATTATGGAACTACGCATCTAAAGACGAGAAACATTCAGAGCTTGAGTGAGAAGGAGGTGGGGCAACTAAATGCCAACATGCTGCTCATGTCGCCGCCATGTCAACCGCACACTCGCCAGGGACTGCAACGGGACGTAGACGATAAGCGTTCTTGTGCACTTTCCCATCTCTGCTGCCTGTTACCTATCTGTAAGACTCTGAATTATGTGCTCATGGAGAACGTCAAGGGATTTGAGGCATCTCAGGCGCGTCAGCAGTTCATTGAGGCACTCGAAAAAGCTGGCTTCCACTGGCGCGAATTTATTCTAACGCCCACACAATTTAATGTGCCAAATACGCGATATCGATATTATTGCATTGCTCGGAAAAGTAAAGATTTTGATTTGGCTGGTGGCAAAATCTGGGAACATATTCCGGCGGCAGAGACTGATGATACCAGACAACAGATCATGAGCAAAATAGCCAGCATTGTTGAGCCAAATGTGTCGAATGAAACACTTGTGCCCGATGATGTGTTAAGCAAGCGGGTGCTCGTCATGGACATCATCCATCCCAGCCAGAGCAGATCCATGTGCTTTACCAAGGGATATACCCATTACACAGAAGGCACGGGATCGGCATTTACTCCGTTGACAGAAGAACAATCGCACAACATTTTTGCGGCAGTTAAAGAAATGGACACTGGATCTGATGAAGCACAACGGCGAAGATTGGAGCTCTTGCGACAATTGAAGTTGCGCTATTTTACGCCTCGTGAAGTTGCTCGACTTATGAGTTTTCCCGAACACTTTCAATTTCCTGCTGAGACAACAAATCGTCAAAAATACCGACTGCTGGGCAACAGCATTAATGTTTGTGTTGTGGGCGAACTCCTCAAGTTGTTAACATCATAATATTAATAATTATTTGCTGTGTATTTAATAAAGCTAAATTTGTATAACAAAACTATATTTAAAACTGCGCTCAATTGTCACAATTTATCGACAGCAACAAAATATATATTCATCCAGCCCTTGATGTGAACTATCGCAAGCAGGTGCTCATATCGAAATATCGATAACAATAAGAAGCAGGCCAAATTAATCACAGAACTTGGGGTACCGAAAAGAAAACAATAATAAGCTCTAGTTAATATATAGTTACTACAGGTGCAATTGATCAAAATGATACCGAAAAAGATGCCGATGGTGAAGGATGCGCATATAGTAAAAATCGCCGTTGAGCGCGAGAACCATATGGCGCAACTAATAAATCTTGATCAGCGCCATCCGCTTGCAAGTATGTATGAATAATTCAATTTATTTCTATTTTAATGCATGTAAAAAAATTGGTATTGTTGCTGCTGTGACATTATAAGTGTTTGATGGGGGCATAGTTGATGATATAGCTATTGTTTTAGTGTTGGGTGTTTGTTTGTCAGCTTAAATTGCAGCGCCAACGCCCTTTGCGGCTGCTGTGTTTGTGTTTGTTTGACATCGGCGTCATCAGCCCTCATTGAAATGCACAGTCGCGACAGGAAGTCTGAAGTGGAAATGTGGACTGGGAAAGAGGGAGAGCGAGGGAAAGAGTAAGAGTTTTTTTTATTTAATCGACGTTTTGGGAAGGGCTTACAATACTAGACTAAGTATTAGTACTATGTGACAGTTACACCCAGAAATACTTCTTTATAATATGTCTACAGTGGTTGCTCACTAATAATTACTCTTAAGTAAATTATTGTATTATATATGTAAATAATAATATTTTAATAGGTATCTCTAAAATAGTAAATATAAATAACAATATATACAAAATTATTCAACTCTTGTAACCAGTATAATAATCAAAACTACTCAAATTTCCAGGTAAAATCCAGGAGATCTGCAACAGTTGGACGCTAAGTGATCATCAGAATTATGCGCTGCAATTCTGTGATACGAACAACATGAAATATGTCACAGAAAAAAATCGTAATGAGATTAAAAATGGTTCAGTACTACGGCTACAGTATTCACCGTCAAAGACGGCCAGCGATGCACTTGAAACACTGATCAATGGCAGTACCCAGGATAAGGCACAGCGTCTGAAAGAGTTGACCAAGCTGAGCATGGATCACACATTTGCGCTGGAGTTCATCAAGGAGCAGGGTCTCGATATACTTATCAAAATGATCGAGGATGATGGCCAAAAGGATAAGGATATACTCATGTATAGCCTCGCCAGCTTTGTGGAGCTCATGGAACACGGCACCGTCTCCTGGGAGGTGCCGGAAAAGTCCTTTGTCGAACGCAACATTCAAATTGTGCGCAATTTCAAAGATTATCCCACCAATTGTGGCGAAAGTGCGCTCTCCAATCTCGAGAATATCGTGCAGAGCAGCAGCAAACATTTACTTGTCTCTATGAAAATTGAACTCCAAGATATACTGAGACTGCTCCAGGAGGTTAACTCCGCTGTGATGCGTCAGAATGCCATAGCACTGCTCAATGCCATCTTCATGAAGGCGGATGAGCAAAGGAAACGCGAGATTGCCAAGAAGATCAGTGAAAAGCAATATCGTCTGGCTCTGATTGGCAATGGGCTGAGCACCGAGATGACCCACCAGCTGTATGTGCTCCAAACTCTGACACTGGGTCTGCTCGAGAAGCGGATGCGCATGAAAATGATGGCCCAGGATCAGGATGCCCACGACAAGATCAAGTATTTGCGACGCACGGCCTTCGATGATTACGCTGGCACTCTCACCATGGGCGATGAAATTCGTCGTGGCGGCGGCAGTGGGGGTGGCAGTAGCGGTGGTGGCGGCTCCGGCGGTGGCAATGTTAACTTTTCGCAGTACTACAAAAAACTCGGCTTCAAGTGCGACATCAACCCGGCTCAGGACTTTATCGAAACGCCACCGGGTAAGTACGATAGCAAACGACAACAAAATTTATATTCATATTTTTTAAAATTTAAATTTTGCAATTTTTTTTTGCAATACAAAAATCGAAATAAATATATTTATTATCAATACGCCTTCAGGGATCTTGGCACTGGACTGCATGGTATATTTTGCACGCACATACACGCAGCAGTACACGAAGATCGTGCACGAGAACTCATGCCGTGCCGATGAGCACGAGTGTCCTTTCGGCAGGACTTCCATTGAGCTGGTGAAACTGCTGTGCGACATTCTCCGAATTGGCGAACCACCTGCGGAACAATCGGGTGACTTTCAGCCGATGTTCTTTACGCACGATCAGCCATTTGAGGAGTTCTTTTGCATTTGTGTGATCACATTGAATCGCACATGGAAGGATATGCGTGCCACGGCCGAGGACTTTCAGAAGGTGTTCAGTGTGGTGCGCGAGCAGATAAAGCGCATCTTGAAAGGACGACCCGACAATCTGGAAGAGTTTCGCAGCAAGATAGCATTGCTGACATATCAGCAAATCACAACGCTTCGCCAACAGGAGCGCACCTCGAAGGAGGAATGCGATTCGACGGCCTCGGCCATTGTCAAGCTTAAAGAGAAAATATCGCCGCAAATTGTGGAATTGATTAAGCAGCAGCGTCTCTCATTTTTAGTCGAGGGTAAGTCGAATCTTCAAAATTATTTCGTTCTTACTTATCAAATTACTAAATTTGCTTTCAGGCACACGTTTTTCGAAATATTCGCGTGGCGCGCGGACCAAGGATAAGTTCTGGTATGCACGTCTCTCGCCCAATCACAAGGTTATCCACTATGGCGATTGCGACGAGAAGAATATACCTACGCTGGAGGATCTGCCCAAGAAGTTGCCCATCATCGACATCAAGCAACTGCTGGAGGGCAAAGAGTGTCCGCACATGAAAGAGAAGCGTACGCAAAAATCCCCCGTAAACTTAGCCTTTTCGATAACGTTTGAGACCATGGATCATTCGACGCTGGACTTTGTGGCGCCAGATGAGAGTGTCTTCAATTATTGGACAGATGGCATCAATGCGCTGCTCGGCCAGGAGATGTGTAGCAAGCAGAAGAAGGAGGACTTTGACACACTGCTCTCAATGGAGATCAAGTTGCGATTGCTCGATACGGAGGGCGTGGACATTAGCAAGGATCCGCCGCCCATACCCGAAGATCCCGAGAACTATGACTTTTGTTTTGAAAGCTAAACAGGAATTTAGTATTTTGCTTTGATTTACCCAATCCTGTATGCAATATAAATCATTCTTTAAACAAGCATCCCAAAATACATGCCAAAGTGTAACCATTTATACAGCAGAGAGAATGGAATGATTTCTCCTCCGATCTGATCTGATTATTTAGTATTAGCCGTGCAATGTCTTAACTAAATTGAACAAATTAAAGCCACTCTTCGCTGCAATTTACATTTACCATTTTTCTTTAATTAATTATGTTTACATTTTAGTATATAATTTTTAATATATAAATAGAGATTCATTAAATACAACAATTTTTATACAATAACAATTTTTTTGTACAAAAAATAAATGTTGAAATAACAAGAGAAGCATTTTCTTATTTATGCTAGTTAGAATAAGTCCTTAAAAAACAGCACCCAGTGCCAAAGCTTAAATATCCTTGCAGAGTGGTCTTTATATGATATATGGAAGAAAATACGTGTTTAAAATGTGTCCCAAGTCGTTGAATATTACTTCTCATTCTTATTTTTTTTTGGGAACTATTTAAACAAAGTTTCGTCCTTCACTTTTGATATTCTAATGCAAGGAAACTATTTAGAGTTAGCAATTATTGTTTGATAAAAAATTGATTGCAATAAAAGTGAGCCTTTTTTTTGTGTTTGGTGTTTGTTGGAGTAAGCACAAAGCTTGGAGCAAAATCAAAGCATAGTCGCCGCCGCCGCCTTGGAGCGGTGACTATCGCTATTATCCGCGCACGGGCACCTTGCGCCGGCGAGCATTAGCGCGCTCCTAGCTTCTTAATCATATATTATCCTCCAGCAGCAGATCAGTGTCATCTCCTCGATCCGGCAAGCAAACGAAGAACTCCAACAGATTGAGTATGGGCCCCCGCGAGAAGGGATTCTGATAGCGACCACGCTTATCCCGTAAATATGGATAACGCTTGTAGTTGAACATCTCGTTGGTGGTGAGATTCATACAAGCATGAAGGATCTGCAAAAGGAACAGATATAACTCAATTCAGACATGGAGCAATCAAGTTCTTACCGAGGTGCAGGTGAGTATCCAACCAAGACCACAGAAAACAACCGCCTCAATCAGGCCCAGCACATAGAGCAACGTGAATCCCTCGATCATGACACAATAGCAGGCAAAATAAATGGTAAACGAACAATTAACCGCAACCGAAAGGACGAACAGGAAGAACCACATGCGATTGCGCAAGCCGACGCAATTGTAGATAAAAGGACAATGATGATCAAAGTAGGAGACGCAACGATTGCATACACGGCAATGCTTGGCGCGCAGCGGACGCAGACAGCGGCAGCTGTGGCACAGCCGGGTGAGCATCACATTCCGCTTCTTCAGCTTGTCAAAGTACGGAATCTGTTTGATGGCCCGATAATAGGCATCCGAGCTCAACGGAATGTAGCCGGGATCACGACGATTGGCAATGGCCCAGCTCACCCACATGACCACATTCCAATAGATAAAGCAATAATGCGATCGTCGCAATATATTCCAAGTGATCGGAATGGCTCGTATCATATACATGGGATAGCCCCAGAGCAGCACCGAGAAGAGGAAGAGAAAGAGTGGACCCTTAGAATCGCCGGCGCCGCCAAAGAGCCAGCCCCAACTCTCCGATACGGAGGGTATCCAACGTGACTTCTTCTTCACCTCACCGTAGAGCAGTCGCACAACATCCTGATGCTGATGCGCCTGAGCCAGCATAATAGGTGTCTTACCATTCTTATCTCGCGGCTCCAGATCCAGTTGGGATTTCTCGCACAACAGCCGCACACAATTAATGTTGCCCGATAGACAGGCCAGATGCAGCGGTGTCGATCCAAAGTTATCCGTCTTCTGCAGCTCCACGCCCGAATACATGAGCAGACGCATCAGATCACCATGTCCCTTGTAGGCCGCCCAATGGAGAGCCGTGTCACCATTGATATCCGTCAGATTGTTGAGTGCACCCATGCCCAGCAGATAGGCAGCAGTTGCAGTGCGTCCGTACATGCAGGCCAGATGCAGTGGTGTTAATCCCTTGAAATCCGCTGCATTAACGGCCACGCCAGCTTGGAGCAGCACCTGCACCACCGAGGCGTGCCCCTTGCGGCAGGCCCAGTGTATGGGGCGGGGTCCCTGGGTGCCCAAACACGGCAGATCAATGGGCGCAGTGCGTTCAATTAAATACCGCATCAGCTGCACATTACCGTTCAGAGCAATCCAATGAGCAGGCGTGTAACCATGTCGATCCCTGGCCGATAAGCATTCCATGCCGAATTTCTCCACCAGATTTTCCACTTCGCTCACTTCACCATTCTTGATAATATCAAAAATATCATCCAGATTTACGGTGACACCGTCCAATCCTTCAAACAACAGCATATTGCTATCGTGCTCATTCCCATCCCCATTGTTGGCGACATTATTGGCTCCGGGTGGCGAATGGGGCCGATGATCGATGTCGATATCGATGTCGGCATGGGCATGACCGTCTTCTTCCATGTTGCATGACGAGGAGGCCGTTAAGGGCAGCGCCCAAACACTGCGCGCTGCCCCCGGAGAGGGGTGTACCTTGCTGGAGGCCACGTTGTAGAAATCGAATTCTACGCCAAGACGTTCCGCTGTGCCACCCGATAGCGGTGGTTGGTGGTTCAACGGATTTTCCAGTAGATGTGCAATTTTGTTGGCTTTTCAAGCGACCGTGGTTCGCAAAAGTCGTTAGGTAAACACAGTAAAGCACAGTAATTATGTCAGCAGGTTCAAATCAATATTTAATGCGAATGTAGGACATTCGGTTTCGAATTGGCGCCAATTACCAAAATCAGCTGCGACTCCAAAAACATATCGATAACACTTTCGCATTGCTGTTAAGCGATGCCGGATTCTGTTATTTCTAACAGCTGTTAGATTGAAGCTTATATCCTAGCTGCTAAACCAAATTCATTTATTAATTAATATTATTATTATTTACTTACACAATTCACCACATTAAATAACATTTGTATGGGTTTATTTACAACAAAAGATTAAATTGCGGCAGTTTTCAGCAGCTAACCAGTAACGCTGTTAATAACATTTTGAAGTATAATTTTGAGTTAACAGCGCAGGAAAGAAGCAGCGAAATTGCAAGTTGAACAACGTGCAGTCGGAATGGGTGACAACGTGGTGACAGAACTAAATAATTTGGATTTGAACAAGCAGCAGGCATGTTAAACTCACTAAAATTGCAGTCGTCTGAATAAGAACAATAACGTAATTAAGTAATGCTAAAAGTGCTGCCCATCGTTGGTGCATTCAAAAGCAGCAACGTCAAAGGTTTGCTTCATTTACGAGCGTTGTCGCTGGTTAAAAATCAACAGCAGTTTATACAATCACAGCAACAACAAGAGCATCAGCAGTGCAGCAGTCGGTGCTACGCAACTTTGGTTGGTGTTCCCCCCGCTCGCAATTGTGTTACTTTTCTAACTGTTTTGTTGCCACATCATTTTTAACTGTGCATATGTGTGTGTGTGTGTGTTTGTTGCGTGTTTGTCATGTGTATATCAAAAGCTGAAATGAATCACAGCCACCGGCTGCACTGACGTCACTAACTTCATGTGCAGTTATAGCACCCCATCTATCCGTATTCTCTCTAAATGTTACTCTTTTATTGCATCAGTTTCTTGGATAGTCGATAGAACCAAAGAGCAAACTTTCTGTTGTTCTTTTATTTGTCATTTGCTTGTCTAAAAGCTGTGTAAACGACAACCACAAAAAGAACAAAAATAACACAAAAGCATACGCCGAAAATTCATTAATTATAATTGGTAACTAAATGTGTTCTTTGCTTGCGTAGCCAAAAGAGATAGATAAAGATATTTTTTTCGTTTCTACTGCAATGACAAACGAGTTTTTATTGATTTTTCAGGCTGCCAAGATGAAGAAGGAAAAGAAGCCAGCTGGAGCCGCCGGCGGCGATACTCGCAAAGGTATATATATAAAAGGATATAAATCTAATGTGTACACACTTAATTGCGACAACTATAGCGATCACATAATTTTGCTTAGAGCTCAATCCCAGGCCACAATATATCGAGGAGCGTAATGTGCTTTGGGAGAAATGCATGGCGGAATATCTAGCCGAATTGGCCGCCAAGCCTCGCACAGCCATTAAGGTGACCCTGCCCGATGGCAAACAGGTGGATGCCACAGCCTGGGAGACGACACCCTTTGATGTGGCAAGTGGTATTAGCAAGGGACTGGCCGACAACACTGTCATCTCCAAGGTGAACGGCGAAGTTTGGGATTTGGACCGTGTGCTGGAAGCGGATTGCTCGCTGCAACTGCTCAAGTTCGATGATCCGGATGCACAAGCGGTGTTCTGGCACAGTTCGGCGCACATTATGGGCGAGGCCATGGAGCGCATCTATGGCGGACATCTGTGCTATGGTCCGCCCATCGAGAATGGCTTCTACTACGACATGCATCTGGATGGCGAGGGCGTAAGTGAACTTAATTTTAATGGTATTTTTTTTTATATAGTAATTAATCTTATGGTTTAGATCTCCACGAATGATTATGGAGCCATGGAGACGCTGGTTAAGCAGATTGTCAAGGAGAAGCAAACATTTGAGCGACTGGAGATGAAGAAAGCGGATCTGCTGGAGATGTTCAAGTATAATGAGTTCAAGTTGCGAATTCTAAACGAGAAGGTGACCACAGATCGCACAACGGTCTACAAGTGCGGATCACTCATTGATCTCTGCCGTGGTCCGCATGTGCGTCACACGGGCAAGGTGAAGGCCTTGAAGATCACCAAGAATTCATCGACCTATTGGGAAGGTAAAGCGGATGCTGAGTCGCTGCAACGTATCTATGGCATCTCATTCCCAGATCCCAAGCAGCTTAAGGAGTGGGAGAAACTGCAGGAGGAGGCAGCGAAGCGGGATCATCGCAAGATTGGCCGCGAACAGGAGCTCTTCTTTTTTCACGAACTGTCGCCCGGTTCATGCTTCTTTCAGCCACGCGGCGCGCACATCTACAACACGCTGATGAACTTGATACGTGGTGAATATCGCAAGCGTGGCTTCCAGGAGGTCATCTCACCCAACATTTACAATGCCAAACTGTGGATGACATCCGGTCATTGGCAACACTATGCGGACAATATGTTCTCCTTCGAGGCGGAAAAGGAGAAGTTCGCTTTGAAGCCCATGAATTGCCCGGGACATTGTCTGATCTTCGATAATCGCAATCGATCGTGGCGCGAGTTACCCCTTCGCATGGCCGACTTTGGTGTACTGCATCGCAATGAGCTCTCGGGTGCATTGACTGGCCTGACACGCGTGCGTCGCTTCCAGCAGGATGATGCACACATATTCTGTGCGCCCGAACAGATCAAGAGCGAAATGAAGGGTTGCCTGGACTTCTTGCGCCATATCTACACCATCTTTGGCTTCTCGTTCCAGCTGGTGTTGTCCACACGGCCCGATCAGTATTTGGGTGAGTTGGATCAGTGGGACGCGGCGGAGAAAGCGTTGGCTGAATCACTCGATGAGTTCGGCATGCCGTGGAAGGAGAATCCCGGCGATGGCGCTTTTTATGGCCCCAAAATTGATATTACCATTATGGATGCACTGAAGCGTCCATTCCAATGTGCTACGATACAATTGGATTTCCAGCTGCCGATCCGTTTTAATCTCAACTATATCGCCGACGATGGTGAAAAGAAGCGTCCGGTTATCATACATCGAGCAATCCTTGGCTCCGTGGAGCGCATGATTGCCATACTCACGGAGAACTATGCCGGCAAATGGCCATTCTGGCTATCGCCGCGCCAGGTGATGGTCGTACCCGTCGGCCCCGCCTACGATGAATACGCGAAGTCTGTGCGAGATCAGCTCTATGCTGCTGGCATCATGAGCGAATCCGATTGCGATGCTGGCGATACAATGAACAAGAAGATCCGAAATGCTCAACTTGCTCAATTCAATTTCATTTTGGTGGTGGGCGACAAGGAGCGCTCCTCGAATACGGTCAACGTGCGCACCAGGGACAACAAGGTGCACGGCGAAGTATCCGTTGCGGAACTGATCAGCAAACTGCAAAAGATACGAGACGAGTTCATCACAAACGAGGATAGCTTCTAAGCTGATCCTCCGATCCGACACTCATCACTCAAACTTGTACCCTCTTATGTATCCGACTTATAATTAGCTTTGCCAAGCAAAACGACCGCATTTTTTCAGTTGTATTTACGCATAGATTCTTGAAATTCTTAAATAAACATATAAAGCCAATGTTTTCAAGCATCTCGGCTCTACAAATAATGGTCGCTATATAATTCCTCCATGTGTGAATTGGAATAAAATAACATTTGAACGTGGATTTAAAAAAAATAAAATTTGTTCATAAAGATATATGAAATATGGTAATCTAGAGCTGCACTGCAATCTTGAAACTCAATTTTCTGCAACAAATTTGTTAATTTTATTTAATTTGTTTGTGTATTTGAATTTGGCGCCCTACGCCTTGACATAATATAAATAGTGTAATGTTAATTGACTGCAATTACATTTTCACGCTATGTTAATGCACTTAGATTTGCAAATCCATCTATACAACATGCTAAGTGCACTCAAACTGCAGCTGTTAGCGTTAACAGCGCTCTCTCTACTCCAACAGCGGGCGCTAGCTAATCGGCCACCTGCTGCAGTCTAAAATTCCCTCGTTTCAAACTCAGTTTTTGAATCGTGTTAATAAACATTACAAAGTGATCAAAATAACTTCAAGTTATTATTTGCAAATAAAGCTGACCAAAAATTGCTTTTAAAACGGACCATTACAATGTTTTGGTTAAATAAAGAAATCATTTCACTTTTCTCTTTACTTGCCACGCTGAAATATTCCAAAACGCCTCATTTGCGTGCAATGTGGGGCAACTACCAAGAATGCATCATCCCTTTCTAACCATTTAATCAATTGTCATTTTGTGAACTCATGCAACCTATATCGATAAGATATATGTATATGGTGAAAGGTAGCGGCCATGACTCATTTTTTTTATGAATCGTTAAATTTTGTATAAAAAGTAAGCATGCTTTGTGTGGTTTTTCGTTTTGTTTTTAATTTATTGCTAATACTTATTATGTTTAGTTTCATAATTTGATTTATTAAAAATTGCGTTTCGTATTTCAATTTTGTAAGCTTTTGCTTGTTGCGTAAAAAATGCACAATATTCTCTCTTCTCTCTCTTTCTCCATCTCTCGCTAATCGAAGCAAAAATTGTTAATATTGTATAATGTTAATTGTTTACACTGCCTGTTTCATAAAAATACATCTATATATATATATATATATATAGTGATATATATAAATATTTACTCATAAGTTCTGCGCCAGCCAACCAACTGCAGCTGTTTGAGCCTCTAAAGAATAAAAGCAATAAACAAAAAAAAAAACCAAAGCCGTGAACCAAATACGGGCTGGTTTTTTAGTCACAAATAAAAAAAACTTCGGCCTTGATGATGACGATCTTCTGCAACTTCTTCGTTGGTGCGGGGGTGGTAGAGGAGGGGTTGGGGCTTGAACACAAGCTGGCTCAGTGGTATCTCTGTCTGCATTTATCGATTCATTCATGAGGATAAGGGCAGTCGCCACACATAGTTTACGGAATGTTGTTTACGTTCAGTGTTCAATTCTTCTTTCTTCCTTGCGTTTTTTATCTCTTTTTTTTAAGTACAAATTATGAGAGCTGGCTTAAACTAAGTTCACTCGTGCCTGAACAACTAGTCGAGTGTTCTTGTCTATACTTGTTTCAAGTATATTTATACTTTTATACAACCAACTATAAAAATCTATTTGATTCTATAGCATATAGCATAAAAAAGAAGAATTTAAAAAAGTTATCATTGCACAGAAATTCAGTAATTAAGATCTAAAAATATTATTTAGTATGCCTAACATTGTTAAACATTCTTTTATATTGCAAATCAATAAGAATAAAATTAATCAATTTTCGAATATAGTTACAGTGTTGCCAGAGGAGAACAGTTTAATTGTCAAGGATTAAGATGATAGCTGCCAGGCAGGCACGTGTGAACCGAGCTTAACTATTTTTAGCATGGATATTAGGATTAGGATTAGGCGCACACTTAAATTGCAATGCATACATATTTTTTAGCCGATTTGCGTTAAATTAGTTTTTAGTCTATTTACGTTTTTATGTGTTTTTTTTTTGTTTTGCTTTCATTTTATAATTTTTTTTGTTGTTTTTATAAATAAACTTAAACATAAGAATTGTGTTTTTGTGTATGTATGTGTGCAGCTCATGTTTATCTTGCATTTTTAGCATGTTCATCTTTTATCCTTTAGCCCGCTGGGGGCTACAATTGGTGCTCAACCATGTCGCCGCCAGCGCATCTCTGTTTGTGTGTATATGTGGATGTGTGTGTGTCAGTGTCAGCAGAGGTTGTGTTGGAGGAGAAGGAGAATTTGGGGGCGTGGCTTGGGCTTGGGCTAGGCTGGATTGGGTTGGGTTTGGATTTGGGTGAGTGTGCCCAGTTCTAGCAGGCACAGCCACCTTCTGGATCCTTAGTCTCATTGGGCGAATCCTTGAGCACAACCTCTTGCATATCCTCCGATGGTTTATTCTCCGTTGAATCCATGCCGGGCAGCGCCGCCGCAACGCGCCTAAACAATTGTTTCACATTGTAGCCGGCTTTAGCGCTCGTCTCAATGAACATCACATTTAGCTCTTTTGCCTTGCGTTCGCCCTCCTCGGTGGACACCTGCCGTTTGTCGGACAGATCCGTTTTGTTGCCAACGAGCATGATGATGACATCACTGCCTCGTTCCGTGCGCACGTCATCGATCCACTTGGACGTCTGATGGAATGAGTTTGTGTTCGTTATATCGTAGACGACGACGGCAACTGTCGAGTCACGTATATACGAGGGTATTAAGGAACGGAAACGCTCCTGGCCCGCCGTATCCCATAGTTGTAGGCGCACTGTGCGATCCTCCAGGTACATTGTCTTCGATAGAAAATCAATACCGATTGTCGCCTGATACGTGTTGTCGAAGCTGTCATACATGAATCGTGTAATTAGCGACGTTTTGCCCACACTCTGCTCGCCGAGGAAGACCAATTTGAATTTCCGCAACGGGTTGCCAAAGTCGCCGGATGACATGTTTACGAAAGTTTATTTTTTTCTTATGGTTTCTCAACTTTTGTACGTGTCGTGTCGACTTTTTTTTCTTAAGTGCGGGTTTGCTGACCTCTCCTCTCTCCTCTCTCCTCGCTCTCTTTCTCTCTCTCGTCTCTCTTACGCACTCTCTCCACCTTTTGTTTTGCTATTGGGGCGTGATACTTTATGCGGCTTCAACTGCACACGTTGCACTTTAATTCGTTTCTGTATTTAGTCACACGCACTTTTTATATTGTTTATCTTTCGATTCCGCGTAGTCGTACTATTAACGTAGTGTATTATTAACAAAAATTTTCGTGGAAAAAGTCGGCCACCAAGTCGATCTGAGTCAGTTGTAGAGATGGCTATCGATAATTTAACTATATCGATAGCAAAGTAGGCTGTTGGCCAAAATATGCAACACACGCGACTAAAAAATACCAACTGTTAATACTATTTAAATACTTTATCGGTTACTTTGTCTAACTGCACTGAATTTCAAAATAGTTGCTATGTTGTTGAAGCAAAGCTTTTGATTAGTTTTTATCGCCCAATGAAAAAAACAAAATTATTGTGAAAGACCCACTTAAGATATTGCACTTATCACTATCAGCTTCGAAATACTTACAATAGGATTCTCGAGGGCTAAATTAAAATACATATAAATATAGGAATGGTTTACAATGACATTGTTCTAAGAAATCTTTATTGATAGTTGCCACATGTTGTTGTGTCTCTAATTAATCCGAGCAGTTTGCCAATTAAAACAAACGCTTATCTTACAAAAAAAAGGTGCGAATCGCAAATTGAAATTTCTTATCTCATTTCACGGGCAAATAAGCATGGACAAAACGTCGTGTCTCGTTTTAATTTAAAACGACACTCGATAAAGGAAATGTAAACAGTTCCACGAAAGCGACTAAGATGAACGGTCATCAATTCTATTTGCTTGTGTATTGTTGCCTCTTTTTCTTTGGCATCTGTGGCGTGTCTTCAGCGCTTGCACGATCCGCCCCCGAAAATAGTGGACCCAATGGACGTGTTGTTGGCGGTGTTGCCGCCTCGGTTAATAGTGCACCCTATGCGGTTAGCATGCAATATAAAGGCACCCATTACTGTGCCGCCAGCATTATTAATGCGAATTGGCTCGTAACGGCCGCCCATTGTTTGACGAACAGTGCCCAGGTGTTGGGTAGCACCTTGATCGCCGGTAGCAATGCTGTGGCCGGTACTGCATCCACTACCCAAAAGCGTAGCATTACCTATTTCTATGCGAATGAACTGTACACGGGTGGAACTGTGCCATATGACATCGGATTGGTCTACACGCCAACGGCATTCACTTGGACCGCTGCTGTGGCGGCCATCAGTTTGCCTTCACCGAATGTAGTGCCCACGGGTACGGCAAATTTATATGGCTGGGGAAGTACATCGACGACAAATACGGCAAGTTATCCGAGTACCCTTCAAGTGGCTGCCAATGTGCCCATCATCAGCTTGAGTTCGTGTAGCACAGCCTTGGGCAGCAAGGGATCCGATGTGCATAATACAAACTTGTGTACGGGTCCCCTAACTGGTGGTGTCAGCATCTGTACCTCGGATTCTGGTGGTCCTCTGGTCCAGGGCGGTGTCCTCATCGGTATCGTGTCGTGGGGCAAGTTGCCATGTGGACAGGTCAATTCGCCGTCTGTCTATGTGCAGGTGTCTTCTTTTGTGTCCTGGATTGCAAACAATCAACAAGTCTAATACCGTGTATATGATTCTTAACCAAATAAATATCAGCAAATATTATTTAAGTATTTTAAGCTTTTGGTATCTTTCAATTCAGCGCGATGCGAGCTTTTTTTCATTTTGGTCACACTTAAAAGTGCACTCGAAAGTTATCGATATCATTAATTGAGCCATTGTCTTGCACTACTTAAAGTGTAGGGCGACAAGAAAAGAATAGAAATAGGAGAGAATTCCAATAATTACAATTCAAGCATTTATTTAAACAAAATTTTATCGAGTGTGCCACAATGGAAAACAACAGAGAATTTGCTGATGTCGACATTAATAATGGCTCAGCGTCCGGTGCATCCGATGACGAGGAGGAGGAGGAGGTGCCAGCGCCGGGCACGGTAACATTGGAGCATGAAAATGATTTATTCGTATCCGCAATGACGCCCAGCGAGGTGCATGTAAGTTACACATATATTTCAATTATTAAATTAACTCGAATTATACGTCGCAAATGGGCGACGCCTGGCCTTTATTATTAACTTTATCTTTGCATTTTACTGTTGCTTTGTGTCTGTGTGTGTGTGACAACGTCACAATGCTTTGCGAGGGGCGGCAGCAACAAATTTTTGTTGATTAGACTTATTTTATCGCATTTGCATTGCTTATGATGTTTATACATTTGTACATTTTTGTTGATATTTATTTGCAGCGTCGCATTTCCGCCAGCAATCTGGAGGAGGTGTTGACAGATGATGGGGATTATTTTATACAAATTGTCGTCTCAGATCCCCAAAAAGTTGGCGATGGCATGAGCTCGTATTTAGCCTACAAGTGAGTCATAGCAAGCCACATTATCGCTAAATTACGCCCGATTGCTAAATATACTGTAACGAACCTATTTCTTCGGCTTAGCTAAAACTCAGTCGAGCTGTGGGTTCGTGCAACAAATTTATATTTGATGCGTTTGCGATAATTAACAACACGTTGATTTATATATATTAATTCAAATGATGGTTTTATTTGGTTTCACTAATTCTATTTATGATCGCATGATTGTCGATGGCACTTGGATTTTATAGCCATTCACTGAAGCCCTTGGTCAGCTTCGAAGAGTTCACCTGTTCGCGAGAGTTTTGCTTCAGGTAAATCCGCACACCAACTATGAGAGTTTGTGACGTCCGTCTGCCCGACAACGTCACCGTACGGCGTTCCGGTTATGCACCCGGATTCGCTCGTACGCGCGCTACTTGAACACAGACTCGGTCTCACTCGGGATCGTTGGCTTTTATGCAGATTCCACCTGTTGCTACGACTCAAGCGTGGCAAGGATTTGCACTTCTCACTAACTTCAGGACCTCAATGTCCTGCGTGATCCTTTAGGCCTGGCAGCGTCGAATCCTTCGATGTTCCTTGGATGCGTATCGTTTGGTTTGATAAGCTCTTTCCCTCGTATGTTCACTGTTCACTGCCGTTTTGTTTGTACGCTGCACTCGCGTAGATTTCGTTCATATATTTTGCGCTTCTGAACTTTGACTCTGTTTTGACAGAGTTTCCGCTTCTTGTATCGCTTCTGACTCACTGAGCGCTGTGTGTTGCGGCGCTCCTTTTATAGGCCGGGTAGCGGCCTTTTGTCGGGACTGTACCAGAAATCACGCGATCGCCTCGGTGGCGTGATTTCTGGTAATTTTCCACTACCATTTGCTGGTGCCAGCCTATGTCTGCCGTTTGTGCGAGTATGGATGGCGATATTGCGCTCGCCATACTCCTCACACTATAACGGCACATGTCCTGACCGACATGTGTGTCAGACACGCTCATATGGCTGACAACCTGCGTGAGAAAGAGAGAGGGCGAAAGAGAGCGAATTCGCCGCAACTGCAATCAGTGCCGGATTTCGGTCTGATATACAGTTACTGTGAGGGGCGCATATAGCATAAATGTATATTTTATATACATTTATTTGCCAAGGCTATATGGCTCCTCACACTCCCCCCTTTCTTCGGTAGTGGAAGACTTCTACTATTCAGCGGTGATGATTTGGCTGTGGATAGAGAAGTTTACATGTCGCAATTAGTTTTCCCCCCTTTCTTCGGTAGTGGAAGACTTCCACTGTCCAAACGGCGACGCTTGTGCTGATATGCTCGTTGGTCGTTCTATTTACCGGTGCCCGTCTCGACACTAGTGTGCTTGACTAACCAACGGGATTTTGGTTTTGCGCACGCCCTTACACCAGTGTGATAATCTGCTGTTGTTAGGCGCCGAACAAAACATTTTCGGCGGTCTCTGCGCTTGCGCTCTCATTTGCGCGAGCATTGTTGTTGCAGATTTCCGTCAAAGCGACGAGCGAAACGTTTTCGGCGGTCGCTGCGCTTGCGCTCTCATTTGCGCGAGCGTTGTTGTTGTTCGCGACGGCAAAACGTTTTCGGTGATCTCTGCGCTTGCGCTCTCATTTGCGCGAGCGTTGTTGTTGCAGATTTCCGTCAAAGCGACGAGCGAAACGTTTTCGGCGGTCACTGCGCTTGCGCTCTCAATAGCGTAAGCGCTGTTGCATATTTTATGTCTGTGATAAGCAAATGTTTTTCGACAGTTGTTGCATTTTGTCGTTAGAGTGCCCTCTATGAAGGTCATGGTTATTCTCTTTCTGCATTAACTGTTGTTTTACTCTGGTGTTCTCAATTGTGCACGCGTTGTTGCCTATTTTATGTCAGCAATAAGCAAACGTTTTTTTTTTCTCTGACAGCCGCTGCATTTTGTTCTTCGAGTGCCCTTGAGGGAGGTCATGGCTATTCTCTCCCACTGCCATAGCTGTTGTGCATTCTCTGCAATAGCTGTGGCGTGTGAACTATTCGCCGCGGTCAGGGCTGTTTACCTAGTTTGGACCGCCTTAGGGCTCCAATTATTGTTTATATTTTGTAATTTGTAATTTGTAATTCTAAATGTTGTGTTTTATTTATGTGTATATATATATATATATTTATTGGTTTATTTATAAATATTTTTGTTATGTGTAGGTGTATACGACCTTTGTATACCCTTCCTTTTATTTTATTCTTACCCTTTCCTTTGGGGCGTTTTAATTTAATTTCTCCGTATTTATTATTTTATGTATATAGGTGTATACGACCTTTGTATACCCTTCCTTTTATTTTATTCTTACCCTTTCCTATTGGGCGTTTGTTTTATTATATATATATATATTTATTTTGTTGTTATTCTAGGTGTATAAGTGTGAATCCAACTTTTGTCTTGGAGACACACTTATCTTCCCCCCCTTTTTAATTTTTGGGGTTTTGGGACTCACCCGTCTCCTCGCTGTGTGGCTTCAAATTGCTCACATGGGCCGTCCTTATTCGCTTCTCTGCTGGGCTCTTCAGTTTGCATATTACCGGCGACGTGAAATCCACGATTTGGTACGGGCCGCCGTATCTTGGTGCCAGTTTGGCTGCGAATCCCTCCGCCGCATTTGACAGGTGGTGAACCTTCACCCACACCCTGTCTCCAATTTTGGGATTCCATTGCCTGCGGCGAAGGTTGTAGTGCCTTGCCTGGTCCTGAGAGGCCTTTTCCAAGCTCCGCCGAACGATCTCGAAAATTTCTTTGAGTTTATTTTCATTCTCGGTCGGCGTTTGGGCTACTTGGCCCGTACCGATCGCCACTTCGTCGAACAATGCTTTCGGCAGCCTCGGCTCCCGACCTTGTGTGATGAAGGCTGCGCTGTACCCTGTAGTGCTCGACACACTGGTGTTGACCGCCAGTGTCAGCTCGGGTAGCGCCTCATCCCACCTTCTCTGGTTGTTCTTTGTGAATTGCGCGATCATCGTCTTTACCGTGCGATTTGCTCGTTCCGTTGGATTTTCCTGTGGCGTGTAGGGCGCCGTGAACTGGTGTCTGATTCCCATCTCTTCCAGGAAATTCTTAAACGCCTTGCTGGTGAACTGTGTGCCGTTGTCGGTTATTAATACCTTTGGTACACCGAACCGTGCCAGGATCCTCTCCCTGAAGGCCTTCTGTAGTGCTGCTGTTGTAGCGCTTCTAAGTGCACCATTTCGGTCCACTTCGAGAAGCGGTCTATGAAGACCAACAACATTGTGTTTCCATGGGTGGACCTTGGCAAGGGTCCCACGAAGTCCGCACATACCGTGCTCCAAGGCTCATCAGGTATTTGGGAAAGCATGTGTCCTGCTGCGGCCAATTGGCTCGGCTTATACTGCTGGCATATTTCGCACTGTTGAACATATGCTCGGACGTCCCTGTATAAGCCTGGCCAATAGTAGCGCGCTGCTACTCGGGCTATTGTTTTCCGGCTTCCAGTATGTCCTGCGGCGGCGGTGTTGTGGTTCTCGTTTAGGACTTTTGGCCGCTTGCCGGTTGGCACACACAACTTCCAGGCTGTCACATCCTCTGTTCCGGCTCTGTGAGGGATGTGCCTGTATAAGTTTCCAGACTCCTCCATGTAATCTGGGAACTTCCTGGGATTTTTGGCTATGGTGGTTCGCATCTTTTGGATCCAGTGGCAGTCTTTATTTGCTTGGTCCATCGCGTCTTCCACCGTTGAGATCCTGCGGCAAGTGTCCTTCAGGGGCTGCCGAGATAGGGCATCTGCAACAACATTCAAATTTCCCTTCCTGTATTTGACGTCGAAATCGAATTGTTGCAGCTCCAGTGCCCATCTCGCAATCCTACCTGAGGGGCTTTCGATGGAGTTGAGCCACTTCAGTGCCATGTGATCCGTGATGACGGTGAAGTGGTATCCTTCCAAGTAAGGTCGCAGCTTCCTTATGCCCCAGATTATTGCAAGGCACTCTTTCTCGGTCGCAGAGTAGTTACGCTCCGCACCATTTAAAGATCTGCTTGCGTACGATATGACCCGTTCACCCTCCTCTGAGTTTTGGGTCAGTATCGCTCCCAAGCCATAATTGCTAGCATCTGTCTGCAAGCAAAATGGCCTTGAGAAGTCTGGGCATGCCAACACCGGTGATTGTGTCAGCTTTGACTTCACCGTCTCGAATGCTTCCTGCCTCTCTCCGGTCCATTCCCATTTTGTTCCCTTTTTGAGAAGTGCGTTTAGTGGGTGCACTGTTGTGGCGAAATCTGGTACGAAACGCCTATACCAGGATGCCACCCCCAAGTATTGTCGAAGCTCTTTCACGTTCCCAGGCGGCTTCAATTCGGCGATAGCAGCTACTTTCTCTGGATCAGTGCGGATTCCTTCTTCCGTGACCTGATGGCCGAGATATTTCAGCTCCTTCTTGAAAAAATCGCACTTGTCCACGTTGATTTTTAGATTCGCTGCCCTCAGCCGTCGGAACACTTCTCTCAAGTTGTCCATGTGTTCCTCGCGTGTCTTCCCGATCACTATGATGTCGTCCAAATATGCGAATGCATGTGGCATCATTTCGGGTCCGATCACGCGATCCAGGGCCCTCTGGAACGTAGCTGGCGCCGAATGGAGCCCGAACGGCATCACTTTCCATTGAAACAGTCCTTTCCCTGGGACTGTGAATGCCGTCTTCTCTCGACTCTCTTTCTCCATCGGGATCTGCCAGTAGCCATCCTTGAGGTCCAAACTCGTGATGAATCGTGCCTCTCTCAGCTGGTCCAGGATATGGTGTACTCTCGGCAATGGGTATGCGTCCTTTATGGACTTGGCGTTCAATTGCCTAAAGTCCACGCAGAGGCGCCATTTGCCAGTCTTCTTCCGCACCATCACTATCGGAGCGCTGTGTGGGCTTTTTGATGGCTCTATGCACCCCTTGGCCAGCAGTTCATCCACTTGTTTGTTGATCTCCGCCTGCATCTTGGGATTTTTGGGAAAGTATCGCTGTTTTATCGGCCGATCGTCACTCATGGTAATGTGATGCTCAGTTATGGGTGATGTTCCCTTAATGGCCTCAAATGCGGCTATTTCCCGTTGCAAAAAGTCTTCGATTTCTGTGTCCGGATCTGTTGGTGGTATGACCGTCTTTGCCACGGACAGTCTCTCCTCCTGGTGTTCTCGTCGTCCGTCTCTGGGTATATTTATCATCAGCCCGGCGCACTCCAAAACCGTGCCCATGCCAGAAAGAAAATCCCATCCAAGAACTAAGTCGTCTATGACTCCTGGGAGTATTAGAAGGGCGATGTCCATATTGCTCCGTCCGAGCCTGATGTTCACCTCGACTTGTTCTTGGACTTCGCTGCTTCGACCATCTGCCATGCGGACTCGCCGGTCGGTTGCGCATCGTCGGCCTACGTTGGACAGTCCACGAGCTAGTTCCTCGCTAACGAAACTACTCGTGGCCCCTGTGTCAATTGTAGCCTTGTATTGACAGTTACCGATGTCTACGGTCGCTGTCAGCTGCGCTCCCTCGTCCTGTAGGCTGCCGATTAGCGTCTTGGGGCTGTCCTGCTCGGCTCCCGCTCGCCCCTCGGTGGCGGACGCCGGTGTTCGTTTCCCGATGGACAACATACCGACGTGCGAACTCCAATACGTCCGCACATCCAACAATAATCCAGCGTAGAGTTCGTACACTCTACCGCTAGGTGTCCCTCCTGGCCGCAGAGCCTGCAGGCTATCGCTGGATTGTGTATATGCGTTTGGATGTAGTTGCTTCTCGTCCTCGGGGCTGGCCTGGGTCTCGAGTCGGCTTCGGCTCTCTGTGTCCGTCCACTGTCCGTTATCCGCATAAGCCGCGGGCCGTCTTGCCTTGGCGCTGGCTCTATTTGGCGGTAGTGACGCATCTGTGGAGACTCCACATGTCGTCGTGGTGGCTCCCTGAATCTCTGTAGAGGTTGTACTTGCCTTTGCGGCGGGGCGTTGTACCTCTGCTGTTCCATTCGTCTCTGTTGTGGCTCTGTTTGCATCCGCTGTGGAGTGTTAAAATTTGGCTGTTCCATGCGTCTCTGTTGTGGCTCTGTTTGCATCCGCTGTGGAGTGTTATATCTCGGCTGTTCCGTGTGCCTCTGCTGTCGCAGCTTTTCCCTATCCGCTTCGAGCTCTTCAAACACGACGGCCAAAAACATCAATTCCGTCAAGTCGTTGAATTGATCTGGCCTGGCGTATGCTCGCAGGTCCGGGAGGCTGTTGTTGTAAATTTTCTGCAGTTGTCTGTCCGCCGAGTACTGCAGTGGTCGCATGAGCGTTTGCATTTCAACCATGTACACCTTAAACGGCTCATTCATGGCCTGACGTCTGTGTTTAACTTCATCTTCCAAGTTTTCAAAGTAGTCTCTTGGCAGAAAGTATCTTTGAAAACTCTGGATAAATGTCTCCCAGCTTGTCCAGTGTTGGTTGTTTGCGACATACCACTTCAGGGCCATTCCCTGAAGGAGTTCGGGCATGGCCCTGGGGACCAGATCCAGGTTGAGCCCATAGGTATCGGCTGACCATTCGACTTGCTCCAAGAATTCTAACGGCTCTGAGGTGCCGTCGAAGCGAAAATTCCATTCCCTGACTTGCTTCGCTACCCTCGGGTATTCTTGGGCCACAGTCGTCGCCGTGTGCTCGCGTATGGAGACTCTCTTTGATGGTTGCGGTGCCGATGTTTCCCATACTGTGTGGTTGGCGTCTCGTGAGCGCGCTGCTGTGTCGGTTGCCGGTATGCTCAAATGGGCGACCTCGACGTACGTCGCCTTTTCTGCATCCTCAACTTGTACTGCGCCCCTCGCCGGCGACGCTCTGCCGTGTGTCGCCGCCAATTCCGCAATCCGCGTGCTGTGTGGTGGTTTGGATTCGTGAGTGTCCACCCACTCTCCGAATTGCCGACGCATAGCGTCCAGTGTGCCACTCAGCTCCACTTGGAATTCTTCTCCATAATTTTGTACTTCCTCCTTTTTGAGGTTGTATACCCACGCACGAACCATTTTTGTTCTTTTAATATATATAATGTGTGTCAATTATCGCAACCACCAAAGTTGGGCGCCAGTTGTAACGAACCTATTTCTTCGGCTTAGCTAAAACTCAGTCGAGCTGTGGGTTCGTGCAACAAATTTATATTTGATGCGTTTGCGATAATTAACAACACGTTGATTTATATATATTAATTCAAATGATGGTTTTATTTGGTTTCACTAATTCTATTTATGATCGCATGATTGTCGATGGCACTTGGATTTTATAGCCATTCACTGAAGCCCTTGGTCAGCTTCGAAGAGTTCACCTGTTCGCGAGAGTTTTGCTTCAGGTAAATCCGCACACCAACTATGAGAGTTTGTGACGTCCGTCTGCCCGACAACGTCACCGTACGGCGTTCCGGTTATGCACCCGGATTCGCTCGTACGCGCGCTACTTGAACACAGACTCGGTCTCACTCGGGATCGTTGGCTTTTATGCAGATTCCACCTGTTGCTACGACTCAAGCGTGGCAAGGATTTGCACTTCTCACTAACTTCAGGACCTCAATGTCCTGCGTGATCCTTTAGGCCTGGCAGCGTCGAATCCTTCGATGTTCCTTGGATGCGTATCGTTTGGTTTGATAAGCTCTTTCCCTCGTATGTTCACTGTTCACTGCCGTTTTGTTTGTACGCTGCACTCGCGTAGATTTCGTTCATATATTTTGCGCTTCTGAACTTTGACTCTGTTTTGACAGAGTTTCCGCTTCTTGTATCGCTTCTGACTCACTGAGCGCTGTGTGTTGCGGCGCTCCTTTTATAGGCCGGGTAGCGGCCTTTTGTCGGGACTGTACCAGAAATCACGCGATCGCCTCGGTGGCGTGATTTCTGGTAATTTTCCACTACCATTTGCTGGTGCCAGCCTATGTCTGCCGTTTGTGCGAGTATGGATGGCGATATTGCGCTCGCCATACTCCTCACACTATAACGGCACATGTCCTGACCGACATGTGTGTCAGACACGCTCATATGGCTGACAACCTGCGTGAGAAAGAGAGAGGGCGAAAGAGAGCGAATTCGCCGCAACTGCAATCAGTGCCGGATTTCGGTCTGATATACAGTTACTGTGAGGGGCGCATATAGCATAAATGTATATTTTATATACATTTATTTGCCAAGGCTATATGGCTCCTCACAATACGATCCCTTTTTTCTAGAGTGACAACGAAAACAAACATTCCAAAAT
This sequence comes from Drosophila nr. medialis 2 BK-2023a, assembly GCA_035044325.1. Taxonomy (NCBI): domain Eukaryota; kingdom Metazoa; phylum Arthropoda; class Insecta; order Diptera; family Drosophilidae; genus Drosophila; species Drosophila nr. medialis 2 BK-2023a. The sequence goes on from JAWNMH010000394.1 coordinate 4,572,753, forward strand.
TCAAGCGCAACGAGTTTAGCACTTTGCGACGCTTTAGTGATTTTCTGGGCATACATGATTTGTTGGTTAATAAGTATTTGCGAATGGGCAGGATTGTGCCGCCGGCGCCGTCAAAGAATATTATTGGCAGCACCAAGGTGAAGATGAGTCCACAGCAAACGGAGCCGGGCACACCGATTAATCAGGAATGGATTGAAATTCGACGTGCGGCACTGGAGCGTTATGTCCATCGTACCGCACAGCATCCGGTGTTGCGTGTCGATTTGGATTTCATTAATTTTTTGGAGAGTGATCAGGAGTTGCCGCGTGCTGTTAATACATCGGCTCTGAGCGGAGCTGGCGTCATACGACTTTTCAACAAAGTGGGCGAGACTGTCAACAAGATTACGTACAAAATGGATGAGAATGATCCGTGGTTCGATGACAAGATAACCGAAGTCGAGAACTTGGATGCGAATCTGCAGAAACTTTCCTCAGCACTCAAATCGCTAACATCCTCGCGCCGTGAGCTATCTGTACTGACTGGCCTGGTGGCCAAATCGGCGGCGATGCTGAGCACGTGTGAGGAGCACACGGGATTATCGCGGGCATTGTCGAATCTGGCCGATGTGGAGGAGAAGATTGAGCTGCTGCGCTCGGAGCAGGCCAATTCCGACTTTTATATACTTGCCGAGTTTATCAAAGACTATTTGGGTCTGTTTACGGCCATTAAGTGCATTTTTCATGAGCGTGTCAAGGCCTTTCAAAATTGGCAATACGCCCAAATGCAGTTGTCGAAGCGGCGGGAGAATCGCGGTCGCTTCGAGCTGGCCAATCGCGCCGACAAACTGGATCAGGCACAACAAGAGGTTGAAGAGGTTTGAGACATAAAAATATATATAATTTATTGATATTTTAATGTGTGGCTGTTACCTTTGCAGTGGCAGGCCAAGGTGCAAAATTGTCAGCAACAATTTGATGATATTTCGTCAGAGATAAAGCGCGAAATGGAACGCTTTGAGCTGACAAGAGTGAAAGACTTTAAAACCAACATTATCAAGTACATTGAAGTTCAAATGGCGCATCAGCAACAGGTACGAATACAAGCACCCAGATCTAACTATATATATATATACTCTTGATTTATTGATATTAACATATATATTTATTCTATTGCACAGATCATCAGCTATTGGGAGGCCTTTGCACCGTTTGCCCGAGAAATTGTTTAACTTGAATCCAAATCGCCAGATGCATTTCCAACCAAAAATGTTCAGCAAACAGCTTTAGCGGCACAGTGCTATGAATATTAAATTCTAATCTAATGTGTGCGTGCGTGTGTGTGTGTGTTGTAATTTTTGCGGGACCAGGCGCTGATCTTGAAATCGAGCCGCTTTCGCTGCTGTTGAACATTTGCTAAACGCTTTAAATTCCTCTCAATTGGTATCACTTCAGGTACTAATTACACTTACAGAAACAAAAAAAAAAGTTGAACTTTTTATTACAAATGTATTGAAACACACATATGCATATATTTTTATTCGTACACCGTAATTATTACTATTATTATTATTATTATTATTGCAAATGTTGCTTTTATTTTTGTAAATGTATACAAAGAAAAAAAAATTGTTTATTATAGACTTTTGGTGTAGTCTACAGTCGCGCAGCGCGAAAATATTTTAATTATAAATTCGGTATTATCTAAACTAAAAACAAATAATAACTTCAATGAAACCAGTTATTAAATGAAAATGTATGAAACAAAATGAAAAATGTAACTTACAAGTGATTTAATTGGGAAATGTGTTTTCCTTGATTGTTGTTGGTATACACATATATATGTATATTCCTAAAAAAAACTTTTTGTAACATGACAAAACAGCATAAAGCAAATAAATTTGTAAATATGTATGTATTATAATGAAAGTGTGTGTAATTATTTACTAATTGTGGGAAGCACCAGCAATTTTAATCGCCATTTAAATGCCAACGGCGCTTTCGATAACAATATACAATTGGCTTACTGTGAATGGCAAAACTGGACTCAGGCGTGTGAATGGTGAAATTATAATGGAATTATTGTATAGTCATTGCGTCTAGCGTTTTCTCGAACATTTTAGTCAGTTTTAGTCTTATAATATAAAAACGGGTCTCAAGCCATCAAACGCATTTACTTGGTCACAATCAACGAAGCCATATACAGAAAATGGAGTTTCCACATTTGGGTCAACATTGCAACGAGGCAACATGCAACAGATTGGGTGAGTTTTTTCCAGGTCCAATAAAAGAAAGATAGAAATAAAAGAAATTCAGGGCCATTTAATTAAAATAATGCATATGCAATTGTTTTGGTAGATTTCCTGCCCGTTAAATGCGATTCATGCGAAAAGGTGTTCTGTGCCACACACTACAACTATGAGCGCCACAATTGTCCTGGTGCTCATCGCAAGGATTTTCAGGTGCCCATTTGTCCGCTGTGCGGAGAACCTGTACCAACGGCACCCGGAGTGGAGCCCGATTTGACTGTTGGCCAGCACATCGATAAGCAATGCAAATCGGATAGCAAGAAAATCTACACAAACCGCTGCCATGCCAAAGGCTGTAAACGCAAAGAACTAATTCCCGTGCAATGCTCACAATGCAAACTGAATTTCTGTCTACGCCATCGTCACACCAGCGATCATGACTGCCAGCCCTCCTCCGCCAGCACCAGCAAGACAACTACTAGCACCATATCGAGTGCAACGCAGGGAGTCTTCAAGATATTCTCCGATACTCGCGCCATGGCAGCGAAAGCTGCCGAGAATCGTCGCCAATCAAATCCCAAAGCAAGAGAAGCTGTCCCAATAGCAGCAACTGCGGCAGTTGCTCAACGCAACCATATACAAAATATACAAGGAAATATGGTAAGGGACTGGGCAAATTAAAATCGAAAACAATAGTGAATACAAATTCCTCTATTATTTCAGACTGAGGATGAGGCTTTGGCGCATGCTCTGGCCCTGTCCATCATGGAGGAGGATGACGCAGCAGCTGCTGGTGGTAATCGTCGGAGCACATCCACATCCACAAATAATGCGCAGCGCGCAACTGTCGGTGGTCAGCAGCCGAATAGCAAGGATAAATGCTCGCTCTGCTAAATGTCGCACACCTAAATATATAAACATATCCATCACTTGACCAGCGGCCCGTGTGCTGCCCACTTCTCTCCCCAAAAAATTGTTAGGTGCTTAGTGTAAAATCAATTTGTCATTATTATTATTGTTGTGTAACTATATATGTTGATAGATTTAATTTTATTTTCTTTTTGACTTCGTCACATTCTTTGCATGGCTTAAGGCTGTTTAGCAAAAATAATTTAAAAGCGCCTGTTGCAACATCTATTTAAACAGACGCGTTTTAATCGCTCTACTTGGAAAGAATAAACTGTAATTTATATAGTACATGTTGAATTGCTTAGATTTATAAATACATAGGGGGATTACATAGGGACTAACATCAATATTGCATACTATTCGGAGCTGATCTACTGCGGTTGCTGCTGGGTTTCTATAAGCACAACTGGTGGTTTGGCAACGTTGCCAGCACTTTCAACAGTTGCCTCCACCTGCTCGTCTTCATGCTGCTCCACAATGTGCGGCTCATGCGCCGGATCGCTCTTATTTTCGTCAGTTATTGCAGTTACCGCCGGGTGCTCACTTTCCGCCTCCTCTAAAACAACAGCTTGTGCGGGTTCCGTCTTGGAGGAGACGCTACTATGTTTTCGAGCAGATGTTGACGTTGCACCCTCCACCGAGGATGACGTGCTTATCTTACGCGCAGCTGCTGCAAAACTGGCAACGCCCTCAGCGGCCAAGATGCTGGCGCTGGAGAGTAAGATGGACACCTGTTCGGCTGAGGGGCAACTGGTGATGATCATATCATCCGCTGAATAACCATTTGTGGTCAGCAATTGCTCCAGCTTAACAAATGACTGAATGATGTTGTTCTGCAGAGGGGAGATATGGTTAAACAGGATTCACTTGATAGCTTCGCAAAACTTACGCGTATGGGTCGAAAGATTATAAACTCTGTATCACGATTGCTCAGATAGAGCTGCATGGCGCGCTGCAGCACAGCCAGCTTCGCTTTGATCAGACGTTGCGTCTCCTGGATAATGCTGCTGATCTGCTGTGGACTCGCCCAGCTACTCTGACGCAGCACATAATTGATTTTGCCGAGTGGCGGCGAAGCAGCAGCTGGCGTCGATGCTTTGCCTGTCGTATCGTTGGCCAGCAGCGTTTGTGCCTTGTCGAGGAATATGACGAGCGGACCGGCCAGCATGTGGACGGCATCTTTGATATACTGTTCGCATACCGTCTTCAGCTGGCGATCCACTTCCTTGCGTGAGTCCAGCAAATGCTCCTTGATCTGTGGCGTGCCCTCGAGAAGGAATTCGAGCAACGCATTATTGCTACCCATGGAGAAGAGTTGTTTGCGTTTCTGCAGTAAACCGAAGGCGGCCGTCTTCACTTTACTGAAATCCAGCGAGGTCTCCTTGATGGTGAAATCCACACGGAAGGGTGCAATCTGTTCGCGCAAGATGAGCAAATGTTTGATCTCAAAGAGTTCGCCATCGATGGGCGTCTTGGCGGCGGATATCTTAATCGCTGCCTGCGACACACTGTGGATGCACAGTTTGAGCGCCTCCTGGGAGAGACCCTGGAATATGGGTAGGTCCACGCAGCGATAGAGGCGCGATAGGCAGACCAAAGTGCGTCGCACCGTTGGATACCACATGCCATGCAGATCAGCGGGTGAATCTAATGAATAAAACAAGATAAAAAAGATCCTTGTATACCAAATGAAACCTACTCATTTGCTTGACTCTGTATGAGGTATCCACGCTCTCCGCTTCATTGGACGTGACGGAGGCACGCGAATCCGAGCGTCGCAGCTGGACAGGCTCTTGCAGCGACAAGGCAATACTCTGTAAGTAAATAAAACATTTTAAATATAATAATATTAATTTAAATCAGCGGCTGTCACCTCCATCATTTCCAGCTTCTCCGGATAGGCCAAATCGCCAGTTGATGGATTATAGTTTTGTATATCAGACTGGAGATACAAATGTGCACGGAATACCAAACGCTCCTGGACATCTTGCAGCAGCTGATGCGCTATGGTGGCAAATGCCTCCAGTCCACTGGCTGCACATATAAAATGGGATAATCAGAAAACAGATGAAAAGCTAATTGGAGCTAGATACAAACGATTTTGTTGCACATGCTCCTCGAGCATTTCGATGCGCAGAATGGAACAGATCTCGGCGAGGGTTTCCAAGTGATTGATGTGTATGATAAATGGGCGCATTGTGTCATACAAAATGGTGCACAGACCATCCAGATAAACACTGCCAAAAGAAATGGTGAGTTAAATGGAAGGCAAATAATATTTAATAAAGACTCACGTCAGATGCGCTGCGCCCGTGCCAAAGAATTGATAATATAAACGCTGCTCATCCTGGCACACGTGCCCCAAGAAAGCGCACGCACTGCGAGTCAGGGAACAATGATCACCCTTGTGCGCATTCTTTACGTTCTGTATGGATTGATTCACGGCCGAGGACATGACACTTGCTCGCTGCGCCAAATAATGCTGTTGCAGATCGGACATTAGCTGGCCATATTCATTGCTGCTGCTCTGATCCAGCCGTGACTCGATTAGTTGAGCAACACGCTTCACTTTCGCCGCCGACGTTTGATATTTGCCATAGTACAAGGCAAAGGCGGCATCGGGTGCCTGCAGCGATGCATCGGCCGTGGCGCCATGACGTGGATGCAACGTTGCCTCTGTGGCCTGATTGATGATATTAACCACGTAGTTGCGCACCAGACTCGTTGCCTTGGACAAACATTGCTTGTACTTCACATTGTACGCTGCGGCATCTTTAAAGTTTGGCTAAAATAATTAACAATTAACAAATACTATATATTAAAGCACATCAAAGTTACTCACATGCTCAGCCACATAATTTAGGCATTCGTCTATTTTGCTTAAGCACTCGCGGAATGCTTCGCTCGCCACGGAGAGTGTTGGACTCTGTAGACGCTGATTCAATAGCTCCACTTGACTGAAGTAGTGCAGACGCTGCTGGATCTCATTGCTTAACGCTTGGAGTTTCTGCTGTTCATCGATCAGCTGCTCGCTGGCCGTATTCAGGGAACTCGTCTTCTGGGAGACAAACTCGTATTCAGCGCTGAGAGCACCCAGTCGTTCCATGGCAACTGAGATTTGGGTGAGCATGTGGGCGCAGTCTGCTTTGCGTTGCTCCAGCTGCTGTAGATATTTCTGGTAGTTGGCATCGCCACGTTGCTCAATCTCCGTATTGACATTGACAAACCATAGCAGAAAATCGTTTGTATTTTGCAGTCCACCCGCCGGCAAATTAATATCAACCACTGCCTCATTATTGCCCTCCGTGGGTTTTGTCACGTTCGTGGGCGTGGCTGGCAACGTTAACTGTGTAAACAATTGGAGATGCTCAAAAGTTTTGGATTTGTTGACGTTGTTCGGCTTACCGTTGTTTCGTCATCATGCCACAAATTGGTCAAAACATCCAAATGTTCCTCCTGTTGAGCGCTTAGCGCTGCGAGTGGATCGGTTTTGGACTCCCATTGCATTAGGCGATTACGAATTTTACGCAAATTTTCATTTTCGCTTTGCGCGCTGGCGACGTCATCCATTTTCCAATTGAAACCAATGCTGAGCCAAAAAAGCAAAGAGAAACAGCTGTTTATTGATCAGCTGTGCATGAGTGAGTACACACTGTCGATAGTTTACGTTAATCGTTATGATTCAAGTGTGCACACACTGATCGGTCATCGAAATTCTGTTGCTGTTTTGCTTAATTTTTGTAGGCGTTGTTCGTTTATTGTTAATTATTTTGTGGACGTAATGGCCCCGCAGCCGGTGGTAACGGGTCTCTCGCCCAAGGAGGGTCCACCTGGCACACGTGTCATCATACGCGGCGAATTCCTGGGCACTCGTGTGCAAGATTTAACCGGTATTAGAAAAGCATTTGTCATTGGTGCAATTTTCATATCTATTTTTTGCAGGTCTTAAAATCTGTGGCTCCGATTGTCTGTTGTCGGCGGAGTGGAAATCACCCAATAAGATCATTGCACGCACAGGTCCGGCCAAGGGTAAGGGCGATATTATAGTTACAACCATAAGCGGAGGTGTTGGCACATCCACAGTGCAATTTCGTGCCTACCACGAGACAATTGGTCCACTCAAGGAGTCCGCAGTGTGGATTGAGGAGTCGCCATCGCAAAACTTTGCCTGGGGTCGACGCACTCTCACGCAGTCGGGGCTGACACAAGAGGATCCATTGGGGCTGTCCATTGAGGGCAACGAGCAGAAAATCCCCGAAGATTTACGTGACTTGTTTCCCGATGCTAGTGGTGATTTGTCGCAGGAGAATTTCTCACCCGCCTGGTTTATGCTCGAGAATCATTTGGCTACTTCCTTTGAGGACTTAAAGGCTGGTCTGGCATATCTCAAGCGCAAGGTGGAGAGCCAAAAGGAGGGACAGCTCTCATTTCTCAAGTCGAATGCTGGCTCCGTCATCGATCAACTGGACACATTGATGAACATCCGCGACAAGCTGCAGGAAGATGTCAAGCTCCACGGCACCGAACCCTTCAACATACTCGAGCAGTCCATTGAGAGTGGGTGTCTTTATTTACCTTACTTTATATGAGGTTATTAATCGTTTTCCGCTTTGCAGACTCCATCAGTGAATCGCAAAAGATCTTCACGGATGTGCTGGTGCGCAAGGAGAAGGCGGATTCCACACGCTCTGTACTCTTCGCCCTATCGCGTCACAAGTTTCTCTTCTGTCTGCCCAATACGGTGGATCGTCGCGCCAAAGCTGGCGAATATGATATTGTTGTCAATGATTATTCACGTGCCAAGAATCTGTTTGGCAAAACAGAGTTGGCCATCTTTCGCCAAGTGCTCGAGGAGGTGGATCAGCGCATCTTGCTGATAAGGCGTCAACTGCACGAGAAGGTCGTGAAGATGCCGCAGAGTGTTGAGCAGCAAAAGAAGTTGATTAAGGCGCTGACCAGTCTGGAGCTGCAGCAGAGTGGCACACCAATTGGCGATCGTTTGCGGAATACGGATCCCGCCTGGGATGCGATTGAGGCGCGTGCCAAATACTTGGAAGCCACGTTTCGCCAGACGTACGAGCAGCACTCGAACAAGGATGCTGGCGGCACGCAGGAGAAGTCGAAGAGTCGTGATCCCAGCCAGGCGCCCAGTCGTGTCAACTTCTGTGAGGAAATGTGCGACATTGCCGCCTCCCAGCTGCCAGATCTCTGGCGTCTCGGTCAGCTCTATTTTACGGGTGAATTGCGTGGTCCACATGATCCCAAACCGGGTGATTTTAAGCGTATGGTTTTGAATGCCATTGAGAAGTTTTGTGTCTATTTGCGCCTGGCCATACTCATCGCTGGCGATCAGCGTGCCTTGAGGCAGTCCAGCGGATTGGCCTGGCCCATTGGCTCTGCCTCGGCAACGCATCATTTTTTGCCTTGGATACCGCAGTGCTTGCGCTACACGCGGATCGCGTATGCCACGCTGATTGGACTCGATTTGCCATCGGAGGCATTGGACATTATACAGAAGTTGATTGATGAGGTGCGTCTCTTTTGTTTCTCCATCATCTTCAAACGCGCCACGGATCGTAGCAAGAAGCTAGGCGTGCATGAGACTTGGGAAATGACCGTGGAGGATTATCCGGGTGCGACGCTGTTGCCAGCGACGCTGGAAACGCTGCTTGTGGAAACGTTGGATGAGGTGCAGTCGGTATGCATGCAGCCGGAAGTGCGTGAGGGTAATCTCCTGGAGCCTCATTCGGATGGGCAACGTGAGGTAACGCAACGGTTGCAGGAGCTGCTGTCCACCTTTAGCGGTGTCATTGCAGAGCTCGCTTATCCCGCCCACGATGATGAGACGACGCCCACGCATAATGTATCGCAATTACTAGGCTTTCCCAATGCCCAGCCGCCGGAGTCGGTGTCGGGCGTGTTGTCGGGCAGCGCCTCCGTCAGCTGGGAGCAGCGCATGCTGTGCTGCCTCGCCAACTATGCGTATTGCAATAAGAGCTTCTTTCCACACATTGGTGAGCTATTTGTTCGCTATGGTTATCCGCTGCCGACGCTGGCCATTGAAACTGCTCGCTACAATGTCAACCAGTTGTTCACCAATCTGCTGGAGGAGTATGTGGAGCACAAGGGTGATCCTCTGGTCGGCACCATTGAGCCATCCATGTATCTGGGTCGTTTCCAATGGGATCACGAGATGGAAATCGGTTTGGGTCAGCTGCGTCCATATGCCCACGAATGCTGCGACAATCTTGTGGGTGTTTATTCCGAGATCTATAGCATATCGCCAGCGCTGCTGCGTCCCATTCTGGAATCCATTGTCCAGACCATATCCGAGGAGCTGGCGCGTCTGATGAGCTGCGTTCAACGCTTCAGTTATACGGGCGCAATTCAGGCCCATGTCGATATACGACTGCTCCGCGATGCACTCGAGAACTATGCTAATGAGACGGCCAAGTGAGTGGAAATCATCCTCTCCTATTTTATCAATCTCAAGATGTGTTTTTTTTGCCAACAGAAACTACTTTATGGAGGCGCTGGAGGCCATTAGTCCACCTTTGAATGGCGAGCAGAAGCGCAAGGCGGATGAGATATTGGAGCGTGTCAAGCACAATATGCGGCTGCAGTTGCTCTGCTTTGGCGTCAAGGAGCCTTAGGCACATTCCCTTTATCCCTTACTGTTGCTGTAGAATTATTTATATATATCTAAAAAATGGAGTAAATACAGTAGAAAATCTACTTGTCAATCTGCTTAACTGATTTTCACAATTACATTCGAGGCACCTGGGCTTGAACCATTTACTCTACCTATATATATATATATATCCGTAGCTATATATTTATTTGCATTTGCTGTTTATTAATGTAATTATCTATATATAGATAAATATATATATAGTTTAAAAAAGAAGTTGTATTTTCAGTGTTGAAAATTTCTCTGTCGATTTCTGCAAATCCATTCGAGGCAATTGTGCTCATACAATTGACTACGTATATATGTATATATATAGTTATATAGTTCTTTGCATTTGCTGCTTTATTAACAGTATTTAACAAGCAAAAGTTAATGATTACATATCGAGTAAAACTCTTCTTTTGGAAATTAAATGAAAAACTAAAGATACGCCTTGAATTGATTCAAATCGAATGTGAAATTGCTGCCTTCGTCTGCGTATTTCTGCGCCATCTGTTTGATGGCCTGCTCCACGTCGATGGTATTGAATTTCTCTTGGACACGCTGCTTGATGGGGTTCTCGATGGCGTCCATGATCTGGTAGCGCAACAGATTGGGCAGCACATTAACCGCAAACTCCATGATGTAGTCCAAGGTGCCGGCGCCATCGCAACGCACCTGAATATTGCCCATATCGAATTGTAGATCATTAATCTGTGGCCGCTTGCGGGTGTCCAGCGACTGACTGATCTTGACGGTGGCACGTATATGCTGCACCGTGAACTGGACATGTCCGACACGTGTTACCAGACCAAGACCTACCTCCCATTGGCCGGCGCCAGTGATCTGTTGTGTGCCCACTTGCAGGCGCAGCGAAATCGTATTATTTTTCATTGCAGCTGTAATATTCCCCACCCGATAGAAACTGGAGACGCCATTGATCCACGTGTTGGCCAGTTGTACACTGAAAACACCCATCGTGCGATTCATGTCGGGCAAATGATACGGATCGTAACCATTTTGGCGTACCAGTTTCCTGCCCTCGGCAATCACACTGTCCAGCGGAGTTATTGAATTCGGCATCCGGCGATCTCCCAACGATTTCTCAATAGATGCGTTGATCTCGGCTCGCAGCTTTTTGTCCACCTCCTTTTGCATGAGTGGCTTCATTGCATCGAACACCAAATTGGGCGCCGAATTGATGAGGCCCTGGAATACAGTGCCCAAGAAGCCAAGATTTTGAAAATCCATGGCCATCTCGCCGAAAGTGATGTCCATCTTAATACGATCCGTGGTCAAGTGTCCGTCACGTTCCACGGTCAACGAGGCCGAAGCCGTGACATAAACCTTCTTTAAGGTCACCGTAAATGGTCCATTCGCCTTGGTGAAGAAGGAGCTCAACGTGTAATCGCCTTTGACCAACATCTCGTCTAGGGTTATGCCCGCCTCCACCTAACAAGTAAAAATATATATTTAGTATTATTATTTTAATATATCGCAGATAAAAAAATCTCCCTGAATTTTAGAAATTCGCCAAATTTTCCTCCACATCTTATTATTCACAAAGTAAATTTCTAAAACTAAACGTTGAGTTCCTCTAAAATGCAGCGATTGCATTCAATCATTTCTGGTTGAATTTTTCCAAAATTTGGAAAATATGAGTAAATTTCATTGCTCTTTTTTTAAATTCCCAAAGGATCTTTTCCAAGTAACTGGATTTTCATATGTACTTTTCAGAAATGCTTTTCTTAATAACAGAAAATATTACGAAAAAAATCAAAAAGAAAGAAAGTATAAGTCAAGCCTTTCTAATTTTATGAAAAAGTTTCTTTATATTTAAAAATTATTTTAAAATAACCAAATTTTTGAAAAACATTTGCATACATTAAAAATTATTTCTAAAAACAAGAGAAACTATCTAATAGCGATTTTTTTGCACTAAATGTGGTTCGAATGAGTGCTAAATATTTGGAATTACACTAGCCTACAAATCAGTAACACAATTTGAGCACTCATCCAATATTGTTTGTGTTGTTCAATACTCACGATCATTTCCTTGAAGTCCGCATTGATTTTGGCTATGCGAAACTTGGACAATCCATAGGCCTTCACCTTGCGCATGTTCAGATTGGCCATGCCCAGGCTATTGGACGTATCGGGCACATCGACCGGATCTGGGATGGGCGCCCCGGGCAATCCCACGGGATCGACTTGCTTATAATGCTCCAGCACCGCATCAATTTGAGCGGCCACGCGATTTTTACCCACCTCAATATTATGCGCATCAATTTCATCGCCCGTCTCTGCTCGACGAGGAGGAGGAGAAGGAGGAAGTGGAGGTGGAGTAGGACAAAGTTCAATTAATCTTTAATATTTGAGATTTTCATATGATCTTTATGCTCACCATTAACATCCTGTGCGCTGCTGCAGTGAATCAAACCGATTGCCACGAGTAAAACTATCAGCGCCTTCATCTTTTGCTGCGAATTGCTTATCAGTTGAGGAATGAACAAAGTAAAGAACAGAAGCAACAACAACCAAAAATTAAGTTGAACATCAACAATCAAAATGGGACTGAAATGATGCCCTCCACTCGACGTGGATTCAAACTGACGACTGGCGCGAGTTAATCAACAGATAATGAGATGAGCAGCAGCAGCAGCAGCAGCAGCAGCGCTTATCAAAGGGCAGCTGCTGAGTGGAGCTGTGTTGAGTTCGGTTGGATTGAGTACAGCTTAGTTGATTTGAGTACAGCTCAAATGTTGAATTGAGTACAGCTCAAATGTTGAATTGAGCCTAGCTCCGATATTCAGCTGACTGCAGCAGAAATAGGCTGAGTTGAGTTCAGCTCCGCTGTTAACCTGAGTTCAGCTCCAATGTTGAGGTGAGTTCAGCTCCGCTGTTAACTCCGGTGTAGAGCTGAGCTCAGCAGAGCTAAGCTGAGTTGAGTTCAGCTCCGCTGTTAAGCTCAGTTCAATTTCAATCTTGAGTTCAGCTCCTAAGCAGACAACACGTATTATCTGCTTATTATTGAAGTTCAGCTAGGGGAACGCTGTTTTGATTAAACTCAAGTTTGAGTGAGCTTTAAATGTTCCACATTTGAGTTCCCATGTTTCATTTGACACTCAACTACACACAGTCAAAAAACCATATGCTGTGGAACAATTTTTACGCCACAAAACAAAAGCAAATTAACTTAACTTCAAAATTTAAAAAATCTGACGAAATGTATTTAAATTGTATTTATTTAACAATTTACAAATTAATATTTAATTTGCAGATTAATTTTGATAAACTTAAAATTAAAATACAACTGTACAAAATTATGCGACTAGACTTTCCAGAAATGTCAATATAAAATATTCAAAATATAAACAATAAATTCTGCCATTCAAATTGTAAATTAATATTCAATTTGTAAAATTTTAATTAAATGTATATTTTAAGATTATTAATTAGTAATTACAATAAAGTTCGGAATAATTATTGAACTGATAAAATACGTAATTTTTTATATATTCAAATCAGTTACAGTATGCAGAATCAACGATTTAAATTTTGATTATGATTTTGAAGAACTAAACAAAAAATAAACATAAAATAATATAATTTCAAATACAAATAAATTTCATTCCTTGGAAGATCTAGAAACATTTTTGTTTTCTTTTGCAACTTACAGTTTAAAATATAATTCAGTTTTGGTTTGATTGTTTTTTTTTTCTTTTGCCCAAGTGTACAGTTTGTTATCGTACTGTATTTGAGTTGCAAAATTATCTTCATTGCAATTTGCTTTCATAACTGCGAGTATAAATATTCTTAAACTATGAAAAAAAATGATGTTCCACGTGCTCAAAAAAAAGGGTATGCTTCATGCTCAAAAAAAGGTTCTTAGCCTATGAAAAAAAAGTGACTTAAAGATATGAAAAAAAACTGCTCTTAAAAATATGAAAAAAATTGGCTTAGGCGTAATGACAAAAAATCGTACTTAAATTCTATTATACAGAAATCATAATTTTCGACATTTATATATATATATATTCTTGTGGTTTTTCCGCGTATTATTCTATATATTTTTGTTTTTTTTTTAAACAAAGCGAATGTCAAAGAACAAAGTGTTAACAATTTGTTGTTGTCTGTTTGTTGACTCCTGTTCCTAATACAATTCGTTGCATACATTGAAATGTTCCCATTTCAGAGACTATTGCTTTGAGTTTCATACATAGATTGGTTAAGGTGCAAATCCTGACAGAGATATATAATCACGCAATACATCATATTTCATTTGAAATGTACATACAACTTAAGCATAAACGACAAAAAAAAAAAATGTTTTCGGGTGATGTACAATAAATAATTTCAGTGTGTGATTTGAACTGTTTCGATCAGTGCGAATCTGCCTGTAAAAAACAAAAAGAATGAAAGGATGAAAGATGAGACTGCAAGTCGAATGGATGTGCCGACTTGAAACATGCTCTGTACCTGTATGTGAGCAAGCAGATATATAGTTTTATATATATTTATACATACAATCAAGCAGCAGACGCGGGTACAGCACATTGCTTACAAAACACTCTCTACGTAGGCGCAAAAACACTAGAAAATAAAACACGTTACAAACACCACCGAACAACACAAACATTAGCTGTACAAATATGGCTACAACGAGATGACGATGACGAGCTGAGGATCAGGATCCGGATTAGGAGGCACGCAATGCTTACGCTGGCATTTCCAATTCCTCATCGAACAATAGATCCGTGCTATCCTCGGCATTGGCATTCACTACGTTCACAATATCACGGATAAACGAGCCGTTCTTCAATTTCTTTGCCGGCTGCTCGCTGATTTTCACTCCTGCAGCTGCTGCTGGGGGCGTTGGAGCCCGTGCCGACTTTAGTGGCTCCGGTCCTGGTGGCATAAAGTACATGAATTCAGGTGTGGACTTTTCGCCATCCTTACGCGGAAACGGAATGCGCGGAAAGCCAAGCTGAGCCGGATCGAGCGGCTCATTGCCATTAAAGATGTTGAAGCCTGCCCAATAAAAACAAAGAAGATATTAAAATTTGTGCTATACAAGGTACAATGAAGATCTAGCGTGGGCATGCCGAGGATTGCATACCCTTAAGCTGGTCAAAACTAATATAATAATAGTAGTACGCACATATTGGAAAATGTTGAAAAAAGTAGTTGACATATAGTAAAATAGTATATATAAAAATAGTAGTAAAATATAGTAATCTCCTGCTGGGATTACTGATCACAATGCTTACCCTGATAATCTCCCGTCTCGTTCATCATATAAACGAGCGGATGCTGCGTTTGCTGCGTTGCCGGCACCAGAGTAAAATTCGGGGGCGTTGCTCCATGTCCAGCTCCAGTTGCAGTTACAGCTGTTGCTACAGCTGCTGCGCCTGATTCAGCTGCATCAGTTGACTTTTGCTGCTCCTGCTCCACACTCTCCTTGACCCTATCTGTTGCAATGAGCAGATTATCGCCCTCTTCGCTGCTACTGCTGATGCGTGGTGCATGCAAATGTGGATTCTTGCAGCCATTGCATTTGCAGCCGGACAATTTGCAGGACCTGCCCGCCATGTAGCAAGGACAACGACTGTTGCGACACGTGCAACGACCGGGCACCGAAGTGGTGCCACAGCGACAACTGCTCGAAAGTGCACTGGTTGCTGATTTGGGTTTGGCTTTGATTGCATCTTTATTCATGAGGGGTGTGCTCCTGGCCGGAGTTTGAGTAGCTGAGGAAACTGCTGAAGTAACTTTGGACAGTGAATCTTGCGGCTTCAGCTGTACGGATGAGCTAAGTGTGGCTTTTTGGTTGCGCAGATGCCGCCGGCTGACTCGGCGCAATGGCTGCTCCTCCAGCTGCTCGGCATTCTGCTCCAGCTGTTGATGATTGTGCTGTTGCTGGTGCTTTTTGCGTTTGCTCACACGTTGAATATCGTCCGGTAGCTGCTCCAGCTCTGCCTGCACCTGTTCCAACTCTGACTGCTGCTCCTGCTGCAGCTCCCGCTCCCGGTCTAATTCTGCCTGCTCCGACTCAGTCTGCTGCTCCAGCTCTTGCGGCTCCTGCTCCAGCTCTTGCGGCTCCTGCTCCAACTCTTGCGGCTCCTGCTCCAGCTCTTGCGACTCCTGCTCCAGCTCTTGCGGCTCTTGCTCCAGCTCTGCCTGCTGCTGCTGCTCCACATCATTGAGCAACAGTTGGATTTCCACAGTCTGCTGCTGCTCCTGCAACACCTCCGTCAGCTGCTCCTCCTCCAGCTCATCCAGCAAGAGCTCCGCATGGCGACGCTTGTAGCTCGTCGAGGCTTCTGTTTGTGTGGCCATTTGCACCACCTGACCAATGACGGGCAGCTGCTGCAACTGCGCCTCATCGCTGCTAGGCAACACATAGGTGTAGCTGGCGGGTAGCGTCAGCGCCTCCGACAAGTCCACCTGATCCGTCCAGCGATCATCAATGTAACCAGCTGGCAAAAGCATTTGTGAATGGGATTGCGACTGGGTTTCGAAGCCCGGAAAATTGTGATTGTGTTGATGCAACATGTTGGCCGATGATGGCGACATCAGTGGCAACGGGGAGGCAAACTGTACCTCATCGCCGGTCGCCGCGGCCTCCAGTTCAATGTCGGAGAGCGAGAGTTGCGCAACAATTGGTGTATGCTGCTCGAAGGGCAGCTCGGGCGTTGTTGCCGCCGTATACGGTGGCGTCTCCGAGGGCAGCGAGGGCGAAGGTTGTTGATTGTTGCTACTGCTGCTGCTGAGGAAAGGCAATTCGTGTTGAGGTAAAAACTTGTCGCACATATCGTAACTGTAGTTGATGCCCTCCTGGATGAACCAATGCGTTGTCATCGGTTGCAGTTTGATGCGTGGCCTGTGGGCAACAGCAACTCCTCCGCCGTCATGCTCCGGATATGGCAACAATTGTGCATACAGCGACGACTGATACAAATGTATACAGAGTGTCTTGTAGCAGAGCAATAGCAGCGCCAT
The DNA here is from genome assembly GCA_035044325.1 of Drosophila nr. medialis 2 BK-2023a. Taxonomy (NCBI): domain Eukaryota; kingdom Metazoa; phylum Arthropoda; class Insecta; order Diptera; family Drosophilidae; genus Drosophila; species Drosophila nr. medialis 2 BK-2023a. Next base: position 4,589,562 of record JAWNMH010000394.1, read on the forward strand.
CGATTTGTTCTCCGCATGCGATTTGTAGTCGCAACTATCGCCGCATTGATCGCAGTGGGGAAAGAGTCGTTTGCGTCCACGCAGACACAGGCGACACACATTGTGGCCACAGCGACGTTCGATGGGCTCAAACGGATCCTTGAGCAGCTCACAGCACACCACACAGCTGAGCAACTGCCGCAGTTCAATGATATCGATGCTGATTTGCTGCAGGCGGCGTTTGGAAAGATTTGCGGCGGATTTGAAGACGAGACTGAGCAACTTTGTGTAGAGTTTCTGTGCCTCCATTGCGCCCCCTGTGTGACTGTACTAATGTGTGTGTGTGTGTTGTTGTCGTCGGCTTTGTTTGCAGCTCCCCGCCTCCGCCAAAGGCCACCGCCGGCCTTCCTTGCCGCGCTTTTCCCTGCCAAATTGTCCAGCAATTGTTTTAGTTATGTCTTAAAAGCCATTGCATGTTATTCAACTTTATTTTCTATTTTTACTGCCTGGCGTTCCTTTTTTGCCTCTGCTGTTGTTGTTACACTGTTTCACTTAGCGGCTAAATACTTAACAAATACAAATTCACGTGCCAAAAAAAATACAAAAAAAAAAAAAAAAGTTTGTAGAAGGTTAATGTTATTCAAGTCATTATGAATTATCACTTTTATGTTTATTATATGTGCAATGGATGAAATAATTTACCAGAGCAAAAAGAAACGCCGTGCTTGGGTTTTATGTTCTTTGCTGCAGTGTGACCGTTTCGTGTGCGAAGCCGAGTTGGCTCTGCCAACTCGTTGCGAAGTTTTCACGGTAGCCCTGCCAATTACGGCTACAATAGTTGCCTTTCTTGTTTTTCGCGCTTAAAATGTAGAAAATAATTAAAGTTGTAATTAATTTGATTTTGTTTCATAAAACGTGAAATGTGAATTATTTACTTCAAATGCTTTGTTGTAGCTATTAAAATATGCTAAAAATGGAATATTAGCTATAACATTTTTGTTGTATATGTTGATCGAGTACTGATCAAGTTTAATGTAATGCATAGCTTTGTTTTAATTAAATATTTTTGTTAATAGTGAGCAATGACTGACAATTACAAATGTTTTGCTTGTGCGCTGCATACTTGCAATAAAACGTGATCAGCATATTAATTCTATTAATCGAACGAATGCAGCCCTGTAAGTAAACAAATTCAAGATTCGACATTCCTTGTAAGCAGCAATATAATATATTTACCAACATATTAGAAAAGGAATGAATTCAAATCTGAATTTTGCACTCTAAAGCAATTGATATGCAAGTCAAAAAATCAAAATATGGAAATGCAGCACAGACGACTGTAAATTGTTGTCCATGGAAACCTTAAACCAACGAGTCTACAGGGCTGCAAACGCATTTAAGCCAGACATGAAATAATTGAAGATCCACTACACTTCCTAACAGCGCAGTTAATTTCCAGTTAAAAGCTTATGCTTCCGTTTGCATAACTAGAGAGTGCTGGCAAAAAGCAACCACTGATTAAATTGTAAGGCGATAGTTCGAAACCATTCTTAGTTTAATTGAATTGAGAACTGTGACTAATCCGTCTGAGATATTTTCAGAAAGTACCCAACTGTTGGTGCTATAATTATTGCATAACATGCTATGAGCTATTTAATGAAAATTGAATGCCTTATTTAATTATACTTTTTATTGTTGACATTCTAATTGAGTTAAATATATATTTACAAATACACATAGATATTCGGCAGACAAATAACTATGGACTAAGATTAAGACGTAGAGTTAACATAGAGTATATATATATGTGTGTATGTATAGATCTAAGAAATATGACAATACGATAACATGTTAAATATGTATGCTAAATATATATCTAAGCAGTTTAATATGACGTTATGATATAATGCAATAACTTATCACTTAAAAATTACACGAAATGCTGGCACTATACTTTATACAGTGTATACATGCTGACACGACGTTTAGAATCAAACTGCCCTCTTTATTTATATAAAATGCTAAAACCTAAATACATATATAATATTATGCAGCCGTTTGTAAGGCGACCGCTGTCTCACTCCTATCGAGCGCATCGGCGCCTAACAGCGGCAGACGGTTGAAAATAACGGCGATCGTGCGGAGGAAGCGGATGGTCAACGGCGACTGTCGCGACGCCAGCTGCCGGCAAATTGTCGCCAGCAAAAACGGTAGTTGTGAATTTAAACATAAGAGGCAGGCACAACGATGAACAAGGCTGGCTGCATGGGCCAGCTATCAGTATTTTAGAGCGTCACATGTTCATACTCGAACAGTGTGTGTGGTGTAGTGTGTGTGTGTGTTTCTTAGAACTACAGTGGATCACAGTTCAAAGCAAGCAGTGTGAAAGAAAAAACGTAACTGCCTGCCATAAGCTAATCATTCATTATTTTTCAAAAATTCCAAAGACCGATGGTAGGTATATATATTAACCACCAAAATTAATATATGACCCCAATAAATTGTGGTTTCCATACCCGCTAGGTAGGATTATGTAAAAAAGTTGCCTATTTTTCTTTCACACTGCTTGCTTTGAACTGTGACCCACTGTATATCAAAATATCGACAAATGCCACTCTAAGCAGCACTGTTGAAAAAACCTTAAAACTAGAAGGCGGCGATTCCTTTTGGGTTTTCTATTATTCGTTTTCGATTGATTGATTGATGGATGCGGCTGTGGCATGCAGCATGGGTATCTCCTCGGGTGCCTGGTCCGCTGCATCCACATGGGGCAGGCCATTTTTGCGACGCAACGATTTATTGCCGCTGCTGCTGTCCATTTTGTCCATTTTGTTGACCAGTGTTGGCGAATGCTGCTCCTGGGAATGGGACTGGGGATGGGGATCATCCATATCAAAGTCGCTGTTTTGATTTGGACGCGTGGGTGAAAAGATGGCTATGTTTTTCTCACAACTCATTTGCACATAATCATCAGACGATGCTTCGAAACCGGTGAATTGGGCTAGTGTGTGTGGGTCTGTATGGGTGTATGAGTGTGTGTGCATGTGTTAGTTATCACCTTTAAGCTTGACGTGCATTTGATTCTTTACTTACGCATATCGGGCAGAATGTGTCCATTGACATAACTAGGAGCCGCCGGTGTCAACGCCGTTGGGGAACCCATCATCGATAAATAGTCGGTGGCTCGATTCTTCATGTACTCGGTGTTCGAACGCATATACGGAACATTCAGATCGAGATAGTGCTGTGGAGAGTCGGAGACTGTCATTAGCTTAACTGCTTAACTGCTTACCTTCCCTATTACTAAGCTGCTCAAAGTTGATCAATTTTTTGGATGATTGGCCTTTTTCCTCTTAAACTTTGTGAATTGTAATTGTAATTTATAGATTTATGGATTTACTTACCATGGCCACATCTTCGCCCAACATGGTTGCAAATCGTTTTTCCAGCTCATCGAACAGTGGTCTGCTCTCAGGACTAATTAAACAGAGAAATATTATTGATTAAAACAATTCAATATATGATTTAAAAATAGTGTTTACCTCTTTCGCCAACACTCGAGCATTATCTCATACAATTCCTGATTGGCATAGGGCGGTTTCTCCATGCGGTAGCCATCGTTCAGTTTGTTGAACAGCTCCTGATTGGGATCGATGCCTGGATAGGGCACCTTCGACAGCGAGAAGAACTCCCACAGCACAATGCCAAAGGACCACACATCGCTGTACGTGCTAAACACATGATCACTCAGAGATTCCAGCGCCAGCCATTTGATGGGCAATTTACAGCTCTCTATTTGGGTGAATCGCATATTAGATGTGAGGATTGTGATTAACAGATACACTCAGAAAAAACATGGGCAAGAATTTTAGAAAATCGCGTTAAAGATTAGTTTTTCTTGATCTTATAAATAATTTTAAAATTAAAAAATAATTAAATAATGAAGGTCGCCAAAAGTATGGTGAATTTTTAAAATTCTAAAATTTTTCTGAGTGTAGTATACGTGTGTTATCACCTACCCGATTTCTTATAGTTATCGCCTCGATACATGGAGCGTGCCAGACCAAAGTCACAGATCTTGACCACATTATCCTCGCAGAGGAGTATATTGCGAGCAGCGAGATCACCGTGCAACACCTTCTTCGACGAGAGATAGCCCATGCCGCGAGCCACCTGGAAGGCCCAGCTGACCAGATCAGTGGTGGTCACCGTCATCGCCTCCGTGGAGTCTGTCTTATAGTTGGAGCGCCGGGCTGGCTGCTCGGAGTTTATGTGATTGATATATGGATGGTTCGGGAAACCGACGTTAGCATATTTCAAGCCACCACCATCACTGTTGTTAATTGTTTTTTTTTTGTTTTTTTTTTTTAACACAACACAGACACATTGAGTGAGTGAGTGAGTGAGAGAGGGGCCGAGAGCGGTGCAGAGAGTAGTAGGAGTAGAAGACCATAACCATTACCAGTAATCACAAGCACAAGCACAAGCACAAGCCACAAGCCGCATTCACAGTTATCGTTTTTGGGAGAGTTTTTTGTTGTTGTAGTTGTTGTTGTTGTTGTGATTAGATTTGGGAGGATCGTGTGTGAATTCAATTATTGTTAGTTGTTGTTTTTGGGATACAAAGAACGTACTTTGTTAGTTACAATTAGGTTTAAGCTTATGCGGGATTCACACAGAGCGACATCAATCAATTATTAGTTTTGATGATGCTCCCAAAAGTCAGCAGCATTTCTGTTTCCTAAATCATTTCGTTGACCTCAAAAATATTCTAAAAATATTTGGCCAAACCAACCCACAGTAAAGAGTTGAAATTACAATTTGTAAATGGGCGAAAATCAATACAGAAAAAAACACATTTTCAATATTTAAATACATGTATTTTGAAATAACAGTTTTTAAAGGTTTTTAACAAGAAGTGGTTTTCAGGTCGTTGTAAAGAGATTCAATTCAATTAATTAAAATTTGATTAATTAACATTTATTTGAACTGAGAAATAGCCCAATGGTCAAATGCATTTTCCACAACTTTTCCGCAGTTGGTAACAGCTGCACATTTACTCTGCATTTCCTTTTGACCCTTCTTCTATCTTCATTGACAAACACATCTCGCAAAACAGTTTAAAATATTAAAAAAAAACGGCATCTAATTTTTTCTCAAAGTTCAATTTAAATTAAAAATTTGGTTATCAACTAACTGCTGTGATTGATGCTGATGTTTAGCTGATTTAGCTTATGTGTGAAAAGTGTTTAACATCTTTGGAAAGATTCCCAAGATGTCGCTCTGTGTGATAAGCCTAATAGGGTTAGTTGTTAGTTTGACATGCACTTTGCACTTTGACACTTACCGGTGGAGATCAAAGTTGTCGGAGATGCGTTGCGTCATTATCATTGAATCGATGCGATCATTTGTGGTATTTATTTGATTGATGAAACACTTGCGATTGCGCAACAGAAAGTTTTGTATATTGCCAAAGCGACAATATTCCACAATGACCATCAGTTCACCTAAAAAACATAAATAATATTTGAATATTTAAAGAGACTCAAATTTAATGATTTTCCTATGGGAAACTACCCGTTTAATTTGAGTTCTTTTAGCTCTTGGTTGGCAATCGATAATTATCGATTTATGGCAATTGGCTAATGGTTCTCTTTCTTACTGATATGTTAGATGTATGTTTCCTCTTGGAATAGCATCGTTATTAGCAAAAGGCAATATAACAATTTCCAATATGCATTTGCCCAATTTTCAAACTTACGTTTGTCTATATTCTTGGTGACGGCGCCCAGCAGATTGACAACATTCAGATGCTGTCCCAGATGCACCATGATCTTCAGCTCAGAGACGAGTGCTCGGACCACTTCAGCGTCCGCGGAACGTGTGACCATTTTAACGGCGACCGTGGAAACGGGTTCATCATTCCGTATGCCCTCCGCCTCGCCCTTGAGGACGACACCGAAGACGCCGGCGCCCACCTGCTTGCCCAGCTTCAGTTTGTCGCGCGGAAACTCAAAGCCACGATCATAGGGCAACAATTCGGCCTGTTCATCGAGGGTCAGGGCCGGATCAATTTGCTCCACATCGCCATCCATAAAGTTGGCCAAGCCGGCTGCCTTCAGGGCCAGATTATGTTTACGCTCCTGGCGATAGCGTACGGCAAGGAAGGCGCACAATGCAATCAGCACGATAAAGAAGATGCAACCCAGCCAAATCCAGAACTGACTCACGCCAGGTATGTCTACAAATAGAGAAAATAAATATAGTCTTATAAAGAAAACGATTTTTGTGATTTGCAAAAGTAATATTTTGGATTAGTTTGCAAATGCTCACAACTTGAGTAACTACTTCAAACGTACAAATCAATCAACCAGTCAATCATATATACAAATAGGAAATCCAACTCACTGGTAACAACCACTGTGACGGTGTTGTCAATGCTACCCAAGCGATTTGCGGCCACACACCGATAGACACCATCATCGCTCGGATAGAGATGATTGATGCGCAGCATTGTTCCATCCTCGATGATATGGGTGCGATTCGATTCTCTGATCGCGATGTCGTCCTTGAACCAGCTTACCGTCGCCAGCGGTACTGCTTCCGATTTACACTCGAGATTCAGTGAATCACCCAAATTGCGTTTGAGTTGAGTCTTTGCGTCCAGATTGATCCAATGCGGAGCCTTTGGATCATGGATATAGACATCGACTCTCGCGACTATCGTATTTCTCCGGATTGTTGATGTAATAAGCTCGGCACTCGTAGGTGCCACGATCCTTGTCAGCTATGTATCGAAAGCTGAAAGTCTTTGTATACGTATAGTCCGTACTGTTGCTGTCCATTTGAATATCTGCAAATGTGAGGGGAAATTACTTATTACTGTCGATGAATCAATCAGTCAATGAATCACTCGCATACCGTCAATCAGTACGCCATTGTGATACCATTCCAGTTTGGCATCGAAATGGTATGCGAGTGCGGCACAAGTGAAATGCACCTCATCCCCTTTGGCTATCTTCCGTTGCGGACTCAATCCGGATATCGTAATCTTCTCCGCAATGTTGCTCAGGAGCACGTGTGCCCGGGTCGATGCATTTGAACTACCGTTAAACGAGTTTAGAGCCATGCACGCGATAAAGCCGGGCTCAGTGGGCATGAAGATTACTTCGTGAATAGTCTCGATGTTCAGTGTGCCTGGACGCGTGTTCGTTCTATACTGTAGGTTTTGAAAGGGATTTTTAAATTGTTGTCATTTTGGTATGGAATTATTAAAAGCAGTAAACTCTACACTGAGAAAAAAATGGACGTGAATCTAAGAAAATCGCACTGAAAACTAGAAAGTTTTTCTTCTTTCTCGAAATAATAAATATAAGAAACAAAGTTTCTAAATATTAGAAATACTTTTTTTTTTTTAATTTGTTAGAAATATTTTCTTTTGCTATGAAATGAAAAAATATTTTCCAAATTTCAACGGGGAATCTCTCAACTTACCCTTGGCAAATTCTTAAACTTATAGCATTTTTTCTGAGTGTAGTCAGTGCTCCATCTCAAGTACAGAATAAATAATTTCAAGACACATTCTCAATTCAATCGAAAAATAATAATTTGCTTAGTTTGAGTTGAAAAAGGGGCTTTATATTTAACCTATGCTTAACTGAGTACCTTATATTGTTCCTGAACTGCTTTGGACTTTGAACGGCAAATAAATGGTGCGAAGACCGAATAACAAAATTAAAAGAATATTATTATTATTGGAGAATACAAAAATTGACAAAAGAAGTTTGCAAGTGAAGTATACAAGCAGTTATCGGGTGCAAAAGATTAGTTAGTTAAAAGCAGTGCGGAAAATAACAGCATGCTGTGATGATAGTTGAAGATTATTGAGTTGACATGTGAGTTTAATTATAACAGGTAGTATTTAGTATGCAGGATTGAATGAGACACAATTAAATTATTAAATTTCGTTAGCTATAATTTAATTAATATTATCATTATGAAATACTCACGCTGAAAGGTTGCCAGGCTCCACATGTGGGCCAATGTGGCTTTAAGCTGCACGGCTTAAATGAGAAGGTGACAACTGCCGGGGGAAATGATTTGACGCTGCAATCGAGATGGGCCTCTTGGCCAGCAACCACATAGACATCATTCATGCTGAGAACGGGACCCGAACTGACGGTCACATTGAAGTAGAGTTCCTTGCTTTCGAAGCCATTGTTGCATTTGATGACATAGGTGCCGCTATCGTCCACCTCGGCGCGCAGTATTTGCAGCGTGGTGCCATCGCCGTAGTCAATTATCCTGAAGTTCGGCTCGGTTCCCCAGATCTCAATGCCACTCGGCTTGTACCATTTGTATTTGGCCGGCGGATGGCTGTCGATGTTCGCTCTCAATTGTATGGTGCGTGTCGACATCTCCCCTTACCGTCGTACTGTTCGTCGGTTCCGATACATTTAGATAACTCCAGTTGCGCTCTATTAAATAAATACAGTTCAACTAGAAGAATTTATCTTCCAAATGATGGTATAATTTGTTCTGTGTGGTGCATGTTCGTGCTATGCACCCTTTTTTTCCACCTAACTTATATTACCCAATGGGTAATTAAACACTGCATCTGCATTGGGAAATTTCCTGTCGCAAAAGTAGATCAAGAAGGAAAGTGAAAAGCGGAAAACATTTATTTTTTGACATTCTCCTGATGCAGCTGCTAATCTCGCCCTTGCAGAGCATATTATAATATTTTTGTGAATCTCGTAACGTATTGAGGGAGCGTCTTTGTCCACGCAAACATATTTTCTTGATAAGTCGAGTCGAGTTCAGTGCAAACGTGCAAAAATACATATAATGTTTTCTATGGTTTGTGTACATGCTTAACTCTTTTGGGATATTAATTTCTATTAATTTGTTGTATTAATTTGTGTTAATTTGGAAATGCCCATAAGGTAATTGTTCTCCAACACCCAACACACTTGGGAAATTTCCTTGAGCACTTTTGTACAGTGTGTTCTATGAGCAATAGCCGCAAAATTTGATTAGAAATAAGTATAAAGAATTTCTTTAATTATGCTGCTGCTGCTGCTGAGCTCAACTTGCTAGTTACGCAAGCGATGGGCAGTCTTCTTATGTTGATATTAATTTAAAAATGCTCATCGGATAATTGTTTCTAAACTACAAGTTTCCATCATTGTGATGCTGAATGTCAAGTCTTATATTTCCTTTTATTAGTGTTATTATCTTATGTATATTTATATTTTTTATTAGCATATTATCTTATATATTCCTTAGATTTTAATAATTACTATATGAGCATCGATAGAAGCGGACTCTTTGTTATCATTTTGATCGCTCACGATACACTCGTAGGTGCCCTTGTCCGAGAAACTGGCATTTCGCACCTTCAAAGCGCCGCGGCCCAGCTGATGTGTGATATTCTGGTCCGTATTGTCAAACGTAAGACTAGTAATGCTGATGCGTCTCTGCATAGACTTGGTTAATGGAAGTCAGTTGTTGTTGTACAATTTAGAATAGATACCTACCTTGTCCACTTTGTCGGGTATAACCCACTGCATTTCGTATCTGACTCCGTATTGTGCGGAGAGTTCGCAGACTAGTTCAAAGGATTCGTTCTCGTAGGCAAAGTGATTAGAATCTGATTTTACTATGGGCTGAGTGCTCACTTTTGTTGTTGTGTTTGTGATTTGTGTGTGTGTGTGTGTGTGTAGAGAGTAGATCGTTATTAGACACAAATAATCTTTAAGTTCAATTTAAATTTTGGGGCAAGCATAGTTTTACAGCCACATGCAAAGCAGTTGATTTTTAGTCGGGGTTGTTTTAGAGGAGTTAGTCAAAGACGTGGACACACTGGCTTTAATTAGTTCAATATTGAGTATTTTTAAATGTATATTGTATATGTGTGTGTATATTAAGCGAGGTGATAATAATAAAATTAAGTTAGTATTTAGCATACGAAACAAACAGTCCGCAGAAAGCGGGCAAAAACTCTTCAGGCCAAAACGAAAAGAACACGAAAAGTGCAAAACAAAAGAGCATAAATAGGTAACAAACAAGACAGAAAGAAGACAGACAACAACAGGGGTAGTGAGGGACAACAACCGCAACACTTACGCCCATTTGGTGATCTTGAGGGCGAGGGTGCCATCGGGGCCAATTTGGTTTCGCTACGCTTTCGACGAGGCGACGACGACGAGGATGCGTAGTCAGGGTCTTAGTTTTGGAGTCGGGTATGTATTGGTTATCGACATCGCCCAACACCAGGGATTAGTGCAACGGTATCATTTACACTGTTAGTAACATTATTGATTTCATTAACCTTGTCATCGATAACCATAACCTTAAATTCATCGTGCGTTTGCATAGTTAACACCACAGACTGCACAAAAGTTTCGTCCGATCCGAATGCTACGTCCGCGGACGATGTTGATGGGTTTGTTGTTAGCATATATGTAGTTATAGTTATAGACAGATTGTAGACGTAGAGAATAAATGGTAAACAGAGAGAAGGTTATGCACATGAGAACCTCACATTTATAAGCATTTATTTTTTCTTTTCTTAAAGCAATTTGAGACAACTGTACTTGAGATGTGTATAGATGTGGTTGTGGTGTGTGTGGTTTAATGTATTTAATTTTGAATTGTCGAACAGAACTTAGAAGCCCTTATATACATACATGTAGGTGCAGATCCAAAAGCTGATTCAAGTTTTTTTTTTATTTTTTTTTTATATGTGGGTGTGGTTGTGTGTTGGTTTTTCAAAAATAAGTTCAAAAGCAATAATTACGACACGTATGGACGGAAATCACAAATCACAAACTTTGGGGTGCAAAAACTCACAACCCATAAAGCGCACAACAATGATGTTGGACTCCTCTTCGTAATCCGGTAAGGGTATTTTCGGCGCACAGTAATATTCAACGAAATCGGTTTGGCTTGGTATTTCGACAACGAAACCCCATTTCGGATCATAGAGACCATGTGTGTCACTGTAAAAGGTCTACGGACAACAACAACAACAACAATAATAATCAGGATATCAGAAGTTTTTATGTGTTTAAGGGTGCGAATAGATATTTGGATGGATAGATTATAGATAGATCGATTGAGTGGACTAAGACTTGCTTTCAACAACGTTGGCCTCTAAAATTTGGAAATCTTTCCCAACTACTGGACTCTCCTCCGTCTCGTTTTCTCACTACATTTTTATAAACTAAATAGTAATTATATATATATATATTTTTGTGGAAAAATATATTATGGGATCTGACTATATAGTTAAACTACGTATGTGTATGTAGACAGGTTTTAACATGCGCATATAGACCTCAAATATTTTGAAGTCATCATCCGTTTTATCCGATTTGCACTTCATTGCGGCTGGCGCTTTGTCCATAATGAACAATTCAAATCCCTTCTTGGGATTGTATCTCGAACTATTGTAGAATAATCCGCTTTGCTTTAGCTTATTTGAGTATATCTTATCTTGCTGGTTTCAATCAACAAATCAATCAATCAAGTCAAGCCAAAAGTAATTGCGGAAAGTAATTGAAAAACGTTTTGTTGTGAATAATGATAAAACATTAAATAAAAATAAATAAATGAATAAAGTTCAAATACTAACGTCTCCGTTGAATGTCAGCATCACCTCCGTTTCGGGCATAGCCGGTTTGCAGGGTATAATCACTTCCGATAATGATCTAAGGAAGATCCTATCATTAAAGGGCACCAGCAGATGTTCCCTGTCATTCACAAACACATAGATCGTGCTCGCCTTGCAATTATTCAACAGCCCGGTCATTGTGGCCTCGGCCCAACCATTTGTCGTCGGTTTCTGCGAGGCGTTGATGCAATAATAGGCGCCCACATTATTCGCATTCACATTGACCATTTCGAGGGCAATGTCAAACGGACGCAGTGCATCCTGAGTGTTCTCGATGGGAACGCTTTTCATTAAGCCCTTGTTACCATGCCACCATGCAATTTCCTCGTTCCCCTCACAGCGCAGCGTATAATTTATGCCCGCCTCCAGTATGAGTGACTCGTTGAAGGGTGTTATGAGGGGCGTGGACATTTCAGAATAGCAGCTTAAGCTGTTTATATCAAAATCATAATCATAATCATCGAATTCGCGTTTCTGGCGGGGCACTAAGTGGGTAACGAAATAAGAGCAGAGAAAAATTAAAATTTTGTCAATATTTATGATATAGTCAAGCATTTTCATCTAGCTCTTTGTCTCTAGCTCTCCTTTTCTCACTCTCTCCCTCTCTCTCTCTCTGGTTCTAACATCTATAAATAAGTAAATATAATGTGTAGTATGTATATATACGCATATGGAATCCTCTCTTTAATTATATTTTCAATACTAATACGGGTAAGCTCTGAGCGTGTTTATCTGTAGCAAAACTTATTTTTTATTTATTTAAATTTATTTTATTTCTCACTCTTTATCTTTCTCTCCCTTTCCACCTTCCTAACTTAATAATTTTTGATCTGATTGTGTTTTTTTCTGGGTTTACCCAATTCTTGCAATAAATAATATAGCATTTTACATAAATAAATAAATATCGAAAATGATTTTTAGTCTGAAATATAACTCAAATCATTTTTTGCGAATTGCTTATCGACTTGCGATAGCTATAAAAAAACATACAAAAACACACAAATATAGCCGTGCAATTGATATATAACATAGCCAGACACATTTATATGAGCAATTGTAAACATTTCATCAAGATCGGATAAGAGCATACTACTTTCAGCCTGGTCTACTATGTATTGAAATGCTGGGCTTAGAGTATCCCCTAGTCGAGCACTCTCGACCAGAGTATTCCCACTTGTCATTTTGCGATAGCTACTTTAAGTGTTTCCAATCCATTTGCAATTGATAAAGTTACCTCATTGATATGGACATGCATAAATATCGCCTGCTTCAAAGGCTCAGCAACAGACCCCGGCTCTATTGCAGTCTGAGTCGTAGAGAGCCCGGGCTACAATGGGCTACAGTTAGGTATGCGGGTCAATTGTGTGGATTGGGTTTGTTTTTTGTTGTTCTTTTTTACGAAGTCAATGTTTGTTTATTTCTACTGGCGGCGATCGAGAGGTGGCTGATAGTATTAGAGTATAATGTTCTTGGATCTGGTTGTAGCTGAGTAGTTTTCTAGCAAATACAAGAAATATGCAATAGATATATTTACACACACTTGTATTGCAGACATTTACATGTGTGTGTGTGTGTGTTTATGTGTGAACTTAATTATTCAAAATTTACATTCGCATGTGTGACATTTTAATGTTCGTTGGAAGAGTAGGCGCCAGTGCCGAAATAATATAAAAATAAATTATTATTATTGTTATTATTGTTGTTTTTGTTGTTGTTGTTGGTGTTGTTGCTTATCAACGGCCCCCTTTCGAAGTTCACAAATGTGTCTAGCGATTCGGGAGATTGAGAGGAGATTCGAAGAGCCGCAAGAGCTGAAAGATGAGACGATCGAGCGTGTCTCATAAACTATAAAAGACAGGAAGCTAAAGGCCTGCCTGGCGACCAGCCTAAGTGGATCGCATAAATACTCATTTAACAAAACTGTACACAGCGAGAAAAAAGCAGTGATTCGAAAAGCACAAATTGTATTTCTTTCTGGCTAAAATGCACCAATGAACAGTGAAAGATAACATGTAACATGGCATAATGGCTTTGTGCAAATGTCTGTTGCAGGCAGAAAGAAGCATCTCCGATCCCATAAGGAATATATACATATTGTGATCAGGATCAACTGCTGAGTAAAGACAGCAATGTTCGTCTTTATAAGCCAATTTCAGACGCAGACGTTTAATTTAATTTTAATTTGATCTATGTCAAAGTCGGTTAGAAACGGTCGAAAAAATAGTCTCACATTGATCTGCGCTCAGGGTGTATCGTAGTCGAGCTTACTCGACTACAGCAAACTTAAACGTTTGTTCTTTGAGAGTTCTGCTTTTTGATGTTTGTCTTGCTTCTGTTTATCCAGTGTACTCGTCCATTATATATTATACATTATATATTATAGATGGACACTTGATATATGTATTCTCGCATTTTAATTGTGTGTGAATTGAGTCCGAGCTAAGCGTTTCATGGCCATAATTGAAATCATATTTTACTATGCATACCCTGTGCCAGTTGTGTGACAGAGTATGGTCAAATTCAAGTTTGAAATCAAACCAACTGGATATAGTAAGTGTTAATAATTTCTTTGCTTATGCTATACTGCAAATTTGTTTGCTTTTATCAATTCTCAGAAACAAATATATGTTTTTATTATACATGTACAAATATATATCAGTAATTCTAAGAATCTTTTCAACTCCTTACTGGCTTAAGGCTTAATCATAATTGGAATACTTACATGCAACCAAGCAGTCCAGATATAAGGTCCCGATGAGACACAGCAACAAAATCTCAAATTCCCGCATTTTGATAAACATATTAATATGTATATATTTATCTGATAACTGTGTGGATTTATATGCACTATATATTTATCTATATCTTTATGGCTTTTAGGAGAGTTGGCCAAGTAACGCAATCGTTTAAGAATCACTTAAGTCGCCGTTGCTCTTCAAAATGCACTGCAACAAAATAGTTGTTTAGATTATTATCTGTTATTATCACATTTATTATTGTTTGTAACTGATATCTATATGTTTTTGGCATTATTTGTAGAATATGTATTTTGCCATAATTTAAATGAAGAGTGCTGCAAGCAAAAGTCATGGTTTGAGGGGGAGTAGCATAGGGGGTGTGCTACCGCTGTTGCCAGGGCAGATGAGATTAAGTTTTTATTGTTATTTGGCAGCTGCGTGCTAAGGAGCAAGTTTTTCACTAGGTGCCGGCCAAATTTACGACCTGCAAATGCCGAGCCGGAAAATAAGAAAACTTCTAAATAAACATCATCAAGAGCAGCAGAAATATCACCCAGCTCTTTCTCTCTGTTTCTCTCCCTCCCTCTCTCTATTTGCCTGACTCTACCGTACCCTCTTTGCAAGGTGAAAGCTAACACGCTAAGGCTAACAGCTTCACATGAGTTATGGCCAAAACCTTTACAAGTGCAAATGCAACTGTAGCCACCACCCAGGAAGCTAGTAAGCCAGTAAGCCGGCTGACCAAACAAAAAGACAGCTCAATGGCCTGGCTTTAAATTAGTATTCTACGAGCCAGAGCGTTGGACCATTTTATATACCCTGTACTTGTGTGCAAAATGAGGCTGAAAGTTGACTTTGTTGGAGGAAAAATAACTGCATTTCAGTCGATCTATTTATATGATTATGATCAACTTAAAGATGCCGGTAAAGGTTGGAAATTCTTGATAATTTCTTATTTTTCGGTCTTGGTTATTATTAATGATCTATAAGAATTAATAATGTGACTGTAATTTGTTTTGTTTGACACCTCGCTTTAAATTTTAAACACAGAAAATATACTAGAAAAGTTTCTGAAACTGGTTCTTAAAAAATTGTTTGTTTGTTTGAGACTCAAACCTCTAAATGATTTCCTTTACTTATGCTGAAACCAACTTCCACATAATTTAAAAATTGTTGCCAGTGACACACAACTTAAACTTCAACTAAAACCACATCTACCACATAATAATGTCTTTGTATTATTAATATCCTATATTAAATTTGTATATGTTTTATCACCAGTGACTAGTGCCGTAACCTTTAAGCGGTGGTAAAGAAAAATATCAATATGTAATAATAATAATAATAATTGTTGATAATGGCAAGTTTAAACGAAGAGTTCAACACAGTTTGTCAGATTATATTTCACAGATTATATTTATTAAGAGCAAACACGACTTTACTTTGCGAAGGATTTGGAGCAAATAACAAATAGAATGCAGAAAGTTAAACACAATACAGGTGTGACCAGAGCAACGATATAAATCGATGTAGCGATATTAATCGTTGCCGTTAAAATTCAAACATATTTCAACAACAATATCAATAAGTAATAATAATAATATTAAAATATGGAACACAGGAAATATTTTTTTTTTATTTGCTTTTTTAATGTAGCAATTTTCTTAATATTGATCAACCTATTCAAAGGTTATAAAATATGGTTTTCTAGAAGGTATAAATAATAAGAGTTGATATTTGATTTTATCCGCTTCTGATCAACATGCATGCCAAATACTGGAACGAGAGCAATTCAAAATGGTAAATGCACTGACGCGCAGTGCATGCGCTTTCTTGGTGCACGTGTGCCAGGATGAGCAGCGTTTATAATATCAATTCTTTGGAACGGGAGCAGCGCATCGCACGTGAGTCTTTATTTAATATTATTTGCCTTCCATTTAACTCACCATTTCTTTTGGCAGTGTTTATCTGGGTGGTCTGTGCACCATTTTGTATGACACAATGCGGCCATTTATCATACACATCAATCACTTGGAAACCCTCGCCGAGATCTGTTCCATTCTGCGCATCGAAATGCTCGAGGAGCATGTGCAACTAAATCGTTTGTATCTAGCTCCAATTTGCTTTTCATCTGTTTTCTGATTATCCTATTTTATATGTGCAGCCAGTGGGCTGGAGGCATTTGCCACCATAGCGCATCAGCTGCTGCAAGATGTCCGTGCACATTTGTATCTCCAGTCTGATATACAAAACTATAATCCATCACCTGGCGATTTGGCCTATCCGGAGAAGCTGGAAATGGTGGAGGTGACAGCCGCTGATTTAAATTAATTTAATTATATTAAAAATGTTTTATTTACTTATAGAGTATAGCCTTGTCGCTGCAAGAGCCTGTCCAGCTGCGACGCTCGGATTCGCGTGCCTCCGTCACGTCCAATGAAGCGGAGAGCGTGGATACCTCATACAGAGTCAAGCAAATGAGTAGGTTTCATTTGGTATATAAGGATCTTTTTTATCTTGTTTTATTCATTAGATTCACCCGCTGATCTGCATGGTATGTGGTATCCAACGGTGCGACGCACTTTGGTCTGCCTATCGCGCCTGTATCGCTCCGTGGACCTACCCATATTCCAGGGTCTCTCCCAGGAGGCGCTCAAGCTGTGCATCCACAGTGTGTCGCAGGAATGCATTCAAATCTGAAAATTGCACTCTAATGCAATTGATATGCAAGTCATAAAATCAATAAACAATCATCGCATAAATCCACTGACAAAATATGGAAATGCAGCACAGACGACTGTAAATTGCTGTCTATGGAAACCTCTACTCAATCGAGTCTACAGGGCTGCAAACGCATTTAAGCCAGACGTAATTGAAGATCCACTACACTTCCTAACAGCGCAGTTAATTCCCAGTTATACTTACTAGTTAGTTACTGATTAAATTGGAAGGCGATAGTTCGAAACCATAGAAACCGTTTAGAATCGAACTGCCCGCTCAGACGAGCAGGCTCTTTATTTATATAAAATTTGTGAATTTATACATCAGAGGCAGGCACAACGATGAACAAGGCTGGCTTGCATGGGCCAGCTATCAGCATTTTAGAGCGTCACATGTTCATACTCGAACAGTGTGTGTGTGTGCTTCTTAGAACTATATCAAAATAACGACAAATGCCACTCTAAGCAGCACTGTTGAAAAAACCTTAAAACTAGAACGCGGCGATTCCGTTTGGGTTTTCTATTAATCGTTTTCGATTGATTGATTGATGGATGCGGCTGTGGCATGCAGCATGGGTATCTCCTCGGCTGCCTGGTCCGCTGCATCCACATGGGGGAGGCCATTTTTGCGACGCAACGATTTATTGCCGCTGCTGCTGTCCATTTTGTCCATTTTGTTGACCAGTGTTGGCGAATGCTGCTCCTGGGAATGGGACTGGCGATGGGGATCATCCATATCAAAGTCGCTGTTTTGATTTGGACGCGTGGGTGAAAAGATGGCTATGTTTTTCTCACAACTCATTTGCACATAATCATCAGGCGATGCTTCGAAACCGGTGAATTGGGCTAGTATGTGTGGGTCTGTATAGGTGTATGGGTGTGTGTGCATGTGTTAGTTATCACCTTTAAGCTTGACGTGCATTCGATTCTTTACTCACGCATATCGGGCAGAATGTGTCCATTGACATAACTAGGAGCCGCCGGTGTCACCGCCGTTGGGGAACCCATCATCGATAAATAGTCGGTGGCTCGATTCTTCAAGTACTCCGTCGTTCGAACGCATATACGGAACATTCAGATCGAGATAGTGCTGTGGAGAGTCGGAGACTGTCATTAGCTTAACTGCTTAACTGCTTACCTTCCCTATTACTAAGCTGCTCAAGTTGATCAAATTTTTGGATGATTGGCTTTTTCCTCTTAAAATTTGTGAATTGTAATTGTAATTTATAGATTTATGGATTTACTGACCATGGCCACATCCTCGCCAAACATGGTTGCAAATCGTTTTTCCAGCTCATCGAACAGTGGTCTGCTCTCAGGACTAATTAAACAGAGAAATATTATTGATTAAAACAATTCAGTATATGATTTAAAAATAGTGTTTACCTCTTTCGCCAGCACTCGAGCATTATCTCATACAATTCCTGATTGGCATAGGGCGGTTTCTCCATGCGGTAGCCATCGTTCAGTTTGTTGAACAGCTCCTGATTGGGATCGACACCTGGATAGGGCACCTTCGACAGCGAGAATAACTCCCACAGCACAATGCCAAAGGACCACACATCGCTGTACGTGCTAAACACATGATCACTCAGAGATTCCAGCGCCAGCCATTTGACGGGCAATCTACAGCTCTCTATTTGGGTGAATCGCATATTAGATGTGAGGATTGTGATTAACAGATACACTCAGAAAAAACATGGGCAAGAATTTTAGAAAATCGCGTTGAAGACTAGTTTTTTCTTGATCTTATAAATAATTTTAAAATTAAAGAATAATTGAATAATGAATGTCGCCAAAAGTATGGTGAATTTCTAAAATTCTAAAATTTTTTTGAGTGTAGTATACGTGTGTTATCACCTACCCGATTTCTTATAGTTATCGCCTCGATACATGGAGCGTGCCAGACCAAAGTCACAGATCTTGACCACATTATCCTCGCAGAGGAGTATATTGCGAGCAGCGAGATCACCGTGCAGCACCTTCTTCGACGAAAGATAGCCCATGCCGCGAGCCACCTGGAAGGCCCAGCTGACCAGATCTGTGGTGGTCACCGTCATCGCCTCCGGGGAGTCTGTCTTATAGTTGGAGCGCCGGGCTGGCTGCTCGGAGTTTATGTGATTGATATATGGATGGTTCGGGAAACCGACGTTAGCATGTTTCAAGCCACCACCATCACTGTTGTTAATTGTTTTTTTTTTGTTTTTGACAAAACTCAGACACATTGAGTGAGTGAGTGAGAGAGAGAGGGGGCGAGAGCGGTGCAGAGAGTAGTAGGAGTAGAAGACCATAACCATAACCATTACCAGTAATCACAAGCACAAGCACAAGCCACAAGCCACATTCACAGTTATCATTTTAGGGAGAGTTTTTTGTTGTTGTAGTTGTTGTTGTTGTTGTGATTAGATTTGGGAGGATCGTGTGTGAATTCAATTATTGTTAGTTGTTGTTTTTGGGATACAAAGAACGTACTTAGTTAGTTACAATTAGGTTTAAGCTTATGCGGGATTCACACAGAGCGACATCAATCAATTATTAGTTTTGATGATGCTCCCAAAAGTCAGCAGCATTTCTGTTTCCTAAATCATTTCGTTGACCTCAAAAATATTCTAAAAATATTTGGCCAAACCAACCCACAGTAAAGAGTTGAAATAACAACTTGTAAATGGGCGAAAATCAATATAGAAAAAAACACATTTTCAACATTTAAATACATGTATTTTGAAATAACAGTTTTTAAAGGTTTTTAACAAGAAGTGTCATTGACCAGACTCCGGATTACGCAAAACAAAAGAAAGAAGGTTTTCAACTTGTTGTAAAGAGATTCAATTCAATTAATTAAAATGTGATTAATTAATATTTGTTTGAATTGAGAAATAGCCCATTTTCCACAGTTGGCAACAGCTGCACATTTACTCTGCATTTCCTTTTGACCCGTCCCTTCTTCTATCTTCATTGACAAACACAACTCGCAAAATAAAGCAAAAAAAAAAAAAAAAAACGGCAACTGCAATATTTATTCTCAAAGTGCAATTTAAATTAAAAATTTGGTTATCAACTAACTGCTGTGATTGATGCTGATGTTTAGCTGATTTAGCTTATGTGTGAACAGTGTTTCACATCTTTGGAAAGATTCCCATTCAATCCCCAAGATGTCGCTCTGTGTGATAAGCCTAATGGGGTTAGTTGTTAGTTTGACATGCACTTTGCACTTTGACACTTACCGGTGGAGATCAAAGTTGTCGGAGATGCGATGCGTCATTATCATCGAATCGATGCGATCATTTGTGGTATTTATTTGATTGATGAAACACTTGCGATTGCGCAACAGAAAGTTTTGTATATTGCCAAAGCGACAATATTCCACAATGACCATCAGTTCACCTGAAAAAAACATAAATAATATTTGATAATATATAAAGGGACTTAAATTTAATGATTTTCCTATAAGAAACTACCCGTTTAATTTGAGTTCTTTTATTTCTTGGTTGGCAATCGATAATTATCGATTTATGGCAATTGGCTAATGGTTCTCTTTCTTACTAATATGTTAGATGTATGTTTCCTCTTGGAATAGCAACGTTATTAGCATAAGGCAATATAACATTTTCCAATATGCATTTTCCCAATTTTCAAACTTACGTTTGTCTATATTCTTGGTGACGGCGCCCAGCAGATTGACAACATTCAGATGCTGTCCCAGATGCACCATGATCTTTAACTCGGAGACGAGTGCTCGGACCACTTCAGCGTCCGCGGAACGTGTGACCATTTTAACGGCGACCGTGGAGACGGGTTCATCATTCCGTATGCCCTCCGCCTCGCCCTTGAGGACGACACCGAAGACGCCGGCGCCCACCTGCTTGCCCAGCTTCAGTTTGTCGCGCGGAAACTCAAAGCCACGATCATAGGGCAACAATTCGGCCTGTTCATCGAGTGTCATGGCCGGATTAATTTGCTCCACATCGCCATCCATAAAGTTGGCCAAGCCGGCTGCCTTCAGGGCCAGATTATGTTTACGCTCCTGGCGATAGCGTACGGCAAGGATAAAGATAAAGAAGATGCAACCCAGCCAAATCCAGAACTGACTCACGCCAGGTATGTCTACAAATAGAGAAAATAAAAATAATCTTATAAAGAAAACGATTTTTGTGATGTTCAAAAGTAATATTTTAAATTAGTTTGCAAATGCTCACAACTTGAGTAACTACTTCAAACGTATAAACCAATCAATCAGTCAATCATATATACAAAAAGGAAATCCAACTCACTGGTAAAACCCACTGTATCCAACTCACTGGTAATAACCACTGTGACGGTGTTGTCAATGCTACCCAAGCGATTTGCGGCCACACACCGATAGACACCATCATCGCTCGGATAGAGATGATTGATGCGCAGCATTGTTCCATCCTCGATGATATGGGTGCGATTCGATTCTCTGATCGCGATGTCGTCCTTGAACCAGCTGACCGTTGCCAGAGGTACTGCTTCCGATTTACACTGGAGATTCAGTGAACCACCCAAATTGCGTATATAGACATCGATCTCGCGACTGTCGTATTTCTCCGGATTGTTGATGAAATGGGCTCGGCACTCGTAGGTGCCACGGTCCTTGTCAGCGATGGATCGAAAGCTGAGTGTCTTTGTATACGTATAATCCGTACTGTTGCTGTCCATTTGAATATCTGCGAATGTGAGGGGAAATTACTTATTACTGTCAATCAATCAATCCGTCAATGAATCACTCGCATACCGTCAATCAGTACGCCATTGTGATACCATTCCAGTTTGGCATCGAAATGGTATGCGAGTGCGGCACAAGTGAAATGCACCTCATCCCCCTTGGCTATCTTCCGTTGCGGACTCAATCCGGATATCGTAATATTCTCCGCAATGTTGACCAGGAGCACGTGTGCCCGGGTCGATGCATTTGAACTACCGTTAAACGAGTTTCGCGCCATGCACGCGATAAAGCCGGGCTCAGTGGGCATGAAGATTACCTCGTGGATAGTCTCGATGTTCAGTGTGCCTGGACGCGAGTTCGTTCTAAACTGTAGTTTTTGAAAGGGATTTTTAAATTGTTGTCTTTTTGGTAAAGAATTATTGAAAGCAGTAAACTCTACACTGAGAAAAAAATGGACGTGAATCTAAGAAATCCGCACTGAAAACTAGAAAGTTTTTCTTCTTTCTCGAAATAATAAATATAAGAAACAAAATTTCTAAATATTAGAAATACTTTTTTTTTTTTAATTTGTTAGAAATATTTTCGTTTGCTATGAAATGAAAAAATATTTTCCAAATTTCAACGGGGAATCTCTCAACTTACCCTTGGCAAATTCTTAAATTTAGAGCATTTTTTCTGAGTGTAGTCAGTGCTCCATCTCACGTACTGAATAAATAATTTCAAGACACATTCTCAATTCAATCGAAAAATAATAATTTGCTTAGTTTGAGTTGAAAAAAGGGCTTTATATTTAACCTATGCATAACTGAGTACCTTATATTGTTCCTGAACTGCTTTGGACTTTGAACGGCAAATAAATGGTGCGAAGAGCGAATAACAAAATTAAAAGAATATTATTATTATTGGAGAATACAAAAATTGACAAAAGAAGTTTGCAAGTGAAGTATACAAGCAGTTATCGGGTGCAAAAGATTAGTTAGTTAAAAGCAGTGCGGAAAATAACAGCATGCTGTGATGATAGTTGAAGATTATTGAGTTGACATGTGAGTTTAATTATAACAGGTAGTATTTAGTATGCAAGATTGAAAGAGACACAATTAAATTATTAAATTTCGTTAGCTATAATTTATTTAATATTATCATTATGAAATACTCACGCTGAAAGGTTGCCAGTCTCCACATGAGGGCCAATGTGGCTTTAAGCTGCACGGCTTAAATGAGAAGGTGACAACTGCCGGGGGAAATGATTTGACGCTGCAATCGAGATGGGCCTCTTGGCCAGCAACCACATAGACATCATTCATGCTGAGAACGGGACCCGAACTGACGGTCACACTGAGGTTGAGTTCCTTGCTTTCGAAGCCATTGTTGCATTTGATGACATAGGTGCCGCTATCGTCCACCTCGGCGCGAAGTATTTGCAGCGTTGTGCCAACCTCGTCGTCAATTATCTTGAAGTTCGGCTCGCTTCCCCAGACCTCAACGCCACTCGGCTTGTACCATTTGTATTTGGCCGGTGGGTGGCTGTCGATGTTCGCTCTCAATTGTATAGTGCGTGTGACATCTCCCTTTACCATCGTACTGTTCGTCGGTTTCGATACATTTAGATAACGGGGGCGCTCTATTAAATAAATATAGTTCAACTGTAGAATTTATCTTCTAATTGATAGTATAATTTGTTCTGTGTGGTGCATGTCCATGCTGTGCACCCTTTTCTTTCACCTAACTTATATTACCCATTGGGTAATTAAACACTGCATCTGCCTCGGCAAATTTGCTGTCGCAAAAGTATTTCAAGAAGGAAAGTGAAAAGCGGAAAACATTTATTTAGTAACACTTCTACTACTGCAGCTAATCTCAGCTCTGTATTTGCTTAAGCATGGCGGATGAGCTCGCTTTGTGTGGGACCTCTAATTGCCCCATGTATTAACTATTAATAATACTGTATTAATATATTTATTAGCAGCATATCTATTCTTTCGATTTGTTTGTACAGTCTTGCAGAGCATTTTATAAAATTTTTGTGAATCTTGTGCATAAATACATATTGTATGGTTTGTCTACATGCTTAACTCTTTTGGGATATTAATTTGGAAATGCCCATAAGGTAATTGTTCTCCACCACCCAACACACTTGGGAAATTTCCCTGAGCACATTTGTAGAGTATGTTCTATGAGCTATAGCCGCAAAATTTGATCAGAAATAAGTAGTAAGAATTTCCTTAATTATGCTGCTGCTGCTGCTGCTGAGCTCAACTTGGTAGTTACGCAAGCGGTGGGCAGACTCCTTATGTTGATATTAATTTAAAAATGCTTATCGGATAAACTACAAATTTCCATCATTGTGATGCTGAAAGTTAAGTCTTATATTTCTTTTTATTAGTATTATTATCTTATATATATTTATATTTTTTATTAGTGTATTACCTTATATATTCTTTAGATTTTAATAATAATAAACTTACCAACGATGAGCATCCGATAGGAAGCGGACTCTTTGTTCTCATATTCATCGCTCACGATACACTCGTAGGTGCCCTTGTCCGATAAACTGGCATTTTGCACCTTCAAAGTGCCGCGGCCCAGCTGATGTGTGATATTCTGGTCCGTATTGTCAAACGTAAGTCTAGTAATGCTGATGCGTCTCTGCATAGACTTGGTTAATGGAAGTCAGTTGTTCTTGTACAATTTCAACTCAGCCATATAGACCTACCTTGGCCACTTTGTCGGGCATAACCCACTGCATTTCGTATCTGACTCCGTATTGTGCGGAGAGTTCGCAGACTAGTTCAAAAGATTCGTTCTCGTAGGCAAAGTGATTAGAATCTGATTTTACTATGGGCTGAGTGCTCGCGTTTGTTGCTGTGTTTGTGATTTGTGTTTGTGTGTGTGTGTGTGTGTGTGTGTAGAGAGTAGATCGTTATTAGACACAAATAATCTTTAAGTTCAATTTAAATTTTGGGGCAAGCATAGTTTTACAGCCACATGCAAAGCAGTTGATTTTTAGTCGGGGTTGTTTTAGAGGAGTTAGTCAAAGACGTGGACACACAGGCTTTAATTAGTTCAATATTGAGTATTTTTAAATGTATATTGTATATGTGTGTGTATATTAAGCGATTTAAGGTGATAATAATAAAATTAAGTTAGTATTTAGCATACGAAACAAGCAGTCCGCAGAAAGCAACCAAAAACTCTTCAGGCCAAAACGAAAACAACACAAAAAGTGCAATAAAAAAAAGAGCATAAATAGGTAAGAAACAAGACTGACAGAAGACAGACAACAACAAGGGGTTAGTGTGGGACAACAACCGCAACACTTACGCCCATTTGGTGACCTTGAGGGCGAGGCTGCCATCGGGGCTAATTTGGTTTTGCTACGCTTTCGACGAGGCGACGACGACGACGAGGATGCGTAGTCAGTGGTTTTGCTTTTGTTTTTGGGAGTCGGGTATGTATATGTTATATATATATTAATCGATATCGTCATCGACAACGGATGCAGCATGCCCAACACCAGGGATAGTGCGACGGTATCATTTACACTGTTAGTAACATTATTGATTTCATTGACCTTGTCATCGATAACCATAACCTTAAATTTATATCGCGTTTGATTAGCATCAAAGTTTCGTCCGATCCGAATGCTACGTCCACGGGGGATGTTGAAGGGTTTGTTGTTAGCATGTAGTTATAGACGTAGAGAATAAATGGTAAACAGAGAGAAGGTCATGCACATGAGAACCTCACATTTATAAGCATTTATTTTTTCTTTTCTTAAAGCAAGTTGAGACAACTGTACAGGTGTGGGTGTGGTGTGTGTGGTTTAATGTATTTAATTTTGATTTGTCGAACAGAACTTAGAAGCCCTTATATACATACATGTAGGTGCAGATCCAAAAGCTGATTCAAGTTTTTTTTTTATGTGTGGGTGTGTGTGTGTTTGTTGGTTTTTCAAAAATAAGTTCAAAAGCAATAATTAAGACTCGTGTGGACGGAAATCACAAATCACAAAATCTTATTATCAATGTGACCGTTACCAATAAAGCGCACAAAAATGAGGGAGGACTCCTCTTCGTAATCCGGTAAGGGTATTTTCGGCTCACAGTCATATATACCGACATCGGTTTGGCTTCGTATTTCGAAAACGAAACCCCGTTTCGGATCATAGCGATCCTGTGTCTCACTGTGAAAGGTCTAAGGACAACAACAACAATAATAATCAGGATATCAGAAGTTTTTATGTGTTTAAGGGTGCGAATAGATAGTTGGATGGATAGATTATAGATAGATCGATTGAGTGGACTAAGACTTGCTTTCAACAACGTTGGCCTCTGAAATTTAGAAATCTTTCCTAACTACTGGACTCTTCTCCGTCTCGTTTTCTCACTTTTTTTTATAAACTAAATAGTAATTATATATATATATTTTTGTGGAAATGCAGTATGTACGTACGAACTCAAATATATTATGGGATCTGACTATACAGTTAAACTACGTATGTGTATGTAGACAGGTTTTAACATGCGCATATAGACCTCAAATATTTTGAAGTCATCATCTGTTTTATCCGATTTGCACTTCATTGTGGGTGGCGCTTTGTCCATAATGAACAATTCAAATCCCTTCTTGGGATTGTATCTCGAACTATTGTAGAATTGTCGGCTTTGCTTTAGCTTATTTGAGTATATCTTATCTTGCTGGTTTCAATCAACCAATCAATCAATCAAGTCAAGTCAAAAGTAATTGAGGAAAGTAATTGAAAAACGTTTTGTTGTGAACAATGATAAAAAATTAAATTGGAAGAAAAATTAATTAAGTTCAATTACTAACGTTTCCCTTGAATGTCAGCATCACCTCCGTTTCGGGCATGACCGGTTTGCAGGGTATAATCACTTCCGAGAATTGTCTAGCGATGATCAGCTCATTAAAGTCCACCAGCAGCTGTTTCCTGTCATTCACAAACACATAGATCGTGCTCGCCTGACCATTATTCACCAGCTCGGCCAATGTGTCCTCGGTCCATTTATCTGTCGACGGTGTCTGCGAGGCATTGATGCAATAATAGGCGCCCACATTATTCGCATTCACATTGACCATTTCGAGGGCAATGCCAAACGGACGCAGTGCATCCTGAGTGTTCTCGAAGGGAACGCTATTCATTGAGCCTCTGTTACCATGCCGCCATGCAATTTCCCCGTTCCCCTCACAGCGCAGCGTATAATTTATGCCCGCCTCCAGTTTGAGTGACTCCTTGCAGGGTGTTATGAGGGGCGTGGACAATTCAGAGCCGCCGCAATTGAAGTTGTATATATCATTATCCTCGAATTCGCGTTTCTGGCGGGGCACTAAGTGGGTAACGAAATAAAAGCAGAGATAAATTAAAATTTTGTCAATATTTATGATATAGTCAAGCATTTTCATCTAGCTCTTTGTCTCTAGTTCTCTTTTTCGTACTCTCTCCCTCTCTCTCTCTCTAGTTCTAATATCTCTCTGTCATACATATTTGTATAGATAAATAGATAATAGGTAAATATAATGTGTAGTATGTATATATGCGTATGGAATCCTCTCTTTAATTATATTTTCAATACTAATACGGGTAAGCTCTGAGCGTGCTTATCTTTCGCAAAACTTATTTTTTTTTATGAAAATTTATTTAATTCTATATCTTTCCCTACCTATCCACCTTCCTAACTTAATAATTTTTGATCTGATTGCCTTTTTTTTCTGGCTTTACCCAATTCTTGCAATAAATGATGTGGCATTTTTCATAAATAAATAAATATCGAAAATGATTTTTAGTCTGAAATATAACTCAAATCATTTATTGCGAATTGCGTATCGACTTGCGATTTGTAAACATTTCATCAAGATCGGATAAGAGCATACTACTTTCAGCCTGGTCTACTATGTATTGAAATGCTGGGCTTAGAGTATCCCCTAGTCGAGCACTCTCGACCAGAGTATTCCCACTTGTCATTTTACGATAGCTACTTAAAGTGTTTCCAATCCATTTGCATTTGATAAAGTTACCTCATTGATATAGACATGCATAAATATCGACTGCTTCAAAGGCTCAGCAACAGAGCCCGGCTCTATTGCAGTCTGAGTCGTAAAGAGCCCGGGCTACAATGGGCTACAGTTAGGTATGCGGGTCCATTGTGTCGATTGGGTTTGTTTTTTGTTGTTCTTTTTTACGAAGTCAATGTTTGTTTATTTCCACTGGCGGCGATCGAGAGGTGGCTGATAGTATTAGAGTATAATGTTCTTGGATCTGGTTGTAGCTGAGTAGTTTTCTAGCACATACAAGAAATATGCAATAGATATATTTACACACACCTGTATTGCATTTACATGTGTGTGTGTGTTTATGTGTGAACTTAATTATTCAAAATTTACATTCGCATGTGTGACATTTTAATTTCCGTTGGAAGAGTAGGCGCCAGTGCCGAAATAATATAAAAATAAATTATTATTATTATTATTGTTGTATTTGTTGTTGTTTTTGGTGTTGTTGCTTATCAACGGCCCCCGTTCGAAGTTCACAAATGTGTCTAGCGATTCGGGAGATTGAGAGGAGATTCGAAGAGCCGCAAGAGCTGAAAGATGAGACGATCGAGCGTGTCTCATAAACTATAAAAGACAGGAAGCTAAAGGCCTGCCTGGCGACCAGCCTAAGTGGATCGCATAAATACTCATTTAACAAAACTGTACACAGCGAGAAAAAAGCAGTGATTCGAAAAGCACAAATTGTATTTCTTTCTGGCTAAAATGCACCAATGAACAGTGAAAGATAACATGTAACATGGCATAATGGCTTTGTGCAAATGTCTGTTGCAGGCAGAAAGAAGCATCTCCGATCCCATAAGGAATATATACATATTGTGATCAGGATCAACTGCTGAGTAAAGACAGCAATGTTCGTCTTTATAAGCCAATTTCAGACGCAGACGTTTAATTTAATTTTAATTTGATCTATATCAAAGTCGGTTAGAAACGGTCGAAAAAATAGTCTCACATTGATCTGCGCTCAGGGTGTATCGTAGTCGAGCTTACTCGACTACAGCAAACTTAAACGTTTGTTCTTTGAGAGTTCTGCTTTTTGATTTTTGTCTTGCTTCTGTTTATCCAGTGTTCTCGTCCATTATATATTAAACATTATATATTTTTAATTGTGTGTGAATTGAGTCTGAAATCATATTTTACTGTGCATACCCTGTGCCAGTTGTGTGCCAGAGTATGCTCAAATTCAAATTTGAAATCAAAGTTTATATTACCAACTGGATATAGTAAGTGTTAATAATTTCATTGTCGACCAGTGCATATTTTTCTTTTCGCTCTTTACTGATGCTATACTGCACAATTGTTTGCTTTTATCAATTCTCAGAAACAAATATATATTTTTATTATCAATTCCTTACCGGCTTAAGGATTGATCAAAATGGAATACTTACATGCAACCAAGCAGTCCAGATATGAGATCCCGATGAGGCACAGCAACAAAATCTCAAATTTCCGCATTTTGATAAACATATTAATATATATATATTTGTCTGATAACTGTGTGGATTTATATGCACTATATATTTATCTATATCTTTATGGCTTGGAGAGTTGGCCAAGTAACGCAATCGTTTAAGAATCACTTAAGTCGCCGTAGTTCTTCAAAATGCACTGCAACAAAATAGTTGTTTAGATCATTATCTGTTATCACATTTATTATTGTTTACAACTGATATCTATATGTTTTTGGCATTATTTGTAGAATATCTATTTATTTATTTAAATGTATGAGCTGGTTCTATAGTACAGAACAGACTACAAAAGACGGTTAAATAGAAAGACAACTTAACTCGATTGAAGACAAAATTTAAAGGAATTTATGTAAAAACTTTATTAAATAGCAGAGTGGATTATATTATTGCATGTAGAAGGGAATTTATATATAGAATAGCATATTCTACTAGATCTAGTTTTTACTTTGCTGCACTAGACTAGATCGTATCGTCCGGCTTTAATCATTATTATCATTAGATGGTTTCCTCAAATTTTTGGGAAGCATGACGCGACTTTCGACTCGCAACTTGCGATTCGCGTGTTGCCTCAATGATGACGAAATGAGCTAAAAAACACATGCCACTATTGAATTCATTAGTTGTTTTTTTCGGTGTAAAGAGTCACATTTTGTAAGGGTGTACATTTATATAAATCGCATAATATTATATATGCATGCACTAAAAAAAAGAAGGCATTTGCATAATGGGAAAGTACGTAAGATTTGCCAAACAGAATTGTATTTTAGTTGCGGTTTTACGTATCAGTTGTAATAGTTTTGTTAAAGGTTACGAATTGTTTTTTGAGGTTTTCTGGTTTGATAATCTTCTATACAAGTTTTGAATTATGTATTGAAAAAAAACCTCAAACTGAAGAGCCTGACTACTGAAGGAGTGTTGTTAACTATTGTATCTTAAATTATAAGTCCAAAATATTTTAAAAATCGACTATTAGTGACGAAATTTTACTGTTTAAAAATATATATTGATTTTCTTGTTGCAAGTTAAAGCTGTTTGTTTTATTTTTGTTTAATTGCAGTGTAATTTATGTAGAGAGCTTGAAAACTGTAGTCCATATATATATATATATATATATATATATATAGGTATATATGTATATATATTTGTGCTATATGTGCCCCTCACAGTAACTGTATATCAGACGGGAATCCGGCCCTGATTGCAGTTGCATGGGCTGGCGCCAGCAAAATGCAGTGGAAAATTACCAAAGATCACGCCACGAGACGATCACGTGATCTTTGGTACAGTCCCGACAAAGGCTGCGACGCGGGCTATAAAAGGAGCAGCCCAGGCGATGGTCAGTGAGTCAGCGGAAAACATAAAACGGCAACAAGACAAACATTAAGTGAAGAAAAGCATAAAGTGTGAATAATACAAGTGTGTATCAAACAGGACGATACACCAACTGAGGAGCGTCGAAAGGATTGCGATGCGACCAATGATACACAGGACATTGAGGTCCTTAAAATCGGAGAGAAGAGTAAATCCTTGCCACGCTTGAGTTGTGGTAACAGGCTGAATCCGCATAAGCCCAGTGAAACGAGTGTGACTAAACCTGCGTTTAGACAGAAAGTATACGAGCGAATCCTGATGAATAACCGGAGTGCCGTATGGTGACCTTGTCGGGCAGGCGGAAGTCATAAACTTGTCTAGCTGGTGCGCGGAGTACTTGGAGCTGACTCTTACGAACAGGAGCACTCTTCAGAGATGACCTGGGGTTTCAGTAAACTGTTGTAAAATCCAAGTGTACAATACAACGAAGTACAATAATATAAGTGAGCAACCAAATAAAAACCACTGTTCAATATATACATATATAAAAACTAATCGAATATAAATTTGTTGCGCGGACCCATAGCTCGGCTGAGTTTTAGCCCGGCTAACGCAAAGCGGACTAAAAGGTTCGTTACAATATATATGTATATATATCTGCAAATGGCTCGATGAATATTATTAACATCATTCTTTTGTGTTTTCCGACGAAATATGTCAATTGCAAGTTAAAGCGAGTTTTGTTAATCAATTTTTGTTAATTTCTCATTTTTCGGTCTTGGTTATTATAAATGATTTATAAGAATTAATAATATGACAATAAGTTGTTCTGTTTGACACCTCGCTTTAAATTTTAAGCACAGAAAATATACTAGAAAAGTTTCTGAAACTGGTTCTTAAAAAATTGTTTGTTTTCCTCTTGATTTTCTTTACTTATGCTGAAAACAGCTTCCACATAATTAAAAACTGTTGTTAGTGACACACAACTTAAACTCAAACTTAAACTAAACTAAAACCACATCCACCACATTATAATGTCTTTGTATTATTAATATCCTATATTTAATTTGTATATGTTTTTTTATCACTAGTGACTGGTGCCGTAAGCTTTAAGCAGTTTATATTTATTATGCGCGAACGCGTCCTTACTTTGCTAAGAATTTAGAGCAACTAACAAATAGGATGCAGAAAGTTAAACACAATACATGTGTGACCAGAGCAACGATATTCATCGATGTAGCGATATTAATCGCTAACAGCGCAGTTAATTCCCAGTTATAAGATTAAGTTTCCGTTTGCATAACTAGAGAGTGCTGACAAAAAGCAACCACTGATTAAATTGGAAGGCGATAGTTCGAAACCATTCTTAGTTTAATTGAATTGAGAACTGCGACTAATCCGTCTGAGATATTTTCAGAAAGTACCAAACTGTTGGTGCTATAATTATTGCATAACATGCTATGAGCTATTTAATGAAAATTGAATGCCTTATTTAATTATACTTTTTATTGTTGACATTCTAATTGAGTTAAATATATATTTACAAATACACATAGATATTCGGCAGACAAATAACTATGGACTAAGATTAAGAAGTAGAGTTAACATAGAGTATATATATATATATGTGTATGTATAGATCTAAGAAATATGACAATACGATAACATGTTATATACGTGTGCTAAATATATATCTAAGCAGTTTAATATGACGTTATGATATAATGCAATAACTTATCACTTAAAAATTACACGAAATGCTGGCACTATATTTTATACAGTGTATACGTGTGTGTGTAGTGTGTGTGTTGTGTGTGTTTCTTAGAACTATATCAAAATATCGACAGATGCCACTTGTTGAGCTATTGAGCTTTTTCAATAGCTATCGAATTTTTACAAAGTCTCACAAATAAATAGAAACGCAGCGATTTTGCTTTTCTATAATTTAAGTTTATTGCCTTCGTGGCCAAAATTATAAATAGTTACAATTGTTTATTGGAAGCTCCGATTTGAGCTTTACACCTTTAATTGTTCGAATTAACAACTTGCGGTGTCGAATACAGTCCCGCGACTTGAATTCTCGATTGACTAAAACGAATTAATTAGCTGCCGAATTGCAGCTGCTGCGACTTGAATTCTCGATTGACGAAATAGAACTGATTAGCTGCCGAATTGCAGCTGCTGCTTGCGCTCAGCCAAGGCAAAGGGCAAGCAAAGCGAAAACAAGTGCAATAAACGAAACGCCGATGAGCATATACAAAACAACAGTTATGATCATTACGTTAATTTGCTCTTTATGCTGCGCAGAGCATAACTTATCAAAGAGAACAATATTAACAGAGAAGCTGCTTTAATTGTTGTTTGGCGCGGATACCTGCGTAACCAAACATTCTCCCCCCGTTGAAAGACACGGGCTTTCAACAGCATCCTCTTTCGGAAGCGCACACAACTTGCGCACAGCTCTCTTTATTGTTCCAGTTGACGTCTTGAGAACAGCTACTCGGGAAACGCCGTCAGCACCAGCAACAAGCTCGACCACACGAGCCAGTGGCCATTTAAGGGGTGGCAAGTTTTCATCCTTTACAAGGACAACATCGTTGATGTGAACACCCGGGTAGGATTTTCTCCATTTGGACCGTTGCTGAAGAAGCGTTAAATATTCATCACGCCAACGACTCCAGAAAATCTGCTGATAATAAGCTATACGCTGCCATCGATCCAGGCGGCTAACGTTTAGCTTGGTGACATCCGGCTCCGGATAAAGTGTGAGTGGCGCAGTGCCAAGGAAGTGCGCAGGAGTTAACACATCCAGATCTGCAGGGTGCTCTGAAAGTGGAAAGAGAGGTCGAGAGTTTATTATTGCCCCAATGTGGCAAACCAGTGTGTGTGTGTGTGGGTGTGTGTGTGTATGCTGGTGTCCATGTGCATGATGCGAATGGCGACCAGCCAGCTGTGCCTCCAGTGCGTATTGTTTCTGGAACAGCTGACGCTTCTGCTGCAGCAGACGATGCTGCAACAGCTGCTGTTGCAACGGTGGCTTCTGCATGGGCGACAAATGTTGCTGCTGCTGCTGCTGTTGCTGATGCGTTAGGGAATAGATGACGCCGCCGGGTGGTGGTGGCGGTGGCGCATAGAGCGCATGTCCACCATACAGGTCACTGCTCACGGCGGCATCCAGGAGCAGTGGCTGCTGCTGCGGCGCCGCAAACGACAAATGCTGATGATGATGATCAAGTGTGTGGGCATGATGAGCATGTGCAGCATGTACAGCATGCTGATGATGATGTTGTTGGGGCGCATAGATGGCGGCCGCTTCCTGCTGCAACTGCTGGATCTCCAGCCAGCCGCCGTGCCGCTTGGCGTGCTCATAGCGATAGCTGCCGTAGACACGACTTGCACCCAAGAGCGTGCTGGAGCTGAGCAATCCCTGGGCGACCAGGCCATCGCTGGCGCGTCGCCCCTCCCGAAAATGGATGGGCGAACGCTTGTCGGCGAAGGGCGGCGGCGCTGGCAAGGCCGTTGGCATATGGATGTACGAATTGTGGCTGCTGTACAACGAATGCTCCGAATCCGAATGCTCGCTTCCGATGGCAATGGATGATGGAACAGATGCAGCCGCCGATGATGCAGTGGCTGTGCCTGTGCCGGCATCGTTGTGACAGCCCTGATCCGTTTCGCAGCCCTCGTCGGTGCTGGAGCTACCCTGTGCGAGCACCTTCTTCTCAAACGTCTTCTTCTTCTTGTCACGTCCGTCTCCATTTGGCTGGCACTTTGTCGTCGCGGAGTCTTCCTCCTCCTTGGTAGATTCATTGACTAAACGGGAACACGATTCTACCTCCCAAACCCGACGAACGATTTCATCAAGCTTGTGATCTGGGCTAGGATTTGGCATCATAAACGAGCTAGTGACCATCAATGAGGCAGGGCTCGCTGAAGAAGTTCCTCCTGTCACTATCCAGCCCAGTTGAGTTTTTTGAAGAATAGGCAAACCAGGAGCGATTTTGATTTGACCGACACACAACAATTCAAAAAACAGGCCAGCTCCAATTAACAAATCAATTTTGTGCGCCTTGAAGAACTCTGGATCAGCCAAGCGAATATTTGAGGGTATATTCCAGAGCTCAGTGTCGACATCGTAGCTAGGCTGATTTCCAGTTATAGATGGAGCTACGAGAACTGAGATGTCGGCAGAGTAGGCAGATGCTCGCGATTGAAAACTTATATCGGCTGAATAGCCTTCTGAGGCAACAGTAGACTCCCCCAATCCTGAGATCAAAGTAGGTGAGCGATGCTTGCGCAGCTGGAGTTGTTGAGCTAAACGAGATGTGATGATGTGCACCTGCGATCCAGAATCCAGTAGCGCTCGGCAAGGGACTAAAACTCCAGTACGACTTCTAATGTTGATTACAGCAGTTGCCAAGAGCACCACGTCTTGACTAAGATTTTGGGCTACAAGTGTTGCCGAAGGGTTTGCAGCAGGCGGATGCGAAGCAAAGATAACTTGAGAGCCGTCAATCTGATTCTCAAAATGCAGAAGCGTATGATGCTTGGCCTTGCAGCGGTTGCAGGTAGTGGAGCTGCACTCCTTTAGCCGATGACCTTTACACAGGCAATTAATGCAAAGGTTGAGCTTCTTTACCTCTCGTAGACGCAGTTGCGGAGACAGATTTCCAAAACGGGAACAGTTATAAATTAAGTGGCCAAAGGTCTCACAGAACACACATTTATTTGTGTTGGAGTTAGTAGCGACAAAGGCCTTTCTGCTAGTGTTAACGATTTTACTACTTTTTCCCACCTTAGAGCTAGGCGTATACGTTGCCATAGCGTGTTCCACATTTTCCAACCTTTGACATCGTCGATCCAGAAATGCCAAGAACTGCTCACAAGTAGGAATAGTATCCATCGGTGCTGTCTCCTCCCAACTGATCTGCGTTGCCTTGTCCACTTTCTGCAGCAAACTGTGCACGATAATGAATCCCGCAATCTGCTCAACGTTGCCCAGGCTTTGTAGAGCGCGCATGTTGGAATTAACCGTATCCGAAAGGGTTCGAAGTTTTACCGCCGACGACGACTCGATGCAATCTAATCCCAATATCTCCGTGATATGTGCTTGGAAAATGAGACGCTTGTTGTTAAACCGTTTTTTAAGGAGCTCCAATGCAACTGGATAGTTAGCGCTGCTGATTTCCAACGAAGAAACACTATCCAAGGCTGATCCTTTCAGACACGATCGCAAGTGCTGAAACTTCTCCACATCCGAAAGTCCTGAGTCCGCATCAATGATTGAAGAGAACATCGCTATGAACTCTGCAAACTTTGTGTATCCTCCACTAAACTCGGGCAGCTTGATCTCAGGCAACCGGATTCGGCTTTGAGACAATGTGTGATTGTCAACACAGGTATCTTGCCTCATAGTCGAGCACAACGGCGACGACAACTTTCGTTTGTTAATTTCGCGTTGCAAGCTAGTTTCCACTAATATTGAGAGTTCATCAAAACATGCCCGTAATTCATTCCCGATTTCATCATAGTCCAGCTCCTCCAACGCGTCATGCATATTGTAAAATGCCTGCTGAGCACTTTGCAACGCCTTGAGCCGAACAGCCAACTCTTCTTCGCTGAGATGCACAATTTGCTCCGGAGCGATTGCTTTGGCCATCCGTTTTACCTGCTCATCAATAGCTTTGGCCTTGGCTTTGTAAAACGGGGCAGTACGAGACTGAACGGCAGCAGAATTATGCATTTTAATATTTCTTTAGGAATCACGGAATTTTTCACTATAGCTTTAACACACCAGTTCAAACGACGAAAATGTCAAACACCTTGTTCATAAGCGCAAGCAAAACGAAACGGGACAAGCAATAACAATGCAGAAACGGCTGCTGCAATTGTTTAAGCAAACGCGATAAGCGAATAGACTGCGCAGGCGCCAATGTCAATTTGAGGTCAAACACTTGAACCGAAAGTGAGCACAAAACGAACCGAGAATATCGACAGCAATGCAAGAGCGCGGGCGCGAGTTTTATTAACTCTTCACTTTAAATAATTTGTATTTATTTAAACAAACAGAGCTAATTAATCACGTCGGGGTCACCAATGTTGAGCTATTGAGCTTTTTCAATAGCTATCGAATTTTTACAAAGTCTCACAAATAAATAGAAACGCAGCGATTTTGCTTTTCTATAATTTAAGTTTATTGCCTTCGTGGCCAAAATTATAAATAGTTACAATTGTTTATTGGAAGCTCCGATTTGAGCTTTACACCTTTAATTGTTCGAATTAACAACTTGCGGTGTCGAATACAGTCCCGCGACTTGAATTCTCGATTGACTAAAACGAATTAATTAGCTGCCGAATTGCAGCTGCTGCGACTTGAATTCTCGATTGACGAAATAGAACTGATTAGCTGCCGAATTGCAGCTGCTGCTTGCGCTCAGCCAAGGCAAAGGGCAAGCAAAGCGAAAACAAGTGCAATAAACGAAACGCCGATGAGCATATACAAAACAACAGTTATGATCATTACGTTAATTTGCTCTTTATGCTGCGCAGAGCATAACTTATCAAAGAGAACAATATTAACAGAGAAGCTGCTTTAATTGTTGTTTGGCGCGGATACCTGCGTAACCAAACAGATTAGATAATCTGAAACACACAAATACGCATCACATCACATACGCATATATATATATAGTGACATATCCAGATCACGCTGATCTCTCATGTCCACACTCCTCCAAAATATCTTATTATCGCAACAGCAGCGCACAAGCAATAACATAAACAAATCCAACACAGCAGCGCACAACAATCAAAACGCCGAATAAGAATAAACGTAAACAAATCCAACAGAGCTAGCGCTCAATAATTAAAAGCCAAGATCCCAGAAAACGCAGCATAAACAAATCCAACAGAGCTAGCGCTCAATAATTAAAAGCCAAGATCCCAGAAAACGCAACGTAAACAAATCCAACAGAAGCAGCAGCCACAAGAATTAAAAGCGCGGATCAATATAAACACATAACACTCCGTCAGCGCTTTTCATTAACATAAACAAAATGCAAGCAGCAAAAACGCAGCGACAAAGCTACAGCTACAACACCACAAAAGAAGCAAAGGCGAGCTTGCCTCCTAAATAATAAAGTAGAATAAGATGAGAGTAATTTTGTACGCGAAAGAAAGAAGACGTGTCTTTTGTTAAATAAAGTATTTTATTTTACATAAACCATTGTCGGATTTATTTCAAGTGGCGAAGCCGGTACTCACTCCTCCAAAATATCTCATTGGCGCAGCCGGTAGGATAGCAAAATCGTGAAACGTCGTATACCTTCCAGGACAACGTATTAGTGTTTCGTGAAATTGTTATCCGCATAAGGACTCCGTGATCCTTGAAAAACTTTTTTTTCAAAAAAAAAGTAAATCATAAAATACGCGAGGCAGACGAAGAATTTTATTGCATAAACTTACAAAAAAAAAAAAAGGAAAACAAATTATAAATGTAAAACAAGTGTTAAATACCTAAAGTAAAAGCTAAAGAAAAGAGCGAAATAAGTAGACAAAAGCAGCAGAAACTAAAATCAAAAAGTGAAAGAAACATATTATCAAACGACAACAAAAAAAAAATTAATTTCAACGAGTGAACAAAACAACAAAAAGAAAAACAATCCAACGCTTTCACATTATAAGCGTAACAAACAAATAACGAATAAATAAAACAAAAGTGAAGGAAACATTTTCAACAATAAATTAGAACCAACAAGTGAACAAAACAAAAATAAAAATAATCAACTTTAAATTTGTTCAAACAATCAATAAGTGCAAAAATCAAATTTTTTTAAAAAATTTTTTTTTGCTAATAACATTCACAAAAAAAACAAAAAAGCAATACAAAACATGTCGGACGCATTAAACCAAGCACTCGGGCAAATCCGCCAAGTACCTAGCTTCGGTGGAGACACGGATGAGCTGGGCGGCTTTATCAAACGGATCGATCTCGTCATGGAACTCTACCTAACCAATGATGTGCGACAAAAACTCGTACTCTACAGCGCAATCCAGATGCAGTTGCACGGCGACGCGATGAGGACATCACTCAAACATTCACCAGGAGATTGGGCAACGCTACGGAACATCCTCATCTCTACCTATAAAACTCAAACACCTTGTGAGGAACTTCTCAGAAGGGTGTACAACACATATTACGGAGGAAGTCTTCGTAAGTTTCTCGAAGACCTCGAGCACAAATCACATGTAATAACTAATAAATTAGCTTTAGAAAATAATTCAGAAAATAAGATATTGTATACTAATGCGTTGAATAATACAGTTAGGGACGTCATCAATAAGAGACTACCGGACAGACTATATATGCAGTTAGCACGATACGACATATCCACAACTGACAAACTGAAAGCGGTAGCTCAAGAATTAGGGTTGTACGAGGACCGCATACCTGAAAATATAAAACCTATAAATAATACTTATTATCATAAAAATTATAATCAGAACGCCAAGAAATCAACAACAATTTTTACCATAATTATAATCAGAACCCAAGAAATCAACAAAATTTTTACCCAAATTTTAATCAGAATTTTAGGAGTCCACAAAACTTTAATAGAAATCAGTATCCACAAAATGAACCAATGGTTAACGAACCATTGTATAATGAATTTCAACAAAAATTAAATCAGGGCAGAATACAAAACCCGATTAATTACCAATCAAATCATAATAATAATAGACCACCTAACCAACCTATGAAAAGACAAAGACCCAGTAACAGCGGTCAATCAAAAATGGAATGGGAGGCAAATTTTCATCAAACAGCCTCGGAAAGGAAAACAAAGCCCCATTCATAAATATAATTATGAATAACAAAAAATTGCGATGCTTAATAGACACAGGATCGTCAGTAAATTTAATGAATAAAAATTTCCTAAATTACGAAACTTACAAAGAAGATATTACTTGTCACACCATATGTGGGGAAGTAAAATTAAATACCAGTATATCATTAGCTCCTAGTAAGCTTTGTCCGACAGATCAAAAATTTTACATACATAATTTTTCAAAAAATTTCGACATCCTCTTAGGCCGAACGTTCCTTAAGGATTGTCAAAGTGAGATCAATTACAAAGACGAGTTTGTTAAACTTAATAATTTCCAATTTTTATTTAAATATAATAATGAGAATAAGAAAGAACATGAAATCGAAAATAAGAAAAAAGAGTATAAAAACAAAAAGGGAGAAAAATATGAAAACGAAAATAAAGAAGAAGAATATGAAAACAGAAATAAGGAACAAGAATATGAAAATGAAAATAAAGAAGAATACGAAGACAAAAATAAGGAAAAAGAATATGATAACAAAAATAAAGAAGAAGAATATGAAAATGAAAACAAAGAAGAAGAATATGATAACAAAAATAAAGAAGAAGAATATGAAAATGAAAACAAAGAAGAAGAATATGAAAACAAAAATAAGGAAGAAGAATATGAAAATGAAAATAAGAAAGAAGAATATGAAAACGTAAATAAAGAAGAAGAATATGAAAACAAAAATAAGGAAGAAAAATATGAGAATGAAAATAAGGAAAAAGAATATGAAAACGAAAACAAAGAAGAAAAATATGAAATAGAAAATAAGAAAGAAAAATATGAAAACGAAAATAAGAAAAAAGAATATAAAAACAAAAATAAAGAAGAACAATATGAAGACCCACCACTGATACAAGATATAGACAGCAAACACTTCGAAGAAACAAATAGAGGTCGAAAAATAATACATTATAATACAAAATTTAAAAAGAAAAAGAAAATAAACGTAAATAAATATACTCAATAATACCTTACCCGGACGAAGATAAAAATATTTTAACTGAATTAGAGCTAACTATTAGTGATAAATATTATTTACACAGAAATAACACTTATTCAGTAACAAATAAGAAAATAATAATAAACGAATGCATCAACGGTATCTTAAAACAAATAAAAGTTGAGTGTAAATTCACAAAAACCAGAAAAAACTATGAAATACATTTCATAGAACCAAATGTAATATTAACCTGGAACATACCTAAAACCACACTAAATCAAAACTGTATACCACAACAAATTGAAATTTTAGGAAATAACATTATAAAAGCAAACAATTGTTCTGTTCAATTAGAAGATATTCAAATATCAAATGTTATATCAGACTTTATACAAACCATTTATATTAGTAATAATATAACCAAAACAGAGCCGTTAGCATTCATAGAAACTAAAGAACTTATAAGA
This sequence comes from Drosophila nr. medialis 2 BK-2023a, assembly GCA_035044325.1. NCBI lineage: Eukaryota > Metazoa > Arthropoda > Insecta > Diptera > Drosophilidae > Drosophila > Drosophila nr. medialis 2 BK-2023a. The sequence continues at coordinate 4,630,493 of JAWNMH010000394.1, forward strand.
ATACATACAAAAACTAACAATACATTGTTAATCATAAGCTTAACCTTAGTGACAATATTGTCAATTGTAATAATAACCTATTCATTGTTTAAATTTAAAAATTTACCAAAACAATTTATAATTAAATATAAAAATAATGCATCAACAACACCACACGTCGAACAAGAAGACAACGCAACCATGGAAAATACCAACGACTTACAATTGTACCCTATACTGAACGCTTGAGGACAAGCCAATTTCTGAGGGATGGGGAAGTGACATATCCAGATCACGCTGATCTCTCATGTCCACACTCCTCCAAAATATCTTATTATCGCAATAGCAGCGCACAAGCAATAACATAAACAAATCCAACACAGCAGCGCACAACAATCAAAACGCCGAATAAGAATAAACGTAAACAAATCCAACAGAGCTAGCGCTCAATAATTAAAAGCCAAGATCCCAGAAAACGCAACGTAAACAAATCCAACAGAAGCAGCAGCCACAAGAATTAAAAGCGCGGATCAATATAAACACATAACACTCCGTCAGCGCTTTTCATTAACATAAACAAAATGCAAGCAGCAAAAACGCAGCGACAAAGCTACAGCTACAACACCACAAAAGAAGCAAAGGCGAGCTTGCCTCCTAAATAATAAAGTAGAATAAGTTGAGAGTAATTTTGTACGCGAAAGAAAGAAGACGTGTCTTTTGTCAAATAAAGAATTTAATTGTACATAGACCATTGTCGGATTTATTTCAAGTGGCGAAGCCGGTACTCACTCCTCCAAAAATATCCCATTATATATATATTTTGTGGAAATGCAGTATGTACGTACGAACTCAAATATATTATGGGATCTGACTATACAGTTAAACTACGTATGTGTATGTAGACAGGTTTTAACATGCGCATATAGACCTCAAATATTTTGAAGTCAACATCTGTTTTATCCGATTTGCACTTCATTGTGGGTGGCGCTTTGTCCACAATGAACAATTCAAATCCCTTCTTGGGATTGTATCTCGAACTATTGTAGAATTGTCGGCTTTGCTTTAGCTTATTTGAGTAAATCTTATCTTGCTGGTTTCAATCAACCAATCAATCAATCAAGTCAAGTCAAAAGTAATTGCGGAAAGTAATTGAAAAACGTTTTGTTGTGAACAATGATAAAACATTAAATTGGAAGAAAAATTAATTAAGTTCAATTACTAACGTTTCCCTTGAATGTCAGCATCACCTCCGTTTCGGGCATGACCGGTTTGCAGGGTATAATCACTTCCGAGAATTGTCTAGCGATGATCAGCTCATTAAAGTCCACCAGCAGCTGTTTCCTGTCATTCACAAACACATAGATCGTGCTCGCCTGACCATTATCCACCAGCTCGGCCAATGTGTCCTCGGTCCATTTATCTGTCGACGGTGTCTGCGAGGCATTGATGCAATAATAGGCGCCCACATTATTCGCATTCACATTGACCATTTCGAGGGCAATGCCAAACGGACGCAGTGCATCCTGAGTGTTCTCGAAGGGAACGCTATTCACTGAGCCTCTGTTACCATGCCGCCATGCAATTTCCCCGTTCCCCTCACAGCGCAGCGTATAATTTATGCCCGCCTCCAGTTTGAGTGACTCCTTGCAGGGTGTTATGAGGGGCGTGGACAATTCAGAGCCGCCGCAATTGAAGTTGTATATATCATTATCCTCGAATTCGCGTTTCTGATGGGGCACTAAGTGGGTAACGAAATAAAAGCAGAGAAAAATTAAAATTTTGTCAATATTTATGATATAGTCAAGCATTTTCATCTAGCTCTTTGTCTCTAGTTCTCTTTTTCTTACTCTCTCCCTCTCTCTCTCTCTGGTTCTAATATCTCTCTGTCATACATATTTGTATAGATAAATAGATAATAGGTAAATATAATGTGTAGTATGTATATATGCGTATGGAATCCTCTCTTTAATTATATTTTCAATACTAATACGGGTAAGCTCTGAGCGTGCTTATCTTTCGCAAAACTTATTTTTTATTTATAAAAATTTATTTAATTCTATATCTTTCCCTACCTATCCACCTTCCTAACTTAATAATTTTTGATCTGATTGCCTTTTTTTTCTGGCTTTACCCAATTCTTGCAATAAATAAATATCGAAAATGATTTTTAGTCTGAAATATAACTCAAATCATTTATTGCGAATTGCTTATCGACTTGCGATGGTTATAAAAAACACAACTGTTAAAATATAGCCGTGCAATTGACATATAGTGTCTCGAAGCTTATTCGGATCAGTGTTAAAGAAAAAAAGTAATTGCCTGCCATAAACTAATCATTCATTATTTTTCAGAAATTCGAAAGACCGATGGTAGGTATATATTTTAACCACCAAAATTGATATATGACCCCAATAAACTGGGGTTTTCCCACCTGCTAGGTAGGATTATCAAAATGTAGCGAATTGCTTATCGACCTGCGATAGCTATAAAAAAACACAACTGTTAAAATATAGCCGTGCAATTGACATATAACAAAGCCATACACATTTGTAAACATTTCATCAAGATCGGATAAGAGCATACTACTTTCAGCCTGGTCTACTATGTATTGAAATGCTGGGCTTAGAGTATCCCCTAGTCGAGCACTCTCGACCAGAGTATTCCCACTTGTCATTTTGCGATAGCTACTTAAAGTGTTTCCAATCCATTTGCATTTGATAAACTTACCTCATTGCTATAGACATGCATAAATATCGACTGCTTCAAAGGCTCAGCCCCAGACCCGGCTCTATTGCAGCCTCAGTCGTAGAGAGCCCGGGCTACAATGGGCTACAGTTAGGTATGCGGGTCCATTGTGTCGATTGGGTTTGTTTTTTGTTGTTCTTTTTTACGAAGTCAATTGTTTGTTTATTTCTACTGTCGGCGATCGAGAGGTGGCTGATAGTATTAGAGTATAATGTTCTTGGATCTGGTTGTAGCTGAGTAGTTTTCTAGCAAATACAAGAAATATGCAATAGATATATTTACACACACTTGTATTGCAGACATTTACATGTGTGTGTGTGTGTTTATGTGTGAACTTAATTATTCAAAATGTACATTCCCATGTGTGACATTTTAATGTTCGTTGGAAGAGTAGGCGCCAGTGCCGAAATAATATAAAAATAAATTATTATTATTATTGTTGTTGTTGTTGTTGTTGTTGGTGTTGTTGCTTATCAACGGCCCCCGTTCGAAGTTCACAAATGTGTCTAGCGATTCGGGAGATTGAGAGGAGATTCGAAGAGCCGCAAGAGCTGAAAGATGAGACGATCGAGCGTGTCTCATAAACTATAAAAGACAGGAAGCTAAAAGTCTGCCTGGCGACCAGCCTAAGTGGATCGCATAAATACTCATTTAACAAAACTGTACACAGCGAGAAAAAAGCAGTGATTCGAAAAGCACAAATTGTATTTCTTTCTGGCTAAAATGCACCAATGAACAGTGAAAGATAACATGTAACATGGCATAATGGCTTTGTGCAAATGTCTGTTGCAGGCAGAAAGAAGCATCTCCGATCCCATAAGGAATATATACATATTGTGATCAGGATCAACTGCTGAGTAAAGACAGCAATGTTCGTCTTTATAAGCCAATTTCAGACGCAGACGTTTAATTTAATTTTAATTTGATCTATATCAAAGTCGGTTAGAAACGGTCGAAAAAATAGTCTTACATTGATCTGCGCTCAGGGTATATCGTAGTCGAGCTTACTCGACTACAGCAAACTTAAACGTTTGTTCTTTGAGAGTTCTGCTTTTTGATGTTTGTCTTGCTTCTGTTTTTCCAGTGTACTCGTCCATTATATATTATAGATGGACACTTGATATATGTATTCTCGCATTTTAATTGTGTGTGAATTGAGTCCGAGCTAAGCGTTTCATGGCCATAATTGAAATCATATTTTACTATGCATACCCTGTGCCAGTTGTGTGCCAGATTATGGTCAAATTCAAGTTTGAAATCAAAGTTTATATTACCAACTGGATATAGTAAGTGTTAATAATTTCATTGTCGACCAGTGCATATTTTTCTTTTCGCCCTTTACTGATGCTATACTGCATAATTGTGTGCTTTTTTCAATTCTCAGAAACAAATATATATTTTTATTATACATATACAAATATATATCATTAATTCTAAGAATCCTATCAATTCCTTATTGGCTTAAGGATTGATCAAAATGGAATACTTACATGCAACCAAGCAGTCCATATATGAGATCCCGATGAGGCACAGCAACAAAATCTCAAATTTCCGCATTTTGATAAACATATTAATATATATATATTTGTCTGATAACTGTGTGGATTTATATGCACTATATATTTATCTATATCTTTATGGCTTTTAGGAGAGTTGGCCAAGTAACGCAATCGTTTAAGAATCACTTAAGTCGCCGTTGCTCTTCAAAATGCCCTGCAACAATAGTTGTTTAGATCATTATCTGTTATTATAACATTTATTGTTGTTTGTAACTGATATCTACATGTTTTTGGCATTATTTATAGAATATGTATTTTGCCATAATTTAAATGAAGAGTGCTGCAAGCAAGTCATGGTTTGAGGGGGAGTAGCATAGGGGGTGTGCTACCGCTGTTGGCCGGGCAGATGAGATTAAGTTTTTATTGTTATTTGGCAGCTGCGTGCTAAGGAGCAAGTTTTTCACTAGCTGCCGGCCAAATTTACGACCTGCAAATGCCGAGCCGGAAAATAAGAAAACTTCTAAATAAACATCATCAAGAGCAGCAGAAATATCACCCAGCTCTTTCTCTCTGTTTCTCTCCCTCCCTCTCTCTATTTGCCTGACTCTACCGTACCCTCTTTGCAAGGTGAAAGCTAACACGCTAAGGCTAACAGCTTCACATGAGTTATGGCCAAAACCTTTACAAGTGCAAATGCAACTGTAGCCACCACCCAGAAAGCTATATACCTATATATAAAGCTTATATACCCTGTACTTGTGTACTTAGATGAAGGAAAACTGCATTTCAGTCGATCTATTTATATTATTTTTGTGTTGTTTTTATGTTTCAAGGTGTTCAATTAACTTAAAGATACCGGTAAAAGTTGGAAATTCTTGCTAATTTCTAATTTTTCGGTCTTGGTTATTATTAATGATCTATAACAATAAATAATATGACAATAAGTTGTTCTGTTTGACACGTCGCTTTAAATATTAAACACAGAAAATACTAGAAAAGTTTCTGAAACTGGTTCTTAAAAAATTGTTTGTTTTGCTCTTGGTTTTCTTTACTTATGCTGAAAACAGCTTCCACATAATTAAAAACTGTTGTTAGTGACACACAACTTAAACTCAAACTAAAACCACATCTACCACATAATAATGTCTTTGTATTATTAATATCCTATATTTAATTTGTATATGTTTTTATCACTAGTGACTAGTGATAATTTGTCAGATTATATTTCACAGATTATATTTATTAAGCGCAAACACGACTTTACTTTGCGAAGGATTTGGAGCAACTAACAAATAGAATGCAGAAAGTTAAACACAATACATGTGTGACCAGAGCAACGATTATAATCGATGTAGCGGTATTAATCACTAACAGCGCAGTTAATTCCCAGTTATAAGGTTAAGTTTCCGTTTGCATAACTAGAGAGTGCTGGCAAAAAGCAACCACTGATTAAATTGGAAGGCGATAGGTCGAAACCATTCTTAGTTTAATTGAATTGAGAACTGCGACTAATCCGTCTGAGATATTTTCAGAAAGTACCAAACTGTTGGTGCTATAATTATTGCATAACATGCTATGAGCTATTTAATGAAAATTGAATGCCTTATTTAATTATACTTTTTATTGTTGACATTCTAATTGAGTTAAATATATATTTACAAATACACATAGATATTCGGCAGACAAATAACTATGGACTAAGATTAAGAAGTAGAGTTAACATAGAGTATATATATATATGTGTATGTATAGATCTAAGAAATATGACAATACGATAACATGTTATATACGTGTGCTAAATATATATCTAAGCAGTTTAATATGACGTTATGATATAATGCAATAACTTATCACTTAAAAATTACACGAAATGCTGGCACTATACTTTATACAGTGTATATGTGTGTGTGTAGTGTGTGTGTAGTGTGTGTGTTGTGTGTGTTTCTTAGAACTATATCAAAATATCGACAGATGCCACTCTAAGCAGCACTGTTGAATAAAACTTAAAACTAGAACGCGGCGATTCCTTTTGGGTTTACTATTATTCGTTTTCAATTGATTGATTGATGGATTGTTTTAATAGCGTCGCTCCTCCTTCTCGTTGACCTTGGTGAGGGGCTGATAGCTGGGATTGGAGAATGCATCGCTGCCGCCGCCTGTCGGCTTATTGACCAGATTCTTGCGTGGCGGCTTCACATTGACATAGTTGTCGCCAGCGTTGCTGCCACTGCCACCGCTGCTGCTGCTTCCATTTAGCTGCGTCTCGATGTGATGACGGGGCGAGGGTGTGGGCGTGGCATATGCCTTGGGAAAGCGACGCGACTGCTCCGGACTGCGTTCGCCATCCGATGCGGCTGTGGCATGCAGCATGGGTATTTCCTCGGGTGCCTGGTCGGCTGCATCCACATGGGGCAGGCCATTTTTGCGACGCAACGGTTTATTGCCGCTGCTGCTGTCCATGTTGTTGACCAGTGTTGGCGAATGTTGCTGCTGGGAATGGGACTGGGGATGGGGTGCATCCATATCTGGGAAGGTGAAAGAGGTTTCGCTTGTTTGTATGGCTGGCATTTCATCAAAGTCGCTGTTTTGATTTGGACGCGTGGGTGAAAAGATGGCGATGTTTTTCTCACTACTCATTTGCAGATAATCATCAGGCGATGGTTCGATACCTGTGAATTGGGTTAGTGTGTGTGGGTGTGTATGGGTGTATGGGTGTGTGTGCATGTGTTAGTTATCACCTTTAAGCTTGACGTGCATTCGATTCTTTACTCACGTATATCGGGCACAATGTGTCCATTGACATAACGAGGCGCCGCAGGTGCCAACTCCGTTGGGGAACCCATCAGCGATAAGTAGTCGGTGGCTCGATTCTTCATGTACTCCGTGTTCGAACGCATATACGGATCATTCAGATCGAGATAGTGCTGTGTAGAGTCGGAGACTGTCATTAGCTTCACTGTTTAACTGCTTACCTTCCCTATTACTAAGCTACTCAAGTTGATAAATTTTCTGGATGATTGGCTTTTTCTCAGGTTCCCTAATCTTAATTTTTTCTAACAAACTTTGCTCCATTTTCTATTTTTAACATTTTAACATTTTTCTTTTTCAAAGACTCTTAAGATTTGTGAATTGTAATTGTAATTTATAGATTTATGGATTTACTTACCATGGCCACATCCTCGCCCAACATGGTTGCAAATCGTTTTTCCAGCTCATCGAACAGTGGTCTGCTCTCAGGACTAATTAAACAGAGAAATATTATTGATTAAAACAATTCAGTATATGATTTAAAAATAGTGTTTACCTCTTTCGCCAGCACTCGAGCATTATCTCATACAATTCCTGATTGGCATAGGGCGGTTTCTCCATGCGGTAGCCATCGTTCAGTTTGTTGAACAGCTCCTGATTGGGATCGATGCCTGGATAGGGCACCTTCGACAGCGAGAAGAACTCCCACAGCACAATGCCAAAGGACCACACATCGCTGTACGTGCTAAACACATGATCACTCAGAGATTCCAGCGCCAGCCATTTGATGGGCAATTTACCGCTCTCTATTTGGGTGAATCGCATATTAGATGTGAGGATTGTGATTAACAGATACACTCAGACAAAATATGGGCAAGAATTTTAGAAAATCGCGTTTTTCTTGATCTTATAAATAATTTTAAAATTAAAGAATCATTGAATAATGAATGTCGCCAAAAGTATGGTGAATTTCTAAAATTCTAAAATTTTTCTGAGTGTAGTATACGTGTGTTATCACCTACCCGATTTCTTATAGTTATCGCCTCGATACATAGAGCGTGCCAGACCAAAGTCACAGATCTTGACCACATTATCCTCGCAGAGGAGTATATTGCGAGCAGCGAGATCACCGTGCAGCACCTTCTTCGACGAGAGATAGCTCATGCCGCGGGCCACCTGGAAGGCCCAGCTAACCAGATCTGTGGTGGTCACCGTCATCGCCTCCGTGGAGTCTGTCTTATAGTTGGAGCGCCAGGCTGGCTGCACTGAGTTATTCGACATCAAATGATCATCTGAAAATGAATGGGTGATTTTTAGAAGGAACTGGAATGTCTTCCAACATGCTTACCCTCCGGTACGGTTGTCATAACGGTTGCGCACGTGTCCAATTGGGGATCGTAGCTGCAGGTACCGGTTACGGTACGGCCAGCTCTGGTGCCCGGCCGTGGATCGTTATCGGAGTTTCTGCGATGATTGTGCGTATAGTTGTTGTTTACGGAGTTCATGTGATTGATATATGGATGGTTCGGGAAACCGACGTTAGCATATTTCAAGCCACCACCATCACTGTTGTTAATTGTTTTTTTTTTGTTTTTGACACAACACAGACACATTGAGTGAGTGAGTGAGAGAGAGAGGGGGCGAGAGCGGTGCAGAGAGTAGTAGGAGTAGAAGACCATAACCATAGACATTACCAGTAATCACAAGCACAAGCACAAGCCACAAGGCACATTCACAGTTATCATTTTAGGGAGAGTTTTTTGTTGTTGTAGTTGTTGTTGTTGTTGTGATTAGATTTGGGAGGATCGTGTGTGAATTCAATTATTGTTAGTTGTTGTTTTTGGGATACAAAGAACGTACATAGTTAGTTACAATTAGGCTTAAGCTTATGCGGGATTCACACAGAGCGACATCAATCAATTATTAGTTTTGATGATGCTCCCAAAAGTCAGCAGCATTTCTGTTTCCTAAATCATTTCGTTGTACTCAAATATATTCTAAAAATATTTGGCCAAACAAACCCACAGCAAAGAATTGAAATTACAATAAAAAAAAACACATTTTCAAGATTATTATGTTTAAATACATGTATTTTAGAATAACCGTTTTTAAAGCAACAAGAAGTGGCATTGACTAGACTCCGAATTATGAAAAACAAAAGAAAGAATTAATTAAAATGTGATTAATTAATATTTATTTGAACTGAGAAATAACCCAATGGTCAAATGCATTTTCCACAACTTTTCCACAGTTGGCAACAGATGCACATTTACTCTGCATTTCCTTTTGACCCGTCCCTTCTTCTATCTTCATTGACAAACACAACTCGCAAAACAGTTTAAAATATTAAAAAAAAAACGGCATCTATTTTTTTCTCAAAGTTCAATTTAAATTAAAAATTTGGTTATCAACTAACTGCTGTGATCAATGCTGATGTTTAGCTGATTTAGCTTATGTGTAAACAGTGTTTCACATCTTTGGCAATATTCCCAAGATGTCGCTCTGTGTGATAAGCCTAATGGGGTTAGTTGTTAGTTTGACATGCACTTTGCACTTTGACACTTACCGGTGGAGATCAAAGTTGTCGGAGATGCGTTGCGTCATTATCATTGAATCGATGCGATCATTTGTGGTATTTATTTGATTGATGAAACACTTGCGATTGCGCAACAGAAAATTTTGTATATTGCCAAAGCGACAATATTCCACAATGACCATCAGTTCACCTAAAAAACATAAATAATATTTGAATACTCAAAGAGACTTAAATTTAATGAATTTCCTATGGGAAACTACCCGTTTAATTTGAGTTCTTTTATCTCTTGGTTGGCAATCGATAATTATCGATTTATGGCAATTGGCTAATGGTTCTCTTTCTTACTAATATGTTAGATGTATGTTTCCTCTTGGAATAGCAACGTTATTAGCATAAGGCAATATAACATTTTCCAATATGCATTTTCCCAATTTTCAAACTTACGTTTGTCTATATTCTTGGTGACGGCGCCCAGCAGATTGACAACATTCAGATGCTGTCCCAGATGCACCATGATCTTCAGCTCAGAGACGAGTGCTCGAACCACTTCAGCGTCCGCGGAACGTTTAACCATTTTAACGGCGACCGTGGAGACGGGTTCATCATTCCGTATGCCCTCCGCCTCGCCCTTGAGGACGACACCGAAGGCGCCGGCGCCCAGCTGCTTGCCCAGCTTTAGTTTGTCGCGCGGAAACTCAAAGCCACGATCATAGGGCAACAATTCGGCCTGTTCATCGAGTGTCATGGCCGGATTAATTTGCTCCACATCGCCATCCATAAAGTTGGCCAAGCCGGCTGCCTTCAGGGCCAGATTATGTTTACGCTCCTGGCGATAGCGTACGGCAAGGAAGGCGCACAACGCAATCAGCACGATAAAGAAGATACAACCAAGCCAAATCCAGAACTGACTCACGCCAGGTATGTCTACAAATAGAGAAAATAAAAATAATCTTATAATGAAAACGATTTTTGTGATCTTCAAAAGTAATATTTTGGATTAGTTTGCAAATGCTCACAACTTGAGTAACTACTTCAAACGTATAAATCAATCAATCAGTCAATCATATATACAAAAAGGAAATCCAACTCACTGGTAATAACCACTGTGACGGTGTTATCAATGCTACCCAAGCGATTTGCGGCCACACACCGATAGACACCATCATCGCTCGGATAGAGATGATTGATGCGCAGCATTGTTCCATCCTCGATGATATGGGTGCGATTCGATTCTCTGATCGCGATGTCGTCCTTGAACCAGCTGACCGTTGCCAGAGGTACTGCTTCCGATTTACACTCGAGATTCAGTGAATCACCCAAATTGCGTTTGAGTTTAGTTTTTGCATCCAGATTGATCCAATGGGGTGCCTTTGGATCATGGATATAGACATCGATCTCGCGACTATCGTATTTCTCCGGATTGTTGATGTAATGGGCTCGGCACTCGTAGGTGCCACGATCCTTGTCAGCTATGGATTGAAAGCTGAGTGTCTTTGTATACGTATAATCCGTACTGTTGCTGTCCATTTGAATATCTGCGAATGTGAGAGGAAATTACTTATTACTGTCAATCAATCAATCAGTCATCCAATCACTCGCATACCGTCAATCAGTACGCCATTGTGATACCATTCCAGTTTGGCATCGAAATGGTATGCGAGTGCGGCACAAGTGAAATGCACCTCATCCCCTTTGGCTATCTTCCGTTGCGGACTCAATCCGGATATCGTAATATTCTCCGCAATGTTGCCTAGGAGCACGTGTGCCCGGGTCGATGCATTTGAACTACCGTTAAACGAGTTTAGCGCCATGCACGCGATAAAGCCGGGCTCAGTGGGCGTGAAGATTACTTCGTGGATAGTCTCGATGTTCAGTGTGCCTGGACGCGTGTTCGTTCTATACTGTAGGTTTTGAAAGGGATTTTTAAATTGTTGTCATTTTGGTATGGAATTATTAAAAGCAGTAAACTCTACACTGAGAAAAAAATGGACGTGAATCTAAGAAAATCGCACTGAAAACTAGAAAGTTTTTCTTCTTTCTCGAAATAATAAACATAAGAAACAAAGTTTCTAAATATTAGAAATACTTTTTTTTTTTTTAATTTTTTAGAAATATTTTTTATTGCTAAGATATGAAAAATATTTTCCAAATTTGAGATTTAATTTATTAATAACATATGAAATCTTATTTTTATTTTTTGGCAAATTTTACATTGAAATTATAAGAAAATGAAAGAAAAACGTTTGTTTTTAAAATATAATTTCTGAATAATAAGGTAAGTTACCCTTGGCAATTTTTTTAAATTTAGAACATTTTTTTCTGAGTGTAGTCAGTGCTCCATCTCACGTACTGAATAAATAATTTCAAGACACATTCTCAATTCAATCGAAAAATAATAATTTGCTTAGTTTGAGTTGAAAAAGGGGCTTTATATTTAACCTATGCATAACTGAGTACCTTATATTGCTCCTGAACTGCTTTGGACTTTGAACGGCAAATAAATGGTGCGAAGAGCGAATAACAAAATTAAAAGAATATTATTATTATTGGAGAATACAAAAATTGACAAAAGAAGTTTGCAAGTGAAGTATACAAGCAGTTATCGGGTGCAAAAGATTAGTTAGTTAAAAGCAGTGCAGAAAATAACAGCATGCTGTGATGATAGTTGAAGATTATTAAGTTGACATGTGAGTTTAATTATAACAGGTAGTATTTAGTATGCAAGATTGAATGAGACACAATTAAATTATTAAATTTCGTTAGCTATAATTTAATTAATATTATCATTATGAAATACTCACGCTGAAAGGTTGCCAGGCTCCACATGTGGGCCAATGTGGCTTTAAGCTGCACGGCTTAAATGAGAAGGTGACAACTGCCGGGGGAAATGATTTGACGCTGCAATCGAGATGGGCCTCTTGGCCAGCAACCACATAGACATCATTCATGCTGAGAACGGGACCCGAACTGACGGTCACATTGAAGTAGAGTTCCTTGCTCTCGAAGCCATTTTTGCATTTGATGACATAGGTGCCGCTATCGTCCACCTCGGCGCGAAGTATTTGCAGCGTTGTGCCAACCTCGTCGTCAATTATCTTGAAGTTCGGCTCGTTTTCCCAGACCTCAATGCCACTCGGCTTGTTCCATTTGCATTTGGCCGGCGGAAGGCTGCCGATGTTCGCTCTCAATTGTATGGTGCGTGTGACATCTCCCTTTACCTTTGTACTGTTCGTCGGTTCCGATACATTTAGATAACTGGAGTTGCGCTCTATTAAATAAACATAGTTCAACTGTAGAATTTATCTTCTAATTGATGGCATAATTTGTTCTGTGTGGTGCACGTCCATGCTGTGCACTGCATCTGCTTTGGGAAATTTCCTGTCGCAAAAGTATTTCAAGAAGGAAAGTGAAAAGCGGAAAACATTTCTTTTGTAACACTTCTGCTGCTGCAGCTGCTAATCTCAGCTATGTATTTGCTTAAGCATGGCGGATGAGCTCGCTTTGCGTGTGCGTAGAGGGACTTCTAATTGTCCCATGTATTAACTATTAATAATACTGTATTAATATATTTATTAGCAGCATATCTATTCTTTCGATTTGTTTGTACAGTCTTGCAGAGCAAACTATAAAATTTTTGTGAATCTTGTGCATAAATACATATAATGCATTGTATGGTTTGTGTACATGCTTAACTCTTTTGGGATATTAATTTGGAAATGCCCATAAGGTAATTGTTCTCCACCACCCAACACACTTGGGAAATTTCCCTGAGCACATTTGTAGAGTGTGTTCTATGAGCTATAGCCGCAAAATTTGATCAGAAATAAGTAGTAAGAATTTCCTTAATTATGCTGCTGCTGAGCTCAACTTGGTAGTTACGCAAGCGGTGGGCAGACTCCTTATGTTGATATTAATTTAAAAATGCTTATCGGATAAACTACAAATTTCCATCATTGTGATGCTGAAAGTTAAGTCTTATATTTCTTTTTATTAGTATTATTATCTTATATATATTTATATTTTTTATTAGTATATTACCTTATATATTCTTTAAATTTTAATAATAATAGACTTACCAACGATGAGCATCCGATAGGAGGCGAACTCTTTGTTCTCATTTTCATCGCTCACGATACACTTGTATGTACCCTTGTCCGAGAAACTGACATTTTGCACCTTCAAAATGCTGCGACCCAGCTGATGTGTGTAATTCCCGGGCGTAATGTCAATCTTAGGTCCATTAAATGTGGTGCGGCTCTGCATAAATTGGGTTAATGGATGTCAGTTGTTATTGTACAATTTCAACTCAGCCATATAGACCTACCTTGTCCACTTTGTCGGGCATAACCCACTGCATATCGTATCTGACTCCATGGGGTGCGGAGAGTTCGCACACTAGTTCAAAGGATTCGTTCTCGTAGGCATAGTGATTAGAATCTGATTTTACTATGGGCTTATTGAGGCGAGCGCTCGCTTCTGTTGTTGTGTTTGTGATTTTTTTGTTTGTGTGTGTGTAGAGAGTAGATCGTTATTAGACACAAATAATCTTTAAGTTCAATTTAAATTTTGGGGCAAGCATAGTTTTACAGCCACATGCAAAGCAGTTGATTTTTAGTCGGGGTTGTTTTAGAGGAGTTAGTCAAAGACGTGGACACACAGGCTTTAATTAGTTCAATATTGAGTATTTTTAAGTGTATATTGTATATGTGTGTGTATATTAAGCGATTTAAGGTGATATAAATAAAATTAAGTTAGTATTTAGCATGCGAAACAAACAGTCCGCAGAAATCGGGCAAAAACTCTTCAGGCCAAAACGAAAAGAACACAAAAAGTGCAATAAAAAAAAGAGCATAAATAGGTAACAAACAAGACAGAAAGAAGACAGACAACAAGGGGGTAATGAGGGACAACAACCGCAACACTTACGCCCATTTGGTGACCTTGAGGGCGAGGGTGCCATCGGGGCTAATTTGGTTTCGCTACGCTTTCGACGAGGCGACGACGACGACGGCGACGAGGATGCGTAGTCAGTGTCTTGGTTTTGCTTTTGTTTTTGGGAGTCGGGTATGTATATGTTATCGATATCGTTATCGCTATTGCTATCGTAATCGATATCGTCATCGACAACGGATGCAGCATGCCCAACACCAGGGATTAGTGCAACGGTATCATTTACACTGTTAGTAACATTATTGATTTCATTGACCTTGTCATCGATAACCATAACCTTAAATTCATCGTGCGTTTTATTAGTTAACACCACAGACTGCACCAAAGTTTCGTCCGATCCGAATGCTACGTCCGCGGGGAATGTGGAAGGGTTGGTTGTTAGCATATAGTTATAGTTATAGACAGATTGTAGACGTAGAGAATAAATGGTAAACAGAGAGAAGGTTATGCACATGAGAACCTCACATTTATTCTTTTTCTTTTCTTAAAGCATCTAATTTGAGGCAATTGTACTTGAGATGTGTATAGATGTGGGTTTGGTGTGTGTGGTTTAATGTATTTAATTTTGAATTGTCGAACAGAACTTAGAAACCCTTATATCCATAGGTGCAGATCCATAAGCCGCTTCAAGTTTTTTTTTTATGTGTGGGTGTGTGTGTGTTTGTTGGTTTTTCAAAAATAAGTTCAAAAGCAATAATTACGACACGTATGGACGGAAATCACAAATCACAAACTTTGGGGTGCAAAAACTCACTATCAATGTGACCGTTACCAATAAAGCGCACATCAATGATGTTGGACTCCTCTTCATAATCCGGTAAGGGTATTTTCGGCGCACAGTAATATTCACCGCCATCGGTTAGGCTTCGTATTTCGAAAACGAAACCCCGTTTCGGATCATAGCGACCCTGTGTCTCACTGTAAAAGGTCTACGGACAACAACAACAACAATAATAATCAGGATATCAGCATTTTTATGTGTTTAAGGGTGCGAATAGATAGTTGGATGGATAGATTATAGATAGATCGATTGAGTGGACTAAGACTTGCTTTCAACAACGTTGGCCTCTGAAATTTGGAAATCTTTCCTAACTACTGGACTCTCCTCCGTCTCGTTTTCTCACTTTTTTTTATAAACTAAATAGTAATTATAAATATATATTTATAGATGTGTGTATTTATGTGGAAATGCAATATGTACATACGAACTCAAATATATTATGGGAGCTGACTATATAGTTAAACTACGTATGTGTATGTAGACGGGCTTTAACATACGCATATGGATATGGGATATTTTGGAGTCACCATCCATTTTATCCGATTTGCACTTCATTGCGGCTGGCGCTTTGTCAATAATGAACAATTCAAATCCCTTCTTGGGATTGTATCTCGAACTATTGTAGAATTGTCCGCTTTGATTTAGCTTATTTGAGTATATCTTATCTTGCTGGTGTCAATCAACCAATCAATCAATCAAGTCAAGCCAAAAGTAATTGCGGAAAGTAATTGAAAAGCGTTTTGTTGTGAATAATGATAAAACATTAAATAAAAATAAATAAATGAATAAAGTTCAAATACTAACGTCTCCGTTGAATGTCAGCATCACCTCCGTTTCGGGCATGGCCGGCTTGCAAGGTATTATCACTTCCGAGAATTGTCTAGCGAAGATGATGGGGTCCAAGTGCACCAGCAGCTGTTCCCTGTCATTCACAAACACATAGATCGTGCTCGCCTGGCCATTATTCACCAGCTCGGCCAATGTGTCCTCGGTCCATTTATCTGTCGACGGTGTCTGCGAGGCATTGATGCAATAATAGGCGCCCACATTGTTCGCATTCACATTGACCATTTCGAGGGCAATGCCAAACGGACGCAGTGCATCCTGAGTGTTCTCGAAGGGAACGCTATTCATTAAGCCCTCGTTACCATGCCACCATGCAATTTCCCCGTTCCCCTCACAGCGCAGCGTATAATTTATGCCCGCCTCCAGTTTGAGTGACTCCTTGCAGGGTGTTATGAGGGGCGTGGACAATTCAGAGCCGCCGCAATTGAAGTTGTATATATCATTATCCTCGAATTCGCGTTTCTGGCGGGGCACTAAGTGGGTAACGAAATAAGAGCAGAGAAAAATTAAAATTTTGTCAATATTTATGATATAGTAAAGCATTTTCATCTAGCTCTTTGTCTCTAGCTCTCCTTTTCTCACTTTCTCCCTCTCTCTCTCTCTCTGGTTCTAACATCTATAAATAAGTAAATATAATGTGTAGTATGTATGTATATATACGCATATGGAATCCTCTCTTTAATTATATTTTCAATACTAATACGGGTAAGCTCTGAGCGTGCTTATCTTTCGCAAAACTTATTTTTTATTTATTTAAATTTATTTTGTTTTTCACACTTACTCTTTCTCTACCTATCCACCTTCCTAACTTAATAATTTTTGATCTGTTTGTGATTTTTTTTCTGGCTGTACCCAATACCCAATAAACAATGTAGCATTTAACATAAATAAATAAATATCGAAAATGATTTTTAGTCTGAAATATAACTCAAATCATTTATTGCGAATTGCTTATCGACTTGCGATAGCTATAAAAAACACAACTGTTAAAATATAGCCGTGCAATTGATATATAACAAAGCCAGACACATTTGTAAACATTTCATCAAGATCGGATAAGAGCATACTACTTTCAGCCTGGTCTACTATGTATTGAAATGCTGGGCTTAGAGTATCCCCTAGTCGAGCACTCTCGACCAGAGTATTCCCACTTGTCATTTTGCGATAGCTACTTAAAGTGTTTCCAATCCATTTGCAATTGATAAAGTTACCTCATTGATATGGACATGCATAAATATCGCCTGCTTCAAAGGCTCAGCCACAGACCCCGGCTCAGAGCCCGGGCTACAATGGGCTACAGTTAGGTATGCGGCTCCATTGTGTCGATTGGGTTTGTTTTTTGTTGTTCTTTTTTACGAAGTCAATTGTTTGTTTATTTCTACTGGAGGCGATAAGCGAAATCGAGCGCTGGCTGATAGTCTTAGAGTATAATGTTCTTGGAACTGGTTGAATCTGAGTAGTTTTCACATACAAGAAATATGCAATAGATATATTTACACACACTTGTATTGCAGACATTTACATGTGTGTGTGTGTGTGTGTGTGTTTATGTGTGAACTTAATTATTCAAAATGTACATTCCCATGTGTGACATTTTAATGTTCGTTGGAAGAGTCGGCGCCAGTGCCGAAAAAATACAAAAAGAAAATAATTATTATTATTATTGTTGTTGTTGTTGTTGATGTTGTTGCTTATCAACGGCCCCCGTTCGAAGTTCACAAATGTGTCTAGCGATTCGGGAGATTGAGATGAGATTGGAAGAGCCGCGAGAGCTGAAAGATGAGACGATCGAGCGCGTCTCATAATTTACAAAAAAAGACAGGAAGCTAAAGGCCTGCCTGGCGACCAGCCTAAGTGGATCGCATAAATACTCATTTTACAAAAGTGTACACAGTGAGAAAAAAGCAGTGATTCGAAAAACACAAATTGTATTTCTTTCAGATTAAAATGCACCAATGAACAATGAAAGATAACATGTAACATAGCATAATAGTTTTGTGCAAATGTATGTTGAAAGCAGAAAACAGCATTTCCGAAGGAATATATATATTTTTATCAGGATCAACTGCTGACTAAAGGCAGCAAAGTTCGTCTTTATAAACCAATTTCAGACGCAGACGTTTAATTTAATTTTAATTTGATCTATATCAAAGTCGGTTAGAAACGGTCGAAAAAATATTCGCACATTGATCTGCACTCAGGGTATATCGTAGTCGAGCTTATTCGAGTACAGCAAACTTAAACGTTTGTTCTTTGAGAGTTCTGCTTTTTGATTTTTGTCTTGCTTCTGTTTTTCCAGTGTACTCGTCCATTATATATTATAGATGGACACTTGATATATGTATTCTCGCATTTTAATTGTGTGTGAATTGAGTCTGAGCTAAGCGTTTCATGGTCATAATTGAAATCATATTTTACTATGCATACCCTGTGCCAGTTGTGTGACAGAGTATGCTCAAATTCAAATTTTAAACCAAAGTTTATATTACCAACTGGATATAGTAAGTGTAAACCACCTCATTGTCGACCAGTGTATTTTTTCTTTTCGCCCTTTACTGATGCTATACTGCATAATTGTTTGCTTTTATCAACTCTCAGAAACAAATATATGTTTTTATTATACATATACAAATGTATATTAGTAATTCTAAGAATCCTATCAATTCCTTAATGGCTTAAGGCTTAATCAAAATGGAATACTTACATGCAACCAAGCAGTCCAGATATGAGATCCCGATGAGGCACAGCAACAAAATCACAAATTTCCGCATTTTAATAAACATATTATTATATATATATTTGTCTGATAACTCTGTGGATTTATATGCACTATATATTTATCTATATCTTTATGGCTTTTAGGAGAGTTGGCCAAGTAACGCCATCGTTTAAGAATCACTTAAGTCGCCGTAGTTCTTCAAAATGCACTGCAACAAAATAGTTGTTTAGATCATTATCTGTTATTATCACATTTATTATTGTTTATAACTGATATCTGTATATTTTTGTCATTATTTATAGAATATTTTTTTATTTATTTAAATGTATGAGCTGGTTCTATCCGCCTCGAGCGCAACTCTTAATCTTTGGCGAGCAACTGAATTCTCAATCTCGAACCGAGCGCGTTGCGAGCGTTGACTGTTCAAGATAGCATTGTTGTTGAAGTTGAAGCTGATGCTGCTGCTTCTGATGTTATTGTTGTTTGTTGGTTGTTGATAAAAAGAAATACATTTATCATTAATGAATGCAAACTTTAACATATTTATGTGGACGCGGACGGACAAACGGACTGCGTCGCTAATCTGTGAGATGCAGCATTTTATCGTTTCGTACGCATGCACATAAACAACAACAACAACAGCAACAACAACAACAGCAACATCGACAACGAAATGCCAGTGAAAGAGAAAAATGAAGTGGAGACTACCACATACAAAACAACAAAAATGTGAGGTTTTCATTTTTGTTTTTGTGCGTTACGCATACGCACAGTGTTACAAAATTCGTCAAAATTAATCACTTACATCCGCTGTAAATGATATCCGCTCAAAGTTGCAAGTTGAACAATCTCTCGCTTGCGTGTGCCACTCACCAAATGCCAAATGTCAAATGTGAAATGCCAGATGACAAAATGGAACACACACAACTCTGCGTGTGGTATGTGGCAGCAACAGGTTGCAAGGCTCCTACGGTTAACTACGGCTATAACTCTGTCTACTCCGCGCTCGCATTTGGGTCTGTTAGTGTTGTCAACGCCAAATGCTTTTTAACGTTAAGTCTAGCTAAACATTTACTTAGATAAAATATATAGAAAGAAAAATCCTTAATTTCAGCTTCTGAGAGAACTCTTTCAAATATTTGAATATGCAAAAAATAACACTTGCATTTTATTATTATATTTAATTAAACAAATATTCTGCATAAATAAGTTGCAGCATAAAAAATCCAACTGCAGCGGCTTTAGTTGTTACTGCTCAACACTGGCTGGCAACTCTGGCATTGGCTTTATGTGTGTGTAGCCTTAGCCTAGGCTAAGAGCGACACACGCGGAGGCACTAAATGACAATGAGACATGCACAATTAAACAAGTTGGCTAACACAAATTGGCCAACAGCAATTGCCTGTTTTTATGGGGCCAGCTCCTCGGGCAAACAGCCATTATAAGTTAAATTGTTCATAATCTGCACCTCTCACCATTCCCCCGCCTTTCTAAGCCGCCCTCCTATTTGATGCCGTTGACAACAAGTGGCCCATGCGGACAGCTATAAACAGGAATTTGTAGTTTGCTGGGCGCACCCAGGACAACAAAAGCTACAACAACAGAGGTGCAAAATCAGCTGACATTTATGTAAGCCTGGCCAATGACATTGCCAACTTATTGTTGTTGTTGTTCTTGGGTAATGGCTAATTACCAGTTGAGCCCACACACACAAACTTAAGCATTCATCTTTGTCAGCGGCGGCAGGACATGAGCCATGACTCATCTATCTGTGTTCCTTTTTTTTGTGTGTGATAAGCAGCCAGCTATCAATTAATTAAGTAGCACCTGAGTATACAGTATAGTGTGTGTTTTGTTTTGGCCAAGTGCCACATCGTAAAAAAAGCGTATACTTGGCAAATATTGATAGTCAACTTGAAGCTATTCACTTTTGCCCCAAGCCCAACCCCATCGAATCAAACATGATATAGCACTTAACTTAATGGTCAGCAGAGCAGCTAATCGCCAAGAATCGCTTTGACCAAAGAGTCAAAAGATGAATTTTACATATCAATGCATTTCAATTGAGTCACATTTCAATTGCATACAGATAAGTATTGATCGTTTCACACAATTTAAAAAATAACGATTCTCTCCTTAACATTAGCGCTCTGTCGCTTAACATAGCATACGCAAGTGATTCAATGTGCAGCTAACAGGCAAATGTTAAAGTAGTTGTGGCCTTATGTTAATAGCAGCGGCATTTATCTGCATGTGTTATTATCTTTAAATTAATAGCAGCATTGGTTATGTATATGCACTTATCATTTAACATGGAATAAATATGTATTTTGTTCATGCCGAGCCAAATCATCATAACAGCGTTTCACATTTTAATTCTTTGCCCAGATCAGTTAACAGAGCATTAAAATATGCATATGCGTTTACATAGCCAATTAACAGCAGCATTTGAGTTGCATATTCTTAGTATAACAATAGCATAAATTTAACATAGCATTCTGATAGTAGCAAAGTTTTCTTCTGTTTAGTACATTAAATATTGGTAATAATGTATATTTATCATTTATTTTTGTACTAGCTCTGTTTGCCAATTAGCTTTAGTGGCTTGTCAACTGCACTGAGCATAGACCCTTTACACTGCGTTTGCGAGTAGGGTATGAAAACTTGATCGGGTCATTTTCATGTGAAATGGATGGTAAATGTGTCTGGCAACATGTTGCGCACTGCTGCACAGCTAGCAACATGAGTGCAGAATATTGCCTGGACTTTGACTTCTGGGACTTCAACTGGGGCTGCCTCTTTGTTGTTGTCTGTGGGTCTGTTGCTTCCTTGGCATTGCAGTGTTGTCGTTCTGTTGCCATGGAGACACGCCCACTTTTGCAAAACATCAAGGGCGCACACGCATACCTTTGACCACTTTTTGCTGCTGCAATTGTTGCTGCTGTCGTGTCGACTATTTTTAGCCCGCCTCTGGGACGACCCTCCCCGTCCCTGCCCCCTCCACTGACCAAGCAACTAATTACCAAGGCTGCAATGGTTTTTGCTTTTCCAAGCGCAATTAGTGAGCAATCGCAAGCAGATTTAATTTGACCGCAGTGGGTATTATTTAAGGCGCAACAGCTGCTCTTCTTCATATCCATCCACACGAATGAATGTAGCTTCATTCTTACTCAATCTACCATGATGAATCAATTTTAATTCATTTTTTTTTTTTGGCGAACTTCAAATTTGTTCAACGCAAAAAGCAAATAGTCATATTTAACACACACACACACACATGTTTGTTTACCAAATGACGTCATGTCACTGTTCACGCTCGAGTGGCTGCCCTCGGCTCACTTCAAACAAGCCATACACTTACTTATATATATGTACATGTATATGTATGTTGAGCATGTTGTGTGCATAATGATGACGTATACACTGTAAATCCTCACACATAAAATCTGTTTACATAAATGACATTATTTGCGTATTAATTGAAATGTGGCCCAGTGAAGCGGCAATATATCGGATTTGTTTCGAGAACTGGTTGCATTTGAGTTGAGGGACAGCTCCCCAACACTCCCATTTTTATTTTGTTGTTTAACAATGTTAGTAGGTTTATTTTCTTGGTAGATATTTTCACTATTGATCATTATGGAATTGCAAATTATATAAATATATATATGATATATGAAACTTTTTGTTTCGTATTTCCTACTCACATAACTAACGGAAATATGATCATATATATATATATATATATATATATATATATATATAATATATATATGTAGCTATTATTTTACAATTGGTGATCGTATTTCCTACTCACTAAAATTGTATACCAAAAATTTGTGCTTGTATAAAAATGTATATAGGTAGACTCAAAACGTGCTTATGTCAATAACTAGAGCAGTAAGTTGAGTGAATATCAAGCCAAGTGGAAAATAAGTGTTTAATCGAACACTGGAAACTCGAATTATCTATCAAAATATAATGTATGCATAATCGATTATTCATCAATTATGATTAATACGTTATCTAATTTGTATATAAGCCACTATCCATATAGAAATCAGAATATAAAGTTTAACAAAACTACTAAACTACATTCAGATTCAAGGATAGGTATATTATTATATATATAATATATATACTTAGTCATCACCAAATCGAGAAAAACATTTATTTTCTGCATTCAATTGCAATGTTTATTATTCTTATTACTTTTCATGTACATAACTCAGTATATTTTCCTCTGCACCAGATTTTCCTTTTTCACGTTGCTAAACCGTGAATTTATGAGTATTTGTTTTGAGGCTAAATTGAAGCTTTTAACAGAGTAATTAATCAAAAATCGATTTGTTGAAAAACAAACCGCAAATATTTCTACACATTCCAATCGTTTAGCGTTAAAAAGTTTCCACAGAAAAATTTAATAATTGTGTCTGCAACAAATTTCTCGCCTCTGTCAACAGGCACAGAAGTTGTTGCTACATTGTTTTCGCGGTTGTTTATGGCTTCCGAGTTTTGACACTTTGAGGCTGGCCGAGCGAAAAGTTGGATTTTTTATGGCATGTGCATGTGCAACAGATACTTCTCTTTGTCTGTGTGTGTGTGTGTGTGTGTGTTTCTTTAGTTGCACGCTAGTAGCTTGTGCCTGTCCAACATACACCTGCCACCGAGCTGCTGCTTCGCTGCCACAAATTGTGGCATTCTCATCACAAGCACATTTCTTTTCGCATCTGGGTTAAATTGATTTTAATGGCTGCAATTTCGAATTGCTGGCCAAAGTCTGTTTTTTATTGTTGAAATCCTGCTGCTGAATCCTTGCTCAGTTTCTCTGTCTATCTTTGCCCAAACACACTTTGACCTTTGTAGCTGTGTGGAAAAGTCAAGTGGTTTTTCATCGCAACAGCTTAATTGGAAAAACTGCTTAGGCAACACGCAGAAAACAAAAACAAAAGGAAAACAACAACAATAAATCGTTGGCTTTGAGCCAAAAAAAAAAAATGCATGCAATCGAAAAAATATGAGGAAATATTTTCTACAATGTAGAGGTGCGGAATGACGGGAGGGGGATGGTGCGGGCCAGGGGGAGGGGGGGGGGGGGGTTGGAGTTGGTTCGCGATGCATCTGCTCATTAAAATGCAAACTGAGCAAACGCAAGCAAATTGAAAATTTGGCAATTTGGGCCAACAAACGATTTGTGGTCTCAGCCAATTTGTGGCCAAAGTTTTGGCAGACAGGCCCACGCTTAAGCAACACGCACACACACGTACACTCACACGTACACACGCACACTGACACACATAAATCATAGTTAGCGTTGTCAATTGCTCGACAAATTGTGTGTGGGGGTTTTCCGTTTGCGAAACGAGTGAAAATATGCTGGTAGTAGGAGAGACTTAAAGAGAGAGCGCTGATCCATGAGATACCTAGATAGATAAACTGCACATCGAGCATAACAATTGTTACTTGATTTATGCTTTTATCTATTTGCGTGGCAAGCTATTTAAAACATGAGAGATGGCATGCGATAATCTGCACAACATATTTGCCAAATCGAAGGCATATTCGCTCTGAGTTCGATTCAAGTGGTATACAAAAGAATAGTAGATAATTTGGAATATATTGAGAGTAACTATTATAGTATGGCAACATTACTTTATACTAGATACTAGATACTAGTCATTTGGTACACATAACAGAACAAAGTCCGGAGAGCTGGATAGACAGTGAATAAGATCAACTTGACGCATTTGACTTTATGATACTAGATAAAAAAGTGAAATCTACTAGTTAATTTTATAGAAAAGCATAATGTACTAAATTATTACTTTATAGTACCAGATCATTATTTTAATAAATGTTTTTTGGTTTCTTAACTCGATCCTTGACAAAATTGAAAGGAATTTATGTAAAAACTTTATTAAATAGCAGAGTGGATTATATGATTGCATGTAGAAGGGAATTTATATATAGAATAGCATATTCTACTAGATCTCAAGTTTTTACTATGCTGCACTAGACTAGATCCTATCTAGTTATACCCGCACCTAATTTACACAACTTGTAGATTTGTTTAATTACACTTTATTGTAGTCGGCATTTGAAATGGCTCTCGTCCGGCTTTAATCATTAGTATCATTAGATGGTTTCCTCAAATTTTTGGGAAGCATGACGCGACTTTCGACTCGCAACTTACGATTCGCGTGTTGCCTCAATGATGACGAAATGAGCTAAAAAACACATGCCAAGCGAAAGGACTATTTAATTCATTAGTTGTTTTTTTCGGTCTAAAGAGTCACATTTTGTTGGGCGTACATTTAGATAAAGAGCATATTATTATATATGCATGCACTACTAAAAAAAAAAGGAGGTATTTGCATAATGGGAGAATACGTAAGATTTTCCAAACCTAATTGTGTTTTAGTTTTAGTTTTAACAGTTGAAATAGTTTTGGTAAAGGTTATGAATTTTTTGAGGTTTTCAGGTTTGATAACCTTGTATACAACTTTTCAAATATATATTGAAAAAAATACCTCAAACTGAAGAGCCTAACTACTGAAGTAATTGTTGTTAACTTATTAACTGTATCTTAAATTATAAGCCTAAAATATTTAAAAACGAAACTTTACTGTTTCAAAATAAATAATGCTGTTCTTGTTCCAAGTTAAAGCTGTTTGTTTTTATTTTTTTATTTTGTTGCAGTGTAATTTATGTGGACAGCTTGAAAACTGTAGTCCATATATATATATATGTATATATATATATATATCTGCGAATGGCTGGATGAATATTATTAACATCATTCTCTTGTGTTTGCCGGCGAAATATGTCAATTGTAAGTTTGAGCGAGTTTTGTTAATCACCTACTAATTAATTAATGGTGGCAGACGAGGCAGACAACAATTGTTCTTGTTGTGGCTGCCAATTTGGGGCTTGCCTCAATATTTACCAATACGTCGAGCCAGCTAATTGCGATAATTGTGGTGCCGAAATATGTGAAATTTATTCCAGTTGTGGTTGCTGCTGCTTCTGTCATTTTTTTTGTGTGGGTGTTTGACATATTTCACTGTTGGGCGGGGCAACAAGTGCAACATGCCACACACCCACACACACACACACACACACACACACAGCAGGGGGTGTTGTTGGCTGATTGCGCAATCTAACGGATTGTCTCGCCCACAGTGGCTCCAGAAGCTGCGGGCGGCGAGCTGTTTTCCTAATGCATTTTTTGAAGTGCAAACGTTGTAACAACAACAACAACAAAAACTACCAACAACTACAACAACAACAACTTAGGCTAGCTAATCTGGAAGACAGATGCATAAACAACAACTGAAACACAAAACTGAGAAAACAAACAAAAACTTTGCATTTGATAAATTGGCAAGAATAACAGCAGCGACAGCAACAGAAATAATAAATACAACTGTCAGAGCAGCCGCCCCCTCTTGGCCACGCCCCCCGCCTACCTCTAAAGACGCTGCCAGACAAAGGCCAACACCTTATCGTATTTGTATATTGCTGTGTTTCTCATTTCGGGCTAGATACTGTATCTGCCAGGCACAAAAAGGCAAAAGGCGCCTTATCAGTTTGTTTAACATGTGTTTCGCAAATGCTTCACACACAGCGTGATGTGTGTGTGTGTGTGTATGTTGGAGTGTGTGTATTTGCTTATCTTTACGATTGCTCAGATATTCGCTGTAATCGCTAGAGAGAGAAACTTAGGTAAAAGATTTTTAGCTTGATATTCACTATTCATTTTAGATAGTTTCAGCTTCAGCTATTTGATAAAGATATTTGCTGAAATGCATTAAATAGTATTAAGTAACTAAATTTGCTTTCTCGATTGCTTTATCTACTGCTGTCTACTTTGGAGTCCACGTAGCTCTGTGGATTGCCTCGTTTCTTCTCTGAGATTTCCCATATACGAGCTCAAACTGTACTGCGATAAAATGGGCATTAAAATGTCGCCTAAAAGCGGCAGCTGAATCACAAAATATTCGCAACCAAAGTCGAGTATGCAAAGAGCAGAGCAGAGCAGTCTCAGAAATGGGTAGAGGAGGGGGTGGTGGGCAAAAGTGGCTGACGGGGGAGAGTAGCTAGTTTCGGGTTAAACGCAAACACAAAAAATAGTATCTTGTTTGGGTTTTTTTCCGCTCTTTTTTACATAATTACAAGGAAAGTGGCAAATTTTAAATGAATGAAATGAATTAAAAGTGAAATTAAGTGCGAACAACAACAACAACAATAATAACAACAACGGACAACAAAAAGCTGTTAATGTATCTCAGGGATGAGTCAGAGACGTGGCAAATTGTACTGCAAAGCGGCTTAACTTGAACACAATTTGGCTTATATAATGAATGGCCACAATCTAAACATATTTTTTGTCTTTTTGCTTGCGTCAAGCGAAATTTGCGAGTTACTTTTAGCTTTCGATTTTATTGCCGTCCACTATTAAGTGGCATTTATGACAATTTAGCTAAGAAACATTTTAATGAAAATCTCGTTGGCAGACTGCCCGACTTACATATATATTATATATATATATTGTATTGGCCATATCGAAGGCAGCGACTATTTGTTTTGGCTTGTAAGCAACAACAATAACCACAAATGCCATAAATTATATTGCAACAACAATCTACAGTTTGTTTTTTGTGGTTTATTTGTGGGTATCAATTTATCAACATTGCCCCTCTCCCCGCCTCCACTTGTCAATAAATTGGCAATGGCCCCAAAAAAAAAGAAAATACAAATTGCATTCAGTTGTTTTCAACTGTTTTGCATGGAAATATTTAAGAACAATTATTATTCTTATTTTTGCCGGCTGTTCTTTTCTTCTTTTTTTTTGGATGTTATTTTTAATTTTGGGTCATGGAAAATGCTGAAAACATTTCAATTCGTGCATTTTGCCATAATTTAAATGAAGTGGTTTGAGGGGGTGTAGCATAGGGGATGGGCTACCGCTGTTGGCAGGGCAGATGAGATTAAGTTTTTATTGTTATTTGGCAGCTGCGTGCTAAGGAGCAAGTTTTTCAATAGCTGCCCGCAAAATTTACGACCTGCAAATGCCGAGCCGGAAAAGAAGAAAACTTCTAAATAAACATAGAGCAGCAGAAATCTTCACGCTATTCAGCCAGCTCTCTCTCTCTCTCTCTTTCTCTCCCTCCCTCTCTCTAGCTGCCTGACTCTCTATCTGCGTACCCTCTTTGCAAGGTGAAAGCCAACATGCTAAGGCTAACAGCTTTACATGAGTTATGGCCAAAACCTTTACAAGTGCAAATGCAACTGCAGCCACCACCCAGAAAGCTAGCAAGCCAGTAAGCCGGCTGACCAAACAAAGAGACAGCTCAATGGCCTGGCTTTAAATTAGTATTCCACGAGCCAGAGCGTTGGACCATTTTATATACCCTGTACTTGTGTGCAAAATGAGGCTGAAAGTTGACTTAGTTGGAGGAAAAAATAACTGCATTTCAGTCGATCTACTTATATGATTTTTTTTATTTTTATGTTTCAAGGTGTTCAATCAATCAAGCCGGTAAAGGTTGGAAATTCTTGCTAATTTCTCATTTTTCGGTCTTGGTTATTATTTATGATCCATAAGAATTGATAATGTGACTGTAACTTGTTTTGTTTGACACCTCGCTTTAAATATTAAAACTAGAAAAGTTTCTGAAACTGGTTCTTAAAAAATTATTATTTTATCTCACAACTTAAACTTCAACTAAAACAAAATCTAAAAAGAAGAATATAAATAAAAATTAGGATTATCTAATTTGATATACATTATAATGTCTTTGTCTTAATAATATCCTCTATTTAATAATAATAATAATAATAAATATGGAAAACAGGAAATATTGAAGCAAGTTGTTGGCTAGGGTATTTCGCTTGCATTTACTTTAGTCGGGCACTCTTTAAAGCATGTATTTGTTTATTTATGAGTCGTGTCGTGCCATTTACGAAGCTACTTGAAACTTAAGCAGGAATTTCCACAAAAATAGAGTTTGCAACCTTTTGGCTGGCATTGGAACATTAAAAACACATACGAAGTGAAAAGCAATGCAATTGCCATTAATAAAAAACATTTTTCAGATGCCAACAAAGATTAGCTGAAAAAGTGTTGGTGTGAAAATGAGAAAATGCAATCGGTTATTTTTCTTTAGAAGTGCCTTGGCTTTATTGATTTTCCGGCTTAAAAAAACAGTTGCAAGTTGTAGTTGATGCGGCAAATACTTTCTGCCAGCCCCACGATCACGCCTCTAATTTGCCAGAAACATGAAGTGATTGATGGATAGAGGCAGCTGCAACAGCAGCAGCAATTAGCGGCTGTGGCTAATGGTTAAAGTGGAGCAAGTGGAGCAAATGGAGATCTCGATTGCCTGCCAGGCTGCCTGGTTGCCTTGCTGCGTGGCTGCCTCCATTTAGTAAACAAATCGGACACAGCGTGTAATTGTGCAGCTGACACAGATACCGCAGATACAATTTGTTTATGGAAGTATCTTTGATTCGATCACATGCTGTATTTAGCTTGTGTATCTTTCCATCTTTGCATCTTTGCATCTTTCCATCTCTGATCTGACTTTAAGCTGACTGACTCATTGTGTCGATCAATGTGCATTTGACTTCATCTTTTCAAATGAGCTCACAACAATTGATGATAACGGAGAGAGAGCTCGTCTCTCCAATAAATTCATATTGGGAGCTTATTCTGGGTTGGAAACCGGTTTAAGAAAGTTGTTGCCCAAAACTGGTCGCTGCCAAAAAAAAAGAAACAACAAAAGAAATGTACGCAAGAACATTCTTTTTATTCTTTTTATTTATTTGTTTTTGTTTTTTCTTTGCGTTTTGTCTTGACAGCTGGGTCATTGGCTGCAACTTTGAGTCAAAAGTGTTCGCTTCAATGTTGAAACAGTTTGCAATTCGAATTTAGTAGAAATATGTATTCACAATTTCATTGGAATTGCAGCCCTTTTGATGTCTCCAGGTTTTTCCCATTCTAAATATATATTATTATTATATATGCAAGGAATTTGAATTAAATAAATATATTCAATTTGATTAGCATTTGTATAAGACTTTATTGCTATAAAAATAATTGTTTATTGAAATCGTGAAATCTATAAGACAAATAAATGAAATAGGAATTTAAAAATTCCAATAAATAATAAATACAAAATACGAAATTGGGAGTTGCTTTAGATGCAGTGGATGATTAAGAGACTTCCACTGTTTGCGATCTAGTCATTGTCGTTGACTGCTTACACAGTCTACAGTTAACCACATCATTACAACAACAACAACAACAACAATAGAGACGACAACAACAACACTCAACCCTCACTTTAACAAAAGTTCAGCGATGAATCACAACCAGGTTGTTTTACCTGGGTGCTAAAAAACTGTTGTGTTGGTGTTGGTGTTCGTTCGTTTCATTGGAATGTCTCCAACACGTACACATACAAGCACAACCAGCAACACATACACTAAAAAACACACTTATCAATGAAAAATTAATTTGATAACAATATGACACACACACACACACTCAGACATTGATATAGCTATATCTACATACGTACATAGAGCACTTATCCCTGAGAGCACAAAAAAAAAAGAAGCAAAAACTCAAATTGCATTCAGATTAAATAAACAACATTGAGAACTGTCAATAAACGTCACCAACACACACACGCACACACACACACACATATATATATATACGCTTATGAGTTTCTGTATTTCAATTGAATATATTCGACATTTGCTATCGAATATCTTTGTAGCACCACCTGTAGCAACTAGGCTATCTCTGTCCCCTCTCTCTCTCTTTCTCTTTCTCTCACTCTATCTCTGACTGTCTGTACTATTCTGTTGTTTTGCACTCTTCCATTAAATATCAATATAGTATTTGCATACACTTTGAGCTACATTATCACCTTCTTTTTTTGATTGTTGTCTTCACGTTCTTATAAGAATAATTGATGTATTTTTTGACGCTTACATTTTCAATATTTCGTACACTTAAAACACACACAGAATAGGGAAAAACTCGCGTCACTCCGCACAAAACTATTAATTGCGTTGTCAACGAGTTTAAACTGTGGTTTTCTATATATTTATTTTCTGTTATATTTGTCGTTATTTCTTAGTCAGACTCAACAATTGCGCCACACTCTTGAAAAACGCGCGACACGTCCGAACAGCGCGACTGGTTAAACTGAACTAAATGTTAAGCGCGCTCACCGACGTAACTGTTAAGTCTGCGACACACTGCGGCAAGTGTTGTGCATAGCATTGCCAGACTGCTAAATAGTGTACTAAATGAGTGCACTGTGTGCTGTAGCAGCTAGCCTTGCAACGCTTTGCCATTTTGTACGTTGGCGTTTTGAAACTGTTGTAACAGTTTCAAGAGCTGTTAAGTCTATGTAAAATGTAATGTTACTGTTTGGCTTCTTCTTGGAATTATGTTATTTTAGTTTTTTTAAAGAGTCTAAGAAGTTAGTATAAATTTACTAAAATTAAAGGAAATTTAGTGGTAAATAACTCAATTTAAAATAAAATTGTGAGCTTTTCATATGTTTATTGAATTAATGCTATTGAAAAAGCTAATTCTTCGAGTTTAATGCGTGGTTACTAATTTAGAGTATTTATTAAAAAATAATTATTAATTATTATTAAAAATCCTGCAATTAATTAGCGCACCAGTTGCATGATGTGGCTTAAATATATTTTTGTAGCATGTCGGTTAATTTGTTTACTTCCTAAGCATTGTGCAAGAGTTGACATATGATTTTATCCGATTCTAATCAACATGCATGCCAAATACCTGAACGAGAGCAATTAAAAATGGTAATAAATATATTATATATGTATAATATATAATAATGTGTGTCCAGCGATCAGCTTTTCAATTGACCTGAACGATCAGCGATCGCAGTATTCAAACACCGCTTAATGGGTAAATAATTGTGGAACTAGCGAGTCGAAAGTCGAGTTCCCTTTGCACTGAGCGGTATAAATAGGTCTCCAAATATGAGTTGTCTGTTCAAATCCATTTCGAAAATGTTGCCGAATTTTCTGATAGTACTCATCTGCTGCACGATGGCCTTTGATGTGGCCTTAGCTTGTGTAAGTTGCAAAAATTAAAAAATAATAATAAATATGAAAAACGTGATTTAACAGAGTTTCTAAGCGGATTAATTTAAGTTAAAAAACAACTTAACTTCAGCTTGGCTCGCTTTAAACTTTTCGCTTACAATTCACAACAAGTTGAAGCTGAAGTCGAGGAGTCCTTAGAAACTCAGTTAAACCCAATAGAAGCTAACTAAAATCATTAATTTGTTGAAATCAGAATGGCTTCAAGGCAAAGCTTGTGAAACTGGAGAATTGTGCCGGTGCGGATGGCATTATCCAGTTGGACGAAGGCTTCAGTGTGAAGCTGAACAAGAAGTGCGAATTGGTGCCAAGTGGCTGCTTTACGAACAAGGCCTTCACAACAGCTGTCGCCAAGTTCAAGGTGCAAAAGGATGGCATTGTGATGAAGGAGGGCAAAATGGATCTATGCGAGATGATTGATCAGGCGCCCAGCGAGGCCAAGGATATCATGAAGCTATTCGGTGCACCATCCAAATGCCCAGTTGCCGAGGAGAAGATCTGCTCCAACGAACACACCGTCGATTTGAACAAATACAAGGCCATGTTGAGCATGGCTCGGGGTCATCTGATCATCGACAGTGAAATTAAGCATGATACTGTGAGTAATTATTATTCTTATAAACTTAAACTTACACTTTTATCGCAATATTTATTTATTTATTTTGCGTCTATTTGTTATTTGCAGGGCAAGTCATGTTTACATGCAGAGATCGAAATCACCAAGAATTAGTTTCCTCGGCGATCTGCTATATTTAATTATGAGTCTTGCAAATAAGTTGTTCACTATTGATTGTAATAAAACATAACGGTAATGGAGTGCACAACATAATTAACAATTGTCTTTTCTTATTTGCATGTGTGTATTTTGAGAGCAGCGCCTATAGAAAAAAACCAAGAGACAATTTCATTTTAGTTTTCAGTTTTCAAAAGTTCCTAAAACAATAATTAAAGTCAAACTTTTTAGTGTATTTTGAGATGCTGATTATAAGAGTTTTTCAAATAAATAACATTTTGTCCAATTATTTGTAAATAACCAGCGCATAAATAAATCACACTTTGAAATACCAGCATTTTGTTGTACGTAGCATCGATGTTCAGATAGATGCCTTTAGATAGATTCAGTTTATTTTGCTTAAATTTTTTAAAATTTATATTAGATCCATTAAAACCAATTTTAACCAGTGCTAGCTACTTACTTTTGAAGAATATGCCAAACCCACTAAATCGATTCCGAATTTTGTTCTATATTTTATACACATATTTTTTTATTAACTCGTTTGAGAGAATATATTTTTTTTTTAAATAATAATAATACATTTTTTAGTACATTAAATTTTAATGTTTATTAATATCTTGTCAATTTAGTTGTGGGTAAACAAGGTATAGACTTTAGTTAAAAAGATTCGTTTTGTTTTGAGATACTAGTATTAAGTTGTTGGGTGTTTTACTTTAGATCTATTCACCGGAACTTTTGCTGCCTCACTTTAGATGAGTGGTTCGATGAGTCAATATGTTGACAAACGCCTATTCCCAAGCCTGATCGGATGTCGCACTTTGGATTCATTTTCTTTTTCTCCGTCCTTCGCTCACTTTCCCGATCTTATCGACAATAAGTACCGGCTGTATGATAGCTTCACTGCCAGCATCGTGATGAAAGAGAACTGACTTCCTGCTAATGATGAACTCATCCCCATCGGTTAGGCGACGCCTCTTGGTGACGTGGTAAAGGCCACTCTTCAGTTTCCTGAACGTTGAATCCTTGAAATGTGTGCCCGCTGGCACGAAAATAACGCGATTCTCCTCCAGCAGCAGATAGATGCCCGTGCCGTGTCTCGAGCATGATCTTTGAGCCGATTTCACTTTGTAGCTGACATTGCGAGTCATGTCTTGGATAAGTATTACCGGATAGCTCTTATTATCATTGCAGTAACAAAAACTGACGCTTGCCGGCACTTTCCACATGAATTTTCCATTTATGGTTTTCGCTATGGACATTTTGCTTGCACCTCCGTTTTCCTCACCAGACTGATGAGCTCAGTTCAATTGCAGTCGCTTTTATACAAGAAACCTGTTGCTGCCTGTTGCTGTTCTTCCTGCATTTTCCTTTCCACTGTCAGTCGTAAACTCAACAAGTTATTAGGGTGCAAAGGATGTGCTGTCAATTGCAATGACACCTTCCTCATTCTCTGTTTTATTGAGTGTTTGATTTTGCTGTCTGTATTCAGCAGATTCACACAATTGCTGTCGAGTCGGATGCAACCACAGCACAGGTAAAAATAAGCCGAATAATTGAAGAACAAAACACAGCAAGAAGAGCCTTGCAGAGCGGAATTTCCATTTAATTTATGCACAAAATATGTGAAGTGCATAATAATCAAAAATTAAATATTAAAAACTCGAAACTAGAGGGTTTTGTTTACGATCTATGCTGACATGTATATTGACTTCACAGCCCGGTTTGACACCTCGAATTTTCCTCGAATTTCATTCAGGATCGTAGCCAAGCATTCCACTGCTTTGACTTTGACAAAAAAAAGGAGCAGATTTTCACAAGCAATGCCGTTTTGACAATATATTAATACGTCAAAGATTTTGGAAATATATTCATCACTAGAGATAGATATATCTCTTGGATACTACATTTAAATTGAAAACATGTTTTTTGTTGAAGTTCATCATGGAAAAATCAATAATAAGTGCTGAGCATTCTTACTAGTTGAATAGAATTATATGTATATTTTTAACATTTTACAACACTTTGGACTTACAATATATAATTTCCAAAAATATCAAATCTTAACGTTAGTGCTCGATGTGTGCCACACAAAGAGTTTGGGGTTACTTGGAGTTTGCAACTGAAAGTGAGGAAGCTATGTTTTGTGTCGAAGAAAGGGAGACCGTCTTGAGCAGAGCGAGGACGAGCAGAAGTTCCAGAGATGTTCCAGGATTGTTCCACAGTGTTCAGCAGATGCCCGAAAAGCCATAATCGCAATCGTTATCCTTCTGTTTCAGGTGACCCAAATATGGCGAGTGCTTGATGCCGAAACTGTAGGAGGGCATATGAGATAGATTCACCTGTGGATTGACGTTAACAACATTTATTTATGTTCGCTTTAGTTTGCATCTTATTTAAATTTGGTTTTTTGTTAATGCTCTAAATGGATTTGGGGGCTCTATGTTCAGTTTATGGAAAGTTCTTATCGGGTCGATTTGTGAGCAGGCAGCGCGCATAACGCTCGGGCAACATGTAAGTGCCCAACTTGCCACAGAACTGTGAATGCAGAATGCCAAAGGATATCGAAGGCTGCGAACGTTTCTCCCAATACTGCGGGTCAGTTCAGGTCAGTTCAGTTGTACACAATTAAATAAATAAATAAATAAAGAATTAGTGTAAATTGCCCACCTTTTCGGGACAGTGCGCGCCTGGGCCGGGCTTATTGTCATCGCTGGTCATCTTGTATTTGCCGCGCATCGAATAAATTGGTGGCTTGGACTTGGTCACCGTATACTCGCCATCGTAATAACCGGGTCCGGGCAACACCAGTGCCGGAATCAGCGGCTGACGCATTCGTCCGGCCATTGTGAACGCAGGCGCTGAACGTATGGGACCCTCCTTGCTGCTGCCCAAGACGGTGGGTATCTTGTAGACGTTAGGAGCTGCAGATTAAAAGATTTCACACACAATGAGGACCATCAAATACACACAAAAAAAACTTTGACCAGCTTAAATTGGATTTTGCTATATTCAACTGTTATAAGTACAAAATTCTTCAAAATTAAAAGATTATCTTGAATTAATAGATAAAATCAGTAAATAAGAATTGAAAAAGTAATTGAAAAACGTATCCAAGCTAAGAATTTTGTACTCAGTTTCAGCAAAAACGAATTAAGCCTGCTTAAGACACGGCTAACAAACGATGCGTGTTACAGATATTTATCTTATACATATACATATTATATATATATAAATACATTAAGGTTTTTTTTTAAGTGTAGGTTGTTAGGATTGATTGACTGGTTGTTTGAATGGCTTGGTTAATAGATGATAGCTTGGATTATGATGAGGCTGCAAAAAACAAATAACGAGAAACACACGAAAAAGGAGTACAAATGATGGGGGATTTTAGCCTGATTCGTTACCTGATTATTTTCTCTTGCACGCTGCTCGCCTCCACAGCGTACTTAACGGTGCTCGATTTGATGGATTTACCACTTGTGACAATGGCACCGTCACTTTGCACCACTGTGCGTGTGCTTGCCGCCGCTGCTTTGGTGGTGCTGGCATCCGCTTGGCCTTGGGCGGTGACTTGAAGATTGCCCCTTTGGGCGTGTGCATTTGCCACATGGTGCATTGTGGTGTGCTTCAATCTTGATTGATCGCTCTGATTGTCATTTGTGCTGTTTACGACTTTTGTTGTCTTGGTGGTTGTTGTTGTTGTTGTTGCTGTTGCTGTTGCTGTTGGGGCTGGTGCTAGCTGTGTGTGTGGTGTGGTGGTGGTGCCATTTGTTGTGGTGTGCCTTACACTTGTCTTTGTGGTTGCTGCTGCCTCCACTTGACCATTCACCTGTTGCACCGGCACATCAACGCCATTCACGGTGCGCGTCTCAGTGGTTGTTGTTGTGGTTGCATTGCTGTTGTCATTATTGTAGCGTACTATGATACAGATTGCAATTAGATTCAATTCAACTACGTATTTTGCTAACTAAGCTTACACACAATATATACATAGGCATACGAGTACACAGAGAAAAAACAAAATTACAAATGTGAATTCCACAAATTCTCTATGTAGAATGTTGAACCTTAATCTCAACTTGAGAAGTATGTTCTCAGATCAAGAGAGTGTCGGGAATACAAGTGAGAAGTAAGCATTCGAATAACAATTAGTTAAACAAACTTGATACGAGTTTCTTCTCTGTGTATGCATGTATGTAGTTTCCCACGCCTCTAGCTTACAAAACGTTTCAAATACTTTTGATGCCAACTGAAATCACACTTGACCCCGAACCAATTCAAAATGAAGGATAATAATAATTGTTTTCAAAATATAACTCTATGAAGAAACCATCTCCGATCCCATTAAGTTTATATATTCTTGTTCAGGATCATCAGCCATGTCCGCTTATCTGTCTGTGTGTCCATCTGTATGAAAACGCAGCGACCATAAGGAATAGACTTCAAATTTGGAGTATAAATTCTCGTATACCCCATGCAGATCAAGCTTATTTAATTTTGTCGATAACTGTCCGTTTTGAGAATACCGATACGGATATTTAGAGGCAAAG
This sequence comes from Drosophila nr. medialis 2 BK-2023a, assembly GCA_035044325.1. Taxonomy (NCBI): domain Eukaryota; kingdom Metazoa; phylum Arthropoda; class Insecta; order Diptera; family Drosophilidae; genus Drosophila; species Drosophila nr. medialis 2 BK-2023a. Next base: position 4,667,743 of record JAWNMH010000394.1, read on the forward strand.
CTTACTAATGAATGTCTATAAATTGATATATTTTTGATCAACTGTACTAGTTTAATCAAGATTTGATGAGAAACACCCAAGTTCTAGTCGAGGAAATATATTCTCGCATTGATCTCAATACTGAGAGTATTGAGCAGGCGCAAGCACTTTCTGTATGCATTAATTCAATGCCTGCAACTGCCATAAGAAATGAGAGCGCTTGCACACCTGCTTACATTTGGATGTGTAACATTTGTTAAATGGAAATTTGGCAAAATAAACCAGAATATATTCAACAGCTTACTTTTTACTTTACTTTTTTAATTTATATTTTATTATTTTTTACATGCTGTCTGTGATCTTTCATCATTCATCATCACTTCCGGCAGATGCAGGAGCTTCTGTTGTTGTTGTTTCTGTTGTTTCTGTTGTTGTTTCTGTTGTTTCTGTTGTTGTTGTTGTCGTAGAGTCAGTACTATTCGTTCCGTTGGAATCCATTATAAGTTCCATATGCCATGCGCATTCTCTATGACATCTGTTGAGACTGGGCCACTCGTTGTGCTTGTGGACTCGCGGGCACTTCGAGAACACCGATACACAGTTCAAAATGATGCGATGGAAGACATAAAATTGACGACGCGGTCCCTTACAGTTTCGCTCCTTTTCGTATTTGTTTCTCACCAAACACGCCCTATTTGGTTTATCTAAAATGACAACATTATGCAGTTTTCTCTCTCTCTCGCTCTGTCTGTCTTTGGCTCACTCTCTCTCCATTAAAAACTTACATTTGCATTTATTACCATTACTATCAATCAATGATACGATCCAAAATATTAAAACTCCAATAATCAACCACTTCATTCTGCTATCCAACTGTGACTGCAAACTCAATTTGAATGTTTTTTTACCTTATTACACACACTTTGCGTTCAGTGTAACAAATGGATTTCAGTGTATAATTGCAATTAGGCATATTAAATGAAAGTACTTGAAACGTTCTCGAGTATTTTGTTTTTTTTTTTTTGCATTTTTGATTTGGATGAAGCTCTCTTACCGGGACTAGCCAAGCGTCTTTCACGTCTTTGCAATATGCGATCTTCAATGTAAGCGCCTCTAGGTTCTAGTGAGTGCAGTTTTGATGGATGTACAGTATTGTATTGTATATATGTATTGTATATACATGTGGTACATATATGTATATGTATGTATGCAGGCCAGTACACCGATATAATGTAAACAAAACATATGTATATACATGAAATACACAGAAAATGGGAAATACAGAAAATAGTACATACAAAAATAATAAGGCAAAGAACAGCTTCGAAATGCCGAAGATCGAATACCCTTGCAGATCTATTTGGTTATGTTATTTTGTGAAACTGATAAAAAAAAGAAAGGCTTAAAAATACTAGAAAAATATATAAACTTCTAATATGGAATAAGCTAAGATCAGATTATATCTGTTCGTTTCTACTTTTTATAAACATATTTTAAAATTAAGAAAAATAATTCTGAGAATCAGAATTTCTAAGAACGAGAAAGATTTGTTATTTTTAGGGCGATACAAATCGGACAAAATGCTATAAGCGTAAGGCAACTTTAAGATCTGCAAGGGTTTATATAAAGCATGCCAACATCCAGCACCAGTTTAAAGATTAGAAAGAAAGGAAACAAGCAGCACCTACCTGGAATGATGGGCATCGGTATTGTCTTGAGACCAAAGCTAAACGCTGGCGAGCTGTCGAGATTACATAGCTCTGGATGATAATGTCCGGGAGCTAAGGACAGGCGTTACAAGATGCAGACACAAAACACATACGTATACATATATATATAGACAAAACAGGACATAAAGTAAGCAACATGCCAGTGAAAGTAAGCCTAAGATTTAGAAGATATTAATGCTAAGTAGAGTTCTTTACCGGGTGAATCGGTGGTGACCTTAATCTCGGTTCTAGTGCCGAATGTGTAGGCTGGAGTGTGCTGAGAATCGTGCTTTTCCGGCTCGTATGCAGTGGGTGCTAAAAAAGCCAAGGAAGGTGGAACCGATTTGAACTCATTTGGAAGTCAAATGAATACAACAATTCACTTGGTGCTCAATCATTTACCTGGAGTATCACTGATCTGCTCCCGTTTCAGTTTCATGCCAAAGGTGAAGGCGGGCGTGCCATCCAGCTGACAGTTCTCCGGTCTGTAGTCACAGGGTGCCGGAGTGTGGCTGACATGCTCGATGCTTGTCCGACCTGCAAATGTGTAGGCGGGTGTATGGTCGAGACGTACTTTCTCTGGCGCATAGTCGCCGGGCGCTGGCTGATGAGTGTCCACCTTGGGGTCATATTTGCCACCAAATGTGTAAGCGGGTGCATGATCCAGTCGTGTCTTCTCCGGCGAGTAATCCCCTGGCGCTGGTGTGCCATTTGTGATCTTTATATCATGCTTGCCGGCCATCGAAAATGCTGGATTATGATCTTGACGCACTTTCTCAGGCGAATAGGTTCCAGGAGCTGGAGTATCGCTTGGCCTGTGCAGATCATGACGACCGGCAAATGAGAAGGCGGGAATGTGATCGAGTCGAACATTCTCTGGGTGATAATCACCAGGAGCAGGTGTATGATTTTCCACTTTGGGATCGTTCCTACCACCGAAAGTGTAGGCAGGCGTATGATCCAATCGAGACTTTTCAGGGGAATAGTCTCCAGGCGCTGGTGTGCCATTTGCGATCTTTGGATCGTGTTTGCCAGCCATTGTGAATGCAGGATTGTGATCTTGCCGTACTTTCTCAGGGGAATACGCTCCAGGAGCAGGTGTTTCACTTGGCTTGTGGAGGTCATGACGACCAGCGAAAGAAAATGCAGGATTGTGATCTTGTCGAACATTCTCTGGGTGATAATCACCGGGAGCTGGTGTATGGTTCTCAACTTTGGGGTCATTCCTGCTGCCAAAGCTGTAAGAAGGTGTATGGTCCAAACGAGTTTTCTCTGGGCTATAATCTCCAGGGGCTGGAGTATCGCTAATGATTTTGGGATCATGTTTGCCAGCCATTGAAAATGCTGGATTGTGATCCTGGCGTACTTTCTCAGGGGAGTATGTTCCAGGAGCTGGAGTGTTACTTGGCTTGTGAAGATCGTGGCGACCGGCAAATGAGAAGGCGGGAATGTGATCGAGTCGAACATTCTCTGGGTGATAATCACCAGGAGCAGGTGTATGATTTTCCACTTTGGGATCGTTCCTACCACCGAAAGTGTAGGCAGGCGTATGATCCAATCGAGACTTTTCAGGGGAATAGTCTCCAGGCGCTGGTGTGCCATTTGCGATCTTTGGATCGTGTTTGCCAGCCATTGTGAATGCAGGATTGTGATCTTGCCGTACTTTCTCAGGGGAATACGCTCCAGGAGCAGGTGTTTCACTTGGCTTGTGGAGGTCATGACGACCAGCGAAAGAAAATGCAGGATTGTGATCTTGTCGAACATTCTCTGGGTGATAATCACCGGGAGCTGGTGTATGGTTCTCAACTTTGGGGTCATTCCTGCTGCCAAAGCTGTAAGAAGGTGTATGGTCCAAACGAGTTTTCTCTGGGCTATAATCTCCAGGGGCTGGAGTATCGCTAATGATTTTGGGATCATGTTTGCCAGCCATTGAAAATGCTGGATTGTGATCCTGGCGTACTTTCTCAGGGGAGTATGTTCCAGGAGCTGGAGTGTTACTTGGCTTGTGAAGATCGTGGCGACCGGCAAAGGAGAAGGCAGGATTGTGATCTTGCCTTACTTTTTCGGGGTGATAGTCACCAGGAGCAGGTGTATGATTCTCCACCTTGGGATCATTTATGCCACCAAAGGAATAAGCGGGCGTGTGATCCAACCTAGTTTTCTCGGGACAGTAATCTCCAGGGGCTGGATTATCATTTGAGCTCTTTGGATTGTGTTTTCCAGCCATTGTGAAAGCAGGATTGTGATCTTGGCGAACTTTTTCGGGAGAGTAGGCTCCAGGAGCAGGTGTTGCACTTGGCTTTTGAAGGTCATGGCGACCGGCAAAAGAGAAAGCAGGATTGTGATCCTGCCTTACCTTTTCGGGGTGATAATCACCGGGAGCAGGTGTATGATTCTCTACTTTGGGATCATTCCTGCCACCAAAAGTGTAGGCAGGAGTATGATCCAATCGTGATTTTTCAGGAGAGTAATCTCCCGGTGCTGGTGTGCCATTTGTGATCTTCGGATCATGCTTGCCAGCCATTGAGAATGCCGGATTATGATCTTGTCGCACTTTCTCAGGGGAATACGCTCCAGGAGCAGGAGTTTCACTTGGCTTATGAAGATCATGACGACCAGCGAATGAAAATGCCGGATTGTGATCTTGTCGGACTTTTTCAGGGTGATAATCACCGGGGGCAGGTGTGTGATTCTCTACTTTGGGATCATTCCTACCACCAAATGTGTAAGCAGGTGTGTGATCCAATCGAGACTTTTCAGGGGAATAGTCCCCAGGCGCTGGTGTGCCATTTGTGATCTTTGGATCGTGTTTGCCAGCCATTGTGAATGCAGGATTGTGATCTTGACGAACTTTTTCGGGAGAGTAGGCTCCAGGAGCTGGAGAGTCGCTGGGCTTGTGAAGATCGTGGCGACCGGCAAAGGAGAAAGCGGGATTGTGATCTTGCCTCACCTTTTCGGGGTGATAATCACCAGGAGCAGGAGTTGCACTTGTGATCTTTGTCACATGCTTGCCAGCCATTGAGAATGCAGGATTGTGATCTTGTCGTACTTTCTCAGGGCAATACGCTCCAGGGGCTGGAGTTTCACTTGGCTTGTGGAGGTCATGACGACCAGCGAAAGAAAATGCAGGATTGTGATCTAGTCGAACGTTCTCTGGGTGATAATCACCAGGAGCTGGTGTATGGTTCTCTACTTTGGGATCATTCCTGCCGCCAAAGGTGTAGGCAGGAGTATGATCTAGTCTGGTCTTTTCGGGACAATAGTCTCCAGGGGCTGGCGTGCCATTTGTAATCTTCACTTGATGCTTTCCAGCCATGGAAAATGCGGGATTGTGGTCTTGTCGAACCTTCTCGGGAAAGTATGCACCCGGAGCCGGGGTGTCGGTCGGCTTGTGAAGATCGTGTCGGCCGGCAAAGGAGTAGGAGGGATTGTGGTCTAAGCGCACCTTTTCGGTTTCGTAGGCGCCTGGGGCTGGGGTGTCGCTGGCTTTGAGTGTGTCATGGCGTCCGGCGAATGAGAAAGCGGGATTGTGATCGTGCCGTACTTTTTCGGGGCAGTAATCGCCCGGTGCCGGTGTGGAGCTATCGAGTCGTTGCTCATGCTTACCAGCGAAGCTAAACGCTGGCGTGTGGTCGCTACGATACTTTTCCGGGGCATACGAGCCTGGGGCCGGGGTGTGGCTTACGGATTTCAGCTCGTGCCGGCCGGCTAGCGTGTAGGAGGGCGCAAAATCCAAGCGCACCTTTTCCGGCTCATAGGTGCCGGGTGCGGGTGTCTCTTGCGACCTGCTCAACTGCACACGTTGCCCAAAACTGAAGGCGGGTGTTTTGTTCAACACACATTTCTCTGGCTCGTATGCGCCGGGAGCTGCAAAAAGATAAAAGATGCGGAATTCCATTTAGAGTTTGGCATACAGCTAAAGTTTCGCATTGTTTGTGGTGCTTGCAACTTGCCGGAGTACTCACCTGGTGTGGCATCAACCACATCATGATAGGCCTTGCCAGCGATGCTAAAAGCGGGTGTCGTATGCAATTTAGACTTTTCAGGACTGTACGTGCCGGGTGCTAAGATAAAGAATTTATGAATCAGCTGTGATTGGACCAAGTCTGAAGATTCGAACCGACCTGGCGAATCGTTGATCTGTATGTGCTTCGTCCTCAGACCAAAACTATAAGCGGGCGTGTGCTCGAGAACTACTTGCTCAGGCTTATAAGAACCAGGTGCTGCAAGGGTTCACAAAGGTGAAGCCATTTTGGATGCAAGTCTTAAATCTATGCTACTCATGAGTGTCTGCTCAATGTACGACCCAATTTCAATAGACTTTTAACATTTGCTCAACATAACAAAGTGTTTTCTTTAAAAGGGGTAACAACCACTAATCATGCAATACACGAAGCCGTCAAATCGACTAAAAAATTCCTTCTCAAAAATATCTGATTGATTGTGTTAATTTTTGGCTCCGCTACGCTTTGAATGCTGAGAGCGTTCCCCGATTATTTGGCCTGGCTTCGCTGGGACATCTGCTCTATTCAAATGTGGATCCGATCTCGATCCCTTTACCGACTTTTTCTGTTAGGTCTTAAGAATGTGTGCGAAAATAGCAGCAACACTCTATCCTTGTCTTTTTACCTTTAGTTTTTTAATTTTTGTATCCATTATTTAATATTGGATCAGTTTTGTGACTGCAGACTATTTAACTTCTTAAAAACACATATTTTAAAAATTCCTTTCAAGGAATTCACTTTGAAATTTGTTAATCTCACAATAATATTATTACTCAAAACTATTTTCATCATTTTATTTTCTTTGTCTTCATTGTAAATTGCAAATCTAAAAAGGTAAACTGTTTTTTTTTTTTGCAAATTGTGTATTGTATGCCCAGTGCTACTATGGATACTACTTTGTGGCCAGAGATATTTACAGCTTGAAGGACGAACATTGAGAAGGCGTGCTTGATTTATGAGTTGTGTTCAAGTGGAGCTAGACATACCTGGCGTATAGTCGGGTCGCAGCTCATGATGTCTGATGCCAAAGCTAAATTCGGGTGGCTTGCTGAGATTCACCTTCTCGGGCGAATAGGCGCCAGGAGCTGTATGGGATAGATGTAAGATCGATTACTACGTCGAACTAAAAATGTGTTCGAAATGTGTTCGTTTAGCCAATCCAAGGTCTAACTAGATACAACTACGGGCTAGGTACAAGTTACAGCCAAGTGCCTCGTTGCTCGTGGGTTTGAGGGGGGTTGTGTGTAAGGGGCGGGAGGGGAGTGGAGTTTGACAACATATTACCTGGTGTATGCTGATCGTGTTGGATTTTAGTTCGTCTACCGAATGTGTAACGTGGCGCATTCTTTCTCGATTGCGTAACCTTTTCGGGACTATAGCTATTTGGCGCTGTTAGTGTTAATAAAACAAATAATTACGGTACGGGTAACGTTTTTCATTTTGTTCTAATTTTTAGACTACAAACATGTCAATAGGTAAGACTAGAGTGGGTTAAACTGAATGAGTTACGGAGTGTTGTTACTAGAGTTAAAGAGATAGAGATGGAGATGGAGAGCACACCAGGAAAACCAGAAGTGGTGAGGAACACATGCAAAAGAGAACGTGTGTGAGAATGTTTGTGTGTTTATTAACTGGATGGCGGGGCTTTGTTAACTGGGCAGACAGACAGATTGGCCAATTGGGCCAGCAGTTAGTTGTGTTACCTGGATTGTTAACTAGGTAAACGTTAACCTTAATGCGAAAGGAATAACGAGGCGCACGCGGCTTAATCACATCAAGCGGCACCACTTGATAATGGTTGGGACCTAAAAAATGTTGTGGTTTGTTTCGTTTATCGCAGCATTCGCGATTTGCAGTCAGTGAGTGGGTCAGTTAAATTTTGTTTAAAAAGAAGAAAAATGTTAAATTTTAAATCAAAATCAAAAGTCAAATTCAACAAATCAACACAAACCAAACAAAGAAAAACCACATAGAAACAACATTTAAAAATACCTACAAACTACATACAAAGTACAAAAAAAGAGAGAGGCAGGGTGAAAGTCGTCGTTAAGAAAGCAAAAGAGTGGGAGGGAGACAACTATACCAGACTAGCTGGCAGTTGCAGCCACGTTTGCCGTAGTTGGTACAAATGTACCAATGACTAGATAAACAGTGGTACATTTTACATTATTTCTTTTCCTTTTTCATTTTGGTACATAAACATAGTGCTGAAAATGTACCAATTATCTGAACAATATTTACACTATGATGCATGGTACTTTTAAATTTACGAAACCAAACATTTTCATTCTCTTTGTGCAAAAATTTATTTTATTTTTTTCATTAAAGGCTTGTGAAAATTAAAACAAACAAAAAATGTGTATATGGGATTGTAAATGGTTCAAAATCTACAACTACATACTCTATAGAGCATTTTATACTTGCTTCAAGTAAATCTAGTACACGATAGTTTTGAAATATACTACAATTTGTAAATATGATCCAAGTGATTATATTTCATAATATGCTCCTATTTAAATATTGGAATTTTCTTAGGAAACGTTTTTTTTTGTTTTACAAGTGGCCACAGCTACGTGAATACTGAGATATAAAGATATTGAGGGAGAAAGAGAGAGACAGCTATAGTAGCAAGCAGTTACAATTACGTGACTACTGAGTAAGAGATTAAGAGAGGGAGAGAGAGAGAATTATACTAACAAGCAGCACAAAGTTACAGCTACGTGACTTCTAAGAGAGAGAGAGAGAAAGAAAAAGAGAGAAGCAGAGCGAGATAGAGCTCATGGCCTTTAGGGCAGCGTTTACTTACGCGCTGCTTGGATGAGATTCGATTCTTGCATGGATTTGTTAACTCGAAATGTGATTCTTATATATACAACAATGATGATGATGCGGCCTGTCTCCGTGACGATATCTTGGATGTCTTTGCTTGAGATATGAGGCTTCTCCGTAATCCATAGCGATAATGATGCGCATGCAACCCATGACCAATATAATAAGTACACACCACAATAAAAACGCATAGCCATTCAAACAACCAACAGGAACCAACAACAACAACAACAAACCAACAACAACCAACACTGTGATCTCGGTAGGGTCATAAGGACCGTCTCGACTTACCTGGTATTAGCTGAAACTTTGCGTTCGCCGGCTTCTTGCCAAATGTGTATTTGGGTGTGGCATCGATGACAGCCTTCGCCGCTGGCATCACATCATATTCACCCGGGCCAGGATTCACGAAGCGTGTCAACTCCTTGGGACGACTCTGCAGGGTCGCGGCACGTGGATGATCTCTACCCTTGGGTCGCATACCCGACACATTGTACTGTGCCGGACCGGGTCCGGTTGTCTCATCCCTGCCAGACAACTTGTGTCCAAAGGAATATGACGGTGCACCCTTCTTCTTTGAATCCGGCACTTTGCTGCCTGTGAATTCCAAACGAAATTTGAGTTGAATATTGCATGTAAAATGTAGAATAGCCTTACCAATTAGCGTTGGTAGCTGGACAATAGCTGGTCCCGGATTTGTAGTCTCTGCCGCAATTCTGCCAATGCGCACTGTTGGCGTCCACGGACGTTGTTCAATACTGCCAGCCATGTTGAGGGTACGTATATTGCACGGTCCCACTTTCTTCGACTTCGATTTGGGCTTGTGTAACTGCAAAAAGAAGAGTGCGGAAATTGATTATCAGCTCTGCAGCATCATTAATTTATCTCTAACATTCTTGGTCATTTTGGTGCAGCACAATCTGTGGATTAATAATTGAACAATTTTCGAAAAATATATCTACACAAAATTAAGTTTTCGTTTGGGTTTTTGGGTATTTTTGCGTCATCTGTCTATATAACTGATCAATCTTTGAAGGAGTTTGCAAAGCTTTCAATTTGTGTAAAGTATATAGCTAAATGTGATAACTGGCAAGATATTTTTCAGCATCATTTCGTGGTTAAGGACGCTTAAATATAAAACTGATATTAAATAGTATTTTATTTATTTTCATTTCCTATTTTTATTTTTTTTGGAATAAGTTACCCAATAAACCAAATCCTTAAATTACCATCAAAATCAATGGCATAAATTCCATGGAGTCAAAGAAAATCAGAGACCCACCCAAACTCTGAACGTGACTGCAGCGATTTATTTGTTTCGAATTTTCTGGGCCACTTTGCCTTAGCAAAGTGATTTGTTTGCCCACCTGAAAAAGACAAACAATGGACAAAAACTATAAGTTTGCGGTAGGCTCTTCAACCCGTGACCTTCTTTTTAGAGCGGCATAGCCCAAAAGGCGCTAAAAAGCCCTCTTGGAGCTGTCTAGCCCTGCTAGATATATGCCTTGCCTTGCCTTGCCCTGCCTTGCCTTGCCTTGCCTTGCAGTCGGGCTTGCGTTTCGATTTTGGTAACAGGTCGCGACATCGCAGCGGATGTAATCGATACCTTACGATGACGACCCCAATTGGCTTTGGCTTTGGCGTTGGCTTTGCTTGAAGCGATTAGCTGACGCGATTGAACGTTAGGTGTAACATTTCTCCCCCCCCCCCATTTCCCCATACCCTTACCCCTTACTTACTGATGGCTGACTTGGGCAATCTGGCAGCAGCAAGGTTGCGCCCCAAAAAAAAAAGAAGAAGAAACTATGCAGAGTGCTAATGTTGCCCGTTTGGCGCATGTAAGCCCAACAAAACGATTACTTTTAATGACTTATGGAGCGACAATTGCATGCCAAGAAACGAGCACCTGAAACCAGAGTTGAAGCCGTGTCTTGCTTACTTTTTGCTGTGTACATTATGATAAATCGTCACGTCTCCGTCTGGGAACGTTAAGGTATAGATATATACTTGACTTTTTGTTGGTCTCATTGGGTTCTTTCTGGGTTTTTCCTATACATGCAACAGATGTTGCAGCAGTTGGCATTTAAATCAGAAATCTTCTAAATAAATCTTTATTTTAAATTTAATTATTACACTTTATTTTTAATTTAATTTAATTTTTATAGTCGACATTAAATGAAAACATAAATTTAAATCTTAAGCTAGTTGAATAAATCTTTAAGTTATGTGTCGACTGATATTAGTCGACTTTAAATAAATTAATAAATAAATCAGCATCACTAGTCGAATCTGCGCACAGTTTTAAGGCCATCTTGTTAAAACTTGAGATGAGATTTAGCTACAGAGCCGATATGAACGGATTACTATAGCATATAGTATCAACGTGTCATAGAAACTATCAGTGGAAAGTTGAGATGTTGCATGAGAAACATTTTTTTGTTTGGTTTGATGTTTTTTTTTTCATAATTTATATATATGTATTGCTCAATATTATTCGAATTTATTTGGACTGCTTTCTGCAAGGGTATATAATCCTCGTGATATTCGCTCAGCTTGATTCCCAGTTTGTGCTCGTGTTCGTGTCACGCTGTTGACACGTGACCAACTCTGGCTGAAGCTAAAGAGAACAAGAGCAAGACTTAGAGTCCAAGTGGCTGTGGACGTAAATGGTGGCAGTGGCACTAACAGTTGATGTGGCAGCGTGGCAGCGTGGAAGCGTGGAAGCGTGCAACTTCTTTGGCCGTGAAATCAACAGCTCCGCTTTATGTAAATACAAAGCTGAGCCAATTTCTGAGTGGGCGTGGCCGACTGCAGTAACAGAGAGGAGCAGCAGCGGCGGGGCTAGAGCAAAGCTGTTCAAATTGAGGCTAAAAAGTGGGCGTGTTTGCGCCCCGCGACCTCGCACGCAATTGAAACATGTTTTTGTTGTTCGTATTTATTTTCTTTGTGTGTTTTCTTTTGGGCAGCATTTTTGTTGCTTTGCTCAGTTGTGTTTTGGTTACCATATGCTCCGCTAAGTACGTGTAGAACCGAATCTTACATCATCACTGAATCTGAATCTGATTCTGAATCTGCACCCACACGCGCAACGCACTTCAATTGGCTGCTGCCCCCGGAGGCTAGGGGCGGGCAGATGGGGCATGTACCGCGTCGGGGCTAAATATCAATCAGTGCTGCCGAAACCATATAAGGCCATCGCTCAAGTGGAATCGGATGAATCAGCTATATAGTCTGATTGCTACCAGACATTTGCGTGGCTGCAATTCGCAACCATGAAATACACTCATCCAAAAAAAAGGCAACAGTCTGACAACAGTACTGAATCTTAGAAAATAAAAGTACATTTCTAAAATGCAAGGATGTGTCTTGATTTCCCATGAATAGAAAACATTTGCAGAACATAGAAAAAAAGCTATTTTATTTTTAGGTTTTTTTTAAGTGTAATCGATCTGCTCACTTGCCACTACTGAGTTTGGTTGAGGTTTCTGATCAAACAGGAACTCAATTGTCCACCTATATTTCCATTAAGATATAATAATAATATCCTCTGCAGAGTTATGAAAAGCCACAATGCAGCACTCATTTTGTACAGTGTGTGTGTGTGCCTGCCAGCAACTTATTAATCTTAATTTGTGGCACAAGCACGAGGCAGGCAACAACTTAGTCGCATTTAATCAAGTTAATCGGACATGCAATTTTGGCTCGCTTTGCAGGACTGAGCTGTCAGGGGGGAGGTGCTTTCTAAAATTGAATTATAGATGGTGCAACTGATACGAGTTAATCAGTGTGCAGTGTTCAGTGTTGCAGTGTTCAATGTTGGATTTTGAGTTTTGAGTTTTGAGTTTCAGGTGCACAGGTCAAACAGCAACCGGTTCTCTGGCCAATTGAGCAAATAGAAACTGATTTTGAATTGAGCACACGCCCACGTTAGCTAACCCGATTCTTTCCCTCCCTCTCTCTCTCTTCCACTCAATCTCTTGCTCTCTGTCTCTCCCTCTCCTGACTGTAGTAGTCTTCATTGCGAACGTAGAGCCGCAGAAACCCGTCTGTCGTCAGTCGGCTATTTTCGTTGCATGACTCTATGCAAAATTTGCCACTTGGATCTTGATAGATGATGCCAACTTTGAACTCGCACTTTTTTCGCGGACACATCACACACACAAGCACACACTCTCACACGCAAGCACGCTTCATGGGTAACAACACACGGCAAATAAACAAACAACAATAACAACAACAAGAAGAATAAGAACAATAAGTAAATAATAGAATAGCCATTCAAAAAGCTGGCGCACGTCATCAACAATTTATGCTATCAAGTAACAAGATGAAAGAATAACTAACTAATGCCCAAATACCCTAACCATAGCAGGAATGTGCATTATCTTGGGCACATTTGATAGCTGGTATTGTGGAATGCAAATTTAAAAAATAAACATATGAGAGAACGGCTATCTTTGCCCTAGCCTTGAAGACCGCCGTCAATCTGCCGACATTTACATTTTTTTTGGTCCAAAGCTTGAAATATTATTATTTTATTTATATATTATTTATTTTACGATAAGCTGTGAATTATATATTTCACATTTGAGTTATTATATCGTTTTAGAATGGCTGACATGTATCTCAATCTCGATTGCATAATTTTAGATACATCTTTTGTTCGATTGTTACCATGGCAGCTTTATGATATAGTGATAAGATCCGATCTTCTGTACTAAGACGAATATGAGGGAGTTTGCTTATCTATCAGTTCAAATTAGGTACAGAGATCAACCCCAAATTTGAAGTTTGTTAAGATTGGAGATATATTTACGAATAAAATGTTTTCCTAAGCTTGCTTTCTGTAGAATCTGTTTCGTACAGTTTTCAGTCACTCAACTGTTGAGTTTATTAAAGATTATATTTTTATATACCCTACAATAACTTTAAGTAGTTCTTACCACTTGGTATAGATGCTAGGGTATTTCTTTAGTAATTAAACCCATAACCATAATTCCAACAACATATAAAAATTCATTTATGGCAAGGCGAACAATTCATACTCTCATCCAATATGGTTTGCTTGTAAATCTTAGGCTGTAAATCCAGCTGAAAGCTGACTTGCTATAAATTATTGATAGAAAATTGTTGGACAACAGATGGAGAAGAAACGATTGATTAATTCATACTGGTAGACACTTCAATCTCTGCTGAGTCCGTGCCATAAAACATCTGTCAGCTTGAATCATAATTAACAACAGAGCTTTTGTTGTTGTTGTTGCTGTTGCTGTTTTTAATAGTCGCATTTCACGCTCTCTAAATTGACAAAAAAAGCGAATCCAAAAAAATATTAAATTAAAATATGGACAAAATGAGCTCATTTTCCAGGTTTGATCATCAACTTTTACGCCCAAATAGGGGCAAGTTGTCTGCGTCGTCCGGCTGTCTTGGTGGCTGTCTTGGCCGTTTCCTTTAGCCCACATGGAGTTGTCCAAAATGTTGGCCAAGTCTCCAGACAAGGCGCCCACACACGCAACACCGTTTTGTATCTCAATCGACAGTGCTTCGAACGTCTCTTTCTCTTTGCCCAGTTAGTAAACCAAAACAATCAAGTTGCTTTTAAGTTTAATTAACAGCAAAACAAGGCAAAAACACAAAATACCGGCAAACTGGTAAAAGCAACAGCAACAATAACCAAATACAGTGTTTTGGGCCAAAAACGGCTACAAATTAAACACACACACACACACACACACACACACACATAAAGTGATAAAGACACAAAATAAACAACAAACTGACGTCAACTATGTGCGAGTGTGCGAGTGTGTGTGTGCGAGTGTGTGTGTGCGAGTGTGTGAACTAGTTTTGTGCTCAAAATCTAATTAGATTTGGGAAACGTGTTTTGTGTCTTGAGAACTTAAAAGCAAACGCTTTTGCCAAGTGAAAGCTGGCCAAGAGCTCCTGCCAAAACACACAAAGCTACAAAATACAATATCCGACTAAAATATATATAATTGGCTATATATAATTAGAGACAGTAAGCGGCATGCTAATGTCTAAGCTGTGACTAATATTTGCCTATCTGTTTCTGTTTTCATTTTATTTTTATTTTTTGCCTTCCCTGTGTTATATCATTTTATAAATATTTATTTTTTGCAGCAAACATTCATAATTTGTAGATTTTTTGTGTTACGCCTCTAGCTTTTTCACTTCTCTTTTAGTTTGGTAATTTAATTGTTGCTGTTTCTGGCTCATAATCGTTGGCTTTGAAACTGAGTTTGGCAGCGAGAAAGAGACAGAGCGTGAGAGAGGGAGTGGTACAAAGAGGGAGTGAGATACAGATAGAGAGATTGAGGTAAAGTCGACCGGTTTGCATTTAATGGAGCTGATGTCATGGGCTTGAAAAATTACTAGAAGCCGCAATGAACTTGTCCAAAAAAAGATTTCCTCGTTTGCCACTTGTGGCACAACATGTGTGTGTGTGTGTGTGTGTGTGAGTGTGTGAGTTCTGTGTGTGTGTGACATCAATACAACATTGACAAAACAATGAAACGGAGCCAGTTGCAAGCATAAACAGATGTTGTTGTTGTTGCTGTTGTTGCTGCTACTAAATGCCAATACAGACAGATAGTCAGACAGACAGGCTGAGAATCGACCCAATCGACTCCTGCCCCAACTCTGCGTTCAGTCAATGAACTTTTAGGTCAGGATAAGCAGCAAGCACGCAATGTTAAGTAGCCATCACAGTCACAGTCGCAGTCGCAGTTCCTCTTTGCAGTGACATTCACCAGTCACAGGAAGAATCAGTCGGGTTAACGCCTATTTTATTAGCTAGATTGTTTGCAGTTCCTTGATTACCAGTCGCTGCACAGCGCAAAATAAAGGCTAACATTAAAAAAAAAGCAATTTCGTGTTGCTAGCTTGTTCTTTAATCAAGTAATAATTTCGAAGAGATAAGTTTTTTGTGTTTAAAGCACATTAAAAGAACAGAAATGAACAAAAAACTTGTACACAAATCTTCAAATCTGTAATTGATTCTTGACTTCGTGATAGATTTTAAGTAGACACTTCTGGAATCAGTTGAAAATACTGCTACACGCTTGGGTACAGTTGCATATTTGTTTATTGCCTCAATCAAGCCAATTTGACAAAAATCTAACTTTGAAATGGAAATTCCCTTGAACATAAATTATTTCTTCAAAAACAGCCGGATAACAATTTAAGTTGAAAGTAAATGATTTTTGTGCAGTGTACTTACCACAGCTGTGTGTCTAGTCCTGCTGTCTGTTGTCGCCCGTTATTGTTTTTATTATTATTTGTTGTTGTTATTGTTGCTGCTGTTGCTGTTTACAACTTTGATTTGCACAATAATAAACTTTGAGTTAGCACACGGCTAGCCGTTATAATGGCAAACAGTCCTTGTTGCTTTTGCAGCCCGAACTGGAGGACTTTCAAAACATCTGCGTACACGTTTCCAAACACGAGACAACACGACGCGAGCGAGATAGATGCAAGAGGGGAGCAGGGGGGAGGTGGAAGATTTGTTTTCGTTGTTCGCTGATCGTTAATTGAGTTAAAGTGACAGCTGTCGTCGAGCTGATTTACGGTTTGTTTAATTGAAAAAACAAATTGCCAAATAACATACAGTTCAACTATTTGTTGCTACTGTCTTCCATTTGCTTGCTGCTGATTTCGGATCTAACTGGCTATTTCGTATCGCACTCGAGCGCTGCTGAACCCAAACTAAGCGCCAATGTTGTCGTCAGTCGCCTTTTCGTTTCAACTTCGCTAACAGAGCAGAACATGAACAGCAGCAGCAACAGCAGCAGCGCGCACTTAACAGTCGCAGCAGTTAACAGTCGACTTGCAAGCTTTTTGCGTTGGCGTTAACAGCAGCGCCCACTGTTAATCAACTTTATTTTGACAATATTTTTATTAACGGTTTTTCAATTGTTTTGACCTTGCTGCTGCTCTAGGAATATAACATTTTGATCTGGAACATACGTAAGACTGTTTCGCCCACAACACAAAATTGCAATTGGCGTTTACTTAATGGCTCATTGAATAGCTATAATTCGTTTGCGTTTTACTCATCGATCTGGCCGTTTATGGCGCTTTAACAATGCCGCCTCTTGTTTAATTTTTTTTCTCAATTTTTTATATAATCATATTTGTTCTCGGTTGGAGCTGCGGTCGCACACAGACAACCTTCACCCACACATGTGCCAAATGGTGCGTGAAAAACTTTTTGCTTGCCCACCCACAACCATATAAGATCATTTTTCGCAACATTTTGCATATTGAACATGTCACTGCAATTAGCCGATGTCAATTTATATCTAAAATTGATTACACTATTTTGTAGCTGAAAAGTTCGCCAATAGATTTTTCATTTCCTTGCTGTGCATTTCCCGTAACTTTGTATGGATGGGCGCACAAAAGTTCCGCTAGGTATGCTAAGGAAATGATCACCTTTCGCATTTACAATGAACTATACTTTTCGGGAGAAATTATAAGCCAAAATCAAACTGGTTTCAAAAACATGATAGACTTTAAATATAAATGAGAGATCTGGAGATGAAGTCCGAAATGATTATAAAAATGGGTAAGTAAAACCAGGAATTTCCTTGCAATTGAAAATTTCAACACATTTAGGACCATTTATTTATATCATTTATTAAGTAGCAATATCACGTTGAAGATTTTTTTGGTGTATTGGTTGTTTTGTTGTTGTTGTTGTTTTTATAGCGTTAATGTGGATCTATATAAAATGGTATACAATATATATATATAGTTCTATATGCATAGGCGCAATAAATCAACTAAGCGGCTTATTTTGATTAAATAGTATTTTGTATGGATTGCATATGTTCATCTAGGGGGTTATTGTATTTCATAGTATGTAATGAGTGTATGTGTG
Source organism: Drosophila nr. medialis 2 BK-2023a (assembly GCA_035044325.1). Classification (NCBI taxonomy): domain Eukaryota; kingdom Metazoa; phylum Arthropoda; class Insecta; order Diptera; family Drosophilidae; genus Drosophila; species Drosophila nr. medialis 2 BK-2023a. Next base: position 4,685,169 of record JAWNMH010000394.1, read on the forward strand.
TGTGTGTGTGTGAGTGTGAGTGTGTAGATAGACCGCAGAACAAAGGACGCTCTGGCGGTGCTAATTAGGATCAGCTCCAAGACTTGGGCTTTTCTTTTCATAAATGCAGTTTTGTAATCAGAGTTCAGGGTTCGTTTTGGCTTGTGGACGTATAACATAGATGTGTGTTGCAAGAGGATCGTATTTCAATATGTTTTATATATATATATATGTGTGTGTAGATTGTTAGTTATGCTAAGGATTGTTCTTACAAGCTAGACATATAAACGCATGTCTTAGACTTAGGCTGGCTTAAGCAGCGCTTTTCTGTATCAAAACTGTATCAAAATGTCGTATAAAATGTTGTTGTCATGTTTGTTAGCTGATTTGATTTCTGGTGTTGTTGCATTTGATTTCATTCTTTGGTGTCACATTGGTGTATATATACTTTATAAGTCTTGTTTCAGTTGCATTCGGTTTGGTTCTGTTAACGGGTTCGGTTTTATTTCGTTTGGCTCTGTGAAACCGAATTCTTGTGCGTTCAGTCTGGCCCATAGTATCTTGATGGTTTCTCTTCTTCTTCTCTATTTTGTGATAGCTAAAGAAAAACCAAAAATAAACCAACATAAATCATAAAAAAAACGTGGAAAAAATCAAAAATAATAGTTAATAGTTAATTTTCATTATACATTTTATTTGTATATAGTATTTCTTTTCGTTTCTTATGTTGCGAATTTTGTGGCTTATGCGAATGATAAAATTAATTAAGTAAAACTTTTCTCATAAAATTAGGTAAAATATATATATATATATATATATTTAAATCTCAATATATATATATATACATGTGTTTATGTATGCATATTGCTGATGATGAATTTAAAATAATAAAGTACTGAAGAATCCATTTTAAAATTGAATGCATGTAAAGATTATATATATATATATATATATATGTGGTCGAATGCTAAAAGGCAAAAAATAATATCTATATATGTAAAAAGAGAAACTGAGACGCATACGAAAATTGTTTGCGCAACGCAAATGAGAAATGATTAAACAATAAATCACAAAACTTAAGCTAAGCACGTAAAATTCTAATCTAAATAAAAAAGTGTTTCCGTCGTTTCTTCTTTTGCTTTCGCGTTCGACTTGGAGGAGAGCTTAAACATTTAATTTATGCTTAATCAGTTTTCTTAGATTCATGTTTCTTTTTTCTTTTGTTTTTGTTTTTATTATTGTGTGTGTGTGTGTGTGTGTGCGTGTGTGTTTTGAGTTTGCTTTAACTATATAGACTTACTTGAGAAAGCACAATCATTTTATATATATATATATATATTTTTATATATATGCGTAGTATATCGTATCGTCTGCATACTTATCAATATATATATATATATATATATTGTAATTATCATTTTCATCATTAACCGCAATCGTTATGAAATGTATCAAAAATTTGACTATTAACTACAGTTATCTATGCTCCATATATGTATATATGTATTTGTTGTTGTTATATGCTGAATACAACCACATGCATATAATAAATACACACACACACATCTATATTCCGATTTATATAAACATAATGATATCATTTGCTCAGCTTTAGCTCTGTATGTATATAGATATATATATATATGCTATTTATATATATATATATTTGTGTATTATAAATAATATATTTCAAAAGTGAATAATCGTTTAACTGTACGAGAATTTCCGTTCATACATACTACATATTATGTACGATACGATCCGATCCGATCCGATCCGTGAATAACTTTGCTCTGCTCCACTTAAACTTAAATGTTAATGCATATATCATTATACTGTCTGTCTATCGTTAACTTTAGCTCATTATAGGTATTATTTAGGTTTATGTGTTAATGTTTATGATGTTGATGTGGATGTTGTTGTTGTTGATGTTTGATGCTTAATGTTGATCAGTGCTAATCAGTGCGTGATCCCAGACATGATCTCCATTCACCTCCATTGTTGAACTCTCCACGTCTCTAGTCGGTTAGCGTTTGGGCAACAAGTGCCAGCTGATCTTTGAGCACACGGAACGAGGGACGCTCTTCGGGCCCATGTGACCAGCACTTTTTCATGACCTGCAACCAAATAACGGCCAATTATATATTAGATACATTCATATATATATATATTGATATATTAAATATAGGTTTAACTGCTCTGGGGTCAATTATGTGTGCTTTTTCTCTTTGCTGAATGTTTCTTAACTTATTTGAAGCTTAATGGTTTGTGTTGAATTTTGATTGTGTTTAAAGTAGTTTTGATAGAATATTGAAGACTAAAAAGTCAGCTAGCTAAACTTGCCATGGTCAGCATCGAAATCTGTTGATTTGTTGATAATGAGCAAGGAACCTCAAACCAGGAACAGGAAACTTGCTTCAAGCTCGGAGCAAATAGAAAGATGCTTACATTCGTGCAGGAATTTGCGGGTTAATGGAAGATGCTAAGTGAAGGATAGCTCTAACAGGTCTTAGAGCATGAAGCGCACCTAATACTAATAATATATATATATATATATATACATATATATTTTTTTTTTTTAAATACAGCAAAATTGCAGTTATAAACTGAAAAGGCTAATTTTATTAGTTTTCTCAGCAGTTGTTTTATAACCTATTTGCCATCAGCTTTGCAACTGTTGGCAACTAATTATCTACTACACTTTCACAAGATCTACTTTCAAAGCAGTTGCCATTTTATAGATATATATATATACTCACATCGTATATTTCCTTGGCACACGACTTTGGTTTCTCTAGTATAATGCCGCGCTGCACACGCTCCACGACTTCGGTGTTCTTTAGGCGGCCATAGGGCATTTTGCCACAGGTGAAGATCTCCCACATGAGCACGCCTAGAAACGAAGAGAGATTTAGTTTAGCGTTACATCAGTACAAAGATTTTGATCAGGCACTCACCATAGGCCCACACATCGCTCTTGGATGAGAAGCGTGTGTAGTTGAGCACCTCGGGCGGTGCCCATTTGATGGGGAACTTTGTGCCGCCCGAGCTGGTATACTGATCATCGAGCACATAGCGGGCTAGACCAAAATCGGCGACTTTAACCACATTCTCGGAGCCGACGAGGCAATTGCGTGCCGCCAGATCGCGATGAATGTAATTGTGACGCTCCAGATAGGCCATGCCCTTGCTAACCTGTATGCACATGTCCAGGAGCAGGCCCATATTGCCAATCAGGGTGTTCTCGTGCCGGCGCAAATAGTTGAGCAGCGAGCCGTGCTTCATGTATTCGGTGACAATGTATATGGGTCGATGCTTCGAGCAGACGCCGTACAGCTGCACCAGATTCGCATGCTGTAATTTTGTCATCACCTTGGCCTCCTCAATGAAATCATCCTCGGACATGGTGCCCTCCTTCATCATCTTAACGGCCGTATCGATTGAGCCACGCCATTTGCCGCGTCGCACCACACCAAACTGACCGGAGCCGAGCTCCTCCATCAGCATCAGTTCCATGGGATGGATTTCCCATTTGTCGTGTGAGAGGCCAGCCGTTGGTGGCACTGGACGATCGCAGGGCGAGGACTTCAGTCGGCAGGCCAGTCCGCCCGAGTTATGGCGATGATAGTTAATCAGATCCGGTATAGTCTCGCAACAGTGCTTCTCACTCAGATAATACTCGCCGCGCGCATTCTGCTTGATGTGGTAGTGCTTCACATGCGATTGCGGACTGTGGCAAGTAGACAAAGATTTACATTGTGAAATTAATACAGTTAATAATATAGTCTAAAACATATAATATTAATACAGTTATCAGCTAATCATCTAAACTAAATCATTTTGCAAAAGCCGTAAATTTTTGATCTTGGTTTAACCTCTGGAATAATACTACATTTAAATTTGTAAACACAATTTTCACTCGAAATTGAAACTGTTGCAAAGAGTCGCATTTCCATTTTACTTCTGCTCTGCAGTAGCGGTAGCAAATTCAATAAATTTGTGGCAATAGCAGAAATGATGAATGAGTTCCATTTCCGTTTTCTACTATTACCTCTGCTCTTGTTCTGATAAAATTGGTTGCAATCATGGAGTAGCAAATTCAAACACTGATTTTCACATGAATTTCGATTTAAAAACTAGTTTCCAAATTTAAATGCAGTATCAGTCTTAAGGCCACATAATGCTAAGCAAAAAAAACTCTGCGAGCTATACAAATGTGCACAATTTTAAGAAATCCTTTTTTAGTTATCTTAAGGTATAAAATGCATTGCTTTTGGAAATCAACTTAAAGTTATGGAATTTGAAAATATATGAATTCAATACCGGATGTACTTCAGGCCCTGGCCACAGCAGATAAGTTTGTAAATGGGACATATCGAAAGTAGTCTTTCTTCGCTTAGAGATACATTCAGGTTGCTTCTGATTATGCTGTTACCTTGCTTATCAACTCACTTCTCAAATATTTTATTTGGCACATCTAGTAACGGTTACTTACACTTTGGTATGCAGCGATAGTGTGTAGAGACCCTTGGTCGATGACTTGCGCACCACAAAGCAACCCTCCTTGTCGCCCTGCTTTAACAGCGACTCGGCGCGTTGTCTGGACATGTCGCCCACATACCATCTATACACAGAGAGAAAAATATGTTAAGTATATGTTGTGCAATAGTTTATAAATATGCATTGGCTTACTCGTAACGCTCGAGACCCAAGAGGGCTTTGGGCTTAACATAATTGCTGGGTATGTAGCCGACATTGCCAACTGCATCCTTGACCTTCCACCAATGCTCCTGTGAGTCATCGATGACCTCATATTCAGCATTCTAATTTAAAACAGAGATTAGCAAATATATATTTATTGTTTTTCAAATTAGCTGCTTACCTTCTCTAGGGATAAATCGCCGCCTTCGATTGCTTTGAATGGATAGAGTGCCACCACCAACTTGACAAAGTGTGAATTGTCCTGGAATTCAGAGAGAATGTTCGGATTAAATAAGTAACATTGAGCTAGTCGCTTGTGATCGACTAGGAAAATTTGTTTGCAGTGTATAAGAAACTGTGCAGCTGAAAACTAGAGCTTACCTTGGCTTTGGAGTTGGGCGTGCCGGGCGTTGGTATTCCGCCGGGCATGTTGGCATCCAATAAAACGCCGTTGCCGTTGAGTAAAGTGGGTGACTGCTTGAACGTTGTCAGCGAGGACTAAATGGGACGGTATAGAAAAAAAGATGTGGTTAGCAAAAATCAGGCCACACTTTGTGGATAGTGTCAACAATTTACCTGTGGCTGCAGCGATGTGGGTGTGCAACTACCGCCGCTGCCGCCGCCGCCGCCTGGTACACCGTTGGGGCTGCCTAAGCCTGCAACACCACCAATACCACCACCAACGCCACCACCAATACCACCGCCAACGCCGACAACTCCGCTGACGCCGCCGCCTATGCTGCCGGAGCTGTTGTGCTGCAAACTGAATTGACTGTTTGTCGTCGAGTTGTTTGGACTGATGCTGCGCGTCGAATTCTGGGCTGGAGAACTGCCGTTGCCTGCGAAAAAAGAACACAAATAAAAACAGCAGAAATTAGAAGCGGAAACGGATATGGATAAGGTTTTAGAAACAAGCAAGTTTACATTTTATTTTTTTACTTAAATCACAAAACATTATAAATTCAATTATATGTATAAGCCCGCTTGTCAAGTTTGTTGTCTAAGTCTTTCGTTGTTTTTCTTTTTTTTAAACGCCGCAGAAAACAAACATTATTTTCTATAAAAACTTGATGTAAGCTAATTCGATAAATTGCTTGCAATCTTTTTATTTCTTTTTTTTCTTCAGTCGTAAATCTCATCTAATGTGAATAGATACAAAAGCTTTTGTGTGTTTTTTGGCAAGTAGTGATCAATTTTGGGGTCGTCTTCTTTATTGAGGTGCAAACATCATTTGCAACATTTGTATTATTTGGATTTTAATTTGCTTGTACAACAAGCACAAGTTTTGGTTAGCTTGCTGAGTTCAAGTTCGTTGCCTAAGTCTTTCGTTTTCAAGGCTCAAACAATTTGCCGGCTATTTGGCTAGCGAAAAAAAAAAATAATAATCAACATATTATAAATGACACGAGCATATAAATCAACACTCGTTGGCGATAATTAGCCGACCCAAAGTATCGAATCGAAAATCGCCTTACGCGAGACACGAGACTCGATTCTTGTCAAGGTTAATTACCGCAATGCCACACTGAACGCCAAGATTCCAAGGCGGCCGCAACGCCCACAATTGGTTGCTTGGCTATTGAAGTGGACAAGTAAGGGGAAAGGCGACTAGCACTGATGGCTTTATCTATTTGATCGGCTCAGTCAAGCCTGTCAATATATTTCTCACTCACTATGCAAATTGAAACGAACCGAAAAAAAACCACAAAACTGAACTCCAAAGCTAACCCCAATTAAGAGTAAAAAATGTAGAGATTTATTTGGGGTATTTTTTTGTGGGCGCAAGTTATGCAACAATTGCACACATATGTATATATATATATATATATATGATGAGTAAGCAGCATTAACATTTGAGCACTCGCATTTTGTGTAAACACTCGGATCGAGTGCTCGAGTAGGCGCCTCTTCAAGTACGCTGTGCGCAGGCGAGAATCGAACAGAAACACAAGAAAATATTACAAATAATAATAATAATAATAATAATTGAAATCACAAAAAAGTGAAGGTTAATCGAAGCGAAAGTGTTTTGCCGAGCCAAGCGCATTTAATCATAGACATTTGAGATTTTTAAATGCCCTGCGGACGCAGACAATGGGGCCGAGGAGAAAAGCATTTTTCTCAATTGATCCAAACCAATTTTTTCAATATCACAAAACAAAATGCGGGCCACATTTTTCATGTGAAAACTCACGATTTCAGTTGACTCCCCCGAAAAAAAGGCAGGCTCAACACTCTCTCTCTCTCTCCTATCCCTCTCCATCGCTCACTCTCTCTCTCTCTCTCTTTCATATTGTGTAAACAACAAGCAAAACGTGCCAACGATAGGCGACACTAAAGCCTGCAGGCAGCTTCAACTTCAGCTTTAGTTGCAACAACAAAAGTGCAGACTCAATGGAAAGAAGAAAAATAGAAAGTTTTTCTTTTCCCAGCGCACTTGCCGGCGTCGCAGCAACAGCAGCAGTCGCGGTCGCAGCAGCTGAGTCGTGCGGCTTTTGTTATGCCATTTTCCATGCAAATGAAAAGTGCCCACAGTCATTTTCATTGTCTGACAAAAGCAGCGAGGCGACATTCGCCAGGCACACATAGATATATCTATCTACGTCTATATGCCGCCTTTAATGCCATTTGCATTACAAGTTGCAGCTATAACTTAAACTTGGTCGCGATAATTTAGGGATAAATCATCGATAAGATGTGAGATATATAGAGCAAATATTTTCAAAAGTTAAGTTAAGTTAGTAAGGAAAACAAATATAATAAATAAAAATAGAATATTATTTAAATATAATTTTTAATTTGCCAAACAGTTTTAAGCATTTATTGTATAAGAAATGCCTCAAACTCTAAGCTCAAAAAAATAAAATGCCCATTCAGACCACAATTTTCCGAGCCTGGACGGCAGCAACGTATTCAAGCTTCGGTGTTGCTTCCGAAAAGCTTTTACTCAATTAATGCAAGCTTTCTATTTATAATTTTCCTCGCACAGCCGTGCAATTGGCCTGCTCCCGAACAACAAACGGAAGCAAAACTATTTTATATGCATATTAAAATGTCTTATGATTGGGGCGCGCAACAAGCCACATTCGAAAACAGCCCCAACAGCAAATTTGTCATTAACTATCTGCATACATAAACACAAACGAAGCAAGCCGCAATCGTGTTTATGGCCAATTGTGTAATTTTCTTTGCATTTTCTTGCACATTTTTCTTGTTGTTGTATTTTTTTTTCTTTTTGTTCATTTGCTTGCCAAATTGTTATGCAAATTTTATGTGCAGCTGCCAGACCTTGCAAAAAAAATTACTACTTGTCAGACTTTCAAACACGTGTTCTATTGTATTATTTGTTGTTGCTGCTGCTGACTGACGGATCAGGTGAAACTGCGCTATATCCAAACCAAGCGTGACTCAATCGTAGAACGCCCACGAAAAGAGCATTAATTTCAACTATTATTAAAACAAGTTGAGCGGCATTTTTTGAATAAATCCATAAGGGCATGCCAAGAATACAAAAACTATTAGAACTACTACACTGCGATCAATTTGAATACCATTTACAATACTTGGGAAACACAATGAGAAATGTTGGTGATGAGCTTAAGCATATTTAATATACAACAGGAAAATTGCTGAACCTCTTTCAGCTTTATCTCAAAGGGAATTTTTTTTTATTTAATTCAATTAGTCTTTAAAAAAAGAGAATAAAATTGAACAAATTCCAAAGCATCCGCATTTTCCATAAAAAAAAATAAAACGAAACCTTTTCAGTTAAGTTCAAAACCATCTGCAAATAGTTCAAGCAACATTTCAGCAAAACTAAATATTTTGTGTGTTTTTTTTTCTTCCAGTGTCGTTTTTGGCTGTGGTCTTGAGTCATTTTGTGATTGTCTTACCCAGCTTGAGAGCCGATAATAGCATCATTTCTAATGCGACTGCTGCTTCAAAATTTTCAAATCGTGCAACACGCTCAAAATCTTTGTTTGTAGTATTTTTTTCCTTTCAAGATTTCGAGTAGAAATAGAAAAAAATGGATTAACGCAGATTTAGCCGTATTTGTGTCAATTCACTTTCACATAAATCACTTGTTCAATTTTTCAGTTATTTGTAGCATTTGCTGCTTCTTGTTGCTGTTGTTGTTGTTGCATTCGCTTTGGAGCTGTTGTTAAAACTGGTTTCATGGCTGCTTCCTTTTAGCAAAATTTGTTGTCGTAGTCGTTGCTGATGTTATTATTGTTGTTTGCTATTGTTGTTGCTGCTGATGTTGCTGGCATTTCCATGCTACTTGGCCTGACCTTTAGGCGTTCGACGATCTGCTGCGACTGGCTTTTACCGTTATTTGTATGACGTTCACAGCCTGGCCCCCAAGTGCTTCCTGCCAGCATACGAAACACAATTCACACTATATATATAAATATATTTATAATTTTTGGTTGCTTTGAATTTGATTATTATGCGATTTGTGTTTTGTTACATCTTCATCGTCTTCTTCTTAATCTTTTGCATTTTCTTCTTCTTCTTGATACTGATGATGGTTTTCACGCAATGGCAGCGGCAGCCATTTTGTAAAAAATTTCCATGACAAGACGAATGTTGTTTTTTTTTTGTTTGTAAGGTTTTTTTGCACTACACGAATTTTACTCAACAGCAATAAAATTAACGAGCTACTCGCTCATTAATACTAAAATAATAATTGAATTATGAATTAAATTGGCACATATATATACACATTTTTTTTTTGTATATTTTAAGTTTAGATTTAGCGCCGTCGCGAACTGTTTCAGTAAATGTTTAAAAGCCAACTGACAAAACGGCAAATGAAATTTTTGCTAGCCACCGCAAGGCAGCAGCAGCAACAACAACAAGAAGAGTAACAGCAGCAACAGCAACAGCAGCCGAAGGTGAGCGACGACGCTGGCAAGTGTAGAGTAGCGCAGTGTAGAGCAGAGTAGAGCAGAGCAAAGCGAACGACGAACGCATGAATGGGAAAATAAAAAAACTTCAACGCCAGCAGAGGCAATAAACATAAAGTAAAACTTAATTGTAGCGGCAACAGAAACAACAAAAATCAGTGCAGGTGGCGTTGAGTGAAAAGCAAAAGAGCAAAGCTTTTTGAGCAAAGAGAGCGAGGAGTGCGGAGAATCAAAGTTAGTAACAAGCAGCAGCAACAACAATAACAACAACAGCAGCAAACAGCAGCAGAAGCCGCCAAGCGCAACGAAGAAGAAGAAGACGACGACAACGATGGCTGCTTGGGCAACAGCAGAGCCACAGCAGATCAAGACTTCTGCCCACTGGGCATGTGTATGTATGTGTGTGCATGCTTATGCATGTGTGTGTGTCTGTGTAGCTCTATTTTGTTAAATGTTACAGTGCAAAGGCAGCGTTAAAGTTCCAAGTTCCATACCAGGCCAACAACAATGCTTATTTATTAAACTGTGCGCGAAGAAAAGAAAACAGAAAGAAATAAGAAACAAATCAAGTAACAAGTTGCAAACAAAAAGCACTTGTATAATACGTCAGGCAAAAAAAAAAAGAAAAAATGCGTTTGTGGTTTTTGTGTAAAGATTTGCGATCTTTTTTGTTTGCTTCTTTTCTTCTCTATTATGCCGAGTTGCTGTAACTGTTGATGAAGCAACAGGCAATGCAAAAAAAAGGAAAAGAAAATCTGCGACTGTGAAGAGCGCGCATCTAAGAGAGAGATTGCGTTGGACAAGAAGAGCAGTTTATTGTGTGTGCATATGTGTGTAAGAGAGTAAGCAAAGCACTGAGTAAATGAATTATATATATTGAAGTAGTTGTAAGTGCGAAAGCTTCTTTCTCTCCAATAACTTTAGTGGCAATTAAAGTCAACTCTTCCCTTTTTCAAGTGCTGCCTAAAAGTAGGCAGCACAAAAAAGAGAGAAAGAGAGCGAACGAATACAAAGCTCACTTGCAAAAAAAACATGAAGATCCATTAGTCGTCTGCTTTACTAATTTGCGCCTCTGTTATGGCTGTTATTGTTGTTGTTGTTGCTGTTAATCATGCACATGATGAAGGCGCGTGCAGCAACAGCAACAAAAAAACTACAGCAACAATACCTGCAACTGCATTTAACAGCCTTTTGTTAACACGTTAGGCAAAGCAAAAGAAGACAAAGAAGAAGAAAAGCTGCAATTGCTGCTGACATCTAACATTTTACATAAAAAAAGATCAAAAACAATTTAGCGTCTTTTGTTTTTTGACTCATTGCTTCAACACGAGCCACGATGAAAATGCACAATAAATGATGAAGAAGCAGAAGATGATTAGAATAAGCATTAAATCATTGCATAAGCACAAACAAAACCATACAGAACAGTGGAAAAAATAATATTATTTCTGTTAACAAGCAATTTACACTAACAATAACAAATTAAGGTTAAATGTTTACATCCGAAGCGCATAAAAAGCGTGTGAAAAACGTTGTCAACTAATTCGCAATTTGCATGATAAAGAAAACTTTGCAAATACAACAAATAATTAGAAAAACAACAATCAGACAGGAAACAGCAAAAACAACAATTTTTAATCGCTATGCAGTTGTTTTTTTATTGTTTATCGTTGTTGTTGTTGTAGCATTTTTATGCAAATGTAGGTTAATAACATTTCAACGCATGCGTGACTCGCATATTAAATAGCAACAATAACAAAACTAATAACAACAACAACAACATTGATTCATGCGTAATAAACATTTCGAATCTTAGATTCGAGAGCGAAAAAAATACGCAGCGAAACAGCAAAATATGCGACAAAAGAGAGTTGCCAAAAGTGCAGATACCCTGTTGTTAAAGTGAAGAAGAAGAGAGATGAACAACTGAATATTTTTAGTATCTTTGAGAGAGAGAGAGAGAGCGAGGGAGAGAGACAGAGGCAGAGAGAGAGAGAGAGAGAGAGAGAGAAAGAGAGAAAGAGGAAGAGAGAGAGGGAGAGAGATAGGGGGAGATAGAAAGAGAAAGGGAGAGTAAGAGAGAGGGAGACAGAGAGAGAGAAATATTAGATTAGTCTAAAATAAAAAATGATTTTAAGCATTTAGCTTAAATAAATTTCTATCACATATGACGTTGTTTGTCACGTAATACACCATTTGATTATGTTATTTGTTACGTAACAAACGATAAGATAAGCGCTTATGTTACGTTTCTTGTTACTTTTTAAAAAGCAGCTTGCAAAATTCAACTCATTTCAAATGGTTACAGAGGGTATTAAAGCTTGGCAAATTACTTGCCTTATTGCAGATTTCAATAATTTAGCCAAGAAATCTGGAGACTGTGGGCGTTCCGCCTTGCTGCTGATTCGAGTTTTGTTAATTGACCAAAGAATAATTTATGAGTTGATTACTCAATGCCATTACAGGGTGAAATGCATTCCAAGTATGCGTAATTTTCAAGCTAGACGGAAGTGAAATTCGAAGCAGCTAGCAAACAACGAGAGAAGTGAATCTCCATTGAGAGTTCGACGAGGTAGTCACCACTGGGTAAACTCCCTTTTAGTTAGCGTGTCTAGAAACTCCCTTTTAAACGATAAGTCGTTAAATATTTGCATACATCAGTAATTGTTAATTATGTATATATATATAGCTTTATATATAACTTACAATAAGTCACGTGTTGCGATTTCTAGTGAGATCTACAAAAAAAAGCGTTGCAAAGTTTTTCTCATAGAAAGATTAGTTAGATTGTATAACTACTGATTAAAGTCCCATTGTTTTTTAAGATAAAGTAGTTTTTTTTTACAATCGTGCATAATAAATAATTGTATTTTATGTTATTCAAACAATTTCTTACATTTTTAGTATACTATTTATTCATAAGATATTAGACGTAATTGGGTATTTGCTCATCGTTTTGTAAATAAATAAATATGATATTTTTGTCAAGTTTGTCAAAGGTCTAATCAAAAAATAAGTAATTTGAATATGGAAAAACATAAGAAAAATTAATAACAAAAAAAATGCAATCAATCATTGCGCGAACAATACAAACCGATGTTATTAATTTTCTAAAAGTTGTGAGAAAATGTTGCTCAAATTGCTTAACTAATTTCATTTTAATTATGTTTTAAACATCGTAAGTGGCTTTCAAAATGTTTTTCCCCCAATTTATTTTCACAACTATCACTCTCAATTTCACTCCAACCAATTTGCTTGCCATAATTGGTATTAAATATGTTTGGGAAACAGTTGTTGTTGCTGTAATCTCTTGACCCAGACCCACCCGCTGGCTATGCGCTCAATTAACGCAACATAAAACAAACAGCAACAACAACAAATCAACTTAATTTGCATATGAAAAATGACAACAATAAAAAACAAAACAAAAACAACAAAAGGCGGGTGGTTTTATTTTATTATGTTGTTTGTTGTTGTTGTTGTTTTGTTTCAAGCTAAAAACAAAAAATGCTGACTGAAATATTTTTGTATAAATATTAGTTGTTGCTAGTTTTTGTCGAGTGAATGTCGATGATGATGATGACGATGACGCTGATGCCGTGAATTTTTTTATGCATTTATAACGAAAACATTTTAGAGTTAAAAAAGCAACAGCAGCTGCCTACAACTTTGGCGAGTGACTGAAAACGTTGTTATAAAAAGTATTGTTGTAAAAGTAGTTTTGGGTTTGTTTTTTCTTTTTTGATAAGCAACTTTTGTTGCTCTTTTGGCCTTGGCTAATAGTTTCTGTTCAAGCTGCGCATCAGTTTTTGTTTTGTTTTTTTTTTTTTGTGTATTTTGTGCAATATATTTTTCCTCATTTTTCAAGCTGTCAATATATAAAAATTGCTGAACTCGTTTCCAGGTCGCATTATATGCAAAAATTGTATTGTTGTTGGAGATTTTTCACCCTGGCTAACCGGATATTCCAGCTGAAAGAGATCTCTCACGTAGAAACGTGTCCAGCATTGTACGGAATGGCCTTACAACAATTTAAATATATATATTTTGTATATGCATGTTTAATTCATTGCTGTATTACTTTTTTTTGTCAGCGAACAACTCTCGACTGGGTAATACGTGCGCATTTCCCGAGAGTACCAGTTAAAGTGCCGACTACCAACAAATACCAACTGGCAACTGCTCTTGACGTTTTTTTTATCGCAAAAACAACAACAATTTGCAAATGTGTCACAAGCTTTGAATTTGCATTGAGGCACGACTCTGTAATGACGTCATGCTATTCCTGCGACAGCCTGGCTCAATATGTATATATCGTCCATCGATGTGCATTTGCCTCAACAAGTGAGCTATTTAGTTAAGTGCAGAAGTCATCCAACTGTTTTAATGCCCTGTTCACTTTGTTATTGCACCATTTGCTATGCTGTTCGATATTTACCGTTATCGATATAGATATATATGTTGCAGATAGGCTTTTGCTCAAGTGTGCGAAATATTAAAATGAGCGTAGAACAGCTCTTCAAATGTAACAAGTAAGAATGCTGTAGGCGAGTGAGTTCGACTATATTCTCAAGGCAAATAGTCCCCTTATTCTCCGAAGTGTTTACTTATATTTGCAAATATTTGCAAATAGTTGTTCCAATGTATTGTCGATAACAAGTTCAACAATCTTTAGCAACTTTTTAGCGGCAGTTCCACTGAAATACCTTTGCTATAAACTAAATTCCCCTTGTGCTGGGTATGAAAGCGTAAAAATTGATTGACCCCGCTGGTCAATTGCTTGGCCAACTTTAAAGCAGCCGGCAACTGTTGGCAACTGGCAACTGGCAGCACAAGCAACAATCGATTACAAATTACAACAATAACAAAAGGAACAACAAACCACAGCTTTTGGCCCCTTTAGTCAAGTGGCTGTTTGACCGTTTGGCTCAAATTGCAAATGCAAATTGCGAATTTTTGTGGTCATTGTTAACTAAAGGCCATAAAAAGGCGCACAGTCAAAGCAAAAGCAGCAACTACAACAATAACAACAACAACAACAACAATAAACACCCATCAACAACAATGCAATAATTTTATTGTCAACTTTACATTTAGCTTTTAAGCCCAACTACTACGACTTACAGGCAACAGATGCAGATACAGATGCAGATACAGATACAAGATACAGAGACATAAACAGCGCCCGGCAAACAGATACAGATAGATATTCCTCAGGTGCGCTTTGGGGCAGCTTTCAATCAAGTCCATAATTGCCACATGCGAGTGAACAAAGGCAAAAAGATGCACATAAACTAAATAACTGGCAAATAAATAACAAATGTTCAGCGATGTTCACTATAAGAAAAAAATAAAATATTTAAATTAAGGGGAAAGCCTTTACTGAGAAATGCACCGCAAAGCAACTCTACTTTATAACCATTTTTGTATTATTTTATCGTTATGAAGTCTCGGCCATAATAACAGTTGTACTTGTAGAATTGTTAATAGTTTTCCCCGAGATTCTTGGCCACCGTTTAAAACATTAATTTCGATTCGTTTGACCACGAAATTAAATTTTCAACTTTGTCATTTTGTTATATTAAGTGTTGGTTTCTTGGACAGATATTTTCGACCATAGTAGATACTGATTTTGATTCTGGTTCTTTGATATATCTAAAATAAATAAGTAAACTAAATGAAGTGTCTAGATGCTGAGATAAATGCTGCGTAGAATATAATGGAATTTTGCTTATACAATTTATGACATTTTATGCAGTGTTTTATTGCAAGTCAATGCACAGCGGCAAGTCATGCTAGCTGTCAACCGACTTTGACATTGATGCATCTCCATAACAGAGATTTATGCATATATATATATATATATATATATATATATATATATTTACGCAGCAATGTGCAAAAGTGCTGTGTTTGTTACGCCCCTTTTAATGCATTTCCTTATTGGCACGCTTGCCACTTTCAGTTTCAGTGCACTTCTCACTCTTCTCTGTCTTCTCTCTTCCATCTCTGAAGCTGTGCTTTGAGGCTTGGCTGCCTGCTAATTCATTTCAATTATGCAATTGCCGCATCTGTTGTCTGTTGTCTGTTGCCTGCCTTCTGCTGTCTGCATCTGTGTTTCATTTTGCTTTTTACTCATCATTATCATCATCATCATGATGATCGCAATGGTCATTGTATTTTGTCTGTCATATGAGAATGCGTTCGTTGCCGATCATCTAATAACTGCCTGCCATCATCATCTACTCCAGTCAGCCTGATATTTAACATAATTGCCCCCATCGAGGAGCAGAGAGAAGAGTAGAGAAGTGTGAGGTGAGAAGTAAAGAAAAAGAGAACTGTTGTAGTTGAGCTTGTAATGGCTCAGAAGTGCAGCTGACATCTCAACGCAGATTGCACATTGTCTCTCCGTTAAATACAGTCTGGGTCCCAGCCTTGTGATTATTATCCATCGACACAGCGACGCCTTCAGATATATATATATATATGTATATGTATATGTATATATATATATTTATACTAGCAATGACATGCGATACGCCTGTTCTTTGAGTTCTGTTTCAACGATCAGCGAGACTTAGCGCATACAGCCAAAATGTTATTTAGTTGCTTGTGCTCACTTTCACTTTTTGAATTTAGTGTATTTATTTAATTTTGTTTGTTTTTTTTTGTGATCAATTAATTAGTCAACTTTAATTAAAAGTGGAAGCATGGTTTCTATATCTAAGAGCTATTCAATTCTAAAAGAAACAATACAACTTTTCTGTAGAATTTGTATTTATTAAGTTTCGTTGATTGGTTACCACTAATTTGGTAATGTCAAAAACAGGCTCCACATAAGCAAAAAATTCAGTTTCTCTTTATAAATTGAGTTACGGGTTCTTCTACGTATTTACCTCCCCTACCTCTCTCTCTATCGTTTTACGCTTTTACTCTTAATTCTCTCGAGCTATATAACAGATACACAATTGCATGCTAATTCCAATTTGATTACTTTAATTGGCATCAGTTCAGTAATTTCCAAATAGGAGATACAAATCGCCGTAAAATCGTAAGTTGGTATGTGAAATCTTAAATTATGAATGTTTCCTAAGTAATATAAACATCAAAAAGCTAATATTAATTAATTTAAAACAATGATTTATTCACGCTGAATAATAATAAGGTGCAATTATTTTTTGAGCACTCTTTTTGGACATTTCAGTTCCCAGTGCTTAGTAAAATTTGATTCAGTTTTTACCTTCTTTGGCCTTGGAGCTGGTTAGGCTGTGGCCAATATGATTCCAGAAGTTGAGGCGACAGCCAAACACTTTCATTTCCTTGACGCGCTCCTTCATGTTGCCAATGACGCTCGTTTCGGCGAGACTCACGCAGGGTATCATCACTGTACTACAACAACTGTAACAACAACAACCGCTGCTGCTGCGCGCGTTTTCTGTGCGGTTTTAATCGCGCGGCGCAAACAAATTTTGTTATGCAAAATCTGAGCATAAATTTAAAAAACAAAAAATAATCATTGACGATTAACAATTTGTTGTTGTTGTGATGGCAATTTAAAATCATTTGACGGTTGTGGCAATTGCTTCACTTGCTTGTAATTGTGATTGACAGCGTACACACAAACACACAAACACACACACACAACACACACACACAGAACACACACATTTACTTGGCACTTTTTCAAGTGCTCATCGTTCAACGCTCGCGGAAGCGTTTTATGGACATTATTTTTTTTGCTAGTTTCTTGGCCAACTTTTCGTGGTTTATTGTACGCTTTAATTAAAAACAAAATAAGCAAATCAAAATTCATAATGATGCATAAATCGTACGCTAAACGCAATGTTTCAACAATTTATCACAACTAAAATTCTGAATTTTTTCCTTAAAATGTGCCGCACTTTAAATTCCCTAAGAAAACAAATTAAAGTTGTGCGATTTATTGCTCAACTTTCCAGCGACTACTAAATATAATACATATATATATATATATAGACCTCACGTATGTAGTAACAAATGAACTTTCAAATCCTAAAAGACCCTCCAGTTCCCTAGCGAAATAAAACTGAATTTGAATTCGTCAATTTGGCAATAAATCAATCAAATACGAAATCAGCTGCTGCTGCTGCAATTCTTTTTTATTTTCAGCTCGATCTCTTTTGATTTATGTTATTAAACACAAAACGTGATTTGTTTGCATTGCTAATCAGCGAAACAAAAAAAAATCCCAATGAAAAAATACCAAAATGTAGATATTTTTCTATAAATGCCGTCAAAGATTCTGCGAAGAACAAAATCACGAAAATATAAAACCAAATAAAAAAAAAACCAAATTGCGTCATGAACAAAGAAACGGAAAAAAACCGAAACATACAAAAATAAACGCATAATGACAATAAATGAGTTTATTTTTGAGCTGCTGAAGTTGCATTTAATGATTGAGATAATGATAAAAGATCAATGAATAATCTTTCGTGATACACAAAAGTCGGTTGAGGTTAACTTAAGTAACCCCCTCTCTCCCATCCCTTCCACCACAACACCATTCCGCAATTCCCACCGCATCAATAGCGAGTAGGTTGCCTCGTTAATTGCTTGAGGCAAAATCATCAAGTTTTTAAATTTTTTATTTATTGATTTTGCTTGGGTCTAATTAAGCAGGCAATCCGCTGCCCCCCTCCCCCTTTTCTGAGGGAAGTGTGTACTTCAAAATCTTCGAGTGGAACAGACATATAGCCTTGAGTATAGCCATGACTTAATGACTTGATCAATAAGAAACTAGAACACTTTTTACATACGCTCAAAGTGTGTGATGATATTTTTTCTTTTAGTGATTGATTGATTGAAGGAAAATCATAGAAGGCAAAGCTTTAAAATTGTATTTCCTAAAAACTATTAGTTCTTCAATAAATTCTTGGGTTAATACCCGCTCAGCGATATATAAATTGAAAAAAAAAAACCCCGCTTTGTCTTCGAGTTTGTTTTAAGATAGCATAATGATTATGATGATGACGAGCTTTCAAGACCTTGGATGAGCAGATGGATGCGAAGCGAACACATTCTGTACGCATATTTCAGTTTATTTGTGCAAGTATCTGTAGCCATATCTATAGCCGTATCTGTATTGATGTATCAATGTATCTGTATCTTATGTGTGCCGTAGGCGCAGTTCAATGAGCTGACAGTTAGACTTGAGTTTTAGCTGCTGTTGCTGCATAATTAACATCAATTTCGACATGTTATTTGCTTTTTTTTTGTGTACACTCAAACACTATAAATCAAAACTCAATCAAGAATAGCCCAGGCACATCATAAATGAACTCTCCTCCTCCAAAAACGATAAGCAAAAAAATAGAGCTGCATACGCTCTTTTTACAAAAGACACACAAGGGGCGTGGAGAGAATTTATTGGCTCATAAAATTTACATTTTAGCAAATTTGTTTCGTGATGAAATTTAGGATTTCAGATTGAAAATTTAATTTGTGTTTCTCAATGAACATTTGAAAAAACGCACAAAAACTCAGATCTTAAAATAAACGAGAAATTTATTTGAAATAGTAATAGAAGACTGCTTTGAAACAATTGTAATTTATATTTTCAAAATCTAAATATACCTTTAGCTTTAGATCTCTTACGTAAGCTCTACAACAATATTAATTTAATAATTTAATGGATGTTAAAGCGGAACCGCAACTTAACCATTATTACTTCATATATATTTATTATTATTAGTTCATACAGAATAACGATATCGAATACCGAAACAAACTTGGGAAGCAATTCATAACCTCGTAGGTAGCTTTACACTTTATTATACTCGGTTTGTCATCCCAGTTTAAATACCATGAAATTAAATATAAAATTCTGAGTAACTTAAGAAAACAGCTTTTTGCGTTATCAAATCAAACTTAAATAACAAAAAGCTAGCAATAACTGTAATCTACAATCACAAAAAGAGCAAAACAAAATCACTGTAAAACTGTAAAACTAACTGAAATCGTTGCAATAAAAAAACCGCTGGCAAAGATTTTATCTGATGAAATTTTTTATCTTTTTGTCGGCATTTCAAAATAGATATAGCCCCATTGTGTTATATGGTGTATGTAAATTGAACTTGTTTTGACCTTGCGACCGAGCAAAGAAAGCGCACAGTGCATGCAAATGTTTTTTTTTTGTTTTTCTTCATTTTGTATTTTTTAATTTCCCCCTCGTGTTTTTTATATTTTTGGGGTAGGCGTGGCAGTGAAAGAAAGCAACCGTTTTGACCTGATTCGAATAACAACAACAATCACAGCAACAACAACAATAAGAACAACAACTACAGCAATAAACAACAACCCAAAAGAGCAACATGAGAAACGTGCACAAAGCAAAAGCTCCAAAATAATAATAATAATCGTCGTATAATAATAAAAATTTAAGGCGGTCAAGCACTGCGACTTTCAAACTTAACATCGAGGCCAGACAAAGGCAGAGAGAGCGAGAGAGATAATGG
This sequence comes from Drosophila nr. medialis 2 BK-2023a, assembly GCA_035044325.1. Classification (NCBI taxonomy): domain Eukaryota; kingdom Metazoa; phylum Arthropoda; class Insecta; order Diptera; family Drosophilidae; genus Drosophila; species Drosophila nr. medialis 2 BK-2023a. The sequence goes on from JAWNMH010000394.1 coordinate 4,705,255, forward strand.
AGTAGGGGGAGGACAGTAACAGGGCATGGGGGTTATTTACTCAGCCGGCTTTCGCTTGTCATCCAAATGAAATGGGCACGTCGCTGACCTTGAACTCATCATGCAATTTTCATGCAATTCTCTTCCCAACCGTACCCCACCTTCCACACACACACACACACACACGCTCGATCGAGTTAATTTACTTTGGTTAAATTGCTAACGGTACACGAGTTGTGTGGGTTCTTCCAAAAGATTTTGCCAGCCAATAAGATGAAGATTTAGAGGAGAGAAAGAGCGAGCAGTAAAGAGCGATTTGGCTGGAGTGCTAAGGAAACTTGTTTATGCGGGTCTGTTCATGTTTCGGCAACAACCTTCGAGATGTGCAGTAACAAGAGAGAGAGGGAGAGAGAAGATTGCAGAAACCGCACAAGCAAACAACCTTTTTATTAGCGTACGCAGCAAAACAACCGTTAGCTAAAGGATCCGCACAGACAGAGAGAGAGAGCAAGTGAATAAGAGAGAGGTGAGCCAGTGTTGCCAACTTTAAAAAATAGCTAGCTATTGAGCTAAAACTAAATTTTTGCTGAAAACACCTTAAGTCACAAAATACTAACTTTCAGTTAAACTTTTCACATTTTCTGTCTAAAAAATTGTTTGAATAGTTTGCATAATTATAAATAATTGTAAAAAAAATATAATTAATAGCTAGTTCATTTAATTTTATAATATGAATAGTTATCCCAATTATAAATAATTTAAAATATACATATAAAAAGCTAAAACTCCCTCAGAGGGGACAAAGTTACTTTTTTATGCCAACACTTTTGGCAACACTGGCAACGTCCATCTCAGTGACGCATTATAAATTAGCCATGCTCAAACAAAAGTTGCAGTTGTTTGGCCTGTTTTCTGGGTCCGTCGTCGACGTCATCGTCGAGTCGATTTTTCTCGCTGCAAGTGGAAATTTGTTTTTCACCCAAAAGGTGCATAATTAACAAACGAACGTCTCTCTCTCTCTCTCTTCTCTTATGGAGGTACCTTTTTTCACTGTGTGTGTATTTGTACCTGTAAATGCCACACAGGGTTCTCAATATTTCAACGATCCTAAATATCCCAATTACCAAATGTTCGTTGTTGTTCTTTTTTTTCGATTTGGTGGGTACGCATTTTATGGCTCTCATGATCTTTAGACGGTAATCGCATTTACTGGGAAATTACTCGCCGGCTTTAAATGTGTTTTCTGTATTTTTTTTTCTTTCGGTAGCTCTATCAAAATATTTGTGTAACTCGCCGTCATTTTATGGGCAGGTTACATTATGAACAGTCAAACAAACAAACAACAACAGTAACAAATTGAAGGCGAGTGCATTTTTTTAAGTGTGTTTTATTTTTATTTTTCTGCCTTTTTAACGACAATTTCAAGGGGGAGGAGGGCAAGTGGTTAAGGGTCATTTTATGATCAGATCTTTTTCAGCTGAAAGCCAAAAGCTGAGACAAAAGCTTTTGTTGAGAGGCAACAAAAAATAAAAGGAACATGAGTCGAGTTTTGCTTTTAATTGATTTCTATTGAAATTTGAAACGGCACTTTTAATGCCCAGCTAGATAAGAAGAAATGTTTTTAGGTTTTCTTTCTTTCTTAATTTTATGATTCAACTGAAAGGTCTCAAAATAGTTGGCGATTAATGTGCCACAAAATTAAGTACAGATAAGAATTATATCGAAAGAGATTTTCGATACAAAAAAAAAGAAAAGAAAAACACATGATTATTTTTACAATATTTAAGTAAATAAAGTGAGGAAAACTTTAGGAACTTGTCAAGTCTCTCACTTTGACTCAACTGACGTGTCTACGTGATAAGCAGACCCAAACCAGACGTGCCTGGCCTAAAAAGCGAAACTATCCGAAACGTTCAAAATACACCGAAAGAAAAAATAACAAATAAATTTTTGATAAAGCAAAAAGCAAAACAAATTCAAACACCAACCAAAAAAAAAAACCAATTGCAATCAAAGTGAACAAATAAAATTAAAGAAGAAGCAGAAGAAGAGGCGGAGGAGAAGATCCTGTTTGGGCAACAAAACACAATAGAAGAGAACAATATTGAATTGCACAAGAAGAAGAGGAGAGGGTCACATTTACAGTCTGAGGATGTTAAGTGGACGTTAACAGCAGCAGCTACCTGCTTAGGGCTGGCTTAGTAGGCAACGACTTAATATTTGAGCTACTTCTCAACACAGGCGCCTGCGCACTAATTGCTTTGCAATGAAGGAGATGAAGACAGAGAGAGGGAGAGATAGAGAAGGAAGACTCTATTTAAAATTGCCCTTTGCTTTGCAGCAAACACGTGCCGCAATTCAACATTAACAATAACAGAGTGACACAAAAAACCAATAAATTGCTGAAATTTATGCATGTTTCCTTGTTGTGTTTCTTTTTTGGCTCTTTTGCAACTCACAAATGCCAAAACTATTAACTGAAATTTCCATTTTTTGGGCTTTTGTTCTCACGAAAGTTTCAGCTTTTTTTTATACAAGTTAATTAACAAAAAAGATTTTCGTTTTGTAGAAGCTGCTGCGAGTTAGATAAAAACAAAAACAACAACAGCAGCAGCAGCAGCAAGTCCAAAGCAGAAAGCCACAAAAAATTAAAAGAAAAAAAACTGCGCACGCCAAAAAAGAAACAAGTTAAACAGCTTTGCGGCGACGGCGTTGCCAGATTGTCGCCAAGCCCCAACGCAGATATGAATGTGTATGCATGCAAATGCAGAGGTGTATGTGTGTGTACGTGACATAAGCCACTTTTACTGTTAGAAATGCACTCGGAGATGCGCACATTTAAAGCAACTAGCTGAAAGCTGTAATAACTTTCGCGTCAAATGATTTTTAACAATTGGCATTTATTTATTTGGAAATTATATGTGCATTTACATTTTTTTCAGCTGATGGTTTTTTTCTTTCGTTGTTTTGTTTCCTTTTGTTTTATTTTATTATGTTACACTTGCTGTATTCACTAGGATTTTCTTGTTGCTATTTGACGTTTGATTTACATTTTGTTGCCGCCACGTTTTGCTCATTAACCGAATGCAATTAACTTTGACTGACTGTTAGGCTTGACAATTATCATTGCATGACTTTGGCGTTGTGTTATTTTTCTCGCCTAAATCACATTAAAAGCGCGACTTGTTGGAAAAAATAGCGACAAAATAAATTTTACTGAAGTTGACGGCGAAGTTGATTTTTATTTATTTTTTTTCGCTTTTGTTTTCTGAATGGCACACGCGCTTAACGGCAAAACGACGACGTGAATTGAACAATGATGACGCGCGCAGTGCTCTTTTAAAAGCCTGTTGCGCACTCAAAGACGGCTCGTAAGCAACTGAACGAAGACGCCGAATTGAAAAGTGCGAGCAGACCAAAGAAACAAGTTGAGTGAGGGAGGGCGTGCGCTCAGACAGTGAGAGAGCGAAGAGCGGAGAGTGAACTAAGAGTGGAGGAGAGCAGCACGACAACATTTTGGGAGTTGATGCCTGCCATATGGGTGGAAAAAGTACATAAACAAAAGCAACGAAAAGAACAACAAGAACGCAATGCAGTTGTTGTTAAACATACAAAGCCATATGTACACACACACGCATATATATATGCGTGTATACGTGTGTATTCATCTATATATATACAAACAGCTTGTTGCTGTTGCCTTTGGAGTGTAGGCAAATCAATGGGCACACTTACACTTAAACTTACCCATACCCATTTGCAGTTACAGTTAGAGTTACGTACCTGCAAGCAGAAAGACAGAGAGAGAATGAGAGAGCAGGTTAGTTTAAGCATGCAGTGCTGACAAATAAAGTTCTAAAGTTCTGTTAAATTTGCTGCACAGGAAGAGCCACAAGCAAGTTTTTTTATATGTAGTTTGTTTGCATACCACGTACAATTTAATATGTAAGGTATATTTATTTTATTTCAGAATGAATATCGATGTTAATATATTATTATTTATATATTATCGCTCATAATATGTAATTTAAGAACGAGGTTGACGTTTTATATTTTACTAATATAATAATAATATATCAACCCACATAATATTTACTGGATTTGTTTTAGGGTATCTACTAGTTGGGCAACTCGAGCAATTTCAGCGTTGCCTAACACACAACTTGCAAGTAAGGTGGAGGAAGGGGTATTTTGTGCATGTTGTTGGCTGCCAGCCAAAAAATTGAGTTGGAGTTGGAGATGGCAGAAGATGGCAGAAGATGGCGGCGATGATGGCTAATATCAATAATATGGCGCAATTAGAGAAACATTATGCAAAATACTAGCAATTACAACCAAACGAAAAACATTTTTTAGGCTGTTAAAAGGAGACATTTTAAATATCTAGATAAAACATATTTTTTTCTATTGTTCTTGAGCAATTGTTGGGTTTTTATTCTAATCAAGCTGTGAATATACATAACAAACATTGTGTGTGTGCGTGTGTGTGTGGCCTGGAGCTCGAAAGCTGCTTATAGACAAACGTCGAGCAAACAATCATCATCAGAGTTGATTATTAAGTTAACTTAAACAGTTGTCAAAGATAAATTGGTAAAAGGCGAGAAAACAAAAATAAGCATTGCGTAGCCCAAAGCGAAAGGAAGAGAGAGCAACAGCGGTAGAGATGAGAGCAGCGACGAGGAGGCTGCCTTTCAAAAAGCACGTGTGAGAGAGAGAGAGCTTTTAAGCGCGGCTGCCGTAACTGATTTCCCACGTTTAGAACGAATCACAACAGAAACGCATCATTAATCATGCTAGGCAGCAGCAAACATGCGAGAGTGAGAGAGACAGACTGAACTTAAAGAGAGCGTTGCGTATGTGCGGGCAAGGAGGAAGCCAAAAACTTTAGGCTGGCAAGAGTGTGCAGTGAAGGGCAAGGGAGAGCAGGTGGGGGAGGGCAGGCAGGTCAGTCAAGTAAGAAGTAGCAGCACCCAAAGATGCATGAAAAGGCAAAGGCAAAAAAAAAAACAAGAACTGTGCACTAGTCAAAAGGTAACGACAAGCAGATACCCTTAGTTGTACATATTTAAATTAGTAGTAGTAATTTCAAATTCGTATGAAACAAATCTGTACAACTTTTCACTTTGTAAATATATGGCTTATTTAAATTATATTAAAATAATATTCACATGTCTATGTAGGTCGTGATAGTGCAGCAAATCTAAAGCTACTCGTTTTTAGACATTTCCAATGTTTGCAGCGCATCAATGTGCGCGTTTTGACTGTGTCTGTGGCTGAGTTTAGAGTTTTTGATTCTCTGCTGCTGCTGCTGTTTGACTGCTGCTGCTGCTGCTCTTTTCATGGTCAATCACCCGACGCTTTTGAAGGAGACGCAACAAAAACAAAAACAAAAACGAGACACTACAAAAGAGCAACAAAAGCGCCTAATTACAATCATTTGTGACTTTCGAATGGACGACTGTGGAACCTGGGATTGGGTTGAGGAACTGAGTTGCCTATCGTTAAATAGGCGCAGCAGCGAATTAAAGAGAGAGAGTGAGAGAGCGAGAGAAAAAGAGGGAGCACAAGATATATGTATTAATCAGAGCAGCGACAAAAGAAGCAACTCCACTTCTTCCTACGACCCCACCCCCACACCCTCCATCCCCACCACCCTTTTGCAGTTGCGCCTGGAATCCTCGCAGCACACGAGGCAAGTTCATTGCACATGCCCCGCCACAAGAAACACACTAGACACAAAATTTTTGTTTACTTTTTCTACTGGCAAAAACTGGTTTGTTTTTGTTTTTTTTTTGTTTTTTTTTGCTCTTTCGGCAGCGTTGCTCTTAAATATCGAACTGGCTTTTCGAATATATGCCCCGAATGCCCCAACAACAAACCAAACCAAAAAAAAAACTACAACACCAAAAAAAAAAAAAGAAACCAGTTTCCAACTTCAAGGAACTTCAGCAGGCATCTCTCCCAGCACCGCGGGGGTGTCCGAAAAAAAGATATAAAAAGAGCGATGTGGAAGTCGAAACCGAAACCGAAACCAACAAAAACAAACCCTAAATCGAATAGAAAACTGTGTCTATTTTGTTGCATACCCTGTAATCAGGTCGATATTTAAGGATTATTCTTGTGATTTGCGAAATTGCGATTGTTTTCCCATTTGCATCTTTTAACTATGATTTACTCTCTGTTATTGGTTTACTCTTATACCGAAGGTATTAAGAGTATATTTGTTTTGTGGTATGTCCGTCATTGGGGTGCTACGTTCACTAAGCGACTAGGATATCGATAAAATCAATAATTCCAAATCGATACAGCCACAATTTTAAAGATTCAGTCAGCAAATTTGGTTTGTAGGTTGTTGGAGATTTCCTTTAAATATATCATTCATATTTCCAGAGCATTACGCAGTCGGTTACGCTCGACTGCAATGTTCTTTTGTTGTTTTTTTTGTGTAATACTTGAGCTCAAGTGCGGACTTATTAGACGAGACACAGAGAGATGAAGAGAGAGAGAGAGAGAGAGAGAGAGAGAGAGATGAAAAGAGAGAGAGAATGACAGAGAAAAAGTTCCGATAATAATCAGAGACATGAAACTATTTTCAAAGGCACTTAAAATCAAGGCGAGCATAAATCTTTGACAAGTGTGTTGCCGCAATCAAGGGGTTGGTTGTGCAAGGAGGGGAGGGTGCGAGTGGGGCTGGCTGACATCGTAAAACTGTGACAAACTGTTGACTTCTATAGTGCAGCTCGGTTTTTTTTTTTAATTACGCAAACACGCAAAACACGCAGCGAAAGTATGAAAGAGAAAAATAAGAGAAATAAAAGGATGAGGGACGAAGCCACAATTAATCTCAACGAATGGGGAGCAATGGGTAAATTTTTTGTATTTTCTTTTGTTTTGTTTTGTTTTCTTCTTTTTTCTTGGAATGCGCGGGCGAAGATTGCATTCATTGACAGGCTAATTTATTGTAACGGCAACTGACAACAGGGATCCCAAAGAGCCTCATCGTGGCTTTCCTCGCTTGGCTGATAAATGGCACACAGCTGAGAAGGCGACCCGATTTCGCAACACACAAAGCAGATCTCATCTCCGCGCTGCCGAAAAATGACTTGCAAAAAAGTATGGCAGACTTAATGGCAACCTAAAGTGAAGTTCACAAATCCCCCCACCCTCATCAAGCAGTTTTGTGTTAAGGGTAGTCCCCTCTCCTAAATGTGACAGATAGACAATGCGGGCAGTTATTCCGTTTGGCTGCATCTTAATCGGATGAGATCGAAATCAGCTGAGCAGACAAGCAGTACAAGTAATTGGTTGAGCTGATGGGAAAAGTTCTCATCTCGCTGCGCAGCAGGACTCCTAAATAGAGAAGCGAGAAATGGAGACAACAAATGTGACATTTATACAATGGGTATGTGTTTAATGCGATTTTAAATGAAAATCGATGAAAGGGCTGATAATGCTGACAACGTGCATTCATGTTAAAGGTGTCTGCATATATATAATTAAAGAATGAACAATGAGCATAGAAGATAAGAAAGAAGTTGGAATGTTGTATCTCAACACCCTTCACCCTCAACGAATTCGACTGGTGAATACCTAGAAAATAAAGTTAAGATTGCACTCTTGAAGACTCAATAACATAGAAGAATCGCTTGCATATTAGATGCTCTCTCTATCCTATAATATAAGTAAAATCATGGCCAGCAACTTGTTTATGGGCCAGTACCTGGAACTGGTAAGCTGGTAAGCCAGTCAGCCAAGTTGATTGCCAGTTGGCCAAATGCATTAGACAAACACACAACCAAACTGAAAAGAGAACTGAGACTATTTTGTTTGTTCCGACCACACACGCGTTGGCAAAAGTATCTGCGCATCTTGCAGATACACTCTCATTAACAGCTCAAATGGGTAGCCAGTTGTCGCTGGTGGGGAAGGGAAGGTGGCAGTGCTTGGGAGGTGTGCGGAGCAAAGCACAATGTGTCAAATTGTGCAAGGCGGCGACAAGACGAGCAATGGAGAAAAGCGCTGCGAATGGCAAGCATGTGTGAAAAGTCAAGAATAGCTGTGGCAACAACAAGTCGGGGGTTGGGGTAGCGGTGCAGTCAGTTGCAATCGGATGCAGTCGGTCTTGTGCACAACAACAGTCTGTGCAGCATCCACAGCTAATACACAAAGAGAAAAAGAAAAGAAAAAACAACAAGAAAAACAACGGCTTTGTCGAGAATCTTGGAAATGCACGTTACACGACACAGTTGTAATACCCTCTGTAGGACTACAAAAAATCCCCAAGAATTTAATAATAGTTGTTTTTCAATAAATAATTAAATTAGCGCTTGATTTACATAAAACAGCGGAATGCCTAAAATTAATTTGTCTTTGAGGAATGAAGAATAAAAATAAAATAAAAACAAAAAAAAATTAAAATAGCAGCCCAATAAATCAAAAACAAATTTCAAAATTTTAAATAATTTCATTTCTAAAATGCTATCAAAATTAATTTGAACAAAAAAAATATTGAGTAAAAAGTAAATTGCATAAATTATATTTGTTTTTGAATATAATCCGAAAACTTTCATTGAAAAAAAAAAAAACTGGAAATACTCGGAGTAAATTTCTAAAATACGCAACATAGTGCGATTTTCTGGTACCTAGAATTTGAAGATTTTTAAGTGTAGCTAAGGAGAAGTAGCTTCCAGTTGCTACTGCTGCTTCTGCTGCTGATATCTCCATTAGGCTCGACCGTGTCTAATGAATGACTCGCTCGCTCGCCAAAGGTGAAAGCTTCGAGCATGAAATTAAAATCGGAGCACATTATCCGACACCAGACCCAGACCCAGCTCCAGCCCCAGCCTCAGCCCCAAAACGCACCCCCCAGCCTCACTCCACAGCAGCCTCACTCCCCTACGTCCATTTCCAAGCCACGACGAATGCCTGCCACAGTTTATCGCCACATGTTGCAATGCCAAAGCGAAGCACAACAAAACCAAGCGAGTTCAACAACAAACAAGAACCGTTAGTGTGCTTCTTGACGCTGTTCCAATACCCTAAGTATATCAAACTGATCTTAATTAATATAATATCTGAGTGTTGGTTGCACGATTCGAAGTCCAACTGCCTAGAATAAAGTAAGACGATCCTGTAATCCAATTTTAAGATCGTAACAAATCCCATAATCTGAATTTGAATTTAATTTTGCTTAAAATCAATCAAATCTGTGAATTGTGAAATACAGTGTGTCAAGACAGTGTTTTGACCAGAATAAAAATTAATTTCTTTTGCAAAACAAAAACATTATTTCATATTTATCTATAATTCTATATAGTTTTAAGCAGATCCATTGATTCTCGTATTTTGAGAGTGTTTAAACAGTTTAATCTTTATTTCCCATTTGGTATGTCGAATGATGTTAAGTTTTCTGGCACAGCAATTGGGTAAATATGTAGTATTAATTTTATATACAGAGCGTTACACATTTGGTGACAAAATTGAAATGCCTCTTTGTATACCTTAACCAAATGATAAATGCACAACCCCCAGAATCATTTCAGAGAACACAAGAACATATTCCACATGGTTGCCTGGGCCTATCTGCCGCCCTATAAATAGGCACCGAGTTTACAAATGGATGCGGCGAGGGAGAGAGCGGCAAACAATGGAATGTAGCAGCTGGTCGTCGGAACGACCCCCAACCAGATTGGGAAGAAGGAAGAGCAGGAGGAGGACTCTATGTTGTGTCTACTTGTGCTTACTTGGATTATTATTGGCCTCACGCCAGTGGATGGCGGCCCGGCATCCAAATGTGCTCCTTGTTGAACCCTTGCAGCAGCTCCACTTCTTCCCAGACCAAAGACCCGGATGATAGCGATACGATTTGGGCGTATTGCTGTCCTCGCAGACTGCAACAAATAAGAGAGAGAGAGATGTATAAAGATATAAAAAGAGTGAAAGAGCTAAGAAGCATATTATAAATAAAAAAATAAATTCGACCCAAAACAGCAGCGAGCAAACTGTGCTGATTTGGGTTAAGCATTAAGCTGGCCCTGATGCAGAGACTCCAACTCCAACTTCAGCTCTTATCGTGTTCAAACCATTGGCACAGCTGCAGCATCTGCACCTTTTTTTCTGTATACTCTGTTCCGGCTGTGGGAGAATGAGTTGATTGGTTTTTCATATCAACGCTAACTCATCTATAGACTCAAAGCTCGAACATATGTTTGCGATATTTGTTTGCCATATTTACTTTCGCTTAATTGATAACCATAAAATATGGATTTACACACACTGGCAACATAGGCGAATATTCGACAAGAGTGCTGCCAGATTCGTGTAAGCAACTGCCAGATGTCTGAGAGTACTCGCTCGAGTGAAACCACATACACATAGATATCTGGCAGCATTGTGGAGAGTAAATTTAAATTTGGCACTCTTACTTTCGCTTAATTGATGGCCATAATTGGCGATTATTATTGGCGAATATTCGACAAGAGTGCTGCCAGATACGTGTAAACAACTGCCAGATGCCAGAGAGTACTCGCTCGAGTGTAATCAGATATCTGGCAGCAATGTGGCGAATAAATTTAATTTGAATGGCAAACTGCAGGACGCAAATCCAAACTGAATGGAAGGCGAACTGTTTTTATGGGAACTCAAGAAGATATGGCACAAAATTGGGCAACTCTTGAGCGGAGTTTTTCTGGCTTTTAAATGCATTACAAATGCAGCCGCATTTAAGCAAAAATATTTTTACAAATTTTCAGTTGGCAGAAGTATTGCCAGATTGGTGTCTGATTGTAATTTTCGCTCCGTGTATAAGTTCAAAATGAAATTTTTATAATCACTATCTTTAAATAAGAGTGTAAACTTCACAGTTTGAGAGGAATCTGTTCAGAATTGAAGCTTATAAGCCAAAGTATGTGTTTGGGTCTACATTTTCGAGCTGTATTTATTTATGTTTTTATTTATTTTAGAGCATCAACAATTTCTCTGTACTTTTAGTACGGTCAACAGAGTATGGTGCAGTCGTGTGTGCTTTGAACTGTATTTAACTGATTTTTGGGGTCATCATTCAAACTTTGCGGCTGGAGATGAAGTTGCAGATGGAGATGCAGATGGAGATGGAGATAGAGATGGTTACCTTGTCGTATGGCGTGTATCCACTCGGTGCGCTCCTGCTCGCTGTTGGCTATCACGTAGAGCGTGTATTGAGGCACCGCTCTAAAAACCAGTTGCCCCTCACTCCCGTTAGCTGTCTGCTCTTGTTGTTGTTGTGCGCCGGTTGTCGACGTCGTCTCGCAGTAGCCCACTTGAAATGGATAACCCTGTGCAAGTAATGGTTAATGTTCATGTTAATCAATATCAATATCGACAAAATCTAATGCACATTATATGCCACTTACATCCGGCGCAAAGGGATCGCCACCCTCTCCGCTAACCGTTGCCTCCTCCACGAGGCGAACGTCTTTCAAATTTATTCGACCCCGTTCACGTCGTCGCTAAGAAACACAAAAGATTGGGAGAAAGAAGATGAAGAAGAAAAGGATAAGATTAGCTGAAGTATTGATTTTGCCAGAGGATTTCTTTTTGCTGTTTCTGTATTTGATATAATTATTTATATATAAACTTAAGAATTCCAAAACTAAACGAATATTTTTGAACAATATTAAAATTTAAAAATTAAAAACACATTTTTAGATTGAATTCCACGATTGGATTATGGCAGGTAGCGCCACATCAAAATTTCCATTGCTATAACTTCCTCAAAAGCGATCTGATTCTAGATTAATACTACATTTAAAGTTGGAGTTGCGATTTTGTGTCGATTTTTCGCATAATCATAACTTCCTCAACTAACTATGCTAGAAGGTGGCACAATAGACCTTATAGGTCGCAGTGCTGGTTCCCCAATCATAGTAATAAACTTCTTCAAAAGATATTCGATTTTCAGAAACCAAATCTCACTTTGACTTCTATATAATATTTAAATAAACATTTAAATTTGAATTCGTGAATCTAGCTCGATTTTCGTGTAGAGACTGGCCCAGACACTGAGTCTACCCAGACGCAATGTGTTTTTGATCCTAGTTTGAATTACATTTCAATTTCGTAGCACAATTATTACTCAAAATACTAAAATTTCTTGCTTTTCAGGCAAGTCAACGAGTATTCCAAATACCGCCGTGGTTGAGATTGAATCGATTTAAAAAGCAGGAACAAGAAGAAAAAACAAAGCAAAAATCCACCAAAGATATGCAACTGGTTTTAATAAAGTGTTAGCAAAAAATTCAGCTCGTTTTTTGCCAGCTTTTTTGTTTTGGAGGGCTTTTTTTTTGGCGTGGCATTCCACTTGGCGGCACTGAAGTGTCGTCCTGGCTGCCTTTCTTCTTTGTGGCGACAACAGCGAGGGTTAATTTTTGCACGTGTGCCGTATATACTGTAGGGAGGGGAGAAGGCGGAAGGGTAGGCGAGGCTGTTGCTGCCTCAATTGTGCTGCAAGCGCAATTAAGTCAACATAATTGGCCTAATTGACTTGAACAGAGCCTTAAAAAAAACTGGGGAATGGGAAGCCCTAAGAAGTTTTTCCTGCCTTTGTTTTTTTTTTGTTTTGGCTAGCTTGATTAGGGGTAAATGTGTGTGTACATGTGTGTATGTGTGTGTGGGGGTGAGGAACTTATGCAGCGTGGCGTCATAAAGTGAAAACCCGTAGAGATAAGCATATCGGTCTCTGTGCCGCCCTAAGCCCACTTTTGCCGCTTATCGCCAGAGCCTCATCCAAAAGTATAAATAAAAAAAACATCTAAAACCAAACAAACAAGAGAGAACGTTGCAGTCGGGCGTAACCTACTGCGAAATACACTGATACCACTAAGTAATACCATATGATAACAGGTGCCAAAGAGCATTGTGGGTGTAGCCAAGAGATACCGTTGTTTGATGGAACTTCCTAGTGATCTATCCTTCAAGTTTGGTGATAGAACTACATTAGATATAGGCTTTCGTGGCCAAATCTTTGTAATCTACCTTCCAAGTTTCCTGACTAAAGCTCTTCATTTACGGGAGATATAGGCTTTTAGCGTTTGTAGGGGCGCTAGTGGGCGTGGTCCAACATTTTAGAAATGTGTTACTAGCAATTTGCCTTTCAAATTTGTTGACTCTAGCTGACAAATTGTGGAAGATATGAGCATTTCAGGTTTCTAGGGTCGGTGTGGGCACGATCTGGAAATGTATATGTCAATCTTTGAAGGAGGTTTCCAGCAAGTTACCTTCCAAGTTTGTTAATTCTGTCTTTAAAATTGTGGGAGATATTCGAATTTATCGATTTACACTAAATTTGTTATCGGTTCTTAAAGGCGACTGCCAGTAATGTAAATCTACCAAATGTGGCTTTATCGATTTGCATTTATCGATTTCCTAGTCTGACCTTAACTAAAGGCATTTGCGGCAAACGACATTTACAATTGAATGAGTTGCTCACGAATTCAGCTAGAAGGCAACTCAACATTTTATCAATTTGCAATCAATCAAATTTAAACATTTTTTCCATATATCCTAAGTTTCAAAAAAGCCAAAATACTCTTTCTTCGCTTTGGGAACAGAGTGTCGGAAAAAACTTAAGCAACAAATACTCAGCAACGAAGTTGACATAAAGACCTCAAATAAACAAGCAGCGATTTCAACTAAGAAAAAGAAAAAAACCCAAACAAAAACCAACGCATCACTTTAGACTGTAAAGTGAAAAAGAAGAGGCAAAGAGGCAGAGGCAAAAAACGGCTCAGATGCAGAGGCAAATAAAACAATTGGGGTCAGTGGGAGGGCAGACGACAAGCAGCCAAATCATAAAGAAAATAAATAAAAAAAATTTACTTCCTCTTAGATTTCTTGCAACGTCTCGCAAGCTGATAAGAGAAGCCAAAGTAAACAAAACCAGCAACACACATAATAAAATTTAAAAAAAATAAGTAAATATATATATATATATATATATATACATGTATAAAGAAATGCGAACAAATTGAAATAGGAACTTTTTCAAGTAGCACAAAAAGAAGAAAAAATGTACTTGAGGCAGTTGAAATCAAAATTTGAAATTGAAACGCACTTGAAGATAAAAGAATGCGTGATTTCAATGGGTGCTAATTTGAGAAAAAGATTGAGATTAAATGAGCGGAAGTCAGCGCTATTTATAATGATTAGCAAGATAATGATAGTAAATAGAGGATGATGATAAGATCTGTATCTAAAAGTTCTTAAAGTTATAGAGAGAGCGGACATGTGTACAGTATGTCGAGAAAGTGGCAATGATTCATTTTTATCGCATTACTTTTGCAAACAAAATTTACTTTATTGTTGTTATATATATTTTTTTATAAAATTCTACTGAGTTCTAACAAATTAGTTGTTAAAAAATGATTTAATTAACATGTTTAATAATAATCAAATATGGACTGTAAAGAAAATTATAGTATCTAAGATCAGCGAGTTCAGACAAACAGAAAGATGGTCAGATGTTACATAATGGTTAAATACAAAATGAATATTCAGTTATGTTCATTTATCTCGCATGACTTATATATATATATATATATACAGCTATAGCTTTCTGTCGTTTAATCCTAAAGCAATATAAATCTTTGCCGATAAGCATAGTTCATTTAAAAATTGACTGTTATAATGTTTATTACTCAATATTGTATTTACAAGTGTGAGCATATGTCCAGTTATGCGAAGCAACTCTGTTAATCGATATTTGGAACCATGATTCGATAGTTAAAATACATCGATAAGAGTTGTCGGCACTTTTTTAAACGATGAGCAAAGAATAAAAACACTGCATAAAAGGAGCAACTTATTTTTATTATTATTATTATTATTGTTATTGTTATTGTTATTACTATTATTATCATTATTATTATTATTATTATTATTATTATTATTATTGTTATTATTATTATTATTATTGTGCTTGATGCACTGCGATCTGTCATCAATTATTTTCAGTTGTTTTATGTCCTTCGAGCTTCATATATTTCCTCAGGAAACTACTTAATACTCCCAGATATCATACAAATATTTCAAATCTTTTAATTTACATTTTATTTGAAATTTCATTTTTATTTTTATATAATATGTTTTAGTATTTTGAAATAAATAAATAACTATATATATATCTATCCACCATTCAAAAAATGGTTTTTCTGAATAAAGTACAAAAATCATGAGGCTGCCACTATGAAAATGCAATGAGTGAATAGAAAATAGAACGAGTGGGCGTGGCAGTAAGCCAAGTAACGCAGACTAAATGAAAATGATTAAGAGTCACAATTAGAACAACCGGCAACAACCGGCAGCTATCCGGCTATCCGGCAGACAGGTCGTGAAGTTATAACATTCAGTCGGGCAACATTGTCAAAGCCTTTTTGTGACGCTGCTTCCTTTGCACATTTGCTGTCACATTTTGTGGCACGTTTCCCGGGCAAAAACTAGCAATTGAAATGGAAATGAAAGATGCGAATGAATGAAAATGTATGGCCAAGTTGTGAGTTGAGAATTCAAAGCGAATGAAAAACTCTACGTGTAAGTTGAGTGAACTTTGAGATGCATTACATAAATGTGTGTATTTTATGGTGTACGTGTGTGTGTGTGTGTGTGTGTGTGTATGTGGGGAACAACATATTGGCAAAATACGACATGTGGCACCAGTAGATGGCAAAACGAGTGGGTTGCCCACATATGTGTATATATATGCCCCAAGATATATATAAAATACAGCTGCTCTCGATTTACATGTTTAAATAAGACTTCAATTAAGCAAAAGAGATGACGAGATAGCCAGAGAGAGGGAGTGGTGGCGGGGGAGCAGAGCAGAAAGGGGGTTAAGGTAGTTAACTACGCTGAAGACCTACTCGATTTAACGATCGACACTCGAATCCGAAATCGAAAGGCTGCCCACAAAATAAAAATACAAAAAATTAAACACCAAAAAAGTGAAAGTCAATTAATGCAACATTAATCAAATTTGGCGTTAAATGCAGTTGGACATTCAAACAGACAGCGGCATTGCTTCAGGGCTGTAAGAGAGACAGAGAGAGGGAAAGAGAGAGAGAGAGATGGCGAAGAGAAAACTTTGGTGTTGGATAAAGCGGAGAGCAAGCCAAATAGGTGTTGAATCAAAACTAATGGGAACTTTGCCGCATGGGTGAATGAAAGCGTTTGTCAGATGGCAAAAAGTAAGAATGCTCCAGTCGAGCTCTTTCGACTAGAAGATGCCCTAATCGCCATCGATTTGTATCGAGAAGTAATCGATAACATGAAATTAGCCTCCAGCATCCAAGAACTTATTTTCCAAAATTTGCAGCCTGTAGCCCTTATTCTAGAATAAAGATCGATTTAATACATTTGTTTGCTGTCTTCTAACTTCTGGTTTTTATTTATGCTATTCGAATATTCTTTATTTTTCTCAGTGTGGCTCAAAGAAACTGCTGACTGAGATAAATATCGCATTAAATTCTTTTATTAAGGTTGAAGAAATTTAAATGAAGTCTGAACTGAATCATTTGAATGAACTGAATTTGTTGCGTTAGGGGAGTTAAGAACCACTTTTTTTGTTACCTTTGGTCTTATTATATACTTCAAATTCGCACTACGATTTCCGCGGCACTTGAAGGAATGGAAACGCAGCATAAAAAATGGAAAGTAACTCAATATGCCAAAGGAAACACGAAACGGGCCAGAGAGCAAAGCCTTTGTTGGCAAGGAAAGGTGGATAGAGACTTAGGAACACCTGTGCATAATTGAAGGAACAACTGTCAAAGCAAACAGCGACAACAAATGCTTCAGCTAAATGCGTCCTTTGAAGGATAGCGCAGAGGTGAAGTGAAAATTGCATTTCAAATTGAGAGCGTAAGAAAAGGATGCGTGGAAAAGGGCGGAAAACATTACTGCAAAGTTGAGAAAATTGTAGTGGAATTTCGAATTGAAGAATACTTAAGAAATATGAAAAAGACTTAAGAACTATAATGTATTCAAAAACTTGAAAATGCTTTTGGAAAACCTAACAAATAATTATTATTATGCACAAAATTGTCTATTTTGCTTTTCGATGAATCAACTTGGTTGGCCAAGTTAAAAATGCTTTATTATTTAATTAAATCAATCATACTCGTAAGTTTCCAAATTAATTAGTTCTTAACATAAGTGATTAAGAGTAAGTCTGATAGGTACAATAAAAAGTCAATGACACATTTAAATACTTGGGAAAAGTGAATACCACTGGGGCTGGAGGAGGTCTCGTTTCAGAACCTCCCACGATAAAAATGTGGCAACTAATGAGGCAATTCAGGCAAATCAAACAACTTGAAGTGCAGCTCAAGAAGGAACCGCAGCTCAAAGTGCAACCTTTCAATGTTGATTAATGGAAACACACAACACAGCAAACAAGAAGCGGCGCTGTTGCATGATGTGTTTTGTTGTGCGTGTGTTTAGTGTGTGTGTGTCTGTTTCCAAGTGTTGCATGTTCAAACAACATTCGACTTTGAGCTGCGTAACGAATTTGACGACCATACCCTCAAATATACCCGATGCCCTGCTCCCTACTCCCTACTCCCTACTCCCTATTCCTCCCGATTGATCCACGCGAATGACAATGGAACGGAGAAAACTTAAGAACTGGGAACGACGTCTCCAATGATTGATAATGCGCCCCTGGGTGTCTTTTCTGTCTGTCTGTCTGTCAGTCAGTCTGACCACATGCAGCGTGGGGGCAGCAGTCTGCTTGAAAAATTGTCTCATATAAATTATAACTGTAATAAATAAAAACCACAACAACAACAACGAAAGAACTTCAAGTCCGACTGAAGAATGTGTCTCAGATGGATGCAAGCAGAAAGTGCAACATACTCGGTTCGAACATTAGTATTTAATGGTTTTTCAATTTCACGGCTCAATGGAAAATTGTTGGGGTTGTGGCATAGCCTATGGGCAAGGGGATGAGCTAGGGTATGGGAAAGGCTCTGTGTTGGGCTATGGGTAAGGGTATGAGCCAGGATATGAGTTAAATTATGAGCTAGGGCATGAGCTAGGGTATGAGCTACGTCATCAGCTAGCTTAAGTGTTAGGGTATGGGTTAGGCTATGAGCCAGGGAACGGCTAAGGACTGGAGCCCGGATATGGGTTAGCCTAAGAGCTATGCTTTGCTTGAACGGAATGGTCTGAGAATTCTGAATTTATTTACTCTGTGCACAAACATGTTAAGAATGATTTAAAAAAAATCAAATATAAATTAAAAATTTAAATCGATTATCTTAAAATTTTGACAAAAATGTTTATTTGGAATGTTTTGGACTGTTTTTGATTTTTATTACAGGGTATCTGCTGGTATAACATTTTAAGCCAAGTCATTCTTACTAATTCATTTCCCACATGTGTTGAAATGCAGCCAACTAAATACAAAATTAGATGCATAATATTTTCAATGAAAATGCAAGTGGAAAAACATTTTTTCATATGCATATTTTGAGTTTGGAGTCTTGTGTGTGTGCCTGTGTGTGTTGTGTGTGTGTTTTTGGCTGGTCTGGTTTCTCACATCAAAGGACATGCTTGGCTGATCTGCAGAGCTGCAGTTTGCTCAATGTAATTAATTTGGCTGCTTGAAAACGTTTCGAAAGTATCTTTCAAATGCGTCGTGCTGAGTCATGTTCACTTCTGTTTTGAACCTATCTTTTGTCTGTGCCTCTTCCTGTCTGTATCTCTACATATGTTTCTATGAAGTCCGCTTGATGACTTCCTTTGCAGAGACTCTGTTCAAAAATTTGCATTATATATGTGCTTCTCTATCTCTATCTGAATCTGTATCTGTATCTGTATCTGTATCTTTGTTGAAAGCCTACGCTATAATTTGAGCCCCCACTGGCGTCGACGTCCTGGGAAAGGTCGACGAAGCATGAACTGAACGATTTCGGTGGAATTTTTTTTTTATGTGGATGCTTGTTTGCCTAACGATCATCAAGTAGTGATCTATCAACATCATCATCATCATCATCGTTATCATGATTTTCGAGAGAGCACATACGAGTCTGGGAAAACAAAAGCGCGCGTTGGCGATCAAATTAACGATAAGCAACGCCTCTAAACAAAATCAAAACAAAAAAAAATAATAATAAAATACTTAATAAAAGCTATATTCAGCATCCCAATAATTACATTTATTGAAACTGCAGATACACAAGAAAAACAAAAATCAAAAGTGAACAATTAAGTTGATTATAAACGATGCTTAAATACCCTTCCCATGGGGAAAGAAAGTGAAAGAAAGTAATTTAGAATGAATCATGAACATAGAGATGCTAAAATGCGGCCAAAACATTTTCATTGCTCGTGTTTCGTCTGTCGGATTATTTGTCAGTATAAACTGTTAATATTGGTAACTGATTATTACAAAAAAATGTAGTTGGGTCCGGTTTTGGATGATGGTAAACATTTGAGTACCCAGTCGTAAGAGTATATCAAAAATAATAATGAGAAAAAATACGGAAAATCGAAATCAGAGATGCGCCGCGCAGATAACATCAGAGACAAACTCAAACACACACACACACACACACACACAGCTGATCAATCAGCTAAAAAAGGTGTGCTGTAAGACAATTCCCCTTCCTCCCCCAAACCAAAACACATATGCTGTCGTATATAAATATGAAAATCGTGACTTGAACGCTTAAAAAGCGCTTAAAACGTATTAAACAAACATATGGAAAACTTGTGTAAGGCCGGGAAAATGACAAAGAGCCACAGAGATAGAAAGAGAGAGAGAGAGCGAGAGAGGGAGGAGGAGTAGCAGAGGATGAAAAGCGCATAATTGAAAGGTAAATGGTTGGAAAAGAACGTGGAAGGGGCTGGCGGTGGGGCAAGAGATGAGGGAACACAGTTAGATTATAAATGCGCAAAGGTCAAAAGGCAAACCTGCATAAGAAATGACCAAAAAAAACTTAAAACCCTCACATAATTACAGCCGGCAAGAGAGAGTGAAAGAGAAGCAGGCCAAAATGAAAAGGGAGAGAGGGATAGACGTCTCTTGACAGCTGTGGAATAAAATTAAGAAAAAAACCCCTACGCACTGGAATTTGTAGACATATACATATACGCATATATATATATATATGTTCAGCTTGCTTAGCTGTTTAAATACTTGCCTCATTGCATATCGGCCAGAAACGCGAAGAAGAACGACGCCAACAACAAGAACAAGAAAGAAGCAATTTGTGCGTATATTTTTATGTTTTGATAAATGCCCCCCAAACAGCAATAAACACGAACTATTTTGTGTAATGTAATTGCAAATGTAAAATAAAATGTTATTCACCTCGATAGATCAACGAAAAACTATTTCAATAAAGTTACGAAATTTCGTACATATTTGTTTGCTCAATTTTGTAATTATACATAAAAAAAATATGGTGTGAATATTAGCTAAAAATATATATGTGTATACAGCAACGCTATATTTTTTTCGCAACAGGAAAACAGAAATATCCCATGCGAAGAACATTTTTTTTTTTAACAGCACCACTTTTAATTAGAAATATCTCATGCGATAAATTGTACAGTGAACAAAGACTACTCCCTATTCAGAAATATCGCACGAGATAGATTTTTCAACATGGCTATTTTTGGCGGCCTGCATATGGCACTTATTATGTGCGTTAGAGAAAGATAGCAACAAAATCAATCGCACACACACACACACGCACACAATGACGTTGAGCGAGAGCAAAGTGCGCTCTTTTCGCTTGCTTGTTAGTCAGCCACAGCGCATCAGCATGCAAGTGCCCGGGTAGCTCAGTCGGTAGAGCATTGGACTTTTAATCCAAGGGTCCAGGGTTCAAGTCCCTGCTCGGGCGAGCCAATTTTTTTTTAATTTTTTCCTTTTATTTTTTTTTAAATATTTATTTGTATATTTTAGAATTTTGGTGCGTGTGGGAAAATGCTAGCGGCGTAAAATTTCATTCATAAAATTAAAAAAAAACCACATGCAATTAGCACAGGAAAAGGGCGGCACCCTCAAAATGCCCAAAAGCCCATATCCCATATACAGCGATATATTCATGTATCCATGTCCATGTCCCATGCAGAAGAAGCGCTGCCTTCGCAATTCCTGACCGATGAGTGCGCAACGCCCCCTAAAAAAGTGTGTGTGTGTGTGTGTTGGGGCTTGCAACTTGTTGTTCGTGCTCTTGTAGACTGAAAACTGTAATGCCAACCGGATGTGAGGCGGATGCCATAGCGATTGCATCACTCACAGCAATCCAACTGACCGGCCTCCTCCTTACCTCCCCCAACCACCCAAGAAGTTGCAATTTATTCGATATGCCTGCCGAGCGACAGTTTCTTTGGAATTTTGATTTGGTGAAATTTGTATATATATTTTCCATGCACTCAAAAAATTAGTCAAGGCAAGTTTGGCGACGATTTATCATCTGAGTCTGGGTCTGTGCTTCTTCTCTTTTTATTTTTACATGTTTACAGTTATTGCAGTTTATCAGGAAATTTTTCACAACGAAATTGATGTCGATTGAACAGTGGTAAAAAAAAGCCACATTTTTTGAACATTTTTCGGATTGCAATTGTTTTTTAGTATTTTTTCTAAAGGAGCAATTATAATTATTATTTGGCATAGTTTAAAAAAATCACAGCTTATGGGTAAATAACTATTCTACATATTTCAATAAAATTAAATTAAATTAATAATTTCAGAAATATTTGAAAAACTTGAAAACTTGCTTGATTTTGGATAAATGATTTAAACATTTACATTTGATCAAATATTTTAAACCGCAAATTGGCTAACTTGTGCCAAGGTGCCAAATAAATGGACGGCCTTTGCGGTGGGCCAATGCGACCCACAGTCGTCGTATTGTGGCACATCAGCTTATGCGGCACTAAATATGAGGCAGCCACATTGAGTTATGAACTTAAGCCCCAGTCCGAACCATAAAGTACGAAGAAATAATAAAAACAGCTAACAACATCGCAGCTGAAGAAAATGTTGTTCATGTCTTGTTTTAAATGACTATTGCTGCTGCCGCTGCCGCTGTTGTTGTTGTTGTATTTTGAGATGACTCACGCGCGACGAGTCGCGATAAGATCAATCATCACACACACACTCTGAGAGAAAGAGAGACAGCAAGAGAGAGACAGCGAGAGAGAGAGTGAGAGAGAGAGAGAGAGTAAAGTTAAATGTGTCTGAAAACGAGCCCATAGTTTTTTGGCCAACGCGTAGCTCTGCGGTTTTATTTACTTCTTTTTTTTTTGTGTTGACCATCATCATCCGTGATAACATTAAACGAATACGAAAGTAGACAAGTTTTGGAACATCCAAGACTGAAACTGAGACTGCGACTGAGGCGGTCTCCGCTGCCGTTGTTCGTTTGCTAACCGGCTTTGAATTCCAATTATTTGGATCGGTTCGGTTCGCGCGCGTGATCTTTAAATTAACAGAAACAATAAAAAAAAAAAACAAAACTGCAGCGGAAATAGCTAAGGCGATAAAGGCAAATGAAACATAGCGTTATCTCTATCCGAGAATGTTCGACCAGTATCTCAGTAGGTTATTTTCGATAAGGAAAACATATATTTGAAATTATGGCTTTTTTTGCATTCAGAACAAAATCAACTTGAATTTTAGAAATTCATCTTTTTTGAAATAATTCCGAATTTCATTATTAATTATTAAAATATTAAACGTTTGTTTATGGGAAGGACACTTGCTGCAGCTTTGGAGACGGCTGTCTGCAAACTACTCTAGACGAGATTGAAGAGAAGTCTTTTTCGCTACAAGTAGCTCTTAAATTCACAGCATTAATTACAATAGCTCAAAGCGTTCCCCACAGACAAAGGTGCAAAAAAAAAAACAGAGATTAGGGTGGGGCAACAGACAGGTTGCCTGACGATGGTTAAAGATTATTTCAGAAGGCCCACAATGAAGCATGAAAAGGGGGGGACTAATAGGTGGGCGGGTGCAAATGAGCTCAATAGACAGGCAGACAGACAGATAGACGGATTCATTAGATGTAGCAGGCTCATTGAGCATTCGAGTCATGGATGGTGGACCCACCACAAAGCGAGTTGAGTGCATCTGATGGGATTGTGACTGTGATGAATCATACAAAAATGTTAACTATAACGTTAATAGGCAAATCGTGTATGTAGGGAGCGAAGTTGGGAGAGAAAGAGAAAGATAGAGTAAAAGAGAGCGAGAAAGATAATCAAGGCGTGCAACAAGTTTTTTTTCGTCTTCACTTCTTTGCTACCTTTTTGATTATGATTCATAATCGGTTACAAGTGTTTTTACATATCGCAGGGCTTGGCCCCTTTAAAATACATACACACACACACATGTGTAATTGGTCAAAAAAAAGCGGTCACAATTAGTCAGCAAAGCAGCAGCTGATAAATAAAGAGAGCCATTTTAAAATACTTGTATATATATATATATATTTTATTTCTTCTTATCTGTAACTTGGGCTTATCAGGGGCACAATAGACCTTTTAGGTGCAAACTGTCCCAAATTATAACTTGGGATTATCAGCAAATCATTTTTTCTTTGGTGACAATTTCATCAGAAACACACTCAACAACAGCAGTTGGTCCCTGGGGAAGGTGGTGATTAACACAACCAGCTTAAAATGAAATGAAATGGTAACAAACAAACCAACAACCAAATAAAGCTTGTGTGCAACAGAACCTTGAATAAATTCGTTGTTCTCTTCTCAGTTTTGGGATTTATAAGTTTGAAATTCCCAATTACAATTTTCATACTCGATTGACAATTTCGCCCAACGAATATTTGATTTTTTCGCTGTGTACATTTTGTATAGTTTTTTTTTTCAGCAAGAAATACATTTAGCTGGCGCGCTAATTTGTCAGCATCGGATTGTTTCGACCGTTAATGGCAGCCGGCCTGTAATTCTAAGAAATCGGCTTTGGTGCCACCACCAACAACAAACAAGAAAAAAAAGAGAGAAAAAAAGATGCAGATTAAAGGTGTCAATTCGAAAAGACTTTGAATGCATTCAATGACTAATAATCCAACGAGAGACAGACTGAGACAGAGGGAAAGAGATGGAAATAAAGTGAAATGGGAGGTGATAAATTTGTATGCCTAATATGAGAATGCCGTAGCAGAATTATGTGTATATTGATCAGAGTTTTCAATACACTGCCTGCACCACTGCTTCTTCATCTTCGACTATGAATACGAGTCGTAAAACTCGAGAGACCCATAAAAACATATTTTGCCAATTCCAAATGGTTACGAGGCGCAAATTGAGGTGGAGACAGGGGAGTGTAGTGGGGCAAATGGACTGCGAGAAGGTTGTAGCCGAGAACTTAACTAAAAGCGCAGATGATGCACCTCCTGGATGAAGGATGACAGTCATAGTTATACCTACTACTAAAGTATATACATGTATTTTGTATATGTTAATCCTGCAAGTAATATTTTCTTTAACTTCGTACGAAGTTAGTGCTCATTCAAGCTCATTTTTGTATGCCATGAAAGCGTAAGTGTATTTAAAGTACGTTGTGACCGTTGCTCGTGTGTCCGTATGAAAATTGTTGTTTACAACCTTCATCTGTGCGAAATGTATTAGAGTGCAGGGCAGAACCGCTCCTTTCTCGGATCGGTGGCGTTCTGGGTAAGGTATGGCGCAAAGTGTTTACAAAACAAAGCGCAGGCTCAATTAGCATACCGGCTAGTCTAGCTGATTCGTGGGATTTGCCAGGTAAATCCTCTCGAGTGAAGAGATGTTCTTTATGACAAGGTTAATGACACCCAGCAAAGGCTCAGTAGCTGCAAACTGAGCTGAGTCGAGGGCATTAATCAGCAGCGTTGACCCCTATTTAGACATGATGCAGCTGAGAGACAGCCAGACACAATATGACGGCAGGAGTAGGGAGCAGGAGTAGGACTAGTATCCGGCACATCGACTGCTACTAGACAAAAGGCGTATCAATCAATTAATTGAGTATTCGCCACACTCAAGTTCATCGAACCTCAAACTCCAGCCAACAGCAGCGCAGCAGTTGAAGCGGAAAATAAGACACACCAACAACAACAAAAGCAGCAGCACTGAAGGGTTGCCAGCTTGGTCATTGAATGAATGAATGAATGCGTGAATGAGTGAATGAAGTAAGAGCTAAAGGGACTTCAGATTCAGTAGAAGACATGTATTATATATCTGCTATAAGTTCCAGTCCGATGTAGAGCTTACTGAATGTGTTGTTGGCAACAAGCGGTTGCGTTTTGTCAGTGGAATTAAATGTCTTAAAACCGATCCAGTCAACATTGACCAACATTTCTACGGAACTGCATCGAAGCTAAACATCCTTAACTGTTTCCATTGAAACAGTGCATAAGTATATATGTTTATACTTATAAAAAAAAAACACTTTAACATTAATAAAAGAATTTTGAGAAGCAAAAAGGAATTTTGTGCCTTAAGCAAAGATTTTTACTAAAATGCTTGTTGCTCTAATAAAAAAACATCAACTAAATGAATTAAAAAAACTAAAGGATTAAGGATTGTAGGCTGCTTACCTCTTAAGGGCCGACAGGCGTTGGGCTAATCCTGTTGAGTTTCCTGACGCCCGCAACGGGGTGTGGCTATCAAAACCGAGAGAGACAGCCCGACAGATGGAGAGAAAGAGAGAGCGGTTGTAGAGGGGGATAGCTAGACACCAGGACAAAAACACTCGCTACACTTGAAAAACTTTGTCGTTTTTCCTACACTATTTTTCTGGGTGGGGTTCTCGTGATGTATTACGAGAGCTATATATATTCGTCGACACGCTTTTCCGTATTACACTTTAAGGATTTGGATGCTGTTACGATAAACGATATACGATATACATACCACATATATGTAGATATGTGTGTTAGGGGCACGTACACAATTTTTAAAGCAGATATTGAAAATTACAAATATATACAAATGTATATATATATATATATTCTATCTGTGCGACTAAGGGTTGTTTTGAACTTTTGCCGAAAAAGCACACGGTCACAAAATTTTCAAGGGTGGCACGAATGCCGGGCGCGTGTTAAACTATAACGCGAAAATTGCGCGGAAATGCAAAAAATTAATGCATATTAAGTAAGTGCACGAAATACTTCTATTCAATGCGTACATTTTTTGAGTTTTTTGTTTTGATTTTTATTTGTATTTTCTTTTTTTTTTGGCGAGCTAAATGACGAAAATGGGAAAATCGAATCGGCAACGGAAGGAAAACACACAAAAACAACGTCCGCACCCGACGAGGCAACGTTTGAAACTCGAGTCGGTTAGTGAACTTCGTTTTAGCTGGATATGTGCGACTTCCAATTGGAAATGATAAAGGGGATAGCGGAGGTTAGCATAACTCTACAAGAAACAAAATAAAATAATAATAAGGAAAAATACAAAATACGGGGGTGCGTCTCTCACACTCTCTCTCTCTCTCTCTCTCTCTCTCTCTGTCGCTATATCTCTTTCTGTATTTTGCCGGCGCTGGAAAGCGGAAAACAGCTGCTGCTGTTGCGGCAGGGTGTGTTTTTCTATGTCCAACCACAAAGGTCTTCGGGAGACTGGAAGGATGTGTCGACGCACGACGCACGACGAATGCCGAAGGCCGATTGTTGGCCGTTTGTTTTGAAACGAATGCGGCAGCGAAGCCTCTCGGGCAGCTGTGCTCCCAATTCAATCCCCCCTATCCGGTATTGCTAGCCTCCCCCCACAACCTCTGAAGCTAGCCTAGCGGTAGTCCTAACTCCAGTTCGTTGCGTTAGGTGCTGCAATAACGACGCAATAAATGACGATGCCATGACAACAAGCCGAGACACCCACTTAAACATGAATAATGGCCAGTCAGATGAATACCACACCACACCACCGAACACCACCCCAAACCCACAGCACCCATAGCAGCCTTTGTCTCCGTATCAACTGAGCTGAACTGACAAACAAAACAGCGATAGAGTAAGAGACTAATACGGAGAGAGAGAGAGAGAGAGAGAGAGTCTTTTAGTAATTAAAGAGAAACAAAAATATTTCTTATGAATGAATTATTACAGATTTTCACACAGATACATAGACTTGTGAAAACTGCGCGTCTAATTAAACAGTGTAATACATATATATATATATATGGTAATTATTTGTATCCTTTTTAGTGTGTTATATTTAAATTAATATATTTATTATTTCCACTCTTCAAATCGACTCAAAGGGTCTTAAGAGCGGCGCCCCGATTGTGGTATTTCTTAGTTAGTGGTATTTCTTGTTGAGCTTATGTTAAATAAAGCTATTATCGATCTCTAGCTAGATGCAACCATGAATGTTGCTGTATGCCATTGTGTTATTTGCTTATTGCTATAAGTACATATGTATATTTAGTTATTTCACATTTGTTAAGGGAATATTCACTCACCTCCACATTCTCCACATCGTAATAGCAGATCGTACGCTTTGTGAGCTCGAACCAGCGATGTTTATAGTTGACTGGGGTGAAGCGTTTCTTGTTTTGGGCCCTTTTCACCATTGAGCCACTTTTGACAATGTCATACAGATGTTCTGACATTTTGTCCAATTTGACCTGAAAGCATTTGCCGCTGGAGCGCAGAGATAAGGATGATTTGATGCTACCATGAGAGCTGCGATGCATTTTGCTGCTCAATATTGCGAAAGCTAGAGAGATCGTCTGCAAAGAAATACAGTGAGAGAGAGAGAGAGAGTCAGCTTTTAGTTTACCATAAAATGATGTTAATGTTATGGCCAAATATTGTTAGATTACAACATACGACAACGCCTCAATCCATAAATCAGTCGAAAGCGTTGTGGGCGTGCGAATCTTATGCCATTGACCGTGGCCGAAACGAGTAGCCGACTAATTGCTGTGGGTGTATAACAAACATAAACGCATCAATCACAAATCAGTCAAGAATGATCAACAGAGAGAATATGAGACAGAGCCAGGAAAAGAGTGGATAAAAAAAAAATTGCAAATCGAGCGATTAAATGGCTAATTAATTAGCCAGCCGACCAGGCGAGAAAGTGAACAGAGAAAGAGTTGGCAACTGGACTGCGGTCTGATGACCTTGGGCATAAGCCAGTTGTACTCTGAATGCTGCTGCGTCAACAGTTGTTGCCTTGCACATCCCAAGGCGCGCATTTACCTACCAATACATACAATGTTTATAGCGATAACGACATATATACAGTGTCTCGAAGCTTATTCGGATCAGTGTCAAAGCAAAAAAGTAATTGCCCGCCATAAACTAATCATTTATTATTTTTCAAAAATTCCAAAGACCGATGGAAGGTATATATATTACCCACCAAAATTAATATATGACCCCAATACACTGGGGTTTCCCCACCCACTAGGTATAGTTATGTAAAAAAGTACCCTAATTTAAGGGGAAATTTTATTTGGAACAGTATAAATGTATATATATATATATAGATAAGCATATTTGTTAAGCTCATACGACTTAAATGGAAACAAATGTGACTATTTGCTTTTATATGTATTATTATATGGGTTTCAATGGCAATTGTTCAGTCTGCGTTTGAATTTCAAAGAGTAAAGATGTCAATCATGAATAATAATATCAACTTTACCGAATTTACCATCACAGAAGTAAGTATGATGTAATGATGACTAATTATATGAAGAACTAATTTAATTTTGTTTTTTAGTTTATTGGAAATGGTTCCTTCGGAGAAGTCTGGAAGGGCACATGGGATGGCAAAGTAGTAGCTATTAAAAAAATAGTAGGGAACATCGAGACAAATAAAAAAATTCTAAGCGAGGCCCATAATCTGGCAAAGGCAGATCATGAGAACATCATCAAACTGTATGGCACTTCGTTTCACGATAATATAAGTTACTTGATTCTGGAATTTATGCCTGGCGGATCGCTGGGGCATTTGTTGCATGAGCAAAAAGAAAGAAATTATGAACTGACTGATAGCCTTCGCTGGTTAACTCAAGCGGCAGAGGTACTTACATATACCTACATATACACACATATGATTATTATTATGATTCACGATTTATTTATAGGCTTTGGCTTATCTGAATGTCGTCCATCGCGATGTTAAACCCCTCAATATGTTACTTGATAATGAACGGAAAAATTTGAAAATTTGTGATTTTGGCATGGTACGAAAACTGGAAACAATTATGACAAACAAACGGGGCACGCCCATGTATATGGCACCCGAGGTAAATATAATATCTCGATATTATCGTTAAATTCATATTACCGAACTTCGTTTACAACGCACAGGTTATCAATGGCTGTGTGTATGATGAAAAATGCGATGTGTATAGCATGGGCATTACAATGTGGGAAGTTTTTGTGCGTAAGATACCTTATTACGATTATAGCGGAGGTACTATTGAACTCTTAAGTAAAATTGATAAGGAAGGTATGCAACATCTCCACACATAGTGTCTGATAATAATAATTAACAATAATTCGTGTAGGTCTACGACCCTCCAAAGAGGAATTGGCTAAATCCAATTGCCCTAAGAACATTCAGACACTTATAGAGAAGTGCTGGGCCGAAAACCCCGTCGATCGACCAACCATGCAAGGGATTCTGGACGAATTGAAGTCATCAAACGCTATAAGACTATGAAACCTATCCATGTTGCATTTTCCAACCGATAATTTCCAAAATTTCTTATATAATTTTTAGTATCTCTATTTTGAAATAAACGAAGTGCGTACTTGTATCTACATATATTTCTTATCTTCGTATATATGTCTGCTTATTCATAAATAAATCATGTATTTAGTTAGAGTACTTTACATTTCGCGGTCATAACCGGCTACGGAATACTCTGATAACAGCTGACAACAGATGGCGAAGCACCTTCATGTGGGAATGATATTCGTATGTACATTTTATCGGTTTGCGATTACCGATTATATCGATTTGTCTGATACTTATACTCTCTTAATATTTTAACCCGAGAGATCGTGTGTGAATTATCGCACTTCAACAGCAACAGAAAGCCGCATGCGGCTGTGCATGGAAATCAACAAACAAGAGCGACAAATGCACAACAACAACAATAACTGATAAGCCAGCGCCCACCACTCCACTTCTCCTCCGACGAAAGCACTCGCCTTCATCGTATATGCATGCGAGGCACTTTAATCAAGCAGAGCGTTGAGAGTCCAGCACACATTGGCCATCAAGAACTATGCAGTTAATGTCATGCTCGACTCTGAGACACCCTGTGCAAGACAAATTAATTAATTATGTGTTAAGCTCAATAGATAAAAGTAAACATAGAGTTATTTCAACAATGACTAACATAATTTATGTGCATTTGAGTCACAATTTTCTTTAATCAGTCCATTATGAAATTAATTAAATTGACCAAAAGTAGCCACTTTACAAATAAAAAGTATCGATTGGTGTTGCCATTTCTTAGCCTTAATAAATAATAATAAAAATAACACCGCAAAAAGGATCGCATCAGCGGCGCACACATAAATCTTTTGCCTGGATCGGAGGAGACAGAAACAGAGACAGAGGCTGCCTTTCTGGCTGGACATGGAGCAACAGACAAGAGGAGAGGCGTGTCCATATATATATATATATATATATATATATACTAACTATATATATATATATATACTAACTATATATATATATATATACAGTTAGTCGAACGAAAAAACAAAATTAAGTAAATACAATATTGGTTCGACGAAAATGACTTTATGGAAAAATGTGTTAAATAGGTAAATTTCCAAAATGCTTATTTTTCTCGCTTTTAGAGCTGCAACACCATACATACATACGTACATCGACCGATAACGACATATATATATATATATATATAGATAAGCATATTTGTTAAGCTCATACGACTTAAATGGAAAAAAATGTGACTATTTGCTTTTATATGTATTATTATATGGGTTTCAATGGCAATTGTTCAGTCTGCGTTTGAATTTCAAAGAGTAAAGACGTCAATCATGAATAATATCAACTATGACGAACTTATCTTCACAGAAGTATGTATGATGTAATGATGACTAATTATATGAAGAACTAATTTAATTTTTTTTTTTAGAAAATTGGAAAAGGTGCCTTTGGAGATATCTCGAAGGGCACATGGGATGGCAAAGTAGTAGCTATTAAAGAAATAAGAGGGAACATCAAGACAGATAAAACAATTCTAAACGAGGCCCATAATCTGGCAAAGGCAGATCATGAGAACATCATCAAACTGTATGGCACTTCGTTTCACGATAATAGAAGTTACTTGATTCTGGAATTTATGCCTGGCGGATCGCTGTGGCATTTGTTGCATGAGCAAAAAGAAAGAAATTATGAACTGACTGATAGCCTTCGCTGGTTAACTCAAGCGGCAGAGGTACTTACATATACATACATATACACACATGTGATTATTATTATGATTTACGATTTGTTTATAGGCTTTGGCTTATCTGAATGTCGTCCATCGCGATGTTAAACCCCTCAATATGTTACTTGATAATGAACGGAAAAATTTGAAAATTTGTGATTTTGGCATGGTACGAAGACCGGAAACAGTTATGTCAAACAAACGGGGCACGCCCATATATATGGCACCCGAGGTAAATATAATATCTCGATATTATCGTTTTATTCATATTACCGAACTTCGTTTACAACGCACAGGTTATCAATGGCTGTAGGTATGATGAAAAATGCGATGTGTATAGCATGGGCATTACAATGTGGGAAGTTTTTGTGCGTAAGATACCTTATCACGATCAAGATCTTAGCGGAGGTTTTATTCGACTCTTAACTAACATTGATGCCAAAGGTATGCAACATCTCCACACATAGTGTCTGATAATAATAATTGACAATAATTCGGGTAGGTCTACGACCCTCCGACAAGGAATTGGCTAATTCCAATTGCCCTAAGAACATTCAGACACTTATAACGAAGTGCTGGTCGAAAAATCCCGTCGATCGACCAACCAAGCAAGGGATTCTGGACGAATTGAAGTCTACAACGCTATA
Organism: Drosophila nr. medialis 2 BK-2023a; assembly: GCA_035044325.1. Taxonomy (NCBI): domain Eukaryota; kingdom Metazoa; phylum Arthropoda; class Insecta; order Diptera; family Drosophilidae; genus Drosophila; species Drosophila nr. medialis 2 BK-2023a. Next base: position 4,737,304 of record JAWNMH010000394.1, read on the forward strand.
AGACTATGAAACCTATCCATGTTGCATTTTCCAACCGATAATTTCCAAAATTTCTTATATAATTTTTAGTATCTCTATTTTGAAATAAACGAAGTGCGTACTTGTATCTACATATATTTCTTATCTTCGTATATATGTCTGCTTATTCATAAATAAATCATGTATTTAGTTAGAGTACTTTACATTTCGCGGTCATAACCGGCTACGGAATACTCTGATAACAGCTGACAACAGATGGCGAAGCACCTTCATGTGGGAATGATATTCGTATGTACATTTTATCGGTTTGCGATTACCGATTATATCGATTTGTCTGATACTTATACTCTCTTAATATTTTAACCCGAGAGATCGTGTGTGAATTATCGCACTTCAACAGCAACAGAAAGCCGCATGCGGCTGTGCATGGAAATCAACAAACAAGAGCGACAAATGCACAACAACAACAATAACTGATAAGCCAGCGCCCACCACTCCACTCCTCCTCCGACGAAAGCACTCGCCTTCATCGTATATGCATGCGAGGCACTTTAATCAAGCAGAGCGTTGAGAGTCCAGCACACATTGGCCATCAAGAACTATGCAGTTAATGTCATGCTCGACTCTGAGACACCCTGTGCAAGACAAATTAATTAATTATGTTTTAAGCTTTTAAGCTCAATAGATAAAAGTAAACATAGAGTTATTTCAACAATGACTAACATAATTTATGTGCATTTGAGTCACAATTTTCTTTAATCAGTCCATTATAAAATTAATTAAATTGACCAAAAGTAGCCACTTTACAAATAAAAAGTATCGATTGGTGTTGCCATTTCTTAGCCTTAATTTCAGTAGTGCAGCACACTCGCTGTTGATGCTGTCGAATTTGCAGGTCATATTAAAAAAAAAAACACCGCAAAAGGATCGCAGCAGCGACGCACACATAAATCTTTCGCCTGGGCCGGAGGAGACAGAAACTGAGACAGAGGCTGCCTTTCTGACTGGACATGGAGCAACAGACAAGAGGCGAGGCGTGTCCATGGCCAAGGTATATATATATTTATATATGTATATATATCATATCAAGAAACACAGCAGAAAAGACTCAGTTTCATGCGACGACTTTGAATTTCACCACGCAAATGTCTGCGTTTAGTTTTCATTCTGCTTGCTTATTAATCTTTTGTTTTTTCTTTTTTCTTTTTATTATTTTTAGCAAAATGTTTTGATTTTTGCCGTTTTCAAGGGGGGCGTCGAATGCGTTGGCGTTTTACTACGACCTTTGAAAGAATTTGAACCGAAAAATCAAAACGAGTTTGCAGCTTCAAAGTACAAAAAAAAAATTACAAAAGGAACAAAAAAGCAAACAGCTCGAAGGTAATGTCACAAAATACGTTGTGATTGGTTCCTATTGAAAAGTGTTAAGGAGTGGGCGGAGGGTGTGTGGGCAGTATTGATGTGTATGTGATTTTAACTGTAAATTCTAGTTTTTATATGCAAAACTCAAATGTGCTGATCACACACAAATCCAAGCCAATAAATTTTAAAGCACCAATTGCAATTCAAGCGCCAACGAGAGAAAGAAAGAGAGAGCGCGAGTGAGCGAGTTCGATAAATGTGCCAAACTTACCACAAGTGCCGTTGATTGCAGCAATTGCAGCAACAAACAACCAAACCGAAAATAACAACAACAAATCACTTTCGTTTACGACGAAAACAATGGAAAAGAATATGCGACGCGACCGGCTTGTAAAGCATTTGGATACTGCTCGGCTAAGGCAGACGCGCTCAAAAACAAAAGAAAACTTAATAAACAATTCCGCTTGGCTCAGCTGTGACACGCACACACACACACACATGCGTATGTATGAGAACTTTCCAACACACACACGGAGACGCAACAGGCGGCGAGACTTTTGCTAATTGCGCGAACAGCAGCAGCAAGTGCAGCCGGCACTCTTTGACTAGACACGTAAATGGTCCACTTGTTTATAAGCACTTGAAATTGCTTATTGCTCAATATGTATTATTAAATATAAAAGCGGTGTTCCCGGTGCTCTGAGTAGCTAACGCGCCGACGCGACGTAACTTTAAAACGGCTATCGATTTGTTATCGTGTCGCTGTGTCGACTGTATTGAAATCGAGCGACCGCCGCATTTTTCGAATTGCAGCGTTGCTGCTAATTTCATCGATCGCACCGCAGAATATACACAAATTTAAATCGAAATGAAAATAAATATGCAGTTTAGAATTCCCAATTCAGAATTTGTTTTTTTTTTAAATACTTTGCACTTAGATTAATAAGCTTTACAATAGTAGTTTGTTTAAATGCGCATCCCTTTTTATTTAATTCTCCTTCTTCTGACTGGCAGCTATGCGCCACGCGCCGATCAAATAACGCAACCAAATCATAAACAGATCAATGCCCATTTGCAGCCACGACCAGAATGGCGACAATTTGGAGCCATCAATCTCTGTCCAGCGCACAGCCACCTCGACCATGGGCAGCCGGAGACGTTCGGCCAGATAAAGCAGCTCCACATCAAAGGCCCAACGTTGCACGTGCAAACTATTGAATAATTTACGTGCGGTTGCACGTGTAAATAGCTTGAAGCCACATTGTGTATCTCGTACCGATCTCACCGCAAATATCCAGACAAGCGTATGGAAGCCATGCATTAAAATTGTGCTTAAAGAGAGAATAATAAAAGTGATCAAAATTACTTAATAAATTGTAATTATATTGGGAGATCAAATAGAAACAAATTTATTTCGGTTTACTTATTTACCGAAAAAAGCTACGCGTTGCAATTGACTCATTTTCGAGATGAGCACGTGAACCGATGGCGATGCCATCGTGTCGCCATTCAGACGCCAAACTGTTCAATGCCTCTGCCAGTTTATCATAGTCGGCAAATTTCGTTGCACCATCGGCATCGGCGAAGAGCAATTGTCGGCCTCGGGCACTGAGCATGCCCAGACGAACAGCGCCGCCCTTGCCACGATTCTGAACAAGCTCCAACACACGAAATTTATCCGCACCATGCAGCTTGGAGTATTTGAGGGCCACAGAAACTGTGGCATCGCTGCTGCCGTCGCTGACAATGATCACCTCATAGCTAAACTCCGTTTCCCTGGCGGCCTTCTCATCGAGAAAGCTCAGACACTCATCGAGCATGGCAGGCACTGCACATGTGATAATCATGTGATTAATCATTACTCAAAAACAATTGCAACAAAAATAATACCCACATCGTTGCTCCTCATTGTAGGCTGGCACAATGACGCTCAGCTCCAAGGTGGGCGGGTCATCCAAACTGGGAAATTCAATTGTTTTTATCGTCTTTGGATCCAAATAGAACTTTTCATCCTTGTGTCGTTCTATAATTGGATATGGTTTTGTTTTGTACAACAAGACCAACACCATCTAAAAAGTCACAAAAATTGTGAGTAACAAAAAAAGAAGCAGAGTTATCGGTTTTTGTGCCATTTACATACCAACAACACGGTGGCCAATATGAATGCGACAAGATAACAAAACAATTGCAACAGCAGTGACAACATATTGCGTGTTGTTAAACTAAAGGCTATCTGGCGGAGTACATTACTTTTTTGAATTAGCGCGAAAATACGATGCGACAACGAGCCACGTCTTTTGTGACTTTTCGCTGATTAAAAATATCCGATGTCAACAAGCGCTTATCGAGTATCGCCATAAATATCGATGTTTATGGCTAAAGTGCTACCAGACTGTGCATTAATAATGCGCATATACCGATTCTTACGTTAAATTTTGAATTGTAATTTGTTTGCAATTTGTTGTATTTATTAACTAAATTTAAATAGCTTTTAATATTAAATATTTTGTGTAACTTTACTGACCTATCACAACAGGTGTGATAATGTCTAACTTTTCAGCTGTTTACTGCGCCTGCGCTTTATGCCTCTCTCTCTCTCTCTCTTCCATTCTCATTCAGATACACACTAATAGAATTTTTCAGAATGCGTTTTGTTTTCACTTGAAATGTTTGGGTACATTTGAAAAGCATAGAATTCGAAATAAAATGAAAATTGTGATGTTAATTGTTGGCTGGGTGGGTGTAGCTTGCCATGGCTATAACCTACAGCTACAGGCGAGCGTTGGCGAATTGTTTACCTATAAAATTGAACCGCAACTTTTCAATTGGACGCATCAAGTGATTAGCGAACAATTTCGCTATCGTCCATCGCTGGAGAATTATCCCGATTTGCCCAGTTGGATGCGCTATATGTATAGTCATGAGTATCACGCGGGTTTCCTCTATGGCACACCACCCGATTCGGTGGCTGGGAAAACCCTCAACTTGGATCTTGTTGCCCTAAATCGACAGAATTATGAGACGCGTCAATTGATTATCACAATGTTTGTCGCCCACAAGTTCATCACACCGAATGTGATCCAAATGAAGATTGACAATCTGAATTGGGTGCATCTTATGGATCCGGGACGTGTGGAGAATTTACGCAACATCTTTCGCAAGGATCTATGGCCGGCCAGCAAAGATGATCTCAGCATTGTATTCATGGAATCCGCCGTAAATATGGGCGGACGTTTGCCACTCCGCCCGCAACAGCGCGAGGGGTGAGTCAGAGATGCAAAATAATAGTACAAAATATATATACAAATTATTTATATTAATTCTAAATCTTAAATTTATATATTAAAATAAATAATATTAAAGAATTAAATGTATATATTTAAGTTTTTAGGTTTTTTTAGGTTTTCCTGATCAAAATTTTACCTTTTAATTTTTTTATTTACAGTGTAATTGTGCACGTTGGCAGTTTTGCGCAGTTCTCGGCACGCTTGAAGGAGCTGCAAGAGGAAGTGCGTCCACTGTATAAGTTGCCATCGTGCACCTACAAGCGAACCTCTGTGCAAAAGATATTCGAGAATGTTGGCTTCAAGCTCGATTGGTGTGCCTTCAAAATGGTCGGCATAGAGTCGCCCACCGAGATACACTATCACAACAATCATGCCAGTGGCAGACAGAAGGATCATCAGCAGCATCAAAAGCAGCAGCAGCAACCGCAACCACACTTTGAGGATCAGGAGGAACGTTGGATAGGTATTCCTCGGGAGGATGTCCCCGCTCGCAACTATATCGATGAATATGCGTTTGCTTTTGCCATTCCGGGCATGATCCTTGCCATCCTCGTTGGCATTCTATCTGCTGTGCTCTGCTTTCATCATCAGAAGTTGTAAGTTCTTCTTCCAAACAGATTATTATAAAAATTAAAAGTTTTGTCATTTATTATTTCTTGTTAGTGCGACTTTTGTAATTATTTATATTTGTTTATTATTTTTTTGTAGTTATGATCCACATTCCGAGTATTTCTTTGCCAATATTTTTCACATATGCGAAGAGTGTTGCGCCAAAACGCAAAGCGACTCGGAAGCTGACGAAGACAGGTGAATTTTTGGTTTGAATCTTGAGTTTTAGAATAAGCACACATTAAAAGACTTGTTCTTTATTTTTTCTGTTCACAAACTAATGTATTTGTGTTTAAAGTTCGATTAATTTGGATTATCCGATGTCGTCGACGGTGCAAATGGTTCAATGCTCCGACACAAATCCAATGCAGCCGGTGACAACGCTAAAGAGTCTCAAGGATCCCAATTTTCTGCTGGACAATATAAGCATGCGTTCACCAAGGTTTGTCGCTCGTAATTTATTATTTTTTGAATGTGTGTATTCCATCTCAAGGCTTATTCCACTCGCAGTCCCAACAACAGTTTGTATCTGCTAGATGGTGGCGCATCTGGTGTATATGCGCGTCCCAAACCGCCACCATATAAGGGTGGCACTCTCGGCCGGAATGGTGTGGACATTTGACAAACATCGCCTCGAGTGCTCTACTGTTAAACAAAAGGCGCTTCATTCAAATAAAAAATAAAATCAAACAAAAGTAAGCAATACGCAAGATAGTCAACTGCAATTTGATGGCACAGCAGTATTAGGCACAAAAATACATATTACACTAGTCTGGCATATCATAATCGCATCGAACTATATACATATATAGTAATATCAATTATATAGCGTTATGTGTAGCAAATTTTACTTTGTTGCAAATAAATAATCAATTTTTAAATGCCATCGTTTCTTTTATCAAATATTTAAATAAAGCGCGCATCGCCATTTTAAAACAAGCAAATTGAAATAACGGGCAATCTCTGCAGCCCTGCACATTTGCCATTCGCAACGAAAGGCCGACGTGCCTCTGCTGGTGCTGTTGATAAGCGCATTTCTTGCGGTGAAAGTTGTAAATTAATTGCTAACAGTTTCAAAATCTTAACAGGAAAAATGTTGCTGCGAGTGATTGGCACCCTCGAGGATCTTATCGATCAGTACAAAATCAATGTGATTCAATTGATATTCATCATATTCATCATATCGATCGTTTTGATGGGCAGTCTGATGACACTGGTCGAATCTCATCTGCCCAACTGCATTCGTCAATCGTTCCGCTATGGCAAACATGCACACAAAGGCGAAACGGATGCAATTGTTAGCCATTTGGAGGTACCCAAGGCATGGTTCAGTCATTTCTACATCTTTGCCTTGGCCTGGTCACTGCTGGCGCTCTATTTGATTAGTAGCGCCGTTTGGCATCAAGATGAGGCGCCGGAATACGTGCAACGTTTCCTGGATTTTATGTGTGGCGGACGTAGTCAGCGCCAGGTGCTGGTGGACTCAAATACAGCGCTGCTGGGCACAGCGCTGCTCGGCGTGCAATGCGTACGTCGCTTCTATGAGACGAACTTTGTGCAGATCTTCTCCAGGCACAGCAGAATCAATCTGTCCCATTATGCCGTTGGCTATGTGCATTATTTTGGTGCCATTGTCTCACTGCTGAGCAATACGGCGGGATTTGTGCGTGGCACACAACCGACGCAGTTTACATTGCTGAATGTTACACCCATCCAGGGATTGTATATTGTCATCTTTCTATTTGCCTGCTGGCAGCAATATGCCAGCAATTTGTTGTTGGTCAAGTTGCGCCGGCATCCAAAGACGGGCGACGTTCAGACGGAGGCACATTTAATGCCCAGTGGCGGCTGGTTCAATTACATCTCATCGCCGCACATGTTCTTCGAGGTGGTCATGTATTTTTGCCTTGCGGATCTCTTTACGCCCATCAGCACATGGAAACTGATCTTTTTGTGGGTCGCTAGCAATCAGACGATCAATGCCTTGCTCACGCATCAATGGTACAAGGACACTTTCAAGGATTATCCCAAACGCCGACATGCCATCATTCCTTGGCTGCTCTAAGCATGGCTTAATTTTAGTTTTTTTTTTATGCGAACTTAATGAAATTAAATTCTTTTATAGTGTCATTCTTATTTCGGGCATGTGCATTCGTTGCTACTCAATTATTGCATCCATTATAAATGCATTACTTATTTTAAGCCGCTTTGATATCTAACTGATATCAGTTTCCCAATCATTCTACTTTGATTGTCACTAATCTATTTGATACGTATTTTGAATTGATCAACTTACAAATGGTTTTGCTTTGTACCCAATAAAAATGGCAGAAAATCAAAAAACAGCAAATAATAAGAGCTTTTCGCATTTTTGAGAGATAAGTTCTTATTTTGCTATTAATTTAGTAGTGGCATTTATTCAATTCATTTTGTTTTACACACACACGTACACACACACTGCTTGCTGCTGTTTGGTTTTTTCTCATCGTTTGTATTTGTTTTTTTATTTTGTTGTCAATTTGAACTATATATAAAACGTTAATAACATTCCACTTGAACTTGATTGATGATGTTGGTTGTTGGGCGACTCAGTCGGATTCTACTTGAACAAGAAACTGTAAAGCGAAAAAAAATATATATATGAATTATTGTTTAGAATGTCTCAAGTTAAGTTTTTTGCTTACCTATAAGGATAACCCTGCGCCTTTGAACGGAATACGGATAGCAGAAACGAGAAGAATACGGTTAACAAAACCAAGCCCGCAATGGCTATAATCCGATTACGATTATTCGGCTTCTGTGTGCCCGACTCGATGAGCATAATCATGCCCAGCACAATCATCGCATCTGCAAATGAGTTTTCAGTTTATTATTGTGGAATCGGGTAACTTTTTGAGGCGGACTCACTCAAGAACATGACAATGTACGTCTCCACGACGAGTTGACCCTGCGAGGAGCCATGAATGTAGGCGACGCCACCGTTTTGCGTCTTATGCACCAGCGGGGGACCACGTATATGATTCCACATCTGTCCCGAGATCATGACGAAGCAGAAAAATACCGCCGCAGCACCCCACAAATTCTTATTGTACAAGAATTCCAAATTATTGCGGCGTATATACAAAAAGCTGCCCACCAATATGGCCAACGTGACCAGGGCAACAGTGCCGGAATAATTTGGTGGCCTAAAGACCCGTATGGTTATGTCCGTGCGTTCGGCAACAAATTTCGCAATGGAATCGGCGGAGTAGCCCACACGATGTATATCCATAGTATCCGCACCCTTTGGCTTACCCTTGGCGGGGAAATGCATGAAAACCGGTGCCGTATTCAAGCGTAACAATTGAAAGACATCGGAACCATCATCGAAATCGACGCTGGCAAAGAACAGCTTGTTGGAGTAGATCGGTAAGAAACGATAGGAGTTCGCCACAATGGTGAACTCTTCGTGGGCATGCCGACAAATCGTGCATTGACGGGACGGCGCCAGAGCCGTCAGCATCACAATCATTGAGTAATTACGCGGCGCATTTTTCACATATTCACGAAATTTGGCACCATTGAAACGCAAAAGCGGCTTCTTCATGTTCATCTCCACGAGGTTCTCCACTTTCTCCGACAGCGACAGGCCCGTCTACAAATAGAAAATCCACATTATTTTAGTTGCCGGCATGCGGCATCATTATCAGAATCAGAATTTGTCAGTGACGTGGCCAAAGGGGCAGAGACTGAGGTTTTACCTTCAGTTTACCCTGCGCTGCGACAAAGAACAAACAGCCGGCTAGCACAATCAGCGTGCACAGCAGCGTATTGCGCAGCAGCGTCATTTTGCAGCGAATTTTTTGTTTTGATTTCACTAAAAATTTCACTAATTTAAACCGTGTTTGATGGTACAATAAAAAAAGATTTTTTGTATCCGCAGCTGATTGTGAATGGCATTTGCTTTGTGGCGTTGCCAGACTGCTCGACCACTCTGCTCTGCTGCTTCTTCTTAGTGTATTTGCCATTCACGTGTGTTGTTCAATCGAATGGCAATCGGTTAGTTTCTATCGCGTTGTCGAGACGCGTTTTTAATTGTCTTTGTTTTATTTTAACTTTAGGACTAATTTAATATTAAACGCACAAATTGCCATGAGCGATGTGTTAAAGAGTTCGCAGGAGCGCTCCCGCAAGCGCCGGCTGCTGCTTGCCCAAACGGTGGGTCTATTTGCAATGTTCTTTTTTTACTTTTTTTTTTCTTTTTTTTTTGGTTAAATATTTATATTTAATTTCGCAGCTCGGTTTGTCCAGCGTCGATGAGCTGAAAAAGGTGCTGGGCAATGCAGACGATGCCGGCGGCATTGGCGGCAGCAGGCAGCTCAATGCGCCGGGTCAACGGGATGAGGAGGATGGCGGCGGTGCTTCCTCATCGAAAAAAACACCGAATGAAATAATTTACAGAGATTCATCGACGTTCCTGAAGGGCACACAGTCTTCCAATCCGCACAACGATTACTGCCAGCATTTCGTGGACACCGGCCAGAGGCCACAAAATTTTATACGCGATGTTGGACTTGCTGATCGTTTCGAGGAATATCCCAAATTGCGGGAACTGATCAAACTGAAGGATAAACTCATTCAGGATACCGCATCGGCGCCAATGTATCTGAAGGCAGATCTCAAGACATTGGATGTGAAAACGTTGGGCGCTAAATTCGATGTGATTCTGATTGAGCCACCGCTGGAGGAATATGCACGAGCTGCTCCCGCTGTGGCCACGGTGGGTGGGGCACCTCGCGTTTTCTGGAACTGGGACGATATACTCAGTGAGTCGATCCATATATATATAAATATATATTATCTCGAATAATATGTCTTTGCACATAGATTTGGATATCGGTGAGATAGCCGCTCATCGCTCGTTCGTGTTCCTTTGGTGTGGCTCATCGGAGGGCTTGGATCAGGGACGCAATTGTCTAAAAAAGTGGGGATTTCGTAGGTGCGAGGACATCTGCTGGATACGCACGAATATCAATAAGCCGGGCCATTCCAAGCAGGCGATACCGAAGGCTGTTTTCCAGCGCACAAAAGAACACTGCCTGATGGGCATCAAGGGTACCGTACGCCGCTCCAGCGATGGTGATTTCATACACGCCAACGTCGACATCGATTTAATCATATCCGAGGAGGAGGAATTCGGCAGCTTTGAGAAGCCCATCGAAATCTTTCATATCATCGAGCACTTTTGTTTGGGCCGACGACGCCTACATGTCTTTGGTCGCGATTCGAGCATCAGGCCGGGCTGGCTGACCGTTGGACCCGAGCTAACCAACTCCAACTTCAATGCCGAACTCTATCAGACCTATTTCGCCGAGGCACCAGCCACCGGCTGCACCAGTCGCATCGAACTGCTGCGGCCCAAGAGTCCGCCACCAAATAGCAAAGTGCTCCGTGGCCGCGGACGTGGCTTTCCACGTGGACGTGGCCGTCCCAGATAGTAGTAGTAGTCCTGCTCGTAGTAGCGATAATGAGGAGCCACTCTCAATTGCATGTATTTCTTAGCTTCTAAGCGCAAACAATTCTTCACTGGTTGTAGCATCCACATATTTGGTTGCTCCTCGATGCAGTTGCAATGGTCACTTAATAATTAGAATATTTTTTCAATTTATTTGATTTTAATGATTGCAAATAACTAATATTTTAAATGAACTCAATTTTAGACTAATAACCCAATAGGTTCAAATTTTATTTAATCAGTTGCAGTGGCAGTTCATCAAATATTTTAAATACTGCGACTTTTGATTCTATTATGTGATTTTAATGATTGCAATTGACTTATTTTAAATTTACAAATTTTTCAAAAAAGGTTTCATTTAAGAACTTTTTTTTTTTTGAAAATCTGTGTTTCAATAACTTTTTTTGTGATGCAGTTGCAATTTTTACTATCAAGTCTAGTCAATTTTCTCAAATTTATGTATTTTTTATGATTAACTTATTTCAAATTTACTGATTTTTATATTCATTTCCAAGTATTTTCATAGAAAAACTCATCCACCTTTGGAAAGCATATTGGAAGATCAATTTTTTTTAAACTCCTTTTTTTTAGTTCTGAAAGTAGTTGCAAATTTCAAAGTTGCTTTTATTGCAACTTATTTCAAAATTTCCTTTCTGCATATTTTCAAAGGTTTTTCATTGCCTTATTTCATTATTTATTAATTTCTAGACTACTTTGTGTTTGCGAAACTTTTCATATCAGCAATGTTCCAATTTTATTTTAGAGTTCTAATTATCGAGCGATCACTGTACTGCACTGATTCATCGTAAGTCTAGGCAACAGTTTAAAAAAAAAATATATATATATATATATACGTATGTATGTTATTGAGCTCCTTATAATGCTAGGTTTTAAAGCTATGTAATAAAAACTAATGCTGCAGACTGGGATGTTTGTTCAAGTGTCGCATATAAACGTCCAGTTCATCCTCATCCTCGTCGCTGGAGGAGCGTCGCGCAGGCGCAACTGGCCTGATTGCCTCCTCATCATCATGATCATCAGCATCATCATCATCATTGTCACTGGATTCAAAGTAGGCATCCTCTTCATCGCGTTCGATTTGCTTCAGATCATCCAGCTGGGCATTGTCATCGACGCTTGTATAATCGAAATCCGTGTCCTGTCCGCTGAGAAATCGCTCCTTCATCAAGCCCATAAACTCGTTGCGCAGCAGTTCACGTTCAGCGGGATTATAATATTCGGCTGTGGTTATTCTCCCGGCTGGTGCGCCAATATTTCGACTCGTCGAACAGGCCACTGGCTCATCATCAACGAAGCCGCCCCATTGCTGGCGGCATGCGTCGGGTATATCACAATCGTTTAATGGTGCCGCTGCCGTCGTCTCTTGCTCCTCCCTTAGGCCGGTGTCGATCTGCTGGAGCATTTCATCACGCTGCCTCTGCTCCAGTGTATGCATTAAGATGCCTGAGAAACTTGTATTACGTACATCGTAGCTGTCCCGTTGCTTTTTCTCAGCCTCCGTCAAATATTGTCCGACCAGCTCCTGGTAAAGCTCCGGTGCCCGTTGCATCATTTCATGCTCACTGAAATATTCACCCTTCTGCAGCAGTTGCTCCATCGCCTGATAACGTCGATTCTTCACGCATATGGAGCGTGTGTGCAGTTTGCGCTTGAAATCTTCGAGCAGCAGGCGAATGTCTTCGAGACTCTCGTCCGGCTTGATGGGCTCCCTTATGGCCAGAGATTGCAGCTCGCTCAGTTGTCGTTCGTCCAGATGACTGCCAAAACGTATAAGAAAATTCTCTCGATTTTTGTTAAATGCTTCCTGCACAATTTGTTGTTTCTCCAGCAGATTCAGTTCGGGATCATCGATTTGCTGGGATTTGAAGACAATGCTCGCATTCTCCGCAAGTGCCTTAAATATGTCCACAAGTTGTGTTGGTAATTCAGCTAATTGTGAATTACTTTCGCTATCTGCGATCTCAGTTTGTGTCATTTTAATTAAATCATGTATATATTTAAGCAAATTGTTACGCGTCGGTTTGTCTTAATGGGCCAGCTCCGGCCAGCCATTACCCCGTTAGGGGTGGGACTACTCATGCCCGCCGACCGTACGATAACACAACACCACACAAATCTGCACATCACTAACAAACAGCTGATTTATGGGACAGTGGAAATCATAAATATTCAAAACACAAAAAAAAAAACGTTACTTCCGACGTCCAACGGCGGCCGTAGCGCTCCCGCCCTTCCTGTGGGGCCAAAACATTTCTTGCAGGCCAGCCTTTAATATATCCTAGACAATTTATCCTAACCACATTCCCAGCTGGATGAAGAGCGTTCCCAGCTGCACAAGGAACAGGCCGAACGGCAGCGGATGGATGAGCGTTTCGCTAAGTTTGTGTCTGCTATTTACCGAGGCCACAAAATACTGGTCACAGCAGCTGGAACCAATCAAATATGTACATGACGCACATGAGCAGCTGCTGCGAGCAATGCAGCAGGAGAACGATTTGCACGAGGCGCAAGTGGAGCTTCCACTCCGTCAGCAGGGATCTGGCATTGCTTAACGCAAATATTATATTAAGATTTTTATATATTGTATATTTATGTTTATTTTTGTTTAATTGTGCATAATATGTGGAATATTTGTGGTAAACAAGTCAAGTTATCTATTGATTAATATCCTTACAGATACTATGCTGCAATGGATACGATTGTTCAATTAAGGTTTGACAATGCTGCAAGTGTAGGTTTAATAATAATAGTTCATAAAGTCAAGAGCAACAAATTATACTGTTTGGTAAAGATTGTAAAAAACAATTGGAATGCAGGTTGATAAATATGTTCTTAACAGCAATTCATTTTGCATTTGGCTGTTCTCAATGACAGTATAAAAATCTGCATTAAATATTACTTTGTGTATGCCAATTGTATCTGCTGCTGCTGCAACTGCTCGGCCGGCGTCATCTTGAGTGGCATGTCCACCTGTCCCGTGGCAGGAAGCAAAGATGAGTTGTGAGCGAGTTGTGATGGGGAAAAATCCATACTCACCGATATGGTCGTATTGAAGTTCTCGTAGTCCACAAAATAACGCTCATTGGCCGGATCGTAATGGATAATGTTGACGAATCGCTGACCCCAGAATATCTCGCGCGGCACAAACGATGTCTTCGCCTCCGTCCTTTGTGCCGTGGTCGGGGATGTGCCCACAATTGTCACGTATAGCTCAAATTGTGCGGCATTGAACTGCTTGGCATTGTTGAAGTGATAAAGTGGACTTGCCTCATCGATGACATGGCACACAATGTCCGGCCAGACAATCAGCTGCTCCCCGTTGCCCTCCAGCCGCAGCTCAGTGTGAACCTTAATCAGCTCGCCCTCACGTGTACTGCAAGTAACATATATATGAATATCTGTATATATATATGTAGATTGAGTAGTCAGACTCACGGCTTGTCCACAATCATGTAGACGCGTATTTTAGACTCGATGGATTGTTGTTCGCGCAGATCGCAGACGCGAAACAGCAAACATAGTTTGCCGTCGCGATAACAAATCTGTAATATAAATATATGTATATATATATATATATATTTATATATATCAGTGAAGACTGAAGAACTATTGGCTTACCACCGCCCTGTCGCTAAACCTGAGCTTGGTTAATTGTTTCGCTGGTCGCGCCGTTTTCGCATAGATAATGCTAATCATGATTCCTTCAATGCCGGCGGCGCACATCATTTGCGTGACGAACAGGAAAATGGTTTCGGGACATTCCTCGCTGGCGTATTTCTCACCGAATCCCAGCGTCGTCTGCGTCTCAATCGAGTAGATCATCATGGCCACAAAATTGGTTACACCATAAATGCATGGATCGTTGCCTTCGCCCAAGCGCTGACCACTAATCGGATCGAAAATGAAATCGCCATGCGAATAGGCGACCATATAGCAAAGTACGCCAAAGAAGATCCAGCTAACAAAGTAACTGCCCAGAAACATAGTCAGCATATATTTCCACTCCATTTCGATCTGTGTATCGGAAAAAATCGGCATCAATAGATAACTCGTGTCTCAATTCACGTTAGTAAAGATTGACAAATGCAATTATGCATATTATTATTATCATATATTATTAATTAGACATAGTGCAACCAGTTACAATTTTTGTTACATGTTTGATTTGTTTGTTAAATTAATGTGTTTATTTTTTTGTAAATGCCAAAACAAAAGCGACTGAAAGGAAAATGCAGTTTCGAAAATTGGCGCCTAAGGGCTGTCAAAGTTTCATTTGCAAATCGATTCATAAGATATCGATTTGTCGTAGATTACAGTTCATAGTTATCGGTGTTTCAATTGTGATGATGAAATTCGATTTTCTTGAGCCCAAGAGTAAAATGTCTGTTACATGTTTTCTTTGTTATAATTGTGTTAAATTGTGAGTTTATTGTTTTTTTTTAGTAGTATATGTTAAATGCTAAATGTTACACGCTCGCTTTCGATTGCTTTTGGCTTGGGAATTTGCTTGACTTTCGTCGGCGACTCGTTGGCCAATTCATCCAATTTGCGCTGAATACTGGGCGTTATGCTATATATTTTCGATCGCTCAGATGCAGTTAATTTCGCCTTTGTTTCTTTCTGGCCGAACATGGTTCTTACCAGCGTGGTGATCGCATCCCGCATATAGCGCCACGACTTCTCCGGTATCCGCCGGAACAAGATATTCTCATGTCCATTCTTCTCCATTACCCGGTGATTGCTACGACGCAATCCATCTGCATCCGCATCGGGACTCAGCTCAATGGTGCTGCCCGCCCAGTCCAGAGTATAGGGAAAGCTGAAAAGAAACGTTGGAAATTTTTCAAGTTGGGCTAATCTTGGAAAAATATATAATCAAATTAGTTTTTGTTGTTGTTGTTGTGACCCACTTCTGTACGCTGCGCGTCTCAAATTGATCGGTCGACGTCTGTTTGGATTTGCGTCGCCGCGAGCAATTTGGACTTTCCGGATAGTAGTCGACTTCTGTGTTATCGTTGACTGTCTCCTTTTCGGGGCAGCGCGATAGGGGTCTGGGGGGATCCAGTGGCCTTGGCTTCACTGGCATCGATGTGGATCGTTTCATTTCAAGCTGTTCCGTTGCCGTTGGCTCCACAGCGCTCATTGTTCTGCTGCTGCTGTCCACGCATCGACTGTGAAATACTCGCAGATTCTCTTTCCGGAGATGCTCTGTATAATTGTCAATTTGCGTTTTAATTTCAATTGAATTAGATTGCAGTTGAAGACGTCGACGACGACAAAGCAGCCGCTGCTCAACTTGACTGACTGACTGACCGAATGACACTGAATCGCTTTACAAATTACACGTCTTTCTTTCTATTCAAATATATATATATATATGTGTGTGTGTGTGTGTATTTTAATTTATTTATTTTCTTCATCTTGGGCCTGAGTGACAACTGTTTGTTGTGCATCCATACCCCGTGGAGATTACTTTGTCTAAAGTTGTGTCTCCCTATTTGGTTGCCCACATATTTGTTCTATGAGCAAATATCTTCATAAGTATACAGTACAGTGCAAAATTGTAGCTGACAAGCTAATCAGTCTTCGCTGTTGTTTACACAGCGCCAGCGCTGATATCTGTAATCACCCAATTCATGTTTTGAATATGCGCGCGCATAACAGAGTTGCCAGTGAATCTATGCATATTGTTGTCGATAATGATAATCAGCTCGTTTGTTTATGTGGTACTGATAAAACTTTTTATTAATAAATCCTCCAATATTATGACAAGACAAAATTATTATTTATTATTCAATATTCAATATTCATATTAAAAAGCAAAAGCTATCGCACAAATATCGATAAAAGATGCTTGGCCGCAGCCAACTTCACATTGTGACAGTATTGTGTGTGTCAGTGACACAAACGAGAAATAATTGGAACTCGTTGCACGCGTATCACGTAGTCGTCGCACGGTAAAGGTTTTAGTTGCTTGAGATTCGACGTCGTTGTGAAAATTGCATAAATTGATGAAATGTCCAAAACGGTCGTATTCAAGTGCACACTTATTTAATTGTGAATAAGTGCAACAATCGCTTACGCGTTGTGTGTGAAACAAGCATCAAATATCTAAATACCAATTGAGAAGTGAGCGAAAAAGAGAAAGAAGATAACTATGTGCAAATGTTTGTGTGGCAGTGTTGCTGTTGTTGTTGTAGACAGCTAAATTTATGAATTATGCTTAAAATACAATTTCAATAAAAGTTGCCAACAAGCCAGAAAAATATCATAATATCATCACGACAAAAAGTAGCAAGAGCAGCGATTAAACAGGTAACTAATTGACGGCAACAGCAAAAATTTTCACACTGATCTGTGTTTTCATATATATGACAAAAATCATTGATAAATTCATTTAATTTATATATATTTATATATTTGTAAGTATCTTTAATACGTGTGTATATATATAGTGGATTGGTGTCGCCGTTGCGTTATTTCGTTGTGCCCAAAAGAGATACGATATTCCCAGAAACGCATTTTCTAATTTAGACCGATTTCCGAGAAGTGACAGACAGCCAAGCAGTGAGCCAACAGCAGCAGCAGCTCAACAAGACCAACAACAATGCGGACACACACACACACACAAATACACATTCATGCTCTCGCGTCAGTGCTGCGCACTTTTGGCGAGAAAAAACAGCCTTTTTTGTAACATATGAGATACACTTTTAGGAAAGAAATATAAATGAAGAGTGTCTGAGTAATTTACAAATATCCATAATTCATAATATGCGAATTATCATGAGAAAGCAATATTTTCTATTGTTTTTTTTACTGGGGATTAATGTATGTAATAATAATATATATAATAATATATATATATAATAATATATATATATAATAATAATTTAATAATTAGCTTAGGATCACGTTGGCAATTGTCGTTAAAAAAGCTGGATTAAAATATAAACATATTAAATATTAATATGGTTTCTGATGTAAACTTAATATGAAGAAAAAAGCCAAAAATTTTCAAGCCAGAATAAAGGCGGATGTGACAACACTGTTTCGCGCTCACACAGAGCGACTTAACAACATCAAAAGCAACAACAACACAATAGCCAAACAGCATTTGTGGGCAACGGGAACGCGGCAAGCTGGCGGGTGCTGATGTTGGCAGCTGCTGCTGCTGCTATCGTTGTTGTTGTTGCCGTAGTTGTTGTGGCGGCTATTGAATGAAATGCTGCTGCTACGGCTGCAAACATTTAACACCAAGCTGAAGCTGGCTTCTCACACACACACACACACACACAGAAAAAAGGCATGGCAGCTAGAGAGAGAGAGAAGGAGAGAGACTTGAGTCAATTCGGCTGAAGCCATACTTCATACACGACGATATTTTTCGACGACTTACCCTTCACAAGAAAAGGTGTTATTAACTTTGTTGTAATGCATACACACACAGACACATACACATACACACATATATATACATACTCTCTGTGTGTGCACTTTTTCGATCATTCTTGGTAAAAGCTGGTTCTGACCAGCTTCTTCCGCTCATTTCCTTGAATTTATGTATTAAAACTTGAGTGCGTTCTGTTTCTTTTTAATAGCTTTTCATGTGAAACTGAAATTGTATGCAGTGAAAAAGCAAAAAAAGGATAAGTGTAATTGGGGCGTTGTTTAATTGGCTTGCCTAGATGCGCCCTCGGGCCCCAAATAACTTTTGTCCAAAATGCCAAATTGTGCTTCAATGATACACTTATACATATCGCGTATTTGTATTATGAGCATCTGAAATAAATGCAAGAAAAAACACTGAAACAAATTTTATTTTTGTTAAGTAAGCAACAATTTAGAAAGTACTTTAACACTTTGTATTTAATACTAAAAGATGCGTTATTTGTAAATGCTGTCAATACCTTATTAGGTATGGTTGTTTAACTTGAACATGTATTTTTTTTCTGCTGACAAGCAAGCGGAAATGTCAAAAAAATATACATTTTCAGCATTTTATTGTTGTCCATTAGTCATGAAAAAGAATAGCCGACTGTGTAAAAAATAAATACAAAAAAATACCATTTTTTTTAGACTTCCTTTAATTACTCCAATTTCAATTTGAGTTTTCGCGAAAATCTCGATTGTGAGTAAGTGCTTTGTGCACACTATTTTTGCCATACTCTTTGTAGCTGCAAGATATCATAATCGCAGCCACGCATGAACACAATGAAGATTGCTCGTTCTCTCTCCCTCTTTATCTCTCTCACTTTCTCGGTATCGCTTCTCCCCATTGACTTACGCTCAGCTGTGGCTATTGTTATTACATTCTATTGTATTAGTGTTTGTTATTCGATTTATGTGCAGATTTCGTGGAAATTTAATTTGATTTATGGGTGTGTGTGTGTGTGTGTGTGTGTGTGTTTGGGTTTTTATTTTTCTAATATCTTTGTGCCTTTCATTTGGCGCTCATTGTTAATTGTTCGCGTGAACTTGTTCAATTGAAACGCCGCAATGCCAAAAGTGAAATGTGTGCAAAACACTCAATATTGTTAGCGTCATTTTATTCAATTGATTGTTTACCATTTGTATTTATAATTGTTTCTTCTCTAAATTGTGTAAGTCTTGACGGGGGACCTAGTTATACATCTTGATGTTATTGAAAAGGTGAAACAATGATATTGTTATTTGATTATAATATTTGTTTGCTTTGAGAAACCGGTTAATTATTGGACTTGTTTATTTGTTGGTTTCTTCACATTTGTTGTCCATTTTTAATTTTTTCGCTTTTAAATTTCATCTGTGTCACTTTTGTAAGATTCAAGTTAGAAGATTTCGCCCTAATCTAAATTTGCTTGACAGCGTTTGTCTAGTTACTTGGCCCACCCTTTGAACACTCCTCTTAAAGCCCCCCAACCACCAACCTGTTCAGTTAAATTATCTAAGCCCCGTGTGTGTGTCTGTCTCTTTCTCTCTCTTGTCACTGTTCGCTTCGCTTCTCCTCCTTCATTTGTCTGTTGTGCACATATTTGCGTTCGATTTCCATGGAAAACGAAGCGCTTTTGATTGTTCTCGGAATTATTTGTGCTTTCAACTTAACAACGCTCTTTGTTGTGTGTGTGTGTGTATGTGATAAGCCTTGTATATGTGTGCGTTGTTTCCCGTGAATACTATCAAAGGCCGGACTCGTTAACAATTGTGATTTTCATATGCAAAGTCATTGTACTAATAACTCTTTTGGTGCGATTGCTATATTTTTAGGTAATTACTTTTAAGAATGAACATAGTCCTATGTTAATATGAGCTGCAAGTCCCCTTAGGTAGATAACGCACACACACACATGCATATTCTCTATATACATATATATGTTGAGTAGAAGTAATTTAATTGTGCTGAGTATTTTATAATTTGCTGATATTGTTTTGCCTGTCAGCTTCCGGTCGAAGTCGCCTCAATTGTCGTAATCGCTATATTTATTAATTTAATCGTTGCCATTGTTGTTGTTGTTGCACAAATACAAAATGCTGATTGACATTTGTGGAGTGCAGGAAACGAAGGTAACTTCAAGAAATATAATATATTGCCTTATTTGGCGATTTGCAAGTGTTTTGTTTGTTTGAAACCTACCTCAATATGAGACAGAGATATATGCAGTTTTTAGGGATACGTTCTGATGGTGAATTGAATTTTTCTTCATATTGATTTGAAGGTTTTGAAGAGGTCTCGATTTTCAACAGTACAATATTTGACGCGACCCATTTTATTAAATTGAGCAACATTTTAATTAAATGCAATGAGAAGCAGCACTACTATTATTTTGACCGCAACTGTATGAAGAAAACCAATTGACAATGATCGAATACATTTCCTATTGGACATTCTAATGTTATAGGAGTTAATATTAATCAAAAGAAGAGAAAGATAAGCAATTAAAATGCCACTTTATCTGTGTTTGTAAAACATTAAAACAACATTTTATATCATATGCTTATCCAATGTTTCATGTTGTAAAGGAATATTTTTAATCACATGCTTTATCCACATTCCATCTTATTGCGGCCCATCCCTTTGAAGCGAGCTTAAAGCTCTGCTTTGTCTTTGTCTGTTTTCCAAGCAAGCAGCGTTAAGTTTTTCGTCTCTCATGTTCATAATTTGTAACTTACCATATAAGGCACACACACAAATTGCAAAACTTTTCAGGTCAGCAAGTGTGTGTTTTATCTAACTTGTACCGAAACATCGGCCTACGCAGCAACCTTGACGTCGGTAGACCCCCCCCTCGCAAATGGACTAAAAGTGAGCAAATTAAGTAGAAATTTTCGTTAGTGCTTTCGTTTAATCAGAAAACAACAACAAACTCTATGCGTATGTGTGTGGTGCATGTGTGTGTGTTGGTTTACTGCTGCATACCTTTAAACAACTTCATGACTTCACCATCCGTAGTAGAAGCGTGTATGTGTGTATATGTGTGTGCACACGTATACATTCCAAGAATAGCTTGCTAATATGCGTGTGTGTGTGTGCGTATTGTATTATAGTGGATTTGCCATGAGAGCATTTTCTACGAAATTTTTGCCACTTTTCACAGTCGTGTTAATCTTATAATGCGTCTTATTAATATTTTTATTGCAGTACACATTAACTTAATTTATAAAATACCGTTGTACTTTGTACCCGTCGTCGTCGTAGATAAAATATTTACATATAAAAGGTATCCATGTGTCGCTGATAACGACGCGACTACCTAAAATTCGCGATAAAAATAAATACGAAAAAAGTACACGCATATATGCTCGCTATGGCCTGTAAACATATGTCAACAAATTGCATTTGCTGCACTACTGAATACCCCTAGTACAGCGTTGTCAAAAAACGATTGTCAAGCTTGAATGGGAAAGCTCCTCGGAATTACCACATAATAATAAACACCTTGTGACACCTTGTTGTCTACGTAACGTTGCCACCAAATGTTAATAGCCATATACTGTGTATGTGTGTGTGTGTACATTCATTTCTAAGATATGCACAAATACACACGTACTTATAAACAATGGTATCTAATGGGAATTTGATTTGATTATTTTTACTGTTTGACGCTGTGTTTACCTACGTCAATGAGAGATTTCTCTAGGTATTTCAATAGCAATGGCCAAATCTGAAGCATATCAGTCACGGCGAACCGCATGATAAGCACACAGAGAGAGGCAGTGAGAGTGTGATAGCTATAGATTAAAATTGGCAAAAAAAACTCGCCGTGGGTGAGATAGAGAGAGAGAGAGAAAAATTTCGTTGGAAATGTTAATTAAATTGGCATATAAATGCCGAATTGCCATGAGAAAAGTTTATGATCATCGTACCACTATAATTTCGAGTGAAGCGCAATGAATGAAGGAGGAGGAGGAGCCGCAGCAAATATTTTTCGGCATGACCAAGGAGCGCGGGGGCAAGCAAAATGAAAACGTAATAAATAATTCTCATTTTAATTTTCTTACGAAAAATATATCAAAATAAAAAACACTTTCTCAGGCATTTCTCGTGCATTGCACACCGTGTCGGCCGAACCTCCTTCCCCCCTCTGTTTCTCTCTCTCTCTCTCTCTCCGCACTGCCTGTCGTTCGTTGCGCTCCTTTGGCACTTTTGTGCTTTGTTGTTGCTGTGGCCGCTTTGTGCTTTGCATGTGATTTTGTTTTCAAGCGAAGTTCATTTGCGAATTCCAAGTAACTGCAAAAAGCGAAAAAACGAAATGAACAACAGAAAAAAGAAGACTACGAAGACGAGGAGGAAGAAGAAGCCGGAGTCAACGAGAAGCAACGGCGGCAACCAAAAAGTAATTGAATTCGCTTTAAATCCTACGCCCGTCTGTCTGTCTCAAATCGTCTTTGTTCTCCCCACAGTCCCTCCCTCCCCTCCGCTGTACCCACACCCTCGTCCACAGTTGAGGTTTCTTCCCATTGGCTCGTTGAAGTTGACTTTGTCTTTTAAGTTCTCTGCGATGTTGCACTTGCTGCTGCCTTACTGACTATCCTCATCCCACTGTGCCTCGTTCTTCTTCTTATCGAGCAACTCATCCTCCTGCTGCTGTCCTCACTGACCGTAATTCTACTCACTTCATTTTGTTGTGACAGTTTCAGCGTAAAAAACAATAGGCAGCAGCAGCAGCCAGTGAGTAGCGTGTGTGCAAGGAGAGCGGCGATACTTTATTTTACCAATTCAAATGACCTTTTAAATACTGCCAGTGGGGTAGGGGGTTGAGGAGAATTATATAAAGTTTAAACGGGTGGAGAATTGCTTTCGGTGACTTCACATTTAGTTTTGATGCTTTTTTTTTTTGGTTTTATTTTATTTTTCATTTTTGCTATGCTGAATTGGAAAAGTTTTGTCATCTTTTTCCTAACAACTTTTCAACTTGACTCTTGGTAATTTTGATCAGCGGAGTTTTTACAATACATTTATTTTAGTTGTTCATTTTACAATACTAGATTTATTTTTATGAAATATTTATTGTATCGTTTGTCACACTGATTAAACAAGCGATTTACAATGATTTTTTGTAATCATTAAATTCTAAGTATCATCGGTGGTGAAATATTTATAAATGCTTATGAGTAAAAATTGCGCCTTAGTAATAGCTTTCCATCGACAAACGCGCCCCTTTCCCAAAAGAGGAGGAGCTTGCTGTTAAGCGTTTATCAACGTTATTTTTTACCACGAACCAGTTATGTTTTAGATCATTATCTGTATTTGGATTTCTGATGAAATTTCGCATTGTCTGCCGCAAAAAAAAGAAACGCCACTCGGGCTGCTAAATGCACGTAGGGAACTCGATAGACTGCTAGCTGCTGGGTAAACCATGCTCGTGCCTTGCATATCGCCTCACACCTTGCTGTACAACAGTGAACCCCGTTCTGTGACTCATGCCTACCTACCTACTTAGCTTTGTAGAACGCGCATTATTGCTGTTGTTGCTGCTGGGCTATGCGATTTTATCTGCCCTCTCCCTCCCTCACTCTGTGTTTATTTAAACTTCAAATTTCCATTGAAAGTTGGGTGCTTACTTTTTTGAAGCCATGCGGGTCTGCTAAGCACACGACTGGATTTCATCATTGTCGTAAATATAGTCGTGTTCCAGTCTGTTCTCTCTCTCTGTGTGTGTGTGTGCTTGTGCTTGGGGCTTTTGTAAGAAATTATCAATACAAAACGTATGGTGTCATACGAATGTCGTATTCTGTACCTGATTCATTGATCGAGTGCGATTTAACGATCGTGCAAACTGAATGCATTGAGAAAGGTCGCTGCCATTTGTGTGTGTGTATTTGTATGTTTGTTTGTGCAAGCACTCACGTGCTGCTGTCCATAGATGGCGCCACGGTGTTTAGTTAGCTAACGGTGCTTTTGTCTGTCATTCATTCAATTTGTATTTTCAGCTTATCGCTTGAAAGCATTTTAATTTTTTTGCATTTGCTTTTACTTGCCGCTGCACACTGATTGAATTCTGACTAAATACGTTTTAATCTGCAAAAGCTTTTGGCTCTTTGTCGCATTTCCGGGAAGTGAACTGTAAAGCTTCTCAGCCCCAAATGGATTTTCCATTTAAAGCTTGAATACGTTGAATGTTTTTTTTTTTAATAAAAAATATATACTGTTAATTGCTTAATGTGGTCTATTTTGCGAAATTAAAAGGAAGGGGACGGGGAAACATTTGTGAAAATTCCGGGAAATCGAGTGCACGAGAAAGCCACAGTTATGAATGTAGCAGCAACTACGCCGCAAAATGCTTAAAACTTGAGCTGTACAACTTGGCAACCAATTAGCGATAGCAAAATGCTGATTTCTGTTGAAAATGCAATTAAATGATGTCAGAATTAGCCAATGATGATGATGAACTTTTCAAGGCCACAATTAAACTGACAACTTCGCATAAAACAGTTTTAAGCTTCATGTGAAAAACGATTTTAAAATAATGTTAGCTTTAATGTGCTATTAATAATTAAAATTGCCCATTATGACCATTATGAACATGAATTGTTATTTGCAATTCCGTTAGAATTACTTGTTTCGAAGCTAATACAAAAAAAAAAGGCAAGCAACACGTGCAACTTTTTCATGATTGCATCACGAATCGTGCAATTGTCATTTCTTATCGCCAGATTGGTGATCTAATTGTTTCACGGAACTACCAACCATTATTATGACAAAATATTTTTCACCCTGGCAACAATTTCCAGCAGCTCCACAGTTTTTTTTTTGTTTGGAGGTGGTTAACTTAATCAAATGAGTCATTAGAGACGACGTCTGGGTCTGTGCGTGGCAAGTCATCCAATTGGTTTTTGCCCTTGGATGCATGACGCATTATGCCTTACCTAGTAATTTTGATAAATATCAGCGATAAGGATTCCACATTGTTTCTTACTCAGCAACTACAAACACAAAGCGTAACAGTGATGAACAATATTTTCAATGAATCTCAAATTATCTTGAATTACTGTGTAGTAACCTTGAAGGCGACTCTCGAGTTGTGCAGGGTATTTTGCATACGGGCGTCTTCAATTACGAATGTCAATGATTTGTGAAATTGGCAACGCATATCAAAACTGACCCAGAAAATGAGCAATAGAAGAAGAGGAAAACAATAAGAAGTATTATTGAGAAAAAACGTGAGCGCATAGATTTCATTCTTGGTAGGGGGCGAGTGAGGGGTGGGGTACAGCACTTCATGCCCTTGTCTAAATATAGCGCATATAGGGTAATAAAAAGAATGTGTGATTGTGTGTGTTTGTGTTTGTGAGTGTGCGGGAGCCGATGCGTGGGATTACTATGTACGACGCCATTGTTTTTCAACTGGAAGGGGGTCATTCATTCCTTGGAAACATCAGCATCGCAGCATGAGTCAATTTTTAGGCGCTGGAGTTGTTACCAACTGTTCTGTGTGTGTGTGCGTTGGCGTTGGCGTCAGCACATGCAAATGGTGTGTGGGGTGAGTTGCTGGTGGGGAAGAGGAAGGAAATTTATGTGGAAGTGCATTAAATTGCCCAATGACCGCAATGCTGGAATGTGATGGGGGTCCCTTTTTTACAGCACACTCAATTTAAATTCGTCTCAAGTCGAGTAATTAAGTCAGCAGTAGCCAAGGCAAGCAGGCAGCTGCTGCATTTGCTGGGGGCGCGTTTGTTGCTGTAGGTCAAGACATTTCACACTCGCTTGACAGTGTTGCTGTGGGAAAGTGCTCGAAAAGGGCATAGCTAATAAATCATATACGGAGCTCTACGAATTTTTTATAACAAATAAGCAAATTTAATTAATTCAGAATGTTAATTGATGTGTGCGAGTGCTAAAAAGTTTCCAGTGGAAACAATACGTAATGCTAATAAAAATAATCACATTAACATTAACTTTAGCAACAATAGCTAATAGCTAATACCAACGACTAAGTGGCCATGCCTTTGTCATCTGTTATATATTTATTTTAAGGAAACATTCATTAACAATTACAATTTTCTTTTTAACTTGCAGTACTGATCTGAGTGACAAAGAGAGGGAGAGAGAGAGAAAGAGAGCTTTCAATGGGTCATCTATTGAGCAAGCAAAGTGTCGTCGTTGCCAGCAACAAAAGCAAAAGCACAGAGAATAACAAAACTCAAACATATTTGGAAGAGAAACAGGAACAGGAGCAACAATTGTCAGTTACTAGAATCAGTTTGCAAGGATTAAAGCCTACAGTTGAGGAGGAGCAGGAGGAGGAGGAGAAGGTGTTATTAGCCGAGGTGCGACAAATCATAATCAAAATAGAATTGGCCAAAATGGAGAATGGCAATGCTGGCAATGGGAGTGGGAGTGGGAGGAGTGAGGAACAGGAGCAGCACCAGCAGCAGCCACAACAACAATTGCCGCTTGCTAAGGGAGGCGCCGCAATGTCTGCGGATACGCTCAATGCAAATGGGCAAATTGTGAATGTTGAAATGTTGACACTGGCTGTGGCAACGGGAGCGGCGGGCTCAGGTGCGATTCGAACTGCTGGCAGTTTTACGGAAGCGCCCGAACCGAACGAAAGACGACAGCAACAACAACAACTCGTGAATAACAATTTCGCGGGAAGTGTTGCGTCGGCGTCGACTGCGGTCAAAAAGCTACAATTGTACGATGACGTTGACGCCAACGCTGACGGCAACGCCGACGCCGATGCGAACGAAGACGATGAATCGGAAATGGAAGCAACGATGTTGTCGTCATTGCTGCGTCGGCGTCGCCCCAGCACCACCAGCAGCAGCATCAGCGCTAACGGTGCCGAAGGCGTCGATTATTGCGAGGTGCTCGAACCGCAGCCGCCAGTCAACGAAATGTTGTCGAGCGGAGCACAACGACGCGCACAAGGTAAGCAGCAGCAGATAAGCAAATATAGCAATTACGAATGCGAATTCTGTGTGTGTGTGTGTATGTGTGAATATTCGGAATATATGTGTGAAAAAGAAGGGGTATAATAAAGATGTGCAAATAAATAAATGTGACAAGCAGTAGCTGGCACCAGACAGTTAAAGGATTAGCAGCGAAATCAGTGTTTCAAAATGTGTCATAGTTTTTAAAGTGCCATAATTAATATAGATAAATCAAGCAAATAGCGGGAAAATTTATATATGTTCATATTCTCAGAAGAATTTCAAAAGCAAAACAAAATATAATGTATATTATGCATGAAAGCAGAAAATTTAAACAACTTGAATGTTTCTTGGAAAAACATGCCAAATTTAAATGTTGGGGATTAACAAAAAATTTGCTAAGTGGAAAACACGACGTAAAAATAAAATAGATAAAATGAAAAAAAAAAACAGAAATTGTAAATAAATTAAAAAGAAACAAATTACTAATTAATTATATATAAATTTATTTTTTCTGCAGCGCCCAGCAGCAGTAGCAGCAGCAGTGCCAACAGCTGTTGCCGCAGCCGGAGCAGCAAAGCTTTGCCAGCACAAGGAGGAGCAGCAGCAGGAGGTGTAGGGGGAGAAGCGGGAGCAGCAGCGAGCACACCAAAGCGTCGCTGTTGCAAATGCAAATGTCGCGATGCATTTCGCGGCCTGCGCGGCATGCTCGAGTCCAGCAAGGACAAAAAGGACACACAAGCAGCAGCAGCTGCTGCAACTGTTACAACATCGTCGCGCAGCAAGACACGCCACAGCGCCGTCGACAGACGGTCAACGCCGCCAACGCTAAGCGCCGCCAGCAGCAGCGCTGCAGCAGCGCAGCACCGTCAGCGTCAACGCAACTCGGTGGCAGTGGCAGAGGTCAGCCAATTGGCCATTTGGGCATCGCCCGTCATCATAAGGATCAGTTCGACACAGCCGCAGCAGCAACTGGTCGTGGAATCCGCCACAGCAGCAGTGGCACCCAATTGCGGATGCACGTCGACGACGACGACGCCCCTGGTCACCGTGGGGGGCCACAATATACGAGTGGTGGATGCCGCCAACGTGTTGCCGCCGCAAGAGCAATCCTCTACCGCCACCGCAACCGGCGGCGTCGCTATGGCCCCGTATGGTGCTGGGGTACGAGTGCATTCCCAGATTGATTTCATGCATTGTCTGGTGCCCGATCTGGAGCGGATCTGCAACAGCAGCTTCTACTGGGGCAAAATGGATCGCTATGAGGCGGAACGCTTGCTCGAGGGCAAACCTGAGGGCACATTCCTGTTGCGCGATTCCGCACAGGAGGATTTCCTCTTCTCTGTCACATTCCGCAAATACGGACGAACGCTGCACGCCCGCATCGAGCAGAGCGGCCACAAATTTAGGTGAGTCAATAGCTTCATGCTCTCTCTCCCCTCTATCTCTCTCTCTCTCTCTCACTCTCTTGGTGACACATACAGTTGCCTTAATTGGCACATTAGGTTTTGATTTATCGTCAAATTCATGCTTATTAATGGGTTTTGTCAGCTATTGTTTCCAGCCGAGAGTGCAACTTGACGCACAAGTGTCATTCAACTTAAATTAAGAATTATTTTGTGACTTTTTGACTAACTGCTGAAATTTGTCATCGATTATTGCAGCTTTGATTGCCATGATCCTTGCGTGTTTGCTGCGCTAACTGTGACTGGTCTGCTGGAGCACTACAAGGATCCGTCGTGCGTGATGTTCTTTGAACCGTGTCTGACGCTGCCGTTGCATCGCCGTCAGACGTTCTCGCTGCAGCAGCTGGCACGTGCCACAATTGTCTCGAACACTACATACGATGGCGTCAGTCAGATGGAGCTGCCCGATCGCCTCAAGAGCTATCTGAAGGAGTATCACTACAAGCAGAAGTTGCGAGTCAAACACTGCAGCTTTGCGGCGCCCTACTATGCCAACATGTAGTCCGCGGGCCCAGCGGCGACGGTGGCAGCAGCAACTTCAGCAACAGCAACAACAACAGCTGCAACAAAAAAAAAGCTGCTAGTTGCACAGGTGGTTGATGTAATGCCACCGCCACCGGCGGGCTTCTCCTACTATGAGGAGGCGGATGATGATGATGTGGATCTGGATGATGATGATGATGATGATGCGGTCAACATACGTGTCTCTTACGTGCAGCATGCAGCAGTCGTGGCACAGCTCAGGCAGTGTGGCACATCAACAACAGCTGCCACTGCCACTGCTGCTGCAAGTCGTCGTCATCATCAGCCGTTGCAGCAGCAACTGTTTCAGCTGCCCAATCGCATGGCTGCCGCATTTGGTCGCATGTCCGCCAATCTCAATTGTTATCAGCCCGTCGCAGCGGCGGCCGCGTCGCGCAGCAGTTGCAACAAACGTGCCGCCTGATCCTGAAAAAACTAAAAACCAAAACCACAACTGCAACTTCAACTATAACTAGACACAATTCCAGTGCGCCGTGCGTCGAAAGCAGCCCGCAAAAAGAAGAATGCGGCAAAAACAAGAACATAAAAATACAAATAAAATACAAATAATCAAAAGTGTGTTTAGGAAATGCAAGTAGAGCATAAAGTTAACCATAAGTATTATAGAAATTCAAACTGAATGATCCTCTGTCTCTATATATACATATATGCATGTCTATATGTATTAATATCGAAAATCGAACTCGCGGCGCATTTGTTAACAAACAATTACAAAACAGTTTTGAACAAGTATTTTAGTAATGCAATTTTAAATTGAATTGAATTTGTTAAAGTATTTTTATAATCTGTATATTGAATCATGCTATTTATTTAAATATTTTATCATAATTGAATTTAAATTATATATGTACATATGGAATCCCCTTCCCACAGCCCATCCCACAATTAGATATATATTTATCTAGATATTATATACAAATTAAAATAGCGTACAACTCTCATTAGCCAAATTGCAAGTTTGTAATATTGTTTAAAATTTATATTTATATATATATATATATATGTATACATCAAATAGTATTTTATTTATTTATTCTAATTGTAAACCGTGTGGCTGCGCTTCTATAATTATATTTTAATTTTCAGATTGTGTGCCGATGCCAAGCAAATTGTAAATATGAAATACGATAAATAACCATTAGTTCATATTTAAATACTCCTATTAGGTGGTTGCTGTTAATCGTAAATATTATTATAAATATACATACTTTATATGTTAGCTATGCAGTTGTTTCAATACCTTAAACACATAATCACATATCGAAATGTTGTACAAGATGATGTTGCACATGAGAAACACATAAATAAAACAAAAACTATGTTCAAAAAATTGAAATTTGTTTGTTTTCTGGGAAATTACTTTTTGGACAAATATCCAATGATTTTCTAGCCGTGCTTGCTGCAAATATGTTGCCATTTTTATCTACTTCTTTATTTATTACATAAAAACCTAAATTTGAAGCTGATTAAATTATTTGAATAATTTCAAATTTGGTGGACATTCAAAATGCGCGTTAAATGAGTACCAAATATCAGATGTTATCTAACACTGCACACGATTAATCTTGCGTGCCCGCGACTTATCGGTCGACCACCACAACCTATTGCCAGTCACATGGAACAGCAGCTTACATTGCGGTCACACTCATTCCGTAGCATCTTGTTTTTGTTTAAACGAATTTAGTTTTAGTTTATTTTTATGCACACAAATAACAAGCAATAAATAAAGAAAATGTCGACGTTAACACGCTGTGCCTTGCTGCTGCTCTCGCTTGCCGTATGTGGTAAGCACTCATCTAAACCCAAAAGTGCTGCTCTGAGCAATTCAATTCTTGGGTGTGGCTGCCAACTGTTTACTAATTAAAAATTGTATTTTTACTGCGTTAATTATACACGAATATAGGCAGCTGGGCCATACGCTGTTTCCAGTGCTCATCGGATCAGGATCGCAAGGGCTACGACAGTTGTGGTGCCTACAAGCGCTTCAATCGCACCGAGCACATTTCCATTGAGTGCAACAGCGATGAATCCCATATGCCCGGATCCTTCTGCATGAAGGTCATACAGCAAGGACCACGCGGTTTCATCTGTGCGTAGTTGGAGTATATTCATATAGAATAGTCTTTGAGTAATTATGTTATATTCCCAACTTACAGGGGATGGTCGCTGGCGTCAGGTGATTAGACGGTGTGCGTCTGTTTCGGACACCGGAGTCACTGGCGTCTGCAATTGGGGCGTCTACGAGAATGGCGTCTACTGGGAGGAGTGCTATTGCTCCAGCGATAGCTGCAATGCAGCCGGCAGTCTGCAAGCCATGCACAAATCACTACAAATGCTGCTCGGAGTCGCATTGATGGCGGGCACAGCGAAATTGATGCGCAGCTAGAAATAAAAATATCCCATTCCCAGCAAGAAATTTTAGCAAAACAAGTGCCTTCTTCAGCTGTTTGGAAGCTTTAGTTATTAAGCGAATTTTACACACGTTCCGTTCAACATTCCGTCCACAATTTGTATTTAATTTTAAGCTAAACATTTGTACACCAAATCTCGCGACACATTTGTGCATTTTACAAACTCGAAATATATAAATAAATATAGCATATATATGTATATAGCAATTTAGATTTAATGTTAAGTCTAATCTTTCTGCTCCGACAACAGCTTAAAGCCGCTCTCCGCCCAGCCACTAGTGGCATCTTTGGCCACCGCCGAGTAGATCATCGTGGAGCCATCTTCAAATTGCTTCATGGCCATATACGAG
The DNA here is from genome assembly GCA_035044325.1 of Drosophila nr. medialis 2 BK-2023a. Taxonomy (NCBI): domain Eukaryota; kingdom Metazoa; phylum Arthropoda; class Insecta; order Diptera; family Drosophilidae; genus Drosophila; species Drosophila nr. medialis 2 BK-2023a. Next base: position 4,769,182 of record JAWNMH010000394.1, read on the forward strand.
CTGCCCTCCTCCAGCCAAATATGTGTCTCATTCTCATCCGGCGATGGCGCTTCAGATTTATTACCTCCTTTGCCATACTGCAAGGCTCTGTCGGATTAGGCAAGCGAAATTCTATGCCCCAATTGTAAGCTCACCCATTTCTCGTAGATTTCAATCGGCTGATGCGTTTGCGTCCAGCGCAGCACCTGTAAATAGAATTTAAGGAATTTGCGCACATTTTGCTTAACCTCCAACGAGTCCGATTTGTTGAAATTGGCCAGCTGCGCCAGTGTGTTGGCACAAATGCTGCGATCCTTGGGACGGGCCAGTGTCTCCCCAATGCTGTATGCCACACGAATCAAGCACTCGAAATTCTCGTCCAGCTCTTGACTTTGCGTCAACGTCTGCCTCCGCTTTTGATGTGGCATTTTGGTCAGAAGTAATTTATGTGTATAATTTGGAATGGGACATTTTTTGTACATAGATAAATGAAATATGATGAAAAGTGACATGTCTGGCAATAGGTTTTATATCGGGGAAAAAACAGGTTTCAGTTTTGATATATATTTGAATCGCATAGTGATTTGTTTTCTGGGCGCGGATTCCCCGGAGGGGTTAGTAACAGATATTTTCTGAGGTTTTATGGAAGTTGGAATTTAGGCTTATATTTAGTAATAATACTATATATATTGTTCAATTATTTAAATTTAATTGTTCAGATTAAAGCAAACTATGATCGTTTAAAAGCGAAATCAAATCCATTTCAAAATCCATAAAAACACATTTCACAAATATAAATATGTTTCTTTAAAATTTTGGTTTTATTTTATAACATTTATTTATGCAATTCTTTTTTAATTTATCTTCAATATGTATATGTTAATTTTACATTAACTTAACAGTTAATTAATTGTATAATTTGTTGCAAGGTTTATTTTCTTGTTGAATACGTAATGCCCAACTATTTTCTGAAAATTGCGCGCCTGTTAACAGTTTTATTTTAAAAATTGCTATAATTCAAAAATTTCTTTTTATTTGATTTATTTATTTATTTTTTATTTTTAAATGTTTTTCTGCCATTACCAATTACACTAAAATCGACTCTTTGCTAACCTTAAGTTGAATGTATGCTATATATACGAAGATTCTTATGATGAAATGGTTACATCAATTTTGACTAATTACTATTAAACCGAAATGCAAAAAAAGTTTTGTGATTGAGTGCCATATAGAAATCGGAATTTGATTTTTGTTTTCATTTATTATTATTTTATTTTTTGCTCGGTGCATGAGAGAAATAAAAGAATAAATATGACTAAACCCTAGGACACAACTCTATGAGCCAAGTGCCAAATGACGTTCTACAAGATTTAACTGGCCCCTGGCCAGCATATCTTCCAAATATACCTTCACAATCCGAACGAAGTGAAAAAAATTTGCTCAATGTTTTTTGCGCTTGATGAGAATGAAATCAAGAAATGTTTTGAGAACCTAATTTAATACTGGGAGCGTATGTTTCAGAAGCCAAACAGAAAGGCAATTATCTAAGGAATTAGGATGCACGGCGAATGCGTTTATACGTCGCTTAGATCGTGATCAAGAAGTTGATTAAAAAACAACGTAAATGATTATTAAAGTTATTAAAATAAAAACACACAAGAAATAAGCACACAGAGTACTCGAAACGTATCATAAGATATAGCACACAATTAAAATATTTAAAAATATTAAATCAATGTTTAAAATTTGATAAATTTAAGTCTAAGTTGCACAACTAGCGCATCGTTGGGGTGTTTCTACAGTGATCACTTAGAAATTGATTCGAAATTCATACAAAAAATTGCTAAAAAAATTCTATAATACAGTAATTAATTATTAGAGAAAACAAAAGTGTTTTTCGACTGTTGTTGAGGCGTCCTAATTATCGAGCGATCACTGTATAGCTTATCACGAATCTTTGCCACGCATATGCGCACTGCGCAGCTCATCAATTTTGAGACAGACAGACAGGCAGACAGACAGACAGAGACACAAGAAACACACAAACATTATTTAAGACTAGTTTAAACATTAAGCGATTTACTGTTGTCGGCTTCCTTCCGATTTGTTGTTGTTGTTGTTTGTTGTTGTTTGTTGCTGTGTTGTTCCTTAGACTGTGTAAATGAAATCAGAAATGCAAAGCAGACAAAGCGAGAGCTGCCCAGCAATCGATTATTAGTTATCCAAACTAGACCACAATGGGAGTGCGGCCATCCAATGTTTTGCTATCCGTCAGCGTTGAGGACAATGAGCAGGATGTGTTGTTGTTATTATTGTTATTATGACTGCTGCTGTGCTCATCCTCCAGGTCATTACTGCTGTTGTTGTTGTTATTATAATGTGCATGCCCCGGCGGTGCATGCATCTGCACTTGCTCCGTTATGGTCAGCGGTTCAGTGCAACCAGACTGCGGCGACTCGAGGCGCTGGCCACCACAGGGATGCGCCGGAGATGGCGTGTGTATGGCATACAAACAGCTGCTCGATGTGGATGACATTGAGCCACTGCTGGGCGTTAACACTGGCACTGGCAGCTCCATCTCCTCTTCCTCCTGCAGCGGCAGCGGTGAATTGAGCTGTGTGACCAGTGTTTCCTCCTCGCTGCTGGTCAACTCGTTCAGCTCCGCAACGGTGCGATGTATGCGTATGTGTTGCACATCCGCATCATCCTCGTTGAGCTCATAGTACAACTGCAAGCTGTCGTTCACAATGGGCGCAAAGAGGCGACGAAATTGCCGTAATAAATCCGCCTCCAGCTGCTGCGACTCCTCATCCTCATACTCCCGCTTGAACTGCTCCTCTCTCGCTCGCTCGTCATGGTCCTCCTCTGCCAATTGTTGGCTGAAACTAAAATCAATTGCATCGTCGTCTGCAACCCCTCCAAGTCCATCAACAACATTTATTGAGCAATCTTTAACACTTCGTTGACCCCGTCAGACTTTACCCTTAGGCGATTTGCATTTCGATGGCGTCGCATTGCCGGCAACACTGTGAAAACAAAACACAATTACAACATTTAATACAATTATAAAGGGATGTCCTGTGTTCATATCCTGACAGGGGGTAATATTATGTGATCGGACACATAATCCCAATTGGGTGAATAAGGCTACACACCACTATGTAAGCTAGTCTCTCAGTAAAGCTATATTTGAAAATTACTACAGGCAATTTATAAGATCGGATATATATAACATATGCATTGATATATCTCTGTAAGGATATATTGTAATATAATACATAAGGAAACGTTGACAAAAACTTGCCATCTGGAACTTGTGAAGTAACATTACCAGACGTGCAGCCTTAATAATCTGACTACTATGAAATGGGAAAATGCTTAAGTTGAGTTGCATGGAAAGGTTTTCCAAGTCAAGATCAACAATGCAATATGGCCCATTTATGTGCAAGGATATTTTGTCTGTACTCTTTATTTGTTAGTTACCCGCTGGCTTCGTCCTTGCCGGTTTGCGTTTGTGCCGTGGAAACAGTGCTCTTGCTGTAGGGCGCCTGGAATGAGGTCGATGTGATGGTAAAATAGCCACCAGGTTTGGGCTTTAGATGCCGATTGTTCATCTGCATGTGAACAGTCTTCATGAACTCGATTTGATGTGCCAGCTTTTGGATTTGCTCCTGCACAAAACCATTATAGTTAGCTGTGTTCTTATATATATAAATATACATATATATATATCTGATTAGTGCATACCTTGAGTTCCTCATTCTCCTGATATAGATCGGGCGACTCCTCGGGCACCAGGCCAATACCGTTGAGCGAAAAGGATGCCGTTATGCTGCGCACCTTGGCCTTCTGATCCCATTTATCGCCCTGACCCTTGAAGACCCGCGCTATCTTCGGTCCAAAGACCAACGCAATGGTCGTCGTCGTGGACAGTTGGGTGCGCACAAAGCCCAACATGTATTTGTAATCGGGTCCAGCATGCGGAAAGAGCATTACGCTGTTTTTTTTTTGTTTTGTTTTGCGAGCGGGAAAGTAAAGGAAACAAATTACAATTTGTTAAAGACTTGCCGGAACTGTGTGTTGTAATTTGCGAGTCAAGTTTGCCAGTTTAGCCCATAAATTTCATTGGTTTCTCATCATCATGTTGTGGAACTTGTGCAAATAACTAACAAAATAGCTGGCAACAAATAACCCATAAAATAAAAATTCCGACCTACGACAAAAACTAAACCGAAATGCCAGCAGCATCATCAAAAAGTCGCAACAAGTTGAGAGTTGTGTTAAGAAAGCGGAGTTTAAGGACAAATTGCATTAATTATCAAGGCACTTGAAAGGATTTCAATTTGGTTGGCGGCAACGTGCCCTGAAGCCGGAAGCCCACACTCAACGCGAACTTGGCAAAGAAATCTGTGGAATGTCGATTGTAAACAAAATGCGGAAAGCAAGCAAACAAACAGACAGGCGGACAGACTGACAGGCAGGCAGGCATGGACGGACGGACAGACAAGGACAGGGCACAGCATGTCCTTGCAGGCCGACAAAAAGGATTACAACGGAAACGAGCGCGCACACAAAACAAAAGAATTTAATTAAAACGCAACGTGGAGGCGGCTGCTCTTCTTGGAATTGTGGGCGTGGCCACAGCATACGCTTTAATGAACATGACGTGCCCGAGCATGCGTGTGTGTGCGTGTGTGGATGAATATACATATGCCATGTGGCATACGTGTATATGCATATTTGCGGCAACATCATCTTGATATTTGCAACACTTACTGAAACGCCACCATGGCAATGTTCACAATGGCTATGTTGTAGATGGCATACGAGATCAGGCGAGCCTCATTGTACAGACTCTCCGCATTGCGCACATTGTAGCAGACCCGTATGCCCCAGGCCAGGAACAGCACCTCGCCAATGGCCAAGCTATGATCCCACCAGTTGTACGAGCATTGCTTGAATTTTAGATGATTCTGATCGTAGATCTGTAGGAAAAAGTTTAGGATTAGGATGGCATAATATGGTGCATATAAGAAAGAAGAATTGAAAGTAGTATTTGATGTTAATACTGTGCTTTAAACTTTAAATCCAGTATTTAATATAATGCCAAACCATATAAAAAAAGTTTTTGGTTTAGAAAATTGGTTCAGTTTTCAAAAAGAATTGAAAACATAATTTTAAAATTTATTTCTTTCCATATTTAAATAGTTGTTCTAAATGCAAATGCAGTTTTAATCTATATGTTAAAGTTAAGTTTTGAAGGATTTTAAATAAACAAAGTTAAAGATAACATAAAATTTAAATTATAAGCTTGTGCCACTTACCACCTCCGCGATGGGCGTGGCCGAAATAGTCCATGTGCCCAGATAGATGAGCATTACGAGCAGTATGGGAACCATCCACTGCAGCAGCTGCTGATCGTTCAACTTGATCTTATGGGCCGACTTTACGCGATACGTCAAGGATACGCTGCACGCGATAATAACGTTTAGATAGTGTAAGTTAGCGGGTGAAAGTGGGTGGACTCACCGCCAGGTCTTCATCAGCAGCGAGGTGTACGTGATGCAGAAGCCCATGTGACGTGTCCATTTTGTGGCAATGCACCAGCCGGAGTCGAGCAACGGGAAAATGGCAACCATCTGTAAAATGCGTAAAAGCAATTTGTTATAAATCTATGACGACTCTCTCTCTCTCTCTCTATATATATATATATATCTCTCCCTCTCTCTCTCTCTCTTAAATGCACTCAAGTCTCTGCAATTAAGAAGGACTCAATCCCAGTGGTGGTAAAGTGGCAGTCGTTAAGTTGACAGCGGACATGCCCAAAAAGAAGTTGACAGTTGGACGGGAGGCCAAAATCGTTCACAGCCAGGCACATTTAGTATGAATCGAAAATGGATTTTGAATAAATAAAGACTCAACTGAAGTGTCTCAAACGTGTGGCTAATAAATGAATTCTTTTTTATTGCAAATATTAATTTGACGAATGCATAAATATAATCTCAGATGTTCCCTTGTTTGCTGCACAACAAATTTACATCGCTCATTTTGAATATGATTATTTTTGTGTATAGATTTGGATGAGTTTTCCAAAAAAAAACAACACATTTATCCACCCTTTGGCAATTGCATTACATTTCTTTATTATAAATATCTTACAAATCACATTACGATTGCGATTTCAACTGATGCACTGCATCCATTCTTAGGCAGAGTTTTGATTGTCAATTTTTGTGTTTTGTTTCATTTTCTTATTGTTTTCATCCCCATTTTCATTGTCAATTGGCTGTGATTTGCCGGGCGTCAAGCATTGATTACAGTCCTCCATGCCCGCCGTATAATCCTCAATCTGAATGGTGGTCTCAAAGAAATTGTAACGCTTGTGAATCAATGTTGTTGCCTGATCCAATATGAGCTGCGGATCAGCATCCTTACCGATAGCCAGATGAGCGGCAAGCGCCACCTTATTAATGCTCAACGCCCAGATCCGTAAATTGTGAACGTGCTCAACACCCTGAATGCTGAGAAATGTTCGCTGCACCTCACCATAGTCCATATAGTCGGGGGTAGCTTCCATGAGCACCATCAGGACATCGCGCAGTATGCGAAACGTGACCAGGAGCACAATAAACGAGAAGACAAACGTGCAGATGGAATCGACAAATGACCATTCGGGCTTGAAGAAGATAACGCAAGCGGCCACAAAGACGCCGATACTTTGAATCATATCGCCAATGACATGAACTATAGCCGCCCTCACATTGATGTTATCCTGCCGTGCATGGGCATACTGAGAGACCGAAGGGGGCATCAATTGTGGCTCCCCGGGAGTGGCACTCAAAGCACTCGCCTTGGACGTGCTCGCTGGCACAGGAAAACGAGGCTGTCGCTGTGCTTGGCCCGCATCATGGGAATGCCCGTGGGTCAACTGAAGGGCCATAACGAGATTGCCAAGTATGGCCAATCCGGATGTGATCAACATGATCCTTGCATCCACATCGTGCTGATGGCTGATGAGTCGCTCCACTGCCAGCCAGACGAGTATGCCCGTTATCACCCAGATGAAGTAGACGGAGATCATGGCGCCAATCACCTCGGCACGATACCAGCCAAAATTCATGCGTTGCGTCGACGGACGAGCGCTCAGATACAGAGCAAATAGTGAGATCAGGAAGCTAGCAAGATCCGTCAGAAGGTGGGCGGCATCTGTTGCAATAGCCAGACTGCGTGAGAATATTCCGCCAATTATCTCACAGATCATGAAGCACAGGCACAATACGCTGGCCACAATCAATTTCCGTTTGGCCATCTTATCCACACCTTCGCCATGTCGCTCAAAGTGGCAGTGATCCCGATAGATGGTAGTTATGTGCGATCGTTTGCCCACAATGGTCAGTGTGCGCATCGATTCGGAGCGTTCCAGGTGGCTCTTATCCTCATCCGGCTCAACTTTACTTTTCTGGGGCGGTACAGCAATCACCTCGTTGGGCATACGATTGCTATCTTCCAGTGGATGAACCAAGCCACCAGTTACCAATCCGGGAACAGTTACAGCCGTTTCACTAACTAAACTAGCTGCATTTGCATTCTTCGTTTCAGCTTCGGCACTTTCGGGTGGATCGCTAAAAAAATAGCGAATAATATTATTTGTCAAGGAATTCCTCACACTGCCGTTTTCAGCATCTTCCTCGTGGGATGCGGAAATTGGAGCAGCTTTAAAAACCGGGCTAGTTGACTTGGCCAAGGCTGCCTTACGCAAAACAGAAGTTGCTTCCATGGAGACTCGTGTGCTCACATCTCTCGAGCTGCTTGCCGACGTGGAGCTCTCTTCAGTTGCGTCTGGTGACCCAGTTAAGGGCCGGGTAAATATTGGTGACTCACTAGTGATTGGTGTAACGCTGGAGCTAGAGCTAGGCGAGATTGGGGTGGCCTTTGCTGGTGTCGACCTAAGCATTCTCCACGGCGAAGGTACTCCTGCATACAGTAGCTCATCAGGATTAGCTGAATGGGGAGACAAGCCATCAGTCATTGCTGGAGTTGCACTTGGGACTGGGTTAGCTTGACTGAACCAAGGATGATCACTAACAAAGTATCCTGGTGGGTGTGTTATTGTAACAGTTGTTGTCTCTTTAATCACAGGACCATTAGCTGCTTGCTGAGGTCCTTTTGGACTTCTAAAATGCATTGCACCTGGTATTGATTCCCTAGCTGAACTGATATTTCCTATTGCCGATGGTCGGTTAAGCTCGACAGGAGTTTTCGGAGCTGCCTGTGTGCTTAATTCCACAGCAGCCGGCAGCTTTTGGGCTGATCTAGCTTGGCCAAAGAAGGGCAGATTATCATCAATTGGTGTCATCATATCCTGACTTGGCGGCTGTCCATGCTCCGCCTCAGAGTTGAGTGGATTTCGATATGGCACCTTCATAATATTTATGATGCCTTGTTGTTGCGAGTTCCTCGACTGATGATTCGGTTTGAGTTTAAGCTTCTGATCCACCCTAAGCTCCTCACTCTGATGTGTTGATGTTGCCGCATCGAAGCTGGTGAATGGATGTCTTCTTGGCGGTTGCAGCCTGGACAGTTTTTTGGCTTGAATGTTCGATTTAGGCTTGGATGCAGCTATAATGCGCTGCATTTTGTCTTGATGTTCAGGCGTTATTGGCGTAGATAGAAAATTGTCAGATTGTGCCAATTTCTTGGTCGTCTCCGATCTTTTCAGCCTTTCGGCCCAGGTTTCGGATTGCATTCGATTAGATTCCTCTGGTGATCTCTTCTGATTGTCCACCCGTGTTTCTGACTGCTGTGTGGTGCTATTTTCCACTGGTTGAGATTGCTTTTTGGTCTCCACCGTTTTGTTTTCCTTGAGCCTATCGCTCCAACTCTGCAACTGTTTCAGTGTTTCATCGGATTCTTTCTTCGTCAGCCTAACACCATAATTTAGTGACTGTTTCGGAGCTGCATCAGTTACATTCCTCTTCAGCTTATCACTCAAAGTCTGTGGCTTCCTTGACTTTTCCTTCTTCTTCGGATTATTCCATTTGTCGTCCTTGTTGCTGTTTAGCGTTGTGAGCTCGAATTGACTTGCCGAATTGGCTATAGTCTTCATCCACTTTTGTTGCATTTCCGATGGGTGGTTGAGCAGTCTCACCCCTAAGTTTCTTTGCTCAACCCGATTGGACATAAGCGGTGCATTATGCTCTTCTGGTTCAATATCTGGTATTTTTACCATTTCCCGCAATGCTTCCAGCAGGGCAGCCTCGTCTTCACTCTCCTCTTCGATGACGCTGGGCTGGCACAAATCATCGCCACATTTCGTTTTTCGTTTATCATCGCTCATTTTACAGATTTTATGCGCCCTTATTTTTGAGCATAAACTTTGATTAGAAAATCAGTTACGTTTATTCAGTACGATGATACACGCTTGAAACTCTCAAAGCTGTCGTTAGCTCCTTGTGTTTGCTGTTAAAAAACCTCTTAACCCGTTTGTTGTTCTTGTCGTTTATCCAACTCCTAAGTTTGCCATTGTTTTCTCGGCTTTTATGTGGCCGGTGGGGCTTCCATTGTCTCGTTTGGCTAATGTTGACAGCATAATTGTAAACAATATGACAGAAAGCTTAAAACAACTGCTAAAATACTCTACATAAAAGGGGAGTTGGATTAAGTGGGATATTTAAATATCAAGTGAATGTAAACTGTTATTGAGAGTTAAGATATACAATTGATATTGTGTAAGGAATTTATAACAATTAATTTAGTATAATTGTTACTTCATTGTAATATTACCACAGCATTATAATCTTTCAACTTGTAGTCTAAAGTAAAATAGCTTTATATTTTGAGCAGTAACAAACTGATTTACGAAAGTTGGTATGCCGAAGCAGCCGCAAGTTACTAAAAGCCGCATTTAAAAACGCATAAGAAGGAGTTTTATGTTGCGCATGCCGCTCGTGGAGAACTACGAGCTCGGGTCGGTGATTGGGGGGACTTTACAACATGTGGGTCAATTGTAAATGAGACCTTTTGTCACATTAGCTACTACTACTGTGCCATTTGCCTTTGTCCTCTCATTCACTCCTAATGGTCTTTTTGTGTCGCAGGCACTTTTAATGGGTTAAGTTGTTGAGAGAGAGAGAAATTGCTAGAGAGAAGGGTTAACAACACTCACCTCCAGATACATGATAGCACATCCAATGAGCGTGATCATCAGAAATATGGGACTGGCTACCTTGAAGACTTTGACGCGACGATGACGAAACAGGTAACATAAAAGCACAAATGTGCCGCAGGCGCAACCAATTGAAATTGTCAGCAGGGATATTCTACGAAAGATACAACACAAATATAATATATAATGGACAACAAAGTAGTTTGTTCAGACGCACCTGAAGGGCCAATGATAGTTGGCCAGACAAGGCTCGGGCCCGGTGCAGGTGTCACACCCGGCGGCGCATGGCAAACATTTGAATACGTCCGTATAGTAATTGCTTATATTATCCTGATGCTCCTGCCAGGCAATCTCCATAATGGTGCCATTGAAGCCATCCGGATGCCGCAGCGAATAAAAGCCATGTTTGCACAGACACTGATACGCTCCACGTGACCAACTGCTGCTGGACATCGATGCCAATATCTTTCCACTGCTTATTGTCGGCGCCTCCGCGCTGGGCTGACGATAGTCGCACTGCAGCCAAAAAGAATAACAAAATTAAAATAAATTAAATTATTTGAAATAAACTAAATTTAAATCATTAAAGAACTGCTTAACTTTGGTATGACAAATGGATCAGTCTGTCAGGCAAAATTGAAATGCTATAGTTACCATTAAGACTACTTATAAAGAAATCTAAAGAAATCAGTTGTTGGAAAATGTCCCAAATTTCTAGGAGCATAATAAAAAGCAGGAAAAATATGATCGGGTTTAATTATGTCTTTCGCTTTCGAAAATAAATATGTATAACCAAAAAATAAGTAACAAAAAATTATTAATAAATAGTTTTGTTATGAGCCTTATATCTGAGAAACTCTTATAGTATTAAAAGCTATATATGAACTTCAAGCAAGATCTCAATGTGGATTACACATTGTTCCTACTACGAGTTAGCAGCTCAAATTATTTGGCAACAAATTGTAAGCTAAAATAATCTCTTTTAAGTTTTATATATTTTCATTTTCATGTGCGTAGGAACGGAGTATGCTGATGCTGACTATGAATATATATGTACTATATATGTACGTGCTCTATGCTCTTTTTACGGCAGTCTTCTTTAATGCCCTACCTACAAAATAACCTTTTAAATAAGTGTATTAATCGAGTGCTCCACACTTACCACCATGGAGGCGCGATGGCATTTGTGTGAGCTGTGAAAAGCCTGCAAATCATTTATGGTATCCACATCATTATTAATTGCAGCGACTGTGGAGCGTCGCGTCTGTTGCCTCTGGCGCAGCAAGAGCTGCTGGCTGCTGAACCGATAAGGCGTCGCATCGCACTGATTGACGCGCAGCGTGGTCACATCGATGTCAACGCTGATGAAGCCGCGCAATCCATGCCGACCACTGGGCGGTATGGCGATGCTGTACGAGACGAGCCACTTGCTCAGTGCACAGGTGAAGTACGGGTATGTCCACCAGCCCTTGTAGTAGTTATTCGGCGGGCTGGGCGCAAACTTTGGTGAACGCAATGATGGTGTGCTACTCTCGTCCTCAAACCTGCAAAAAACCGAAACAAAAAAAAAAACAAAAAAATAATGTAAATATTACCATTAAAAACATTGCAGTCGGATGTAACCGACTACACAAATACTCTAATATCAAAGCAAAACCTAGAAGCTAAGAACAGATGGATCATGCATTCACTGGTTCTTAGCTTGCAGAGGATAATCTACAAGTTTAATTGGATAAATTGATCAATAGTAAACTATTGTGAAGCAAAGCTTTACTGATCATAGTTTGGAGTTTTTTTTCAAAATTCATTTAAGAATTTAATAAAAATGTCAAAGTACAAATATATTTCAAGTTTCAGATCGTTAGCGACGAAAACAACGAAAACAGACGGATATTACACGTGAAATTTGAATATACCCTGCTACCCTTAGGATAAGTGTATAAACAAGGTTTACAGGAGTGCTCTTGTAAGAGTGCTCTGTCCTTACCAGGGATAGCTGGGTGCAGGCTTTTTGCCAATTTGCAGGCCATCCTCCTCGTAGCGCTGCGTCTCTCCAAGTTTATCGGGGCCGCTCTTGACCCACCAGACATAGGACTGGACCGCACCGTTGGTTAAGTTCAAAGCTAAAATGCGTGCACCATTTATGTACTCATCGGTGAGCAAGCCCTTTGCCAGCGCATCCGAGAGACCTATAAAAAATATATATAGTATATGTATATATATACATAGTTTACTCCAAAATTACATGTGTGCAAACAAATCGAGAATGTAGGTCAGCGTGCTGGTGAAACCATCTGATTTAATAATTACGTGCTGTAAAAAAATGTCGGAAATTAAATGGAAAATGAAATGCGAGACACGGCCGGATATCAAACAGACAACTGACAAAGTAAATACCCATTAAATTTGAATGTTTAACGTTTAATTGGTTGGCCAGTCACTTTGCATTTCATTTATTCATCTGGCGCAGTAATTGTTGAGATAAGACCTTGCAGCCTACAGGTGCATATATAATTAATTATCGTTTTATTTACACAGTTTTCACTTCGCTGCAGCAAATTTTCTTTTCCGCCTTGTACTCGAGTCGAAGTGCGACTTCTGCTTTTTGCTATTTGCCACTTAAGCAAATTTGGTATCTTAATTAATTATAAATATTAATTAATTGATAGCTACTATTAATTTTCACTCAAAACATATATTATATAATTCGACATAAATTGCCCCAACAAATCAAAGTTGTCTGCAGCATAAAGTGGCATTCTCTCATTGTATTATCGACAAGAATTTTCATAATTGAAGATCAACAATAATAGCACAAATCTGCAAATTGGCAGTCGCCCAAAACAAAAGTTTATTTATTTTATATGTTTTTTAATTGGGCAGCACAATAAGGATTAATAACGACAATTAAGCGTTTAGTCCCAATTAGAGGCCAGCTGCCTGTAAGAATGCGTGTTTGTTTTTTATTGTATTTCATCATAACAAATAAACAGATTTATTTGCACAAACACATACAAACACCTACACACACACACACACACACACACACACACACAAATATGTACAAGTACATAAATTTAAAGTTGTGGCAACGTTTGCAGCGCTGTGGCAAATACGGTCCAGTTAAATTGCGCAGATTAAAAATTTGCTGGCACATTTAATTCAGGCGCAGCTGTCATTGGCGACCTTGAAATCGCTTCTTTTTTTTCCTTTGGCAAAGTGCCACAAAGAGAATGCAAGTGCTTTTTTTTGTACCCTTGGTGGATAAAAAGAAATGAAAACATGAATGAAAACGTCAGCTCCGGCAACAATGATTAATATGCGCGACGGGTGCCAGCTATAACCGCACCCACCCACGCCATCCACACCACCCAGCCCCTTGTGGGCTGTGCCTGTCAAAAGTTAATATTTTTTTTGTGCCACACTCGGCTAAGCGGCCACATTTCTGTTCGCCTTGCATTGCAGCGCGAGGAGCGTGGGGAGGCAAGGGACTAAAGCAACAACTGTTTGCAAAGTAAACATATTTAAATTCGATTAGCGCAACTTCCGTGGCAATTTCTTTCTTATGTTTTCTCTTTGAAAGGGTTATATTCATTCGTGGCAGGAAATGTGCAACGCTGGTTCAATATTGTATTTCGAATTTAAACTATTAATGCGCATTTTGCTATATCTGTTTGCAAAGCTCATTGACCCATTCAAATGTTGGTTTAAGTACCTTAAGACTTGCCACACTGTAAGATATCTTAAACAAACTACAACAAATGACTTTCTCTTGTTATTATTATTTTGTCACATTACTTAATCATATTATAGCGACAGTTTAGAAGTCTAATTTAAGTTTTTCATTTAGCTTTGTACTATCTGATGGTTTAAAGATGGGATTACATGTTGGACAAAATGTGTCTTGGGAGCAATTTGATTTATTAAAGGGTCTTTAAGTTCCGTCCCTCCCAAGATTGATTTTCTTTTCGCATTTTATATATAATTCATTAGTATGTGTAATGTTTGCTAACTTTTGCTCCAAGCTATTTTAGAGTTGTTTTTGTTTTGTGGCAGGCATAAAGAAAATACGTAGAAGGCGGCAACATCAGCAGCAGCAGTAGCAGCAGCTAATGTGGCAAGTTTGTTTTTGGGCGTTGAAGCAAAATGCCATCGAAAAGGTCCAATGGGGCAACCGTCAAGGGCTGTCGTCACATACCAAATACACACAAGTCACACTGTGTCAAAGTGTTGCCACAAGCTCAAACATTTGCCACTATACGGCTGACGGCTGTGAATGTCTTTAACTGAATGGCAGGTTGGGTCTGTCAAGCCGAAGGGGTGGCGGGTGGCTAAGAGGCTGGAACCTTATGGTAAACAACATTAGCCAAGGCCTGTCACTCCGTTTAGATGCTCACCTAACAAACACACACGCATATCGTTATTGTGTATGTACACAGAGAAAAAAAATTGCTAAGTTGAATCAAAGCTTTCTTAATACAGTATTTCCATTTTAAAATTAAATATTTGAGGATTTGTTCTGGATATATTTAGATTTACCTTGAAAGAAGCAAACTGTTTGATCTCATGAAATTCTTAATTTCCAGTGTAACAATTCTCCTCAAAACGAATAAGTCTAATAATAATTAAAGTAATTAAAGTTGACTTTACTCAACTAGTTTAGGTATTGAGTAAATTCGAATTTCCCAAACTTATGACATCTGTATATTTTTTTGATTTTTTTTTCTTCTTATATATATATTTTTCTTTTAGTGTATGTTGTACTCATGTTTCTCATTCATCATCTTCGTGCGATTTCTTGCACTCGGTTCACATCATCAATCTTTTCGGGGTCCCCAGCTAAGGAATTTATGGCCATCGACGAGGAGGGTGCTCTGCGTAGGTGTGTTTGTCCCTTGCAAGTGCTTTCTGTGTAGATGTCAGAAAGGAACAGGCGCAACTTGCACAATTGTAGCCAATTTGTTTTTTTCTTTCTTTTGCTCAGTTGAAAGGGGCTACTACTATGCAATATAGGCATTTATTTAACAAACACACAGACATGGTTTATATGTATGTATACATATGTATGTGTGTGGGTGTGTGGGAGTATTTATGCAGGTGTTTGCTCTAGTTTTATGGCTGTTGACTTTTTATGTGTCTGCTGCTCTTGTTGTGTAATTAAATTTGCCAGAGATTCGGTTAAGCCAAAAGCCATTTGACTCGTGCCACAATGTCAGTTGTTTTTTGCGGAATTCCACTGGACTGTGTATATGAAACGTTCGTTTGTTTCACAACTCTTAATAGCATAATAAAATTGATATATTTGACAACAAGGAAATAATAATAACAAATATTAATACATATTTTTCATATGTATTAAAATTATTTCACTCGAAATACAGATGCTGGCAGATGAAAATGTTACATTGCACTGCTTATTTTGTGATATATGTATTTAGTGGGAACTGTAATGCTTGTTTATCTACCATCATTATGTTGTACACACATGCCAGTGAGTGTATAAAAAGTTTGCTGTCTAACATGTGTGTGTGTGTCGCTGTAGAACGGTGCGTATGCTTGTTGTTCACACAACAATTGCCAACTGATTTAATGGAAATCAGCCTACGTTCGCTTGCTTATCATGTAACAACAGCGTGATGGGGCCATATTAAGCACTGCGCAAATCAGAGATGCAAACAATTCGAATCTGACAAATAACAACGCACAACTTTAAATTAAAAATACGAAACTCGATGTTATGTGGGTAAAAACTCTGCTGCATGCAAGTGGATGACGAAGGGGACTGCGGTGCCAGGACGTTTTTGATGTGCCACAAGTGCGTTGTTGTCAACCCCGTTGGCAGGCGACACGCTGTCATACCGTGCGCCTCAGCGCAACTATATCCAAGTCCAACCCCATCCCCCAAACCCGCAAACCCAAAGTCGCAACCCACAAACCAGTCCCAGTCAAGGGAAGAACAGCAGTCTTGGCAGCAAACATAGCCAGTGGCAGCAGTGTTTCGTGTGTATGTGGGTGCACAGAGAGAAAAAAAAACATTCTCGATATTAAATCAGTTTACTTAAAATCAGCACATAATGTTATAAACCAAATACTAATTTAAGATTTTTCATATATATTTGTTTTGGTTTGAATTTTTATCGGGTTGAGAGTAAGTAAAACTTGTTCTATTTTCTCTCTGTGTATGGGTTTTTAAATTTATAATGTAATAGTTGCCAATTAAAAATAAACAAGAAAATAAAGGATTTTTTTTGTTTTTCAAATTTTATTATGTTTACATTTTTTACGTTAAGATTTATTTTCCCTCTGTATTACTGTATATATAAATTTATATAAATTTGTATAAATATAGTCAAGGACAACAGACGCACAATGAACTCATCGCACTGCGTCGTTTCGGGTACAGGATAATAACAAGTGGAGCAACTGGGTTGTTCAGTGTTAAGGCGCACCAGTTGCTTTTGTGTCCTGGACAAGCACATGATTTGTGCGCTGAAATTCCCAAACCATATCCGCTCTGAAAAGGTGCGACGTGTCAGCAAAAATCGCATAAAGTGAAAGCAAATTTGCTGTCAGTTTTATAGTTGTTGTTGTTGTTGTTGTTTCGGCAAGCAACAGGATGTTTTATGTATGTACAGAATATATACGTATATATGTATGCATTCGTATATATGTACATATGTATGTAAATGGTGTATAGAATTTGGCACTTGTTGTCGTATCTGCTGGTGCTGTGGGATCCTTGAAATTTTGATGTCTTGCATAAATTATTTGGGGGCACAAAAAAAGCTTCTTACAAATCGTATAAACTTAAGCCAATTTCTTAAGAGATGAAGGCTCTTACCATCTGGCACCCGAAATGATATCAATTGCCTGGCTGCCCTTAAATGCTTTGATTGAGAAGCGCCTGACTGAATTTAACTCTGCAGTCAATTTATGTGCGTCAAGCAAAGGGCTTCAAAATAAAGCCTAACCTTTGTCATGTGTTTGTGTATATTCAATTTGCAGTTGGTTTCTTTAAATTTATAGTATTCCGACAAATGCCACTTTAATATTTAGGAATGTGGCACAAGCACGTATTAATAAAAAAAAAAGTTTGTTACATTGTATGCACATGCAAATAACAGCATTTGTGCATTCAAATTTTGTATATACAGTGGGTCACAGTTCAAAGCAAGCAGTGTGAAAGAAAATAGGCAACTTTTTTACATAATCCTACCTAGCAGGTATGGAAACCCCAATTTATTGGGGTCATATATTAATTTTGGTGGTTAATATATATACCTACCATCGGTCTTTGGAATTTTAGAAATATAATGAATGATTAGCTTATGGCAGGCAGTTACGTTTTTTCTTTCACACTGCTTGCTTTGAACTGTGACCCACTGTATATGCCTGTCAAAGTTCATGTCAGTTGACACATAGTTAACTTTTGCACCTTTAAAATGTGAGAAGGGCAGAAGAAAACATGTCCATACGCATAAGGTGGAAATATTCTAAATAAGGACCAATAGCCGAGATATATAAAGTAGTTCATATCATAAACTAAAATAGTGGAACTCTACCAGTTTTGAAAATAAGTTCTCGTATACCATGCACAGATCAAATTAATTTCGTTGATCGGAAAACTTCATTAATCAAATTTAGAAATTAAAAACGTATAAAAGCACAGATTTTCTCAACAAGAACACAATTACATAAATCAGGTGTTGTAGGTGTTTGTACGAGTATGTATATGTATATTTCGAGATTGTTGGAGAACTTACCGCCATGTCGTATGATGCCCACTTCCTGGAGTATCGATGCCGCCAAATCTGCCTTTTGTCTGGTGCTCTCGAATCGCTCCGAGTTGATGGGTACTTGAAGCGGTCGATAAAGCGTTGAGATGCACAGTGTGCCCAGATTCTCGGTGGCAATGTCATGTATCGTCACCAGCGATTGCTCAATGGCCGTCTGCAAAAGAAATAGAGAAAAATCAGAGCTCTATTCATAAACGGTATTTATAAATGCCCGCAGGGACCAACTGCCGCCAGAATGCCTGCCTGACTGTCGTACAAAGTGTTGGCAGCAGCGTACCCAAATCATTTGCTTGGTCAACATGTTGACAAACGTATTAAAAATAAATTTTAGCTAAATACATTCATGGCCAATAGCAACCCCTAATTTCAGTCAGCCTTTTTCTACCTTGTCAGCGTCGCATTTTATCATTTGAGTGGAAAATTGAGTTATTTAGCCCCACTTTGTTCTACTGTTCGCCTAAAAGTTTCCCAAATGTGGGCTGACTTCAATTCGCTTGCTGACCCACTGTTTGGGCCAAATGGATAAACGTGTCCCATCATTTCATTGTTTTGTTTTGTTTTTGTTTTTCGATGATGATCTTTTAAGTACTTGGTTAAAGAAAATTATAATTGTATTCCAGGTCATTCCCAAGGGATGTTCATTGATAAAATTCGGCTGCTGAATCACTTTATTTAACTACAATTTAATACGAATCTGTTGAAATTTCGGACAAAGTTTGCATAAAAAATAAACTGTAAACTCTATAAAAAACAACAAAAACATTCTATTTCTATACTCGATTGTTATTACAGTTCTGATAATATAAATTTTAATTTCTTTGTTCTCATATTGGTACTTCATTCAAGCACTCCTTGCCACACCTCTTAGCTGCTCGAATCCATTACGCAATTTACAGCGATTAATCTGATTAGATTGCTGTGTTTTGCAGAGGGGAAATACGTAAGCGATTTCAACAGTTACCGCAGGCTTTGCAGCTCTTCGATTAAGCAGCAAGTGCACTTGAGGAATTAAACTGCCTCTTGAGTAGCAGCTGCCTCACAAGGTTGCATGCATCGAGTGATTACTAAGTTTCACTTAATATTCCGTTAAGCGTTGCGCAATTGCGACCGTAATTCAATTACGTTGCCACATTTGGCAGTTGCCACGCCCACACCCACTGTTGAAAGGCGCTGACACATGGGCGTTTATTTAAGCTGCAGTACTTATAGAACACAAGAGCAGCACACTTAGATAGAGGTGTGCTCCTGATTTTCTAAATTAGAAGGCATAACATATAGGCAGATATAAATCTAAATATTTATCTATATGCAGAAAGGGTACTTCTTTATAGATATAGAATGATGTTTTTATAAAACGAAATAAATTAGCAACATTTCCGGTTTGAACTTTATATTGTAAGATATTTTGTATTTTTTAGAAATTCAGTTCGAAAGTTCTTTCAAATTTCAAGTTCTTTTTCTCTTTCGTTGTTTGACGGGTAATTGCTAAGCTGGTCAGCTTGAAGATTAGTTTAATTGAATTAAGCTTGCCTCCTCGTTGCATCGCTTTGATCGCTACTTACTCGTGTGACGATGTTGCCATCACCGATTCGTACAATGTTTTTAAAAGGATTGCTTTGGGCTGGTAATGATACGGATGTTGCAGATGACGATGCTGCTGCGGCTGCTGTTGTTGGTGTTGTAGTTGCTGTTTCTGTACCAGTTGTCTGTGTTGTTGTTGTTGCTGCTGCTGATGTTGCTGGCGTTGTTGTTGCATTCACACACTCAGATGTCACCAGCAACATCAGCAACAACAGCAGTCGTTGTTTTGCTGCTCCTACACGACTGCCAGCAACTTGTTGCAGTTGCTGTTGTTGCTGCTGCTGCTGTTGTTGCCCCTGACAACTGCTGTCGACATGTCCTGCGGCCAGCGTTAGCCGCTTCCTGCGCCACTTTCCTGCATTGAGCATGCATTTCATTGTTGTTTTGCATTTGCCACTGTGTAGCTACTTAAAGAAACCGCAAGAGAGAGTGAGAAAGAGAGAAAAAATAGAGTGAGAGAGAATGAGAGAGAAAGTTAAATAACAATTCCAACGTTTTACTTTGTCCAACACAAAACAAACAAATAATAATAGTAATTGTCGCCGACGACGACAAAATGTCCTAGTCAGCATTAAGGACATTCCATCCGTATTCCGACTCAATTATATATGTTTAATTAGTTAAATGAATTGTCTGTTTACGCCCTTGCTCTTTTTGGTTTAATTTGTGCGTCTACCGCTCTGTCATCTAATATGAGTTCTTACTGTAATTACAGCTCGTGCACCTGTTCAGCTTTAACAAGTTCTGCATAATTACATTATACTGACTGGTATTTAAATGCAGGTAACTATTCAACTAATTTAAGTGAACTCTTCAATAATTTAAGAATAAGGCAGATGGTTTTGCATCCCATTATTTACGAATATTCAGAGCTGACCTTTAGTTCGAATGACAAAAATTTGCAACCGACATTATAAAAGCTACTTTTTTTCGAAAATTTCCATATGATGTTTACTAAACATCATGTGTTCGTCTTATTTATATCAAAACCAAAAATAAATGCTCACTTATCATGCGGCAAACACATAAATAAGTTGTTAAAATA
Organism: Drosophila nr. medialis 2 BK-2023a; assembly: GCA_035044325.1. NCBI lineage: Eukaryota > Metazoa > Arthropoda > Insecta > Diptera > Drosophilidae > Drosophila > Drosophila nr. medialis 2 BK-2023a. Next base: position 4,789,748 of record JAWNMH010000394.1, read on the forward strand.
TTTATTTTGTGTCAGCCCTCAAATTCATCCGACAGGAACAGTCAGCAAAAATAAAGGCAGTTGCTGCTGTTGCCACATTCCGTCCACAGCTTTAAGTGTGTGTACGTTTGTGTATAGATATGTGTGTGTCCACGTGGTTTCTGCCGCGTCAACCAACAAAACGTAAAAAACAAAAAACTCGTAAATAAATATGAAAGCAAATATGAAATAAGCAAAAACACTTGCACAAAACTTTCTCTCTACAACATATACTCAACCAGCGACATGCTCATGAGTCCTTCATGAATGCGAACCAAATGTAAATATCAAATAAAAAGTATAAAATGAATAAACACAAGTGGGAAAATCGACTATAACATACCCTAACTAACCTTCAACTGAAGTATTTACTGTTGAAAGTTAAATTCATTGTTTGTAGCATACAAAAATATTCCCATTTCAAACATCAAAGTTAGTTGTAACTTTAAATGTCTCCCTTTAATACAACCCGTTCATGGGGCTACAGGGTATTAAGAATAACATGCAGATGCTAAATGCTTATGTTACATGCCTTTTGCATTAACAGGAGTCTAGCAGCAAAATGACGACTAAACTGTTACGTAGAGAGAGAGAGAGATAGCTGGATATTCAGTATGTCTGCGAAAGGATTGAGTGGGCGAAAAGAGGGCGGCGCTTTTTTTTTTTATTTTTTTTGTGGAAATGCTTTTACTTTCCCCTTTTACTTTGCTTGCACTGCGAAAACTTGTGCGGCAGTCGTAAAAAAATGTAGTTGACGAAAGTGGTCGAAAGTTGTTCGCCTGGCTTTTGGGCAAATTTGCCTTTCGGAACTTTTCTGGCCATTTTTTTTTTGCTGTTCTTTTTGCAAAAGCATTGCTCAAAATGATTGCCTACCATTTTGTGCGAATTATTCGCCAGCACATAATATTTAATGTCTATAGATTGATTGCATTGCCGTTTAATGGCTGCTGTGGGCCCTACTTTATGATTGAGTGTCGCCTGTTCAGGCGTGTGAAAATACTTAAGCAGATTAATTCAGGCGTATTCACGCATAAAACATCCTTATTCCAGCCATTTAGATTCACATTATAGATTGGGTAAATATTCTAGAGTCGTCTGTTTTTATATTAGTTGCAATTTATATTTTTTTTTTGTATAAGGTAATAAATTCGTAGATCTAGCGAAAGTATTTTAAGTTGTGGAAAAAAACCAGTTACAAAATTAAATACAACTTTCTTACGATGTGATGGAAGCTAATTTGAATGCCAAAACCATAAACCAAAAAATACAAACAATTATTTGTAATCGCAGCTAGTTTTACTTAACTTTTTTCATTTACTATAAAAAATGTATATTTATTTTGGCAAAGTGGCTATTCCGCTTCTAGCTTAAATGGGGCGTGGTCATGTGGGCGTACATATTTAAGGGCAGTACGCGGTTTAATTTGTTTCTGTTTGCTGCTGTGCCAGAGTGGGCGTGGCAGCTATTTTTCTTTGCCATGCAAATTATGCAGCTGCAAAAACGAGAGAGGAGCTCACAGAAGTTAAGTGAAAGCGCTTGCAGCATAAGTTTTGTTTGCTCATTTCCTTCCCTTTTTTTTTGCCTATCTGCATTTGTTATTCTGTTTTCATCCATTTTGCTAATTTATTTTTCGCGAGTTGCAATGCTGGAAACTACGAAGAAATTGTGGTGTTGATTCGGTTTCTGACAACGTACTTTTTTGTATGTGCTTGTTTTTTGTGCGTTTTAAGATTTTAAATAAAAATAAAAATAATAAAAATTCAAAAATTGTTGCATTTAATGGTGGAAAGTAATTTGTTATTATTTAGAACTGCGATGGCAATAATACTATTGCCACCACCTATTGATACCAATATTTCATTCACCAAGATTTTCAGATGTTCTACCTATAACTAGTCGGTAAACTTGAATCTATTATTCTGGCTGCAAAGGCTGCAGCTCACTTCAACGCCTATCAAATTCAGTCATAAAGTTTTCCAAGTTTGCCACAGAATGGCAATATACTCTTTCCATATATTTAAGTGCTTGCCCCAGTGAATTATTTGCTTTGCGGTTACATGAAAAACGTGCTAAAAATTATTATCGGAATCGCATAATATCAAATAGTCATTAAACTACAGTTGCCGTACTGTTTTTGCAATTTTATGGCACTTGTTCGCCACTTGTAAAACCAGAGTGCATTTGGCTTGAGGGGCGGTATCAGCTGCAACTTCTATTTGTGTTTGGATTCTTTCTTGGAATACTCTTGCTTACTTTTTGTGAGTATCCGAGAAGCGGCATCCGTATGCAAATAAGTTCCCGACTCCCCGCCCTTTATTCGCTCTTTGCACTCTTTGATCTGCGACGTAGAAAAGGGCTTAATTGTATGTTTGTATTCATAGAGGCCAACCCTTAAACGATTTGAGGATATTAAAACCCGCTGAAAACTGCTGTTGAATGTTTGTAGAAAATAAGTGCTCACACAAGTGAAACCCTTTTAAAATTCTTAAATTTGAACAAAAAAAATCCAGAAAAGAGGGAAAGAGAATACACTTTCATTCTACTATTTTTCTACCTTTCTTCATTTTTTAATTGATGAGGAAGTGTATAATATTTGAATAAAAAAGTTTAAGAAACTTGGGTAAAGTATTCTTAAGTATATTTTGTTATTGTGCATTGTAACCAAAAAATAAAAGAGCCATATCTATGAATGTTATGACAAAATTATACAATTTTTAGGTATACTTAAAGTACGATTTGTAAGTCGTAAAGTTAAGAATGTCATAGTCAAACCACAGGAATCCTTGAAATTGTCCGTTTCAGTGTTATTCTTCTTTGCAACTGGTCGCAACTGCTGCACTTCGCTGAAAGTTTATACCTTCGAGCCAACGAAATAACAGTAAAAATGTGGCAATAGCAGGAAAATGCATTTGACCACCCCTGTGTGGCTGGGGCACGCACATCAAACGCAGCTGCTGCTCAGTTGCCTTCTGTTCTTCTGTGTACAAATTTCTTTTTCCTGTGTCAAATTTCTTAAAATATTACTTTGTGGGTTTTTATACACGCGCGGTGGGCATTACGACTGACTCATGAAATGTGTTGTGATTCTTTCTTTAATATACTTTTTTTATTTTGTGTCATTTCCATACACAAGTTCTTTTTAGTTTTTTAGTATGTACTTATTAAGGCAACTATTAAATTTTTAAAGTATTACTTTCTGAGTTTAAGTTTCTTTGTTCATGTTTAAGGGTATTTAAATGTTGCCAGCATGCAAATAGCTACATTTTTCGCCATGTTCTTTTTTTTTTTGCTCATGAAAGCCGCATAAGAAATTTGTCAACATGTTTATGGTTGTTGTTGTGGCTTTTGCCAACACAGTTGTTGGCCGAGTCGGCTTGCCGGCTTAATTTATAAAGGCTTGCGTCTTAAAGCCTTTATACTTTTTTTTATAGGCACAAGCTGGCCAGCTTTTACACGTGTCAGAAGCGAGTTGATGGTTTTTTGTGAACCTTATATGGGTTAAATGACTTCCTCGTTTGGGCCGGCAACTAAGTAAACAAAGCTTTCAGGACACTTCAGACACGCCCCCGATTTCAAGCTGCTTTCTATCGCTTGTGTCCAGTGGCTTTATTTGCCACGGGCTGGCAACGTTGATTCATTCATTGGAGGGTGTGGCAGCTTTTGGTCTGGCACATGTAAACGGCATAAACTATCATTATGGCCTTTTCGACCCTTTCATAAGCACGTTTTTATCTGCCTTACACATTTGTGCGTTGCTCTCGCTATAAATACTCGCAACGAGCAATGTTAAAGTATTTTTTTTTTTGCCAACCCTCCCAAGCTAAACAATTGCGTCCAGAATCAGCAACGCCCCCAATTTGGAAAAAAAGTAACTGCTGATTTTGTCAGTTTTCTTTGTCATTGATTTTCGATCATAATAATTTGATGCGTGCTTTATGTGCTGGAAACCGGCTTAAATGCTATATCGTGATTTGGTACCGATACCAGTTTGCAAAAAAAAAAACCAACAAACAACAACAGCAGTCTCGCAAACAATTGTCATTGCTATGTACATATATGATTTGGTTTTTATGCTTGTCGTTATTTTTATGGCTTTATAATGTGCGCCTTATCTGTGTGATGCGACTTCAAGCTGAACCAGCTGGCAATAAGCCTGGAGATGCGCTTAAAGTTAGTCAATGTTGAGAGGTGGAATTTATGTCAGAATGCTGCTGCTGCATAGAGATAGAGTCTTGCATGCCATTTGAATAATCCCCTAGAGCCACAGAGAACAGAACTTTTTCTGTGTACTTTAAAAGCTATTATTCGCTAGACATATGCTGAAAATTGAAAAACCAATTGTTTGGCTTCATGCAAAGCTGCTAGTTGGAATATTTGTCTGGATAATGTATTAATTATTTCTTTACATATGTGAACTCAAATTAAATGATATTTTAGAGCAATTTTTCATTTACACCCGCACATGTTTCCAAACTGTTTCAGGGGAAAAGCAGATTAGCTTGGTGCTTGGGAATCCCTGATAAAGTTGGACGTCTCAACGAACCTTGTCAATTTCTACAAGCTAATTTACAGAGGCTAACAAACACATGTAAACAAGTTTGGTCAAACTTATCGTGTGAAATCAAATGTTCCTTCCATTATGCAAAGCACCTACATGGCAACAACAACAACTCAGCTTACAGCAGGATGGACAACTGCAACAACATCAGCAATAAGATAAACAAAGTCAAAACATCAACAGCTGACAACTTCAGTTATTCCGCTTGGGTTATGATGCCTTTTGGCCACGGGGCGACAACCAGGCAACAGAACTGGCCCATCAAGACGGCAAAGGCGTTGAGTGCTCCATTTTTTTTTTTTTTTTATTATTTTCATTTCCTAACCATCAATGCCATTTTGGCCAACACTTAAAGCAAATGAGATGACGGCCAAGCAAAAGCAAAGCAAAGCAAAGCCAAAAGTCTAACCGCTGGCTATGGCACAAAATCTCATTAAATTAATGCCAGCCTCAGGATTTTTTTTCTTCTTCTTTTGGCTCTCCCCAAAAACTAATTCGTGGGAAAAACGCCTGTGCGCGAAATTGTCTCAAGATTTGAAATGTTTGATAGTCCCAATGCCAATGCAAGGGGCCGAAGCCCAGAGAATTGATGGCCAAGCATCAGCCGTAGGCGTCTAAGCACCAGCTTAATTTGTATGATGATAAAGACCTGACTAAATATATATACATATATACTACTGTTGGATTTGCTTATGACATGCAAAATAGGCGTGTAACAGATCAGAGGATTACCACTGAAGTGGGTGTGCTTTTAGTCGTACACATATTGTGCTAATAATGATTGTAAGGCTGTGTCAGAAAACAGCATATTTATTACTTACATACACAAGATTTAACAGATTGATACTACGAGAGTGGTTTCAATTTAAGCGATTTTTTGGGGATCATTGAGAAAAAGACTACTCTCGCTGGAGGATATTCGATAATCTTTATGATATACTAAGCAATTTTCTGTAAGGTTTCAGTATCTTAAGTGTAATTCTGTAGCTAATAATGAATGTGAAGCTATTTACTTAGACAATATTCAATTGAATCGATTTTTGATGGAAATTCATTTCAATTCGAGCGACTTAACCGCTTGAAAGAATTTAGTTCAACTTTATTATATGCAATTTTCAATAAAACTTTGATTCCTTGAGCATAAGTACAAATCCAGGAAGTCAGCGAGGCAATTGTCGTTGCACAAGAAGGAATAGCGCCCCACATTTTTATTGTTTTTGTCTTGTGACAAAGCAGCTGAGTAATCTCAATCGATCAACTACCTTTTTCTTATTGCTTAAATTTTTTGGTTTTCTGGCATACTCAACTTTTTCCGAACCCCTGAAAGTAAATTAAATACATGACTTGACTTCTCGCATGTTGTTTAAAGAAAAAAAAGGATTTTTGCATAACTAAGCACGCATAAATGAGACCACAGCAAATGCGACACAGACTTGTACGTATAAAAATAAAGTGGAATTATTCACAGCTAGCTCAAAATCCGCCGATATCTTTCAGATTGGTTGGGCACGGCCTTCGTTTGTAGAGTTTATTCGACTTATTGCAAGCCAGCAAAGAGGATAAACATTGACAGCGGCAACCAACAACAACAATCGATAACATGCATATCCGTTTAGATAGCTTTTTATTTTTAGTTGAGTTTTTTTTTTTGCGACTTTTCTATAAACATGATTGCTGCATATTGTTCAATATGTTTCAACATCGTTGATTTTATTTTTGGTTGTTGTTGGGTGTCTGCTTCTCACGGCAAGCTGCTTAGTCATGCCCATATAACGCGCAACGTGTTGTGGATTTTATACTTCGAACGGTTAGCAATAAACACAGGCATAAAACATGACATTGCCGACAACGCCAATCGCCAGGATCATTATTATAATCATCCTCATGTCGTGCCCATCCATTTTGGCAGCCAGTCAAGTTAAAAAAGCTTGCAAACTCGCTGTTTATTTATACACAACGATGCAAAAACACCAAAATGGCTAATATTTATCTTTGTTTATGGGTGGCGGTTACGTATACGCAGCGTATGCGAATTTTGGGAATTGAAATGCAATTCAAAGCTGTAAAAATAAATTTGCTGACTAAAATTGTGTTCCATAAATTAATAAATAAGTAAAAATACAACTTTGTGATTCGGTATTTATTAATATTTTTTAATTTAAGTGGGTGGCTTTTAATCTACTAAAATTAAGACCTACAATCAATCTAATTGAAACATGACGAAATAGATAAATATACTGACGGATAAGGATGGCAACGTAAACATTTTAATTTATAAATAAATTTCAATTACTTTCGTTGTGACCTTCAAGTGTTTTAGCTGTTTTGTATTGCTATTTTCATGGTTCATTTTAAGTCATTTTTTATAGTGGCCAATATCATTAGCATTCATTTTATTAATTTGCCTAATACCACCCAAGTACTACACATGTACAACTATACTAAATAATTGAGCAACAAGACCAATAATATTACGCTGCCCGCAAATTGGTCATTAAGTCAATTTCAATGCGTGCCACATAACAAAAAAAAAAAAATATAAGTAGAGAAAAAAAATGAGAGCCATAATGAGTTTATTGATTTGGGGCCTGGCCTCACAGTTTGATGGGTGTTCATGTTCACGTCATGGGAATTTAATATCAATTTGACGCCACTTAAGGCTGAAATGTGTAGCAAGAACAGAAGTTGGATTGCGCTGCCTTAAATGAATATAATTTAAAATCTTTCTATTTTCATTTGATTGATTTGATTTTAGAAAAATACTTAAAATCAAAATGATTTTAAAATCATCTAAATATATTTTATAATTTCATCATTAAAAATGTATAAATAATTGCAACTCCCAGCTGCTACTATATTTGCTTTGAAGAACCTCAATTTAGAAACCCCATATTTATAAATCCAAAAATATATTTTTATTTTTACTACTGGCAAAATATATTACAAGTATGAGAGAAAATCACGTTAAATTCGAATGTGATATTTGCATCAAATTATTTAGTCCCCATCAACCGAACAAGTAAGTGAATTCAGCAAATGCTATTTAGAAATGCGACTAAAATAACATCCAAACTAGTCCACGAAGTAAGATCCAAGCTTGACCAACTCGGAAAATATAATAGGCTCACCCTAAGATGGGTTCCGGGTCACAGGGACATAGCGGGGAACGAAGAAGCCGATAAGCAAGCAAGAATTGGGGCAGAGAGATCCATGATAGGCCCTGAACCGTGTTGTGGCGTAGGAAGACACACAATACGGCTACATATCAGGGATGAAGAGAGACTGATGCGGGAACGGAGCTGGGCTGAGACACCAGGACTCCGACAAGCCAGAAGTCTCCTAGGTGGCTGTAATCAAAAGCGATTTAAGCAATTGATAGACATGGGGAAGAATAGACTCAGAATACTCAAAGGTCTATTGACAGGACACTGTAGACTGAGAAGTCACCTAACCAAATTAGGTATTTAAAGCATCCTCGTGTATGCAGGTTCTGCGGACACGAGGAGGAATCCTCGACGCACATCCTAACAGAATGCGTCGCCTTATCCAGGAAAAGATGCAGCATCCTAGGGCAGCATATCATGAGGCCCAAGGACATAGAAACCCAGGGCGGTAAGGCGGCAGGGCGGCAAAGCGGATTTCCCGACTTGTGATGGTAGAACGTTTGTTGTAGTGGGCCAAACGAGATGCATCGGCAGCAATACGCTCAAAAATATCGTTCACGAAGCTGTTCATGATGCTCATCGCCTTTGACGAAATCCCGGTGTCAGGATGGACCTGCTTTAGCAGGGCGGTAAGGTGGCAGGGCGGCAAAGCGGCAGGGCGGTAAAGCGGCAAAGCGGCAGGGCGGTAAGGTGGCAGGGCGGCAAAGCGGCAGGGCGGTAAGGCGGCAGGGCGGCAAAGCGGCAGGGCGGCAAAGCGGCAGGGCGGTAAGGCGGCAAAGCGGCAGGGCGGTAAGGTGGCAGGGCGGCAAAGCGGCAGGGCGGTAAAGCGGCAAAGGGGCAGGGCGGTAAGGTGGCAGGGCGGTAAGGTGGTAAGGCGGCAGGGCGGCAAAGCGGCAGGGCGGTAAGGCGGATCGAGTACTTTCAGGTAGAAATGTTGGTTGACGGTCTGCCCAGGTGGTACAAACTCTTTGTGCACGATTCCTTTGCTGTCAAAGGAGCAAATCATCATCGTTTTCACTTTTGATTTGCTCATTCTCGCCTTCTTCGGTCTGGCTGCACCAGGAGGCAGCCACTGTTGACTTTGCGGTTTTGTTTCGGGATCGTACTGAAAATATCAACTTTCATCACCAGTAATTACACGATCGAGAAGAGTTGGATCAGCTTCAACCTGTTCCAGACAATCCTGTGAAATGGAAATTCGCTCGTGTTTTTGCTCCGCCGAAAGGTTCTTCGGTACCATCTTTGCACACAGCTTTTTCATGGACAAATCACCAGTTAAAATTTTTCTGACCGTTTCTCGTTTCAAATTAAGTTCATCAGCCAACATTCGAATGGTTAGCCGCCGATCTTGATGCACGAGAGTGCGCACACGCTGAACATTTTTGTCAGTTCGAGCTTCAACCGGCCTCCCACTTCGCGGTTCATCCCCGACGCTCTCACGACCATTTTTAAAATCTTTATGCCATCGAAACACCTGAGCACGACTCAGGGCTTCATAACCGAACACTTTGACCAATTTACCGTACATTTCCGTAACAGAATCGCCGAGTTTAACGCAAAATTTAATCGCGTACCGCTGTTCAATATTACGGCGTTCCATATTCGTGACACGCCTTACAAACACGTTGTCGAAAACACAACACAGCTGGAGAACTATCGAACGTACGAAAGCGAGCACATGTATCGATAGAGGAGGGATGGGAGATTAACCGACCGAAGTTTCAGGTTCGCAGTGTTACCACAAGCGCGGCTAAAAAATCAGTCTCATTACTTATTGGTCAGACCTCGTAGATAGTTACTAAGAGTTTCATACCAATTAATTACAGAGTATGCTCACATCTTGTGACCTCTTCTGGAACCTTTTTATTGTTGTGTGTTTTTTTTATTGCGTTGTCTCGCTACAAATGACAACAAATGTCCAAATGTAAACAAAGTGGCTAGGGAAAACTCACTACCTAGTGATTCCCACAACAAAGTCATTAATATTTATCGCCCAAGCCATCATTGCCAGAAGCGGCCACATGGCATTCACTCTTCCTCAATGGTACTATATTGCCTATACAGCCTATGTACTTTGTATATTACCTATGTGTATGTGTGTGAAAGTGTGCCTATAGTGTGTGCCTTACGGCCTAAACAAGCAACTGTCGCACACAAGAAACGCTGGGCTGCAGTCAAGACAAATGTGCATGAGGCCGCATAAGGCTTATTAACTTAATCTAATCGTAATGGAGCATTTAGCCTATCAACGCATATGAAGACATTTAATAAGATTATGTAATGATTTGTATACAATTTACTCATTTGCAATTATCGATATCAATTATTGTCAGTCACTACAACAATGTACTCGGTACATCAGCCACCAACGGCACCACAACAAACTTTTTTTGTTTAGTTATAACAAAAACGAGTTAGCCCTATCCTGTCACATACACACACACACACCAATATATACACACCGAAATATTTGTGTAATCCGATTGTCAGAAATTACGCAATGTCTCTTTTTT